>CM029022.1:115366669-118364251 GCA_016801055.1 Panax notoginseng
ATACGACTAGCCTTTGTACGCTCACTAAAAGCCAACCAAGTGAATTGAGCATTAAAAAGAGCAATCTCTCTCAAATCCCACTTTTTGATAAATTTAACAAACCCTCTCATACTCGAAGTAATTCTAAACCCACCAAATTTTTCAAAAGAACACCTAATAACATTAAAATCCCCACCAATACAGCATCGAGTACAAAGACAATAAAGATCATAAAGCGCCTCAAAAGCTCGTCTATCCCTAGGCTAATTAGGCCCATAGACAAAAGAAAACTGTCAAGGCCCATGTCCTTCAATCTTTAAATGAACAAACACCAAATACGTACCGAGAACAAACTCAAAACAAGTCGCACATCAAGTATCCCAAATGCTGATAAATACCTTCAAATGCTCCACAAAACAGAAGAAAGACCCAATCTTTAGACCTCAAATCCTAAATATTCCTAATCATTATTCCGATAACTATCTCCAAGTTAGACTCTTGAAAAAATATTACATCCAAGGAAGCCTTAAAAATCAGCTCCCTAATAAAACTTTGCTTACCCCTACTCCCTAGACAACTCATGTTCCAACTTATGAACAGGAATATTTTGTAAGATACTCTCTCTATCCCGAAATTTCCCAATAATTCACCGACGAAAGAAGTTGTCGCAACTCTTTACTCCACCTTTTTTCCTTAGTGCCACCCTCAGGAGACTTAGACTTGACCTATAACCTTACGTTATTCCCCGTTGGATTAACCAACCTAATCCCCATCCTATCCAACACCCCTCGAGGGACTCTATCATCATCCATTTCCCCTCCTCGAGGATCTCTATTATCATCCATCTCTCCTTTAAGAATTAATGATCAAGATTTCTCCCTTGACCCCCCCCCCACCTTCCCCCCTTTCCCCCTTCCCTTCCCTTCCCTTCCCTTTGGCAATTCGGTATTGAGGAGACAAGCTTAGCATCCAAAGGAATTGACAAAAAAAATCCCTTCCCTGAACTTTTGCTCCCCAAAGAAAAAATGAAACTAAACATTGCATCAGTTACTTGACTACAGTTGTAACCAGACTAATTTACTTCATAAATCCACAAAGTATAAGCAAACTCCAGTAATTCAGTTGTCTAAAATGCATTAATGCTTACTCATAAAGAAACATGTTTATTTTGTACCTCAAAGCACATAAATACAGGTCACCAACAACATTACATTACCAATTATAATGTCGGAGTAGGATGCCAGCAGCAACCCTTGAGATTGAAAGCACATTAGATATCTTCGTGATATTTTCCTCTTGATGTTGTTTAATATCAGCTTCATTCAAAATGGTATAGTTTGGCTGAGATGAGAAACTAGAGATATTTAGTATCAGCACATAAAGAGAAATTGAATATATATAGTAATTAGTAAGTTCATGAAGGGGGTACATGCAGGTAGTGGAGATGTTGCTAGAACAAATCCAACGACGAGGAATACAAACAGCTATTGAGAAAATTAAGCAAGAAAGAGAACCATGAACCTATCACAGAAAGTAACCAAGGAACAGCATATAGAAGTAGAACACATTTAAGCATAACACCAAGAATATTTATTAAAAGCCTAAGCCATAATGGCCCAAAATCTCCTAGACCCTAGGCGCAAGTCAAGGCACAAGCTATGGTGAAGTAAGGAGCATATGCCATAAATACCGACAAAAAAAAAATCACAACTCTACAAATTTGTAATAACGGAGTAATATTATCACCTAAGGCGCTAGTCACCCCCTCCGCTACCTAGGTCCGCCTAACGATTTTTAGAACACTGTAATCTCCGCATAGTAATTCAACCTCCAAGGTCCAAAAGCAAATAACTTGGGTTAATTTGCTAACAGTAAAAATATAAAATCATAGTTTCAGAATTAACTGACAGAAAACATCAAAGTAATCAAAACAGAAACCAAAGGAAATAAAACTCTAAACCCCAACTAATACAAGAAACTCAATTGACAAATAATGATATATCCAATACAAGCCAAATTTTCAGGCAGAATATCACTCAAAATCCAATCCTCACATGCTTAAAAAGTAACTACTTGCAATTTAGTTCAACCAAACTAACCATTAAAGTGCTCCAAACTAATAACAAAATACACACAGCATAATATTAAATACAAATAGGAGGGAAAAAAACTCTGCTCATTTCCCCATTAATTTCTGTCAAATGCATCTGCAAAATTAGACGATGAGCCCAATACAAACTAAAACAAAACAAAACAGCATTTGAAATTAATAACTAAGCTATTTATCATTTAAAATCCAATTAAAGTCTATTTACCTAAGAATTAACACTCAATCAACTTAAAGAGTACGAAATCTCAATTAAAAATGAAAAAGACGTAAGAAAATTACGATAACAGAGCTGGTTAATCATTTACGAATCCTGATTAACAGTGTAATTCTCTACCAAATTGACAATCAAACAGCTGAAAACCAACCAAAATTAACCTCCAAAATCATTCCTTTACCCCAAAAACTCAATCTAGGATCCAATAATTGCGAGCATAAATATAAGAAATACCTGGCTGCGATGAGAAACGAGGTCATCGGAATCATCAGAGTCATTATCGATGAATTCGTAAGCATCATCCGCATCATCGGAGTCCATGGCGGTCTCACCACTGTAGAAGTCATCGTCAAGGGAAACGGCGTCGTTGGCATCGTGCATATCGTCCTCTGAATCCATTTCGATGCCCTAGAAATAAATTCAGTGATTAATTTTATAAATTGAATATAGAAATATGTATATATCCACCGATTTTGAACAGAAATTTGGAGAAATGGAGGTTACAATATAGAGAAAAATGACTTTCCGCTTTTTGGTGGTGGGCAGAAAGAATTAAACAAATGAAGAGAAAAATATGTTTACTCGAGCAAGAAAAACGAGAGAAATGAAGTCGGAGAATATACGGTGTTGTTAGTTTTGTTGCGTTTGTGTTTAAAAAAATATGTTTGTCCAGTTTGTAAATTTTAAATATATCAAAAATAGTGTGATGAATTTTGGGTTTAAGAGTTATACTTGTAAATTAAAAAAAGTTGCTTTTAAAATAAATTTAGCAAAACTAATAAAATAACCACAGCAGTTGACAGATTTTACTGATTATAAATTTTTAAGTTTTCAAATTAACCACTAAATTAATTATTATTTTGAAATTAGATCATTCTTTTAAAAAAAATAAACGGATTTTACTTTTTTATTGACAAAACTAATGAATTATCCACTATAATTGGTACATTTTAATGATTACACCATTAAACTTTTAATTTTTCAAATTATCTCATTAAACTAATTAATATTTTGAAATTGGGTCATTCTATTAAAAAAATTAAGCAGACATTAATTTTTTATCTATGTGGCTCCGGAAAAGAAATTTAAAAATAAAAAATATTACTTATGTGGCAAAAAATAATTAAAAACTTGAAAGTTAAAGCAAAAAAATTAAAATATTCTGGATACTCTAATATCAAATGTTTATCAATAGAAAAAGCTTCCTTGTGAATGAAAAGCAATGCATCGGCAATAGAAATAAAAATGTTGCCAATAACAACATTTTGCATCTGCCTCTAAATTATCTCTGCATCCATCCGTAAAAACTCACTCCTATCAAATCATAAATGCAATCCCAACAAAATTAATTTAACCAAATATTACTACCACACACACACACACACACACACACACACACACACATATATATATATATATATATATATATATACACACACATAAGGCTGTAAACGAGTCGAATCGATCCGGATTCTAGGCTGCTCAGATTTGATTCGAGACAAAAATGTCTTGCTCGTATTCGATTCGAATTCGAAATAAAATTTAAATAATGTACTCGTATTCGACTCGATGCAAAAAATGATACTCGAAATTCGACTCGACTCGACTCGAAATTATATTCGAACTACTTGTTTTGAATCGAACTCGAGTAAAAACGAGCTTATATCATATTATTGATTCCAAATTTACAATATACAATTTTAAAAAGTTAGGCATATGAATTACAAAATACACATTAGTAGCAGCAACAACATTAACATTCAAGTTTCTAGCAGCATCATTATCCAACAAGCAGCATCACAAGGATTCAAGTTTCCAACAAGCAGCAGCATTGACATTGATTCATTCAAGTGTCCAACTGTCCAAGTCCAGGGATGAGAATTATCAGCAGTTCGTTTTTGTAGTATATGGCATACAAGATCAGCTGTAGCATCTATAATCCACATACAAAGTATCCCAGTAGCACCATCTAATTAGTCAAGGCAGGATCAAAAAGTTAGAAAACCAACAAAAGGTTGGGATAAAAGAATTATCATTAATTCAAATACTGACATAAAAAAGGCCAACGTTTCATATAACTCAGTGTACTCAAAAAGGAAGCCAAGGTTTCTCGCACATCCTAACCGTGTTATGATCCAACCCCTGGCATCTTGCAGAGAAAGTCAAGGTTTCTCGCACAGTCATTTCTACTATATGCAGATCATGTTGGCTGATATAGGCAGCCATTCTCTGGGGCACAAACTCTTGCATGCCATGGCCATTGTAAGTCACCCTTCCAGAAAACTAGTATAGCAAAGTGAAATATTTTCACATTCAACAGTAATCTAAATAGCAGAAAAATCTTGAGTTAAAGCACTAAGAATCCATGAAAGAAATAAAAATTGCAAAATTTACCCCAAGTGTTTCAGTTGAACAACATTAGGGTGTTCAAGCAAGCACATAATTTGCAGTTCTCTGTTCTTGTATCTCTTATCCTGCAGCACCTTCTTTATAGAAACAGCTTCGCCAGTTTCCAAGCACTTGGCCTAAAAGAATCAAGCAAAGAAAGGGAAAAACAAAACAAGAAAGTTGACAGAAACTATTTAGCAACAATGTACAGTAAGTGAAAGACCTTTCAACCAAACCTCAATTCTGTGTGAAGACAATATTCCTCCAAATACTGAGTTTACCTGATAGACGAAACCAAATGAACCAGTGCCAACCACACGCTCTGCCATATATGACATGTGCTAGAAGAAATAACTTCAATTTTTTGTGGTTATGTTTCTAATAAATCTCAGATTTACTGCAACTTGATAAAAGCTGACTCATTCCCATCCTCAAAAAGAAGTAGGAACAGTCCTCATAAATCCTCAACACTAGAATAAAAGAATAACTAGCATTATGACACCATAAAAAAGCCTATTATAGAGGAAAAACAACAAAATTAAAGCATAGGTAATTCAATAACATTAAACTAGACTACTCAAATCACCTGTTTCTTTTGCCCATTTCGACCACCCACCAAAGTCACAATTATCTGACCAGTTTCTGTTCCATTACCACTAACAACAGTGGCTTCAATATCCTACATGATAAAAAATAAAATCAGCAAAGCTCTGACAGACAAATGAAATTTCTACTTCTGGAAGAGAAACATAATCGAAAAACGCATATATAAAGATAATTTTCTAGAAACCCTTTGATTGGCGTCTTGCTCAACATTTACCCTTTTTTATGCTAGTATGTAGGTTCGCTGAAAATATAAATAAATTTAGAAAAAGACAAGTTAAAATATTATTAATTCTGCCGATGAGTGCATATGTAACACCCCCTTCCCGAAGAAGAAAGAGAAGTCACGTGCAAACCACAACAAACCTCAAAATAAGTAAACAGAGGACTAATAACTTCAAAATATGTAATAATGATATCCATCAATGCAGTACTAATTACAATTCTCCAACTAGAGTCAAAATAATCAAAACTTAAACTTCGAAACGACATAGACGGTCAAAGGCAACTCTCTCATCACACTAGCCCTGAATCACCTCTGCAAACCTGCCGGAAGAAAAACACAGCATGAGCCAATTGCCCAGTACGGATACAGATATACAAAAGATATACAACTGATATACGAAAACAATTGAGACAAAATACTGAACAAAGCCTCCAGGGTAAATACTGACGAAAATATAATCTCCAAAGATCTGAATGGAATATATCTGAATCAACAGAATTGACGAAACCAATAGAAGAATAAAGAAATAATGAACTGAAGTAACTAACTCAATGAATTGAACTGAACAGAAACAAACAAAATTAATACAATGAAATAATAGGCTGAATCAAATGGTTGAGTGTTATTTCATACCGAATGAGCTCAAAAATATACTTTGTCACACAGACAAGTCAAAATAATGCCACACAGGCAAATCAAATGATGCCACACAGGCAATCAAAATAATGCCACACAGGCAAGCCAAAATAATGCCACACAGGCAACCAAAGTAATGCCACACAGGCAAATCATACATTGGACCGCGAATCCAAATGTATGCAAATCGGATAGGTGTGTTTGGCACAACATCACCAATCCGCAAAACAGAAAACTAGGGTTAACCCATACGCCTCCCACAATAAAATACCAAATGGCCCACTTACTCCGGAGCTCAAAACGGAGACGCCGTGGACTAATCACACCGCTACGGAAAGTGTCATGTCTCTCGTGCCAAGACGACATGCCTGTGGTACCCCCACAGGTGGTTATAGCTCAAGTATACCCTATGGTATATTCTAACAAAAATATCATGTCACAACACATGCGACAAAATACCAACAAAAAGGGTTCTATATGTACATGTTGAACCAAATCAAATTATAGTCACATGGTCTCAAAAAGAAGGTAGCAACATATACCGCTCTACAATTATCAAAAATAAATAGTACTAAACATGATAACCTAATTCAAAGAGTACAAATACGAGTCATATATATCAACTCCAAAATGAAACTAATATATTTATTTCACAGGAAACAATTATGTGAAATAATAACGAAATTCGAACAAGCGACAAAACGAACAAATCAAATTTAACAAGAGTACCGCTGAAAGAGTACAGAATCCGTACCTGGATTAAGCGATGCAATACCCAGAATTTAAATAAGATTATGCTAATCTCCTTCAAGTCGATCTAATAAAACAAAAATAAATTTTATTATAAATTTACCCATCAACAACATAATATTGTTAAATTTATTGGTATACACATTTTATTATTCTTACTAACTAAATGAATTAACTTGAATTATTATGTAAAATTCCCATATAGTTTTATAATCCTAATATTAGATTTAATTACGGTGATTCTAATTAGTAATGAACCAAACACCTTATCCATGATTTCAACTTATTTAATATATTTATATTTTGCTTTCAGTAATTAAAATACAATTTAATTCATATATACTTTTATTTACAAGTAGCTTAAACAATTCTTAGTAAACTATGCTAATTCTAACCAAATGTCGGTTCAGTAACTTAAATAATAATAATAATCATCATCATCAAAAGTATATTGTGACTACATGCCTCAGTCCAGTGCAATCACATATTATATATATATAATTGATAGCCAATAAATTTTCTAGTTACTATATATATACATATTCAAATATCTACCAGGCAATCCTTTACAAATCAATCATTGTTAGTAACTTACAATTCAATCTCTTCTTTTTCTTCTCTCTGTTGCGGCGGCTTGCTCCTTTTTTTCTCTTGCACTATGCCACCACTTCTCCCTTCTTTTCCTCCAACTCATATCAGGCGTGATGTTGAGTAATTAGGTTTTAGACATTTATTAAATATTAACTCTCCTAATTTAAATAGGATTTATTATTACCCACAAATATAAATTAAACCCAATAAATTTTAAAGCCCCCAAATTGTACTAAATTAATTTATCCATCACTTATTAATATTTATTAGCCCACACAAATTAAATAACTAGTTTGACCCAAATAAATGACAAGGTCCAAACAATATATTTTAAGAATATAATTTTAATATTATTATTTTTTTCGGGATATTACATTACCTCCCCTTTAAAAAGGATTCCGTCCCCGGAATCAAAAGAATGAACGTAGCTAATTATCAAAAGATGCGGATACTCCGCTCGAATAGACTTCTCTATCTCCCAAGTAGCTTCCCGCTCTAAATGATTTTACCACAAGACTTTAACAAAAGGAATTATCTTCCTCAATTTTAATTTAATCAGTTATTTAATTACCAACTAAAAGAATTTAATTTTCCAAATAAAATAAGGAAGAAAAGAGGGAAACAAAAATCATTTACCTTTTCCAATTTAAATACAATTGTATAAAATAAAAATAATAAATTTTTAATTATTAAAAATCTAGGTTATTACATTTTTCACCCCTTAAAAATAATTTCGTCCTCGGAATTCCAATAAGCTACAAAAATAAATAAATAAAAATTTAGTTAAGACGTAGCGCCGCAATTTGTAACGATCACCGTGGATAAGTCATCGGTCCACGTAATTATCAATGTACTTGTAAAAGATTCGTCTGCTACCGTGTCAAGCCTTGGTAAGGTTCTTCGTGCTGCATCAAATTAGATCACATGATCCATCGTTGGTGCGGCCCGTCGCTAATATCTTTGAGTTTAATTCTTGTAAACGTACTTTTCAAAACATAATTCGAAATCACAAAAAAAATTCTTCATCTAAATACGATTTGAATACCCAAAATATTTAAAATTATCTTCAATTCGTAAAATATTTATGTTTCACACATAACAAAGATCTAACAAATTATTTTTATTTAATTTACATAAATTCATGCAAAACTCTAAGGGCATCCGATAAACACAACAACTCTACAAATTATATCACCAACTCTCCTAAGTCCTTAAGAGTTTCAAAATATCATAATCTCAAATTGAATTAGTTCTCAAATATTATAATACCAAAAAAAATATCATACTAAGATATCCTCGACACCATATCAACCTCCAAATCACATATTCTACTATCCGCATAACCAAACTATAGCTTTTCAAAATCTATTAGATTTCATCTCTTAATATATATTTAATCATTCAATGAATCAATCATTTTCTTAATGCAAACCTTAACCCAACAAATTCTACGATCTCCTCATACTATCACACAAAAACTTCATTTAAAATAACTCCAATATTCTACTAGGAAATAACCGCAAAATTTATTTACTCCAATATCCTACAAAAAAAAAATAACCACAAAATTGATCATTAACTCCAATTGATTAATCTAATTACCTCGAATATCAACAACTCAAATTTATAAAAGATTCTCTATACTTAATAATTTATCACATATCATATTATCCCACCGATATACATACCTCAAATTATCCACAAATTTAACAAAATTAAAGCATAACTCAAATCAAATCAAATCCTTAATTCTAAGATCATAATAAATTGTCACCAAAAACAACTCAAATAAATCATTTTCTAAAATCAAATACTCGTCGATACAAATACTCAAATCATAATCACATCTCATATAAGATCACTTCTTATATGTACAAAGTATAACTTTATTCATCTCAATGATTAAATCACAATTCTTAACTAATATCATTACTCAATCACCTAAATAAATTATTTCACTTTCCTCAAATCAACTACAAATCGAAAAGAAATCGACAGTTGGTCAAAATAGAGACCAACCAAACAAAGAACAAAAATCGAATTGAACTCTTACGTCTACCAAATGGTTTACCCACAACTCACAGGTCAAACCTAAATAGGTTTTCTACAAGAAAGAACCTAAGCTCTGATACCATCTCTGTAACACCCCCTTCCCGAAAAAGAAAGGAAAGTCACGTGCAAACCACAACAAACCTCAAAATAAGTAAACAGAGGACTAATAACTTCAAAATATGTAATAATGATATCCATCAATGCAGTACTAATTACAATTCTCCAACTAGAGTCAAAATAATCAAAACTTAAACTTCGAAACGACATAGACGGTCAAATGCAACTCTCTCATCACACTAACCCTGAATCACCTATGCAAACCTGCCGGAAGAAAAACACAGCATGAGCCAATTGCCCAGTACGGATACAGATATACAAAAGATATACAACTGATATACGAAAACAATTGAGACAAAATACTGAACAAAGCCTCCAGGGTAAATACTGACGAAAATATAATCTCCAAAGATCTGAATGGAATATATCTGAATCAACAGAATTGACGAAACCAATAGAAGAATAAAGAAATAATGAACTGAAGTAACTAACTCAATGAATTGAACTGAACAGAAACAAACAAAATTAATACAATGAAATAATAGGCTGAATCAAATGGTTGAGTGTTATTTCATACCGAATGAGCTCAAAAATATACTTTGTCACACAGACAAGTCAAAATAATGCCACACAGGCAAATCAAATGATGCCACACAGGCAATCAAAATAATGCCACACAGGCAAGCCAAAATAATGCCACACAGGCAACCAAAGTAATGCCACACAGGCAAATCATACATTGGACCGCGAATCCAAATGTATGCAAATCGGATAGGTGTGTTTGGCATAACATCACCAATCCGCAAAACAGAAAACTAGGGTTAACCCATACGCCTCCCACAACAAAATACCAAATGGCCCACTTACTCCGGAGCCCAAAACGGAGACGCCGTGGACTAATCACACCGCTACGGAAAGTGTCATGTCTCTCGTGCCAAGACGACATGCCTGTGGTACCCCCACAGGTGGTTATAGCTCAAGTATACCCTATGGTATATTCTAACAAAAATATCATGTCACAACACATGCGACAAAATACCAACAAAAAGGGTTCTATATGTACATGTTGAACCAAATCAAATTATAGTCACAAGGTCTCAAAAAGAAGGTAGCAACATGTACCGCTCTACAATTATCAAAAATAAATAGTACTAAACATGATAACCTAATTCAAAGAGTACAAATACGAGTCATATATATCAACTCCAAAATGAAACTAATATATTTATTTCACAGGAAACAATTATGTGAAATAATAACGAAATTCGAACAAGCGACAAAACGAACAAATCAAATTTACCAAGAGTATCGCTGAAAGAGTACGGAATCCGTACCTGGATTAAGCGATGCGATACCCAGAATTTAAATAAGATTATGCTAATCTCCTTCAAGTCGATCTAATAAAACAAAAATAAATTTTATTATAAATTTACCCATCAACAACATAATATTGTTAAATTTATTGGTATACACATTTTATTATTCTTACCAACAAAATGAATTAACTTGAATTATTATGTAAAATTCCCATATAGTTTTATAATCCTAATATTAGATTTAATTACGGTGATTCTAATTAGTAATGAACCAAACACCTTATCCATAATTTCAACTTATTTAATATATTTATATTTTGCTTTCAGTAATTAAAATACAATTTAATTCATATATACTTTTATTTACAAGTAGCTTAAACAATTCTTAGTAAACTATGCTAATTCTAACCAAATGTCGGTTCAGTAACTTAAATAATAATAATAATAATCATCATCAAAAGTATATTGTGACTACATGCCTCAGTCCAGTGCAATCACATATTATATATATATAATTGATAGCCAATAAATTTTCTAGTTACTATATATATACATATTCAAATATCTACCAGGCAATCCTTTACAAATCAATCATTGTTAGTAACTTACAATTCAATCTCTTCTTTTTCTTCTCTCTGTTGCGGCGGCTTGCTCCTTTTTTTCTCTTGCACTATGCCGCCACTTCTCCCTTCTTTTCCTCCAACTCATATCAGGCGTGATGTTGAGTAATTAGGTTTTAGACATTTATTAAATATTAACTCTCCTAATTTAAATAGGATTTATTATTACCCACAAATATAAATTAAACCCAAGAAATTTTAAAGCCCAAATTGTACTAAATTAATTTATCCATCACTTATTAATATTTATTAGCCCACACAAATTAAATAACTAGTTTGACCCAAATAAATGACAAGGTCCAAACAATATATTTTAAGAATATAATTTTAATATTATTATTTTTTTCGGGATATTACAGCATACCTGCAAGGCTTGAGGATTTCGCTAACATCCTGAAGGATAGTTAGACTCAGAGTTTGACATTTTGAAGAAGTTTAGGTCGAGAGTTTAGAAGAAAATAAAACTAGGGTTTCGTATGATTTGGGGAAAATGAAATTGGGGTTATATAAATGAATTTGCAGACTGATAACTTACCAACAATTGAAGTTAAGCCTTATATCTCTTTCAATTCTCTTAAATCATAGCTATGCATCTGCAGATCTTGAGATTATCTACAAAATAAATGATAGAAAACTGTAGATTGTTATTTCCTAGACAAAAATTAAAGGCAGACTCTTACGATTCTCTAAACGAACTAAGAAGTGAAGAAGAAGTCTGTAAGAGGAACTGAAGAAGTGGAAGACTGGACCGGGGAAGAGAAATCGTCAGCCGCCCAAAAAATCAACTAAGATTTACATATATTCATACTCGTGAACGATAATCGAACGTATTCGATCGAATTCCTGGCGAATGGTTCGAAATCTATCGAGCTACTCATGTAGAAAACGAGCAGAGTAGTACTCTTCTCACATCCGGATCGTGTAAAGAGTTGAATAATAAAAACTGCTCAAAATCGACTCGCCCATATACGAACTCAAGTCCCGTTCGGTTTTTTTTCGAGTCGACTCTGATCCGAGCCCGACCCGTCCGACTCATTTTCAGCCTTATATATATATATATACACACACACACACACAATATATAGAGAGAGATTGGGGAATGTGTGGACCTTGTGGAGGCGATCGAGAGTGAATGAAATGAGTTCGGAGACATAAGGCTACTAATAGTCGAAAGTGAGAGGGAGGAAACCTACTGCAACACCATTTACTTAATCTGTTGTTGTTGGGGATTCAGACTCTATTGTTATATTTAATATTGAATTTTAAAGCTCAATTCAATGTTTTATGTATTCAGATTTAGGAATTTTCATATATTTTAAAGAGAGAAAATACGCATATCTATTTGATTTAGAAGATGGGAGAGAAGAGAGACGAGAGGAAGGAAGAGAGAGAATAAATAAAATTTGTTTTTTTCTTTTTTCTTTTTCACGTCCACGTAGGATAAAAAATGAAATGATTTTAACACTCGTGAGATCTATAATAGAATAACCCAATTTCAAAATATTAATTAGTTTAATAGGGTAGTTTGAAAAATAAAAAATTTAATGGTGTAATCAGTAAAACATGCCAATTATAGTAGATAATTCATTAGTTTTGTCGATAAAAAATTAACGTTCGTTTAGTCTTTTTAACGGAATGACCCAATTTCAAAGTAATAATTAGTTTAGTGGGGTAATTTAAAAAATTAAAAATTTAATGATGTAATCGGTAAAACGTGCCAACTACAAATGGGTATTTTATTAGTTTTGTCAAATAAATTTATATACATGAATTAGAGGTTTTCAACTCTAAAAGTCACAAAAGTTACAAAAGCCCGAATCAAATACACACTATGAGAGAGAAAAGAGAGCTTTTTTAATAGGGTTCTTTACAGAAATATATAATAATTAGAAAGTAATTACACAATTAGTGCATCAACAAAATAATTACATCATTAGTGCATCCACAAAAATAATTACAAAAAGAGTGTAACAAATTCAAACCATTCAATTTCACATTAAACAATGAAACCTAAAATCAAGGAGAAATAACCGCCATAATTAATAATTCAAATCAAATTTTTGGGATCTAACAACAAAAACAAATCAATAATTCAAATCAAATGGAGAGAAAAACAAAAAAAATATCTTCTTCATCCTAATCTTCATCTCCCTCACTGCTCATTATCTTCATCACCGCCTCCTCTCTCTTCCCCTTCATCATCCTCCTCCGCCGCAAATCTCTAGAAGTCCTTGGTTGCGCCGCCGTTACATCGCCCTCTCTTCCCCTTCATCATCCTCCTCCTCCACCGCAAATCTCAGAAAGTACCTGAGTTACTGTTCTGAATTTTTTTTTGACGATTTGGTTACCCACAAAAACTAAAATAGTTACCTATGTATGAAGGTTTGGATACCAACTGCATCACATTCAAAATAAATTTGTAACCTAATAAAACTGAATTGATTACCTTTGTCTGGAGGTTTTGTAACCAACTGCTTGAAGGTTTGACTATCAACTGCATCACATTCAAAATAAATTTGGTAACCTAATAAAGCTGAATAGGTTACCTTGGTATGAAAATTTGGCTACCAACTGCATCACATTCAAAATAAATTAGCAACCTAATAAAACTGAATAGATTACCTCGGTATGGAGGTTTGGCTACCAACTGCACTATGGGAAAAAAAATTCAGGAGACGGTTAATGGAGGCGGAGGAGGAGGCGGTGAGGGATACTCCACTATCTTTCTTTTGAGATTCAAGCAAACTTTGTATATACTGCAAATTAAAGCAAAAGAGATAAGGTCCATGAATCTTATTCAAACTTGTTCAATCTTTAATCAACCAAACAACAACAAATCCTTACTTTTCAGTGGCATACTGTACAACCCTTTGAAATTCAGACCCACTTCCCCAGATCTCAAATCCAAACCACCCATTTCATTTCACTCCATATTAGCTATAATCACCCATGCTCTGCATTGCCACCTGCGAGTTAATCGACGACGAAAGGGGTTCTCACCAGAGACTCTCTCCTCGCCTTCGCCTTTTAGATGACAGAAAGACTGTAATATGTAGAGATATTAATTACTTAATTTAATAAGTAAATCAATATTAATCCCCTAAATTAAGGAATTCTAATTGCATACTAATTCCCTAAAATAAGGAATCTTAGTTGCATTAATATTGTAAATAAATATGAAAAGTGTATTAATTATATAAATATTTTATGAGTGCACTATTATTGTAATTATTTTTAAAAATGTAATAGAATATGTAATTGTTCCTATGAGAAATGAAAATGTGATTTGCCATAGTTAAGTTTGACAATAGATCAAGTACAAAAGAGTGTAGTATTTAATAATAAAATAACAAATTATTTGTAATGTCATTAATGAAAATGGTGAAACTATATATATGTCACTGTTGAATATCCTTTCCCTTTCAATATTTAATTTGTTATTTTATTTTTTTGACAACTTAATACATTTTTTTTCATTACTAAGCACGAATTAAAAGAAAAATAGGTGTTATATTCAAACTTTAAACATGGAATGACAAAATAAGAATAAGGGGGTGTTTGTTTAGAGCTGAATAGAACTAAATTTGAATGGCTAAATCGGTTAGTGCGTTTATTTTGGTTTGAATGGCTGAATCGGTAAGATGGACGAGCTGAATGACTAAGTCAGATTTTTTTAGCTGAATAGCAAAATGAGCAACTGAATGAAGTAAAAAAAAATTAAAAAAAATTTAACTATTATATTAAGTAATATTAAATAAATTTACAACAATTTTGAATTTTTTCAGAGGGCTAAAATAATAAAGTTTTATCATTCAGATGTTTCAGACATATCAATTATCAAACAACTTTTTTCATTCAGATTCAGATTTAACTCATTCATATTCAGATTCAGTTCATTCAGATTCAGATTTATTTAGTTTTTATCAAACACCCCCTAAAACTAACAAATAATTTATTTTCCACGATAGGTCTTCTTGGATTTATGGGCACCAAAATGTCTCCAATCATGTGTTCAGTAACCCGCCAATTGTTTCTGTTAACGCCAAGTTTCGTTTGCGCGTCCAATCACAGAATCCACGCGCTGAAACCTGCACAATAACAGATCACACAGAAGCTTGACTGTGACGCCCCCAAAATAGGTATACAACACCCATTTTGAGTCGCCAAATACATGGTACAAAAAGCAAACTACAACTTCAATAATACAATTGTCGTGCAAAATACGACAACACATACTGTGAGTTTAAATACAAATATTGTCTTCTAGACAATATCCACACTCAAATAAGTCCTCATTACAATTATTCAAACACTATTTTACAGAAATAGTGAGGACATCTAAAACATCTTTTCAGAACCATCACTCCATACCCCGACTAGATCCTGCTATGTTCTCACCTCTTGAGAAGAAAAATGGAACAAAAAGGAAAATGATGAGCTTAACTAGCCCAGTAAAGAATATTATGACTAAGATAATATACAACAAATTATCATTAGTATTCAACAGGGAAAAATATGATAGAATATAATCGACAACAAGTTTTAGATCAACAACTGCAGCGGAAACAACAAACCATTAGAAGAGTCAAGTAGAGAAAGAATTCTACTATCTTCTAAGATTTAAAAGTCCATCATCAATATTTTATCCCTGTAACATCAATCAATATACATCTTGAATCAAATATTCATCTTTGTACTACAGGCCAAAGATATTCGTTTGTAACACCAGTCGGTCATGTTCATCTCAACATCTGTTTATCTTTGCACTACAGGCCAAAGATATTCATCAGGTAATCATACATCTTTGCACTACAGGCCAAAGATATTCAATGATATCATCATTCAGGACTGAGGATGATGAAAAATATCTTTAAAAAAATAAATCCAGTGAGACAGAAGGACAAATAGTAGGGATTCGTATAACAGTTTATCCAAGATCAATAATACTTCATAATAATTAATTATGAAGCAAAATTTAAAAATAAAAATCAAAACATGGATACAATCAAAGATAGTAACCATAATAGACATCTTGGACAAAAAGAGAATTTTATTTTTCGGTGAATAGTGCCGTATTCGTGAATAGTGCCGTATACGTGAATAGTAATGTATACGTGAATAGTAACTCCGACACAAAAAGTTTCAAATTTGATAAAAAACTCATATCAATATTTCAACATAATGATATTGAAGAAAATAATATCATTTAAGAAGGAAATAATATCCCTTACCTCAAAATAACCGTACTTCTGACTGATATGAGGCTGAATGAAACTTGTGCTGAATAGCAATTTTTAAAGTATCTAAATACTCACAAAATACACTCAATAATCTAGAGAGAGAAAGAGAGAAAACTTATGAATTCTGGTGTGATTTTCAATTCTAACTTAGCCCTCTATTTGTAGGAAAATGTTAGCACGCCGAAGCAGACTTAACCTGCAACCTGATGGCTTTACCTGCTACTATTCCAACCCACCATATTTGAATAAAAATCTCAGCACATTTCTTTACCAACCAAGAGTGGGGCCCACCAATTCTAGAATTTTCCACCAAAATGATTAACTCCGAAAATTCAACAATTTCTGAACCAGTCATCTCGTAAAATTCATAACAAATCATACGTTCATTTTTAACGGTTCAAAATTTGTGGACATATACTCAACTTATATATGTATAACATATCCAAATATTACCACGATCCAACGGTCGGATTAAAAATTATAACCCTCGCAAAATATCTTAAAAATCCTAATTTGATTTTCAATACCTCCGTTCCGACAAAAATACAGATAAAACACCTCAACATTAACTCCTTCATTTTTAACCACAAAAATATATCCCTCATTTATATCCACATAAAATAAATATTTTCTTATCATATGAATCAATAATTAATTATTCACATATAATATTACAGAATCACATTTATGACAACCAGGCCGTTCCTAGGAAAGAGGGGGCTTTCCAATAAGGATTTCTCATTACTAGCGCGCAATTAGATGACCAAACCTCTCCTTAGATAGAACTTTTTAGACATTGCCAATAATGCTATCTAATAATATTATTTAAATAATATGAATTATTGATCTGATAATGGAAAATATTGTGCAACAACAATTATTGAAACAACAATAATATAAAATATCAACGCAGCAATTATTGAATCAATAAAATAAAATATTGAACAGTAACTACTGTAACAATTATTGAGTAGTGCCTTCCTTCGTAAGAATCAATAATTCTAAAATACTGTGCAATCCGTGTGCTACTGTGCAACCACGCGTATCACTGTATTTTAACCACCGGGTATTCCAACAGTGTTAATGGTAACAACTACGCCGTTATTTATAAAAACTCAATTTTTGTCGTTATCTTCATCCAATCGTTTTCCGTTATAGGGCCCACAAAGAGCTGTGTCGTCGTACGAATATTCCCCGACAGAAAGAATATTCCACGACCACACGAATATTCACCGACCAAAAATGAATATTTTATAACCACTTGCTTATTTGAAATATTTGCGCATTTTACCCATAACTAACCATATTAATCAAATCAACCATTTCTATTTCAAAATAATAAATAGAGAAAATTTAATTTCATCTATTAATAAGTTGGGGTCTTACAACCTTCCCTCCTTATGAAATTTCGTCCTCGAAATTGACGTACGTACCTGGTGTTTCGAAAAGGTGAGGATACCTCGCTTTCATTTCTGATTCCAACTCCCAAGTCATTTCTTCAATAGCATGGTTTCTCCACAAAATCTTAACTTGTGGTATAACCTTCGTGCATAGGACATGTTCTTTCCTATCCAATATCTTAACAGGTACCTCCTCGTACGTTAAATCTTCGGCTATCTCGTCTGGTTCTAACGCAATAATATGATTCGGGTCGTCCATATATTTACGTAACATCGATACGTGAAAAACGTTGTGAACACGCGACATACTTAGCGTTAAGGCGAGTCTATAGGCCATAGTTCCTACTCGATCGAGGATTTCAAATAAATCGAAGGCTTGAGCTCTCTTCTCTTCATCGACTCTTACTTCTAGAATAACACATTCTTACACCTTCTTTTTATATTCATCAGCTCCAGGTCTGTAGCTTGAGCGGCTTTAACGTTATCGGTTAAAGTCGATTTTACTCGTATATCATCACGTGGGTCCCTAGAGTCATTAACTCTATCTCTATCATTTATAAATTATACAAAATAGGTCTTTGTGGTCAACAATATCGCACTCGTACTCGCGTACAATCTTCTACTCAACGCATCAGCTACCACGTTCTCTTTTCCAGGATGGTATGGTCAGAACAGGTTCCGAATGAGTCGCCTCTTGAGCTATTGGAAAATCTTCTCGCATTCCTCGCTCCATACGAATTTTGTATCTTTCTGAGTCAGCTAAGTTAACGGAGTAGCGATTCGAGAAAATCCTTCCACGAATCTCCGATAGTAACCAGCTAAGCCCAAAAAGCTACGTACTTTGGTCACCGACTTCGGTTGCTCTCAATTGTGATTCATATCCCAATCTTGGATAGCACGTCACAATGGCACCTATTGTTTTACCACCACACAAATATATAGTCCCTTACGGAGAGTCTGGCTTTGGTGCATTCCACAGAGGAAGTCACCAGATAGAGGCTCGGGTACCAACTTCTATAGTTGGGTTTTTAACTCCTGAAGTTCAATAGGAGCTATTCAATATGAGATTTTAGAAATGGATTTTGTATCGGGTTGAAGATCAATACAAAAATTCAATATCACGCTCTGGTTTAGGCTAGGAAATTCTTCAGGAAATACGTCAGAAAATTCACTAACAACAGAAATATCATTCAAATCTGACGTGTTTTTGTTCAAGTCCATGACATGGGCTAAGAAAGCTTGACATCCGTTTTTCAATAAACGAATGGCTTTATGGCTTGGTATGACAGTGATTGATTTTAGTGGTTTAGTTGCTTGAATTCGCATAACAGGTTGGTCAGGAATATGAAAACTAACAACCTTACGAAAACAATCAATTTTAACATGATGAGTAGTTAACCAATCAATTCCTAAAATCACATAAAAAACAAGTATCTTTAAAGAGATAAGGTCAACAGGTAATGTGATTGTGCCAACTTAGATTAAGCAAGATTTATAAACTGTAGATGTAATGAAAGTTTCTCCTAACGGAGTCTCCACAGATAGGTCAAAGTCTAATTTCTCTGGAGTCAAGTTTAAACGTTGAGCACAAGCAGGAGAGATAAAAGAATGGGTAGAACCGGTATCTAGTAAGGTATAAACTTCGCAAGAATTTATAATTAACTAACCCGTTATACCTTCGATCGGGTTCCTCGCATTTTGGGCAGTCACGACAAACGCTCTTCTAGAAACTGCCGACTTTATTTTGTCCGTATCCGCCTTTGGTGTCACCGTCCCAGCTGGACTTGGTTTCGCTATAGTACAATCTCGAGCGATATGTCCTTCCTTTCCACAATTATAACATACGTTGAACTGTTGTGGACAGTTTGGACTTATATGTCCCTCCTCTCCGTATCTGTAACATCTAACTGGCGGTCGTTCTCCTCCCCTAGAATTTGTTCCTGGTGCTGGTGCTGCTGTCGATGTCTTCCTGTCATCGTTAAATCTTCTCTTCTTGAAATTTTCACTTGACTCACCTCTCCTATTATCATGGCCATGATGACCACCCGAGTGGTTACCACTTTTGTCTTTATTTTTCCCTCCTCGCTGGTTCTCATCGCTCCGATGACTGCTGTCACCAGTATGACCCTAGTTGTGGTCCCTCGGTTGAACATACTCATTATCTCGCTTTAATAATTGAGCCATGTTTACAACATCTGAATATAAAGAAAATATATGAGAGATAAGATATTACCGAATCTCGGGTTTTAAACCTCTCAGAAACATCCTTGTCATTCGTTCCTCATTCTCGACCAAATGAGGTGCAAACCTGGATAACTCTGCAAACTTCGCCTCGTACTGGGACACCGTCATGTTGTTTTGTTCCAGTCTAATAAACTCTACCTCCTTCATATGACGATTACTTTCAGGAAAGTACTTGTCATTAAACAGTTTCTGAAACGTTTCCCAGGACATGTTGAGTGCGTCAAGCTGGGTACGCTTCACAGACTCCCACCAGTAGTCTGCCTCACCGCGGAACATAAAGGTGGCGAATAGAACCTTCTGTTCCTCTGTGCATCCTAAGACATCGAATATCTTGGTAATTTGCTTGACCCACGTTTTCGCCATGATCGGATCCGGCTTTCCCTTAAATTCTGGTGGTCCCAATTCTTTGAATTGCTTGGCTGTGACAAACTGCGCATTGTTATCATTTCCACCCGTATTCTGCACACGAGTCTCCCTCGTCTGATTTTGCATGAACTGCAAAAAGCTCCTAAACATTCCATCATTCATCGTTTGCTCAGTAACGTTGTTTACAGGAGGAATATTGCCTTCCTGTTGCACGTTCCCCTGGGTGGTGATTAAAGGTGTCTTCACAGTCTCATTCACTCCATTGTTAATGTTCTCTGCTGCCATTCTCAAATACTGCCACAAAATAAGGGTTAATTGACATGTCACATATTATCCCTATATCTGACCGACAAATAATTACCAAATAAACTTATTCAGGTCATACTAGCGAAGGAATTCCCGGCTCTCCCGTCTTAGTTCTTGTCTCACATCTCAGCCGGGGATCATATCCCTAAGCTCTGATACCAACTGTGACGCCCCCAAAATAGGTATACAACACCCATTCTGAGTCGCCAAATATATGGTACAAAAAGCAAACTACAACTTCAATAATACAATTGTCGTGCAAAATACGACAATACATACTGTGAGTTTAAATGCAAATATTATCTTCTAGACAATATCCACACTCAAATAAGTCCTCATTACAATTATTCAAACACTATTTTACAGAAATAGTGAGGACAGCTAAAACATCTTTCCAGAACCATCACTCCATACCCCGGCTAGATCCTGCTATGTTCTCACCTCCTGAGAAGAAAAATGGAACAAAAAGGAAAATGGTGAGCTCAACTAGCCCAGCAAAGAATATTATGACTAAGATAATATACAACAAATTATCATTAGTATTCAACAGGGAAAAATATGATTGGATATAATCGACAACAAGTTTTAGATCAACAACTGCAGCGAAAACAGCAAACCATTAGAAGAGTCAAGTAGAGAAAGAATTCTACTATCTTCTAAGATTTAAAAGTCCATCATCAATATTGTATCCCTGTAACATCAATCAATATACATATTGAATCAAATATTCATCTTTGCACTACAAGCCAAAGATATTCATCAGGTAATCATACATCTTTGCACTACAGGCCAAAGATATTCATATCATCATTCAGGACTGAGGATGATGAAAAATATCTTAAAAAAAACGAATCCAGTGAGACAGAAGGACAAATAGTAGGGATTCGTATAACAGTTTATCCAAGATCAATAATACTTCATAATAATCAATTGTGAAGCAGAATTTAAAAATAAAGATCAAAACATGGATACAATCAAAGATAGTAACCATAATAGACATCTTAGACAAAAAGGAAAAATTTTATTTTTCGGTGAATAGTGCCGTATTCGTGAATAGTGCCGTATACGTGAATAGTAACCCCGACACAAAAAGTTCTAAAGTTGATAAAAAGTTCATATCAATATTTCAGCATAATGATATTGAAGAAAATAATATCATTTAAGAAGGAAATAATATCCCTTACCTCAAAATAACCGTACTTCTGACTGAATATCGGATATGAGGCTGAATGAAACTTGTGCTGAATAGCAACTTTTAAAGTATCTAAATACTCACAAAATACACTCAATAATCTAGAGAGAGAAATAGAGAAAACTTATGAATTCTGGTGTGATTTTCAATTCTAACTTAGCCATCTATTTATAGAAAAATGTTAGCACGCTGAAGCATACTTAACCTGCAACCTGATGGCTTTACCTGCTACTATTCCCACCCACCACATTTGAATAAAAATCTCAGCACATTTCTTCACCAACCAAGAGTGGGGCCCACCAATTCTAGAATTTTCTACCAAAATGATTAACTCCGAAAATTCAACAATTTCTGAACCAGTCATCTCGTAAAAGTCATAACAAATCATACGCTCATTTTTAACGGTTCACAATTTGTGGACATATACTCAACTTATATATGTATAACATATCCAAATATTACCACGATCCAACGGTCGGATTAAAAATTATAACCCTCGCAAAATATCTCAAAAATCCTAATTTGATTTTTAATACCTCCGTTCCGATAAAAATACAGATAAAACACCTCAACATTAACTCCTTCATTTTTAACCACAAAAATATATCCCTCATTTATATCCACATAAAATAAATATTTTCTTATCATATGAATCAATAATTAATTATTCACAAATAATATTACAGAATCACATTTATGACAACTAGGCCGTTCCCAGGAAAGAGGGGGCTTTTCAATAAGTATTTCTCCTTACTAGCGCGCAATTAGATGATCAAACCTTTCCTTAGACAGAACTTTCTAGACATTGCCAATAATGCTATCTAATAATATTATTTAAATAATATGAATTATTGATCTGATAATGGAAAATACTGTGCAGCAACAATTATTGAAACAACAATAATATAAAATATCAACGCAGCAATTATTGAATCAATAAAATAAAATATTGAACAGTAACTACTGTAACAATTATTGAGTAGTGCCTTCTTTCGTAAGAATTAATAATTCTAAAATACTGTGCAATCCGTGTGTTACTGTACAACCACGCGTATCACTGTATTTTAACCACCGGGTATTCCAACAGTGTTAACGGTAACAACTACGTCGTTATTTATAAAAGCTCAATTTTTATCGTTATCTTCATCCAATCGTTTTCCGTTATGGGGCCCACAAATAGCTGCGCCGTTGTACGAATATTTCCCGACAGAAAGAATATTCCACGACCACACGAATATTCACTGACCAAAAATGAATATTTTATAACCACTTGCTTATTTGAAATATTTGCGCATTTTACCCATAACTAACCACATTAATCAAATCAACTCTTTATATTTTAAAATAATAAATAGAGGAAATTTAATTTTATTTATTAATAAGTTAGGGTCTTACATTGACGGCCGTGCCGCCGGGGGATAGCTCCGGTGTGAGAATAAGTACAGGCCGTTTACAAGGTTTAACAATGGAGGTTATGTGTTTAGTGCTCAAAGTAGGTATTACCTGTTAATTGTAACCTTGGCCCTGTATTTATAGAGCTCCCACCACCTTAGTATCCTTCTCCGAGTTGGACTAAGACTCCTAAATATGGTAGTTACCTATACTTGGGTCTAACGCAATCTCCTTGAAAGGTGCAAGTAGAATCCCGTTCCAATACTACCTTTAGAGTTGCCTTGTTGACATATGATTAGGGTTAGGACCCTCAACCACGTAATCCCCTTATTACTCCCAACTCTGCATGTGGGCCGTTTGGTTGCACAGGCCCAACTCCACAGACATCATAAAATCCTGGTCTGGGCCTCGGCCCAAAGGACTCGAAGACCCGACCCCAACCTCCATGATCACAACCGGATCCCGGCCTATTGGGCTCGGGTATCCGAACCCGAACACTCTCGACCTTCTGTATGTCTTCGGCCATATCGGCCAACCTCCTCGATTCCAGCCCAGGCTTACAGCCAACATGGTGGTCGGTAAAACACTCCCGAACATTGCCCCCCCAGTCTCTTGTTATAAAATATTTATGACAGGAGACTTGAAAGGACACGAATTTGAATAGTCACGCCCAGTAATGATGAGCTGTCTGGGGAACCCAAATGGTCCCTCTTCGATTTATGAGCCGGTACACTTTTTTCCAAGGCTAGGCTCCACCTGCCATAAATAGCCGCCTTTGAAAACCGTGCCAGACGTGCTATATAAGTCCCCCAACACCCATCATTGTCACCTTTTCAAACCTTCAACATTTCAAATCTCTCTAAAGCTTTTCCAGCAAGGGTGATTTTCGGCGAGCTTTCCCTTTCCATCAAACCTCTGTTTTTAGTACTTTTAGCTGCTTACCAAACTCCCTCACTTTGCCGGCGTGTCACCACAATCAAATGGCTGATTTCAGCGATCCTCCCCCCACAACTGTCACCCCGATCGGCGCCGGAACCCTCACCTCCGGCGACCTGGTCCAGATAGAGTTATCAACGGCTTCTGCTAACATCCCTAACGAGGATGCTGATTCTCGAATTCCTCGTCTCTATGCTTCCGAGATTGACTACGCGGTTATTAGCATCGTGTCGACCATCACAGAGTCCTAGCTGTCCGACATTCAAACTGTATTCAATATTCCCCAAGAGTACAAGCTTCGGCTGGCTGAGTCGAATGAAAGGATGTTCTGGCGTCCCGAAGGAGGATGGGTGGCCGTCCATCTCTATGCCTTGAAGTATGGGGTTCGGTTCCCCCTCCACGAGTTCATCTCCTCCTTCCTTTGCCTGGTCGGGATCGGGTTTTCGCAGCTAGCCCCGAACTCTTACATCCAGCTGATTAGCTTTATTGCCCTGTGCCAGGAAGCTGTCATCACTCCGGGTTTGGACTTTTTCTTTGTCCTGTTTTCTGTCGGTCGATCAAAAGAACCCGGCCTACGCATCTGAACCGCGTACCAGGCCGAGCCACCTTCGTGAGGCCTCCAGCAACAAAGGATGACATTCACAGTGGTTCTTTATGAGGGGAGCCGACCTCAACCTCCTACCGAACTGGGCCTGTCCCGAAGATCAGCCCTTGAAAGAAACTAAGTTCCCGAAGGGTCGCGCGGTTGCCTTCAAGAAGTTTTACTCACTGCTAAAACAGACTAGTTGGGGTCTGGGGATCGTGTCCAATGAATCTTGGCTCTACGAGCATGGCTGTAAGTAACAATCCCGAGATCTTTTTCTTACACTCCCGACCCCCTATTGCCTTTTTATTAAACTCTTTATCTTCCATTGTAGTGACTATTTTCAAGCCCGATGAGGCTGATGCGGCTTTGACCCCACTGCCGATCTTCACCGAACCCATCCACCTTCCTGCTGCTGACGACTCCCCCGATGACGAGGCCATTCCTCTCGCCGAACTGCCCGTTGGCTCTTCTACAAGCCCCCTTGTCGCCTTGTCCAAAGCTGAACCTTCCGCGACGAATGTGTTGAAGATGAAAGGGGTTGACAAGATGGCCTTGCTAAAAAAATCCAAGAAGTCTTCTGTTCGAATCCCCTCCAAGGCCGTTTTGTCAGCCCCACCGAAGCCAACTCCACCTCCTGCCGCCATAATGACATTGGACGAGGATTCGGAAGATACAGAGGATCGGCCTCTCGAACCTCCTCCAAAGAAACCTCGTCTAATCGAAGGCCCTGCCCCTGTTGATGCTGTGGTCGGCCCGGTCCCTGAATCAACTCCAACCTCCAAGGCCAGTTCTTCACAAGGGTCGCCGACTACGTGTTGGCCGAAGGGTCAGTCGGACAAATTTCCCTTTCACTTGTTCGACCACTTCAAGCTTTCTGGCGATGAAGAGAGGTTCAAGAACTATTCTTATGAGGAGTTTCTGGTGACCTATATCAGAGCACAAACCTAGGTACTCCCGACTAGATTTTAAATATTTTTCCCTTGTCGCTATTTCGCGTTTTGCCTATCTGATATTTCTTTTGTATTTAGGCCAACGCCATCCTTGCTCGGGCTATCCCCTCCCTCGCTCGATCCACTAAGAAAGAAAATCAATTGAAGAGCGATGTGTTGCTTCTCGAAGTCGAGCTGCGAGGTCGGGATTCGGAACTGAAGAGGGAGAGGGATCTACACGCCGATACCCGCAACAAGGTGACGAAGGCTGATTGCCAGATTGCCGAACTCGAAGAGCAACATTCTTTACTTCAACAAGAGTTTGTCGGTCTCGATGGTCATGCCAAGAAGTTGGTGCAGGATAAAGAACAACTGGCCGAAGAGAATAAGGCCTTGGTGGGGAATCTTGAGGCCCTCGAGGAGAAGTTTACTGGGGTTCATGCTCAGCTGAGGACTCTGATCCAGGCGAACAACACCTTGGTGGCCGAACAGGCCGTCCTCAAACAAGCTGCCATCAAGGAATACGAAGAATCGCCTGCTTTGACCGATAAGATCATGACCCAGTTTGCTGAAGGGGTCGAAGCTTATCGGGAAAAAGTGAGAGCGAAGCTTGTTGATGCCGGCCTGGATGCCTCGATCCTTGATTCTTCCGATGAGGAGTCCGAGGCCGAAGCTAATGATGGTCTACCTTAGTTCTCTTTAGTATCTGTTTTTCATACTTGTAATTTTTCTCTTCTTAGTTTTGTAATCTGTCCGATCAGTTAGGCTGGTGGTGTATGTACCCGAAGCCTGTCTGATCGAGAATTGTAAAACATGTTGGATATGAATAGTAAAAATTTGTTCTAAGTTGTTATCTCGATTAGTTTTGCTTGACTTTCATCGAACAGTTTGGCCATTTCTGACTGTCTGGTCAATTTATGTCCGAAGCTTACAAGATCGGATCTATAACTTTATCGATCGGTTATACTTGTGGCGTTTACCGATCAGTTAAGTTTTTTTCGGACTATCTGATCGTTTTACGCTCGAAGCTTGTCTGATCGGATTTGTAACTTTGTTAATCAGTTATACTTGTGACCTTTTCGGATCAGTTTATGTTCGAAGCGTGTCTGATTGGTAAAGCGGTGCAAATTCAAATGAAAGTACAAGTACTTCTCGAAGAGAACTTTTTATTCCATTGATAAATTGCATTACATAAATGAAGGGGAGAATAAACATGCATTTACTGGTAATATTTTCTAAGTCTTCCAGCATGCCATGTATTCTTTACCTCCGATCCATCCATAGCCCGAAGCCGGTAAGTCCCTGGCTTTGGCACCTCCACTACTTCGTAAGGCCCCTCCCAGTTAGGCATTAGCTTGGCTGTGTTCTGGGGGGTTGATGCCTCTGACTCCCGAAGCACCATGTCCCCTACCTCAAACCTCCTCAGCTTCGTCTTCCGATTGTAGTGTCGGGCTGTTCTCTGTTGGTAAATGGCCAACCTCAACATAGCCGAGTCTCGAACTTCATCTAACAGATCTAAATTTGTTTTCAGACCTTCATCATTGTATAGTTCTTTGTACTGACTAACCCGAAGAGTGGGGGATCCGATCTCGACTGGTATGAGTGCATCCGTTCTGTATGCCAGCCGAAATGGAGAGTTTCCGGTTGTTGTCCTCAGGGTTTTTCGGTATGCCCATAAAACGCTGAGTAGTTCTTCGGGCCACCGGCCCTTTAACTCATCTAACCTTCGTTTTATTCCATTGAGTAGGGTTCGATTGGTCACTTCCACTTGACCGTTTGACTGAGGGTGGGCAACTGAAGTCTTGCGGTGTTGAATTCCCAGCTCTTCCAGAAAACTTTCAAACTTTGACCCCACAAACTGTCTGCCGTTATCAGAGACTACTGCCATCGGAATGCCGAACCGGTATACTACTCCTTCTTTCAGAAATTTTAGGCATTCTTGTTCGGTGATCTTCTGTAGTGGTTTGGCTTCTACCCACTTCGTCATGTAGTCAATAGCCATGATCACGAAACTGACTTGCCCCTTGGCCTTCGGCAGGGGCCCTAGGATGTCGATTCCCCATACAGCGAACGGAATCGGGGATAAGACCGAGTAGAGCTCTTCGGGTGGTTGATGTGGGATATTGTTATTCAACTGACACTTGGGACATCTTCTGACGAATTCCTTTGTGTGTAGACAGTCGGCCAGTAATACCCCTACCTCAAAATCTTGTGCGCCAGTAACTTGGCCCCCATATGATCCCCGCAGATCCCTTCATGTACCTTTCGAAGCGTATAATTCACTTCTGACGGTGTTAAACACTTGAGTAATGGAGAGCTGAAGGCCCTTCGATACAGATCTCCATCGATGAGTACAAAGTTTGAACTTCTGTGCTTGATCTTCCTTGCTAGAATGCGATCCGAGGGCAACACCCCGTCGGCCAGGTAGGAGATGTATGATGTAAGCTAACAGTCCAGCCTATCAATACATAGTATCTCTTCCTTCGGGACACTTGGCTGCTCCAATACTTCTAGATATACCGATCTGCTGAAAGAGCTTGCTTCTGTCATTGCTAGTCGGGCCAAGGCATCTGCCACTGTGTTATCGGATCGATCCACCCCTTGACAGCTGACCGAGTTGAAGTATGTCAGTTTATTCTTCGTTTCGGCTAAATACTTCGTCATTCTTGCCCCCCGAGCCTCATACTCCCCCGATATCTGTTTGATGACCAACTGTGAATCACTGTAGATGACCAAGTTTTGTACCTCTAGGCTTCGGGCTAACTTCAGCCCGGCTAGGATGGCCTCGTACTCTGCTTCATTGTTGGTTGCTTTAAACTGGAACCGAATTGCTTGTTGGACTTTAAACCCTTCGGGACTCGTCAGTATGACCCCGGCACCACTGGTATCCAAGGTTGACCAGCCATCAACATATAGTGTCCATGAAGTCCTCACGTGCCGCATTTCGGTCACCAACTCCACATCCTGTTTTGAGAACGAGCATTCCACGACGAAGTCTGCAAGTGCCTGTCCTTTGATTGCTGTTCGGGGTTGATATTCCAACGCAAACTGTGTCAGTTCCATTGCCCAAGCTGCCAATCTCCCCGAAACTTCTGGTCGATGTAGAATTTTCTTTAATGGCTGATCCGTGTATACCACCACCACCCGACCCTGGAAATAATGCCTTAGTTTTCTGCTTGCTATGATCAAAGCATAGGCAAATTTTTCCAGGTTTGGGTATCGGATTTCGGCGTCTCGAAGCACATAGCTAACGTAGTATACTGGGTACTGATTTCCCCCTTTATCCCGAACCAATGCTGCTCCCACTGCCATCGAGCTTGCTGCTAAATATAGATATAAAGGTTCCGAAGGGATCGGTTTCATCAGCAGTGGTGCCGAGGACAAATATTGTTTGATCCCTTGGAACGCATCCTCGCATTCCGAAGTCCATTGAAAGCTTTTCTCGTTCTTTGGCCCTTTTAAGGTGTCAAAAAATGGTAGGCATCTTTCAGCCGACTTGGAGACGAACCTTCGAAGGGCCGCGATCCGACCTGTCAGTCTCTGCACATCCTTGTAAGACTTCGGGGATCTCTGCCTGGATTTTTTCAGGGTTCGCTTCAATTCCCCTTTTGCTGACCAGATACCCCAGGAATTTACCCGATCCCAGTCCGAACGTGTATTTAGTCGGGTTTAACCTCAGCTTGCGTCTTCTTACTGTTTCGAAACAGTTCTCTAGATCCTCAAGATGGTCACGGACGGACATGCTTTTTACGATCATGTCGTCTACGTAGACTTCCATACTTCTTCCTAATTGTTTGGTGAACACCAAATTCATCATTCGCTGATAAGTTGCCCCGGCATTCAATAGCCCGAAAGTCATTTTCCTGTACGCGTAGATTGCCCGATGTGTGATGAAACTGATCTTCGGGATATCTTCCTTACTCATCGAAATCTGGTGGTATCCTGAGAATGCATCCATGAAACTCAACATACCGTATCCCGAAGTGGCGTCGATCAATTGATCTATGTTGGGCAAAGGGTAGAAATCCTTCGGACAGGCCTTGTTCAAATCTGTGTAGTCGGTGCATAACCTCCACTTTCCGTTCTGCTTCTGGACCAATACCACATTTGCCAACCACTCCGGGTAATCAATCTCTAAGATGAACCCGGCCTCCAGAAGTTTGGCGATCTCTTCATCGATTATTTTTTGCCTTTCTGGGGCGAAAATTCTTCGTTTTTGTATAACTGGTTTCTTGCTCGGGTCTACGTGTAGTCTGTGTAGGGCCACCGATTCACTTACCCCGGGCATATCACTCGGTTCCCATGCAAAGATATCGGCGTAGACTTGGAGTAATTCTATCAATCCGGTCCTAAAAGGTTCTGCTAGCCCTGACCCGATTTTGATCAATTTTTCTTTCTTCCCTGGCACCAGCTCTATATCCTTGGTTTCTTCGGCAGGAAGAGCGAGCGGTTCTGTACTGCCCTCAGTGAATGGCTCGATCTCAATGGCCATTGTCTGTTTCTGCTTACTGACCCCGACCCCTGAAGAAATCAAGCTGTTCCGATAGCACCTTCGGGCTATATCTAAATCTCCCTTTACCTCCCCGATCCCGTTCGGTGTTGGAAACTTAATTTTGAAGTGGGGTATAGACGTGACTGCTTGCAGGGCTGCCAAGGTTGGTCTCCCGAGGATAGCATTGTATGCCGAATCTACTTGTACGACGAAAAATCTGACCGTTATTTCGACCTGATTGGGTGCAGTGCCGAACTTGACTGGCAGTTCGATGGTACCAGACACATACACCGGATCTCCACTGAACCCGTACAAAGGTCCTTCACCTCCCAGATCCATCTTCCTCCCTTGTAGATCCATCCTCTGGTAGGCGTGAGTGTACAGTACATCGACTGAGAATCTGTTATCTATCATCATCCGTTTCATGTCCACGATCCCGACTTGGGCAGTTATCACCAATGCTCCGTCATGCGGCTCGATGAGGTCTGTCGGGTAATCCTCGTCCGAGAAGGAGATAGATGTTCCCGGATATGCCCGATCCTTCCTAGTAGTTGACCCCGCAACCGATAACACTGCCTCGAGATGCCCGTTTCTCTTCTTTCCCGTCATCCGTCCAACAGAACCTCCCGAGATAACATCAATCACGCCTCGGGCTGGAGGGTTCTGTGGAGGCCGGTGTCCTGATCTTGATTTCTGTTTTCTTCTCTAGGCGCCGCTGCATTATCCCGACCGGCCACATACTGTATCAATTGTCCGTTCTGAACATTTTTCTCTATCAAGTCCATCAGGTTGATGCATGCTTCAGTCGAATGCCTGGTACTTTGATGGTATTCGCAATACTTATCCCGACCCCTTCTTCCACGTTTGGTTCGTCTTGGGCATGGCTCGTAGAAGGGTTGGTTCTTCATCTCCTCCAAGATCTTGGCCCGATTTGCAGTAAGAGGGGTGTAGACCTTGTTGATGTTACGATTGGGTAGTGGAGGTCGGTTACTTCCTGACCCTCCTCCATTGTAGCTCTTCTTTTCCGGTCGGTCCGATCTCCACTGACTATTATCCGACCGTTGATAACCCTGTTTGTCTCGATTCTTCGACTTCTCGTAGGACTGGGAGTGCGGTTTGAAATTTTCCATCGCTTCTTCTATTGCTATGAACCCTTCGCCCCGATGAAAGGCTTCAGTTACATCTGCAGGAGGGCTAATTACCAAATCTTTGACCAATTTCTTGGATCTCCCGATATCCAACCCTGTCATAAAAAATCCCAAGGCTTGCGGGGAATTTAACTCTGCTACCGACCCCATAGCCTCTCGAAATCTCTTGAGGTACTGACCTAACGTTTCGTCCGACTTCTGTCGGACCTGCATGAGGGACGCTGTGATATTTCCTCGTCTCTTGTTGCTCCCGAACCGAGCATGGAACTTCTCTCGGAGATAGTTCCATGACCCAATCGATCCTGCTGCCAAAGTTCCCATCCTTTTCCGGGCGCTTTTCTTTAGCGTCGTAGCAAACATACGACACTTGGCCGCATTTGAGTGCCCGTAGTAAGACATCAGACGGTCATACCCATCTGAGTGATCATACGGATCCCCTAACCCGTCATACGTGTCCATAGGGGGCATCTTTTTCTTTGGATCGGCTGTGACTTGATTGATCTCTGGTGAGAAGGGCGATCCCGGACATCCTGAAGAGGTCCCCGTCGGACTTTTAGCTGCTAGCAGTTTTTTCAGTTCCGCGACTCTTCGGGCGAGGGGATCGGCCTCCCCTTTACGAGGGGACGAATGATGTCTGTCCCTCTCGTATTCGGGGGACGCGATCCTCCTCTTTTGATCCGACCTTCCCGGATGTCCGGATCTTCTGTCATCTGATCGACTCCTCCTTCGACTCCGTCCTTCTCGAGAACGACTCCGTGGTCGGCTCCTTTTGTTTCTAGCCTCATCACGTCGAGGTGATCGGGACCGGCTAGGGCGTCTGCGCCTCTTCGAGCAGGCCTCCTGCTCTCCGGTCATTCTAGCCATCTGAGCTTCGAGTTCTTCCTGTTGCAACCGCAGTGCCAACATGGCATCCCTTTTCTGCTTTATCTTGCTTTTCAGGATGACCTCCCGTTGGTCTCGGCTGCCGTCTCCTCTTTCTGGTCTTGCGAGGGCCCGAGAGTGATTCTCATCGGCTTGACTCGCTTGAAGGGGTGTGTGTTGACTGTCATGGAAGTGCTTTCGTCGGAGGGAAGGGGCTGGTATCTCTTCAACCTCCGGAATTTTAGACCCTAGCCGATCCTTCACCGATCCCCTCACCTGCGTGGTCTGGTGCGACTGCTGGGTCTTTGCCTTTCCCTTGCTCGCCATATCCTACTGCCGAAAAAGTTGGTGGTGATTGTAAGAAAGCACTAAAGGCCCTCCTTCTAGCGCCAATGTTAACGACAAGTTTCGTCTGCGCGTCCAATCACAAAATCCACGCGCTGAAACCTGCACAATAACAGATCACACAGAAGCTTGACGGCCGTGCCGCCGGGGGATAGCTCCAGTGTGAGAATAAGTACAGGCCGTTTACAGGGTTTAACAATGGAGGTTATGTGTTTAGTGCTCAAAGTAGGTATTACCTGTTAATTGTAACCTTGACCCTGTATTTATAGAGCTTCCACCACCTTAGTATCCTTCTCCGAGTTGGACTAAGACTCCTAAATATGGTAGTTACCTATACTTGGGTCTAACACAATCTCCTTGAAAGGTGCAAGTAGAATCCCTTTCCAATACTACCTTTAGAGTTGCCTTGTTGACATATGATTAGGGTTAGAACCCTCAACCACGTAATCCCTTTATTACTCCCAACTCTGCATGTGGGCCGTTCGGCTGCACAGGCCCAACCCCACAGACATCATAAAATCTCGGTCTGGGCCTCGGTCCAAAGGACTCGAAGACCCAACCCCGACCTCCATGATCACAACCGGATCCCGGCCTATTGGGCTCGGGTATCCGAACCCGAACACTCTCGACCTCCTGTATGTCTTCGGCCATATCGGCCCAACCTCCTCGATTCCAGCCCAGGCTTACAGTCAACATGGTGGTCGGTAAAACACTCCCGAACAGTTTCAAATCATAGTGTTACAGTTGATTTATTTCTTCTAGTTTGGGACCAAATAATTTCCTCCAATGATTTTCGATTTCTTTTTCAAATTTTCACTTTGGCGGAAAATTCAACAAGCAGTTTTCCAAATTGGTGCTTCAAAAGCACCAGGCCCCAATGGTATCCATACTTTGTTTTACCAGAATCAATAAAATTTAGTAGTTTAAAACAAACAAACAAACAAACAAACAAACAAAGTTTGTTCAAGTGTTCATTCGTTCCTCAATTATGGGTTCTTCTTGCTTAAAGAGTCTTAACAAAAAATTCATCGCCTTGATTCCAAAAACTTCCTTGCCTCAATCTCTTTCGAACTATCGTCGGATTAGCCCGTGCTGAGGTTGCTTTGAAAGTTTTGGTGAATGGAATTGAGTGAATAATGCAGTTTCTAATCTCTTCCTACCAGAATGATTTCATTGTTGGAAGGCTTTTTTTAGATAATCTCATTCTACTTCTTGAGGTGGTTGAGAAAATTAAAGGATTTAAATATTCTCATTTACGCTCTGTTTCTGAGTTTTAAAATGGACAGAAAAAAAAAGAAATGGACGAAAAATTTAAGTTTTCTTTCCCATTCTTATGTTTCTGAGTTTTTTAATAAACGGAAAAGAAAAGAAATGGATAGAAAACTTGGCCACTTTTCCTGCCAAAGTTTTCCATCCAAAATTGGCATGATTTGGAAGGAAAAGAAATTAAGAATAAGTAATATTTTTATAATTCCCATATTATCCTCAACTTTTAATATAATAAATTTTAAATTACAACTCATGTCCTCAATTTTAAATTTTCTATCCTTTTCCATTAAAAACTCAGAAACAACACAAAGGAAAACTTTAAATTTTCTATTCTTTTCTTTTCTGTTCTAATTTAAGTTTTCTATTATTTTCTTTTCTGTTCAAAACTTAGAAACAGAGCGTTAAGCTTAGTTGCACTCAAGGTGGATTTTAGCAAATTAATTGAATTTTTTTTACAAAGAACTCGTTAAAAGAAATGTCCCTCCTCATTTTGCTCACCTAGTCATGCAATGAGTCACCACTATTTCATACTCGTTGTAAATCAATGGATCTCCTTCTGCAATTTTTATACAAGTTGTGTGCTCCAACAAGGTGACTACTTTTGCGGATGTCAGCATATGCTGACTACTTTCTTTCTAGGTATTGGGTAGGGACAAAATTATATAAGTTAATAAACTCAAGGGGAAGATTAATGAGAGTTAAAGTTCTATTTGATTACCTCTTAATGACTCTTAATGGATTTGCCTCTAATTCGGTCATAGGCAAATCTTGTTTGGCAATTTTTTTTTTATCTCTTAATGGCTCTTAATCGGTTAGACACGAAAATAAATCTATAGCATCTAGAGGCTGGCTGAGCGACAAAATTTTTTTTGGAGACAATAATAACCTCTTATGTTTTTTTATCCCCAATCCAACTTAGATCGCCTCTTCTTCTTCTGTAATTCGCTACTGCTCTTCTCGTTCACTGAATTGCTGCTGCTCCTTCGTCTTCTTTCATCGGTAATCTTCTCTCCCTTCTTCATCTATTGTTCGTTATTATCAATTCCCACCACAAACCATTCTCGGCCTTCCTCTTCATTTCCGTTCCATTTCTTCTTCCACGGAAACGATTTGGAGAACTACCTCCTCGAAAACGAACGGCCAAATCAGTGCCACCTGAAAGCACTAATTCTGATCGCTGTCTGGCCATTTAGGAGGAATTAATGCCACCTGAAAGCACTAATCTCAGTGTTCAGAAAGGAATTAATGCTGTGAACTATTTGGTTACTGGGTATTAAATTCTCTATAATTTTTTTGCTTGGTTCCCAAATGAAGCGAACCTCAATCAGATATAGAATTGGAAGAGGAACACGACCATTTTGTTTCCCATTTTCAGTAACACAGGGAATTCACTTGGTAAGATATTTTATGATGGCGTTTCTCATATTACTTATTAATCATTGTAGATTGTTATGGATGATCATTAGTGTTGGGCCATAATACTTTTCCTACTGGACCAGGCCGAATGAGCCTATCTTTTGAACTATGTCACCTTTATCACATTGGGTCAAACAACTCGGGCCTCGCTACTTGACTATAATATTGGGCTCAGTCATTGGATCGGCCCACTATGTGAGTTGTCATTTATCCTATCTTTGACCGGTAATCATCACAAAGGCATTTGTTGACTGTTATGTCTGCCACCTTTCTGCATGGCATTAATGAGGATGGGACTCCGATTGCCGACGGGAGGTAACAGTGGTAGCAGGTAGGAAAATAAGCTACACACTTTTGGCTGAGATGACCGAGGATGGGAGGAGGTGTCAAGAGGTAGTGGGTGGCACAGTAAACCGGGTCTGGGGAACGTATGGGGCAAGGATAACAAAAGGAAAAGAGGTAACAAAACACTACACACAACTTTATCATTTTTGATACACACTCAGACACTATTCATCATTTTCCTCCATTGTTAACCTTGTGATCGCCTGTATTGACTCTCACGCCGGAGCTATCCCCCGACGGTCCAGCCGTCAAGCTTTTGGTGTTGATCGTGTTTACTGTACAGGATTAGGGCGTCTTACGTGATTGGGACGTCATCAAAGATCTTGGCGTTAACATTGGCGCTAGAAGGAGGGCCAGTTCTAGTGTCCTGATTATTTTTCAATCACAAATCTTGTTCGTTTTACGTGGATGTTCATGGAAAAGAGTAGGACACCTACACCTGAGGGGCAACCGAGGGCTGCCAGTGAATCAGTACCGCGAGTATCTGTGAAGGACCGTTTGGGACCTGCACTAAGTGTTCACGCCAGCACGGCGTCCAAACGATCGCATGGAGATTCTCGTCCGAGAATTGTGAGCAAAGCCAAGCGACAGCTAATTTTTACAGCGGAGAAAGGGTCCGGTCATGGCCGGAAACGAGTAGAAGGCACCTCGCCTAGAACTCGATACCGGGACTACCAAGACGAAAAGGCTGCCCGCTTGGCTAAGATGGCAGATGAAGCTGATAGGGCCATGGAGGCGCTTATGAAACAACGACGGGATATAGCTGAACAGATGTCTCGAATGGCCGAGTTGAGGGACGAAGCTTCCAGCTATGTCCAGTCTGAAGAATGGGGGCATCGGAGCGGGAAGGAGCCTGCTCATTCCGAGCGTGAATATCAGGATCGACCTCGGGAAAGAAGAAGGTCCAGAAGCCCTACTCCTCAAAGATCGAAGAGGATCACATCACCCTGACGGTTATAAGGAGCTGGGTCGAAGCGAACGAAGAGGTCGATCCGAAGAACGTACTCCGGAGAATACTAAGGGGGCGCTCATTGTTGCGCATTCCCACCGCGGCAGCCGGGTACTGAGACGAAGCAGATCTAGAGGCCGTACACCCGAAAGTCCACCGAAGGCACTCCGCTCTGTGGACCATAATCGTCACAAAAGCCCCTCGAAAGTTGGGGGTTCTATTATAAATCGCCGATCCACCCAGAAGAGGGAAGGGTCACCGGAAAAAGAAGCATCGTCCCTACCCGAGGGCGTGGAATATCTGGTGAAGGAGGTGAAGGAGACTTCGGGAAAGAAGGCATCCCCTTTTTCCGTGGAGATCCTGAGAGAAAAGGCTGACCCCACCAAGAGGTTGCCTCATATTGAAAGTTATGACGGATCAGGGGATCCTTACGACCACAGTCAGGCGTTCGACCGACTGATGGATTATTATGACTTTAGCGATGCTGCTAAGTGTCATACCTTTGTCACGACCCTCCGAAAGGATGCCAGACAGTGGATGGAGACTTTGCCTTCAGATTCGATTTCATCCTGGGCAGATATGTGCAGTCAGTTCCACGCCTGCTTCGGGAGCAACAGAAGAAGAGGGAAACCAACTGGCTCATTGGCTCAGGTTCGGCAGTTCTCGAATGAGTTTTTGGGCCAATACGTGAAGTGATTCCGTGAAGCAGTCGGCCAAGTGACAGAGCTGAACGATATACAAGCCGTGGGACTGTTTCAGAACGGATTAGATCTGGTCAAATCGGAAAAGTTGGTGAAGAAGTTGATGTTTCACCACCCGAAGAGTCTCGCAGAAGCCTTCGACAAAGCAGAAGGCTATATTGTGGTAGAAGAGGCCATGAATAACCTCAAACGTCTTTCTTCAGAGCGACTTAAAGAGACAGATTGGGACAGAGCAGAGGGTGACCAGAGTAGAAATGAAGGAGATAGAGGCCGTCGCGACGGCAAATCAAAGAAATACAATAATAATTGGAGGCAGGGTGGAGAACGCTCGTCCGCTCCCGCTCAGAGGGTAAACAGGACGTATACGGCACTCAACGCCGACAGGGCTATTATCTTAGAGCAGATCAAGAATCAACCTATTTTCGAGCCACCTCGAGATAACTTTAAGCCCGGAAAAGGGAATTCTCGCAAGTATTGTGACTATCATCAAGCCTCGGGTCACGATACGAATGACTGTGCTAGCCTGAAAGATTTTATCAAGAGAAAGGTGCAGGACGGGGCGTTAGTTTATTATGTGGCTGCCCGAACGAACCAGCAGCAGAATAGAGGACCTGTTCAGGCAGCCCAACCAATTCAGCCAGTGTTCCCTGCTCCCGAACCACCCGCAAGGCAAGTAATAGATGTCATCACTGGGGGCACTTCGGGTAAGCTTGTTGGGAGAAAGCGCCGAAGCTATCTAGATTCGGTCATGTCAGTGGCGGGTACTCTCCCGAGGACCGACAGACCCTTCCCGGGTACTGTGATTTCCTTTACTGATGATGATTACCCTTCGGAAACCATCGAACCACATGAGGGATCATTAGTCATAATAGCACAAGTGGGTTCGGTGGACATGAAGCGCATGATGATCGACAACGGGTCTTCTGTGGATATCCTATATGCTCATGCTTATCAGAGGATACATCTTGATGGGCAGAAGATGGAGATCGGACAGGAGGCCCCTTTATACGGCTTCAGCAACGATCCGGTCAAAGTGGCTGGAACCATTGAACTGCCGGTTATCTTCGGAACGGCCCCCCAACAGGTAGAAATCATTTGCCAATTTTACGTTGTGAATGTAAATTCTGCTTATAATGCTATTTTGGGGAGACCCACTTTGATTGCTTTATAAGCTGTATCTTCTATCCCTCATTTCAAAATCAAATTTCCTACGGCTCATGGGGCTGGGGAGCTAAAAGGAGATCTGGACCTGGCCAGAAGGTGTTATAGAAATGCCGTGATCACTTCAGGAGTAGGGGTGTCCAAGCAAAAATAGACCATGGCAATAGAGATCGAACCCTTCACGGAAAGCAGCTCAGAACCGTTAGTCATGCCAGCCGAAGAAACAGAAGAGATAGAGCTCGTCCCGGGCAAAGCGGACAAGACAGTGAAGATAGGTTCGGGCCTGTCGGAACCTCTCAGGAAGAACCTCATTGAACTCCTGCAGTGCTATGTTGACATCTTCGCCTGGGAGCCTCAGGATATGCCAGGAGTGAGTAGGGATATTGCTGAGCATCGGCTAGAAGTGGATCCGTCGAAGAAGCAAGTTCGGCAAAAGAGGAGGATCTTCGCGCCCGAGTGCCAGAGAATCATCGATGAAGAGATTGCGAAGCTGCTAGCTGCTGACTTCATCTTCGAGATCGACTATCCGCAATGGATGGCAAACGTGGTACTGGTCCAGAAGCAGAACGGGAAATGGCGGGTCTACATTGACTACACAGACCTGAATAAAGCTTGTCCGAAGGACTTCTATCCATTACCCCACATTGACCAGCTCATCGATGCAACTTCGGGGTATGCCTTGTTAAGCTTTATGGATGCATTCTCTGGCTATCATCAAATCTCCATGTGCAAAGAGGATATACCGAAGACGGCGTTCATTACGCATCGGTCGGTATATGCCTACAAGAAGATGACCTTCGGCCTCATCAACGCCGGGGCCACTTACCAGAGGATGATGAACTATGTCTTCAGGCGTCAGTTGGGCAAGAATATGGAAGTATATGTGGATGACATGATTGTTAAGAGCATGCTGGTGCACAAACATTTGGATGACCTGGAGGAATGCTTTCAAACAGTCCGTCACCACAAATTGAGACTGAATCCTGCCAAATGCACCTCGGATTAGGGGCCGGTAAATTTCTGGGTTACCTGGTCAGTCAGAGGGGAATTGAAGCTAATCCAAAGAAAATTAAAGCGATGTTGGACATGAAGACTCCTCAGTCGTTTAAAGACGTTCAGCGTCTGACTGGAAGGATTGCAGCTTTGAGGAGGTTTATGTCCAAATCGGCAGAAAGGTGTTTGCCGTTTTTTGACATGTTGAAAGGGCCGAAGAATGCCAAGACGTTCCAATGGACTTCGGAATGCGAAGACGCATTCCGGAGCATCAAGTCCTACCTATCTTCGGCGCCTTTGTTGGTGAAGCCCGCTCCTGCTGAGCCTTTATATTTGTACTTAGCAGCTAGTTCGTTGGCAGTAGGAGCAGTTTTGGTGCGAGAAGTTGGGGGTAAGCAGCACCCGGTTTATTATGTAAGCCACGTCCTTCGGGATGCCGAAACAAGGTACCCAAATATTGAAAAGTTTGCTTTTGCTTTAATAACTGCTAGTAGAAAGCTTAGGCAATACTTCCAGGGTAGGTTGGTAATAGTATACACAGATCAACCTTTGAAGAAAATTATGGGCAAACCTGAGGTATCGGGGAGATCATGGACGATGGAGTTGTCTCAGTTCTTCGTTGAATATCATCCCCGAACTGCCATCAAGGGGCAGGCCTTGGTTGATTTTGTGGTCGAGTGTTCGTTTTCTGAAGCTGATGAGGCTGTAGCAGAAGCAGGAGGATCTGACATCATAGTTGCGGCCCTTCAGCAGAAGCAGACTTCGTGGACGCTGTATGCAGATGGGTCTTCTACCGCAGACGTCAGCGGAGCAGAGATTATTCTGACTAGTCCGGAGGGATTCAAGGTGCAACAGGCCATCAGATTTCAGTTTAAAGCGACGAACAATGAGGCAGAGTACGAGGCAGTGTTGGCGGGTTTGCGACTAGCTAAGAGTCTCGAAGTGCAAAGAATAGGTATCTTCAGCGACTCTCAGTTAGTCGTTAAACAAGTCTCCGGGGAATACGAAGCCCGAGGTCATCAAATGATCAAGTATTTGGCGGAATTGAAAGAACGGCTTCAGTATTTCCAGTTCTACGAATTCCAGGGGGTTGAACGTGATGGCAATTCCATTGCCGATGCACTCTCCAAATTAGCCACTACGGATGTTAACGCTTTTGATGGATCAGTATACTTGAAAATTTTGCAACATCCTAGTGTTCATCATGAATCGATAATGTGCATTGATCGAACCAACTGTTGGTTAACCCCATACCTGGAATATCTGGCGGATGGCGTTCTACCTTCGGATCAGATGCTGGCCAAGAAAATCAAGTACAAGAGTGCTAATTTCGTTCTGATAGATGGGGATCTGTTCCGAAGAGCCTTCTCGTCTCCACTACTAAAGTGTTTGACTCCGTCCGAAGCCGATTATGCTCTTAGGGAAGTTCATGAGGGCATCTGCGGTGATCACATGGCAGCTAAGTCACTGGCATACAAAGTTCTTCGGCAGGGATACTACTGGCCAACGATCTTCAAGGAAGCAACTGAATACGTCAAGAAATGCGAGAAGTGTCAGCTCAACAGTCCGATCCCACATCAGCCACCGGAAGAGCTATACTCGATTCTATCTCCTATACCCTTCGCTGTCTGGGGGGTTGACATACTGGGTCCGTTACCGAAGGCTAAAGGGCAGGTCAGTTTCGTCATCGTCGCTATTGATTATATGACCAAATGGGTCGAGGCGAAAGCACTCCGGCTGATAACGGAACAGGAATGTCTGAAATTTATGAAAGAATCCGTAGTGTTTCGCTTCGGGATCCCTCAAGTGATGGTATCAGACAACGGACGCCAGTTTGTGGGATCAAAATTTGAAGGATTTCTGAAGGAACTAGGAGTCCAGCACAGGAAGACTTCAGTGGCTCATCCGCAGTCAAATGGACAGGTCGAGGTGACTAACAGAACACTTCTAAACGGGATCAAGCGCAGATTGGACGAAGCTAAAGGAAGATGGCCAGAAGAGCTGCTCAGCGTATTATGAGCCTATCGGACCACTCCGAGGACCACCACAGGGGATTCACCTTTCAGACTGGCCTACGGCACTGATGCCCTGGTCCCAGTTGAGATTGGATCTCCAAGTCTTCGAGTTAGTCAGTTCAGGGAGATCTACAATGACGAAGGACTAAAGGCCAACTTGGACCTGTTAGAAGAAGTCAGAGAAGTGGCTTTGATCAGACTTGCAGCCTACCAGAGGAGAGTTGCCAAGCATTACAACAAAGGGGTAAAACTCCGAAGATTTGAGGTGGGAGACCTCGTTCTCAGAGAGGTCGAAGCATCAACACCGCAGAATACTGGGAAGTTGATGCCGAACTGGGAAGAACCGTATGAGGTGGCCGAAGTACCAAAGCCCGGGACGTATCGATTGAAGGCTTTGGATGGATCCGAAATTAAGAACACGTGGCATGCAGGCAGGCTTCGAAAATATTTTCAATAGCTACATTGCCAGTACACCGGAAGTCTGTAAATGGTTTCAAGTCATCATCAATAAAAATTCCTTTCTTATTTAAGCAAATCTTGTCTTCGTTGTTGGTAGTATCATTGGTGTAAGGAGGTTCGGGCGGACTCGCTGACCATTCGATGGTAGCCTCACTGGCAGGCGGTCCTTATGGCTTCGTCAGGCCCCTCGTGGTAGGCGAACGTCATTGGTGTAAGGAGGTTCGGGCGGACTCGCTGACCATTCGATGGTAGCCTCACTGGCAGGCGGTCCTTATGGCTTCGTCAGGCCCTTCGTGGTAGGCGAACGTCATTGGTGTAAGGAGGTTCGGGCGGACTCGCTGACCATTCGATGGTAGCCTCACTGGTAGGCGGTCCTTATGGCTTCGTCAGGCCCCTCGTGGTAAGCGAACGTCATTGGTGTAAGGAGGTTCAGGCGGACTCGCTGACCATTCGATGGTAGCCTCATTGGCAGGTGGTCCTAAAGACCTTGTCAGGCCCTTCGTGGTAGAAAAGTGTCATCATTCAGACTTCGTCAGGCCTCTACCGGCATCTAACTCACACTTCGGTAACGAATAAGTATTCCTTTACTTTATTGCCTAAATTTTTCTAAGTATTGAGTTCGGAAGGCCACATTCTTTAACTTTATCTTATCTGTTATACGACTTACCTAGTTGTTGATTAACAATTTAAGTTAAAACCATGAAGGAGTTTGTACATTTCTTAAGATTGAATCGTTATTGAAGGATTGGTAAACAGTAAATACACAGAAGTCATAAGGAACAATGTTGATATTTTATTTACATAATACTGTTTACAAATCAATAGAAGCTTTACAATAACCCTATAGCTAAGGGAAAGGAGAATCATCCTCAGGAATCAGCTTCGTCTTCCGAAGAGTCGAGAACGGTCGGATCGACCTTGGCAGTAACAAGTTTCGCCTTGTCTTTGCTTCGGCACTCGTCGTATCCGTCTGAGAACATCTGGATGATCTCCTCGTTCAACTCAGCTGATTTTCGATATTCTTGTTGTACTTCTTTCCGAAGATCTTCGGTCAAAGGAGGGCCCAAATCTCTCAGAGCCCGAAGTTCTCGAAGCTCCTCTTCGAGCTTTGCCCGCTCCTTCAGATGCCTCAAATCCCTAGCTTCAAGGTCGTGTACTTGGACAGCCAAGCTCTTATTGGTCTTCACCATCGTCTCATTCTTCCCAACAAGGACCTCGTTCCGGCGAACCAGATCTATGTTCGTAGTAATGGTCAATTGGTGGGTGGCCTCGGCTGTCTCCAGTTTCTCTTTTAAATTATTCACATCTTTCTGGAGGCCTTCATTATTGAGGAGAGTGGCACCATGGGCCCTTCTCTCCCTTTCCAGAGCCGAAGCCAGAATGGCCTTCTCCCGCCTAGCCGCATCTTCTTCGGCCTCGGACTCTCTATATCGGGGAAGAAGTCTCCCGAAGACAGCATTTGCCTGCATACGGGTAAAGAAAGTCGGTGAATTAGTAGAAGGAACAGACGAAACAAAGGATTTCCAAATGTTTCAAATTGAATCAACTAACCTTAGCCTGATAACTCATGCCTTCTTCGATTAAGTCCCTAATCGAGCTGTTTCCGAACCGATGGTCATCAGTCTCCCGGACAAAGGATTCGAACAGCTGGAAAGGGAAGTTGGCATTAAACTCCGGCCATATGGTGGGAGAGGATGCGGCTTCTCGCCTGAAGGCGGAAGGAGAAGATCTTGCCGAAGATGGCACTGATGGTTCAGGGGGCGGTGGTGGTTGATCCTCGGAAGGCTGCTTCCTTTTACGAGACAGAAGAGGAGACTCGTTCGGGTCTTCGAGCTCGTCTTCTGAAACGTGAATCTCCATAGGAACAATAATAGGCGGATCGGCTACAGGAGGAGGAACCCGGAGCTCGTCGGCGGACAGAGGAGTCACCTTGGTCTTCCTCTTTTTAATCCGAAGAGCCTGCATTCGGTCGATCGCAGGCATGTCAATCAAGCTCACTGCGGGAGTTGATTGAGATCCTTGAGGAGTTGCCCGGACTTTCCGAACTGCCCTTTTCTTCTGTCGAGGTCGGCTAGGCTCCTCAGCAGGTTCTGATCCGCGGAAGACTTCTGCATCATGGGCTTCCGAAGCCGGAAATTCTTCTTGGGGAACTTCAGTGGAAGGTGACGAAGGCTTACCAGAGAGGTAACTATCCAGGTCCTTCCGGTCGATCGAAGTCGGCTTGATGAGAGACAACTTGTGGTCATACAACCATGCTTGTTTGCTCAGGAGGCCGAAGCTCCACTCCTTCAGGGGTATCTTCTCTATGATGCACGTCATTTCTCTTATACGCCCCTCGGATATATCTCCGAAGTCTGCAGAGACGCGATCAGAAGTGGTCCAGTCAGGGACAGATGAGATTTCGGGCCCGTTGACGAAGAACCATTTATTATGCCATCCTCGGTTGCTCGAGGGAGTGTTCATTAGGGACCGCTTCTCGATTCTGGCATTGGGCTTAGGAGCTATCTTACTTAGCACCTTGAAGCCTTTTTCCCGATATTTCCCCACCGAGAAGAGAGTGAAGAAGGAGTCCACAGCAGGAGGAACCCCTATCTCGTAACAGAAGGCTATGTAAGCCAGTATGTGGATGTACGAGTTCGGCACCAATTGGGCGAACCCCACTCCAACGAACCCTAGGAGGGTGATCAGGAAGGCGTGAAGGGGAAATCTCACCCCCTTCTCCAGAAAAGTTGCCGGGACGGCGATCCAACCGTCAGGACGCTGGTACATCCTTTCGTGGGAGGCTGCTATCCGTACCCTGTGGGTGTCTGGTATTTGATAACGAGACCGAATGTTGCAGAGCTCAGCCTCAGTAACGGTGGAGGGGGTGTTGGCGTGAGAAAAATCTTCCTCATTCTTGAAAAACTCAGAGGGAGTGGGAGGCGATTCCAGAGGCGGGGCTTCCTTACTCGGGGCACCAATCTGGGGATTTGAGCTCAGAACCTCTTTGTCAGTGTTTGAGTGGGGGGTCACGGTGGAGATGGGGGTGACACGAAGTGGAGAGTTTGTATCTGGGCTCTGGGATGCCATTGTTGAGAATTTGCAGAGAAAATGAAGAAATTTGAGGAGGAAAAGACAATAGGCTCTTATGAATTCGGAATAGTAGGGAACCATCCAAGGAGAATGGGCAGCGGCTTTTATAGCGAGTGTTCTTTTCAAAATTTGCACGAGAGCCGAGGGCGGCGCATTAATTGGGGATAATGATGTGGGAGAGGAAGGGGTAACGTCCGGTTTTGGCTTTGGTGGGTTATCCAAGGTGGGCCGGCGTTTGTTGGACCCTTTTTCACTATGGACTCTCACTATTTACAGTCTTCCATTAAACGTCCTGTTCAATAAAAGACTGGGGGGCAATGTTGGGCCATAATACTTTTCCTACTGGACCAGGCCGAATGGGTCTGTCTTTTGAACTATGTCACCTTTATCACATTGGGTCAAACAACTCGGGCCTCGCTACTTGACTATAATATTGGGCTCAGTCATTGGATCGGCCCACTATGTGAGTTGCCATTTATCCTATCTTTGACCGGTAATCATCACAAAGGCATTTGTTGACTGTTATGTCTGCCACCTTTCTGCATGGCATTAATGAGGATGGGACTCCGATTGCCGGCGGGAGGTAACAGTGGTAGCAGGTAGGAAAATAAGCTACACACTTTCGGCTGAGATAACCGAGGATGGGAGGAGGTGTCAGGAGGTAGTGGGTGGCACAGTAAACCGGGTCTGGGGAACGTATGGGGCAAGGATAACAAAAGGAAAAGAGGTAACAAAACACTACACACAACTTTATCATTTTTGATACACACTCAGACACTATTCATCATTTTCCTCCATTGTTAACCTTGTGATCGCCTGTATTGACTCTCACGCCGGAGCTATCCCCCGACGGTCCAGCCGTCAAGCTTTTGGTGTTGATCGTGTTTACTGTGCAGGATTAGGGCGTCTTACGTGATTGAGACGTCATCAAAGATCTTGGCGTTAACAATTAGCGTTCAGATGGAATTCCAGTTACACGTTTCATCCTGCAATCAATTGATGCTCAAAGTGATGATGAGAAGCTACAATTTGAATATGAATCAGGGAATACAAATATTTTGGTGAGATGCTCTTCTTTTTTCCTCCTATATAGAAACAAGTCTATATACGTTAATATATATGTCACAACATTCAGTTTTCATTTTTTTATAAGTAATATGTTATAGTAATTATTATGTCTTCTAATTTACATGACATGAGATTAAACTGATTTTTCCATTTGCATCGTCAGTTTAACATATTCCTACAATATTACCTCCTTTGATATTCCTCTTCATTTAAATTTGATATGTTAGAAGCACTATAACTAAATTTATTTTGGATGCTATAGGCAAATAATTACACCTCACAGACAATATCCATTTCTCCTATGGACGGTCAAAAATGTTTCCGTCTTGATTGGTCATATTTCTCATGCTCTTAACATTTCCAATAGTTACAGCAACAACATCCGGTTGTCATCTTTGTTAAATAGAAACCTCATTGAAAGTGTGGGGATCACAACTCTTCTGTTCTTATTCCATTTGCACTTATGTTTTATGAAAGATATTGAAATTTATTGAAACTTAGAGCTGTGTATTTTGGGGGTAACAAAACAGTGGTATATCTTTTGAGAAAATGTGTAGAATTTTAATGAATGGTTTCATATTACAATTGTTGTTTCTTGTATGTGCTGGAAGATCAACACTCAGTATAATTGCAATTCAAATTTCCAGAAATAGTCTACTTTGTTATGTTTTAGGGCCGTGGATGGATCTGTGATAGAAGGAAAAGATGTGTTACCATTTATGATTATTCAAATTTCTTTTTTGCTTATAACTTTGAATTCAAAAATGTGTGCATATAATCAGGTTTGCTATTCCCTATTCTATCCAGAGATGGTGTCATTGTCCTTTAATTTGGGAAGTAATATGTTAACGCCAAGATCTTCTCCCGCGTCCCAATCACGTAAGACGCCCTGATCCTGCACAGTTCAACAGGTCAACACCAAAAGCTTGACGGCCTGACCGTCGGGGGATAGCTCCGACGTGAGAGTCAGTACAGGCGATCACAAGGTTAACAATGGAGGAAAAATAATGACCAGTGTCTGAGTGAGTGAAAAATAATAATGTGTGTTGTGTTTTGTTATCTCTTTTCCTTTTGTGATCCTTGCCCCATACGTTCCCAAGACCCGATTTACTGTGCCACCCACTATCTCCTGACACCTACTCTCACCCTCGGTCATCTCAGCCGAAAGTATGTAGCTTATTTTCCCACCTGCTACCACTGTTACCTCCCGCCGGTAATCGAAGTCCCATCCTCATTAATGCCATGCAGAAAGGTGGCAGACATAACAGTCAACTACTACCTTTTGTGATGATTACCGGTCAAAGATAGGATAAGTGACAACTTACATAATGGACCAATCCAATGACTAAGCCCAATATTATAATCAAGTAACGAGGCCCAAGTTGTTTGACCCAACACGATAAAAGTGACATAACCGAAAGGACAAGCCCATTCGGCCCGGTCCAATATGAAAAGTATTATGGCCCAACATTGCCCCCCAGTCTTTTATTAAACAGGATGTATAGTGAAAGACTGTAAATAGTGTAAGTCCATAGTGAAAGAGATTTGTAATAAACCAAAGGGGGAGAAAGGAATATCACCGAGGCCCAACTGATAAGTAATCAATCGCTAATTCCAGTGGATCCATAAGCCCAAATGGCACATGTCCAACAGCCTTAAGGACGAAAAATAGAGATCCAATGAACTCCAGCCCACCTTGGATAACCCATTAAAACCAAGATCGGACGTTACCCCTTCCACTCCCGCATCATTATCTCCAATTAATGCGCCGCCCTCGGTTTTCGTGCAAAATTTGAAAAGACCACTATAAAAGCCAATTTTCCCCAATTATGACGACTTTACCAGCTTAATTTGAATTTGATATACAGTGTTTTCTCCTTCTCTCCGATTTCTTTCTTTCCTGCAAGATCTTAGTAGCAATGACGACCCAAGATTCTGACAATTCCACCCCCATTCTTGCTGTTCCGATTTCCACCACTCCTCCCAGTCACAACCTTACCGAGTCGGTTCTAAATCCCAACCCCTCTGAGTTTTTTGAGAGTGAAGAACAATATCCTCACGCCAATACCCCTTCTATCATCACCGAGATCGAGCTGCGTGCCATCAGAAGTCGTTACCAGATTCCGGACACCCATCTGGTGAGAGCTCCGAAATCATCCAAACGAATGTACCAACGACCGGATGGGTGGACCGCAGTACCGGTAACTGTTTTAGAGAAAGGAGTTAGATTCCCTCTCCACTCTTTCCTTGTTACTCTTCTGGGGTTTATCGGAGTGGAATTCGCCCAACTGGTGCCGAATTCGTACATCCACATCCTGGCTTTCATAGCATTTTGTTATGAGTTGGGGATACCCCCAACAGTTGATTCCTTTTTCACTCTCTTCTCTGCTGGGAAGTCTCGGGAATGAGGCTTCAAAGTGCTGAGCAAACAGTCCCCCAAGCCCAACGTCAAGTTCAAGAAGCGACCTTTGATGGATACTCCTTCGAGCAACAAGGGGTGGCACAGAGAATGGTTCTTCGTGAAGGGACCTGAAATCCCGTCTATCCCGGAATGGACCACTTCCGAGCGGATTTCTGCAGACTTCGGGGACATTCTAGAGGAGCGTGTGAAAGAAATGGCGAGCATTCTCGAGAAGATTCCCCTGAAGGAATGGAGCTTCGGACTCCTGAGCAAGCAAGCATGATTATATGACCATAAATGTGAGTTCTAAACTCTTACTGCTATGTAATTTGCTGAGATTTCTTTTAGTGAACTGGTCTAAAGGGTTACATGATTTGTTAATTTGCAGTGTCTTTGATAAAACCAACATCGATCGACCGAAGGGATTTGGATAAATTCCTTTCGGGTAAATCATCATCATCCCCCACCGACACCCCACAGGAAGAACTTCCGGCTTCGGAAGCCCATGACGCTGAAGTCTTCCATGGATCAGAAACTGCGGAGGAACCTAGCCGACCTCGACAAAAGAAGAGGGCTGTTCGGAAACCAAGATCGGTCCTTCAAGAATCTCAGCAAACTTTTACCACCAGCCTGATTGACATGCCGGCTAAGAAGCGAATGCAAGCTCTACGTACTAAAAAGAGGAAGACCAAAGTGACTCCTTTATCCGCCGATGAGCTTCGGGTTCCCCCTGCTGCAGTTGATCCTCCGATCGTCGTTCCTGTGGAGATCCATGTTTTCGAAGACGAGCTCGAAAACCCAACTGAGTCTCCACTTCTGTCTCGTAAAAGGAAACAACCTTCCGATGATCAACCACCACCGCCTCCCGAACCATCTATGCCTTCTTCGACAAGATCTTCCCCCTCCGCCTTCAGGCGAGAAACTGCATCTTCTCCCACTGTATGGCCGGAGTTTAACGCGAACTTTCCCTTTCAGCTGTTCGATTCCTTTGTTCGGAAGACCGATGATCATCGGTTCGAAAACAGTTCGATTAGGGACTTGGTCGAGGAAGGCATGAGTTATCAGGCTAAGGTTAGTTTGTTCATTTGAAATATTTAGGAATTATCTGTTTCTTCTAGTAATTTACCACCTGCCTTTGAATGTCTGTAGGCCAATGCTGTCTTCGGGAGGCTTCTTCCCCGATACAAAGAGTCCGAAGCCGAAGAAGACGCAGCCAGTCGAGAAAACGCTATTCTGGCGTCGGCTCTGAATAAAGAGAGAAGGGACCATGGTACCGCTCTCTTCAATAACGAATGCCTTCAGAAGGATGTAAATAAGTTAAAAAAAAAACTGGAGACAGCCGAGGCCACCCATCAGATAACCGTTAATACGAACATAGACCTGGTTCGTCGAAACGAGGCCCTTGTGGGGAAGAACGAAACGATGGTGAAAACCAACAAGAGCCTGGCGGTGCAAGTACATGAACTCGAAGCTAGGGACTTGAGACATCTGAAGGAACGGGCAAAGCTCGAAGAGGAGCTTCAAGAACTTTGTGCTTTGAGAGATATGGGTCCTCCTTTGACCGAAAATCTTTGGAGAGAAGTTCAACAAGAATATCGGAAATCAGCTGAGTTGAACGAGGAGATCGTCCAAATGTTTTCGGATGGATACGACGAATGCCGAAGCAAAGACAAGGCAAGACTTGTCACTGCCAAGGTTGATCCGACCATTCTCGACTCTTCGGAAGACGAAGCTGATTCGTGAAGATGATTCTCTTTTCCCTTAGCTGTAGGATTCTTGTAAAAGCTTCTATCATTTTGTAAACAGTGTTATGTAAATGAAATATCAACATTATTCCTTATGACTTCGATGTATTTACTGTTTATCAACACTTCAATATCGATTCCACTTGAAAAATGTACAAGCTCCTTCATGGACTTAACTCAAACTATTAATCAATAACTAGGCAAGTCGTATAACAGACAAGACGAAGTCAAAGAATGTGGCCTTCCGAACTCAACACTTAGAAAAAATTTGGTAATAATAACAAAGTAAAGGAATACTTATTCGTTATCAAAGTATGAGGTAGATGTCGTGAAGGGCCTGACGAAGTCTGAATGATGACACTTGCCTACCACGAAGGGCCTGACAAGGTCTAAAGGTCGACAATTGCCTACCACGCAGGGCCTGACAATGTCTTAAGGATGACACTTGCCTACCACGAAGGGCCTGACAAGGTTTAAGGATCGACAATTGCCTACCACGCAGGGCCTGACAACGTCTTAAGGATGACACTTGCCTACCACGAAGGGTCTGACAAGCTCATAAGGACCACCTGCCGATGAGGCTACCATCGAATGGTCAGCGAGTCCACCCGAACCTCCTTACACCAATGACGTTCGCCTACCACGCAGGGCCTGACGAACTCATAGGGACCACCTGCCGATGAGGCTACCATCGAATGGTCAGCGAGTCCACCTGAACCTCCTTACTCCGATGACGTTCGCCTACCACGCAGGGCCTGACGAACTCATAGGGACCACCTGCCGATGAGGCTACCATCGAATGGTCAGCGAGTCCACCCGAACCTCCTTACTCCGATGACGTTAACAGCAACGAAGACAAGACTTGTTTGAGAAAAAGGGAATTTTTATTGATGATGACTTAAAAATATTTACAGACTTCCGGTGTACTGAATTGTAGCTACTGAAAATACTTTCGAAGCCTGCCTGCATGCCAAGTATTCTTGATCTCTGATCCGTCCAAAGCCCTCAACCGATAAGTCCCCGGCTTCGGTACTTCTATGACTTCATACGGCCCTTCCCAATTTGGCATCAGCTTTCCCAAATTCTGGGGTGTAGATGCTTCGACTTCTCTGAGAACAAAATCCCCTACTTCGAACCTGCGAAGCTTTACCCCTTTGTTATAATGCTTAGCTACTCTTCGCTGATAGGCTGCTAGTTTGACCAAAGCTGTTTCTCTGACTTCTTCAAGTAAATCAAGATTGGCTTTCAGCCCTTCGTCATTGTATATTTCTCTGAACTGACTAACTCGAAGACTTGGGGATCCAATTTCAATTGGGACTAAGGCATCAGTACCTTAGGCCAGTCTGAAAGGCGAATCTCCTGTTGTGGTCCTCGGGGTGGTCCGATAGGCCCATAACACGCTAAGCAGCTCTTCTGGCCATCTTCCTTTTGCTTTGTCCAATCTGCGCTTGATTCCATTCAGCAGCGTTCTGTTGGTCACTTCGACTTGTCCATTAGACTGAGGATGAGCTACCGAAGTCTTTCTGTGCTGGAACCCCAGCTCTTTCAAAAATGCTTCAAATTTTGATCCCACAAACTGACGTCCATTGTCTGAAATCACCACCTTAGGAATTCCGAACCGAAATACTACCGACTCCTTGATGAACTTTAAGCATTCCTGTTCCGTTATTAACCTAAGCGGTTTTGCTTCTACCCACTTGGACATGTAGTCGATGGCAACTATAACAAAGTTGACCTGACCTTTTGCTTTCGGTAGCGGACCTAGTATATCAACCCCCCAGACAGCAAAGGGTATGGGAGATAAGATCGAGTATAACTCTTCTGGTGGCTGATGTGGGATCGGACTGTTGAGCTGACACTTCTCGCACTTCTTGACGTATTCAGTCGCTTCCTTGAAGATGGTAGGCCAGTAGTATCCCTGACGAAGTACTTTGTAGGCTAATGACTTAGCAGCCATATGGTCGCCACAGATGCCCTCGTGAACTTCTCGAAGAGCATATTCAGCTTCGGACGGAGTCAAACACTTTAATAGTGGAGACGAGAAGGCCCTTCGAAACAGATCCCCATCTATCAGAATGAAATTAGCACTCTTGTACTTGATTTTCTTGGCCAGCATCTGATCCGAAGGTAGAACGCCATCTGCCAGATACTCCAGATACGGAGTCAACCAGCAGTTGGTTCGGTCAACGCACATTACCGATTCATGATGGACACTAGGATGTTGCAAAATTTCCAAGTAAACCGACCCATCAAAAACGTTAACATCCGTAGTGGCTAATTTGGAGAGTGCATCGGCAATGGAATTGTCGTCACGTTCGACCCCCTGAAATTCGTAGAATTGGAAATACTGAAGCCGTTCTTTCAATTCCGCCAAATACTTGATCATTCTATGACCTCGGACTTCGTATTCCCCGGAGACTTGTTTAACGACTAACTGAGAGTCGCTGAAGATAACTATTCTTTGCACTTCGAGACTCTTAGCTAGTCGCAATCCCGCCAACACTGCTTCGTACTCTGCTTCATTGTTCGTCGCTTTAAACTGAAATCTGATGGCCTGTTGTACTTTGAATCCCTCCGGACTGGTCAGAATAATCCCTGCTCCGCTGACGTCCGTGGTAGAGGACCCATCTGCATACAGTGTCCACGAACTCTGCTTCTGCTGAAGAACCGCAACTACACTGTCAGATCCTTCAGCTTCTGCTACAGCCTCATTAGCTTCAGAAAACGAACATTCGACCACAAAATCAACCAAGGCCTGCCCCTTGATGGCAGTTCGGGGATGATATTCAAAGAAGAACTGAGATAACTCCATCGTCCATGCAGCTAATCTCCCCGATACCTCAGGTTTGTCCATAATTTTCTTCAAAGGCTGATCTGTGTAGACTATTACCAGCCTACCCTGGAAGTACTGCCTGAGCTTCCGACTAGCAGTTATTAAAGCAAAAGCAAACTTCTCAATGTTCGGGTACCTTGTTTCAGCATCCCGAAGGACATGGCTTACATAATAAACCAGGTGCTGCTTACCCCCAACTTCTCGCACCAAAACTGCTCCTACTGCCAACGAACTAGCTGCTAAGTACAAATACAAAGGCTCAGCAGGAGCGGGCTTTACCAACAAAGGCGCCGAAGATAAGTAGGACTTGATGTTCTGAAAGGCGTCTTCGCATTCCGAAGTCCATTGGAGCGTCTTGGCATTCTTCGGCCCTTTCAACATGTCAAAAAATGGCAAACACCTTTCTGCCGATTTGGACATAAACCTCCTCAACGCTGCAATCCTTCCCGTCAGACGCTGAACATCTTTAAATGACTGAGGAGTCTTTATGTTCAGGATCGCTTGAATCTTTTCTGGATTGGCTTCAATTCCCCTCTGACTGACCAGTTAACCCAGAAATTTGTCAGCCCCTAATCCGAAGGTGCACTTGGCAGGATTCAGTCTCAATTTGTGATGACGGACTGTCTGAAAGTATTCCTCCAGGTCATCCAGATGTTTGTGCACCAACATGCTCTTAACAATCATGTCATCCACATATACTTCCATATTCTTGCCCAACTGACGCCTGAAAACATAGTTCATCATCCTCTGGTAAGTGGCCCCGGCGTTGATGAGGCCGAAGGTCATTTTCTTGTAGGCATATACCGAACGATGCGTAATGAACGCCGTCTTCGGTATATCCTCTTTAAACATGGAGATTTGATGATAGCCAGAGAATGCATCCATGAAGCTCAACAAGGCATACCCCGAAGTTGCATCGATGAGCTGGTCAATGTGGGGTAACGGGTAGAAATCCTTTGGACAAGCTTTATTTAGATCCGTATAGTCGATGCAAACCCGCCATTTCCCATTCTGCTTCTGGACCAGCACCACATTTGCCATCCACTGCGGATAGTCGATCTCGAAGATGAAGTCAGTAGCTAGCAGCTTCACAATTTCTTCATCGATGATTCTTTGGCGCTCGGGCGCAAAGATCCTCCTCTTTTGCCGAACTGGCTTCTTCGACGGGTCCACTTCTAATCGATGCTCTGCGATATCGCTGCTCACTCCCGGCATATCCTGAGGTTCCCAGGCGAAGATGTCAACATAACACTGCAGGAGTTCAATGAGGTTCGTCCTGAGAGGTTCTGGTAGACCCGAACCTATTTTCACCGTCTTGTTAGCCTTGCCCGGGATGAGCTCTATCTCTTCTGTCTCTTCAGCTGACATGACCAACGGCTCTGAGCTGCTTTCCGTGAAGGGTTCGATCTCTATTGCCATGGTCTGTTTTTGCTTTGACACCCCTACCCCCGAAGTGATCACAGCATTTCTGTAACATCTTCTGGCCAGATCTAGATCCCCTTTCACTTCCCCAACCCCATGAGCCGTAGGAAATTTGATTTTGAAATGAGGTATTGAGGTTACAGCTTGTAAAGCAGTTAAAGTGGGCCTCCCCAAAATAGCATTATAAGCGGAATCTACATGCACAACATAAAATTTGCAAATAATTTCTACCTGTTGGGGGGCCGTTCCGAAGATAACCGGCAGTTCAATGGTTCCAGCCACTTTGACCGGATCGTTGCTGAAGCCATATAAAGGGGCCTCCTGTCCGATCTCCATCTTCTGTCTATCAAGATGCATCCTCTGGTAAGCATGAGCATATAAGATATCTACAGAAGACCCGTTGTCGATCATCATACGCTTCATGTCCACCGAACCCACTTGTGCCGTCACGACCAATGATCCTTCATGCGGTTCGATGGTTTTCGAAGGGTAATCCTCATCTGTAAAGGAAATTACCGTACCCGGGAAGGGTCTGTCAGTCTTCGGGATGGTACCCGCCACTAACATGACCGAATCCAGATAACTTCGGCGCTTCTTTCCAACAAGCTTGCCCGAAGTGCCCCCAGTGATGACATCTATCACTTGCCTTGCGGGCGATTCAGGAGCGGGGAACACTTGCTGATCTGGTTGGACTGCCTGAACAGGTCCTCTATTTTGCTGTTGATTCGTCTTGGCAGCCACATAATGAACTAAAGCCCCGTCTTGCACCTTTCTCTCAATAAAATCTTTCAGACTAGCACAGTCGTTCGTATCGTGGCCCGAGGCTTGATGATAGTCACAATACTTACGAGAATTCCCTTTTCCGAGCTTAATGTTATCTCAAGGTGGCTCGAAAATAGGTTGATTCTTAATCTGCTCCAAGATAACAGCCCTGTCAGCATTGAGTGCAGTATATGTTCTGTTTACCCTCTGAGCGGAAGCGGATGCGCGTTCTCCACCCTGTCTCCAACTATTATTGTATTTCTTTGACCTGCCGTCATGACGACCTTTATCTCCTTCATTCTTACTCTGGTCCCCCTCTGCTCTATCCCGATCTGTCTCCTTAAGCCGATCTGAAGAAGGGCGCTTGAGGCTATTCATGGCTTCTTCTACCACAATATAACCTTCCGCTTTGTCGAAGGCTTCTGCGAGACTCTTCGGGTGATGAAACATCAACTTCTTTACTAACTTTTTCGATTTGACCAGATCTAACCCATTCTGAAACAGTCCCACGACTTGTAGATCGTTCAGGTCTGTCACTTGGCCGACTGCTTCACAGAATCGCTTTACATATTGGCCTAGAGACTCATTCGAATACTGTCGAACCTGAGCCAACGAGCTAGTTGGTTTCCCCCTCCTTTTGTTGCTCCCGAAGCGAGCGTGGAACTTACTGCACATATCCGCCCAAGATGAAATTGAATCCGAAGGCAAAGTCCCCATCCATTGTCTGGCATCCTTTCGGAGTGTCGTGACAAAAGTATGACACTTAGCAGCATCGCTAAAGTTGTAATAATCCATCAGTTGGTCGAACGCCTGACTATGGTCATAGGGATCAGCTTTTTCTTGGTGGGGTCAACTTTTTCTTTCAGAATCTCTGCGGAAAAAGGGGATGCCTTCTTTCCCGAAGTATCTTTTACTTTCTGTACCTCGGCAAGCTGCCTCCGAAGCTCCTTCACCTCTTTTACCAGATACTCCACGCCCTCGGGTTGGGACGATGCTTCTTTTTCCGGTGACTCCACCCTCTTCTGAGTGGACTGGTTCCTTACAATAGAACCCCCAACTTTCGAGGGGCTTTTATGGCGATGATGGTCCACAGAGCGGAATGCCCTCAGTGGACTTTCGGGTGTACGACCCCTAGATCTGCTTCGTCTCTGAACCCGGCTGCCGTGGTGGGAACGTGCAACAACGAGCGCCTTCTTAGTATTCTCCGGAGTACGATCCCTGGATCGACCTCTTCGTTCGCTTCGACCCTGCTCCTTAGAACCGACAGGGTGATGTGCCCTCTTTGATCTTTGAGGAGTAGGGCTTCTGGACCTTCTCCTTTCTCGAGGTTGACCCCGAGACTCACGCCCTGAATGAACAGGTTCTTTCCCACTCCGATGCCCACGTTCTTCAGATTGGACATAGCTGGACGCTTCGTCCCTCAACTCTGTCATTCGAGACATCTGCTCAACTATATCCTGCCGTTGCTTCACCAGTGCCTCCATGGCCCTATCAGCTTCGTCTGCCATCTTAGCCAAGCGGGCAGCCTTTTCGTCTTGGTCGTCCTGGTATCGAGTTCTAGGCGAGGTGCCTTCTACTCGTTTCCGGCCATGACCGGACCTTTTCTCTGCTGTAAAAACTAGCTGTCTCTTGGCTTTGCTCACAGCTCTCGGACGAGAATCTCCATGCGATCGTTTGGACGCCGTGCTGGCATGAACACTTAGTGCAAGTCCCAAACGGTCCTTGACAGATACTCGCGGTATTGATTCACTGGCAGCCATCGGTTGCCCCTCAGGTGTAGGTGTCCTACTCTTCCCCATAAATACCAACGTAGAACGACCACGATGTGATTGAAAAATACTCAGGACACTAGAACGCAGCCCTCCTTCTAGCGCCAATGTTAACGCCAAGATCTTCTCCCGCGTCTCAATCACGTAAGACGCCCTGATCCTGCACAGTTCAACAGGTCAACACCAAAAGCTTGACGGCCTGACCGTCGGGGGATAGCTCCGGCGTGAGAGTCAGTACAGGCGATCACAAGGTTAACAATAGAGGAAAAATAATGACCAGTGTCTGAGTGAGTGAAAAATAATAATGTGTGTTGTGTTTTGTTACCTCTTTTCCTTTTGTGATCCTTGCCCCATACGTTCCCAAGACCCGATTTACTGTGCCACCCACTATCTCCTGACACCTCCTCTCACCCCCGGTCATCTCAGCCGAAAGTATGTAGCTTATTTTCTCACCTGCTACCACTGTTACCTCCCGCCGGTAATCGGAGTCTCATCCTCATTAATGCCATGCAGAAAGGTGGCAAACATAACAGTCAACTACTACCTTTTGTGATGATTACCGGTCAAAGATAGGATAAGTGACAACTTACATAATGGACCAATCCAATGACTAAGCCCAATATTATAATCAAGTAACGAGGCCCAAGTTGTTTGACCCAACACGATAAAAATGACATAACCGAAACGACAAGCCCATTCGGCCCGATCCAGTATGAAAAGTATTATGGCTCAACATAATATATGATATTTGTTATACATTTGTAGGGGTTCAGTGTGATGGTTGCTATCTACATGTTTGACGGAGTAAAATGAAAGAAACGAGGAAGAGGGACAAGATGAACCATAATAGAGTGATCAAGGCATAAAATTTATGATTAGTCTACGTGAATAAATTACACTTCAACTCTTAATAATTGTTTGAAATTAATTTAATTTGTATGATTGAATTATTATGCTATGTTGATATTTTTAAGACATGATCCTATGTTTGAAGTTAATTTAATTTGTACATTTTTATTTTTATCATATTGTGGTCAAAATATTATAAATATGTATTTAAAATACTATTTAGACATTTTTGATTATCAAACAAGTTTTGTTTAAACTGTTCAGAGAGTTAAAATGATAAAATACTGTTATTCAGACATTTTAAAAAAATTAATTATTAAACGACATTTTTTCATTCAGACACAATTCTAGACAGAGACTCTAAATTATTTAGATATCTAAACTGTTCAGATCTTAATAATCAATTTTATCAAACACCATTTTAGTGGACAAAACAAAACAGTTCTATTCTAATTCTACAAAATACAGACCAGTCAAGAGCATCATACTTTCAACTCGTTCCTGTGTTTGGCTGAAAGTTTGAAACAAATGCTATTTCCACTCACTCATTCCAGTTCCATTTATTACCTTGATTTCTCTTCTGCTTTAAAATTTTCTTCATCCGAAACCATGAAGTAGGCGAAGAAGACCCGTGACCGCCAATTATCCCACCATCACTTGCCATTCTCTTTCCAAATATCTCCAAAATCTATTATGATCTACTATTATTTATACCAGAAATGAAGATGTGTCAACTTTGAAAGGAATTGTATGGTTGTTACGGCAAATTGAATACTGAATTTTAAAAAATAGGGTTGTCTGAAAATAAAAATACAGATTGATATATGGAGAGAGAGAGAGAAAGTAAAGACAAGTCCTTATCTGGTGGCCCTGAAATGAGGATGTGTCTGTCGCCCAAGTCTATCTTATTCGACTTCCAACCCTTTGTTTGGTCCCACTCACATTTTATTTTCTGAGAATATTCCACCTTTTCTTTCTATTTCGATATCTGTTATGAATTTTGTACTTTTTATGAATTCCTCCGTATTACTTGACGAGCATCGCTACGCAGACAGGGAAATGAGACAGGAAAATTGGACCGGCTGTAAATTTTTTTTTTTTTTACTGTGACTTTTAAAAAATGTATAGTATTTATTCCAACAGGAATTTTTATATAATATAATGTTTTAGGTATAATTTGGATACACATACAAATACAGGGTTATACAGACTGTATAACTCTGTATTTGTATGTGTATCCAAATTACATCTAAAACACTATATTTTATAAAAATTCCTGTTGGAATAAATACTATACATTTTTTGGAGTCACAAGCCAAAAAAAAAAAAAAAAAAAAATTTCGCCTGTCCAATAATCCTGTCCAATAATCCTGTCCGGCTAGACTTATTGATTACTTGACACTACCTGCACTATAATCCAAGTGCTACTTAGCTGCTTCAGTACGTACCTTAGGACAGGACCGGTTGAAGACATTGCATGCTATGTTGTGTTATGTACTGACAATTGAAACTATTATTTGATAAATTTATTTTTGTTAATAAATTTATTAGTTACTTGTGGGCCCATGTATAAAATTAGAGTTCACATGACCTAATTAAATTAAATACACAATTAGAGTTCCACGACTTCATTGAATGCGCAAATTAGGGTTCTCATAACGTAATTGAATGAAGACAGAGAAGTCAGAAATAAATATGCTAGACCCGGGAGAAGCCTCCACGTGTCCCGATGCAGAAGGCTCGTGGAGGCGGCTCGTTTTGAGAATTGATTGAGGGATTGGATTGGTGGCTGGAAGGACAGGGCAATATGGGCATTACTCTGATGATTAAAGGGTATTTCTGAAAATTCCCTAAAAGTATATGCCTGGCACATGACCACTTTTCAGGAAACTCTATAAATACCCCTTCCATTCCATTGGGAAGGGGACTCTCTCTCTCTTCAGACTCAGGACTTGGACTCTCTCTTCAGACTTAGGACTTGGACTCTCGGAAGATCAAAGGACTCTTTTGGTGACTTAAAAGCATGGAGATTCCATCTAAAAGCACTAAAAAGGGTTTAGACATCCTCTCAACTCGAAGGACTCAAGAAGGCTCTTGAAATTTCTGCTACCCTAACACGGTTTCTGGATTCTAGGAGTTCTGCCACGCGTCGTTGGAGTAATCGCCCACCTGTCGTTCTCCCCTTATCAATCAACCAATCAATTCCGTACTCTTCATGAATTTCTCTCCTCCTCAGCCAACACGAAACCCTAACTGGTAAGGCACGATTTTCTTGCCCACATTTATTTGGCGACTCTACTGGTGAGGTGTAGAATTCGTGAAGGGTATGCCCACAACTCGAAGTGAGAGAACAACAGGAAGAGTTTCACCAACAAACAACATTACCTCACCGGGTCCAGTTCCAAGGCAAGCAAGTCAACCTTTCCAAGGCGTGAATCTAAATCTCAATCAACCCATCTTTGATGACGCATCGGAAGGAAGTTCAACATCACCATACATGGCTGAGCAACAACCAGAGAATGTCAGGCAGGCAGGCGTGGGAAGGCAAATCGAGGAAGAAAGAGGAGATCAGACAAATGCTGTGCAACTGGAGATGCTCAAGGCGTTGAAGGAAGCACGGAAAGAACAAGGGATGATGATGGCTATGATGCTGGAGATGCAGAGGAAGCAAGAGGAAATGGGAAATTTCTGCCAGCAGTTGATGCAGATTCCCGCTTTCAAGGCCATGTTCCTAGACAATTCACAAGGAGAACCGGCAGGAGTGGAGGACAACAACAACGATAGCAACAATAAGGAGAATCAGACAACACCTCCATTGAAGGAGAAACAGTCCGTCCCAATCATTCACTTGGAACCTCAGAACAGTGGTGACGCGCCACAACCCAGTTTGAAAGTCAGCCAGCCTAAGACAAACATCATTCCGACCACTATCCCCGTATTTTCACAAGTGCAGATGCCAACCATCCCAAGCCTCATTCAACAAACCAGCCCACAACCACAACCGATACAAAATTTACATGATGTCAGTGTACATCAGCCAATTTCTGTACCACAGAGAGTCCATATCGCAAGCCAATATGTGACAAAGGATGATATGATCGATGTGATCAATCAATTTCACAGGCAGACATCCCAACCTTCGGAGTTAGACTTTACTCCACCTTACCCGGCACATATTCAGAGACAACCCCACCCGGTAGGGTATATCGAGCATCCCCCGCAATTTCCAAAATATAATGGGGAGAAAGGAAATGCTAGGGAACACATTGTCAGGTTCATGGAGTTAATATATCCATGGTTAGGATATGATGAAAGGAACAATCACAATTTGTTGATGAGAGAATTTAACAAGACTTTGACGGATAATGCCTTCAGTTGGTACTACAACTTGGAGAAGGGATCAGTCCATGATTGGGATGATCTAAAATTACAATTTTTTAAGAAATTTTTCTATGTGCAGAAACAAGTAACCATCGTAGAGCTCATGCGATTCAAGCAGAAGCCAAACGAGGAGCTTTCAGATTACGTGGAAAGGTTCAGGGCCCAAGCATAGAAGTGTGTAGAACCAATTGAAGAAAAGAACTTGGTTAGCATATGCAACAATGGTGCTTTAGACGCCTTCAAGCCCCACCTCATTATCAAGGCGTGTGATTCATTTGCGACCCTCTCATCTTTTGCACAAGACTTGGGGGGAATCATGACATTTTCCACCAGCCATGCAATGGACACATGGAAGAGCAAGAGGACAACAACTGTGGCTTTGGTGGATTCTTAGTCAAAACCACAGGGAGGCAAGAGGGAGAAGAATGAGAAATTTGAACGAAGCAGAGAAAAGCATGGGGACAAGTATACCACAATGCCAGTTCTGGAGGCTATCACATGCAGCGAGAAGGCGTTCAGGAGCCTGCACGAACAATGGGTCCAGCACGGAGTGGTGAAACCTCCAAGGCCCCGGTCGGTTATAACGAAAGAAATGAAAAGAAGATCAGACTTCTGTGTATACCACCAATACGTATGGCATTCCACTATGGACTATTACAGTCTGCGGAGGATATACCATGAGAAACTGGCGGCCGGGGAGATTGAACTAGGAGAAGAAACGTGCAACACCATTACCCATGGTGCAGTCCCGGAAGTCAAGAACTCAAATACTGGCTCTACGTACCATCAAACAAACTCTGAACTATAGATGAATTAAAAATCCACCTAAGATGGTGGTCCACCAAAAATGGTGGTTTAAGTCCTCAGGAATATCCCTTGCCAAGTAAATTGGATGGCCAAGGGAGGAAGCACAAGAATTGACGACTTAAAAAAAAAACCACCCAAGATGGTGGTCCACTCTAAACGATTTCAAGTCCTCGTAGACTGCACTTGCCAAGAAATTGGACGACCCAAGTGACGAGGCACCCAATTTCAAAGTCCTCGAAGACTGCACTTGCCAAGAAATTGGATGACCCAAGTGACGAGGCACCCATTTTTAAGTCCTCGTAGACTGCACTTGCCAAGAAATTAGACGACCCAAGTGACGAGGCACCCGAGTGTTACACTTTACCATCAAAAGTGAATGAGGCACCTGACTATAAGCCCTCAGACCCGAAAAGTTATACTTTTAACTTTAAAAAAAAGTAATTGAGGCCCCTGAGTATAAGCCCTCAACCCCGAAAAAGTTACACTTTATCTCTAAAAGTGGTGAACATTATGCTTTCACCGACAAAAGTAAGATTTATTATATGAAACGTTATGCTTTTCGTTAAAAGCAATTTTATTATCAATAAATTGACAAACTTTCACTTATACTTGAACGTTTTTTTTAATTTCTTGAAAAAAAAAGAGAAACGAAAAGTATAGATTCAAGTGTTAGTTTGTATGAAATAAATGTACATAATTTTCTGATACAGGAAATAAAAAGAACTACGAAAGTTCATGATCCAAAGGTCATGACCTGTCGAATTGAAGATAGAGGAATACATAAAGCTTGGTCTTCGAGGCCCTCAGCAGGTCTTCGAGGCCCTTAGCAGGTCTTCGAGGCTATCAGTAGATCTTCAAGGCTATTATCAGGTCTTCGATACTATCAGGCCTTTGAAGCTATCAGCAGGTCTTCGATGCTATCAGCAAGTCTTCGAGGCTATCAGGCCTTCGAAGCTATCATGCCTTCAATGCTTTCAGGCCTTCACGAAATGTTTGGTTCTCAATGACTTCTTGATTCCAAAAGAAAGAGAAATTTCAAGAGATGGTAAGAAAGATTAGATCGAAGATTTTCAAAATATCCTAGGAGAGCTCCTCTAAGGCTCGCCCTTCTAGGGTTTTCTCCCTAGAGGTTCCCTCTCCTAGGACTTTCGTTTTCGAGGATTGCAAAACATCAAGCCCCACAAAGTGTTCAGACATTGGAATCAAGACTTTAACACTTACAATATTTTGCGCGATCATCTCACCAAAGGCGTGACTCACGCGCAGGGGGCAAATACTTACCGATAGATGGCATAGACATCCTCCAGAGTAAAGGTGCATTCACCCCAAGCAGTGATGAATATGTAGATAGAAGAACACCATGGTCCTATTGGATATGAATATTCCTACATAGCTGGATACAAGAAGAATGTCAGCTATCCACATAATCAGCATTCCCAAGTAGCTAGTCGATCTAATGTCGCTATTCTTGAAGGTGGTTAGATGAATCGGACAAGAAGTCATCCCAACTTCCACAAGCTGTTGGATATAGAAACAAGCCTTCCTTCTATGGTGGAGGAAAAGTTGTACGGGCATAAGTTTGGGCTTGCTTCCAAAAGACGACGAAAAGACCAAAGGAGGGGAGCCCTTTCCCAATCATTGAGAAACGGGGCCTCCTTGGTTGTTCCCAAGTATGCAGAATGTTCAATAGGGAGGGCCTGTAAGAAAAAAAGAGTTCAGCATAAGGGATCTAAAGAAGCAAGGAAGGGACGTCAAATAAAGTGCTTGAGCTCGAAGTGTTCACAATGGCAAAGAGGAATGTCCGAGAGTAAAGCTTCAAAATACCTGAAAAGAAGATGAAACAATGTTAGAAAGAGTTAGGGAGTACATTTATGCAAGAAGAAAATTCTCAAAAATTTTCGAAAAAACTTCGGACGGCCAAAAGGCATCCTTCGGAGCCTTTTTGGACTTGTAACGGCATATGTCATGACATAGCAATGACTTTTGTAGGGCTCGTCGATACGGTCGTTTTGATATATTAAGGGCCCCAAAACTCCAAACGGATCAAAAGTTACGCTCCAAATAGTAACTGCTCGTCCCGAACTTCATTTTTTTCGCCCAAAACATAGATTTCCCCCTAGGGTTCGCCCCCCTAGGGTTTGGCTCCCTAGGGTTTGCCCCCCTATGGTTCGGCCCTCTAGGGTTCGCCTCCTAGGGATTTGGCCATCTGGAGCAGTTTCACTGCATCTAGAGCATTTTTTTTCTTCCTTCGTGTTCTTCGTGGACAAAACGTCAAGTCTTTCTTTATTATTTGAGGGAAAAAACCAAGATGTAATCAAGGTAATGGGGCTCGAAAGACAAAAGAAAGATTTGGGAGTCCTGAAAAAAATAAAAAAATTGTGTAGGTTTCGCCCCCCCTAGGGTTCGTCCCCCCTAGGGTTCGACTCCCTAGGGTTCAACCCCCTTAGGGTTCAGCCCCCTAGGGGTTGTTCCCTCTCTTTATTCCTTTGATGAGGTCCTGTTGTTCCACAAATCAACTGCTTGGAACAAGTGCTCCTTCGCCGCGAAAGTTATAGCCTTTCTTTGATGAATTCCGAGGGAAAAAACCAAGATATGATCAAGGTGATGGGGCTCGGAAGCATAGAAAGACTACAATTGCCTGAAATAAAAAAAAAGAGATAGAGAAATAGAGGAAGCAAGTCAAGAAAAATAGAAGAAGGAACGAAGCTCCAAGGCTCGGGTTCCCTATAGGGTTCGGCCCTAGATGGTTCAACCCCTAGGGCTCGGCCCTATAGGATGGAATCCTCATTGTTACCTCTCACTCGGATTGATGAATGTTTTCTTGCTGCTCCCTTGAGGATCTTCCTGACTCGTAGGAAGAAAGAAAATCCAAAATGAAGCAAGATAAGCAAGGAGGCGTGAATAGGCTTGGGAGATACATACATATGAATACATGTATAGCCCCGAAGTGTGCTTGCAAAGGAAAAGGAAGCAATCACTCTTTTTCCATTAAGGGAAGGATTCAAGCTGATTTCCAAAAGATAAGTATCTTTGAATTTATTTCTAAATAAAAGTATATAAAGGAATTATTTTCTAAATATGAAAAAAAATAAAATTTGATTTTATTCCCAACAAAGGAAAATTTCGAAATATATGTTTGATTTTTCCTTCTTAATGATAATAAGGAAGGATCTTATCTTCAAAATCAAATATAAAGAAGATTTAATTTTATTCCCAACAAGGGGTAATTTTCGAAAATAGATTATTTATACATATATATATATATATATATATATATATATATAAATAAAATCTTTTGCTTTCAAATAAAGAAAGATTTGGTTTATTTCCAAAATAAGATTAAGATTTGATTTTATTTTCGAAAAAATAAAATTAATTAAGATCTGATTGGGTAAAAAGGAAAAGATTTGATTTACCAAAAGAAAGATTTTATTAAATTTAATTTTATTTGATCATTTCTCTTGTTCCAGGAAAAAAATAAAGAAATAAATCTTGGGCAAGCTATGTACATATTTTTGGAGGAATTCCCAATAGGTCCAAGGTAGAGCCCTGCTAGGTTTTGTCTCCCTAAGGTTTAACCCAAAGGGTTTGGCTCCCTTGAGGTTCCCTCTACTAGGACCATTATATCTTCAAGACGTGTAAAGTAAAATCCCGCCAAAAAAATCGTTTAAAGGCTTGAAGTATTCTTGCACGATCATCTATTTGGGAATGCGACTCTCGCGTAGGGGGCAAATGTGGGCCCATGTGTAAAATTAGGGTTCACATGACCTTATTAAATTAAATGCATAATTAGGGTTTCACGACCTCATTGAATGCGTAAATGAGGGTTCTCATAACCTAATTGAATGAAGACAGAGAAGTCAGAAATAAATGTGCTAGACTCAGGAAAAGCCTCCACGTGTCCCGAGGTAGAAGGCTAGTGGAGACGGCTCGTTTTGGGAATTGATTGAGGGATTGGATTGGTAGCTGGAAGGACAGGGCAATATGGGCATTACTCTTATGATTAAAGGGTATTTCTGGAAATTCCCTGAAAGCATGTGCCTGGCACATGACCACTTTTCAGGAAACCCTATAAGTACCCCTTCCATTCCATTGGGAAGGGGACTCTCTCTCTTCAGACTCAGGACTTGGACTCTCGGAAAATCAAAGGACTCTTTTGGTGACTTAAAGGCTTGGAGATTCCACCTAAAAGCACTAAAAAGGGTTTAGACATCCTCTCAACTCGAAGGACTCAAGAAGGCTCTTGGAATTCCTGCTACCCTAACACGGTTCCCGGATTCTAGGAGTTTTGCCACGCGTCGTTGGAGTAATCGCCCACCTGTCGTTCTTCCCTCTTCAATCAACCAATCAATTCCGTACTCTTCATGGATTTCTCTCCTCCTCAGCCAACACAAAATCCTAACTGGTAAGGCACGATTTTTTTGCCCACATTACTAAAGAGATTCATTATATATTAAAATAATTAAATTAATGTGACTATAGGTAAATTAATTTTACAAATATTACTAACAAAAAGTGATAGATAGTTAACTTCAAGAATTAAATGATCGATTTGATAATGTTAATACAGAGTTGCTCCCATGTATGGCGTGTCTTGATCCAAGTAACTCTTTCTCAGCATTTGACAAGGAATGGTTGATTTAATTTGAAAAGTTTTACCCATTGGAATTTAAAACTAGAGATCTTTGGGGGATTGATGATGAACTTGAAACTAACATTGCAAATATGAAAAGAGATTCGTAAACTTGCTCAAAAGTTGGTAAAGAAGAATTAGACTGATTTGTATCTTCAAGTTTATTTGTTGTTGAAATTGGCTTTGATTTTGCCGGTTGCTACGGTTAAGAGGATATTTTCTGCGATGAATATTATTAAAACCACTATCCGAAACCAAATGTACGATAAATAGTTGAGTGATTGTTTGGTTCCTTATATTAAAAATAATGTATTTTAAACTATTGATAATGAAGTTATTTTAAAACATTTTCAAACTATGAGGTCTAGGAGGATAATAGTGTAATTTATAAATATTATTATGATTAGTTAAAGTTTTCTTTATTTAACTTCAACAAAAAAATAGTTAAAATTCGTCATTGCTGGAAAAAATTCCTGGATCCGCTCCTGAGGTGATCCTTTATATTCATATTTGTTCATTCTCTGTGCAGGGGCACTTTCCAGTAGTAATCTAAAGACCTGTTTAAGGGTATCAAACTTGCTAAGAACTCACCACTTATATCCCATTTATTTTTTTTGACGGTTGAAACATATATTTTCAAAGTGATCTTTGTTTTTGTCTATACCTATATCTCAAAAGTATAGAATGCCTTTTACAATAAGCTGAAGCAAGGGTCAATTTTTTGCTTTTCGAAAGGAAAAATTGAGAAAGAAGCTCCAATCTTGGAAGGCTAAGCTTTTAACCCCTTCAAGGCGTGATGTTCTTGCCACCATTCCAATATATAAACTTTTAGCCTTTTGCATGCCTTTTGTAAAAATATATAGCATACACGTAGTGGATATGTGTGACACCCCCAAATCCGAGTTCTTTAACCTCGGATCTAGTGTTCACAATCCATCAACAACATACACATTCTATAACTATTGTGGAATAAAAAACATACATTGTTCACTATAATAAAGTCTTACACAACATAATCCTAAGGTCTTTTTAGTCTTAACTTAAACATATCCTTAATATTATAAAAGGTTTACATATCCAAATTACATCAAAGTAAAATAATACTAAAACATTTGCATTTAACTACTCTTGGACTTTTTCCTTTCCCTTGTCCTTCTTGGACGTCTCCGACTTAGCTGAAATAAACGTCATGATATAACAAGAGTAAGTAACTAATTTGCTTAACAAGTTTAAATACAAGGGAGATATATCATGATTAAAAAGGAATTTAGCTTTCAATGTTCAACAATAGAATTTGATTGTGAAAGAACATGAATTAATTCTCAATACTTGAATATTCGAATACTTAAATAATAGATGTTGAGTGGTTTGAAATAACCATGAGCATATACTAAGTTTGTCAGTATTTAAATTGGTCCTTTTAATAAGTTTTGGTAATCAAGGGGATCAACCTTTCATACCCACTAAATTATGCATAAACAGTTAATAATCGAGCAACAATTATTTTCCAATATAATTCTTTAATAAAATTATTCTTTTTCTCAGTCAAGAGTTCTTACCAAATCAATTGATTAAGAACAGTTTTTAAAACATATTTGATTTAACAAATTTAAACATGCTTGATCTAGCTGATACAACTAGCATAGATCTATCTCATAAACAGTTCATACATGAATTTTTTTTAATTAATTCGCAGTTCAATAATAATAGAACATGAATTCAATTGCACAAAGTGCGATTAACAATAATTATTAAGGATGTGGAATAATCAACAATAATTATCTACCAACATTGTAAGACCCTAACTTTTTATGAATAAAAATTTAATTTTCTCTAAATGTTATTTTGAATAATAAGGTGTGGATTTGATATAATGTTATAGTTGTAGGTGATATTTACAAATTTTACAAAGTAAGCAAGTTGTCATAAAATATTCGTTTGGTCGGGGAATATTCGTTTTATCAGGAAATATTCGTACGACGGCACAATCATTGGTGGGCCCCACAACAAAATTACTGTCGAATTTAGAAAGCGACAGAAATAACCTTTTCATAAAATAACGACAAGACTTTTACCGTTAACTGTTGAAATACCCGGTGATAAAAGTACAGTAATACACGTGATTGCACAGTAGCACACGGTCTTGCACAATATCTTTGATTATTGATGCTTACGTGAGAAGTCATTCTGTTTTATTCAATTATTGTAACATTAGTTGATGCATATTATCTCATATTATTAATTCAATTATTGTCACAGTATCATCTGCACAATATTTTATATTATTAAATCAATAAATGAGATGACACAGTTATTCATATTATTATTTGTATTATTGACAATGTTTAAAAAGTTCTATCGAGGAAAGGGGTTAGGTTATCTAATTGCGCGCCAATAAGGAGAAGTCCTTATCGAAAAGCCCCATCTTTCGTAGGAATGATCTGGTTGTTAATATTGTGAGTTATAAATATTAATGATGAATAAATGTTGAAAGATTAAAAATGTGTTTAGTCAAGTGATTTGATATAAAAAAAAGTGATTTTTCATGAAGTATTTATTATAAATTTGACTTATTACATGGACCCCCACTTACTCATTTTTTAAAATTATCTGTAGAAAGTTATCTTAGTTCTTGTTTTATATTACATAGTGCTGCACAGTGTTGCATAGTATTTCATAGTGTTGCATAGTATTGCATAATGTTTGCATAGTGCTGTATAGTGCATCATAGTAAAATAAGAAAATCAATCGAATTTGTCCGTGATTCTTCGTCTGTTCACAGTGATTTTCTAATTCAAATAGTACCCTGTCATTCTCCTATAAATAGGATGCTTAGTTTAGAAATAAAAATCACACTAAAATCAGAGAATTCTTCTTTAATAATATTGAGTGTATTTCTTTTGAGTTTAAGGAAACTTTGAGTGTAGCAAATAGTGAAAGTTTTCTTTAAGAATATATCCGCTATACCAGTCAGAAGTACTCTCCTTTGAAGCTAAATGTATTATTTATTTCATATTCGTAAAAGATTATTTTTCGTATTCATATGGAATATTATTTTCGTTCAATATTTGTAAGGAATATTATTTTCCTTTAATATTTGTAAGGGATATTAACTTCATTCAATATTCGTAAGGAATATTATCTTCGTTCAATATTAGTAAGGAATATTATTTTCGTTCAATATTCGTAAGAAATATTATTTTCTTCCATACTCTATAGCATGCAAGTAATGTTATTTCGTTTCATATTCCTAAATCTACACTTATTTTGATAAGTATTGTTTCTATACTCCTTGAAATTAGTAGAATATCCTTGAATTTTGCGCTTCATCTAGTATCGTTTCACGAAAATATTTTTCTAAATTTCTTGTTAAATTTTAATCTTTTCATGCCGGAGTACTATTCATACATACGATACTATTCATACATACGACACTATTCATACGGTACTATTTATACATACGATACTATTCACGAGGTACTATTTATGAAGTACTATTCACGAGATACTATTCACAATAAAAATTAATTTCTTTTCTGTCCAAATTATTTTTGATACATGAATATTATTCTTGAATTTTACTCCAGAAAGTAGTATCATGTTGACAATTTGGACATTCTTAAACTCTAGCTAAATTGAATTATAAATCTTTAATATTTATCCTTAATCTCACTTGATTGATTTCTTATATCATTGTCATCATCCTCATGCTTATATTGTGATGAAAGTCATCTTTGACCCGTAGTGCATAGATGTACTGTTGATTGGTATGATTATGACTAAGAATTATTTATCGGTATAATCATAACCTGTAATGTTACAACTCATTGGCCCGTAGTGCATTGATGGACAGTTGTTTGGCATGATCATAACCATTGGTGATAATAACGAATATCCTTGGCCTGTAGTGCATGGATAATTCGTGAATGTGATAATAACGAATATCCTTGACCCGTAGTGCATGGATAATTCGATGATGTAGATTATTTATTGAGATGTGTTACAGAGATAAAATATTGATGATGAACTTTTAAATCATAGAAGATAGTAGACATTATGCTCTACTTGACTCTTCTAATGAATTACTTGTTCCGCTGCTGTTAAACTTGTTGTCTATTGTATTCTATCAATTTTTATACCGTTGAAGACTAAGGATAATTTATTCTACATTATCTTAGTCATAATATTCTTTACTGGGCTAGTTGAGCTCACCTTTTTCTTTCACTGTTTTCTTTAGGAAATGAGAATATAGCTAAGACTAGTCGGGGAATGGAGTGATGGTCTAAGATGGTGGCTATAGTAGTCCTCACTATTCTATAAAATAGTGTGATAATAATTATAATGAGAACTCCATTTGAGTTTGGATATTGTCTACGAGACAATATTCGTGTTAAAACTCTCAGCTTATGTTTTGTCGTATTCTGCACGATAATTAATAATTGTGTAAATTAAGTTTGTATTTGAATTATGTACAATGTATTTGGCGACTCAGAATGGGTTGTGTATACATATTTTGGGAGCGTCACAAACATACTTTGAAAATAATAACTCGAGTTTGAGTTAAGGAACTTACCTCGTCTGCGGTCTACTGCTACGAAATTAAATCTATTCGCTTAAGCAATTTAACTATCTTCCGTTGAAAGACCTATAATTGATATTCCGATTAGTAAATCATATAATATCATCACTCTATATTAAATTATCGAATATTTAGTCATTACATTAATTCTTGAGTAATATTTATCATCCCTTGATAATATTACTATCACGTAAACCTTATCTTAAACTCATTTAATATTATTACCCTTAATAATATTTTATTTACTTCTTAGTATTATTAATCGACTAATAATACTTTACTCGCTTTTTAATCTCTTAATAATATTTTAATCAATTTATGATATTATTAACACTTTAATAATATTTTACTCTTTTATTAATACTTACTTCTTTTACTAATATTATTAATAATTTAATAATATCTTAATCCTTAACTAATATTATTAGTCATTTAATAATATTTTATTAATTTACTAATATTATTAATCTCTTAATAATATTTTAATCATTTATTAATATTATTATTCTCTCAATAATATTTATCTAATTTCGAATATTATTAATCATTTAATAATATTTTAATCATCTAATAATACCTTAATTTAATATTATTAATCTTTTAATAATATTTTAATTTAATATTATTAATTACATTAATAATATTTTAATCTAATATTATTAGTCCTTTAATAATATTTTAATCATTTATTAATGCTTTAATATAATATTATTAATCATTTAATAATATTTTAAATCCAATTTCAATCTAAATATTATTAGTTATTTAGAAAATATATTATTCTAATATTATTAATATCTTAATAATATTTTAATCATTTATTAAACCAATAAACAAATTATTTTAATGGTTTAGCCGTTAATAATTCATTTATTTAATATCCGTAAAAGGTCATAAATATTAATTATCATCAAAAATTACCAAAATACCTTTCAATATTCAGTATACAATATATTTAAGGTTTCCAAGCATTAAAATCATATTTTTATCATTTATGACATCACATAACTAATTATTTCCATTTATTCACAACACATCATTTACATGAAAAATACCAAAACATTTCCAAAATTTTTTCTTTTCTGGAATCAGATAGAATATGATTTCCTGATGATCCCCAAATTTTTCTGGAATTTTTCAACTTGATTTACTATTTTTAAAGTGCTTAAAACAGCCAAATCGTGCAACATTTTTCATAAATCGAGTTGTTGTCCAAATAATATGAAACTTCCAGGGTATACTCCCATCATGATCCTCTACCTTTAAATAAAAGTTTATAATTTTTGGAGTTACACACAAAAAGTTATTCATGTTTACTTTTAAAAGAGTCATTTCTTGTAAAATCCACAACTTCCATTCTACACATCCAAAAATGTCCATTCTTTTTCCTAAATACAGAAAACTCATTAAAGTATCTTCCCAAATTTTTCTAGAATTTTCAGAGTACATAGAATGGACGAAAATGACCTTTTATGGGCTGGCCCGAAATTGTCCCTTGCTTCTTTTTCAAATATGGATTGATTTGCTTCTAACAGCCCCCAAGGCTTGAAAAATAATTATTTTTGAGTGCTACCACTTGGGTTTACTATTTAACTTACGTATTTAGCACTCCCCTTTGACGGATCATAAATAGGAGGTGTAAATCTAAAGTAATAGGTGATCCAAGTGAAAAAAGCAAGGGTTTTCCACCCTTAAGAACATATGCTCATTTTCTTCCTTTGGATCAACATTCTAACACTCAAAATGGTTAGATCCTTACATGAAACATGTAGATCTAAGGGTTTTTGAGTCTTAGACCATTACCCCTCTATTTCATTAAAAATAAACCAAAATAAAAAGGAAGGAAGTAGCTTAAAGCCTCACCTTGATCTCCTAGCAACCTTTCTTATTCTACCAAAGTAATTGAGGAACTTTGGATGCATAAGAGTTGAACTCTCCTCCCTTTTCTCTCTTAAGACCCCCGACCTCTCTCTCTCTCTTGTTTTTGTTTTGTTAGTTTTGAAAGTGAGATGAGAAGAAAATAAAATGAAATGAAAAGGAAGTATTAGCTTATTAGTAAGTAAAATATAGATATACAATATATATATATATATATATATATATATATATATATATATATATATATATTACTTATCCTAATAACCCTTATCTTTGCAAAATACTTATCTTTTTAGATTACATATAATCTTAATTAAGGATTTTGGACTAATGAGAGCATGACACCAAAGTTGTTTGTGTAAGTAACTTAGAGATAAGGAGATTAGTTAACAAATAAGACAAATTAATTATCAACATCACAAGCCAAAAATGCACACTAGGGGCCAGGTATTACCCCCCCTTTTCGCCCCCTTTGTGCTTTATTTTTAATGCCAAATTTGATTAATCAATTGTCCAAAATGTCCCTTAATAATTGGGCTAAAGATTGGTCTTTCAATTTAATTCTTTTGGGCTTCCTAATTAATTGTTTGGACCATGGAAGTAATATAGTCCAATACTTTTAATCTATCTTACCCTAATTATTTATTTAGAGTTTCTATCCCTACTCTTTTGGAATTTAAATACTTACTCATGTCCATTTAATTTTATAACCCAATTAGACTTGTTTTAATTAGGTTTAAAATAAATAATAAATTGAGATAATAAAATTAATCTCTTAGGTTAGTATAAATTTTAAATACTAACATTTCTTAATACCATAACCCTTAGGTTATTTAATTACCACACCTAAGGTATAATTATGTTATGTAACTTTCCTTTGGAATTCTATTTATATAATTAATAAATATACATATCCATACACACAATATATATATTTATTTAACCATACACCTTTTCCACATAAGTCATCACATATTCATTCACTATATGCGACAAAGTTTTCAATATCATTAATATATTTATTTACAATGTGACTTAGAAATTCTTGGTTATTGCAATATGAACAAAAAAAAATTCATTTTCTAGTTACCTCTTGAAGCGTATGCCCACTACAACGAACGACTAGAATCACGAACTCAACGAATAATACTCACAAAGATAATTTGGACTACGTTATTACGAATACCAAATATATACTCCACAGTCCGAGTAGCTACAAAGCTTTCAAGCTTTCACAAGCAACTTCTAATGGCTTATAAGACTTTTCCTTGTTTGTTTTTTGTGTGTTATGGAAGTAGTATGCACACAAGCCAATCATGTTTGATGATAAAACTTATACTTTGTAACAATCTTATTCATTTATTGATAAAAAGTATTAATTTATTAAAGGCTTTTAATTATCTACATGATGCTGCTTTATAGTATGTGACAAACCCATAGTTTTAAGCAATACTTTTAGAATAATGATAATGATCATTCTAATGAGATCTAAATTCTTAAAAAGTTTAAAACTAAAATCGTTCCCAATCGTTGGATTACTAAATTGGGGATTAGTGAATCCGGATAGATTGGTGCATACGTTACTTGCTCATTGGATGAGGATGATTGATCTCATAATCATTTGTGTGGAGACACTAGAGCAAGTATGTAGGTGCTTATTAGAGAATTAGTTCACTGAATGTGGCTCGCTAAGGAATACTTAATGGAGTTTTACTTGCCTGTCAATAGGAATTCCTGTAGTGATAGTAGTACAAGTGATCCTTGGACTTGATATCATCATAGTATCTTGTGTATGATGAGTTATACTTTGACTTATTCCTTAAGACCCTTAGGGTATATCAAAGGGTATGGTTGGGTATAATAAGTTGTACACGGAGATAATGTATGATCAATAAAGAATCTACCACTTCTAGTAAAAGAAGAGAAATGTCCCATGTAATTCGATAAATGACAACCCAGTAGTCCTTGGCCAAGGCAGAATGAAATTAGAAAAGAGTTTCTAATTTGTATTATTTGGAGTTGTGCATTTAAGAGTCGAAATACATATAATTAAAAAAAATAAGACTTGACAGTAATTTTATGTCTTATATTTAATTGAGACATTGTATGATGGAAGGATTGAATTGTACAGTAACTATTTACTCAAAGGTTCTTTTATGATTAATATTGAAATTTATATTATCTGAAAAGTCGTTAATCGCTAGGGAGACTTATCCCTATTGTAGAATAAATATTATTTATTTAAATAAATTAATTTTGTAATTTATTTATTTAAATAAGATTAGAATTGTTCTAATTGATTTATTCACAACTGGTTTAATATGGAGAACCTAAAGGGTCACACCATAAAAGGAAGAATAATTATTTAAGAAATTAATGACATAATCGTAATAATAAGTTAAGTATATTTAATTTAATCTATGATGATAGAATAAATTAAATAACTTAATATTTATTATTTAATATTTTGAAAATATTAAATATAAATTAATAGGAGGAGTCTTATTATTATTATTATTATTATTTAATTCCTAAAGGAGTTTGAGAATTAATTTAATATAAGTACTCTCATTTATTCCTAATAATATTAGGAGACTAATTAATTAAAATTTTTTAATTAATTATCCTTAATAAGATTAGGGAGCTTAATTAATTAAAGGAATTTAATTAATTAAATAATACCCTATTTTCTAATTAGATTAGAAGGGTTAACTGATATCTTTATAAGAGGAGTCTTATATCAGATATCAAGAGATGTGATTCCAATTGTTAGAGAGTACGCTCTTTTTCTATGAGAGATAGAAAAATTAGGATTTTGCCAAACACCCATCTTCTTGAATTTTTCTTCTTCCTTGGTGGATCACCTCTAGAGGCCAAACATTTGGGTGACTAACGTTGATCAAAGGAAGGAACCAAACCCGGTGGATTCAAGTTGAACGTGAAAGGATTTGGAGGTGAACTTGCACCTGAGGAAGCTCGAATATTCAATGGTATGATTCTTGTTCTTTATCTTTTCGTTTAATTAATAATTATACATAAAGGATGATCCGGGTATATGGTTTGTAAAATCTTTTAAAACCCTGATTTTTCATGCTTTCGCTTAATTTGTGCAATTTGATTGCGTTCATGAATATTATAAATCTTACAGTGGTATCAGAGCCAAACCTTTATGCAAATTATTAATTACTTTAATTTGATATGTATATTGATATGTTTTTAGAACAATTTAATTTGACATAATTTGTTGGTATAACATTTGGTTCTTGAGAATGAAAATTTTTTTTATCGCGAAGCCTTTGATTTTTTTTCTCGGAAACGTTGATCCTGCACTAGGATTATATATGAACCGTGATTATATATAATATATTATATATATTCATGTTAAGTGACTTAACAGGATCAGGAGCTTATGTTTCAAGTGAATCATTAATTCATCCAGGTTATTAACTTTTTATTATTCTGGTGGCACGCGAATCACGAGGTTATATATATATATATATATATATATATATATATATTAATAGTCTTAATTATTTTATAATTAAAATAAAAAGTTTATTTTAATCTTAAAATAAAAGTTTATTTTAATTTTAAAATTAGATTTCATACTAACTAATTAGAGTTGGAATTGGATTTTATGATAACTAATTGGAGTTGAAATTAGATTCTATGTTTCCTTAAATAAAAGAGTTTATTTAAATATGGAATAAGATTTGATATTATTTAAAATAAAAGAGTTTATTTGTGAATAAGAAAGAGAATCCATGTTTCCTTAAATAAAGGAGTATATTTAGATATGGAATAAGATTTCATATTATTTAAAATAAAAGAGTTTATTTGTGAATAGGAAAGAGAATCCGTGTTTTCTTTAATAAATGAGTCTTTTTTTTACTTGAAATTGGATTCCATAATTAATTAAAATAAATGAGTTTATTTTAATTAAAGATTTCGATTAAAATAAAATAGCTTATTTTATTCAAAATAGGATAAATTAAAATAAAAGAGATTTATTTTGATTTAAATTTGGATTAAAATAAAGGAGTTTATTTTGATTTAAAATTAGATTTTATGATAACTAAGTTTGCCCATTAAATGATATCAATATATATATATTGAACGTTTATTATTCATGAGATGAGTGTTATTTATTGATGCATATGGTGATGTGTATGATAACAAATGAGATTGATTATAGACTATTGACCAATGCGATTGGATTTTATTTTAGTTGAATGCTTGAATGTATGAGTTTTATTAAATGGGGTCTGCGTACCTCGTCTTCTCTAATTTTTTTTAATGTAAATTTTAACTCCCTCCTATGTACTTCCCATTGACTGCTGATCAAGGTTTCTATTTATTATAAATAGTTTTGTAATAGGAATAGTTAGAATTAATTTTGAAGAATTGGAGATCAAGGAGGAAGGAACGCTTGAAGACCCGTTTGTGATGGAGCCTGGATTTAAATGTAATAGTTATATTTAAATATTAATTCTTGCACCCCTAGGGTTTGACCTTTTGGTTCACTTGGTGGCTTTAGTGAACCAAACTAGAATAAAAGTCCATAATTAATCCGGGTAGAACCAAACTATATGTGCATGCTTATACTATATATATATATATATATATATATATATATATATATATATATATATATATTATGCAAACATGCTTCGCATGTTATTAATATGACACGTATTTTATATATATATGTGCATGCGCGCTAAACAAGATGAGACAAATTAATAACAAATTTCTCAAATTTTTATATTAAGTTGTAACGTTCAAAGATATTTGGAATATCGAACGTCGTCTTCTAGCATGATAAAAATAATAGAGTATTGAATATTTAATATGAGTTTGTTGTGCACACACAAGGCAAGTATTAAATATTTAAGATGTTATTTTTATTACATATGATGTTTATAAGGAATTGAACATTACTGCTTTGTTGTGCACACACAAGGGTTGTAGTTTTCTCTTCACTTATATGAAAATGTTGGGTCTGAATAAACTTAAATCATTTTAGTTCGGATGTGCACACACTTGACCATTATGATCTAAGAGGTAAAATACATGTAGTTGCATAGTTGATGTAATTGACAAGAGTTGTCTACCTATTTATTTATATATAGTTACATTTGAAATGAGATCTTTATTCTCACTAGCATATCTTTAATTAGATATTGCCGAACTATATATATTGAGGGTAATATAGTTTAAAGAAAATAGTGAGAGATATCAATTTAAAACAAGACCTAATTTATTTTGGTAATTAATAAAAGAATGTATACTAAAATATTGTTAATTACAAATTCATTTACAGAATTTTACAATGTCTAAATTACTATCACTGCGAAGCATATTAAATGCTATTTAACCTAACCAAATTAAACGGATTGATTAAAGAAATTGAGAATAGTTCTCACGGCTGAAAAGCTATCTTATGTCCTTAATATGCCTATCCCTGCAATAGTTGCAGACAATGCCTCTGAGGAAGAGATTGCTACTTTTAGAAAGTGGCAAGATGATGCACAGTTGGCTCAATGCATCATACTCGCATCTATGAGTAACGAGCTTCAGCGTCAGTATGAAACTATGGATGCTTTTACTATATTTCTGTACATCAAGTAGTTGATGGTAAAAAAAATAGGACTAATAGATATCAGATATCTAAGAAGCTCTTCCGATCTAGAATGACCGATGACACTACGGTACAGATAAAAATCCTTAACATTATCAATTTGATTGATCAATTAGGACAACAAGTTTTGTCATGGATGGAGAGTTGAGCCAAGATTTGATCTTGCACTTACTCCCGGACTACTTTCATAATTGTTGTGAATTTTTTATATGAACAAGCTAGATATCACTTCGCTGATTTGCTTAACATGTTGAAAAATAGCTGAGAGTCACTTTCCAACCAAGAAAGACCATGTCTTACTAGTAGGGGCCAAAGGATCTTCTGAAAAGAGGAACGATTAAAAGAAGGTAAATAGAAAGGCAAAAATAAAGGATAATAAGAACAAAACTGATACGGATAGCAAAGGAGTTTACTTCCACTGCAATAAGCCTGGACACTGGAAAGAAACTGCAAGAAGCATCTTGTAGAGGATAACCAGAAGAAGCTTAGTAAAGTTTTGGTTACAAATACAATTTTGTTCATGATTTAAAATAAATTTTTCTTTGAGTCAATGTTCTACTTGGGTATTGGATATCGACTTTGGTTATCATAAATATAGATTTATGAAGGGACCAAGCAGAAGTAGAAAGCTAAACAAAGATAAGTAATCCTATGTGTGAGAAATGAAACAAAGGTTGCTGCATTAGCCATAGAAACTTATACTTTAGCATTACCTACGGACAAATTTATTAAGTCAATAAGTTGTTATTGTATATATTCCAGTTCTCGTTAGAAACATTATTTTCATTTTGTTGTTGGATAATGAAATCTTTGGTATTATATTTAAGAATAATTGTTGTTCTATTTATAATAATAATGTTTTGTATAGAATTGGAATATTACTTAATGGATTTTGTATACTTGACTTACGTGAAAATAATTTTGCAACTTGAATAAACCAGTATAAAAAACGGAGATGATCATTCAAAGAGTTGAATGTGTGTATTTGCTGAAATACAAGTGTGAATTATTTGAAAGGTTCAAAGAATTTTGAAGTGAAACAAATTGGCAAAGTATTAAGATTCTTTGATTAGATCAACGAATAAATATTTGTGCAATAAGTTTCTAGATCATCTCAAATGGTTTTCTCATAATGGACGCCTCCTGATACGCAATAATTGATTGATGTATCTGAAAAGAAAAATTATACCTTGTTGGATATTGTGCGATCTATAATGATTTTATCGACTTTCCAGTATCCTTCTGGGGTAATACTCTAGAAATGGCTGCATATCTACAAAAGGTAACCTCAAAATCCGCCATAAGACTCCATAAAAGTTATGGACAGGAAGGATTCCTAATTTTAAGTAAGTTAAGATAAGGGGTTATCCAGCTTATGTGAAAAAGGTTTTAAAGGATAAGCTTGTGATAAGATTTGACATGTATAGATTTGTGGGACATCCTAAAGTAAGTTTAGGGTATATGTTCTATAATCCTACTTAGCGAAAGGTGTTTGTTGCGAAATATACTGCCTTCTAAGATAAAGATGTTTATCATTGAAGGGGATAGTGGGAGGATAATAGATCTTGAAGAGTTCAAGAACCACAAATCACTACAAGTTAAATAAGAGGAACCTGTAGATAGACTTATTGTACCACAACCAAATCGTAAATCTAAAATAGTACCAAAGATACATGGGAGGTATGGATTTATCATAGATGATGATGATGAGGTACACATCATAGATGATAATGATCCAGTTACATACGATGAGGTAAGAGTTGTAGACACTCAAAGAAATGGATTGAAGCAAGCTTCTCAAAAATGGAACATTCGTTTTGATGAAACAAATCAAAAGAGTTTGATTTTATCACAAATAAGAATGAACCTAATGTGTACAAAAGGATCAGTGGGAGCACCGTGACATTCATAATATTATATGTTGATAGACTATGGATAAGGAATGACATACTAATGCTATAACCAGTAAAGATAAAGTTGTCTAAACATTCCTCCATGAATGATTTGAGAAAAGTATTTTAATTGGGGATACAAATCTATATAGATAGATTCAAGAGGATGCTCGACTTAACTCATAAAACGTATATTCATTTGATGCTAAAGTCGTTTAGCATGGCAAACTCCAAGAGTTATCTCATGTTGATGAGCCATGGAGTGTATCTCTCTTAATAGTCCCCATAGACTCATAAAAGAGAGATCGCATGAGTAACTATCATGTATGCAATGAAATGTATGAGACCTGATGTTGATCAGTTATATTCTGGAGAAGTTCACTATGAGTCAGTGAAAAACATCTTAAAGTACTTAACCGACACTAAGGATGTGATCATATTCATGGTGGGTCTAAATTTTAACTAGAGGGCTTAACAGACTCAAGTTTTTCAGACAAACCAAGACAACATAAAATCCACTTTAAGGTAAAGCGTTACCTTGAACGGTGGTGCAGTGAATTGGAAAGGTTTCAAACAACAAAGAGTTGTTAGTTTAGTGATAAAGACAAAGTATATAGCTATAAATGAAGCTACAAGTTGATTGTTTAGATGAAAAGTTCATTACAGAATTAGGAATAGTTCCTAAGTCTCATCTTGGATCTAAACATGTGTTGTGGCATTTTCATTTGATTATAGGAATCATTGAAAGATGGGAAATCACTATAGAGATAGTGGACTCTCAAGAACAACATTACATATCCATTAACTAAAGCTTATCCAACAGCAGGATAATCGTCACTTAGAGAAGAATGGTATGAGACACCATGACGATTTGCTTTAGTGCAAGTGGGAGATTGAAAGTAGTATGCACACAACCAATCATGTTTGATGATAATGCATATACTTTGTAACAATCTTATTCATTTATTAATAAAAAGTATTAATTTATTAAAGGCTTTTAATTATCTACATGATGCTGCTTTATAATATGTGACAAACCCATAATTTTAAGTAATGCTTTTAGAATAATGATGATGATCATTCTAATGAGATCTAAATTTTTAGAAAGCTTAAAACTAAAATAGTTTCCAATCGTTGGATTACTAAATTGGGGATTAATGAATCCGGATAGATTGATACATACATTGCTTGCTCATTGGATGAGGATGATTGATCTAATGATCATTTATGTGGAGACACTAGAGCAAGTATGTAGGTACTTATTAGAGAATAAGTTCACTGAACGTGGCTTGCTAAGGAATACCTGATGGAGTTTTACTTGCCTATCAATAGGAATTCCTGTAGTGATAGTAGTACAAATGATCCTTGGACTTGAGATCATCATAGTATCTTGTGTATGATGAGTTATACTTTGATTTATTCCTTAAGACCCTTAGGGTATATCAAAGGGTATGCTTGGGTATAATAAGTTGTACATGGAGATAATGTATGATCAATAAAGAATCTACCATTTCTAGTAAAAGAAGAGAAATGTCATATGTAATTCGATAAATGACATCCCAGTAGTCCTTAGTCAAGGCAGAATGAAATTAGAAAGGAGTTTCTAATTTAAATTATTTGGAGTTGTTCATTTAAGAGTCGAAATACATATAATTAAAAAAAATAAGACTTGACAGTAATTCCATGTTATATATTTAATTGAGACATTGTATGGTGGAAAGATTGAATTGTACAGTAACTATTTACTCGAAGGTTCTTTTAAGATTAATGTTGAAATCTATATTATCTGAAATGTCGTTAATCGCTAGGGAGGCTTATCCCTATTGTAGAATAAATATTATTTATTTAAATAAATTAATTTTATAATTTATTTATTTAAATAATATTAGAATTGTTCTAATTAATTTATTCACAACCAGTTTAATATGGAGAACCTAAAGGATCACACCATAAAAGGAAGAATAATTATTTAAGAAGTTAATGGCATAATCGTAATAATAAGTTAAGTATATTTTATTTAATCTATAGTGATAGAATAAATTAAATAGCTTAATATTTATTATTTAATATTTTGAAAATATTAAATATAAATTAATAAGACGAGTCTTATTATTATTATTACTATTATTATTATTTAATTCCTAAAGGAGTTTGGGAATTAATTTAATATAAGTACTCTCATTTATTCCTAATAAGATTAGGAGGCTAATTAATTAAAAGATTTTAATTAATTATCCCTAATAAGATTAGAGAGCTTAATTAATTAAAGGAATTTAATTAATTAAATAATACCCTATTTTCTAATTAGATTAGAAGGGTTAACTGATATATATATATATATATATATATATATATATATATATATATATGTATATATATAAAAGAGGGGTCTTATATCAGATATCAAGAGATGTGATTCCAATTGTTGGAGAGTACGCTCTTTTTATATGAGAGATAGAAAAATTAGGGTTTTACCAAACACTCATCTCCTTGAATCTTTCTTCTTCCTTGATGGATCACCTCTAAAGGCCAAACATTTGGGTGGTTAATGTTGATCAAAGGTAGGAACTAAATCCGTTGGATTCAAGTTGAACGCAAAAGGATTTGGAGGTGAACTTATACCTGAGGAAGCTCAAATCTTCAAGGGTATGATTCTTGTTCTTTATCTTTTCGTTTAATTAATAATTATGCATAAAGAATAATCCAGGTATATTGTTTGTAAAATCTTTTAAAACTCTGATTTTCCATGCTTCTGCTTAATTTGTGCAATTTAATTGCGTTTATGAATATTACAAACCATACATGTTGTTCTCTTAAAATGATGAGCACCCTCACATTTTTATACAACTATAAAAAATGTGTAACTTACATATATTAAACCAAAGTTAATATATATAACTCTCATAAATTAATATATGTAACTTCCAGGAATTAATATATGTGACTCCCAAGTATTAATGGATAGACATTACTCACATGTTCATTGTATCTAGACAATGAACCATGTGGATATCCACTGGATCGTCCGCTCTATGAGCACACCAGTTTGAATCCAATAACCAACATCTCCCACTCGCCCATGACGAAGACGACTTTGTTATCATATAAGCCAATAAAGTCTAAATGTGTAAGCTGAAAAATTTGTTTAGTTACTGAATTGTGCGACTACTGAGTTTACTTGTAATGCGGGAACTCTAAATCAACCTGTTAGGGCCAAAATAGAGATATTAACCCTTTTAACAAAATATATAATGCGGGAGTCGTCAAGCTAAACTGGTTAAGGTTTGCATTGAAGCTACAACCTCTCAAACTCAGATTATCGCAGACTAACTTTAATTTTCACCTAGTTAAGTATCTCTTATCCCTTCAGAGTGACATACTTAACCCCTTTAGGCCTTTGTCTATTTTGCATCTCACTTATTATTATATCGTTTCCAAAAATGTCATAGTTGTCGACAATAAGTGCAGAGCATGGTGAAATTAAGTTATCTTCCCTTTGCCCTAATGTTACTCATACCTGAATAAACTGCTTTCCAAGAATCACCCCATATAATCTCATAGTCCAGATTTTAGGAAATGAAACCAAAGTAGCAATATTAATTCATCTCTTTGTAACATAGTCAAAGATCACAAAGAGTACTTAATTAAAGGATCAAGGAATACCTTATCATTTAAAGGACAATACACAATGAGAAAATAGGGATTCATTTTCTCACCTCCTTTATTTTGTCGCTAAACTCATGTTGTATTATCACAACGTACTACTTAAATAGTCTTGCTGTGTGAACTTTAGTCTAGTCACTCCTCGAGTGCCTAACTTTAAACTTTCAAATTGCTCGCTTTTCGAAGCACCATTTTTGAAATTTTAGATCCATATAACATGTCACGGTAGACAATCTCACTATTGTGAGCATATGTCATATAGTCATGCCGTGCGGATTTTAGTTCAGTCACTCCTCGAGTGTCTAACTTGAATTCTTAAATTGCTCGCTTCTTTAAGCGCCAACTCTAAGATTTAGCATCCGATTATTTACCAAGTTAATATGGATAATGGGACTTACCATATTCGGTTAAACACACTTAACCTCATCTTGGTTTTAACCAAGGCGATATATTTAAAATATTATTTTTCTCGCTACTAAGCGCCAATTAACCGCTATACGAAGCATCAATAGCTCTCTATCCAAAAAAAAAATTAAATAAAATATCTCATCTTCACTCGCTTTTTAGCGCCAATTGATTGTTAGTTAGAACATCAATTGCTCGCTATCCAAAGCGCCAAAGGTGATTGCTCATGTGAGAGAGTTAATTAACATGTTAGACATATAATTCTAGAATACATATATAATATGTAATTATTGTTAATAACTATGTGAACTCAATTTATCATATGTCAATAAAGACAATGTGGGAAATAACAAGTCTTTTGCATTAAATGACAAATAATTCCAATACAATATTTAATGATATGAATTTCTAATATAAGCCAAATAATAAGTGATACATCAAAATGTCATACCTAAGTACATTAAACCCTATGAAGTCCAAAAGAGCAAACATGTCTCTGAAATGCATATGTTGGAATCGATTTCGTTAGGGGATCAACAATCATCTGATTGGTGGGTAAGTACTTTAGTATCACTTCATTATTTGTTACGTTCTCTCGAATAAATCACGTCCTCAAATCAATATGCTTTGTCCTGCCGTGATACTTGTGATCCTTGATAAAATTAAGTGATGTTGTTCTATCACAGAAAACTATCACAGGATCCGAAGCATGAGGTACATCATTAAGATCTTTAAAGGACCTTCTTAGCCATAAAACTTCTTGGATGGCTAATGTGAATGCTACAAACTCTGAATCCATCGTGGATAAAGTCACACAAGTTTGTTTCTTACTTAGCCAGGTGATGGCACCTCCATTTAGCAAGAATGTATATCTTGAGGTAGATCTCTGATTCTCACGATCACCTCCATAACTAGCATTGGAGTATCCAACTATTTGAAGATCAGATCCTCCATAACATAACATGTAATCTAGTGTGCCTCTCAAGTATCGTAGGATCCTTTTAATTGCTTTCCAATTAGAAATTCCATGGTTTGACTATTATCGACCAAGAACATGAACCGCAAATGCTATATCTGGTCGTGTGCACTAAACTGCGTACATTAACTTTCCAATAGTTGTAGTGTATGGAACATGAGACATTTTCTCAATTTCTTCGAGAGAGGTATGACAATGCTTAGGGCCAATAACATCACCTTTTGTAATAGGAGTGTCAATGGGTTTATAGTTGTTCATCTGGAATAATTTAAGAACCTTCTTAAGGTAAGTCTCTTGGGACAAATCAAGAAGCTTTCTTGATCGATCTTTGAAGATTTTTACTCCAAGAACATATGTTGCTTCTCCCACGTCCTTCATTTCAAAGTTAGAAGACAACCACTTTTTAGTGGCGATTATCATCTCCTTATCATTCCCAGTAAGTACAATGTCAACATACATTGAAAGAATAAGAAACTTTCCATTAGACCTTATGAGATATACGCAATGGTCCTCTTTGATCATCGTAAACCCATCATCAATGGCTGCTCGATGAAATCGAAGATACCATTGTCTAGATGCTTATTTCGAGTGTCTACAGATGCCCATCTTTATCATGTTTATGCAATGCAATGAAATGAACAGCATAAAGATTACTAGACACTTGAAATATGACAAAATATGATACAATGTTATGCAACATGATATGAAGCCATGGATGCTAGAAACCTTCGTGGAATTTAGTTACCACGACTTTCACCATTAGACCTTTCCTTGATGCTTTCATTGGGGTTGACACCACTGGTTTGTATCACCGATCTTTCTCGATGCCGATTTGATGAATAATTGAATTGATCATATCCCCATGTGCTTCCAATATAACTGCTGGGGATGATTTTTTGAAATCACTGGACCTTCCTGATGCCTACTCGAACAGTAGTGTACAAAGGTTTATCTCATCGGGTTGATGTCGATGCCTACCCTGCTGGTAGTTTATAAAGGTTTATCTCATCGGGTTATTTCGATGCCTACTCGAACGGTAGTTTTCAAATGTTTACATCATCGAATTGTCTCGATGCCTATTTGAACGGTAGTTTTCAAAGGTTTACATCATCGGACTGTCTCGATGCCTACTCGAATGGCAGTTTTTAAAAGCTTTCATCACCGTACTGTCTCGATGCTACACTGGGGCTGTCACCAATGTTTTACAATACCAGATCTTCCGATATCTTTGCTGAAGTAGTTTTCAATGGCTTACATCATCGGACCCTTCCTCGATGCTACGCTGGATTGATGCCAATGATTTATAATACTGGATCTTCCGATATCTTCGTTGAAGTAGTTTTCAACGGCTTACATCATCGGATCCTTCCCCGATGCTACGCTGGATTGATGCCAACGATTTATAATATCAAATATCTTGATATCTTCGCTGAAGTAGTGTTCAATAGCTTACATCACCGGATCCTTCCCTGATGTTACGCTGGATTGATGCCAATGGTTTACAATACCGGATCTTCCGATATCTTCGCTGAAGTAGTTTTTAACGGCTTACATCACTGGATCCTTCCCCGATGCTACGCTGGATTGATGCCAATATTTTAAAATATTAGATATCATGATATTATCGCTGAAGTAGTTTTTAATGGCTTACATCACTGGATCCTTCCCCGATGCTATGCTGGATTGATGCTAATGGTTTACAATACCAGATGTTCCGAAATCTTCGCTAAAGTAGTGTTCAATGGCTTACATCACTGGATCCTTTCCCGTTGCTACGCTGAATTGATGCCAACAGTTTATAATACTGTATATCCCTGATATCTTTGCTAAAGTAGTTTTCAGCGGCTTACATCACTGGATCCTTCCCCGATGCTACACTGGATTGACGCCAACGATTTACAATATCTGATCTTCCGATATCTTCGCTGAAGTAGTGTTCTATGTCTTACATCACCAGACCCTTCCCTGATGCTACACTGGATTGATGCCAACGATTTATAATACCGGGTCTTACGATATCTTCACTGAAGTAGTGTTCAACAGCTTACATTTTCATCAAACATTCTTGATATCTCTGCTGAGGATACATTTTATAACAGATTCCATCATCGGTCTATCCTGATGAAGATAGTTTTCAAAAATTATCATCACCAGGCTTTCATGATGCTTCACTGGGGTTGTCACCAACGACTTAACTGAAAATCTTATATTCCAACAATTTTTCAGGATTTAAGGTGCTTTCCGCTCAATCGCGTAGAACCTTTTTTGCTGATTTGACTTTTTAGCTTCAGGGGAACCTTCTATAAATTAAATTTGATCAAGCTAGAGGGGGTGGGACCCAGCTATCCCTTCTGCAGCTCTACCTGCGGCTGCCGCAGGTAGAGTTGCGGTATGCCGCGGGTGGATTTTAATCCCCCTGGCCCCTTCACATGTCATTTTCAACTTGACACCCTCTGAGAAATCTGAACCTTCCTGATCAGATCTACTCTTTTCTGGCTACTTTTTTTGAATTCCGTCACAGTTCAAATGTTCTGCACATCTCTGGTAATGTTTACATCCTTTCTTTTAATGTTTTAACTATTAGAAAGGTGGATTTCATGTTTAATAGGTTTAAACACAATGTATCAAATATGTATGTATAAATGACTTAATAAAATTGAACGGCCTTAGTAAATGTTTGTATTTTACCATGTTGAACGTTCTGATATGAAAATTTTCATTTTTTTAAATGTCATTTTACACCTATTTTGGCTATTTTAGCTATCCTATTTTAGGACAAATGAGCATGAAGTTATCATGACTATATTTTAATTGCCCTGGGTAATTTGACTACCATTGTGGGCTTGATTTTAATGTTAACATTTATATTGTTCTTGATTGGGTTCGTGTGCTACTGAATGGCCACCTAGTCATGCCTATGTCCATTTTATTGAGGAGACTCTGGTGAAATTTTTTCACGAGTCTGGGCATTTTACAGGCATGCATGTTTAACTCTACTGGGGATGTATGTTAAAATAACATGAGTTTACACATGAAGATTATGCATGATGTGATGATCTAAGCATATCCTTAGGAGTTTGTTGTCCTAGGTGGATGCATATTCCCAATTGAATTGACCGGAGTAGAAACATACCTCGCCCTTTCTGAGGCGATCTGGAGTTTCTTTTCAGGTATGGATTCCGATAGGCCTAGCAGTTCCACATCCCGGAGGGCTTCCTCGGGGGTTAGGAGGATAGCTTAAGATGTTCCTTTGCTTCGCCCGGCCTGACAGGTTTATCGGTTGACTGAGTTTGTGATCCATCCTATTAGGGTTGATAGGACTGGAGTGCCAGAGGAGGAGGAGGATGTCCCTGCAAAGGATCTAGTTCCCTCTTCTTCCACTGCTCGTCCGGACCTTCTCGACATATATGTGACAATTCTCGATCTGTTAGGCGATTTGAGACACCATCCATCGGTCCATCTACATACTAACGAGGTATTGGAGGTTTTCATTTTTTTGATTAATTCTTCTCTTCCATTTTGGGTAATGGTTGAATCTTGATTTGAATATGCAGGTTCCCGGGTTCACTCAGCCACAGGGTAACTGATTTAGCATCCATTCTTTGTATATGAGCCTTCATCCCGATAACCAAGCCATTGTACATCCCTGGGGCTTCAAGACATTCTTCTCTATTGCACCACGGTGTTTTCTATGGGGTTATATGAGAGCTTTGTCTGAGAGATGGTTTCATTAGAGTTAATCGCTTCATCTACTCGACTGTGAGGTGATGATGACGTCGATGGATTGACTATTCATCACGGGCTTGGAGTTTATAGGTGAGAGGGTGCCCTTGGTGGTGGATATTTCCCTTGTTGTTGTTTGATCCCCCTGTTAGGGGTTCCTCCTTCTGCCCTTAAGGGTCAGACCATTCGTTTCGGTCCTCTGAGTATTGATGCTACCAGTGGCGCTTTATCAGAACATCTTTGTGATGATCAGCGGGAGGGAGATCACATTCTGCGACGTTTATTTCTGACTATCATTAGGGGTTGTTTCATTGCAAATAACGACTTGACTGTCTCATTTGCCTTATTCGGCGCTCTTTGTAAGGTAGACCGCATAGAGGATTTTGACTAGGGATCCTTTACCTTTGCGCATTTCCTTCGCGGGATACGTCTGTGCTATGAGGGATTTACAAAGGCTTGGCTGGATTTCTACCCATTTTTACTAGTGAGTAATTTTAATCAATTTCCATTTCCCACCTTCGGGCATTTTTGATATATGGACTGATGTAGTTGATTGATGCCTTTTTAGTTTTGGGCTTATGAGAGGCTTCCTTGCCTTCATCCAGTTACCACTTTAGGCTTGGAGACATACCCGCGGGGACGCCGATGGCACCATTCTACCTTGGTTGAGGTCCCTATATCAGATGGCTTTACTCACTGTAGATTGCAGCTGAAGTTGCTGACCGCTGCTGACGTTACCTGGGTTCCTTACACCCTAGATTATTTGACAGTGGGCTTTGAGGATGGCTTCACGATAGGGTCTGAGTATGCATTGTCTACCCGTCAGATTCCCTTCTTGATTGAGGGAGGTTGGGAGCTCTACTTAGGAGAGCGTGCTATTAGATGCATCACAGGAGAGATTCATATTCCGTATCTTCCTTCTGATCGACGATCTTTGCCTTTATCCCAGCTAGTTAGAGATATTCCCCTGATGGGTTTGGATGGCTTTACATTATCCGATGGCCTTTATACTTAGGACCTTTTTCATCTGTGGTGGACTCCCCGTACCATTGGGGCTCAGACTTGTGCTACCTAGTTCCTAGCAAACATGGTGCCTGGCTCTGTGATGATGACAAATTGGATAGCCTGTGTTCGAGAGCCTACCAATTTGGAGCAGATAGCTGATTTAACCCAGCGGCTGGATAGTGCACATTTTTTCATTTGCCATCTAAGAAGAGATCCAATAGAGGCGAATACTTTTGATCCTTCTAGGTCTGGTACTGGTCCTTCTAGCCATCCGGACATTAGTGGTTTTGCTGGGGTAGATCCCCCTTTGTACCGTCCTAATATATCCTTTTGGTGGAGATACCATTACTCAAGAGCAGCTTGATCGTGTTGATCATCTTGGGGACATAGATGTTTGAGATTTCTTTAGATAAGCTTTTGTTAGATGTTGAGCTGTTGTGCCCCATTTCCTTATACTTTTTATTTTTATTTGTAGGACAGTGATGATGTATTTGATGATGTATTTAGCTTTATATTTCATAGAGATGTATGTATAATGTTTTTTGTGACGCCCCCAAAATAGGTATACATCACCCATCTTGAGTCGCCAAATACATGGCACAAAAATCAAATACAAACTTCTTTTATACAATACGACAAAACGTAGCTCAGAGTTTTTGCACGAATATTATCTAAAAGACAGTATTCAAACTCAAAAAGGAGTTCTCGTTACAATTATTATCACACTATTTTATAAAATAGTGAGGACTACTATAGCCACCATCTTGGACCATCACTCCGTTCCCCTAATAGTCCCGGCTACGTTCTCATTTCCTGAAGAGAACAATGAAAGCAAAAGGGTGAGCTCAACTAGCCCAGTAAGAAATATTATGACTAAGATAATGCAGAATAAATTATCGTTAGCCTTCAATAGTCTTAAACTAATAAACAACAAGTTTAACTGCAGCGGAACAAGCAATCCATTAGAAGAGTCAAGTAGAGCATGATATTTACTATCTTCTATGATTTAAAAAGTTTATCATCAACTTTATAGCTAAGACTCAGCTTAACAAATAATCCACATCATTGAATCATCCCTGCACTACGGGCCAAAGATATTCATTAGTATCACGTCCACGAATTATCCATGCACTACGGGCCAAGGATATTCGTGTAATCATCAATGGACATGATCATACCAGCAACTATCCATTAATGCACTATGGGCCAATGAGGACTTTTACCACATCATTTGTAACATTACAGGTCATGATTATACCGAATGATCCCTGATCATAATCATACCAATCAACAGTCCATCTATGCACTACGACCAAAGATGACTTTATGCACAATATAAGCATGAGAATGATGATAATGATATAAGAATTCAATTAAATGAAAGCAAATGATAAATTTTAAAGATTTATAATTTAATTTATCCAGAATTCAATAGTATCCAAATTGTCAACATGATACTGCTTTGTGGAGTAAAATTCAAGAATAATATTATATCAAAAATGATTTGGACCGAAAAGAAATCAATTTTTATTATAAATAGTACTCCAAATGAATAGTACCCGAGAGAATAGTACCCCACGAATAGTACTTTAGGAATAGTACCCCGTGAATAGTACTTTATGAATAGTATTCGTGAATAGTACTTCGTGAATAGTACCCGTAAATAATACTTTGTGAATAGTATCCCGTGAATAGTACTTTATGAATAGTACCGTATAAATGAATAGTACTCATGGATAGTACTCCGACATGAAAAGCTTAAAATTTAACAAAAATATGCAGAAAATATCCTTGTGAAACGATACTAGATGAAGCGCAAATTTCAAGGATAATCTACTAATTTCACGGAGTATAGAAGCAATACTTGAACAAAATGAGGGTATAATCAGGAATATGAGACGAAATAATATTACTCACATACTACAAAATATGGAGAAAAATATTATTCCTTATGAATACTAAACAAAAATAATATCCCTTACCTTAGAAGAAAACTGGATCTGGAATAGTGAAGTAGCAGAATACTCTTCTTCTTTCTCTCTATAACTTATCTCTCTATAGCTTCTCTCTTTATAATTGCTCTTGTGAGTCTTAGTGAATTGGTGAGAATGAAAGAAGAATGAGCTTCTATTTATAGGAAAACATAGTTTCGATAATTACACATTTTGGGGCTCGAAATATTACAGTATAGTACCTTCATCTTTTCCTCCATTTTTAATTTAGTCCTGGAAGTATTATCAATCTTGCACCACATCCCCTAATAGTAATGCATGTGAACCAATAGTTCGATTCATGTGAGCAAATAGTTATATGCATGTGAACTAATAGTAATAAATTGCTCATTTATCCGATTAATTACCCGATTGGTCAATTTAACATCCAGAAATCAATTATTATCAAAATAAATGTTGATTTCCACTAACACAAATAATCCCAACACAATGGAAATATTTGTTTATCAACAATTTCATCTTTAATCAACACGAACTTATTCATCATTAATATTATAACTCACAATATTTAACAACCAGATCATTTCTAGGAAAGAGGGGGCTTTCCGATAAGGATTTCTCCCTACTGGCGCGCAATTAGGTGACTAAACCCCTTTCCTCGACAGAACTTTCTAGACATCGTCAATACTGCAAATAATAATATGAATAACTTTGTCATCTCAATTATTGATTTAAAAATATAAAATATTATGCAGATGATACTGTGACAATAATTAAATCAATAATATGAGGGATATTATGCAATAATTACTGTAGCAATAATTGAGTATAACTGAGTGACTTCTCACGTAAGCATCAATAATCAATACCGTGTGCTACTATGCAACCACGCATATTACTGTACTTTTACCACCGGGTAGTTCAACATTTTAACGGTAAAAGTTTCGCCGTTATTTTTATAAAAAGACATTTCCGTCGTTTTCTAACTCCGACAATACTTTTGTTATGGGGTCCACAAATGATTGTGCCGTCATACGAATATTCCCTATTAATACGAATATTTCCCGACCAATCGAATATTTTATAACAACTTGCTTACTTTGCAAAATTTATAAATATTACCCATAATTATAACATTATATCAAATCCACACTATAATATTCAAAAATATATTTTGAGAAAAATTAATCTTTATTCATAAAAGTTGGGGTCTTACAAACTCCCCTTCTTATAAAATTTCGTCCTCGTAATTAGGGTACGTACCTAGTATGTCGAAGAGGTGAGGATACCTTAACTTCATTTTAGATTCTAACTCCCAGGTCATTTCCTCAACATTGTGGTTTCTCTACAAAACTTTGACTTGAGGTATAACCTTGGAGCATAAAATATGATCCTTCTTATCCAAGATTTTAATAGGTACCTCTTCATACGTTAAATCTTCTGCTATCTCGTCTGGTTCTAATTCAATAATGTGGTTTTGGTCTTTCATATATTTACGTAACATAGATATGTGAAAAACGTTATGAACACGAGACATACTTAGCGGTAAGGCGAGTCTATAGGCCACAGTTCCTACTCGGTCAAGGATTTCAAATGGTTCAACGAATCGAGGATTGAGCTTTCCTCTCTTTTCAAATCTTGTAACTCCTTTCCATGGAGCAACACGGAACAACACATGATCTCTAACATTGAATTCCACATCCTTTCGATGGAGATCATCATAACTCTTTTGTTGATCTTGTGAGGTCTTTATACGTTGTTGGATTATTTGAATCTTTTCCGTAGTCATGCGTACCAAATCCGTCGCTTCACCCATCTCATCCCAGCATACTAGAGAACGACACTTGCGTCCATACAACGCCTTGGATGGAGTCATGCCAATACTTGCTTGATAACTATTGTTGTAGGAGAATTCCACTAATGGCAAGAACTTGTCCCAACTTCCTTTGAAGTCAAGGACACAGAGTCTTAATAGATTTTCAAGAGTTTGAATAGTCCTCTTCGACTGCCCGTCCGTTTGAGGATGATATGCCGAACTAAATCGTAAGTCTGTGCCCATAGCTTTTTGTAAACTAACCCAAAATTATGAAGTGAATCTTGGGTCTCGATCAGAAACTATGGATATTGGCATACCATGCAGTCTTACAATCTCATTTATATATATACGAGTAAGACTTTCAAGTGAATAAGTTTCTCGTATAGGTAAGAAATGAGCAGACTTGGTCAATGTATCAACAATGACCCAAATTACATCTATGCCTTGAGAAATCATGGGAAGACCAGTAACGAAGTCTATGGTAATGTGCTCCCACTTCCATTCTGGAATTTCAAGTGGTTGCAATGGACCTTTTGGAACTTGATGCTCCGCCTTGACTCGTTGACACGTTAAACACATTGAGATAAACTCTGCAATCTCTCTTTTCATATTTCTCCACCAAAATGTATGTCGAAGATCACGATACATTTTGGTACTCCCAGGATGGATTGCAAACGGTGTGTTATGCGCTTCTATCATGATCTTATACTTTAAATCAGGGTCGTTAGGAACACAAAGTCTGGAGTTGACTCGAAGTATTCTTTCTTCATTGATTCTTGCTTTCGTGATAGCACCTTCTTGTACTTTCTTCTTCATACGCACCAGCTCTAGGTTTTTTGCTTGAGCAACTTTAACTTTATCGATTAAAATTGGTTTTACTCGTATATTTGCCATCATCACGTGGGTCCCTGGAGTCTTTAACTCTATCTCCATCCTTTGTAAGTCATACAAAATGGACCTTTTGCGTTGACAATATCGCACTCGTACCCGCATATGATCTTCTACTCAATGCATCAGCTACTATGTTCGCTTTTTCAGGATGGTATTGAATGGTATGATCGTGATCTTTCAACAACTCAAGCCAATGTCGCTGCCACATGTTGAGCTCCTTTTGGGTGAAGAAATATTTGAGGCTTTTATGATCCATATAGATCTTCACTTTCTCCCCATACAGGTAATGCCTCCAGATTTTAAGTACGAAAACGACAACTGTCAACTCTAGATCATGAGTAGGATAATTCCTCTCATATTCTTTGAGTTATCGTGAGGCATAGGCTATGACTTTTTCATGTTGCATGAGAACACATCCTAAACTTTTGTCAGAAGCATCGCTGTATATGACAAATCCCTCTAAACCAGATGGGATTGTCAGAACAGGTACTGAAATAAGTCTCCTCTTGAGTTCTTGAAAACTCTTCTCACATTCCTCGCTCCAATCAAATTTTGTATCTTTTCGAGTCAGTTGAGTTAATGGAGTAGCGATTCGAGAAAACCCTTCTATGAATCTCCGATAATAACCAGCTAAGCCCAGAAAGCTACGTACTTCGGTCATTGACTTAGGTTGCTCCCAGCTTTGAATTGCTTCAATCTTTACTGGGTCAACAGATATTCCATGATTTGATATCACGTGCCTAAGGAATGCTACTTCCTCAAGCCAGAGCTCGCATTTCTTCAACTTGGCATATAACTTGTTTTCACGAAGCTTTTGGAGTATCATCCTCAAGTGTTGCTCATAATCTTCACGGCTTTTTGAGTAAATGAGGATGTCATCAATAAAGACGACTAAAAAGTGATCCAAATATTCCTTGAATACTCGGTTCATCATATCCATGAAGGCAGCAGGGGCATTAGTCAATCCAAAAGACATGACTAGGAATTCGTAATGCCCGTACCGAGTTCTTAAAGCAGTTTTTGGAATGTAATCAGTTTTAATCTTTAACTGATGATATCTAGAACGAAGATCGATCTTTAAAAAGAATTTGGCGCCTTGAAACTGGTCAAACAGGTCATCAATACGAGGTAACGGATACCTATTTTTGATGGTGACATGATTCAACTCCCGATAGTCAATACAAAGTCGCATACTTCCATCTTTCTTCTTTATGAATAGAACATGAGCACCCCAAGGAGACGTACTAAGACGAATGAAATCGATGTCTAACAATTCCTGCAGTTGGGTCTTTAACTCCTGTAGTTTAATAGGAGCCATTCGATATGGGGCTTTGGAAATGGGTTTTGTACCGGGTTCAAGGTCGATACCAAACTCGATTTCACGCTCCAGGGGTAGGCCAGAAAGTTCTTTAGAAAATACGTCAAGAAATTATTAACAATAGAAATATCATTCAAATCTGACGTATTTTTGTTTAAATATGTGACATGGGCTAAGAAAGCTTGACATCCGTTTTTCAATAAACGAATAGCTTTATGGCTTGATATGACAGTGATTGACTTTAGTGGTTTGGTTGTTTGAATTCGCATAATAGGTTGGTTAGGAATATGAAAGCTAACAACCTTACAAAAATAATCAATTTTAGCATGATGAGTGGTTAACCAATCAATCCCTAAAATCAAATCGAATGCAAGTATTTTCAAAGACATAAGATCGACAGGTAACGTGCGGTTGCCGATATGAATCAAACAAGACTTATAAACAGTGGATGTAATGAAGGTTTCTCCCAACAAAGTTTCAACAGATAAGTCAAAGTCTAATTTCTCCAGAGTTAAATTTAAATGTTGAGCGCAAGTAGGAGAAATAAAAGAATGGGTATAACAGATATCAAATAAGGTATAGACTTCGCTAGAGTTTATGATTAGCTTACCCGTGATGACTTCGTTCGGGTTCCTCACTTTTTGGGAGGTCACGACAAACGCTCTCCTTTGAACTACCGGCTTTGACTTCTCTGGGACGACCTTTGGTGCCTGCATCTCAGCTGGACTTAACTTCACTGCACGAAAAAATCGGGCTAGGTGACCTTCTCTTCCGCAATTATAACATGTTTTGGACTAATGCGTACAGTTTGGACTGATGTGTCCCTCCCCTCTGTATTTGTAGCATACGATTGGTGATTGTTCTCCTTTTTTAACAACGGGTGCTGGTGCTGACGTCTTTCCATCATTATTGAATCTCCTTTTCTTGAAATTTCCACTCTTATTGTCTTGGCCATGATTACCACCGAAATGGTTACCATTTCTGGCATGTTGATTCCCTCCACATTTGTTGTCACCGCTTCGATGATTGCTACCATTGGTATTATCATTTTGTCGGTTGCTCTCTCTTGGTTGGGTTGACTCATTATCATGCTCCAATAACTGAGCCCTATTTACAACATCTGAATACAAACACAGTTTGTGAGAAATGAGATATTGACGTATTTCAGGTTTCAAACCTCGCAGAAACATTCACGTCATTCTCTCCTCATTATCAACCAAGTGGGACGTAAATCGGGATAACTCAGCAAACTTAGCTTCGTACTGCGACACGGTCATATTGTTTTGTTCCAGCTTGATGAACTCTACCTCCTTCATGTGATGAATACTTTCGGGAAAGTACTTATCGTTGAGTAGTTCTTGGAACTTCTCCCAAGACATCTTCAGTGCGGCAGGTTGAGTACGCTTTACAGATTTCCACCAGTAATCTGCCTCTCCTCGCAACATGAAGGTGGAAAAGGGAACCTTTTGCTCTTCGGAGCATCCCAAGACATCAAATATCTTGGTGATCTGCTTTATCCACGTCTCCGCCTTAAGTGGTTTTGGCTCTCCCAAAAATTCTGGTGGTCCTAGCTCCTTGAATTGCTTAGCGGTGACCATCCGAGAGTTACCAGTGTTCCCACCTGCATTTTGAACATGAGTCGTTCTCTCCTGATGTTGCATGAATTGCATAAAGCCTCTGAACATCCCAACGTTCATCATTTGGACAGTGTTGTTATTTTTCTGAAGATTATTGCCTTCCTGATGCACATTATCCTGGGTATTGATCGTTGGTGACTCATCGGTCTCATGTGCTTCATTGCTTATCTCGACATTTTTCAGATGCCATTTTCAAACACTGCCACAAAACAAGGGTTAATTGACATACCACATATTATCCCTATACTCTGACCAACCAATTAAATAACAAATAAACTTAGGTAGGTAATACTAGCGAAGGAATACCCGCCTCTCCCCTCCTAGTTATATTCTCACATCTCAGCCAGGGATCATATCCCTAAGTTTTGATACCAAATTTGACGCCCCTAAAATAGGTATACATCACCCATCTTGAGTCGCCAAATACATGGTACATAAATCAAATTTAAACTTCTTTTATACAATACGACAAAACGTAGTTGAGAGTTTTTACACGAATATTATCTAAAAGATAATATTCAAACTCAAAAAGGAGTTCTCATTACAATTATTATCACACTATTTTATAAAATAGTGAGGACTACTATAGCCACCATCTTGGACCATCACTCCATTACCTGACTAGTCCCGGCTACGTTCTCATTTCCTGAAGAGAATAATGAAAGCAAAAGGGTGAGCTCAACTAGCCCAGTAAGAAATATTATGACTAAGATAATGCAGAATAAATTATCGTTAGCCTTCAACAGTGTTAAACTAATAAATAACAAGTTTAACTGCAGCGGAACAAGCAATCCATTAGAAGAGTCAAGTAGAGCATGCTATCTACTATCTTCTATGATTTAAAAAGTTTATCATCAACTTTATAGCTGAGACTCAACTTAACAAATAATCCACATCATCGAATCATCCCTGTACTACGGGCCAAGGATATTCATTAGTATCACGTCCACAAATTATCCATGCACTACGGGCCAATGATATTCGTGTAATCATCAATGGTCATGATCATACCAGCAATTGTCCATCAATACACTATGGGAATGAGGACTTTTACCACATCATTGGTAATATTATGGGTCATGATTATACCGAATGATCCCCGATCATAATCATACCAATCAACACCATCTATGCACTATGGCCAAAGATGACTTTCATCATAATATAAGCATGAGGATGATGACAATGATATAAGAATTCAATTAAATGAAAGCAAAGGATAAATTTTAAAGATTTATAATTTAATTTATCCAGAATTCAATAGTGTCTAAATTGTCAACATGATATTGCTTTGTGGAGTAAAATTCAAGAATAATATTGTATCAAAAATAATTTGGACCGAAAAGAAATCAATTTTTGTCATGAATAGTACTCCAGGTGAATAGTACTCGAGTGAATAGTATCCTGTGAATAGTACTTCAGGAATAGTACTCGTGAATAGTACCCGTGAATAGTACTTTGTGAATAGTACCCCGTGAATAGTACTTTGTGAATAATACCGTATAAATGAATAGTACTCATGGACAGTACTCCGGCATGAAAAGCTTAAAATTTAACAAGAATGTGCAGAAAATATCCTTGTGAAACGATACTAGATGAAGCGCAAAGTTCAAGGATATTCTACTAATTTCACGGAGTATAGAAGCAGTACTTGAACAAAATGAGGGTATAATCAGGAATACGAGACGAAATAATATTACTCACATACTACAGAATATGGAAGAAAATATTATTCCTTATAAATACTGAACAAAAATAATATCCCTTACCTTAGAAGAAGACTGAATACTGGAATAGTGAAGTAGCAGAATACTCTTCTTTTTTCTCTCTATATCTTCTCTCTATAGCTTCTCTCTCTATAATTGCTCTTATGAGTCTTAGTGAATTGGTGAGAATGAAAGAAGAATGAGCATCTATTTATAAAAAAAATATAGTTTCGATAATTGCACGTTTTGGGGTTCGAATTATTACAGTATAGTACCTTCATCTTTTCCTCCATTTTTAATTTAGTCCTGCAAGTATTATTAATCTTGCACCACATCCCCTAATAGTAATGCATATGAACCAATAGTTCCATTCATGTGAGCAAATAGTTATATGCATGTGAACTAATAGCAATTAATTACTCATTTATCCGATTAATTACCCGATTGGTCAATTTAACATCCAGAAATTAATTATTATCAAAATAAATGTCGATTTCCACTCACACAAATAATCCCAACACAATGGATATATTTTTTTTATCAATAATTTCATCTTTAATCAACACGAACTTATTCATCACTAATATTATAACTCACAATATTTAACAACCAGATCATTCCCAAGAATGAGGGGTTTTCCGATAAGGATTTTTCTCTACTGGCGCACAATTAGGTGACCAAACCCCTTTTCTCGACATAACTTTTTAGACATCGTCAATATTCCAAATAATAATATGAATAACTTTGTCGTCTCAATTATTGATTTAAAAATATAAAATATTATGCAGATGATACTATGACAATAATTGAATCAATAATATGAGAGATATTATGCAGCAATTACTGTAGCAATAATTGAGTATAACTGAGTGACTTCTCACGTAAGCATCAATAATCAATACCGTGTGCTACTATGCAACCACACGTAGTACTGTACTTTTACCACCGGGTAGTTCAACAGTTTAACGGTAAAACTTTCGCCGTTATTTTTATAAAAAGACATTTCCGTCGTTTGCTAACTCCGACAATACTTTTGTTGTGGGGTTCACCAATGATTTGCCGTCGTACGAATATTCCCTGTTAAAACGAATATTTCCCACCCAATTGAACATTTTATAACAACTTGCTTACTTTGTAAAATTTATAAATATTATCCACAACTATAACATTATATCAAATCCACACCATAATATTCAAAAATATATTTTGAGAAAAATTAATCTTTATTCATAAAAGTTGGGGTCATACATTTTTCATTTAATGCACCTATTGAATTGTAATTTATCATGATGCATGCATTATATTTTGTATTTGCATTTATATGGATGAGTTAGATTTGACCCCTGAATGGTATTGTGATACGATTTTACAGATGTGATAACCTAGGATTTCAAGTAATTCAATTTTTTTTCGAATAATTTTTTATATATTTAATATTGATATTGAATATCAATATTGTGTTGTGTATCTGTGATACGAGTTTAAGATAAGTGGTCAATTTGTGTATTGACTGAGAAATAAGAGTAGAGTTGTGCTTCACAGAGAATAAAAACCGTAACCCTAGATACAGATATAGATTCGGTAGAAAATGCAGTTACAATAACTGTATTGATGAGTACGTAATTATACTGTATAGAATTTGTGATCAGTGATTGATCGGATAGGGTATAGCATTAGTAAACCCTAATGAGGGATTAGCAACCCTAATCTCAAATTAAGAAATCCTAACGCACAGTTAGGAACCCTAATCGAATGCTAGAAAACCCTAATTTTAAATTCGAGAACCCTAAACCTTAATTAGGAAACCCTAATTAAGATTACCAAACTCTAAGGGTGAGAATTAAGAGAAGTTAGGTCAAATGACTAGAATACCCTTAAAAACATGAGAGAAATTACAAAAATATCCTTTTGGGGGCGAAAAGACCAAAATACCCTTTTACTTAACTTTTAAGTTAAAAGAGTTATGGCTAAAATTGTTGCCACATCTCTTAAGTTGTTACCAAACACCATGAATCAGCTAAGGGGTGCCACATAACAACAATTCTAACCACAAGAATCAAAAGTCTGAGATTAAAGAAAGAGAAAAACCAAAAACATAAGTCATTTGTGTTTTTACACGTAGGAAAACTTTGCTCTCACCAAACCCACGAAATCCTTAAGGGATACAGTCACTAACCAAGCCCCTAGATCATCAAGATCAGTGTAGGAGAGCAAGAATCAAGGATTGATCAAGAAAGGTATAAAGCCCTATCCCTATTTGATCTTACATGTTAAGATAGATTATGTGTTTAAGTGTTTAAATACATGTTAGAAGATGTTATATGATGATCTATGATGTTATATCATAGATCTATAGCATTAAAATGTTTTAAAAATTAAAGTTTTCAAAACTGCCTAAGAACCCTAAAAAGTGGTCTGACAAGCATATGTCAGGAGCCATAGATCCTTCCCTGTTAATGATTTATCGTGTTTTATGTTTTAGATATGTAGTCTGACATGAGGACTGTAATCTGGAAGTGGAATCATGGCTATACCATGTCCAGATTACAAGTTATTGATGGTCAAAGTGAGTTGACCGAGCATGACCATGAGTTTCTGGGCAATCTAGAAACTCACTATGAGTGTCTGATAAGATTTTGCAAAGCTTGAATCTGTCAGATGCTAAGTAGTTTGATGATGTTGTTGTATACATGTTGTAGCCTGTTAGATAGACTCTAGATCTATGCCTTTAGATCACTCAAACGATCAACATGATCGAAGTAGAGGATGGTCAAAGTAGGCCATCCCGTCACGATTGTAGTTTTCTTGAATTTCCAGAAACCGTTGGAACAAGCCCTCTGACAGGGTTTGACCGGATTAAATCTGGGGATTATGATGTACTTGGATTGATCTGTTGATATATAGATGTTCCTTGACATGTGTACTACATACTTTGACCATAAGAATAACATATTGATGACTAGAACTTAGAGAAATTTGAGCTAGAAAGTGGCACCATGAAACTGCCTGGGTTTCTAAGTTATCCAGAAAACCTAGGAACTACCTGACAATGACTTTGAAAGCTCAGATCTTCTTCGTATGTTGTTGTATTACCTAGTTGGTTGTGGGAACATGTAATATTACATTTGTACTACAAGCTATGAACATTAGTTACCCCAGATGGTGTATAAACAGAGAATCAAATGTGGTCAAAGTAGACCCCTTGAGCATTGACTGTCTGTGTTCTTAAGCTCAAGAACATTAATAGTGACAGAAAGTGTCGCTATAGCCTATAACGACGGTTTTAATGAATTTATTTATATTAATTTTCGAAAAAAGATTAAAAATAGAAAATAAATTCTAAAAATTACAAAATTAGTTTTAAAAATTATTTTTAGTTATGAAAATTAACTTTCAATAATTTGGTATATTTTTTCATTAATATTTATATTTATTTGAATATTAATGATATTTAATTTATTTAATTAGTATATTAAATAAATTAGAGAAAAATGATTTTAATATTATAAAAATTATTTTAAATGAGAATAAAGTGTTTAAAAATATTTTGAGTTATAAAATGTAACTTTTAATATTTTAAGGTAATTTTTATTAATAATTTAATATTAATGATATTAGATTTATTTAATTATTATATTAAATAAATGAGTTAAAAATAGTTTTATTGATTTAAAGATCATTTAAAAATGAGAAAATAATTTAAAAATATTTTAAGTTATAATTAAGGACTTTTAATATTTTGATGATAAATTTATTAATATTTTAATATTAATGGTGATGGTTTAAAAATAATTTTAATTGTTTTAAAAATCATTTAAGTAGAATATTGGTAATTTAAAAATATTTTGAATTATTATTAATAACTTTAATATTTTGACAAGTATGTCATTAATATTTTAATATAATTAAATATTAATAATGATGGGTTTATTCTGTATTTAAATCATTTAAAAATGATTTCAGTGTTTGAAAAATTATTATAAAATTATAATAATTGTTTGAAAATTATTAAAAGCTTCCGAAAAATATTATGAATGATATTTGACTTATCTAAAATAATATTAAAGCTTTGAGACCAAGTTTAATTGATAATAAATGTCTTAATTGTCAGATAGGGGTGACCAGGACACCGAGATAAAACCGAAGTCTAACAAGACCGAACTAGTTAGACTTGAGAAGTGTTTATATAGGTTATAAACACTGATATGACTATGTGATGATGTGTTTAGGAGAAATATTGACTGTAAATTACAGTGTTATGTGTTGTGATTTGTTATGCTAATTGTGAGATTAATATTTTTCATTACAGGTCTTTCGAGTGCAGATAAGTATATTATGTAGCAGTAATCAACGGAGAAGGCAAGTTTCCTTAACTCAATCTCGAGTTATATCTTTTCGAATATATTGGTGGATAATTATTGTTGATTATGCCACGTCCAAGAATTATTGTTGATTATTCGTAGTTAGTGCATGTTTATTAATTCAAATTGAATTAGTGACTCTGAGAATATACTTGAGGAATAACTGTTGTTGGATATTCACACCCATAGAAGCTATTATTGATTACAAATAGTATAGTTAATTTCTGTCTATTGAGAAATGTCTTAGCTAATTGTTCTGGCAAGACGAACATTTATTAAAATTTGATAGGTTCGAGAAGAGAACTCAATTATTATTGACAGGTCAATGCATATTATTTTGGCTAGATTGAGAAAGTAATTAGATATTGAAATTGAAACTTGATAGGTTCGAGAAGAGAACTCAATTATTATTGACAGATCGATGCCAATTATTTCGGCTAGATCGAGAAAGAGAATAGGTGTTGAAATCATAGTATTTCGTTAAATCAAAACTTTATTGTGTGATTCAAACTCTGGTTATAAGATTGAGAAGAACAACCTTTTTATATAAAGGGAACCTTGTGGTCGTATATTTGGCCGTTGCGCGCGTGTAAGTATTATGCATAATATAGGGTATAATGAAGCTGATCACTTTATATACTTACTGGGGGGTATGATTTAATCTTTATGGTTATCTGATACACCTGGGTATATCAAAGTAAATCTTTGATAGTTACTCGAGAAGAGAAGTTGAAGATCCTTTGGTGTCATTCAGCAGAAACTCTGGAAAATATTTCCATCTTGTTATTCAATTGAATAGCGTAGAAACTTTGAAAGCATTGTACTATTTCATTATTGGGTTATTGTTGTGCATAGGATGCAAGAAGATTTGTTATTGATTAAAGAATTCTTCAGCTATTTCAAAGTTCTCCGAACTTTGGTGTTATTCTATCAAATATATAGTCTGTTATTCTTAATTCTTATACATTGATTGTATGTGTTAACTTGCGGGGCAAATTTGTTGCTCACCCTTGCATAAATAAAATATTTCAACTTGGAACGAAGTGGCCGATGTGGCTGAGAAGGATAAGGGCAAAGTTGTTTTGCTGGAGTAGTTTTAATGAACATTACTTATTATTTTGTATTTGTAAACCCTTTTTGTATACCTAAAGGGTATGCTTATAAAGTTATGGTTAGATAACTTGGGACAATGTATTAACAATATATGTTAATGAGATGTTAATTGCTATTCATCAATGAATGAGTAGTTAGATGTTACTTATATGTTAGATCGTGAGCACCAAACTCGGGGTTCAGGTAACCCGAATTTGAGGGCGTCACAATTTGGTATTGAAACTGTAGGTTATAAACCTTAAGTGGGGTGGGGAAAAACCCTAGGATTATAACCATAAGGGAGATAGAGAATACTCATTTAGAGTTCTAAGTGAGGGATTGACGAAGTGCATCAATAGAAAGATGTGTAGACACATAGTGTGTATTCATTTCGTACTGGTGGAGTACTAATGAAGATTGTTTAAACTGATTGTAGGATGTCAGGAAAAGATGAAATGAGTACGGAGATGCTAGAGGCTGTTGCACCAATGCCAATAGCCGAGGTGCTAGCGCAGAGCGAGTCAATTGAGGAGGTGGGAAAAGATGAACCTATGGTGAATCTGGGGAGTGATCATGATGATTACCCCGAAATGTATTTGAATAAAGATGAAGAGGCAGAGTCCGAAGAAGCTAAGGTGGAGTTAGAGAATAAGACCAAAGTTGGAGAAAAAGAGCTAGTATCTACAGAAGTTCTGGAACTCCGGAGTAAAGTATTTCTCTTGGAGGAGTTGTGGAAGACAGAGAGAGTATTATGCGAGATGACCGAAGAACGAAACGAACTGAAAACATAAGTAGAAAGAATGAAGGCTGAAGGAGGTGGATCATCTGTGGGAACAATCAAGCAGAAGAAGAGAAGCAATAAGAGAAAGAGGGACAGTGATAATAATTCTAAAAATTCAAACCCGAAGAAGAAGCAAGTCTATGGCAAGTGTGGAAAGACTCACTTGGGAGAGTGTATGATGTGGAAGAACGTGCGTTTCAACTGTAAATAGGAAGGACATATTTCTTTACATTGTCCTAAGCCGAATATGAGAAAGTGTTTTTCATATGGAAGAATGGGTCACGGATTCAACAAGTGTCCCAGTAAGAAGAAGTCTGGTAAAGGGAGTGGAATGTAGACAGCTTAAGTATAAGCGATAATGTGTGATATTAAAGGTTGTAATATCGAGAACGATGTGTGAGAATATGTAAATATATATATGTTTGCATGACTGTAATCTTTATTTTCAATATGAATATTAAGATAATTTTGGAGAATTATAACTTTTTGTGTAAAGTTGTGGAAAATTGCAACTTTTTGTGTAGAGTTGTATTGTTAATCCTAATATTTGTTTAAAAAGGGATAGTGGTATGTGTTAAGTACAAAATGTACTATGTTCTATTTGAATAAATATGCAATTATATGAGAAATTTTTGTTAAATTATTATTGTGTGATTAATAAGAATGTGTGTAGAGAAAGAGAATTAATGTAAGATTTTTATTTAAATCAGATAATGCTGCCTAGACGACAGAGTCGAAACCAGAGAGAAGAGCAGTCAGTGAATAATGAAGGAGGTTAAGTGGACCTGATGTAAAACTTTACAAATATGATAGCCCAAGCTATGGGAAATAGAGCTCCAGCAGCAAGAGCAAGAGAACAACTAGCTAACAGATTAGCGAACTTCAAAGACTTTAAAGTGGTAGGACCGCCTGAGTTTAAGGGAACCACGGATCCCATTGAAGCCCAAACTTGGGTGAAGGAGATGGAGAAGGCATTCATTATTGCCAGAGTAGCGGAAGAGCAAAAGACAACTTTTGCTACATATCTGATGAAGGGAGAAGCCAATTACTGTTGGGAGACTAATTAGGCTAGAGTTGGTACAACTATAGTGACTTGAACAAGATTCAAGGAGTTGTTATTTGAGAACTACTTTTCTTCGAGTATGCAAGCTCGAATGGAAGTTAAATTTTTAGAACTAAAGCAAGCGAACATGTCGGTATCAGAATACACCGCTAAATTCAACGAGTTAGTGAGATTTGCACCTCATCAGGTGGACACGGAGGGAAGAAAAGCGAGAAGGTTTGAGAATGGGTTGAAGCCAGGGATATTCAATAAAGTAGCTGTGTCGTAGATCAATACGTTTGCGGCTTTAATGGAGAAAGCGATAATTGCTGAAGGAGGGAGCGAAGCAGCATCTCGATTTCATCAGGAAAAGAAGAAGAAAATAAATGAAGGAGGTAGTAGTGGTGGTAGTAATCCGAACAAGCGGAAATGGAGTAAGAATACTCAATCAGGAAACAAGGCAGAAGAGAATATAAAGGTAGGTGAGCCATGTACAAGTTGTGGGAAGAATCATTCTGAAATTTGTCTAAAGAAGAAGGGAGTTTGCTATAACTGTGGCCAAGAGGGACACATGTCTCCCAATTATCCCAGTACGAAGAAGATACAAGGTTGTTATACCTGTGGATCGACAGATTATCTGGTTCGGAATTGTCTGAAGAGAAATGTGGAGAAGGGAAGTACCAACAAGGGACCCGACAGTGGGACCCTAGAAATTCGAGGACCTGCTCAGCCAAGAAGACCAACAGCCCGTACATTCAATATGACGGTGCAAGATGCAGTTGCTACCTAGGAGGTGGCGATAGGTAACAATTTCGTGTAGAAATTAAATTACGCGAGAAATATTGGATATATATTACTGTGAATAGTTTTCTTTTACAGATCCAAGTCACAGTTTAGAATGTGGGACACAAATTAATATTATAATGATAAGAATTAATTGATGATACAACTTTAAAAGATTGTAGAGAATAAGAAAGCAGTGATTTCGAGGACGGAATCCTTATAAGGAGGGGAGAATGTGATAACCCAGGATTTCAAATAATTCGAATTTTTTTTGAATAATTTTTTTTAATTTAATATTGATATTGACTATCAATATTGTATTGTGTATCTGTGATACGAGTTTAAGAGAAGTGGTCAATTTGTGTATTGACTGAGAAATAAGAGTAGAGTTGTGCTTCACAAAGAATAGAAACTCTAACCCTAGATACAGATAGGGATTCGGTAGAAAATGCAGTTATAATAACTGTATTGATGAGTACGTAATTGTACTGTATAGAATTTGTGATCAGAGATTGATCGGATAGGGTATAACATTAGTAAACCCTAATGAGGGAATAGAAACCTTAATCTCAGATTAAGAAACCCTAACGCATAGTTAGGAACCCTAATCGAATGCCGGAAAACCCTAATTTTAAATTCGGGAACCCTAAACCTTAATTAGGAAACCCTAATTGAGATTACCAAACTCTAAGGGTGAGAATTAAGAGAAGTTAGGTCAAATAACTAGTATACCCTTAAAAACATGAGGGAAATTACAAAAATACCCTTTTAGGGGCAAAAAGACCAAAATATCCTTTTACTTAAATTTTAAGTTAAAAGAGTTATGGCCAAAATTGTTGCCACATCTCTTAAGTTGCTACCAAACACCTTGAATCAGCTAAGGGGTGCAACATAACAACAATTCTAACCACAAGAATCAAAAGTGTGAGATTAAAGAAAGAGAAAAACCAAAAACATAAGTCATTTGTGTTTTTACACTTAGCCAAACTTTGCTCTCACCAAACCCACGAAATCCTTAAGGGATACAGTCACTAACCAAGCCCCTAGATCATCAAGATCAGTGTAGGAGAGCAAGAATCAAGGATTGATCAAGAAAGGTATAAAGCCTTAACCCTATTTGATCTTACATATTAAGATAGATTATGTGTTTAAGTGTTTAAATACATGCTAGAAGATGTTATATGATGATCTATGATGTTATATCATAAATCTATAGCATCAAAATGCTTTAAAAATTAAAGTTTTCAAAACTTCCTATGAACCCTAAAAAGTGGTCTGACAAGCATATGTCAGGAGCCATATATCCTTCCCTGTTAATGATCTATTACGTTTTATGTTTTAGATGTGTAGTCTGACATGAGGACTGTAATCTGGAAGTGGAATCATGGTTATACCATATCCAGATTACAAGTTATTGATGGTCAAAGTGAGTTGACCGAGCATGACCAAGAGTTTCTGGGCAACCCAGAAACTCATTATCAGTATTTGACAAGATTTTGCAAAGCTTGAATATGTCAGATGCTATGTAGTTTGATGATGTTGTTGTATACATGTTGTAGCCTGTTAGATGGACTCTAGATCCATGCCTTTAGATCACTCAAACGATTAACATGATCTAAGTAGAGGATGGTCAAAGAAGGCCATCCCGTCACGATTGCTGTTTTTTGGAATTTCCTGAAACTGTTAGAACAAGCCCTCTGATAGGGTTTAACCGGATTAAATGCGGGGATTGTGATGTACTTGTACTGATCTGTTGATACATAGATGTTCCTTGACATGATTAAAAAAAGAAAATAAATTCTAAAAATTACAAAATTAGTTTTAAAAATTATTTTAAGTTATGAAAATTAACTTTTGATAATTTGGGATATTTTTTAATTAATATTTATATTTATTTGAATATTAATGATATTTAATTGATTTAATTAGTTTATTAAATAAATTAGAAAAAAATGATTCTAATATTTTAAAAATCATTTTAAATGAGAATAAAATGTTTAAAAATATTTTGAGTTATAAAATGTAACATTTAATATTTTGAGGTAATTTTTATTAATAATTTAATCTTAATGATATTAGATTTATTTAATTATTATATTAAATAAATGAGTTAAAAATGGTTTTATTAATTTAAAAATGAGAAAAATGATTTAAATATATTTTAAGATATAATTAAGGACTTTTAATATTTTGATTATAAATTCATTAATATTTAAATATTAATAGTGATGGTTTAAAAATAATTTTAATTATTTTAAAAATCATTTAAGTAGAATATTGGCGATTTAAAAATATTCTGAGTTATTATTAATAACTTTAATATTTTGGCAAGTATGTCATTAATATTTTAATATAATTAAATATTAATGATGATGGGTTTATTCTGTATTTAAATCATTTAAAAATGATTCAAGTGTTTGAAAAATTATTATAAAATTACAATAATTGTTTGAAAATTATTAAAAGCTTTCGAAAAATATTATGAATGATATTTGACTTATCTAAAATAATATTGAAGCTTTGAGACCGAGTTTAATTGATAATAAATGTCTTAATTGTCAGATAGGGGTGACCAGGACACCGAGATAAAACCGAAGTCTAACAAGACCGAACTAGTTAGACTTGAGAAGTGTTTATATAGGTTATAAACACTGATGTAACTATGTGGTGATATGTTTAGGAGAAATATTGACTGTAATTATAGTGTTATGTGTTGTGATTTGTTATGCTAATTGTGAGACCAATATTATTCATTATAGGTCTTTCGAGTGGAGATAAGTATATTGTGTAGCAGTAATCAACGGAGAAGGCAAGTTTTCTTAAATCAATCTCGAGTTATATCTTTTAGAATATATTGGTAGATAATTATTGTTGATTATGCCACGTCTGAGAATTATTGTTGATTATTCGCAGTTAGTGCATGTTTATTAATTCAAATTGAATTAGTGATTCTGAGAATATACTTGAGGAATAACTCTTGTTGGATATTCACATCCGTAGAAGCTATTATTGATTTCAAATAGTAGAGTTAATTTCTTTCTATTGAGAAATATCTTAGCTAATTATTCTGGCAAGACGAACATTTATTAAAACTTGATAGGTTCGAGAAGAGAACTCAATTATTATTGACAGGTCAATGCCAATTCTTTTGGCTAGATCGAGAAAGTGATTAGATATTAAAATTAAAACTTGATAGGTTCGAGAAGAGAATTCAATTAATATTGACAAGTCTATGCCAATTGTTTCGGCTAGATCAAGAAAGAGAATAGGTGTTGAAATCATAGTATTTAGTTAAATCCAAACTTTATTGTGTGATTCAAACTCTGGTTATAAGACTGAGAAGAACAACCTTTTTATATAAAGGGAACCTTGTGGTCGTATATTCGGCCGTTGCGCGCGTATAAGTATTATGCATAATATAGGGTATAATGAAGCTGATCACTTTATATACTTACTGGGGGGGTATGATTTAATCTTTATGGTTATCTGATACACCTAGGTATATCAAAGTAAATCTGTGATAGTTACTCGAGAAAAGAAGTTCAAGATCCTTTGGGGTCACTCAGTAGAAACTCTGGAAAATATTTCCATCTTGTTATTCAATTGAATAGCGTAGAAACTTTGAAAGCGTTGTACTATTTCATTATTGGGTTATTGTTGTGCATAGAATGCAAGAAGATTTGTTATTGATTAATGAATTGTTCAGCTATTTCAAAGTTCTCCAAACTTTGGTGTTATTCTATCGAATAGATAGTCTGTTATTCTTGATTCTTATACATTAATTGTATGTCATAACTTGCGGGGCAAATTTGTTGCTCACCCTTACTTAAATAAAATATTTCAGCTAGGAACGAAGTGGTCGGCGGGGCTGAGAAGGATAAGGGCAAAGGTGTTTTGCTGGAGTAGTTATAATGAACATTACTTATTATGTTGTACTTGTAAACCCTTTTTGTATACTTAAAGGGTATGTTTATAAAGTTATGGTTAGATAACTTGGGACAATGTATTAACAATATATGTTAATGAGATGTTAATTGCTATTCATCAATGAATGAGTAGTTAGATGTTATTTATATGTTGGATCGTGAGCACCAAACTCAGAGGTCAGGTAACCCGAATTTGGGGGTGTCACAGGTTGGTATCAAAGCTGTAGGTTATAAACCTTAAGTGGGGTGGGGAAAAACCCTAGGATTATAACCATAAGCGAGATAGAGAATACTCATTTAGAGTTCTAAGTGAGGGATTGACGAAGTGCATCAATAGAAAGATGTGTGGACACATAGTGTGTATTCATTTCGTATTGGTGGAGTACTAATGAAGATTGTTTAAACTGATTGTAGGATGTCAGGAGAAGATGAAATGAGTACGGAGATGCTAGCGGCTGTTGCACCAATGCCAGTAGCCGAGGTGCCAGCGCAGAGCAAGTCAGTTGAGGAGGTGGGAAAAGATGAACCCATGGTAAATCTGGGGAGTGATTATGATGATTATCCCGAAATGTATCTGAATGAAGATGAAGAGGAAGAGTTCGAAGAAGCTAAGGTGGAGTTAGAGAATAAGAACAAAGTTGGATAGAATGATCTAGTATCTACAGAAGTTCAGGAACTCCAGAGTAAAGTATTTCTCTTGGAGGAGTTGTGAAAGACAGAGAGAGCATTACGCGAGATGACCGAAGAACAAAACGAACTGAAAACACAAGTAGAAAGAATGAAGGCTGAATGAGGTGGATCATCTGAGGGAACAATCAAGTAGAAGAAGAGAAGCAATAAGAGAAAGAGGGACAGTGATAATAATTCTAAAAATTCAAACCTGAAGAAGAAACAAGTCTATGGCAAGTGTGGAAAGACTCACTTGGGAGAGTGTATGATGCAGAAGAACGTGTGTTTCAACTATATACAGGAAGGACATATTTCTTTACATTGTCCTAAGCCGAATATGAGAAAGTGTTTTTCATGTGGAAGAATGGGTCACGGATTCAATAAGTGTCCCAGTAAGAAGAAGTCTGGTAAAGGGAGTGGACTGTAGACAACTTAAGTATAAGCGATTGTTTGTGATATTAAAGGTTGTAATATCGAGAACGATGTGTGAGCATATATAAATATATATATGTTTGCATGATTGTAATCTTTTTTTTCAATATGAATATTAAGATACTTTTGGAGAATTACACCTTTTTGTGTAAAGTTGTGGAAAATTGCAACTTTTTGTGTAGAGTTGTGTTGTTAATCCTAATATTTGTTTAAAAAGGGATAGTGGTATGTGTTAAGTACAAAATGTACTATGTTCTATTTGAATAAATATGCAATTATATGAGAAATTTTTGTTAAATTATTATTGTGTGATTAATAAGAATGTGTGTAGAGAAAGAGAATTAATGTAAGATTTTTATTTAAATCAGATAATGCTGCCTAGACGACAGAGTCGAAACCAGAGAGAAGAGCAGTCAGTGAATAATGAAGGAGGTTAAGTGGACCCGATGCAAAACTTTACAAATATGATAGCCCAAGCTATGGGAAATAGAGTTCCAGCAGTAAGAACAAGAGAACAGCCAGCTAACAGATTGGCGAACTTCAAAGACTTTAAAGCGGTAGGACCGCAAGAGTTTAAGGGAACCGTGGATCCCATTGAAGCCCAAACTTGGGTGAAGGAGATGCAGAAGGCATTCATTATTGCCAGAGTAGCGGAAGAGCAAAAGACAACTTTTGCTACATATCTGATGAAGGGAGAAGCCAATTACTAGTCGGAGACTAATTAGGCTAGAGCTGGTATAGCTGTAGTGACTTTGACAAGATTCAAGGAGTTGTTCTTTGAGAACTACTTTTCTTCGAGTATGCAAGCTCGAATGGAAGTTAAGTTTTTAGAACTAAAGCAGGAGAACATGTCGGTATCAGAATACGCCGCTAAATTTTAAGAGTTAGTGAGATTTGCACCTCATCAGGTGGACATGAAGGCAAAAAAAGTGAGAAGGTTTGAGAATGGGTTGAAGCCAGGGATATTCAATAAAGTAGCTATGTTACAGATCAATACGTTTGCGTCTTTAATGGAGAAAACGATAATTGCTGAAGGATGGAGCGAAGCAGCATCTCGATTTCATCAAGAAAAGAAGAAGAAAACAAATGAAGGAGGTAGTAGATGTGGTAGTAAGCGGAAATGGAGTGAGAATACTCAATAAGGAAACAAGGCAGAAGAGAATAGAAAGGCAGGTGAGCCATGTACAACTTGTGGGAAGAATCATTCTGGTTTTTGTCTGAAGAAGAAGGGAGTTTGCTATAACTGTGGTCAAGAGGAACACATGTCTCCCAATTGTCCCATTCCGAAGAAGATATAAGGTTGTTATGCCTGTGGATCGACAGATCATCTGGTTCGGAATTGTCTGAAGAGAAATGTGGAGAAGGGAAGTACCTACAAGGGACCCGACAGCGGAACCCTAGCAATTCGAGGACCTGCTCAGCCAAGAAGACCAACAGCCCGTACATTCAATATGACGGTGCAAGATGCAGTTGCTACCTAGGAGGTGGCGATAGGTAACAATTTCGTGTAGAAATTAAATTACGCGAGAAATATTGGATAGATATTACTGTGAATAGTTTTCTTTTACAGATCCAAGTCACAGTTTAGAATGTGGGACACAAATTAATATTATAATGATAAGAATTAATTGATGATACAACTTTAAAAGATTGTAGAGAATAAGAAAGCAGTGATTCCGAGGACGGAATCCTTATAAGGAGGGGAGAATGTGATAACCCAGGATTTCAAATAATTCGAATTTTTTTTGAATAATTTTTTTTTAATTTAATATTGATATTGACTATCAATATTGTATTGTGTATCTGTGATACGAGTTTAAGAGAAGTGGTCAATTTGTGTATTGACTGAGAAATAAGAGTAGAGTTGTGCTTCACAAAGAATAGAAACTCTAACCCTAGATACGGATAGGGATTCGGTAGAAAATGCAGTTATAATAACTGTATTGATGAGTACGTAATTGTACTGTATCGAATCTGTGATCAGAGATTGATCGGATAGGGTATAACATTACTAAACCCTAATGAGGGATTAGAAACCCTAATATTAGATTAAGAAACCATAACGCATAGTTAGGAACCCTAATCGAATGTCGGAAAACCCTAATTTTAAATTCGGGAACTAATTGAGATTACCAAACTCTAAGGGTGAGAATTAAGAGAAATTAGGTCAAATAACTAGTATACCCTTAAAAACATGAGGGAAATTACAAAAATACCCTTTTGGGGGCGAAAAGACCAAAATACCCTTTTGCTTAACTTTTAAGTTAAAAGAGTTATGGCCAAAATTGTTGCCACATCTCTTAAGTTGCTACCAAACACCTTGAATCAGTTAAGGGGTGCCACATAACAACCATTCTAACCACAAGAATCAAAAGTGTGAGATTAAAGAAAGAGAAAAACCAAAAACATAAGTCATTTGTGTTTTTACACTTAGCCAAACTTTGCTTTCACCAAACCCACAAAATCCTTAAGGGATACAGTTACTAACCAAGCCCCTAGATCATCAAGATCAGTGTAGGAGAGAAAGAAATAAGGATTGATCAAGAAAGGTATAAAGCCCTAACCTTATTTAATCTTACATGTTAAGATAGATTATGTGTTTAAGTGTTTAAATACATGTTAGAAGATGTTATATGACGATCTATGATGTTATATCATAGATCTATAGCATCAAAATGCTTTAAAAATTAAAGTTTTCAAAACTGCCTAAGAACCCTAAAAATTGGTCTGACAAGCATATGTCAGGAACTATAGATCCTTCCCTGTTAATGATTTATCGTGTTTTATGTTTTAGATGTGTAGTCTGACATAAGGACTATAATCTAGAAGTGGAATCATGGCTATACCATGTCCAAATTACAAGTTATTGATGGTCAAAGTGAGTTGACCGAGCATGACCAAGAGTTTCTGGGCAACCCAGAAACTCATTATCAGTATTTTACAAGATTTTGCAAAGCTTAAATCTGTCAGATGCTAAGTAGTTTGATGATGTTGTTGTATAAATGTTGTAGCCTGTTAGATGGACTCTAGATCCATGCCTTTAGATCACTCAAACGATCAACATAATCGAAGTAGAGGATGGTCAAAGTAGGCCATCCGATCACGATTGCTGTTTTCTGGAATTTCCAGAAATCGTTGGAACAAGCCCTCTGACAGGGTTTGATCAGATTAAATCTGGGGATTATGATGTACTTGGACTGATCTGTTGATATATAGATGTTCCTTGACATGTGTACTACATACTTGGACCATAAGAATAACATATTGATGACCAGAACTTAGAGAAATTTGAGCTAGAAAGTGGCACCATGAAACTACCTGGGTTTCTAGGTTACCCAGAAAACCCAGGAATTGCCTGACAATGACTTTGAAGGATCAGATCTTCTTAGTATGTTGTTGTATGACCTAGCTGGTTGTGGGAACATGTAATATTACATTAGTACTACAAGCTATGAACATTTGTTAGCCCAGATGGTGTATAAACAGAGAATCAAAGGTGGTCAAAGTAGATCCCTTTAGCACTGACTGTCAGTGTTCTTGAGCTCAAGAACATTAATAGCGACAGAAAGTGTCGCTATAGTCTACAGCGACGGTTTTAATGAATTTATTTATATTAATTTTCAGAAAGTGATTAAAAATAGAAAATAAATTCTAAATATTACTAAATTAGTTTTAAAAATTATTTTAAGATATGAAAATTAACTTTTGATAATTTGGGATATTTTTTCATTAATATTTATATTTATTTAAATATTAATGATATTTAATTTATTTAGTAGTATATTAAATAAATTAGAAAAAAATAATTTTAATATTATAAAAATCATTTTAAATGAGAATAAAGTGTTTAAAAATATTGTGAGTTATAAAATGTAACTTTTAATATTTTGAGATAATTTTCATTAATAATTTAATATTAATGATATTAGATTTATTTAATTATTATATTAAATAAATGAGTTTAAAATAGTTTTATTAATTTAAAAATGAGAAAAATGATTTAAAAATATTTTAAGTTATAATTAAGGACTTTTAATATTTTGATGATAAATTCATTAATATTTAAATATTAACGGTGATGGTTTAAAAATGAATTTAATTGTTTTAAAAATCATTTAAGTAGAATAATGACGATTTAAAAATATTCTGAGTTATTATTAATAACTTTAATATTTTGACAAGTATGTCATTAATATTTTAATATAATTAAATATTAATGATGATGGGTTTATTCTGTATTTAAATCATTTAAAAATGATTCTAGTGTTTGAAAAATTATTATAAAATTATAATAATTGTTTGAAAATTATTAAAAGCTTCCGAAAAATATTATGAATGATATTTGACTTATCTAAAATAATATTGAAGCTTTGAGACCGAGTTTAATTGATAATAAATGTCTTAATTGTCAGATAGTGGTGACCAGGACACCGAGATAAAACCGAAGTCCAACCAGACCGAACTAGTTAGACTTGAGAAGTGTTTATATATGTTATAAACACTGATGTGACTATGTGGTGATGTGTTTAGGAGAAATATTAACTGTAAATTATAGTGTTATGTGTTGTGATTTGTTATGCTAATTGTGAGACCAATATTGTTCATTATAGGTCTTTCGAGTGCAAATACGTATATTGTGAAGCAGTAATCAACGGAGAAGGCAAGTTTTCGTAACTCAATCTCGAGTTATATCTTTTCGAATATATTGGTGGATAATTATTGTTGATTATGCCACATCTGAAAATTATTGTTGATTATTCGCAGTTAGTGCATGTTTATTAATTCAAATTGAATTAGTGATTCTGAGAATATACTTGAGGAATAACTGTTGTTAGATATTCACATCCTAAGAAGCTATTATTGATTGCAAATAGTACAGTTAATTTTTGTCTATTGAGAAATGTCTTAGCTAATTGTTCTGACAAGATGAATATTTATTGAAACTTGATAGGTTCGAGAAGAGAACTCAATTATTATTTACAGGTCAATGCCAATTCTTTTGGCTAGATCGAGAAAGTGATTAGATATTGAAATTGAAACTTGATAGGTTCGAGAAGAGAACTCAATTATTATTGACAAGTCGATACCAATTGTTCCGGCTAGATCGAGAAAGAGAATAGGTGTTGAAATCATAGTATTTCGTTAAATCCAAACTTTATTGTGTGATTCAAACTCTGGTTATAAGACTGAGAAGAACATCCTTTTTATACAAAGGGAACCTTGTGGGCGTATATTCGGCCGTTGCGCGCATATAAGTATTATGCATAATATAGGGTATAATGAAGCTGATCACTTTATATACTTACTGGGGGGGTATGATTTAATCTTTATGGTTATCTGATACACCTGGGTATATCAAAGTAAATCTTTGATAGTTACTCGAGAAGAGAAGTTCAAGATCCTTTGGGGTCACTCAGCAGAAACTCTGGAAAATATTTCCATCTTGTTATTCAATTGAATAACGTAGAAACTTTAAAAGCATTGTACTATTTCATTATTGGGTTATTGTTATTCATAGGATGCAAGAAGATTTGTTATTGATTAATGAATTGTTCAGCTATTTCAAAGTTCTCCAAACTTTGGTGTTATTCTATCGAATAGATAGTCTATTATTCTTGATTCTTATACATTCATTATATGTCTTAACTTGCGGGGCAAATTTGTTGCTTACCCTTGCTTAAATAAAATATTTTGGCTAGGAATGAAGTGGCCGGCGGGGCTGAGAAGGACAAGGGCAAAGGTGTTTTGCTGGAGTAGTTATAATGAACATTACTTATTATGTTTTATTTGTAAACCCTTTTTGTATACCTAAAGTGTATGTTTGTAAAGTTATGGTTAGATAACTTGGGACAATGTATTAACCATATATGTTAATGAGATGTTAATTGCTATTCATCAATGAATGAGTAGTTAGATGTTATTTATATGTTGGATCGTGAGCACCAAACTCGAGGGTCAGGTAACCCGAATTTGAGGGCGTCACAGGTTGGTATCAAAGTTATAGGTTATAAACCTTAAGTGGGGTGGGGAAAACCCTAGGATTATAACCATAAGTGAGATAAAGAATACTCATTTAGAGTTCTAAGTGAGGGATTGACGAAGTGCATCAATAGAAAGATGTGTGGACACATAGTGTGTATTCATTTTGTACTGGTGGAGTACTATTGAAGATTGTTTAAACGGATTGTAGGATGTCAGGAGAAGATGAAATGAGTACGGAGATGCTAGCGGCTGTTGCACCAATGCCAGTAGCCGAGGTGCCAGCGCAGAGCGAGTCAGTTGAAGAGGTGGGAAATGATGAACCCATGGTGAATATGGGGAGTGATCATGATGATTATCTCGAAATGTATCTGAATGAAGATGAAAAGGCAGAGTCCGAAGAAGCTAAGGTGGAGTTAGAGAATAAGACCAAAGTTGGAGAGAAAGATCTAGTATCTACAGAAGTTCAGGAACTCCGGAGTAAAGTATTTCACTTGGAGGAGTTGTGGAAGACAGAGAGAGCATTACACGAGATGACCGAAGAACGAAACGAACTGAAAACACAAGTAGAAAGAATAAAGGCTGAAGGAGGCTAAAACACAGAGAGGTATGTATTCTGTTTTGGATCTGAGGAGTTGACTCCTACTTTAAGAACCATGAATTTCTTGAATAAATATTTTTTTATATAATTAAAAAATAAATATTTATTTGAATATAAATATTGATGTGTTGTGAGATGAGTAATTCAATTATTTCAAATTGAATTTATAAGAATTGAGAAAATGTGGAATTAATGATGAGAATTGTAAGATGCCTTATGTGGCATGAGAATGGAGATTTAAGTGGTTTAATTTAAATGGTTTAAGTTTGTGAATAAATTTAAGGAGTGAATGATTAGTTAATATTATATTATTAATTAATTGTTATTGTGAATAATAAATTATGAATAAGCAAAGTAATTTACATAATTAGAGTATGTATTATCTATTAATGTGTGTAAGATATGTGTTAACATATAGTTCCTATATTGAAAAGAATGTGTAGTGTGACACCTTGTGGTAACTATATAATATATGGAAACTATATAATAAAGTGGAAGAAATTATAAGTTACATAAATAATTATTTTTGCTACAATAAGTATGTGTGGGAACATTAAAGATGTACTGTATCAAAGAATTACCAGTTATTCCATTAAGTGAGTCTAATTGGAATAATAAAGTTTAAAGGAGATATTAAATTATTAGTGATCAATTATATTAAGTCCATACGTGTTATATAAATTAATTGGACTAGACTAATGTACATAGATTATATGATGTGGATACATAAATAATCCTTAACTTTCCATTGTGTAGTAACATTAACACATTAAAAATACATTTTTGAAGTCCAAGGAACCAAACTAAGAATTTTATAACTAAGTGTTGTGATTTAAAATCGTGTCCCAAAATTAGTGACCATCAAAGTACATGAACAGTAGCTTCACTCTATATTATGCAAACATGAGTCGGCAGTTGAAGGCTAAAATTAGCAGTGATGATGGCTATGAATTGGTGGTTGGCCAACATTAGTATACCCATTGTTTTCTTCCATTCTCCTTTGAATCAAACCATGGTGCAAGGCCATGATCTGGACAATCAATTCTCTATATATAGTACCCTCTCCTTCTCACTTCTCAGTTGCTAAAGAAATAGTCTGATAAGTGTAGTTGAGAGTGAGAGCTGCTGAGCATTGAGGGAGTATACTTAGTGCCTTGAGGAATCAATTTAAGCTTCAAGGAGGTATAAATTCTATTTTTGTGTTCTTGAGTTGAGTTTTGTCAAATTCTTGTAATTCTCATGAATTCTCTGTTAATTGATGGGAGATAACATGCCATTGTGTTATTTAAGTATGTATACATGTCTAGAGGTAGTTTGTGTTGCAGTAGAAGATGTTGGCAATGCTTGTGATTGAGGCTTTGCAGAAGCAGAGCCATATTTTGTTGCCTCTGGACGAAGTGGCGCGGTCTCGCCACTTCCCTAGTCCTTCACCGCCCGGCCGCGCGGGTTGCCTATTACAGTTATTACTGTTGATTCCATAAGATGTCATGAACATGCTACTTAAGTTTGAATATGTATATAAATGAACTTAACACATGAATAGATGTTGTTATGAACATAGTAAGTTATTTTAGCTTAGTTTAGTATGTATTCAAAGAAAACTTAACAAATTGGAAACTAGAATTCGTGAACATGAAATAATGTATAACCTGACCTAAAGCTCCAACATGTTAAGTTTTGATATGTGACCAATATACTAGTTTATATTGTTGAAGATAGTATAAGATATTTAAGTATGACTTCAAGGAAAATGCAAGTGAAAGACTATACTAGCTATGTGTACATGAACTATGCATATACTAAGTTTTAAACTTTAAAACATGCTCATGGGATCTATTGTGTGATTATGAAAGCATGCTATAGAATATGTGGACTTTTCTTGCATACTTGAATAAGTTTTACTAAGAGACACTTTAAGTTTTAAATACTAACTTGATAAACTATATGGGAACTTGTGAGCATGCTTATATATTCTCATATGTATATGTGAGAGCATGATGTATAGTAAATGAAGTGACTTTGCATACTTGGTAGCTTAACATGAGATTTTAACAAGAAACCTTGAAAACTAGTTTTGTCAATAACTATACTACGAGTATTCTAGCACTTGACATCATGATTAGGTGTATCATTCATTTAGACATGATTGAAAAGCATGCTAGCTAATCGTATGCATTATAAAGTAGTTAGGAATGGTTAAATCAAGTCTAAATGAAGTAGAGTTATACAAACTTAACATACATGACTAATCTAATGCAAGCATGTGTATTTGAGACCTATGGACCACATAGCATGTGTTTAACGATTGAACGTAAGAAAATTATGAATTGAACACTTAAATTCTTGATTAAATGAGAATAGATAACGACCTATGTTAATGTTATGATATATGATCAAACTTAGTTATCCACATACTAACATGTATATTTTGCATGATTATTTATATATGTGCAAGACGGGTGTACACTGACCTTCTGCAGAAGCATCCATGTCTTGGTTTGCACCAGGAACAGCGCGGCCGCGTCACTCCTTAGTATAAACTAAGCGCGGTCGCGCCAGTCTATAGTAGGATCTGTTTTCTATTGTTAGTCTGAGGGTGTTTGCAGGCTTATGTTGTTACCTTAACCTGTATTATATGACCAGTATGCTATCTAATGTGTTAAGAAGCATGCTAAATGATAAAATTGAATGTTTAATGAGTGATTATATAAACTTTCAAATGTTAAGTCCAAAAGGTATTTGCAAGCTATAAAGCAATGATTAGAAACTATATTATTTGACTTCATGGTGACTTATAAACTTATTTTGTGCTATAAGTACGCAAGGTGTGTGATAAAGTATGTGAAGAGTATACAACTAAGTTGGACGTTTATGTATGCATTTAAACTTACATATTATGTATGAGTGTACATAACTAATGAATACTCTATACGCGTAACTATATTATATTAGGATTCAAAGAGTGTGATAAGTTATACTTTGGTAAACTATATTATATTGTCTATTGTGATTTGGACTTAATTGTTTAATTGATTGGCCATCAATTATCGTGATAATTTATATGAACTCGAGAGATGAAGTATATATTTAGATCTGATCATGATAGCATGTGTTTGTGATTTCTGCATAGATAGAATTCATGATTCGTGTTTAGGATAGAGATATGCCTTTACGCCATATGTAATCTTATAGAGAACCTATGCTTTAAATCCTTTTTAATTGTAATTCACATAGAGATATAGTGGATTAGTTAATTAGGGTGTCTTGCTTAATTTTATTATCTATAGATTTAAGTGAGTATGAGTATTATGCATCGAGAGGTGGTTTTATCTGCTTTAGTGTTCTTGATTAACAATTCAAGATAAAAAATAATTGATGAGAAGTGTGTTAACTTAAATGAAGTAATAAGTGAAGTTGTGATCTTAAATCTCCATAATCTAATTTTTAATTAGTGGTAATTAGAATTAGTATAATTAAATAATTTAATTTATATAATTTGAAATAAGATTGAGTTGGTTACGGGTTAGTACTTGGTGATTTTTATTAAACAATTCCTCGTGAGAACGATACTCTACTTTCAGTTTATTACTTGTTGACCACGTATACTTGCGTGTTGTGCGTAACTAGATTTTACCCAACAAGTTTTTGGCGCCGTTGTCGGGGAATTAGTTTAATATTTTTTTGCCAATATTTGCTTCAATCAAATTAGTCGTAATTTAAATATTTTTTTCTTTTTATTTAATTCTCTCCCTAATTTTCATTCTTTTAAGGTACCATGGCTGGATGCAATTATCAATGGCCTTATTCGAATATGACTCAGCCAAGGGACACAAGAATTGATGCACTCAATGCCTTTTCTGCATTATCAGCACAACTTGAGACACTTTCGAGGAGGTTGGACGTTGTTACAGCCCAACGTATTCGAAGGATAGCAGTTACATGCAATTATTGTGCTGGTAATCATCTGAGTCATCAATGCACCATTAGTCTTGGGCCGGTCCAGTATGGGGGTAATTACCTCAACCAGTATGCATATGATAATTATCATCAAGTTTGTGGGTATCACCCGAATTCTTCATGGAGCTACGACTATCAAGACCAGTACTACGCTCCAAATCCAACATACACACCGAAATTCTCATATCCACATCCATTGCCATAAGAAGAAAAGTCAAATTTGGAGTAATTATTGTTAAAGCTCATAGAAAACCAAGAGGAAAGGATGATGAGTCAAGAATTATCAAGCCATAATTTTCAGAACCAAATGGAACAACTCATCATTAATTCAACCTATGGTCCTCAATACATGGATTCCAAAACTGAGACAAATAATTCTTGGAGGAATTGTTGTCCAAGTTCATAGCATTAAATGAGGAAAAAATGATTAATCAAGAGCGGTCAATTCAGAATCAAGAGATATCAATTCAAAATCTGTAGAACCAGATGGATCAAATGTTCAAAGCCTTGAACAACTATCCTCAAAACAATTGGTGTTATGACTAGAATTTCAAGATTGATGAAGTGCCCGAGCTAAATCTACAATTGGAAGAGACCCGAGATGTTGAAAAGAGGAGACAGTGGGGATAATGAAAATAAGGTCAGTGAAGAACTAACTATGAGTACCAATGAGGATGAGCCGATGTTATTAGTGCCCCAAGTTCCTTCTCCGCCAAAGATCAAGGGTCCAGTCACATTTGCAAAATTATGCCCACTTGGTAGTCATGTCGTCGGCGAAGCTCTTGATGACATAAGAGCGAGTACAATTTTGAATCTATGGTGGGACGAGAAAGAGAAGATTGATGAAGAGCCCATTGTGTGTGACAAGCTTTCATGCCCCAAAGTGATCATATACATAATGGAGAAAACACCTAGCTGTGGGACGTTCTTGATTGAGATCATACCAAATCAGAGCATGCTAGGTGACTTTGATGCATTGGCCATCACAAATGGGAACCTACCAAAAGCTACATTATTTTTGATGGATGGAGGGTTCCTTAATTATCGAAGAGAAATTGGATAGCGTTGACCAGACAAAGTCAGGCTGAAAGACTGTAATTCAAGCACTAACTGGGAGGCAACCCAATAATTTTTATATTTATATGCTTTACTAGTTTATTTAGTAGATAGGAATTAATTTGCTTATTAAGTTCTCTTACCAATCCAAGTGCTATTCTAATCTATGTTGTCTCTCTTAATTGCAGGTATTGGAGGTTCAATGGACATGCAAAAGTTTCTAAAAAGGTTATTCAACTCAAATTCAAGTGTGGTGCTCAATTTGTTCCATGTGCCTAACCTATTCTCCAAACTTAGCGGACAAGGAGGATGATTACTATATTTTTAGGGAAGTCCTCGACTTTATTTTTTTCTATTTCAGTCATTGAGGACAATGTCTAGTTTAAGTTTGGGGGCATTTTAGTGTTGTATTGCATATAGTTAGTTATTTACATTGTAGTTCGTATAGTTACATTTAGTTTTTGCATTCAGTTTCTTTTAAAAAAAATTAAAAAATTGAAAAAAATTTGTAGTTAGTTTACTATGCTTATTTAGCATTTAGTACATCTTGCATGAGTCCAGCTGTTTGATATTTACAGTTCGTTTTGGCCAATGATGATATTGGAATTGGGTAGACAAGTATAGTACTAACTATTAGAGCTTTGATGTGATTTCTTGTTATGAATTGAATCTTTTTCTGTTTGAAACTGGTATAATAAGGATAGTACAGTAAAAACAACTTGTTGATTGATTGAGTTTAAATTGATACATAATGGGATTCTAAAGGATAATGCAAGTTTAAATGAAAGAATGACAAGAATAAGTAGTGATGACTAAAGTTAGACAAGAACCTAAGTTTGGGAGAATATTTGGGGTATATAAGCTATATAAAAAAAAGAAAAAAAGAAAAAAAAGTATGAATAAACACCGTGGCATGCTTGTCTAGTTTTGTGGCCTTTATTACTTGAGTAAGTAAGCTCGAGGGGATTGTCTTTACACCTAGCGCCCTTAGGTCTTAATGGTCTGGGAGTCGTTGGTCGAAAGCTCTTTAAGGTAGCATTGAAAAACCTAAGAGAATAAGACATTGCATAACTATGTGTATATAAACCAATAAAAAATGAATAAAACGGGAAATAAGAGCAAAAAGCCCCCATAGATGAAAAATAAAGCATAAGTATCCCATATTGACCCTCAATATTGGTAATTGTTTGATTTTAGTTGGATCTAGCTTATTTTTAGATTTCTTGAGTTTACACTATATAATGCCTTCGAAGAGACTTGTTATGTGTTAAATTTAATTTTATATCAGTTAACATTGTTGTAGAGCAAACATGCACTATATTAGTGATAACAGTTTAAGATTTGATGATTGATTAGGAAATTACTGATTTTTTTGATATGATGTATTATCATGTTTACTTGATTTCTCTAAGGCCGGTTGAATAGACTTATTTATGTCATTATTGCTGGATTTGTAGGCATGTAGATTAGTTGCATTGCATTGCATTGTTGTTTTATTTTTTTGCTTGAGGACAAGCAAAAGTTTAAGTTTAGGGGTATTTGATAAATAGATTTTATACCTACTTATCTGGTATCTGTTAATTGAATTAGTTGCTTAAACTTATGTTTCTTAGTTACTTTTCATGCATTTTGTGTTCGTTTTGTAGATTATATGCTTGGGAGCTGTGTAAGCAAACAATTGGAATGAAATCGCAAAGAAAAGCAATCCGGACATTGTTTGGGCTTTCATATTTATTTCATGTTCTTGGCTTGGAACTTGGATTATATTGTAGAGATTCTTCTTAGCTTTCTAGAACATCTTGAATCATTCTAATCGGAGTTCTGATGGAAGAGTTATGATCTTTGTACCAACGGACGTTGAACTTCACTGTTTTAGGTGACCATTTACATAGCAGCCACTTCAGATCCAATTTCAACATTTCTCTAGTCCTTATTTTAAAAAATGCAAAGAATGAAAACTGTAGATCTACGTCTTCTCTTTTCGGAACATCTTGAATCATCGAAATCGGAGTTCGGACGAAGAAGTTATGAGTATTTTCCCGAAGGATGTTAGAGCAAAAAAAGGATGCCCACCGCAGCGGGCTTTTACTATACAAAACCCCCGTCGGGGTGGGGGTACAAGCTGCAAAATAGAAGCCTAGCCCGCCGGGGTGGGCCCTTTAAGCCTTATACCCCCCACCGGGGTGGGGATACGCGCAAAAAAGTTATTTTTTGTCCGAATTTGAGTTCGAGAAGGATTGGTTTGATCCGATTGACTCAGGGACTTCCAAGAGGACTTAAAGACATATAAAGAGGCATATAAAAGGAGGAGAATCATAAGGATTAAGGGAGAAGAGGATTCGATTAGAGTAGATTAAAGTAGATTAGGGTCAAAACACTAGTTCTTAGGAGATTTGGAGATTGAAGCACTTAGAAGTCATTGGAGATCCAGATCAACAACGAGACAGAGGACAAATTTTTCGACAACAGATTCACTTCTTTTCCTTAATCTTATTCTTATCTTTTAATGTGTATTCAAGTGTGAATTCTTAGTTTTAATTCAATGAACTAATTCTTTATTTGAGATTACAATGGATTTTATTGTGTAGTTTATTTTAATATGCTTCCATATCAATTATTATGTTCTATTGTGAGGATTGTCTATTGTGATTTAGACTTAATTGTTTAATTGATTGGCCATCAATTACCGTGATAATCTATATGAACTCGAGAGATGAAGTATAGATTTAGATCTGATCATGATAGCATGAGTTTGTGATTTTTGCATAGATGGAATTCATGATTTGTGTTTAGGATAGAGATATACCTTTACGCCATATGTAATCTTATAGAGAACTTGTGCTTTAAATCTCTTTTAATTGTAATTCACATAGAGATATACTGGATTAGTTAATTAGGGTGTCTTGCTTAATTCTATCATCTGTGAATTTAAGTGAGTATGTGTATTATGCATCGAGAGGTGGTTTTATCTGTTTTAGTGTTCTTGATTAACAATTCAGGATAAAAAATAATTGATGAGAAGTGTGTTAACTTAAATGAAGCAATAAGTGAAGTTGTGATCTTAAATCTCCGTAATCTGATTTTTAATTAGTGGTAATTAGAATTAGTGTAATTAAATTATTTAATTTATATAATTTAAAATTCATTCATTTAAATAAGATTGAGTTGGTTACGGGTTAGTACTTGGTGATTTTTATTAAATAATTCTTCGTGAGAACGATACTCTATTTTCACTTTATTACTTGTTTACCACGTATACTTGCGTGTTGTGTGTAACTAGATTTTACCCAACAGCGGCATATATGAAAGTTGTTGTATATCACTCCGAGTCGAGCACAAATTCAGATGATGTAGAGCCCATGAAGGATCTTTTTTCTCCTATAGAGGATGAGTTATTTACAGACTTGACAACAACGTTGGTTAGTTCTACTCCTAGCTCTTTAGCTACTGCTGCTCCTATTTCTAGAGAGGCTTTGGAGCGGAGGGTACAACTTTTGACTTTTGAGAGAGATCAGGCTCGGGAATTGATGTTGACTACATTATCCAGCCGGGATGCTACTCTTTTGGAGAGGGATGAGGCCCGGGCTGCTCGGGATGTTGCTTTTGCTGAGTGTGATGCTCTCAGATCTTACATAAATGACATCGTCGCACATATGAATGAGCTTTTGGGTTATCAGGACAACGCCATGCATATCGCGACAGATCTTTTGACCCGTATTGAGATATTTGGGCAGGACCTTAGGGATTCCCCCCAGTCTTCAGAGAGGGATCTGTTGATGTATTTATTGACCCGTCTGGTTGCGGGTTTATAGATTAGCTTTTCATTTCTTGCATAGACTAGGTTAATCACTTTTGTCATGTACGGGACATATTGTATCTATCAAACAGTAACATATAAAAAAGAAAATATATTTTAGTTCACTTCCCCTTTTGGATATGTTTTTACTTGGCTTGATGGTTGCCACTTTTCACCGTGACTTGTTGTCTTGATGTGTCGCGAACTCTTTGCTGATGGACTGATATTGAGGTGTCACAGCTTCTCTTAGAATGAGTTGTCGATCTACAGGTTTTTTAGTGTACAGGCTTTCAAGTATAATTTTGGTGTTTTGGGACTAGTATTGATCAATTTTTATATTGAGTTAAAGTGTTTGGTTCTTTAGTTTTTTTCTTCAAAGGTTAAACTGTATCATAAATGGCTGCCTACGTACTCCCTTGGCTGGAGGGAGATCAGGTCTTTCGTAGTTCAGGCCTATCCTGAATGGTTTGAAAAGTGTGTATTTAGTTTGATTTGAACTGGATTTTAGGTTTAGATGTTTCTTTTGAGGGTTAGACCGCACCATAGATGGTTGCCTACGTACTCCCTTAACTGAAGGGAGATAAGGTCTTTTGTAGTTCAGGTTTGGCCTGAATGGTTTGAAAAATGTTTATTTGGTTTGATTTGAACTGGATTTTAGGTTTAAATGTGTCTTCTGAGGGTTAAACCGAACCATAGATGGCTACCTATGTACTCCCTTGGCTAAAAGGAGATCAGGTCTTTCGTAGTTCAGGCTTAGCCTGAATGGTTTGAAAAGTGTTTATTTGGTTTGATTTAGACTGGATTTTAGGTTTAGATATTTCTTTTGAGGGTTAGACCACATCATAGATGGATGCCTACGTACTCCCTTAGCTAGAGGGAGATCAGGTCTTTTGTAGTTCAGGTTTGGCCTGGTTTGATTTAATTGACTTTTTCTAAGCAGGATGGAGACTGCTAGGGTTCAGACATAGTATCTTTTGACAGAGTCTGAATTTATAAGCTGTGAAAATTCTTTGCCATCCATTTCTTGTAATCTGAGGGCTCCTCCTAATTACACTTCCTTGACAATGAAAGGGTCTTCCAATTTTGAGCAAATTTTCCTTTGGTTTCATCTTGATTTGAGATAACCTTTTTCAGCAGCAGGTCATTTTCTTTGAATTTCTGAAATCGAACTTTCTTGTTATAGGACCGAGCAATCCTTTGTTGATATAACTATCCACGGAATATGGCTGCAGCCCTTTTCTCATCTATCAAGGATAACTGGCTATACCGTTCATGCAACCACTGATCTTCATTTATCTAGGCATCTATCAACACTCTTAATGATGCCATTTCTACTTCTATGGGAAGTACTGCTTCCATGCCATAGACCAATAAATAGGGGGTGGCCCCAGTAGAAGTGTGCATTGAGGTTTTGTATGCTAACAGACTTAGGGGCAGTAAGTCAGGCCATCCTATATGATTGGCAAACATCTTCTGCATAATCTTTTTGATGTTTTTGTTGGTTGCTTCAACAACATCGTTCATCTTGGGACGATAGATGTTTAATATGGAATTTGTTGCATAATTCCTTCATCACCTGATTGTTTAGATTTTTGGCATTGTCTGATATGATTACCTCCGGTTGCCCATATCAACAGATTACATTATTTCTGATGAAACTGATTATGACCTCTTTGGTGACTTTGGGAAAGTAGGCAGCTTCTACCCACTTGGTGAAGTAGTCGATCATGGTAAAGATGAACCTATAACCGTTGCCGGCTTTGGGCTCGATTGGCCCGATCACGTCCATCCCTCACATAGAAAAGGGCCATGACAAACTCATACAGTATAGTTCATTTGGAGGAGCGTGAACAACATTTCCATGGATTTGGCATTGATAACATCTATTGACGTGATCATCATAGTCAGCTTTGAGAGAGATCCAATAATACCCTGTTCTTAATATCTTATTGGCAAGTAAGGGACCGCTCATGTGTGGCCCACACACTCCACCGTGTACTTCATTTATAAGTCTCTGAGCTTGGTCTATGTCTTGACATCTTAGGAGTACCATTCCTATATCTCTTTTGTAGAGAGCGTCTCCACTTAAATAGAATTTCATGACCATTTTATGAATCTGTTTTCTTTAAGCTTGGCTTGCCCTAGTGGGTGTAGACCCATCTCGTAGATATTTTTTGATATCCTGGTACCAGGGCTGTTTGATGGGAGGTATTTCATCAGATACATCTCCAATATAATTTCCATAGTCTGGTGCCATCTGGCTTGTGAATTTGATATCTGGGATTCTGCTCCTTTCAGAAACGCTGATTAAGGAAGCCAGGGTTGCTAGCGTATTTGCAAAATCATTTTGATTCTGAGGAATGTGGATGAAGGCTATATCTTCAAATTCCATAGCCAACTTGATAACTTGCCGGTGATATGGTAGCAAATGTAATTCTTTGGTGTGATATGCCCCGATGGTTTGTCTAACGACCAACTTGGAATCTCCAAAGACCGCTAATCTTTTAATACCCATTGAACGGGCCAATTTCAATCCCATTATGCAGCCTTCATACTCGGCTATGTTATTGGTGTTAACAAACTGTAGCTTAGTAGCCATGGGATATTGTTCTCCAGTAATGGATACAAGAACTGTATCTCCTCCTGCACCGTCAATGCTTACAGCACCATCAAAGTACAATTTCCAAAATTGGCCTGTATCTTCATGAAGGTCTTGATGAATAGTCATTACCCCATCATCAGGGAAATAAGTTTTCAATGGTTCGAAGTCGCCTAATGGTGCTTCGGCCAATTGATCATTGATGGCTTTTTGCGTCACATAGATAATGTCGAACTGTTGGAGGATTAGCTGCCACCTGGACAATCGACAATTTAACATGGGCTTATTGAAAATGTACTTCAGAGGATCCATGCAGGATATGAGATAGGTTGTTTGACCATGGAGATAATGTTATTGTAATAACCAAGAATTTTAAGTCACTTTGTAAGTAAATATATTAATGATATTGAAAACTTTGTGACATATGATGAGTAAATATGTGATGACTATGTGGGAAAGGTGTTTGGCTAAATAAATAAGTACATTATGTGTATGGATATGTGTAATTACTAATTATGTAAATAGAATTAAAACAGAAAGCTACATAACCTAACTATACCCTAGGTGTGGTATTTAAATAACCTAAGGGTTATAGTATTGAAAAATGTTAGTATTTAAGATTTATACTAACCTAAGAGCTTAATCTTATTATTTCAAGTGACTATTTATTTTAAACCTAATTAAAGCAAGTCTAATTGGGTTATAAGATTAAATGGACATGAATAAGTATTTAAATTCCAAAAGAGTGGGAATAGAAACCCTAAATAAATAATTAGGGTAAGATAGATTAAAAGTATTGGACTAGGTTACTTCCATGGTCCAAACAATTAATTAAGAAGCCCAAAGGAATTAAATTGAAAGACCAATCCTTAGCCCAATTATTAAAGGACATTTTAGACATTTGATTAATCAAATTAGGCATGAAAAATAAATCAAAAATGGGGGAAAACGGAGTAGATAACCGGCCCCCTTAAGAGCAAAAATGGCTAGTTGACTTGATACTTAAGTTTCCATAAGTGGTTAACTAATCCCTTTTTATTTTAAGTTCTTACACAAAGTACATGTGTGTCAAGCTCCCATTGGTGGGAAATCCTAATAAAGCTTACATGTAATCCTAAAAGATAAGATAAGGGTAATTTCCTAAAGGTTAAAAGAAGTATGAAGGATAATAGCATAGATATAGATTTTATATCTATACTAATTCACTAAATACCCTAATGCCTTCTCATTTCATTTTCATCTCATTTCATTTACTAACAAAACAAGAGAAGGAGAGTGAGAGAGAGGACGCCAGGGGTCTCTAAGGGAGAAAAGGAAGAGTGAGTTCCTTCATTCATGCACCCAAAGTTCCAAAACTACTTTGGAAAGACAAGGACGGTAGCTAACAAATCAAGGTGAGCTTCTAATCTAGTTTTTCTCTTCTTATTTGATTTGTTATCAAATTTATTGAGGGGTATTGTTCTAAGACTCAAAAACCCTTAGATCTATATACTTCATGTAAGGATCTAAGCATCTTGAGTGTAAGGAGAAAATGAACTTATGTTCCTTAAGGGTGAAAACCCTAGCTTTCTCTTCACTTGGATCATCTATAACTTGAGATCTACACCTCCGATGTGTGATCCGTCAAAGAGTGGTGCTAGATATATAAGTCATCTAGTAAACCCAAGTGGTCGAACCCCGAACCACTGATATTTCCAGCAATGGTGGCTGGTGGAGCCAAAATAGTCCACTATAGAACAAAACTAGTGGACAGTTTTTGGCCACTTTGCTACCAAGGGCATTTCCGTCAACGGTTTGCACTTTAAAAATTTTGAGAAAAATTAGAAAGATAATTTGATGAGTTATCTAACATTTAGGAAAAATAATGGACTATTTTGGGTGTATAGATTAGGAGTTATGGACCTTACAAGAAATGATCCCTTTAAAAGTAAACATAAATAACTCCTTGTGTGTAACTCCAAAAATGGTAAAAATTTACTGGAAGTACATATATATAACAAGAGTATTCCCTGAAAGTTTCATGATTTTTGGACAAAAACTCGATTTATTAAAAATGGTGCAAGATCCGGCTGTTTTAGGCCCTTTAAAAATAGTAAATCAAGTTGGAAAATTCTAGAAAAACTTGGGAAATCTATGAACATTATATTCTGTCATATTACAGAAAAGAAACATTTTTGGAACTGTTTTGGAATTTTTCTTGTAAATAGTTGTGTAATGAATAAATTGAAATAAATAACTATATGATGTGATAAATGGTAAAAATGTGATGTTAGAGCTTGGAAACCCTATATATGTTTTATGCTGATTATTGGAAGGTATTTTGGTAATTTGTGATGTGAAATAATATTTATGACCTTTTAGGGTTATTAAATAAAGGGTAAACCATTAAAATAAATTGTTTAATTGGTTTAATAAATTATTAAAATATTATTATGATATTAATAATATTAGAATAAATAATCAATAATATTTAGATCAAGATTTAATTTAAAATATTATTAAATGATTAATAATATTAGATTAAAGCATTAATAAATGATTAAGATATTATTAAATGACTAATAATATTAGATTAAAATATTATTAATGTAATTAATAATATTAGATTAAAATATTATTAAAATATTAATAATATTAGATTAAAGTATTATTAAATAATTAAAATATTATTAAATAATTAATAATATTCGAAATTAAATAAAATGTTATTAAAAGGTTAATAATATTAGTAAATGAATAGAATATTATTAAATGAATTATAATATTAGAAAACGATTAAAATATTATTAAAAGATTAATAATATTAGTAAAGTAATAAAATATTATTAAATAATTAATAATATTAGTTAAGGATTAAGATATAATTAAATGATTAATAATATTAGTAAAAAAAGTAAGTGTTAAGAATATTAGAAATTGATTAAAATATTATTAAGAGGTTAATAATATTAGTAAGCGAATAAAGTATTATTAGTTGATTAATAATACTAAAAAGTAAATAAAATATTATTAATTGTAATAATATTAGATGAGTTATGTAAGACCCCGAATTTTATGAAATAAAAGTATTCAATTTTTCTTATAATTACTATTTAGTAAATGGTTAAATTGATAAATATTAAAGTTAAGGGTGATATATGAATTTTTTTTCGGAATACACAAGTGGTTATAAAATATTCATTGTTGTCGGGGAATATTCGCTTGGTCGTGGAATATTCTTACTGTCGGAGAATATTCGTACGACGGCGCAGTCTTTTGTGGGCCCCATAACGAAAAGCGATTGGATGAAGAAAATGACAAGAGTAAGTTGTTTATAATTAACGGCGTAGTTGTTACCGTTAACACTGTTGGAATACCCGGTGGTTAAAACACAGTAATACGCGTTGTTGCACAGTAGCACACGGTATTGCACCAATTATTGATTCTTACGTAAGAAGGCACTACTCAATAATGGTTACAGTAATTACTGTTCAATATTTTATTTTATTGATTCAATAATTGCTGCGTTGATATTTTATATTACTGTTGTTTTAATAATTGTCACTACACAGTATTTTCTATTATCGGAACAATAATTCATATTATCTGAATAATATTATTAGATAACATTATTGGCAATGTCTAGAAAGTTCTGTCTAAGGAGAGGTTTGGTCATCTAATTGCGCGCCAGTAAGGAGAGATCCTTATTGGAAAGCCCCTCTTTCCTGGGAACGGCCTGATTGTCAGTACTGTGATTCTATAATATTATTTGTGTATAATTAATTATTTATTTATATGATGAGGAAAATATTGATTTTATGTGGATATAGATGGAGAAAATTTTTAATGTGACAATTGTTGAAAATTAATATTTTATCTTTTTCTGATAAAATAATTCATTTAAATATATTATTTTAATAATATATTGATAGTGATATTTTTACAATAAATGTGGGATATATGAGTATATGAGGAGGAAGAGTATTTTTGTGGCATTAAATGATTAACACATGTTTTGTGTGTTGGTGGACACAATTCTTGACCGAAAATTTATTATTGACTGTAAAATCGCCCGTTTGTGGATTTCGGTTAATTTTTGTTTGGAATTTGGAAAAACTTTCTTCTGCAAAGTTGTAGAGAATTGAATTTCCTATAAAAAAACGCGAGATTTGAATTTTCTGATAAAAGGGCTATTTATTATGAATTATTGAAGTTCTGAAGTTCCGAAATAATTGATTTTTGGATGTTTTAATTATTTTTGTTTAGAAAAACGTTTTTTTTTGTATTTTATGGACATCATTAACATGTGTTATGACTGAATTCAGATGGTCAAGGTGGGCTAAGGAAAATTTGTTAAATATATTATTATTATATTAAATTTTCTGCTTTGGTGTTCTAAGCAATTTCCTATAAATAGGGTGCTTAGGTTAGAATTGAAAATCACACTAGAAACTGAAGTTTTCTCTCTATTTCTCTCTCTATATTATCGAGCGTATTCTTGTGAGTATTTTGATATCTTGAGTGTTGCTATACAGTGCAAGTTCGTTCAGCGTTATTCCAGTCAGGAGTACTGCTCTTTTGAGGTAAGGGATTGTAAGGGATTGTAAGAGATGTTATTTCTTCTTAAATGATATTATTTTCTTCAATATCATTATGCCGAAGTATTGATCTGAACTTTTTATCAAATTTGGAACTTTTCATGTCGGAGTTACTATTCATGAGTTACTATTCATGAGTTACTATTCATGAGTTACTATTCACGAGTTACTATTCAGGAGTTACTATTCACGAGTTACTATTCACGAGTTATTATTCATGAGTTACTATTCACGAGTTACTATTCATGAGTTACTATTCACGAGTTACTATTCATGAGATACTATTCATGAGTTACTATTCATGGGTTACTATTCACGAGTTACTATTCATGGCAAAATTGGTTTCTTTTTCTAACCAAATTATAGTTGATTTATGAATATTACTCTTGAGATTAAAACTATATGTTGATCATATTATTTTTTTATCATATATAACATTTTTATAACCCTAATGATGATATTTCTCTTTGACTTGAGTGTAAAGAAGGGTAGATTATTGGTATGATCATGACTAGGGTTCTCTTTGTCTAGTAGTGAAAAGTTAAATTGTGACTGGTATGATCATGACCATTAAATTTATAATTGAATATCTTTAGCTTAAGTGCAAAGGTGAAATGATCAACATGGTTATAATTATTGGTTATATAAATTCTGAAATGATTATATATTTCTTTGAGATAATAATATATTTGGCCTGTAGTGCAAATATAAACTATTGAGGAATATCTTTGGCCTGTAGTGCAAAGATGAGTTGTTGTTGAATATCTTTGGCCCGTAGTGCAAAGATGACTTGTTGTTGAATATCTTTGGCATGTAGTGTAAAGATGAACTGTTGATGAATATCTTTGGCCCGTGATGCAAAGATGAATTTACTAGTATGATTATGAACATGAACTGTGATTTGGTATAACCATGATCTTTGATGTTTCAGGTAAAGACAGGTGATGAAAATTATCTTCGTCTTGGGTGCGAAGAGAAATTTAGAATCACAATTATGATTATGAATTATTCATATGATTGTGGAAAGGAACTATTGATTGATGTTACAGGGTTAAAACATTGTTGGTGGACTTTTAACGTGGAGAAGATAATAGACTTTATAGTCTATTTGACTCTTCTAATGGATTGCTTGTTCCGCGGCAACTATGGTTGAAAAGTTTTATCATCTACCATATGTTCTAAATCTCTGATTTATTACTGTTGAAGACTATTGATAATTTATCTTTAGTCATGATATTCTTTACTGAGCTAGTTGTGCTCACCCTTTTGCTTCAAAATTCCTTTCAGGTAATAAGAGTGTAGCTGGGTCGAGCGAGGGTAACAGGAAAATAGAATGGTGGTCTCTCTGTGGAGGTTCTCTCGAAGCAGTATAGAAAAGTTCATTTAGTAGTTTTATTTGGTGAATCCAATAGGGTAAGATGTACCCAACGTTGGAAGGGTGTTTTGCCACTATCATACAAAATGTCTAACGACATACAACCTCGTGTCATCATAAGACATGTTTGTGTACATCCATTTGCCGAGTATATCTACGAGCACTACCTATATAATCTTGGTGTTTATTTGAAGTATAATTCTCAGTTAGAGACAGTGGAGATAATGATATGTCAAGAGAAGACTCACCATTGGAAAGAATATGATAGTAATCTTCTTGTTTTTCTTTGGGGTCTATTGGGTCAACCAAGGATAATTCTGTGGCCATATGATATCTATCATAACCTAGAAGCATGGCCTCCCATGTACGAGGGTTTCCTTGAGCACTTCTCAAAGATTCTAATTTCTAAAACAGTTTTTGACTATACCTTTATGTAAGGTGTCATTGTGACGTGCTATCCAAGGTTGGTGTCCAGAGTCACAGTTGGTATATTTTAGTATCAAAACTCACAACATATGTGTTGTTGTATTTTGCACGTCAATTGTTGTAATAAAGTTGTAGTTATTTTTTGTACCATGTATTTGGCGACTCAAAATGGGTTGGGTGGAATGGACCTATTTTGGGGGCGTTACAAGTTAGGATAATGTTTACGTGATAGTAATAAGGGATAATAATATTATTAAGGAATTAGTGTAATTACTAAATGTTCAATGATTTAATATAGAGTAATGATATTATTTGATTTACTAATTTGAAGATCAATCATAGGTCTTTTAAAGGAAGATAGATTAAACTGCTTAACCAGATAAATTTAATTTCGTAGCAGTAGACCGTAAACAAGGCAAGTTCTCTAACTCAAACTCGAGTTATTATTTTTCGAAGCATGTTAGTGGATAATTATTGTTGAGTACTCCACATCCTTAATGATTATTGTTAAACACACTTTGTGCAATCAAATTCCTGTTCTATTATTATTGAATTGTGAATTAATTAAAGTTCTTTCATTCATGAACGGTTTATGAGATAGATCTATACTAGTTGTATCAGCTAAATCAAACATGTTTAAATTTGATAAATCAAATGCGTTTTAAGAGCTGTTCTTAATTTATTGCTTTGATAAGAACTCTTGACTGAGAAAAAGAATAATTTTATTAAAGCATGATATTGGAAAATAATTGTTGCTCGATTATTAAGTGTTTATGCATAAGTCACCGTGTATGAAAGGCTGATCCCCTTGATTACCAAAACTAATTAAAAGGACCAATTTAAATACTGACAACCTTAGTATATGTTCATGGTTATTTCAAACCACTCGGTATCTATTCTTCAATTATTCAAGTATCCAATTACTGAGAATTACTTCATGTTCGTTCACAATCAATTCCTATTGTTGAACCTTGAAAGCTAAATTCCTTTCTAATCATGATATATTCTCTTTGTATTTTAAACTTGTTAAGCAAATTAGTTGCTTACCCTCGCTATATTATGACGTTTATTTCAGCAAAGCCAGAGACGTCCAAGTGGGACAAAGGAAAGGGAAAAGTGCAGGAATAGTCAATGAGATTGTTTAAGTGTTATTTTACTTTAATGTAATTTGATTAAGTAAACCTTTCATAATATTAAATGTATGTGTAAGTTAAGGTTAATAGAACCCTGAGATTATATTGTAAGACTTTATTATGATGAACAATATATGTTCATTATTCCGCAGTAGTTATAGAATGTGTATGTTGATGATGGATCGTGAGAAAGGAAGGCTTTTTGACATTCTTCATTCCACTTCCCAGAGAAATTTTTCCTTAATAGCTTGCAAATAGGCTCACAAGTTGTTGTAAGCTGAGAGATGAATTTGCTTATGAAATTGATTCTCCCTAGGAATCCCCGTATCTTCTTCTTTGTCTGAGGTACATGCATATCTGTTATGGCTTTAATCTTGTTTGGATCTAGCTTAATGCCTCTATTGCTCACTAAAAAGCCCAATAATTTATCGGATTTAACCCCGAAAGCACACTTGGCGGGGTTTCGCTTCAAGTTGTATTTGCAGAGTCGGTTGAATAGCTTTCTGGGATGGTTGGTGTGGTCATCTTCCTTTCTAAATTTTAGGATGATATCATCCACGTAAACCTTAATTTCTTTGTGCATCATGTTATGGAATAAAGACATCATGACTCTTTGATATATGGCACTGACATTGGTAAGGTCGAAGGCTAGCCACCGATAGAAGGTTCCCCAAGGGGTGATAAAGGCAGTTTTCTCCTATCTTCTTCAGTAACCATAATTTAATGGTATTCAGCAAAACAGTCGACAAATGAGTACATGTCATACTGGGCTGTGTTATCTATTTGAATATGGATGAAAGGTACTGGGAAGTCCTCTTTGAGACTAGCCTTGTTCAGGTCCCTGTAATCCACACATACTCGTACCTTCCCTCTAGGCTTAGGCACAGGAACCACATTGGACAACCATTCAGGGTAAGTTGATACCATGATAATGCTTACTTTGAATTGCTCGACAATTTCTTCTTTGACTTTCAGACTCCACTCGGGCTTTAGTTTCTCGATTTTCTGATTGACTGGTTTAAACCCCTCTTTGATGGGCAGTCGATGAATGACAATATTAGTGGATAATCCGATCATGTCTTTATGCGACCATGAAAACATATCATGGAACTGGGTCAAGAGTTTAATCAGGTCTTTATTTTGGCTTGGGGTAAGGTCACTCCTAATTTGCATTTCCTTGGGATTTTCTGAGGTTCCGATATTGACAGTGGTGGTTTGTGAAAGTAGTAAGCACACAAGTAATTCATGTTGATGATAAAGCATATAGTAACAATCTTATTCGTTTATTAATAAAAGAATTATTTAATTAAAGGCTTTTAATTTATCTACATGGTGTTGTTTTTATAATATGTGATAAATCCATAGTTTTAAGCAATGCGTTTAAAATCATGATGAGATCGTGCTAATGAGATCTAAATTCTTAGATAGCTTAAAAATTAAAATGTTCCCCATCGTTATATTACTAAAAAGGGGATTAGTGAATCCGGATAGATTGGTACATACGTTGCTTGCTTATTAGATGAGGATAATTGATCTCATGATCATTTGTGTGGAGACACTAAAGCAAGTATGTAGGTGCTTAATGGAGAATAAGTTCTGTGACATCCTGAAAATTCAGAAGATCTTGAATGATTAAATTAAATGTTAAAGAATAAAACCTAGAGTGAAAATAGATGAATGATTTAAATTTTTTAAAGAAGAACCTATATGGTTTACTATTTGAATAAAATTAAGAAAATAAGGGTTACAAAAATTCAAAACCTAGAAGGAAATTATATTTGGAAGTATGTTAAGAATAAGGTATTATGTTACCTTTAACTTTATGTGAATTAATGAAAGAAATTATGAGAATGATTGAAATTTTTTAAAAGAAAGAAATAGATTATGAATGTGGGAAACTTATCAAGGAAATAAATTTCAATAAAGAGATATTATAAGAATAAAACGAAGGTGTATATATATATATATATATATATATATATATATATATATATATATATATATATATTGTAATGTGCTATATATTTTAGCAAGATGAATGATAAGGATAAATGCCTTTTGACTTATGTGATGTATGTATGTGATTAAATAAATAAATATATTAAGTATATATATATATATATATATATATATATATATATATATATATATATATATATATATATATATATATATATATATTAAAAAAATTTAAATAGAAAGTTACATAACCTAATTATAAATTAGGTATTGGAATTAGATAACCTAAATAATTATCTTTATTTAGTGGTCCTAGTATTTAATTATATATTAGTGACATAATCTAAGAGAATTGTGGATCATGTCTCCACCTACTAAATTAATTTATGTGAATATGTGAGTAAGTGAATATGAATATTATGGGATGATTTATATTTGTTTATTATATAAACAAATAAAGAAACTAAGGTAACCTAATTATATATTAGGAATGAAAAATTGAATAACTTAAGGGTTATGGTATGAGGGAATAATAGAATTTAAAATATATACTAATTCCAAGAGATTTATTTTAAACATATCAATTAATTAGTTTTATAACCAAATTATAGCAAGTCTAATTAGGTTAAGAAATTAAGTGTATATGAATAAGGATTTAAATTATAATTGAAGAAATGGAAACCCTAATTAAGTAATTAGGGTAGGATAAAATGGAAAACATTAAAATATGTTAATTTTCCATGGCCCAAGAAGCTAATTTAAAAGCCCAAAAGATTAAAATAGTAGCTTAAATTTGGAGCCCAATTGAAGAGGGGCATTTTAGACATTTGATATAATAAATAAGCATTAAAAGGAAAGCAAAATTTGGAAGAGAATAGGCCAAGTGGCCGGATTTTTGAGGAGAGGAAAAGGGAGAGCATGTCATCATTTCCAACTCCACATGTTTCAAAAGATATTTACCCACCATCTTAGCTAGGTGTCAAATGTGTTATGAAGCCACCATATTTAATTAGTTTAGTAAGTAATCTATGTGATGATTAAGGAGATAGAGAATTGGTGGAAAATGGAAAGGCCACATGGCCGGTGAAATGAGAAGAGGAAAAGGAGGATGAGTATAGATATTTGTTATATATCTATATCTAATAAAAAGCTATCTTATTTCTTTCTCTTTCATCTCCTTTATTTAGCTAACATAAGACACTAACGAAGGAGAGAGAAGGAAGAGGGGTTGCAGCCATGAGAGGCAGAGAGGAGAGAGAAGGGTCATCCATGGTAGAAGAAGAAGGAGAGCATGGGAATCAAATGTATAAATACCTTTTGTTTATGTATTTTTGATTATTCTAAATCAAAATTTGAATCTATGTTTTTAAACTCAAAAACTTAGTATTTACTTGTTGATGAGTGTTTTATGTTTAGATATACCCATATTGGGCGTTGATTTGTTTGGAAATCAAAAGAAAAGAAAAATAATTTTTCTAGTTTAGAAAACCATTATTTTGAATTCTTTTGATTTCCACCGTTTTTGATCTACACCTTCTTTTTGCGATCTGTCAAAGAGGGGTGCTAAATATGTAAGTTAACTACTAAAATCAAGTGGTAACACTAAAAAATATTGAGTTCTCAGTCCGTAGTGGCTGTTTTAGCAAAAACAGATTCATTTTTTAAGAGAAACAAACTGTTTTGGTCCAGTCATTGCCAGGGGTAGTTTTGTCAGTTTTCTGACATTCAAAAATTCTGAAAAAATTTGGGATGATAATATAATGAGTTTTCTAACATTTTCAAGTGGAATCAGTGAAAAAGGAGTTGTAGATTTTCGTATGGACTGTTTTTAATAAAGTACAAAAAAGTGAAAAATTCCAAAAACCTACTGCCCCAGATTTTGCAAGGGCAGTTTCGGCCACTTAATTTGTGAAATAAATTCTGGCCTTTTGGGACATGAAAATATATACTATAAATTAGCCCATGTCCCAAAATGAGCTCATCCCGATTTAAATTGACCAAGTTATGGTCATTTCAATTTTTGGGATTTTCCGACGACAACGGCTATAACCGGAGTTCTATAACTCCAATGGCCACGAAATTTAAACTGGAAGTTCACGTTAACATGTGTAAGATTAAGCCATGAGAGTGTATAAATCTTATACCATGACATATGGACTACTAAACCATGACACTAGAATGCCCAGATCATGAACAGAATCAAAATTATTAATGGTCAAAACTGGGTTGACCAACTGCCTGGGATGACTTTCTGGAAAACCCAGAATCTTCATGAGCAGTTTCTGGCTGGTACTTTGACCAAGCCAAATCTTTCTTCTTTGATGTTGTTAAGCTACATAAGTGTATTACTTTTGTACCTTGACATACCTACTACATAAGTGTTACACTTTAACACACAATTAAAGCCTATGATCCAAGTTATTAAGATCCAAAATAGGACCCTCACACTAGTTTCATTTTTTAGAAATTCCAGAAAATGAAGAACAACTCTGACATCTAGTTTGATCCTTTAGAACTTCTTCATATGAAGTTGTTTGACCCTGAAATTGGTTTGTGCATGTAATATTACATCAATACTACATAACCAGTACACCCTCAAGCCCAAAAACAACATGAACAAGAAATTATAGCTGGTCAAACTAAGCACCATGAAATTGACTTTGAATGTTCTTGAAGGCTCAAGAACACCTATAGCGTCAGTTTTTGTTGCGATAGGCCCCTTTAGCGATGGTTTATATGAAAATTAATTATTTAATTAAAATAATTAGAATAAAATGGAAAATAATTATAAAAAATTCAAAATTAATTCATAAAAATTATTTTAAAGTATAAAAATTGACTTTTAATAATTTGAGATATATTTCATTAATATTTTAATTTATTTAAATATTAATAATATTAAATTTATTTAATATTTATATTAAATAAATTACTTAAAAATGATTTTAATATTTTATAAATCATTTGAAAATATATTAAAGTGTTAGAAAGTATTTTAAGTTATATTGGATAACTTTTAATATTTTTGGTATGGATTTTATTAATAAATTAATATTAATGATAATAATTTATTTAATAATTGTATTAAATAAATTATGTGAAAATTGTTTTAATGTTTTAAAAATTATTTAAAAATGATTTAAGGGTTTTAAAAATGTTTAAGTTATAAAATATAACTTTTAATAATTTGACATGAAATACATTTATATTTTAATATTAATGGCAACTATTTAATAATGATTTTAAATGTTTTAAAATCATTTAAATGTGATATTAAGGTATTAAAAATACTTTGAGTTATTATAAATAACTTATAATATTGGGACATGGATTTCATTAATATTTGAAATTAATTAAATATTAATGATAATGTAATTATGTAGTATTTAAATTATTTAAAAATGATATTAATGATTGAAAAATCATTATAAATGATAATAATTATCTGAAAATTATTATGAGTTACTAAAAAATGTTTTGACTGATAAATAAATTATCTAAAATAATATTGAAGCGTTTAAGTAGAGTTTTATTAAAAATAGACTCGATAATTATTCGATCAGGCAATCGGGATGTTGAAATAGTACCGAACTCAACTTAAACTGAAATAATTTGACTTGATATCGGGTCTTATGTGTTTTATTGACTATTAGGGATATGTGCTTATGTGTTTAAGATATTTTATGACTGTAAATAGCAGTAGTATACATTATGATGTTATTCTAATTGAGAGATCGATATTATCAATATTAGGTCTTTCAGATGAAGCTAAATTAGCTTTGCGTAGCAGTAAAATACGGTGTAGGCAAGTTCTCGAACTATACTCTTTTATTGAGCAAGTTCTTTAACTCAAACATAAGTTATGATTTTTGAAGCATGCTAGTGGTTAATCATTGTTGATTACACCACATCTTTGATTATTAATTCACACGTTGTGTATGTTACATATGTTCATCAGGTATGAAAGGCTGATCACCTTCATTACCATTTAATTCAGTTAAATTTGTTCTTGTTCATTGTTGACCATTCATCATTCTTGACTTGGTCATTCAGTTATGAAAATTGATTCATGTTCTTTCACAATTATTATATTGTTGAAAGATTGCCAACTTATTAATCATTATTTCAATCATGATATATCTTTCTTTGAACTTAAACTTCCTGAGCAAACTTATTGCTCACCCTTACTATATCATGATTAACATTTCAGATTAAGACGAAACGTTGGATATATGCAAAGGCAAGGACAAATTCCATCATTGGATTATTATGAAATTAAAACTTATAATAGTATTGTAGACAAATGATATTGTTTGTTGAGTAGAATTTTGAATTCATGTATTAAGTTAAGGTTATCACCTTGGGGATTATGTTGTAAAGGTTATTATATAAACAATTTATGTTTATATCTTCCGAAATAGTTATAGAAATGATGTACCAGGTTCGTGGTGATTAGTACCCAGATTTAAGGACGTCACAGTTGGTATCAAAGCTGTAGGTTATAAACCTTAGGTAGGGTTACCTTAGGCTATAACCGCATGGATAAGAATAAGGATAAACTCAAATAGATTTTAAGTTCTAAGCGATGTATTTGGCAAGGTATTTATAAGTCAATAAGATTCAAAGGCGAATCTTGACAAGTTAAAAAGATCCAGAGTTACCTAACTCTGATACTAAAGATGAACAGTAATAATGAATAGATAGAGTCTGAAAGACTAAAAGTATAAAGGGAAAGGAGATCGTAAAACAAAATGATCATAACATAGGAAAGAATCGTAATACAATACGATTATAATATGAGATCATCACGTGATCTGATAAGGTTATAGCAGGAGGGAGGAGGATCAATCAAATGATTAAAATTTTTTTGGTAAAATTATTGTGTGTCAGTTGTACTATGAATTAGTACTGTGTATGCTCATAAAAGAGTTGTGGATGATGCAATACGGATTAAACAAAATTCGTATGGAGTAAGGGAAAGCTAGGATTATGTGGGATTTCAATTGAGGACTTATGTCAGCAGCTAATTTGTATTATTCCTTGTATGGGCGGGGAATTTGTACTCGGTTTTAGAATCACTTAGCTTCCTATATTGATATAGTGGTTAAGTTGAATAATTCTTTGTATGAATAGAGAATTGCCCTTGGTGTAACAACCGCTTAGCTTCCTATATTGATTAAGTGGCCGAGTTGACTAATTCCTTGTATGGGAAAAGGGATTGTGTTTAGTTTGACAACCACTTAGTTTCCTGTATTGATAATCATTGAAATGTTTGTGTCGCGCTAATTGCTATATACATGTTGAGAAGGTGATTCTTTTCTCATGTGTATAACTGATAGGTAGAAAATAGGTTGAGAATATAAGGTTAGGTGCGAGTTCTTAAAACTCATACTTATGGTAAGTTTGTGACTCATAATCGTATGGTATGTTTTTTAATCCCTAAGTGTATGGACAGTTCCTGACTGGTTCTTGAACTACGTAGTGCTAGGATAAGTTCCTAAACTCATATTATTGTGGAAAGTTCTTGAACTCATAACGTGTGGTAAGTTTGATGAATTGGGGTATAGCTAAGTTGTGAATGAAGAATTGAGGATGATAGGAATAGATAGAATTATTAAGCAATGGATCATTATAGAAAGGGAAGTTGATGGTGGAAGCATAAGTATTTCAAATATTCTAGCTATGCTAGACTTTGAAAATTTTGACATCATGCTAAATACGCACGGATGTGCTTTTTAAAAATGATTTTGTTATTCTCAACACATGGTGATAATTGTGTATGTGTGGACTTCGGGACACTAACACCTCGTTACCTGTTGAGGTATGATAGCACTAAAACTGAATTTCAATAATTTTTGAACTGTTTAAAGAATAGTCTATGCTAATTATTTTGGTTAGACGAAAATGATTTGAAATATCAAAATATATTTTATATCATTAATACATCATGTAACCTCGTGCAAAGATGATAAAAAATGATGGAGTTATAAATGCATAATTACTTAGTGTTGGATGTGATCTAATGATCGTCATCCCATTATGGAATGATGTAATATGACAAAGTCACACAATGACGGAATCCTCAAACGGGCTGTAAATACAGTGCAGTATCATGACGTCATAAATTATTTTTAGAATTTCAAAGATAAACTATTGCCAACGGGGTTTGGCCATACATGTTTCGATTGAAAATCAAAATTTTTGGTATGAGTCTAAGCTATTTGATTCAGCTAGACAAATGTTTATGAAAATTCAAAGTCTTCTTTGAGAATTTATCCCGAACCAAATTGTTTTGGTACGAAATTTTATGATAAAACTGAGGTGAACTATGCCAATTGGATAAAATAATCCAATCTATTTGTAGCGAAATATTCGTTAGATATGATTGATGTACTAGCACAAGTAGTTTAACTTCTTCGTGATTGTAAATATACTGTTAACCTTTTAAGAGGTAGAGTACCTTTTTCTTAATTGAAAGAGGTAGCAGGTATTAATACCTTTAAACCTCAATAGTTCATGGGTGACGCCCCCAAATTCGGGTCTCTTCCAACCCGACTTATGGTGCTCCACGGTGCTACAATTCACACAAATATTCAATTAAAATGCCTTTAAAGAACGAATATATCTTATATATATTCCAAAACAATACTACCATTCCCCAGGTTCTTTATAACCGTTACATTTGTTGTTGTCATAATATCAAATATTATCATTATAAACCTATACTATTACATAGATAATCTACAAGTTCGCTTTAGCCTTCCCTGTATCCTTGTCGAATCCTTCGGTCCATTTGGTCTAAGCTGCATTAATATGGTTCAAGCAAGATTGAGCATAACAAGCTCAACAAGTACAACAATTTCATTTTAAAAGTATGCTTGAAACATAGGAATCGTATATCTTCAGTAACTGGATAATAGTTACGAAGTACTATCAATAACTTAAAAATAACATTCATTTTCCTTCAAAATATTTTACCATAACAATATTCAGTAAAACACCAAATCTGGTCCAAGACCATGAGCGTTTCATAATTTCTTTGAAAAGGATAACCCGACACGAAGTCCGTAAGTCCGGCATATCTTATGAGCACTTCTAGGTGATCAACCTATAGTACTCTACGTTGATCAACACTACATCCATTAAACGTGTGTACGTTTAAGTTGTGGCAACCTCGCGTGCCCATCAAATACTCGATGAAAATACATTTGTTTATTCATATTCAGGCTTACCTTGTATTCGTATCAAACATTTGGCCTAGGATAGCGTTATCAATTCTATATTGAAAGACTTGTAAATAAATCAATCAATCTATCAAAATTAGTCTAGCCATGTTAAAACTGGCATCGACTCCTTCTTTAAAACCATACATAAATCTCATAACTTGAATCATTTGAAAACTTGGCTAACACGAAGATTAGACAAGAGTTTAAGAAAACTTGCCTTCAACGTCTACTATAGTAAAATTACGTTTCTTTTGAGTCTTTACGGTCTCTACAACACATAACCACATAACATACCACATTAGGTCATGAATGAACATACATGGTTCCTAATGAATCTTACCCTTCTTCTCAATCTAATCATGTATTAGATTTGTTATTATTGGTTCCGGCTTGTCGTCGTTCTTTTACATCGTTCTTACCAACTTCTTTCTCTTTTATGTCTTAACTGAATTTACTTCGTTAATAAAGGTCAATTCGACTTCTTAATCTTCCTTCTAGCTTACTAACGTTCTTACGTTATTAATCGAAACTCGATCGTCATTGATTCAGTACACTTATTGCATACCGTTCATGTTCACGTAACCTTTAACAACTTTTAGTTGTAATTCTAAATGTTATTGTTATCATTGAAGATATTACTTTAAGTTAATTAATTCATCATCAATTAACTATCTTTTATTTCGTATACTTCATCATACTTATTTCTTTAACAAAACTCGTTTCGAGTATTTATCTGCCCTTACGGCTTATTATCGTTAATCATTTTATTATTACTAACTTACGTTCAATTAATCTTTCCTTCAACCTTTAGTCGTTAATCTTAAGGTCTTTAACATCTTTAATTGATGTTACTTTAGGTTTAGCATTGATATGATTCACCATTATCAATTTACTTTCCCTTTACATTCATAATTTTTCCTCTCCGTGCTTCACCTAATGTTGGCGCTGCGGTGCCAACTTTTGCTCTATAACTCGCGCTGCGGCGTGGGTGTTCTGTACTTAGGACTCGGTCACGACGCTGCGGCGCCATCTCCTTTGTAACTCGCCGCGCTGTGGCACCAAACTTCAGTTGCTCACAACCCTTTGTGGTGCTGCGGTGTGACTTAATTTACCTTGACTAGTGCCGCGGAGCCAGTACTCAGCACCAGAAAATTTTGACAGTTAACTTTTTATGTGAGATTCCTGGGCTCATAAGTTCTTCGTTATAAGTCTAAATTGGTTCGTTCAAGAGCCTACGGTTCACAAATCACGTACTCTACGTGATCATGCAAGAATTTTATCTATTTGACTTTGTTTACTAAAATTCCACCTATTAGTCCATTTTTAACGAAAACGATAAACGTTCGTGAACGTTCAACGCTCGTTTCTTCGTTCTAAGTCAGAATTCGGTCATTCTCGAGTCCGCAACTCTATAATGCCAAATAAGACTTGTCTCCATTGAAAACCAATATTTCCAAGCTCAATATCAAAATTTGACTTCTATTCCGAGAATTTCACGAATTCGACGATTATCGTCTAATCGTGAAATTACGGCTTAACTTCGTTTCTTATGATTTGGTCATCGTTTCAAATTGATTTTATCCAACATACTAACATCTTAACATACTTACTTCATTAATTTATAATCATGATAAGTTATTACTTATTCTTTATGTGTTTATAACTTTTAAAAGTACAAACAACTTATGTTTCCATTTCTCATGACTTATGATTTCTTTTTACATGATTTATCAATGTTCACGATTTCTAACCATCATTCTTGCTTCTTGTTAACATACTAACTTCATTTGTGTAAACATGTTACAAGTTCATATATGTTCATTATAAGTTCATAACTTATTTATGTTTGAATTACTTATTCATGACTTATACGGCTTATTAAGACTTAAGCCCTTTGGTTCATCATTCCAACTCTTTCTTAGCATACATGTTCTATCACTACCCACTTCTCTATCAATGGAAGAGAAAGAGAATCATGGCTTAGGATTACTTACTCTCGATGTTCTCTTGCTAATCCTTCTTCTCGCTCCTTGAACTATTAACTCTAGCTTTTCTAACTTTTATAGCTTATTCTCTTAAGTAAATAAGCACTTAAAATGTTGGATGAAATACAACAACCAACAAAATGAAAACTAAGCTTGCTATTTATAGGCACCTCAAAGTTGGGGTATAATGGTCATTAAGCCACTTCCACCTTCTTAATCCACCTCCTTACTATTCATTACTTTGTCCCTAAGTAAACTTGGCCTCCACACCTTTTACTTGGCCATCACAACACTTGCTCACTACTTATCTTAGCCATTAAGTTTGCTTGCTCCCTACTTTGGATTATCCATGGTTTGCCCCATGTGTTTAAACCATCCTATAACCCATTGTTTACTTACTTTGGGCTTTAGATTAATTAACTTAACTTAATCATTTGGGCTTGCATTAAATTGTTTTAGGACTTTATCTTAACAACCACTTGGGCTTTAATACTACATAATCTTGGGCTTGCTTATTAATTCTTATTAGACTTCAGAAATTGCTACACAATCCTTTAAGTCCATTATATTTGGCCTAAAGCCTTATAACGTATTCTATACGTATTATTATCGTATTCTAACTCGTATATTAATTCAACATATACAACCTACCATTATTCATACACACTCGTATAATACCTCATATCGTACTCGAATTCATTACTTCGTATAATACATACGTATTATACGTTCATTGATTAATTCATTAATCACATTACATTTCCTTCTTGTAAATCATTTTCCCTAATCGTTAGGTTTTAAGTCCGCAGGCATAACTGAAATATTATTAGATATTCCATCTCACCTTGATATTCTATCATTACGTATTTCTCGGAAGTTCAAAAATAATTCCCGAGCAGAAATGCGTGAATAGTGTTTTCAAAAAATTTTTGGAAAAACTTTTATTTTCGTTTTGAAATTCAAACACTTTAATTCTATCACGTAGCCAAAATACTACGACATTTCGATATGTCTACGTCATAGAACGACCTTCAATTAGCTTACTCCATAATTAATCAATTAAATTCATTTAATCCTTATAATTAAAAAAAAATTAATTCTCTCAAAAATCCAATTTTCTCGGGTGTTACATTCTTCCCCCCTTATAAGGATTCTGTCCCCAGAATCTCGCTATACTCATATAAACAAATGAGGAAAAGTTTTTTTCATTTTAATCTCGAGTTCTCACAATGCTTCTTCGACATTGTGGTTCTTTCATTTCACCTTCCACGATGGTATTATCTTAATTTACATGACTTGTCACTTCCTATCCATAATTTGAGTCGGAAGTTAAACACTTACTAACATATTACTCTATCTTCCCTTTATTAGTCTTTCGTTCAACTCCTAATTATTTGGAACTCAAATTTCTCCCTCAAAACAAGATTATACTTCGTCTTCTTGTTATTTTGCATCCTCTTCTTCATTCACTTGCATTCCTAGTTACCTAGTTGTACTTACTTAACTCGTTCCATTATCGTGGATTGAGTCTATATTGTGAATAACCTTTCTACCCTTTCATTCCGTAATTTAACTGCTAACTCCGTTCTCGCCATCTCTGTTATTAACTCATTCTGAGTCGTTAACCTTGATAGCTTTTCTCTAGCCTTCCTTACTTAACGCGTCGTCTACTACTTTTACCTTCCCTGTATGATATAACATATCACAATCCTCTCTCTACCGCATATTCAACTTCTTTTGTGTGGAGATATATTTCAGACTCTTAGAGTCCTTGTATATCTCACACTTTTCCCTGTATAAATACTATCTTCAGATTTTTAATTTAAAAACTACAGCTGCCAATTATAGATCATAAGTAGGATAGACCTTTTCATAATCCTTTAACTGGCGTGATGCATACACAATGACTTTGCCCTGCTACCGGAGCACGCAATCTCGTCATCCATGCGAAACATCGAGATACACTACAAAATTTCTCGTATCATCTGATAAAGATAATACAGGTGCCTCACTTAACCTTCCTTTTTAGTTCTTGAAAACTATGTTCATCACTTCTCATTTCCAACTTACCTACTAATTTTCCACCGACAATACCCCGTACGCATATCTATCTTAGAAAATTCTTTGCCCCTTTCAACTGATCAAATAGATCATCGATCCTGGGCCATAGGTATTTATTCTCAACCGCTAACTGAATAGTCATATATTTTAATTACGCATTGGTTTACTTAATTTTATTTCTTAGGGTTCGCGTTCTTTCAACCTAAGTTTACGCGACCTACTTTCATTACTAGCTTACGGCTTCATGACATACGGAGATGTCTTACTTAATACATTCAACATCTTTGATGATTTACATTCTTATCTTCTTCTTATTAGTTCTCTAGGACTCAACACACATCACTTCTCTGCTAGTAGTCTATATGGTACTCTGAGTGGTTTCCCACAAACAACCAACAAACAAGTTCCTGTCTCATCTACACTGCCATCACAGTGAGTTAGATCGGTTGCCAGTTTTGTATATACCTTCACTCTCTGAAGGAATTGTTTAGCCCAGCTCCCATATGTCAACCATCAAAGGTTACGATTGTACCACAACCTAAACTTATCTTAACATCCTTCTAGATTGCGTCATGGTTAGACAACAAGAAAGTTTCGGTGATTTATTACCGTAAAATACCACCTTGGGTTTATTAGAAAACTAAAGATTCATACTTTTCCTTAGACAATTTGTTAAAGTTCTATGGTTAATCAACCCATTCATATCGAGAATTACTTCAAATTCTCTTAACTTTATCGGTACCTATCTATCGATACTTGCTTACCTTTATTATTCATGAAAGAATTTCCACGAATACAATTTACAAAAGTTATTTCCTCATTCTCTACCTTAACGCTTAAATGTATTTATAATCCCCTTCGGGAATGAGGTTAATCACTGAGCAATTCACATGCTATAATAGAAAAGTAGCACTCCAACCAAATAGCACATAAGCATTCATTGTATTGCCTAGAATGATACTTGCTACTACATCCGCTGATGCAACCGCATCTTGGACCGTCATATTAAAAGTACGGGCCATAGGTGTGACGCCCCCAAAATTAGGTATACATCACCCATCTTGGGTCGTCAGATACAAAGTACAGAATACAAATACAACTGATTAATACATCTGTCGTGTACAATACGACAAAACATAAACTGTGAGTTTGAATACAAATATTATCTTCTAGAGAGTATTCATACTCAAAAGGAGTCCTCATTACATTTATTAACACACCATTACATAGAATAGTGAGGACTACTAACTAATACTATCATTCGGACCATCACTCCGTACCCCGACTTGTCCCAGCTACGTTCTCATTTCCTGAAGAGAACAGTGAAAGAAAGGGTGAGCTCAACTAGCCCAGTAAGAAATATTATGACTAAGATAATGCAGAATAAATTATCATTAGCCTTCAACAATGTTAAACTGATAAAATATAATAGACATCAAGTTTAACTGTAGCGGAACAAGCAATCCATTAAAAGAGTCAAGTAGAAAATAAACTCTACTATCTTTTATGATTTAAAAGATTTTCCAACACTGTGATCGCTGAGACTCAGCTTAATAAAATAATCCACATCATCGAATCACCCCTGCACTACGGCCAAGGATATTCGTATATTCATTAATGGTCATGATCATGCCAACAACTGTCCATCAATGCACTACGGGCCAATGAGGACTTTTACCACATCATTTGTAACATTACGGTCATGATTACACCGAATAATCCCTGGTCATAATCATACCAAGTCCATCTATGCACTACAGGCCACAGATGACTTTCAACATTTTATAAACATGAGGATGATGACAATGATATAAGAATTCAATAAAACAAGTTCAAGAATTAATTTATCCAAGAATTAACAACGTCCAAATTGTCAACATGATACTACTTTGTGGAGTAAAATTCAAGAATGATCAGGAGAATATTTTCATGAATAGATACTGGATGAAACGCAATTATCAAGGATATTTCACAAATTTCATGGAGTATAGAAGTCAAAACTTAACCAACTGAGTACAATAAAGAATGGAATAACAAAAAAAATCACCATGCATGCGATAGACCGCACAAACAGGTTATTCCAACAGAATAATAAATAATGGAACCAGGTCCGGCATAAACGCACAGACAGGATATTCCGACAGAATAATAAATAATGGAACCAGGTCCGGCGTAAACGCACAGACAGGATATTCCGACAGAATAATAAAGAATAAAATAAATAATGGAACCAGGTCCGGTGTAAAACACACAGACAGGATATTCCGACAGAATAATAATAAAGACGGAACCAGGTCCGGTGTAAAACACACAGACAGGATGTTCCAACAGAATAATAATAAAAACGGAACCAGGTCCGGTGTAAAACACACAGACAGGATGTTCCAACAGAATAATAATAAAAACGGAACCAGGTCCGGTGTAAAACACACAGACAGGATGTTCCAACAGAATAATAGAAGAATGTCACCAAGTATAGGGTAGACCGCATATACAGGTTATTCCAACAGAATAATAAGAAATGGAATAACAGTTCTCTTCATGAATAAGAAAGAATAACACCCCTTACCGTTTTAAAGAAGAGCTGAAGTAAGGAAGTAGTTAAGTAGCAGAATACTCTTCTTCTCTCTCTCTATAGTTTCTCTCTATAGTTTCTCTCTCTAGAGTTCAGTGAATTCGTAAGAAATAATGAAGGAATGAGCTGCTATTTATAGAAAAATAGAATGCATAGTAACTAATCCATGAACGGTCCAGATTGATTACTTTAATCTGACGGTCCATATTTAAAGAAAAATCTTTTAAATAAAATAAAATATATTCTATTTATAGAATAACTTTAATAAAGTATTTTGTTTTATATAAAAAGATGTTTCTGTTTTATTACGTTAATAATACGAATAAAACAAAACGTCATTATCGCTAAATAATTCATATTATTAACTGACAATAATTGAATCAAACTGAGTGACTTCTCACATAAGCATTAATAATCAATACCGTGTGCTACTATGCAACCACACGTATTACTGTACTTTTACTACCGAGTAGTTCAACAGTAACAATGGTAAAATTTCCGCCGTTATTTTTATAGAAAGATAATTCTGTCGTTTTCTCAATCCGACAATAATTCCGTTGTGGGGTCCACCAATGATTGTGCCGTCGTACGAATATTCCCCGACAAAAAGAATATTCTCCGACCAAACGAATATTTTATAACAACTTGCTTACTTTGCAAAATTTATAAATATTACCCACAACTATAACATTATATCAAATTAACTCCATAATATTCAAAAATGATATTTATAGAAAATTCATCTTTATTTATAAAAGTTGGGGTCTTACAACCTCCCCTTCTTATGAAATTTCGCCCTCGAAATTAGGGTACGTACCTGGTATGTCGAAGAGGTAAGGATACCTTGATTTCATTTCTGATTCTAACTCCCAAGTCATTTCCTCAACATCGTGGTTTCTCCACAAAACTTTGACTTGAGGTATAACCTTGGAGCGTAGAATATGTTCCTTCTTATCCAAGATTTGAACAGGAACTTCTTCATACGTCAAATCCTCCGCTATTTCGTCCGGTTCTAACTCAATAATGTGGTTCGGGTCTTCCACATATTTGCGTAACATGGATATGTGAAAAACGTTATGAACACGAGACATACTTGGCGGTAAAGCGAGTCTATAAGCCACAGTTCCTACTCGATCGAGGATTAAAAATGGACCGATGAATCGAGGATTTAGCTTTCCTCTCTTTCCAAATCTCGTAACTCCTTTCCATGGAGCAACACGTAAGAACACATGATCTCCTACATCAAATTCCACGTCCTTTCGATGAAGATCAGCATAACTCTTTTGTCGATCTTGTGAGGTTTTTATACGTTGTCGGATCGTTTGAATCTTTTCTGTAGTCATACGTACCAACTCCGGTCCCAACAACGTTGCTTCGCCCACCTCATCCCAGCATACTGGAGAACGACATTTTCTTCCATACAATGCTTCGAATGGAGCCATGCCAATACTTGCTTGATAACTGTTGTTGTAGGAAAACTCCACCAATGGTAAGAACTTGTCCCAACTTCCCTTGAAGTCAAAGACACAGAGTCTTAATAGATCTTCAAGAGTTTGAATAGTCCTCTCTGATTGTCCGTCCGTCTGAGGATGATATGCTGAACTAAATCGTAACTCCGTGCCCATAGCTTTTTGTAAACTAACCCAAAATCGTGAAGTGAATCTTGGGTCTCGATCAGAAACTATGGATACTGGCATACCATGCAGTCTTACAATCTCGTTTATGTACATACGAGCAAGACGTTCAAGTGTATAAGTTTCTCGTATCGGTAAGAAATGAGCAGACTTGGTCAATCTATCAACAATGACCCAAATCGCATCAATACCTTGAGAAACCCTAGGAAGACCGGTAACGAAATCCATGGTAATGTGCTCCCACTTCCATTCTGGAATTTCAAGTGGTTGCAATGGACCTTTTGGTACTTGATGCTCCGCTTTGACTCGTTGACAAGTTAGACACCTTGAGATAAACAACGCTATCTCTCTCTTCATATTGCTCCACCAAAATGTATGACGAAGATCATGATACATTTTGGTACTTCCAGGATGGATTGCAAACGGTGTGTTGTGCGCCTCCATCATGATTTCATACTTTAAATCAGGGTTGTTAGGAACACAAAGTCTGGAGTTGACTCGAAGTATTCCTTCTTCATCGATTCTTGCTTCCGGCATAACACCTTCTTGCACTTTCTTCCTCATACGCATCAGCTCCAGGTCTGTAGCTTGAGCAGCTTTAACTTTATCGATTAAAGTCGGTTCTACTCGTATATTCGCCATCATCACATGGGTCCCTGGAGTCTTCAACTCTATCTCCATCCTTTGCAAGTCACACAAAATGGGCCTTTGCGTTGTTAATATTGCACTTGTACCCGCATATGATCTTCTACTCAATGCGTCAGCTACCACGTTCGCTTTTCCAGGATGGTATTGAATGGTATGATCATAATCTTTCAACAGTTCAAGCCAACGTCGTTGTCGCATGTTGAGTTCCTTTTGAGTGAAGAAATATTTGAGGCTTTTATGATCCGTAAAGATCTCCACTTTCTCCCCATACAAGTAATGCCTCCAAATTTTAAGTGCAAAGACAACAGCTGCCAACTCTAGATCATGAGTAGGATAATTCCTCTCATATTCCTTGAGTTGTCTTGATGCATAGGCTATGACTTTTCCATGTTGCATGAGAACGCATCCCAACCCTTTGCTCGAAGCATCACTGTAGATGACAAATCCCTCCGAGCCAGATGGTATTGTTAGAACAGGTGCTGAAATGAGTCTCCTCTTGAGTTCTTGAAAACTCTGCTCACATTCTTCGCTCCAACCAAACTTTGTATCTTTCCGAGTCAGCTGAGTTAATGGAGTAGCGATTCGAGAAAATCCTTCCACGAATCTCCGATAATAACCAGCTAAACCAAGAAAGCTACGTACCTCGGTCACTGATTTAGGTTGCTCCCAGCTTTGAATAGCTTCAATCTTTGCCGGGTCAACCGATATTCCACGACTTGATACTACGTGCCCAAGGAATGCTACCTCCTCCAGCCAGAACTCGCATTTCTTCAACTTGGCATAAAGCTTGTATTCACGAAGCTTTTGGAGTACCAGCCTCAAGTGTTGCTCATGATCTTCACGGCTTTTGGAATAAATAAGGATGTCATCAATAAAGACGACCACAAAGTGATCCAAATATTCCTTGAATACCCGGTTCATCATATCCATGAAGGCAGCAGGAGCATTAGTCAATCCAAAGGACATGACTAGGAATTCATAATGCCCGTACCGAGTTCTAAAAGCCGTCTTTGGAATATCCTCAGTTCTAACCTTCAGCTGATGATATCCAGAACGAAGATCGATCTTTGAAAAGAATTGTGCTCCTTGCAACTGGTCAAACAGGTCATCAATACGTGGCAATGGGTACCTGTTTTTGATGGTGACATGATTCAACTCCCGATAATCAATACAAAGTCGCATACTTCCATCTTTCTTCTTCACGAACAGAACAGGAGCACCCCAAGGAGAAGTACTAGGACGAATAAAACCAATGTCTAACAATTCCTGCAGTTGGGTCTTTAACTCCTGAAGTTCAATAGGAGCCATTCGATATGGGGCTTTGGAAATGGGTTTTGTACCGGGTTCAAGGTCGATACAAAATTCAATTTCACGCTCTGGGGGTAGGCCAGGAAGTTCTTCAGGGAATACGTCAGGGAATTTATTAACAATAGAAATATCATTCAAAACTGACGTATTTTTGTTTAGATCTGTGACATGAGCTAAGAAAGCTTGACATCCGTTTTTCAATAAACGAATAGCTTTATGGCTTGAGATGACAGCGATTGATTTTAATGGTTTGGTTGCTTGAATTCGCATAATAGGTCGATTAGGAATATGAAAGCTAACAACCTTACGAAAACAATCAATTTTTGCATGATGAGTAGTTAACCAATCAATCCCTAGAATCACGTCAAATGCAAGTATTTTTAATGAAATAAGATCGACAGGTAATGTGTGGGTACCAACTTGAACCAAACAAGACTTATAAACCGTGGATGTAATGAAGGTTTCTCCCAATGGAGTTTCAACTGCTAAGTCAAAGTCTAATTTCTCCGGAATCAAATTTAATCGATGAGCGCAAGTAGGAGAAATAAAAGAATGGGTTGAACCGGTATCAAATAAAGTATAGACTTCGTTAGAGTTTATGATAAGCTTACCCGTGATGACCTCATTCGGGTTCCTTGCTTCTGGGAGGTCACAACAAACGCTCTCCCTTGCACAACCGGTTTTGACTTTTCTGGGACGGCCTTTGGTGCCTCCATCCTAGCTGAATTTGTCTTCGGTAAACGACAAAATCGGGCTAAATGACCTTCTCTTCCACAATTATAACATGCTTTGGACGGCATCGCGCAGTTTGGACTGATGTGCCCCTCCCCTCCGCATTTGAAACATATGATAGGTGGTCGTTCTCCTTCCTTAACGACAGGTGCTGGTGCTGACGTCTTTCCATCATTGTTGAATCTCCTCTTCTTGAAATGTCCATTCTTATTGTTTTGGCCCTGATTACCACCGAAGTGGTTACCATTTCTGGCCTGTTGATTCCCTCCACGCTTGTTGTCACCGCTTCGATGACTGCTCTCACTGGTATTATCATTTTGCCGGCTGCTCTCTTTTGGTTGCGTTATCTCGTTATCGCGCTCCACCAACTGAGCCCTATTTACAACATCTGAATACAAACACAGTTTATGAGAAACAAGATGTTGACGTATCTCCGGCTTCAAACCTCTTAAAAACATCCGCGTCATTCTTTCTTCATTATCCACCAGGTGGGACGCAAACCGGGATAACTCCGCAAATTTTGCCTCGTACTGCGACACGGTCATATTATTCTGCTCCAATTTGATGAACTCCACCTCCTTCATGTGACGAATACTCTCGGGAAAGTATTTGTCGTTAAACAGCTCTTGGAACTTCTCCCAGGACATCTTCAGTGCGGCAGGTTGAGTACGCTTTATCGATTCCCACCAGTAATCTGCCTCTCCTCGCAACATAAAGGCGGCAAAGGGAACCTTTTGCTCCTCGGAGCAACCCAAGACATCAAATATCTTGGTGATCTGCTTTATCCATGTTTCAGCTACAAGTGGTTTGGGCTCTCCCTTAAACTCCGGTGGTCCCAGCTCCTTAAACTGTTTAGCGGTGACCGCCTGAGAGTTTCCAGTATTTCCACCTACGTTGTGGACAGGAGCCGCTTTCACCTGTTGTTGCATGAATTGCATAAAGCCTCTGAACATTTGATCATTCATCATTTGGTCAGTGTTGTTGTTTGCATGAGGATTGACACCTTCCTGATGCACATTATCCTGATTATTGATATGTGGTGAATCAACAGTCGTCTGTGCTCCATTGCTATTCTCAACATTCTCAGATGCCATTTTCAGATACTGCCACAAAATAAAAATTAATTGATATGTCATATATTATCCTTATATTATGACCGACCAATTAAATACCATGCAAATAAACTTAGGTATGTCATACTAGCGAAGGAATTCCCCGTCTCTCCCCTCCTAGTTCTATTCTCACATCTTAGCCAGGGATCATATCCCTAAGCTCTGATACCAACTGTGACGCCCCCAAAATTAGGTATACATCACCCATCTTGGGTCGTCAGATACATAGTACAGAATACAAATACAACTTATTAATACAACTGTCGTGTACAATACGACAAAACATAAACTGTGAGTTTGAATACAAATATTATCTTCTAGAGAGTATTCATACTCAAAAGGAGTCCTCATTACATTTATTAACACACCATTACATAGAATAGTGAGGACTACTAACTAATACTATCATTCGGACCATCACTCCGTACCCCGACTTGTCCCAGCTACGTTCTCATTTCCTGAAGAGAACAGTGAAAGAAAGGGTGAGCTCAACTAGCCCAGTAAGAAATATTATGACTAAGATAATGCAGAATAAATTATCATTAGCCTTCAACAATGTTAAACTGATAAAATATAATAGACATCAAGTTTAACTGTAGCGGAACAAGCAATCCATTAAAAGAGTCAAGTAGAAAATAAACTCTACTATCTTTTATGATTTAAAAGATTTTCAACACTTTGATCGCTGAGACTCAGCTTAATAAAATAATCCACATCATCGAATCACCCCTGCACTACGGCCAAGGATATTCGTATATTCATTAATGGTCATGATCATGCCAACAACTGTCCATCAATGCACTACGGGCCAATGAGGACTTTTACCACATCATTTGTAACATTACGGTCATGATTATACCGAATAATCCCTGGTCATAATCATACCAAGTCCATCTATGCACTACAGGCCACAGATGACTTTCAACATTTTATAAACATGAGGATGATGACAATGATATAAGAATTCAATAAAACAAGTTCAAGAATTAATTTATCCAAGAATTAACAACGTCCAAATTGTCAACATGATACTGCTTTGTGGAGTAAAATTCAAGAATGATCAGGAGAATATTTTCATGAATAGATACTGGATGAAACGCAATTATCAAGGATATTTCACAAATTTCATGGAGTATAGAAGTCAAAACTTAACCAACTGAGTACAATAAAGAATGGAATAACAAAAAAAATCACCATGCATGCGATAGACCGCACAGACAGGTTATTCCAACAGAATAATAAATAATGGAACCAGGTCCGGCGTAAACGCACAGACAGGATATTCCGACAGAATAATAAATAATGGAACCAGGTCCGGCGTAAACGCACAGACAGGATATTCCGACAGAATAATAAAGAACAGTATAATAAATAATGGAACCAGGTCCGGTGTAAAACACACAGACAGGATATTCCGACAGAATAATAATAAAGACGGAACCAGGTCCGGTGTAAAACACACAGACAGGATGTTCCAACAGAATAATAATAAAAACGGAACCAGGTCCGGTGTAAAACACACAGACAGGATGTTCCAACAGAATAATAATAAAAACGGAACCAGGTCCGGTGTAAAACACACAGACAGGATGTTCCAACAGAATAATAGAAGAATGTCACCAAGTATAGGGTAGACCGCATATACAGGTTATTCCAACAGAATAATAAGAAATGGAATAACAGTTCTCTTCATGAATAAGAAAGAATAACACCCCTTACCGTTTTAAAGAAGAGCTGAAGTAAGGAAGTAGTTAAGTAGCAGAATACTCTTCTTCTCTCTCTCTATAGTTTCTCTCTATAGTTTCTCTCTCTAGAGTTCAGTGAATTCGTAAGAAATAATGAAGGAATGAGCTGCTATTTATAGAAAAATAGAATGCATAGTAACTAATCCATGAACGGTCCAGATTGATTACTTTAATCTGACGGTCCATATTTAAAGAAAAATCTTTTAAATAAAATAAAATATATTCTATTTATAGAATAACTTTAATAAAGTATTTTGTTTTATATAAAAAGATGTTTCTGTTTTATTACGTTAATAATACGAATAAAACAAAACGTCATTATCGCTAAATAATTCATATTATTAACTGACAATAATAGAATCAAACTGAGTGACTTCTCACATAAGCATTAATAATCAATACCGTGTGCTACTATGCAACCACACGTATTACTGTACTTTTACTACCGAGTAGTTCAACAGTAACAATGGTAAAATTTCCGCCGTTATTTTTATAGAAAGATAATTCTGTCGTTTTCTCCATCCGACAATAATTCCGTTGTGGGGTCCACCAATGATTGTGCCGTCGTACGAATATTCCCCGACAAAAAGAATATTCTCCGACCAAACGAATATTTTATAACAACTTGCTTACTTTGCAAAATTTATAAATATTACCCACAACTATAACATTATATCAAATTAACTCCATAATATTCAAAAATGATATTTATAGAAAATTCATCTTTATTTATAAAAGTTGGGGTCTTACAATAGGTCTACTTGATGATAGTGGTTCAGTAATGGTTAACTTACCACTACTAACAACCCTACTCTCTTCCCTCTCCCTTGCTCTTATTCTGCCTCTCTTTTATGGTATTGGGTCAACCCCTCACTACTACCCTCCGTAATTATTATCATCTCCAGAATGGTCCCATAGGAAACCCTCTGGAACACCATAATCCTACTATAGAGCAAGGGTTTCAGGCCCTGCTCAAACCTACGAGCCTTCCTCTCCTCAGTGTCCACTTGTTGTGGAGCAAACCTTGCCAGTTCATTAAATTTGGCCGCGTACTTGGGAACCGTCATGTTCCCTAGTTTAAGTTCTAAGAACTTAATCTCCATCCTCCCTTACATGCTTGTAGGGAAATAATTCTCAAAGAAAACCTTCTGGAATTGTTTTCACGTTACCGCATATGTTCTAGCCCCACCCTGGTGAGCCTTCCACCAAAAGTTAGCTTCCCCTTCATCATATAGGTCGCAAAAGAAGTCTTTTGCACCTCTGCTACATTTGAAATATCCAACGCCTTCTCTATTTTGTTTACCCATGTATGGGCCTCTATTGGGTCCGTTGTTCCTCTGAACTCCGACGGACCTACGCTTTTAAACTCTTTAAAGGTAGTCGTTCTGGCTACCCTAGGTTCCGCGGGTACTCTACCCCCGGTTTGATTAAATGCAGCCGTTAATAAATTAACGAACTCTTGCATAGGGTTTTTCTAACCCCCTTGATTATCACTACGTGATTCTGCTTCCAGATTACGTTGTTTTCTTCTTGGCGGCATTTTCTAATTGAATAAAATTTCATTATTATCTATTTACTTACGTCGTTATTATTTGCCACATACCAACTCATACCATAATAAAGCATATTGAATGAAAACTTCATTATATTCATATGCTTCTTCATAGTTTGAAACTATTTACAATTTGTTTCCATAGCCAAAAGCTATTACATTTCTATCCCTCAATTGAACTTCACAAAAGTTGGGATTTACAAAAAGACTACCCTTTTATACAAAAGAGGGTTTTACGTCACTACACACATATCTATAATTCTAACATTCTAATAATGCATAACAGCGTCCTCATGTTTCTCATTCACAATTTTCGCTACAATATCCCGACTAATAGTGTGACGGGTTTGTCCTGATTCCATAGGATGACAAGCAACTTTCAGCTTGAAATCCTTATGAGCACTCTTATGGATGTAAGACATCCGTGCTATCTTCCGATCCTACTCCCCTAGTTCTTTACGAAGCTCATCGACCTCCTTCTTAAAATCCCTAGCCTTATTTATCATGAGCACCTTCTCATCATGCTCTGACTCAAAATCTGCTTCTGCAGACTCCTTCGCGATATAAAGAACACTAATCTCTTCATTCTGATTCTGCACAACTGTACTCAGTTGCGCATTCTTGTCAAGCTCTACCAGATACAATGATCTCATTGCATCTGGAGGTGATGACTCTGGTGTAGGTACCACCGTACCAACCGACATTACCTTTATTCCCTCCTCCACATCGTTCATCATATGAAGATATGATGCTATATCCATCTCTCCCTCGGAGTAGTTCTCCTCAGAAAAGTACTCCTCTGGTTCTGACTCCTCTAGAATCACTAATGGTACCTTCGCCACTGGCATGGGTACAGGCTCTACTCTGTTCACCAACTCGTCGTTCACCACATGTATACCTCTATACATTAAGCTATCGTTCGACATCCTACAATAACACATATGTTGATTAGTACATAACACACCATAGTATAAGAACAAATCACATTTAATTTATTTAGGGTTACTTTCTATCTTTTAAATCTTCCGGTACTGAGTTTCCTCAATACCTTATTGTCTCATTCAACTCAAGTAAAGCTCGAGTTTACTTCCTTCAGACTTCTCTTCCTTAACGAGGTTATTAGCCTAAGGTTCTTACCCCCTTAAGTTTTATAACTTAATGCTTTGATACCAACCTGTGACGCCCCCAAATCCGGGTCTCTTCCAACCCGACTTATGGTGCTCCACGGTGCTACAGTTCACACGAATATTCAATTGAAATGCCTCAACAGAACGAATATGTCTTATATATATTCCAAAATAATACTACCGTTCCCCAGGTTCTTTATAACCGTTACATTTGTTCTTGTCATAATATCAAATATTATCATTACAAACCTAAACTACTACATAGGTAATCTACAAGTTCACTTTAGCCTTCCCTTTATCCTTGTCGAATCCTTCGGTCCATTCGGTCTAAGCTGGATTCATATGGTTCAAGCAAGAGTGAGCATAACAAGCTCAGCAAGTACAACAATTTCATTTTAAAAGCATGCTTGGAACATAGGAATCGTATATCTTCAGTAACTGGATAATAGTTACGAAGTACTATCAATAACTTAAAATATCATTCATTTTCCTTCAAAATATTTTACCAGAATAATATTTAGTAAAACACCAAATCTGGTCCAAGACCATGAGCGTTTCATAATTTCTTTGAAAAGGATAACCCGACACGAAGTCCGTAAGTCCGGCATATCTTATGAGCACTTCTAGGTGATCAACCTATAGTACTCTACGTTGATCAACACTACATCCATTAAACGTGTGTACGTTTAAGTTGTGGCAACCTCGCGTGCCCATCAAATACTCGATGAAAATACATTTGTTTATTCATATTCAGGCTTACCTTGTATTCGTATCAAACATTTGGCCTAGGATAGCGTTATCAATTCTATATTGAAAGACTTGTAAATAAATCAATCAATCTATCAAAATTAGTCTAGCCATGTTAAAACTGGCATCGACTCCTTCTTTAAAACCATACATAAATCTCATAACTTGAATCATTTGAAAACTTGGCTAACACGAAGATTAGACAAGAGTTTAAGAAAACTTGCCTTCAACGTCTACTATAGTAAAATTACGTTTCTTTTGAGTCTTTACGGTCTCTACAACACACAACCACATAACATACCACATTAGGTCATGAATGAACATACATGGTTCCTAATGAATCTTACCCTTCTTCTCAATCTAATCATGTATTAGATTTGTTATTATTGGTTCCGGCTTGTCGTCGTTCTTTTACATCGTTCTTACCAACTTCTTTCTCTTTTATGTCTTAACTGAATTTACTTCGTTAATAAAGGTCAATTCGACTTCTTAATCTTCCTTCTAGCTTACTAACGTTCTTACGTTATTAATCGAAACTCGATCGTCATTGATTCAGTACACTTATTGCATACCGTTCATGTTCACGTAACCTTTAACAACTTTTAGTTGTAATTCTAAATGTTATTGTTATCATTGAAGATATTACTTTAAGTTAATTAATTCATCATCAATTAACTATCTTTCATTTCGTATACTTAATCATACTTATTTCTTTAACAAAACTCGTTTCGAGTATTTATCTGCCCTTACGACTTATTATCGTTAATAGTTTTATTATTACTAACTTACGTTCAATTAATCTTTCCTTCAACCTTTAGTCGTTAATCTTAAGGTCTTTAACATCTTTAATTGATGTTACTTTAGGTTTAACAATGATATGATTCACCATTATCAATTTACTTTCCCTTTACATTCATTATTTTTCCTCTCTGTGCTTCACCTAATGTTGGCACTGCAGCGCCAACTTTTGCTCTACAACTCGCGTTGCGGCGCGGGTGTTCTGTACTTAGGACTCGATCACGGCGCTGCGACGCCATCTCCTTTGCAACTCGCCACATTGCAGCACCAAACTTCAGTAGCTCACAGCCCTTTGTGGCGCTGCGGCGTGACTTAATTTACCTTGACTAGCGCCGCGGCGCCAGTACTCAGCACCAGAAAATTTTGACAGTTAACTTTTTATGTGAGATTCCCGGGCTCATAACTTCTTCGTTATAAGTCCGAATTGGTTCGTTCAAGAGCCTACGGTTCACAAATCACGTACTCTACGTGATCATGCAAGAATTTTATCTATTTGACTTTGTTTACTAAAATTCCACCTATTAGTCCATTTTTAACGAAAACGATAAACGTTCGTGAACGTTCAACGCTCGTTTCTTCGTTCTAAGTCAGAATTCGGTCATTCTCGAGTCCGCAACTCTATAATGCCAAATAAGACTTGTCTCCATTGAAAACCAATATTTCCAAGCTCAATATCAAAATTTGACTTCTATTCCGAGAATTTCACGAATTCGACGATTATCGTCTAATCGTGAAATTACGGCTTAACTTCGTTTCTTATGATTTGGTCATCGTTTCAAATTGATTTTATCCAACATACTAACATCTTAACATACTTACTTCATTAACTTATAATCATGATAAGTTATTACTTGTTCTTTATGAGTTTATAACTTTTAAAAGTACAAACTACTTATGTTTCCATTTCTCATGACTTATGATTTCTTTTTACATGACTTATCAAGGTTCACGATTTCTAACCATCATTCTTGCTTCTTGTTAACATACTAACTTCATTTGTGTAAACATGTTACAAGTTCATATATGTTCATTATAAGTTCATAACTTATTTATGTTTGAATTACTTATTCATGACTTATACGGCTTATTAAGACTTAAGCCCTTGATTCATCATTCCAACTCCTTCTTAGCATACATGTTCTATCACTACCCACTTCTCTATCAATGAAAGAGAAAGAGAATCATGGCTTAGGATTACTTACTCTCGATGTTCTCTTGCTAATCCTTCTTTTTGCTCTTTGAACTATAAACTCTAGCTTTTCTAACTTTTATAGCTTATTCTCTCAAGTAACTAAGCACTTAAAATGTTGGATGAAATACAACAACCAACAAAATGAAAACTAAGCTTGCTATTTATAGGCACCTCAAAGTTGGGGTATAATGGTCATTAAGCCACTTCCACCTCCTTTGTAAGACCCCGAATTTTATGAAATAAAAGTATTCAATTTTTCTTATAATTACTATTCAGTAAATAGTTAAATTGATAAATGTTAAAGTTAAGGGTGATATATGATTTTTTTTCAAAATACACAAGTGGTTATAAAATAATCATTGTTGTCGGGGAATATTCGTTTGGTCGTGGAATATTCTTTCTGTCGGGAAATATTCGTACGACGGCACAGCTATTTGTGGGCCCCATAACGAATAACTGTCGGGTGAAGAAAACGACAAATTTGAGTTTTTACAAATAACGACGTAGTTGTTACTGTTAATACTGTTAAAATACCCGGTGGTTAAAATACAGTAATACGCGTTATTGCACAGTAGCACACGGTATTGCACAGTATTTTTGAAATTATTGATTCTTACGTAAGAAGGCACTACTCAATAATTGTTACAGTAATTACTGTTCAATATTTTATTATTGATTCAATAATTGCTGCATTGATATTTTATATTATTGTTGTTTCAATAATTGTTGCTGCACAGTATTTTCTTTTATCAGATCAATAATTCATATTATTTGAATAATATTATTAGATAACATTATTGTCAATATCTAGAAAGTTCTGTCTAAGGAGAGGTTTGGTCATCTAATTGCGCGCCAGTAAGGAGAAATTCTTATTGGAAAGCCCCCTCTTTCCTGGGAACGGCCTGGTTGTCATAAATGTGATTCTGTAATATTATTTGTGAATAATTAATTATTGATTCATATGATAAGAAAATATTTATTTTATGTGGATATAAATGAGGGATATATTTTTGTGGTTAAAAAATGAAGGAGTTAATGTTGAGATTTTTATCCGTATTTTTGTCGGAATGGAGGTATTAAAAATCAGGGTTTTTGAGATATTTTGCGGGGGTTATAATTTTTAATCCGACCGTTGGATCGTGGTAATTTTTGGATATGTTATACATATATAAGTTGAGTATATGCCCACAAATTTTGAACCGTTAAAAATGAACGTATGATTTATTATGAATTTTACGAGATGACTGGTTCAGAAATTGTTGAATTTTCGGAGTTTATCATTTTGGTGGAAAATTCTAGAATTGGTGGACCCCACTTGTGGTTGGTGAAGAAATGTGCTGAATTATATTTCAAATATGGTGGGTGGGAATAGTAGCAGGTAAAGCCATCAGGTTGCAGGTCAAACCTACCAAAATTTTCCTATAAATAGAGGGCTAAGTTAGAATTGAAAAGCACACCAAAAAAAACATAAGCTTTCTCTCTTTCTCTCTCTATATTATGAAGCATATTTTGTGAGTTTTTAGATACTTGGTGAGTTGCTATTCATCAGTGCAAGTTTCCTTCGGCTTTGCATACCGATCAGAAGTACTGCTCTTTTAAGGTAAGGGATTGTAAGGGATAGTAAGGGATAGTAAGGGATTTTAAGGGTTGTTATGTTTTTCAGTTTCGTAATTTTTCTGAACTTCAAAAATTCTGGAAAAATTTGAAATGATATTTTGATGAGTTTTATTGATTGTGTCCAAAAATGGTGATTTTTGGATGTATAGATTGAGAGTTATGAATTTTATGAGAAAAGACTATTTTAAAAGTAACAGCTTATAATTCCTTGTGGTTAACTCCAAAATTGATGAAATTTTTATTGGGAGTACATGTGTATGATAGAAGTATACTCTGTAAATTTCAGAATTTTTGGACAAAAGTATAATTTTTGATAAATGTCTAAATATTCGATGGTTTTGGCCATATGAAAAATAGTAAATGAGTTTTAAAAATTCTGAGAAAAATATATGTTCAATATTGGACTATATTATGCTAAATCCCAGAAAAGAAATATTTTTGGAACTGATTTGATATTTTTCATGAAAATAGACTAGTTATGAGTAAATGAATTAAATATGTTATGTGAAGTAAGAAAATTAGAAAATAGGATTTTATAGCTTGAGAATCCTATATGAGGTATATGCAGATTTTTGATGAGGATTTTGGTTATTGGTAATAAAATCTTATGAGTTGGTATTTTTGAATGATTAAATGCATTATTTAGTAAGTGTAAACAATTTAAATAAATTGTTTATAAGCTTAAGAAATGTTATTCTTTCAATATCATTATACCGAAATATTGGTATGGATTTTATTGTGGAATTTCTACCTTTTTGTGTCGGAATTACTATTCATGAGTTACTATTCACGAATTACTATTCACGAGTTACTATTCACGGGTACTATTCAAGACAAAATTGGTTTCTTTTTTCTAACTAAATTATAGTTGATTTATGAATATTACTCTTGAGATTAAATCTAGATGTTTTGATTATATTGATTTTACTATTATATATAACATTTTTATAACCTTGATGTTGAAATTCTCTTTCACTGGAGTGTAAAGATGGGTAGATTATTGGTATGATCATGACTAGGGTTCTCTTTGGCCTGTAGTGCAAAGTTGAATTGTGACTGGTATGATCATGACCATTGAATTTATAATTGAATATCTTAAGCTTAAGTGCAAAGGTGAATTGATCAACATGGTTATAATTATTGTTTATATAAATTCTGAAATGATTATATATTTCTTTGAGATATGAATATATTTGGCCTGTAGTGCAAATATGAATTGTTGATGAATATCTTTGGCATGTAGTGCAAAGATGGCCTGTTGGTGAATATCTTTGGCCTGTAGTGCAAAGATGAACTGTTGTTGAATATCTTTGGCCCGTAGTGCAAAGATGGTTTGTTGATGAATATCTTTGGCCCGTAGTGCAAAGATGGATTTGTTAGTATGATTATAAACAGGAATTGTGATTTGGTATAACCATGATCTTTGATGTTTCAGGTAAAGACAGGTGATGAAAATATTCTTCGTCCTGGGTGCGAAGAAAAATTTATAGTCACAATTATGATTATGAGTTATTCATATGATTGTGGAAAGGAACTGTTGAGTGATGTTACATGGATAAAATATTGTTGGTGGATTTTTAACATGGAGAAGATAATAGACTTTATAGTCTATTTGACTCTTCTAATGGATTGCTCGTTCCGCTGCAACTATGGTTGAAATTTTTATCATTTACCATATGTTCTAAATCTCTGATTTATTGTTGATGAAGGCTATTGATAATTGAATTATCTTTGGTCATGATATTCTTTACTGAGCTAGTTGTGCTCACCCTTTTGCTTCACAATTCCTTTCAGGTAATAAGAGTGTAGCTGGGTCGAGCGGGGGTAACAAGGGAATAGAACGGTGGTCATCATTTAGTAGTTATATTTGGTGAAGAAAATAGGGTGAGGCGAACCCAACGTTGGAAGGGTGTTTTGTCACTATCATACAAGATGTCTAATGACATACAACCTCGTGTCATCATAAGACAGGGTTGTGCTCATCCACTTGCTGAGTATATCTATGGGCACTACCTATATAATCTTGGTGTTTGTTTGAAGTATAATTCTCAATTAGAGACAGTGGAGATAATGATAAGTCAAGAGAAGACTCACCATTGGGAAGAATATGATAGTAATCTTTTCGTTTTTCTTTGGGTCAACCAAGGATAATTCTGTGGCCATATGATATCTATCATAACCTAGACGCGTGGCCTCCCATGTACGAAGGTTTCCTTGAGCACTTCCCAAAGATTCTAATTTCTAAAACAGTTTTTGACTATACCTTTATGTAAGGTGTTATTGTGAGGTGATGTCCACGGTTGGAACATGAGTCACATTTGATATATATTTGTATCCAAACTCACAGCATATGTGTTGTTGTATTTTGCACGACAATTGTTGTAATAAAGTTGTAGTTATTTTCTGTACCATGTATTTGACGACTCAGAATGGGTTGGGTGGAATGGACCTATTTTGGGGTTGTTACATCCTTAATATTCATTACTTTGTCCCTAAGTAAACTTGGCATCCACACCTTTTACTTGGCCATCACAACACTTGATCACCACTTATCTTAGCCATTAAGTTTGCTTGCTCCCTACTTTAGATTATCCATGGTTTGCCCCATGGGTTTAAACCATCCTATAACCCATTGGTTATTTACTTTGGGCTTTAACTTAATTAACTTAACTTAATCATTTGGGCTTGCATTAAATTGCTTTAGGACTTTATCTTAACAACCATTTGGGCTTTAATACTACATAATCTTGGGCTTGCTTATTAATTCTTATTGGACTTCACAAATTGCTACACAATCCTTTAAGTCCATTATATTTGGCCTAAAGCCTTATAACGTATTCTATACGTATTATTATCGTATTCTGACTCGTATATTAATTCAACATATACAACCTACCATTATTCATACACACTCGTATAATACCTCATATCGTACTCGAATTCATTACTTCGTATAATACCTACGTATTATACGATCATTAATTAATTCATTAATCACATTACATTTCCTTCTTGTAAATCATTTTCCCTAATAGTTAGGTTTTAAGTCCGCAGGCGAAAAACTGTGTTTTCCATAACTGAAATATTATTGGATATCCCATCTCACCTTGATATTCTATAATTATGTATTTTTCGGAAGTTCAAAAATAATTCCCGAGCAGAAATGCGTGAATAGTATTTTTCAAAAAATTTCTCGAAAAACTTTTATTTTCGTCTTGGAAATTGAAACACTTTAGTTCTATCAAGTAGCCAAAATACTACGACATTCCGATATGTCTAGGTCATAGAACGACCTTCAATTAGCTTACTCCATAATTAATCAATTAAATTCATTTAATCCTTATAATTAAAAAAAATTTTAATTCTCCTAAAAATCCAATTTTCTCGGGCGTTACAGTTTATATGACCCCTCAGCATGATATGAAAATTTTTACTCTTTAGAGTGATGATGTGGTAGTATGTGATGATGGGTATGAAATTATATGAACTCGTTAAACACGGGTAGAATTTGTTATGATTGGATAAAGGTTATATTAAAAACCTATCTTTGGTGAATGAAAGCAGTAGGGTGTAATAGGTTAAAATTTCAAGGATGGAATTCTCAGAAGAAGAGGTTAAATATATGTACTTTTTGTTGCAATAGTGATTCTGGGGACAGAATCCTTATAAGGGGGGAAGCATGTGACATCCCAAAAATTCATAAGATCTTGAATGATTAAATTAAAGGTTAAAGAATAAAACCTAGAGTGGAAATAGAGGAATGATTTAAAATTCTTAAAGAAGAACCTATATGGTTTACTATTTGAATAGAATTAAGAAAATAAGGGTTACAAAAATTCAAAACCTAGAAGGAAATTATATTTGGAAGTATGTTAAGAATAAGGTATTATGTTACTTTTAACTTTATGTGAATTAATGAAAGAAATTATAAGAATGATTGAATTTTTTTAAAAGAAAGAAATAGATTATGAATGTGGAAAATTTATTAAGGAAATAAATTTCAATACAGAGATATTATAAGAATAAAGCGAATGTGTATATGTACACACACACACACACAGATATATATATATATATATATATATATATATATATATATATATATATATATATATATATATATATATATATATATATAGTGATGTGCTATATATTTTAGCAAGAGGAATGATAAGGATAAATATTTTTTGACTTATGTGATGTATGTATGTGATTAAATAAATAAAAATATTAAGTATATATATTTATTTATTAAAGAAAATTTAAATAGAAAGTTACATAACCTAATTATAAATTAGGTATCGGAATTAGATAACTTAAATATTTATCTTTATTTAGTGGTCCTAGTATTTAATTATATATTAGTGTCCTAATCTAAGAGAATTGTGGATCATGTCTCTACCTACTAAATTAATTTGTGTGAATATGTGAGTAAGTGAATATGAATACTATGGGATGATTTATATTTGTTTATTATATAAACAAATAAAAGAAACTAAGGTAACCTAATTATATATTAAGAGTGAAAAATTGAATAACTTAAGGGTTATGATATGAGAGAATCATAGTATTTAAAATATATACTAATTCCAAGAGATTTATTTTATACATCTTAATTAATTAGTTTTATAACCTAATTATTGCAAGTCTAATTGGGTTAAGAAATTAAGAGTACATGAATAAGGATTTAAATTGTAATTGAAGAAATGGAAACCTTAATGAAATAATTAGGGTAGGATAAAATAGAAGGCATTGGAATATGTTAATTTTCCATGGCCCAAGAAACTAATTTAAAAGCCCAAAAGATTAAAATAGTAGCTCAAATTTGGAGCCCAATTGAAGAGGGGCATTTTTGACATTTGATATAATAAATAAGCATTAAAAGGAAAGCAAAACTTGGAAGAGAATAGGCCAAGTGGTCAGATTTTTGAGGAGAGGAAAAGGGAGAGCATGTCATCATTTCCAACTCCACATGTTTCAAAAGATATTTACCCACCATCTTAGCTAGGTGTCAAATGTGTTATGAAGCTACCACATTTAATTAGTCTAGTAAGTAATCTATGTGATGATTAAGGAGATATAGAGAATTGGTGGAGAATGGAAAGGCCACATGGCTGGTGAAATGAGAAGAGGAGAAGGAGGATGGGTATAGATATTTGTTATATATCTATATCTAATAAAAAGCTATCTTATTTCTTTCTCTTTCATCTCCTTCATTTAGCTAACATAAGAAACTAACGAGGGAGATAGAAGGAAGAGGGGCGACAACCATGAGAGGTAGAGAGGAGAGAGAAATGTTATCCATGGAAGAATAAGAAGGAGAGCATATGAATCAAATGTATAAATACCTTTTATTTATGTATTTTTGATTATTCTAAATCAAAACTTGAGTCTATATTTCTAAACTCAAAAAATTGGTATTTACTTATTGATGAGTGTTTTATGTTTAGATATACCCATATTGGGTGTTGATTTGTTTGGAAATCAAAAGAAAAGAAAAATAATTTTTCTAGTTTAGAAAACCATAATTTTTATGTACTTTGGATTTCCACCATTTTTGATCTACACCTTCTTTTTGCGATCTGTCAAATAGGGGTGCTAAATATGTAAGTTAATTACTAAAATCAAGTGGTAGCACTCAAAAATGTTGAGTTCTTAGTCCGTAGTGGCTGTTTTAGAAAAAATAGTTTCATTTTTTTAAGAGAAACAAACTGTTTTGGTCTAGTCATTGCCAGGGGTAGTTTTGTCATTTTTCTAACATTAAAAAATTCTAGAAAAATTTGGGATGATAATATGATGAGTTTTCTAACATTTTTAAGTGGAATCACTAAAAAAAGAGTTGTATATTTCCGTATGGACTGTTTTTAACAAAGTACGAAAAAGTGTAAAATTCCTAAAACCTACTACCACAGATTTTGCAAGGGCAGTTTGGGCCACTTAATTAGTGAAATAAATTCCAACCTTTTGGGATATGAAAATATATGATATAAAGTAGCTCATGTCCAAAAAGAAGCTCATTCCGACTTAAATTGACCAAATTATGGTCATTTTAATTTTTGTGATTTTCTGACGAAAACGGCTATAACCGAAGTTCTATAACTCCAATGACCACGAAATTTAAACTGAAAGTTCACGTTAACATGTGTAAGATTAAGCAATGAGAGTGTATAACTCTTATACCCTGATGTTGGTAGAATTTCTAATTACGCTCATACGCAAGTGCACGTGGTCAACAAGTAATATACTTATAAGTAAAAGTATCGTTCCCACATAGATTATTATGAAATTAATCCTAACAATTACCAGCTTTCTATGAATCCAAATTTTATTAAACTATCCAAATCAATGATTATAAATGTTAAAAACTAATATATTAAAAATACCAATCAATCAAAACAACCTAAAACCCGTAATTTTAAGTAAATAATGAAGAATTAGGCTTACAACTTCACTTTAAGTCTCACTTCGATTATTACACCTTATTTAAGTTCAATTCACTATCCCAGTTTATTAATCAAGAACACTTAGGTAGAATTAGCCATCTCTCGATGCACTAATACCGTATTAACTTAAATTCAAAAATTTGATAGAATTAAGCCAAACACCCTAATCAACTAACTCACTATATCTCTATATGAATTGAAATCAAATAAGGTTTAAATTCAAGTTATCTACCCGATTACATGCGATGTTAAGCATATCTCGATCCTAACATTCATCAAGATTCCATAATAATACAGAATTCAAGAACACATGCTAAAGTGAATAAGTCTAGATTCATACATCATCTCTCGAATCCATACAAATCCACACAAAATTGGTGATCAAACAATTCATAAATTAAAACACAAATCACAATAGATAAACTGAATTGATAGATTATTAAACTGAAATTAAGGCTTCACAATCATCGTTCAACCATAAAGATCCATCATAAGCCTAAAAAATAACTTAGTTCATCATAAATGAAATAAAAACTGAAATAATAAAAGAATCCATCATCCCAATTATAATAATTGAATTAAAGAATTAGAATGAATACAAAACCACCCTTCTTCTTCGCTCCAATTTGCAATCTTCATGATTCTGACCTTCACTTCTTTCCTCCAACATCCTTCACTCCAATTAGGGCTCTAGCTTGTAATTTGGTTAATTGTTGTTAATTCTCTCTGTTGTAATGTTATCTCTAGCACAAGACATGTATTTAGTCCATAAACCGACGCCAAATGAAGTCCCAAGCCATGCCCACTTGTTCCCTTTCATGTTGCTGCAGAACTCTAATTGCAACATAACTCCTGTTCTTGCCCCGACGGGGGTTTTTGTTCTATAGAGGCCCACCCCGGCGGGGGGTGGGGGGGGGGGGGTCATTCTGTAGTTGCTCAAGTACCCCCGCCCCGGCGGGGGTTTTCTTTGTATTCATGCCCACCCCGAAGGGGGGTAGTTCTGTAGATCCACAATTTTGCTCATTTCGTTGCCACTTCCTGTCACAATGCCACCTTTATGCCACGAATGTTATGCCATGCCAGCTAAACATAAAACAAACATACACAAATAAAAATGAACATAAATACACAGGATTAACACAGTTTAAGTCCGAATTAGAGGCCGATTCGTAGGTATAAAATCCACACATCAAACTCCCCCAAACTTTAACCCGTGCTAGTCCTCGAGCGCAAAACAAAACAAAAATGCTATGCAATGAAATACAATGCAATGCAATGGAATGCAACTAATCTACATGCCTACGACTCCAGCAGTAGTGATAGAAACAAGTCTGTTCAACCAGCCTCAGAGAAATCAAGTAAACATGCTAATACCTCATATAAAAACAAATTAATAATTTCTCAATCAATCATCAAATCTTAAACTGTTATCACTACTATACTGCGTGTGTGCTCAACACCTATGCTAACTGTTACAAAATCAAATTTAACACATAACAGGTCTCTTTGAAGGCATGATGCAGTGTATGTAAGACCCCAACTTTTATGAATAAAGATGAATTTTTCTCTAAATATCATTTTTGAATATTACGGTGTGAATTTGTTATAATATTATAGTTGTGGGTAATACTTACAAATTTTGTAAAGTAAGCAAGTTGTTATAAAATATTCGTTTGGTCTGAGAATATTCGTTTTATTAGGGAATTTTCGTATGACGTCACAATTATTGGTGGACCCCACAACGAAATTACTGTTGGAGTTAGAAAACGACATAAATAACTTTTTATGAAAATAACGGCAAAAGTTTTACCGTTAACTGTTGAAATACCCGGTGATAAAAGTACAGTAATATGCGCTATTGCATAGTAACACACGATATTGTACAATATCTTTGATTATTGATGCTTACGTGAGAAGTCACTCAGTTTTATTTAATTATTGCCACAGTAATTGCTGCATAGTATCTCACGTTATTGATTCAATAATTGTCACAATATTTTATATTATTAAATCAATAATTGAGGCGACAAAGTTATTCATATTATTATTTGTATTATCGACGATGTCTATAAAGTTCTATCGAGGAAAGGGGTTTGTCACCTAATTGCGCGCTAATAAGGAGAAATCCTAATCGGAAAGCCCCCTCTTTCCTGGAAATGATCTGATTGTTAATATTGTGAGTTATAATATTAATGATGAATGTGTTTTGAGAAGCCAAGTGAATTGAGATAAATAGAGGGGTTTTTATTGAAGTATTTGCTGTAAGTTTTGCTTATTATATGGATTCTCACTTACTCATTTTTCAAAATAATCGGTAGAAAGTTATTCAGTATATATATATATATATATATATATATATATATATATATATATATATATATATAATATAATTGTGTGTGTGTGTGTGATTCTGCCGTGAGGGCAAAGGATTATATATATATATATATATATATATATATATATATATATATATGTTTTTATATAAAATAGAATATATTATATTTTTTTGCATTGTACTGCATAGTGTATGCATAGTGCCGCATAGTAAAATCAAAATTTTTAAAAGTTTTTAGTCGGTTGAGCGCCCGTGATTCCTACACTGTTCACCCGTGAATTTCTAAATTCAAATAGTGCCATGTCATTCTCCTATAAATAGGATGCTTAGTTTAGAATTTAAAATCACACCAGAATTAGAGGATTCTTTTTATATAATATTGAGCGTATTTCTTTTGAGTTTAAGGAAGCTTTGAGCGTAGAAAATAATATAAGTTTTCTTCAAGAATATCCCATCTATACCAAACGAAATACTCTCCTTTTTAAGGTAAGGGATATTATTTTTGTTCAATATTCGGAAGAAATAATATTTTCTTCTATACGTACTCTGTAGTATGTAAGGGATACTACAGGGACCCACGTGATGATGTCAAATATACGAGTAGAACTTACTTTAATCGATAAGGTTAAAGCTGCTCAAGCTACAGACCTGTAGCTGATGCGTATGCAGAAGAAAGTGCAAGAAGGTGCTATTTCGGAAGCAAGAATCGATGAAGAAGGAATACTACGAGTCAACTCCAGACTTTGTGTTTCTAACAACCCTGATTTATAGTATAAAATCATAATAGAGGCGTACAACACACCATTTGTAATCCATCCTGGAAGTACCAAAATGTATCGTGATCTTCGACATATATTTTGGTGGAGCAATATGAAGAGAGAGATCGCGGAGTTTATCTCAAGGTGTTTAACTTGTCAACGAGTCAAGGTGGAGCATCAAGTACCAAAAGGTCTATTACAACCACTTGAAATTCCAGAATGGAAGTGGGAGCACATTACCATGGATTTCGTTACTGGTCTTCCCAAGGTTTCTCAAGGCATAGATGCGATTTGGGTCATTGTTGATAGATTCACCAAGTCTGCTCATTTCTTACCTATACGAGAAACTTATTCACTTGAACGTCTTGCTCGTATTTACTTAAATGAGATTGTAAAACTGCATGGTATGCCATTATCCATAGTTTCTGATCGAGACCCAAGATTCACTTCACGATTTTGGGTTAGTTTGCAAAAAGCTATGGGCACAGATTTATGATTTAGTTTGACATATCATCCTCAAATGGACGGGCAGTCGGAGGAGACTATTCAAACTCTTGAAGATCTATTAAGACTCTGTGTCCTTGACTTCAAAGGAAGTTGGGACAAGTTCTTGCCATTAGTGGAATTCTCCTACAATAACAGTTATCAAGTAAGTATTGGCATGGTTCCATTCGAGGCGTTGTATGGACACAAGTGTTGTTCTCTAGTATGTTGAGATGAGGTGGGTGAAGCAACGTTGTTGGGACCGAAATTGATACGCATGACAACATAAAAGATTCAAATGATCCGACAACGTATAAAGACCTCACAAGATCGACAAAAGAGTTATGCTGATCTTCATCGAAAGGACGTGGAATTCAATGTTGGAGATCATGTGTTGTTACGTGTTGCTCCATGGAAGGGAGTCACAAGATTTGGAAAGAGAGGAAAGCTCAATCCTTGATTTATTGGCCCATTTGAAATTCTCGATCGAATAGGAACTGTGGCCTATAGACTCGCCTTACTGCCAAGTATGTCTCGTGTTCATAATGTTTTTTACATATCTATGTTACGTAAATATGTGGAAGACCCGAACCACATTATTGAATTAGAATTAGACGAGATAGTAGAAAATTTAACGTATGAAGAGGTACCCGTGAAAATCTTGGATAAGAAGGAACATATTCTGCGCTCCAAGGTTATACCTCAAGTAATTATTTTGTGGAGAAACCACGATGTTGAGGAAATGACATGGGAGTTAGAATCAGAAATGAAATCAAGATATCCTCACCTCTTCGATATACCAGGTACGTACACCAATTTTGAGGACGAAATTTCATAAGAAGGGGAGGTAGTAAGACCCCAACTTTTATGAATAAAGATTAATTTTTCTCAAAATATATTTTTGAATATTTTGGTGTGGATTTGATATAATATTATAGTTGTGGGTAATATATATAAATTTTGCAAAGTAAGCAAGTTGTTATAAAATATTCGTTTGGTCGGGGAATATTCTCTTTTTCAGTGAATATCCATATGACGACACAATCATTGGTGGACCCCGCAATATATATATATATATATATATATATATATATATATATATATATATATATATATATATATATATATATATATTTTGCTGTCAGAGTTAGAAAACGACAGAAATAACTTTTTATAAAAATAACGGCGAAAGTTTTATCGTTAACTGTTGAAATACCCGGTGATAAAAGTACAATAATATGTGTGGTTGCATAGTAGCACACGGTATCGATTATTGATGCTTACGTGAGAAGTCACTCAGTTATACTCAATTATTGCTATAATAATTATTGTTCAATATTTTATTTTATTGATTCAATAATTGCTACGTTGATATTTTATATTATTGATTCAATAATTGTCATTCCACAATATTTCAAATTATCAAATCAATAATTCATATTATTTGAATAATATTATTAGATAGTATTATTGACAATGTCTAAAAAGTTCTATCGAGAAAAGGGTTTGGTCACCTAATTGTGCGCCAATATGGAGAAATCCTTATCGAAAAGCCCCCTATTTCCTGAGAACGACCTGGTTGTCAATATTGTTGTTCTGTAATATTATTTGTGAATAATAAATTGTTGATATATATGATAAAAAAATATTTATTTAATGTGGATTTAAAAGGAGGAATTTTTAGCATGTGACATTTGTTGAAAGTTGGTATTTTATCTTTTTTCGATAAAATAATTCATTCAAATATATTATTATAATATTACATTATAGTAGTATGATGTGATTATATAATAGTATGATTTTTAATTTGAATGGTAGGATTATTATAGTAAATTCATGGTATAAAAGTAAACTGAGGTGAAAGAGAACAAATTGAATTTGAATTCTGATGATGTAAGCAATGATGTCATTGAAATAATGAGGTAATCAATGATGTCATCGGAACGATGAGGTAATTAATGATGTCATATGATTGATGATGTAAGCGATGATGTCATAAATTATGGTAAAAAGACTATTTTACCCTTACTTTGCCAAGCATATAAATAGAAACTCATTTCTTCATTATTTTTTACCAATTCATTCAAGCTATAGAGAGAGAAAGTATAGAAAGAATAAGAGAGAAAGAAGAAGAGTATTCTGTTACTACACTATTGTAGTATCCAATCTCCTACTAAGGTAAGGGGTATTATTTCTTTCGTATTCGTAAGTGATATTATTTTTGTTCAATATTCGTAAAAAATAATATTTTCTTCCATACTCTGTAGTATATAAGTAATATTATTTCGTTTCATATTCCTAATTCTACACTTATGTTGACAAATATTGCTTCTATACTCTATAAAATTAGTAGAATATCCTTGATATTTGCGCTTCATCCAGTATCTTTTCATGAAAATATTATTCTGAGCATTATTGATAAGTTTTAACTTTTTCTTGCCAGAGTACTATTCACGGGGTACTATTCCTAAAGTACTATTTACTCAGTTACTATTCACCCGGGGTACTATTCATGATAAAAATTGATACCTTTTCTGTTCAAATTATTTTTGATACAATATTATTCTTGAATTTTACGCCACAAAGTAGTATCTGTTAGGGTTTCGATACAGAAACGCACAGCGAAAATTAAAATTTAAAGCAATTTCGAAACCCTAAAACAGGATCCATGCGAAAAACCATTAATTCAGTGGTAAGAAATTATACCGATTGTAAAAGCTAGAATCAATGCGGTCGAATCTCCAACGCAATTCAAACGGACTGCGTCTCTACGGTATCCACACGAACGCTCCACACGAATCGTCCTACGATCTGCAGAAGAAGGAAACTCGGTACTAGCCACCAAGGATGAGGATTTTTAAACTGTTTTTCTCTAGTCTCTCTCTAAGAGCGGCTAAGGTTTTTATTTTGACGTAAAACGTAAAGTGACTAATATACATCATATATATAGCAGTTAAGAGGAATTAATCAAAACCTAATGTTATTAAAATCCGAATTTATATATATCTTAATTAAGTCTTACTTAATTAATATACCTATATATAAATTATCCTATTAATTTAAATTTGTAATTTAAAATTATATCAATCATATTGACATATTTAAATCTTTACAATTTAAATTAATTTCCTTTTAATTACGTTCTTTGTGTGTGACCCTATAGGTTATTATTACGTTGGCAATAACCTTAAAATCATATTATAAAGTTATAAACGGTGAGCGGCATCTAGTAATGCATCACTGCTACCCAGGTAATAATAAGATCGATGATTCGATGCAACCTTTTCGTGACCAATGTTTCAATGTAATTTAATCCTTTTAACCTTAATATCCAAGATTAAACTCGAGTCATGGAATGTGTCATACTCTTCATAATTTAATCTGAGTTTTTCTTGATCAATGAGTGGACTATATGAAACAAATCATTATTTGAGCATGACCATGCATTTCATAGTCCTACTCAATCAAGTGGCCTATGGATATCACCCCTAATATATAGGATGGTTAAATTCCATCTAGATCACTCATATTCCTCACACGATTCATGATGTACCCAATAATCACCTTTATAGTCCACCCTATTAAAGGTGACATTTGATGATATCAAAGTACATAAATTCTCGTGTAGTAATATAGTGATTTCAGGTCGGAGGACCATTACATCATTGTCACTATGAGAATTGCTAATGACACTTCGTATAATGCTCCATATAGAATTCTCATGGTGGGTCTGTCCAGTACATCGTTCTCTAACATGTACCTATGCATTGACTTAATATCTCATATATTTATGACTAATGAGATTTGGTCATCAGTCAATCAACATACTAGTCTCAATGCATCATTGTTGTCCCATCAACAATGATACTCGACTAGGGACATTTAAGAACAATGATACTAATTGTAATTATATAATCTCATGTTCAAGTCACATACTTGAAACTATATAATTTGTATCACTATTCTAAGGAATTTTATTATGTTAACAATTATATTACGCAGTAAATAAAACCATAATAAAATCATTTATTTATTCAATCAAATATAATATCAAAATGTTAAGCAATTATATCAAATAATTGGCCTCTAGGGCATAAACTCTAACAGTCTCCCACTTGCACTAGAGCCAATCACTCATGTATCTAATACCCATGGAACTAATGTGACCGTCGTGCTTCTGCTGCGACAAAGCCTTGGTCAGTAGATCTGCAATATTATCATCTGTTGGCACTCTTCCTATATGTACATCTCCTCTGTCAATGATTTCACGAATGAGATGGTACTGCCTAAGTATATGCTTGGATCGTTGGTGAGATCTGGGTTCCTTAGCCTGTGCAATGGCTCCATTATTATCACAGTATAGAGCAACCGGATCAACAATGGTTGGAACAACACCGAGTTCAGTGATGAACTTTTTAATCCATACAGCCTCCTTGGCTGCACTAGAAGCAGCAATATACTCAGCCTCTGTTGTAGAATCAGCTACTGTCTCTTGCTTCGAACTTTTCCAGCTAACAGCACCACCATTAAGGCAAAACACAAAACCTAACTGAGACTTATAGTCATCATTGTCAGTTTGGAAACTAGCATCTGTGTAACCCTTTACTGCCAGTTCGTCTTCACATCCATATACCAAGAATGAATCCTTAGTCCTTTTCAGGTACTTAAGGATATTCTTGACTGCTGTCTAGTGACCTTCACCTGGATTCGACTGGTATCTGCTCGTCATGCTCAAAGCATACGAGACATCCAGACGAGTACATATCATTACATACATGATAGATCTAATTGCCGAAGCATAAGGGATCTTTCTCATACGCTCCTCATCATCTTGTGATTTAGGACATTGGGCCTTAGAGATCTTTACACCATGAGTCACGGGTAAATTTCCTCTTTTCGCCTCTTGGATGCTGAACCGTTTCAACACTTTATCAATATATGTACTTTGACTTAGGCCGAGCATTTTTCTCGATCTATCTCTATAGATCTTGATACCTAAAATATAGGCAGCATCGCCCAAATCTTTCATGGAGAAACATTTTCCTAACCATGTTTTTACAGCCTGTAAGGAAGGAATGTCATTCCCAATAATTAATATGTCATTAACATATAATACTAGGAATACAATGTGACTCCCACTAACCTTCTTATAGACACAAGGTTCATCTTCATTTTTAATAAAGCCAAATTCTTTGACTGCTTCATCAAATCGAAGATTCTAACTCCGAGAGACTTGCTTCAATCCATAAATAGATCGCTGCAGCTTACATACCTTTCCAACATCCTTTGGAGTGACAAAACCCTCAGGTTGTGTCATATACACATCCTCAAGTAGATTTCCGTTAAGGAAAGCAGTTTTGACATCCATCTGCCAGATTTCGTAATCATAAAAAGCTGCAATAGCAAGTAAGATCCTGATGGATTTAACCATTGCCACTGGAGAAAAGGTTTTATCATAGTCAACACCTTGAATTTGTTTGAAATCTTTTGCTACCAGTCGGCCTTTATAGGTTTGTACATTACCATCCATGTCGGTTTTCTTCTTGAAAACCCACTTCCACCCGATTGGTTTTACCCCTTCGGGTGGATCAACCAAAGTCCATACTTGGTTAGTATACACGGAGTCCATTTCAGATCTCATGGCTTCAAGCCATCTCTCAGAATCTGGTCCATTCATAGCTTCTTGGTAGGAAGTAGGCTCATCTTGATCTATGAGCATCACATCACCGTTTTGAGTCACAAAATATCCATAATATCTCTCGGGCTCTTGGCGTGTCCTACCAGATCTACGAATTCCTTGTGTAATTTGAGCAGGTTCACTTTCCACAATTTCTTGTGGTTCCTGCTCACGTTCCAACTCAGGTTCAATGATATTTTGTGGTTCTCGAATTTCTTCGAGTTCTACTTTCCTCCCACTATTTCCTTTAGAGACAAATTCTCTTTCTAGAAAAATACCAGTTCGAGCAACAAACACTTTATTCTCAGAAGGTTTGTAGAAATAATACCCTTTTGTTTCTTTTGGGTATCCCACAAAATTACATTTGTCAGATTTGGGTCTGAGCTTATCAGAATCCAGACGTTTTACAAACGCCTCGCATCCCCAAATCTTCATGAACGACATACTCGGACGTTTCCCAGTCCACATCTCATATGGTGTCTTCTGAACCGTCTTTGTAGGAACACGGTTAAGTGTGAATGCAGCTGTCTCTAGGGCATGACCCCAGAAGCTTATTGGAAGATCTGCATGACTCATCATTGATCGTACCATGTCCAACAAGGTTCGATTCCTCCTCTCAGACACACCATTCCATTGTGGTGTTCCAGGTGGAGTGAGCTGTGATATAATACGACACTCCTTTAAAAGGTCATCAAAGTCTTGGCTTAAGTATTCACCTCCTCGATCGGATCGAAGGACTTTTATGCTTATGCCAAATTAGTTTTGAACTTCAATCTTGAATTCCTTAAACTTTTCAAAGGATTCGAATTTGTGTCTCATTAGATACACATATCCATATCTACTGAAGTCGTCAGTAAATGTAATGAAGTAATAAAACCTACCTCTTGCTAACGAACTCATGGGTCCACATACATCACTATGTATAAGTCCCAATATATCACTAGCCCATTCACTGTGTCCAGTGAAAGGGGCTTTAGTCATCTTGCCTAATAAACAAAATTTGCATTTTTTATATGATTCAAAATCAAATGAATCCAAAAATCCATATTTATGGAGTTTTGATATGCGTTTGTCATTTATATGGCCCAAACGACAGTGCCAGAGATATGTCGGATTTGAATCATTTGATTTAAATCGTTTTGTGTTTATGTTATAGATAGGCATTTCCAAATCAAGAATATAAAGACCGTTAAACAATTGTGCAACACCATAACAAATATCATTTAAGTAAAACGAATAACGATTGTTCTTAATTATAAATGAAAAACCTTTCTTGTCCAAACAAGAAACAGAAACAATGTTTTTCCTTATAGTAGGCACAAAATAACAATCTTCTAATTCTAAAACTAGCCCAGTGGGCAAAGATAAATGATAAGTTCCTACGGCCAGTGCAGCAACTTTTGCTCCATTCCCAACTCGTAGGTCAACCTCTCCTTTCGCCAAAGTCCTACTCCTTCGGAGTCCCTGCACATTAACACAAATGTGAGAACCACATCCAGTATCCAATACCCATGATATAGAAGTAGACAAATTGACTTCTATAACATATTGTTAGAGTTTATGCCCTAGAGGCCAATTATTTGATGTAATTGCTTAACATTTGATATTATTGTTGATTGAATAAATAAATGATTTTATTATGGTTTTAATTACTGCGTAATATAATTGTTAACATAATAAAATTCCTTAGAATAGTGATACAAATTATATAGTTTCAAGTATGTGACTTGAACATGAGATTATATAATTACAATTAGTATCATTGTTCTTAAATGTCCCTAGTCGAGTATCATTGTTGATGGGACAACAATGATGCATTGAGACTAGTATGTGGATTGACTGATGACCAAATCTCATTGGTCATAAATATATGAGATATTAAGTCAATGCATAGGTACATGTTAGAGAACAATGTACTGGACAGACCCACCATGAGAATTCTATATGGAGCATTATGCGAAGTGTCATTAGCAATTCTCATAGTGACAATGATGTAATGGTCCTCTGACCTGAAACCGCTATATTACTACACGAGAATTTATGTACTTTGATATCATCAAATGTCACCTTTAATAGGGTGGACTATAAAGGTGATTATTGGGTTCATTATGAATCGTGTGAGTAATATGAGTGATCTAGATGGAATTTAACCATCCTATATTTTATAGGTGATATCCATAGGCCTCTTGATTGAGTAGGACTATGAAATGCATGGCCATGCTCAAATAGTGATTTGTTTCATATAGTCTACTCATTGATCAAGAAAACTCAGATTAAATTATGAAGAGTATGACACATTCCATGACTCGAGTTTAATCAAGGATATTAAGGTTAAAAGGATTAAATTACATTGAAACATTGGTCACGAAAAGGTTGCATTGAATCATCGATCTTATTATTACTTGGGTAGCAGTGATGCATTACTAGATGCCGCTCACAGTTTATAACTTTATAATATGATTTTAAGGTTATTGCCAACGTAATAATAACCTATAGGGTCACACACAAAGAACGTAATTAAAAGGAAATTAATTTAAATTGTAAAGATTTAAATATGTCAATATGATTGATATAATTTTAAATTACGAATTTAAATTAATAGGATAATTTATATATAGGTATATTAATTAAGTAAGACTTAATTAAGATATATATAAATTCGGATTTTAATAATATTATGTTTTGATTAATTCCTCCTGACTGCTATACATATGATGTATATCAGACTTTAGGTTTTTACGTCAAAACAAAACCCTAGCCGCTCTTAGAGAGAGACTAGAGAAAATAGTTCCGAAAATCCTCATCCTTGGTGGCTAGTACCGCGATTCCTTCTTCTGCAGATCGTAAGACGATTCGCGGAGCGTTCGTGTGGATACCGTAGAGACGCAGTCGGTTTGTATTGCGTTGGAGATTCGAGGCGCAGTCGATTTTAGACTCTCGTTTTCATATTCGGTATAATCTCTAAACCTCTTAATTAATTGATTTTTCACATGGATCCTGTTTTAGGGTTTCGGAAATTGCTTTAAAATTTTAATTTCCGCTGTGCGTTTCTGTGCCGAAACCCTACACATATATACCTGAATCAGAAGTCGTACTTCCTTTCTTTTTCTTCATTTCTTCCAAATAAGCATGACAGTTCCTTTTCCAGTGTCCAGGTTTTCCACAGAAGTGACATTCACCTTCTTTAGCCACCCCTCCTTTAGGTTTTAAAGCCTGTTTGGTTTTGGAATTGGGTTTGGCAACAGACTTAGATCCTATCTTCTTTTTGCCTTTCCAATTTCCCTTAGCATTCCCCTTTTGCACCATCATTATGGGAGCGGGTCCTGCCTTTTTCATGTTGTTCTCGGCAGTTCTTAACATGCTCAACAACTCAGTAAGGGGTTTCTCAATTTCATTCATAAGATAGTTCATAACAAATTGAGAGTAGCTACTGTTCAAAGATTGTAAAACAAGATCAGTTTGGGCTTCCGGAGTGATTGGAAAACCCAACCTATCAAGGTACTCAATATACCCAATCATTTTCAGCACATGTGGACCAACTGGATCACGTTCACCCATCTTGCAGTGATACAACGCTTTGCTTGTATCATACCTCTCCTGTCGAGCATGCCCTTCGAACAATTTCTTGAGATGCTCGATCATCTCATAAGCATCCATTAACTCATGTTGCTTCTGAAGCTCAGCGTTCATGGTTGCTAGCATGAGACAACTCACGTCCAGAGCATCATCTTGATGCTTCTTGTAAGCATTATGCTCCGCACGTGGTGCAGTGACAGCCGGTGCTGCAGGAATGGGCCCATCAAGGACATATAGCTTACGCTCTTGTTTGAGGACAATCCTCAAGTTCCTGTGCCAGTCAAGGAAATTAATCCCACTCAGCTTGTCCTTCTCAAGGACTGATCGTAGTGAAAGACTACTTGTGTTGTTGTTGTTTGCCATTGATATCTACAATTTATAAGTGCCAAAATAATAAGTCAAATTGCAGAGTTGATATTATGTAATTGATAATAGTACATTCAAAATATACCTCTCACTATTTTATTCAAATTAATAGCCCTCACCATTAATTCGGAAAGCATTTTCAATTAAATCTTTCTAGTGAGCCAAGATCCATATTTCATTATGACTTAAGTTAGCTTTGGCTAATCTCTTAAAACATAATTATTTAGGTAGACAACCCTTTGTCAATTATATCATATATAACTCCTGGATAGTTTGGTAAACAATAATTGTTTTTAGTCCATCTAATGGTACCTGCCAAACTCTATGCCTCTAAGTCCACAATCTTATTGAGATAACTTAGTTAAGTCGGGCCCAATGATTTTAACAGTTTGGATATCACAATTATCCTATCGCTTCTTACCTAGATAAATAGGGTACTTTGCTTTGGCAAACCTACATCTATTGATCAAGGTCTTGATGAGTGTTATTCATTGGAAGGCATCTGATTTAGACTTAATAATTTAATGAGGGATTTTATTAATTAATTTAGATCTCACCAATTTTAATCTTATTAAGCATGCACATTATTTATCATATCATATCGCATACAAGCATAAATAAAGTGCAAACTTAAATGTGTCACAGTTATGGCCCAATCCTCTGTCAATATTTTCAAGCTAATGAAAGATTAAAGGTCAATCTAAGGTGGTAAAAGATCTTAAAATAAATAGCTTCCTTGGGTCTTCCTCAAGCATGTGCCTCCTCTCCATCATCATCTTTCATCGTGTTCTCCATCTTGACATCTTCATTGATTACAGATTATTACATGACATAAAGAAACCTCGAGTTACATTCGAGGGGATTTAGATGAGAAGAGAATATTACATTAGAATTTATAGAAAGGCACGATATGCAAGACGTATTTCAAAACCAAAACCACTAACCTATGGGTCAAAAGGCCATAACTGTGCACCATGCATATCACAATAAGCATATAAGAATTTATATAAAATTAAAGAAAAATATATAACAAATTGGGGTCACGACCATCGTGCGCAACGACCGGGGGGGGTCCAAGGGGGGTCTCCCCCCCTGGCGGTGGTCTCGCTGACCGGTCAGCGAGCGGGGTCGGGGGCAACGCCCCTGTATTGCAAAATTTTTCCATACGAATCTCTGAAACAGTTTCAGAATCATACATTTTAATCCACCAAAACACCCATAATAACAAATCATATATGTCCAGTTTCGATTTAATCATATTAAAACGAATAACAGTACACCCAGAATTTATCATATATATCTAGTTTCGATTAATCATATTAAAACGATTCTTCACGCTTCTAATCCGATTAGAACAGTTATATTGTTATTCCACCGATTAAAGATACGATTAACAGTATCATTATATATATATTACCAGAATACATATACAACGGAATATCATATATTCAATTTCATATCGGTAAACATGCATCATCATATATCATATATATCGAATACAATTAAAACACGTAATCTGAATTAATCTTTTCGCAAGTAGCTCTGATACCACTGTTGGGGTTTCGATACAGAAATGCACAGCGGAAATTAAAATTTAAAGCAATTTCGAAACCCTAAAACAGGATCCATGCGAAAAACCATTAATTCAGTGGTAAGAAATTATACCGATTGTAAAAGCTAGAATCGATGCGGTCGAATCTCCAACGCAATTCAAACGGACTGCGTCTCTACGGTATCCACACGAACTCTCCACACGAATCGTCCTACGATCTGCAGAAGAAGGAAACTCGGTACTAGCCACCAAGGATGAAGATTTTTAAATTGTTTTTCTCTAGTCTCTCTCTAAGAGCGGCTAGGGTTTTTATTTTGACGTAAAACGTAAAGTGACTAATATACATCATATATATAGCAGTTAGGAGGAATTAATCAAAACCTAATGTTATTAAAATCCAAATTTATATATATCTTAATTAAGTCTTACTTAATTAATATACCTATATATAAATTATCCTATTAATTTAAATTTGTAATTTAAAATTATATCAATCATATTGACATATTTAAATATTTACAATTTAAATTAATTTCCTTTTAATTACGTTCTTTGTGTGTGACCCTATAGGTTATTATTACGTTGGCAATAACCTTAAAATCATATTATAAAGTTATAAATGGTGAGCGGCATCTAGTAATGCATCACTGCTACCCAAGTAATAATAAGATCGATGATTCGATGCAACCTTTTCGTGACCAATGTTTCAATGTAATTTAATCCTTTTAACCTTAATATCCAAGATTAAACTCGAGTCATGGAATGTGTCATACTCTTCATAATTTAATCTGAGTTTTTCTTGATCAATGAGTGGACTATATGAAACAAATCATTATTTGAGCATGACCATGCATTTCATAGTCCTACTCAATCAAGAGGCCTATGGATATCACCCATAATATATAGGATGGTTAAATTCCATCTAGATCAATCATATTCCTCACACGATTCATGATGTACCCAATAATCACCTTTATAGTCCACCCTATTAAAGGTGACATTTGATGATATCAAAGTACATAAATTCTCGTGTAGTAATATAGTGATTTCAGGTCGGAGGACCATTACATCATTGTCATTATGAGAATTGCTAATGACACTTCGCATAATGCTCCATATAGAATTCTCATGGTGGGTCTGTCCAGTACATCGTTCTCTAACATGTACCTATGCATTGACTTAATATCTCATATATTTATGACCAATGAGATTTGGTCATCAGTCAATCAACATACTAGTCTCAATGCATCATTGTTGTCCCATCAACAATGATACTCGACTAGGGACATTTAAGAACAATGATACTAATTGTAATTATATAATCTCATGTTCAAGTCACATACTTGAAACTATATAATTTGTATCACTATTCTAAGGAATTTTATTATGTTAACAATTATATTACGCAGTAAATAAAACCATAATAAAATCATTTATTTATTCAATCAAATATAATATCAAAATGTTAAGCAATTATATCAAATAATTGGTCTCTAGGGCATAAACTCTAACAGTATCATGTTGACAATTTGGATATTATTGAATTCTGAATAAATTAAATTATAAATCTTTAAAAATTTATCCTTTGCTTTCTTTATATTGAATGCTTATATCATTGTCATCATCTTTATGCTTATATTATTATGAAAGTCATCTTTGACCCGTAGTGCATAGATGGACTGTTGATCGGTATGATTATGACCAGGGATTATTCGGTGTAATCATGACCGTAATGTTACAAATGATGTGATAAAAGTCCTCGTTGGCCCGTAGTGCATTGATGGACAGTTATTGGCATGATCATGACCATTGGTGAAAACACGAATATCCTTGGCCCGTAGTTCATGGATAATTGGTGGTTGTGATACTAATGAATATCCTTGGCCTGTAGTGCAGGGATGATTCGATGATGTGATTTATTTATTAAGCTGAGTCTCAGCAATAATATTGATGATAAACTTTTTAAATCATAGAAGATAGTAGATACCATGCTCTCCTTGACTCTTCTAATGGATTGTTTGTTCCGTTGCAGTTAAACTCGATGTCTATTATATTTTATCAGTTTAACACTATTGAAGGCTAATGATAAATTATTCTACATTATCTCGGTCATAATATTTCTTACTGGGCTAGTTGAGCACAACCTTTTGCTTTCATTGTTCTCTCCAGGAAATGAGAACGTAGCCGGGACTAGTAGGGGAACAGGGTGACGGTCCGAGATAGTGCCTATAGTAGTCCTCACTATTTTATGAAATAGTGTGATAATAAATGTAATGAGGACTTCATTTGAGTTTGAATACTGTCTATAAGACAATACTCGTGTAAAAATTCCCAACTATGCTTTTGTCATATTGTATAAAAGAAGTTTGTATTTGATTTCTGTACCATGTATTTAGCGACCCAAGATGGGTGATGTATACCTATTTTGGGGGCGTCACAATTTTGCCCTCCTGCAAGGTTAGTAACAGGAATACAAAATTATGAGTGTCTATAACCAAGATCCTCCCTGCAAACCTTATCAGTCCTGTGCTATCAATCATGTACTTAAGCTCCTCGCCTTCAGCAATTCACTTCTTGATACTATCACAATCTTCATCCTTTTCTTGAGCCTCCTTAATTTTATCCAATAAGGTCGGGCTCGCTGTTACTGCAAATAATTTCTTGTCCGACTCCATTGAATACTTAACCTCCAATTTCAGTCATTCAAAATCCCTTACCAATTCTCCCTGAGTTGTCAGCTTCATCAATTTCTCCCTGCCTTTTCTTCTTAAGGCATCTACCACTACATTTACTTTGCCTGAATGGTACAGAATTTCACAGTCCTAGTCTTTGATCAATTCCAGCCATCGGCGCTGCCTCATGTTCAACTCATTCTGAGTAAAGATATACATCAGACTCTTGTGACCTGTGTATATCTCACACTTGTCGCCATATAAATAGTGCCTCCAAATCTTCAAGGCAAAAGCTACCGCTGCTAACTCCATGTCATGAGTCGGGTAACCCTTCTCATAGTCCTTTAACTATCGTGAAGCGTACGCAATGACCTTGTTAAGCTGCATCAGCTCACCACAACCAAGGCACTTGTGTGACGCATCACTATACACCACGAAACCTTATGTGTCATTCCGTAAAGCCAACACATGCACTTGACTTAGTTTCTTCTTTAACTCCGTGAAACTTTCCTCGCATTTCTCCGTCCAAATGAACTTCACCATCTTTCTGGTTATATTGGTCAATGACGATGCTATCCTCAAAAAATCTTGGATGAATCTCCGATAGTATCCCGCTAATCCCAAGAAACTCCTAATCTCAGTTGGCGTCTTCGGCTGCTCCTAGTTGATAACTGCTTCCACTTTTGCTGGATCCACCGAAACACCATTTTTGTCAATGACGTGACCTAGAAACTGTACCCTTCACAACCAAAATTCACACTTAGAAAACTTCGCGTACAGCTTCTCCCTTCTCAATGCCTCCAATACAATCCTTAGATGTTCAACATACTCCTCCTCTGTTTCTGAATAAACCAAGATGTCATCGACGAATACGACCACAAACTTGTCCAAGTACTGCTTGAACACTATGTTCATCATATCCATGAATACTGTTGGTGCATTCGTCAGTCCAAATGACATTATCAGAAACTCAAAATGTCCTTAACGAGTTCTGAATGTCATCTTCGGGATATCCTCCCGCCTCACCTTCAATTGATGATAACCCGTTCTTAAATCAATCTTTGAAAAGTATTTCACTCCCTTGAGTAGATTAAACAGATCGTCTATTCTAAGCAGTGGATACCTATTCTTAATGGTAACCTTGTTCAACTTACGATAGTCGATGCAAAGCCTCATCGAATCATCTTTCTTCTTTACGAACAGACCTGGTGCTCCCTATGGTAATACGTTCAGTCTGATGTAACCTTTGTCTAACAGCTCCTACAATTGAACCATCAGCTTTTTCAACTCTACTGGTGCTATACGGTATGGCGCCTTCGATATCGGTGTGGTTCCCGGTGCTAAGTCGCTCACGAACTCAACTTTTCTATCCGGTGGCAACCTTGGAATCTTATATAAAAAAACGTCAGTGAATTCCCTTACAATAGGTATCTGACTTAGTTCACCCTCGACTCGTCGAGTATCAACCATGTGAGCCAAATAACCTATGCATCCTCTCATAAGCAACCTTTGTGCTTGCATCATCATCAGATAACAAGATTATCTTGACGATTTACTACCATAGAATACCACCTTCGACTTATTTGGAGTCTTCAGGTGTACACACTTCTTTTTATAGTCAATAATTGCTCCGTAACTCGATAACCAATCCATTCCAACAATTACGTCGAACTCCCCCAGAAAAATCGATATCAAATCCACGTTAAGTTTAAATCCTCTGAACTCGGCACAACAGTTCCTACGAATGAAGTCTATGGAAATAATTTCTTTGTTTGCTACTTCTATGCTCATGGGGTTCTCTAACTTTTGTTGAGGTAAGTCTAACCGTTTAGCAAATTCTTCAGAAACAAATGAGACCCGAATCAAATAATCCATAGGCATTAATATCATTGATAGGGATGATACCTGACACCACGTCCTTAGATTAAACCACATCCTTTATGGTTATGTTGAAGGTCCGTGCTATCGGTCTATTGGCATTACTAGCTGGCCCTCCGAAGCTCAGCATGCTATTGTTGTTACTGTTGTTGTTGTTATTATTGTTGTTGTGGTTGTCACTCCCTGTATTGTAATAACCCGATATTTTCTATATAAATAAATAAGAAATTTTTTCATATAATTTTTTTTAAGGGTGGGAATGGGAATATGTGCCAGGTAATGTGTATGTATATTTGTGATAAATGAAAATTTGTTTATTTCTTGAATAATTATAAATAATTTTATATGAAATGATTATTAGAATTATCATAATAACTATTTTATTATGTAAATTTATTCACGATTGTTAAGTTAATAATTTTAACTTAATTAATAATGTTATTTGCGCAAGATAAATCAGATATGGAATCCAAACCCTAATGCTGGATTTAAAATAAGGAATGAGAATAATAATATAATATTATTTTTATTTCAGTACTACAAATATGTACTGTATGTACGTATTGATAATAGTTGGTCAATTATGGTGTGACATGTCAAAACCTTAGCATTAATTTGTTAAACCCTAACTTGAAACTCAAACTGGAGTTTACGATTGGTAAGAAATTGTGGTACATGATTAATGACAATTATTATATTATGTTAATTAGGTAAACCCTAATTACTGACTAGAAACCCTACTTATAAATTAGAAACCCTAATTTTCAATTTAAGACCCTAATTGCTAAAATGGTAACCCTAATTATTATTTTAGTAAATTATAATGTTAATTAGGAAACCCTAATTCATAATTTGGGAAACCCTAATAATATCAAGAAACCTTAGGTATTTAAAACCCTAATTTTCTATTAAAAATCCTAATTTGAATTAGTAAGTTCTAATTAAAATTTTATTAAACTTTAAACTTAATTTTTCAAACCCTAGAAATTATTTGGGAAACCTAAAGGTTTAAAATCTATTGATTAAACCCTAGATTCAAGTACCATTGACAAGAATATCATTAAATTGCAAGAAAATGACCTAATTACCCTTTTTGTCACATTCTTAGATTTGTTGCTTGCAAATCATGTCATATCTTGGCAAGTCACCAATCTTAGATTTGCCCATGTGACAAATCTCAGCAAATTAGCCATATATAGCATACAAGTTCATTGCATCTAAATTGTATAAATAGATTAAGAGAAAGAAAGATACATATATTTGCTCATTCATTTCCAAACACTCAACCCAACTCTCTCAAACTCAAACTCACGAATTCTACTAGCATTTCAGTCCCTAAAACCAGCCCCACTAACACCCATAACCAAATCAGCCATGAATCAAAAATTGTTCATCAAGGTATAAAACCCTTACCTAGAATCTGATCATGCTTGATGTGTTAAGTGTTATGATTGAGTGTTAAAACATGTTGTTTATAGTGTATATTGATGATCTGGGTTGATAGATGTTAGATCCATAACATCTATAGGCTCGGATTTGATGATTTTAAAAATTTGGGAAATTTTTTTTGTTGACTATTAACCAAATGTCAGGTCTTGAAGATCTCTTGATGTTAATGATCTTTGTGTTGTTAATGTTTGAATATGTAGTATGCTATGAGATCTTGGATCTGGAACTTGAATCAAATCCAGATCGTGTACAGATTGTTAGATATATGTGGTCAAACCACGTTGATCGGCATTGATCGAACGTTTCTGGGTAACCCAGAACGTGCCTAGAAAGTTCTGACAGGATCTTGATGGGCTTGGATCTGACAGTGGTTTGGTTATATGTTTTTGTTTTTGTATCTAGGTTATAGTATGTTATATGGACTACATGTTTATGCTTTAAAATCTCCTAAACATTAAACGAGTCGATTGCAGTGGCTGGTCAAAGTAGGTAAGAAGAACACGACTTCGATTTTCTGGGCAACCCAGAAAACCTATGGTCATGGTCTTTGACATAGTTTGACCAGCTTAGATCTGGTGATGGTAAAGTTGTTATACTATTTTTAGGTAAAGGATCTATAGTCTTACATGTTATCTACACACTGCAAGTCTTAAATCTCAAAACCATTACATGAACAACAAGTTGTGGAAGCCTAAATATGGCCAGTCGAACTGTTATTCATTTCTGGGTAACCCAGAAAATGAAGAACAGCTCTGACATCTTGTTCAGAGCCTTAGATCTTTCTTATTGCTGATGATTAGACTTGACTAGTGATCAAAACATGTACCCTGTTAGGTACTCTAGAAGGCTCGGCGTCTAGACCACCCATAGCATGAACATGTTGCATGATTTAAGGCCATGATTGTCGTTGACTGGCCATGCCTTCATGTTTCTGGGCAGCCCAAAACGTGAAGAACATGTCTAACAATGCTTTTGAGAGCTTAGATCTCTCAGTTGCGATACATGTTGGCCATGAACTTGATTGATGATGGTAGTATTACATTTAGACTACAATTTGAACACTTTAGGCTGACCAGAATGCCTTAGGATCATGGAGCAAATGATGGTTAAACGTGACACCTTTCTCACTGACATGCATTTCTGGGTTTCATCAAGAACACCTAAGGCAACGGTTTCTGTCGCTAAAGGCTATAATGACAATTTTATTAATTTTAATTATTTAAATTTTCAAAAATTATTTAAAAATAGAAATTAATTATTAAAAATTTCAAAAATAGTTTAAAAGTTATTTTAAGTTATAAAAATTAACTTTTAATAATTTTACATATTTTCCATAAATATTAGTATTTATTTAAATAATATTGATATTTAATTTATTTAATAAATGCATTAAATAAATTAATTAAAAATGATTTTATTATATTAAAAATCATTTTAAATGATAATAAGGTATTTAATAATATTTTAAGTTATAAAATATAACTTTTAACATTTTAAGACAAATTTCATTAATTATTTAATATTAATGATATTAGATTTATTTAATAATTATATTGAATAAATTAATTAAAAATGATTTTAATATTATCAAAATCATTTTAAAAGAAAATAAATAGTTTAAAAATATTGTAAGTTATAAGATATAACTTTTAATATTTAAAGGTAAAATTCATTAATAGTTTAATATTAAATGATATTAGAGTTACTTATTAATAATATTAAATAAATAATTTAAAAATGGTTTTATTGATTTAAAAATCTTTTAAAAAGGAAATAAATGAATTAAAAATATTTTAAGTTATAATTAATGACTTTTAATATTTTGATAAATAATACATTAATAATTAAATATTAATGGTAATTATTTAAAAATAATTTTAAATATTTTAAAAATCATTTAAGGGTAATAAAAATGTTTTAAAAATATTTTTGAGTTATTATAAATAAATTTAATATTTTGGCAATGGTTTCATTAATAATTTAATATTAATTATAATAGAATTAGTTAATATTTAAATCATTTAAAAATGATTCTAGTGTTTGAAAAATCATGATAAATTATAATAAATGTTTAAAAATTATTATAAGTCATTTAAAAATAATGTGACTGATAATAACTTCTAGTGAACTACAAAATAAAGTTTTAGACTCGACAATTACCCGATAAAGCCGTCGCTATACCGACATGTTTTAGAAATTGATTCGGACTTAGATAATTGGACTGGATATGTGTCTGTTTGTGATGTAATAACTGTTAAACATATGTAATAATGTGATTATGTTATGTGCTGACTGCAATTAGCAGTACTATGTGTTATGATAAGTATTTCTAATCGATAGAATGATCTTATTAATGATATGTCTCGTTATAAAAGATAAAACTAAGTTACGAACTGTAAGTAGTAGACCAGGCAAGTATTCAACCTTTCAGTTTACTTTATGCAATGGACATGAGTAAGAAAGTTTCAGAATTATGTTATTATTGTGCAAGATTATTAACTCTATTATTATCGATTATGTATCCAATCTTTTGTATTCATACAAGTTCTTAAATTATCCGATCATTATTTATCAATATAGTACTATTGTACAATCTAATTATTTATTATGTTTGTTAATTTCTAAATATGGTTATACAAGTGTCCTAACTTGGATAATTATTGTATTTAATCACATGTTGATACTTACCTATTGATTCTCGGTATGTATACCTTAATTAAAAGCCATCTAAGCTATTTGACCCAGCTAGACACAGATTTAGAAATATCGTTGAACATGATAGAACTTAATTGTATCCAATCAAATTGCTTTGGTTCGGATTCCCGACTAAATATGAACATCCCAAATCTAGGAAAAACTTTTATGCGCCAAAGGCGGATAAGATGAATGATAATATCGTTCTTATATGTAGTATTGATCAATACAGGGCACATTTGGATGATCACCCTTATGCCCGTAAGTTATGACGGTTTGCGGATGAAGTTCTGCTAAACCTTAGCAAAAATTGAAAATAAAGTTCATAGTCTGTCGAATGCTCTCCATTTATAGTCAGTACGTAGTTTCAAAAATTTGATATAGAATTGATATGTTGTTATTATTGGTTCAGCTTACTTCACAACTGTTGATTCGTTGTAGAAGTGTCATTTAAAGAAAACATTTAATCCTTTCAGCTTATATTTATTATTGCTATTACTTGCTAGGCAATTAAATGCTCATCCTTGCTTTAAATTTAAATGTTTTCAGCTAAGCGTGATCAACCGGAAGGTTCAGGCCAGAATAAAGGAAAAGGAAAGCAAATAGATTAAACTTATGCTATATTATGTAATAGTTTGACTTTATTAAGACAAGGATATCTATTAATTATCATGTACTGAATGTTTAAAGGCCGCGTACCTGGGATTAGATTCTGATATATGTAAATTAAGTTTGATATTTATATTATTGTTATTATTAGTAGTATTATTTCGCTCATAGAAATGGTATCGTGAAGCACTGAGTTCGGGTTTTAAGTACCTAAATTTGGGGACGTCATGTATCGCCCTTCCTCTTCGGGCAATCCTTTATTTGGTGGTCGGGTGCTCCGCAAGAGAAACACCCTCCCTTCTGCTTATTCGGACACTAAGGAGCCATGTGCCCCGGTTGTCCACAATGATAACAAATGCTCTTCCCTTTCATGCACTACCCCGAGTGATCCCTTCCGCAGTTGCTGCACTTCCCACTTTTCTTGGCCTCTCCCCCAGACTTGTTGCCTCTAGAGGATTGACTTTCAGACTATTTACGCTTATTGGGGTTGCTGCCTCCGCTGCTTCCCCCTTATTTCCCTCCTGACCTTTCGTTTTACCCTGGTTAAATCGTGTTATGGATTCATTGCCTCCTTCTGCAATAATAGCCCTTACCAGCAGCTCAGAGAAGTTCTTAATCTTCAACACAGCGACTCCTCTCTTCACCCACAGTTACAAACTTAACTAAAATCTTCTTGCTTTTCTGGCCTCAGTGTCCACATAATGTAGAGCGAATCGGGCCAGATTGTTGAACTTAGTCGGATATTCTGCGACCGTCATACTGCCCTGCTTTAGTTCCAAGAATTTAACTTCCATATCCTATTGAGTATTCTCCGAGAAGTAATTCTTAAAGAATAGCTCTTTCAATCTGTCCCATGGAATGACTCATTCTCTTGCATGTCCTTTATTGGCTTTCCACGAATAATTAGCTTCGCCCTTCATCATGAAGGTAGAGAATCTTGTTTTTTGCTCCTCGGCCACTCGTGCAACCTCGAAGACTTTCTCCATTTTTTCAACCCAAGTTTGTGCCTCGATCGGGTCAAGAGTTCCTCTAAATTCAGAAGGTCCTACCAACTTAAAATCTTTAAAGTTAAGCCAAATGCGACACGGGTTGCGGCGCTGGCTAGGGTGCTAGCTGCACCACTATTGGTGGGGGTCTAGCATGTATGGCCTCTGCCAGTAGTTCAGTAAATATTCTCAGTGGATTGGGTTGATCCCCAACCTCACTCTCTAATTCATGAACGTGATTATTACGCTCCTGACGTCTAGGCGACATGATATGCTAAAGAGAAAATCTTAGACTTTCGCTTATTATGTTATGCTTTACTCACTATTCCAGTGAAATGAACATTCTAAGTTAAAGCTATCTATCAAACACATTTGATTTAAAGAAAACTTCTGCATTTATATTCATATACTAATGTTTTAATATAGATCGACTCAACATTTGGCATACTTCTATAAATGCTCAAGGCATAAACTGCCCACAAATAACTATCCTTTAATGGACAAAAAGTGAGGATTCACTACCATCTACCCCTCTATCAAAACAAAAGTTGGGGTCTAACTGCCATCCTATGCATACAACAAAGCATAAGGATTTACAACAACTAAATTATCCCTATTAGAAACAAAAAGTGGGACTATATCGAACATGAATACAAATCAACGCCTGCTCTTGCTGCTGGAGGGAAGCTCCATCCACTCAGCGTCGAACTGCATAAATGCGATGTCTAAAGCTCGGTCCAAAGTATATATCTTCACATCTTTAGCTTCCACCTCATCCCTCAATTGTCCTAGCTGTAGCTTTCTTTGCTCCAGCCTCCTTCACAACTCGGCTAACTCAGCCTGTGCCTGATAAGCAGCGTCCTTGTACTACTGCTCAAAAATTTGGAGGGTGTGGTTCTGCGCCTCCACTCGCTTAGCCCTAACCTCTAGCTCGACGTTCCTCGCCAACAAATCTCCTATCAGATCATTTTGGGGGGTCTCTTATATCACCTCATGCTCCATGGACTCCTTACTAGAGTCTCTCGGTTCCTGGTTCATTGAATAGCTATCTTGACTCTCGTCAGCTGTAAGACCCCAACTTTTATGAAAAAAGATTAATTTTTCTCAAAATATATTTTCAATATTATGGTGTGGATTTGATATAATGTTATAGTTGTGGGTAATATTTATAAATTTTACAAAGTAAGCAAGTTGTTATAAAATATTCGATTGGTCGGGAAATATTCGTTTTAACAGGAAATATTCGTATGACGGCACAATCATTGGTGGACCTCACAACGGAAGTATTGTCGTAGTTAGAAAAGGACAAAAATATCTTTTTATAAACATAACGGCGAAAGTGTTACCGTTAAACCGTTAAAATACCTGGTGGTAAAAGTATAGTAATACGCGTGGTTGCATAGTAGCACACGGTATTGTACAATATCTTTGATTATTGATGCTTACGTGAGAAGTCACACAGTTATACTCAATTATTGGTATAGTAATTGCTGCATAATATCTCTCATATTATTGATTCAATTATTGTCATAGTATCATCTGTATAATATTTTATATTATTAAATCAATAATTGAGACGACACAATTATTTATATTATTATTTATATTATTGACGATGTCTAAAAAGTTCTATCGAGAAAAGGGGTTTGGTCACCTAATTGCGTGCCAATAGGGAGAAATCCTTATCGAAAAGCCCCCTCTTTCCTGGGAATGATCTGGTTGTTAAATATTGTAAGTTATAATATTAATTATGAATAAGTTCGTATTGATTAAAGATGAAATTGTTGATAAAAATATTTTTATTGTGTTGGGATTATTAGTGTTAGTAAAAATCGACATTTATTTCCATAATAATTGATTTCTAGATGTTAAATTGACCAAACGGGTAATTAATCAGATAAATAAGCAATTAATTGCTACTGGTTCACATGCAAATTTCCGTTGATTCACATGTATAGAACTATTGGTTCACATGCATGTACTATTAGGGGAGGTGGTGCAAGATTGATAATATTTGCAGGACTAATTAAAAATGCAGATAAAGATGATTGTACTGTATTGTAATAATTCGAGCCCCTAAATGTGCAATTATCGAAACTATGTTTTCCTATAAATAGAAGCTCATTCTTCTTTCATTCTCACCAATTCACTAAGACTCACAAGAGCAATTATAGAGAGAGAAGCTATAGAGAGAAAGAAGAAGAGTATTCTACTACTTCACTATTTCAGTATCCAGTCTTCTTCTAAGTTAAGGGATATTTTTTTTTCAGTATTCGTATAAAATAATATTTTCTTCCATACTCTGTAGTATGTAAGTAATATTATTTCGTTTCGTATTCCTAATTCTACACTCATTTTGTTAAAGTATTGCTTCTATACTCCGTGAAATTAGTAGAATATCCTTAAAATTTGTGCTTCATTTAGTATCGTTTCACAAGGATATTTTTCAGAACATTCTTGTTAAATTTTAAGCTTTTCATGCCGGAGTATTATTTATGGGTACTATTCATTTATACGGTACTATTCACGAGATACTATTCATGAAGCACTATTCACGAGCACTATTTATAAAATACTATTCACGAAGTACTATTCATGGGTACTATTCACGTAGTACTATTCCTAAAATACTATTCATGGGATACTATTCACTCAGGTACTATTCACCCGGGATACTATTCATGACAAAATTTGATTTCTTTTCAGTCCAAATCATTTTTGATACAATATTATTCTTGAATTTTACTCCACAAAGCAGTATCATGTTGACAATTTAAACATTATTGAGTTCTGGATAAATTAAATTATAAATCTTTAAAAATTTATCCTTTGCTTTCTTTCAATTAAATTATTACATCATTGTCATCATCCTCATGCTTATATTGTGATGAAAGTCATCTTTGGTCGTAGATATAGATGGACTGATGATTGTATGATTATGACCAGGGATCATTTGGTATAAACATGACCCATAATGTTACAAATTATGTGGTAAAAGTCCTCACTGGCCCGTACTGCATTGATGGACAGTAGCTGGTATGATCATGACCATTGGTGATTACACAAATATCCTTGGCCCGTAGTGCATGAATAATTCGTGGACGTGATACTAATGAATATCCTTGGCCCGTAGTGCATGGATAATTCAGTGATGTGGATTATTTATTGAGCTGAGTCTCAGCGATAAAGTTGATGATAAACTTTTTAAATCATAGAAGATAATAGATATCATGCTTTACTTGACTCTTCTAATGAATTGCTTGTTCCGCTGCAGTTAAACTTGTTGTTTATTTTCAGTTTAACACTATTAAAGGCTAACGATAAGTTATTATGCATTATCTTAGTCATAATATTTTTTACTGAGCTAGTTGAGCTCATCCTTTTGCTTTCATTGTTCTCTTCAGGAAATGAGAATATAGCTAGGACGAGTCGGGGAATGGAGTGACGATCTAGATAGGTGGCTATAATAGTCCTCACTATTATGTGAAATAGTGTGATAATAATTGTAATGAGGATGCTATTTGAGTTTGGATACTGTCTATAACATAATATCCGTGTAAAAACTCTCAGCTACGCTTTGTCGTACTGTATAAATTAAGTTTGTATTTGTATTCTGTACCATATATTTGGCGACTCAGAATGGGTGATGTATACCTATTTTGGGGGCGTCATATTCGGTATCAAAGCTTAGGGATATGATCCCTGGCTGAGATGTGAGGTTAGAACTAGGAGGGGTGAGACGGAAAAATCCTTCTCTAGTATGACCTATATAAGCTTATTAGTTATTTAATTGGTCGGTCAGAGTATAGGGATAATATGTGGCATATCAATTAACCCTTATTTTGTGGCAGTGTTTGAAAATGGCATCTGAAAATGTTAAGATAAGCAATGAAGCACATGAGACCGTTGAGTCATCAACAATTAATACCCAGGATAATGTGCATCAAGAAGGCAATAATCCTCAGGTAAATAACAACACCAACCAGATGATGAACGATGGGATTTTCAGAGGCTTTATGCAATTTATGCAACATCAGGCGAGAGAGACTCATATTCAAAATACAGGTGGAAACAATGGCAACTCTCGGATAGTCACTACTGAGCAGTTCAAGGAGCTGGGACAGCCAGAGTTTTTGGGAAAGCCAGAACCACTTAAGGTAGAGACGTGGATAAAGCAGATCACCAAGATATTTGATGTCTTGGGATGCTCTGAGGAGCAAAAGGTCCCCTTTTCCACCTTCATGTTGAGAGGAGAGGCAGATTACTGGTGCGAATCAGTAAAATGTACTTAGCCTGCCACACCCAAAATGTCTTGGGAGAAGTTCCAAGAACTGTTCAACTACAAGTACTTTCCCGGAAGTATTCGTCACATGAAGGAGGTGGAGTTCATCAAGCTAGAGCAAAATAATATGATCGTGTCGCAGTACGAGGCTAAGTTTACGGAGTTATCCCGGTTTGCATCCCATTTGGTAGATAATGAGTAGCATATGACGCAGATGTTTCTAAGAGGTTTGAAACCCGAGATACGTTAATACCTCATCTCTCACAAACTGTGTTTGTATTCAGATGTTGTAAATAGGGCTCAGTTATTGGAGCGCGATAATGAGTCAACCCAACCAAGAGATAGCCGCCGGCAAAGCGATAATACAAGTGGTAGCAATAATCGAAGCGGTGACAACAAACGCGGAGGAAATTAACTAGCCAGAAATGGTAACCATTTCAGTGGTAATCATGGCGGTAATCATGTCCAAGATAATAGAAGTGGAAATTTCAAGAAAAGGAGGTTCAATAATGATGAAAAGACAGCAGCACCAGTACCCGTTTCCAAGGAAGGAGAACGACCACCGATCGTATGCTTCAAATGCGGATGGGAGGGGCACATCATTCCAAATTGCACGATGCAGTCCAAAGCGTGTTACAATTATGGAAGAGAAGGTCACCAAGCTCAATTTTGTCGCGCAGGGAAGTCAAGTTCAGCTGGGATGGAGGCACCAAAGGCCGTCCCAGATAAGACAAAATCGGTAGTTCAAGGAAGAGCGTTTGTTGTGACCTCCCAAAAAGTGAGGAACCCGAACGAGATTATCACGGGTAAGCTAATTATAAACTCTAGCGAAGTCTATACATTATTTGATACCGGTTCTACCTATTCTTCTATTTCTCATACTTGCGCTCAACGTTTAAATTTGACTATGGAGAAATTAGACTTTGACTTATATGTCGAAACTCCATTGGGAGAAACCTTCATTACATCCACTATTTATAAGTCTTGTATGATTCAAATCGGCGACCGCACGTTAGCTGTCGATGTTATTTCTTTGAAAATACTTGCATTTGATGTGATTTTAGGGATTGATTGGTTAACCACTCATCATGCTAAAATTGATTATTTTCGTAAGGTTGTTAGTTTTCATATTCCTAACCAACCTATTATACGAATTTAAGCAACCAAACCACTCAAGTCAATCACTGTCATATCAAGTCATTAAGCTATTCGTTTATTGAAAAACGGATGTCAGACTTTCTTAGCCCATGTCACATATTTAAACAAAAATACATTAGATTTGAATGATATTTCTATTGTTAATAAATTTCCTGACGTATTCCCCGAATAACTTCCTGGCCTACCCCCAGAGCGTGAAATCAAATTTTTTATTGACCTTGAACTCGGTACAAAACCCATTTCTAAAGCCACATATCGAATGGCTCCTATTGAACTTCAGGAGTTAAAAACCCAACTGCATGAATTGTTAGACATCGATTTCATTCGTCCTAGTACGTCTCCTTGGGGTGCTCCTGTTCTATTCGAAAAGATGAAAGATGGAAGTATGCAACTTTGTATTGATTATCCGAAGTTGAATCATGTCACCATTGTAGACACTCGAAATTTTATGCACACCTGTTACTGACATTGCAGGAGGGCAAATTCGTCTTTTAAACATAACACTGGAAGACAGCTCACACCCAGTCCAGATACTACCGAAAGCTCAGTCTCAACCCCAGAACACACATCGGGAGCATCAGTTCCAACCTCGGACATAACCCCGAGGCCTGTAATTCCAATACCAGAAATTCCATCAGAGAAGACCGATTCATCCCGGAGATAACCCCGAGATATTCAGTCTCAGTCCCAACACTGGGAATAGCAGATTCCAACCTAGGAGATAACCCCAAGGAAGGCAGTGGCAGTTCCGGAGATAACCCCGAAAATACTTGTTTCAAATGCATGCAATCAGCTTCAACCTCGGTGCCTACACTGAGGCACTCAGTACAAGACCTGGCAATAACACCAGGAAGACAGGCACACCTTAGAGATGACACTGAGGACCTTCAACACTTGCAGCAGTCCAATCTCAGAGATAACCTTGAGTAACGTCTGCTTTATTAGCCCAAACTGGAGATAACCCCGGTGAGGGGCAAAGTCATCATCTTGCCACCTTGACGCCACATCACGCCGTCTCAACATTTCAGACATACATTTCTACACAGCAATGTCCCATAAGAACCAAGAAAGTCCAATCCCGAGTAACTATTACACATGGTAACAGATATAATTTGAAGCATGAAGACCGGAGGGCATGGTCCCATCTTCCTGACTTCGTACAACCTCTAATCTCATGTCATTGCGTAACTCTCCGATCCATATCGAATTGGGGTTGATCGCTCTTCACAGGGTAATTTCGAACTCGATGTTGGATTCTTCCAATTCCTGTCCAAAAACCGAAATCCATTTAATCCATTTTGGCCTTATTGAATCAGACGTCTTTTTCTACAATATCAGCACGTCGTGCTGCTTTTACCCATGCATCCTCCATTCTCATTCGTTCGGTTTCTTCTTCTTTCATCAAAACTTTGATCATAGCATTCTCAGATTCCAACTCTAATATCTTATACTCTGCCAAAGAGTGCTTCTGTTCAAGCATCACACATCGGGTAATACAATTTTGAATGGTTACATCTCTTTGTTCCACGACCGCCTGCCGTTCTACAGTCTGCTCTTCTAACTCATGAATACGATTTTGTAATTCTAAATTTCGATCATAAAATTCTTCTAATAAATTCTCCTCAGGTTCCTCTTCTTCCACTTCTTCCTCACTCTCAGCTGCTACCTCTGCTACTATCTCGGGTGCAATGATTAATTCTTTACTCACCACATGGATATCTCTAATTCCTTCTTCGTCCGACATCACATTATCCTGGTTGGCGATTAAAAGTGTCTCCACGATCTCATTCACTCCATTGTTAACATTTTCTGCTGCCATTCTCAAATACTGCCACAAAACAAGGGTTAATTAAAGAAATTGACATACAACATAATAACCCTGTACTCTGACCAACCAACAAATAAGCTTAGGTAGGACACACTAGCGAAGGATTTACTCGTCTCTCCCCTCTTAGTTCTATTCCCCGATCTCCGCCAGAGATCATATCCTTAAGCTCTGATACCAACTGTGACGCCCCCAAAATAGGTTCATTCCACCCAACCCATTCTGAGTCGCCAAATACATGGTACAGAAAACAACTACAACTTTATTATTACAATTGTCGTGCAAAATACGACAACATATATACTGTGAGTTTAAATACAAATATTATCATCTAGACAGTATTCAAACTCAAATGGAGTCCTCATTACAATTATTGATACACTATTTTACAAAATAGCGAGGACTACTAAAACAACTATCTTGAACCATCATTCCATACCCCGACTAGTACCCGCTACATTCTCGCCTCCTGAGAAGAAAAATGAAACAAAAAAGAAAAGGGTGAGCTCAACTATCCCAGTAAAGAATATTATGACTATGATAATGTACAACAAATTATTCTTAGTCTTCAACAGGAAAAAATCTGATAGAATACAATATACAACAAGTTTTAGATCAACAACTGCAGCGGAAATAATAATTCATTAGAAGAGTTAAGTAGAGAATATATCAAATAGTCATCTTTGCACTACAGGCCAAAGATATTAATCAGTCGGTCATGTTCATCTCAACACCTGTTCATCTTTGCACTACGGGCCAAAGATATTCATTAAGAAATCATTCATCTTTGCACTACAGGCTAAAGATATTCAGTAATATCATCATTTAGGACTGGGGATGATGAAAAATATATTTTAAAGAAACCGAATCCAGTGAGACAAAAGAATAAATAGTAAGGATTCGTACTTCGGTTTATCCATGTTTAAAAATACTCTATAATAACTATTGTGGAGCAGAATTCAAAAATGAATATCAAAACATAGATCCAATCAAAGATAGGAACCATAACAGACAATCTTGAACACAGAAAAGAAAATTTAATTTTTCTGTGAATAGTGCCGTATTTATGAATAGTGCCGTATACGTAAATAGTAATCCTAACACAAAAAGGTAGAAATTTCATAAGAAAAATCATCATGCTTAGTGAATAGTACTCGTGAATAGTAACTCATGAATAGTAAAGCATGAATAGTAACTCGTGAATAGTAACTCATGAATAGTAATCCCGACATGAAAAGACAAGAATTTCATGAGAAAAATCTTACCAATATTTCAGCATAATGATATTGAAAGAATAATATCATTTATAAAAGAAAATAACATCTCTTACCTCGAAAAGACAGCACTTCTGACTGAAATACTGGATATAGTGCTAAAAGGAACTTGCACCGTATAGCAACACTCAAAGTATCAAAATACTCACAAGAATATGCTCGATAATATAGAGAGATAAAGAGAGAGAAAACTTCAGTTTCTGGTGTGATTTTTAATTCTAACCTAAGCACCCTATTTATAGGAAAATGCTTAGAACACTAAAGCAGAAAATTTAATAAAATATTAATATATTTATAAAATTTTCCTTAGCCCACCTTGACCATCTGAATTTAGCAACCAAATAATGACAAAACCAAAAAAATGTTTTTGTAATTAAAAATAATTAAAACTTTTAAAAACCAATTATTTTGGAACTACGGAACTTCAATAATTCATATAAATAGTCCTTTCATCACGCCTTGAGGAACCCTTTGCTATAGACGATTGTCTTTCGGCCTCATTAATGCCGGAGCAACCTATCAGAGAGCTATGATGGCTCTTTTACACGACTTAATGCACAAAGAGATAGAGATCTATGTGGATGACATCATCGTCAAGTCCCGAAGGGAGCAAGACCACTTAGACCATCTCAAAAAGCTTTTCAACAGGTTGCGTAAGTACAACTTGAAGTTGGATCCAGCCAAGTGCGCCTTTGGCATTAAGTCAAGCAAGTTACTTGGATTTCTAGTCAGCTATAAAGGGATTGAGCTGGATCCCACCAAAATCCAGGCCATTATGGAAATGCTCATTCCTCAGACAGAGAAGGAAATACGGGGATTTTTAGGAAGAGTCAACTTCATTAGTAGGTTCATTTCTCAACTCATAGCAACCTGTGAGCCTATCTTCAAGCTGTTAAGGAATAACTCCTCCATGAAATGGAATGATGAGTGCTAGAAGGCCTTCCTTACCATTAAAGAGTAGCTAGTCAAAGCTCCTAATTTGGTACCACCCAGGGATGATGTTCCCCTGTTCATGTACCTATCCATAAGTGACAATGCCATGGGCTGCATGTTGGGTCAGAAAGATAATAGAGGCTGAGAACGAGCTATCTATTACCTCAGCAAAAGATTCAGCAGCAGTGAACATAAGTACACTCTGATTGAGAGCACTTGTTGTGCTTTAACATGGGCAGCCATGAGGTTACAACATTACCTCCATGGGCACACAACCCATCTCATATCCCGCGTGGATCCTCTCAAGTATGTGTTCAGTAAGCCCATACTGAATTGTCGACTGTCCAAATGGTAGTTGATTCTACAACAATTTGACATTGTTTATGTGACGTAAAAGTCCATTAAAGGTCAAGGAATCGCGGATCAACTGGCCGCCGCACCTTCAGGGGTTTTCAAACCCTTGGAAACATACTTCCCCGATGAAGGGGTAATGACAACTCAGCAACACCATCAGTACGATACACGTCAAACATGGAACATGTATTTCGATGGAGCTGTTAATATGGAAGGTTCTGGAGCTGGAGTAGTTCTAGTATTTGGTACGTGGGAGCAGTATCCCGTCGCCGTTAAATTGCAGTTTAGCAGCACCAACAACACAACTGAGAATGAAGGCTGTATCATGGGGCTAAAACTTGCTCATTCAATGGGCATCAGGCGGTTAACTATCTTTGGGGATTCAGAGTTAGTAATCAAACAATCTATGGGAATCTATCAAACTAAAGAGCTACATTTGCTGCCTTACCATCGGCAAGTTCTACAGATGGCTTCGGATTTCAAAGAGATCTCCTTTCTACACATTCCTCGTAATAGGAATGACTTCGCAGACACATTAGCAACTTTGATCTCCTTGATTCACATACCTGACAAGGAACACATGCCAAGCGTCACATTAGCCCTGCAAAAGGCACCAGCCTATGGGAACTATGTTGGAGAAGTATCGGATGAGCTACCTCCCATCCAACAACCTTGGTATCAGCATATCAAGGAGTACTTGTGAGATGGATCTAGACCCGCTGAGGCGAGCCTGACTGAGCAAAGGCGGATTCATCGACTAGCTATAAAATTTTACCTGAGCGGAGACGCACTCTACAAGAGAGATACAGGTTTATGTCTCCTCAGATGCTTGGATAAGGATCAAGCTTAGAGACTCATGGATGAGATCCATGGTGGAGTATGTGGCCCACACATGAGCGGCCCTTTACTTGTAAAAAAGATCCTCAGAACAGGACATTACTGGTTTTCTCTCAAGGCTGACTGCAATGACCATGTCAAGAGATGTTATCAGTGCCAAATTCATGGGAATGCTATCCACGCCCCTTCACGGGAGCTCCACATTATGAGTTCACCTTGGCCCTTCTCAATGTGGAGAATGGACATGATCGGGCCCATCGAGCCTAAAGCCAGTAATGGACATCGCTTTATCTTCACTATGATCGACTACTTTACCAAGTGGGTAGAAGCAGCCTCCTTCCCCAGGGTTACCAAAGAAGTCATCATTGCTTTCATCAGAAATAATGTCATTTGTCGATATTGAAAACCAGAGGTAATTATATTAGACAATGCTAAGAACCTCAACAACAAAATGATGGAGGAGTTAAACAGTAAATTCCACATCAAACACCTTAACTCCATCATCTACCCTCCAAAGATGAATGGTACTGTTGAAGCGGCTAACAAAAATATCAAGAAGATTATGCAAAAGATGTCCGCCAATCACAAAGGATGGCCTGACCTATTGCCTCTTACTCTGTTAGCCTACAGAACGTCAATGTGCACTTCAACTGGGGCAACCCCCTATGCATTAACCTATGGGATGGAAGCAGTACTCCTCATAGAAGTAGAAATTGGATCCCTCAGAGTGTTGATAGACGCTCAGCTAGATGAAGACCAATTGGTACAAGACAGGTATCACCAATTGTCTCTAATAGATGAAAGGCGAACCGCGGCTATCTTCCATGGTTAGTTATATCAACAAAGGATCGCCCGATCCTATAACAGAAAAGTCCGGCCACGACAGTTTAAACAACATGACTTTGTTTTGAAGATCATCGACAACCAAGATCATTCTAAGGGAAAATTCGCCCCTAACTGGGAAGGCCCGTTTATTGTCAAGGAGGTATTGACAGGAGGTGCTCTCAGATTGTAGGAAATGAACGGCGATGAGTTTCCATAGCTTATTAACTCGGACACCGTGAAACGGTACTATGTCTGAAGTTACCATCAAGCAAACATCCTGGTATTGGATCATCAGATCACCAGTAATTCCGGTTCTTTAACCCTTCATTACATACAACTTTTCTCCACACTGCGCCTTTCAGGGAAACACACTTTTCAAGCCAACAGCCTGGTTTTCGGATCATCAGATCCCTTCCTCTTCACTCAATTTTTTAACCCTTACTCAACTTTAGTTTTCCCACTAGGGATTGAACCTTTCACACTTGTAATTTGTCCCCAAACATGGGATCAAACTTTTCACACCTGCAGTTTATCCTGAACTTAGGATTAAACTTTCTTCCCCCGCAGTTTGTCCTCCACATAGGATCAAACTTTTCGTTGGCTACCAAATCGTCTTGAGGGTCAAACTATGTTGACCTAATGTCCTTGATACACGAGAATACGTAGGCAACCATTTTATATGGCCCGGTCTCAATAAAACAAAAATAACAAAAACACTTCTACACCATTTTCCTTACAAAAATAAAAACAACAAAAATATTCCTACACCCTTTTCTGCCGTAAACAGCGTTGAACCTCTTACACCAGGTTCGAACTACGCAGACCTAATCTACTCTTCAACAGGAGTACGTAGGCAGCCATTTATGGTTCGGTCTAACCCCCTGCCAAACCACAAATACTTGTCAACGGTACTGGGATCAAACTTCAATCCACCATATTTCATTTGGCTTCAGACCAATGGGATGGAATTACTTGACCTCCCCATCTAAATGGGAGACTCGGCGACCATATAAGATGCGGTTGTTCCTTGAAGAGCAACACCAATCCATAAGAGATGGAATTAACTAGGCTCCTCCTAAATAGGAGTACTGGCGACCATCTGTGGTGCGGTCAATCTCAGAGAGGAAAGCCACACTCCTCTCCGTATTTCTATACAGAAACCAGTCCCAAGACACCAAAGATGGTAGGGATACACGCAGATCCATGATCCATTCTGAACTATCCAGAGACAACTCAATGTCCATCCAGTAAGGAGGAATTCAGAATACATCAAGATCAAAAGCCCTGAAGAAGCAGGCGAATATCAAGCAAGTATTAATGCATATCTAAAAGGGAAGTGATCAAAAATATATATTTCCCTGCTATATATAATACTGTTTGATAGACACAATGTGAACTATACATCATAAAATGACTAAGCTAGTTTGTGCAGGAAAATACAAGGCTATCTACAGATCGGTATACATGCGAGCTAGCAGATCTAACATAGCATCTCTCTTAAGAGAAGGAGGTAATGTTGTGGTCTCTTGTACACGGATATCCACACGAGCTAGCAAGTCCGAGGCCATCTGCATGGTAACGCGATGCTCATCAATATATGCACTCATCTCGGTAAGCATGCCAGTGGTAAGGGACCTCACTATAGTACTATCTGTGACGGCTACATCCCGGGCAGATATGGCGCTATCCCGCTCAACTATCACTGCATCTCTGGCTGATCTGGCCTCATCTCGCTCAAAAATAGCGGCATCTCTACGAGCTAATGCCTCGTTTCTCTCTAACAGAGCTGCATCTCTCCCATCAAGAGCTATCAACATTAGGGCTCTAGCCTGAACCCTCTCAAAGGTCATCAAATGAAGACTCTGCTCAAAGTACTGTGCTGAATACTGAATCACGACAGTGCTAGTACTGGGAGAATCTAAGAGAGCTGCTGGCAATCCAGTAAATGGCTCCTCCTCGATGGGAGAATCAATGTCCTCCATGGGCTCTCCACCATCTGAAGCAATGCTCGACACTGTGGATACTACCGCAGCCAATGAAATCTCTGTCTCCATCCATGCAGAATACTCTAGCGAATAACGCGGATGGATAATAGAAAAAGTAGCTATCTCACTCTGATCCCAACAAGCATACACACGGGATCGGTCCTTTGCTGATAGATGGCGAGAAGCTAAGCGCTGACCTAATGCCCCATCAAAAGGATGAAAGTCCTGAAACTGGTCAAACTGTGACATCACGGCCAGTGGGTGGTAGGTAGTCATGCCCCTCAAACCAGCCAGAGGGAGATAATCAGTGCCCGGAGCATGAGTAATGAAACTATATGGCAAACTGAGCCCTGAACACGACAAGATAGCAAATGAATCTCTAATCCCAGCTAAGAAAATGGACCAAGATACAGGATCTGTACACTCCATAGGCTAGAAGGAATACGACATAGCTATCTCATGGGTGAAATAATACCCGTGTCATCTAAATGTGCCAATCGGTCTCAAGTGTGACATAAACCACACATACAGCATGACCGAACTGCCTGTGAATACCCCTGTAGGGTAAGTGCTGCAGAATGTGGCCGACCTCAGTGTCTCTGCTATGATCATTAGAATAATGGTACGACCCTCCTTGAGAGCTCTCACTGCCATAATAACGCCGATGTCTAACTCATCCATGTATCGTGGTATGTACACGTACGATAATACACACAGTATCAATGCATTCACTCTGGCTAAATGCCACTGGTCCTTTGGTATGGTGAAATCCCCAAAATACCGAGCATAGCTGTCCTCATAGCCAAATCTGTCAATTAGAAAATGTTGGGATATCACGTGGCCGGATGTGATCTCATCCTACATAACTCTCTGCCTCAGCCCAATGAGAGTCATAAACTGATGGCTCATGTCACCAATGACCATATGCACGCAAGGTCTGTCAAGTGGTAGCATTGTCAAACGTGCATACTCCTCCAAAGTCAAAGTCAACTCCTGGGTCCGAAACCGAAAAACTTGCCTCTCCGGTACCTAGTGCTCCAGCATGCCCTCCACAAATCCTGCTGGAACCATTATGCCGGATTAAGATTATGGGTAACCCAGAATCTTCAAAGGCAGTTTTTCTCGCACACTTTGACCAGCTTAGATCTCTCTTGTGTGTTGATAAAATGTGATATAAGTGTTATATAGTTGTTCTTTAACATATTGACTGCAAGCATGAACCTTTAGATTACACAAAGAAAGCTCAGGATGCAAGTTATGGAGATCATAAGTGGCCATCTCGGACTGTTCTTCATTTCTCGAAAACCCAAAAATGAAGAACAGCTTCTGACAAGTTTTCTGAAGCTTAAATCTCTCAGTTGTTTTATAGTTGGGTCATGAAATCGATTGATAGTTGTAGTATTACATGTATACTACAACATTAAAGCAAATACAAACTTAGATAGTATAAAGATCCTAAGAGTCAAACCGGTCAAACAAGGCACCTTAGTCATTGACATGAAGATCTAGGTTTTGGCCAAGAACACCAATAGCCACGGTTTTGTCACTAAAGCCACCTATAGCGACATTTAAATTCAGAAATTAATTATTTTAATAAATAAATTAAAATAAATAGTTTTTAATTATTAAAAATACATGATAAATTCCTAAAAATTATTTTAAAGCTTGAAAATTAGTTTTTAATAATTTTAAAAATATTTCATAAATATTTAATATTTTTGGAATATTAATGGTATTTAATTATAATATTAAATAAATTATTTAAAAATAATTTTAAAACTTAAAAAATCATGAAAAATTATATTATGGTATAAGAAAATATTTTAAGTTATTTTTAATGACTTTTAATATTTTGTGAGGAATTTCATTAATTAATAGTATTAATGATAATTAATTTATTTAATAAATATATTAAATAAATTATGGAAAAATAGAATTAATGATTTAATAATCATATAAAAATGATTTAAATGTTATAAAAATATTTTAAGCTATAAAATATAACTTTTGATATTTTGTCATTAAAATATTAATAAGAAATTATCGAATAATGGATTTAATTATTTAAAAATCATATAAATATGATTTTAAAGTATTAAAAATACTTTGTGATATTATAAATATATTATAATATTATGGTATGATTTTCATTAATATTTAATATTAAATAAATTTTAATGATAAAAGAATTATGTGATATTTAAATCTTATAAATACGATATTAATGATTGAAAAATCATAGTAAATGGTAATAATTAACTGAAAATTATTATGAGCTTATGAAAATTATTTTGACTGATAATAAATTATCTAAGATAATTGTTAAGTGTTTAGGCAGAGTTTAATGGAACTTAAACTCGATATTTATCCAACTAGGCTTTCGGGATGTCAAAATTGTACCAAATTCAACTCAGACTGTAATAGTTTGACTTGATACTAGGTCTTATATGTGTTATAGATTGATAGGGTTATGTGATAATGTGTTTAGGTAATTTTAAATATTATGATGATATTATTCTAATTTGTATATCTATATTATTTATATATTAGGTTCAGACAAAGCTAAATAGAATACGTAACGGTAAACATCGGAACATGAAAGTTTTCTTGAACTATTCTTTTAGGTTGTGGTTAATAATTGTTGATTACCATGTATTTAAATTGTTGAGTCGTACTCAGTGCATATTGCATGTATTCATCTGGTATGAAAGGCTGATCACCTTCATTACCATTCGGTCCAGATATAATTGATATGTTCATGTTCAATGTTCGTTCAGCTATGAAAAATTGTCCATGCTAGTTCACAATTATATTGTTGAATGTTAGCCAACGTTTATTCAAAATTCTTCCTATCATGATGTATCTTTAATTTATTTAACTTAAACTTGTTGGGCAAACTTGTTGCTCACCCTTGCTATATCATGATTAATATTGCAGATTAAGGCGAATACGTCGATACAAGGAAAAGTCAAAGCCAAGTTTAGCTTGGGATTAAATGTGCAGCTAAATTTTAATAGTATAATTTGATAATAACATTGTATGTTAGATTGATTATGAATTTAGGTATTAAGTTAAGGTTACTCGACCTTGGGGAATAGTGTGTAATGTAATGTATAAACAATTTATATTTATATCTTCCGTAAATAGTTATAGAATGATTGTACCATATCCGCGGTGATTCGGGACCCGGATTTGGGGTTCTCACAGTTGGTATCAAAGCTGTTGGTTGTAAACCTTAGGAAGGAATACCTTAGCCTAATAACCGCAGTGATTAGGATTAAGTACTAACTCAAATAGAGTTATTTTATCGGTAAGATTCAAAGAAGAATCTCGGCGAGTTATAAAGATACAGAGTTCCCTAACTCTGGTAATAAAGGTAAACAATAGTAATGAACAGTAGTATAGTGATAGGAGATCGTAAAATAAAATGACCAAGACATAGAAATAAATCGTAATATATACGATGAGATCACCCCGTGATCTGATAAGGTTATAGTATGGAGAAGAATCAAGTGAATTGTGACGCCCCCAAAATAGGTATACATCACCCATTATGAATTGCCAAATACATGGTACAGAAACAAATACAACATTATTAAAACACTTGTCGCGCAAAATACGACAGCACAATACTATGAGTTTAAATACAAATATTATCTTCTAGACAATATCCACACTCAAATAAGTCCTCATTACAATTATTGAAATACTATTTAATAAAATAGTGAGGACTGCTAACACCACTGACTAGAAATATCACTCCACACCTCGACTAGTTCCCGCTATATTCTCGCCTCCTGAGAAGAATGGAACAAAAAGGAAAAGGGTGAGCTTAACTAGCCCAGTAAAGAATATTATGACTAAGATAATATACAACAACTTATCATTAGTCTTCAATAGGGACAAATCTGATAAAATATAATAGACAACAAGTTTTAGATCAACAACTACAGCAGAAACATCAAACCATTAGAAGAGTCAAGTAGAGAATGAGTTATACTATCTTCTAAGATTTAAAAGTCTATCATCAATATTTAATCCTTGTAACAACAATCAATAATCATCTTTAATCAAATATTCATCTTTTCACTACAGGCCAAAGATATTCATTTGTATCACCAGTCGGTCATGTTCATCTCAACACCTGTTCATCTTTGCACTACGGGCCAAAGATATTCATCTGTTAATATTTCATCTTTGCACTACAGGCCAAAGATATTCAGTAATATCATCATTTAGGACTGAGGATGATGAAAAATATTTTAAAGAAAACGAATCCAGTGAGACAGAAGGACAAATATTAGGGATTCGTATTACAGTTTATCCAAGTGTAATAATACTCCATAATAACCAATTGTGAAGTAAAATTCAAAAATAAAGATCAAAACATGGATACAATAAAAGATAATAACCATAATAGCCATCTTGGATAAAAAGGAAAAATTTCATTTTTCAGTGAATAGTGCTGTATTCGTGAATAGTGCCGTATACGTGAATAGTATCGTATACGTGAATAGTAACCCCAACAAAAAAAGTTCTAAATTTGATAAAAAGTTCAGACCAATATTTTGACATAATGATATTGAAAGAAATAATATCATTTACGAAAGAATAACATCCCTTACCTCAAGATAACAGTACTTCTGTTCGGAATATCGGTATAAGGCTGAAGGAAAATTGCACTGATAAATAAAAACTCACAAAGTATCTAAATACTCACAAAATACGCTCGATAATATAGAGAGAGAAAGAGAAAAAACTTATGAATTCTGGTGTGATTTTCAATTCTAACTTAGCCTTCTATTTATATGAAATTGTTAGCACGCCGAAGCAGACTTGACCTATAACCTGATTGCTTTACCTGCTACTATTCCCACCCACCACATTTGAATAAAATTTTTAGCATATTTCTCACCAATCAAAAGTGGGGCCCACTCAATTCTAGAATTTTTTTACCAAAATCTTTTATAAACTTAATTTATGAATCATTCACATCTTAAAATTCATAACAAATTATACGTTCATTTTTAATGGTTCAAAATTTGTGGACATATACTCAACTTATATATGTATAACATATCCAAAAATCACAACGATCCAACGGTCAAATTAAAAATTATAACTCACGCAATATATCTGAAGAACAATGATTTAATTTTTAACACCTCCATTCCGACAAAAACACCTCAACATTAATTCTTTCACATAAAATAAATATATCCAACAATTATATCCACATAAAATAAATATTTTCTTATCATATAAATCAATAATTAATTATTCATAAATAATATTACAGAATCACAATTATGACAACCAGGCCGTTCCCAGGAAAGAGGGCACTTTCCAATAAGGATTTCTCCTTACTAGCGCGTAATTAGATGACCAAACCTCTCCTTAGACATAACTTTCTAGACATTGCCAATAATGCTATCTAATAATATTATTCAAATAATATGAATTATTGATCTGATAATGGAAAATACTGTGCAACAACAATTATTGAAACAACAATAATACAAAATATCAACGCAGCAATTATTGAATCAATAAAATAAAATATTGAACAGTAACAACTGTAACAATTACTGAATAGTGCCTTTTTACGTAAGAATCAATAATTGGTGCAATACCGTGTGCTACTGTATTTTAACCATCGGGTATTCCAACAGTATTAACGGTAATAACTACGCCGTTATTTATAAACAACTTATACTTGTCATTTTCTTCATCCAATTGCTTTCCATTATGGGGCCCACACAAGGCTGCGCCGTCGTACGAATATTCCCCGACAGAAAGAATATTCCACGACTAAACGAATATTTCCCGACAACAAATGAATATTTTATAACCACTTGCTTATTTTGTAAAATTTTCACATTTCACCCATAACTAAATCATTATATCAAATTAACACCTTATTATTCACAATAATATTTACAGAAAATTTGATTTTATTCATTAATAAGTTGGGGTCTTACAACCTCCCCTCCTTATGAAATTTCGTCCTCAAAATTGACGTACGTACCTGGTGTTTCGAAAAGGTGGGGATACCTCACTTTTATTTCTGATTCTAACTCCCAGGTCATTTTTTCAATAGCATAGTTTCTCCACAAAATATTCACTTGTGGTATAACCTTCGTGCGTAGAACATGCTCTTTCCTATCCAAAATCATAACAGGTACCTCCTCGTACATTAAATCTTCGGCTATCTCGTCTGGTTCTAACTCAATTATGTGGTTCGGGTCTTTTACGTATTTACGAAGCACAGATACGTAAAAAACATTATGAACACGAGACATGCTTGGAGGTAATGCGAGTCGATATGCCACATTTCCTATTCGGTCAAGAATTTCAAATAGACCAATAAATCGTGGATTGAGCTTTCCTCTCTTCCTAATTCTTGTAACTCCTTTTCATGGTGCAACACGTAACAATACATGATCCCCAATACTAAATTCTACATCCTTTCGATGAAGATCCGCATAACTCTTTTGTCGATCCTGTGTCGTTTGTATACGTTGTCGAATCGTTTGGATCTTCTCTGTAGTTATGCGTACCAATTCTGGTCCCAACAACGTTGCTTTACCCACCTCATCCCAACATACTGGAGAATGACATTTTCGTCCATACAAGGCTTCAAATGGAGCCATACCTATACTTTCCTGATAACTGTTGTTGTAGGAGAATTCCACCAGTGGCAAGTACTTATCCCAACTTCTTTTGAAATCTAGAACACAGAGTCTTAATAGATCTTCAAGGGTTTGAATAGTCCTCTCTGATTGCCCGTCCGTTTGAGGATGGTATGCTAAACTGAATCGTAAATTCATGTCCATAGCTTTCTACAAGCTAACCCAAAATCGTGAAGTGAATCTTGGGTCACGATATGAAACTATGGATACTGGCATGCCATGCAATCTCACAATCTCATTCACGTACATACTAGCAAGACGTTCAAGGGAATAAGTCTCACGTATAGGTAAGAAATGAGCAGACTTGGTTAATCTATCAACAATGACCCAAATCGCATCTATGCCTTGAGAAACCTTGGGAAGACCCATAACAAAATCTATAGTAATGTGTTCTCACTTCTATTTCGGAATCTCAAGTGGTTGCAATGGACCCTTTGGTACTTGATGCTTCGCTTTTACACGTTTACAAGTTAAACACCTCAAGATAAACTCCGCGATCTCCCTTTTCATATTGCTCCACAAAAATGTATGTCAAAGATCGTGATACATTTTGGTACTCCCAGGATGGATTACAAACGGTGTGTTGTGTACCTCCATCATGATTCTATGCTTCAAGTAAGAATCGTTAGGAAATCAAAGTCTGGAGTTGACTCGAAGTATTCCTTCTGCATCGATTCTTGCTTCTGGAATAGCACCTTCTTGCACTTTTTTCTTCATACGCATCAGCTCCATGTCCGTAGCTTGAGCAGCTTTAACTTTATCGATTAAAGTCGGTTCTACTCGTATATTTGATATTATTATATGGGTACTTGGAGCCTTCATCTCTATCTTCATCCTTTACAAATCATACAAAATGGGCCTTTGTGTTAACAACATTGCACTCGTACCCGCATATGATCTTCTACTCAATGTGTCAGCTACTATGTTCGCTTTTCCAAGATGATATTGGATGGTATGATCGTAATCTTTCAATAGCTCAAGCCAACGTCGTTGCCGCATGTTGAGTTCCTTTTGGGTGAAGAAATATTTGAGGCTTTTATGATCCGTATAGATCTCCACTTTCTCCCCTATACAGATAGTGTCTCCAAATCTTCGACGCGAAAATGACTGCTGCCAACTCCAAATCATGAGTAGGATAATTCCTCTCATATTCTTTGAGTTGTCGCGAGGCATAGGCTTTGACTTTCCCATGTTGCATGAGAACACATCCTAACCCTTTGCCTGAAGCATCGCTGTAGATAACAAATCCATCCGAACCAGATGGTATTGTCAGAACAGGTGCCGAAATGAGTCTCCTCTTGAGTTCTTGAAAACTCTTCTCACAATCCTCGCTCCAACCGAATTTTGTATCCTTCCGAGTCAGCTGAGTTAACGGAGTAGCGATTCTGGAAAATCCTTCCACGAATCTCCGATAATAACCAGCTAAGCCCAGAAAGCTACGTACTTCGGTCACCGACTTCAGTTGCTCCCAACTTTGTATGGCTTCAATCTTCGCTAGGTCGACAGATACTCCATGTTTTGACACCACGTGCCCAAGAAATGCTACTTCCTCAAGCCAGAACTCGCATTTCTTCAGTTTGGCATATAGCTTGTTTTCACAAAGTCTTTGCAGTACTAACTTCAAATGGTGCTCATGATCTTCACGGCTTTTGGAATAGATGAGGATGTCATCAATAAAGACAACAACGAACTGATCTAAATATTCTTTGAATACACTGTTCATCATATCCATGAAGGCAGCAGGAGCATTAGTCAATCCAAAAGACATGACTAAGAATTCATAATGCCCGTACTGAGTTCTTAAGGCAGTCTTTGGAATATCCTCAGTTTTAATCTTCAGTTGATGATATCTAGAACGAAGATCGATCTTTGAAAGGAATTATGCTCCTTGTAACTGGTCGAACAGGTCATCAATACGAGGTAGCAGATACCTATTCTTGATGGTGACATGGTTTAATTCTCGATTGTCAATACAAAGTCGCATACTCCCGTCTTTCTTCTTTACGAATAAAACAGGAGCACCCCAAGGAGACGTACTAGGACGAATGAAACCGATGTCTAACAATGCCTGTAATTGGACTTTTAACTCCTGGAGTTTAATAGGAGCCATTCAATATGGGGTTTTAGAAATGGGCTTTGTACCGGGTTCAAGGTCAATAAAGAATTAAACTTCACGTTCTGGGGGTAGACCAGGAAGTTCTTCAGGAAATACATCAGAAATATTATTTAAATCTGACGTGTTTTTGTTCAAGTCCATAACATGGGCTAAGAAAGCTTGACATCCGTTTTTCAATAAACGAATGGCTTTATGGCTTGATATGACAGCGATTGATTTTAATGGTTTGATTGCTTGAATTCGCATAACAGGTTGGTTAGGAATATGAAAACTAACAACCTTATGAAAATAATCAATTTTGGCATGATGAGTAGTTAACCAATCAATTCCTAAAATCACATCAAAAGCAAGTATCTTTAAAGAGATAAGGTCAACAGGTAATGTGATTGTGCCAACTTGGATTAAGCAAGATTTATGAACTGCAGATGTAATGAAAGTTTCTCCTAACGGAGTCTCCACAGATAGGTCAAAGTCTATTTTCTTTGGAGTCAAGTTTAAACGTCGAGCACAAGCAGGAGAGATAAAAGAATGGGTAGAACCGGTATCTAGTAAAGTATAAACTTCGCAAGAATTCAAGATTAGCTTACCCGTGATCACCTCGTTCGGGTTTCTCGCGTTTTGGCTAGTCACGACAAACGCTCTTTCAGGAACCGCTGATTTTGACTTATCCGAGACAACTTTTGGAGTCACCATCCTCGCTGAACTTGGTTTTGCTATAGAACACTCTCGAGCTATATGACCCTCCTTTCCACAGTTATAACATACCTTGGATTGTTGTGGGCAGTTTGGACTGATATGTCCCTCTTTCCCGCATTTGTAACAAACGACCGGTGCTCGTTCTCCTCCCCTAGAAACAGTTGATGTTTGTGCTGACGTTTTTATGTTATCATTGTTGTACCTTCTCTTCTTGAAATCTCCTCCCGACTCACTCCTTCTATTATCATGGCCATGATTTCCACCAGAGTGGTTACCACTTTTATCCGAATGTTTTCCTTCCTGCTGGTTTTCATTGGTCCGATGATCGCTGCCACCGGTATTACCTTGGTTGTGTTCCCTCGGTTGAATATACTCATTATATCGCTCTAATAATTGAGCCCTGTTTACAACATCTGAATATAAAGAAAATTTATGAGAGATAAGATATTACCGAATCTCGGGTTTTAAACCTCTTAGAAACATCATTATCATTCGTTCCTCATTCTCGACCAAATGAGGTGCAAACCTGGATAACTCTGCAAACTTCGCCTCGTACTGGGATACCTTCATGTTATTTTGTTCCAGCCTAATACATTCTGCCTCCTTCATATGACGAATACTTTCAGAAAAGTACTTGTCATTAAACAGTTTCTGAAATGTTTCCCAGGACATGTTGAGTGCGTCAGGCTGGGTATGCTTCAAAGACTCCCACCAATAGTCTACCTCACCGCGAAACATAAATGTGGCGAATGAAACCTTCTGTTCCTCCGTGCATCTCAAGACATCGAATATCTTGGTAATTTATCCACGTTTCCGCCTTGATCGAATCTGGCTTTCCCTGAAAGTCTGGTGGTCCCAACTCTTTGAACTGCTTGGCCGTAACAAACCACGCGTTGTTATCATTTCCACCCATATTCTGCACACGAGTCTCCCTCGTCTGATTTTGCATGAACTGTAAAAAGCTCCTAAACATTCCATCATTCATCGTTTGCTCGGTAATGTTGTTTACCGGAGGAATATTGCCTTCCTGTTGCACGTTCTCCTGGTTTGTGACTAAAGGTTGTTCCACAGTCTCATATACTCTATTGTTAACGTTCTCGGCTGCCATTCTCAAATACTGCCATAAAATAAGGGTTAATTAAACAAATTAACATATCACATAATATCCTTATATTATGACCAACCAATAAATAAGCTTAGGTAGGACACACTAGCAAAGAATTTACTCGTCTCTCCCCTCCTAGTTCTATTCCCCGATCTCCGCCAGAGACTGATGAGTGAGTTTTATACACATGAATTGGATACATTCGGGCTTAATTTATTGTTGTTCTCAAGTCTTTTAGAATAGTTTTTAAGTATTTGTGTCCATTCATACATGTTTTACATTGTTTTGTAGGATTTGGGACAAAAGTTACATGGATCGACGTTCGGGGTGGCTAGATGCACGTTTTCGGCTTGCCATTTACACAACAGTCACTTCAGAGCCAATTTTACTATAGCTCCTGACCTTATTTCGAAAAACTTCAAAAACGAAAGTTGTAGATCTACTTCTCCTCTTTTCGGAACATCTTGAATCATCAAAATCGGAGTTCGTATGGAGACGTTATGGCTATTTTCCCAAAGGACGTCGGAGCAGAAAATGTCAGAAAATGTTCTAGCGCCGGGGCGCCCATTTGTAGTTCATTTCCAGCGCCGGGGCACTTGGGGGCAGAATCCCAGCGCCGTGCCCAGCGCCGGGGCGCTGGGGAAGTCAGTGGAAAGGCTTGGACGCGTTTTGGGGCGAATTTTGATATCTTTTTGACTCCAAATTGGATTGGGTTTGTTCCTAACCTAAAAATTAGACTTGTAACCTATAAATAGATGATGGGAGGCATAAAATAAGGGAAGATTACATAGAGTAGACTAGATTAAACACTCCATTAGATTAGAATCTAAACCCTAGTTCTTAATTAGCCATTAGAGATTGAAGCAACTTGGAGATCATTGAAGATCAAGAGCAGGAGCAAGAGGGGAGCATCAGATTTGCTGACAACAGATTCTATTCTCTTCTCTTATCATACTTTTATCTTTTAATGTCTATTCAATTGTGGATTCTTGGTTTCAATTCATTAATTATGAACTAACTCTTTTATTAAGATTTCAATTGAACCTTTTATGTCTATGAATTAGTTATTCGATTTATTCCAATTATTTATGTCAAAGTGAATTGTTTATCTTGTCTTGAGCTTATTGATTAATTATCTAATCAGTAATTACCTTGTTACTCTAGAAGGAATCGGAAGAGGAATTCTAGGGTTAGAACTGGGCATGATAACATGTGACTTAGTTATTTGCATGGTGAATAATTAGGTTTGTGAATAGAATGGAAATATCTGTTTGTCGTATGTAACACATAAGGAATTGGGATTGAAAAGAGTTTAATTCAATTGTTTTGCATAGGAATATAGCAAGATTAATCTGGATTAAATAGAAGTCAATTGATCACTTGAAAAAGAACTTTTGGCATTTGAGAATTTCTATTAACAATTCAGTAGGCATAATAATTGGGATAGTTGGATAATTGATTTATAGTTTATGATTGGAGATATTGAAGTCTTAATCTTTATTTATTTGAATTAATTTTAGAGTAATCTAGATTTAATTGATTAATTTAGTTTTCTTAATTAGAAAAATCATAATTTATGGTTGTTTAAATAAAATTGATTTGGTTAAGAGTTAGTACTTGGTAATTTTTATTAAATAATTCCTCGTGGGAACGATACTTTTCTTATCACTTTATTACTTGTTGACCGTGTATACTTGCACGTATTCATTGATTGCGAAATCGATCAATAAGTTTTTGGCGCCGTTGCCGGGGAATTAATTTAATAATTATTTACCAATATTAATTTCAATCAAATTAGTCTTAATTTAAACATTTCTATTTCTATTTTTATTTTTAATTCTCTTCCTATATTTCTCTCTTTTTAGGTACCATGGATGACTTTGCGTATCAATGGCCATACACGAACATGACTCGACCAATGGAAACATGGAGTCCACCATCCACACAGCAAGTAGCAATGGTTTGTGATTATTGTGCTGAAAATTATATGAGTCATCAATGCTCCATCAGTTTCGAGCCGGTACAGTACGGTGGTGATTACCCCAATAATTATGTCTATCCCAACAACTATCATCAGGATTGGGGGTATCACCCGGATTTTTCATGGAGTAACAATCAAGCTCAAGCACCTAGACAACAAAACGCATCCGAATTTCAAAATCAGACTCAACAACAACCAGAAAGGAAACCAGGTTGGGAGGAAGCCTTGAAAAAATTTATTAGAGCTACTGACAAAAAAATCGAGGCACAAGACAAGATATTGAGTCAAGTAGATATGAATGTGAAAATCCAAGGTGTTTCATGGAGCCATACTAAACAAGATCAATTTTATGCTCCAAGTCCAACATACCCACCGGATTTCTCGTGTCCACGTCCTCTACAACAGGAAGAACATTCAAATTTTGAGGAAGCCTTGGAAAAATTCATTAGAGCTTCTGACAAAAGGAACGAGGAACAAGACAAAAAAATGAACCAAATAGAGCTGAATTTGCAAAGCCAAGGGGCATCGTTAAAGAATCTGGAAAATCAATTGGGGCAGATAGCACATGCGTTGAACAACCGTTCTCAATACACTTGGCTCTATGACATGGATTCCGAGACTGATGGAGAGCCCGAGCAAAATCTACAACTAGATGAGCCACAAGATGTTGAAAGAGAGGAAACAATTGGGAACCAAGAAAAGGAGATCGACGGAGATTTAACTTTGAGTACCAACGAAGATGAGCCAATTTTGATAGTGTCTCATGTGCCTCCTCCACCAAAGTTCAATAATACGGGCAGTTTTGCAAAACCATGCCCAATTGGCAGTCATGTCGTCGGCAAAGCTCTTTGTGACATAAGAGCCAGTACAGTTGTGGAGTCATGGTGGGATAAAAAGGAGAAGATAGAGGAAGACTCCATTATGTTTATTAAGCTTCAATGCCCCAATCTAATCATAGACATAATGGAGAAAACACCTAGTTGTTGGACGTTCTTAATAGGGAACCTATCTACAAAGAGCATGCTAGGTGACTTCAATTCAAGGGTTTTTGCGAATGGGAACTTCCCAAAAGAGACATTGCTTCTGATGGATGGAGGGTTCCTCAATTTTCGTAGGGGAATTGGATAGAGAATTGAAGAAGTCAGGCTGAGACTATAAAACAAGCGCTTATTGGGAGGCAACCCAAGTTTAATTTTTATTTTTAGTTTTTATTAAGTTTTATATTAGTAGTTTTGAATTTTCATTTATTTAGGATTTAATAAAAGTGCTTATATCATGGTTTTACAGGTTATTCAAGTCAAATTCAAGTGTGGTGCCCAATTTGTTCCCTGTGCTTAGCCTATTCTCCAAACTTAGCAGACAAGGAGGAAGATTGCTATATTTTCAGGGAAGTCCTCTGCTTTAATTTTTTCTATTGTAGCCATTGAGGACAATGTCTAGTTTAAGTTTGGGGGCATTTTAGTGTCGTATTGCATATAGTTAGTTATTTACATTGTAGTTCGTTATATTTTCGGGTTATTTACATTTAGTTTTTGCATTCAGTTTTTTGTTTGAAAAAAAAAAATTTTAAAAATTGCAAAAATAGTAGTTAGTTTACTATGTTTGTTGCAGTTAGTTTATATTTGCATGATTCCAACCGTTAGATAGTAAAAGTCTATTTTGGCCAATGATGAGACTGGAGTTAAGTAGATAAGTATAGTATTGAATATTCAGGCTTTGATGTGATTTCTTGTTATGAATTGAATCTTTTCCTGTTTGAAACTGGTATAATTAAGGTTAGCACGTTAATAACAGCTATGTTGACTGATTAAGTTTAAATTGATACATAATGAATTTCTTAAGGATAATACTAATGTGAAGGAATGAAAGACATGAATAGGCAGAGATGGCTAAATTTTGATAAAAACTTAAGTTTGGGGGGAAAATTTGGGATATATAAGCTTCGCTAAAAAAAAAATAGAAAGAAAAAAAAAATAAAAATTATCGTGGCTAGTTTTGTTTCGGGGCCTTTGTTACTTGAGTAAGTACGCCCGAAGGGGTATCTTAAAACCTAGCGCCCTAAGGTCTTATATGGTCTGGGAGTCGTTGGTCGAAAGCTCGCTAAGGGGTGACACTGTTAGCCTAATGGAATGAGACATTGCACAGTCATGGTTAAAAAAAAAAGAAACAAAAAAAAAAATAATAATAAAACGGGAAAAGAGCAAAAAGCCCCCGTAATAAAAAGTAAAGCATAAGTATCCCGGATTGGACTCTTGAACTTGGTGGATGTTTAACTTTAGTTGGATCTAGCTTGTTCGTGAATTTTGTGAGTTTTCACTGTATGATGCCTTTAAAGAGACCTATTATGTGTTAAATTTGATTTTATATTAGTTAACATTGTTTTGGAGCACACACACACTATATCAGTGATAACAGTCTAAGATTTGATGAGTGATTGAGAAATTACTGATTTGTTTTAATATGATGTATTATCATGTTTACTTGATTTCTCTAAGGCTGGTTGAATAGACTTGTTTCTGTCATTACTGTTGGATTCGTAGGCATATAGATTAGTTTCATTACATTGCATTGCATAACATTTTTGTGTTTTTGCTTGAGGACAAGCAAATGTTTAAGTTTGGGGGTATTTGATGAGTGAGTTTTATACACATGAATTGGATACATTCGGGCTTAATTTATTATTGTTTTCAAGTCTTTTAGAATAGTTTTTAAGTATTTGTGTCAATTCATACATGTTTTACATTGTTTTGTAGGATTTGGGACAAAAGTTACATGGATCGACGTTCGGGGTGGCTAGATGCGCGTTTTCGGCTTGCCATTTACACAGCAGTCACTTCAGAGCCAATTTTACTATAGCTCCTGACCTTATTTCGAAAACCTTCAAGAACGAAAGTTGTAGATCTACTTCTCCTCTTTCTGAAACATCTTGAATCATCAAAATCGGAGTTCGTATGGAGAAGTTATGACTATTTTCCCAAAGGACGTCGCAGCAGAAAATGTCAGAAAATGTTCTAGCGCCGGGGCGCCCATTTGTAGTTCATTTCCAGCGCCGGGGCGCTGGGGGGCAGAATCCCAGCGCCGGGGCACTGGGGAAGTCAGTGGAAAGGCTTGGACGCGTTTTGGGGCGAATTTTGACATCTTTTTGACTCCAAATTGGATTGGGTTTGTTCCTAACCTAAAAATTAGACTTGTAACCTATAAATAGATGATGAGAGGCATAAAATAAGGGGGGATTACATAGAGTATACTAGATTAAACACTCCATTAGATTAGAATCTAAACCCTAGTTCTTAATTAGCCATTAGAGATTGAAGCAACTTGGAGATCATTGAAGATCAAGAGCAGGAGCAAGAGGGGAGCATCAGATTTGCTGATAACAGATTTTATTCTCTTCTCTTATCAAACTTTTATCTTTTAATGTCTATTCAATTGTGGATTCTTGGTTTCAATTCATTAATTATGAACTAACTCTTTTATTAAGATTTCAATTGAACCTTTTATGTCTATGAATTAGTTATTCGATTTATTCCAATTATTTATGTCAAAGTGAATTGTTTATCTTGTCTTGAGCTTATTGATTAATTATCTGATAAGTAATTACCTTGTTACTCTAGAAGGAATCGGAAGAGGAATTCTAGGGTTAGAACTGGGCATGATAACATGTGACTTAGTTATTTGCATGGTGAATAATTAGGTTTGTGAATAGAATGGAAATATCTGTTTACCGCATGTAACACATAAGGAATTGGGATTGAAAAGAGTTTAATTCAATTGTTTTGCATAAGAATATAGCAAGATTAATCTGGATTAAATAGAAGTCAATTGATCACTTGAAAAAGGACTTTTGGCATTTGAGAATTTCTATTAACAATTCAGTAGGCATAATAATTGGGATAGTTGGATAATTGATTTATAGTTTATAATTGGGGATATTGAAGTCTTAATCTTTATTTATTTGAATTAATTTTAGAGTAATCTAGATTTAATTGATTAATTTAGTTTTCTTAATTAGAAAAATCACAATTTATAGTTGTTTAAATAAAATTGATTTGGTTAAGAGTTAGTACTTGGTAATTTTTATTAAATAATTCCACGTGGGAACGATACTTTTCTTATCACTTTATTACTTGTTGACCGTGTATACTTGCACGTATTCATTGATTGCGAAATCGATCAACAGAGACCATATCCCTAAGCTCTGATACTAACTGTGACAAATGTCCCATCAGTGGACAGCACCTCACAGTGGTACCTATCAGTTTGTAACCGCAGAATGGCGTCCCCTACGGAGAGTCTGGCTTTGGTGCATCCCACACAAGGAAGTCACCAGCGAGAGGCTCGGGGCTCTTTACTTATAGCTCTGATACCAACTGTGACGCCCCCAAAATAGGTATACATCACCCATTCTGAGTCGCCAAATACATGGTATATAAACAAATACAACTTTATTAAAACACTTGTTGCGCAAAATACGACAACACAATACTGTGAGTTTAAATACAAATATTGTCTTCTAGACAATATCCACACTCAAATAAGTCCTCATTACAATTATTGAAACACTATTTAATAAAATAGTGAGGACTGCTAACACCACTGACTAGAAATATCACTCCACACCCCGACTAGTTCCCGCTATATTCTCGCCTCCTGAGAAAAATAGAACAAAAAGGAAAAGGGTGAGCATAACTAGCCCAGTAAAGAATATTATGACTAAGATAATATACAACAACTTATCATTAGTCTTCAACAGGGAAAAATCTGATAAAATATAATAGACAACAAGTTTTAGATCAACAACTGCAGCGAAAATAGCAAACTATTAGAAGAGTCAAGTAGAGAATGAGTTCTACTATCTTCTAAGATTTAAAAGTCCATCATCAATATTTTATCCTTGTAACAACAATCAATAATCATCTTTAATCAAATATTCATCTTTGCACTACAGGCCAAAGATATTCATTTGTATCACCAGTCGGTCATGTTCATCTCAACACCTGTTCATCTTTGCACTACGGGCCAAAGATATTCATCAGTTAATCATTCATCTTTGCACTACAAGTCAAAGATATTCAGTAGTATCATCATTTAGGTCTGAGGATGATGAAAAATATTTTAAAGAAAACGAATCCAGTGAGACAGAAGGACAAATATTAGGAATTCATATGACATTTTATCCAAGTGCAATAATACTCCATAACAACCAATTGTGAAGTAGAATTCAAAAATAAAAATCAAAACATGGATACAATCAAAGATAGTAATCATAATAGCCATCTTGGATAAAAAGAAAAAAATTTATTTTTTGGTGAATAGTACCATATTCGTGAATAGTGTCGTATACGTGAATAGTGTCGTATACGTGAATAGTAATCTCGACACTACAAGTTCCAAATTTGATAAAAAGTTCAGACCAATATTTCGGCATAATGATATTGAAAGAAATAATATCATTTACGAAAGAATAACATCCCTTACCTCAAGATAATAGTACTTCTGTTCGGAATATTGGTATAAGGCTGAAGGAAACTTGCACTGATAAATAAAAACTCAAAAAATATCTAAATACTCACAAAATACGCTCGCTAATATAGAGAGAGAAAGAGAGAAAACTTATGAATTCTGGTGTGATTTTCAATTCTAACTTAGCCCTCTATTTATAGGAAAATGTTAGCACGCCGAAGCAGACTTGACCTGTAACCTGATGGCTTTACTTGCTACTATTCCCACCCACCACATTTGAATAAAAATTCCAGCATATTTCTCACCAACTAAAAGTGGGGCCCACTCAATTCAAGAATTTTCCACCAAAATTATTTATAAACCTAATTTCCAAATCGTTTACCTCTAAAAATTCATAACAAATTATACGTTCATTTTTAATGGTTCAAAATTTGTGGACATATACTCAACTTATATATTTATAACATATCCAAAAATCACAACGATCCAACGGTCAGATTAAAAATTATAACTCACGCAATATATTTCAAGAACAGTGATTTAATTTTTAATACCTCCATTTCGACAAAAACACCTCAACATTAATTCTTTCACATAAAATAAATATATCCAACAATTATATCCACATAAAATAAATATTTTCTTATCATATAAATCAATAATTAATTATTCACAAATAATATTACAGAATCACAATTATGACAACCAGGCCGTTCCCAGGAAAGAGGGGGCTTTCCAAGGAAAGAGGAGACTTTCCAATAAGGATTTCTCCTTACTAGCGTGCAATTAGATGACCAAACCTCTCCTTAGACAGAACTTTCTAGACATTGCCAATAATGCCATCTAATAATATTATTCAAATAATATGAATTATTGATCTGATAATGGAAAATACTGTGCAACAACAATTATTGAAACAACAATAATAAAAAATATCAACGCAGCAATTATTGAATCAATAAAATAAAAAATTGAACAGTAACTACTGTAATAATTATTAAGTAGTGCCTTCTTACGTAAGAATCAATAATTGGTGCAATATCGTGTGCTACTGTATTTTATCCACCGGGTATTCCAACAGTATTAACGGTAACAACTACGACGTTATTTATAAACAACTAATACTTGTCATTTTCTTCATCCAATTACTTTCCATTATGGGGCCCACACAAGGCTGCGCCGTCGTACGAATATTCTCCGACTGAAAGAATATTCCACGACCAAACGAATATTCCCCGACAACAAATGAATATTTTATAACCACTTGCTTATTTTACAAAATTTACACATTTCACCCATAACCAAAGCATTATATCAAATTAACACCTTATTATTCACAATAATATTTAGAGAAAATTTGATTTTATTCATTAATAAGTTGGGGTCTTACATGAATGATTGAAACGTTTACAACAAAGATTGTTGTGAATTGGTACAGATTCAGGAAAAGATTATGAATACGGATTAAATGAAATTTGTATTGAGAAGGGAGTTAAGATTAGGTGGGGATTTCAACTGAGGACTCATGTCAGCAGCTAAGTTGTATGATTCTTCGTATGGGAGGGGAATTGTACTTGGTGTAAAAACCACTTAGTTTTTGGTACTGATAATCATTGAAATGTCTGCGTCGCGCTATTTGTTATATACTTATTGAGAAGGTGATTCTTTTCTCATGTGTATAACAGATAGATAGGTTATAGGTAGAGAATATAAGGTTAAGTACGAGTTCTTAAAACTCATACTTATGCTACGTTCGTGACTCATAAGTATATGAAATGTTTATGAACCCCTCAGCGAATGGACGCCAAAGGTCTATCTAAGACAAGTTCTTAAACTCATATGAATGTGGCAAGTTCCTAAACTCATAAGTGTGGTAAGTTTGATGAACTAGATATAGTTATGTGTGAATGGAGTATTAAGAATTATAGGAATAGATAGATTACTAAGCAATTGATTATTAGTGAAGACATAGGTTTTCGAAATCTTCTAGCTATGTTAGACTCGAAATTTTTGACATCAAGCTAAATACGCACTATGTGCTTTTAAAAATAAATTTTTATTTTCAACTCTTGGTGACCATTATGTATGATTGGACTTCAGGCCACCGGCACCTCGTTACCTGTTGAGATGATAAAACTGATTTGCAATGATTTTTGAACGGTTTAAAGTATAGTATATGCTACTTATTTTAGCTAAACGATAATGATTTGAAATATCAAAATATATTTATATTTATCACTTATGTACCATGTAACCTGGTGCAGAGATGATAAAAAGTTGATGGAGTTATAAATACATGAATACTTATTGTTGAATTTGATTTAAATCGTTGTTTCACTATTGTATGATGTGTTATGACAAAGTCACTCGATGACGGCATCCTCAAACAGGCTATTAATACAGTACGACATCATGACGTCATTTTCAAACTAATTTTAAAATTTTAATTTGCCAACGGGGTTTGGCTATACCTAAATATTTCGTTTGAAATTGATTATTAACATGAGTCTAAGCTATTTGATTCGGCTAGACCAACGTTTATGAAAATTCTTAGCGTTCTTTGAAAACTTTCCCGAACAAATTTGTTTTGGTGAGGATTTTGATAAAGACTGAGGTAAAAAATTTTGTGCGCCTAAGGCGGATAAGAGGAACGGGGAAAAATTGTTTCGACCAACAGTACTTGGCCAGTACAGGGCATACCGGGCTAATCACCCTCTGTGTCTGTAAGTTATTATGGTTTACGGATGAATTTTCGTAAAACCTTTGCAAAAATGACAGACAATAGTCTATATAACTCCTCAGCAATATTTGAAAATTTTTATACTTTTGAGGAATGTATTGGGTAGCATGTGATGCTATGAATGAAGGGTGAATGGTTCAAGGTGTAATGTGTAAGGTATATTTCGGGGGCGAAATTTTATGAATAAGGGGTGAATGTGACAACCCGAGAATTTAGAAAATTATTTAAATCTTAAATGATGGATTAAATGTTGAATATTAAACCTAGACAGAAAATAAGTGAATGGATTTGAGATTTCCGGGAAGGAATTTTGTGAATTTAAAATTTTTGTGGCGAATTATTCAGGATTAAGGGTATAAGTCTATATGTTCTGTGTATATGGTTGAATATGTGTACAGTATGTGGTTAACGGTCAAGGGTTGACCAGATAACCTATATCAATGGTAAACCCTAGTATTATATTAAGAACGTCAACGTTCAGTTAGAAAATTCTTACTATTTATAAGAAACCCTAAAATCGGATCGGAAACTCTAATTTTAGATTTCGGGAATTCGAAACCCTAATTCAGAATTCGAAATCCTAAATTGGGAATTTAAAGGTACGTATTTCTGATTATAGACTTAATTAAGGAAACTCTAATAATTAATTAAAAACCCCTAATTTTAAAGTTTAAAACCCTAATAATTAGAAACCCTAATTATTAAAAACCCTAATTTTCTAATTAAGACAGTTTTATGTTAATTAGGAAACATTAATCCTAATGTTCAAGTCTAAGTAATTAGGAAACCATAATTTAATTAGGAAATCCTAATTATCATTTAGAAACCCTAATCCTTGGATTATAAACCCTAATGCCATTTTGGGGAAGACCCTAATTATTATTTAAAATTTTTAATTAGGAAATATTAAATCCAAATTAGCTAGCTTGAATTATGATTAGAAAATCTTAGTATAATATGAGAATCCTAATTATAATTTAGAAATAATAATTTTCTATTTTGAAAATCGAAATTTAAAAATCTTAGAAATTAAATTGCAAAAATCTAAGGGTTAAACTCTAAACCCTAACGGTTAGGGCAAATGACTTGTATGCCATTAAATTTGTGTGCAAAATGACTATTATGCCCTTTTCAATTCTTTAAGGTGTTGGAGTGTAGATCTAGCCCTATTATTGGTTGTTCACCAACCCTAAGCCTAGCATGTGACTTATATCTCATAAATCAGTAGCAATATCAGCCAACATTCATTGCATCATACTTTTATAGATTAAAAAGAGAGAAAAAGGCTCACTTCATTTCTCATATTTGCCAGAGCCATTCTCTCTCTAAAATTCGAAATGAGGAGTGAGAGAGAGTGATACAAAGCCAAGATCACCTCTTAGCATAACCAGATCAGATTCATGATCAAAGCATCAAAGTGGTATAAACCCTAAATTCTAAAAATCCTTACAGATTTATGTTAAAGATGTTTGTTGTTTAGAATAGTGTATAAGGGTGTTACAGAGTAATCTAGGTTTTAATAACTTAGATCTATAACATCTAGATGCATGATTTTGAAGTTTTTAGAAATCTGGAAAAAGTTGGAAAAGTGGTCTGACAGCCATATGTCAGAGCCTCTAGATCTTTCTGTGTTAAGTTTTAGCTGTGTTTTATGTTATAGATCTGTTCTATGTTGTAAGGGCTTGGATTTGAAACTTGAAACACGCCTAGATCATGTGTAGATCGAAAGTTATAAGTAGTCAAAGGTCGTTGATCGATCACGAAAACGGGTTTCTGGGCAACCCAGACACCCAGATTTTGTCCGAAAGTGTTTTTGCAGGCTCTGTATCTTACTGATCTTTGATAGTTATGTCATGTTGTTGGTTAAATCTTGTAGACTGGTATATGAACTATCTATACATGCCTCTAGAACCCCCAGATCATGCACATAATCGAACTTAGTGGTGGTCAAAGTATGGTTGACCATCATGCCAGATGATGATTCTAGGTTGGCAGTTTTTCTAGCATACTTTGACCAGCTTAGATCTCTCTTGTGTGTTGATAAAATGTGATACAAGTGTTATATAGTTGTTCTTTGACATATTGACTACACGCATGAACCTTTAGATTACACTAAGAAAGCTAAGGATGCAAGTTATGGAGATCATAAGTGGCCATCTCGGACTGTTCTTCATTTCTGGAAAACCCAGAAATGAAGAACAACTTCTGACAAGTTTTCTGAAGCTTAAATCTCTCAGTTGTTTTATAGTTGAGTCATGAAATCGATTGATAGTTGTAGTATTACATGTATACTACAACATTAAAGCAAATACAAGCCAAGATAGTATAAAGATCCTAGGAATCAAACCGGTCAAACAAGGCACCTTAGTCACTGACATGAAGATATGGGTTTTAGCCAAGAACACCAATAGCCACGGTTTTGTCACTAAAGCCACCTATAGCGACATTTAATTTCAGAAATTAATTATTTTAATAAATAAATTAAAATAAATAGTTTTTAATTATTAAAAATACATAATAAATTCCTAAAAATTATTTTAAAGCCTGAAAATTAGTTTTTAATTATTTTAAAAATATTTTATTAATATTTAATATTTTTGAAATATTAATGGTATTTAATTTATTTAATTATAATATTAAATAAATTATTTAAAAATAATTTTAATACTTAAAAAATCATGAAAAATTATATTATGGTATAAGAAAATATTTTAAGTTATTTTTAATGACTTTTAATATTTTGTGAGGAATTTCATTAATTAATAGCATTAATGATAATTAATTAATTTAATAAATGTATTAAAGAAATTGTGAAAAAATAGAATTAATGATTTAAAAATCATATAAAAATGATTTAAGTGTTATAAAAATATTTTACGTTATAAAATATAAGTTTTGATATTTTGTCATGAAAAATATTAATATTCTAATATTAATAGGCAATTATCGAATAATGGATTTAATTGTTTAAAAATCATATAAATATGATTTTAAAGTATTAAAAATACTTTGTGATATTATAAATATATTATAATATTATGGCATGATTTTCATTAATATTTAATATTAAATAAATTTTAATGATAATGGAATTATGTGATATTTAAATCTTATAAATATGATATTAAGGATTGAAAAATCATGATAAATGGTAATAATTAACTGAAAATTTTTTCGAGCTTATGAAAATTATTTTGACTGATAATAAATTATCTAAGATAATTGTTAAGTGTTTAGGCAGAGTTTAATGGAACTTAAACTCGATATTTATCCGACTAGACAGTCGAGATGTCAGAATTGTATCGAATTCAACTCAGACTGAAATAGTTTGATTTGATACTAGGTCTTATGTGTGTTATATATTGATAGGGTTATGTGATAATGTGTTTAAGTTATTTTAAATATTGTGATGATATTATTCTAATTTGTATATCTATATTATTTATATATTAGGTTTAGACAAAGCTAAATAGAATACGTAACGGTAAACATCGGAATAGGCAAATTTTCTTGAACTATTCTTTTAAGTTGTGGTTAATAATTGTTGATTACCATGTATTTGAATTGTTGAATCGTACTCAGTGCATATTGCATGTATTCATCTGGTATGAAAGGCTGATCACCTTCATTACCATTCGATCCAGATATAATTGATATGTTCATGTTCAATGTTCGTTCAGCTATAAAAAATTGTCCATGCTAGTTCACAATTATATTGTTGAATGTTAGCCAACTATTATTCAAAATTCTTCCTATCATGATGTATCTTTAATTTATTTAACTTAAACTTGCTGGGCAAACTTGTTGCTCACCCTTGCTATATCATGATTAACATTGCAGATTAAGGTGAATACGTCGATACAAGGAAAAGTCAAAGCCAAGTTTAGCTTGAGATTAAATGTGCAGCTAAATTATAATAGTATAGCATGATAATAACATTGTATGTTAGATAGATTATGAATTCAGGTATTAAGTTAAGGTTACTCGACCTTGGAGAATAGTGTGTAATGTAATGTATAAACAATTTATGTTTATATCTTCAGTAAATAGTTATAGAATGATTGTACCAGATCCTCAGTGATTCGGGACCCGGATTTAGAGCTCTCACAATTGGTATCAAAGCTGTTGGTTGTAAACCTTAGGCATAAATACCTTAGGCTAATAACCGCAGAGATTAGGATTAAGTACTAACTCAAATAGAGTTACTTTGTCGGTAAGATTCAAAGACAAATCTCGACGAGTTATAAAGATACGAAGTTCCCTAACTCTGGTAATAAAGGTGAACAGTATTAATGAATAGATAGAGTCTAAAAGACTAAAATACAGTGATAGGAGATCATAAAATAAAACGATCAAGACATATAAATGAATCGTAATATATACGATGAGATCACCCCGTGATCTGATAAGGTTATAGTATGGAGAAGAATCAAGTGAATGATTAAAAAGTTTACAGTAAAGATTGTTGTGAATTGGTACAAATTCAGGAAAGGATTATGAATACGGATTAAATGAAATTCGTATTGAGAAGGGAGTTAAGATTAGGCGGGGATTTCAATTGAGGACTCATGTCAGCAACTAAGTTGTATGATTCTTCGTATGGGAGGGGAATTGTACTTGGTGTAAAGACCATTTAGTTTTTGGTACTGATAATCATTGAAATTTCTGCGTCACGCTATTTGTTATATACTTGTTGAGAAGGTGATTCTTTTCTCATGTGTATAACAGATAGATAGGTTATAGGTAGAGAATATAAGGTTAAGTACGAGTTCTTAAAACTCATACTTATGGTACGTTAGTGACTCATAATTATATGAAATTTTTATGAACCCCTCAGCGAATGGATGCCAAAGGTCTGTCTAGAACAAGTTCTTAAACTCATATGATTGTGGCAAGTTCCTGAACTCATAAGTGTGGTAAGTTTGATGAACTGGGTATATTTATGTTTGAATGGAGTATTAAGGATTATAGGAATAGATAGATTACTAAGTAATTGATTATTAGTGAAGACATAGGTTTTCCAAATCTTCTAGCTATGCTAGACTCGAAATTTTTAACATCAAGCTAAATACGCACTATGTGCTTTTGAAAATGAATTTTTATTTTCAACTCTTGGTGACCATTGTGTATGAGTGGACTTCAGGCCACCGACACCTTGTTACTTGTTGAGATGATAAAACTGATTTGCAATGATTTTTGAACGGTTTAAAGTATAGTCTATGTTACTTATTTTAGCTAGACGATAATGATTTGAAATATCAAAAAATATTTTTATTTATCACTTATGTACCATGTAACCTGGTGCAGAGATGATAAAAAGTTGATGGAGTTATAAATACCGGAATACTTAGTGTTGAATTTGATCTAAAATCGTTGTTCCACTATTGTATGATGTGTTATGACAAAGTCACTCGATGACGGCATCCTCAAACGGGCTATTAATACAGTATGGCATCATGACGTCATTTTCAAACTAATTTTAAAATTTTAATTTACCAACGGAGTTTGGCTATACCTAAATATTTCGTTTGAAATTTATTATTAATATGAGTCTAAGCTATTTGATTCGGCTAGACCAACGTTTATGAAAATTCTAAGCTTTCTTTAAAAACTTTCCCAAACCAATTTGTTTTGGTGCAGATTCTGATAAAGACTGAGGTAAGAAATTTTGTGCGCTTAAGGCGGATAAGAGGAACGGGGAAAAATTATTCCGACCAACAGTACTTGGCCAGTACAGGGCATACCGGGCTAATCACCCTCTATGTCCGTAAGTTATGACGATTTACGGATGAATTTTCATAAAACCTTTGCAAAAATGACAGACAATAGTCTACATAACTCCTCAGCAATATTTAAATTTTTTTATTCTTGTGAGGAATGTATTGGGTATCATGTGATGCTATAAATGAAGGGTGAATGGTTCAAGGTGTAATGTGTAAGGTAAATTTCGGGAATGAAATATTTAGAAGAAGGGGTTAATGTGACAACCCGAGAATTTAAAAAATTATTTAAATCTAAAATAATGGATTAAAGGTTGAATATTAAACCTAGACCGAAAATAAGTGAATAGATTTGAGATTTCCAGGAAGGAATTTTGTGAATTTATAATTCTTGTGGCGAATTATTCAGGATTAAGGTTATAAGTCTATATGTTCTGTGTATATGGTTGTATATGTGTACAGTATGTGGTTAAGGGTCAAGGGTTGACCAGATAACCTATATTAGTTGCAAATCCTAGTATTATATTAAGAACGTCAACGTTCAGTTAGAAAAATTCTTACTATTTATAAGAAACCCTAAAATCGGATTGGAAACTCTAATTTCAGATTTCGAGAATTCGAAACCCTAAATTGGGAATTTAAAGGTAAATATTTATGTTTATAGACTAAATTAAGGAAACTCTAATAATTAATTAAAAAATCCTAATTTTAAAGTTTGAAACCCTAATAATTAGAAACCCTAAATATTAGAAACCTTAATTTCCTAATTAAGAATGTTTTATGTTAATTAAAAAACATTATTCCTAATGTTCAAGTCTAAGTAATTAGGAAACCCTAATTTAATTAGGAAATCCTAATTATCATTTAGAAACCCTAATCCTTGGATTATAAACCCTAATGCTATTTTGGGGAAGGCCCTAATTATTATTTAAAATTTTTAATTAGGAAATATTAAATCCTAATTAGTAAGCTTGAATTATGATTAGGAAATCTTAGTTTAATTAGAGAATCGTAATTATAATTTAGAAATATTAATTTTCTATTTTGAAAACCAAAATTTAGAAATTTTAGAAATTAAATTGTAAAAATCTAAGGGTTAAACCCTAAACCCTAAGGGTTAGGGCAAATGACTTGTATGCCATTAAATTTATGTGCAAAATGACTATAATGCCCTTTTTCAATTCTTTAAGGTGTTAGAGTGTAGATCTAGCCCTATTATTGGTTGTTTATCAACCCTAAGCCTAGCATGTGACTTATATCTCACAAATCAGCAATAATATCAGCCAACATTCATTGCATCATACTTTTATAGATTAAAAGGAGAGAAAAAGGCTCACTTTATTTCTCATATTTGCCATAGTCATTCTCTCTCTAAAATTCGAAATGGGGAGTGAGAGAGAGTGATACAAAGCCAAGATCACCTCTTAGCATAACCAGATCAGATCATCAAGATCAGATTCATGATCAATGCATCAAAGTGGTATAAACCCTAAATTTTAGAAATCCTTATAGATTTATGTTAAATATGTTGTTTGTTGTTTAGAATAGTGTATAAGGGTGTTACATAGTGATCTGGGATGCAATAACTTGGATCCATAACATCTAGATGCACGATTTTGAAGTTTTTAGAAATCTGGAAAAAGTTAGAAAAGTGGCCTGACATCCATATGTCAGAGCCTCTCGATCTTTTTGTGTTATGTTTTAGCTGTGTTTTATGTTATAGATATGTTCTATGTTGTAAGGGCTTGGATCTGAAACTTAAAACAAGCCTAGATCATGTGTAGATCGAAAATTATAAGCAGTCAAAGGTCGTTGACCGATCACGAAAACGGGTTTCTCGACAACCCAGACACCCAGATTTTGTCTGACAGTGTTTTGCAGGCTCTATATCTTACTGATCTTTGATAGTAATGTCATGTTGTTGGTTAGATCTTGTAGACTGGTATATGAACTAACTATACATGCCTCTAGAACCCCCAGATCATGCACATAATCAAACTTAGTGGTGGTCAAAGTATGGTTGACCATCATGCCGGATGAAGATTTTGGGTAACCCAGAATCTTGAAAGGTAGTTTTTCTAGCATACTTTGACCAGCTTAGATCTCTCTTGTGTGTTGATAAAATGTGGTACAAGTGTTATATAGTTGTTCTTTGACATATTGACTACAAGCATGAACCTTTAGATTACACTAAGAAAGCTCAGGATGCAAGTTATGGAGATCATAAGTGGTTATCTCGGACTGTTCTTCATTTCTGGAAAACCCAGAAATGAAGAACAACTTCTGACAAGTTTTCTGAAGCTTAAATCTCTCAGTTTTTTTATAGTTGGGTCATGAAATTGATTGATAGTTGTAGTATTACATGTATACTACAACATTAGAGCAAATACAAACCCAGATAGTATCAAGATCCTAAGAATCAAATCGGACAAATAAGGCACCTTAGTCACTGACATGAAGATCTGGGTTTTGGTCAAGAACACCAATAGCCACGATTTTGTCACTAAAGCCACCTGTAGCGACATTTAATTTCAAAAATTAATTATTTTAATAAATAAATTGAAATAAATTGTTTTTAATTATTAAAAATACATAATAAATTCCTAAAAATTATTTTAAAGCCTGAAAATTTATTTTTAATTATTTTAAAAATATTTCATTAATATTTAATATTTTTTGAATATTAATGGTATTTAATTTATCTAATTATAATAGTAAATAAATTATTTAAAAATAATTTTAATACTTGAAAAATCATGAATAATTATATTATGGTATAAGAAAATATTTTAAGTTATATTTAATGACTTTTAACAAGATTTTGCAATGACGTTTTATAAATGAGCTTTTTCAAACCCTTATGCTTAATTGTAATTGAGACCTTTGATACTTTCATTTTATTATGTGTGCGGCTTGATTACTTTTTTTTTCGAGATGTGAAGCATCTTCGAGAAAATAATATACATAGCAATGCCTAACTCCTTATGGAAATGAGAGCCATCTAAGGAAATTCGAACAACGTGAATAATTTACAATCCGTATATAGCTGAAAACATCTATCACGGGAATCGAATCTAGATTTAGTAAACTGAATCTGTGATTATATGATTCCTAGGCTCACATGATGTAGCAATTTGTATGAAAGCTGTAAACAGTTATATATATAAAAGAAGTATATATATATATATATATATATATATATATATATATATATATATATATATATATATATATATATATCTGGGTGTATGTGTGTGTGTGTGCAAGCAATCAACCACCATGAAGCACCTCCATGGGGGATTGCAAATGTAAATAAAGCAGTAAAAAAAACTAATCAACCACCACGAAGCACCTCCATGGGGGATTGGAAATGTAAATAAAGCTGTAAAAACCAATCAACCACCAGGAAGCACCTCCACGGGGGATTGAAAAATATAAATAAAGCAATAAAACAATCAACCGCCTCGAAGTAAACTCCAGGCAGGACAAAACATAAATAAAGATGTAAAAGGTCACGAAGTAAACTCCAGGCCAGACTGAAATGTAAATATATATATATAAAAGCGATAAATGCACCGGATGTGAAATCCAGGCTCATTGAACAAAGTTCGACAACAGTTTATAAATATATATATATATATATATATATATATATATATATTGACATGATCAATCACCTGCGACTGCGACTACCCGAGGTACCCCGGGTTCTACAGGTCCCGTCGTCTCGAAGTACGTACACGCGTGCAATGTGTTGTCTGCTCGAACTTTCAGAACTTCAATCCGGGAATTCGATCGAGGTGTATAAGACCTTTTACGGCATGTTGTTATCGAGAGCTATACAATGACATGAGATTAGAGGTTGTACGAAGTCAGGAATGTAATGACCGTGAATTTTAAACTCCTTATTAATTAAATATGTGATTTAATTTTAATAAGTTAGTTTTGTGAGCCTATTTAAACCTTATATGGTTATGTGAATTTATGAAATGATTAAAGGGAGTCATTGATAGTTTATTTAAATTAGTGGACTAACCCTAAGATGTTTGATATCAAAGAATTGATAGGATTATTTATAATTAAATATTCAGTATATATGAATATAGTGGCAGGATTTGAGCATATTGATTTAATTGCCATTAAATGGATAATGTGTTGATCTATGATTATTATGAATAAATAATAATTAATGAGTAAGAGATTAATAAATATAATATGATTATATTTACTTGATTAATTTGTGCAAGCATGCAATATAGAAACCTATATTATATGGTAGTTAACTATATATTTTATATAGTACAAGGTGACACATTAATATGTCTATATATATATATATATATATATATATATATATATATATATATATATATATATATATATATATATAGACTATATAGTAAGAGTTATTGCATTTATGTATATAGTAAGAGTTATTGCATTTATGTGAGAAGCAAAAATAATTATGGAACTACCAGGACAACGATACCTAACTGCGGTATTTTATTGCGTGTATTTAATGTACATGGATTATATGATGTGAGTACATAAATAATCCCTAATTTCCTAATATGGTAACAATTGTACATTTAAAATTTCATTTGGGAGTTAAAGTAACTAACTGAGCCAAATTAGAGCACGTTGCTGCAATATAGAATTCATCAGCTACAACACAGTACAATGAACAGTGACCTAAGGCTAAAATACGTAACTTCCAAGTATAATCAGTGGCTAAGCTAGGTGATCATTTCCAAGCCAATGGCTATGGAGATGGCTGGGGATGTGGTAGTTGAACCATTCTTGATTAACCATTGTGTCTTCCTTCAACACCATGGATTCTAAACTAATACCCAGTCTAAGTACCTTCTATAAATGGCAGACATAATTTTCAATTCATGTTGCTTTGTTTTAGTTCTTGAAACTCTGATAACTTGAGAGTGAGTGAGTTGTTGTCAAAGAAGAGTCCAGCAATCTCAGAAGGGAGAAATTAAGCAAACTAAGCTTTAAAGAGGTATAAATTCTAACTTATGTCCATGAATTGATTTTTGGCAAATTCTTGCAATTCTCATGAATTCTTTGTTATTTGGTATGAATTGGCTTAAGAGTGTGTTGTTTTAGTTAGTACGCATGCTTAGAAGTATTAGAGGTAGTTTGAGTTGCAGCAAAAGATGTTGAGCAATGTTTGGAGTTGAGCCTCTGCAGAAGCAGAGGCCATATTTTTGTCTCTGGGCGAAGTGGCGCGGCCGCGCCACTTCCATAGTCTTTTACCGCGCGGCCCCGCGGGTAGTATATCACAGTTACTCATGTTAACTGAGCATACTATGACAGTTAGTATATGACTATAAATAACCTGCACATGTGAACTGAGATTGTTATCCATATAGTAAGCCATGTTAGTTGATTTTAATTTGATTTTTCAAAGAGGACTTAAAGAGTTGGAAACTAGTTTTGATAAACCTTTTTCAAAAACATGTTTTGACCTTGGTTGTGAATGTATCAAGTTATGATATACATTAAAATGTGACCAATATGGTAGTTTACATTATTGGAAGGGGTAGGGTGTAGTCAAGCATGAATTAAAAAAAAGAGAATGCAAGTAAGAGACTATTTTAGCTATGTGTACATGGACTACATGCAAGCATGTGTTGTTGAGACCTATGGATCATATAGTATGTGTTTAACGATCAAATGTAAGAAAATTATGAATAGAACAATTTAAAGTATTGATTTAATGAGAATGGATAATGACCTATGTTAAAGATAGAATGTAAGGTCAAACTTAGTTATCCACATACTATCGTATGTGTATTGCATGATTATTCAGATATGTGCAAGTCGTGTGTACTCTGGCTTTCTGCAGGAGTAACCATGTCTTGGTTTGAACTAGGAGCAGCACGGCCGCGCCACTCCTCAGTACAAACCAATCACGGTCGCACCAGTCTGTAGTGAGGTCTGAGTTTTGCTAATAAATTGAGAATTGATGCTTACAGATATGGTTACTCCAATCTGTAATACTTGTCAAGTATAGTATTCATGTGATAATAAGCATGTTATTGAAAGAATTCTATGATGAATTAGCATTTACAACTTTAAAGTCAATGGTGATTTCAACTATGGCATAGTGTGTTAGAAACTAATCGTGTAATATAATGACCCATGTGATGATTTGATTCTTGTAAGTGTAGACTCATACTAGTTTACACATACTAATTGAAAAGACCGACTTGTTAATGTTAGGTGTAATAACCGTAAATTTCAAGTCACTATATATGCATGTACATTATTGATATTTAAAACTTTGTGCTATATAGTGATTTAATATGTGACAACATATGTGAAGTGGTGCATGGATCAATAAACATATATACTATAGTTATGGATATATACATTTATAGATTTCACTAAAAATGAAAGCTTCAAAACCTAATTATACATTAGGTGAGACAATTAAATAACCTAAGGGTTATGGTAATAAGGAAAGGTTAGTATTTAATATGTATACTAACTTAAGTGAATAATTTTGTTATTTCAAGTGATTAATAATTTTAAACCTATTTCTAGTAAACCTAATTAGGTTATGAGCTAAAGTAACATGTATAAGTAATTAAATTTCATAACATTGAGAATGGAAACCATAAATTAATAATTTGGGTAACATATATTAAAATTGTTAGACTATGTTTATTACATGACCCAAAACAATTAAAGGAGAAGCCCAAAAGAAATAAAATGCAAACCCAAACTTAGCCCACTTGATTAAGGGTATTTTAGACCTTTGATTTATCTAATTTATGTATTAAAATAAAAGCTAAATGAAGGAATTAGTGGGTATATATATAGCTGGCCACATTAACCTTTTTAAGGCAAGAATATTAAGCTAATCAAGTTCCATAAGTAGAAGTCTTACACACAAGGACAAATGTGTCATGCTCCCATTGGTGGAAAGCCTAATTAGCAACCTTAATGGCATGATTAGGCATGATTAGGAAGGGATAAGGCTAACCCTTTTGTCCAAAGGGCAAAAGAAACATGGAGGATATTAACATTCCACTCCAATTCACCAACATAATATCTATCTCATTTCACTTTCCTCCTCCACCATTCTTCGTCTTCTTCTATTTTCTCCTAACCCATCAAAACACAAAACTTAGCAAGAGGAGAGGAAAAGTTCAGATTCTAGAGAGGAAGAGGAGTTTATTGTTCATGCATCCTAAATTCATAACCTACTTTGGAATAACAAGAAGGATAGTAAAGAAAACTAGGTGAGGTTCTCTTCCATTCTTTTTCTTATTCTTCTTCTATTTTGGTTTTTACCTCAAAATATATGGAGGTTATGGTCTAATACTCAAATTACCCTAGTTCTACATGTCTCATGTGTAGGACTAAGTATCTTGTGTATTAGAATATAGATTTAGAGGAAGGAAATGAGCATATATTCTCCAAGGGGTGAAACCCTTGTTTTTCTTCCACTAAATCTTGTGTAACTCAAGTTCTACAACTTGGATTTGTGATCCGTCGAAGGGGGGTGCTAGATATATGAGTTATCTAGTAAACTCAAGTGGTAGAACATAAATCTAGCAAGTATTAAAGCCATGAGGGCTGTTTTCCCCAAAATAGTCCACATAGAGAATTAAAGCTTTAAACCCTAAAAAAAAGCTACTATCCCCATTTTTCTTAAGGCTATTTCGGATAGTTTCAAGTCTTTTAAAATCCTGGAAAAAATCACAGAGGTACCTTAAGAGGTTATCTACGTGTAGGAAAAAGAATGGACACGTTTCGATGTGTAGGTTGTGCGTAATGGCTTTTTCCGTAAAGGACTCCTAAATATTAACACCCATATTTCTCACAGTGTATACACTGGAAAAATCCGAAAATTTTATAGAATGGTCATATATGTTATGAGAGTATACCCTGAAAGTTTCAAAATTTTCTGAGCAAAACTCGATTTATGAAAAATGAAGCAAGATCCGAGTGTTTTAGGCATTTTAAAATTAGTAAATCACTTTCTAAAATTCCAAGAAAATTTGGGAATCATTGTTGGGTCATATGCTGTCCAAATCCAGAAGAGAAGAATTTTTAGAATCAGTTTGGTATTTTTCCTAAAAATGATGAAGCTATGAATAAAAAGAAATAAATAGTTAAATGATGTCATAAATAAGAAAAATGTGATTTTAATGCTTGAATACTCCTAATATATAATATTTTGACTATTTTAGGGTATTTTGGTAATTTATAATAGGAAATATTATTTATGACATTTTATAGGTATTAAATAAGCAGTTTAATAAAGGATGAACAATTAGAATAAATTATTTATTAGTCTAATAAATTATTAAAATGTTATTATAATATTAATAATATTAGAATCTGATATTGTTAAGTAAATAAAAATATTAAGATTAAAACTTTATTAAAATATTATTAAATGGTTAATAATATTTGATTTAAGCATTAATAAATGATTAAAGTATTATTAAATGATTAATAATATTATATTAAAATATTAATCTTAGATTAAAATATTATTAAAAGATTAATAATATTAGATTAAAGTAAATAATAATATTCGAGATTAAATAAAATATTATTAAAAATATAATAACATTAGTAAATGAATAAAATATTATTAAATGATTAATAATATTAGTAAATAAATAAAATATTATTAAAAGGTTAATACTATTAGTAAATGAATAAAGTATTATTAATTGATTAATGATACTAAAGCATAAGTAGATATTATTAAAGTAATAATATTAATGGATGATTAAAAGATTATTAAGATGATTAATAATATTAGTAAAGTATTAAAATATTAGTAAGCGAATAAAAGTGTTATTAGTGAACTAATAATACTAAGAGGCAAATTAAATATTATCAAGATTAATAATATTAAGTGAATTAAATGTATTTGTTATTTAATAGTAACATTATCGACGCAGGATAATATTTCTAAGAACTAAATGTAGCATATAATATCTATGTGATTACATAATCTAATGTTATTGTGACGCCTCCAAAATAGGTATACATCACCCATCTTGGGTCGCCAAATACATGGTACAGAATACAAATATAAACTTAATTATACAATAAGAGCTGAGAGTTTTTACATGAATATTGTCTCATAGACAATATCCAAATTCAAATTCAATCCTCATTACATTTATTATCACACAAAATAGTGAGGATTACTAAAACAGCCATCTCAGACCATCACTCCGTTCCCCGACTAGTCCCGGCTATGTTCTCATTTCCTGAAGAGAATAATAAAAGCAAAAGGGTGAGCTCAACTAGCCCAGTAAGAAATATTATGACTAAGATAATGCAGAATAAGTTATCGTTAGCCTTCAACAATGTTAAACTGATAGAATATAATAGACAACAAGTTTAACTGCAGCGGAACAAGTAATCCATTAGAAGAGTCAAGTAGAGCATGATATCTACTATCTTCTATGATTTAAAAAGGTTTTTATCAATTTTATCGTTGAGACTCAGCTTAATAAATAAACCACATCATTGAATCATTCCTGCACTACGGGCCAATGATATTCATGTAATCATCAATGATCATGATTATACTGAATAATCTCTGGTCATAATCATACCAACAACTGTCCATCAATGCACTACATGCCAATGAGGATTTTTACCACATCATTTGTAACATTACAGGTCATGATTATACTGACTGATCCCTGGTCATAATCATACCAATCAACAATCCATCTATGCACGTAAGCCAAAGATGACTTTCATCACAATATAAGCATAGAGATGATGAAAATGATATAAGAATTCAACTAAAATAAAGCACAAGATAAATTTTAAAGATTTATAATTTAATTTATCTAGAATTCAATAATGTCCAAATTGTCAACATGATACTGCTTTGTGGAGTAAAATTCAAGAATAATATCCAAGTATCAAAAATAATTTGGACAGAAAAGAAATAAATTTTTTGATGAATAGTACCCCATGAATAATACTTCAGGAATAGTACCTCGTGAATAGTATGCCAGCATAAAAAGAACCCTGAATACCCGAGTGAATAATATTTGAGTGAATAGTAACTCGTGAATAGTAACTCGTGAATAGTACCCCGATCGACATGAAAATATTGATATTTAATAAGAAAGTTCAGATCAATATTTCAACGAATCGATACTGGATGAAGCGCAAAACTCAAGGATATTCCACTAATTTCAAAGATTATAGAAGCAATACTTACCATAGTAAGTTTAGATTTAAGAATATGAAAAGAAATAACATACGAAACTGCAAATGGATTTTTACCTGTCATACGGTACGTAATCCGCGTAGACAGGTTATTCCGACATATTAAAGGATGAATACGAAAAAAATAGTATTCCTTATGAATACGAAAGAAATAATATCCCTTACGAATACAACAAATAATATCACTTACCTTAGTAGAAGACTAGATACTGCAATAGTGAAGTAGCATAATACTTTTCTTCTTGCTCTCTATAGTTTCTCTCTCTATAGTTTCTCTTGTGAGTCTCAGTGAATTGGTGAGAATGAAAGAAGAATTAAGCTTCTATTTATAGGACAAATGACTAAATAGTAACTAATTCACGAACAGTCCTGATTGATTCACTATTAGAACGGAAGGTCCAAATTGATTACTATTAAAATCACAACCGACGGTCCAGATTGATTTACTTTTAAAACCACCACCGACGATCCAGATTGATTTACTTTTAAAACCACCACCGACGGTCCAGATTGATTTACTATTAAAACCACCATCGACGGTCCAGATTAATTTAACTTATTACACTTTAGTACCCCTAAAGTTTTCCAAATTTTAATTATTCCCCTTTAACTTTTGTAATTCACTTATCTTTAATAAATACTCCCTCCGTCCCAAATTAATTTCTCAGTTTTGACTTTTTTAAGTCAAATTGACTATTTTTAGAATTAATAATTAAGCATATATAAATATATTTTTAAAATTATAAAAATTGGGATTAGTAATAAATTGTATATACTTTCTTTTGGTTATAATCTCTTCGCTTATATTTTAGCCAAAATAGTAAAAAGATTAGTTTTAAAAATGGTCAATTTAACTTTAAAAAGTCAAAACTGAGCAATTAATTTGGGACAGAGGGAGTATATTCTTAATACTTCAACAATTATTCATCATTAATATTATAACTCACAATATTTAACAACCAGATTATTCCCTAGAAAGAGGGGGCTTTCCGATAAGGATTTCTCCCTATTGGCGCGCAATTAGGTGACCAAACCTCTCCTCGACAGAATTTTCTAGACATCGTCAATATTGCAAATAATAATATGAATAACTTTATTGTCTCAATTATTGATTTAATAATATAAAATATTATACAGATGATACTGTGACAATAATTAAATCAAATAACGTGAGATACTATGCAACAATTATTGTAACAATAATTGAGTAAATTGAGTGGCTTCGTACGTAAGCATTAATAATCAATACCGTGTGCTACTATGCAACCACGTGTATTACTGTACTTTTACCACCGGGTAGTTCAACAGTTAACGGTAAAACTTTCACCGTTATTTTTATAAAAAGATATTTCTGTCGTTTTCTATCTACGACAATACTTCCGTTGTGGGGTCCACCAATGATTGTGCCGCCGTACAAATATTTTCTATTTAAAATGAATATTCCCTAACCAATCAAATATTTTATAACAACTTGCATACTTTACAAAATTTGTAAATATTACCCACAACTATAACATTGTATCAAAACCACACCATAATATTCAAAAATATATTTCGAGAAAAATTAATCTTTATTTATGAAAGTTGGGGTCTTACAACCTCCCCTTCTTATGAAATTTTGTTCTCGAAATTAGGGTACATACCTGGTATGTCGAAGAGGTGAGGATACTTTGATTTCATTTCATATTCTAACTCCTAGGTCATTTCCTCAATATCATGGTTTCTCCACAAAACTTTGACTTGATGTATAATCTTGGAGCGTAGAATATGATCCTTCTTATCTAAGATTTTAATAGGTACATCCTCATACGTTAAATCTTCCATTATTTCATCCGGTTCTAACTCAATAATATGGTTCAGGTCTTCCACATATTTACGTAACATAGATATGTGAAAAACATTATGCATACGAGACATACTTGGCGGTAACGCGAGTCTATAGGCCACAGTTCCTACTCGATCGAGGATTTCGAATGGCCCAATGAATTGAGGATTGAGCTTTCCTCTCTTTCCAAATCTTATAACTCCTTTCCATGGAGCAACACATAACAACACATGTTCCCCAACATTGAATTCCACATCCTTCTGATGAAGATCAACATAACTCTTTTGTCGATCTTGTGAGATTTTTATATGTTGTCGGATCATTTAAATATTTTTCGTTGTCATGCGTACCAATTTCGGACCCAACAATATTGCTTCACCCACCTCATCCCAGCATACTGGAGAACGACACTTGCGTCCATACAAAGCCTCGGATGGAGCAATGTCAATACTTGCTTGATAACTGTTATTGTAAGAGAATTCCACTAATGGCAAGAATTTGTCCCAACTTCCTTTGAAGTCAAAGACACAGAGTCTTAATAAATCCTCAAGAGTTTAAATAGTCCTCTCCGACTGCCCGTCCATTTGAGGATGATATGCCGAACTAAATCGTAAATCCGTGCCCATAGCTTTTTGCAAACTAACCTAAAATCGTGAAGTGAATCTTGGGTCTCGATCAGAAACTATGGATACTGATATGCTATGCAGTCTTACAATCTCATTTATGTACATACGAGCAAGACTTTCAAGTGAATAAGTTTCTCGTATAGATAAGAAATGAGCAGACTTGGTGAATCTATCAACAATGACCCAAATCACATCTTTTCCTTGAGAAACTTTGGGAAGACCAGTAACGAAATCCATGGTAATGTGCTCCCACTTCCATTCTGGAATTTCAAGTGGTTGCAATGGACCTTTTGGCACTTGATGCTCCGCCTTGACTCGTTGACAAGTTAGACACCTTGAGATAAACTCCGCTACCTCTCTCTTCATATTGCTCCACCAAAATATATGTCAAAGATCACGATACATCTTGGTACTCCCAGGATGGATTGAAAACGGTGTGTTGTGCGCCTCCATCATGATCTTATACTTTAAATCAGGGTCATTTGGAACGCAAAGTCTGGAGTTGACTCGTAGTATTCCTTCTTCATCGATTCTTGCTTCCGAAATAGCACCTTCTTGCACTTTCTTCTTCATACGCATCAGCTCCAGGTCCGTAGCTTGAGCAGCTTTAACTTTATCGATTAAAGTCGGTTCTACTCGTATATTTGCCATCATCACGTGGGTCCCTGGAGTCTTTATCTCAATCTCTATCGTTTGCAAGTTATACAAAATGGGCCTTTACGTTGACAATATCACACTCGTACCCGCATATAATCTTCTACTCAATGCGTCAGCTACCACGTTAGCTTTTTTAGGATGGTATTGAATTGTATGATCGTAATCTTCTACAGCTCTAGCCAATGTCTTTGGCGCATGTTACGTTCGTTCTGGGTGAAGAAATATTTGAGGGTTTTGTACCGGGTTCAAGGTCGATACAAAATTTAATTTCACGCTCTGGGGGTAGGTCAAGAAGTTCTTCAGGGAATACGTCAGGAAATTTATTAACAATGGAAATATCATTCAAATCTAACGTATTTTTGTTTAAATCTGTGACATGGGCTAAGAAAGCTTGACATCCGTTTTTCAATAAACGAATAGCTTTATGGCTTGATATGACAGTGATTGACTTTAGTGGTTTGGTCGCTTGAATTCTCAAAATAGGTTGGTTAGGAATATAAAAGCTAACAACCTTACAAAAATAATCAATTTTTACATGATGAGTAGTTAACCAATCAATCCCTAAAATCATGTTAAACGCAAGTATTTTTAAGGAAATAAGATTGACAGGTAAAGTGCTGTTACCGATTTGAATCAAACAAGACTTATAAATAGTGGATGTAATAAAGGTTTCTCCTAACAGAGTTTCAACCGATAAGTCAAAATCTAATTTCTCTGGAGTCAAATTTAAACGTTGAGCGCAAGTAGGAGAAATAAAAGAATGGGTAAACCGGTATCAAATAAGGTATAAACTTCGCAAGAGTTTATAATTACCTTGCCCGTGATCACCTCATTCGAATTCCTCGCTTTTTGGGAGGTTACGACAACCGCTCTCCCTTGAACTACCGATTTTGTCTTGTCTGGGACGACCTTTGATGCCTCCATCCTAGCTGGACTTGACTTTGGTGCACGACAAAATCGGGCTAGGTGACCTTCTCTTCCACAATTGTAACATGCTTTGGACTGCTGCGTACATTTTGGACTGATGTATCTTTTCCCTCCGCATTTGTAACATATGACCGGCGGTCGTTCTCCTTCCTTAACAACAGGTGCTGGTACTGACGTCTTTCCATCATTATTGAATCTCCTCTTTCTGAAATTTTCACTTTTATTATCTTGGCCATGATTACCACTAGAGTGGTTATCATTTCTGGCATGTTGATTCCCTTCACGTTTGTTTTTACTACTTCTATGACTGCTACCACTGGTATTATTGACTTGTCGGCTGCTCTCTCTTGGTTGGGTTGACTCATTATCGCTCTCCAATAACTGAGCCCTATTTACAACATCTGAATACAAACACAGTTTATGAGAAATTAGGTATTGACGTATCTCGGGTTTCAAATCTATTAGAAACATCCGCGTCATTCTCTCCTCATTATCAACCAAGTGGGGCACAAACCGGGACAACTCAGCAAACTTAGCTTCGTACTGCGACACGGTCATATTGTTTTGCTCCAACATGATAAACTCCACCTCCTTCATGTGACGAATATTTTCAGAAAAGTACTTGTCGTTGACTAGCTCTTGGAACTTCTCCCAAGACATTTTGAGTGCGGCAGGCTGACTACGCTGCACTGATTCCAACTAGTAATCTGCCTCTCCTTTCAACATGAAGGTGGCAAAGGGAACCTTTTGCTCCTTAGAGCATCCCAAGACTTCGAATATCTTGGTGATCTGCTTTATCCACGTCTCCGCCTTAAGTGGTTCTAGCTTTACCCAAAACTCCGATGGTCCCAGCACCTTGAATTGCTTAGCGGTGACCACGAGTCGCTCTCGCCTGATGTTGCATGAATTGCATAAAGCCTCTGAACAGCCCATCGTTCATCATTTGATCGGTGTTGTTTATCTGAGAATTATTGTCTTCCTATTGCACATTATCCTGGGTATTGATCGTTGGTGACTCAACAGTCTCATGTGCATCATTGTTGATCTTAACATTTTCAGATGCCATTTTCAAACACTGCCACAAAACAATGGTTAATTGACATGTCATATATTATCCCTATACTCTGACCGACTAATTAAATATCAAATAAACTTAGGTAGGTCATACTAGCGAAGGAATTCCCCGTCTCTCCCCTCCTAGTTCTTGCCTCACATCTCAGCCAAGGATCATATCCCTAAGCTTTGATACGAACTGTGACCCGCATCCAGGACTTGGATAACACCTCACAATGATACCTATCAACTTTCCACCGTTACTCACAGCGTCCCCGACGGAAAGTCTAGCTTCGGTGCATCCCAAGACTTGAAAGTCACCAGATAAAGGCTCAGGCCTCTTTTCTATAGCTTTGATACCAACTGTGATGCCCGCAAAATAGGTATACATCACCCATCTTAGGTCGCCAAATACATGGTACAGAATACAAATACAAACTTAATTATACAACAAGAGCTGAGAGTTTTTACACGAATATTGTCTCATAGACAATATCCAAACTCAAATTCAATCCTCATTACATTTATTATCACACTAAATAGTGAGGATTACTAAAACAGCCATCTCAGACCATCACTCCGTTCCCCGACTAGTCCCGGCTATGTTCTCATTTCCTGAAGAGAATAATAAAAGCAAAAGGGTGAGCTCAACTAGCCCAGTAAGAAATATTATGACTAAGATAATGCAGAATAAGTTATCGTTAGCCTTCAGCAATGTTAAACTGATAGAATATAATAGACAACAAGTTTAACTGCAACGGAATAAGCAATCCATTAGAAGAGTCAAGTAGAGCATGATATCTACTATCTTCCATGATTTAAAAAGGTTTTCATCAACTTTATCATTGAGACTCAGCTTAATAAATAAACCACAACATTGAATTATCCCTGCACTACGGGTCAAGGATATTCATGTAATCATCAATGGTCATGATTATACCGAATAATCCCTGGTCATAATCATACCAACAACTGCCCATTAATGCACTACAGGCCAATAAAGATTTTTACCACATCATTTGTAACATTATGGGTCATGATTATACCAACTGATCCCTGGTCATAATCATACCAATAAATAGTCCATCTATGCACGTAAGCCAAAGATGACTTTTATCACAATATAAGCATGATGATGATGATGATAATGATATAATAATTCAATTAAAATACAAGATAAATTTTAATGATTTATAATTTAATTTATCCAGAATTCAATAATGTCCAAATTGTCAACATAATATTGCGTTGTGGAGTAAAATTCAAGAATAATATCCAAGTATCAAAAATAATTTGGATAGAAAAGAAATAATTTTTTTGATGAATAGTACCCCGGTAATAGTACTTCGGGAATAGTACCCCGTGAATAGTATCTCGACATAAAAAGTGCCCCGAATACCCGAGTGAATAATATTTAAGTAAATAGTAATTGGGTAAATAGTAACTCGTGAATAGTAACTCATGAATAGTATCCCGATATAAAAAATTAATATTTAATAAGAAAGTTCATATCAATATTTCAACAAAATAATACTGGATGAAGCGCAAAACTCAAGAATATTCCACTAATTTCAAAGATTATAGAAGAAATACTTACCATAGTAAGTTTAGATTTAAGAATATGAAAAGAAATAACATACGAAACTGCAAATAGATTTTCACCTGTCATACGGTACGTAATCCGCGTAGACAGGTTATTCTGACATATTAAAGGATGAATATGAAAGAATAGTATTCCTTATGAATACAAAAGAAATAATACCCCTTACGAATACAACAAATAATATCTCTTACCTTAGTAGAAGACTGGATACTGCAATAGTGAAGTAGCAGAATACTATTCTTCTTGCTCTCTATAGTTTCTCTCTCTATAGTTTCTCTTGTGAGTCTCAGTGAATTGGTGAAAATGAAAGAAGAATTAAGCTTCTATTTATAGGAGAAATGACTAAATAGTAACTAATTCACGAACGATCCAGATTGATTTACTATTAGAACAGACGGTCCAGATTGATTACTATTAAAACCACAATCGACGGTCTAGATTGATTTACTTTTAAAACCACCATCGACGGTCCAGATTGATTTACTATTAAAATTACTACCGACGGTCTAGATTGATTTACTATTAAAACTACGGTCCAGATTGATTTAACTTATTACACTTTAGTACCTCTAAAGTTTTCCAAGTTTACATTATTCGCCTCTAACTTTTGTAATTCACTTATCTTTAATAAACACATTCTTAATACTTCAACAATTATTCATCATTAATATTATAACTCACAATATTTAACAACCAGATCATTCCCAAGAAAAAGGGGGCTTGCTGATAAGGATTTCTCCCTATTGGTGTGCAATTAGGTGACCAAACCTCTCCTCGATAGAACTTTCTAGACATCGTCAATATTTCAAATAATAATATGAATAACTTTATTATCTCAATTATTGATTTAATAATATAAAATATTATGCAGATGATACTGTGACAATAATTGAATCAAATAACGTGAGATACTATGCAATAATTACTGTAGCAATAATTGAGTAAATTGAGTGGCTTCTTACTTAAGCATCAATAATCACTACCGTGTGCTACTATGCAACCACGCGTATTACTGTACTTTTACCACCGGGTAGTTCAACAGTTAACGGTAAAATTTTTGTCGTTATTTTTATAAAAAGATATTTTTGTCGTTTTCTATCTACGATAATACTTCCTTTGTGGGGTCCACCAATGATTGTGTCGTCATATGAATATTTTCTGTTTAAAACGAATATTCCCCGACTAATCGAATATTTTATAACAACTTGCATACTTTGCAAAATTTATAAATATTACCCACAACTATAACATTATATCAAAACCACACTATAATATTCAAAAATATATTTCGAGAAAAATTAATCTTTATTTAAGAAAATTGGGGTCTTACAGTTATGCTATGGCTAATTGAAAGATTAGCCATAGGTCTCTCAAAGGAAGATAATTAAACTGCCTAACGGATAGAATTTAATTGCGTAGCCGTAAACTACAAACGAGGAAAGTTCCCTAACTCAAACTTGAGTTATTATTTTCAAAGCACGTTAGTGAATAATTATTGATGATTATTCACTTCTATAATGATTATTGAAATTCGCACTTTGTGTAATTGAATTCCTGTTCTATTATTATTGAACTGTGAATTAAATTAAAGTTCTTTCCATGAACTATTTATGAGATAGATCTATACTAATTGTATCAGCTAGATCAAGCATATTTAAATTTGTTAAATCAAATATGTTTTAAAAAGTTGTTCTTATTAAATTGATATGATAAGAACTCTTGACTGAGAAAAGGACGAATTTGAATAAGGCATGATGCTGGATTATTAAGTTTTTATGCATAAATCATGGGGTATGAAAGGCTGATCCCCTTGAATATTAAAACTTATTAAGAGGTCCAGTTTAAATGACTGAGAACCTTAGCAAATGTTCATGGTTATTTCAAAACCACTAAGTACATGTTATTCAATTATTCGAATATTCAATTGTTGATTATTAATTCATGTTCCTTCACAATCTTATACTATTGTTGAACATTGAAAGCAAAACTTCTTTCTAGTCATGATATATCTCCCTTGTATATAAACTTGCTAAGAAAATTAGTTGCTTACCCTTGCTATATCATGACATTTATTTCAATTAAGCCTGAAGGATCCAATACGAAAGACAAAGGCAAGGGCAAGATCCTAGAATAGTTTAGAATGAATGTTAGTTATTATTATCTGATGGAATTTCCTATGTAAACCTTTTGTAATATGAATCGTGTGTTTAAGTTAAGGTTAAGAAGTGTAACGCCCCGAAATCTGGTCTATCTTCACACCCGAATTTCGTACGTCACGTTCCCACTTCTTACCAAACATACATTATTATATACTGGATATAACAACATACTCTCTCAAATCTCAGGTTTTGAAAACCTTATAATCTCTTTCATTACAAATAATGATAATTACATTATTCATTTCATCTTACAAGAGTAACTTTTATCCGCCACCAAGGATACATAAACAGAACATACTTGTATTGAATAGCTCAATCACAGAATAGTTCATATCATAGAAACACCGAAGTGTTCACATTGTGGCTCAATGCCTCATACGTTCTACCACGTTATACAAATATCACACATTCACACATAGACAGAACTTCTCAAGTTCAACATCTGTGAAGTTTAAGAAACTAGTATTCATTTAGAATATGAATGAAGTTAGGAAACTTGCCTTACGCACAGCTACAACTTACGCTGAACTGCTCATTCCAATTCCTATATAACACATAAGGAAAATATAAGCACTAATTAGTCATATATTTGACTTACGCGTTGGTTTAGTTAACTTTACTTCTTAGGGTTCGCGTTCTTGCAACCTAAGTTTACGCAACCAACTTTCATTATCGGTTCACGACTTCATGACATACGGAGATGTCTTACTCCAAAACGTTCATCATCTATGATGATTTGCATTCTTATCTTTTTCTTATAACTTCTCTAGGACTCAGCACACATCGCTTCTCTGCTAGTAGTCCATATGGTACTCTGAGTGGTTTCCCACAAACAACTAACAAACAAGTTCCCGTCTAATCTACACTGCCATCATAGTGAGTTAGATCGGTTGCCAGTTTTGTATATACCTTCGCTATCTGAAGGAATTATTTAGCCCAGCTCCCATATGTCAACTGATGAGTATGAAATATGTTATATTTTTACTCCTTAATACTTAATCTTTTGTATTTATTTTGTGCCTAAATAAACTCATTATTCTTATATTTTTATTTTAGGTACAATTGAAGGGGTTTCATGATTTTGAAAATAAATTGGAGGAGGTTTACGGGATTCCTAGAAAATCAAGGATTCAACAATTAGTATCATAAATGGATTTGAATTCACGCGGCAATGAGTTTAAGCACATGACAATTGTGGGATTTAATTCCAATTTTAAATCTAAATTTTAGATTCTAGAAGAATAGTTTTTACAATTCTATTGTAATTAGGATTTCTTTTAGACTAAGATTTATTTTCAAATTGAATTCTATTTCTTTATGAAAATTGGTGTAATCTGTAATTTCTATTAGGATTTAAGACTTTGTCCAGCACTATAAATAGAGGATGAGAGTCAAGATTTTATTCATTCAATCATCTACTACATTCTCTCATCTACAACATTAGAGGATTGAGGACATGAGCTAAGTACTTTTTATTCAATTCTAAGGGATGTTGAACCTTATTTATAATTAATGGTTAATTGAGTATTCATTATTTATTCCTTCTCACATGAAATTCATTCTTGATAATCTGATTTAATTTCTAAATGCTATTTGGCTTAACTGATTTGATTTCTGCAGGATTGAGTTGGTTAACGAATATCATATGCTAGATCAAGGAATAATATTACGTGTAATTGATATTATTTCTAATCACAAGTAGTAATTAGTAATACATGATTGTGGACAAGCTTTTGAGTATTGCTATGATTATCAGAAGACAAGTTAAATAATCCGAGCTTATGTGTTTATTACTTGGAATAGTCTAATTCCCTAATTCTTAATGCCGCTATTATATTAAATCTAGAGAGCTTGTTCTAGGTTATATAATTGTTAGAATCTTGTGAAGAGCTTGTTTCATTGAGTGACAATCTAAGGGAAGTTTCGGGTAGCAGAGCTTGTTGTTACCTAGGGCTATTAGTTTCATTGAAGGATAAATAATGTTACACTTGACTAATCCATTGTTGTAAAAAGGTGATACTGAACTGAAGAACTGAAGCTTTTTATTCATTGTTTATTCTTATTAGTTTATTCTTGTTAATTTAGTTAATTAATTAAAAATCCCGTTTTCATTAGAAATCATAGGATAAATATAAAACAAATCACTCTCTGTGGGATCGATCCTTGCTTACTACTGTGCTAATTGTTTGAATTTGTAAAGTGAAAGTGAGGTTAATTTAGTAGTGTAAACGACAGCTCCCAAATTTTGGCGCCGTTGCCGGGGAGTGTTATTTGTTTTTGTTTATTCTTTGTTTTTGTTTATTTTTATTATTTTCTTTTACTTTTTGTTTTATGACTCAATCCTCTAACTTTGTTAACTTAAATTTTGATCAAGAGATAGAGAAACCTGCAGATACAAAAGAAGTTCTTGTTCCATAACTTGAAGTGGAAGAGATGGCGGTGCCACAAAATAACAGAACTTTGAAAGAACTGGCTACTCTTGATCTGACTCAACCATCTTTTTGCATTGAGTATCCTACTTTAGATGTTGCTTTTGAACTTAACTCTAGACTAATTCATCTTTTGCCTACTTTTCGTGGTCCTACAGGTGAAAATCCATATAAGCATCTAAAGGAGTTTCATGTGGTATGTTCCACGATTAAAGCACAAGGAGTGGCAGAGGAGCATATCAAGCTTAGACTTTTTCCTTTCTCATTAGCAGATTTGGCTAAAGATTGGTTATACTATCTACCTTCAGGATCAATACGATCATGGACTGATATGCAAAGGTTATTCTTAGAGAGGTATTTTCCTACATCAAGAGTTACCGATATAAGAAAGGAGATATGTGGAATCAGGCAGTTCAATGAAGAGAATCTCTATGAGTATAGGTAAATGTTCAAGAAGTTGTGTTCCAGCTGTCCACCTCATGGAATTGATGAACATTACTTGATCCAGTACTTCTATGAGGGGTTGCTACCAATGGAAAGAAGCATGATTGATGCAGCAAGTGGAGGAGCACTGGTAGACAAGACTCCAGAAGTGGCAAGTAACTTAATTATAAACATGACAGCTAACTCACAGCAGTATGGAACTAAGATGGATCACACACCACAAAAGGTAAATGGGGTAAGCACGAGAGACTTGGAGTAACAGATTTCTGATTTAACTATTTTAGTTCAACAAATGGCTACAAGGAATACGCAAGGTTTTCAGCAAGCTCAACCTCAGTACCACACATAAAACCAAGAAGTACCTGTCAATTCTGGGACATCTGTGGAGGATATGTTCAAGGCATTCATGAACCACACACAACAGTTCATGAGTCAGACACAACAATTCCAGCAGGAGACAAGAACTTCTGTTCAACATTTAAGGGACCAAGTTGGTCAACTTGCAACCACAGTAGGAAGGTCACTTTCTCAAACTGTTGAAAATGTAAGTGCCATAACATTGAGATGTGGTGCAGAGGATCAGCTGTAACGCCCCAGAAAATCAGATTTTTGAGAATTAAATTTTTATTTTTATTAAATGAATTTAATTGATTATTTATGGAGCAAGCTAATCGAACGTCGTTCTATGACCTAGAAATGTCAGAACATCGTAGGATTTTGGCTACGTGATAGAATTAAAGTGTTTGAATTTCCAAGAAGAAAATAAAAGCTTTCCGAGAAATTTTCTGAAAAATACTATTCACGCATTTCTGCTCAGGAATTATTTTTGAACTTCCGAGAAATACGTAATGATAGAATATCGATGTGAGATAGAATATTCAATAATATTTCAGTTATGGAAAACGTAATATTTCGCCTGTGGACTTAAAACCTAACGTTTAAGGAAAATGATTTACGAGAAAGAAATGTAATGCGAGTAATGGATTAAGCGATGATTGTATACTACGTAAGTATTATACGATGTAATGAATACAAGTATGATACGAGTACGTATGAATAATGGTATGTCATATATGTGGAATAAGTATACGAGCTAGAATACGAGAATTATACGTGATTATACGTTATAAGGCTTTAAGCCAATTGTAATGAATTTGTAGAATTGGTAGGATTTGTTAAGTATTATGTGAGCCCAGTATTGAATGTAAGTATAATACGACGTATTGTACTATCATGTATGAAGAATGAGATAACGTATATTAAGAATTAATATACGAGATAGCATACAAAGATTATACGTGGGGTATAAATGTTAAGTTATGTAATTTAAAGGGAATGGACTTGTAGGATTATAAACTTAATAGTAGCAGTCCAATATAATGTGACAATCAAGCCCAAGTGTTTGGTATATCATGAGTCCAAATCATGTAGCACAAGCCCATTAAGGAAGTAGTTGGATGAATGAACCAAGCCCAATGAATTAGCCATGATCCATGGAGCAATCCAAGTGTAAAGTGGGTAGACTTGATGGGCAAACAAATTGTGTGATTAGCAAGAGACTTAATGACTAAGCAATGGATAACTTAAGTGGTGAGCAAGTGACTTGGTGGCTAAGTAGAAGTGGTGACCAAGTTAACTTAATTAGGATGTAATGAATAGTAATGATGTGGATGGCCTTTTGACCATTATACCCTCATCTAGGATTTCCTATAAATAGAGAGCTTGAAGTTCATTTTGTGGTTGTTTCATTTTCATCCAACTCCTCTCATATATAAGTAACTTATTTGGTTGAGAGAATAAGCACTTTCCTTGTTAAGTTTTTCACCAATAAACTTATAGCTTATTGGTTAGAGATAATAAGTTAGCAAAAGTTATACTTGGAAGTAAGAAGTAAGCACAAGAAAGAATCAAGTGATCATCAAAGAGTAAGTGTTCTTGAACCATGTTTCTCTTTCTTTTCTATTGTTAGAGAAGGGGGTATTGGTAGAGCTAACATGCTAAGAAGAGGTTGGAATAATGAATCAAAGGGCTTAAGTCATAATAAGCCGGATAAGTCATGAATAATCTATTCGTAATCATATAGGTTAAGACCTTGTGAAGAACACTAATGAATGTATAATAACTTGTAGGAACTTGTAACATGGTTACATTAATGAAGTTAGTATGATAATAAGAAGCATGAATAATGGATCGAAGTCATCATCCATAATAAGTTATATGAAAAGAAGACATAAGTTATGAGTATTGAAAATATAAGTAATTCATATTTTTATAAGTTCTAAACTCACAATGAACTAGCAATAACTTATCATGAATATAAGTTAATGAAGCATTTGTGTCAAGATGATAGTATAATGGATTGAATCCAAGTGAAATGGTTTAAAATCTCAAGTAACGAAGTTTTGCCGGAATTTGCACGATTAGACGACGATCGTCGAATTCGTGAAATTCTCGGAATGGAAGTCAAATTTTGATATTGAGTTTGGAAACGTTAGTTTTCAATGGAGACAAGTAGTATTTGTCGTTATAGAGTTGCGGACTCGAAAATGGCCAGATTCCGACTTAGAACGAAGAAACGAGCGTTGAACGTTCATGAACATTTACCGTTTTCATTGAAAATGGACTAATAGGTGAATTTTTAGGAAACAAAATTGAATAGATAAAATTCTTGAATGATCATGTAGATTACATAATTTGTGAACCGTACGCTTTTGAACGAGCCAATTCGGACTTATAACGAAGAAGTTATGCTTCCGGGAAGTTCACAAAATTTCAAAACTGAAAATTTTTCTGGTGCACAGAGTTGGCGCTGCGGCGCCAACCCAAGGCAAAATAGGTCACGCCGCAGCACCGAGCATGGCCGGGTAAAGGTGAAACCTACTGAAGAGTCGCACCGCGGCGCGGCAATTATCAAAGGGAATCACGCCGTAGCACCGAGTCCGGTTTCCAAGCCCTAAGGGGCGACGCCACAGCGCGACACAAAGAAGAAAAGCTGGCGCCGCGGCGCCAGCACTAGGGTTTGCATAGAGAGGATTGTTTATGAAGATAAAAAGAGAGGTAATGAAGTAACATAGACCTAATGAACATGAAGTAACATTGTTAAGTCATGATTAAACCCCAAGTAGGATCACTTAGGGTTAAGGAAAGTCGATTGAAGATGAACGCAAATGGTATGCAATAAATGTACTTAACCAAGGACGATTAAAATGTCGTTTAATAATGTAAGAACATTAGTAAATCGTAAGAAAAGATGATTAACTCGAGCCGAGTTGTATTAATGATATAATTTCACTTAAGTGTTATAAGAGAACGAAGTTGGTAAGATTGATGTAAAGAATGACGGAAAGCCGGAACCCATAAATAACAAATCTAATAAGGGATTAGATTGAGAAGAAGGGTAAGATTCTTTAGGAGCTATGTAGGTTCATTCATAACCTAATATGGTATGTTATGTGATTATGTGTTGTAGAGACTATAAAGACTCAAGGGAAACATATTTATACTATAGCAGACGTTGAAGGCAAGTTTTTCCTAAACGCTTGTCTAACCTTTGTGTTAGCCAGGTTTTCAAATGATTCAAATTATGAGATGCATGTATGGTTTTGAAGAAAGAGTCGATGCCAGTTTTAGCTTGGCTAGACTAATCTTGATAGATTGATTGAACTGTTTACAAGTCTTTCAATATAGAATTACTAACACTATCCTACGCCAACTATTTGGTACGGATTCATGGTAAGCCTGAATATGTATAAACAAATGTTTTTTTCATTGAGTATTCGATGGGCACGTGAGGTTGCCACAACTTAAACGTACACACGTTTAATGGATGTAGTGTTGATCAACATAGACTACTATGAGCTGATCACTCAGAAGTGCTCGTAAGCTATGCCGGACTTACGGACTTCGTGCCGGGTCATCCTTTTCAAAGAAACTATAAGACGTTCACGTCTTGAATTTGAATTGATGATTCATGGAATATTGTTATTGTAAAATGTTTTGAAGGAAAAGAAACGCTATTTTAAGTTATTGATAGTACTTCGCAACTATCATCCAGTTATTGAAGATATACGATTCTTATGTTTCAAGCATGCTTTTAATAATAAAATTGTTATACTTGTTGAGATTGTTATGCTCATTCTTGCTTGAACCATATGAATGCAGCTTAAACGATGCGACCAAGGGATTCGACAAGGATAAAGTGAAGACTAAAGCGAGATTGTAGACTACCTATGTAATTGTATAGGTTTGTAATGATAATATGTGATATTATGACAAGAACAAATGTAACGGTTATAACGAACATGGGGAATGGTAATATTATTTTGGTATATATATGAGACATATTCGTTCTTTGAGGCATTTCAATTGAATGTTTGTGTGAACTGTAGCACCGTGGAGCACCATCTGTCGGGTTGAAAGAGACCCGGATTTGGGGGCGTCACATCAGCAACAAGGAAAGTCAATACAAAACAAGTCAGACAATAGTGAAACAAACAGCAGTGATGTACTCAAGCATAAATTTCCACCTCTTTCAGTTTATGAACCGAAACTACCTTTTCCCCAAGTTCTAACAAGGAATTGGAAAGCTGAAAAGAATTCAATGTGGTGGTATACAGAGTGTACTAAAAAATTCCTAGAAGAAATCTCGAACAGGGAATAAGAACTTAAAGATGATGAGGAGTTCACTAGTGGAAACCAGTTGGAAGTGCTTGAGGCTACTATTGAATTTGAAGAAGAAATCAGGTATTCAAAGTCTGAAAAGGATGAATAAGAGGAAGAGGAGAACAATTTCATAAGTTCTGCAGATATTTACAAAGAGGATATAGAGGATACATCGGTGCAAACAATAAAAATACTACATGATACATACCATTGGACCTTAACTATGGAATTGGATGAGGCACGTGTCTAGTTCAGTTTATATGAATTTAAAAGGTATCTTGGTAATATTAATTCTATTTTTTCTACTATTGTTGTTGACTATATAGTGCTGGAATCTTATGATCAAATACAATTATACAAGGAGGATTTGAGGGCTGGAATAGAGCAAAATCAGGATCTGAAGGATGCTCCTAATGAAGAATTGAAGCTGTTACCAGTCCACTTGAAGTACACAAGTTCAATTACATAGGATGAGAAGGATGATATCAGGCCAATAACAATAAACAAGGGCAGCTGCTTGGGAGGCAACCCAAGATCTCAGATTTGATTTTTCTATCCCTTCACTTTTTAGTTTTTTTATTGCATGTTAGCTAGTAGTATTTTCTTCTTTGCATGATTTTCTTACATTGGGGACAATGTAAGGTTTGAGTGTGGGGGGAAGATTTAAGTTTTTATTTTACTTAGGAATATTGATCCGATTTTGATGGGGAATTTAAAAAAAATTAATGCTTTTGAAAAATTTTAAAAATTTTGGTTCTATGGTTCTATTTGCCTATGTGTTCGAAGGTTAAAGTCAAAGATTGAAAATTGATGCTAAAATTCAGAACCTGTTTGATGCTTAATTTGTTAATAAATGATGACAACTAAGCCATGATCCATAGTAATTGATTTGAATTGAATTTGTGATACATGAGTACTTAATTATGAGAAGCATGTTTATTTGGCTAAGTTATTTGTGGAGTTGTCTATGTGCACTGATTTCACGGCTTAGAACTGTTTAACTTGCTTATGTTTTTACAGAACCATGTGAAAAAAATGATGAATGAAAAAAAAAATTAAAAATCTGCTTCAATGTCCATTGTGCGAAATAACTGGGTATCTAAGCCTTGGGAAGCATCGGTATTCACGCTGAAAAGTGCGATGGATAAAAGCAGCTTGACTAGTCGACTTTTGTGGCCTTTGTTACTTGAATAAGTAAGCCTTAGGGGTGTCTCTACACCTAGCGCCCTAAGATCATCTGGTTTGGGAGTCGTTGGTGGAAAGTTCGCTAATGGGTAACTCTGAAAAGCCTAAGAAAAGGAGACATTGCACATGTCAAGAAAAAAAAATACGAGAAAAGTATGAAAATACATCCATCTGTGCTAAAAAAAGGGTTCTATGAAAAAAATTAAAAAGCAAAAAAAAATTTGTTCTTGGTTGTGAGTCAGTGTGCACGGTTTTTGCTCCATGGTAACTAAGTTGAGTAAGTATGTAAATTTTGGGAAAGTGTCTTATGTGGTTACAATTTGGTTTAATGAAATTCATTGGTGAAATGATAAGGTTGGTAATTGTGAGTTGATTGATAAAGCATTGATTAGATTTTTGTAAATTTAGTGTTGATAGTCATGATTTGTACCTTGAAATCTTTTGACATTATGATTGAATAGAATTTTTTTGAAAATCAAATTTTTGGTTTACACGAGGACGTGTAAAAAGATAAGTGTGGGGGAATTTGATGAGTATGAAATATGTTATATTTTTATTCCTTAATACTTAATCTTTTGTATTTATTTTGTGCCTAAATAAACTCATTATTCTTATATTTTTATTTTAGGTACAATTGAAGGGGTTTCATGATTTTGAAAATAAATTGGAGGAGGTTTACGAGATTCCTAGCAAATCAAGGATTCAACAATTAGTATCATAAATGGATTTGAATTCACGCGGCAATGAGTTTAAGCACATGACAACTGTGGGATTTAATTCCAATTTCAAATCTAAATTTTAGATTCTAGAAGAATAGTTTTTACAATTCTATTGTAATTAGGATTTCTTTTAGACTTAGATTTATTTTCAAATTGAATTCTATTTCTTTATGGAAATTGGTGTAATCTATAATTCTTTTTAGGATTTGGATTTCTACTTCCTATAGGATTTAGGACTTTGTCCAGCACTATAAATAGAGGATGAGAGTCAAGGTTTTATTCATTCAATCATCTACTACATTCTCTCATCTACAACATTAGAGGATTGAAGACATGAGCTAAGTACTTTTTATTCAGTTCTAAGGGATGTTGAACCTTATTTATAATTAATGGTTAATTGAGTATTCATTATTTATTCCTTCTCACATGAAATTCATTCTTGATAATCTGATTTAATTTCTGAATGCTATTTGGCTTAACTGATTTGATTTCTGCAGGATTGAGTTGGTTAACGAATATCATATGCTAGATCAAGGAATAATATTACGTGTAATTGATATTGTTTCTAATCACAAGTAGTAATTAGTAATACATGATTGTGGACAAGTTTTTGAGTATTACTATGATTATCAGAAGACAAGTTAAACAATTCGAGCTTATGTGTTTGTTACTTGGAATAGTCTAATTCCCTAATTCTTAATGCTGCTATTATATTAAATCTAGAGAGCTTGTTCTAGGTTATATAATTATTAGAATCTTGTGAAGAGCTTGTTTCGTTGAGTGACAATCTAAGGGGAGTTTCGGGTAGCAGAGCTTGTTGTTACCTAGGGCTATTAGTTTCATTGAAGGATAAATAATGTTACACTTGACTAATCCATTGTTGTAAAAAGGTGATACTGAACTTAAGAACTGAAGTTTTTTATTCATTGTTTATTCTTATTAGTTTATTCTTGTTAATTTAGTTAATTAATTAAAAATCCCCTTTTCATTAGAAATCATAGGATAAATATAAAACAAATCACTCTCTGCGGGATCGATCCTTGCTTACTACTGTGCTAATTGTTTGAATTTGTAAAGTGAAAGTGAGGTTAATTTAGGAGTGTAAACGATAGCTCCCATCAACCATCAAAGGTTACGATTGTACCACAACCTAACTTATCGTAACTTATCCGAACCATTAAGTATAACGTTCGTTAAGTCAATTTCTTATTCTTTACGGCTTTCTGGCAACTAAATGCCATACCTCAGGATTCATTCCTTATCGACTCACATTCAGCTTTCATTAATCTTATTACCGTTAATTCATTATGGTTTTCTTGATAATTCATATCTTATTAATACTTTCGTTATCCATTACCTGAACCCCATGTTCATTACTCGTTCTTAGTGTCGAAGCCATACCGATCGTTGTATGCTAAGATCGATCGTTCATCACAACAATGTTGTGTTCACAGCGTCTATACACATTTACAGTTATCTCTCATTACGATAACAGAACATCGAAATGTTATCCATTACTTTTGTCACTCAAAATTTAAGGAATCACAATCATAGGAATCCCTCACGTTCGTTCATCGCGACTACGGTCCCCGGATATCGGTTACGTAACTCGCACCTAAAATCTTTGTTGTTTACTCTCGTTTAATCTTTTCGTTCAACCTTCATTAAAGGTTTAACTTGCTTGCTTAGGTGTTATTTTAGGTGAATTATATGATCATACTTCTTTCTTACACATCCCCCCAGTAATTGTACACTTAAAAGCTCATTACTAGGCCTTGCTCTGCACCGGCGCTGCGGTGCCACTCTTCCTTCTATCTTTCGCGCTGCTGCGCGACCCTACGTCATCTTCTTCTTCAGTCTGGCACTACGGCGCCAAGTCCTTCACTAACTCTCGTGCTACGACGCCAATTAGCAGTACATGAAGCCCTAAGCTCGCGTTGCGGCATCGCCTCCCAAGGCTCAGCTGGTGCTACGGTGCCGAACACAAAAAGTAGAAAATTTTCTAAGCCTTAAATCAAGTTTGAGATGCGCACTTCCCGATCTCATAACTTCTTCGTTATAACTCAGAACGAGGTCGTTCCAAAGCCATTCTCTTCCTTATCTTACGTACTTCAATACCCCTTAGACAAAACTTCATTCTGAATCTATTAACATGCCATTCGATTGGCTTGATCTTCACCCTTCGTTCATTTTTACGCTTTTAACGTTCTTCGTTCGTTCGTCCGTAATTTGGTCATCCGAACTCAGAACTCGTTCGTTCTTGAGTCCACGACTCACGTTTTCTAGATTCTCTTACTTTCTTATGAAACCCTACACGTTCAGGTTTATTTACTAACTGTCTAATTCTCGTTCGTCTTTTACCAAATTTCGCCATAACTTCGGTATAGCTAAGTTTTAATTCTTTCTTCATTAGCGTTTCTACCGTTCCTAACCAAGCAATAAGCATCTAACTTATACGCAATGGTTTTAAACTTGTCCATCAACAACAATTATACTACGATAGTTTTAAATTTGTCCATCAACAACGTTCTTCGTATTCTTCGTGTGTTCTTCGTTTATTCTTCATTTTAATTGATATTTTGGATTACGATTCCACTTTTTATTGGAATTTGATGTTATAGAACACCATTCCTTACTTAATTCACCTACTCATCCATATAATCCGCTTGGATCATTCTAATTCAATACGAATCTTATACTTCCTTAAGAAATTTATAAAATAAACTTCTAATTCTTATTTCTTCATTTTATTATGATTTCAACCATATGAAATCATTCCAATCTTATTTTACTTCCTATTCCCATTAAGCTATGTTATTAACGTATAGGACTTAAAGAGAAATTAAATTTGACTAGGTTTTAGGTTACCTCTCTTCTTTAATTTTCTTCCGCTAGACAAAGCCGGCGATTCACAAGCTTTTCTATTTCACGATCACCTTCGATCCGATCATTCATACTCAATCTCTTCCTTCTTCTTCTTCTCCAAGCTCTCAAGCTCTCTCTCTAAGGTGTAGGATTTTCAAAATTCTCTAAAAATGAAATAAGCTTCCTATTTATAGAAAACTAAGGTTAGGGATATTTCAGTCATTTCGCCCCCCCTAAACCTCCTTACTATTCAATTCTTAAGCCCTAAGTTAACTTGGTCTCCACATTAACTTAGCCCTTAAGTCTTCTTAGCCCTTAAGTTTACTTAGCCCTTAAGTTTACTTACTCATTACTTATAAGCACTTTACTTAGCCATTAAGCATAAGCACTTTACTTAGCTATTACTTAACTTATCCCTTACTTAGCATTAAGACTAAATCGTATTCTACGCATCTTATTCTCGTATTCTATTCGTATATAATTCGTACGATATTCGTATTATACGTCATAATAATCTTCGTACTATACTCGTATAATAACTAGTATCATACTCATATTTCTCACGAATAATAACCTTAATTATTATACAAAATCATTAAATTCTCAGAACTCATTTTTTTAACCCTTAGGTTTTAAGTTCGCAGGCGAAAACGTCGTTTTTGCCATAACTGAAATATTATCGAATATTCCGTCACGTCTCAAAATTCTATCATTACGCGTTTCTCAGAAATTCAAAATAAATCTCTGAGCCAAAATGGATGAATAGTACCTATTTCGTCTTTTTCCCCGAAAATATTTTTGTTCCCGAAATTTTTTTATTTTTGTCTTAAAAATTCTTACTCGTTCAATCTAGCTCGTAACCAGAATCCTCCAGACTTATAATCATCCTAGGTTAGAGAACGATTAATAAACACATAAGACAGAATAATATTAATAAAAATTCATTTTATTAATAACTAATTCTTTAAACTTAATTTCTGGACAACCTGAATTTCTGGGTCGTTACAAGAAGACCTTGGGACTATGTTATGAAACTTTATTATAATGAACAATGTATGTTTATTATTCCGTAATAGTTTATAGAATGCTTATGATGATGATAGATCGTGAGCACCGAATCTGAGGTTAGAGAACCTGGATTTGGGGGCGTCACAAGTTGGTACCAAAGCCATAGGTTATAAACATTAGGAATGCGAAACCTAAGTTATAACCTTAGTAGAAAACTCTTATAGAGTATGTTAGGAGATGGATTATGGAAATTCATCGAGTATGTGTTGTACTTAATAAAATATTGTTTCATTTTATCAATGAATATATTTTATTGTAGTACTGATGTCGTATCCTTGTTTAATTATAAGATGCCTAGTGATAGTCAGGGGAGCCATTCCATTGACCAGGAGGAGGCCGTACCAAAGGAGGTGATGGACACCTCGCAGGATGTGATGATCGGTGACCTGCTAGCGAAAAATTATGTACAGGAGCAGAGGATTTTACAGTTGGAGGCACAGAACATGACTCATCATTACATGGAGCAGCAATATAAAGATGCTGCTAATCAGGCACTGATTGAGCTAGCAGAGGCGCAAGTACAGCTAGAGTAAGAGAAGGCAAAGTTCGGAGCACTGAGTATAGAGCATCTGGGAATGCAGTGTGAGTTTGACTTGGAGATTGCAGATAAGATACGTGTGGATGAGGCATTTTATGAGTCAATCAAGCGAGTGGACCAGTTAGAGACAACACTACAGGCCATGAAGGTCAGGGTCGAGACTTTAAGACTGGCGCATGACGCAACATATGAGGGCCAGCACAGTGGGACTAGGAGGGCGCATATCGAGATAGGGGAGTCGAGTCAATCCGTTCGGCATAGGGTTATGGAGGGGTTGTTTCCCCAGGAGCCTGTTTAGGTGACCAAGCAGGGCCACCAGTGATGATTATGCTACGGACCAGTTGTAGATAGATGCATTAGTAACCCCTTTTTGTGTAATAGGGTTTTATGTTGATGTAGACCTCAGCAGGTGTGAGGTAGTAGGTAGTATCCCTATTTGTATATGTAGGGGAGTATCATTTTGAGTTAATCCCATCTTTTGTGTTTAAAATGGGATAGTAGCATTTATAATAATATACCTATAATGAACATGTGAGACACCAAAGATTGGTATATGAATATAAATGCATTATTATGATAAGTGTTTGAAAATTTAAATAGTAAATTATCTATTTAATGTTATGTAAATTCAGTGAACTGAATTAGTATTTTTTTAAAAAAACAAACTTTACCTACTAATCGGGGAGAAAGACTTCCAAATCTTGGTAGTTTAAAACTCTCACCTAATGATCATCTGATTGTTTGAATACAGTAGCGTATTACATGCTAAGTACTTATATTATAATAAAACCCGAGTAACGTGTTAGAATTTTGTTTAATTAGATAATGCCGCCAAGACGTTTACTAAGGAACCAAGAGATCGAAGAGTCAGTTAGTAATGCAGCGGGAGCTCAACCAAACCCAATGTAAGACTTTATCAACATGATGGCTGAAGCTATGAGGAATGAAGCTCAACTTGCAGGAAATCAGGAGGGAAACCAACTAGCCAACTTTAAAGACTTCAAGGAAGTAGGACCACCAGAGTTTAGAGGAACAGCAGACCCGATAGAGGCCCAGACATGGATAAAAGAGATTGAGAAGGCCTTCATTATTGCTAGAGTAGCAGAAGAGCATAAAGTAATTTTTGCTACCTACTTAATGAAGGGTGAGGCTAACTATTGGTGGGAGGCCAACCAGAACAAAGTCGGGACTGGAATCGTGACTTGGGAAGTGTTCAAGACGTTATTCTTCGGGAACTACTTCCCTGAGAGTACACAAGTGAGAATGGAGATCAAGTTTTTGGAATTGAAGCATGAGAATATGTCAGTGTCAAAGTATACTGCGAAGTTCAATGAATTGGCCAGATTCGCTCCATATCAGGTGGACACGGAGGTGAGGAAAGAAAGAAGGTTCAAAAATGGACCAAAGTCATGGATTTACAGTAAGGTAGCTATTTTACAAATCACGTCATTCTCAACTCTGTTGGAGAAAGCTCTCATAGCGGAAGGTGGAAGCGAAGCGGTCTCAAAGTACAATCGGGAGAGGAACAAGAAGAAAGTAGAAGGTGGGAATCAGAATGTTAGCAATGGTGGTGGCAACAACAAGAAGCAAAAGTGGAGCAGTGGGGGTAGTAATTTGGAGAGTCAGCAAGGAAGTGTGCAACAAAAAAAGTCGGTGTGTGGAAACTGTGGAAAGGGTCACTCGGGAGAGTGCATGAAGGGAAAAATGGTATGTTATACCTGTGGACAAGAAGGGTATACCTCACCCAATATTCCTAAGGTGAAGAAGGGAGGTTGTTTTAACTGTGGTGAAGCGGGACATCGGATCAAGGATTACCCGAGGAAGAAAAGCACAGATGGGGAAAACGGCAACATGGGCAATAACACTAGGACAACCAGTGGAGGATCAGCCCAGCCAAACAAGCCAACAACGAGGACATTCAATATGACAGTGCAAGATGCCATGGCATCTAGGGAGGTGGTGTTAGGTATAATTCCGATCAACGATATAAATGTCTATGTGTTATTCGATTAGGGAGCTTCATGTTCTTTCGTATCTGATGAATTTTCTCAAAGATTAAGTTTACCGCGCAAACTATTAGAATACCCAATGAATGTAGAAGTAGCAAACAAAGAAATTCTCCATGTAGACTACATCCATAGGAATTGTTGTGCTGATGTAAGAGGGTTTAAGCTTAACGTGGATTTGAAATCGATTCGTCTTGGAGAGTTTGATGTAATCCTCAGGATGGATTGGTTATCGAGTCATGGAGCGGTCATTGACTATAAGAAAAAGTGCGTACACCTAAAGACTTCGAATAAGTCGAAGGTGGTATTTCATGGCAGTAAATCGCCTAGATAATCTTGTTGTCTGACGATGATGCAAGCAAAGAAGTTGCTTAGGAAGGGTTGTATAGGTTTTTTGGCTCACGTTGTGGATACCCGCAGAGTCAAGGGTGAATTGGGTTAGATACCTATTGTAAGGGAATTCGTTAATGTCTTCCCAGATGAGATTTCGGGATTGCCACCAGATAGAGAGGTAGAGTTTGTTATCGATTTGGCACTAGGGACATCACCGATATCCAAAGCGCCGTATCGTATGGCTTCGGTAGAAATGTAGGAACTGATGGTTCAACTACAAGAGTTGTTAGATAAGGGATACATTCGACCGAGCGTATCACCTTGGCGAGCACCAGTCTTATTCGTAAAGAAGAAGGATGGGTCATTAAGGCTTTGTATCGACTATCGAGAGTTGAACAATGTGAGAACCCAGAATTTCACATAATTCAAATTTTTCGAATAAATTTTTTTTTTGAAAAAAGAATGAAAAGAAAGTACTTGAATCATATAAATGTATATGATAATGAAGCTAGATAGTTAATTTATTAACTAAGAAGTATACTTAATCATTTTCAAGGAAGAGTAATGAAAGTTATGTAAGAAATTAGTATGACTTGAATGTTAGCCATGATTATTAAATTAAAAGGATTTACAATCCTTAAGTAATTGTATTGATGATTATGTGAGCGTTTATAACTTATTAAATCGATTAGGGCTATCAAGTTAATACACTAGAGGGATATGTTATGACATATGTGAGTTATGTACGTGATTAAGTAAATATGTATTATATAATGTGTCTACATTTATTTTGTAAAGATATGAAGAATAAAGTTATGTAACCTAATACATTTATTAGGTATAATAATTAAATAACCTAATGTGTTATAATTTAAGAGAATGATAGTATTTAAAAATATATACTAATCCTAAGAGATTTATTTGATGCATCTCAATTAATTAATCTTATAACCTAAAGAATAGCAAGTCTAATTGGGTTATGAAATTAAAAATATATGAGTAAGAAATTAACTTGCTAATGGGTGTAATGGAACCCTATTTAAATAGTGGGGAATTGATAAAAATTAATAAGTATAGAACTATGTTGATTTACAAGTCCATAGAATTAAAATTACTAGCCCAAAGAATTAAAGGAGTGGCCCAACCTTTAGCCCAAGTGGGAGGGGACATGTTGGACATTAAGTAAGTTAATTAAATCATAAAATGAAAACAACTTTGGGCAATAGAAAGGCCACTTGGCCGAAATTTAGAGAGGAGAGAAAGGGGGGAAGAATGTAATGATCACTTACTTTAGTAAGTGGACAACTTATAACAAGTGTCCAAGTTCCATTCAACCAACACATTAAGCATTAAGTGTAAGAAACATCTAGGAGATGACTAAGAGAGAGAAGGGGAGAAGTATTGGGCAAATAATGTACTTACATATCTTATATCTATACTTACTTTTCCAACAAATCAAAATCTAAGTCTTATCTTTTTCTTTTCATCTTATTATCTAGCAAAAGCTAAGAAAGAAAGAGAGAGACTAGAGAAGAAAGAGAAAGCCTAAGGAATTTCGGCTATAGAGAGAGAGAGAGGAGAGAGGGAGAGTTTTTGAAAGCTTCATAGTTCCTAATCAAGGTTTAGGAAGAAAGAGAAGAAGGAAATGCTAAGGTATAACCAAATTTCTACTTATATAGTATAATTTCTTTTTAGTTTGATTTGATTTTTTTTATAATTTGAAGTTTTGATCTTGAGGTTTAAAACCTTAGATCTAGGTGTATATAAGTTTTTCATGTTTAGATCTAACCTTTTTGAGGATCAAAAGTTAAATCTAAAGTATGAGATAGAAACTAGATTTTTCAAAATGTAGAGAACCTAAATTTTTATTAGCCTTGATGGTGTTTAACTTTGTGTTTGATGCTTGATTGATGAAATAGATCATGTATTATGGTAGATTCATGGGTATATGAAGTATGAGTAGGTAGTATGATGAGGTATGTTGGTTATTATGTGAGAACATAGAAGTTTTCTTAGAAACCACAATGAATGGAAAGTCAGATTTTTGTAAAAACGAAACATGAAATTCAAATGACCATATCTCCTATTATATTTCGAATTTCTTAGTGTGGTCAAATCCTAGAGTTAGATCTATAAGTTTTCTAACATCACCAAGTGGAATCACTAAAAAAGGAGTTGTAGATTTCCGTATGGACTAGTTTTAGCAAAGGACTCCAAAACTGCAAAATGCCAAAACACTTCTGCCCAAAATTTTAAAAGGGCAATTTCGGCCACTTAATTTGCCAGAAAAATTCCGGCCTTTTGGGACATGAAAATATATGGTATTAAGTACCTCCTGTCCAAAAATGAGCGCATTCCGACTTAAAATGACCAAGTTATGACCATTTCAATTTTTGTGATTTTCCGACGAAAATTGTTATAACCGGAGTTCTATAACTCCGATGGCCACGAAATTTAAACTGGAGGCTCACGTTAACACGTATAAGATTATGTCAAGAGATGGGAATTTCTAGAGTTAAGCACGAGGTAGCTAATTTCTTAAGGAATTAACTAAAAATATTTTTTTGAAAAATACTAAAGGAAGTTGGAAAATTATGGAAAAATACTTTTTGTGTATGAAATATATGTATATGTGTTTGGACAAAGGATTGAAAAATAATAAGTTGATTTGGTATTTTCGTGAAAAGGATATGGAATCCAGCTTGCTGGATTGAAAAATCTGATGAATCCAACTTGCTGGATTGAAAACAAGTTTATTGAATTGAAAATATATTGAATCCAGCTCGCTGGATTGTAATCTAGTTGATGAATTTGGAATTCAGGTTGCTGGATTTGGAATCCAGTCTGCTGAATTGGTAATTTGATTGTTAGATTTAGCATCCAGGTTGCTGGATTAGTATGTGACTTATTAGATGTTAAAGAATAACTTATGAAATGAAAAAGTAAGTGTTAAATCATAATGTATATGATATATAGATTAAAGAATTAGCAAAGGATGATAATAATACTAATATTGTAAGAAGTTATCTAATATTTAATTATGTGATTAAGTGTTAGATAATTGATTGATAAAGTAATTGTACTATGATACAAAGTATGATATGCTGATTAAAAGATCAATCTTATTAATGATAGGTATTACAAAAGAAGTTAACTTAAATTGCGTAGCAGTAGTCAACGAGTCAGGCAAGTTTCCTAACTCAACTTGAGTTACTATTTTTCAAGCATGGTAGTGAATAATTATTGATAGTTATTCACATCTATAATGATTATTGTAATTCGCACGTAGTGCAATTGATTCTTGTTCTATTATTTGAACTATTTATAAATCATGTCTCAGCTAATTGTTTTAGCAAGACTAATATTTGTTAAAGCTTGAAATGTTCTATTTATTATGAACTGAATTGTTATTGGAAGATCTATGCCATTGGTTTCGGCTAGATTAGTATTGTTATTAATTATTGAAATCATAGTATTTCTTTGAAAGTAATCCAAACCATATTGTTGTGGTACGGACTCGTGATGTAAGACTGAGATGAACAAATTTTAATGTCGTAAATCGACCTATGCGCTATTATTGAGTATTATGCATAATATAGGGTACAAAGGAGTTGGCCGCTCCAGGTACTTGCAGAAGAGTATAGTTTAGTTTTTATAACTAATTTATATTCTTGTGGTAGTTTAGTTTTAATAACTAAATGATTCCTCTAGTAGTTCATGATCCTTTTGTGATCACTCAGTATGAAATCTGGGTATATCCCACTTTATTGAGTATTGTTGCAGTATTGTTAATTCTTATTATTCAATTGAATATTATTGAATCTTTGAAAGAATTTTACTCTTTCATCTCTGGTATGTTATTCAGTATGAAATGGGAGAAAGTTTTATTATTGAGATTGAATTATTATTCAGCTACTTCGAAATCTTTTGATTATTGTTGAAGTTCTAAAGAAGCTAGACCCTTCTATTCATGATATATATATATATATATATATATATATATATATATCATCTATTGTATATTTTAACTTGCTGGACAAACTCGTTGCTCACCCTTGCTTAAATAAAATATTTCAGCTAATACCGAAGTAGCAGAAGGTTCTAACATGGACAAAGGCAAAGGCAAGGTTCAGGAGTAGTTAGTGTCAACTTTTAATGGTTATGTTTTATTATGTAATTATTTATGTAAACCTTTTGGTTATATAAGGGTATGTAAATTATGTCAAGGTTAGTTAACTTGGGATATTGCTATAAGTTGTATTAAGGAATATTATGAATGATGCTTTTCATTAATGAATGAGTAGTTAGATGTGATATATTTGATGGATCGTGAGCACCAAACCTGTGGTTAGGGAACCCGGATTTGGGGGCGTCACAAGTTGGTATCAGAGCTGTAGGTTATAAACCTTAGGTGGGGGGAAAAGCCTTAGGAATATAACCATAAATAGGATAGAGAAAACTCGTTTAGAGTTCTAGGTGATGGATTAGGAAAATTCATCAATAGTAATATATGGGGACACTCAGTGTTTATGGATTATGTTTAATAGTGATGTACTAATGAAGTTATTTAAAACTGGTAACAGGATGTCAGGAGATGATAAGATGACTACGGAAATGTTAGCAGCTGCACCAATGCCATTAGCCGAGGTGCCAGCTCAGAGTGAGTCAGTTGAGGAAGTTTTAAGAGACGAACCTGCGGTAAATCTAGCAAGCGATCATGACGAGTACCCCGAGATGGAGCTGGATGAAGAGGAAGAAGTATATTCCAAAGAAACTAGGGTGGAGCCAGAAATAAAGATCAAAGATGGGGAAGAAGGCAAAGTAGCAATCGAAGAAGGTCAAGCATCTACGGAAGTTCAAGATTTAAGGACTAAAGTACTTCTCCTGGAAGAATTATGGAAGACAGAAAGAGCATTACGTGAGATGACAGAAGAACGAAATAATCTAAAGGCACAAGTCGATAGAATGAGGGTTAAGCGTAATGTATCATCTAAAGATGTAAGTGAGAAAAAGAAGGGTAATAAAAGGAAAAAGAACAACGACAGTGACAACAACTCAGAGAATTCGCATTCAAAGAAGAAACAAGCATGTGGCAGGTGTGGAAAGAACCATTCGGGGGAATGTATGTGGGGTAAGAATGTGTGTTACAATTGTGGTCAAGAAGGACATCTATCACCAAATTGTCTTAAACCAAAGAAAGGAGGATGTTTTGCATGTGGTGGAATGGGTCATAGGATTAAGAATTGTCCTAAAAAGAAGACAGGTGAAGGAAGTGGATGTAAGAAAGATTAAGTGTGAGGAGTATAATATTTTGGGAGTATAATATTTTGGGAGTATAATATTCTCTTTGGTATGAATATTAAAATAACTTTTGTATGTCTCAACTTTTTGTGTAAAGTTGTAGTAATGAATCCCGACTTTTGTCGCACGGGAATAGTAATCGTTTGTAGCAGTTTGTGCTATGTACTGAAAAGTACTATGTACTATTTGCATGAATATAAATGCAATGATATGATTATATGTTTGAATGAGTAATTAAATTCTGAAAATTAAATTATTAAGAGGATTATCTGAAGAATTTGATAATTCAGTAAGCTGGATTAAATAGTCCAGGAAGCTGAAATTGGTTTAAGTTTAAAATTTTTTACTAATAATAAGATGTTGCATAAAGACAAAGTATTAATGTAAGTCTTTATTTCATCAGATAATGCCGCCAAGACGACAAAATCGTAACCAAAGGGAGGAGCGATCTGTGAATAATGAAGTAAATCAAGCTGATCCAATGCAGAACTTCGCAGACATGATAGCTCAAGCTATGCAAACTAGAGCCCCCGCAGCAAGAAATCGACCAGCTAATCCATTGGCTAACTTTAAAGACTTTAAGGCCGTAGGACCGCCGGAATTCAAGGGAACCACTGACCCTATAGAAGCCCAGACATGGGTAAAGGAGATGGAGAAAGCTTTTGTTATTGCTAGAGTAGCGGAGGAGCAAAAGACAGATTTTGCTACCTATTTGATGAAGGGTGAGGCGAATTACTGGTGGGAGACAAACAAAGCTAGAGCTGGTACAGAAGTAGTAACCTGGACAAGGTTTAAGGAATTATTTTTCGAAAATTATTTCTCAGAAAGTATGCAAGCAAGAATGGAAGTAAACTTTTTGGAGTTGAAGCAGGAGAATTTATCGGTTGCAGAATATGCCGCCAAATTCAACGAACTAGCGAGATTTGCTCCGCATCAGGTGGACACTGAGGCACGAAAAGCGCGAAGGTTTGAGAATGGACTGAAACCAGGGATATATAGCAAGGTAGCTGTGTTGCAGATTAAGACATTTTCGGCTCTGTTGGAAAAAGCAATCATCGCCGAAGGAGGAAGTGAAGCTGTGTCGAGATATCATCAAGAGAAGAAGAAAAAGACGAATGAAGGAGGTAGCAGTGGAGGAAGTAACTCTAATAAGCGTAAGTGGAAGGACAATACTGAATATGGAGACAAGTCAGGAGATAATAGGAAGAAAGGTGAGGCATGTGCAAATTGCGGTAAAAAGCATTCAGGAGTATGTTTGAAGGGAAAAGGAGTGTGTTTTAACTGTGGACAAGAGGGACACATCTCTCCAAATTGTCCAAGTCCAAAGAAGATACCAGGTTGTTTTTCATGTGGATCGCTAGAACATCAAATTCGTAACTGTCCAAAGAAGAATGCGGAAAGAGGAAGCAACAATAGAGGAAACAGCAGTGGAACACTGGCAATCAAAGGACCTGCTCAGCCGGGAAGACCGACAGCGCGCACGTTCAACATGACGTTGCATGATGCAGTAGCTGCCCAGGAGGTGGTGAAAGGTAATGATTTAGTTAAGTAAATGAGTTACGCGAAAAATATTAGATAGATATAGCTGTGAATGGTTTTCTTTTATAGAACTCAAGTCACAAATTAGTATATGAAACACAAATTAATATTGTGTTGATATAAATGAATTGATGATACAACTTTAAAAGATATTAGACAGTAAGAAAGCGGTGATTCCGAGGACGGAATCCTTATAAGGAGGGGAGAATGTGAGAACCCAGAATTTCACATAATTCAAATTTTTCGAATAAATTTTTTTTTTGAAAAAAGAATGAAAAGAAAGTACTTGAATCATATAAATGTGTATGATAATGAAGCTAGATAGTTAATTTATTAACTAAGAAGTATACTTAATCATTTTCAAGGAAGAGTAATGAAAGTTATGTAAGAAATTAGTATGACTTGAATGTTAGCCATGATTATTAAATTAAAAGGATTTACAATCCTTAAGTAATTGTATTGATGATTATGTGAGTGTTTATAACTTATTAAATCGATTAGGGCTATCAAGTTAATACACTAGAGGGATATGTTATGACATATGTGAGTTATGTACGTGATTAAGTAAATATGTATTATATAATGTGTCTACATTTATTTTGTAAAGATATGAAGAATAAAGTTATGTAACCTAATACATTTATTAGGTATAATAATTAAATAACCTAATGTGTTATAATTTAAGAGAATGATAGTATTTAAAAATATATACTAATCCTAAGAGATTTATTTGATGCATCTCAATTAATTAATCTTATAACCTAAAGAATAGCAAGTCTAATTGGGTTATGAAATTAAAAATATATGAGTAAGAAATTAACTTGCTAATGGGTGTAATGGAACCCTATTTAAATAGTGGGGAATTGATAAAAATTAGTAAGTATAGAACTATGTTGATTTACAAGTCCATAGAATTAAAATTACTAGCCCAAAGAATTAAAGGAGTGGCCCAACCTTTAGCCCAAGTGGGAGGGGACATGTTGGACATTAAGTAAGTTAATTAAATCATAAAATGAAAACAACTTTGGGCAATAGAAAGGCCACTTGGCCGAAATTTAGAGAGGAGAGAAAGGGGGGAAGAATGTAATGATCACTTACTTTAGTAAGTGGACAACTTATAACAAGTGTCCAAGTTCCATTCAACCAACACATTAAGCATTAAGTGTAAGAAACATCTAGGAGATGACTAAGAGAGAGAAGGGGAGAAGTATTGGGCAAATAATGTACTTACATATCTTATATCTATACTTACTTTTCCAACAAATCAAAATCTAAGTCTTATCTTTTTCTTTTCATCTTATTATCTAGCAAAAGCTAAGAAAGAAAGAGAGAGACTAGAGAAGAAAGAGAAAGCCTAAGGAATTTCGGCTATAGAGAGAGAGAGAGGAGAGAGGGAGAGTTTTTGAAAGCTTCATAGTTCCTAATCAAGGTTTAGGAAGAAAGAGAAGAAGGAAAGGCTAAGGTATAACCAAATTTCTACTTATATAGTATAATTTCTTTTTAGTTTGATTTGATTTTTTTTATAATTTGAAGTTTTGATCTTGAGGTTTAAAACCTTAGATCTAGGTGTATATAAGTGTTTCATGTTTAGATCTAACCTTTTTGAGGATCAAAAGTTAAATCTAAAGTATGAGATAGAAACTAGATTTTTCAAAATGTAGATAACCTAAATTTTTATTAGCCTTGATGGTGTTTAACTTTGTGTTTGATGCTTGATTGATGAAATAGATCATGTATTATGGTAGATTCATGGGTATATGAAGTATGAGTAGGTAGTATGATGAGGTATGTTGGTTATTATGTGAGAACATAGAAGTTTTCTTAGAAACCACAATGAATGGAAAGTCAGATTTTTGTAAAAACGAAATATGAAATTCAAATGACCATATCTCCTATTATATTTCGAATTTCTGAGTGTGGTCAAATCCTAGAGTTAGATCTATAAGTTTTCTAACATCACCAAGTGGAATCACTAAAAAAGGAGTTGTAGATTTCCGTATGGACTAGTTTTAGCAAAGGACTCCAAAACTGCAAAACGCCAAAACACTTCTGCCCAAAATTTTAAAAGGGCAATTTCGGCCACTTAATTTGCCAGAAAAATTCCGGCCTTTTGGGACATGAAAATATATGGTATTAAGTACCTCTGTCCAAAAATGAGCGCATTCCGACTTAAAATGACCAAGTTATGACCATTTCAATTTTTGTGATTTTCCGACGAAAATCGCTATAACCGGAGTTCTATAACTCCGATGGCCACGAAATTTAAACTGGAGGCTCACGTTAACACGTATAAGATTATGTCAAGAGATGGGAATTTCTGGAGTTAAGCACGAGGTAGCTAATTTCTTAAGGAATTAACTAAAAATATTTTTTTGAAAAATACTAAAGGAAGTTGGAAAATTATGGAAAAATACTTTTTGTGTATGAAATATATGTATATGTGTTTGGACAAAGGATTGAAAAATAATAAGTTGATTTGGTATTTTCGTGAAAAGGATATGGAATCCAGCTTGCTGGATTGAAAAATCTGATGAATCCAACTTGCTGGATTGAAAACAAGTTTATTGAATTGAAAATATATTGAATCCAGCTCGCTGGATTGTAATCTAGTTGATGAATTTGGAATTCAGGTTGCTGGATTTGGAATCCAGTCTGCTGAATTGGTAATTTGATTGTTAGATTTAGCATCCAGGTTGCTGGATTAGTATGTGACTTATTAGATGTTAAAGAATAACTTATGAAATGAAAAAGTAAGTGTTAAATCATAATGTATATGATATATAGATTAAAGAATTAGCAAAGGATGATAATAATACTAATATTGTAAGAAGTTATCTAATATTTAATTATGTGATTAAGTGTTAGATAATTGATTGATAAAGTAATTGTACTATGATACAAAGTATGATATGCTGATTAAAAGATCAATCTTATTAATGATAGGTATTACAAAAGAAGTTAACTTAAATTGCGTAGCAGTAGTCAACGAGTCAGGCAAGTTTCCTAACTCAACTTGAGTTACTATTTTTCAAGCATGGTAGTGAATAATTATTGATAGTTATTCACATCTATAATGATTATTGTAATTCGCACGTAGTGCAATTGATTCTTGTTCTATTATTTGAACTATTTATAAATCATGTCTCAGCTAATTGTTTTAGCAAGACTAATATTTGTTAAAGCTTGAAATGTTCTATTTATTATGAACTGAATTGTTATTGGAAGATCTATGCCATTGGTTTCGGCTAGATTAGTATTGTTATTAATTATTGAAATCATAGTATTTCTTTGAAAGTAATCCAAACCATATTGTTGTGGTACGGACTCGTGATGTAAGACTGAGATGAACAAATTTTAATGTCGTAAATCGACCTATGCGCTATTATTGAGTATTATGCATAATATAGGGTACAAAGGAGTTGGCCGCTCCAGGTACTTGCAGAAGAGTATAGTTTAGTTTTTATAACTAATTTATATTCTTGTGGTAGTTTAGTTTTAATAACTAAATGATTCCTCTAGTAGTTCATGATCCTTTTGTGATCACTCAGCATGAAATCTGGGTATATCCCACTTTATTGAGTATTGTTGCAGTATTGTTAATTCTTATTATTCAATTGAATATTATTGAATCTTTGAAAGAATTTTACTCTTTCATCTCTGGTATGTTATTCAGTATGAAATGGGAGAAAGTTTTATTATTGAGATTGAATTATTATTCAGCTACTTCGAAATCTTTTGATTATTGTTGAAGTTCTAAAGAAGCTAGACCCTTCTATTCATGATATATATATATATATATATATATATATATATATATATATATATATATATATATATATATGTCATCTATTGTATATTTTAACTTGCTGGACAAACTCGTTGCTCACCCTTGCTTAAATAAAATATTTCAGCTAATACCGAAGTAGCAGAAGGTTCTAACATGGACAAAGGCAAAGGCAAGGTTCAGGAGTAGTTAGTGTCAACTTTTAATGGTTATGTTTTATTATGTAATTATTTATGTAAACCTTTTGGTTATATAAGGGTATGTAAATTATGTCAAGGTTAGTTAACTTGGGATATTGCTATAAGTTGTATTAAGGAATATTATGAATGATGTTTTTCATTAATGAATGAGTAGTTAGATGTGATATATTTGATGGATCGTGAGCACCAAACCTGTGGTTAGGGAACCCGGATTTGGGGGCGTCGCAAACAAGGTTACCATTAAGAACAAGTACCCGTTGCCCAGGATCGACGATTTGTTTGATCAGTTGAAGGGGGCGAAATGCTTTTCAAAAATTGACTTGAGGACCGGTTATCACCAACTAAAGGTGAGGCAGGAGGATGTTCCAAAAACGGCATTCAGAACTCGGTATGGATACTTTGAGTTTTTGGTAATGTTATTTGGATTGACGAATGCGCCAGCAGCATTCATGGACTTGATGAACAGAGTGTTTAAATTGTATTTGGATAAGTTTGTTGTCATGTTCATCGATGACATTCTGGTACATTCAGAGATGGAGGAAGAGTACGCTAAACATCCAAGTATAGTGTTGGAGACGTTAAGGAGGGAGAAGTTATATACAAAGTTCTCTAAGTGTGAGTTTTGGTTGCAGAGAGTGCACTTTTTGGGTCATGTTATCGACAAGGATGGTTTTTTGGTGGATCCAGCAAAGGTAGAAGCAGTTATCAACTGGGAACAGCCAAAGACACCGATAAAACTCAGGAGTTTCTTGGGATTAGCAGGATACTATCAGAGATTCATCCAATAATTTTTGAAGATAGCATTGCCATTGACAAACCTTACTAGAAATACGGTGAAGTTCGTTTGGACGAAGAAATGTGAGGAGAGTTTCGTGGAATTGAAGAAGAGACTTAGTCAAGCACCTGTGTTGGCTTTACCAGACAACACGAGAGGATTTGTAGTGTATAGTGATGCGTCACACAAGGGTCTTGGCTGTGTACTAATGCAGCACTGCAAAGTCATTATGTACGCTTGACGTCAGCTGAAGGACTATGAGAAGGGTTATCCGACTCATGACCTAGAGTTAGCTGCGGTAGTTTTTGCCTTGAAGATTTGGAGGCACTATTTGTATGGCGAGAAGTGTGAGATATATACGGATCATAAGAGTCTGAAGTATATCTTCACGCAGAAGATGCTAAACATGAGGCAGCGTCGATAGCTGGAATTGATCAAAGGTTATGATTGTGAGATTCTGTACTATCTAGGAAAAGCAAATGTAGTGGAAAATGCCTTGAGCAGAAAAGGTAGGGAGAAATTACTGAAGTTGACCATTCAAGATGAATTCTTGGTGAAAGATTTTGAAATACTTGACTTAGAGGTTAAGTATCCGATGGAGACTAATGAGAAATTATTTACAGTGGCAGCGAGCCCGACTTTACTAGATAAGGTTAAAGAGGCTCAATAGAAGGACGAAGATTATGACAGCATCAAGAAGAGATTAGCTGAAGGGGATAAATTGAAATACAATATTGATGACACCAGACTGCTGAGATTCGAAGGACGAATTTGGGTACCGTCAGTATCAAAACTAAGAGAAGAGATTTTGTAAGAAGGACACAGTACGAGGCACTCGATACACCCAGGAAGCACAAAGATGTATCAAGATTTACGTAAACACTTTTGGTGGCCAAACATGAAGAGAGAGGCTGTAGAATGCGTCAGCAGATGTCTAACTTGTCAAAGAGTCAAGGCAGAGCATCAACGACCGAGTGAATTACTACAGCCTTGAGAGATTCTAAAGTGGAAATGGGAGCACATCACGATAGATTTTGTGGTGGGACTTCCAGCAACGTAAAAAGGGCACGACGCCATATGGGTGATTGTAGATCGTCTTACGAAGTCGGCTCACTTCTTGCCGATCAAGATCAGGTTTAGTTTGGACCAACTAGCCAAATTATATATCAAAGAAATTATCTCGAGACATGGCGTACCGATATCTATTGTATCCGATAGAGATCCGCGATTCACGTCAAACTTCAGGAATAGTCTTCAAGAAAGAATGGGGACGCAACTACGGATGAGCACCGCATATCATCGCAGACCGATGGGCAAAGTGAAAGAACGATTCAAACACTTGAAGACATGCTCAGAGCTTATGTGATGGACTTTAAGGGTAGCTAGGAGGACCATCTTCCATTAGTAGAGTTCGCATACAACAATAGTTATCACCTAAGCATTGGAATGCCGCCGTACGAAGCTCTGTATGGGAGGAAATGTAGGATGCCCTTATGCTAGGATGAAGTGGGTGAACGTCGACTGTTGGGACCAGAACTGGTGCAGCAGACCGTAGAGATCATCAAGGTGATAAGAGCCCGGCTGATAGCAGCTCAAGATCTCCAGAAGAAGTATGCAGACTTATATCGCCAGGAGAGAGATTTTGAAGTGGGAAGTTATGCATTTTTAAAAGTATCTCCCTGGAAAGGGAAGATAAGGTTTGGAAAGAAAGGTAAACTGAGTCCTAGATTTATTGGACCCTTCGAGATCTCGAGGAATATAGACGAAAACGCGTACGAGGTAGCTCTACCTCCTGAACTGGAACATATTCATAATGTGTTTCATGTGTCAGTGCTACGACCATATAAGACTGATTACAAGCACGTGATATCATACGAGCCAATTCAGGTTGAAAAGGATTTATAGTACGAGAAAATTCTGGTAGAAATTTTAGATAGAAAAGAGCAAAAATTACAAAATAAGGTTATACATTTCGTAAAAGTTCTTTGGAGGAATCACAATGCTGAAGAAGCTACGTGGGAACTCGAAGAAAAGATGAGGGAAAATTATCCACGTCTTTTTTAGTATCCCTATGTGTAATTCTGGGGACGAAATTCTTATAAGGGGGGAGGATGTAATAACCGTGAATTTCAAGTCACTATATATGTATGTACATTATTGATATTTAAAACTTTGTGCTATATAGTGATTTAATATGTGATAACATATGTGAAGTGGTGCATGGATCAATAAACATATATACTATAGTTATGGATATATACATTTATAGATTTCATTAAAAATGAAAGCTTCATAACCTAATTATACATTACGTGAGACAATTAAATAACCTAAGGGTTATGGTAATAAGGAAATGTTAGTATTTAATATGTATACTAACCTAAGTGGAGAATTTTGTTATTTCAAGTGATTAATAATTTTAAACCTATTTCTAGTAAACCTAATTAGGTTATAAGCTAAAGTCACATGTATAAGTAATTAAATTTTATAAGATTGGGAATGGAAACCATAAATAAACAATTTGGGTAACATATATTAAAATTGTTAGACTATGTTTATTATATGGCCCAAAACAATTAAAGGAGAAGCCTAAAAGAAATAAAATGCAAGCCCAAACTTAGCCCACTTGATTAAGGGTATTTTAGACATTTGATTTATCTAATTAATGCATTAAAATAAAAGTTAAATGAAGGAATTAGTGGGTATATATATAGCTAGCCACATTAGCTTTTTTAAGGCAAGAATATTAAGCTAATCAAGTTCCATAAGTAGAAGTCTTACACACAAGGACAAGTGTGTCATGCTCCCATTGGTGGAAAGCCTAATTAGAAACCTTAATGGCATGATTAGGCATAATTGGGAAGGGATAAGGCTAACCCTTTTGTCCAAGGGGCAAAAAAAACATGGGAGATATTAGCATTCCATTCCAATTCACCAACATAATATCTATCTCATTTCATTTTCCTCCTCCACCATTCTTCTTCTTCTTCTATTTTCTCCCAACCCATCAAAACACAAAACTTAGCAAGAGAGAGAGAGAGAGAGAGGAAAAGTTCAGATTCTAGAGAGGAAGAGGAGTTTATTGTTCATGCATCCTAAATTCATAACCTACTTTGGAATAACAAGAAGGATAGCAAAGAAAACTAGGTGAGGCTCTCTTCCATTCTTTTTCTTGTTCTTCTTCTATTTTGGTTTTTACCTCAAAATATATGGGGGTTATGGTCTAATACTCAAATTACCTTAGTTCTATATGTCTCATGTGTAGGACTAAGTATCTTGTGTATTAGAATAAAAATTTAGAGGAAGAAAATGAGCATATGTTCTCCAAGGGGGAAACCCTTGTTTTTATTCCACTAAATCTTATGTAACTCAAGTTCTACAACTTGGATTTGTGATCTGTCGAAGGGGGGTGCTAGATACATGAGTTATCTAGTAAACCCAAGTGGTAGAACACAAATCTAGCAAGTATTAAAGCCATGGGGGCTGTTTTCCCCAAAACAGTCCATATAAAGAATTAAAACTTTAAACCCTAAAAAAAAGCTACTATCCCCATTTTTCTTAAGGCTGTTTCGGACAGTTTCAAATCTTTTAAAAATCTTGCAAAAATTACAGAGGTGCCTTAAGAGGTTATCTACGTGTAGGAAAAAGAATGGATACATTTCGATGTGTAGGTTATGCGTAATGGCTTTTTTCGTAAAGGACTCCTAAATATTAACACCCTAATTTCTCACAATGTATACACTGAACAAATCCGAAAATTGTATAGTATGTTCATATATGTTATGAGAGTATACCCTGAAAGTTTCAGAATTTTTTGAGCAAAACTCGATTTATGAAAAATGAAGCAAGAACCGTGCAGAGGATTCTGTATGTATAGGTATCCTTGTACCCTGGTCAGATGAAGACATAATTGGCTGTAGGCTCGTGGCCTTTTTGGACTTTGAATGGGTAATAGGTCCGATTGTTTCCCCTGTGAAAAAATGACGTAGTTTAGATTTAGGGAATGTATAAATGTTTACATGCTATATGATGTATCCGTTTTAGAAGTATTATCCTGCAAAATGGATGTTAGCTGTTTGTAATACAGGATAGCATGTTAATATTTGTAAATATGCGTGTACACATATTTCTTCATATTTCTCATTACATAGAGATCAATATGGAATGAAATTACAAGTAATTGAAATTACAGGTAATTTGAAATGGGAAAGTATGAAGAGACTTTCCTCCGCGTTTGGTTTATCAGAGGCTGACCTATCTTAGGCTACTCTCGCTGCTTTTTGGCATGAAGGTTCCCAAATCATCGCAATTTACTCGACAGAAAGTTAATCCATTGGAGCGAATTTAGGTGGTGCCTTTCCTGAGCCTCGTTGGAATTAGTCTCCCTACGAGTCCAGTAATTAGACACCGACAGGATAGCCTCTTGATGGAGGAACCACACAACATACATTCACATACAACATGTCTCACCGTTTATGAAAATGATGACATGTGTAAAGCACTAATATCACAAGCAGATATAGTGTAAAGCATTAAGTACAGTAAGTAAATGCAATCGTACACATCTATCAAATGTAAATGCAACATCCACACACAAGCATATAATAGTTTTGAAAAGCTTGTAATAGCGGCTTAAGTCCTCTTACTGGTGTCCCCAGCAGAGTCGCCACCTGTCGTCATCGGAATTTTAATTATCCCTTTTCTGTTCTTGTCTTTTGGTGTTCTCATGTTAGGTGAGATTTGTTTTAAAAAATAAGTTGTGAAAAGGTCCGACATGTATATGTCGACGATTGGACTGTAAGAGTCGCCAGTTGGTTTTTTAAATGGTTGTACCAACACAACCGAGAAAAGTTTTACACATTAACCCAGCGATGTGATACTGCTTAACGGGTTTGTGAAACCGAGATTCGTTAGGGTCCGGGGACTTGGTTATGCAGAGGTAAGGTGTTAGGCACCCCCCAACATCCGTGTTGCCACGGTGACCACCACTTTTCAATAAAACTGTTATATGAATGTGTGTGTATAAGTGGATCAATGTGCAATTATCTAGAAGTAGGGTTATGCCTCCTTCGCACCTATATACAAAGGGTTTGAATTTTGTATAAAAGTTCAGTTTTAACAAGATATAGCAATGACGTTTTATAAAAGAGGTTTTTCAAACCCTTATGCTCAATAATAATTGAGGCCTTTGATACTTCTATTTTATTATATGTTCGGCTTGATTGCTTTTATTTTCGAGATGCGAAGCATCTTCGAGAAAATAATATACATAGCAATGCCGAACTCCTTGTGGGCATGAGTGCCATCTAAGGAAATTCGAACAACGTATATAATTTACAAACTGTATACAGCTGAAAATTTCCATCACGAGAACCAAATCTAGATTCAGTAAATTGAATCTGTGATCACATGATTCCTAGGCTCACATGATGTAGTAATTTGTATGAAAGCTATAAATAATTATATATATATATATAAGCAATAAATATATATATGTGCAAGCAATCAAACACCACGAAGCACCTCCATGGGGGATTGCAAATGTAAATAAAGCAGTAAAAAAACCAATCAACCACCACAAAGCACCTCCATGGGGGATTAGAAATGTAAATAAAGCAGTAAAAATCAATCAACCACCACGAAGCACCTCCATGGGGGATTGAAAAGTATAAATAAAGCAATAAAATGATCAACCGCCTCGAAGTAAACTCCAGGCTGGACAAAACGTAAATAAAGCTGCAAAAGGTCAAGAAGTAAACTCCAGGCCAGACTGAAATGTAAATATATATATATATATATATATATATATACAAAAAGAAATAAAAGCCACGGACCGAAGTCTGGGCATACACACGCTACACGACTCTCAATGTAAAGAACTGTGTGTGCACAGTATTGGAGAAAGGCTTTAGAAAGTGTAAGAAGGCTTACAGTAGACTGCCAAAGAAGACTTCAATGACTTTAAATGGATGAACACTAGGCTCCTGCCGATAAAAATATAACAATATAGAAGATCACAAGTGTTTAAAATGAGAAAGCACTCAGTTTATAATGTGTACAGAGCAAATTAGACAAGGCTTCCTTGCCTTTTCTCTATGCAAAATGGCTATGCCAAGCTCTCTATTTATAGAGGGGGAAGCCGCAGGTGTACCTGCGGCAGCCGCAGATGCACCTGCGGCTGCCTAGGGTGCCCTGGGTTACGCGAGTCCTGCCGTCTCGAAGTACGTGCACGTATGCAACGTGTTGTCCGCTCGAACTTTTAGAACTTTAATCTGGGCATCCGATCGAGGTGTATTAGACCTTTTACGGCATGCTTTTGTCGAGAGCTACACAATGACATGGGATTAGAGGTTGTACGAAGTCAGGAAGATGGGACCATGCCCTTGGTCTTCAAGCTTCAAATTCTATATGGTGTGCTGTCTTGTGCAGTAGTCACTCGGGATTGGAGCTCTTTGGTTCTTATAGGATATTTCAGTATAGAATTTATGTTGAAATGTTGTTGAGACGACGTAATATTGGATCGAGATGGCAAAATGATGATTCTACTCCTCACCGGGGTTATCTCCTGTTTGAGCTGTTTTAGCGGTCGTTGCTCAGGGTTATCTCTGAGATTGGACTGTTGCAAGTGTTGACTATCCTCAAGGTTATCTCTGAGGTGTGCATGACCTCCTGGGGTTATCTCCGGGCTTGGGGAATGAGTGTCTCAGGGCTATCACCGAGTTTGAAGCTGACTGCAAGGGTTGGAATGAGCATCTCCGGGGTTATCTCCGGAACTGCAACAATACTCCTCGGGGTTATCTCCGAGGTGAATACTATCTTTTTCGATGTTATTTTCGGGACTGAGACTGAGTATCTCGAGGTTATCTCCGAGATGGAACGGTCTTCTCCGGTGTGATTTCCGGTATTTGAATTGCATTCCTCGGGGTTATCTCCGAGGTTGAAACTAAAACTCCCGGTGTTATTTCTGGGACTGAGATGGATGTCTCAGGGTTATCTCCGAGATGGTAATAACTGAATACCCCAGGGTTATCTCCGGGATAGAACTGAGCTGTCTTCCATGGTTATCTCTGAAAGACGATTCTGCCGCCCTACAATGTTAGTAACAGGTATATAGAAAATTTTGAGTGTCTACCGGAAGTATTGTTGTAGTTAGAAAATGACAAAAATATCTTTTTATAAACATAATGGCGAAGGTGTTACCGTTAAACTGTTGAAATACCCGGTGGTAAAAGTACAATAATACGCGTGGTTGCATAGTAGCACATGGTATTGTACAGTATCTTTGATTATTGATATTTACGTGAGAAGTCACTCAGTTATACAAAATTATTGCTACAGTAATTACTGCATAATATCTCTCATATTATTAATTCAATTATTGTCATAGTATCATCTGCATAATATTTTATATTATCAAATCAATAATTGAGACAACAAAGTTATTTATATTATTATATACATTATTAACGATGTCTAGAAAGTTCTGTCGAGAAAAGGGGTTTGGTCACCTAATTGTATGCCAATAGGGAGAAATCCTTATCGAAAAGCCCCCTCTTTTTTAGGAATGATCTGGTTGTTAAATATTGTGAGTTATAATTTTAATGATGAATATGTTCGTGTTGATTAAAGATAAAATTATTGATAAAAATATTTCTATTGTGTTGGGATTATTAGTGCTAGTGGAAATCGACATTTATTTCGATAATAATTGATTTCTGGATGTTAAATTGACTAAACGGGCAATTAATCGGATAAATGAGCAATTAATTGCTATTGGTTCACATGCAAATTACTGTTGATTCACATGTATGGAACTATTGGTTCACATGCATGTACTATTAGGGGAGGTGGTGCAACATTGATAATACTTGCAGGACTAAATTAAAAATACAGGTAAAGTTGATGGTACTATACAATAATAATTCGAGCCCCTAAACGTGCAATTATCGAAACTATGTTTTCCTATAAATAGAAGCTCATTCTTCTTTCATTCTCACCAATTCACTAAGACTCACAAGAGCAATTATAGAGAGAGAAGCTATAGAGAGAAAGAAGAAAAGTATTCTGCTACTTCACTATTCCAGTATCTAGTCTTCTTCTAAGGTAAGAGATTTTATTTTTTTCAGTATTCGTATGAAATAATATTTTCTTCCATACTCTGTAGTATGTAAATAATATTATTTCGTTTCGTATTCCTAATTCTACACTTATTTTGTTAAAGTATTGCTTCTATACTCCGTTAAATTAGTAGAATATCCTTGAAATTTGCGATTCATCTAGTATCGTTTCACAAGGATATTTTTCAGAACATTCTTGTTAAATTTTAAGCTTTTCATGCCAGAGTACTATTCATTTATATGGTACTATTCACGGGGTACTATTCACAAAGTACTATTCACGGGTACTATTCACAGGATACTATTTCTGAAGTACTATTCACTCGGGTACTATTCGCCCGGGGTACTATACATGACAAAAATTACTTTCTTTTCTGTCCAAATCATTTTTGATACAATATTATTCTTGAATTTTACTCCACAAAGCAGTATCATGTTGACAATTTGAACATTATTGAGTTCTAGATAAATTAAATTATAAATCTTTAAAAATTTATCCTTTGCTTTCTTTCAATTAAATTCTTATATCATTGTCATCATCCTCATGCTTATATTGGAATGAAAGTTATCTTTGACCGTAATGCATAGATGGACTGATGATTGGTATGATTATGACCAGGGATCATTCGGTATAATAATGACCCGTAATGTTACAAATGATGTGATAAAAGTCCTCACTGGCCCGTAGTGCATTGATGTACAGTTGCTGGTATGATCATGACCATTGGTGATTACATGAATATCCTTGGCCCGTAATGCATGGATAATTTGTGGACGTGGAACTAATGAATATCCTTGGCCCATAGTGCATGGATAATTTAGTGATATGGATTATTTATTTAGCTAAGTCTCAGCGATAAAGTTGATGATAAACTTTTTAAATCATAGAAGATAGTAGATATCATGATGTACTTGACTCTTCTAATGGATTGCTTGTTCCGATGTAGTTAAACTTGTTGTTTATTATCAGTTTAACACTGTTGAAGACTAACGATAATTTATTATGCATTATCTTAGTCATAATTGTGACAACCCGAGAATTTGGATATTTATAAAAAAATCTTAAAATATTGAATTAAGGTTAAATAATAAATCTAGACAGAAAATAAGTGAATGGATTCGATATTTTCAAGAAGGAATTTTACGGATTTAAAATTATTTTGGTGAATTATTCAGGATTACGTGAATAAGTGTATATGTTCTTTGTATATTGTTGTATATGTGTACAGTATGTGGTATACGGGTCAAGGGTTGACCAGATAACCTATATCTATGGCAAACCCTAATATTATATTAAGAACGTCAACGTTCAATTCGAAAATTATATCGATTAATAAGAAACCCCAAAAATCGGTTCTGGAAACCCTAATTTCAATATCGGGAATCCAAAACCCTAATTTCGAAGTTGAAAACCCTAATTTGGGGATTTAAATGCTATGTATAAGGTTTTTGTGTATTAATCACAAATCTAATTGGGGATAAGCCTATTGATTAATTATAAATTTTAATAATTAGAAACACTAATTTGTAAATTAGAAACCCTAATGTAAAATTATGGACTTAATTGCTAAATTAGAAATTTTAATTAGGAAATTTTAATCCTAATTAGCAAGCTTGAGTTATGATTGGGAAATTTTAATATAATTAGAGAATCCTAATTATAATTTAGAAATACTAATTTTCTATTTTGAAAACCGAAATTTGGAAATCTTAGAAATTAAAATTCAAAAATCTAAAGGTTAAACCCTAAATCCTAAGGGTTAAACCCTAAACCCTAAGGGTTAGGACAAAAGACAAGTATGCCTTTAAAATAAAATGTGAAATGACCAAAATGCCTTTTCTTACTTTTTAAGTAAAAGATCACACCAAATCTCGGTGACTCACTACAATTGATATGCCATGTGCATTATATCCATCCAAGATCAGATCAAGCGCCACCTAGCATGATTTGCATACATTGAATCTAAGCATAGGAGATTTAAAGTAAGAAAAGTTACTTTACTTTTCATTTTTTTCTCCAAGACTTTCTCTATCTACAAAATCCGAAAATGAGTGTGAAAGGGAGTGAGAAGTTAAGCTCATATCATGTATTAGCAAGCCAAGATCAGGAATCAAAAATCAGATCCTAAAATCAAAGTATAAAAGTGGTATAAACCCTAATCTTCAAAATCTCATGATTCGATGTTATATGTTGTTGTTTATTGGTTAAAGTTATGTAACAAGATGTCATTTAGGGATCTGGGTTGTTAGATCCCAGATCCATAACATCAAAGTGCTCGAAAATCAAGTTTTTAAAAATTTAGAAAAAGTTAAAAAAGTGGCCTGACAACCGAATGTCAGAGCCTCTAGATCTTTTTGTATTAGGTTTAATATGTGTTTTATGTTATGGATCTGTTCTATGCCGTGTGGTCTTTGATCTGGAACTTGAATCAAGTCCAAATCATGTGTAGATCGAAAGTTACAAGCAGACAAAGGTCGTTGACCGACCATGATTAACTGGGTTCTGGGCAGCCCAGAAACCCAGAAAGGGTCAGACAACACTTTCGTGGCCTCTGATATTCCTTCTGTTAAGCGATTTGGCCATGTTCGTGTAATCTATTTGTAGAGTGACATTTAGGCTACATGACCATGCCTCTTGAACTCCCAGATCATGTATAGAATCAAAGATAAGGGTCAAAGTAGGGTTGACCGGCTGTTCTTGAAGATTTTTGGAAAACCCAGATCTTCATCAGCCGAATTTTCTGACAAGGTTTGACCAGCCTTGATCTTATCTATGTGTTGATGTTATGATGATATGATGATATAAAAATGTACCCCTGACATGTGTTTTACATGATTGAACCATTATATTACACAAATAAAACCCAGAACTCAAGTTATAAGGATCCAAAGTGGGTAACTCGCATCTATTCTTCATTTATGGAAAATCCAGAAATGAAGAACAGCTTTGTCAGACTTTTTGAGAGCTTAGATCTCTCAGATATGTTATGTGTTGGCCATGAACTTGTTTGATGATGGTAGTATTACATTTATACTACAACATCAACACATTAGCAAACCCAGAAACTTGATAACCTATAATCTGGAACCGGTCAAACAAGGCACCTTGTAAACTGACATGGGTTTCTGGGTTTGGGCTTAAGAACACCATTAGCGACAGATTTGTTGCCTAAAGCCCATTTAGCGACAATTAATTTCAAAAAGTAATTATTTTAATTAATAAATAGATAAAAATAGTTTTTAATTATTAAAAATTCAAATTAAATTCCTAAAAATTATTTTAAAGTCCAAAAATTAGTTTTTAATTATTTTGAATATAATTCATAAATATTTAATATTTTTGGAAAATAATGGTATTTAATTTATTTAAATATAATATTAAATAAATTATTTAAAAATAATTTTAATATTTAAAAAATCATGAAAAATAATATTATGGTATAAGAAAATATTTTAAGTTATTTTTAATGACTTTGGATATTTTGTGATGAATTTTATTAATTAATTAATATTAATGGTAATTAATTTATTTAATAAATATATTAAATAAATTATGGAAAAATATAATTAATGATTTAAAAATCATATAAAAATGATTTAAGTGTTATAAAATATAACTTTTGATATTTTGTCATGAAAATATTAATATTTTAATATTAATAGCAATTATCGGATAATGAATTTAATTGTTTAAAAATCATATAAATATGATTTTAAAGTATTAAAAAAAATACTTTGTGATATTATAAATATATTATAATATTAGTACATGTGTTTCATTAATATTTAATATTAAATAAATATTAATGATAAAGGAATTATGTGGTATTTAATTCTTATAAATACGATATTAATGATTGAAAATTCATGATAAATGGTAATAATTACTTAAAAATTATTACGAGATTTTGAAAAATATTTTGACTGAATAGAAAATTATATAAGTTAATTGTTAAGTGTTTAGGCAGAGCTTAATGGAACTTAAACTCGATAATTTTGCGACTAGACCGTAGGGATGTCAGAATTGTACCGAACTCGACTCAGACTGTAAATGTTTGACTTGAGGTTAGGTTTTATGTGATGTGTAGTCTAATAGGGTTATGTGTTAATATGTTTAGGTTATTTTAAATACTGTGATGATATTATTCTAATTTGTATATCGATATTATTTATATATTAGGTCTTTAGACAAAGCTTATTAAAATGCGTAACGATAATCAACAAATCAGGTAAGTTTTTCTTAACTCGACCTCGAGTAATATTATTTAATTATACTTGTGGTTAATCATTCCTGATTGTCATGTCTAAGAATTATTAAATCGCACTCGGTGCATACTGCATGTATTCATCAAGTATGAAAGGTTGATCACCTTCATTACCATTCGGTCCAGATATATATATGCTCATGTTCAATGCTCGTTCAGCTATGTAAAATTTGTTCATGCTAGTTCAGAATTATATTGTAGAACTGTAGCCAACTTTTGTTCAATTCTTTCAATCATGATATATCCTTAATTTATTGAACTTAAACTTGCTGGGCACACTTATTGCTTACCCTTGATATATCATGATTAACATTATAGATTAAGACAAATACGTCGAATACAGAAAAGGACAAAGCCAAGTTCAGCTTGGAATAATATGTGTAGATAATTGTAATAGTATGGTATGATAATAATATTATATGTTAGACATGTTATGAATTGTGTATAAGTTAAGGTTACTCGACCTTGGGGAATAGTGTGTAAAGTTTATTATATAAAAAATTTATGTCTATATCTTCTGCAATAGTTATAGAATGATTGTACCGGATCCGCGGTGATTCGGGACCCAAATTTGGGGCTCTCACAGTTGGTATCAAAGCTGTAGGTTATGAATCTTAGATAGGAATACCTGAAACTAATAACCGTAGTGATTTGGATAAGTACTAACTCAAATAGAGTTAGTGTGTCGGTAAGATTTAAAGATGAATCTCGGCGGGTTATAAAAGATACGGAGTTTCCTAACTCTGATAATAAAGGTGAACAACAGTGATGAATAGATAGAGTCTAAAAGACTAAAAGATCAGTGATATGAGATCGTAAAATAAAATGATCATAGTATAGAAATGAATCGTAATATATACGATGAGATCACCCAGCGATCGGATAAGATTATAGTATAGAGAAGGATCAATCGAATGATTGAAAAGTTTACATCAAAGATTGTTGTGTGTCAGTTGTACTATGAATTGGTGCAAATTCAGGAAAGGGTTATGAATACGAATTAAATGAAATTCGTATTGAGAAGGGAGTAAGGATAACTATGGTAATGTTTGTGTCGCTGTAAGACCCCAACTTTTATAAATAAAGATGAATTTTCTATAAATATCATTTTTGAATATTATGGAGTTAATTTGATATAATGTTATAGTTGTGGGTAATAGTTATAAATTTTACAAAGTACGCAAGTTGTTATATAATATTCGATTGGTCGGGAAATATTCGTTTTAATAGGAAATATTCGTACAACGGCACAATCATTGGTGGACCCACAACGAAATTATTGTCGGATTGAGAAAACGATAAAAATATTTTATTAAAAATAACGGCAGAAGTTTTACCATTATTACTGTTGAACTACTCGGTAGTAAAAGTACAGTAATGCGTGTGGTTGTATAGTAGCACACGGTATTGATTATTAATGCTTATGTGAGAAGTCACTCAGTTTGATTCAATTATTGTCAGTTAATAATATGAATTATTTAGCGATAATGACGTTTTGTTTTATTCGTATTATTAACGTAATAAAACAGAAACATCTTTTTATATAAAACAGAATACTTTATTAAAGTTATTCTATAAATAGAATATATTATATTTTATTTAAAATATTTCTCTTTAAATATGGACCGTCAGATTAAAGTAATCAATCTGGACCGTTCATGAATTAGTTACTATGCATTCTATTTTTTTATAAATAGCAGCTCATTCCTTCATTATTTCTTACGAATTCACTGAACTCGAGAGAGATAAGCTATAGAGAGAAACTATAGAAAGAGAGAAGAAGAGTATTCTGCTACTTAACTACTTCCTTACTTCAGCTCTTCTTTAAAACGGTAAGGGGTGTTATTCTTTCTTATTCATGAAGAGAACTGTTGTTATTCCATTTCTTATTATTCTGTTGGAATAACATGTACACGCGGTCTACCCTATACTTGGTGACATTCTTCTATTATTCTGTTGGAACATCCTGTCTGTGTGTTTTACACCGGACCTGGTTCCGTTTTTATTATTATTCTGTTGGAACATCCTGTCTGTGGGTTTTACACCGGACCTGGTTCCGTCTTGTTATTATTCTGTTGGAATATCCTGTCTGTGTATTTTACACCGGACCTGGTTCCATTATTTATTATTCTGTCGGAATATCCTGTCTGTGCATTTACGCCGGACCTGGTTCCATTATTTATTATTCTGTCGAAATATCCTGTCTGTGCATTTACGCCGGACCTGGTTCCATTATTTATTATTCTGTCGGAATATCCTGTCTGTGCGTTTACGCCGGACCTGGTTCCATTATTTATTATTTTGTTGGAATAACCTGTCTGTGCGGTCTATCGCATGCATGGTGATTTCTTTTGTTATTCCATTCTTTATTGTACTCAGTTGGTTAAGTTTTGACTTCTATACTCCATGAAATTTGTGGAATATCCTTGATAATTGCGGTTCATCCAGTATCTTTTCATAAAAATATTCTTCTAAGTTTTCTTGAATTTTACTCCACAAAGCAGTATCATGTTGACAATTTGGACGTTGTTAATTCTTGGATAAATTAATTCTTGAACTTGTTTTAATGAATTCTTATATCATTGTCATCATCCTCATGTTTATAAAATGTTGAAAGTCATCTGTGGCATGTAGTGCATAGATGGACTTGGTATGATTATGACCAGGGATTATTCGGTATAATCATGACCGTAATATTACAAATGATGTGGTAAAAGTCATCATTGGCCCGTAGTGCATTGATGGACAGTTGTTGGCATGATCATGACCATTAATGAATACAGGAATATCCTTGGCCGTAGTGCAGGGGTGATTCGATGATGTGGATTATTTTATTAAGATGAGTCTCAGCGATAGCAGTGTTGAAAAACCTTTTAAATCATAAAAGATAGTAGAGTTTATTTTCTACTTGACTCTTTTAATGGATTGCTTGTTCCGCTGCAGTTAAACTTGTTGTCTATTATATTTTATCAGTTTAACATTGTTGAAGGCTAATGATAATTTATTCTGCATTATCTTAGTCATAATATTTCTTACTGGGCTAGTTGAGCTCACCCTTTCTTTCACTGTTCTCTTCAGGAAATGAGAACGTAGCTGGGGCAAGTCGGGGAATGGAGTGATGGTTCGAATGATAGTATTAGTTAGTAGTCCTCACTATTCTATGTAATAGTGTGTTAATAAATGTAATGAGGACTCCTTTTGAGTATGAATACTCTCTAGAAGATAATATTTGTATTCAAACTCACAGTTTATGTTTTGTCATCTTGTACACGACAGTTGTATTAGTATGTTATATTTGTATTCTGTACTTCATATCTGACGACCCAAGATGGGTGATGTATACCTATTTTTGGGGGCGTCACAGTTGGTATCAGAGCTTAGGGATATGATCCCTGGCTAAGATGTGAGAATAGAACTAGGAGGGGAGAGACGGGGAATTCCTTCGCTAGTATGACCTACCTAAGTTTATTTGCATGGTATTTAATTGGTCGGTCATAATATAAGGATAATATATGACATATCAATTAACTTTTTTTTGTGGCAGTATCTGAAAATGGCATATGAGAATGTTGAGAATAGCAATGGAGCACATGCGACTGTTGATTCATCACATATCGATAATCAGGATAATGTGCATCAGGAAGGTAACAATCCTCATGCAAACAACAACACTGACCAGATGATGAATGATGGAATGTTCAGAAACTTTATGCAGTTCATGCAACAGCAGGCGAGAGCGGCTCCTGTCCAAAATATAGGTGAAAACACTGAAAACTCTCGGACGGTCACCGCTAAACAGTTCAAGGAGCTGGGACCGCCAGAGTTTAAGGGAGAGCCAAAACCACTTATAGCAGAAACATGGATAAAGCAGATTACCAAGATATTTGATGTCTTGGGATGCTCCGAGGAGCAAAAGGTTCCCTTTGCCGCCTTTATGTTGCGAGGAGAGGCAGATTACTGGTGGGAATCGATTAAGCGTACTCAACCTGCCGCACTGAAGATGTCTTGGGAGAAGTTCCAAGAGCTGTTCAACGACAAATACTTTCCTGAAAGTATTCGTCACATGAAGGAGGTGGAATTTATCAAGTTGGAGCAAAACAACATGACCGTGTCGCAGTACAAAGCCAAGTTTGCTGAGTTGTCCCGATTTGCGTCCCACTTGGTGGATAATGAAGAGCGAATGACGTGAATGTTTTTGCGAAGTTTGAAACCTGAGATACGTCAACATCTTATTTCTCATAAACTGTGTTTGTATTCAGATGTTGTGAATAGGGCTCAGTTAGTGGAGCGCGATAACGAGTCAACGCAACCAAAAGAGAGCAGTCGACAAAATGATAATACTAGTGAGAGCGGTCATCGAAGCGGTGACAACAAGCGTGGAGGGAATCAACAGGCCAGAAATGGTAACCACTTCAGTGGTAATCAGGGCCAAAACAATAAGAATGGTCATTTCAAGAAGAGGAGATTTAACAATGATGGAAAAACGTCAGCACTAGCACCCGTTGTTAAGGAAGGAGAACGACCACCTATCATATGTTTTAGATGCGGAGGGGAGGGGCACATCAGTCCAAACTGCGCGATGCCGTCTAAAGCATGTTATAATTATGGAAGAGAAGGTCATTTAGCTCGATTTTGTCGTTTACCAAAAACAAGTTCAGACAAGATGGAGACACCAAAGGCCGTCCCAGAAAAGTCAAAACCGGTAGTGCAAGAAAGAGCGTTTGTTTTGACCTCCCAGAAAGCAAGGAACCCGAATGAGGTCATCACGGGTAAGCTTATCATAAACTCTAATGAAGTCTATACTTTATTTGATACCGGTTCTACCCTTTCTTTTATTTCTCCTACTTGCGCTCATCGATTAAATTTAATTCCGGAGAAATTAGACTTTGACTTATCTGTTGAAACTCCATTGGGAGAAACCTTCATTACATCCACGATTTATAAGTCTTGTTTGGTTCAAGTTGGTACCCACATATTACCTGTCGATCTTATTTCATTAAAAATACTTGCATTTGACGTGATTCTAGGGATTGATTGGTTAAATACTCATCATGCAAAAATTGATTGTTTTCGTAAGGTTGTTAGCTTTCATATTCCTAATCGACCTATTATGCGAATTCAAGCAACCAAACCATTAAAATCAATCGCTGTCATCTCAAGCCATAAAGCTATTCGTTTATTGAAAAATGGATGTCAAGCTTTCTTAGCTCATGTCACGGATCTAAACAAAAATACATCAGTTTTGATTGATATTTCTATTGTTAATAAATTCCCAGACGTATTCCCTGAAGAACTTACTGGCCTACCCCCAGAGCGTGAAATTGAATTTTGTATCGACCTTGAACCCGGTACAAAACCCATTTCCAAAGCCCCATATCAAATGGATCCTATTGAACTTCAGGAGTTAAAGATCCAACTGCAGGAATTGTTAGACATTGGCTTTATTCGTCCTAGTACTTCTCCTTGGGGTGCTCCTGTTCTATTCGTGAAGAAGAAAGATGGAAGTATGCGATTTTGTATTGATTATCGGGAGTTGAATCATGTCACCATCAAAAACAGGTAGCCATTGCCACGTATTGATGACCTGTTTGACCAGTTGCAAGGAGCACAATTCTTTTCAAAGATCGATCTTCGTTCTGGATATCATCAGCTGAAGGTTAGAACTGAGGATATTCCAAAGACGGCTTTTAGAACTCGCTACGGGCATTATGAATTCCTAGTCATGTCCTTTGGATTGACTAATGCTCCTGCTGCCTTCATGGATATGATGAACCGGGTATTCAAGGAATATTTAGATCACTTTGTGGTCGTCTTTATTGATGACATCCTTATTTATTCCAAAAGTCGTGAAGATCATGAGCAACACTTGAGGCTGGTACTCCAAAAGCTTCGTGAATACAAGCTTTATTCCAAGTTGAAGAAATGCGAGTTCTGGCTGGAGGAGGTAGCATTCCTTGGGCACGTAGTATCAAGTCGTGGAATATCGGTTGACCTGACAAAGATTGAAGCTATTCAAAGCTGGGAGCAACCTAAATCAGTGACCGAAGTACGTAGCTTTCTTGGTTTAGCTGGTTATTATCGGAGATTCGTGGAAGGATTTTCTCGAATCGCTACTCCATTAACTCAACTGACTCGGAAAGATACAAAGTTCGGTTGGAGCGAAGAATGTGAGCAACGTTTTCAAGAACTCAAGAGGAGACTCATTTCAGCATCTGTTCTAACAATACCATCTGGCTCGGAGGGATTTGTCATCTACAGTGATGCTTCGAGCAAAGGGTTGGGATGCGTTCTCATGCAACATGGAAAAGTCATAGCCTATGCATCAAGACAACTCAAGGAATATGAGAGGAATTATCCTACTCATGATCTAGAGTTGGCAGCTGTTGTCTTTGCACTTAAAATTTGGAGGCATTACTTGTATGGGGAGAAGGTGGAGATCTTTACGGATCATAAAAGCCTCAAATATTTCTTCACTCAAAAGGAACTCAACATGCAACAATGACGTTGGCTTGAACTGTTGAAAGATTATGATCATACCATTCAATATCATCCTGGAAAAGCGAACGTGGTAGCTGACGCATTGAGTAGAAGATCATATGCAAGTACGAGTGCGATATTGTCAACACAAAGGCCCATTTTGTATGACTTGCAAAGGATGGAGATAGAGTTAAAGACTCCAGGGACCCATGTGATGATGGCGAATATACGAGTAGAACCGACTTTAATCGATAAAGTTAAAGCTGCTCAAGCTACAGACCTGGAGCTGATGCGTATGAGGAAGAAAGTGCAAGAAGGTGCTATGTCGGAAGCAAGAATCGATGAAGAAGGAATACTTCGAGTCAACTCCAGACTTTGTGTTCCTAACAACCCTGATTTAAAGTATGAAATCATGATGGAGGCGCACAACACACCGTTTGCAATCCATCCTGGAAGTACCAAAATGTATCATGATCTTCGTCATACATTTTGGTGGAGCAATATGAAGAGAGAGATAGCGTTGTTTATCTCTAGGTGTCTAACTTGTCAACGAGTCAAAGCGGAGCATCAAGTACCAAAAGGTCCATTGCAACCACTTGAAATTCCAGAATGGAAGTGGGAGCACATTACCATGGATTTCGTTACCGGTCTTCCTAGGGTTTCTCAAGGTATTGATGCGATTTGGGTCATTATTGATAGATTGACCAAGTCTGCTCATTTCTTACCGATACGAAAAACTTATACACTTGAACGTCTTGCTCGTATGTACATAAACGAGATTGTAAGACTGCATGGTATGCCAGTATCCATAGTTTCTGACCGAGACCCAAGATTCACTTCACGATTTTGGGTTAGTTTACAAAAAGCTATGGGCATGGAGTCACGATTTAGTTCAGCATATCATCCTCAGACGGACGGACAATCAGAGAGGACTATTCAAACTCTTGAAGATCTATTAAGACTCTGTGTCTTTAACTTCAAGGGAAGTTGGGACAAGTTCTTACCATTGGTGGAGTTTTCCTACAACAACAGTTATCAAGCAAGTATTGGCATGGCTCCATTCGAAGCATTGTATGGAAGAAAATGTCGTTCTCCAGTATGCTGGGATGAGGTGGGTGAAGCAATGTTGTTGGGACCGGAGTTGGTACGTATGACTACAGAAAAGATTCAAACGATCCGACAACGTATAAAAACCTCACAAGATCGACAAAAGAGTTATGCTGATCTTAATCGAAAGGACGTGGAATTTGATGTAGGAGATCATGTGTTCCTACGTGTTGCTCCATGGAAAGGAGTTACGAGATTTGGAAAGAGAGGAAAGCTCAATCCTCGATTCATCGGTCCATTTTTAATCCTTGATCGAGTAGGAACTGTGGCTTATAGACTCGCTTTACCGCCAAATATGTCTCGTGTTCATAACGTTTTTCACATATCCATGTTACGCAAATATGTGGAAGACCCGAACCACATTATTGAGTTAGAACCGGACGAAATAGCGGAGGATTTGACGTATGAAGAAGTTCCTGTTCAAATCTTGGATAAAAAGGAACATATTCTACGCTCCAAGGTTATACCTCAAGTCAAAGTTTTGTGGAGAAACCACGATGTTGAGGAAATGACTTGGGAGTTAGAATCTGAAATGAAATCAAGGTATCCTTACCTCTTCAACATACCAAGTACGTACCCTAATTTCGACGACAAAATTTTATAAGAAGGGGAGGTTATAAGACCCCAACTTTTATAAATAAAGATGAATTTTTTATAAATATCATTTTTGAATATTATGGAGTTAATTTGATATAATGTTATAGTTGTGGGTAATAGTTATAAATTTTACAAAGTACGCAAGTTGTTATATAATATTCGATTGGTCGGAGAATATTCGTTTTAACAGGGAATATTCGTACAACGGCACAATCATTAGTGGACCCACAACGGAATTATTGTCGGATTGAGAAAACGACAAAAATATTTTATTAAAAATAACGGCGGAAGTTTTACCATTGTTACTGTTGAACTACTCGGTAGTAAAAGTACAGTAATACGTGTGGTTGCATAGTAGCACACGGTATTGATTATTAATGCTTATGTGAGAAGTCACTCAGTTTGATTCAATTATTGTCAATTAATAATATGAATTATTTAGCGATAATGACATTTTGTTTTATTCGTATTATTAACGTAATAAAACAGAAACATCTTTTTATATAAAACAGAATACTTTATTAAAGTTATTCTATAAATAGAATATATTATATTTTATTTAAAATATTTTTCTTTAAATATGAACCGTCAGATTAAAGTAATCAATCTGGACCGTTCATGGATTAGTTACTATGCATTCTATTTTTCTATAAATAGCAGCTCATTCCTTCATTATTTCTTACGAATTCACTGAACTCTAGAGAGAGAAGCTATAGAGAGAAATTATAGAGAGAGAGAAGAAGAGTATTCTGCTACTTAACTACTTCTTTACTTCAGCTCTTCTTTAAAACGGTAAGGAGTGTTATTCTTTCTTATTCATGAAGAGAACTGTTGTTATTCCATTTCTTATTATTCTGTTGGAATAACCTGTATACGCGGTCTACCCTATACTTGGTGACATTCTTCTATTATTCTATTGGAACATCCTGTCTGTGTGTTTTACACCGGACCTGGTTCCGTTTTTATTATTATTCTGTTGGAACATCTTGTCTGTGTATTTTACACCGGACCTGGTTCCGTCTTGTTATTATTCTGTTGGAATATCCTGTCTGTGTGTTTTTCACCAGACCTAGTTCCATTATTTATTATTCTGTCGGAATATCCTGTCTGCGCGTTTACGCCGGATCTGGTTCCATTATTTATTATTCTGTCGGAATATCCTGTCTGTGCGTTTACGCCGGACCTGGTTCCATTATTTATTATTCTGTCGGAATATCCTGTCTGTGCGTTTACGCCGGACCTGGTTCCATTATTTATTATTTTGTTGGAATAACCTGTCTGTGCGGTCTATCGCATGCATGGTGATTTCTTTTGTTATTCCATTCTTTATTGTACTCAGTTGGTTAAGTTTTGACTTCTATACTCCATGAAATTTGTGGAATATCCTTGATAATTGTGGTTCATCCAGTATCTTTTCATGAAAATATTCTTCTAAGTATTCTTGAATTTTACCCCACAAAGCAGTATCATGTTGACAATTTGGACGTTGTTAATTCTTGGATAAATTAATTCTTGAACTTGTTTTATTGAATTCTTATATCATTGTCATCATCCTCATGTTTATAAAATGTTGAAAGTCATCTGTGGCATGTAGTGCATAGATGGACTTGGTATGATTATGACCAGGGATTATTCGGTATAATCATTACCGTAATGTTACAAATGATGTGGTAAAAGTTATCATTGGCCCGTAGTGAATTGATGGACAGTTGTTGGCATGATCATGACCATTAATGAATACACGAATATCCTTGGCCGTAGTGCAGGGGTGATTCGATGATGTGGATTATTTTATTAAGCTGAGTCTCAGCGATAGCAGTGTTGAAAAACCTTTTAAATCATAAAAGATAGTAGAGTTTATTTTCTACTTGACTCCTTCAATGGATTGTTTGTTTCGCTGCAGTTAAACTTGTTGTCTATTATATTTTATCAGTTTAACATTGTTGAAGGCTAATGATAATTTATTCTGCATTATCTTAGTCATAATATTTCTTACTAAGCTAGTTGAGCTCACCCTTTCTTTCACTGTTCTCTTCAAGAAATGAGAACGTAGCTGGGGCAAGTCGGGGAATGGAGTGATGGTTCGAATGATAGTATTAGTTAGTAGTCCTCACTATTCTATGTAATAGTGTGTTAATAAATGTAATGAGGGCTCCTTTTGAGTATGAATACTCTCTAGAAGATAATATTTGTATTCAAACTCACAGTTTATGTTTTGTCATCTTGTACACGACAGTTGTATTAGTAAGTTGTATTTGTATTCTGTACTTCGTATCTGACGACCCAAGATGGGTGATGTATACCTATTTTTGGGGGCGTCACAGTCGCGCTATTTGCTATATACCTGTTGAGAAGGTGATTCTTTTCTCAGGTGTATAACGGATAGGTAGGGTATAGGTAGAGAATATAAGGTTAAGTACGAGTTCTTAAAACTCATACTTATGATACATTCGTGACTCATAATTATATGAAATGTTTATGAACTCCTCAGTGAATGGACGCCAAAGGTCTGACTAGGACAAGTTCTTAAACTCATATGATAGTGAAAAGTTCCTGAACTCATGAGTGTGGTTTGACGAACTGGGTAGAATTAAGAGTGAATGAAATATTGAGGATAATAGGAATAGATAGATTACTAAGCAAGTGATCGTTAGTGGAGACATAAGTTTTCCAAATCTTCTAGCTATGCTAGACTCGAAATTTTTGACATCAAGCTAAATACGTACTATGTGCCTTTTTAAAAATGAATTTTTATTCTTAACTCCTGGTGACCATTGTGTATGCTTGGACTTCGGGCCACCTATACATCGTTACCTGTTGAGATGATAAAACTAAATTGCAATGATTTTTGAACGGTTTAAAAGTATAGTCTATGCTACTTGTTTCGGCTAGACGACAATGATTCGAAATATCAAAATATATTTTTATTTATTACTTATATACCATGTAACCTAGTGTAGAGATGATAAAAAGTTCATGGAGTTGTAAATTCTAGAATACTTAGTGTTGAATTTGATCTAAAATCGTTATTCCAATATTGTATGATGCGTTATGACAAAGTCACTCAATGACGGCATCCTAAAACAGGCTGTTAATACAGTACGACATCATGTCGTCATTTTTAAACTAATTTTAAAATTTTAATTTGCCAACGGGGTTTGGCTATACCTAAATATTTCGATTGAATTGAATTATTGATATGAGTCTAAGCTATTTGATTCGGCTAGACCAACGTTTATGAAATTCTAAGCATTCTTTCAAAATTTTCCCGAACCAAATTATTTTGGTGCGAATTTTGCTAAAGACTGAGGTAAGAAATTTTTTTACGCCTAAGGCGGATGGAATAGAAGGAACGGGAAAAAATTGTTCCAATCACCAGTATTACTGGGCCACAACAGGGCAGAACGGGCTGATCACCCACTACGTTCATAAGACCAGTGCGGTTTATGGATGAATTTCCATAAAACCTTTGCGAAAATGACAGACAATAGTATATATAACTCCTCAACAATATTTGAAAAATTTTACTCTTGTAAGGAATGTATTGGGTAGCATATGATGCTGTGTATGAATGGTGAATGTAACGACCCCAAAACAGGTCCATTCCATCCAACCTATTCTGAGTCGCCAAATACATGGTACAGAAAACAACTGTAACTTTATTACAACAATTGTCGTGCAAAATACAACAACACATATGCTGTGAGTTTGGATACAAATATATACCAAATGTGACTCATGTTCCAACCGTGGACATCACCTCACAATGACACCTTACATAAAGGTATAGTCAAAAACTGTTTTAGAAATTAGAATCTTTGGGAAGTGCTCAAGGAAACCTTCGTACATGGGAGGCCATGCGTCTAGGTTATGATAGATATCATATGGCCACAGAATTATTCTTGGTTGACCCAATAGACCCCAAAGAAAAACGAGAAGATTACTATCATATTTTTCCCAATGGTGAGTCTTCTCTTGACATATCATTATCTCTACTGTCTCTAATTGAGAATTATACTTCAAACAAACACCAAGATTATATAGGTAGTGCTCGTATATATACTCAGCAAGTAGATGAGCACATCCCTGTCTTATGATGACACGAGGTTGTATGTCGTTAGACATCTTGTATGATAGTGGCAAACCACCCTTCCAATGTTGGGTACACCTTACCCTATTGGATTCACCAAATAAAACTACTAAATGAACTTTTCTATACTACTTCGGGAGAACATCCACAGCTAGAGACCACCGTTCTATTTTCTCGTTACCCTCGCTCGACCCAGCTACACTCTTATTACCTGAAAGGAATTGTGAAGCAAAAGGGTGAGCACAACTAGCTCAGTAAAGAATATCATGACTAAAGATAATTAAATTATCAATAGCCTTCATCAATAATAAATCAGAGATTTAGAACATATGGTAAATGATAAAAATTTCAACCATAGTTGCAGCGGAACGAGCAATCCATTAGAAGAGTTAAATAGACTATAAAGTCTATTATCTTCTCCATGTTAAAAATCCATCAACAATATTTTATCTTTGTAACATCAATCAACAATTCTGGTCCACAATCATATGAATAACTCATAATCATAACTGTAGTTCTAAATTCCTCTTCTCATCCAGGACGAAGATAATTTTCATCACCTATCTTTACCTGAAACATCAAAGATCATGGTTACACCAAATCACATTTCATGTTCATAATCACACTAATGACTTCATCTTTGCACTACGACCAAAGATATTCATTTGTATCACCAGTTGGTTATGTTTATCTCAACATCTGTTCATCTTTGCACTACTGGCCAAAGATATTCAACAACATGTCATCTTTGCACTACAGACCAAAGATATTCATCAACAATTCATCTTTGCACTACAGGCCAAAGATATTCATCAATATTTCATCTTTGCACTACAGGCCAAAGATATAAATATCTCAAAGAAATATATAATCATTTCAGAATTTATATAAACAATAATTATAATCATGTTGATCAATTCACCTTTACACTTAAGCTAAATATATTCACTTATAAATTCAATGGTCATGATCATACCAATCAACGATTCAACTTTGCACTACTGGCCAAAGATAACCCATAGTCATGATCATACCAAAAATCTACCCATCTTTACACTCAAGTCAAAGAAAAATATCATCATTAGGTTTATAAAAATATTATATATAATAATAAAAATAATATGATCAACATCTAGTTTTAATCTCAAGAGTAATATTCGTAAATCAACTATAATTTGGTTAGAAAAAGAAACCAATTTTTTGTCGTGAATAGTAACTCGTGAATAGTAACTCATGAATAGTAACTCGCGAATAGTAACTCATAAATAGTAAACCCGACACAAAAAGGTAGAAATTCGACAATAAAATTCATACCAATATTTCGGTATAATGATATTGAAAGAATAATATTTCTTAAACTTATAAACAATTTATTTAAATTGTTTACTCTTTACTAAATAATGCATTTAATCATTCTAAAATACCAAACTCATAAGATTTTATCACCAATAATCAAAACCCTCATCAAAAATCTGCATATACCTCATATAGGATTCTCAAGCCATAAAATCCTATTTTCTAATTTTCTTTCTTCACAAAACATATTTAATTCATTTTCAATATCATTATACCGAACGATATATCATTATTTTTTCAGAATGAGGTATATGCTTAAGCCATATCATTATTTTTTTTCAGAATTTTTAAAAGTCATTTACTATTTTTCATATGGCCAAAACAGCCGAATATTTAGACATTTATCAAAAATTATACTTTTGTCCAAAAATTCTGAAATTTACAGAGTATACTTCTATCATATACATGTACTCCCAATAAAAATTTCATCAATTTTGGAGTTAATCACAAGGAATTATAAGCGGTTACTTTTAAAATAGTCTTTTCTCATAAAATTCATAACTCTCAATCTATACATCCAAAAATCACCATTTTTGGACACAATCAAGAAAACTCATCAAAATATCATTTCAAATTTTTCCAGAATTTTTGAAGGTCAGAAAAATTACGAAACTGAAAAACATAACAACCCTTAAAATTCCTTACTATCCCTTACCTCAAAAGAGCAGTACTTCTGATCGGTATGCAAAGCCGAAGGAAACTTGCACTGAATATCAACTCTCAAAGTATCTAAATACTCACAAAATATGCTTCATAATATAGAGATAGAAAGAGAGAAAACTTGTTTCTGGTGTGTTTTTCAATTCTAACTTAGCCCTCTATTTATAGGAAAATTTTAGTAGGCTTGACCTGCAACCTGATGGCTTTACCTGCTACTATTCCCACCCACCACATTTGAAATATAATTCAGCACATTTTTTCACCAACCACAAGTGGGGCCCACCAATTTTAGAATTTTTCATCAAAATGATAAACTCCGAAAATTCAACAATTTCTGAACCAGTCATCTTGTAAAAGTCATAATAAATTATACGTTCATTTTTAACGGTTCAAAATTTGTGAGCATATACTCAACTTATATATGTATAACATATCCAAAAATTACCACGATCCAACGGTCGGATTAAAAATTATAACCATCGTAAAATATCTCAAAAATTTTGATTTTTAATACCTCCATTCCGACAAAAATACGGATAAAAACCTCAACATTAACTCCTTTATTTTTAACCACAAAATATATCCCTCGTTTATATCTACATAAAATAAATATTTCCTTATCATATGAATCAATAATTAATTATTCATAAATAATATTACAGAATCACATTTATGACAACCAGGCCGTTCTCAAGAAAGAGGGGGCTTTCCAATAAGAATTTTTCCTTACTGGCGCGCAATTAGGTGACCAAACCTCTCCTTAGACAGAACTTTCTAGACGTTGCCAATAATGTTATCTAATAATATTATTCAAATAATATGAATTATTGATCTGATAATGGGAAATACTGTGCAGTGACAATTATTGAACAACAATAATATAAAATTTCAACGTAGCAATTATTGAATCAATAAAATAAAATATTGAACAGTAATTACTGTAACAATTATTGAGTAGTGCCTTCTTACGTAAGAATCAATAATTTCAAAAATACTATGCAATACCGTGTGCTACTGTGCAATAACGCGTATTACTGTATTTTAATCACCGGGTATTCTAACACTGTTAACGGTAACAACTTCGCCGTTATTTGTAAAAACTCAAATTTGTCATTTTCTTCATCCGACAGTTATTCGTTATGGGGCCCACAAATAGCTGCGCCGTCGTACGAATATTCCCCTACAGAAAGAATATTCCACGACCAAACGAATATTTCCTGACAACAATGATTATTTTATAACCACTTGCTTATTTTCAAAAAAAATTCACATTTCACCCATAACTTTAAACTTTTATAAATTTAACCATTTACTGAATTGTAATTATAGAAAAAATTGAATACTTTTATTTCATAAAATTCGGGGTCTTACAGTGAATGGTGTAAGGTGTAAGGTAAATTTCGGGGATAAAATTTTTAGAAGAAGGGGTGAATGTGACAACCCGAGAATTTGGATATTTATAAAAAAATCTTAAAATATTGAATTAAGATTAAATAATAAACCTAGACATTAAATAAGTGAATGGATTCGATATTTTTAGGAAGGAATTTTATGGATATAAAAATCTTTTGGTGAATTATTTAGGATTTAGTGAATAAGTGTATATATTTTGTGTATATGGTTATATATGTGTACAATATGTGGTATACGGGTCAAGGGTTGACCAGATAACCTATATCTGTGGCAAACCCTAATATTATATTAAGAACGTCAACTTTCAGTTTGAAAATTATATCGATTAATAAGAAACCCTAAAAACCGGTTCTGGAAACCCTAATTTCAGTTTCGGGAATTCAAAACCCTAATTCGGAAGTTGAAAATCCTAATTTGGGGATTTAAATGCTATGTATAAGGTTTTTGTGTATTAATCACAAATCTAATTAGGGATAAGCCTATTGATTGATTAGAAATTCTAATAATTAGAAACCCTAATGTACAATTATGTACTTAATTGCTATATTAGAAATTTTAATTAAGAAATATTAATCTTAATTAGCAAGCTTGAGTTATGATTGGGAAATTTTAATATAATTAGAGAATCCTAATTATAATTTAAAAATATTAATTTTCTATTTTGAAAACCGAAATTTGAAAATCTTAGAAATTAAAATTCAAAAATCTAAGGGTTAAACCCAAAATCCTAAGGGTTAAACCCTAAACCCTAAGGGTTAGGACAAAAGACAAGTATGCCTTTAAAATGAAATTTGAAATGACCAAAATGCCCGTTTCTTACTTTTTAAGTAAAAGATCACACCAAATCTCGGTGACTCACTATAATTGATATGCCATGTGCTTTATATCTATCCAAGATCAGATCTAGTGCCACCTAGCAAGATTTGCATACATTGAATCTAAGCATAGGAGATTTAAAGTAAGAAAAGTTACTTTACTTTTCATTTTTTTCTCCAAGACTTTCTCTCTCTACAAAATTCGAAAATGAGAGTGAAAGGGAGTGAGAAGTTAAGCTCATATCATGTATTAGCAAACCAAGATCAGGAATCAAAAATTAGATCCTAAGATCAAAGTATAAAAGTGGTATAAACCCTAATCTTCAAAATCTCATGATTTGATGATATATGTTGTTCTTTATTGGTTAAAGTTATGTAACAAGATATCATTTAGGGATCTGGGCTGTTTTATCCCAGATCCATAACATCAAAGTGCTCGAAAATTAAGTTTTCAAAAATTTGGAAAAATTTGAAAAAATGACCTGATAACCGAATGTCAGAACCTCTAGATCTTTTTGTGGTAGGTTTTATGTGTTTTATGTTATGGATCTGTTCTATGCCATGTGGTCTTTGATCTGGAACTTGAATCAAGTCCAGATCATGTGTAGATCGAAAGTTACAAGCAGTCAAAGGTAGTTGACCGACCATGATTAACTGGGTTCTAGGTGGCCCAGAAACCCTGAAAGGGTCTGACAACACTTTCGTGGCCTCTGATCTTCCTTCTGTTCAGCGATTTGGGACATGTTTGTGTAATCTATTTGTAGACTGACATTTAGGCTACATGACCATGCCTCTAGAACTCCCAGATCATGTATAGAATCAAAGATAAGAAGGGTCAAAGTATGGTTGACCGGCTGTTCTTGAAGATTTCTGGAAAACCCAGATCTTCATCAGCCGAATTTTCTGACAAGGTTTGACTAGCCTTGATCTTATCTATGTGTTGATGTTATGATGATATGATGAAATAGAAATGTACCCTGACATGTGTTTTACAAGATTGAACCATTATATTACACAAATAAAACCCATAACTCAAGTTATAAGGATCCAAAGTGGGTAACTCGCAACTGTTCTTCATTTTTGGAAAACCCAGAAATGAAGAACAACTTTGTCAGACTTTTTGAGAGCTTAGATCTCTCAGATATGTTTTGTGTTGGCCATTAACTTGTTTGATGATGGTAGTATTACATTTATACTACAACATCAACACATTAGCAAACCCAGAAACTTGATAATCTATAATCTAGAACCGGTCAAACAAGGCACCTTGTAAACTGACATGAGTTTCTAGGTTTGGGCTCAAGAAAACCAAGAGCACCATTAGCGACAGATTTGTTGCCTAAAGCCCATTTAGCGACAGTTAATTTCAAAAATTAATTATTTGAATTAATAAATAGATAAAAATAGTTTTTAATTATTAAAAATTCAAATTAAATTCCTAAAAATTATTTTAAAGTCCGAAAATTAGTTTTTAATTATTTTGAATATATTTCATAAATATTTAATATTTTTATAATAATAATGGTATTTAATTTATTTAAATATAATATTAAATAAATTATTTAAAAATAATTTTAATACTTGAAAAATCATGAAAAATTATATTATGGTATAAGAAAATATTTTAAGTTATTTTTAATGACTTTGGATATTTTGTGATGAATTTTATTAATTAATTAATATTAATGGTATTTAATTTATTTAATAAATATATTAAATAAATTATAAAAAATAGAATTAATAACTTAAAAATCATATAAAAATGATTTAAGTGTTATAAAAATATTTTAAGTTATAAAATATAATTTTGATATTTTGTCAAGAAAATATTAATATTTTAATAGTAATAACAATTATCGGATAATGAATTTAACTGTTTAAAAATCATATAAATATGATTTTAAAGTATTAAAAAAAATTCTTTGTGATATTATAAATATATTATAATATTATGACATGTGTTTCATTAATATTTAATATTAAATAAATTATAATAATAAAGGAATTATGTGGTATTTAATTCTTATAAATATGATATTAATGATTGAAAATTTATGATAAATGGTAATACTTACTTAAAAATTATTACGAGATTTTGAAAAATGTTTTGACTGAATAGAAAAGTATATAAGTTAATTGTTAAGTGTTTAGGCAGAGCTTAATGGAACTTAAACTCGATAATTTTTCGACTAGGCCGTCGGGATGTCAGAATTGTACCGAACTAGACTCAGACTATAAAAGTTTGACTTGAGATTAGGTTTTATGTGATCTATAGTCTGATAGGGTTATGTGTTAATGTGTTTATGTTATTTTAAATACTATGATGATATTATTCTAATTTGTATATCGATAATATTTATACATTAGGTCTTCAGACAAAGCTTATTAAAATGCGTAACGATAATCAACAGATCAGGAAAGTTTTTATTAACTCGACCTCGAGTTGTATTATTTAATTATGCGTGTAGTTAATCATTCTTAATTGCCATGTCTAAGAATTATTAAATCGCACTCGGTGCATACTTCATGTATTCATCAACTATGAAAGGCTGATCACCTTCATTACCATTCGGTCCAAATATATATATGTTCATGTTCAATGCTCCTTCAGCTATGTAAAATTTGTTCATGCTAGTTCATAATTATATTGTAGAACTGTAGCCAGCTTTTATTCAATTCTTTCAATCATGATATATCCTTAATTTATTGAACTTAAACTTGCTGGGCAAACTTATTACTCACCCTTGCTATATCATGATTAACATTGTAGGTTAAGACAAATACGTCGGATACAGAAAAGGACAAAGCCAAGTTCAGCTTGGAATAATATATGCAGATAATTGTAATAGTATAGTATGATAATAATATTATATGTTAGACATGTTATGAATTGTGTATAAGTTAAGGTTACTCAACCTTAGGGAATAGTGTGTAAAATTTATTGTATAAAAAATTTATGTTTATATCTTCTGCAATAGTTATAGAATGATTGTATCGGATCCGTGGTGATTCGGGACCCGAATTCGGGGCTCTCACAGTTGGTATCAAAGCTATAGGTTATGAATCTTAGGTAGGAATACCTGAGACTAATAACCGCAGTGATTTGGATAAGTACTAACTTAAATAGAGTTAGTGTGTCGGTAAGATTCAAAGACGAATCTCGGCAGGTTATAAAAGATACGGAGTTACCTAACTCTGATAATAAAGTTGAACAAAAGTGATGAATAGATAGAGTCTAAAAGACTAAAAGATCAGTGATAGGAGATCGTAAAACAAAACGATCATAGTATAGAAATGAATCATAATATATACGATGAGATCACCCCGTGATCGGATAAGATTATAGTATGGAGAAGGATTAATCGAATGATTGAAAAGTTTACATCAAAGATTGATGCGTGTCAGTTGTACTATGAATTGGTACAGATTCAGGAAAGGATTATGAATACGGATTAAATAAAATTTGTATTGAGAAGGGAGTTAGGATAATTATGGGAATGTTTGTGTCGCGCTATTTGCTATATACCTGTTGAGAAGGTGATTCTTTTCTAAGGTGTATAACGGATAGGTAGGGTATAGGTAGAGAATATAAGGTTAAGTACAAGTTCTTAAATCTCATACTTATGATATGTTCGTGACTCATAATTATATGAAATATTTATGAACCCCTCAGTGAATGGGCGCCAAAGGTCTGACTAGGACAAGTTCTTAAACTCATATGATTGTGAAAAGTTCCTGAACTCATGAGTGTGGTTTGACGAACTGGGTAAAATTAAGTGTGAATAGAATATTGAGGATAATAGGAATAGATAGATTACTAAGCAAGTGATCATTAGTAGAGACATAAGTTTTCCAAATCTTCTAGCAATGCTAGACTCGAAATTTTTGACATCAAGCTAAATACGCACTATGTGCCTTTTTAAAAATGAATTTTTATTCTCAACTCTTGGTGACCATTGTGTATGCCTGGACTTCGGGCCACCTACACGTCGTTACCTGTTGATATGATAAAACTAAATTGCAATGATTTTTGAACGGTTTAAAAGTATAGTCTACGCTACTTGTTTCTGCTAGACGATAATAATTCGAAATATCAAAATATATTTTTATTTATTACTTATGTACCATGTAACCTGGTGCAGAGATGATAAAAAGTTGATGGAGTTATAAATTCTGAAATACGTAGTGTTGAATTTGATCTAAAATCGTTATTCCACTATTATATGATGTGTTATGACAAAGTCACTCAATGACGGCGTCCTGTTAATACAGTACGACATCATGACGTCATTTTTAAACTAATTTTAAAATTTTATTTTGCCAACAGGGTTTGGCTATACCTAAATATTTCGATTGAATTAAATTATTGATATGAGTCTAAGCTATTTGATTCGGCTAGACCAACGTTTATGAAATTCTAAGCATTCTTTGAAAATTTTCCCGAACCAAATTATTTTGGTGCGAATTTTTCTAAAGACTAAGGTAAGAAAATTTTTATACGCCTAAGGTGGATGGAATAGAAGGAACGGGAAAAAAATGTTCCAATCACCAGTATTACTGGGCCAGTACAGGGCAGAACGGGCTGATCACCCACTACGTTTATATGACCAGTGCGGTTTGCGGATGAATTTCTATAAAACCTTTGCGAAAATGACAGACAATAGTCTATATAACTCCTCAACAATATTTGAAAATTTTTACTCTTATGAGGAATGTATTGGGTAGAATGTGATGCTGTGTATGAATAGTGAATGGTGTAAGGTGAAAGGTAAATTTCGGGGACCAAATTTTTAGAGAAGGGGTGAATGTGACAACCCGAGAATTTGGATATTTATAAAAAAATCTTAAAATATTGAATTAAGGTTAAATAATAAACCTAGAAAGAAAATAAGTGAATGGATACGATATTATATTGAGAACGTCAACGTTCAGTTCGAAAATTATATCGGTTAATAAGAAACCCTAAAAACCAGTTCTAGAAACCCTAATTTTAGTTTCGGGAAACCGAAACCCTAATTCAGAAGTTGAAACATACTAATTTGGGGATTTAAATGCTATGTATAAGGTTTTTGTGTATTAATCACTAATCTAATTAGGGATAAGCCTATTGATTGATTAGAAATTCTAATAATTAGAAACCCTAATTATTAGAAACCCTAATTTGTAAATTAGCAACCCTAATGTACAATTATAGACTTAATTGCTAAATTTAAAATTTTAATTAGGAAATATTAATCTTAATTAGCAAGCTTGAGTTATGATTGGGAAATTTTAATATAATTAGAGAATCCTAATTATAATTTAGAAATACTAATTTTCTATTTTGAAAACCGAAATTTGGAAATCTTAGAAATTAAAATTCAAAAATCTAAAGGTTAAACCCTAAATCCTAAGGGTTAAACCCTAAACCCTAAGGGTTAGAACAAAAGACAAGTATGCCTTTAAAATGAAATGTGAAATGGCCAAAATGCCCTTTTCTTACTTTTTAAGTAAAAGATAACACCAAATCTTCGTGACTCACTACAATCGATATGCCATGTGCATTATATCTATCCAAGATCAGAGCAAGTGCCACCTAGCAAGATTCGTATACATTGAATCTAAGCATAGGAGATTTAAATTAAGAAAAGTTACTTTACTTTTCATTTTTTTCTCCAAGACTTTCTCCCTCTACAAAAGTCGAAAATGAGAGTGAAAGGGAGTGAGAAGTTAAGCTCATATCATGTATTAGCAAGCCAAGATCAGGAATTAAAAATCAGATCCTAAGATCAAAGTATAAAAGTGGTATAAACCCTAATCTTCAAAATCTCATGATCTGATGTTATATGTTGTTGTTTATTGGTTAAAGTTATGTAACAAGATGTCATTTAGGGATCTGGGTTGTTAGATCCCAGATCCATAACATCAAAGTGCTCGAAAATTAAGTTTTCAAAAATTTGGAAAAAGTTAAAAAAGTGGCGTGACAACCGAATGTCAGAGCCTCTAGATCTGTTTGTGTTAGGTTTTATGTGTGTTTTATGTTATGGATCTATTCTATGCCATGTGGTCTTTGATCTGGAACTTGAATCAAGTCCAGATCATGTGTAGATCGAAAGTTACAAGCAGGCAAAGCTCGTTGACCGACCATCATCAACTGGGTTCTGGGCAGCCCAGAAACCCAGAAAGGGTCTGACAACACTTTCGTGGCCTCTGATCTTCCTTCTGTTAAGCGATTTGGCCATGTTTGTGTAATCTATTTGTAGACTGGCATTTAGGCTACTTGATCATGCCTCTAGAACTCCCAGATCATGTATAGAATCAAAGATAAGAAGGGTCAAAGTAGGGTTGACCTGCTATTCTTGAAGATTTTTGGAAAACCCAGATCTTCATCAGCCAAATTTTTTGACAAGGTTTGACCAGCCTTGATCTTATCTATGTGTTGATGTTATGATGATATGATAAAATAGAAATGTACCTCGACATATGTTTTACAAGATTGAACCATTATATTACACAAATAAAACCCAGAACTCAAGTTATAAGAATCCAAAGTGGGTAACTCGCAACTGTTTTTCATTTCTTGAAAACCCAGAAATGAAAAACAGCTTTGTTAGACATTTTGAGAGCTTAGATCTCTCAGATATGTTATGTGTTGGCCATGAACTTGTTTGATGATGGTAGTATTACATTTATACTACAACATCAACATGTGACGCCCCAAAATAGGTATACATCTCCCATTCTGAGTCGCCAAATACATGGTACAGAATACAAATACAAACTTAAATATACAACATAAGCTGTGAGTTTTAATACAAATATTGTCTTCTAGATAGTATTAAAACTCAAAATAAGTCCTTAATATATTTATTATTACAATATTTCACAGAATAGTGAGGACTACTAATGCAAATATCTGGACCGTCACTCCGTTCCCCGACTAGTCCCAGCTATATTCTCATTTTCTGAAGAGAACAATGAAAGAAAAGGGTGAGCTCAACTAGCCTAGTAAGAAATATTATCACTAAGATAATGCAGAATAAATTATCGTTAGCCTTCAACAGTGTTAAACTGATAAAATATAATGAACATCAAGTTTAACTACAGCGGAACAAGCAATCCATTAGAAGGGTCAAGTAGAGTATAAAATCTACTATCTTCTATGATTTAAAAGATTTTTCATCACTTTTATCGTTGAGACTCAGCTTAATAAATAATCCACATCATCCCTACACTACGGCCAAGGATATTCATTAGTATCACAACCACAAATTATCCATGCACTACGGGCCAAGGATATTCGTGTATTCATCAATGGTCATGATCATGCCAACAACTGTCCATCAAAACTTTAACAAAACAAGTGTAGAATTCGAAATCTAAAACAAAATAATATTACTTACATACTACAGAGTATGGAAGAAAATATTATTTCATATGAATACTGAACAAAAATAATATCCCTTACCTTGAAAAGAAGAGTATTCCAACTTGTAGAGCGGGGATATTCTTGAAGAAAACTTATACTGTTTTCTACGCTCAAAACTTCCTTAAACTCTAAAAAAGTACGCTCAATATTATAGAAGAAGAATTCTTTGATTCTGGTGTGATTTTCAATTCTAACTAAGCATCCTATCTATAGGAGAATGGAAAGGTTACTATTTTATCACAGGAGCACAACTGAAAATTTCACAGATGAAATTTGAGAATTCACGGATGAAATTTGCAAAGCCACAGACTGATTTTCAATACAAAACAAAACTAAAACACCACCATCACCACTCACACTCTTACACACATCACTTTCACTCTTTTCCACCACCCCACTCATACACACACACACACATTACTTTCACTATTATACACACACACACACACACACATCTTACACCTATCACTTTCACCTATCCTTTTCTCCCACCGCCATACTCATTATATATATATATATATATATATATATATATATATATATATATATCTTCCCTCTTTTATACGTATACTCTTTCCCCCCCGCCCCATTTCCAAAATCATTTTTTCCACACGTGGCTCCCACATGTGGCTCCCACCTTTATTATAAAGAATAAATTTCTACCAATTATTTTGAAAAATGGGTAAATGGGGGTCCATAAAATAAGCAAAATTTACATCAAATACTTCATAAAAATCCCCTCAATATTTTTAACAACATTTATTCATCATTATTATTATTCGCAATATTTAACAACCATATCGTTACTAGGAAAGAGGGGGTTTTCCAATAATGATTTCTCCATATTGGCGCGCAATTAGGTGACCAAACCTCTCCTCGACAGAACTTTCTAAACATCATCAATATTGTAAATAAAAATATGAATAACTGCATCGTCTCAATTATTGATTTAATAATATATAAAAAATATTGACAATAATTGAATCAAATAACGTGAGATACTATGCAACAATTACTGTAGCAATAATTGAACAAAACTGACTGACTTCTCACGTAAACATCAATAATCAATACCGTGTGCTACTATGCAACCACGCGTATTACTGTACTTTTATCACCGGGTATTTCAACAATTAAAGGTAAAGCTTTCGCCGTTATTTTTATAAAAAGATAATTTTGTCATTTTTTCAGTCCGACAATAATTCTGTTGTGGGGTCCCCAATGATTGTGTCGTCGTACGAATATTCCCTGTTAAAACGAATATTCCTCGACCAATCAAATATAATATAACAACTTGCGTACTTTGTAAAATTTATAAATATTATCCACAACTATATCATTATATCAAATTCACTCCTTAATATTCAAAAATGATATTTATAGAAAATTCATCTTTATTCATAAAAAGTTGGGGTCTTACAACCTCCCCTTCTTATGAAATTTCGCCCTCAAAATTAGGGTACATACCTGGTATGATGAAGAGGTGAGGATATCTTGATCTCATTTCAGATTCTAACTCCAGGTCATTTCCTCAACATCGTGGTTTCTCTACAAAACTTTGACTTGAGGTATAACCTTGGAAAGTAGAGTATGTTCCTTCTTATCCAAGATTTTAACAGGAACCTCTTCATACGTTAGATCTTCCGCTATTTCATCTGGTTCTAACTCAATAATGTGGTTCGTGTCTTCCACATATTTATGTAACATGAATATGTGAAAAACGTTATGAACACGAGACATAATTGGCGGTAAAGCGAGTCTATAGGCCACAGTTCCTACTCGGTCAAGAATTTTAAATGGGCCAATGAATCGAGGATTGGGCTTTCCTCTCTTTCCAAATCTCGTAACTCCCTTTCATGGAGCAACACGTAAGAACACATGTTCTCCAACATTGAATTCCACGTCCTTCCGATGAAGATCAGCATAACTCTTTTGATGATCTTGTGAGATTTTTATACGTTGTCGGATCATTTGAATCTTTTTCGTAGTCATGCGTACCAATTTCGGTCCTAACAACGTTGCTTCACCCACCGCGTCCCAGCATACTAGAGAACGACACTTTCTTCCATACAACACCTCAAATGGAGCCATGCTGATACTTGCTTGATAACTGTTGTTGTAGGAAAATTTTACCAATGGTAAGAACTTGTCCCAACTTCCTTTGAAGTCAAGGACACAGAGTCTTAATAGATCCTCAAGAGTTTGAATAGTCCTCTCTGACTGTACATCCATTTGAGGATGATATGCCGAACTAAATCGTAAATCTGTGCCCAAAGCTTTTTGCAAACTAACCTAAAATCTTGAAGTGAATCTTGGGTCTCGATCAGAAACTATGGATACTGGCATACCATGCAATCTTAAAATCTCGTTTATGTACATACGAGCAAGACGTTCAAGTGTATAAGTTTCTCGTATAGGTAAAAAATGAGCAGACTTGGTCAATCTATCAACAATGACCTAAATTGCATTTATGCCTTGAAAGACCTTAGGAAGACCAGTAATGAAATCTATGGTAATGTGCTCCCACTTCTATTTTAGAATTGCAAGTGGTTGCAATGGACCTTTTGGCACTTGATGCTCCGTATTGACACGTTGATAAGTTAAACACCTTGAGATAAACTTCGCTATCTCTCTTTTCATATTGCTCCACTAAAATGTATGTCGAAGATCACGATACATTTTGGTAGTCCTAGGATGGATTGAAAATGGTGTGTTATGCGCCTCCATCATGATTTTATACTTCAAGGCAAAATCGTTAGGAACACAAAGTCTGGAGTTGACTCAAAGAATTCCTTCTTCATCGATTCTTGCTTTCGGAATAGCACATTCTTGCACTTTCTTCCTCATACGCATCAGCTCCAGGTTTGTAACTTGAGCAGCTTTAACTTTATCGATTAAAGTTAGTTCTACTAGTATATTCGCCATCATCACATGGGTCCCTGGAGTTTTTAACTCTATCTCCATCCTTTACAAGTCATATAAAATGGGTATTTGCATTGACAATATCTCACTCGTACCCATATATGATCTTCTACTCAATGCGTCAGCTACTACATTCGCTTTTTCATGATGGTATTGAATAGTATGATCATAATTTTTCAACAGTTCGAGCCAACGTCGTTGCCGCATGTTGAGTTTCTTTTGAGTGAAAAAATATTTGAGGCTTTTATGATCCGTATAGATCTCCATTTTCTCCCCATACAGGTAATGCCTCAAAATTTTAAGTGCGAAGACAACATCTGCCAACTCTAGATCATGAGTAGGATAATTTCTTTCATATTCTTTGAGTTATCGAGAGGCATAGGCTATGACTTTCCCATATTGTATGAGAACACATCCTAACCCCTTGCCCGAAGCATCACTATAGATGACAAATCCCTCCGAGTCAGATGGTATTGTTAGAACAGGTGCTAAAATAAGTCTTATCTTGAGTTCTTAAAAACTCTTCTCACATTCTTCGCTCCAACCGAATTTTGTATCTTTTTGATTCAGCTGAGTTAATGGAGTAGCGATTCGAGAAAATCCTTCCACGAATCTCCGATAATAACTAGCTAAGCCGAGAAAGCTACGTACTTCGGTCACCGACTTATGTTGTTCCTAACTTTGAATTGCTTCAATCTTTGTCGGGTCAACAGATATTCCGTGATTTGATATCACGTGCCCAAGGAATGCTACTTCCTCAAGCCAGAACTCGCATTTCTTCAACTTAGCATAAAGCTTATTTTCACGAAGCTTTTGAAGTATCATCCTCAAGTGTTGTTCATGATCTTTACGGCTTTTGGAGTAAATGAGGATGTCATCAATAAAGACGACCACAAAGTGATCCTAATATTCCTTGAATACTCGGTTCATCATATCCATGAAGGCAGCAGGAGCATTAGTCAATCCAAAAGACATGACTAGGAATTCATAATGCCCGTATCGAGTTCTGAAAGCCGTCTTTGGAATGTCATCAGTTTTAATCTTTAACTGATGATATCCATAACGAAGATCGATCATTAAAAAGAATTTGGCACCTTGTAACTGATCAAACAGGTCATTAATGCGAGGTAATGGGTACCTATTTTTGATGGTGACATGATTCAATTCCCAATAGTCAATACAAAGTTGCATACTTCCATCTTTCTTCTTCACGAATAGAACAGGAGCACCCCAAGGAGACGCATTAGGACGAATGAAACCGATGTCTAACAATTCCTGCAGTTGAGTCTTTAACTCCAGAAGTTCAATAGGAGTCATTCGATATGGGGCTTTAGAAATGGGTTTTGTACCGGGTTCAAGGTCGATACAAAATTCAATTTCACGCTATGGGGGTAGGCCATGAAGTTCTTCAGGGAATACGTCAGGAAATTTATTAACAATAGAAATATCATTCAAAACTGACAAATTTTGGTTTAAATCCGTAACATGAGCTATGAAAGCTTGACATCCGTTTTTTAATAAATGAATAGCTTTATGGCTTGAGATGACAGTGATTGATTTTAATGGTTTGGTTGCTTGAATTCGTATAATAGGTTGGTTAGGAATATGAAAGCTAACAACCTTACGAAAATAATCAATTTTTGCATGATGAGTAGTTAACCAATCAATCCCTAGAATTACGTCAAATGCTAGTATTTTTAAGGAAATAAGATCAACAGGTAATGTGAGGGTACCAATTTAAACCAAAAAAAACTTATAAATAGTGGATGTAATGAATGTTTCTCCCAACGGAGTTTCAACAGATAAGTCAAAGTCTAATTTCTTCGAAGTCAAATTTAAACGTTGAGTGCAAGTAGGAGAAATAAAAGAATGGGTAGAACCGGTATCAAATAAGATATAGACTTCGCTAGAGTTTATGATTAGCTTACCCGTGATCACCTCGTTCGGGTTCCTTGCGTTCTGGGAGGTCACGACAAATGCTCTCCCTTGAACTACTGGTTTTGAATTGTCTGGGATGGCATTTGATGTCACCGTTCCAACTGGACTTGGCTTCCCTGTACAACAAAATCTAGCTAGGTGGCCTTCTCGTCCACAGTTGTAACACATTTTGGACTACTGCACACAGTTTGGACTGATGTGTCCTTCCCCTCTGCATTTGAAGCTTATGATAGGTGGTCGTTCTCTTTCCTTAACAACGGGTGTTGGTGCTGACGTCTTTCCATCATTGTTGAATCTCCTCTTCTTGAAATGTCCACTTTTATTGTCTTGGCCATGATTACCACCGAAGTGGTTAGCATTTGTGGCATGTTAATTCCCTCCACGTTTGTTGTCACCGCTTCGATGATTGTTGCCACTGGTGTTATCATTTTGCTGGTTGCTCTCCCTTGGTTGGGATATCTCATTATCATGCTCCAATAACTGAGACCTATTTACAACATCTAAATACAAACACAGCTTATGAGAAATTAGGTATTGACGTATCTCAAGTTTTAAACCTCTTAAAAACATCTGCGTCATTCTCTCCTCATTGTCAACCAACTGGGACGTAAATCGAGATAACTCGGCAAACTTAGCTTCGTACTGCGACACGATCATATTGTTCTGCTCCAGCTTGATGAACTCTACCTCCTTCATGTGACGAATACTTTTGGGAAAGTACTTGTCGTTGAAAAGTTCTTGGAACTTCTCCCAAGACATTTTGAGTGCGGTAGGCTGGGTACGCTTTACAGATTCCCACCAGTAATCTGCCTCTCCTCGCAACATGAAGGTGGCAAAGGGAACCTTTTGCTCCTCAGAGCATCCCAAGAGATCAAATATCTTGGTGATCATCTTTATCCACTTCTCTGCCTTAAGTGGTTTTGGCTCTCCAATAAACCCCAGTAGTCCCAGCTCCTTGAACTGTTTAGCGGTGACCGTCCAAGAGTTGCCAGTGTTTCCACCTACATTTTGCACAGGAGTTGCTTTCGCCTGATGTTGCATGAATTGCATAAAGCCTCTAAACATTCCATCATTCATCATTTGGTCAGTGTTGTTGTTTTCCTGAGGATTATTGTCTTCCTGACGCACATTATCCTGGGCATTGATCGTTGGTGATTCAACGGTCTCATGTGCTCCATTGCTATTCTCAACATTCTCGGATGTTATTTTCAAATACTGCAACAAAACAAAGGTTAATTGACATGCAACATATTATCCCTATATTCTGACCGACCAATTAAATAACAAATAAACTTAGGTAGGTCATACTAGAAAAGGAATTACCCGTCTCTCCCTTCCTAGTTCTAGTCTCACATCTCAGCCAAGGAACATATCCCTAAGCTTTGATACCAACTATGACGCCCCAAAAATAGGTATACATCACCCATTCTGAGTCACCAAATACATGGTATAGAATACAAATACAAACTTAAATATACAACATGAGCTATGAGTTTTAATACAAATATTGTCTTCTAGATAGTATTAAAACTCAAAATAAGTCCTTAATACATTTATTATCACACTATTTCACAGAATAGTGAGGACTACTAATGCAAACATCTGGACCATCACTCCGTTCCCCGACTAGTCCCAGCTATATTCTCATTTCTTGAAGCGAACAATGAAAGAAAAGGGTGAGCTCAACTAGCCCAGTAAGAAATATTATGACTAAGTTAATGCAGAATAAATTATTGTTAGCCTTCAACAATGTTAAACTGATAAAATATAATAGACATCAAGTTTAACTGCAGCGGAACAAGCAATCCATTAGAAGGGTCAAGTAGAGTATAAAATCTACTATCTTCTATGATTTAAAAGGTTTTTCATCACTTTTATCGTTGAGACTCAGCTTAATAAATAATCCACATCATCCCTGCACTACGACCAAAGATATTCATTAGTATCACAACCACAAATTATCCATGCACTATGGGGCAAGGATATTCGTGTATTCATCAGTGGTCGTGATCATGCCAACAACTGTCCATCAATGCACTATGGGCCAATGAGGATTTTTACCACATCATTTGTAACATTACTGTAAGACCCCGAATTTTATGAAATAAAAGTATTCAATTTTTCTATTCAGTAAATGGTTAAATTGATAAAATTTTAAAGTTATGGGTGAAATATGAATTTTTTTTCAAAATAAGAAGTGGTTATAAAATAATCATTGTTGTCGGGGAATATTCGTTTGGTCGTGGAATATTCTTTCTGTCGGAGAATATTCGTACGACGGCGTAGCTATTTGTGGGCCCCATAACGAATAACTGTCGGGTGAAGGAAAACGACAAATTTGAGTTTTTACAAATAACGACGTAGTTGTTACCGTTAACACTGTTGGAATACCCGGTGGTTAAAATACAGTAATACGCGTTATTGCACAGTAGCACACGGTATTGCACAGTATTTTTGAAATTATTGATTCTTACGTAAGAAGGCACTACTCAATAATTGTTACAGTAATTACTGTTCAATATTTTATTTTATTGATTCAATAATTGCTACGTTAAAATTTTGTATTATTGTTCTTCAATAATTGTTGCTGCACAGTATTTCCTATTATCAGATCAATAATTCATATTATTTGAATAATATTATTAGATAACATTATTGGCAATGTCTAGAAAGTTCTGTCTAAGGAGAGGTTTGGTCATCTAATTGCGCGCCAGTAAGGAGAAATTCTTATTGGAAAGCCCCCTCTTTCCTGGGAGCGGCCTGGTTGTCATAAATGTGATTCTGTAATATTATTTGTGAATAATTAATTATTGATTTATATGATAAGGAAATATTTATTTTATGTGGATATAAATGAGGGATATATTTTTGTGGTTAAAAATAAAGGAGTTAATGTTGAGGTTTTTATCAGTATTTTATCGGAATGGAGGTATTAAAAATCAGGGTTTTTGAGATATTTTGTGGGGGTTATAATTTTTAATCCGACCGTTGGATCGTGATAATTTTTAGATATGTTATACATATATAAGTTGAGTATATGCCCACAAATTTTGAACCGTTAAAAATGAACGTATGATTTGTTATGAATTTTACGAGATGACTGGTTCAGAAATTGTTGAATTTTCGGAGTTTATCATTTTGGTGGAAAATTCTAGAATTGGTGGGCCCCACTTGTGGTTGGTGAAGAAATGTGCTGAATTATATTTCAAATGTGGTGGGTGGGAATAGTAGCAGGTAAAGCCATCAGGTTGCAGGTCAAACCTACCAAAATTTTCCTATAAATAGAGGGCTAAGTTAGAATTGAAAATCACACCAGAAACATAAGCTTTCTCTCTTTCTCTCTCTATATTATGAGTGTATTTTGTGAGTATTTAGATACTTGGTGAGTTGCTATTCATCAGTGCAAGTTTCCTTCAGCCTTATACCGATCAGAAGTACTGCTCTTTTGAGGTAAGGGATTGTAAGGGATAGTAAGGGATAGTAAGGGATTTTAAGGGTTGTTATGATTTTTAATTTCGTAATTTTTCTGAACTTCAAAAACTCTGGAAAAATTTGAAATGATATTTTGATGAGTTTTCTTGATTGTGTCCAAAAATGGTGATTTTTGGATGTATAAATTGAGAGTTATGAATTTTATGAGAAAAAACTATTTTAAAAGTAACCGCTTATAATTCCTTGTGGTTAACTCCAAAATTGATGAAATTTTTATTGGAAGTACATATATATGATAGAAGTATACTCTGTAAATTTCAGAATTTTTGGACAAAAGTATAATTTTTGATAAATGTCTAAATATTCGGCTATTTTGGCCATATGAAAAATAGTAAATGACTTTTAAAAATTCTGAGAAAAATATATGTTCACTATGGGACTATATTATACTAAATTCTAGAAAAGAAATATTTTTGGAACGGATTTGGTATTTTTCATGAAAATGGTCTAGTTATGAGTAAATGAATTAAATATGTTTTGTGAAGAAAGAAAATTGAAAAATAGGATTTTATGGCTTGAGAATCCTATATGAGGTATATGCAGATTTTTGATGAGGGTTTTGGTTATTGATGATGAAATTGTAAGAGTTGGCATTTTATGATGATTAAATGCATTAATTAGTAAAGTGTAAACAATTAAAATAAATTGTTTATAAATTTAAGTAATGTTATTCTTTCAATATCATTATACCGAAATATTGGTATGAATTTTATTGTAGAATTTCTATCTTTTGTGTCGGGGTTACTATTCATGAGTTACGAATATTACTCTTGAGATTAAAACTATATGTTGATCATATTATTTTTATCATCATATATAACATTTTTATAACCCTGATGTTGAAATTCTCTTTCACTGGAGTGTAAAGATGGGTAGATTATTGGTATGATCATGACTAGAGTTCTCTTTGGCCTGTAGTGCAAAGTTGAATTGTGACTGGTATGATCATGACCATTGAATTTACAATTGAATATCTTTAGCTTAAGTGTAAAGATGAATTGATTAACATGGTTATAATTATGGTGTATATAAATTCTGAAATGATTATATATTTCTTTGAGATATGAATATATTTGGCCTGTAGTGCAAATATTAATTGTTGAGGAATATCTTTGGCCTGTAGTGCAAAGATGAATTGTAGATGAATATCTTTGGCCAGTAATGCAAAGATGAACTGTTGATGAATATCTTTGGCCTGTAGTGCAAAGATGACTTGTTGATGAATATCTTTGGCCCGTAGTGCAAAGATGAAGTTATTAGTATGATTATGAACATGAATTGTGATTTGGTATAACCATGATCTTTGATGTTTCAGGTAAAGACAGGTGATGAAAATATTCTTCGTCCTGAGTGCGAAGAAAAATTTATAGTCACAATTATGATTATGAGTTATTCATATGATTGTGAAAAGGAACTGTTGAGTGATGTTACATGGATAAAATATTGTTGGTGGATTTTTAACATGGAGAAGATAATAGACTTTATAGTCTATTTGAATCTTCTAATGGATTGCTCGTTCCGCTGCAACTATGGTTGAAATTTTTATCATTTACCATATGTTCTAAATCTCTGATTTATTATTGATGAAGGCTATTGATAATTTAATTATCTTTAGTCATGATATTCTTTACTGAGCTAGTTGTGCTCACCCTTTTGCTTCACAATTCATTTCAGGTAATAAGAGTGTAGCTGGGTCGAGCGGGGGTAACAAGGGAATAGAACGGTGGTCATCATTTAGTAGTTATATTTGGTGAAGAAAATAGGGTGAAGCGAACCCAACGTTGGAAGGGTGTTTTGTCACTATCATACAAGATGTCTAATGACATACAACCTCGTGTCATCATAGGACAGGGTTGTGCTCATCCACTTGCTGAGTATATCTATGGGCACTACCTATATAATCTTGGTGTTTGTTTGAAGTATAATTCTCAATTAGAGACAGTGGAGATAATGATAAGTCAAGAGAAGACTCACCATTGGGAAGAATATGATAGTAATCTTCTCGTTTTTTTTTGGGGTCTATTGGGTCAACCAAGGATAATTCTGTGGCCATATGATATCTATCATAACCTAGATGCGTGGCCTCCCATGTACGAAGGTTTCCTTGAGCACTTCCCAAAGATTCTAATTTCTAAAACAGTTTTTGACTATACCTTTATGTAAGGTGTTATTGTAAGGTGATGTCCACGGTTGGAACATGAGTCACATTTGGTATATATTTGTATCCAAACTCACACCATATGTGTTGTTGTATTTTGCACGATAATTGTTGTAATAAAGTTGTAGTTGTTTTCTGTACCATGTATTTGACGACTCAGAATGGGTTGGGTGGAATGAACCTGTTTTGGGGTTGTCACAATTACGGTCATGATTATACCGAATAATTCCTAGTCATAATCATACTAAGTCCATCTATGCACTACAGGCCACAGATGACTTTCAACATAATATAAACATGAGGATGATGATAATGATATAAGAATTCAATAAAACAAGTTCAAGGATACATTTTTAAAGATTTATAATTTAATTTATCCAGAAATCAATAATGTCCAAATTGTCAACATGATACTGCTTTGTGGAGTAAAATTCAAGAATAATATTGTACCAAAAATAATTTGGACAGAAAACGAATTAATTTTTATCATGAATAGTATCCCGGGTGAATAGTACTCGAGTAAATAGTATCCCGTGAATAGTAACTTCGGGAATAGTAACTCCGTGAATAGTACTCCGGCATGAAAAAGTTAAAACTTATCAAGAATGCTCAAAATAATATTTTCATGAAAAGATACTGGATGAAGCGCAAATATCAAGGATATTCTACTAATTTCATGGAGTATAGAAGCCAAAACTTTAACAAAACGAATGTAGAATTCGAAATCTGAAACGAAATAATATTACTTATATACTACAGAGTATGGAAGAAAATATTATTTCATATGAATACTGAACAAAAACAATATCCCTTACCTTGAAAAGAAGAGTATTCCAACTGGCAGAGCGGAGATATTCTTGAAGAAAACTTATACTGTTTTCTACGCTCAAAGCTTCCTTAAACTCTAAAGAAATACGCTCAATATTATAGACGAAGAATTCTCTGATTCTGGTGTGATTTTCAATTATAACTAAGCATTTTATTTATAGGAGAATGGAAAGTTTACTATTTGATCACGGGAGCACAACTGAAAATTTCACGAATGAAATTTGAGAATTCACGGATGAAATTTTCAAAGCCACATACTGATTTTCAATACAAAACAAAACTAAAACACCACCATCACCACTCACACTCTTACACACATCACTTTCACTCTTTTCCACCACCCCACTCATACACACACACACATCACTTTCACTATCATACACACACACACATCTTACACATATCACTTTCACCTATCCTTTTCTCCCACCAACATACTCATTACACACACACACACACACACACAGATATATATATATATATATATATATATATATATATATATATATATATATATATATCTTCCCTCCTTTATACGTATACTCTTTCCCTCCCCCCCATTTCCAAAATCATTTCTTCCACACGTGGCCCCCACCTTTATTATAAAAAATAAATTTTTACCAATTATTTTGAAAAATCGGTAAATGGGGGTCCATAAAATAAGCAAAATTTACATCAAATACTTCATAAAAATCCCCTCAATATTTTCAACAATATTTATTCATCATTATTATTATTCGTAATATTTAACAACCATATCGTTCCCAGGAAAGAGGGGGCTTTCCAATAAGGATTTCTCCATATTGGCGCGCAATTAGGTGACCAAACCTCTCCTCGACAGAACTTTCTAGACATCATCAATATTGTAAATAATAATATGAATAACTGTATCGTCTCAATTATTGATTTAATAATATATAAAAAATATTGACAATAATTGAATCAAATAACGTGAGATACTATGCAACAATTACTGTAGCAATAATTGAACAAAATTGAGTGACATCTCACGTAAGCATCAATAATCAATACCGTGTGCTACTATGCAACCACGTGTATTACTGTACTTTTATCACCGGGTATTTCAACAGTTAACGGTAAAGCTTTCGTCGTTATTTTTATAAAAAGATATTTTTGTCGTTTTCTCAATCCGACAATAATTCCGTTGTGGGGTCCACGAATGATTGTGTCATCGTACGAATATTCCTTGTTAAAACGAATATTTCCCGACCAATCGAATATAATATAACAACTTGCGTACTTTGCAAAATTTATAAATATTACCCACAATTATAACATTATATCAAATTCACTCCTTAATATTCAAAAATGATATTTATAGAAAATTCATCTTTATTTATAAAAGTTGAGGTCTTACAAACACATTAGCAAACCTAGAAACTTGATAACCTATAATCTGGAACCAGTCAAACAAGGCACCTTGTAAACTGACACGGGTTTCTGGGTTTGGGCTCAAGAACACCATTAGCGACGAATTTGTCGCCTAAAGCCCATTTAGCGACAGTTAATTTTGGAAATTAATTATTTTAATTAATAAATAGATAAAAATTGTTTTTAATTATTAAAAATTCAAATTAAATTCCTAAAAATTATTTTAAAGTCCAAAAATTAGTTTTTAATTATTCTGAATATATTTCATAAATATTTAATATTTTTAGAATAATAATGGTATTTAATTTATTTAATTATAATATTAAATAAATTATTTAAAAATTATTTTAATACTTGAAAAATTATAAAAAATTATATTATGGTATAAGAAAATATTTTAAGTTATTTTTAATGACTTCTGGATATTTTGTGATGAATTTTATTAATTAATATTAATGGTAATTAATTTATTTAATAAATATATTAAATAAATTATGAAAAAATAGAATTAATGATTTAAAAATCATATAAAAATGATTTAAGTGTTATAAAAATATTTTAAGTTATAAAATATAACTTTTGATATTTTGTCATGCAAATATTAATATTTTAATATTAATAGCAATTATCGGATAATGAATTTAACTATTTAAAAATCATATAAATATGATTTTAAATTATTAAAAAATACTTTGTGATATTATAAATATATTATAATATTATGGCATGTGTTTCATTAATATTTAATATTAAATAAATATTAATGATAAAGGAATTATGTGGTATTTAATTCATATAAATACGATATTAATTATTGAAAATTCATGATAAATGGTAATAGTTACTTAAAGATTATTACGAGATTTTGAAAAATGTTTTGACTAAATAGAAAATTATATAAGTTAATTGTTAAGTGTTTAGGCAGAGCTTAATGGAACTTAAACTCGATAATTTTTCGACTAGGTCGTCGGGATGTAATAATTGTACCGAACTCAACTCAGACTGTAAAAGTTTGACTTGAGGTTAGGTTTTATGTGATGTATACTCTGATAGGGTTATGTATTAATGTGTTAAGATTATTTTAAATGCTGTGATGATATTATTCTAATTTGTATATCGATATTATTTATATATTAGGTCTTCAGACAATGCTTATTAAAATGTGTAACAATAATCAACAGATCAGGTAAGTTTTTCTTAACTCAACCTCAAGTTGTATTATTTAATTATACTTGTAGTTAATAATTCATGATTGTCATGTCTAAGAATTATTAAATCGCACTATGTGCATACTGCATGTATTCATCAGGTATGAAAGGTTGATCATCTTCATTACCATTCGGTCCATATATATATATATATATATATATATATATATATATATATATACGGAGAGTCTCTAAAGCGAACCTTAAAAAGCGAACCAAAGACGAACCCTCGTCTTTGGTGTCTATGGCGACGGTTCGACCCGTCGTCAAAGACTACATGGCTATGGCGACGGATCGAACCGTCGCCATAGATACCAAAGACGACGGTTCGTCTTTGATTCGCTCTTTAAGGTTCGCTTTAGAGACGGATCGTGTATATATATATATATATATATATATATATATATATATATATATATATATATATATGTTCATGTTCAATGCTCGTTCAGCTTTGTAAAATTTGTTCATGCTAGTTCACAATTATATTGTAGAACTGTAGCTAGCTTTTGTTCAATTCTTTCAATCATGATATATCCTTAATTTATTGAACTTAAACTTGTTGGGCAAACTTATTGCTCACCCTTGCTATATCATGATTAACATTGCAGATTAAGACGAATACGTCGGATATAGGAAAGGACAAAGCTAAGTTCAACTTGAAATAATATGTACAGATAATTGTAATAGTATAGTCTAATGATAATATTATATGTTAGATATGTTATAAATTGTGTATAAGTTAAGGTTACTCGACCTTGGAGAATAGTGTATAAAGTTTATTGTATAAATAATTTATGTTTATATTTTTCGCAAAAGTTATAGAATGATTGTACCGGATCTGCTGTGATTCGGGACCCAGATTCGGGGCTCTCACAGTTGGTATCAAAGTTGTAGGTTATGAATCTTAGGTAGGATTACCATAGACTAATAACCGCAGTGATTAGGATAAGTACTAACTCAAATAGAGTTAATGTGTCGGTAAGATTCAAAGACAAATCTCGGCAGGTTATAAAAGATACAGAATTCCCTATCCCTGATAATAAAGGTGAACAACAGTGATGAATAGATCGAGTCTAAAGGACTAAAAGATCAGTGATAGGAGATCGAAAAACAAAATGATCATAGTATAGAAATGAATCGTAATATATACGATGAGATTACCCCGTGATCGAATAAGATTATAATATGGAGAAGGATCAATCGAATGATTGAAAAGTTTACATCAAAGATTGTTGTGTGTCAGTTGTACTATGAATTGGTACAGATTCATGAAAGGATTATGAATACGGATTAAATAAAATTCGTATTGAGAAGGGAGTTATGACAATTATGGGAATGTTTGTGTCGCGTTATTTGCTATATACCTATTGAGAAGGTGATTCTTTTCTCAGGTGTATAACGTATAGGTAGGGTATAGGTAGAGAATATAAGGTTAAGTACGAGTTCTTAAAACTCATACCTATGATACGTTCGTGACTCATAATTATATAAAATGTTTATGAGCCCCTCAGTGAAGTCAAAGGTCTGACTAGGACAAGTTCTTAAACTCATATGATTGTGAAAAGTTCCTGAACTCATGAGTGTGGTTTGACGAACTGGGTAGAATTAAGTGTGAATAAAATATTGAGGATAATAGGAATAGATAGATTACTAAGCAAGTGATCATTAGTGGAGACATAAGTTTTCCAAATCTTTTAGCTATGCTAGACTCGAAATTTTTGACATCAAGCTAAATACGCACTATGTGCCTTTTTGAAAATGAATTTTTATTCTCAACTCCTGGTGATCATTGTGTATGCCTGGACTTCGGGCCACCTACACGTCGTTACCTATTAAGATGATAAAACTAAATTGTAATGATTTTTGAATGGTTTAAACGTATAATCTATGCTACTTGTTTTGGCTAGATGACAATGATTCGAAATATAAAAATATATTTTTATTTATCACTTATGTACCATGTAAACTGGTGCAGATATGATAAAAAGTTGATAGAGTTGTAAATACAGGAATACTTAGTGTTGAATTTTATCTAAAATTGTTATTCCACTATTGTATGATGTGTTATGACAAATTCATTCAATGACGGCATCCTCAAACGGGCTGTTAATATAGTACAACATCATGCCGTCATTTTTAAACTAATTTTAAAATTTTAATTTGCCAACGGGGTTTGGCTATACCTAAATATTTCGATTGAATTGAATTATTGATATGAGTCTACGCTATTTGATTCGGCTAGACCAACGTTTATGAAATTCTAAGCATTCTTTGAAAATTTTCTCGAACAAAATTGTTTTGGTGCGAATGTCGCTAAAGACTAAGGTAAGAAAATTTTTGTGCGCCTAAGGCGGATGGAATAGAAGGAACGGGAAAAAATTATTCCAATCACCAGTATTACTGGGTCAGTACAGTGCAGAACGAGCTGATCACCCATTACGTTCACAAAACCAGTACGATTTGCGAATGAATTTCCATAAAACCTTTGCGAAAATGACAGACAATAGTTTATATAACTCCTCAGCAATATTTAAAAAAATTTACTCTTGTGAATAGTGTATTGTGTATGAATGGTGAATGGTATAAGGTGTAAGATAAATTTCGGGGACAAAATTTTTAGAAGAAGGGGTGAATGTGACAACCCGAGAATTTGGATATTTTGAGCAATTTTGAGATATTTCGCGCCGCCTGTCATTCATGAAATCTAATTTTTTTTTGCTTTTTATTATTTTGAGCATGTTAGTTTTGTGACGCCCCAGATTCGTGTCTCAAACACCCGAACCTGGTCATCACGATCCAATACAAACATCCATCTCTAAACAACATACAATAACTAAATGCGGAATATAATAAACATATGTTGTTCATTCAAAAGGTGTTACTAGTCCTAAGGTTTGAACCTTAATACAACTTACAAACTTACCCTAGTACAGTAATTAGGGTTCAAATAACACTAACAGTTAATGTAACTAGCATGGAACAAAAGTGCTGCTACTAGAAGTTTATTACTTCATCTTCTTCTTGCCCTTGCCCTTGCCTTTGCCTGAGGTCTCGAACTTAACTGCAATAATGTTCATGAAATAGCTGCAAGGATGAGCAACTAGTTTGCTCAGCAAGTTTAAGTACAACAAGAATAATATATATCATGAATGAAATGAATATTTGGAAAGATTTAATATCTAAATAATAGAAGCAAGAGATAACAAGTGCTTTTAGAATATCAAGTAGTCAAGTAGACTATGAACAACTTCCAAGGGAATCAATAGCTAATTGACCCCTTGGTTACTGGCTCAGAATACGTACTCGAGGGGATCAGTCTCTTGTACACTATATATATGCAAAACATTTAATTTTGTGGTGTGTATCTTATATTAGATACGTGGGGTACTCCCCTATAATAAGAGGTGTTCACTTTAGTCTACGAATCTGTACCATCAAATGGTCTGGATAGCTTTTATAAATGATTTTCATGTAATTGTCTGACCGAACAAGGGATCAGACTCAAACTTCCATAATTCATGGATTATAGAACTTTTAAATAAAGTACAGGTCAAAGACTGTACGAATTCAAATGCACTCGGTGCGAATATCAATAAGAATGATGTGGAATAATTTTACATAATTAAACCACTTAGCACATGCTTGAGAATTAAAACTCGAGCTCAAATAAAGTACTTATGAAAAGTAAAGTCTCAGTATCGGGAACTTGCAATAATTGCGAATATTCAATAATAATCATAGATATGGAATAATCAACAATAATTTTCCACTAACATGCTGAAAAATAACAACATGAATTTGAGTTAGGGAACTTGTCCGGTCTGTAAATAAATATATTCCGGTCAGCAGTCTATCTACCTTCCTTTGAAAGACCTATAATTGACCTTCCGATTAGCAAAATCGTATATCATTGCTCTATATTAAATTACTTACCTAATATTTAATCACACAGTTAAATATTAGTTATTACATTAATTCCTTAGTAACATTATTACCCTTGATAATATTACTATTACGTAAACATTATCCTAAACTCGTCCAATATTATTACTTTTAATAACATTTTACTTACTCCTTAGTATTATTAATCAAATAATAATGCTTTATTCGCTTATGTCGACGTTGGGATTTTTATTTGTCCCTTTTCTGTTCTTGTCTTTTGGTGTTCTCATGTTAGGTGAGATTTATTTGAAAAAACAAGTTGTGAAAAGGTCCAACATGTATATGTCGACGATTGGACTGTAAGAGTCGCCAGTTGGTTTTTTAAATGGTTTTACCAACACAACCGAGAAAAGGTTTGCACATTGACCCAGTGTTGTGACACTGCTTAACGGGTCTGTGAAACCGAGATTCGTTAGGGTCCGGGGACTTGGTTATGCAGAGAGAAGGTGGTAGGCACCCCCCGACATCTGTGTTGCCACGGTGACCGCAACTTTTCAATTAAACTGTTATATGAATATGTGTGTGTGTGGATCAATGTGCAATTATCTGGAAGTAGTGTTATGCCTCGTTCGCACCTATATACAAAGGGTTTGAATTTTGTATAATAGTTCAGTTTTAACAAGATATAGCAATAAGTTTTTGTAAAAGAGGTTTTTCAAACCCTTGTGCTCAATAATAATTGAGGCCTTTGATACTACCATTTTATTATGTGTTCGGCTTGATTGCTTTTATTTTTGAGATACGAAGCATCTTCGAGAAAATAGTATACATAGAAGTGCCGAACTCCTTATGGGCATGAGAGCCGTCCAAGGAAATTCAACACCGTGAATAATTTACAAGCCATGTACAGCTACAAATGTCCACCACAGGAACCGAATCTAGATTCAGGAGACTAAATATGTGATCACATGATTCCTAGGCTCGCATGGTGTGCCAATTAATATGAAAGCTGTAAACAGTTATATATATATATATATATATATATATATATATATATAAGCGGTAAATATATATATAGACAATCAACCACCACAAAGCACCTCTATGGGGGATTGAGAAAATGTAAATAAAGATGTAAAAGCGATCAACCACCATGAAGTAAACTCCAGGCGGGACGAAATATAAATAAAGCAATAAAACCCAATCAACCACCACGAAGCACCTCCATGGGTGAATGAGAAAATGTAAATAAAGTTGTAAAAGCGATCAACCACCACGATGTAAACTCCAGGCGGGACGAAATTTATATATATATATATATATATATATATATATATATATATATATATATATATATATAAGCAGTAAACGCACCGACTGTGAAATCCATGCTCAATCAAATAGAGTTTGATGGCAACAACATATGTATACGTATTTATACATATATAAAAGCAGTAAACGCTCCGAATATAAATCCAGGCTCATCGAACAGAGTTCGACCACAGTTTATATATAAGTATATATATAAAAGCAGTAAACGCTCCGAATAAAAATCAAGGCTCATCGAACAAAGTTCGACCACAGTTTATATATAAGTATATATATAAAAGCAATAAACGCTCTTGATATAAATCCGGGCTCAATCGAGGCATAACTCGATAATGTTAGTCTATATATATATATATATATATATATATATATATATATATATATATATATATATATTGTTGGGTAAAATCTAATTACGCACAACACGCAAGTGTACGTGGTCAATAAGTAATAAAGTGATAAGTTGAGTATCGTTCCCATAGAGAATTAGTTAACAAGAATTACCAAGTACTAACATATAACTAACTCAATCTTATTTAAATGAATGAATTTCAATTTATAAGTAAACTAATTCTAATTACCACTAGTTAAAATAAGATTATGGAGATTTAAGATCACAACTTCACTTATTGCTGCATTTAGGTTAACACACTTCTCATCAATTATTCTCTGTCCCAAATTGTTAATCAAGAACATGAAAGTAGTATTAACCACCTCTCGATGCACTAATACCGTATTAACGTCAATCCATAACTAAGATAGAAATCTATTAAACACCTTAATCAACTAACCCACTATATCTCTATGTGAATTACAATTGAAGAATGTTTAAGAATAAGTTCTCTATCCGATTACATGCGATGTCAAGCATATCTCTACCTTAATATTCATCAAGATTAAGCTTTTCACAAAATCATGAACACATGCTATAATGATAAGATCTAAATCAATACTTCATCTCTTGAGTTCATATAGATTATGACGGTAATTGATGGCCAATCAATTAAACTATTGAGTCCAAATCATAATCGACAATCCTCACAATAGAATGTAATAATTGATAGCGAAACATATTAAAATAAACTATACAATAAGATCCATTGTAATCTCAAACAAAGAATTAGTTCATTATTATTGAATTAAAACTAAGAATCCACAATTGAATAATCGTTAAAAGACAAAAATAGAAAAAGATGAGAAGATAGAATCTGTTGTCTGTATATTTGATGCTCCCTCCTTGCTCCTACTTTGAATCTTCAATGGTCTCCAAGTTGCTTTAATCTCCAAAACTTATTAGAACTAGGGTTTTGATCTAATTTACTCTAATCTAATCTAATGGAATCCTCCAAAACTAATCTATATCCCCCTCTCTTTTATGTCTCTCATCCTGTATTTATTGTTCTAATGGATACCCAAACAAGTTAGGCAACTAAGAATCCTATTTTAGCTCAAATTGGACACCAAATAACCCACAATAGCTGTTTTCCCACTGCCTAGCGTGCCCCGCGCTGTCCCCAAGCCATTCTGGGCGTGGCCCGCGCTACTGTAGCAGAGGAACTGATAGACTAGCGCGCCCCTAGTGCGGTCTGCGCTACTCTATTTTCTGCTACGACGTCCTTTGGTAAAATAGGCATAATGTTTGATCCGCTTGGAGTTACGGGGCCTGCCACTTATCAAATCGAAGATATCAACGAGATCTACAACTTGCATTCTTTAACAATTGACAGATTCGGGCTGGAGCAAGGTGAAAATCGATCTTGAAGTAGATGCTGTGTAAATGGCAAACACGACAAGTCTTAACTTTGATCTTCGTTGATAAAAAGGCCATAACTCTCGCATTCGAACTCCGATTGGGATGATTCAAGATGTTCCAGAAAGCTAAAAAGTAGATCTATAATAAAATCCAAGTTCCAAGCCAAGAACATGCATCCCACTTGGTGTTAAAAGTCTTTCAATATTCCCTTTTGCACTTGCTTGCATATTTTGGTCCAAAAGATATCCGAATTGCTTTCCCTTGCTTCTTCATGCCAACGCCGTGTCATCGCCTTTAAAATAACATAAAATGTATGAAAAGTAACTAAGGAACATGAGATTAAGAAAATAATTCTAGTAATGAATACCGGATAAGTAGGTATAAAACCTACTTATCATATATATATACAAAAAGAAATAAAAGCCACGGACCGAAGTCTGGGCATACACACGTAACACGACTCTCAACGTGAAAAACTGTGTGTGCACAGTAGTGGAGTAAGGCTTTAGAAAGTATAAGAAGACTTACAGTGGACTGTCAAAGAAGACTTCAATAGCTTTAAATGGATGAACACTCGGCTATCGCCAGTAAAAATATAGCAATATAGAAGCTCACAAGTGTTTAAAATGAGAAAGCACTCAGTTTATAGTATGTATAGAGAAAATTGGACAGGGCTTTCTTGCCTTTTCTCTATACAAAATGGCTGTCCCAAGCCCTCTATTTATAGAGGGGGGCTGCAGGTGTACCTGCGAAAGCCGCAAATGCACCTGCGGCTGCCCGGGCTGCCCCGAGCTCCGCAGGTCTCGCCGTCTAAAAGTACGTGCACTCATACAACTTGATGTCCACTCATACTTTTAAAACTTTAATCTAGGCATCCGATCGAGGTGTATAAAACCTTTCACGGCATGCTATTGTCAAGAGCTACACAATGATATAGGATTAGAGGTTGTACGAAGTTAGGAAGATGGGACCATGCCCTTGGTCTTCAGGCTTCAAATTTTATCCGGTGTGTGGTCTTGTGTTGCAGTCACTCAGGATTGGAGCTCTTTTGTTCTTGTAGGATATTTTTATATAGAATGAATGTATGAATGTTGAGACAGTGCAATGTGGGATCTCCGGTTTGACATGATGTAGCGGTTGTTTCTCAGGGTTATCTCTGAGATTGGACTACTGGAGGTGTTAACCATCCTCAAGGTTGTCTCTGAGGCATGCCTGACCTCCCGGGGTTATCTCCAGGCTTAGGGAATGAGTGCCTCGGGGCTATTGCCAAGTGTTAAAGCTGATTGCATGGGTTTGAAACAAGCATTTCTGGGGTTATCTCCAAAATTACAACTCATGACTCGGGGTTGTCTCTGAGGTTTGAGCTGTATCTCCTGGGGTTGTCTCTGGGACTGGAACTGAGGGTCTCGAGGTTGTCTTCGAGATAGACCTGAAACTCCTGGGGTTATCTCTGGGACTGGGACTGAATGTCTTGGGGTTGTCTCCAAGATTAAAAAGACTGCTCCATGGTTACCTCTAGAACTGGAATTGTATTCCTCGGGGTTGTCTCCGAGGTTGAAACTAAGTATCCTGGGGTTATCTCTGGGATTGAATTGAATATCTCGGGGCTGTCTCCGAGATGGAAAATTGAGTATCCTAGGGTTATCTCTAGAAGACGATTTTTCCCTCCTGCAATGTTAGTAGCAGAAATGTAAAATTTTTGAGTGTTTACAGATGCCCCTCTTTATCATATTCATGCAATGTAACAGCATGTATACGAATAAAGAATACTAAACACTTGAAATGTGACAAGATATTCATGATGCAATGTACTTCAGCATGATGCAAATGTATTATGCATGTGGTTTGTTGGATCGTTTTCCAACGGGATGTGATGACCGCTATCCCCATAACTTGTAATGGGGACTGGAGTTATCACTGATAGCCCTGACGAACTACTTGGATGTGTACTCCAAAGTTCTCAGGAACTTCAAGAATGTTGACGTTGGGGTTATCACCGAAGTCCTTAATCCTTGGTATAGATTTTCTGCCATAGATGTTCTTCTCATATGCAAGAGACTCTGTGGGGATGTATTTTGCCTTTTGAGGATGTGTATAACATATTCCATCATCGGTACTCCCTGATGAGGATGTTCTTTTCTGGTTTGTATTGCCAAGTCTTTCCAGAGTTTTGTTGGGGTTACTACCAATAGTTTGTATTTGTCAGGGTTGCTTGATCCTCGCTGAAATATAAATCAACGGATGAAATCCCAGCTGGGGATAATGTCAAGGTTGCTTGACCTTCGTTAATGTGTGCATCAACAACTAAAATCATCAGATGGCTTCCGATGCTTTGTTGGATTTACTTACCAACGGCTGAAGTGACGTCAAGGTTGCTTGACCTTCGTTAAAATGTGCTTCAACAGCTGAAATTTATGTAGTTTCCGCTGGGGAGAAGTGTTTTTGAGTGGTGACCCCAAACTGACGGCATCAGACCTTCATAAGGTATTGCCGAATGTAGTTTGCAACAGTTGTGATCATTAATATAGTAAGCCGGCGTCTGGGCGAATACCAACGAGTGCCAAGTAGACCTGTAGATTGGTCCATAAAAACCAGGATTTTAGGCTTTTCGCTCAATCGCGTAGCATTCTTTTTCCTGATTTAGCCTTTTCAGCTTGTGAGAACTCCTTTGTAACTTGAACTGGATAGAGCCAGAGATGTGGGCCCCACCCAGGGGTGCCACAGGTACACCTGTGGCCAACCGTGGGTGGCCTTTAAGGCAGCTGTGGCTTTCATAAGTTATTTTCAAGTTGCGCCGTACAGGAAATTCAAGAGCTCTTCTTTAGATCTGATGAGTTCGGGTGTCTTTCTACAAATTCTATCACCTTACAAGTGTTCTACACTGTCCTGGTAACATATGCATGTCTTCTTTTCTAGTTTCTATCCGTAGAAAAATGACTTTTTTATTGAAATGTGTCTAAACACATAGTAGTGAATATGCATGCTTATATGTCTTGATAGAAAATATTCAACATAGTAAAGGTTAGTATTAAACTATGCTGAACACAATGATATGAAAAAACTTGACTTTTGAAACAATCAAATTGGTACCATTTATGCTATTTCTTATGCTATTTGAGGACAAATGAGCAAAGGTAGTAAAGCAAAGCAATCCTAGTATTTAATCTATCGTCATGGATTGGGACTTTGACTTGTTAATGCATTATAGGATGTTTATGACTGTGGGTAGGTGTGCTACAGAATTGCCACCTAGTCATGCCTATGTACATGTGGATAGTCCTGTTTACAAAGGAGACTCTGGCAAAATTTTCCAAAAGTCTAGCCATTGGGTAGACATGCATTTTAACTCTACTGTAGGAATATGTTAAAGTAATGCATGCATGTATATAGTCATAAAAATGCTCCAAGTTAGAATTTACCACACCCTTTTTGAGGTGATTTGGAGATTTGTGTCCAGATATTATGGATCCGAATCAGCCGAGCAGTTCCCAAATGACCACTTCAGGTGTGCGGAGGAGGGCTTTTGAAGTGCCTCGACCCCGTTCAGTTAGACAGCCTCGTCGTTTGGTGGAGGTGGTTATTCGTCCAAGACGGGTTGATGTACCGAATGTCGAGGACGAGGAGGAGGATGTACCTATAGAGGCTCCAACTCCTACTACTAATGTTACCCGTAGGGATCTTCCAGGCATTCAAGTAGGTATTCCAGAGCTTCTAGGTGGTTTGAGTCGCCACCCCTCAGATTACTTGCATGCAAACGAGGTAAAAGCTGGGTTTGATCTTCCTTTTTCCTATTGAGGAGGAGCAAGGATTTTAACATTGATTTGAATGTGATGTAGGTTCCCAGCTTTACCCAGCCTCGAGGGAACTAGTTTAACATACACTCCTTGTATCAGGCTCTGCATCCAGATTACCAAGGTATTGTGCATTGTTGGGGCTTTGGGGTATTCTTTTCCATCCTTCCCCGCTGTTGTCCTTGGGGTTACCACAGGGCATTGTCTGAGTGTTGGTTTCACCAGACTCAGTCTCTCCAGTTGTTAGATTATGAGGTGACGATGACGCCGATGGATTGGCGGTTTATCACCGGTATGGAGTTTGGAGGGGCGCCAGTGCCATGTACGGCGAATATTACCCCGACTGCCGTCAGATCCTTGTTGGGAGTTTCGACTGAGGTGCTCAAGGGCAAGACCATCCGTACGGGTCCTTTGAGCGTAGATGCTATGAGTGGGCTGTTGAGTGAGCCCATGCTCGCTGATGTAAGAGTCAAGGATCACATTCTTCGGTGATTGTTCCTGATGATTTTCAGGGGTTATTTCATAGCAAACAACTCTTTTACGGTGTCATTCACTTTGATTAGTGCCACTCGGGAGGTGGACCGTATTGGAGAGTATAATTGGGGCTCCTACACCTTTGCCTACTTCCTTAGGGGAATGAGTATGCGTTCGCAAGGCTTGACAGAGGCTTGGCAAGGATTTTATCTGTTTTTGCTGGTGAGTATTTCTCCTTTGATTTCTCGTGTACAGGTTAAGAGTGTTCACTAACAGCAGATGTTTGCCTTTGTGTTGGCATTTTTGGGCCTATGAGAGGCTCCCATGTTTGCGTCTTGTGAGTGTGTTAGGTTTAGAGACCTATCCACGAGGACGGCGATGGCATCACTCCATATTGGCAAAGGTTCCTATAGCTGAGGGTTTCACCCATTGTCGCTTACAGTTGGAGTTGTTGACAGCTGATGTCATCACTTGGGTTCCCTACTTTGGGGAACATTTGACAATTGGATTTAAGGATGGATTCCCGACTGGTGTCGAGCACGTGATATCCACCCGTAGGATTCCTCCCTTTACAAATGGAGGATGGGAGCTCTATTTAGGAAAGCGTGCTATTATGAGCACCACAGGAGAGATTCATATACCGATCTTGCCTCCTGCCAGGCGTTATTTGCCTGTGTTGCAGTCACCTGTCGATGACATCACATTGATGGGTATTAATGGATACACTTTGTTAGAGGGTCCATATACTCAGGATACGTTCTATCACTGGTGGTCCCCTCGTACCATCGGAGCCTAGACCCGCACCACTTAGTTTATGGGGGATATGGTTCCTAGATCCGTGATGATGACGGATTGGATGACCTGTGTCTGAGATCCTACTCATTTGACACAGATTGACAGTTTGACCCATCAGTTAGACCGGACACATTTTTTCATTTGGCACTTAGGCAGAGATCCTTCAAAGGCAGATACTTTTGATCCTTCTAGCTTAGGCGTTGGCCCCTCAGGTGACCCATATGGCTTTGCCGGTGCAGATCCTCCATTGTATAGGCCTGACATCCTTGTTGATAGAGATCTAGTGACTCAGGAGGAGTTATATCAGGTGGAGAGGATTGATGATGTAGATATTGACACCATTGTCTTCTTCTGATGTGTATTCTCGTTATCTCTTTTGATAGGGCTTTGTTAGATATTGGGTGGCTGTGCCCCATTCTCGCTATATCTTTTGATAGGCCTATGTTAGTAGTAGGGTGTTTGTGCCCCATTTCCCTGTATTTTTAGCTGTACAGAGATGATGTATGTAGATGATGATGTACTTAGGAATGTATGTACTATTTTCCATTCCCTACATCATATTGTCATCTATTGCTCGTCATGCATTTATCATGTTATGCATATGTATTTATGTCCAGAGATATTCAGCATTGACCTCTGGATGGTCTTATGATATGGTCCACACAGATGTCTTCTTCGATAGTCTGTCGCATAGATCACACCCCACCAGTATTGGTGGCAACCCGTGTGACGCGCCCAAAACAGGTATACATCACCCATCTTGAGTCGCCAAATACATGGTACATAAATCAAATACAAACTTAATTATACAACTGTCGTGTAACATACGACACAACATAATCTAAGAGTTTTAATAAGAATATTGTCATCTAGACAATATCCACACTCAATGTAGTCCTCGTTACATTTATTGTCACATTATTTCACAGAATAGTGAGGACTACTAAAACAACCATCTAGACCGTCAATCCGTTCCCCGACTCGTCCCAGCTATATTCTCATTTCCTGAAGAAAACAGTGAAAGAAAAGGTGAGCTCAACTAGCCCAGTAAGAAATATTGTGCCTAAGATAATGCAGAATAAAGTATCCTTAGCATTTAACATTATAACAACTGATAGAATATAATAGACAACAAGTTTTAGATAAGCAATTGTAGCGGAATAAGCAATCCATTAGAAGAGTCAAGTAGAGCATAAAATCTACTATCTTCTATGATTTAAAAAGTTTTTCATCAACTTTATCGCTGAGACTCAGCTTAATAAATAAAATTGAATCATCCCTGCATCACGGCCAAGGATATTGATGTAATCATCAATGGTCATAATTATACCAAATAATTCCTGGTCATAATATTACCAACAACTATCCATCAATTAACTACAGACTAATGAGGACTTTCACCACATCATTCGTCATATTACGGTCATAATTATACCGAATAATCCCTGGTCATAATCATACCAAGTCCATCTATGCATGTAAGCCAAAGATGACTTTCATTATAATATAAGCATGAGGATGATGACAATGACATAATAATTCAATAAAACAAGTTCAAGATAAATTTTAAAGATTTATAATTTAATTTATACATAAATCAATAATGTCCAAATTGTCAACATGATACTGCTTTGTGGAGTAAAATTCAAGAATAGTATTAATGTACCAAAAATAATTTGGACAGAAAAGAAATATATTTTTCGGCTGAATAGTACCCCGGGCATAGTACTTCGGAAATAGTACCCCGTGAATAGTACCACGACACGAAAAGTATCCCAAATACCCGAGTAAATGATACTAGAGTGACTAGTAATCGGGTGAATAGCAACTTGTGAATAGTAACTCGTGAATAGTACTCCGGCACGAAAAGTACCCCAAATACCCGAGTGAAAAATACTAGAGTGAATAGTAACCGGGTGAATAGTAACTCATGAATAGTAACTCATAAAAGAAAAATACCAAAGAAAATGATATTCCATGACGAGTACAAAAGAAATGATATCTCATACGAGTATAATAGAATATACGAAAATACAAATGGATTTTCATCCGCCATGCGGTAATCCACGTAGACAGATCATTTCCAACAGAATAATAAAGAATGGAATAACAAAAGAATTCACGAGGCATGCGATAGACCGCACAGATAGGTTATTCCCAACAGAATAATAAAGAATTGAATAATAGAAGAATTCACCAGGCATGCGATATACCGCACAGACAGGTTATTTCCAACAGAATAATAAATAATGGAACCAAGTAATGCGTAATACGCACAGACAGGATATTCCAACATAATAATAAAGAATGGAACCAGGTCATGCGTAATCCGTACAGATAGGATATTCCAACAGAATAATAAAGAATGGAATAACAGAAAAATTTCACCATGTATGCGGTACTTCGCATAGACAGGTTATTCCAACATAATAATAAAGAATGGAATAACAGAAGAATTTCACCATGTATGCGGTACTTCACATAGACAGGTTATTCCAACATAATAATAAACAATGGAATAACAGAAGCTCTCTTCATGAATACGAAAGAAATAATACCCCTTACCTTAGAAAAAACTGGATACTGGAATAGTGAGGTAGCAGACTTCTCTTCTTCTTTCTCTCTATAATTTCTCTATAATAATTGCTCTATAGCTTTAGTGAATTGGTGAGAAATGAAGGAAGACTGAGCTTCTATTTATAAGAAAATATAGTTTCGATAATTACATGTTTTGGGGCTCGAAATATTACAGTATAATACTTTCCTCTTTTTCTTCATTTTTAATTTAGTCCTGCAAGTATTATCAAACTTGCACCACCTCCCCTAATAGTAAATCATGTGAATTAATAGTTCATTCATGTGACTCAATAGTATAATCATGTGAAAAAACTAATTACAGTATAGTACCCATCTATACCTTCATTTTTAACTTACTCATGCAAATATTATCAATCTTGCACCAACTCCCCTAATAGTACAAGAATGTGAATCAATAGTATACACATGTGAACAAATAGTTATAAGCATGTGAAATAATAGCAATTAATTGCTCATTTATCCGGTTAATTACTCGATTGGTCAATATAACCTCCAGACATTAATTATTATCGAAATAAATGTCGATTTTCACTAACACTAATAATTCTCACACAATGGAACTATCAATTTCATCTTTAATCAACATGAACTTAGTCATCATTAATATTATAACTCACAATATTTAACAACCAGGTCGTTTCCAAGAAAGAGAGGGCTTTTCGATAAGGATTTTTCTCTATTGGCGTGCAATTAGATTATCTAACCTCTCCTTGACAGAACTTTTAGACATTGTCAATATTGCAAATAATAATATGAATAACTTTTTCGTCTCAATTATTGGTTTAATAATATAATATATTATACAGATGATATTGTGACAATAATCGAATCAATAATATGAGAGATATAATGCAGCAATTACTGTAGTAATAATTGAGTATAACTGAGTGACTTCTTACGTAAGCATCAATAATCAATATCGTGTGCTACAATGCAACCACGCGCATTACTATACTTTTACTACTGGGTAGTTCAACAGTTTTAATAGTAACACTCGCCGTTATTTTTAATAAAAGATAATTATGTAGTTTTCTAACTACGACAATACTTTCGTTGTGGGGTCCACCAATGATTGTGCCGTTGTACGAATATTCTCTGACAAAAAGAATATTTTCCGACCAAACGAATATTTTATAACAACTTGCATACTTTGCAAAATTTTCACATATCACCCTGAACTATAACATTATATCAAATCCACACCATAATATTTTAAAAAATATTTCGAGAAATTTAAATCTTTATTCATAAAATTTAGGGTCTCACAATCTCCCCTCCTTATAAAATTTCACCCTCGAAATTTATATACGTACTTGGTATGCCGAAGAGATGAGGATACCTTGACTTCATTTCATATTTCAACTCTTGAGGTATAACCTTTGAGTGTCGAATATGATCTTTCTTATCCAAGATTTTAACACGTATCTCCTCATACGTTAAATCTTCTACTTTCTCGCCTAGTTCTAATTCAATAATGTGGTTCGGGTCGTCCACATATTTACGTAACATCGATACGTGAAATTCGTTATGAACACGCGACATACTTGGCAGTAAAATGAGTCTATAGGCCACAGTTCCTACTAGATCGAGGATTTCAAATGGGCCAATTAAATTGAGGGTTGAGATAACGCCTTCTTGTACCTTCTTCTTCACATTCATCAGATTCGGGTGTGTACCTTGAGAAACTTTAACTTTATCGATTAAAGTCAATTCTACTTGTATATTCGTTATCTTCACGTGGCTCCCTAGAGTCTTTGACTCTATCTTCATCATTTGAAAATTACACGAAATGGGTTTTTGTATTAACAACATCGCACTTGTAAACGCATACGATCTTCTACTCAACGCGTCAGCTACCACGTTTGCTCTTCCATGATGATATTGAATGGTATGGTCGTAATCTTCAACAGCTCGAGCCATCGTCTTTGGCGCATTATACGTTCATTTTGGTTGAAGAAATATTTAAGGGTTTTAGAAATGGGTTTTGTACTGGGGTCAATACAAAATTCGATTTCACGCTCTAGGGGTAGGCTAGGAAATCTTCATGAATACTTCAAGAAATTTATTAACAATAAAAATATCATTCAAAACTATGACTCTCATCCAAGACTTGGATAGCACATGTAATGAAGGTTTCTCCTAACGAAATTTCAACCGATAAGTCAAAGTCTAATTTCTCCGGAGTCAAATTTAAACGTTGAGCGCAAGCAAGATAGATAAAAGAATGGGTAAAACTGGTATCTAATAAGGTATAGATTTCGCAAGAATTTATAATTAACTAACCCGTGCTAACATCGTTCGGGTTACTCGCTTTTTGGGAAGTCACGACAAATGCTCTCTCCCTTGAACTGCCGATTTTGTCTTGTCTGGGACACCCTTTGATGACTCCATCCCAGCTGGACTTAACTTTGGTGCACGACAAAATTGGGCTAGGTAACCTTCTTTTCCATAATTGTAACACGCTTTGAACTGCATCATGCAGTTTGGACTGATATGTCCCTCCCCTCCACATTTGTAACATACAATTGGTGGTCGTTCTCCTTCCTTGAAAATGAGTGTTGGTGTTGTTATCTTTCCATCGTTGTTGAACGTTCTCTTCTTGAAATTTCCACTCCTATTATCTTGGCCATGGTTACCACCGAAGTGGTTACCATTCTTGGCATGATAATTTCCCCCACGATGGTTATCATTGTTTCGATGGCCGTTTCCACCAGTGCGATTATTATCGTGTTATTGGTCGTTGCCTTTTGGTTGTGCTGACTCATTATTGCGCTCCAATAACTGAGCTCTATTCACAATATCTGAATATAAATAAAGCTTGTGAGAAATGAGGTATTGACGTATTTCGGGTTTCAAACCTCCTAGAAACATTCGCGTCATTCGCTCCACATAATCGACCAAATGGGATGCAAACCGGGATAACTCCGCAAATTTAGCCTCGTATTGCGACACGGTCATATTATTTTGCTCCAACTTGATAAACTCCACCTCTTTTATGTGACGAATACTTTCAAGAAAGTACTTGTCATTGAACAGCTCTTGGAACTTCTCCCAATACATCTTGAGTGCGTCAGGCTGGGTACGCTTTACAGATTCCCACTAATAATCTGCCTCTTCACGCAACATAAAGGTGGCGAAGGGAACCTTTTTCTCCTCGGAGCATCCTAAGACATCAAATATCTTGGTGATCTGCTTTAACCACGTCTCCACCTTAAGTGGTTCTGGCTTTTCCAAAAACTCTGGTGGTCCCAGCTCCTTGAACTGCTTAGCGGTGACCAACCGTGCGTTGCCATTATTTCCACCCATATTTTGAACAGGAGTCTCTCTTACCTAATGTTGCATGAATTACATAAAGCCTCTGAACATCCCATCGTTCATCATTTGATCGGTGTTGTTATTTACCTGAGGATTATTATCTTCCTGTTGCACATTATCCTGGGTATTGAACCTTGGTAACTCAACGATCTCATGTGCTTCATTGTTGATCTAAACATTTTCAGATGCCATTTTCAAACACTGTCACAAAACAAGGGTTAATTAACATATCACATATTATCCCTATACTCCGACCGACCAATTAAATACCAAATAAACTTAGGTAGGTCATACTAGAGAAGGAATTCCCCATCTCTCCCCTCCTAGTTCTTATCTCACATCTCAGTCAGGGATCATATCCCTAAGCTTTGATATCAACTGTGACGCCCCCAAAACAGGTATACATCACCCATCTTGAGTCGCCAAATACATGGTACATAAATCAAATACAAACTTAATTATACAACTGTCGTGTAATATACGACAAAACATAATCTAAGAGTTTTAATAAGAATATTGTCATCTAGACAATATCCACACTCAATGTAGTCCTCATTACATTTATTGTCACACTATTTCACAAAATAGTGAGGACTACTAGAACAACCATCTGGACCGTCAATCCGTTCCCCGACTCGTCCCAACTATATTCTCATTTCTTGAAGAGAACAGTGAAAGAAAAGGTGAGCTCAACTAGCCCAGTAAGAAATATTATGACTAAGATAATGCAGAATAAATTATCCTTAGCCTTCAACAGTATAACAACTGATAGAATATAATAGACAATAAGTTTTAGATCAACAACTGCAGCGGAATAAGCAATCTGTTAGAAGAGTCAAGTAGAGCATAAAATCTACTATCTTCTATGATTTAAAAAGTTTTTCATCAACTTTATCACTGAGACTCAGCTTATTAAATAAAATCGAATCATCCTTACATCACGACCAAGGATATTCATGTAATCATCAAAGGTCATGATTATACCGAATAATCCCTGGTTATAATCATACCAACAACTGTCCATCAATGAACTACAGACCAATGAGGACTTTCACCACATCATTTGTTACATTACAGTCATGATTATACCGAATAATCCCTGGTCATAATCATACCAAGTCCATCTATGCACGTAAGCCAAAGATGACTTTCATTACAATATAAGCATGAGGATGATGACAATGACATAATAATTCAATAAAGCAAGTTCAAGATAAATTTTAAAGATTTATAATTTAATTTATCCAGAAATCAATAACGTCCAAATTGTCAACATGATACTGCTTTGTGGAGTAAAATTTAAGAATAGTATTCATGTACCAAAAATAATTTGGACAGAAAAGAAAGAATGGAATAGACCGCACAGACAGGTTATTCCCAACAGAATAATAAAGAATAGAATAATAGAAGAATTCACCAGGCATGCGATAGACCGCACAGACAAGTTATTCCCAACAGAATAATAAATAATAGAACCAGGTCATGCGTAATACGCACAGGCAGGATATTCTAATAGAATAATAAAGAAAGGAACCAGGTAATGCGTAATCCGCACAGACAGGATATTCTACCAGAATAATAAATAATGGAATAATAGAAGAATTTCACCATGTATGCAGTACTTCGCATAGACATGTTATTCCAACAAAATAATAAAGAATGAAATAACAGAAGAATTTCACCATGTATGCAGTACTAAGCATAGACAGGTTATTCCAACATAATAATAAAGAATAGAATAACAAAAGCTCTCTTCATGAATACGAAAGAAATAATACCCCTTACTTTAGAAGAAACTGGATACTGGAATAGTGAGGTAGCAGACTTCTCTTCTTCTTTCTCTCTATAATTTCTCTATAATAATTACTCTATAGCTTTACTGAATTGGTGAGAAATGAAGGAAGAATGAGCTTCTATTTACAGAAAAATATAGTTTCGATAATTACACGTTTTAGGGCTCGAAATATTACAGTATAATACCTTCTTCTTTTTCTTCAGTTTTAATTTAGTCCTGCAAGTATTATCAAACTTGCACCACCTCCCCTAATAGTAAATCATGTGAATTAATAGTTCATTCATGTAACTCAATAGTATAATCATGTGAAAAAAATAATTACAGTATAGTACATCTATCTATACCTCCATTTTTAACTTAGTTATGCAAGTATTATCAATCTTGCACCAACTCCCCTAATAGTACAAGAATGTGAATCAATAGTACACACATGTGAACAAATAGTTATAAGCATGTGAAATAATAGTAATTAATTACTCATTTATCCGGTTAATTGCCCGATTGGACAATATAATCTCCAGACATTAATTATTATCGAAATAAATGTCGATTTCCACTAACACTAATAATTTCCACACAATGGAACTATCAATTTCATCTTTAATCAACACGAACTTATTTATCATTAATATTATAACTCACAATATTTAACAACCAGGTCGTTTCAAGGAAAGAGCGGGCTTTCCGATAAGAATTTCTCCCTTTTGGCGCGCAATTAGATTATCTAACCTCTCCTTGACAGAACTTCTAGACATTGTCAATATTATAAATAATAATATGAATAACTTTGTCGTCTCAATTATTGGTTTAATAATATAACATATTATACAGATGATACTATGACAATAATTAAATCAATAATATGAGAGATATGATGCAGCAATTACTGTAGCAATAATTGAGTATAACTGAGTGACTTTTACGTAAGCATCAATAATCAATACAGTGTGCTACTATGCAACCATGCGTATTACTGTACTTTTACTACCGGGTAGTTCAACAGTTTTAACGGCTTGAGGAAGTAGCATTCCTGGTACTTCAAAGGCTTCGTGATAACAAGCTATATGCCAAGCTGAAGAAATGCGAGTTCTGGCTTGAAGAAGTAACATTCCTTGGGCACGTGGTGTCAAAATATAGAGTATTTGTTGACCCGACAAAGATTGAAGTAATACAAAGTTGGGAGCAACAAAAGTTGATGACCGAAGTACGTAACTTTCTGGGCTTAGCTGGTTATTATCGGAGATTCGTGGAAGAATTTTCTTGAATCGCTACTCCGTTAACTTAGCTGACTCGGAAAGATACAAAATTCGTATGGAGCGAGGAATGCGAAAAAGAGTTTCCAATAACTCAAGAGGAGACTCATTTCGGCACATGTTCTGACAATACCATCTGGTTCAGATGGATTTGTTATCTACAATGATGCTTCAGGCAAAGGGTTAGGATGTGTTGTGATAACCTGGGATTTCGAATAATTAAAATTTTACGAATAATTTTTTTTAATTAATATTAATATTGATTATCAATTTTGTGACAAGTATCTGTGATATGAGTCTCGAGAAGGTCAATTAATGTATTGACTAATAAAATTAGAGTAGAGTTGTGCTTAACAGCTTTAGAAACCCTAACCCTAATTTTTGAAAAGGGATTCGATAGAAAATATATTTAAAATAATTATATTAATGAGTATGTGTTTGTATTGTTTAGAATTTTGATCAAATGATTGATCGGATAAGGTTTAAAATTAATAAACCCTAATAAGAGATTAGAAACCCTCACGCACAGTTGGAAACCCTAATCGTATGTCGAGAAATCCTAATTTTATATTCGAGAATCCTAAAACCCTAATTAGGAAACCCTAATCCTAATTAGTGAGCTTAATGTGTTTATTAAACTCTAATATGATTAGAAAATCCTAATTATATTTTAGTTAGCTTAATTTCTATTTTACAAACCCTAATTGTAATTTAGAATATTTATTTTTCTAATTAAAGCCCTAATTAGAAAATAATCCTAGATGCAAAAGTTTAAAACCTAAGGGTTTGAACCTAAGGGTTAAACCCTAAGGATTTGTGCAAATTCCAAGAATGCCAGTAAAATTAATTTGCTAATGACCAAAATGCCCTTTTAATTTATTTTAATAGGTAACTTGCAAAATGTGCTAGCAACTTTAGTTGGTAACCTAATGTCTTGACTTTGTGACATTAAAAAACTCAGCAATCAGCCTCCATTTGACATCTAGCATCAGATCTAGCAATATATATTGATATATATAGATTTGGGAGAGAGAAAGTTACTACATTTTGATTATTTTTCAACCAAGCTCCTACAAACTCCCTCTCACACAAAAACCTCCGAATTTATCAAGTAGACCAGTCACTTATACAGCCTTAGAACAAACAATAACAGATTGGATAGCATAGATCAAGAATTGGAACAAGAAGGTATAAACCCTAAAATCTAATTTGATCTTGTATGCTTATAAAACTTTTGTGTTTTTGCGTTTAGAATCTTGCTAATGGATGTTTTATGAAGATCTATGATGATCTATCACGAATCCATAGCATGAAAGTGCCTTAAAATGATGTTTTTCAAAATCTATTCTTGAGCAATTTTTGTGGTCTGACAAGAAATGTCAGTGGCCACAAATCATTGCTCGTTTACTATTTTTGTTGTTTTAAAGTTGTTACATGTAGCCTGGTATGTGGTCTTTAAGCTACAAGTGGAATCAGTACCATCTAATGTCTGGATTTGAAGATATTAACAGTCAAAACCCGCTGACCGACGTTGACTGGGCCAAATCTGGGTAACCCAGAAAGCCTTGATCAACGTCTGACAACTTCTTTTGGGCTTAATATCTGTCAGTGTGTAAGTTGTTTGATGTTTTGTTTGTAACCATATTGGAGCCTGTAAGATGGACTATAACTCAATGCTTGTTGAACATTAAAACAACCAGTAGATCGATCGTAACAGGTGGTCAAAGTAGGCCACTTGCACTGAATTTCATTTCTGGGAATTTTCCAGAAAATTGAAGAACACTCTTTCTGTCAGCGTTTGACCGGATTAAATCTGGAGCTTTGAATGCTGTTTAACTGAGATGGGGTTATGTAACTGTACCTTGACACTAGTACTATAGATGTGGACCTTAACCTAACTGATTTGATGACTAGAACACTATAATAATCGGGCCACAAAGTGGTACCCATGTACTGCCTGGGTTTCTGGGTTACCCAGAAAACCCAGGTGTTGTCTGACAGTTAGTTTGGGAGATCAGATCTCCTTGTGTGTTTGTTATTAGACCACGATGTAGGTTGTATGTTGTAGTGTGTCATAAGAACTACACGACCACATTTCAAGCTTGCCCAGAAAATTATTACACAGAGAATCATTAGTGGTCAAACGATGCACCTTAAACACGAAGCTATCAGTGTTCTTGAGCTCAAGAACACCAACGACGCTTTGTGTCGCTAAAGATCTTTAGCGACGGTTTATTTATTTTCTAATTTCTGAATATTCCGGAAGTTATTTAAAAATAGAAATAAATTATAAAAATTACTAAAAATCATTTTAAATTCTAAAAACTAACTTTTAAATTTTTGGGACATTTTTCTTTAATAATTTTAATTATTTGAATAATAATGATATTTAATTTATTTAATTAGAATATTAAATAAATTAGAGAAAAATAATTTAATATTATGAAAAATCATTTTAAATAAGAATAATGTATTTAAAAATATTTTGAGTTATAAAATGTAACTTTTAATATTTTTGGAGAATTTTCATTAATAAATTAATATTAATGATATTAGATTTATTTAATTATTAAATTAAATAAATAAGATAAAAATGATTTTATTGATTTAAAAATTATTTTAAATAAGAATAAAGTGTTAAAAATATTTTGAATTATAATATATATATATTTCAACATTTTTGGAGAAATCTCATTAATAAATTAATATTAATGATATTAGATTTATTTAAATATTATATTAAATAAATGAATTAAAAATAATTTTATTGATTTAAAAATGAGAAAAATGTTTTAAAAATATTTTAAGTTATAATTAATGACTTTCAATATTTTGATAATAATTTTATTAATATTTAAATATTAATGGTGATGATTAAAAAATGATTTGAATTAGTTTACAAATTATTTAAGCAGAATATTAATGATTTAAAAATATTTTAAGTTATTAACAATAACTTTAATATTTTGACTAGTATAACATTAATATTTTTATATTATTAAATATTAATGATACTAAGATTATTTGATAATTAAATCATTTAAAAATGATTTAAGTGTTTGAAAAATTATTATAAATTATAATAATTGTTTAAATATTATTATAAGCTTCCGAAAAATATGATAAACGATATTTGACATATCTAAATTAATATGGAAGCTTAGAGACCAAGTATAATTGACAATCAATGTGTAAATTGTCGGATAAGGTGACTAGAATACCGAGAATGGACCGAAGTCCAACCAGACCGAAATAGTTAGACTTGTTAAGTATTTATATAGGTTATAAACACTAATGTGGCTATGTGATAATGTGCCTAGGAAAAGTTTGACTGTAGAATACAGTGTTACGTGTTATAAATGATTGTGCTAATTGTGAGACCGACATTGTTGATTATAGGTCTTACGAACGCAGTTAATTATATTGTGTAGCAGTAATCAGCGGAGAAGACAAGTTTCCTAACTCAACCTTGAGTTATATTCATTCAATTATTATAGTGGTTAATTATTGCTAATTATACCACGTCTAGAGAATTATTGTTGATTTTTCACAGTTAGTGCATATTTAATAATTCAAATTGAATTACTTATTTGGAGAATATACATTTATAGAATAATTGTTGTTGGATATTCATATTCGTAGAAGATAGAATTGACAGTACAGATAATTCTTGTTTATTGTCAAATTATGTTGAGAAATGTCTTAGCTAATTATTCTGGCTAGAAGAACATTTGTTAGAACTTGATAAATTCGAGAAGAGAATTCAATTGTTATTGATAGATCGATGCCAATTATTTCAGCTAGATCGATAAGTAAATAGAAATTGAAATCATTGAATTTCGTTGTTAAATCAAATCTTGATTCTGAGACTGAGAATAACAACCTTTTATATAAAGGAAACATTTTTAAGTCGTATATTCGACCATTGCGTGCGACCTATAAGTATTATGCATAATATAGCGTACAAGGAGTTGGCCGGCTCTAAGTACTTGCAGAGGGGTATGATTTAATCTTTATAGTTATCTGATACACCTGCGTATATGTCAAAGTAAAACTTTAATATATACCCGAGAAGAGAAGTTCAAGATCCAACGGATCGCTCATCATAAATCTGAAAAACATTCCACTTTGCTATTTTGTAGAATTAATTCTGATTATTCATTGAATATCGTAGAAAACCTTGAAAGCGTTGTACTATTTCATTATCAAATTATTGTTGCGGAGAATGTGAGAAGACTTGATATTGATTTCTATACCTTTATTGTATGTCTTAACTTGCTGGGCAAACTTGTTGCTCACCCTTGCTATATATAAAACTTTTCAGCTAGGGACGAAGTTGCAGAAGGTGTTGCGAAGAAGAACAAAGGAAAAGGCATAGTGATAAATTAGTATAATGAACCTCATTATTATTAAGATGTATTGTAAACACTTTTTGTATATCTAAGGGGTATGTTTGTAATGTTAAGGTTAGCAAACCTGGGATTAATGTATTAACAACCTATGTTAATGACTTATGTAATACTATTTCTATATGAATGGGTAGTTAGATATTATTATATTGTGGATCGTGAACACCAAACTCAGGGGTCAGGTAACCCAAATTTGGGGGTGTCACAGGCACTCTGGGGATTTCACCAAACTAGAGGATCAGTGGCATTTGGCTAGAGTGGATGTACTCATGATATGCATTGTGGCCTATGTGTACATGCCATGATATATGGATGAGCTGGACATAGTTGTCATCATGGCAGTGAGAGCTCTTAGGGAGGGTTATACCATCATCCCGATGATTATGGCAGAGACGTTGAGGTTGGCCACATTTTGTAGCACCTACCCTGCAGGGGTATTTACAAGCAGCTCGATCATGTTATATGCGTGGTTTATGTCACACTTGAGACCGATTGACACTTTTCGACGACACAGGTAATGCTTTACCTATGATATATCTATGTCTTACTCCTTTCAGCCATCGGAGTGTATAGATGCTATGTCTTGGTCTATATTTTTGGTAGGGATTGGAGATCCGTTTGGCATCCTACCGTGTACAGGGCTCAGTTCATCCTATAGCTTCATTACGCACGCTCCAAGCATGGATTATCTCCCTCTGGCTAGATTGAGGGGCATGACTACCTACCACCTACTGGCTGTGATGTCACAATTTAACTAGTTTCAGGACTTCCATCCTTTTGAGGGGGCATTAGGTCAGCATGTGGCTTCCCGCCATTTATCAGTAGAGGACCGATCCCGGGTGTATGCCTGTTGGGATCAACGTGAGAGTGATGCGTTTTCTGTTATAACCATCTGGGCTGTTCGTCAGAGTATTCTGCGTGGATAGAGATAGAGACTTCATCGGCTGCGATAGTATCCAAAGTGTTGAGTATTGATTCAGATGGTGGAGATCCCATAGAGGACATTGATTCCCACACCGAGGAGGAGCCATTCACTGGGTTGCCAACAGCTCTTGTAGATTCTCCCAATACGAGGGCTACTGTGATCCAGCATTCACACTGTATTTTGAGCAGAGTCTTCATCTGATGACCTTCGAGAGAGATCAGACTAGGTCATTGATGTTGATAGCTTTTGATGGGAGAGACGCTGCTCTATTAGAGAGAGACGAGGCATTAGCTCATAGAGATGTCGCTGTTGCTGAGCGATATGAGGCTAGATTGCCCAGAGATGCAGTGATAGTTAAGCGGGATAGTGCCATATCTGCTCGAGATGTAGCCGTTACAGATAGTACCACAATGAGGTCCCTTACTAATGGCATCATTGCAGAGATGAACACGTATATTGATGAGCACAGTGCCACTATACAGATGGCTGTAGATCTGTTAGCTCGTGTAGAGACCCTTGTACATGATATCACAACGCTACCTCCTTCTTCTGAGAGGGATGTCATGCTAGACTTGATAGCCCGCATATACACTAACTTGTAGATGGGCTTAAATTTTCCTGAACAGACTAGCTTAGCCATTTTGTCATGTACAGTTTATATTGTATTTATCAAACAGCATTATATATAGCAGGGAAATATATTTTGATCACTCCCCTTTTAGTTATACCTTGTTGCTTGCTTGATGTTTGCATGTTTCTCCAGGACTTGTGATCTTGATGTATTCTGAACTCCTCCTTGATAGACGGACATTGAGCTGTCTCAGGATCTTTCTTAATGAATCATTGATCTGTGTGTATTCCCTACCATATTTGGTGTCTTGGGACTGGTTTCTGTATGTAGATGTGGAGAGGAATGTGGCTTTCCTCTCTGAGGTTGACCGCACCACAGATGGTCGCCAATACTCCTTTGTATGGGGGAGCCCAGTTAGTTCTATCTCTTATGGATTGGTGTTTCTCTTTAAGGAATCAACCGCAGCATAGATGGTCGCCGATTCTCCCGTTTACATGGGGAGGTCAGGCAGTTCCATCCCTTTGGTCTAAAGCCGATGAAATGTGATGGATTGAAGGATGATCCCAATACCGTTGACAAGTGTTTATGTTTTGGTAGGGGGTGAGACCGAACCATGAATGGTTTCCTACGTACTCCTATTGAAGAGGAGATCAGGTCTGCGTAGTTCGAACCTGGTGTGGAGGTTTAACACTGTATATGAAAGGGGTGTAGAGATGTGTTTGTAGAGAAGGGTGTAGAAATGTTTTTGTTATTTTTGTTTTATTGCGACCGGACCATATAAAATTTAGCTGCCTATGTACTCCCGTGTTTCAAGGAGATTAGGTCAGCGTAGTTCACCCCATGTTTTGGACGGTTTGCAGCCAATGAAAAGTTTGATCCCATGTTCAGGATAAACTGCGGGGAAGAAAGCTTAATCCCATGTACAGGATAAACTGTGGGTGTGAAAAGTCTTATCCCTAGTGGGGTACAACTACGGGTGTGAGAGGTTCAATCCCTAGTGGGATGAACGAAGTTGAGTAAGGGTTCAAAACCAATTTGAGAAAAGGATCTGGCGATCCGAAACTAGGCTGCTGGTTAAAAAGTGTGTTTGTCCCTGATGGGGCAGATGAGTGTGAAGAGAAGTTGTATGTAGTGAAGGGTTAGAAAACCTGAAATGATTGGGGATCTGGTGATCCAAAACTAGGATGTGTGACAACCCGAGAATTTAGATATTATTTAAATCTTAAATGACGGATAAAAGGTTAAATAATAAACCTAGACAGAAAATAAGGGAATGGATTTGAGATTTTCGAGAAGGAATTTTGTGAATTCAAAATTTTTGTGGTGAATTATTCAGGATTAAGGGTATAACTGTATATGTATCTGTGTATGTGGATTTATATGTACAGTATGTGGTTAAGGGTCCAAGGTTGACTGGATAAGTTATATCGGTGGCAAACCCTATTATTATATTAAGAACGTCAACATTCAGTTCGAAAAATCTATCGATTAATAAGGAACCCTAAAATCGATTCTAGAAATCCTAATTTCAGTTTTGGGAATCCGAAACACTAATTCGAAAGTTGAAAACCCTAATCTGGGAATTCAAATGCTAGTATAAGGTTTAAACGTTATTAACTGTAACTTAATTAGGGAAACTCTAATAATTAATTAGAAAACCCTAATTTTGATGTTTAAAACCCTAACTATTCTGGATTACAAACCCTAATTTATAATTTGGAAAAATATAATTGTTAGTTTAATAATTTTAATGTTAATTAGGAAACATTAATCCTAATTCTCAAGTTATAAGTAATTAGGAAACCCTAATCTAATTAGGAAACCTAATTTCTAAATTAGAAAGATTATTTTTCTATTTATAAACCGTACTGTACAATTATGATCCTAATTGCTAAATTAGTAATTTTAATTAGGAAATATTAATCCTAATTAGCAAGCTTGAATTATGATTAGGAAATTTTAATATAATTAGAGAATTCTAATTATAATTTAGAAATATTAATTTTTTATTTTGAAAATCGAAATTTAGAAATCTTAGAAATTAAATTTCAAAAATCTAAGGTTAAAACCCTAAACCCTAATGGTCAAACTCTAAACCATAAGGGTTAAACCCTACACCCTAAAGGATAGGGCAAATGACATGTTTGCCTTTAAATTTTTGTGCAAAAAGACTAAAATGCCCTTTTAGCATTCTTTAATAGGTTGGAGTATAAATCTTGCCAAAATCTTGTTTGTTGACCTTAAGATATACACATGTGCCTTATATCTTCCAAGATCAGATTTGTGCCACCTAGCAACTTCATGGTTCATTGAATCTAAAATAAAAGATTAAAAGTAAGAAAAAGTCTTACTTTACTTGCCATTCTATCCAAGCCCATTCTCTCTCTACAAATCCGAAAATGAGACTGAAAGGGAGTGAGAAATTAAGCTTATATCATCTCTTAGCCTTCCAAGATCAGATCATCATGATCAGATTCTAGATTAAAGCCTCAAAGTGGTAAATACCCTAAATCTTAAAATTTTATGATCTAATGTTTGATGTTGTTATTTGTTGGTTAGAAATGTGTCAAGAGGTGTTAAGTAGTGATCTGGGATGTTGGATCATGGATCCATAACATCTAGATGCACGAAATCATGTTTTTTGAAAACTGACTATGAACCTTAAAACATGGTCTGACAACCAAATGTCAGGGCTCATAGATCATTGCATGTTATTTATTTTTGTGTTTTAAAAGTTTGTAGTTGTAGTATGTTGTAAGGGTTTTGATCTGGAACTTTCATCAAGCCCAGATCATATATATATTGCAAGATATGAATGGTCAAATTGCGTTGACCGAGCACGAAGTCTGATTTCTAGGAAACCCAGATTTCCAAGAAACTCTGACAAGCATGTTCTAAGCTTCTGATCTCGCATCTGTTTGATATTTAGGCCATGTTGTTGTTTTAATGTTGTAGTCTGACATATGGACTATCGATCCCTGCCTTTATAACACTTAGATTAGCATTAGAATTAAAGTTGTGGCTGGTCAAACTATAGTTGACCATCAGCCGGATGAACAATCTGAAAAACCCAGATTGTTCAAGAACACGTTCCTGACAGGTAGTTTGACCGGATTGAATCTTGTGATTTTGATATAGTTATGATGATCTGATAATATATGTGTGTGTGTGTGTGTGTGTGTGTGTGTGTGTGTCCTTGACATGAGAACTACAGGGTGAAAGCATTATAACACCAAAAACATGACCAAAACCCTAAGATATTTGAGCCATATAGTGAGTATTCGAACCTATCTGGGTTCACTACTACAAAACAGTAAATAGATAACGCGTAAAAAACGTTGTGGTTTCAATCAAAAAAACGTCGTGGTTAAGGGTGTCATCTATTTGACACCCTTATACAACGTTTTTAAAACGTTGTAGTTAGACACATTTTACAACGTTTTTTAAGAAAAAAATGTTGTAGATTTATTTTTCATAAATTAGTAGATGCTCGAAAACGTTGTAGATGGTATGCTTCCACAACATTTTTTGGCTTAAAATGTTGTAGTTTAATATATCAGACAACGTTTAGACACATTATACAACGTTTTTAAAATGTTGTAGATTGACTTTAAAAAAAAGAAATAAAAAATTGTGGTTCACCTATATTACCATTACACCTGCAATCTGTTAATGGCATGATATATAGCAAAAAGGTCTAAATTCTCATTTAAATTTAAAGCCAAAATGTATCAACCATTCAAAATACATCACAATAATACCATTCATTTACAGTTTCAAATTATTACATCTACAAAATATATACCAAACTATCTATATATACATCTCAAATTCACTTTTTAATATAAATTACTACTATATTGAATTGTGAATTTGATTACAACCACAAAATAAGTGCAAAGAAAAGGCCAGATGTGACTACATTCGCAGCCTGATTAGGACCACTAAATCCACTCACCAATGAAAACATGGCTCCAGAACCAAAAGCTGCCACCATACTGCAATGATGTCGAGTGAACATATAAGATCAGTAAAATGTCAAATCTTAAGAAATCAATATAAAAGTCGAGGATATCCTGGATTCATGACAAAGTGGTATCATTAAACAAGAATCAATGAAACTCAAAACACCCCTACCTTGGCAGTTAAATTTGACACAGCCATATTCCATTTCTCTCTAGTTTTTGTACCAGCAACTTGCCCAACCTTTGCCACTTTACCAAAAGCACCATTCACCCAAGCTGTTGCATGTGAAAGTATAATTGAGTCATATACAAAGCCAGATACAAGGATAATCCACAAATGCAATGTTTAGAGTTAAAAAATCCTCATTAAAAAGTTTGTACCAACATCATTTTGACTCGGCACATCATTTGAGGCAACTTTCTCTTCATTTGGCTGCAGAGACATATAGAAGAAGATTAGATATAAATCATTAAGAGAAAAACTAAACAAAATAAAAATTAAACCATAAGAGAATGGATAGTATATGTTAAGATCTGTGTGTTAGCTTGTCACTCCATACCTTTCCAAAAACCCCAAGAAGCTGATCTAGCGACCACGTGAGTCATCATACATACCTGATTGAGGTAGAGATTTATAATTACAAATAAGCAAGAAAGTAGTGCTTTGTTTACAAGGCTAACAGATTCAGAGAATCTGGCCAAGCTAAACTCCACTTGTAAATTTTCAGAAGTTCAAAGATAACTTTACCAAAGATAGGGAAACCAACTTACTGATCTATGCATCCCTAAAAAGTCATGGAAAAGACTGTCACTGAAGATCTGTAATGGGTCTAATAGCGATTAAAGATGCATCAGGTGTGCTCCAAGAAAAGAATGTGGATTGGGATTTTCATTATCATTACAATTCACCATCTCCCCTTGAGTAGTACATATCAGATAATTAAGCATATGATAAGAAAATAAATTTTCTACGAAAAGTTTGCAAAATCAAAAAGTTGTTACAACTTATAGCAAAATTAATTATCTTGATCAGGTCATCACATATAGCTTCCAACTGAAGATTTGCAATGTTTGACATAAATCTATTTATCCAGATACTAATATTCCCTGGTGACTCTTCAAGAAGAGTATGACCACCACTCAATGAGCATACACTCTGAACTGCGTCCATAATACATTTATAAGTTCTGGCAAGGGTTTCACCAAACCTAGCTTCATGGCCAGAAGTTTTTCTTCTAGAATCATTCGAATTTTCCAATCGATTTCTTCCTTGTAGAACAGAATTATACTCCTCAGCTATAAACTTACCATGAAAAGGTTCAAAAATGATTCAGAGATCTATTTTGATACTTTCTTCCATCAATCCAATATATGTAACTGTTCAAAATATTTTAATTGTGAAGACAAACGTTTAAAGATCTTGTTTAGAATGCATATAGAATTCATACATACCTTTCCAAGTATATCTTCAAAGTGATCTAGTAGAACATCTTTAACTGATCCTCCACCCACATATTGCTTGCGAAAATCACACAGATGGTCCTCAAACTCCCTTAATAAATAGAAATTTTGATGTACCATTTCTTTGGTGACACCATGTGGATGCACCCAAAGCCCCTCTATTGTTATAATTCTATCATAGCCAAGAAGAATCCTATCCAGCAAATCTTGTTGAGAAGTTTCTATAAGATAAAAAGATAGCAAAATAGAGTTGGAACTACTGACAAAACTTAATGAACTTTACATGTACCATTGATTTGTGAAAATTTGGGACAAATTTCTCAATGAAAAGAAGGATTGGCTTTGTTGCACCTTTGGCATTTTGACAAGTGGTCAAATGACTATTTTCAACTGTTCTTAGCAGCAAACTTTCATCATGCATCGTGGCATAAAAACTATCAAGTATTTGCTGCAACAATATGAAAAATTATAATTGTCATACTCTAAAGCTTAAATATATGGCAAAAACATTCATGTAAACCATGTGTACGTCCAATGTCAAAGCATACCTTTTGATGGCACATGCATTTAAAAGCGATCTGTTGGTTTTGAGAAATGGAACACTCACTACTAGTTACACTAGCAGAAACAGTTGAGCTTGAGAAGAGGATTTCTAAAGTGAACATGCAGTCCCTCAAGTACTTCAGTCGCTTGGAAAAATTATACGCAACAAAACGCTGTTCTTGTTCTATTGATATGAGATGGTCAAGATAAGAACCAGACCTAGTAACCTACACAGAACATGATTTTTCATACGAGCATTAAGTACTTGATTATTGTGACAACAGATGTTAAACATATACTACACGCTAACATCAGTAGCTGGTCAGTTGGGATCAACTAGAGGACAACTAAATAGACTCTGTTTATAGAATTACCAGAGGAGGTTAAAATCATATGCCCCGCCTAATTACCTGACAGCCCAATCATGCAGCAAAATAGTTAATTCAAGATTACTCTTGACACATGCCTACTGAAATTATGCAGTAATTTTTCAACTCCCATATGAATTTTGACAGTGAAAATTCATAACATTTCTAGTGTGTTACACGCTATATTCTGGAAATTTTCCAAGCTAAGAATTATTTGGCAAAAAGATGCATGTTTATACCTTCAAATAAGCTAAGAATGATTTTGTCTGTAGATACCAAGCACGTAATGAATCCAGACAAGAAAAATAATACTAATTTAGAAATCAAATCATTGCCTATAACAAAATTCCAACCGCATAATAGATAGAGCTGCCCTCTAGAGACATCATTTATAAAATGCAAATGCAATGATAAAATTCTTAGAAATTTACCGGCACTTGTTACTAAAGATCAGTCTTTGAAGCCAGATTTCCCTTTCAGAAAGCCCAAAATCCTTCTTCCGATATAATACGTAAATTATACAAAGGCAGAAAATACCATAAATTAATGAAGTTTTCGATCATACAAAGGCAGAAAATTAAAATACGTACTTTATAAGAAAGCCCTAACCCAACAGCGAAAGCCCTAACCCAGCTCGCCGTCAGCTTCCTGCACCCAGCATCCACCGAATCTCGATTCTCCACAGAAACCACAGAAGGGTTTATGCACTAATTTTTGCGAGAAGAAAGGCCCAGAGCCAGCATCAAAATTACCGTCTAACTAGGTAAGAGATTCATCTAGGGCATGCTTGGAATCTTCTTTGGAGAGGTAGACTGAAACCTTGATGGTAGAGGCATTGAAACCGTAGTAAAAAAATTCCTATTAAGCTTCGAAGAAGGAGAAAGTAGTCGTGGATTTGAGACAGAGTTGGGGAAGTCATGGAGTTGAGAGAGAGAGAGAGAGTCGTAGAGAGAGAAGAAAATAGATGTAAAGCTCGTTTTAATTTCAAATTTTCACTTGCGTGTTTTTTTTACATAGATAACATTTTTTTTTAAAACGTTATCATTTTGAAACCAAAAATTACCCTTATAAATATATAACGTTTTTTTTTCATATGTATGTACAACGTTTTGTTAAAAAACGTTGTAAAAAAAAATACCATAACGTTTTTTTATAAAAATGTCATCTTTCAAGTGTTGTTTTTTTATGGTTTTGTACTAGTGGTTTCTGGGTAACCCAAAAAACCCAGCAGGCCTCTGATAATAACTTTGCAAGCTTGGATCTTGCTGTTATATGATGTTATGGCCATGGAACTTGTTTGTGATTATAATATTACACTAATACTGCAATCATAACCCACTAGCAAGCCCAGAAATATAATAACCAAAGATTAAACAGTGGTCAAACTAGTAACCTTGTGCACCGGCATGAAGAGCTGGGTTTAGGCTCAAGAACGGGAAGAACACCTATAGTGACAGTTATGTCGCTATAGGCACCCCTTCAGAGATAATTTCTTAATAAATTAATTATTTTAATTAATAAATAGATAAAAATAATTTTTAATTATTAAAAATACAAAATAAATTCTTAAAAATTATTTTAAAGCCTGAAAATTAGTTTTTAATTATTCTGAATATATTTCATAAATATTTAATATTTTTAGAATATTAATGATATTTAATTTATTTAATTAAAATATTAAATAAATTATTTAAAAATAATTTTAATACACCAAAAATTATATTATGGCATAAGAAAAAATTTTAAGTTATTTTTAATGACTTTTAATATTTTGTGATGAATTTTATTAATTAAGTAATATTAATGGTGATTAATTTATTTAATAAATATATTAAATAAATTATGAAAAAATAGAATTAATGATTTAAAAATCATATAAAAATGATTTAAGTATTATAAAAATATTTTAAGTTATAAAATATAACTTTTGATATTTTATCAAGAAAATATTAATATTTTAATATTAATGGCAATTATCGGATAATGAATTTAATTGTTTAAAAATCATATAAATATGATTTTAAGGTATTAAAAATACTTTGAGATATTATAAAATATATTATAATATTATGAGATGATTTTTATTAATATTTAGTATTAAATAAATATTAATGATAAAGGAATTATGTGGTATTTAATTCTTATAAATACGATATTAATGATTGAAAATTTATGATAAATAGTAATAATTATTTAAAAATTATTACGAGCTTATGAAAAATATTTGACCGATAATAAAATTATCTAAGATAATTGTAAAGTGTATGGTAGAGTTTAATTAAATTTAAACTCGATAATTATCTGACTAGACCGTCGAGATGTCAGAGTTTTACCGAACTCGACTCAGACTGTAAAAGTTTGACTTGATATTAGGTCTTATATGTGTTATAGACTGATAGGGTTATGTGATAATATATTTAGGTTATTTTAAATACTGTGATGATATTATTCTAATTTGTATATCGATATTATTTATATATTAGGTCTTCAAACAAAGATTATTAAATTGCGTAATGCTAATCAACGGTTCAGGCAAGATTTTCTTGACTCAACCTCGAGTTGTTTCATTCAAATATACTTATGGTTAATCATTACTGATTTTCATGTCTAAGACTTATTAAATTGCACTCTGTGCATAATGCACGTATTCATCAGGTATGAAAGGCTGATCACCTTCATTACCATTTGGTCCATATATATATATATATATATATATATATATATATATATATATATATATATATGTTCATGTTCAATGCTCATTCTGCTATGTAAAATTCGTTCACGCTAGTTCGCAATTATATTGTAGAACTGTAGCCACCTTTTGTTCAATTCTTTCAATCATGATATATCCTTAATTTATTGAACCTAAACTTGCTAGGCAAACTTATTGTTCACCCTTACTATATCATGAATAAGATTGTAGATTAAGACGAATACGTCGAATACAAGAAAGAACAAAGCCAAGTCTAGCTTGGAATTATTATGTGCAGCTAGAATTGTAATAGTATAGTATGATAATAACATTGTATGACAGATAGGATAGTGAATTGTGTATTATGTGAAGGTTACTCGACCTTGGGGTTAGTGTGTAAATGTATTGTATAAATAATTTATGTTTATATCTTACGCAATAGTGATAGAATGATTGTACCAGATCCGTGGTGATTTAGGACCCGAATTTGGGGCTCTCACAATTGGTATCAAAGCTATAAGTATGAATTTGGGAAGAGCCCCGAGCCTTTTGCTGGTGACATCCCTTTAAGGGAAGGCACCGAAGCCAGACTTTCCGTAGGGGACGCCGAGCCAGTCGGTAGGAAGTTGATAGGTATCACTGTGGGGTGCTATGGTTGGAAGTACCATGAGTGTCACAATTGGTATCGAAGTTGTAGGTTATGAATCTTAGGTAGGAATATCTGAGACTAATAACCGCAGTAATTAGGATAAGTACTAACTCAAATAGAGTTAGTGTGTCGGTAAGATTCAAAGATGAATCTCGGCGAGTTATAAAGATACGGAGTTCCCTAACTCTAATAATAAAGGAGAACAATAAAGATGAATAGATAGAGTCTAAAAGACTAAAAGTACATGGATAAGAGATCTTAAAATAAAACGATCAAGACATAGAAACGAATCGTAATATATACGATGAGATCACCCCGTGATCTGATAAGGTGATAATAGAGAAAAGAATCAAGCGAATGATTGAAAAGTTTACAGTAAGATTGATGTGCGTCAGTTGTACTATGAATTGGTACATATTCAGGAAAGGATTATGAATACGAGTTGAATAAAAGTCGTATTCAAAAGGGAGTTAAGATTAGGTTTGTATCGCGCTATTTGCTATATGCATGTTAAGAGGGTGATTCCTTTCTCATGTGTATATAAGATAGATAGGGTATAGGTAGAGAATATAAGGTTAAGTACGAGTTCTTAAAACTCATACTTATGATACGTTCGTGACTCGTAATTATATGAAATATTTATATACCCCTCAGTGAATGGACACCAAAGGTCTGACTCGGACAATTTCTTAAACTCATATGATTATGGAAAGTTCCTGAACTCATGAGTGTGGTTTGACGAACTGGGAAGAATTAAGTGTGAATAGAATATTGATGATAATAGGAATAGATAGATTATTAAGCAATTGATCATTAGTGGAGACATAAGTTTTCCAAATCTTCTAGCTATGCTAAACTCGAAATTTTTGACATCAAGCTAAAAACACATTATATGCTTTTGGAAAATGAATTTTTATTCTCAACTTCTAGTAATCATTGTGTATGAGTGGACTTCGGGCCACCGACACATCGTTACCAGTTGAGATGCTAAAACAAATTTACAATGATTTTTGGAACGATTTAAAGTATAGTCTATGCTACTTGTTTCGGCTAGACGATAATGGTTTGAAATATTAAAATATATTTTTATTTATCACTTATGTACCATATACCCTAGTGTAGAGATGATAAAAAGTTGATGGAGTTGTAATACATGAATACTTAGTGTTGAATTTGACCTAAAATCGTTATTCCACTATGGTATGATATGTTATGACAAAGTCATGCGATGACGACATCCTCAAACAGACTGTTAATACAGTACGGCATCATGATGTCATTTTCAAACTAATTTTAAAATTTTAATTTGCTAACGGGGTTTGGCTATACCTAAATCTTTCGATTTAATGAAATTATTGATTTGAGTCTAAGCTATTTGATTTGGCTAGACTAACGTTTATAAAATTCTAAGCGTTCTTTGAAAAAATTTCAGAACCAAATTGTTTTGGTGCGAAACTCCTTATAGGCATGAGAGTCGTCTATGGAAATTCAACACCATGAATAATTTACAAGCCATGTACAGCTACAAATGTTCATCACGGGAACCGAATCAATCTAGATTCAAGAGACTGAATCTGTGATCACATGATTCCTAGGCTCACATAATGTGACAATTAATATGAAAGCTGTAAACATTTATATATATATATATATATATATATATATATATATATATATATATATATATATACAATCAACCACCACGAAGCACCTCCATGGGGATTGAGAAAATGTAAATAAAGCTGTAAAAGCAATCAACCGCCATGAAGTAAACTCCAGGCGGGACGAAATATAAATAAAGCAATAAAACCCAATAAACCACCACGAAGCACCTCCATGGGTGATTGAAAAAATATAAATAAAGTTGTAAAAGGGATCAACCGCCATGAAGTAAACTCCAAGCTGGACGAAATGTAAATAAAGCAATAAAAGGCCACGAAGTAAACACCAGGTCAGATTGAAATGTATATATATATATATATATATATATATATATATATATAGCGATAAACGCACTGGATATATATCGATCCAGGCTCGTTTCGTTAATTCGCGTTCGAGGATATATATATATATATATATATATATATATATATATATATATATATATATATAGATGAGTAGATTATTTAGATCCAACTCCTCAGTTAGCAACAGGTCAGCTTTGCCTCCTATTCCGGACATAGTTAACCAAGAAGAACATAGTTATGAAAACATTAGTCAAGCCTTACATAATTGGAACATTCCTAGAGTTTCTCCCAGAGAAATTTATCAGTCAACATTTTTGGATAATTTTAAAACTGACTATAATGTTAAGACAGTTGAAAGAGTTTATGCAATTAATAAAGAATATGAAAATTGTAGTCTTTTATCTCCTGATGTCATTAAAAACATAGGAAAAAGGGTTATAATTTTATTCATATAGGTCAAGTTCAAATTGTAGTTAAACCACTTAACATTAAAGAAATAAATTCAAGTATCTATCTTTGTTTAAGAGATGCCATATTTTTAAATTATCACCCTAGTATAATTGGCATTGTGGAAGCAAGTCTGCATGATGGTCCTATCCATTTTGATTGCTTTCCTGATTTTACATTAAGCCTTAGTGATCATAATTTATTAAAAGCCTTGACATTAAATATTAAAACTGTTGGTGAGATTACTCATATGATTGAGGGATCTCAACCCCCTACTTTGATTTATAGGATCTATTACAAGACCATGAAAATGAACTTGAACGTTCATTCTCTTAATAAGAGTCCTAAAGATCAAACAGTCTTAATTCAAAGTTCAACTAGTAACACTAATGTTCATATCCCGAGAACCATCCTCTGAAAAGACATTACCTTACCTAGTCAATGGACTTTGCCCAGTGAAATACCCCAGCAACCCGTAGTTAATAACTTATTAAATGTCGAAAATATTACTCAATTTTATGATGGAATTGTCAAAATAAGTTTTGAACGTTCTAATCGCCCAGTTATCACAGAAGATTTTGTTAGTTCTTCAGCACCTTCGGTTCATACTCGAAGAGATACTGAAGTACTTAGTAACCCTTCTATCAGAGATATTAAATTAAAAGGAGTACTTAATCAAGGTCAAGCTAGTCACCCCTGTTATACTCAAAAGAATCCTATAGAGGAAGAAGATTCTTCTTCTCAGACGTCTTCAGAGTATCCCACTCAATCTGACTTTAATGCACCTATTAATAAGCAATTAAGAGTCATTAAAAAGGAATTTGTGTTAGATTGGGATAACCTAGTTAAAGATTTTAATTCTAAATCTAATAAAGAAAAAAGATATCTATTTAGATCTAATCATCCTATTGAAAAGAAAAGAGATAAAATAGTTAATAGGTGGAAAAGATTTATTAAAAACAACGAATTAAACATTACTTTTTATAATTGGTATAAACAATATCAAAGTAAATGTAGTGTTATAACTAAAACACAGTGGATTAGAGAAGATAAATCAAAAATTTCCTCTTGTCATCCACCTTTAGAAACAATTCTAATTCTAGTTAAGAACGCTTCAGTCATTGCTAGTCCATTTAAAATCTCCGATGGTAATAAAGATGATAAAAAAATTATTGAGCAAAATAATTATACTAATCAATACCTAGCAACCCTAGGAAAACAGTTAGATAAGATTGAAGAAAAATTTGAAGAGTCAGTCATCAAAAAACTAGATTCAAAAATTGAACAACATTTATTAAAATTTCCTGAAAATAGGTACAAGTTAGGTTTACCTAACAAAGATAATGAACTTAGCAATATAATAGATAAATTATTTAAAAAATTAAAAAACGAAGCCAGTTCAAGTGGTACTATAGCTCAAATTGATCAGATCCAGTTATCTGATAATGAAAGCGATAGTCCTTCGAATTCAGATCTGTCAGATACAGTTTTCGACCTTAATGATCAGTTGAATAAATTAACTGTTAGTAACACTAGTATTACCAGAAATTGGTATTCTAAATCATATATCTATGGTAGCCAATAGCTATATAACTAAATTTAATAATTTGTCTCAACCGGACATTGTTGAGTTATTAGCTAGTTTTCGCATCAGCCGGATATATATATATATATATATATATATATATATATATATATATATATATATATATATATACAGCAAGGATCAGGTCCGGGAGTCTGTACAGACATGTTTTGTTATATGTATCCAAATCACACCCAAAACACTATATTATGAAAAAAATTCCAGTTTCATAAAATATTATACTCTTTTTAGTTGTTTTAAAAAAAAAGTAAAAAAAAAAGTTCGTATTTTAACAAAATACGGGAGTTCGGACCTGATTCGCTCAATCAAACAGAGTTTGATGGCAACAACATACATATACGTATTTATATATATATATATATATATATATATATATATATATATATATATATATATATATATATATAGTAAACGCTCTGGATGTAAATCCTGGCACATCGAACAGAGTTCAACCATAGTTTATATATAAGTATATATATAAAAGTACTAAACGCTCCGGATGTAAATCCAGGCTCATCGAACAGAGTTCGACCACAGTTTATATATAAGTATATATATAAAAGCAATAAACGCTCCGGATATAAATCCGGGCCCAATCGAGGCATAACTCGATAATGTTAGTCCATATATATATATATATATATATATATATATATATATATATATATATATATATATATACCAAAAGAAATAAAAGCCACAGACCGAAGTCCGGGCATACACACGCAACACGACTCTCAACGTGAAGAACTGTGTGTGCACAATAGTGGAGAAAGGCTTTAAAAAGTGTAAGAAGGTTTATAGTGGACTGCCAAAGAACACTTCAATAGATTTAAATGGATGAGCACTCGGCTCTCGCCTATAAAAATATAGCAATATAGAAACTCACAAGTGTTTAAAATGAGAAAGCACTCAATTTATAGTGTGTATAGAGCAAATTGGACAGGGCTTCCTTGCCTTTTCTCTATGCAAAATGTCTACCCCAAGCCCTCTACTTATAGAGGGGGGAGCCGCAGGTATACCTAAGGCTGCCCGGGCTGCCCTGGTGTGACGCCCCCAAAATTAGGTATACATCACCCATCTTGGGTCGCCAGATACATGGTACTAAATACAAATACAACTTAATAATACAACTGTCGTGTACAATACGACCAAACATAATCTGTGAGTTTGAATACAAATATTATCTTCTAGAGAGTATCCATACTCAAAAGGAGTCCTCATTACAATTATTATCACACTATTACATAGAATAGTGAGGACTACTAATACTATCATCTGGTTCATCACTCCGTTCCCCGACTCGTCCCAACTATATTCTCATGTCCTGAAGAGAACAGTGAAAGAAAGGGTGAGCTCAACTAGCCCAGTAAGAAATATTATGACAAAGATAATGCAAAATAAATTATCATTAGCCTTCAACAGTGTTAAACTGATAAAATATAACGAACATCAAGTTTAACTGCAGCGGAACAAGCAATCCATTAAAAGAGTCAAGTAGAAAATAAAATCTACTATCTTCTATGATTTAAACGGTTTTTCAACACTGTTATCGCTGAGACTCAGCTTAATAAAATAATCCACATCATCGAATCACCCCTGCACTACGGCCAAGGATATTCGTGTATTCATTAATGGTCATGATCATGCCAACAACTGTCCATCAATGCACTACGGGCCAATGGGGACTTTTACCACATCATTTGTAACATTACGGTCATGATTATACCGAATAATCCCTGGTCATAATCATACCAAGTCCATCTATGCTCTACAGGCCACAGATAACTTTCAACATTTTATAAACATGAGGATGATGACAATGATATAAGAATTCAATAAAACAAGTTCAAGAATTAATTTATCCAAGAATTAACAACGTCCAAATTGTTAACATGATACTGTTTTGTGGAGTAAAATTCAAGAATGCTTAGAAGAATATTTTCATAAAAAGATACTGGATGAACCGTAATTATCAAGGATATTCCACAAATTTTATGGAGTATAGAAGTCAAAACTTAACCAACTGAGTATAATAAAGAATGAAATAACAAAAGAAATCACCATGCATGCGATAGACCGCACAGACAGGTTATTCCAACAGAATAATAAATAATGGAACCAGGTCTGGCGTAAAACGCACAGACAGTATATTCCAACAGAATAATAATAAAGACGGAACCAGGTCCGGTGTAAAACACACAGACAGGATGTTCCAACAGAATAATAATAAAAACGGAACCAGGTCCGGTGTAAAATACACAGACAGGATGTTCCAACAGAATAATAATAAAGACGGAACCAGGTCCGGTGTAAAACACACAGACAGGATGTTCCAACAGAATAATAATAAAGACGGAACCAGGTCCGGTGTAAAACACACAGACAGGATGTTCCAACAGAATAATAATAAAGACGGAACCAGGTCCGGTGTAAAACACACAGACAGGATGTTCCAACAGAATAATAGAAGAATGCCACCAAGTATAGGGTAGACCGCGTATACAGGTTATTCCAACAGAATAATAAGAAATGGAATAACAACAGTTCTCTTCATGAATAAGAAAGAATAACACCCCTTACCGTTTTAAAGAAGAGCTGAAATAAGGAAGTAGTTAAGTAGCAGAATACTCTTCTTCTCTCTCTCTATAGTTTCTCTCTCTAGAGTTCAGTGAATTCGTAAGAAATAATGAAGGAATGACCTACTATTTATAGAAAAATAGAATGCATAGTAACTAATCTATGAACGGTCCAGATTGATTACTTTAATCTGACGGTCCATATTTAAAGAAAAATCTTTTGAATAAAATATAATATATTCTATTTATAGAATAACTTTAATAAAGTATTCTGTTTTATATAAAAAGATGTTTATGTTTTATTACGTTAATAATACGAATAAAACAAAACGTCATTATCGCTAAATAATTCATATTATTAACTGACAATAATTGAATCAAACTGAGTGACTTCTCACATAAGCATTAATAATCAATACCGTGTGCTACTATGCAACCACACGTATTACTGTATTTTTACTACTGAGTAGTTCAACAGTATCAATGGTAAAACTTCCGTCGTTATTTTTAATAAAATATTTTTGTCGTTTTCTCAATCCGACAATAATTCTGTTGTGGAGTCCACCAATGATTGTGCCGTTGTACGAATATTCCCTGTTAAAATGAATATTCTCCGACCAATCGAATATTATATAACAACTTGCGTACTTTATAAAATTTATAAATATTACCCACAACTATAATATTATATCAAATTAACTCCATAATATTCAAAAATGATATTTATAGAAAATTTATCTTTATTTATAAAAGTTGGGGTCTTACAACCTCCCCTTCTTATGAAATTTCGCCATCGAAATTAGGGTACGTACCTGGTATGTCGAAGAGGTAAGGATACCTTGATTTTATTTCAGATTCTAATTCCCAAGTCATTTCCTCAATATCGTGGTTTCACCACAAAACTTTGACTTGAGGTATAACCTTGGAGCGTAGAATATGTTTCTTCTTATCCAAGATTTGAACAGGAACTTCTTCATACGTCAAATCCTCCGCTATTTTGTCCGATTCTAACTTAATAATGTGGTTCTGGTCTTCCACATATTTGCGTAACATGGATATGTAAAAAACGTTATGAACACGAGACATACTTGGCAGTAAAGCAAGTCTATAAGTCACAGTTCCTACTCGATCGAGGATTAAAAATGGACAGATAAATCGAGGATTGAGCTTTCATCTATTTCCAAATCTCATAACTCCTTTCCATGGAGCAACACGTAAGAACACATGATCTCCTACATCAAATTCCACGTCCTTTCGATGAAGATCAGCATAACTCTTTTGTCGATCTTGTGAGATTTTTATATGTTGTCGGATCGTTTAAATCTTTTCTGTAGTCATACGTACCAACTCTGGTCCCAACAATGTTGCTTCACCCACCTCATCCCAGCATACTAGAGAACGACATTTTCTTCCATACAATGCTTCGAATGGAGCCATGCCAATACTTGCTTGATAACTGTTGTTATAGGAAAACTCCACCAATGGTAAGAACTTGTCCCAACTTCCCTTGAAGTCAAGGACACAGAGTCTTAATAAATCTTCTAGAGTTTGAATAGTCCTCTCTGATTGTCCATCCGTCTGAGGATGATATGCCGAACTAAATCGTAAATCTGTGCCCATAGCTTTTTGTAAACTAACCCAAAATCGTGAAGTGAATCTTGGGTCTCGATCAGAAACTATGGATACTGGCATACCATGCAGTCTTACAATCTCGTTTATGTACATACGAGCAAGACGTTCAAGTGTATAAGTTTCTCGTATCGGTAAGAAATGAGCAGACTTGGTCAATCTATCAACAATGACCCAAATCGCATCAATACCTTGAGAAACCCTAGGAAGACCGGTAACAAAATCCATGGTAATGTGCTTCCACTTCCATTTTAGAATTTCAAGTGGTTGTAATGGACCTTTTGGTACTTGATGCTCCGCTTTGACTCGTTGACAAGTTAAACACCTCGAGATAAACATCGCTATCTCTCTCTTCATATTGCTCCACCAAAATGTATGACAAAGATCATGATACATTTTGGTACTTCCAGGATGGATTGCAAACGGTGTGTTGTGCGCCTCTTACTTCTGGCATAGCACCTTCTTGCACTTTCTTCCTCATACGCATTAGCTCCAGGTCTGTAGCTTGAGCAGCTTTAACTTTATCGATTAAAGTTAGTTCTACTCGTATATTCGTCATCATCACATCGGTCCCTGAAGTCTTTAACTCTATCTCTATCCTTTGCAAGTCACACAAAATGGGCCTTTGTGTTGACAATATCGCACTCGTACTTGCATATGATCTTCTACTCAATGCGTCAGCTACCACGTTCGCTTTTCCAAGATGGTATTGAATGGTATGATCATAATCTTTCAACAGTTCAAGCCAACGTCGTTGTCACATGTTGAGTTCCTTTTGAGTGAAGAAATATTTGAGGCTTTTATGATCCGTAAAGATCTCCACCTACTCCCCATACAAGTAATGCCTCCAAATTTTAAGTGCAAAGACAATAGTTGCCAACTATAGATCATGAGTAGGATAATTCCTCTCATATTCCTTGAGTTGTCTTGATGAATAGGCTATGACTTTTCCATGTTACATGAGAACGCATCCCAACCCTTTGCTCGAAGCATCACTGTAGATGACAAATCCCTCCGAGCCAGATGGTATTGCTAGAACAGGTGCTGAAATGAGTCTCCTCTTGAGTTCTTGAAAACTCTTCTCACATTCTTCGGTCCAACCGAACTTTATATCTTTTCGAGTCAGCTGAGTTAATGGAGTAGCGATTCGAGAAAATCCTTCCATGAATCTCTGATAATAACCAGCTAAACCAAGAAAGCTACGTACTTCGGTCACTGATTTAGGTTGCTCCCAGCTTTGAATAGCTTCAATCTTTGCCGGGTCAATCGATATTCCATGACTTGATACTACGTGCCTAAGGAATGCTACCTCCTCCAACCAGAACTTGCATTTCTTCAACTTGGCATAAAGCTTGTATTCACGAAGCTTTTGGAGTACCAGCCTCAAGTGTTGCTCATGATCTTCACGACTTTTGGAATAAATAAGGATGTCATCAATAAAGACAACCACAAAGTGATCCAAATATTCCTTGAATACCCGGTTCATCATATCCATGAAGGAAGCAGGAGTATTAGTCAATCCAAAGGACATGACTAGGAATTCATAATGCCCGTACCGAGTTCTGAAAGCCGTCTTTGGAATATCCTCAGTTCTAACCTTCAGCTGATGATATCCAGAACGAAGATCGATCTTTGAAAAGAATTGTGCTCCTTGCAACTGGTCAAACAGGTCATCAATACGTGGCAATGGGTACTTATTTTTGATGGTGACATCATTCAACTCCTGATAATCAATACAAAGTCGCATACTTCCATCTTTCTTCTTCACGAATAGCACATGAGCACCCCAAGGAGAAGTACTAGGACGAATAAAGTCAATGTCTAACAATTCCTACAGTTGGATCTTTAACTCCTGAAGTTCAATAGGAGTCATTCGATATGGAAATTTGGAAATGGGTTTTGTACTGAATTCAAGGTCGATACAAAATTCAATTTCACGCTCTGGGGGTAGGCCAGGAAGTTCTTCAGGGAATACGTCAGGGAATTTATTAACAATAGAAATATCATTCAAAACTGACGTATTTTTGTTTAGATCCGTGACATGAGCTAAGAAAGCTTGACATCCGTTTTCAATAAACGAATAGCTTTATGGCTTGAGATGACATCGATTAATTTTAATGGTTTGGTTGCTTGAATTCGCATAATAGGTCGATTAGGAATATGAAAGCTAACAACCTTACGAAAATAATCAAATTTTGCATGATGAGTAGTTAACCAATCAATCCCTAGAATCACGTCAAATGCAAGTATTTTTAATGAAATCAGATCGACAGGTAATGTGTGGGTACCAACTTGAACCAAACAAGACTTATAAATCGTGGATGTAATGAAGGTTTCTCCCAATGGAGTTTCAATAGATAAATCAAAGTCTAATTTCTCCGGAGTCAAATTTAATCGATGAGCGCAAGTAGGAGAAATAAAAGAATGGGTAAAAACGGTATCAAATAAAGTATAGACTTCGTTAGAGTTTATGATAAGCTTACCCGTGATGACCTCATTCGGGTTCCTTACTTTCTGGGAGGTCACAACAAACGTTCTCCCTTGCACTACCGGTTTTAACTTTTTTGGGACGGCCTTTGGTGTCTCCATCTTGGCTGAACTTGTTTTTGGTAAACGACAAAATCGAGCTAAATGACATTCTCTTCCACAATTATAACATACTTTAGACGGCATCGTGCAGTTTGGACTGATGTGCCCCTCCCCTCCGCATTTGAAACATATGATAGGTGGTCGTTCTCCTTCCTTAACAACGGGTACTGTTGCTGACGTCTTTCCATCATTGTTGAATCTCCTCTTCTTAAAATAACCAGTCTTATTGTTTTGGCCCTGATTACCACCGAAGTGGTTAGCATTTCTGGCCTGTTGGTTCTCTCCACGCTTGTTGTCACCGCTTCGATGACTGCTCTCACTGGTATTATCAGTTTGCCGACTGCTCTCTTTTGGTTGCGTTGACTCGTTATCGCGCTCCACTAACTGAGCCCTATTCACAACATCTGAATACAAACACAGTTTATGAGAAATAAGATGTTGACGTATCTCATGTTTCAAACCTCGCAAAAATATTCGCGTCATTCGCTCTTCATTATCCACCAAGTGGGACGCAAACCGGGACAACTCAGCAAATTTAGCCTCATACTGCGACACGGTCATATTATTCTACTCCAATTTGATGAACTCCACCTCCTTCATGTGACGAACACTTTCAGGAAAGTATTTGTCACTGAATAGCTCTTGGAACTTCTCCCAAGACATCTTCAGTGCGGCAGGTTGAGTACGCTTAATCGATTCCCACCAGTAATCTGCCTCTCCTCGCAACATAAAGGCGGCAAAGGGAACCTTTTGCTCCTCGGAGCATCCCAAGACATCAAATATCTTGGTAATTTGCTTTATCCATGTTTCCGCTATAAGTGGTTTTGGCTCTCCCTTAAACTCTGGTGGTCCCAGCTCCTTGAACTGTTTAGCGGTGACCGTCCGAGAGTTTTTAGTATTTCCACCTATATTTTGGATAGGAGCCGCTCTCGCCTGCTGTTGCATGAACTGCATAAAGTTTCTGAACATTCCATGATTCATCATCTGGTCAGTGTTGTTGTTTGCATGAGGATTGTCACCTTCTTGATGCACATTATCCTGATTATTGATATGTGGTGAATCAACAGTCGCCTGTGCTCCATTGCTATTCTCAACATTCTCAGATGCCATTTTTAGATACTGCCACAAAATAAAAGTTTATTGATATGTCATATATTATCCTTATATTATGACCGACAAATTAAATACCATGCAAATAAACTTAGGTAGGTCATACTAGCGAAGGAATTCCTCGTCTCTCCCCTCCTAGTTCTATTCTCACATCTTAGCCAGGGATCATATCCCTAAGCTCTGATACCAACTGTGACGCCCCCAAAATTAGGTATACATCACCCATCTTGGGTCGCCAGATACATGGTACTGAATACAAATACAACTTAATAATACAACTGTCGTGTACAATACGACAAAACATAAACTGTGAGTTTGAATACAAATATTATCTTCTATAGAGTATCCATACTCAAAAGGAGTCCTCATTACAATTATTATCACACTATTACATAGAATAGTGAGGACTACTAATACTATCATCTGGTTCATCACTCCGTTCCCCGACTCGTCCCAGCTATATTCTCATGTCCTGAAGAGAACAGTGAAAGAAAGGGTGAGCTCAACTAGCCCAGTAAGAAATATTATGACTAAGATAATGCAGAATAAATTATCATTAGCCTTCAACAGTGTTAAACTGATAAAATATAACGAACATCAAGTTTAACTACAGCGGAACAAGCAATCCATTAAAAGAGTCAAGTAGAAAATAAAATCTACTATTTTCTATGATTTAAACGGTTTTTCAACACTGTTATCGCTGAGACTCAGCTTAATAAAATAATCCACATCATCGAATCACCCCTGCACTACGGCCAAGGATATTCGTGTATTCATTAATGGTCATGATCATGCCAACAACTGTCCATCAATGCACTACGGGCCAATGGGACTTTTACCACATCATTTGTAACATTACGGTCATGATTATACCGAATAATCCCTAGTCATAATCATACCAAGTCCATCTATGCACTACAGGCCACAGATGACTTTCAACATTTTATAAACATGAGGATGATGACAATGATATAAGAATTCAATAAAACAAGTTCAAGAATTAATTTATCTAAGAATTAACAACGTCCAAATTATCAACATGATACTGCTTTGTGGAGTAAAATTCAAGAATGCTTAGAAGAATATTTTCATGAAAAGATACTGGATGAACCGTAATTATCAAGGATATTCCACAAATTTCATGGAGTATAGAAGTCAAAACTTAACCAACTGAGTATAATAAAGAATGGAATAACAAAAGAAATCACCATGCATGCGATAGACCGCACAGACAGGTTATTCCAACAGAATTATAAATAATGGAACCAGGTCTGGCGTAAAACGCACAGACAGTATATTCCAACAGAATAATAATAAAGACGGAACCAGGTCCGGTGTAAAACACACAGACAGGATGTTCCAACAGAATAATAATAAAGACGGAACCAGGTCCGGTGTAAAACACACAGACAGGATGTTCCAACAGAATAATAATAAAGACGGAACCAGGTCCGGTGTAAAACACACAGACAGGATGTTCCAACAGAATAATAGAAGAATGCCACCAAGTATAGGGTAGACCGCGTATACAGGTTATTCCAACAGAATAATAAGAAATGGAATAACAACAGTTCTCTTCATGAATAAGAAAGAATAACACCCCTTACCATTTTAAAGAAGAGCTCAAATAAGGAAGTAGTTAAGTAGCAGAATACTCTTCTTCTCTCTCTCTATAGTTTCTCTCTCTAGAGTTCAGTGAATTCGTAAGAAATAATGAAGGAATGACCTACTATTTATAGAAAAATAGAATGCATAGTAACTAATCTATGAACGGTCCAGATTGATTACTTTAATCTGACGGTCCATATTTAAAGAAAAATCTTTTGAATAAAATATAATATATTCTATTTATAGAATAACTTTAATAAAGTATTCTGTTTTATATAAAAAGATGTTTATGTTTTATTACGTTAATAATACGAATAAAACAAAACGTCATTATCGCTAAATAATTCATATTATTAACTGACAATAATTGAATCAAACTGAGTGACTTCTCACATAAGCATTAATAATCAATACCGTGTGCTACTATGCAACCACACGTATTACTGTATTTTTACTACTGAGTAGTTCAACAGTATCAATGGTAAAACTTCCGTCGTTATTTTTAATAAAATATTTTTGTCGTTTTCTCAATCTGACAATAATTTTGTTGTGGGGTCCACCAATGATTATGCCGTTGTACGAATATTCCCTGTTAAAACGAATATTCCCCGACCAATCGAATATTATATAATAATTTGCGTACTTTGTAAAATTTATAAATATTACCCACAACTATAACATTATATCAAATTAACTCCATAATATTCAAAAATGATATTTATAGAAAATTTATCTTTATTTATAAAAGTTGGGGTCTTACACCTGGGATCAGCGGGTCCCGCCGTCTCAAAGTACGTGCAAGCATGCAACGTGATGTCCGCTCAAACTTTTAGAACTTCAATCTGGGCATCCAATCGAGGTGTATAAGACCTTTCACGGCATGCTGTTGTCGAGAGCTACATAATGACATGGGATTAGAGGTTGTATGAAGTCTGGAAAATGGGACCATGCCCTTGGTCTTCAGGCTTCAAATTCTATCTGATGTGCTGTCTTGTGTAGTAGTCACTCGGGATTGGAGCTCTTTGGTTCTTGTAGGGCATTTTTATGTAGAATGTATGTATGAATGTTGAAACGGAGTAATATGGGATCGAGATGGAAAAATGATGATTCTACCCCTCACCGAGGTTATCTCCGGTTTGAGCTAATTTAGTGGTCGTTGCTCAAGGTTATCTCTGAGATTAGACTGCTGCAGGTGTTGACCGTCCTCAAGATTGTCTCTGAGGTGTGCTTGACCTCCCGGGGTTATCTCTGCACTTGGGGAATGAGTGCCTCGGGGCTATTGTCGAGTGTTGAAGCTAATTGCATGAGTTTGAAACAAGCATTTTTGGGGTTATCTCCAGAACTGCAACTACATGCCTCGGGGTTGTCTCTGAGGTTTGAACTGTAACGCCCCCAGAATAGGTATACATCACCCATTCTGAGTCGCCAAATACATGGTACATAGACAAATACAACTTCATTAATACAATTGTCGTGCAAAATACGACAACACATATACTGTGAGTTTAAATACAAATATTGTCTAATAGACAATATTCAAACTCAAAAGGAGTCCTCATTACAATTATTATCACACTATTTTATAAAATAGTTAGGACTCCTAACATAACTGTCTGGAAACATCACTCCACACCCCGACTAGTTCCCGCTATATTCTCACCTCTTGAGAAGAAAAATGGAACAAAAAGGAAAAGGGTGAGCTCAACTAGCCCAGTAAAAAATATTATGACTAAGATAATATACAACAAATTATCATTAGTCTTCAACAGGGAAAAATCTGATACAATATAATAGACAACAAGTTTTAGATCAACAACTGCAACGGAAACAACAATCCATTAGAAGAGTTAAGTAGATAATGAATTCTACTATCTTCTAAGATTTAAAAGTCCATCATCAATATTTTATCCCTGTAACATCAATCAGTATACATCTTGAATCAAATATTCATCTTTACACTATAGGCCAAAGATATTCATTTGTATCACCAGTTGGTCATGTTCGTCTCAACACCTGTTCATCTTTGCACTACGAGCCAAAGATATTCATCAGTTAATCATTCATGTTTGCACTACAGGCGAAAGATATTCAGTAATATCATCATTTAGGACTGAGGATGATGAAAAATATCTTAAAAAAAATGAATCCAGTTAGACAAAAGGTCAAATATTAGGGATTCGTACAACAGTTTATCCAAGTTCAAAAATACTCCATAATAATCAATTGTGGAGCAGAATTCAAAAATAAAGATCAAAACATGGATACAATCAAAGATAGTAACCATACTAGACATCTTAGACAAAGAAGAGAAAATTTTATTTTTTTGTGAATAGTGTTGTATTCGTGAGTAGTGTTGTATACGTGCATAGTGCCGTATACGTGAATAGTAATCCCGACACAAAAGGATAGAAATTCTACAACAAAAATCATATCAATATTTCAGCATAATGATATTGAAGTAAATATTATCATTTATGAAGAAAATAACATCCCTTACCTCAAAAGAACAGTACTTTTATCTGGAATATCGGATGTAATGTTGAAGGAAACTTGCACTGAATAGCAACTCTCAAAGTATCTAAATAATCACAAAATACGCTCGATTATATATATATATATATATATATATATATATATATATATATATATAGAAAACTTATTTTTGGTGTGATTTTCAATTCTAGCTAAGCACCCTATTTATAGAAAAATGCTAGAAAGCCAAAGCAGACTAAATTAATGAAATATTAATTTATCAAAAAAAATTTCTACACACACATTCTTGACCAATATATTAGCCACCATAAGTGGGGCCTACGAAAATATTTATTTATCATATAAATTAATAATTAATTATTCACAAATAATATTACAGAATCACAATATGACAACCAGGTCGTTCACAGGAAAGAGTGGACTTTCCGATAAGGATTTCTCCTTACTGGCGTACAATTAGGTGACCAAACCTCTCCTTAGATAGAACTTCCTTAGACATTGCCAACAATATTATCTAATAATATTATTCAAATAATATGAATTATTGATTTGATAATGAAAAATACTGTGCAGTGACAATTATTGAAACAACAATAATATAAAATATCAACGTAGCAATTATTGAATCAATAAAATAAAATATTGAACAGTAATTAATGTAACAATTATTGAGTAGTGCCTTCTTATGTAAGAATCAATCATTCAAAAAAAATTGTACAATACCGTGTGCTACTGTGCAGCCACGTGTATTACTGTATTTTAACCACCGGGTATTCCAACAGTGTTAACGGTAATAATTACGATGTTATTTATAAAACCTCAAACTTGTCATTTTCTTCATCTGACCGTTTGCTATTATGGGGCCCACAAATGGCTGCACCGTCGTACGAATATTCTCCGACAACAAGAATATTCTACGACTAAACGAATATTCCCCAACAAAAATGAATATTTTATAACCACTTGCTTATTTTACAAAATTTGCACATTTCACTCATAACCAAAGCATCATATCACTTAACACCTTATTATTTCAAGATAAAGAATAGAGGAAATTCAATTTTATTTATTAAAAAGTTGGGGTCTTACAACCTCTAATCATTATGAAATTTCATCCTCGAAATTGACGTACGTACCTGATGTTTTGAAAGGGTGAGGATACCTCGCTTTCATTTCTAATTCCAACTCCCAGGTCATTTCTTCAATAGCATGGTTCCTCCACAAAACCTTGACTTGTGGTATAACCTTTGTGCGTAGGACATCCTCCTTTCTATCCAAGATCTTGATAGGTACTTCTTCGTACGTTAAATCTTTGGCTATCTCGTCTGGTTATAACTCAATAATGTGGTTCGGGTCTTTCACATATTTACGAAGCATAGATATATGAAAAATATTATGAACACGAGATATGCTTGGTGGTAATGCGAGTTTATAGGCCACATTTCCTATTCGGTCAAGAATCTCAAATGGACCAACAAATCATGGATTGAGCTTTCCTCTCTTTCCAAAACTTATAACTCCCTTCTATGGAGCAATACGTAACAATACATGATCACCAATATTAAATTCCACGTCCTTACGATGAAGATCCGTATAACTCTTTTGTCGATCCTGTGCGATTTGTATACGTTGTCGGATCATTTGGATTTTCTTTGTAGTCATACGTACCAACTCTGGTCCCAACAATGTTGCTTCTCCTACCGCTTCCCAACATACTGGAGATCGACACTTTCGTCCATACAACGCCTCGAATGGAGCCATGCCTATACTTGCTTGATAACTATTATTGTAAGAGAATTCCACCAATGGTAGGTACTTATCCTAACTCCCTTTGAAATCTAGGACACATAGTATTAATAGATGTTCAAGAGTTTGAATAGTCCTTTCTGATTGCCCGTCCGTTTGTGGATGGTATGCCAAACTGAATAGTAAATCTGTGCCCATAGCTTTCTGCAAGCTAACCCAAAATCATGAAGTAGATGTTGGGTCACGATTCGAAACTATGGATACTGGCATGCCATACAATCTCACAATCTCATTCACGTACATACGAGCAAGATGTTTAAGGGAATAAGTCTCCTGTATAGGCAATAAATGAGCAGGCTTGGTTAATCTATCAACAGTAAACCAAATCGCATCTATGTCTTGAGAAACCTTGGAAAGACCCGTAACAAAATCCATAGTAATGTGTTCCCACTTCTATTTTGAAATCTCAAGTGGTTGCAATGGACCCTTTGGCACTTAATGCTCCGCCTATACACGTTGACAAGCTAAACACCTCAAAATAAACTCTGCGATCTCTCTCTTCATATTGTTCCACCAAAATGTATGTCGAAGATCATGATACATTTTAGTACTCCCAAGATGGATTATAAATGGTTTGTTGTGTGCCTCCATCATGATTCTATGCTTCAAGTCAGAATCGTTAGGAATGCAAAGTCTGGAGTTGACTCGAAGTATTCCTTCTTCATTGATTCTTGCTTCTGGAATAATACCTTCTTGCACTTTCTTCTTCATACGCATCAGCCCCGGGTCTGTAGCTTGAGCAGCTTTAACTTTATCGATTAAAGCCGGTTCTATTCGTATGTTTGATATCATCACATGGGTACTTAGAGCCTTTAACTCTATCTCCATCCTTTGTAAGTAGTACAAAATTGGTCTTTGTGTTAACAACATCATACTCGTACCCACATACGATCTTCTACTCAATACGTCAGCTACCACGTTTGCTTTTCCAAGATGGTATTGGATGGTATGGTTGTAATCTTTCAATAGCTCGAGCCAACGTCTTTGTAGCATGTTGAGTTCCTTTTGGGTGAAAAAATATTTAAGGCTCTTATGATCCGTATAAATCTCTACTTTCTCCCCATACAGGTAGTGTCTCCAGATCATGAGTAGGATAATTCCTCTCATATTCTTTGAGTTGTCGCGAGATATAGGCTATGACTTTCCTATGTTACATGAGAACACATCCTAACCCTTTGCCTGAAGCATCGCTGTAGATAACAAATCCATCCGAACTAGATGGTATTGTCAGAATAGGTGCCGAAATGAGTCTCCTTTTGAGCTCTTAGAAACTCTTCTCGCATTCCTCGTTCCAACTAAAATTTGTATATTTCTGAGTTAGTTGAGTTAACGGAGTAGCGATTTGAGAAAATTCTTCCACGAATCTCCGATAATAATCAGCTAAGCCCAGAAAACTACGTAATTAGGTCACCGACTTCGGTTGCTCCCAACTTTGTATGGCTTCAATCTTCACCGGGTCAACAAATACTCCATGTTTTGACACCACGTTCCCAAGAAATGGTACTTCCTCAAGCTAGAACTTTCATTTCTTCAGCTTGGCATATAACTTGTTATCGCGAAGCCTTGGAAGTACTAGCTTCAAATGGTGCTCATGATCTTCACGGCTTTTGAAATAGATGATGATGTCATCAATAAAGACAACAATGAACTGATCTAAATATTCTTTGAACACACGGTTCATCATATCCATGAAAGTAGCAGGAGCATTAGTCAATCCAAAAGACATGACTAAAAATTCAAAATGCCCGTACCGAGTTCTGAAGGCAGTCTTTGGAATATCCTCAATTTTAATCTTCTGCTGATGATTTCCAAAACGAAGATTGATCTTTAAAAAGAATTGTGCTCCTTGAAACTGATCGAACAGGTCATCAATGCGAGGTAGCGGATACCTGTTCTTGATGGTGACATGGTTCAATTCCCGGTAGTCAATACAAAGTCACATACTCCCATCTTTCTTCTTTACGAATAAAACAGGAGCACCCCAAGGTGATGTACTAGGACGAATGAAACCAATGTCTAACAACTCCTGTAGTTGGGCCTTTAACTCTTGAAGTTCAGTAGGAGCCATTCGATATGGGGTTTTAGATATGGGATTTGTACCAGGTTCAAGGTCAGTAAAGAATTCAACTTCACATTCTGGGGGTAGACCGGGAAGTTCTTCAGGAAATACATCAGGAAATTCACTAACAACAGAAATATTATTCAAATCTGACGTGTTTTTGTTCAAGTCCATAACATGGGCTAAGAAAGCTTGACATCCATTTTTCAATAAATAAATGACTTTATAGCTTGATATGACAGTGATTGATTTTAGTGGTTTGGTTGCTTGAATTCGCATGACAGGTTGGTTTGGAATATGAAAACTAACAACCTTACGAAAATAATCAATTTTGGCATGATGAGTAGTTAACCAATCTATCCCTAAAATCACATCAAATGCAAGTATATTTAAAGAGATAAGATCAACAGGTAATGTGATGGTGCCAACTTGGATCAAGCAAGATTTATAAATAGTGGATGTAATGAAAGTTTCTCCTAACGGAGTCTCAACAGATAAGTCAAAGTCTAATTTCTCCGGAGTCAAGTTCAAACGTTAAGCATAAGCAGGAGAGAAAAAAGAATGGGTAGAACCGGTATCTAGTAAGGTATAAACTTCGCAAGAGTTTATGATTAGCTTACCCGTGATCACCTCGTTCGGGTTTCTCACGTTTTGGCCAGTCACGACAAATGCTCTTTCAGGAACCGCTGACTTTGACTTGTTCGGGACAGCCTTTGGGGTCACCATTTCCGCTGGACTTGGTTTTGCTACAGAACAATCTAGAGCTATATGTCCTTTATTTCCACAGTTATAACATACCTTGAATTGTTATGGGCAGTTTGGGCTGATATGTCCCTCTTTCCCGCATTTATAATAAACGACCGGTGATCGTTCTCCACCCTTAGAAACAGTTGATGCTAGTGCTGACGTCTTCACGTTATCATTGTTGTACCTTCTCTTTTTGAAATCTCCCCCCGACTCACTTCTTCTACTATCATGGCCACGATTACCACCAGAGTGGTTACCGCTTTTGTCCGAATGTTTTCCTCCACACTGGTTGTCATTGCTCCGATGACTGCTGCCACCGGTATGACCCTAGTTGTGCTCCATCGGTTGACCATACTCATCATCTCGCTCTAATAATTAAACAATGTTTACAATATCTGAATATAGAGAAATTTTTTGAGAGATAAGATATTGCTGAATTTCAGGTTTCAGACCTCTCAAAAACATCCGCGTCATACGTTCCTCATTCTCTACCAAATGAGGTACAAACCTGGATAACTCTGCGAACTTTGCCTCGTATTGGGACACAGCCATGTTGTTCTGTTCCAGTCTAATAGACACTACCTCCTTCATATGACAAATACTTTCAGGAAAGTACTTGTCATTAAATAGTTTCTGAAACGTTTCCCAAGACATATTGATTGTGGCTGGCTGGGTATGCTTCACAAACTTCCACCAGTAGTCTGTCTCACCACGGAACATAAAGGTGGTGAATGGAACCTTATGTTCCTCCGTGCATCCCAAGACATCAAATATCTTGGTAATTTGTTTAACCCACGTTTCCGCCTTGATCGGATCCGGCTTTCCCACAAATTCTGGTGGTCCCAACTTTTGGAACTGCTTAGCTATGACAAGCCACGTGTTGCTATCATTTCCACTAGTATTTTGTACATGAGTCTCCCTCGTCTGATTTTGCATGAACTGCAAAAAGCTTCTAAACATCCCATCATTCATCGTTTATTCGGTAATGTTGTTTATAGGAGGAATATTGCATTTCTGTTGCACGTTCCCCTGGTTAGTGATTAATGGTTTCTCCACAGTCTCATTCACTCCATTGTTAACATTCTCATCTGCCATTCTCAAATACTGTCATAAAACAAGGGTTAATTAAACAAATTAACATGCCACATATTATCCCTATATTATGACCGACCAAACAAATAAGCTTAGGTAGGACACACTAGTGAAGAATTTACATATCTCTCCTCTCTTAGTTCTATTCCCCGATCTCTACCAGAGATCATATCCCTAAGCTCTGATACCAACTGTGACACCCTCAGAATAGGTATACATCACCCATTCTGAGTCGCCAACTACATGGTACACAAACAAATATAACTTCATTAATACAATTGTCGTGCAAAATACGACAACGCATATATACTGTGAGTTTAAATACAAATATTGTCTAATAGATAGTATTTAAACTCAAAAGGAGTTCTTATTACAATTATTATCATACTATTTTATAAAATAGTGAGGACTGCTAACACAACTGACTGGAAATATCATACTATTTTATTCATCATATCCATGAAGGCAGCAAGAGCATTAGTCAATCCAAAGGACATGACTAGGAATTCATAATGCCCGTACCGAGTTCTGAAAGCCGTCTTTGGAATATCTTCAGTTCTAACCTTCAGCTGATGATATCCAGAACGAAGATCGATCTTTGAAAAGAATTGTGCTCCTTGCAACTGGTCAAACAGGTCATCAATACGTGGAAATGGGTACCTATTTTTGATGGTGACATGATTCAACTTCCGATAATCAATACAAAGTCGCATACTTCCATCTTTCTTCTTCACGAATAGCACAAGAGCACCCCAAGGAGAAGGACTAGGACGAATAAAGCCAATGTCTAACAATTCCTGCAGTTGGATCTTTAACTCCTGAAGTTCAATGGGAGCCATTCGATATGGGGCTTTGGAAATGGGTTTTGTACCGGGTTCAAGGTCGATACAAAATTTAATTTCACGCTCTGGGGGTAGGCCAGGAAGTTCTTCAGGGAATACGTCAGGGAATTTATTAACAATAGAAATATCATTCAAAACTGACGTATTTTTGTTTAGACCCGTGACATGAGCTAAGAAAGCTTGACATCCGTTTTTCAATAAACGAATAGCTTTATGGCTTGAGATGACAGCGATTGATTTTAATGGTTTGGTTGCTTGAATTCGCATAATAGGTCGATTAGGAATATGAAAGCTAACAACCTTACGAAAATAATCAAATTTTGCATGATGAGTAGTTAACCAATCAATCCCTAGAATCACGTCAAATGCAAGTATTTTTAATGAAATCAGATCGACAGGTAATGTGTGGGTACCAACTTGAACCAAACAAGACTTATAAACCGTGGATGTAATGAAGGTTTCTCCCAATGGAGGTTCAACAGATAAATCAAAGTCTAATTTCTCCGGAGTCAAATTTAATCGATGAGCGCAAGTAGGAGAAATAAAAGAATGGTTAGAACTGGTATCAAATAAAGTATAGACTTCGTTAGAGTTTATGATAAGCTTACCCGTGATGACCTCATTCGGGTTCCTTGCTTTCTGGGAGGTCACAACAAACGCTCTCCCTTGCACTACCAGTTTTGACTTTTTTGGGACGGCCTTCGGTGTCTCCATCTTGGCTAAACTTGTTTTTGGTAAACGACAAAATCGAGCTAAATGACCTTTTCTTCCACAATTATAACATGCTTTAGAAGGCATCGCGTAGTTTAGACTGATGTGCCCCTCCCCTCCGCATTTGAAATATATGATAGGTGGTCGTTCTCCTTCCTTAACAACGGGTGCTGGTGCTGACGTCTTTCCATCATTGTTGAATCTCCTCTTCTTGAAATGACCATTCTTATTGTTTTGGCCCTGATTACCACCGAAGTGGTTACCATTTCTGGCCTGTTAATTCCCTCCACGCTTGTTGTCACCGTTTCGATGACTGCTCTCACTAGTATTATCATTTTGTCGACTACTCTCTTGTGGTTGCGTTGACTCGTTATCGCGCTCCACTAACTGAGCCCTATTCACAACATCTGAATACAAACACATTTTATGAGAAATAAGATGTTGACGTATCTCAGGTTTCAAACCTCGCAAAAACATTCGCGTCATTCGCTCTTCATTATCCACCAAGTGGGACGCAAACCGGGACAACTCAGCAAATTTAGCCTCATACTGCGACACGGTCATATTATTCTGCTCCAATTTGATGAACTCCACCTCCTTCATGTGACGAACACTTTCAGGAAAGTATTTGTCATTGAACAGTTCTTGAAACTTCTCCCAAGACATCTTTAGTGCGGCAGGTTGAGTACGCTTAATCGATTCCCACCAGTAATCTGCCTCTCCTCGCTACATAAAGGCGGCAAAGGGAACCTTTTGCTCCTCGGAGCATCCCAAGACATCAAATATCTTGGTAATCTTCTTTATCCATGTTTCCCCTATAAGTGGTTTTGGCTCTCCCTTAAACTCTGGTGGTCCCAGCTCCTTGAACTGTTTAGCGGTGACCGTCCGAGAGTTTTCAGTGTTTTCACCTATATTTTGGACAGGAGCCGCTCTCGCCTGCTGTTGCATGAACTGCATAAAGTTTCTGAACATTCCATCATTCATCATCTGGTCAGTGTTGTTGTTTGCATGAGGATTGTCACCTTCTTGATGCACATTATCCTGATTATTGATATGTGGTGAATCAACAGTCGCCTGTGCTCCATTGCTATTCTCAACATTCTCAGATGCCATTTTTAGATACTGCCACAAAATAAAAGTTAATTGATATGTCATATATTATCCTTATATTATGACCGACAAATTAAATACCATGCAAATAAACTTAGGTAGGTCATACTAGCGAAGGAATTCCTCGTCTCTCCCCTCCTAATTCTATTCTCACATCTTAGCCAGGGATCATATCCCTAAGCTCTGATACCAACTGTGACGCCCCCAAAATTAGGTATACATCACCCATCTTGGGTCGCCAGATACATGGTACTGAATACAAATACAACTTAATAATACAACTGTCGTGTACAATACGACAAAACATAAACTGTGAGTTTGAATACAAATATTATCTTCTATAGAGTATCCATACTCAAAAGGAGTCCTCATTACAATTATTATCACACTATTACATAGAATAGTGAGGACTACTAATACTATCATCTGGTTCATCACTCCGTTCCCCGACTCGTCCCAGCTATATTCTCATGTCCTGAAGAGAACAGTGAAAGAAAGGGTGAGCTCAACTAGCCCAGTAAGAAATATTATGACTAAGATAATGCAGAATAAATTATCATTAGCCTTCAACAATGTTAAACTGATAAAATATAATAGACATCAAGTTTAACTGCAGCGGAACAAGCAATCCATTAAAAGAGTCAAGTAGAAAATAAACTCTACTATCTTTTATGATTTAAAAGGTTTTTCAACATTGTGATCGCTGGGACTCAGCTTAATAAAATAATCCACATCATCGAATCACCCCTGCACTACGGCCAATGATATTCGTGTATTCAATAATGGTCATGATCATGCCAACAACTGTCCATCAATGCACTACGGGCCAATGAGGCCTTTTACCACATCATTTGTAACATTACGGTCATGATTATACCGAATAATCCCTGGTCATAATCATACCAAGTTCATCTATGCACTACAGGCCACAGATGACTTTCAACATTTTATAAACATGAGGATGATGACAATGATATAAGAATTCAATGAAACAAGTTCAAGAATTAATTTATCCAAGAATTAACAACGTCCAAATTGTCAACATGATACTGCTTTGTGGAGTAAAATTCAAGAATGCTTAGAAGAATATTTTCATGAAAAGATACTGGATGAAACGCAATTATCAAGGATATTTCACAAATTTCATGGAGTACAGAAGTTAAAACTTAACTAACTGAGTATAGTAAAGAATGGAATAACAAAAGAAATCACCCGGCATGCGATAGACCACACAGACAGGTTATTCCAACAGAATAATAAATAATGGAACCAGGTCCGGCGTAAACGCACAGACAGGATATTCCGACAGAATAATAAATAATGGAACCAGGTCCGGTGTAAAACACACAGACAGGATGTTCCAACAGAATAATAACAAGGCGAAACCAGGTCCGGTGTAAAACACGCAAACATGATGTTTTAACAGAATAATAATAAAAACGGAACCAGGTCCAGTGTAAAATACACAGACAGGATGTTCCAACAGAATAATAATAAAAACGGAACTAGGTCCGGTGTAAAACACACAGACAGGATGTTCCAATAGAATAGTAAAAGAATGTCACCAAGTATAGGGTAGACCGCGTATACAGGTTATTTCAACAGAATAATAAGAAATGGAATAACAACAGTTCTCTTAATGAATAAGAAAGAATAACACCCCTTACCGTTTTAAAGAAGAGCTGAAATAAGGAAGTAGTTAAGTAGTAGAATACTCTTCTTCTCTCTCTCTCTATAGTTTCGATCTATAGTTTCTCTCTCTAGAGTTCAGTGAATTCGTAAGAAATAATGAAGGAATGAGCTGCTATTTATAGAAAAATAGAATGCATAGTAACTAATCCATGAACGGTCCAGATTGATTACTTTAATCTGACGGTCCATATTTAAAGAAAAATCTTTTAAATAAAATATAATATATTCTATTTATAGAATAACTTTAATAAAGTATTTTATTTTATATAAAAAGATGTTTCTGTTTTATTACGTTAATAATACGAATAAAACAAAACGTCATTATCGCTAAATAATTCATATTATTAACTGACAATAATTGAATCAAACTGAGTGACTTCTGACATAAGCATTAATAATCAATACCGTGTGCTACTATGCAACCACACTTATTACTGTACTTTTACTACCGAGTAGTTCAACAGTATCAATGGTAAAACTTCCGCCGTTATTTTTAATAAAATATTTTTGTCGTTTTCTCAATCCGACAATAATTCCGTTGTGGGGTCCACCAATGATTGTGCCGTTGTACGAATATTCTCTGTTAAAACAAATATTCCCCGACCAATCGAATATTATATAACAACTTGCGTACTTTGCAAAATTTATAAATATTACCCACAATTATAACATTATATCAAATTAACTCCATAATATTCAAAAATGATATTTATAGAAAATTCATCTTTATTTATAAAAGTTGGGGTCTTACATTTTATCCCTGTAACATCGATCAATATACGTCTTGAATCAAATATTCATCTTTGCACTACAGGCCAAAGATATTCATTTGTATCATCAGTTGGTCATGTTCATCTCAACACATGTTCATCTTTGCGCTACTGGCCAAAGATATTCATCAGTTAATCATTCATCTTCGCACTACAGACCAAAGATATTCAGTAATATCATCATTTAGGACTGAGGATGGTGAAAAATATCTTAAAAAAAACGAATCCAGAGAGACAAAAGGATAAATATTAGGGATTCGTACAACAGTTTATCCAAGTTCAAAAATACTCCATAATAATCAATTGTGGAGCATAATTCAAAAATAAAGATCAAAACATGGATACAATCAAAGATAGTAACCATACTAGACGTCTTGGACAAAGAAGAGAAAATTTTATTTTCTATGAATAGTGACGTATTCGTGAATAGTGTCGTATACGTGCATAGTGCCGTATACGTGAATAGTAACCCCAACACAAAAAGGTAAAAATTTCACAATAAAATTTATATCAATATTTCGGCATAATGATATTGAAGAAAATAATATCATTTATGAAGAAAATAACATTCCTTACCACAAAAGAACAATACTTATGACTGGAATATCGGATGTAATGCTGAAGAAAATCTGCACTGAATAGTAACTCTCAAAGTATCTAAATACTCACAAAATACGCTCAATAATATATAGAGAGAGAAAACTTGTTTCTGGTGTGATTTTTAATTCTAACTAATCACCCTATTTATAGAAAAATGCTAGAACGCCAAAGCAGACTAAATTAATAAAATATTAATTTATCAATAAAATTTTTACGCACACAATCTTGGCCAAAATATCAGCCACCACAAGTGGGGCCCACCAAAAATTAGAATTTCCACACCAACCAAAAGTGGGGCCCACTCATATTTTTAAAAAAATATTTATTTTCGAAACTTTAATAATTCATAATAAATAGTCCTTTTATCAGAAAAATACAAATTATATATCCATTCCATAGAAAATTATATTCTCTACAACTTTTTAGAAGAAAGTTTTTCCAAATTCCAAACAGAAAATGTCCGAAATCCACATACGGATGATTTTTAATACCTCAATTCTGATAAAATACTGATAAAACATCTCAGCATTAATTCCTTCCTTTATATCCACACAAAATAAATATTTCCCTATACGTCCACATAAAATAAATATTTCCTTATCATATAAATTAATAATTAATTATTCACAAATAATATTACAGAATCACAATATGACAACCAGGTCGTTCCCAGGAAAGAGAAGACTTTTCGATAAGGATTTCTCCTTACTGGCAGAACTTCCTTAGACATTGCCAACAATGTTATCTAATAATATTATTCAAATAATATGAATTATTGATCTGATAATGGAAAATACTGTACAGTGATAATTATTGAAACAACAATAATATAAAATATCAACGTAGCAATTATTGAATTAATAAAATAAAATATTGAACAGTAATTACTGTAACAATTATTGAGTAGTGTCTTCTTACGTAAGAATCAATTATTCAAAAAAAACTGTGTGCTACTGTGCAACCACACGTATTACTGTATTTTAATCACCGGGTATTCCAACAGTGTTAACGGTAACAATTATGTCGTTATTTATAAAAACTCAAACTTGTCGTTTTCTTCATCCAACCGTTTTTCGTTATGGGGTTCACAAATGGCTGCACCGTCGTACGAATGTTCCCCGACAGCAAAAATATCCCACGACCAAACGAATATTTCCCGACAAAAATGAATATTTTATAACCACTTGCTTATTTTGTTAAATTTGCACATTTCACCCATAACTAAAGCATTATATCACTTAACACCTTATTATTTCAAGATAAAGAATAGAGGAAATTCAATTTTATTTATTAAAAAGTTAGGGTCTTACATGAACTGCATCTCCCGGGGTTGTCTCCGGGACTAGAACTGAAGGTCTCGGGGTTATCTTTAGGACTGGGACTGAATGTCTCGGGGTTGTCTCAGAGATTGAAAGACTGCTCCGGGGTTTTCTCCGAAACTAGAACTGTATTCCTCGGGTTTGTCTCCGAGGTTGAAACTGAGTATCCCGGGGTTGTCTCTGGAACTGAATTGAATATCTCAGGGTTGTCTCCGAGATAGAAAATTGAGTATCCCGGGGTTGTCTCCGAGATATGCTGATTTAACTTCCATGGTTATCTCTAGAGGACGTTTTTGGCCTCCTGCAATGTTACTAACAAGAATGCAAACTTTTCGAGTGTCTACAGCTTACTAATATTATTAACCTTTTAATAATATTTTATTCATATATTAATATTATTAATCATTTAATAATATTTTATTCCTTTACTAATGTTATTATATTTTAATAACATTTAATTTTGAATATTATTAATTATTTAATAGTATTTTAATCATCCAATAATACTTTAATATAATATTATTAATCTTTTAATAATATTTTAATCTAATATTATTAGTCATTTAATAATATTTTAATCATTTATAAAGGTTTTAATCTAATATTATTAGTCATCTAATAATATTTTAAATAAATTTTAATTTCAATATTCTTACTTATTTAAAAAATATCATATTCTAATATTATTATTATAATAATAACATTTTAATAATTTATTAGGTCAATAAATAATTTATTCTAATTGTTCACCCTTTATTAATCCACTTATTTAATGCCCATAAAAGGTCATAAATACTACTTCTTATTATAAATTACCAAAATACCCTCAAATAGTCAGAATATTATATATTAGGAGTATTCAAGCATTAAAATCATATTTTTCTTATTTATGATATCATTTATCTATTTATTTCCTTTTATTCATAACTTCATCATTTTTAGGAAAAATACATAACTGATTGCAAAAATTCTTCTTTTCTAGATTTGGATAGTGTATGCCCCAATAATGATTCCCAAATTTTCCTAAAATTTTAGAACTTGTTTTACTATTTTTAAAGTGCCTAAAACACCCGGATCTTGTTACATTTTTAATAAATTAATTTTTGCCCAGAAAATTCTGAAATTGACAGGGGATGCTCTCATGACATATACTAACTCACTGTAAAAATTTCAAATGTTTCTCAGTCACACACAATAAATTATTTGAATTTTCTTTTAAAGAGTCCTTTACCGCAAAGACCATTCCTCCCATTCTATACATCGAAACGTGCCCGTTCTTTTTCCTACATGTAGATAACTCATCAAGGTACCCCCTTGATTTTTTCCAGAATTTTTAAAGTAAAAAAAGTTGACAAAACTGCCCTTGGTGGCAAGTGGACAAAAACTGTCAACTAGTTTTGTTCTATAGTGAACTGTTTTGGCTCCACCAGCCACCATGGCTGGAAATATCAATGGTTTGGGGTTCTACCACTTGGGTTTACTAGGTGACTTACATATCTAGCACCACCCTTTGACAGATCATAAATTGGAGGTGTAGATCTCAAGTTATAAAGGATCCAAGTGAAGAAAAGCTAGGGTTTTCACCCTTAAGGAACATAAGTTCATTTTCTTCCTTTGGATCATTATTCTAACACTCAAGATGGTTAGATCCTTACATGAAGTATATGGATCTAAGGGTTTTTGAGTCTTAGAGCAATATCCCTCAATAACCTTGAAAACAAAACAAATAAGAAGAGAAGAACTAGATTAAAAGCTCACCTTAATTTTCTAGCTATTCTCCTTTATCTACCAAAATAGTGTAGGAACATAGGATGCATAAGAGCTTGCAACCCCTCTCTCCCTTTTCTCTCTTTGTTTTGTTTTTTCTTTCTTTTAGCTTGGAAGAGAATGAGATGGAATGGAAATGAAATGAGATGAAATGAGGGTATTAGTATATTAGTATAGATATAAAATCTATATCTATACTAATATCCTCCATACTTCTTTTAACCACTGGGCAAATACCCTTATTTCTTCTTTTAGGTTTGCATGTAATCTAGATTAATATTTCCCACCAATGAGAGCTTGACACACATGTACTTTGTGTAAGAGCTTAAGATAAAAAGAGATTAGTTTACCACTTATGGAAACTTAAGTATCAAATCAACTAGCCATTTTTGCTTTATTTTTTTATGCCCAATTTGATTAGTCGAATGCCTAAAATGTCCTTAAATAATTGGGTTAAGGATTGGTTCTTTAATTTAATTCATTTGGGCTTCCTAATTAATTATTTGAGCCATGTGAGTAACATAGTCCATTACTTTTGATCTCTCTTACCCTAATTATTTATTTAGGGTTTCTATCCCCATATTTTGGGATTTAAATACTTATTCGTGACCTTTTAACTTATAACCTAATTAGGTTTGCTTTAAAATAAATAAGCAATTGAGATGAATAAAATTAACCTCTTAGGCTAGTATACATTTTAAATACTAACATTTCTTTAATATCATAACCATTCGGTTATTTAATTACCTCACCTAATGTATAATTAGGTTATGTAGCCTCCCTTTTTAATTCAATTCATATAATCAATAAGTATATATATCAACACATACAATATATATTTATTTAGCTTTACTCCTTCCCACATATGTCATTACATATTTAATCACTATATGACATAAAATTTACAATATCAATAATATACTTACAAAGTGACTTAAAATTCTTGGTTATTACAAGTTTGACTTGATTCTAGTTATAAATGTCTCTGACATGCTAACATAGGTTGTTTTACTTATAGTCACTCACCTTAACTTGTTTTAGTTGGAGTTTTAAAGGAAACTTATAAGTTGAAAAACAAAACTTGACGAATTATATGTCTTTTAAGTTCTGACCTTCTGAGCATGTGTAAATACCCTAGATATGTATATATAGGGGACTAACGTGCGGTCTAAAGTCATCTTGTATATACTAAATTGTTATAGTTTGGTTTAGTAATGATTTTAAAGGAAAAACTTGAAGTTTTGGAAAACAAACCTTGATAAATCTTGTGTCCTTGAGTTCTAATCTTTTTGTACATGTGCATGGCTTGATTATGTGTACAAATAAGTATGGGGTGTGGTTTCAAGTTTTCCTTATGTATAATAAATTGTATAGCTTAGTTTTCAAAGAAAACTTAAAGTTTTGAAGTCTAATACTCTTGAACATTGTGTAATTTGTATTCTGACCATTCAAGCATGTATGCTAGGACATTTTTTTTGCCTCTAGACATGACCAATGTGATCATCCTCTAGCTAAGCACGATTTAGACTTTTCAAGCATGGTTTAGAATGCGATTTTAAGTGTTAAACTATTCAACCTAAGTGTAAATAAGTTGTATACATGTGTGCATGCGTATTAAAGGTTTATTAGCATAATTATGTGATATAATAGGTAATATCGTTAGCCTTTTGTGCAATGAACTCTGTTAGCCATGTTAAGTAGATGTTTTCCCGAGTAAAACTATAACTTGTTTGCAAGTAAATAGAAGAGACCAAACCTAGCCTAGAATCTCATAACATGTATGTACAGTATGTATCATCATCAATGTACGCCAGTAAGTGAGCTAAGATCACGCAAACTCATTTTCAGTTCTGGTTTGCGCCACTCCTTAGTCTAAATCCAATGCGGCCATGCCGTAGGACAGTGTAATCTAACTATTTATTTGATAATCTGAAACTTAATGCATGTGTGTATGAATGTCTTAAGCTATGCTACATGACTTAAGTAATGTTTTAAGTGTAAAAGCATGTAGTGACTATATGAAACCAAGATTTGATAAGTGTTTCCAAAACTTTTACAAGCTAAGACAACGATGATTTCAAAACTATGTGGTTCGATTGTAAATCAAAGGTGAGACTGAAAATATATGTTTAACATATGTTTAATATGTGTGTAGAATAGTAAGATTATGAACCAAACTTGTATAACTAATGTGTATATACATCTATACATAAATAGGATACTATAAGACTTTGTAGTGACGTTAAGCTTTAGATTTGTAATCAACGCTAAAGGCAAGTTCCCTAACTTAAATTCGAGTTATTATCTTTCAAGCATGTTAGTGGATAATTATTGTGATTACTCCACATCTATGAATACTATTGAACATTTGCATTTAATGCAAGTTCCCTAACTCTCTTAACTTTACTTATTGTGTAAATCTGAATTGTTGCTCTATCAACCATATTTACATTGAGAAAATATCTATTAATATTTGGACTTTGATTTTGTATCTTGATGTTGTTACAAGCATTGAACTTATCATTCCTAAATGCATTATAAAAGTTGTCTAAGCCATTTGAATCAGCTAGACTAATATCATATGTTAGAAAGTTATCTTAACAAATTGTCTTGGTGCAGGCTCTTAAAAATCTATTGAGATGAACAACCCTCATTGAAGGGAAATTATATATGTGACAACCCGATATTTTCTATATAAATAAACCCGAAATTTTGCATATAATTTTTTTTAATTTATTTTTAAAGATGAGGATTTGTAAAAGATGGTGTCTATATGTATTTAAGTGGTAAATAAAAATATATTTATTACATAAATGTTTACAAATAATTTTATTTTAGAATTGTTGATTTTTATAAAGTATATTCTTATAATAATTAATTTATAGTGGAAAGGTTTTTATTAATTATTTTTCATGAAAATATAATTATATATTATTTAAATAATATATGAAATGATTTTTAGAATTATTATAATAATTATTTATTTTATGAATTTATGTAAGATTAATTGAGTTAATTATTTTTAACTTAATTAATAAGGTTATATATGAAGAATAAATCAGATATGGAATCCAAATCCTAATTTTGGATTTTTATCAAGGAATGAGAATAATCATATAATATTAATTATATTTTAATTTTTTAGTGCTATAAATATGTACAGTATATACGTATTAATAATGGTTGGCCAATTATGATGCGATATTTGAAAACCCTAGATTTTCTGTGCTAAACTCTAATTTGAAACTCAAATTAGAGTTCAAGATTGATTAGTAATGTTGTTATTTGATTTATGTTGTGTTATATAGGATTAAATGTTAATTAGGAAAACCCTAATAAATTTTGGAAACCCTAATTAACTAGAAACCCTAATTCTAAAATTAGTAACCCTAATTTGCTAATTTGGTAACCCTTATTTGTTAATTGTAAGCTAAATGCTAATTAGTGAACACTAAAACACTAATGTTCATGTATAGTGTAATTAGATAATTAATCATAATTAGGAAACCCTAATTTTCAAAAATTAGAAAGTTATTTTTTATTTTATTTTTTCTAAATCCTAAAATGTAATTCTAGAATGCAATTATTGGAAAACCTTAGGGTTAAATCCTTAGGGTTTAACCTTAAGGGTTTGTCAATTGCCCAAAATGCCATTAAATTTCTAAGCGAAAAGACCAAAATACCCCTCTTTGGATTTTCTTTATTATGTAAATTGCAAAGCTTGACAAGTGGGGAGTGGGTGACCTAACATGTTGACTTAATACAACTTAAATCTCCAGCAAATCAAGCAATATCAGTCAATACATGCATCATACACTTGTATAAATAGATTGAGAGAGAGAAAATTGAATATTCTTGCTCATTTTTGTACCAACTCTCAACCTAAGCTCTCTCAAGCTCTCACCTCCGAAATTTGCTAGTATATCAGTCCCAAATCAAAGCCCCATGAACACCATAACCAAATCAGAAGCCTAGAATCAAAAATTGTTCATAAGAGGTATAAAAACCTAAGCTACAATCTGTCCATCGATATGTTGTTTGATGTTATTTTTTTGTGTTATATATATTAGATATAGTGTATAATGATGATCTGGGTTGCTAGATGTTAGATCCATAACATCTAGAGGCTCGGATTTGAAGATTTGCAAAATCTGGAAAAAAAATTAAACTGTGGTCTGACAACGAACGTCAGTGGCCACATATCTTTGGTCGTTTACGATTTTTGTTGTTTTTAAGTTGCTATGTGTAGCCTGACATGTGGTCTTTGATCTGGATTAAGAATCAGGCCTATATTTATTTTAGATTGCAAGATAATCGTGGTCAAACCACGTTGACCGACATTGACTGGTTGAAATCTGGGTAGCCATGAACTTGCCCAGAAAGCTCTGACAATAACTTCATGGGCCTAGATCTTTCTGTTGTTATTTTTTTTGTTTTTTTTGTTGTAACAGTGTTATGGTATGGTATATGGACTTCAGGTTAAGACTTTTAGAACCTTGAAATAATCAACCGATTGAACACTATGGATGGTCAAACTAGGACAGACGATCATGGAAGCTGTTTTCTGGGTAACCCAGAAAACGCTTGACCATGTTGTCTGACATGGTTTGACCGGCCTTGTTATGTTTGATCTGTTGTTGTTTAAGTAATATAATGTGATAGAACTCTTCCTTGTTATGTTGGGTACATACTTCAGTTTTTAAATCACAAAAACAACACAAGATTAGCAAGTTGTGGAATCCCAAAACTAGCCAGTCAAACTGTTCTTCATTTCTGGGTAACCCAGAAAATGAAGAACAGCTCTGACAGCTTGTTCAAGGCTCCAGATCTCGCTTATGTTATGCTTGTTGGTCATGTTTGTTGTTGGGTATTGTAGTGTTGCAATTGTACTACACAATCAGACCAAAAACAGTCACAGAAACACATTACACAGTTCATAATTGATGGTCAAAGTAGCACCCTCAAAAATGTCATGCATTTTTTGGGTTTGGCCAAGAACGCGAAGAACACCTATAGCGACGGTTTTGTCGCTATAGGCAGTCTTTTGCGACACTTTTATTAAAATTAATTATTTAAATTCTGAAAATTATTTAAAAATAGTAATTAATTTTTGAAAATTACAAAAATTATTTTTAAAATTATTTTAAGTTACAAAAATTAACTTTTAATAATTTGAAATATTTTTTATAAATATTAGTATTTATTTAAATATTATAGATAATTAATTTATTTATTAAATACATTAAATAAATTAATTAAAAATAGTTTTATTATATTAAAAATCATTTTAAATGATAATAAGTTATTTAAAAATATTTTAAGCTATAAAATATAGCTTTTAATATTTTAAAGAAAATTTAATTAATTATTTAATATTAATGATATTAGATTTATTTAGCAATTAAATTAAATAAATTAATTAAAAATAATTTTAATATTATAAAAATCATTTTAAATGAAAATAAATAGTTTAAAAATATTTTAATTTATAAAATATAACTTTTAATATTTAAAGATAAATTTCATTAGTTGATTATTAATAATGATATTAAATTTATTTAATAATTATAATAAATAAAATAGTTTAAAAATAATTTTAATAACATAACAATCATTTTAAATGAAAATAAAGTGTTTAAAGATATTTTAAGTTATAAAATATAACTTTTAATATTTAAAGGATAATTTCATTAATAACTTAATATTGATGATATTAATTTAATATTAATGATATTAAATTTATTTAATAATTATATTAAATAAATAGTTTAAAAATAGTTTTATTAATTTAAAAATCATTTAAAAATGATCTAAATGAATTAAAAATATTTTAAGTTATAATTAATGACTTTTAATATGTTGATAAATAATACATTAATATTTTAATATTAATGGTGATTATTTAAAAATGATTTTAAATGTTTTAAAAATCATTTAAGGGTAATATAAATGTTTTAAAAATATTTTGAGATATTAAAAATAACTTTAATATTTTGGCAATGGTTTCATTAATAGTTTAATATTAATTAAATATTAATGATAATAGATGTGACGCCCCCAAAATAAGTATACAACACCCATTCTGAGTCGCCAAATACATGGTACAAAAAGCAAACTACAACTTTAATAATACAATTATCGTGCGAAATACGACAACACAAACTATGAGTTTAAATACAATATCCACACTCAAATAAGTCCTCATTATAATTATTCAAACACTATTTTACAAAAATAGTGAGGACTGCTAAAACATCTTTTTAGAACCATCACTCCATACCCCAGCTAGATCCTGCTATGTTCTCACCTCCTGAGAAGAAAAATGGAACAAAAAGGAAAAGGGTGAGCTCAACTAGCCCAGTAAAGAATATTATGACTAAGATAATATACAACAAATTATCATTAGTATTTAACAGGAAAAAATCTGATAGAATATAATCGACAATAATTTTTAGATCAACAACTACAGCGGAAACATCAAACCATTAGAAGAGTCAAGTAGAGAATGAATTCTACTATCTTCTAAGATTTAAAAGTCCATCATCAATATTTTATCCCTGTAACATCAATTAATAATCATCTTTGCATTACAGGCCAAAGATATTCATTTGTATCACCAGTCAGTAATGTTCATCTCAACATCTGTTCATCTTTGCACTATAGGCCAAAGATATTCATTAGGTAATCATACATCTTTGCACTACAGGCAAAAGATATTCAGTAATATTATCATTTAGGACTGAGGATGATGAAAAATATCTTAAAAAAAACGAATCCAGTGAGACAGAAGGACTAATAGTAGGAATTCGTATAACAGTTTATCCAAGATCAATAATACTTCATAATAATTAATTGTGAAGCAGAATTCAAAAATAAAGATCAAAACATGGATACAATCAAAGATAGTAACCATAATAGACATCTTGGACAAAAAGAGAAATTTTTATTTTTTGGTGAATAGTGCCGTATTCGTGAATAGTGTCGTATACGTGAATAGTGCCGTATACGTGAATAGTAACCCCGACACAAAAAGTTCCAAATTTGATAAAAAAAACTCATATCAATATTTCAGCATAATAATATTAAAGAAAATAATATCCCTTACCTCAAAATATCAGTACTTCTGTTTGGAATATTAGTATAAGGCTGAAGGAAACTTGCACTGATGAATAGAAACTCACAAAGTATCTAAATACTTCTAAAATACTCTCAATAATCTAGAGAGAGAAGGAGATAAAACTTGTTTCCGGTGTGATTTTCAATTCTAACTCAGCCCTTTATTTATAGGAAAATATTCGCACGTCGAAGCAGACTTAACCTGCAACCTGATGGCTTTACCTGCTACTATTCCCACCCACCACATTTGAATAAAAATCTCAGCACATTTTCACCAACCAAAAGTGGGGCCCACCAATTCTAGAATTTTTTGCCAAAATGACAAATTTCGCAACTTCTATAATTTCTGAACCAGTCATCTCGTAAAATTCATAACAAATCATACGTTCATTTTTAATGGTTCAAAATTTGTGGACATATACACAACTTATATATGAATAACATATCTAAAAATTACCACGATCCAACAGTCGGATTAAAAATTATAACCCCCGCAATATTTCTCAAAAACCCTGATTTGATTTTTAATACCTCCATTCCGATAAAAATACTGATAAAACACCTCAACATTAACTCCTTCATTTTTAACCACAATAAATATATCCAACATTTATATCCACATAGAATAAATATTTCCTTATCATATGAATCAATAATTAATTATTCACAAATAATATTACAGAATCACATTTATGACAACCAGGCCGTTCCCAGGAAAGAGGGGGCTTTCCAATAAGAATTTATCCTTACTAGCGCACAATTAGATGACCAAACCTCTCCTCAGATAGAACTTTCTAGGTATTGCCAATAATGCTATCTAATAATATTATTCAAATAATATGAATTATTGATATGATAATGGAAAATACTGTGCAACAACAATTATTGAAACAACAATAATATAAAATATCAACGCAGCAATTATTGAATCAATAAAATAAAATATTGAACAGTAACTACTGTAACAATTATTGAGTAGTGCCTTCTTACGTAAGAATCAATAATTGGTGCAATACCGTGTGCTAGTGTATTTTAACCACCAGGTATTCCAACAGTATTAACGGTAATAACTACGCCGTTAATTATAAATAACTTATAATTGTCATTTTCTTCATCCAATCGCTTTCCGTTATGGGGCCCACACAAGGCTGCGCCGTCGTACGAATATTCCACGACAGCAAGAACATTCCACGACCAAACGAATATTCACCGACCGAAAATGAATATTTTATAACCACTTGCTTATTTGAAATATTTGCGTATTTTACCCATAACTAACCACATTAATCAAATCAATCCTTTCTATTTCAAAATAATAAATAGAGGAAATTTAATTTAATTTATTAATAAGTTGGGGTCTTACAACCTCCCCTCCTTATAAAATTTCGTCCTCGAAATTGACGTACGTACCTGGTGTTTCGAAAAAGTGAGGATACCTCGCTTTTATTTTTGAATCTAACTCCCAGGTCATTTCTTCAATAGCATAGTTTCTCCACAAAACCTTAACTTGTGGTATAACCTTCGTGCGTAGAATATGCTCTTTCCTATCCAAGATCTTAACATGTACCTTCTCGTACGTTAAATCTTCGGCTATCTCGTCTGGTTCTAACTCAATTATGTGGTTTGAGTCTTTCACATATTTACGAAGCACAGATATGTAAAAAATATTATAAACACGAGACATGCTTGGAGGTAATGCGAGTCGATATGCCACATTTCCTATTCGGTCAAGAATTTCAAATGGACCAACAAATCGTGGATTGAGCTTTCCTCTCTTCCCAAATCTTGTAACTCCTTTCCATGGTGCAACACGTAACAATACATGATCCCCAATACTAAATTCTACATCCTTTTGATGAAGATCCGCATAACTCTTTTGTCGATCCTGTGACGTTTGTATACGTCATCGAATCGTTTGGATCTTCTCTGTAGTTATGCGTACCAATTCTGGTCCCAACAACGTTGCTTCACCCGCCTCATCCCAACATACTGGAGAACGACACTTTCGTCCATACAAGGCTTCAAATGGAGCCATACCTATACTTGCCTGATAACTGTTGTTGTAGGAGAATTCCACTAGTGGCAACTACTTATCCCAACTTCTTTTGAAATCTAGAACACAGAGTCTTAATAGATTTTCAAGGGTTTGAATAGTCCTCTCTGATTGCCCGTCCGTTTGAGGATGGTATGCTGAACTAAATTGTAAATCTGTGCCCATAGCTTTCTGCAAGCTAACCCAAAATCGTGAAGTGAATCTTGGGTCACGATTCGAAACTATGGATACTGGCATACCATGCAATCTCATAATCTCATTCACGTACATAAGAGCAAGACATTCAAGGGAATAGGTCTCACGTATAGGCAAGAAATTAGCAGACTTGGTTAATCTATCAACAATAACCCAAATCGCATCTATGCCTTGAGAAACCTTGGGAAGACCTGTAACGAAATCCATAGTAATGTGTTCCCACTTTCATTTCAGAATATCAAGTGGATGCAATGGACACTTTGGTACTTGATGCTCCGCTTTTACACATTGACAAGTTAAACACCTCGAGATAAACTCTGCGGTCTCTCTTTTCTTATTGCTCCACCAAAATGTATGTCAAAGATCCTGATACATTTTGGTACTCCCAAATTGGATTGCAAACGGTGTGTTGTGTGCCTCCATCATGATTCTATGCTTCAAGTCAAAATCGTTAGGAACACAAAGTCTGGAGTTGACTCGAAGTATTCCTTCTTCATCGATTCTTGCTTCTGGAATAACACCTTCTTGCACTTTTTTCTTCATACGCATCAGCTCCATGTCCGTAGCTTGAGCGGCTTTAACTTTATCAATTAAAGTTGGTTCTACTCGTATATTTGATATCATCATGTGGGTACTTGGAGCCTTCATCTCTATCTCCATCTCCATCCTTTGCAAATCATACAAAATGGGCCTTTGTATTAACACCATTGCAGTCGTACCCGCATATGATCTTCTACTCAATGCGTCAGCTACTACGTTCGCTTTTCTAGGATGATATTGGATGGTATGATCGTAATCTTTCAACAGCTCAAGCCAACGTCGTTGTCGCATGTTGAGTTCCTTTTGGGTGAAGAAATATTTGAGGCTTTTATGATCCGTATAGATCTCCACTTTCTCCCCATACAGGTAGTGTCTCCAAATCTTCAACGCGAAAACGACTTCTGCCAACTCCAAATCATGAGTAGGATAATTTCTCTCATATTCTTTGAGTTGTCGCGAGGCATAGGCTATGACTTTCCCATGTTGCATGAGAACATATCCTAACCCTTTGCCTGAAGCATCACTGTGGATAACAAATCCATCCGAACCAGATGGTATTGTCAGAACAGGTGCCGAAATGAGTCTCCTCTTAAGTTCTTGAAAATTCTTCTCACAATCCTCGCTCCAACCGAATTTTGTATCCTTCCGAGTCAGCTGAGTTAACGGAGTAGCGATTCTAGAAAATCCTTCCACGAATCTCCGGTAATACCCAGCTAAGCCCAGAAAGCTACGTACTTCGGTCACCAACTTCGGTTGCTCCTAACTTTGTATGGCTTCAATCTTCGTCGGGTTGACAGATACTCCATGTTTTGACACCATGTGCCCAAGGAATGCTATTTCCTCAAGCCAGAACTCGCATTTCTTCAATTTGGCATATAGCTTGTTTTCACGAAGCCTTTGCAGTACCAGCTTCAAATGGCGCTCATGATCTTCACGGCTTTTGGAATAGATGAGGATGTCATCAATAAAGACAACAACGAATTGATCTAAATATTCTTTGAATACACGGTTCATCATATCCATGAAGGCAGCAGGAGCATTAGTCAATCCAAAAGACATGACTAAGAATTCATAATGTCCATACCGAGTTCTGAAGGCAGTCTTTAGAATATCTTCAGTTTTAATCTTTAGCTGATGATATCTTGAACGAAGATCGATCTTTGAAAAGAATTGAGCTCCTTACAACTGGTTAAACAGGTCATCAATGCGAGGTAGCGGATACCTATTCTTGATAGTGACATGATTCAATTCTCAGTAGTCGATACAAAGTTGCATACTCCCGTCTTTTTTCTTTACGAATAACACAGGAGCACCCCAAGGAGATGTACTAGGACGAATAAAATCGATGTCTAACAACTCCTGTAGTTGAACCTTTAACTCCTGAAGTTCAATAGGAGCCATTTGATATGAGGTTTTAGAAATGGGCTTTGTACCAGGTTCAAGGTCAATAAAGAATTCAACTTCACGTTCTGGGGGTAGACCGAAAAGTTCTTCAGGAAATACGTCAGGAAATTCACTAACAACAGTAATATTATTCAAATTTGACGTGTTTTTGTTCAAGTCCATAACATGGGCTATGAAAGCTTGACATCCGTTTTTCAATAAACGAATGGCTTTATGGCTTGGTATGATAGCAATTGATTTTAGTGGTTTGGTTGCTTGAATTCACAAAACAGGTTGGTTAGGAATATGAAAACTAACAACCTTACGAAAACAATTAATTTTGGCATGATGAGTAGTTAACCAATCAATTCCTAAAATCACATCAAAAGCAAGTATCTTTAAAGAGATAAGGTCAACAGGTAATGTGATTGTGCCAACTTGGACTAAGCAAGATTTATAAACTGTAGATGTAATGAAAGTTTCTCCTAACAGAGTCTCCATAGATAAGTCAAAGTCTAATTTCTCCGGAGTCAAGTTTAAACGTTGAGCACAAGCAGGAGAGATAAAAGAATGGGTAGAACCGGTATCTAATAAGGTATAAACTTCGCAAGAGTTTATGATTAGCTTACCCGTGATCACCTCGTTTGGGTTCCTCGCGTTTTGGACAGTCACGACAAACGCCCTTCCAGGAACCACCGACTTTGACTTGTCCAAAACAGCCTTCGGAGTCACTATCCCTGTTGAACTTGGGTTCAGAACAAGACAATCTTTAGTTATATGACCTTCCTTTCCATAGTTATAACATACCTTGAACTGTTGTGGGCAGTTTGGGCTGATGTGTCCCTCCTTCCCGCATTTGTAACAAACGACCGGTGCTCGTTCTCCTCCCCTAAAAGTAGTTGATGCTTGTCCTGATGTCTTCACGTTATCATTGTTGTACCTTCTCTTCTTGAAATCTCCTCCCAACTCGCTCCTTCTATTATCACGGCCACGATTACCATCAGAGTGGTTACCGCTTTTGTCCGAATGTTTTTCTCCCTGCTGGTTTTCATTGCTTCGATGACTGCCGCCACCGGTATGACCCTGGTTGTGGTCCCTCGGTTGCACGTACTCATTATTTCACTCTAATAATTGAGCCCTGTTTACAACATCTGAATATAAAGAAAATTTATGAGAGATAAGATATTGCTGAATCTCGGGTTTTAGACCTCTCAGAAACATCCTTGTCATTCGTTCTTCATTTTCGACCAAATGAGGTGCAAACCTGGATAACTCTGCAAACTTCGCCTCGTATTGGAACACCGTAATGTTGTTTTGTTTCAGTCTGATAAACTCCACCTCCTTCATATGACGAATACTTTCAGGAAAGTACTTGTCATTGAACAGTTTCTGAAATATTTCCCAGGACATGTTGAGTGCATCAGGCTGGGTACGCTTCACAGACTCCCACCTAGTAGTCTGCCTCACCGAGGAACATAAAGGTGGCGAATGGAACCTTCTGTTCCTCCGTGTATCCCAAGACATCGAATATCTTGGTAATTTGCTTGACCCACGTTTCCGCCATGATCGGATTTGGCTTTCCCTTAAATTCTGGTGGTCCCAATTCTTTGAACTGCTTGGCTGTGACAAACCGCGCGTTGTTATCATTTTCACTCGTATTTTGCACACGAGTCTCCCTCGTCTGATTTTACATGAACTGCAAAAAGCTCCTAAACATTCCATCATTCATCGTTTGCTCGGTAACGTTGTTTATAGGAGAAATATTGTCGTCCTGTTGCACGTTCCCCTGGGTGATGATCAAAGGTGTCTCCACGGTCTGATTTACTCCATTATTAACGTTCTCAGCTGCCATTCTTAAATACTGCCATAAAACAAGGGTTAATAGTCATGTCATATATTATCCCTATACTTTGACCGACCAAATAAACACTAAATAAACTTAGTCAGGTCATACTAGCGAAGGAATTCCCTGTCTCTCCCCGCCTAGTTTTTGTCTCACATCTCAGCCATGGATCATATTCTTAAGCTCTGATACCAACTGTAACGCCCCCAAAATAGGTATACAACACACATTCTGAGTCGCCAAATATATGGTACAAAAAGCAAACTACAACTTCAATAATAAAATTGTTGTGAAAAATACGACAACACATACTGTGAGTTTAAATACAAATATTGTCTTCTATACAATATCCACACTCAAATAAGTCCTCATTACAATTATTCAAACACTATTTTACAAAAATAGTGAGGACTACTAAAACATCTTTCTAGAACCATCACTCCATACCCCGACTAGATCCTGCTATGTTCCCACCTCCTGAGAAGAAAAATGGAACAAAAAGGAAAAGGGTGAGCTCAACTAGCCCAATAAAGAATATTATGACTAAGATAATATACAACAAATTATCATTAGTATTTAACAGGGAAAAATCTGATAGAATATAATCGATAACAAGTTTTAGATCAACAACTGCAGCAGAAACAACAAACCATTAGAAGAGTCAAGTAGAGAATGAATTCTACTATCTTCTAAGATTTAAAAGTGCATCATCAATATTTTATCACTGTAACAACAATTAATAATCATCTTTGCACTATAGGCCAAAGATATTCATTTGTATCACCAGTCAGTAATGTTCATCTCAATACATGTTCATCTGTGCACTACAGGCCAAAGATATTCATCAGGTAATCATACATCTTTGCACTACAGGCCAAAGATATTCAGTAATATTATCATTTAGGACTGAGGATGATGAAAAATATCTTAAAGAAAACGAATCTAGTGAGACAGAAGGACAAATAGTAGGGATTCGTATAACAGTTTATCCAAGATCAATAATACTTCATAATAATCAATTGTGAAGCAGAATTCAAAAATAAAGATCAAAACATGGATATAATAAAAGATAGTAACCATAATAGGCATCTTGGATAAAAAGGGAAAATTTTATTTTTCGGTAAATAGTGCCGTATTCGTGAATAGTATCGTATACGTGAATAGTGCCGTATACGTGAATAGTAACTCCGACACAAAAAGTTTTAAATTTGATAAAAAAACTCATATCAATATTTTAGCGTAATGATATTGAAGAAAATAATATCCCTTACCTCAAAATATCAGTACTTCTGTTCGGAATATCGGCATAAGGCTGAAGGAAACTTGCACTGATGAATAGAAACTCACAAAGTATCTAAATACTTCCAAAATACACTCAATAATCTAAAGAGAGAAAGAGAGAAAACTTGTTTTTAGTGTGATTTTTAATTCTAACTTAGCCCTCTATTTATAGGAAAATATTAGCACGCCGAAGCAGATTTAACCTGCAACCTGATGGCTTTACCTGCTACTATTCCCACCCACCACATTTGAATAAAAATCTCAGCACATTTTTACCAACCAAAAGTGGGGCCCACCAATTCTAGAATTTTCCGCCAAAATGACAAATTTCGCAACTTCTACAATTTCTGAACCAGTCATCTCGTAAAATTCATAACAAATCATACGTTCATTTTTAACGGTTCAAAATTTGTGGACATATACTCAACTTATATATGAATAACATATCCAAAAATTACCACGATCCAACGGTCGGATTAAAAATTATAACTCCTGCAATATTTCTAAAAACCCTGATTTTATTTTTAATACCTCCATTCCGATAAAAATACTGATAAAACACCTCAACATTAACTCCTTCATTTTAAACCACAATAAATATATCCAACATTTATATCCACATAGAATAAATATTTTCTTATCATATGAATCAATAATTAATTATTCACAAATAATATTACAGAATCACATTTATGACAACCAGGCCGTTCCCAGTAAAGAGGGGGCTTTCCAATAAGGATTTCTCCTTACTAGCGCGCAATTAGATGACCAAACCTCTCCTTAGACAGAACTTTTTAGATATTGCCAATAATGCTATCTAATAATATTATTCAAATAATATGAATTATTGATCTGATAATGGAAAATACCGTGCAGCAACAATTATTGAAACAATAATAATATAAAATATCAACGCAGTAATTATTGAATCAATAAAATAAAATATTGAACAGTAACTACTGTAACAATTATTGAGTAGTGCCTTCTTACGTAAGAATTAATAATTGGTGCAATACCGTGTGCTAATTTATTTTAACCACCAGGTATTTCAATAGTATTAACGGTAACAACTACGCCGTTAATTATAAACAACTTATACTTGTCGTTTTCTTCATCCAATCGCTTTTCGTTATGGGGCCCACACAAGGCTGCGCCGTCGTAAGAATATTCCCCGACAACAAGAATATTCCACGACCAAACGAATATTCACCGACCAAAAATGAATATTTTATAACCATTTGCTTATTTGAAATATTTGCGCATTTTACCCATAACTAACCATATTAATCAAATCAACCCTTTCTATTTCAAAATAATAAATAGAGGAAATTTAATTTGATTTATTAATAAGTTGGGGTCTTACAATAGAATTGTTTAATAGTTAAATCATTTAATAATGATTCCGATGTTTGAAAATTCATGATAAATTATAATAAATGTTTAAAAATTATTATAAGGTCATGAAAAAAATAATATAACTGATATATAAGTTATCTAAATGGATATTAAAATGCTATATAGAGTCTTAGACTCAATAAATACCCGGTAAAGTTGTCGGTACATTGACATATTTCAGAAATTAATCTGGACTTCGATAGATTGACTTGATAAATATTATTTGTGATTCAATGGTTGTTAAACTTACAAGACAATGTGATTAGGTTATGTGCTGACTGCAAATAGAAGTACAATATGACATGCTATATTATTCTAATCGAACGAATGATCTATTTAATGATATGATTTGGTATAAAAGATAAATCTAAGTTGTGTAAGCAGCAGACAAGGCAAGTATCTAACCCTTTGCATTTACTTTATGTAACGGACATGCATAAGATAATATCTGAACTATTCATTTTAATTGTTCAAATATTTCAACCTTTGTATACACTTATGCAATGATTCTGTATAAGTAAGTTATTAAATTATAATTGTTGTACAAGTTACTTTTATTCTGTTATTGTAAATCAAGATATATATTCTGTTCATTAATTTCTAAACGTGGTTATACAAGTGTCCTCACTTGGATAATCATTATATTTTATCACATGTTGATACATATATATCGGTGTCCAGTAAGTACACATTGAATTAAAAGCCGTCTAAGCTATTTGATCTGGCTAGACACAAACTTAAAAGTGTTGTTGAACAAGATAAGAACTTTATCATTATCCAACCGAATTGTTTTGGTTTGGATTCTAGACTGGTATGAACATCCCAAATATGGGAAACTTTTATGCTCCTAAGGCGGATATGCTGGACGAAAATATCGTCCTTTAATGTAGTATTGATCAATACATGGCATAACGAGCTGATCACCCCCGTGTCCGTAAGTTATGACGGTTTACAGACGAAGTTCTATGTAACCTTTACGAAAATAGAAAACAATGTTCATAGTCTGTTAACTGATCCTCATTTATAGTCATTACGTAGTTTCAAAAATTTGAAATCGAAATGATATGTTGTTTATTATTAGTTCAGCTTACTTCACAACTGTTGATTCATTGTATAAGTATCGTTCAAAGAAAACATTTAATTCGTTCAGCTAACTATTATTGTTTCCATTACTTGCTGGGCACTCAAATGCTCATTCTTGCTTAATTTAAATATTTTCAGCTAAGTGTGAACAACCTGAAGGCTCTGCCAAGAACAAAGGGAAAGGGAATGTCGCTAAATGAATGATAATGTTATTTTTTGTAATAACTAGACTTTATAAGGATAAGAATGATATATATTAATTATCATGTAATGTAACGAATGTTTAAAGGTTTCGTACTTGGGATTGAAAACTCTGATAATATGTAAATTATATTTGATAATCTATATTATTGTTATTATTATTAGTTATATTCCGCTCATAGAATGGTATCGTGAAGTACCGAGTTCGGGTTTTAAGTACCTGAATTTGGGGGCGTCACAATATGGTATCAAAGCTATAGGGTTAAAAACCTTAGGAGGGATAGACCTTTGGCTATAACCTTCGAACAGAGGGAAACGTTAAAAATATAAATAACTCATATAGAGTTTAAAAAGAGGTGAATTAAATAAATTCATCGTCAAACAAAATAAAATTTAACTTATATAAAACTATTGTTTGTTATGTGTGTAGATGTCAAGTGAAAAAGGTTTAGGATACCCTCGGATCGTAAAGAAGGAGCCAATATCAAAGCCAATAGCTGAAATAGTGGTTCAAAGTGAAAGCAACCTCGATGAGGTGGTTATTATGGAAAATGTCGTACCAGATCCGAAAATGGTGGAATTGACAGATAGTGATTCGGACACTGAAGGTGGAGCTGATCAAGCATCAACCAAAGTACAGAATCTGCGGGACTAGATTTCCTCTTTGGAAAAACTGTGGGAAATAGAAAAACTACTAAATAGTCAACTGCGGAAAGCATTAATAGAAACAATGGAAGAACAAGATAAGCTTAAAATCCAAATTGACCAAATCGGAGCTAAAAGCAACAAAGCGTGCGCAGCTCCGAGCAAGAAGGGGAAACGAAAGATGAACGACCGTGATATAGGAAAATCCTGATAACAACCAAGGAAAAATTAATCGAATAGAAAGGTGTGCAAATTGTGACAAGAAACATGAAGGTGTATGCAGGAAAGGAGAATATGTTTGCTAAAATTGCGGACATGAGGGACATTTCCCTCCTCATTGTCCCAATCCAAAGCAACGTGTCTGTTTTATTTATGGGATAGAAGGTCATCAGGTAAACAGCTGTCCAAGATCAAGAAAAAAGGCGTAATGAATTGTTAGTATAGGTTATGTGGTGTAGGTGTGTTGAATGTAATATTTGTGATATGTATGTTTGTGTAATGTAATATTCTCAACTTTTGTATAAGTTAAGGTTGTAAATCCCGACTTTTTGTGGTCACAAAGGGATAGCAGTATGGACTATGTTATGTAAATTAATACTACTTAATAAAAATGAACTTATGTTTGAGTAATGAAACAAGTTTAATATATTAAACTTATGTGATAAGGTTTAGAATGAAAGTTAAATTATGTTTTATTTAATCAGATAATGTCGCTAAGACGTCAAACTAGAAATCAAAGGGCAGAAGAATCTGTCAATAATGCTAGGGGACAACAAACAGATCCAATGCAGCAATTTGCAAACATGGTAGCTCAGGCAATGCAATAAGGAACCAGTCAGCCAACCGCTTGGCAAACTTTAAGAACTTTAAGGTTGTGGGACCGCCGAAATTCAAAGGTACAACTGACCCTGTTGAAGCCTAAACTTGGGTTAAGGAAATCAAAAAGGCGTTCATTATAGCTAGGGTAGTTGAGGGGAAAAAGACCGCTTTTGCCACCTACATGATGAAGGGTGAGACAAATTTTTGGTGGGAAGCGAATCAGGCGAGGGCAGGAGCAGGCGTAGTTGCTTGGGAAGGGTTTAAAACTTTATTTTTTGAAAACTATTTTTCATCTAGTATGCAGGCTAGGATGGAGGTTAAATTTTTAGAATTGAAGAAGGAGAATATGACGGTGTCAGAATACGCCGTAAAATTCAATGAATTGGATAGGTTTGCTCCGCATCAAGTCGATACGGAGGCTACGAAAGCTAGAAGGTTTGAGCTGAGATTAAAACCCTGGCTCTACAATAAGGTGGCAGTGTTGTAAATCCCTACATTTGCAGCACTCATGGAGAAAGCTATTATTGCTGAGGAGGGGAGTGAGGCCATGAGCCTCTACAATAAGGAAAGAAGGAACAAGGATAAGGTTGAGGGAGCTGGGAAGGTAGGAACAAACAGTGGGAATAAGAGTGAAAAGAGGAAGGGAAACGACTTTGGGGGTATACATGTGAAGCAGGAAGGTACAAAGAAGAAGCAGGTGGTGCAATGTGGGAACTGTGGAAAGAACCATTTGGGGGAACGTCTGAAAGGTAAATTTACATGTTTTAAGTGTGGGCAGGAGGGCCATATCTCTCCCAACTGCCCCAATCCTAGAACTATTAGTGGGTGTTTTTTGTGCGAATCAAAGGAGCATAAGGTGAAGGGCTGTCCGAAAAGGAGGACGGAGGCAGAAAGCGTGAACATGGGGAAAAGCGGCGGAACTTTGGAGATCACAGGACCAACATCATCTAGCAAGCCGAAAAAATCTACTATAAGGGTCTTCAACATGACAGTCCAGGATACAGCGGCAACTGGCAATGGAACTCTAGGTATTATTCGTATAACTTTTATTTTATTATACATGATTTTCATATATATAATAAATTATTTTATAAAGAAAAATTTGAAGGAGGAATTTGAGTTCTTTTAGAAATCAAATTTCCGTTTAATCAGAAAGACAAGCTTTATGTGAATAGCTAAAGATCAGTTCGATAAAAGTTGATCGAGATCTACTTGCAATGATTGTGTATGATATACCCCTATATGTATAGGTTTTTAAACAGTGATTCCAGGGATGAAATCTTTATAAGGGAGGGTGAATGTGACAACCCGATATTTTCTATATAAATAAATCAGAAATTTTGCATATAATTTTTTTTATTATTATTTTTAAAGATGAGAATTTGTACAAGATAATGTATATATGTTTTTATGTGGCAAATAAAAATATATTTATTACATAAATGTTTACAAATAATTTTATTTTAGAATTATTGATTTTTATAAAGTATATTCTTATAATAATTAATTTATAGTGGAAAAGTTTTTATTAATTATTTTCCATGAAAATATAATTATATATTATTTAAATAATATATGAAATGATTTTTAAAATTATTATAATAATTATTTATTTTATGAATTTATGTGAGATTAATTGAGTTAATTATTTTTAACTTAATTAATAAGGTTATATATGAAGAATAAATCAGATATGGAATCCAAACCCTAATTTTGGATTTTTATCAAGGAATGAGAATAATCATATAATATTAATTATATTTTGATTTTTCAGTGCTATAAATATGTACAATATGTACGTATTGATAATGGTTGGCCAATTATGATGCGATATTTGAAAACGCTGGATTTTCTGTGCTAAACCCTAATTTGAAACTCAAATTAGAGTTCAAGATTGATTAGTAATGATGTTATTTGATTTATGTTGTGTTATATAGGATTAAATGTTAATTAGAAAAACCCTAATAAATTTTGGAATTCCTAATTAACTAGAAACCCTAATTCTAAAATTAGTAACCCTAATTTGCTAATTTGGTAACCCTAATTTACTAATTGTAAGCTAAATGCTAATTAGTGAACACTAAAACACTAATGTTCATGTATAGTGTAATTAGATAATTAATCATAATTAAGAAACCCTAATTTTCAAAAATTAGAAAGTTATTTTTTATTTTATTTTTTAAACCCTAAAATGTAATTCTAGAATGCAATTGTTGGAAAACCTTAGGGTCAAACCCTAAGGGTTTGCCAATTGCCCAAAATGCCATTAAATTTTCAAGCAAAAAGACCAAAATACCCCTCTTTGGATTATCTTTATTATGTAAATTGCAAAGCTTGACAAGTGGGGAATGGTGACCTAACATGTTGACTTAATACAACTTAAATCTCCAGCAAATCAAGCAATATCAGTCAATACATGCATCATACACTTGTTTAAATAGATTGAGAGAGAGAAAATTGAACATTCATGCTCATTTTTGTACCAACTCTCAACCTAAGCTCTCTCAAGCTCGCACCTCCGAAATTTGCTAGTATATCAGTCCCAAATCAAAGCCCCACGAACACCATAACCAAATTTGAAGCCTAGAATCAAAAATTGTTCATAAGAGGTATTAAATCCTAAGCTACAATCTGTCCATCGATCTGTTATTTGATGTTTTTTTGTGTTATATATGTTAGATATAGTGTATAATGATGATCTGGGTTGCTAGATGTTAGATCTATAACATCTAGAGGCTCGAATTTGAAGATTTCCAAAATCTAGAAAAAAATTAAACTGTGGTCTGACAATGAATGTCAGTGGCCATAGATCTTTGGTTGTTTACGATTTTTGTTGTTTTTAAGTTGGTATGTGTAGCCTGACATGTGGTCTTTGATCTGGATCAAGAATCAGGCCTATATCAGTTTTAGATTTCAAGATAATCGTGGTCAAACCACGTTGACGCATTGACTGGTTGAAATCTGGGTAGCCATGAACTTGCCTAGAAAGCTCTGACAGCATGTTCATGGGCCCAGATCTTCCTGTTGTTAGTTTTTTTTGTTTCTGTTGTTGTAACAATGTTATGGTATGGTATATGGACTTCAGGTTAAGACTTTTAGAACCTTGAAATAATCAACCGATTGAACACTATGGATGGTCAAACTAGGACAAAAGATCATAGAAGCTGTTTTCTGGGTAACCCAGAAAACGCTTGACCATATCGTCTGACATGGTTTGACCGGCCTTGTTATGTTTGATCTGTTGTTGTTTAAGTAATATAATGTGATAGAACTCTTCGTTGTTATGTTGGGTACATACTTCAGTTTTTAAATCACAAAAACAACACAAGATTAGCAAGTTGTGGAAGCCCAAAACTAGCCAGTCGAACTGTTCTTCATTTCTGGGTAACCCAGAAAATGAAGAACAGATTGTTCAAGGCTCCAGATCTCGCTTGTGTTATGCTTGTTGGCCATGTTTGTTGTTGGGTATTGTAGTGTTGCAATTGTACTACACAATCAGACCAAAAACAGTCACAGAAACACATTACATAGTTCATAATTGATGGTCAAAGTAGCACCCTCGAAACTGTCATGCATTTTCTGGGTTTGGCCAAGAACGCGCAGAACACCAATAATGACGGTTTTGTCGCTATAGGCAGTCTTTAGCGACACTTTTATTAAAATTAATTATCTAGATTCCGAAAATTATTTAAAAATAGTACTTAATTTTCAAAAATTACAAAAATTATTTTAAGTTATAAAAATTAACTTTTAATAATTTGAAATATTTTTCATAAATATTAGTATTTATTTAAATATTATTGATAATTAATTTATTTATTAAATACATTAAATAAATTAATTAAAAATAATTTTATTATATTAAAAATCATTTTAAATGATAATAAGTTATTTAAAAATATTTTAAGTTATAAAATATAACTTTTAATATTTTAAAGTAAATTTAATTAATTATTTAATATTAATAATATTAGATTTATTTAGCAATTAAATTAAATAAATTAATTAAAAATAATTTTAATATTATAAAAATTATTTTAAATGAAAATAAATAGTTTAAATATATTTTAAGTTATAAAATATAACTTTTAATATTTAAAGATAAATTTCATTAGTTGATTATTATTAATGACATTAAATTTATTTAATAATTATAATAAATAAATTAGTTTAAAAATGATTTTAATAACATAACAATCATTTTAAATGAAAATAAAGTGTTTAAAAATATTTTAAGTTATAAAATATAACTTTTAATATTTAAAGGATATTTTCATTAATAACTTTATATTAATGATATTAATTTAATATTAATGATATTAAATTTATTTAATAATTATATTAAATAAATAGTTTAAAAATGATTTCATTAATTTAAAAATTATTTAAAAAAGATATAAATGAATTAAAAATATTTTAAGTTATAATTAATGACTTTTAATATGTTGATAAATAATACATTAATACTTTAATATTAATGGTGATTATTTAAAAACGATTTTAAATGTTCTAAAAATCATTTAAGGGTAATATAAATATTTTAAAAATATTTTGAGTTATTATAAATAACTTTAATATTTTGGCAATAGTTTCATTAATAGTTTAATATTAATTAAATATTAATGATAATAGAGTTGTTTAATATTTAAATCATTTAATAATGATTCCGATTTGTGAAAATTCATGATAAATTGTAATAAATGCTTAAAAATTATTATAAGGTCATGAAAAAAATAATATAACTGATATATAAGTTATCTAAATGGATATTGAACTGCTATATAGAGTCTTAGACTCGATAAATACCCGTAAAAGTTGTCGGTACACTGACATATTTTAGAAATTGATCTGAACTTAGATAGATTGACCTGATAAATATTATTTGTGATTCAATGGCTGTTAAACTTATATGACAATGTGATTAGGTTATGTGTTGACTGCAAATAGCAGTACAATATAACATGATATATTATTGTAATCGAACGAATGATCTATTTAATGATAGGGTTTGGTATAAAAGATAAATCTAAGTTGTGTAAGCAGCAGACAAGGCAAGTATCTAACCCTTTGCATTTACTTTACGCAACAGACATGCGTAAGATAATATTTGAACTATTCATTTCAATTGTTCAAATATTTCAACCGTTGTATACACTAATGCAATGATTCTGTATAAGTAAGTTATTAAATTATAATTTTTATGCTGTTATTGTAAATCAAGATATATATTCTATTCGTTAATTTCTAAACGTGTTTATACAAGTGTCCTCACTTGGATAATCATTATATTTTATCACATGTTGATTCATACATATCGGTGTCCAGTATGTACACATTGAATTAAAAGCCGTCTAAGCTATTTGATCTGGCTAGACACAAACTTAAAAGTGTTGTTGAACAATATAAGAACTTTATCATTATCCAACCGAATTGTTTTGGTTTGGATTCTAGACTGGTATGAACATCCCAAATATCAGAAACTTTTATACGCCTAAGGCGGATATGCTGGACAAAAATATCGTCCTTTAATGTAGTATTGATCAATACAGGGCATAATGGGTTGATCACCCCCGTGTCCGTAAGTTATGACGATTTACAGATAAAGTTCTATGTAACCTTTTCAAAAATAGAAAATAATGTTCATAGTCTGTCCACTGATCCTCATTTATAGTCATTACGTAGTTTCAAAACTTGAAATCAAAATGATATGTTGTTTATTACTGGTTCAGCTTACTTTACAACTGTTGATTCATTGTTAAAGTATCGTTCAAAGAAAATATTTAATTCATTCAGCTAACTATTATTGTTTCCATTACTTGTTGGGCACTCAAATGCTCATTCTTGCTTAATTTAAATGTTTTCAGCTAAGTGTGAAGAACCTGAAGGCTCTGCCAAGAATAAAGGGAAAGTGAAGGTCGCTGAATGAATGATAATACTAACTTTTGTAATAACTAGACTTTATAAGGATAAGAATGATATATATTAATTATCATATAATGTAACGAATGTTTAAAGGTTTCGTACTTGGGATTGAAAGCTCTGATAATATGTAAATTATATTTGATAATCTATATTATTGTTATTATTATTAGTTATATTCCGCTCATAGAATGGTATCATGAAGCACCGAGTTCGGGTTTTAAGTACCTAAATTTGGGGGCGTCACAATATATTGTCAGGAAATCGATGTGTGCACAAAGAGCATGTTTAAATGTTACGCATAACATAGAGTATTTTGGGCTGATCACCTAATATACCTGTTTTATTAGATTATCAGTTTAATACTGATGATTCTAGTAGAAGTTCTTGGTCCATAGTGACTACTCAGTGTTGAAACCTTTGAATCCTTTTTAAATCCTTCAGTCTATAATGACTCATTGTTTATGACTCAAAGGACAAATTTGGAACAGTTGATACTTCTTGTTACAACATTATCCTTTTAATTCATGAACTATTATTTACTGTTATACCCTTGAAATTTTGAATTTATGCATGTTCACCTTTATTGTTATATACTTGCTGAGAATGTTGCTCATTCTTGCTTTCTTTAAACCTTTCAGTTAAGGCAGAATGTGATGAACCTTTATGCAAGGATAAGGGATAGGACAAGGCTACGACATATCTTTGTTCATTTATATTAGAAGATTTATCGTATTATTGTATTTAAGACTTATCTATGATTTTGTATTAAGACTTGATTAGTATTATGCATTAAGTTATGTCTGGATTTAAGATATGTAATGTTGTAGTAACGGTCATGAGACCTTGGGATCAGAATATTTTTATTAAAATAATGTAAATTATTATATTATTTCATTGTATGAGTTATTAGTGTATTATTCGAATGAGATAGTGAAGCACCAAATTTGAGATATTAGTGTTTGAATTTGGCGGCGTCACAAGATCCGTTTCCAAAAATGGACTTGTTTAAATGGTAAATGCCAGCTTATCTTGTAGACACTTGAATTTTTTTTGCATTCTTGTTACTAACCTTGCAGGAGGGCAAAATCGTCTTCTAGGGATAACCCCGTAAGTCAAATCTACACAGTCCCAGAGATAACCTTGGGATACTCAGTTTTCCATCTCAGAGACAACCCCGAGATATTCAATTTCAGTCCCGGATATAACCTCGACATACTCAGTTTGCCATCTCGGAGACAACCCCGAGATATTCAGTTCCAATCCCAGACATAACCCTGGGATACTCAGTTTTCCATCTCGGAGATAACTCCGAGATATTCAGTTCCAGTCCCAGAAAAAACCCCGGGATACTTAGTTTGACATCTCGGAGACAACCCCGAGATACTCAGTTCCAGTCCCAGAGATAACCTCGGGAGATTCAGTTCCAACCTCGGAGATAATCCCGAGGAATGCAGTTGCGGTTCCAGAGACAATCCCGGAAAAGTCCATTTTATGTCCCAAAAGTCAGCTTCAACCTCTGAGATAATTCTGAGGTGCTCAGTTCCAACCCCAGAGATAACCTTGGGAGGTCATGCGCACCTCGGAGACAACCCTGAGGACATTCAGTACTCATAGTAGTCCAATCTCAAAGATAACCCTGAGTAACGACCGCTAAATCAGCCCAGAATCGGAGATAACCCCGGTGAGGGGAAAAATCATCATTTTGCAACCTAGATCCCACATTCACACCGTCTCAACAAATTTCAACCCACATGCTACACAGAAGTTTCCTACAAGAACCATAGCTTCAATCCCGAGTGACTACTGCACAAGACAACACACCAGATAGAATTTGAAGACTTGAAGATATGGGCATGGACCCATCTTCCCGGCTTCGTACAACCTCTTATCACATGTCATTGTGTAGGTCTCAGCAACAACATTATGAAAAGGTATTATACGCCTCAATCGGATGCCCAGATTGAAAGTTATGAAGGTTCGAGCGGACAGCGAATTGCACGAGTGCACATACTTCGAGACGGTAGGGCCCACGGAGCCCGGGGCACCCCGGGTAGTAGTAGGTACATCTGCGGCTGCCGTAAGTACACCTATGGCTCCCCCTTTATAAATAGAGGGCTTGGGGTGGCGATTTTGAGAGGAGAAAAGGCGAGGAAGCCCTGTCTATTTTGCTCTGTACACACTATAAACTGAGTGCTTTCTTATTTTAAACACTTGTGAGCTTGTGTTTTGCTATATTTTGCCAGTAGAAACCGAGTATTCATTCATTCAAAGCTATTTGAAGTATTCTTAGCAGCTCACTGTAAGACACATCACATTACTTAAAGCTTTTCTCCACTTTTGCTCGCACACATTTATTCACGTTGAGCGTTGTGTTGTGTGCGTATGCCCGGATCGTCGATCCGTGGTGTTTATTGCTTATATATATATATATATATATATATATATATATATATATATATATATATATACATTCTAGTCAGGCCTGGAGATCACTTCGTGGCCATTTACTACTTATATATATATATATATATATATATATATATATATATATATATATATATACATTTCCGCCCAACTTGGAGTTTACTTCGTGGCTGTTGATTGCACCTATATATATATATATACTTACATTTCAGTCCTGCTTGGAGTTTACTTCGTGGCAGCTGATTGTAATGCGGCTACCGTAGGTGTACCTGCGGCTACCGCAGGTGTACCTGCGGCTATCTTTGGTGGGTCCCACCCCTCCGGCTCGGTCCAATTTGAGTTGGAAAGGAGGTCTCACAAGTTGAAAAAGTCAAATCAGGAAATAAAAGATGCTACGCGATTGAGCGAAAAAAGTCTTAAATCCTAGTTTTCAAAGACCAAACTGCGGGTCTACATGTCACTCATTGGTATTCACCAAGACACAGGGTTCACAACACCAATGATCACAGCTGTTGCAAACTACACTCGACAATACCTCACAAAGGTCTGATGCCGTCGGTTCGGGGTCGTAACTCCAAAAAACCTCTCCCCCGCAGGAACTCCATACATCATCAGCCGTTGAAGTACATTTCAACGAAGGTCAAGCAACCTTAACATTCTTCAGCCGTTGGCAAGTAAATCCAACGGAGCATCTGTAACAATCCAAGATTTTATTATTTGTAATTTAAAATATTTATTAAATTAAATAAATATTTTTTTTATAATTTTGTGATATTTGGATTACGTGAAAATTTTATTTAGTATGTTGTAATTAGTTTATTTAACTAATGTTGGATGTGGAGATCTAAATAAATAATATGGGACTATAAACTATAGTATAAATGATTTATTAAAATAAATTAAAGTAATTTAAATGGATTTACCCAAACAAGGCTTAAAGGTATTAAGTCTTTAATTTTTAAAGTGTTTTGCCAAACAAGCCTTATGGCTTTTGAACTTTTGAATTTGAAAATTTAATTATAATAAAATAAATCAAATAATAAATATAATATATTTATAACCTATATATGTTTACATTTTTGTAACTGTTATATTAAGTATACGTATTATGGCCCTATAAGTTTATTATGTTTACGCTTAAGCGTTAGTTGGCTTTACGTGAATTGTCTTATACTTAGAAAGAGAGAAGAAGAATATAGAGAAACTTGACAGAGATTAGAGAGAGTTGAGAGAAAGTCTGAGAATTCCAAAAAATAATTTCTGGGTTTTTACCAAGGATTATTCAAAGCAAGAGAATGTATTCTCCATAACCTTAATATTATATATATATATATATATATATATATATATATATATATATATATATATATATATATATATATATATATATATAGGTTTTACGGCATAAATTTCCAAGTTCTGTGAATTCATTTTTTAATTGTTGATATACAACTGATAACTTGTGATTATATGTATTTGTGATGAGAGTTTGTATTTAGACAAGAAATTGTATGCTAATTATGTTTAAGAAGGAAGAAAAGTATTTACAGTGTATGTTGTTACATATGGCTTATGAAAGTATCAAATTTGGTGGTTAATCTTTATACTAATCTATAAATTGAGCCTTGAATATGTTAGTTCATTAACAAACGAAGAGAACGTAGTTTGAATGAGTTAATTTGGACAAGAATTGTGATCACAATGATGATTTTTGTAAAGGATGTCAAAAATGGTGTTTTTGTATAAACATGGAATTTAAAGGATTTAAATTAGTGGTAGTTGTTGTTTAATTGTTCTAAGTTAGTATATATGTGAGGAATCATGTTTGTATGAGTCCTATGTCAATTGGATATGCTTAATTTACTATTTTGTGGATGAAATTCGTGATAGTTGGCTTAGAACAAAGTCAAAAATTGCGTTTTGTAAAACTGGTACTGGTACCGAGCGCGGGCGCGTTGCCTCTTGGAGCGGGCGTGCCGGACTCTAAGGTAATTATGGCGCGGCCACACCAGTAGTCGGTCAGACCCAGTGAAGTCTGCTACTTTTACAGACTTTGGACACCCATTGTAACTTGGTCTAATTTTATGTTAATGTGAGAAATATGTAATGAAAAGGTTAAAACAGAATCGTATCATGTGGTTAGTAATTCTAAAGTGTAAAATTAGTAAGTTGTGAAAATGATATGTTATGATTTAAGAAACTTAATGAATAATGAATAAGTGTTGTGAAATTAACACTTGTGATTCTGAAATGTGTATGATAAAGTAGGACTTGTACTAAAATAACAAGTTTAACTAGAAGTGAGTGTTATTATGGAAAGTGAATGTTAGTATATCTAATAGATATTATAATTCTAATACTATGTGTAAGTGAACGTGAGTTGTAAATTTATAGCTTACGCACAAGGCAAGTTTCTTACTCTCAAACTTTGATTGAGCAAGTTCTTTATTCATAAACTTTATTTGAGCAAGCCATAACCCTAACTTTATTCGAGCAAGTTTTGAATTCTAATTATTGTTGATCTTCTCTAACTTGTTTATAGTTAAGCAAGTTTCTTAAGTTTCATTCCTTTATAATGAATGCAACTTCTTGAACTTTAGTCTCTAATATTGAGCTGTCTTATTTTAAATTACTTTGCACAAGTTATTATCATGTTGAGCAAGTTTTTATTTTCACCTTGCTATCAGTTAATGTATGTTCAGTAATTCAATTTCTAATTTGACAAGATCATAGCCCTAGCTTATTATTGTTCAAGCAAAGGTTTATCATTTTATTCAATACTTATGCTTTCTAGTTATTTCCAAGCATGAGTTTAATATATTGTCGGTGCACCTATGATTCTCAATTGTTCTATATTATGTTGTTATTATTCAACTGTAGTATTATCAAATTTTGTTGATTCAACTAATCCTTTAGTTGATGATCGTGAAACTCTAAATTGCCCTTGAAGTATATCTAAACCAAACTTTCTTTGGTGCGAACTTGTACTCTAAAACTGAGAAGAACAACCCTATTATAGGGGTACGTGATGCATTTAGATGTTTGTGCACAATACATGGTGCGAAGGGTTTTTTCCCCAAAGTACGTGAAGTCCCTGCAGTATAACTGTTTAGGTTTGTGACATCCCCAAATTCGGTACTTTTTACCTCAGATCTAGTACATCATTTCTATAACTATTGCGGAAGATATAAACATAAATTGTTTATACATTAAACTTTTACACATCATTCCCAATGTCTACAACCTTAACTAAATACATACCTTTAATATCTAAAAAGGTTTACAATGTTATTTTCGTCATAAAATTTAATAGATCTAACTGCACCATAATTTAATCTTACACTTTGTCTTTACTTCTGTCTTTACTCGAGCTTTCATCTTAATCTGAAAATTTTTATCATGATATATCAAGGGTGACCAACAAATTTGCCCAGTAAGTTTAAATTTATTTGAGGATATATCATGATTGAAAGAATTGAACAATAAGCTAGCTAACTTTCAACAATATAAACATTGTGAAAGAGCATGAACAAATTTTCTTAGTTGAACGACCAAGTCAATAAAAATGAATGGTCAAGCGTGAACATGAACATGAACATGAACAGATTAACTGAACCAAATGGTAATGAAGGTGATCAGCCTTTCATACCTGATGAACATTTACAACATGCACAACGTGTAAATCAATAATCAGTATAGACGTGAATAATCAACAACAATTATTCACTAACATGCTTTGAACATACAACTCAAGTTTGAGTCAGGGAACTTGCCTGTACCGCTGATTACCGCTAAGCAATCTAATTTATTCTCTCATGAAAGACCTATTAATTATAAGATTGATCTTTCAATTAGTATAACATGCCTTGTAGCTCTTAATACTATTTCTTTATCAAATATTAGATAACATCTTAACACATCAGCATTATTATCATCCTTTGATAATTTCTTAATCACTATATCATATATATTATGATTTAACACTCTAATCTTATATTTTATAAGTTCTTCTTTAAACTCTAATAAGTCAAATACCAAACTAGCAACCTGAATTCCAAATCCAACAACCTGGATGGTTAATCCAGCAAATCAAACTGCAATCCAGCAAACTGGATTCAACATATTTTTAATTCAGTAAACGTCTTTTCAATCCAGCAAGCTGGATTCATTAGATTTTCCAATCCAGCAAACTAGATTCACAAATTACTCAATCCAGCAAGCTGGATTCCATATCCTTTTCACGAAAATATCAAATCAGCTTATTATTTTTCTATCCTTGGTCCAAACACATACACATATATTTTATATACAAAGAGTATTTTTCCATAATTTTCTAACTTCCTTTGGTATTTTTCAAAAATTATTTTTAGTGCGTAGCTTAAGAATTTAGCCCCATCATGCTCAACTCAAGACATTCCCATCTCTTGGCACAATATTATACTTGTTAATGTGAGCCTCCAGTTTAAATTTTGTGGCCATCGGAGTTACAGAACTCCGGTTATAGGCGTTTTCGTCGAAAAATCACAAAAATTGAAATGACCATAACTTGGTCGTTTTAAGTCGGAATGAGCTCATTTTTGGACAGGAGGTACTTTATACCATACATTTTCATGTCTCAAAAGGCTGAAATTTATTTCACAAATTAAGTTGCCAAAATTTCCCTTTTAATTTCTGGGTCAGTAGCTTTTTGTCGTTTTTCATTTTTTCGTGCTTTGTTAAAAATATTCCATACGGAAATCTACAACTCTTTTTCAGTGATTCCACTTGGAGATGTTAGAAAACTTATCATAGTATCCTCTCAAATGTTTCCAGAATTTTTGAATGTCAGAAAAATGACAAAACTTCCCCTACCCTTGACTGTCCAAAATAGTCTATTTTTCCTTAAAAGACACAAAACTATTTTTGCTAAATCAGTCACTACTTACCGTGTACTCAACATTTTTGAGTGCTACCACTTGGGTTTAGTAGATAACTTACCTATCTAATACCCATTTTTGACGGATCACAAAAAAAGGTGTAGATTAAAAACGGTGGAAATCCAAAATATATACCAATTTTATGGCTTATAAACTAGAAAAATCACTTTTCTTTAATTTTGATTTCCAAACAAAAAAACACCCAATATAGGTATATCTCAACATGAAACACTCATTAACATGTATATACATGGTTTTTGAGTTTAGAAATATAGATTCAAGATTTGATTAAAAATAATTAAAAATACATAACAAAAAGGTATTTATACCTTTTTGCTCCAACTCTTCTCCTTCTTCTTATTCTTCTTCCATGGATGATCTTTCTCTCTCCTCTTCTCTCTTCTTCCTTCCATTAATGGCAGCCCTCTCATTCCTTCTCTCTCTCTCTCTCTCTCTTTAGTTCTAGGAATGTATATTTGTGGAGAGAGAAATGAAGTAATTAATTAAAAATGTATTGGTGAAAAATTATACATACAAATTGTATATCTAAGGTTAATCACCCAATACTTATCTTATCTTTCTCACTCATCAATATCTCTATGTTTGCTTGCAAGCTATACTAAATGTGTTGGACCAACTATAGATGGACACATGTGGAGCACTTAATGATCTTTGACAACACATTAAAACTTATCCTTGCTCTTTTTTTTCCTTATCTATTTAAAATGAGATGGAAAAATTTATTTGCAAAATAGATGAGGGATATTTATAGCAGGGGAAATGCATATATATAACATATGTATATATATATATATAAAATCTCCCAAAATTTCTTCCATATCTCTTTCATACCTTTCCATATCTCTTTCATATCAGTCCATATCTTTACTAAATCTATCCAATATATTTTCTCTCTCTCTCCTATCTCTACAAAATCTTTTAAATCTCTCCAAATATCTTAGCAAATCTATAAAAATAACATGTGCTCATTTTGATTTTATTTTATTTGCCAATTTTGGTTCTAGAATGTCCATAAAATGTTGGGCCAATCCTTTACTTGTTTGGGCTCTCTAATAATTGTTTTGGGCCATGTATAAAATAACATAGTCCAATATACTAATTTTTATCTTACACTAATCACTTAATTAGGATTTCCATGTACTTAAGTGAAATACAAATTCTTACTTAAGTACATTTAATTTCTTAACCCAATTAAACTTGCTATAACTAGGTTATAAAATTAATTAATTGAGATGTATAAAATAAATCTCTTAGAATTAGTATATATTCTAAATACCATAATTCTCTCATCCCATAACCCTTAAGTTATTCAATTCTTCATTTCTAATATATAATTAGGATCACACAGTTTCTTTTATTTGTTTATAAAATAAACAATTATAAACCATCACATAATATTCATATTCCTTTATTAACATATTCATACAAAATAATTTAATACATTGTGACATGTTCCATAATTCTCTTAGATTAGGTCACTAGTATATATATAAAATATTAGGACCACTAAATAACGATATCCATTTAGGTTATTTAATTCTCATATCTAATTTAAATGACTTATTTACATTATACAATTTACATTGTATAATTAAATTTAATTTCCTCCTCCTCTCCATAAATTATTTTTAAACAATTTATTTATATATTAAATATATAATTTAATATATTAAACCATTTATTCAAATATGAATTTAATTTAGTTACTAGTTGATACCAATATACATATTTATATATTGGATCTCATCTCATATTTTTACCTTACATCCTTTGGTATAATATTAAGTATTATACCATTATCCATATAACCTAACATCATATATCCAATTATTTTCTTTCCTTTCTATAAATTGTCTTCACCATTTATTTAACTGTAGTAAATATATTAACATATTCACCATATACACATATTCTTATGAACTTATATACTAAACATATACCTCATTATCAGACTATCACTTATAGTCTATTAAACCATTCAAGTTCTTCTCCAAAAATTTTAAAATCCTTAAAATTCCTTCACAGAAACGTCAAATCCATTCACTTATTTTCTGTCTAGGTTCATCTTATAACCGTTAATCCATCATTTTAGGATTTTAATAATTATCTAAATTCTCGGGTTGTCGCAAGGTTAAAGTTGAAAGATTACTTGTAACCGTGGACATAGTTCGTGGTCTTATGACCCTCAGATATATTTTATATTTTGATTCCAGTTTTTAGTTATCATTGATAGAGTATTATTCAGTTCTGATGAGCCTATTCATTGGCGTTATTATTCTCTTATTGTTCATTGCTATATCTAGTGAGCATTTGTTTTGCTCACTCTTGCATAAATATAATTATTGCAGCTAAGGTTGAGAAGGTCGATGAACCTACTACAAATAAAGGAAAAGGAAAAATGTACAAGTGATGAAGACTTGTAATTTATTGACTTTATGTTAATAGACTTTATTTAAATGATGTGATGTAACTATTTTTATATCCGTACTTGATTTATGTTAAAGGTTAGATAACCTGGGAGACTTTTTGATTTAATGATGTAACCCTTTAATGGAAGGATTTATAGTTTAAATTTTATCATATTTGGGTAGATAGTATGAATGTATGGAAAGTGAACACCAAGTCTTAGGGGAATGAAGTACCCAAATTTGGGAGTGTCACAGGTTGGTATCAAAGCTTTAGGTTATGAACCTTAGGTGGGGAAAAGCCTTATGATGTAACCTTTGAAAAGATAGTGGTGATAAACTCTTATCGAGTTTTAAGAAAGAAATAATAAAACACTTATGTGCTTATGTGGTTGTAACCTATGTGCTCGTGAGAGTCGAGTAGTAATGATTAGTAATTAAAACTTAAAATTTTGTTGTCAAGATGGCTAATATAGGAGAATCCAGTCAAGCTAGAGAGGAAGGATCCTAGATGCCTAGAGACGAGGAGCCTCGATATATTCAGGTGGTTTGGGAACAACTACTGCCATGGGAAACATCTCCGTTGGTCACAGTGGTTGAGCAGGAGGGTTTACCTGATGAGGATGATGAGATAGAGACAGAGGAGGAGGACGCTGTTGAGCTGCCACAGTCGAACGAGGATGAGGATGATGAAGAGGAAGAGATTTCACTAAACTCGATCGCTGCTCGTATGTACGATGAAGTATACGACCGCAATGTGGAACTTCAGGATATCGTCGAGGAGTTGGAAGAGATAGTAGCTGAACATCAGATCGTAATGGCACAGAAGGACAACGAGATCCAGGATCGAGATGAACGTCTGAATAATGTCGAAGGGATGTTAACCCACATTGAATGAGAGAATGGACAAATGACAGAGGAGATTGCAGAGCTGAAGAACAAGTTAAAAGAAGAATCTACTAGGAGGGCAAGAGCCGAAGACGTATACGAGGAAGCTTCTCAACGAGCCGGGGTAGTGGAGAGAGAGGTATAAGTAAAGAAGATTAAGATGGATGAGATGAATAGTGTTTTTAACACCGTGATCAATCGAACTCAAGATCGGGTTATGTGTTATCCAATTCAGTTTGAGACGCTGCCATCGTACATGTTAGATCGTCGAACAATATTCCGTATTATGGAAGAGGAGCGTCGTAAGGCTATGCAGTATTTTAATAGGTCGTCATAAATGTAATTACTACGTGATTAATGAGTAAATAAGATGTAAATCCCGAGTATTATATAACCAATGGGATTTGATGATGAAGAAGTTATCCTGAAACTTTAGTAGTTTAGAAAAGTGATGTAAATAGCAAGAATGCTATCATTATTATGTTTTAAAATATTACGAATGAATAAAAGTTAGTATTTATTCAAGATATTGTGTGTTATGTGGTAATTGTGTGATGTGCAAATTAAGTACATAATACTTAAAGGATTGAATAATAATCTAATGAGAATATTTTAACAGAAAATGCCTCCAAGTCGTCAACCACGATAAAGAACCCCTGAAGGATTTACCAATAAGAATAATGCTGAGGCTAACCCAATTCAGTAGTTAGCGACGTTACTGATGGGAGCATTACAGAATCAACTGCAGAATCAAGCTACAACTTTTAAGAATTTCAAGGCGGTTGGACCACCAGAATTTCGTGGGTCCATGAATCTAGTTGAGGCACAGACCTGTATCATGGAGATAGAGAAAGTTTTTGATGTTGCTAGAGTAGGTGAGAATTAGAAGACTGTTTTTGCAACATTTATGTTGAAAGCAGAGGCTAGTTATTGGTGGAAAGCCAATAAAACTTGAGGAGGTCAAGGAATAATGACTTGGGATAGGTTAAAGGAGATATTTTTTGAAACTTATTTCCCAGAAAGTTCAAAGAACCAGATGGAGGTGTAGTTCCTAGAACTGAAGCAGGGATTAATAATGGTATCAGAGTATGCCACAAAATTTAACGAATTGGCGAGGTTTGCGCCATATCAAGTCAACACAGATGAGCGCAAGGCTAAGAGGTTTGAGCAAGGACTGAAACCATAGTTGTACAGTAGGGTCTCCATGTTTCAGCTGAAGACATTACAGCAATACTGGAGAAGGCAATTCTCATTAAAGGTGGAGGCGAGGCTGTAACAAAGTACAATCAAGAGCAGAGAAAGAAGAAGAGTGAGGGCGAAGCTAAGAATGGTGGTGGTAGTGGTGGAAATGGTAACAATAACCTGAAGAGAAAGTGGAGTACAAGTGTGGGTGCTGGAAACCAGCAGGGTAACCAGCGAAAGAAGATGTTCGAAGCATGTGCTACATGCGGTAGATTTCACACGGGTATGTGCTTAAGGGGGAAGTGTGTATGCTTTAACTGTGGCCAGGAGGGTCACATTGTCCGAAATTACAATTAACCCAAGAAGAATGTTTGCTACACCTGCGGGTCAAAGGATCCTTTTGCTCACGATTGCCCTAAGAAGAAAGCTGGAGAGACAACGGGAAGCAAGGGAGGTAGTAGCGGAGGTACATTAACCATTGCTGGACCAACATCATCAAATAAGCCCACAACCAAAACCTTCAACATGATAGTGTAAGACGCAGTGCAATCAAACGATGTCGTGCTAGGTATTATCCCAATTAATGATATAAATGTATATGTATTATTTGATTCGGGTGCTACTTACTCGTTTATATCTGATGAATTTGCTAAGAAGTTAGAATTACCTAGTGAAGAGTTGAATTTCCCTTTACACATATAAATTGCGAATAAGGAGGTAATTCTTGTTAAATATGTATTCAAGAATTGTAGGGTGAATATTAAGAGGAATATTATTATAGTAGATTTAATCCCGATAAAACTTGGAGAGTTTGATGTAATATTAGGAACGGATTGGCTATTCAAGTATGGAGCGATAATTGATTGCCAAAAGAAATGTGTAAACCTTATGACTCCGTTAAATGTAGTTTTCTATGGTAGCAAATTGTCTAGACAAGCGAGATGTCTGACAATTATGCAGGACAAGAAGTTGTTGAGTCAGGGCTGTGTAGGGTATCTAGCTTACATAGTCGATACTCAAAAGAAGAAGGGTGTGAAACTGGAAGAGATAGCAGTGGTTAGGGATTTTGTGGACGTTTTTCTGGAAGATTTGCCAGGACTTCTGCCTGACAGAGAAATTAAGTTCGTGATCGACCTAGCGCCAGAAACTGCTCCATATCGAAGGCTCCGTACAGAATGGCTCCGATAGAGATGAAGGAACTGATGGTTGTCGACGTCGGGATTTTTATTTGTCCCTTTTCTATTCTTGTTCTTTGGTGTTCTCATGTTAGGTGAGATTTGTTTGAAAAAACAAGTTGTGAAAAAGGTCCGATATTTATATATCGACGATTGGACTATAAGAGTCGCCAGTTGGTTTTTTAACTGGTTGTACCAACACAACCCAGAAAAGATTTACACATTGACCCAGTGATGTGACACTACTAAACGGGTCAATGAAACCGAGATTCATTAGGGTCCGGGGACTTACTTATGAGGAGGGAAGGTGTTAGGCACCCCCCGATATTCGTGTTACCACGGTGACCACCACTTTTTAAAAAACTGTTATATGAATGTGTTTGTGTGTGTGTAGGTCAATGTGATGTTATTTGGAAGTAGTGTGAGGCCTCGTTCACACCTATATACACAAGGTTTTAATTTATGTAAAAATTCAGGTTTAAACAAGATATAGCAATGAAGTTTTGTAAAAGAGGTTTTTCAAACCCTAATGCTCAATAGTAATTGAGACCTTTTATACTTCCATTTTTTATTAAGTGTTCGGCTGGATTGCTTTTATTTTTGAGATGCGAAGCATCTTCGAGAAAATAATGTATAAAGCAATGCTGAACTCCTCGTGGGCATGAAAACCATCTGAGGAAATCCAAACACCGTGAATAATTTATAAGCTGCTTACAGCTGAAAATGTCCATCACGTGAACCGAATCTAGATTCAGTAGATGGAATCTGTGATCACATGATTCCTAGGCTCACATGATACCACAATTTATATGAAAACTATAAGCAGTTATATATATTAAAGCTGTAAATATATATATATATATATATATATATATATATATATATATATATATATATATATATATACAGACATGATCAACCACCACAAAGCACCTCCATGGGAGATTAGAAATATAAATAAAGCTGTAAAAGTGATCAACCGTCATGAAGTAAACTCTAGGCGGGACGAAATGCAAAGAAAGCAGTAAAAATGATCAACTGCCACGAAGTATATATATATATATATATATATATATATATATATATATATATATATACAAGTAAACGCTCCGGATGTAAATCCAGGCGCACCGAGTAAAGTTCGACATACAGCTCATATATATATATATATATATATATATATATATATATATATATATATATATATATATATATATATATATATATATACGAAAGCAAATAAACGCTCCAGACGTAAGTCTAGGCTCAATCGAGGCATAACTCGATAATGTTAGTCCATATATATATATATATATATATATATATATATATATATATAATATATATATATATATATACAAAAGAAATAAAAGCCACGGACTGAAGTCCGGGCAAAAACACTCAACACGACTCTCAACGTGAAGAACGTTGTGTGCAAAGATGAAGAGAAAGACTTTAAAGTGTATAAGAAGGCTTACAGTGGACTGCCAAAGAAGACTTCAATAACTTGAAAGGGATGAACACTCAGCTCCCGCCGGTAGAAAAGTAGTTATATGTGAGTTTACAAGTATTTAACATGAGAAAGCACTCAGTTTAGGGTGTGTACAGAGCAAATTGAACATGGCTTCCTCGCCTTTTTCTCTTACAAATATGGCCACCACATACCCTCTATTTATAGAGGGGGAAGCCGCAGGTGTACCTACGGCTTCCCAGGGTGCCCTGGGCAATGTAGGTCCCGCTGTCTCGTCGTACGTGCACTCGAACAACGCGCTGTTCGCTCGAACCTTCATAACTTTCAATCTAGGAGTCCGATGGAAGTGTGCCATACCATTCCAAAAAGCTCTTTTTGAGAGCTACACAATGAAATATGATTTTTCCTTTTTTAATTCCGGGAAGATGGATCCATTACTGAAATGGAATTTTTGAGTTTCCGTCAGGCAGTCCGTTGAGCCGTTTTGCGTAGTTTGTGCTCGAAAGTTATGATATGGTTCTTGTGGGACTTCTTTTGAGTTGAAATGAGCGTATTTGATTTGAGTTGAAGTTGATTTGGTAAAAAGACCATGTTACCCCTCCCGAGGTTATCTCCAGTTTTTGCACAGTTGTAGCAGTCTTTTCACAGGATTATCTATGAGGTTGACCTGATGTTAACTTTGACTGTCCTCAGGGTTATCTCTGAGGTTGGCTTGACCTCCTGGGGTTATCTCCAGGCTTTAAAGTTGATCCCCCGATGTTATATCCGAGGATAAAACTGACTTTCTCGGGGTTATCTTCGGGGTTGGTAACTGATTTCCCAGGGTTATCTCCGGGGTTAGAAACTGGATTGCCCGGGGCTATCTCCAAGGTTGGAATTGATGTTGTGGTTCTCCAGGGTTATCTCTTTAGTGTTAAAAAGATGTATTTGTCCTCCTGCATAGTTAGTAATAGGAAAACAAAATTTTGAGTGTCTACAATGGTACAACTACAAGAACTGTTAGATAAGAAGTATATTCAACCGAGCGTATCACCGTGCGGAGAGCTGGTGTTATTCGTGAAGAAGAAGGATGCGTTAATGCATCTTTGTATTGATTATAGAGAATTAAACAAAGTCACTATTAAGAATAAATATCCATTGCCAAGAATAGATGACTTGTTTGATCAATTGAAGGGTGCTAGATACTTCTCTAAAATAGATTTGAGAAGTGGGTATCATCAATTGAAAGTAAGGAAGGAGGATGTACTGAAGACGACATTCAGAACTCGTTATAAGCATTACGAGTTTTTGGTAATGTCTTTTGGTTTGACCAACGCCCCTGCTGCATTCATGGATTTGATGAACAAGGTGTTTAAACCATTTCTAGACAAGTTTGTGGTGGTATTTATCGATGATATTTTGGTGTACTCCAAATCTCAAGAAGAACACGTGGAACATTTACGTTTGACGTTGGAGACACTAAGAAAAGAAAAGTTGTACGTGAAATTCTCTAAATGTGAATTTTGGATGGAACGTGTACAATTTCTCGGCCATGTAATTGACAAAGATGGGATTTCAGTGGATCCATCAAAGGTTGAAGCTCTGATAAATTGGGAATAACCCATAACTCCATCAGAAGTAAGAAGTTTCTTGGGATTGGCAGGTTATTACAGACGATTTATTCAGGATTTTTTCAAGATTGCCACTCCATTGACAAATTTGACGAGAAAAGCTGTAAAATTTGTTTGGACGAAAAAGTGCGAAGAGAGTTTTAAGGAATTGAAGAAGAAGCTCAGTGTGGCACCTGTGTTGTCATTACCTGATAATACAAAAAACTTTGTGGTGTATAGTGATGCCTCATATAAAGGATTAGGTTGTGTCCTTATGTAGAATGGTAAAGTCGTTGTGTATGCATCGAGGCAATTGAAGGACTATGAGAAATGGTATCCAACTCATGATTTAGAGTTAGCGACAGTAGTATTTGCTCTGAAGATATGGAGACATTATCTCTATAGAGAGAAGTGTGAGATCTACACAGACAATAAGAGTCTGAAGTATATTTTCACACAGAAGGACCTGAACATGTGTCAAAGGAGATGGATGGAATTAATAAAAGATTATGATTGTGAGATCTTTTATCATATGGGTAAAGCAAATGTGGTTGCAGATGCCTTGAGTAGGAAGGGTCGTGAGAAGTTGATGTTGTTAACTAACCAGGAGGAGCTCATTTCAGCAATGGTAAGATTAGATTTGGAAATAAAATTTCCAAAGGAATCCGATGAACGACTATTCCAGTTAGAAGCTAGTCCAACTTTGGTGGACGAGGTAAAGAATGCTCAACTATAAGATGAAGAATGCAGAAAAATAAAGAAAAGTATGGTTGAGGGTAGTGAGGTGAAGTACAAGGTTGATACCGAAGGAGTGCTGAGATTTGAGGAACAAATTTGGGTTCCAACAGTACCAGATATTAAAGAAGAAATCTTGACAGAGGCTCATAATTCAAGATATTCGATTCATCCAAGAAGTACGAAAATGTATCAAGATTTGCGTCGGCACTTTTGGTAGAAAAATATGAAAAGAGACGTTGCATAATGTGTTGCGAAATACTTGACGTGTTAGAGAGTAAAAGTAGAACATCAGAGGCCAAGCGGATTACTTCAACCGTTGGAAATATCGGAATGGAAGTGGGAGCATATCACAATAGATTTTGTGGTAGGTCTTCCAACGACTCAGAAAGGATATGATGTGATATGGGTGATAGTGGATAGATTAACGAAATCAGTACACTTTTTGCCAATAAAGATTAGATTTAATCTCGATCAGCTAGCAAAACTGTACGTCAAGGAGATTGTCTCAAGACATGAAGTTCCAATATCAATTGTATCAGACAGAGATCCGTGGTTCACATCAAACTTCTGGAAGAAACTACAAGAATGCATGGGAACACAATTGAAGATGAGTACAGCATACCATCCGCAAACTGATGGTCAAAGTGAATGAACAATCCAGACATTAGAAGATATGCTTAGAGCGTGCACAATGGATTTCAAAGGAAACTGGGATGATCATCTACCATTAGTAGAATTTGCATACAACAATAGTTATCACGCAAGCATTGGCATGCCGCCATCCGAGGCATTATACGGCAGGAAATGTAGAACTCCAGTATGTTAGGATGAAATTGGTGAACGTCAACTGTTAGGATCAAAAATGGTATAACAAACCACTGAAGCTATCAAACTCGTCAAAGCAAGACTGGTAGTTGTTCAAGATAGATAGAAGAAGTATAATGATCAACACAGACAAGATCGTAAATTTGACGTAGGAAATTTTGTTTTTCCTAAAAGTTTCTCCTTGAAAGGGAAAAATTCTTTTTGGCAAGAAAGGAAAGCTAAGCCCAAGGTTTATTGGACCTTTCGAGATACTGCAAAGAGTGGGAGAAGTGGCTTACGAGGTAGCTTTACCTCTAAAATTAGAACGTGTTCACAACATTTTTCATGTGTTGGTGTTGCGACCGTATAAACCCGATTACAAACATATGATCGAGTATGAACCGTTATAGTTCAGTAAAGATTTGTCTTATGAAGTGGTTCCTATCCAGGTAGTCGACAGGAAAGAACAAGTGCTCAGGAATAAGGTGATACTTTCTGTGAAGGTGATATGGAGAAACCACAATGTCGAAGAGGCTACGTGGGAACTCGAAGATGAAATGATGAAGAACTACCCTGAGTTATTTGTTTAATTTATGTCTTCGATTCTAGGGACAGAATCTTTGTAAGAAGGGAAGAATGTGATGAATAAATTGTTTGAGTTATGATTCTAGGGACAGAATCCTTGTTAGGAGGGAAGGATGTAACAATCCAAGATTTTATTATTTCTAATTTAAAATATTTATTACATTAAAAAAATATTTTATTGATGTGGTTATTATTAGTAAATATTTATGAATTAAATTTATTAGATAATACTCTAATTTAATTTCATAGTTAGAGAGTTGTTAAAGATAACATGAAATGCTATATTGCTGTTTTAATTTAATAATTTAAAATGGTATGTTAATTTATTAAATAAAATTATAATGAGATTATAATTTTGTGATATTTGGATTAAGTGGAAAATTTATTTAGTATGTTGTAATTAGTTTATTTAACTAATGTTGGATGTGGAGATCTAAATAAATAATATGGGACTATAAACTATAGTATAAATGATTTATTAAAATAAATTAAAGTAGTTTAAATGGATTTTCCCAAACAAGGCTTAAAGGTATTAAGTCTTTAATTTTTAAAGTGTTTTGCCAAACAAGCCTTATGACTTTTGAACATTTGAATTTTGAATTTTAATTATAATAAAATAAATCAAATAATAAATTAAATATATTTATAACCTATATACGTTTACATTTTTATAACTGTTATATTAAGTATACGTATTTTGGGCCTATCAGTTTATTATGCTTACGCTTAAGCGTTAGTTGGCTTTACGTGAATTGGCTTATACTGAGAAAGAGAGAAGAAGAATACAGATAAACTTGAGAGAGATTAGAGAGAGTTGAGAGGAAGTTTGAGAATTCCAAAACAATTTCTGGGTTTTTAGCAAGGATTATTCAAAGAAAGAGAATGTATTCTCCATAACCTTAATATTATATATATATATATATATATATATATATATATATATATATATATATATATATATATAGGTTTTACGGCATAAATTTCCATGTTCTATGAAATCATTTTTTTAATTGTTGATATACAACTGATAACTTGTGATTTTATGTATTTGTGATGTTAGAGTTTGTATTTAGACAAGAAATTGTATGCTAATTATGTTTAAGAAGGAAGAAAAGTATTTATAGTGTATGTTTTTACATATAGCTTATGAAAGTATCAAATTTAGTGGTTAATCTGTATACTAATCTGTAAATTGAGCCTTAAATATGTTAGTTCATTAAGAAACAAAGAGAGTGTAGTTTGAATGAGTTAATTTGGACAAGAATTGTGATCATAGTGATGATTATTGTAAAGGATGTCAAAATTGGTGTTTTTGTATAAAACATGGAATTTAAAGGATTTAAATTAGTGGTAGTTGTTGTTTAATTGTTCTAAGTTAGTATATATGTGAGGAATCATGTTTTTATGAGTCCTATGTCAATTGCGTATGCTTAATTTACTGTTTTGTGGATGAAATTCGTGATAGTTGACTTAGAACAGAGTCAAAACTTGCATTCTGAAAAACTGGTACTGGTGCCAAGCGCGGGCTTGCTGCCTCTAGGCGAGGGCGCGCTGCCGCACGGGCGTGCCAGACTCTAAGGTAATTATGGCGCCGTTGCACCAGTAGTCAGTCAGACCCAGTGAAATCTGCTACTTCTGCAGACTTTGGACACCCATTGTAACTTAGTCTAATGTTATGTTAATGTGAGAAACATGTAATGAAGAGGTTAAAACAGAATTGTATCATGTGGTTAGTAATTCTAAAGTGTAAAATTAGTAAGTTGTGAAAATGATATGTTATGATTTAAGAAACTTAATGAATAATGAATAAGTGTTGTGAAATTAACACTTGTGATTCTGAAATGTGTATGGTAAAGTAGGACTTGTACTAAAATAATAAGTTTAACTAGAAGTGAGTGTTATTTTGAAAAGTGGATGTTAGTATATCTAATAGATATTGTGATTCTAATACTATGTGTAGGTGAACGTGCGTTGTAAATTTATAGCTTATGCACGAGGCAAGTTTCTTACTCTCAAACTTTGATTAAGAAAGTTCTTTATTCATAAACTTTATTTGAGCAAGCTATAACCCTAACTTTATTCGAGCAAGTTTTGAATTCTAATTATTGTTGATCTTCTCTAACTTGTTTATAGTTAAATAAGTTTCTTAAGTTTCATTCCTTTATAATGAATGCAACTTGTTGAACTTTAGTCTCTAATATTGAGCTGTCTTATTTTAAATTACTTTGCACAAGTTATTATCATGTTGAGCAAGTTTTTAGTTTCACCTTGCTATCAGTTAATGTATGTTCAGTAATTTAATTTCTAATTTGATAAGATCATAACCCTAGCTTGTTATTGTTGAAGCAAATGTTTATCATTTTATTCAATACTTATGCTTTCTAGTTATTTCCAAGCATGAGTTTAATATATAGTCGGTTCACCTATGATTCTCAATTGTTCTATATTATGTTGTTATTGATCAACGGTAGTGTTATCAAATTTTGTTGATTCAACTAATCCTTTAGTTGATGATCGTGAAACTTTAAATTACCCTTGAAGTTTATCTAAACCAAACTTTCTTTGGTGATGACTTGTACTCTAAAATTGAGAAGAACAACCCTATTATATGGGTACACGATGCGTTTAGATGTTTGTGCACAATACATGGTACGAAGGGCTGATCCCCCTAAGTACGTGAAGTCCCTACAATATAACTGTTTAGGTTAAAGTTGAAAGATTACTTGTAACCTTGGACATAGTTCGTGGTCTTATGACCCTCAGATATATTTCATATTTTGATTCAAATTTTTGGTTATCATTGATAGAGTATTATTCAGTTCTGATGAGCCTATTCATTGGTACTTTTTATTCTCTTGTTGTTCATTGCTATATCTAGTGAGCATTTGTTTTGCTCACTCTTGCATAAATATAATTATTACAGCTAAGGTTGAGAAGGTCGATGAACTTACTACAAACAAAGGAAAAGGAAAAATATACAAGTGATGAAGACTTGTAATTTATTGGCTTTATATTAATAGACTTTATTTAAATGATGTGATGTAACTATTTTTATTTATGCACTTGATTTATGTTAAAGGTAAGATAACCTGGGAGACTTTTTGATTTGATGATGTAACCCTTTAATGGGAGGATTTATGGTTTAAATGTTATCAAATTTGGGTAGATAGTATGAATGTATGGAAACTGAACACCAAGTCTTAGGGGAATGAAGTACTCAGATTTGGGGGTGTTACAACATTGGAAGTAATCCGATGATTTCGACGGTTGGCAAGTAAATCCAACGAAGCATCGGAAGCCATATGATGATTTCAGCTATTGATTCACCTTTCAACAAAGGTCAAGCAACCATGACATTCTTCAGCCGTTGGCAAGTAAATCTAGTGATGCATCATAAGCCATCCGATAATTTCAGCAGTTGATGCACATTTCAAAAAAGGCCAAGCAATCTTGATGTTCATCAGCTGTTGGCAATTAAACCCAGCGAAGCGTCAAAAATGATCCGATATTGGTATCCACTGAAGCACAGTTCAGCGAGGGTAAGGTAACCTTGACAACATAGATTGTTGGCAGTAACTCCGACAGAACACTGGAAAGACTTGGCGATACAAACTAGGGAAAGCCGTCCTTATCGGGGAGGACCGATGATGGAATCTGTTATACAAAATCTTCATCAGACCAAACTCATTACCCTAGAGTCTCTTCCACATGGGAGGAACATCTATGGTGGAAAATATGTACCAAGGATTAAGGACTTTGGTGATAACCCCAACGTCAACATCCTGGAAGTTCCTGAGAGCTTTGGAATACACATCCAAATAGCTCATCAGGGTCATCAGTGATAACTCCAGTACCCATTAGAAGACATGGGAGCAAACAGTCATCACATCCCGTTGGAAAACGGTCCAATAAACATTCATCATACATTTACATCATGTTGTAGTACATTGCATCATGAATACCCTGTCACATTTCAAGTGTCTAGTATTCTTTATCCTATCCGTGCCATTACATTGCATGAATATGATAAAGAGGGGCATCTGTAGACACTCGAATTTTTTTTTGCATTCATGTTACTAACCTTACAAGAGGGCAAAATCATCTTCCAGAGATAACCCTGAAAGTCAAATCCGCACAATCCCAGAGACAACCTCGAAATACTCAATTTGCCATCTCAGAGACAACCCCGAGATATTCAGTTCCAGTCCTGGATACAACCCCGGGATACTCAGGTTGCCATCTCGGAGACAACCCCGAGATATTCAGTTCCAGTCCCGGATAATACCCCGAGATACTCAGTTTATCATCTCAGAGATAACCCCGAGATATTCAGTTTAAGTCCCGGAGATAACCCTGGGATACTCAGTTTGCAATCTTGGAGACAACACCGAGATACTCAGTTCCAGTCCCAGAGACAACCCCGAGAGATTCAGTTCCAACCTTGGAGACAACCCCGAGGAATGCAGTTGCGGTTCCGGAGACAACCCCAAAAAAGCCTATTTTAAGTCCCAGAAGTCAGCTACAACCTCAGAGATAAACCTGAGGCATTCAGTTCAAACCTTGGAGATAACCCAGAGAGGTCAGGCGCACCTCAGAGACAACCCTGAGGACATTCAGTACTCATAGTAGCCCAATCTCAGAGATAACCCTGAGCAACGAATGATAAATCAGCCCAGAACTAGAGATAACCCTGGTGAGGGGCAAAATTATCTTTTTGACACCTCGGTCCCACATTCACGCCGTCTCAACAACATTTCAACCCACATACTACACAAAAATGTCCTACAAGAACTATAGCTCCAATCCCGAGTGACTACTGCACAAGACAACACACCAGATAGAATTTAAAGACTTGAAGATATGGGAATGGACCCATCTTCCCGGCTTCGTATACCCTCTTATCCCATATCATTGTGTAACTCTCGACAACAGCATTCCAGAAAGGTATTATACACCTTAATCGGATGCCCGGATTAAAAGTTATGAAGGTTCGAGCTGACAGTGAATTACACGAGTGCACGTACTTCGAGACGGTGGGGCCCACGGAGTCCAGGACACCCCGGGTAGCCGCAGGTACATCTGAGGCTGCCGCAAGTACACCTGTGGCTCCCCCTTTATAAATAAAGGTCTTGGGGTGGCCATTTTGAGAGGAGAAAAGGCGAGGAAGCCCTATCCATTTTGCTCTGTACACACTATAAATTGAATGCTTTCTCATTTCAAACACTTGTGAACTTGTGTTTTGCTATATTTTGCCGGTGGAAACCGAGTATTCATTCATTCAAATCTATTTGAAGTCTTCTTGGCAGCCCACTGTAAGACACCTCACATTACTTAAAGCTTTTCTCCACTTTTGCTCACACACATTTATTCACGTTGAGAGTCGTGTTGTGTGCGTATGCCCGGATCGTCAATCCGTGGCATTTATTGCTTTTATATGTATATATATATATATATATATATATATATATATATATATATATATGTATGTATATTATCGTGTTATCTCGATTGAGCCCGAATATAATATTCGGTGCGTTTATCGCTTTTATATATATATATATATATATATATATATATATATATATATATATATATATATATATATATATATATATTCTCGAATTATCGATTGAGCATGGATCGACATATCCGGTGTGTTTACATTTATGTCAGGCCTGGAGATCACTTCGTGGCCATTTACCGCTTTTATACATATATATATGTACATATATATTTATTTATATTCCATGCAGGCCTGGAGATTATTTCGTGGCCATTTATTGCTTTTATATATATATATATTTACATTTTCGTCCTGCCTGTAGTTTACTTCGTGGCAGTTGATCGTTTATATATATATATATATATATATATATATATATATATTGTTTACAGCTTTCATACATACTGCATCATCACGTGAGCCTAAAAATCATGTGATCACAGATTCAGTTCCTAAATCTAGATTCGGTTCCCGTGATGGACATTTTCAGCTGTAACCAGCTTGTAAATTATTCACGGTGTTTAAATTTCCTTAGATGGCTCTCATGCCCACAAGGAGTTCGGCACTGCTATATATCTTATTTTCTCGAAGATGCTTCGCATCTTGAACATAAAAGCAAACAAGCCGAACACATAATAAAATGGAAGTATCAAAGGTCTCAATTACTATTGAGCATAAGGGTTTGAAAAAACCTATTTTACAAAACATCACTTCCATATCTCGTTAAAACTGAACTTTTATACAAAATTCAAACCCTTTGTATATAGGTGCAAACGAGGCATAGCACTACTTCCAGACAATCGTACATAGACCCACACACATTCAGATAAATGTTTAAAATGAAAAGTAGCGATCACCGTGTTACCACGGATGTCGGGGGGTTCCTAACACCTTCCCCCCGTATAATCAAGCCCCCGGACCCTAACGAATCTTGGTTTCATAGACCAGTTAAGCAGTGTCACATCACTCGGTCTATGTACAAACCTTTTCTCGGTTGAGTTGGTGCAACCAGTTAAAAATACCAACTGGCGACTCTTAAAGTCCAATCGTTGACGTATACACGTCGGACCTTTTCACAACTTATTTTTTCAAACAAATCTCACCTAAACATGAGAACACCAAAAGGCAAGAACAAAAAAGGGACAAATAAAATCCTGACGTAGACAGGTGGCGACTCTGCTGGGGACAATCAGTAAGAGGGCTGAAGTCGCTATCAAAGCTTTTCAAAACATTTATATGCTTGTGTGTGGATGTTGTATTTACATTTGAATGATTGTGTACTAATGCATTTACTTACTGCACTTAGTGCTTCACACTATATCTGCCTGTGATATTAGTGCTTCGCACACACATCATTTCCATATAGTGAGGCGCGTTGTATGTGAATGTATATTGAGTGGTCCCTCCACCAGGAGGCTATCCTGTCGGTGTTTGATTACTGGACTCGTAGGGAGACTAATTCCAACGAGGCTCAGGAAAGGCACCACCCAAATTTGCTCCAGTTAAAAGATCGGATTAACTTCCCATCGAGTAAATTGCGATGATTTGCGAACCTTCATACCAAAAAGCCGCGAGAGTAACCTAAGATAGGTCAGCCTCTGATAAACCAAACGGGGAGGGTAGTTTTTGCATACTTTCATATTTAAATTACTCGTAATTTTAATTACTTATAATTTAATTTCCATGTCAATCTCAATGTAATGGAAAATATAAAGGAATATGTGTATATGCATTCCCTTTCATATTAAAACCTGTCATGCTATCTTGTCAACTAACATCCATTTTGCAGGATAATACTCCTAAACTGACACATTATATAGCATGTAACATTTCTACATTCCCTAAGACTAAACTACATAAGTCTTTTTATAGGGAAATAATTGGTCCTATTATCCGTTCAAAGTCCTAAAAGGAAACAAGCCTACAGCCAAGCATGGCTATATCTGGCCAGTCTAATCCTACCCCTATCTCTTACTAGGAGTTCGAAGGATTAAGCAACCAAATTACATAGTTGACTGTTTTGCTTAAAGAACTACACAAGTCCACTCAGGGTCCACAAATACCCATACATACAGAATCTTTTGCACATAGAGGAACCCAAGGTCCGGAGCAACAAATTTTAGCACCTGAGTCTGACAAAACCAACAAAGCCCCTGAAATCACCCATCTCAAAGAAGATCTAGACACCGGTGATATCAGGAAGAAAGTCCTACAAATGGAAGAGACTATTCGGTCTATCAAATGAATTGGAGCAGACAAGAGTGTATCATATTCGGACATTTACATCTTCCCTTGGGTTCATTATCCAACAAAGTTCAAGACTCCCGATTTTGAAAAGTATGATGGATTGGGAGATCCTTACACACATTTGAAAGTATTCATTTGAGAACTTGGATCTTATACCGAGGATAAAAAGCTCAGAATCCAGCTGTTTCAGAAAAGTTTAACTGGAGAAGCCAGAGCATGGTTATAAGACCCCAAATTTTACGAAATAAAAGTATTCAATTTTTTGATAATTGTTATTCTATTTAGTAAATGGTTAAATTGATAAAAGGTTAAAGTTAAGGGTGATATTTAAAAATTTTGCAAAGTAAGCAAGTTGATATAAAATATTCGTTTGGTCAGGAAATATTCTTTTTATCAGGGGATATCCGTACGACGACACCATCATTGGTGGACCCCACAACGGAAGTATTGTCGTAGTTATAAAATGAAAGAAATATCTTTTACAAAAATAACGGTGAAAGTTTTACCGTTAAATTATTGAAATACCCGGTGGTAAAAGTACAGTAATACGCGTGGTTGCATAGTAGCACACGGTATTGATTATTGATGCTTACGTGAGAAGTCACCCAGTTATACTCAATTATTGCTACAATAATTGCTGCATAATATCTCTCATATTATTGATTCAATTATTGTCACATTATCATCCTCATAATATTTATTATTAGTAAATCAATAATTGAGACGACAAAGTTATTCATATTATTATTTGTATTATTAACGATGTCTAGAAAGTTCTGTCGAGGAGAGGTTTGGTCACCTAATTGGCGCCAATAGGGAGGAATCCTTAACGGAAAGTCCCCTCTTTCCTAGGAATGATCTGGTTATTAAATATTATGAGTTATAATATTAATGATGAATAAGTTCGTGTTGATTAAAGATGAAATTGATATTTCCATTGTGTTGGGATTATTAGTGTTAGTGGAAATCGACATTTATTTTGATAAGGTTATATTGACCAATCGGGTAATTAATCGGTTAAATGAGCAATTAATTGCTATTAATTCACATGCTTATAACTATTTGTTCACATATATATACTATTGATTCACATGCATATATTATTAGGGGAGGTGGTGTAAGATTGATAATACTTGCATGACTAAATTAGAAATGGAGGTATAGATGAAGGTGTTGCCCCTTTTATCAGAACTGAAAAAGAGCTCTAACTCATACATGTGTCAACAAGTAATATAGAGTAAGTAAAGTATCGATCCGACAGAGAAAGTTGTTCAATTTAAACTACTACTCATCAATCAAATCACTACTTCTATATGCTTAAACTAAATATCAAAAGTGTGAATTCTTCTAACTACAAATAATAACTAAAATGAGAATAAGAATGGAATAAATCAAATATGAAATTAATGGGATCCTAACTTCATTTAATATTTCATCTAGTTACCACTATCATGCAAGAATTGTTCATATATTATAGGAAAATAGCCAAGAGCACTAATAGAGTCATAGCCATTTTTCAATGCACTATGACCTACTTACAAATCATCCACAAACGATAGAATCCATGTAATCATCAATATAACCAAAATCACTATATTTCTATGTGAAATTGCAACCATATTGAATTCAAGTACAAGCCCTTATTCTAACTCATACGGTGAAACAGTATGTCTATCTGGTTCACGAAATACAAAAGCCATACAAAAACAGCCCCATATACGTATGCTATCATGATTACAATCTATACTCGCATGTTCATTGTCAATTCCATACAAGTACTAAAATGAATGGTGATCAAGCATTCATACATGCAAAACAATCATGATAGAAATCCCAAATGATATGTAAATCAATCAAGCATTCAAGCATGCACTCAAACTACATATTAAAATCCGTTAGAATCCCATAATGGAGTTTAGTTCATGACTGAACCAAAAGCCATTATGGGATCAAAGCTAAACATGGCTAATAAACAAGCAATTGAAAGATGAAGGATAGAAACGATCAAACCAATTGCTGATTATAATCCACTAGTAACAGTCAAATCCTCATATAAATCCAGTAAAAGAATAATAAAAATCCATAATGATAGAGAATCCCAAGAAGAATTAGAAAAGTTAGAGTTTAGGCTTCGTTCTGCGTTGGAATCTCTCTTAGAGTGTAAACCCTAGTTATGAAAATAAAAATACGTAAAAACTGAATGATCCCCCCTCTGACACCTGTCAGAATCGTTTTATATCAATTACAACCCTTTTTAATAAAAAAATTAAAATAAAATAAATCAGCATAAATTTGCATCGCGCGCGGCTGCGCGCTCCCCCAGTGTACTTATCGCGCGGGCGCGCAACTTGCAGTATGTCATGATCTCCAGCTGAGTTCTCGCGCGGGCGCACACTCTCAAGGCTATTATGCCACGCGGTCGAGCGGCTTGCGGTATGCAAATTCTGGTTCTGCTTCTGATTCTATCATACTGCTGCTATTGCTACTTGTTAATTCTTTTCCTTCCTTCCTTCATTATCAGTCCCTCCACTTCAGTGCATCCTCATGTCGTGCATCTATCAGCCTCAAACCATGTGTTCAATCGCCTCTTGTCATCCAACACCACCAAATTAGGCCATTTCCTGCACTTTTTCGCCAGAAGGAGTTTTAAGTACATGCAATGCAGAATAGTATGAAATGCAACTAAAACAGACTGAAATGTACTTGAGATGGGCATAATTCGCGTAAATTGATATCCAATAAGTAGGTATAAAACCCACTTATAAGAAGGTACTATACTGTAACTATTTTTTCACATGTATAGAACTATTGATTCGCATGACTGAACTATTGATTCACATGATGTACTATTAGGGGAGGTGGTGCAAGTTTGATAATACTTGTAGGACTAAATTAAAAATAGAGAAAAAGATGAAGGTATTATACTGTAATATTTTGAGCCCCAAAACGTGCAATTATCGAAACTATATTTTCCTATAAATAGAAGCTCATTCTTCTTTCATTCTCACCAATTCATTGAGACTCACAAGAGCAATTATAGAGAGAGAAACAATAGAAACAAAGAAAAAGAGAAGTTTGCTACTTCAGTATTACAGTATCCAGTCTTCTTCTAAGGTAAGGGGTATTATTTATTTTATATTCAGAAGAGATATTATTTTTCGTATTCGTATGGATATTATCTTCGTTCAATATTCGTATGAAATAATATTTTCTTCCATACACTGTAGTATATAAGTAATATTATTTCATTTCGTATTCTTACTTCTACACTCATTTTATTGAAGTATTGCTTCTATACTCTATGAAATTAGTAGAATATCCTTGATATTTGCGCTTCATCCAGTATATTTTCATGAAAATATTATTCTGAGCTTTCTTGATAATTATTGATCTTTTCATGTCGGAATACTATTCACGAGTTACTAATCATGAGTTACTATTTACGGATTACTATTCACCCGATTACTATTCACTTGAATATTATTCACTCGGGTATTCGGGATACTTTTTGTGCCAGAGTACTATTCACGAGTTAATATTCACAGGTTACTATTCACTCAAATATTATTTGTTTCGGGTATTTGAGGCACTTTTCATGCCGGGGTACTATTCATTCATACTGTATTATTTATAAATACGATACTATTCATGAAGTACTATTTACGGGATACTATTCACGAAGTACTATTCATGGGTTACTATTCATGAAGTACTATTCACGTGGTACTATTCACAAAGTACTATTTATGGGGTACTATTCACGAAGTACTATTCACGGGATACTATTCACGATAAAAATTGATTTCTTTTCTGTCCAAATTATTTTTGATACATGGATATTATTCTTAAATTTTACTCCACAATGCAGTTATCATGTTGACAATTTGGACATTTTTAAACTCTGGATAAATTTAAAATCTTTAATATTTATCCTTGATTTCGATTGATTGATTTTTATATCATTATCATCATCCTCATACTTATATTGTGATAAAAGTCATCTATGGCTTACGTGCATAGATGTACTATTGATTGGTATGATTATGACCAAGGATCATTCGATATAATCATGACCCATAATGTTACAAATGATGTGATAAAAGTCCTTATTGGCCCGTAGTGCATTGATGGACAGTTGTTTGTATAATTATGACCAGGGATTATTCGGTATAATCATGACCATTGGTGAAAACACGAATATTCTTGGCCCGTAGTGTATGGATAATTCGTGGTTTTGATACTAATGAATATCCTTAGCCGTAGTGCATGGGTAATTCATAGATGTGATACTAACGAATATCCTTGGCCGTATTGTATGGACAATTCGGTGATGTAGATTATTTATTGAGTTGAGTCTCAGCGATAAAATATTGCTAACAAACTTTTAATTCGTAGAAGATAGTAGATATCATGCTCTACTTGACTCTTCTAAAATACAGTTGCATGTCTTTGGCCTGTAGTGCAAAGATGAACTGTTAATGAATATCTTTGGCCCGTAGTGCAAAGATGAATTTATTAGTATGAAAATGAACATGAACTATGATTTTATATAACCATGATCTTTTATGTTTCAGGTAAAGACAGGTGATAAAAATTATCTTCGTCCTAGGTGCAAAGAGGAATTTAAAATCGCAATTAAGATTATGCGTTATTCACATGATTGTGGACAAGAACTGTTGATTGATGTTACAAGGATAAAACATTGTTGGTGAACTTTTAACATGGAGAAGATAATAGACTTTATGGTCTATTTGACTCTTTTAATGGATTGCTCGTTCTGCTGTCACTATGGTTGAAAAGTTTTATCATCAAACATATGTTCTAAATCTCTGATTTATTACTGACGAAGGCTATTGATAATTTAATTATCTTTTGTCATGATATTCTTTACTGTGCTAGTTGTGCTGACCCTTTTGCTTCACAATTCCTTTAAGGTAATAAGAGTGTAGCTGGGGAATAGAACGATGGCTTATAGCTGTTAAGGTTTCCCCTAAAACAGTATGAAAATAATTTTATTGAGAATTTTAGATAAGTGTGTCGTATTTTATACGTCATTTTAATCGTTAATTTTGGTGAACCGAATATGGTGAGGTGAACCCAACTTTGAAAGGGTGTTTTGCCACTATCATACAAGATGCTTAATGACAGATGACTTCGTGTTATCATAAGACAAGGTTATGCACATGCACTTGCTTATTACATCTATGAGCACTACTTATATAATCTCGGAGTTTAGATGAAATATAATTCTTAATTGGAGATAATGGAGATAAACATATGTCAAGAGAAGACTCGCCATTGGAAAGAACATGATATTAATCTTCTCATTTTTCTTTGGGGTCTATTGGGTCAACCAAGGATAATTCTCGAGTCATATGATATCTATCATAAGTTAGATGCATGGCCTCCCATGTACGAAGTTTCCTTGAGCATTTTCCAAAGATTTTAATTTCTAAAATAGTTATTGATTGTACTTTTATGTAAAGTACCATTGTAAGGTGTTGTGGTCGAGACACCATGAGAGTTACATATATTTGTATTAAAACTCACAACTAATGTGTTGTTGTACTCTGCACGACAGTTCAACAGTTATATAAATGAAGTTTGTATTTGATTTCTGTAGTGTGATATCTGGTGACTCAGAATGGGTGATGTATACCTATTTTAGGGGCATCACAAATGGTATCAGAGCTTAGGGATATGGTCTTTGGCAGAGATCCAAGATTAGAAATAGGAGGTGTGAGACGGGTAATATCCTTCGTTAGTGTGTGTCCTACCTAAGCTTAATTTTTTTTACTTAAGTTGACAAATTGTGATATGACAATTAACCTTTATTTTGAAGATGTATTCTAGAATGATATCTGAAATACAGGAGATGAGCAATGGAAAAACCATGATACAGAGAAAATAACCGAGAAAGTATAATCCGAAAGGAAAGTAAGGTATTCTCATATCTTCGAACTACTAGGTATATAAATTTTGAGGGCGAAATTTTATAAGTAGGGGAGATTATAAGTCCCCAAATTTTACGAAATGAAAGTATTCAATTTTTTGATAATTGTTATTCTATTTAGTATATGGTTAAATTGATAAAAGGTTAAATTTAAGGGTGATATTTGAAAATTTTGTAAAAGTAAGCAAGTTGATATAAAATATTCATTTGGTCGGAGAATATTCTTTTTATCAGGGGATATCCGTACGACGACACCATCATTGGTGGACCCCACAACAGAAGTATTGTCATTGTTAGAAAACGACAGAAATATCTTTTATAAAAATAACGGCGAAAGTTTTACCGTTAAACTGTTGAAATACCCGATAGTAAAAGTACAGTAATACGCATGGTTGCATAGTAGCACACAGTATTGATTATTGATACTTACGTGAGAAGTTACTCAGTTATACTCTATTATTGCTACAGTAATTGCTGCATAATATCTCTCATATTATTGATTCAATTATTGTAACATTATCATCTTCATAATATTTATTATTATTAAATCAATAATTGAGACGATAAAGTTATTTATATTATTATTTATAATATTGACGATGTCTAGAAAGTTCTGACGAGGAGAGATTTGGTCACCTAATTGCGCGCCAATAGGGAGAAATCCGTATCGAAAAGCCCCCTCTTTCCTGGGAATGATCTGGTTATTAAATATTGTGAGTTATAATATTAATGATGAATAAGTTCGTGTTGATTAAAGATGAAATTGATATTTCTATTGTGTTGGGGTTATTAGTGTTAGTGGAAATCGACATTTATTTCGATAAGGTTATATTGACCAATCGGATAATTAATCGGATAAATGAGCAATTAATTGCTATTAATTCACATGCTTATAACTATTTGTTCACATGTACGTACTATTGATTCATATGCATGTACTATTAGGGGAGGTGGTACAAGATTAATAATACTTGCATGACTAAATTAAAAATGGAGGTATAGATGAATGTACTATACTGTAACTATTTTTTCACATGTATAAAACTATTGATTCACATGACTGAACTATTGATTCACATGATGTACTATTAGTGGAGGTGGTGCAAGTTTGATAATACTTGTAGGACTAAATTAAAAATAGAGAAAAAGATGAAGGTATTAAGACATCTTGAGTGCGTACGGTCATGTTGTTTTGCTCCAACTTGGCTTCGTACTGCAACACGGTCATGTTGTTTTGCTGCAACTTGATAAATTCCACCTCCTTCATGTGACGAATGCTTTCAGGAAAGTACTTGTTATTGAACAGCTCTTGGAACTTCTCTCAAGACATCTTGAGTGCGTCAGGCTGGGTACGTTTTATAGATTCCCAAAACGTTTTTCACGATCACGAATATTCTTTAGTAATACTCTCAAAAGCGAATAAATTCTCTCAAAACGTTTTTCTGTTTTATTACATTAATAATACCAATAAAACAAAACTGAGTGACATATCACGTAAGCATCAATAATCAATACCGTGTGCTGCTATGCAACCCCGCGTATTACTGTACTTTTACTACCGAGTAGTTCAACAGTATTAATGGTAAAACTTCCGCCGTTATTTTCAATAAAATATTTTTGTCGTTTTCTCAATTCGACAATAATTCTATTGTGGGGTCCAACAATGATTGTGTCGTCGTACGAATATTCCCTGTTAAAACGAATATTCCCCGACCAATCAAATATTATATAACAACTTGCGTACTTTGCAAAATTTATAAATATTGCCCACAACTATAACATTATATCAAATCCACACCATAATATTAAAAAATTTTATTTTGAGAAAATTAAATCTTATTCGTAAAATTTGGGGTTTTACAATGGTCGTCGATTAATTTTCACCATGATCGACTACTTCACCAAGTGGGTAGAAGCAACCTCCTTCCCTTGGGTTACTAAAGAAGTTATCATTGCTTTCATCTGAAATAATATCATTTGTCGACATGGACAACCTGTGGTGATTGTATCAGACAATGCTAAAAACCTCAACAATCAAATGATGGAGGAGTTATGCAGTAAATATCACATCAAACATCTCAACTCTATCATCTACCATCCAAAGATGAATGATGTTGTTGAAGCGGCTAATAAAAATATCAAAAAGATCATGCAAAAGATGTACGCCAATCACAAGGGATGTCCTGACTTTTGCCTCTGGCTCTATTAGCCTACAGAACCTCAATGCGCACTTCCACTGGGGCAACCCCCTACTCATTAACCTATGGAATGGAAGCAGTGCTCCCTGTAGAAGTGGAAATGGAATCCCTTAGAGTGTTGATAGACGCTCAGCTGAATAAAGACCATTGGTTACAAGATAGGTACCACCAACTATCTATAATAGATGAGAGGTGGGCCGCAGCCATCTTCCATGGTCAGTTATACCAATAGAGGATCGCTAGATCCTACAATAAAAAAGTCCGACTATGACAATTCAAAGAGCATGATTTGGTCTTGAAGAAAATTTGGGACAACCAAGATCAATCCAAAGGAAAATTCACCCCACACTAGGATGGTCCATTTATTGTCAAGGAGGTATTGATAGGAGGAGCTCTCAGATTACAGGAAATGGATGGCGATGAATTTCCACAACTCATTAACTCGGACACCGTGAAACGGCACTATGTCTGAAGTTACCAGCAAACTAGCATCCTGGGTTTGGATCACCAGATCCCCAGTCAGTTCAGTTTTTCTAAACCTTTCTCACTACATACAACCTTTCTTCACATCCGTTTGCCCCATTAGGGACAAACACACCTTCCAACTAGTAGCCTGGTTTCAGATCACCAGATCCTTCACCCAATGCAGGTTTTCAAAACCTTCCACCCCTTCAGTTTATCCCACCATGGATAAAACTTATCACACATTCAGTTTATAATGTACATGGGATCAAACTTTTTATCTGCAGTCTGTCTTGTATATGAGGCAAATTACGCAGACCTGATTTCCCCAATACACGGGAGTACGTAGGCAACCATCTTTATGGTCCGGTCTCACCACAGAAAAAAACAAAAATAAACGCACCTCTACACCCTTTACCACGTACAACTTTGAACCTTTACGCCAGGTTCAAACTACACAGACCTGATCTCCCCTCATAAATGGGAGTATGTAGGCAGCCATTCATGGTTCGGTCTCACCCCCTACCAAAACACAAAAACTTGTTAGTGGTACTCGGATCATCCTTCAAACCACACTTCATCGACTTCAGACCAAAGGGATGGAACTACCTGGTCTCCCCACATAAATGGGAGAATCAGCAACCATCTAAATTACGGTTAAGTCCTCAAAGAGAAACACCAATCCATAAGAGATGAAACTACTTGGTCTCCCCCATACAAAGGAGTACTGGTGAGCATCTATGGTGCGGTCAACCTCAGAGAGGAAATCCACACTCCTCTCTATACACCAGTCCTAAGACACCAAAGAAGGTAGGAATACATATAGATCAACAATCCATTCTGAAAGATCCTAAGGCATCTCAATGTCCGTCCATCAAGGAGGAGTTCAGAATACATTAAGATCACAAGCCCTGGAGAAACATGCAAATATCAAGCAAGTAACAAGGCACAACTAAAAGGGAAGTGAATTAACATATATTTCCCAGCCATATATAATATTGTTTGATATATACAATGTGTACTGTACATGAAAAAAATGGCTAAGCTAGTATGTGCAGGAAAATACAAGCCCATCTACAAATCAGTGTATATACGGGCTATCAAATCCAACATGGCATCCCTCCCAGAAGAAGGAGGTAATGCTGTAAGCTCCTGCCCAAGGGTATCTACACGAGCCAACAGACCCACAACTAACTGCATGGTGACACTATGTTTATCAATATATGTGCTCATCTCTGCAATAATCACAGTGGTATGGGACTTCACTGCAGTGCTATTTGTAACAGCGACATCTCAGGCAGATATAGCTCCATCCCGCTCAATAATCACTACATCTTTGGATGATCTAGCCTCGTCCCACTCAGCAACAATAGTATCTCTATGAGCTAAAGCATCATCTCTCTCTAATAAAGCGGCATCTCTCCCAGAAAGAGTTGTCAATGTCAAGGCCCTAGCCTGATCTCTCTCAAATGTCATCAGATGCAGACTCTACCCTAAATACTTTGCCGAATATGGGGTCACAGTAGCAGTCATACTGGGAGAATCTATAAGAGCTGCTGGCAACCTAGCAAATAGCTTCTCCTCGGTGGGAAAATCAATGTCCTCCATGGGCTCCCCACTGTTAAAATCAATCCCTAGCACGGTGGATACAACTCTGGCTGACGTAATCTCTACCTCTATCCATGCGGAATGCTCTATTGAACGACCCAGATGGCTAATAGTAAACTCAGCCATCTCATGCTGAGTCCAACATGCATACACCCTGGATCTATCCTCTGCTGACAAATGTCGAGAAGACAAACGCTGACCTAATGCCCCCTCAAAAGGATGAACATCCTGAAACTGGTCAAACTGTGCCATCACAGCCAGTAGGTGATATGTGGTCATGCCCCTCAAACCAATCAGAGGGAGATAATCCATGCCACGGGCATGAGTAATGAAGCTTTAGGGAGAGCTGAGCCCTATACAAGGAAAAATGTCAAATGGATCCTCAATCCCTGCCAAGAACACCGACCAGGATGCAGCGTCTGTACACTCTACCGATTGAAAGGAGTAAGACATGGCTATCTCATGGAAAAAACATTACCCATGCCATCCGAAGGTGACAATCAGTCTTAGGTGTGACATGAACCACACATACAACAAGACCGAGCTGCCTGTAAATACCCCTGCAGAATGGGTGTGGAAATACATGTCTGACCTCGATGTCTCTGCCACAATCATCAGTACAATGGTATGTCCCACCCTAAGAACCCGTACTGCCATAGCTACACCGATGTCCAAATGATCCATATACAATTCATGTACAAATAAGCCACTACACACATCACGAATGTATATACTCTGGCAACACGCCACTGATCCTCTGGTGTGGTGAAATCCCCGGAGTGCTGTGCATAACTATCCAGTGAGCCGAATTTGTCTATCAGAAAATGCTGGGACACTACATGTCCGGATGTAAACTCATCATGTGCTACTCTACGCCTTAACCCGGTGAGGGTTATGAACTGCCAGCTCATATCTCTGATAGCCATTTGAGCGCAAGGTCTGTCCAGTGGCAAGCCATTAACAGCTCATACTCCTCTAAGGTGGGAGTCAACTCTTGGCTCTCAAACCGAAAAATATGCCTCTCCGGTACCCAGTACTCCAGCATGCTCTCTACAAAACCCACAGGAACCTAGAACATTAGGAGGGTCATGGAGTAAGGCAAAAGCTTATCTACAGTCACCCGATCAGGAGGTGACAAACTATCATACCATGACCTCAAACATAATACTACCAATACTGGTGGGGTATGATCAATGCGGCTAACTGTCGAGGAAGACATTTGTGTGGGCCGTATCATAAGACCATCTAGGGGTCAATGCTGAATATCTCTGGACATACATATGTATGACATAATACATGCATGACAAATAATAGATGGCAATACGATATAGGTAATGGAAAATAGTATACATACATTCCTAAATACATCATCATCTAAATACATCGTCTCTGTACAGTTAGAAAATATAGGGAAATGGGGCACAGTCACCCAACAACTAATAGAGGCCTATCAAAAGATATAATGAGAATGGGGCACAGCCACCCAGTATCTAACAGAGGCCTATCAAAAGAAATAACGAGAATATACATCAGAAGAAGTGAATGGTGTTGATGTCTACATCATCAATCCTGTCCACCTGATGTAACTCCTCCCGAGTCAGTAGATCTCCGCCAAGAAGGATGTTAGGCCTATACAAGGGAGGATCTGCACTGGCAAAGCCAAATGGGTCATCTGAAGGGCCATCCCTCAAGCTGGAAGGATCAAAGTATCTACCTCTGAAGGATCTCTGCTCAAGTGCCAGATGAAAAAATATGTTCAGTCCAACTGTCGGGTCAAGCTGTCAATCTGCGTTAAATGAGTAGGATCTCGGATGCAGGCCATCCAATCTGTCATCATCACCGATCTAGGAACCATATCCCCAATGAACTCAGTGGTGTGGGTCTAGGCTCCGATGGTACGAGTGGACCACTAGCGGTAGAATTCCTCCTGAGTGAACGGACCATCTGACAAAGTAAAGCCGTCAACGCCCATCAATAGGATATCACTGATAGGCGACTGCAACACAGGCTAATAACGCTTGGCAGGAGGCAAGATCGGTACATGAATCTCTCATATGGTGCTCCTAATATCACACTTTTCTAAATAGAGCTCACATCCTTCATCTGTGAAGAGAGGAATCCGACGGGTGGATATCACATACTCAACACCAGTCGGGTATCCATCCTCGAAGTCAGCTGTCAAATGTTCCCCAAAATAGGGAACCCACGTGATGACATTGGTTATCAATAACTCTAACTGTAGGCGACAATGGGTGAAACCCTCATCTACAGGAACCCCCGCCAACGTGGAGTGATGTCATCGCCGTCCCCATGGATAGGTACCTAAACTTAACAAGCTAATGGGACGCAGACATGGGAGCCTTTCATAGGCCCAAAACAGCCAACCTGTACATGGGAAATCAAAAGAGAAATACTCATGAGCAGAAATGGGTAAAATCCTAGCCAAGCCTATGTCAATCCCTACGAACGCATGCGCATTCCCCAGAGGAAATAGGCAAAGGTGTAGGAGCCCCAGTCACACTTTCTAATATGGTCCACCTCTAGCATAGCACTGATCAAAGCGAATGACATCGTGGAAGAGTTATCCGCTATGAAGCAACCCCTGATAATAACTAGGAACAATCGCCAAAGAATATGATCCCTAACTCTCACATCAGTAGGTATGGGCTTACTCAATGCCCCACTCATAGCATCTATGCTCAAAGGACCTGTACGAACTGTCCTGCCCTTTAGCGCCTCAGTTGGGACTCCTAGCAAGGATCTGACGGTAGGGGGGGTAATGTTTACCGTAAAAGGCACTGGCGCCCCTCCAAACTCTATACCGGTGATAAACTGCCAATCCATCAGTGTCATCATCACCTCGTAATCCAGCAAATGGAGAGACTAAGTCTGGTGAAACCATCGCTCAGACAACGCCTTGAGATAACCCCAGGGACAACGACGGGGGAGGATGGAAAAGAATGCCTTGAAGCCCCAACCATGCACAATCTCTTAATACTTTGGATGAAGAGCTTGATATAGAGAGTGTTTGCTGAACCAGTTCCCTCGAGGCTATGTAAAGTTGGGAACCTACATCAAAAAATCAAGTTAACATCAGAATCCTTGGTCCTCATCAATAGAAAAAAGGAAGGTCAAATCCAGCTTTTATCTCATTTTCCTGCAAGTAAACCGAGGGGTGGCGACTTAAATCATCCAAAAGCTCTGGAATCGTCACATTAATGCCTAGGAAATCCCTGTGGGGAGCATGAACAGTAGGAGATAGAGCAGCAACCAGTACATCCTCCTCCTCGTCCTCAACACCTGGTACCTCAACCCGGATAGGATGAATCATCGCCTCCACCAAATGACGAGGTTGTCTAACTGAATGGGGTCGAGGCTCATCAAAAGCCCTCGTCTGTACACTTGAAGTGGTCTTGCGGGAACTACTCGGCTGATCTAGATCCATAGTATATGGACACAAGTCTCCAAATCACCTCAGAAAGGGTGTGGTAAATTCTGACCTGGAGCTTTTCAAATGCATTTTATGACTACATGCACTACTTTAACATATGCCTACAGTAGAGTTAAAAATGCATAACTACTTAATGCTTAGGCTCATAAATTTTTTTTTGCCAGAGACTCCTCTGTAAAAAGAACTATCCACATGCACATAGGCATGACTAGGTGGCCATTCAGTAGCACACCTACCCACAGTCATAAACATACTATATGCATAAAATTTTCAAAGTTATAATCCATAAGGGTAGCCTAATTACCAGGATTACTTTGTTTCACAACCTTTGCTCATTTGTCCTCAAATAGGATAAGAAATAGCAGAAAAAATGTGCCAATTTAACTGTTTCAAAAGTCAAATTTTTTTCACATTATTATGCTCAGTATGGTTAAAAGCTAACATTTGCTATGTTGAATATTTTTTTATCAAGTCATATGAGCATGTATATTCACTACTATGTGTTTAGAAGCATTTCATGTGATAACTCATTTTCCAACGGATAAAAACTGGAAAAGGAGACATGCATACTTTATGAGGATAGTGCAAAACACTTGTACGGTGATGGATTTTGCAGAAAGTAGCCCAAACTCTGCAAATCTGAAGAAGAACTCTCGGATTTCTGTGTGTGCAACTTGAAAATGACTTGTGAAAGTTAAACAGCCTACAAGTACACCCAAGAATGGCCGCATGTGTACTTACGACTGCCGCAGGTGTACCTGTGGCTATCCTAGGTGGGTCCCACCCCTCCGACTCGGTCCAATTTGAGTTACAAAGGAGGTCTCATAAGTTAAAAAAGTCAAATCAGGAAAAAAGATGCTACGCGATTGAGCGGAAAAGCCTTAAATCCTGGTTTTCAAAGACCAAACTGCAGGTCTACATGTCACTCATTAGTATTCACCCAGACACAGGGATCACAACACCAATGATCACAGTTGTTGCAAACTACACTCGGTAGTACCTCACAAAGGTCTGATGCCGCGGTTTGGGGTCGTAACTCCAAAAAACCTCTCCCCCATAGGAACTCCATACATCATCAACCGTTGAAGTACATTTCAATGAAGGTCAAGCAACCTTGACATTTTTCAGTCGTTGGCAAGTAAATCCAATGAAGCATCAAAAGCAATTCGATAAATTCAGCCATTGGCAAGTAAATCCAACGAAGCATCAGAAGCCATCTGATGATTTCAGCCGTTGATTCATATTTCAACAAAGGTCAACCAACCTTGACATTCCTCAGTCGTTGGCAAGTAAATCCAACGAAGCATCGGAAGCCATCCGATAATTTCAACCATTGATACACATTTTAATAAAGGTCAAGCAATCTTGATGTTCATCAGTTGTTGGCAATTAAACCCATCAAAGTGTCGAAAATGATCCGATATTTGTATCCACTGAAGTACAGTTCAGCGAGGGTCAGGCAACCCTGACAACATAGACTGTTGGCAGTAACTCTAACAGAACATTGGAAAGACTTGGCGGTACAAACCAGGGAAAGCCGTCCTCATCAGGGAGGACCGATGATGGAATCTGTTATACACAATCTTCATCAGACCAAACTCATTACCCCATAGTCTCTTGCACATGAGAGGAAACATCTATGGTGGAAAGTCTGTACCAAGGATTAAGGACTTTGGTGATAACCCCAACGTTAACATCCTAGAAGTCCCTAAGAGCTTTGGAATACACATCCAAATAACTTGTCAGGGTCATCAGTGATAACTCCAATACCCATCAAAAGTTATGGGAGCAAACATTCATCACATCCCGTTGGAAAATGGTCCAACAAACATTCATTATACATTTACTTCATGCTATAGTACATTGCATCATGAATACCCTGTCACATTTTAAGTGTCTAGTATTCTTTATCCTATCCATGTCATTACATTGGATGAATATGATAAACAGAGGCATATGTAGACACTAAAAAAAAATTTCATTCCTGTTACTAACATTGCAGGAGGGAAAAATCATCTTCTTGAGTAACCCTAGAAGTCAAATTCGCACTATCCCGGAGACAACCCCGAGATACTTAGTTTGCCATCTCGGAGATAACTTCGAGATATTCAGTTCCAGTCCCAAATATAACCCCGAGATACTCAGTTTGCCATCTCGGAGACAACCCCAAGATATCCAATTCCAGTCCCGGATACAACCTCAGGATAGTCAGTTTGTCATCTCAGAGTTAACCCCGAGATATTCAGTTCAAGTCTCGAAGATAACCCCGGGATACTCAGTTTGCTATCTCGCAGATAACCCCAAGATACTCAGTTCCAGTCTCAAAGACAACCCTGGGAGATTCAGTTCTAACCTTGGAGACAACCCCAAGGAAGGCAGTTGCGGTTCTAGAGACAACCCCAAAAAAGTCCATTTTAAGTCTCAGTAGTCAGCTGCAACCTGAGAGATAACCCAGAGGCACTCAATTCCAACCCCAGGAGGTTAGGCGCACCTCAGAGACAACCCTGAGGACATTCAGTACTCATAGAAGCCCAATCTCAGAGATAACCCTGAGCAACAACTGTTAAATTAGCCCAGAACCGGAGATAACCCCGGTGAGGGAAAAATCATCATTTTGCCACCATGATCCCACATTCACGCCATCTCAATAACATTTCAACCCACATGCTACACAGAAGTGTCCTACAAGAACTATAGCTCCAATCCCGAGTGACTACTGTACAAGACAGCATACCAGATAGAATTTGAAGACTTGAAGATCTGGGCATGGACTCATCTTCCTGGCTTTGTACAACCTCTTATCCCATGTCATTGTGTAGCTCTCGACAACAGCATTCTGGAAAAGTATTATATGCCTCAATCGGATGCCTGGATTGAAAGTTATGAAGGTTAGAGCAGACAACGCATTGCACGAGTACACGTACTTCGAGACGGTGGGGCCCCACAGAGTCTGGGGCACCCCGGGTAGCCGCAAGTACATCTATGGTTACCGTAAGTACACATGCGACTCCCCCCTCTATAAATAGAGGGCTTAGGGTGGCCATTTTGAGAGGAGAAAAGGTGAGGAAGCCCTGTCCATTTTGCTTTGTACACACTATAAACTAAGTGCTTTCTCATTTCAAATACTTATGAGCTTGTGTTTTGCTATATTTTGCTGGTGGAAACTGAGTATTCATTCATTTAAAGCTATTTGAAGTCTTCTTGGCAGCCCACTGTAAGACACCTCACATTACTTAAAGCTTTTCTCCAGTTTTGCTCACACACATTTATTCACGTTGAGAGTCGTGTTGTGTGCGTATGTCCGGATCGTCGATCCGTGGCGTTTATTGATTTTATATATATATATATATATATATATATATATATATATATATATATATATATATATCCTCAACTTCAAATTATCGATTTAGCATGGATCGACATATCTAGTGCATTTACATTTCTGTCAGACCTTGAGATCACTTCGTGGCCATTTACCACTTATATATATATATATATATATATATATATATATATATATATATATATATATATATATATCCAGTCAGGCCTGGAGATCACTTCGTGGCCATTTACTACTTATATATATATATATTTACATTTCCGTGTTGCTTGGAGTTTACTTCGTGGCAGTTGATTGCGCCTATATATTTACTTACATTTCAGTCCTGCCTGGAGTTTACTTCGTGGCTGTTTATCATTTATATATATATATATATATATATATATATATATATATATATATATAGCTTTTATATATATATATAACTGTTTACAACTTTCATATATACTGCATCATCATGTGAACCTAGGATTCATGTGATCACAGATTCAGTTCCTAAATCTAGATTCGATTCTTGTGATGGGCATTTTCAGCTGTAACTAGCTTGTAAATTATTTACGGTGTTTAAATTTCCTTAGACGGCTCTCATGCCCACAAGGAGTTCGGCACTGCTATATATCTTATTTTCTCGAAGATGCTTCGCATCTCTAAAATAAAAGCAAGCAAGCCGAACATATAATAAAATGGAAGTATCAAAGGCCTCAATTAGTGTTGATCATAAGGGTTTGAAAAAACCTGTTACGTGAAGAAGCAGATCATTGGTGGGAATCTGTAAAACGTACCCAGTCTGACGCACTCAAGATGTCTTGGGAGAAGTACCAAGAATTGTTAGTACTTTTCCGAAAGTATTCGTCACATGAAGGAGGTGGAATTCATCAAGCTAGAGCAAAACAATATGACCGTGTCACAGTACGAGGCTAAGTTTACCGAGTTATCCTAGTTTGCATCCCATTTGGTCGATAATAAGGAGCAAATGACACGAATATTTCTAAGAGGTTTGAAACCCGAAATACGTCAATACCTCATTTCTCACAAGATTTGCTTGTATTTAGATGTTGTGAATATGGCTCAGTTATTGGAGTGCAATAATGAGTAAGTCCAACCAAAAGGCAACTACCAACAACACTATAATAATCGTACCGGTGGCAACGATCATCGGAACAATGATAACCATCGTGGAGGAAATTATCATGTCAGAAATGGTAACCACTTTGGTGTTAATCATGGCCAAGATAATAGAAGAAATGATTCAAGTGAAAAATTCAAGAAGAGAAGATTTAACGATGATGGGAAGACGTCAGCAGCAGCACCAGCACCAGCAACCAATTCTAGGGTAAGAGAATGACCGCAAGTTAGATGCTACAGATGCGGAGAGGAGGGACACATAAGTCTAAATTGTTCACAGCCTTCCAAGGTATGTTTTAGTTATGGCAAAGACGCTCATATAGCTCGATTTAGTCTCGTAACGAAGTCAAGTCCTGCAAGGATAGTAACGCCAAAGGATGCCCCAGACAAGTTAAAGTCGGTAGTTTAAGTGAGAGCGTTTGTTGAGGAACCCGGACGAAGTTATCACGGGTACGTTAATCATAAACTCTTGCGAAGTCTATACCTTATTCGATACCGGTTCTACCCACTCTTTTATTTCACCTACTTGCGCTCAACGTTTAAATTTAACTCCGAAGAAATTAGACTTTGACTTATCTGTTGAAACCCGTTATGAGAAACATTCGTTACACCACTATTTATAAATCTTATTTGATTTAAATCGACACTTTCACATTATCTGTCGATCTTATCTCTTTGAAAATACTTGCCTTTGATGTGATTTTAGGAATCGACTGGTTAACTACTCATCATGCTAAAATTGATTATTTTCGTAAGGTTGTTAGCTTTGATATTCCTAACCAACCTGTTATGCAAATTCAAGTAATCAAACCACTAAAGTCAATCATTGTCATATCCATAAGTAAAGAGCCTTGAGCCTTTCGTTGGTGACTTCCTTATGTGGAATGCACCGAAGCCAGAATTTCCGTAGGGGACGCCATGAATAAACGGTGGCAAATTGATAGGTATCAATGTGACGTGTTATCCAAGTCCTGGATGAGATTCACAGTTTTGAATGTTATTTTTATCGCTAATAAATTTCCTAACGTATTCCCTAAGGACTTCCTGGCCTACCACCAGAGCGTGAAATTAAATTTTGTATTGAACCTAGTAAAAAAACCCATTTCTAAAACCCTCAAATATTTCTTCACCCAAAATGAGCGTAACATGCGCCAAAGACGTTGGCTCGAGCTATTGAAGATTACGACCCTACCATTCAATATCATCGTGAAAAGTGAACGTCGTAGCTGACGCGTTGAGTAGAAGATCGTATGCGATTACGAGTTTAAATATACGAACCTACGTAAAGATTGCGAATATACGATTATAATCAACTTTAATCGATAATGTTAAAGCCGGTCAAACTACAGACCCGGAGCTGATGAATACGAAAAAGAAGGTTCAAGAGGGCGTTATTCTAGAAGCAAGAGTCGATGAAGAGAGAAAATCTCAACCCTCGATTTAATTATTCTATTTTAAATCCTTGATTGAGTAGGAACTGTGGCCTATGGACTCGTTTTACCGCCAAGTATGTTGCGTGTTTGTGAAACCCCAGATTTTATGAATAAATATTTAATTTTTCTCGAAATAATTTTTTTTATATTATTGTGTGGATTTGATATAATAGTTATGGGTAGTATTTATAAATTTTACAAAGTATGCAAGTTGTCATATTATATTCGATTGGTCGGAGAATATTCTTTTTGTCGAGGAATATCCGTACTACGGTACAATTATTGGTGGACCCCACAACGGAATTATTGTCGGATTGAGAAAACGACAAAAATACTTTATGAAAATAACGGCGGAAGTTTTACCGTTGATACTGTTGAACTACTCGGTAGTAAAAGTACAGTAATACGTGTGGTTGCATAGTAGCACACGATATTAATTATTAATGCTTACGTGAGAAGTCACTCAATTTTGCTCATTATATGGACCCCCTATTTTGCCCATTTTTCAAAATAATTGGTAGAAAATTATTTTATATAATAAAGGTGGGGCCCACATGTGGGGACCACATATGGGGCCCACATGTGATGTATGAAATCTGAAAATAGGGGTGAGAGGAAATTACGTAAAGGGGAGATAAAATATTTTATATATATATATATATTATAATGTTAGTGGAGGATGATGGAAAAGGTGGAGTGTATTATATATATATATATATATATATATATATATATATATATATATAATGTGTGTGTGTGTAAGAGAATGTGTTATATATATATAATGATGACAGGTGGGGACCACATGTTGGTGGAAGTTTGAAAATGTGGGTGAGTGGGTTGTGGTGGAGGATGATGGAATATATATATATATATATATATATATATATATATATATATATATGACATGATTTGATAAAGATGGGGGAATGAAAGGATTGTTTTAGGTGGGAGGAATTCCACCCGTATATTGGGTGGAATGTGGGATTGGTGGAGTAGTATATAAATATATATATTATATTATATATTATATGATGATTGAAGTTGGTGGGGGAGGAAAACATATAATGGAGTGTTATATGTATTATTATTGTATAAGGTTTGAAATTTTAGCAGAAACAAATGATGTGGGTTCACGGGGATTTTCACCCGTGATATTTTTCTTCGCATGTAATATATATATATAATATATATATTATATTTTATTTAAAAGATTTTGCTTTAAATATGGACCGTCAGATTAAAGTAAATCAATCTCGACCGTCCATGGATTAGTTACTATGCATTTCATTTTCCTATAAATAGAAGCTCATTTATTCATTATTTTCTTACGAATTCACTGAAGCTTTAGAAAGAGAAATTATAGAGAAACTATAGAAAAGTATTCTGCTACTTCCCTACTCTTATATTCAGTTTATTTTACGGTAAGGGGTGTTATTCTTTCTTATTCATGAAGAGAACTTTTGTTATACCATTTCTTATTATTCTGTTGGAATAACCTGTATACGCGGTCTACCCTATACTTGGTGACATTCTTCTATTATTCTGTTGGAACATCCTGTCTGTGTGTTTTACACCGGACCTGGTTCCGTTTTTATTATTATTCTGTTGGAACATCCTGTCCGTGTGTTTTACACCGGACCTGGTTCCGTCTTTATTATTATTCTGTTGGAACATCCTGTCCGTGTGTTTTACACCGGACCTGGTTCCGTATTTATTATTATTCTGTTGGAATATCCTGTCTGTGTGTTTTACGCCGGACCTGGTTCCATTATTTATTATTCTGTGGGAATAACCTGTCTGTGCGGTCTATCGCATGCATGGTGATTTCTTTTGTTATTCCATTCTTTATTGTACTCAGTTGGTTAAGTTTTGACTTCTATACTTCATGAAATTAGTGGAATATCCTTGATAATTGCGGTTCATCCAGTATCTTTTCATGAAAATATTCTTCTAAGTATTCTTGAATTTTACTCCACAAAGCAGTATCATGTTGACAATTTGGACGTTGTTAATTCTTGGATAAATTAATTCTTGAACTTGTTTTATTGAATTCTTATATCATTGTCATCATCCTCATGTTTATAAAATGTTGAAAGTCATCTGTGGCCTGTAGTGCATAGATGGACTTGGTATGATTATGATCAGAAATTATTTGGTGTAATCATGACCATAATGTTACAAATAATGTGAAAAAAGTCCTCATTGGCCCGTAGTGCATTGATGGACAGTTTTTGGTATGATTATGGCTATGGATTCTCTTTGGCCGTAGTGCAAAGATGAATTGTTTTATGGCATGATCAGGACCGTTGATGAATACACGATTATCTTTGGCCCGTAGTGCATGGATAATTTGTGGTCGTGATACTAATGAATACACGATTATCTTTGGCCCGTAATGCATGGATAATTTGTGGTCGTGATACTAATGAATACACGATTATATTTGGCATGTAGTGCATGAATAATTCGTGATCGTGATACTAAAGAATATCCTTGGCCTGTAGTGCAGGGATGATTTAATGATGTAGATTATTTATTAAGCTGAGTTTCAGCGATAAAAGTGATGAAAAACCTTTTAAATCATAAAAGATAGTAGATTTTATTCTCTACTTGACTCTTTTAATGGATTGCTTGTTCCGCTGCAGTTAAACTTGATGTCTATTATATTTTATCAGTTTAACATTGTTGAAGGCTAATGATAATTTATTCTGCATTATCTTAGTCATAATATTTCTTACTGGGCTAGTTGAGCTCACCCTTTCTTTCACTGTTCTCTTCAGGAAATGAGAACGTAGCTGGGACTAGTCGGGGAACAGAGTGATAGTCCGAATGATAATATTAGTTAGTAGTCCTCACTATTCTATGTAATAGTGTGTTAATAAATGTAATGAGGACTCTTTTTGAGTATGAATACTCTCTAGAAGATAATATTTGTATTCAAACTCACAGTTTATGTTTTGTCGTATTGTACACGACAGTTGTATTAGTAAGTTGTATTTGGATTTATGTACCATGTAAGTGGCGACCCAAGATGGGTGACGTATGCCTATTTTTGGGGGCGTCACAGTTGGTATCAAAGCTTAGGGATATGATCTCTGGCTAAGATGTGAGAATAGAACTAGGAGGGGAGAGACGGGGAATTCCTTCGCTAGTATGACCTACCTAAGTTTATTTGCATGGTATTTAATTGGTCGGTCATAATATAAGGATAATATATGAAATATCAATTAACTTTTATTTTGTGGCAGTATCTGAAAATGGCATCTGAGAATGTTGAGAATAGCAATGAAACCCAGGCGATTATTGATTCACCACATATCAATAATCAGGATAATGTTCATCAGGAAGGTGACAATCCTCATGCAAACAACAACACTGACCAGATGATGAATGATGCAATGTTTAGAGGTTTTATGCAATTCATGCAACAACAGGTGAAAGCGGCTCCTGTCCACAACGTAGGTGGAAATACTGAAAACTCTCAGGCGGTCACCGCTAAGCAGTTTAAGGAGCTGGGACCACCGGAGTTTAAGGGAGAACCCAAACCACTTGTAGCTGAAACATGGATAAAGCAGATCACCAAGATATTTGATGTCTTGGGTTGCTCCGAGGAGCAAAAGGTTCCCTTTGCCGCCTTTATGTTGCGAGGAGAGGCAGATTACTGGTGGGAATCGATAAAGCGTACTCAACCTGCCGCACTGAAGATGTCCTGGGAGAAGTTCCAAGAGCTGTTTAACGACAAATATTTTCCCGAGAGTATTCGTCACATGAAGGAGGTGGAGTTCATCAAATTGGAGCAGAATAATATGACCGTGTCGCAGTACGAGGCAAAATTTGCGGAGTTATCCCGGTTTGCGTCCCACCTGGTGGATAATGAAGAAAGAATGACGCAGATGTTTTTAAGAGGTTTGAAGCCGGAGATACGTCAACATCTTGTTTCTCATAAATTGTGTTTGTATTCAGATGTTGTAAATAGGGCTCAGTTGGTGGAGCGCGATAACGAGACAACGCAGCCAAAAGAGAGCAGCCGGCAAAATGATAACACTAGTGAAAGCAGTCATCGAAGCGGTGACAACAAGCGTGGAGGGAATCAACAGGCCAGAAATGGTAACCACTTCGGTGGTAATCAGGGCCAAAATAATAAGAATGGGCATTTCAAGAAGAGGAGATTCAACAATGATGGAAAGACGTCAGCACCAGCACCTGTCGTTAAGGAAGGAGAACGATCACCTATCATATGTTTCAAATGCGGAGGGGAGGGGCACATCAGTCCAAACTGCGCGATGCCGTCCAAAGCATGTTATAATTGTGGAAGAGAAGGTCATTTAGCCCGATTTTGTCGTTCACCGAAGACAAGTTCAGATAGGATGGAGGCACCAAAGACCGTCCCAGAAAAGCCAAAGCCAGTAGTTTAAGAGAGAGTATTTTTTTTTCGTGACGAGGAACCTGAATAAAATTATCACGGGTATGTTAGTCATAAACTCTTGCGAAGTCTATACCGTGTTAGATACCGGTTCTACTCACTCTTTTATTTCACCTAGTTGTGTTAAATGTTTGAAGTTAACTCCGGAGAACTTAGACTTTGATATGTCTGTTTAAACTCAGTTGGGAGAAACCTTCGTTACCTCTACTATTTATAAATCTTGTTCAAATCAACACTTTCACGTTACCTGTCGATCTTATCTCTTTGAAAATACTTGCCTTTGATGTGATTTTTTTGAAATGATTGGTTCACTACTCATCATGCTTCTCGTAAGGTTGTTAGCTTTCATATTCCTAACCAACCTGTTATGCAAATTCAAAGTAACCAAACTACTAAAGTCGATCATTGTCATATCAAGCCATAAGTAAAAATCCCCGTTCCTTTCGTTGTTGACTTCCTGGTGTGGAATGCACCGAAGCTAGACTTTCCGTAGGAGACGTTGTAAATGACGATGGCAAGTTGATAGGTATCAATGTGACGTGTTATCCAAGTCTTGGATGAGGGTCGCAGTTTTGAACGATATTTCTATTGTTAATAAATTTCTTGACGTATTCTTGAAGACTTCTTAGCCTACCCCAGAGCGTAAAATTGAATTTTGTATTGACCCCAGTACAAAACTCATTTCTTAAACCCTCAAATATTTCTTCAACTAAAACGAACGTATTATGCGCCAAAGACATTGGCTCGAGCTGTTGAATATTACGATCGTACCATTCAATAATATCGTGGAAAAGTGAACGTGGTAGCTGACGCATTGTGTAGAAGATCGTATACGGTTACAAGTGCGAATATACGAACCCACGTGAAGATAACGAATATACGATTAAAATCGACTTTAATCGATAAAGTTAAAGCCGCTCAAGCTACATACTCAGAGCTGATAAATGTGAAGAAGAAGGTTCAAGAGGGCGTTATTCTAGAAGCAAGAATCGACGAAGAGAGGAAATCTCAACTCTCGATTTAATTGGCCCATTTGAAATCCTCGATGAAATAGGAACTGTGGCCTAAAGACTCGTTTTACCGCCAAGTATGTTGCGTGTTCAGAACATTTTTTTACGTATCGATGTTACGTAAATATGTGGACGACCCGAACCGCATTATTAATTTAGAACCGGACGAAATAGCGAAAGATTTAACGTATGAGGAGATACGTGTTAACATCTTGGATAAGAAGGATCATATTCGATGCTTAAAGGTTATACCTCAAGAGTTAGAATTTGAAGTGAAGTCAAGGTATCCTCACATGTTCGGCATACCAAGTACGTAAGTAAATTTCGAGGGCGAAATTCTATAAGGAGGGGAGATTGTGAAACCCCAGATTTTATGAATAAATATTTAATTTTTCTCGAAATAATTTTTTTTATATTATTGTGTGGATTTGATATAATAGTTATGGGTAGTATTTATAAATTTTACAAAGTATGCAAGTTGTCATATTATATTCGATTGGTCGGAGAATATTCTTTTTGTCGAGGAATATCCGTACTACGGTACAATTATTGGTGGACCCCACAACGGAATTATTGTCGGATTGAGAAAACGACAAAAATACTTTATGAAAATAACGGCGGAAGTTTTACCGTTGATACTGTTGAACTACTCGGTAGTAAAAGTACAGTAATACGTGTGGTTGCATAGTAGCACACGATATTAATTATTAATGCTTACGTGAGAAGTCACTCAATTTTGCTCATTATATGGACCCCCTATTTTGCCCATTTTTCAAAATAATTGGTAGAAAATTATTTTATATAATAAAGGTGGGGCCCACATGTGGGGACCACATATGGGGCCCACATGTGATGTATGAAATCTGAAAATAGGGGTGAGAGGAAATTACGTAAAGGGGAGATAAAATATTTTATATATATATATATATATATATATAATGTTAGTGGAGGATGATGGAAAAGGTGGAGTGTATTATATATATATATATATATATATATATATATATATATATATATATATATATATATATATAATATGTGTGTGTGTGTAAGAGAATGTGTTATATATATATAATGATGACAGGTGGGGACCACATGTTGGTGGAAGTTTGAAAATGTGGGTGAGTGGGTTGTGGTGGAGGATGATGGAATATATATATATATATATATATATATATATATATATATATATATATGACATGATTTGATAAAGATGGGGGAATGAAAGGATTGTTTTAGGTGGGAGGAATTCCACCCGTATATTGGGTGGAATGTGGGATTGGTGGAGTAGTATATAAATATATATATTATATTATATATTATATGATGATTGAAGTTGGTGGGGGAGGAAAACATATAATGGAGTGTTATATGTATTATTATTGTATAAGGTTTGAAATTTTAGCAGAAACAAATGATGTGGGTTCACGGGGATTTTCACCCGTGATATTTTTCTTCGCATGTAATATATATATATAATATATATATTATATTTTATTTAAAAGATTTTGCTTTAAATATGGACCGTCAGATTAAAGTAAATCAATCTCGACCGTTCATGGATTAGTTACTATGCATTTCATTTTCCTATAAATAGAAGCTCATTTATTCATTATTTTCTTACGAATTCACTGAAGCTTTAGAAAGAGAAATTATAGAGAAACTATAGAAAAGTATTCTGCTACTTCCCTACTCTTATATTCAGTTTATTTTACGGTAAGGGGTGTTATTCTTTCTTATTCATGAAGAGAACTTTTGTTATACCATTTCTTATTATTCTGTTGGAATAACCTGTATACGCGGTCTACCCTATACTTGGTGACATTCTTCTATTATTCTGTTGGAACATCCTGTCTGTGTGTTTTACACCGGACCTGGTTCCGTTTTTATTATTATTCTGTTGGAACATCCTGTCCGTGTGTTTTACACCGGACCTGGTTCCGTCTTTATTATTATTCTGTTGGAACATCCTGTCCGTGTGTTTTACACCGGACCTGGTTCCGTATTTATTATTATTCTGTTGGAATATCCTGTCTGTGTGTTTTACGCCGGACCTGGTTCCATTATTTATTATTCTGTGGGAATAACCTGTCTGTGCGGTCTATCGCATGCATGGTGATTTCTTTTGTTATTCCATTCTTTATTGTACTCAGTTGGTTAAGTTTTGACTTCTATACTTCATGAAATTAGTGGAATATCCTTGATAATTGCGGTTCATCCAGTATCTTTTCATGAAAATATTCTTCTAAGTATTCTTGAATTTTACTCCACAAAGCAGTATCATGTTGACAATTTGGACGTTGTTAATTCTTGGATAAATTAATTCTTGAACTTGTTTTATTGAATTCTTATATCATTGTCATCATCCTCATGTTTATAAAATGTTGAAAGTCATCTGTGGCCTGTAGTGCATAGATGGACTTGGTATGATTATGATCAGGAATTATTTGGTGTAATCATGACCATAATGTTACAAATAATGTGAAAAAAGTCCTCATTGGCCCGTAGTGCATTGATGGACAGTTTTTGGTATGATTATGGCTATGGATTCTCTTTGGCCGTAGTGCAAAGATGAATTGTTTTATGGCATGATCAGGACCGTTGATGAATACACGATTATCTTTGGCCCGTAGTGCATGGATAATTTGTGGTCGTGATACTAATGAATACACGATTATCTTTGGCCCGTAATGCATGGATAATTTGTGGTCGTGATACTAATGAATACACGATTATATTTGGCATGTAGTGCATGAATAATTCGTGATCGTGATACTAAAGAATATCCTTGGCCTGTAGTGCAGGGATGATTTAATGATGTAGATTATTTATTAAGCTGAGTTTCAGCGATAAAAGTGATGAAAAACCTTTTAAATCATAAAAGATAGTAGATTTTATTCTCTACTTGACTCTTTTAATGGATTGCTTGTTCCGCTGCAGTTAAACTTGATGTCTATTATATTTTATCAGTTTAACATTGTTGAAGGCTAATGATAATTTATTCTGCATTATCTTAGTCATAATATTTCTTACTGGGCTAGTTGAGCTCACCCTTTCTTTCACTGTTCTCTTCAGGAAATGAGAACGTAGCTGGGACTAGTCGGGGAACAGAGTGATAGTCCGAATGATAATATTAGTTAGTAGTCCTCACTATTCTATGTAATAGTGTGTTAATAAATGTAATGAGGACTCTTTTTGAGTATGAATACTCTCTAGAAGATAATATTTGTATTCAAACTCACAGTTTATGTTTTGTCGTATTGTACACGACAGTTGTATTAGTAAGTTGTATTTGGATTTATGTACCATGTAAGTGGCGACCCAAGATGGGTGACGTATGCCTATTTTTGGGGGCGTCACAGTGTTCATAACTTTTTCACGTATCGATGTTATAACGACCCGAACTACATTATTGATTTAGAACCGGACGAGATAGAGGAAGATTTAACGTATGAAGAGATACATGTTAAACTCTTGGATAAGAAAAAATATATTCTATGCTCAAAGGTTATACCTCAAGAGTTAGAATCTGACGAGATATCATCATCTGTTCGGCATACCAGATACATACGTAAATTTCGAGGGTGAAATTTTATAAGGAGAGGAGATTGTAAGACCCCAAATTTTATGAATAAAAATTTTATTTTTTCGAAATATTTTTTTGAATATTATGGTGTGGATTTGAGATAATTTTATAGTTGTGGGTAATATTTATAAATTTTACAAAGTAAGCAAGTTGTTATATAATATTCGATTGGTCGGGGAATATTCATTTTAATAGGGAATATTCGTACAACGAGGCAATCATTGGTGGATCCCACAACGGAATTACTGTCGAAATGAGAAAACGACATAAATATCTTTTTATAAAAATAATGGCGAAAGTTTTACCGTTAAACTGTTGAGATACCCGGTGGTAAAAGTACAACAATACGCGTGGTTGCATAGTAGCACACGGTATTGATTATTGATGCTTACGTGACAAATCATTCAGTTTTGTTTAATTATTACTACAGTAATTGCTGAATAGTTTCTCACGCTATTTGATTCAAGTATTGTCGATATATTATATATTATTAAATCAATAATTGAGACAATACAATTATTCATATTATTATTTATAATATTGACCATGTCTAGAAAGTTCTGTCGAGGAGAGGTTTGGTCACCTAATTGCGCGCCAATAGGGAGAAATCCTTATTGGAAAGCCCCCTCTTTCTTGGGAACGATCTAGTTGTTAAATATTGCGAATAATAATAATGATGAATAAATGTTATTAAAAATATTGAGAGAATTTTTATGAAGTATTTGTTGTAAATTTTGCTTATTATTTGGATTCCCACTTACCCATTTTTCAAAATAATCGGTAAAAAAATTATTCTTTATAATAAAGGTGGGGGCCACATGTAGGGCCCACGTGCGGAATAAATGATTTTGGAAATGGGGGGGGGGGGAAGTATACGTAAAGGGGAGGGAATTTATATATATAAGTATGTGATATATATATATATATATATATATATATATATATATATATATATATATATATGTGTGTGTGAGTAGAAAGTGGTGGAAAAGGAGTGAAAGTGATACGTAGAAGAAAAGTGGTGGTGGAGGAAAATGTGTGTATGGTGAGAGTGATATGGTCCGAGTGATATGATGAGTATGATGTGTGTGAGTGGGATGTGTGTGAAAGGGAAATGTGGGTGGGAAAGTGAAAATTATGTGTGAATATATATATATATATATATATATATATATATATATATATATATGGTGTGTGTGGTGGGAAGAAAAGAAAATGGGGTGGGGATAGTTGCCTTTGTAAGAGAGGTTAGTGTGTGATGTGGGTGGGTGTATGTGATTATATATATAATTTGTGTGTGTATGTGAATGTGATATATATATATATATATATATATATATATATATATATATATATATATATAACATGTGAGGATATATGGAAATGGTGGGTAAAGGTGTTTGTGTGTGTGTGTGTGTGTGTGTGTATATATATATATATATATATATATATATATATATATATATATATATTATATAAAGTTTTGTTTTATTAGATTATAAATAGAATATATTATATTTTATTTAAAGTTTTCGTTTTATTAGAATAATTTATTGCATAGTGTTGCATAGTAAATCAAATTTTTCATAAAATTCGGCCGAAGGAATCGTCCGTGAGGAATTCGCCGATTTCCTACTGTGCAGTCCGTGAATAAAATTTCTAAATAGTATCTTTTTATTCTCCTATAAATAGGATGCTTAGTTAGAATTGAAAATCACACCAGAATCAGAGAATTCTTCTTCTATAATATTGAGCGTATTTATTTAGAGTTTTAAGAAGCTTCGAGCGTAGAAAACAGTGAAAGTTTTCTTTAAGAATAACCCCGCTATACCAATTGGAATACTCTTCTTTTTAAGGTAAGGGATATTATTTTTGTTCAGTATTCATATGAAATAATATTTTCTTCCATAGTCTGTAGTATGTAAGTAATATTATTTCGTTTCAGATTTTGAATTCTACACTCATTTTGTTAAAGTTTTGGCTTCTATACTCCATGAAATTAGTAGAATATCCTTGATATTTACGCTTCATCCAGTATCTTTTTATGGAGATATTATTCTGAATATTCTTCATAAGTTTTAACTTTTTCATGCCTAAGTACTATTCACGGGGTTACTATTCTCAAAGTACTATTCATGAGGTACTATTCACTTGATTACTATTCACCCGGGGTACTATTAATGACAAAAATTGATTTCTCTTCGGTCCAAATAATTTTTGATACAATATTATTCTTGAATTTTACTCCACAAAGTAGTATCATGTTGACAATTTGGACGTTTTTGAATTCTGGATAAATTAAATTATAAATTTTTAAAAATTTATCCTTTGTTTTTTTAATTGAATTCTTATATCATTGTCATCATCCTCATGCTTATATTATAATGAAAGTCATCTTTGGCCCGTAGTGCATAGATGGACTTGGTATGATTATGACTAGGGATTATTCGGTATAATCATGACTGTAATGTTACAAATGTTGTGGTAAAAGTCCTCATTGGCCCATAGTGCATTGATGGACAGTTGTTGGCATAATCATGACCATTGATAAAAACACGAATATCCTTGGCTCGTAGTGCATGGATAATTTGTGGTCGTGATACTAATGAATATCCTTGGCCTGTAATGCATAGATAATTTGTGGTCGTGATACTAATGAATATCCTTGGCCGTAGTGCAGGGATGATATGGATTATTTATTAAGTTGAGTCTCAGCGATAAAATTGATGATAAATTCTTTTAAATCATAGAAGATAGTAGATTGTATGCTCTACTTGGCTCTTCTAATGGATTGCTTGTTCCGCTGTAGTTAAACTTGCTGATTATTATATTTTATCAGCTTAACACTGTTGAAGGCTAACGATAAATTATTCTACATTATTTTAGTCATAATATTTCTTACTGGGCTAGTTGAGCTCACCCTTTTCTTTCATTGTTCTCTTCAAGAAATGAGAACATAGTTGGGACTAGTCAAGGAACGCAGTTGTGACACCCTCAAATCCGAGTTACCTGACCCCCGAGTTTGGTGTTCACGATCCACAATATAATATCATTTAACTACCCATTCATATATAAATAGGAATACATAAGTCATTAACATAAGTTATTAATACATAAGTCATTAACATAAGTTATTAATACATAAGTCCCAGATTTTCTAACCTTAAATTTACAAACATACCCCTTACCTAAACAAAAAGGGTTTACAATACACCATAATAATAATAATGTTCATAACACTATTCCAGCATCTTGCCTTTGCCTTTGTTCTTCTTTGACCCGCTGGCCTCTTCGTTCATAGCTGAAATGTTTTATTTATAGCAAGGGTGAGCAACTAGTTTGCCCCGCAAGTTAAGACACACAATAAATGTATACAAATCAATAAGAACAGACTATCTATTTTGATAGAATGAAACCAAAGTTCGATGAACTTTGAAATAGCTGAACAAATCGTTATTCAATAACAAGTCTTCTCGTATTCTAGGCAACGCAATAATCTGATAATGAAAGAGTACAACACTTTCAAAATTTCTACGATATTCTATTGAATAATCAAGAATTAATTCTACGCAATAGCAAAGTGGAATGTTTTCCAGATTTATGCTGAGTGATCACACTAGATCTAGAACTTCTCTTCTCGAGTAACTATCAAAGATTGGACTTTGATATACCCAGGTGTATCAGATAACCATAAAGATTAAATTATACCCATCTGCAAGTACTTAGAGCCGGCTAACTCCTTGTACCCTATATTATGCATAATACTTAACAGCGCGCAATGGTCGAATATACGACCTAAAATGTTCCATTTGTATAAAAGGTTGTTCTTTCCAGTTTCAGAATCAAGATTTTGATTTAACAACGAAATACTGTGATTTCAAATTCTATCTACTTATCGATCTAGCCGAAACAACTGGCATCGATTTATCAATAACAATTGATTTCTCTTCTCGTATTTATCAAGTTCTAACAAATGTTTGTCTAGCCAGAATAGTTAGATAAGACATTTCTCAATATAATTTGAAAATAAACATGAATTATCTGTACTGTCAATATTAGTTTCTGCAGATATAAATATCCAACAACAATAATTCTACGAATATATATATTTTCCGAATCAATAATTCAATTTGAATTTTAATCATGCACTAACTGCGAATAATCAACAATAAATTCCCTGGACATGGTATAATTATCAATAATTAACCATTAAAATATTTGAATGAATGTAACTCAAGGTTGAGTTAGGAAACTTGCCTTTCGCGTTGATTACAGCTACACAATAAACTTATCTGCTTTCGTAAGACCTATAACCAATAATATCGGTCTCACAATTAGCACAATCATTTATAACACGTAACACTGTATTTTACAGTCAAACTTCTCCTAGGCACATTACCACATAGCCACATTAGTGTTTATAACATATATAAACACTTATCCAGTCTAACTATTTCGGTCTGGTTGGACCTCGGTCCATTCTCGGTGTTCTGATCACTCTATCTGACAATTAACACATTGATTGTCAATTAAACTTGGTCTCTAAGCTTCAATATTATTTTAGATAAGTCAAATATCGTTTATAATATTTTTCGGAAGCTTTTAATAATTTATAAACAATTATTATAATTTATAATAATTTTTCAAACACTTAAATCATTTTTAAATAATTTAATTATCAAATAATCTTATCATTATTAATATTTAATAATATAAAAATATTAATAACATAGTTGTCAAAATATCAAAGTTATTGTTAATAACTTAAAATATTTTTAAATTATCAATATTTTACTTAAATAATTTTTAAAACAATTAAAATCATTTTTAAATCATTACCATTAATTTTTAAATATTATTGTAATTATTATCAAAATATTAAAAGTCATTAATTATAACTTAAAATATTTTTAAAACATTTTTCTCATTTTTAAATGATTTTTAAATCAATAAAATTATTTTTAATTTATTTATTTAATATTATAATTAAATAAATCTAATATCATTAATATTAATTTATTAATGAGAATTCTCCAAAAATATTGAAAATTATATTTTATAATTTAAAATATTTTCTAACACATTATTCTTATTTAAAATAATTTTTAAATCATTTAAATCATTTTTAACTTATTTATTTAATTTAGTAATTAAATAAATCTAATAGCATTAATATTAAATTATTAATGAAAATTCTCTAAAAATATTAAAAGTCACATTTTATAACTCAAAATATTTTTAAATACATTATTCTTATTTAAAATAATTTTTCATAATATTAAATCATTTTTCTATAATTTATTTAGTACACTAAGTAAATAAATTAAATACCTTTAATATTTAAATAATTATAAATATTAAAGAAAAATATTCCAATTGGTCAAAAATTATTTTTCATAATTTAAAACAATTTTTAAAACCATTTTTGGTAATTTTTAGAATTTATTTCAATTTTTTAATCATTTTCCAAAAATTTAAAAAATAAAATAATTAACACCGTCGTTGTTGGTCTTCAGCGACAGAAAGCGTCGCTGTTGGTGTTCTTGAGCTCAAGAACACTGACAGCTTCGTTATCAGGCTGCCCTGTTTGACCAATCATAAAATTGAATATATTCTTGTTCTGGCTATGTTAAATCTTCAATCGTGTAGTGAAAATGTAACTCTACAATATCTAACTCACACTTTGATCAAACAATAACACAACAAGATGATCGATGCCTTAGAATTCATTGTCAGACAGTTTCTGGGATTACCCAGAAACCCAGCAGTCTGAGTGACCACTTTCCAATTAATTTTTCTATAAGCTCCGTTCATGATTCATGTAGTACAATGGTTCCATTACATACTACTTGTGTCAAGGAACAAGCATGAAGCAACAGATCATATAAAAAACAACACAACATCCAGATGTAATCCGGTCAAACATTGTCAGAACTAAGTTCATAAATTTTCTGGAAATTCCCAGAAAGTGAAGTCATGGCCGATTGGCCTACTTTGACCAAATATTACACTCATCCTGTTGATCAACTATATGATATAAAGTTATAAACCTATATTCAGGATACCAGGCTACACACGTATTACAACAACAACAACAAAATTCGTAAACACTAACAAATCCGGACACTACAAAAGCTTGTCAGACGCTCTTTCATAGGTTCTGGGCTGCCAAGAATTTAGCCCAGTCAATGTCGGTCAACGGGTTTTGACCTTGAATATCTTACAATCTGGACATTGAATGGCTGTTATACCACTTCCAGATCCAAGACCTCATGTCAGACTATAGATCCAAAATATAAAACAACAGAAAGCACAAACGTACCAAGATCTACGGCCACTGACATTTATTGTCAGACCATAGTTCATACTCAAGAACAGATTTTGAAAAACTCTATTTTAAGGCACTTTGATGCTATGGATATATGTTTGATCATCATAGATCAACATAAAACATCCTCTAGTATGAATCTAAACACAAAAACACAAAAGTTTTCTTAGCAACATGGATCAAAAATAAAAATAGGTTTATACCTTTTCTTGAACAATATTTGATCTCAACTCTCCAGATCTGCTCTTGGGTTTTTAATGGGCTGTTGTGTGACAGAAACACTTGAGATTTTCGGAGCTTTGAGAGAGAATGAGAGTTGGTGTGAGCTAAGCTAGCAAATAAGCAAAATATGAACACTTTCTCTCTCCCAATCTTTATATATTGTGATATGAAGTTGTTAGATGTAATGTGCTATCACTAAGAGGCTGAATTGGCTGAGATTTTAAGTCACAAATGTCAAAATAGTTGGTGACCAACTAAAGTTAAGCCAAAATTGCAAGTTAGCTTATAAAATATAATAAAAGGGCATTTTTGTCATTTCTAGAATACAATTAATGGCATTCTTGTCATTTGTATAAACTCTTAGGGTTTAGGGTTTAGGTTAGGATTTAGGGTTTGAACCCTTTATTGTTTAGGGCTTGAACCCTGGGTTTTTAATTTACTTTCCAAAATTTTCGAATTTCGTTTTTCAAAATAGAAAATTAATTTTCCAAAATTATAATTAGGATTCAATAATTATATTTATATTTCCTAATCATAAAATTCAATCTTACTAATTATGATTAATATTCCTAATTAAAATTGCTTAATTTAGCAATTATGGTCAAAATGGTCATTAGGGTTTATAACCCATGAATTAGGGTTTTAATTAAAAAAATAATTTTTCTAAATTACAATTAGCGTTTGTAAAATAGAAATTAAAATAACTAAAATATAATTAGGGTTTTCTAATCATATTTAAGTTTAATACACACAATAGGCTTGCCAATTAGGATTAGGGTTTTCTAATTTAGGGCCTAGGATTCTTGAATTTAAAATTATGATTTTCCGACTTTTGATTAGGGCTTTCAACGGTACGTTAGAGTTTCTGATCCTGAGATTAGGGTTTCTAATCACTTATTAGGTTTTATTAATTTCAAACCTTATCCGATCAATCATTGATCAATAAATTTCTTCGGTACAAACACAAACTCATTAAAATAATTATTTTAATTATATTTTCTATCGAATCCCCATCCAGAAATTAGGGTTAGGACTTCTAAAGTTGTTAAGCACAACTCTACTCTAATTTTATTAGTCAATACACAAATTGACTTTCTCGAGACTCGTATCACATATACTTGTCACAAAATTGATAATTAATATTAATATTAATTAAAAAAAAATTATTCGTAAATTTTGGATTATTCAAAATCTCGGGTTATCACATTCACCCCTCCTTAAAAAGATTCCGTCCTCAGAATCACCGCTTTCTTATTCTCTACAATCTTTTAAAGTTGTATCATCAATTTATTTTTATCAACACAATATTAATTTGTGTTTCAAATTCTAACCTGTGACTTGAATCTTTTAAAAGAAAACGGTTCACAGAAATATCTGACTCAATTTACTCGCATAATTAAATTTCTAAACGAAATCATTACCTGTTGCGACCTGTTGAGCAGCCACAGTGTCCTGCGCCGTCATGTTGAATGTACGGGCTGTTGGTCTTCCTGGCTGTGTAGGTCCTCGAATTGCCAAGGTTCCACCACCGGGTCCCTTGCTGACACTTTCCTTTTCCGTATTTCTCTTCGGACAGTTTCGAACAAGATGATCAGTTGATCCACATGCATAACAACCTTGTATCTTCTTCGGACTGGGACAATTGGGTGACATGTGCCCCTGTTGCCCACAGTTATAGCAAACACCTTTCTTCTTTAGACAAATGCTTGGATTATTCTTCCCACAGCTCGCACAAGGCTCTCCTCCTTTCTTATTCCCTTCAGTCTTATTACCCGACTGGGTATTCTCATTCCATTTCCTTTTGTTAGGGTTACTTCCACTACTGCTTCCACCATCATTTGTCTTCTTCTTCTTCTCCTGATGAAATCGAGACGCAACCTCGTTCACTCCTTCCGCAATTAACGCTTTTTCCATCAAGGTCGCAAACGTGTTGATCTGCAATACCGCTACCTTGTTGAATATTCCCGGCTTCAGTCCGTTCTCAAATCTTCTCGCCTTCCTTGCTTCTGTGTCCACCTGATGAGTTGCAAATCTTGCTAATTCGTTGAATTTAGCAGCGTATTCAGATACCGACATGTTCTCCTGCTTAAGTTCTAAGAATTTAACTTCCATTCTAGATTGCATACTCGGCGAGAAGTAGTTCTCAAAGAACAGTTCCTTAAATGTTGTCCACAACACCACCTCTGTACCAGCTCTCGCTTGATTCGTCTCCCACCGGTAATTAGCTTCTCCCTTCATCAGATAAGTTGCAAAAGCTATCTTTTGCTCTTCCGCCACTCGTGTAATGACGAATGCTTTCTCCATGTCCTTCACCCAAGTTTGGGCTTCAATAAGATCCGTGGTCCCTTTGAACTCAGGCGGTCCTACCGCTTTAAAATCCTTGAAATTAGCCAATCTTTCAGCTGGCTGATTTCTTGCTCTTCCTCTTGCAGCTGGAGCTCTATTCTCTATAGCTTGGGCTATCATATTCGCAAAGTTTTGCATTGGGTCAACTTGACCTCCTTCATTATTCACCGTCTGTTCTTCTCGTTGGTTTCGATTCTGTCGTCTAGGCGGCATGATCTGATTTAAATAAAAATCTTATATTAATTCTCTTTCTTTACACAAATTCTTAACACAATAAGAATTCAACACATAATTCTCATATAATTGCATATTTATTCAAATAGCACATAGTACTTACCATATATTACTATCCCTTTTTAAATCATATCAGGATTAACAACACAACTTTACACAAAAAGTTACTATTCTCCATTCTAACATAGTTATTACCAGTTCGTCAAACTTACCACACTTATGAGTTCAGGAACTTGCCACAATTATATGAGTATATGAACTTATCCTAGTCAGACATTTGGCGTCCATTCGTTGAGAGGTTCAAAACATTTCATATAATTATGAGTCATTAACTTACCATAAGTATAAGTTTTAAGAACAAACAAATTAATCTTAATCTTATATTCATATAGAAAATAAGGATTTCATTCATATAAATATATATATATATATATATATATATATATATATATATATATATATAACATATGCTTACACATTATTCTCGATATTACAACACTTAATATCATAAACTTCTACCCAAAAGATACTATTACATATATCTAAGTTATCTACCGACCACTCCATGCATCAGTCTTCTTCTTGATGGGACACTTGTTGAATCCGTGACCCGTCTGCCCACATGAAAAACACTTCCTCAAATTCGTCTTAGGACAATGCAGAGAAATATGTCCTTCCTGCTTGCAGTTAAAGCACACGTTCTTCCATATCATGCATTCTCCCGCGTGAGTCTTCCCACACTTGCTACATGCTTGCTTCTTCTTCGGGCTTGATTTTTTAGATTTAGGGCTGTCTTTTTCCCTCTTTCTCTTCTTCTTGTCCTTCTTGTTGGTTCCTTCAGATGATCCACCACCTTCAGCTTTCATTCTGTCCACCTGCGCCTTCAGCTCGTTCCGTTCTTCAGTCATTTTGCGTAATGCTAGCTCCGTCTTCCACAACTCCTCTAGAAGATACACTTTACTTCGGAGTTCCTGGACTTCTGCAGATAGCTGATCTTGTTCTTCAGCTTTAGTCTTATTCTTTAAATCCACCTTAGCTGGCTCAAACTCTGCCTCCTCATCTCCACTCAGATACATCTCGGGATAATCATCATGATCGCTCCCCAGATTGACCATTGGTTCATCTTCTCCCACCTTCTCCACTGATTCGTTTTGCGCTGGCTCCTCGGCTTCTGATACCGGTGCAACAGCCACTAGCATCTCCGCACTCTTTTCACCTTCTCCAGACATCCTATAATCAATTTAAATAACTTGATTAGTACTTCACCAGTACAAAATTCTCACACTATGTGACCACTTATCTCACTATTGATATACTTCGGCAAACTCTCACTTAGAACTCTAAATGAGTTTTCTCTATTCCGCGTATGGTTATAATCCTAGAATTTTCCCCCACCCCACTTAAAGTTTATAACCTACAACTCTTCTACCAACTGGTGACACCTTGGTCACTACAGCTCTGATATCAACCTGTGACACCCCCAAATTTGGGTTACCTGACCCCCGAGTTTGGTGTTCACGATCCACAATAAAATATCATTTAACTACCCATTCATATATAAATAGGAATATATAAGTCATTAACATAAGTTGTTAATACATAAGTCCCAGATTTGCTAACCTTAAATTTACAAACATACCCCTTACCTAAACAAAAAAGGGTTTACAATACAACATAATAATAATAATGTTCATAACACTATTCCAGCATCTTGCCTTTGCCTTTGTTCTTCTTTGACCCGCTGGCCTCTTCGTTCCTAGCTGAAATATTTTATTTATAGCAAGGGTGAGCAACTAGTTTGTCCCGCAAGTTAAGACATACAATAAATGTATACAAATCAATAAGAATAGACTATCTATTTTGATAGAATGAAACCAAAGTTCGGTGAACTTTGAAATAGCTGAACAAATCGTTATTCAATAACAAGTCTTCTCGTATTCTAGGCAATGCAATATTCTAATAATGAAAGAGTACAACGCTTTCAAAGTTTCTACGATATTCTATTGAATAATCAAGAATTAATTCTACGCAATAGCAAAGTGGAATGTTTTTCAGATTTATGCTGAGTGATCACACTAGATCTAGAACTTCTCTTCTCGAGTAACTATCAAAGATTGGACTTTGATATACCCAGGTGTATCAGATAACCATAAAGATTAAATTATACCCCTCTGCAAGTACTTAGAGCCGGCCAACTCCTTGTACCCTATATTATGCATAATACTTAACAGCGCGCAATGGTCGAATATACGACCTAAAATGTTCCATTTGTATAAAAGGTTGTTCTTTCCAGTTTCAGAATCAAGATTTTGATTTAACAACGAAATACTGTGATTTCAAATTCTATCTACTTATCGATCTAGCCGAAACAACTGGCATCGATTTATCAATAACAATTGATTTCTCTTCTCGTATTTATCAAGTTCTAACAAATGTTTGTCTAGCCAGAATAGTTAGATAAGACATTTCTCAATATAATTTGAAAATAAACATGAATTATCTGTACTGTCAATATTAGTTTCTGCAGATATAAATATCCAACAACAATAATTCTACGAATATATATATTTTCTGAATCAATAATTCAATTTGAATTTTAATCATGCACTAGCTGCGAATAATCAACAATAAATTCCCTGGACATGGTATTATTATCAATAATTAACCATTAAAATATTTGAATGAATATAACTTAAGGTTGAGTTAGGAAACTTGCCTTTCGCGTTGATTACAGCTACACAATAAACTTATCTGCTTTCGTAATACCTATAACCAATAATATCGGTCTCACAATTAGCACAATCATTTATAACACGTAACACTGTATTTTACAGTCAAACTTCTCCTAGGCACATTACCACATAGCCACATTAGTGTTTATAACCTATATAAACACTTATCCAGTCTAACTATTTCGGTCTGGTTGGACCTCGGTCCATTCTCGGTGTTCTGGTCACTCTATCCGACAATTAACACATTGATTGTCAATTAAACTTGGTCTCTAAGCTTCAATATTATTTTAGATAAGTCAAATATCGTTTATAATATTTTTCGGAAGCTTTTAATAATTTATAAACAATTATTATAATTTATAATAATTTTTCAAACACTTAAATTATTTTTAAATGATTTAATTATCAAATAATCTTATCATTCTTATTATTTAATAATATAAAAATATTAATAACATACTTGTCAAAATATCAAAGTTATTGTTAATAACTTAAAATATTTTTAAATCATCAATATTTTACTTAAATAATTTTTAAAACAATTAAAATCATTTTTAAATCATTACCATTAATATTTAAATATTAATGTAATTATTATCAAAATATTAAAAGTCATTAATTATAACTTAAAATATTTTTAAAATATTTTTCTCATTTTTAAATGATTTTTAAATCAATAAAATCATTTTTAATTCATTTATTTAATATTATAATTAAATAAATCTAATATCATTAATATTAATTTATTAATGAGAATTTTTCAAAAATATTGAAAATTATATTTTATAATTTAAAATATTTTCTAACACTTTATTCTTATTTAAAATGATTTTTAAATCATTAAAATAATTTTTAACTTATTTATTTAATTTAGTAATTAAATAAATCTAATATCATTAATATTAAATTAATAATAAAATTCTCTGAAAATATTAAAAGTCATATTTTATAACTCAAAATATTTTTAAATACATTATTCTTATTTAAAATAATTTTTCATAATATTTAATTATTTTTCTCTAATTTATTTAGTACACTAAGTAAATAAATTAAATACCTTTAATATTTAAATAATTATAAATATTAAAGAAAAATATTACAATTGGTCAAAAATTATTTTTCATAATTTAAAATAATTTTTAAAACCATTTTTGGTAATTTTTAGAATTTATTTCAATTTTTTAATCATTTTTCGAAAATTCAGAAAATAAAATAATTAAAACCGTCGCTGTTGGTCTTTAGCGACAGAAAGCGTCGCTGTTGGTGTTCTTGAGCTCAAGAACACTAGCAGCTTCGTTATCAGGCTGCCCTGTTTGACCAATCATAAAATCGAATATATTCTTGTTCTGGCTAGGTTAAATCTTCAATCGTATAGTGAAAATGTAACTCTACAATATCTAACTCACACTTTGATCAAACAATAACACAACAAGATGATCTATGCCTTCGAATTCATTGTCAGACAGTTTCTGGGATTACCCAGAAACCCAGCAGTCTGAGTGACCACTTTCCAATTAATTTTTCTATAAGCTCCGTTCATGATTCATGTAGTACAATGGTTCCATTACATACTACTTGTGTCAAGGAACAAGCATGAAGCAACAGATCATATAAAAAACAACACAACATCCAGATGTAATCCGGTCAAACATTGTCAGAACTAAGTTCATAAATTTTCTGGAAATTCCCAGAAAGTGAAGTCATGGCCGATTGGCCTACTTTGACCAAATATTACACTCATCCTGTTGATCAACTATATGATATAAAGTTATAAACCTATATTCAGGATACCAGGCTACACACGTATTACAACAACAACAACAAAATTCGTAAACACTAACAAATCCGGACACTACAAAAGCTTGTCAGACGCTCTTTCATAGGTTCTGGGCTGCCAAGAATTTAGCCCAGTCAATGTCGGTCAACGGGTTTTGACCTTGAATATCTTACAATCTGGACATTGAATGGCTGTTATACCACTTCCAGATCCAAGACCTCATGTCAGACTATAGATCCAAAATATAAAACAACAGAAAGCACAAATGTACCAAGATCTACGGCCACTGACATTTATTGTCAGACCATAGTTCATACTCAAGAACAGATTTTGAAAAACTCTATTTTAAGGCACTTTGATGCTATGTATATATGTTTGATCATCATAGATCAACATAAAACATCCTCTAGCATGAATCTAAACACAAAAACACAAAAGTTTTCTTAGCAACATGGATCAAAAATAAAAATAGGTTTATACCTTTTCTTGAACAATATTTGATCTCAACTCTCCAGATCTGCTCTTGGGTTTTTAATGGGCTGTTGTGTGACAGAAACACTTGAGATTTTCGGAGCTTTGAGAGAGAATGAGAGTTGGTGTGAGCTAAGCTAGCAAATAAGCAAAATATGAACACTTTCTCTCTCCCAATCTTTATATATTGTGATATGAAGTTGTTAGATGTAATGTGCTGTCACTAAGAGGCTGAATTGGCTGAGATTTTAAGTCACAAATGTCAAAATAGTTGGTGACCAACTAAAGTTAAGCCAAAATTGCAAGTTAGCTTATAAAATATAATAAAAGGGCATTTTTGTCATTTCTAGAATACAATTAATGGCATTCTTGTCATTTTGTACAAACTCTTAGGGTTTAGGGTTTAGGTTAGGGTTTAGGGCTTGAACCCTTTAGGGTTTAGGGCTTGAACCCTAGGTTTTTAATTTACTTTCCAAAATTTTCGAATTTCGGTTTTCAAAATAGAAAATTAATTTTCCAAAATTATAATTAGGATTCAATAATTATATATATATTTCCTAATCATAAAATTTAATCTTACTAATTAGGATTAATATTCCTAATTAAAATTGCTTACTTTAGCAATTAGGGTCAAAATGGTCATTAGGGTTTATAACCCATGAATTAGGGTTTTAATTAGAAAAATAATTTTTTTAAATTACAATTAGCGTTTGTAAAATAGAAATTAAAATAACTAAAATATAATTAGGATTTTCTAATCATATTTAAGTTTAATACACACAATAGGCTTGCCAATTAGGATTAGGGTTTCCTAATTTAGGGTCTAAGATTCCCGAATTTAAAATTAGGATTTCCCGGCTTTCGATTAGGGTTTTCAACGGTATGTTAGAGTTTCTGATCCTGAGATTAGGATTTCTAATCCCTTATTAGGTTTTATTAATTTTAAACCTTATCCGATCAATCATTGATCAATAAATTTCTTCGGTACAAACACAAACTCATTAAAATAATTATTTTAATTATATTTTCTATCGAATCCCTATCCAAAAATTAGGGTTAGGATTTCTAAAGCTGTTAAGCACAACTCTACTCTAATTTTATTAGTCAATACACAAATTGACTTTCTCGAGACTCGTATCACATATACTTGTCACAAAATTGATAATTAATATTAATATTAATTAAAAAAAATTTATTCGCAAATTTTGGATTATTCAAAATCTCGGGTTATCACAGCAGTGACGGTCCAGATGGTTGCATTAGTAGTCCTCACTATTCTATGAAATAGTGTGATAATAAATGTATTGAGGACTTATTTTGAGTTTGAATACTGCCTAGAAGACAATATTTGTATTAAAACTCACAGCTCATGTTGAATATTTAAGTTTGTATTTATATTCTGTGCCATGTATTTGGCGACTCAGAATGGGTGATGTATACCTATTTTGGGGGCGTCGCAGTAAATGCCAACTTATACTTTTTAAATGTAAATCTGGGGCCTTAATATGGGGATACAGATTTAAGGCCTCAAAATAGTGAAAACATGTATGTGGTGCTCGGGCTTACTTCGATGGCTTACATGCCCATAAGGAGCTTGACCTTTATAATTCCTAGTTTTCATTTTATCACTTAAAATGATTTTAAAATTAAATTAATGAAGATCTTATAAAATACAAATCGCATCGGGATGGATAGACTTAAGGAAAAACCAAAAAATTAGAACCCCGAGATCTAAAACACGCCCAAAGATGCTTCGCATCTCAATAAAATCAAACGAAGCTACTTTTAGGATCAAAAGACAGGCTTAATATAAGATGATAAAAGAAAGTATCAAAGATCTCAATTCCTATGTGAGTGACAGAGTTTAAAAATTAGATTTTACATCCTCACTTTTATATGCTTTCATATATGTTAAAACAAAACTTTTCAATAAATCAAGCCCCTTCGTATATAGGTTCAAACCGGCATAAAACTACTTTCAAATAAAGCATTAAAGAACCTTTTCAAAACTCAAATCAAAAGCTTTCAACACACACACACACACAATGCATAAGGAATGAAAAAGTAGTGGTAACCGTGTTTCACGGAAGTCGGGGATGCCTAACACCTTTCCCTCACTTAAACAAGCCCCTAAACTCTATAAATCTCGAGTTCCAGACCAATTAAATAGAGTCACATATTGGGCCATACTGCAAAAACTTTCAAAACTCGAATGAGTTGATACATCCATTTAAACTTATATCAACTGGCGGCTCTGTCTAATTCGGCCCAATCGCATTAAAATCAATCTTTTCAAATCATCTACATTTATGTTAGTCTTTTCTAAAAATACACCCTTGCAAGACAAGTCAACATAGATCATATAAAGGGTAGTAAACAAATCATAGAAAAGGGAAAAACACAGCGTCGACATCCTGGAGAGAGAAAATCCGAGATCTAGAGAGAGAAACAGCTCAAATCTTACTTTAATCTTTGTAAATCTCTTCTATAAACACTTTTATACATATATACTTAAACATATCAAATTTTAACCGGTGGAAATCGTTTTTAAAGGCGTTAAAAGCCGTTCGATAGTAGTTCTCATGCTAGACTGTAAGATCTCTTCAGATCTGCTTTCATTTCTTGCTTTACTATATATATAAGTGCTATATATAAATTGATATTATTTGGTGGTGCCTGGATAGCAGTTTTAACCGTTCATTTTCTGTAAGTAGTCGATATTTTTCAATGTATTGACTAGACCTATATCAGATCTAGCTTTTAACCGGTTCAACAATTGTAAAACCTGAACTATTAGCTAGAATGGCTAAGATCTGGGTAAATCTAGTTTTCTTTCTAGTTTTTGTAAATATTAAGCAACCACATAACCTTAGATCTGTATCTAGAGGAAACAAAATGCTTGCTAACTCTTCTACAAGGATTTGATCAATAAATCACTTCTTTGGCTCAGTTTAATGTAAATATCTATTTTATTGCAATATTTCCATTTTGCAAGCTGTTAAAGGATTGATGTGAGCCTAGGAACCATTCGGATAAAGATTCAATTAATGAATCTTAAACTCAGTTCCTGTGATGAACTTGTTTAAGTTGTACAGTTAGCTTGCAACCATTTGTACATGTAGCGCTCCCAAATTCGAGTCCTTCAAACCTCGTATCTGGTGCGTCACGTTAAAACATCTTCTTACACATTATATAACTAATGCGGAATATATATAAACATACATTGTTCATTTCAAATGAGTCTAAAACATTTCCCCAATGCCTATAACCTTAACTCATTACATACCTTAAAAAATTAAAAAGGTTTACATAATCAACCTATTTAAGGTAACATAATAGTTAATCGCAGAATAAGATACTCTTGGAATTTATCCTTGTCTTTGTCTTTCTTCGAACCTTTGTCTTAATCTGAAAATGTTATCTTGATATAGCAAGAGTGAGCAACTACTTTGCCCAACAAGTTTAAATATAAGAAGGACATATCATGATTGAAAAGGAATAAGCTTCCAAATTTTCAACAATGTAATATAATTATGAAAGAGCATGAATCAATTTCAATGATTGAATGACTCAATTAATAATGCGAAGTGGTCAACAATGACCATGAACAAATTTAACTAAACTTTATGGTAATCAAGGTGATACCTCTTTCATACCTGATGAACATATGCAACATACACTAAGTGCGAAGCAATAATCATATATGTTAAATAATCCACAATAATTATCCACTAACATGCTTTGAAATAATAACTCGAGTTTGAGTTAAGGAACTTGCTTGTACCGCCAATTACTGCTTGATGAGTGGGATTTATACCCACGAATCGGATCCGTTAATACTTAAGAAGCTACTTTTGTCCCATTTTATATAGCTTTTAGAGTGTTTTATTATTATTTTGCTTAATATAAGTTTTGCATGAGTGTACAGGTCATTTCCAGCTTTTAGGGGCTAAATTGTCAATTTTCTAGCATTGGCGCTACGACGCCTATTCCAGGATTAAACCAGACGTTGTAGCGCCCCTTCACTACCTGTTCAGACATCCCTCAGCGCTGCAGCGCTCCAGCTCTCCAGTCCCTTCACAAATTGGTGCAGCAGCGCCACTTATTGACCAGAGTTGTTGACCCAGCGCTGAAGCGCCTCTCTAAGGCTAAATCATGGAGCTGCAGCGCTTCCTCCGGTTCCCAAGCAGACAAGAAAGGAAAATGACCCAGAATGAAGGGATATATATATATATATATATATATATATATATATATATATATATATATATATATATATATATAGCAACCCCCCTTTTTGTATTAACCCTCTCTCTGATAGATAATTTTTTCTCTCTCTGTCTAAGATAGTTTAGCTTAGTTTTCTCTATTTTGATAATTAATGTACATAGCTTAGGTAGATTAGGATTCCTTAGAGCTCAAGAGAAATGAAGCAACACGGACTAGAAAGCAAATTGAAGGGAATTCTTTGAGATTGAAGAACGCCTTGACAAAGTTTATTCTTCTTTAGTTATTTCTTTTGATTCTGTATTTATAAATGTTATTATTATTGCTACTTATGTTTAGTTTACTAGCTATGAACTGAATATTAGCTCTAAGATTATAATGGAACACACTGTTAATTTGAATTGATTTACTTTTCTCTTTGGATGGCGCCATATGGTTTGGCTTAGATGATTATGCATAATGTTTAATTACTAAGGAATTAGTAATTAATTGGGTAATCTATAAGAAATTGGGAAATGGACTATAGATTAGACCATGAATGTCTGACATGTGATTATGTTTGTCTACACAATTGGACTGCATAATTTCTATATTGGATAGGAATATACCTATGCGCCGCGTGTGACCTAATTGGAGAGCATGAGCTAGAATTCCTTGTCTTTGGTTAATTTACACAAGAATGTGTCGAATTGCCTAGTTAGGATGTTCCTTTCCGTTCTATTCCCTTTTGGATAGATTAGATAGGATAGGGTTGTATATACTTCAGAAGAGGAGTGCGAACACTTACGAATTCTCGATCGACATTCCGTCGTGACCACTAAGACCAAAGGAAGAGTTAAAGCATTCATTGAAGCATTGCACGCCAAGTATTTGACGAAATGCTTGTGTGCGGTTGGGGGAAGTTATGATCTTAGCTTATAGTGCCTTAGATACAAGTCGTTAACCATTTACTTGCTTTAATAATTAGAGTGAATTAGTTAATTAAATATCTTTTATTCTGCTGTTCGAATAAGACTAAAACGATAGAAAGTCGGTACTTGGTGAATATTAGTTATAATTCCTTGTGGGATCGATAACTTTCTTATCATTGTATTACTTGTTAGACCGCGTATACTTACGCGTGTTTAGTGATCGGTAATCCGATCAACAAGTTCTTGGCACCGTTACCGGGGAACTTTATTCTAATATTGTCCAATATTTGATTTCAATCAATTTAGTCTTAATTTGAACGTATATATATTTATTTTTATTTGATTGATCTTTCTCTTATTTTTAAGCTATCAGGATATGGACGATCATTGTAATGAATGGCCTTGTCAAAGGACAGCACAACAAAGTTCGGAAGAAAAACTTGAACGATTGCAAGAGCAAATTGCAAATCTCTTAAGGTTTTCTAATAATCTTGAGTGTCAGTCCACTCAGAATGCCTACTAGCAGGATCGAGCTGATTATGGCCCGACTTACTATCATCCAGACTGTCAAGGTTATCCAAATTCATGGGACTACAGTCGAGAGCAGTTTCATGATCCAAAATTTTCCAACCAAACAGAATTTGCATATCAGTTTCCACCGTAATATGAGGATTCGTCAAATTTTGAGGAGCTCCTTTCAATGTTCATAGAGCAGAATGAGGTTCGAATGGCAAACTAGAATGCCTCATTGCAGAAACTCAAGAGCCAAATGGGATAAATCATCAATGCTATCATGAAACCACCGCAAAGCAGTCTACCTGTCGTTACTGATCACAACGAGGGGGATGAAGAGCATTGCACGGTGTATACGCAAGGGAAAGGTGATGAGTCTCACAAAGTTATTGAGGGAGATATCGAAGTGTATATTGGCCAATGTGTGGATTCTGATATGGAATAAGAAAGGATCATGAGTGGTTGTACTATCAAGGATGATTTGGAAACCACACACAAGGTTGTTGAAACCCCAGAGATCCCACTAAAGCATGAAGAACGCTTTCACTTTGATCTGAAAGGAGAATTAGTGGATAATTTGAGTTCTAAGCGATTCTTAGTGCCGACGGATGAAGTGAAGTTTGGGGGTGGCTAATCATCCATGTACATCAAAGAATTGACAAACAGGCGTCATGTTATGGTTATCATCACATATAAGCCGGATTGAGAGTAAATGCATAGAGTCGGGCCGATGACTATAAACAAGTGCTTCTTGAGAGGCAGCCTAAGTGCAAAGTTTAAATTTTGTATCCTTTTGATTTTTATTTCTTGAATTTTTACTTGAGTATTAGTTTAGCATGTTTTGTTTGTTTTGTTTCCATGCTTAGTTATCTTAGTATATTTTCATGCTAATGGTAGTTTGTTGCTATAGTTGTGAGGGATATATATAGCATGTTGGCATAATAGTAGTAAATCTTTTGCTATCATGATATCTTTTTAGTAGTAAGATTTCTAAATTGCTTGCGTAATGCCTTCCATTAGTTGCCATATGTTGTGGTATCTATGTTCACAAGATTGTAATGGTGATTTGAACCTTTTGGTATCCTTGTGTTTTGGTTTTTCAAATTCATAAAATCCATTAGTTTTTAAGTTTAAATAAGTCTTTATTTCTATTGCATGTTGATATCCATTTATTTAAATTGTTAATTTTTAGTTGTTATAATAAGTTTGTAGTAATTGCATAAATTTTTTGGCAATTTGTTGCTGTAATGAATTGGTTGTAGGTTGTGCTTAAAGTCCTAAAAAAATTCCATTGATGCAGGACTGGCGCTACAATGCCTGTATTTGTTCTTGGAGTGGCACTGCAGTGCCATCATCAAGCTAGCCCACTAGAAACTCGCGTTGCAGCGCCTCCATTTTGCCTTCAACCAGTGCTGCAACGCCCCTTAAAATTCAAGTGTTAAATGCCAGCGTTGCAGCGCCTCATAACGAAGAAAAGCTGGTGCTGCAGCGCCAGCAGCAAATTCTAGTTAGCTAAGTAGGCATTTCTCGATAGACAAAGCACCTCTACCACCCTTATTTCGCCTCATTCCTTTCGGTACAAAACCCCCTTTGCCCCAGCTCAACCCTAAATTTACCAAATCAAAAAATACTTGGTAATAAACCAAATTAGACCTCCAATCAATTCCAAACTAGAGTCTTGATCCCAGAGATTGCTGCTAGGGTTCTAAAGTTTCCAGGTAAGTGGATTTCCGTGCTTAAGGTTTGATAAATCATTTTTCATATTGAAATTGGATTGCTTTCCATTTGGATTTACTTCTGGGCTACTTTATGTTGTTATTGGGATTGTTTTGATAATCTTTGAGGAAATTTAGTTGAGCACAACAAAAGCAAGCGCTAGTTGATTTAGGTTTTTGCAACACACGTAGCGTGCTCGACAAATTGCCCAAGAGAGAATTGCCTGCGTTTTGCTGCTGTTTTGGCATCGTTTGGGTTTTTCTTTCATTCTGGGCATTCATAGTTTCATTGTTAGTGTGCGTGGTCAGTTAAATTGTGGTTCAGTTAGCTTTGATTTGGATTTATTTCAGCTTGCCACTTGGGTTACATTTTGGCCACTGCGTTCGTTTTACTAAAAATTTTGGCTAGGAATTGCATTTCAGCTGGGATATTTTTGCATTTGTTTTCAGTGGGCAATTTAGTGGTTATTTTGGTTTGCTTCTTTGGTCCAATTTTGGCATGTGCATACATTTGACAATTTCTGAAATGGCATCAAACACCAAAGGACTAGTACTGGTTCGTCTTCAGCAGCACAAGTATAGGATCGTACTAAGTTTATTAGTGAAGAGGAATGGAACAAATATAATCAGATAATTGTGAACAAGAGCTTTGTGCCAGAAAGGGGTTTGAGTCCTAAGAAAAATCTCGATGGGGAAATGATGGGTATGATAATTGAGAAGAAGTGGGTGCACTTTACCAAGCCGCCCAAGTCAACTATTATCTCAGTAGTCCGTGAATTTTATACAAATGCTAGTGCAGACGGTACAGTTTTGGTTCAAGTCAGGGGAAAGCAGTTGCATTTGACAGTCAGACCATCAACATTCTTTTCGCAACCCCTGGCTATGGTGGCAAGGATTACTTAGAGCCAGGAATTCGCAGCTATGACCTAGATGGCATTGTAAAAAGGCTTTTCAAGCCCGGGACTGCGTGGAAGACGAATGCATACACCGCTAAAAAGACCAGTTTTCCCCACCAGGCGCTCAGTCGCTATGGTAAAGCATGCTACAGTTTCATTTGCTTGAATATTATGCCTACCCACCACCATAGCGACATGTGTTAGGAGCGGGCGATCCTACTATTTGCGATTGTTACTAGGCTAGAGGTGGATATTGGGTTGCTATTCATGAGTCCATTATGAAGGCAATAAAGATCACCACTTCTGGCGGACTTCCACATCCGCCATTGATCACTCGGCTATGTAAGCGAATGGGTATTCAGTGGCAGTCAAATGAGATAGCCCAGCCACCTATGGCAGCTATTGACTATCTGTTGGTCGAAATCTAATTACGCTCACACGCAAGTGCATGTGGTCAACAAGTAATATAATGATAAGCTGAGTATCGTTCCCATAGAGAATAGTATGAAATTAATCTAACAATTACCAGCTTTACATTAATCCAAATTTTATTAAACTATCCAAATCAATGATTATAACTATTAAAAACTAAAAATATAAAAATACCAAGCAATCAACACAACTAAAAACCTATAATTTCAAGTAAATAATGGAGAATTAGGCTTATAACTTCACTTTAAGTCTCACTCTGATTATTGCACCTTAATTCAGTTCAATTCACTATCCTAATTTATTAATCAAGAACACTTAAGTAGAACTAGCCATCTCTCGATGCACTAATATCCTATTAACTTAAATCCACAAATTAGAAAGAATTAAGCCAAACACCCTAATCAACTAATTCACCATATCTCTATGTGAATTACAATCAAAGAAGGTTTAAGTTCAAGTTCTCTACCCAATTACATGCGATGTTAAGCATATCTCTACCCTAACATTTGTCAAGATTCCATTCAATCACAGAATTCAAGAAAACATGCTAAAGTTATTAAGTCTAGATTCATACATCATCTCTCGAGTCCATACAAATCCACACATAATTGCTGATCAAGCAATTCATAAATTAAAACACAAATCACAATAGATAAACTGAATGGATAGATTATCAAACTGAAATTATGGCTACATAATCATTATTTAACCATAAAGATCCATCATAAGCCTAATAAGTAAATTAGTTCATCCCAAATGAAATAAAAACTGAAATCATAAAAGAAATCATCATCAAAATCACAATATTTGAACTAAAGAAGTATAACGAATAAAAAACCATCCTTCTTCTTCTCTCCAACTTGCAATTTTCGCGACTCTGACCTTCAATCATTCCTCCAATGCAATTTACTCAAATTAGGGCTCCAAATTATTGATTGATTTTATGTTGTTAATCTCCCCTACGTTATTTCTAAATCTCCAGTACACGACACGTATTTAGTCCACAACTCGACGCCAATTCAAGTCCCAAACCATGCCAATTTCCTTCCATCACGCCACTGTAGCATTACAATTGAAACAAGATTCTTGGTCTTGCACCGTGCCCCTGCCCTGGTAGGGGTTTTTCTTTTCTTGATGCCCGCCCCAGCGGGGGGTCCTTCTGTACTTGCCTAAGTACCCCATGCTAGATGCTAGAGTTAAATATTTAACGAATGATTATAAATTTCAAGAATGAAGTTCAAAAAGGTATTTGCAAGCAATGATTTGAAAAGGTGTTGTTGGCCTTTGTGGTGCCATACAATCTGATTTGTGCTATGAGGATATAGGATATGTGATGTAGTATGTATAAAGTTTACAACTAAGTTAGACGTTTGTGTGTACGTTTGGACTTACATATGCGAGTTTATGAAACTAATGAATATCCTATACGTGTAAATATATTATGTTAGGATTCGAAAGAGGGTATTAAGCTTTACTTTGGTAAACTACGCTTAAGGCAAGTATTCGAACCTTACTCTTTATTGAGCTCTATTTGAATTTGTGCAATTATTGATCGTACAAGTAGAACTTTGAAAGTATAATACTTCATAATCTAGAAATAAAATTGTTTACAAACCTTAATTTCGAATGATAATTGTTCTTATATACTATGAAAGAAAACTGTCTAAGCCATTGCTTCGACTAGACTATTGATATTGATCAAAAGCTATCCAAACCAAATTTACTTGGTGCTGACTTTTATAACTGAGATGAACAACCCTCTGGGTAGGGGAATTATATATTGTCGGGAAACCGACGTGCACACTTGAGAAAGATTAAATGTAATGCATTGACATAGGGTACTTTAGCTTAATCCCCTGTTGTACTCGTTTTATGGAATTATCAGTTAATTACTGTGAATTCTAGGAGAAGTTCTTAGTCCTTAGTGACTGTTCAGTATTTATTGCTTTGAAATCTTGAATTGATTAATCATTGAATATTATTGATCTTTTATGTCTATAGTGACTATTGTTGATACTCACTGATACTTCTTACTATCTTAAGCTATCCTTATTATTATACCTTGAGAAATACAAAACTACCTTGAGTACCCTTTTTGCTATATTACTTGCTGGGCAAATTTGTTGCTTATCCTTGCTTTTCCTAAAAACATTTCAGTTAAGGCAGAATGTGGTGAACCCTCTGGAAAGGGCAAGGGTAAAGAGAAGGCTTTGGAGTAGTTATTGTAATATCCGAGAATTTCTGCGTATTATTTAAATAAATATATTACTGGAAATAAATATTTATTTGAATATGAACGAATTCGTGTTATGAAATGAGATAACTCAATTATATTAAATAAATGAGTACTTGAGAATATGTGGAAATTGTGGTAAACTCGTTGAAAGCCTTGTATGGCATAGTGATGGGAAATACTAATAGTGATGTTAATTAGCGAAGAGCTTATAAAATGAACAATTAGGTAATATTAATTATAAATTGTTGTTGTAGTGTACTATTAGTTGTTAATTGATGTGTGGTATATTAATTATTCGATAATGAGAATTAATTAATGATTAATTATTGTTATATTATTTAATTGATAATGGTTATGGCGGAATGTTGGTGATTAATTAATAATAAGTAATGGTTACGGAAATCCACAAAAATATTGATCAATGATTAATTGATATTAGTGATAATTAATTAAGGAAGTGCATGATTTAATTACTTCACATAAATGAGTAAGTTAGTAATATAATAATATTACATAAACCGTTATGTGTATATGAGCATATATAACCATACTATATGGTGCAGTGTGACGTTTATGTGGCTATATATATTAAGTCTTGTAAAACTATATTGTATGGGCATTGTGTTTAAATATATTGGGACTATATGTTATAAATACATTATCTATGTGACAATATGTTTGTGGGTAGGTATTAAAATAATATACCATGAAACTATTACATATACCAGTGTGACAAAATGTACATGGATTATATGTATATTACATTTCCATATTTCATCTACTACATTGAAACCTTAATTATTAAGTGTGACATTTAATTATACTATATAGTTGAGATGTGTGTTAAAAATATAACACAAGAATAAGAGTTATGCATAAGTATAGTCTAAGTGTTGGTAGAATGTTGAGCAATTAGGTTGTCCCAATATGAGTGTCCCATTTGCTTCAAACTTCAGTCACGTGTGATAGCAAAAAGGTTAGCCTATGTTCTTCATTTTCTTCTAACTCTCTAGCTCATGATCATGGGAGGAGTGGTGGCCATGATGAGATCTAACAACCAATTATCAACTCCTCCATAACCTTTATGCAATCCTAAAATCTCTTGGATTGAGTTCTTGGATAATGGCTTGGCATGATCAAGAGATTTTCTATAAATTAAACACTTTTTGAGTTGTTTGAATTGTTTGAAAGGTGCATTAGGGAGTGTGAGCTGCTGAGAAATTGAGGGAGTGTAATCTTTGTAGTGAAGAATTCCATTAGGCTTCCAGAGGTATAATTCTAGTTCTATGTTCTTAATTATTAAGGTTGTCAAATTCTAGAATTTGTTGAAATCTCTGTTAATTGATGTTGAATTGCATGCTATTATGTTATTTGAGTTGGTACATGTGTTGAAACATGGTAGCAGGTCTAGTTGCAGGTATAGCATCACTTGTGTTAAGGCTCTGCTTTTGCAGAGCCATTTTTTTTCAAACTGTTCGAAGTGGTGCGGCCGTGCCACTTCCATAGGCCAATACTGCGCGGCCGCGCGTGGTGCAGTTCTGAGATAATGATTTGAGTTTTCTGATATGATTTGAGCATGCTTTGATAGTTAAGTTAAGCCTATAAATGATACTATCATGTGGTTAGATATTGTTTTGAACATGTATTATGCTTTAGCATGATTTGAGCCAAGTTTTCAAGAAAACTTCAAGTTTTGGAAAAAGCTAGAAATGGTAAACTTGACTAATGTATATTCTGATCAAGCAAGCGTGTTAGTATGGTTTTGAAATGCATGTCGGACATACTAACTTAACTATATAAACTTCATATTGAAGCATGAGCAAGTTAGGCTTATTCGTAAACTTTACTAATGAAAATGCTAACTTTGAACATGAATGTTGATGTGTTACTTCGAAAGTTAGAATCTGATGATTATTAGCATGTTAAATGATACTCTTAGATGCACTCATGTATCATAATAGTATATATACCATGCTTAGTTATTGTAGTTCAAGGAAATCATAAACGGGACATATTTTCAAACAAAACGATGTTAAATGCACATATGTGGTGTGAACATTCACGAGCATGTCTAATATGAGTTGTATGACTACTTTATATGTTTAACAATCAAGCATGTTGGACTTTGTGATTTCATAATCTTATATGGCCTTAATTTGTTGAGATGTCTAACTTAGGACCATATTATGCGAAACGGGACCTAGATTAAACTAGGGGAATGCAAAAGGACCCTTAACATGTTAATATGTGTTATGTATGTAAGGATGTGCAAGCTAGGCCAAGCAAATAGTTGCTCAATCCTGGTTTGAACTGGGAACCATGCGGCTGCGCGTCTCTTTAGTGCAAATCAAGCACGGCCGCGCCAGTCTGTTGCAGGACCAGTTTTCTGCTATATTTTTTTAGCAGTTGCATACTTGTATTATTGCTCTAGCATGTACTATATGACCAGTACATGTCGAATGTGATTTGAAGCAAGCTAAATAATATGAGTGAATGTTTAATGATGTGATTATAGACTTTCAAGTGATGAGTCCAAAAAGTATTTGCAAACTATAAGGCAACGATTAAGGATTATGTTAATTGATTTTCATGGTGACTTATAAACTGATTTTGTGTTGTAAGTACGTAAGGTATGAAATGAAGTATGTGAAGAGTATACAACTAAGTTAGATGTTTAAGTATGCATTCAAACTTACATATCAAGCATGAGCACTTTTAACTAATGAATATCTTATATACATATTACTTTATGTTAGGATTTGAAAGAGTATTGTAAGCAATATTTTGATAAACTACGCTTAAGGCAAGTTTCCTAAACTTAATCTAATTACTATTAAGCAAGTTTCTAAACCTATCTTATTGTGTAAGTATCTTTGCATTCTTGATTCGACGAATGCCGTAAGCTTATCTCTTTGAGTACAAGTTATATTGTTTTCTCGTTCAAATGAGCCATTATGCTTAAACCCTCATGAAAATTATTATTCATAATAAACTTAGTATTGTTCTTAAATATTGTGAAAGAGTTGATGCCATTTGATTCGGCTTGACCATATGCATGTTTATAAAACTGTCCAAACCAATTGATTGGTGCAGAAAACTTGAAAACTGAGTTGGACAACCCTTATGGTAAGGGGATAGTATGTTGTTGGAAACCCCAACACATGAATATATTATTACTGTGGTGTTATGCATAACGTAAAGTATTGTACACTGATCATCTGTGGTACTTGATAGTTTTGGGTTATCAGTTTAATATTGGTAACTCTAGTGGAAGTTCAATAGTCCTTGGTGACTACTCAGTATAAATTGTTTATTCAGTTGGATACCTTGATAGCCATTGAATTCATATATATCTGTTGATTTATATCGAATTATCATTCTTATTCAAAGAATTGTTGATATTCATTATCTCTGATGTTATTCCAACACTTTAAAAAACTATCTTAGAAAAGACACTTCGATATTTCAAACCTTGTGATATTATATCCTACACCCTTGTTATATATTACTTGTTGGGTAATTTGTGCTCATCATTACTTAATTAAAACCTTTCAATTAAGGAAGAGCAGGGAGGTGTCTCTGGAGCAGACAAGGGCAAGGGCAAGGCTACCGACTAGCTTGTCCCTTTTTATGTTTAATCTATTATGTTGTTTTAAGACTATTTCCAGACTATGTTTAAGCTTGTGTAGGATTATGTAACAAGTCTTTATTCGATATTATTATGTAATCTATTAAGCACTGTAGGTTGCGAGACTTAGGGAAATAATTATAATAAATCATTGTACATTATTCTAAAGTAGATTTTCCGTTGTGTATGCGTTATATTTTAGTTATTATGGTTTTACCATAAGAACGTGATAAACCAAATTCGGGTGGCCAAGTGGATGTCAAAATTTGGTGGCGTCACAGGTTGGTATCAAAGCCTTAGTTATAAACCTTAGGAGCGAGTGTCCTTAGATTATAGCTTGAGGGAACTTAGAATTTAGGAAGGAGATAAAACTCATGTAGAGTTTCCTTGAGGGAATTAGTGTGTTATGAAATGTAACTTCATTCTATACAATGAACTTATGTTATTTAACATTCTGATGTAGTTGTTGTTGTCTTGTCTTATGTTGGTGTTTGTAGGATGACTGACATGGGAGGACCTAGCCGAGTAGTAGAGGAAGAGCCATGTGATATCCACATAGTCTATGAGGCACCCTTGATAGCAGAACCTATTTCAGTAGTTGCCCCTATTGATGATGATGATGACGAGGAAGAGGAGGAGATGGAGCCACTACCTGAAGAATCTGATCCGGAGGAGGAACCCGTGGAGGATTAAACTGAGCCCATGGAGGACTCTGACGGGACTACTTTCGAGGATCGGATGTTAGGCGAGTACGAAGAACAGATTTTGGAGTTGGGATGTAGAGTGGAGGACCTAGAGGCTGAGGCTAGGGAGAGGGAGTTTGCGTTCCAGAAGTTGAGGGACGAGGACCATCAGAGGCAACTAGTGATGCAAGAGATGGAAGTAGAGATTGCTCACCGAAAGGAGGCAGGGACCCAGATGGGATCCTTGTTTCACCGATCGGTGGCGAGGAATGTTGATTTGGCAGGAAAGTTAGAAGAAATGGAGCAGAGGGTTTTAAGTTAGAGGACGGAGAAGGAAGCTCTCCGAACTCAGTTAGAGATGGAGGTGATGGATAGGATTCACTTCGAGAAGAAGTGGGAGGATTCCAATGATAGGGTGAATGACCTAGAGGACGAGGTGCGATGCAAGAGAAGGAAGATGAACAAGATGGGCTATGCTCTACGCATGACCATGGAGAGATTGATCGATGGGGTAAATCACTACCCAGCTGAGCAAGGACAGACCTGGCATACCATAAGTCGGGATAAGATAACACACATTACGCAGCAGGAGTATCAGAGCGCCATGGATCGTGGGATGTTAGGTTGAGTCTGGAGGGAAAAGCTCAGTAGTATAGTAGTTTTATTTATTTATTGTTAATATGTTGTTGTAATCTCCGTCTTTTATGTAAGATGTGAGACAGTGGTAACCCCAAACTTTTGAAAAATATTAAAGGGGTAGTAAGTTAGTGTGGTCCCCGTCTTTTGTGATACTAGGGGATATGTGTTATCATTTATAGCAGTATGCTAGAAAGAACGTGTAATATAACCCTTTGGCATATGAATATAAATGATCCTCTTTTAGAAACGTGTTATAAACTTGTAGTTCTTTTCTATTGAGAAATGTCTAAGTATTATAACTAGATAATAAAATGAAAATTTTGTATTGCATAAAATGCCTCCCAGACGTAGATTAACTATCCCAGAAGAGTCAGTTAATGATGAGAGAGGTCCTGTAGATTCGATACAGTGATTAGTAGATTTATTAGGAGAAGCTCTGAGGGGAAGAAACGAACCCGTACCACCCGTTCCCCAAGCTGTCCCAGTGACAACCTTCAAAGACTTTAAGAGTGTGGGACCCTCAGAGTTCACAGGAACTACTAACTCGATAGTTGCGCAAACCTGGATCAAGGAGATCGAGAAGGCCTTCACTATAGCTCGCGTGGGTGAAGACCAGAAGACCGTATTTGCCACATATATGCTGAGAGGCAAAGCAAACTATTGGTGGAAAACTAATCAGCAGAGAGCGGGGGAAGGAACGATAACGCGGGAGAGGTTTACTACGTTGTTCTTCGAGAACTATTTCCCAAAGTGTATGAAGAGTATGATGGAAGTAAAATTCCTAGAGTTAAAACAAGGTGATATGCCAGTGGCGCAGTACGCAGCTAAGTTCAATAAACTAGCGCGATTTGTAGAACACCAAGTTGTAGATGAGGAGAGGAAAGCGAGACGTTTTGAGCAGGGCTTGAAGCTGTGGTTGTATAATAAGGTATCAGTCTTCCAGATTGATTCCTTTACAACATTGTTGGAGAAGGCAATCATTGCGGAAGGTGGCAGTAAGGCCTTAAGTCTATATCATAAGGAGAAGAAGAACAAGAACGTTAGTAGTGAGCATCGTGGAGGGAGCAGCAGCGGAGGAAATAACTCCGAAAAAAGGAAATGGGAAAACAACAATAGCAAAAATAATAATCAAGGTGGGAATCATCAGGGAAACTTCAAGAAAAGGACCGAAGCTTGCAACAAATGTGGAAGAAGCCATCAGGGAGAATGTTGGAAGAGAAAGAACACCTGCTATAATTGTGTCCAGGAGGGTTACATATCGCCAAACTGCCTGAAGCCGAAGAAGATCAGAGGATGTTTCGCTTGTGGATCAACAGAGCACCAGATAAAGGATTGCCCAAAGAAAGGAAACGGTGGAGCTAGCGGAAGCCAAGGAGGAGGAAGTAAGTTAATAATTGGTGGACCTGCGCAACCCAATCGATCGACCGCTCGAACCTTTAACATGACCGTCTAAGACGCCGTAGCTGCAAAGGACGTAGTGTCAGGTATAATCCCAATCAATAATATAAATGCTTATGTATTATTTGATTCGAGTGCCACCTGTTCGTTTGTATCTGAAGAATTTGCTAGTAAACTTAATACGCCCCGAGAATGTTTAGAAGATCCTTTAAACATAGAAGTTGCGAATAAGGAAATAATCCCTGTAGAATACGTCTATCTAAATTGTTACGCAAACATTAGAGAACATGAACTGAGCGTAGAATTAATTCCTATTAGACTGGGAGGATTTGACGTAATACTGGGAATGGATTAGTTATATAACCATGCAGCAGTAATTGACTGTCAGAACAAATGTGTGAACCTTCAGACTCTGAGTAAGTCTAAGGTAGTGTTTTATGGTAGCTCGTCGCTTAAGCAATCGTGTTACGTTACGATGATGCAGGCCAGGAAATTGTTAAAGAAAGGATGTGTAGGTTATTTAGCTTACGTTGTGGATACTCGGACAAGGGGAGTAAAAATTAAAGATATACCCGTAGTGAGTGAATTGCAGGATGTGTTTTCGGATGATCTGCATGGCCTTTCGCCAGACAGAGAAATCGAATTCGTAATAGACTTAGTACCGTGAACGGCACCGATTTCAAAAACTCCATATCGTATGGCGCCAACAGAAATGAAGGAATTGATGATACAACTTCAAGAGTTACTGGATAAAGGTTACATACGACCAAGTGTATCTCCTTGGGGAGCACCAGTGTTATTCGTGAAGAAAAAGGACGGATCGATGAGGCTCTGTATCGATTATCGCAAATTGAATAGAGTAATGATCAAGAACAAATATCTGCTACCGAGGATAGACGACTTATTTGATCAATTGAAGGGAGCGAAGTGTTTCTCAAAAATTAACATGCGGATGGGATATCACTAACTGGAAGTACGGGACGAGAACATACCAAAGACTACGTTTCGATCCTGTTATGGACATTATGAGTTCTTAGTAATGTCATTCGGTTTGACTAAAGCTCCGGCAACATTCATGGACTTGATGAATCGAGTTTTCAAGCCATATTTGGATAAATTTGTAGTAGTTTTCATCGACGACATTTTGATCTACTTGAAGGCGGAGGAAGAACACGCCGAACATCTGAAGGTGGTTTTGGAGGCACTAAGAAAGGAGAAGATGTATGGGAATTTTCAAAATGTGAATTTTGGATGAAGAATGTTCAATTCTTAGGCCACATAGTGGAAGAGAATGGAATCTCAGTAGACCCCAAAAAGGTTGAAGCACTATGTAGTTGGGAACAACCTAGGATACCGACGGAGGTGAGAAGTTTCTTAGGGTTATCATGGTATTATCAAATATTTATCCAATATTTTTCTAAGATAGCAACCCCGTTGACTAATCTGACGAGGAAGACGGTGAAATTTATATGGACCAACAAATGAGAAGAGAGTTTTCAAGAGTTGAAGAAGAGATTGAGCGAGGCGCCTGTATTATCATTACCAGATGATACAGGAGGATTTGTGGTGTACAGTGATGCGCCGCATATAGGACTCGGTTGTGTGCTTATGCAACACGACAAAGTCATTGCGTATGCATCACGATAATTGAAGGATTACGAAAAACGATACCCTACTCATGACCTAGAGTTAGCGACCGTAGTTTTTGTGTTGAAGATATGGAGACATTATTCGTAAGGAGAAAAATGTGAGATATACACGGACCACAAAAGTCTGAAATATATCTTCACATAGAAGGAGTTTAATATGCGTCAGAGAAGGTGGTTAGAATTGATCAAAGATTATGATTGTGAGATTCTTTATCACTCGGGGAAGGCAAATGTAGTTGCCGACGCTCTGAGCAGGAAGGGAAAGGAGAAATTGTTTCAACTAACAACTCAGGAGGAGTTAATAAGAGATATGGAGAAATTGAAAATAGATGTAAAGGGACCCGAGAGGTCTGGAGAGAAATTATTTGTAATGGAAGCTTGTCTGACGTTGTTGGATAGAGTAAAGGAAGCACAAGAGAAAGATGGAGAGTGTGTGTGACGAATGAGATTTTTAAAATGTTTAAGCCTAACAATGTGTTAGTGAATTAATGTAATGAACATGTAAACATGTTAGAAGTATAATGTGATGATAAAATAGTTGTTTAACGTGTAAATAACATAATTACATGTGAATTAAATTATTGAATACATAATTAGCTTGATAATTCATGAAGTGCAAATTATGTGACAAAGTGGTAAATTGATTAAGTATAGTCAATAATCAAAGTAGACAAAGAGAATGAGTTTATGATGATTAGTTAAGTTATAATTAACTAGTATTATGTATATGAATGGTATGTATGATTAAATTCAAAGAACGTGCTTAGTTAAAGTGTAATCTACGCACGAGGCAAGTTTCCTAAACTTAAACTCTTAAATTTGAGCAAGTTCCCTAACCCTACTTGTCATTATTGTTCAAGTTTATTATTTACCTTGAATAAATTATCGTTACTATTATTCAAGTTCAAATGTTATATTAAAGATTGATTATCTTTTCAAAGTATGATTTAGTTATACAATAATTGTTCTATTGTATACTTCTTGAGATTATTATTCAAATTGAATATCATTATTGTTGAACCTTATTAGACTAGTGAAACCTTAATGATTCAACTAGTCCATAGTTGATGAGCGTTCTAAATTTCAGAACCCTTGATGAATTATCCAAACCAAACTTCCTTTGGTGCGGACTCGAATGTCAAACTGAGATGAACAACCCTGTATAGGGGATTATTTACGCTTTATCGTTAAGATATTGTGCACAGTATGATACTAAGGGCTGATCCCCCTAAGTACGAGAAGAAGGTCCATAGTCTTATGACTGTTCAAGGTTTCAAGTATAACCCTTGTTAACCTAGGACATAGTTCAAGGTCTTATGACCCTCAGAATTCTTTTGATTCTTATTATTCACTCTTGATTCAAAAGTTGAGCTTTTATTCAGATGTCTTTGATTTATTCGAATGTTATTATACTGTTATTTCATTTTTATACTTGTGGACATTTGTGCTCACTCTTGCTTAATAATAACATTGCAGTTAAGAACGAAAGAACTGATGAACCTTCCACTACTAAAGGCAATGGCAAAGTTAGCAAGTCACGAAGACCTGTTGTTTTATTTGATGATGTATTTGTTTAAGACTTGAGTTAATGTTATTGTTTAAGACTTATTTGTTTATGATTCCGCACAGATGTTTAAGGTTAGTTTAACCTGAGATTGTATTATTATTATTCAGATGTTGTAACCCTTATGGGGAAGATTTTATTTCTATTTATTGCATGGTTTGCATTTAGTATGGGTAGATAGGTAGATAATATTTGTGTTGTGAACACCAAATCCTGTGGAAATAGAAGTACCGAATTTGGGGGTGTCACAGGTTGATATCAGAGCTGTAGGTTATGAACCTTAGGTGGGGGGAACAACCTTAGGTAGTAGCCTTATAGAAAGAAGATAGTAAAGGAAAACTCTTATCGAGTTTTAAGAAATGAATTTTTGGTAATTCATTGAAGATAATAAAATACATTATGTGTTTGTGTTAATTTATGTGCTTGTTAGTACGACTTAGTAACTAAAACTTAAAATTTTGTTGTTAGGATGACGAATGTTGGAGAAGCTAGTCAAGCTGGGGAGGAAGAACCCCAATTACCTATAGTACCTACAGAGGAGGAGCCCCGAGACATTCATGTTGTTAGGGAACAGTTAGTTCAGAGGGAGTCATCTCCATTGATCACCGTTGTTGGTCAGGAGCATGAGCCCGAGACTGATCCTGAGGAGGATCCTGAGGAGGAGTTTGATGAGGAAGAGGAAGAAGAGGAGTTACCACGATACACCGTTGATGCGGAGATGTATGACACGTTATACGACCGTAACGTTGAGTTATAGGACGAGGTTCAGGAATTGACTGAGCGAGCGACTGTTCAGCAGTCTACTTTAGAGGAGAAGGAGAGGGAGATTTCGACTCTTCACTCACGATTGAGAAATGTAGAATGGGATTTGGTCCATGAGAAGGGTCAAACTGAAGATAAGACCGAGGAGATAGAGAAGCTAAAGAAGGAACTGAAGGAAACCTCCGGAAGACTAAAAATAGCAGAGGAATGATGGGTAAGAGAATCACGTCGAGCTGATCATGCAGAAGATGATAGTCGTGCAAAGAAGGCAAAGCTTGAAGAGACATACTCCACACTTAATCATGCAATGGATGAGGCTCAGGAACGAGTTTTGAGATACCCCATTCAGTTCGAAGGACTTTCGTCGTATATGCTGGATCGCAGGACGATATCTCGTATCATGGATGAGGAGCGTGGCAAGGCTATTCAGCACCTTGATAGACATGATTAGAATCCGTTTAATTATGTGAAAGACTTAATTAGTTTTTATATGTAAATTCCGATGTGTTTATGAACGAAGGAATATGTTAATATTTTAAATCAAGTGGATTCTTTATTCCGGGATAGTTGATGTAAATAGCAGTTATGCTATAGTTTGATGTTAAAACTTTGAGTTGAATTAAATATATTAAGTTATTTGAGATGATGTGTTAAATTGTTGAGTAATGCCTTAGAAATATGCCGCCAAGGAGAAGACAACAACGTTAACCGGTTCAGGAAGAGTCAACCAATAATAACAATAACGCCAACGCTAATCCTGTTCAGCAGTTGGTGAACTTACTGACGGGAGTAATGAACAATCAACCTCAAGCTCCACCAAACACAACGTTTAAAGACTTCAAGGCGGTGGGACCGCCAGAGTTCAAGGGTTCTAGGAACCCAATCGAGGCTCAAACGTGGGTCATGGAAATGGAGAAAGTATTTGACATTGCTAGGGTTAGAGAAGACCAGAATACCGCTTTGGCAACGTTTATGTTAAAGTCTGAGGCTAGCTACTGGTGGCAAGCAAACAAAGTGCGAGGAGGTGAAGGTGTAATTACGTGGGAGAGATTTAAAGAAATGTTTTTCGAAATGTACTTCCCAACTAGTTCGCAGAATCAGATAGAGATTCAATTTATGGAACTGAAGCAGGGAAACATGAGCGTACCTGATTACGCGGCTAAATTCGATGAGTTGGCAAGGTTTGCCTCGTACCAAGTACACACTGACGAAAGAAAGGCCAGAAGATTTGAAAAAGGACTAAAGCCTTGGGTTTATAGTAAGGTGTCAATGTTTCAGATAAACACATTTGTCGGAGTACTGGAAAAGGCCATCCTCGCTGAAGGTGGGAGCGATGCGGTGACCAAGTACAATTAAGAGCAGAAGAAGAAGAAGAATGAAGGTGAAGGAAATAACAAGACTGGTGGGAGTAACACTGGGGGTAGTCATAATCAGAAGAGGAAGTGGACGGATAACTCGTCTGCTGAAAGTCAACAAGGAGGGTAGAAGAAGAAAATTGAAGCGTGCTCAAACTGTGGAAAAGCTCATCTGGGAGTTTGCATGAAAGGGAAGCGAGTGTGCTACAATTGTGGTCAAGAAGGCCACATAGCACCAAACTGTCCAAACCCAAAGAAGGGTGCTTGTTTTAACTGTGGTCCTAAAGATCATCTAGCAAGAGACTACCCCAAGAAGGGTTCAGGAGGAGTAGTGCAAGGAGGTAACCGTGGAAATAGCAGTGGAAATACCTTAACCATCACCGGATCAACCACAACAAATCGACCGACCGCCAGAACTTTCAATATGACAGTGCAGGACGCAATCCAGTCTCGTGATGTGGTGTCAGGTATCATTCCGATCAATGAAATTAATGCTTATATTTTATTTAATTCGGGTGCTACTTGTTCCTTTATATCCGAAGACTTTACTAATAGTTTAGATTTGCTTATGGATGAGTTGGAATATCCCATGAATATAGAAATTGCGAATAGAGAGATAATTCCTATTAAGTACGTGTTTAAGAATTGTAGGGTGGATATTAAGGGTAATATCGTGAACGTAGATCTTATCCCTATTCGGCTTGGGGAATTTGACGTTATTTTGGGTATGGATTGGTTATCCAATTATGGGGCAGTAATTGAGTGCCAGAAGAAGCGTATTAACCTTATGACTCCGTCAAAGGTTGTGTTTTATGGTAGCAAGTCGCCTAGACAAGCGAGTTGTCTGACGATGGTGCAGGCCAGGAGGTTGTTAAGAAAAGGCTGTGTAGGATACTTAGCTTACATAGTTGACAGTCGAAAAGACAATCCGAAGGTAGAAGAAATACCGATTGTGAGGGACTTCGTCGACGTATTTCCAAACGATTTGGCAAGACTTCCACCAGATAAAGAGGTAGATTTCGTGATCGATTTGGTGCCAGGAACTGCTCCAATATCAAAGGCACCATACCGAATGGCACCAGTAGAGATGAAGGAATTAATGGTACAACTACAAGAATTGTTGGACAAGAAGTACATTCAACCGAGCGTATCGTCGTGGGGAGCGCCGGTGTTATTCGTGAAAAAGAAGGACAGATCGATGCGGCTCTGCATTGACTACAGAGAACTGAACAAGGTCACGATTAAGAATAGATATCCATTACCAAGAATCGACGATCTGTTTGATCAATTAAAGGGAGCAAAATACTTTTCCAAGATAGACTTGAGGAGTGGTTATCACCAACTGAAGGTGAGGCCAGAGGATGTACCGAAGACAGCGTTCAGAACGCGATACGATCACTATGAATTTTTAGTAATGTCGTTTGGTTTAACGAATGCTCCTGCAGCATTTATGGAACTAATGAATGGTGTGTTCAAGCCATTTTTAGACAAATTCGTGGTGGTATTTATAGACGACATTCTGGTATATTCCAAAACCAAAGAAGAACACGAAGAACATTTGAGGTTAACGTTGGAAGTATTGAGAAGGGAGAAGTTGTACGTTAAATTTTTAAAATGCGAATTCTAGATCAAGCGAGTACAATTTCTTGGTCACGTGATCGATAAAAACAGAATTTTGGTAGATCCATCCAAAGTAGAAGCCATGATTAACTGGGATCAGCCGAGAACGCCGTTAGAAGTAAGAAGTTTTCTTGGATTGGCGGGATATTATAGAAGATTCATTCAATATTTTTCCAAGATTGCAACTCCGTTAACGAATTTAACTCGAAAAGCTGTGAAATTTGTTTGGACGAAGAAGTGTGAAGAGAGCTTTCATGAATTAAAGAAGAGGTTGAGTACGGCACCTGTGTTATCTCTTCCGAATGATACAGGCAATTTTATTGTTTTTAGTGATGCGTCACATAAAGGACTTGGTTGTGTGTTGATGCAAAATGGTAAAGTCATTGCGTATGCATCATGACAATTGAAGGATTACGAGAAGGGGTATCCGACCCATGATTTGGAGTTAGCTGCAGTTGTATTTGCTTTGAAAATTTGGAGGCATTATCTCTACGGGGAGAAGTGTGAGATATATACGGACCACAAGAGTCTGAAATATATTTTCACATAGAAGGATTTGAATATGCGTCAAAGAAGATGGTTGGAATTAATCAAGGATTACGACTGTGAGATTTTATACCATCCGGGTAAGGCGAATGTGGTTGCCGATACCTTAAGTAGAAAGGGTCGTGAGAAATTAATGATGTTAACTGCTCAGGAAGAGCTAATTGTGGAAATGGAGAAACTGGAATTGGAAGTGCAGTATCCAATGGAGATTGATGAGAAGCTATTTCATATGCAATCTGGTACAACTCTACTAGATAAAGTGAAGGAGGCTCAGCGTCAGGATGATGAATGCAAAAAGGTGACAAAGAAGATATCTGAAGGAACCGAACCGAGATTTAAGATGGATAAGGAAGGAATACTGAGATTTGAGAGTAGAATTTGGGTACCGCCAGTACAAGAGATTAAAGAAGATATTTTAAGCGAGGCTCATAGTTCACGATATTTGATTCACCCTGGTAGTACCAAGATGTACCAAGATCTTCGACAACATTTTTGGTGGCCGAATTTGAAGCGTGATGTTGCAGAATATGTTGCCAAGTGTCTGACCTGTCAGAAAGTGAAAGCGGAACATCAGAGACCGAGTGGATTGCTACAACCGTTAGAGATTCCAGAGTGGAAATGGGAACATATTACAATGGACTTCGTGGTTGGCCTTCCGACGACTCAGAAAGGCTACGATGCAATATGGGTTATCGTTGACCGGTTGACGAAATCTGCACACTTCCTTCCGATCAAAATAAGATTCAACTTAGATCAGTTGGCCAGGCTATACGTAAAAGAGATTGTTTCGAGGCACGGAGTTCCGGTATCAATTGTTTCAGATAGGGATCCGCGCTTCACATAAAATTTCTGGAAACGTCTTCAGGAATGCATGGGTACGCAATTGCGAATAAGTACAACTTACCACCCTCAAACAGACGGATAGAGTGAGAGAACGATTCAGACATTAGAAGATATGCTAAGATCCTGTGTGATAGACTTTAAAGGAAATTGGGATGATCACCTACTATTAGTAGAGTTCGGCTACAACAACAGTTACCACGCTAGTATTGGCATGCCGCCTTATGAAGCTTTATACGACAGAAATTGCAGAACTCCGCTTTACTGGGATGAAGTTGGTGAAAGACAATTGGTAGGGCCAGAATTGGTACAGCAGACAGCATAAATAGTCAAAGTAATCCAAGCACAACTGGTAGCGGCTCAAGATCGACAGAAGAAATACGCTGATCCACAGTGTAAAACTATCGAGTTTGAATCAGGTAGTTATGTTTTTTTGAAGGTCTCTCCCTGAAAATGGAAGATCAGTTTCGGAAAGAAAGGGAAATTGAGCCCAAGATTCATTAGACCCTTTGAAGTATTGAGAAGAATCGGGGAAGTTGCGTATGAGGTAGCCTTACCTCCAGCACTCGAGAATATCCATAACGTCTTCCATGTTTCTGTGTTGCGACCCTACAAGCCTGATTACAAGCATGTAATTGAATATGAACCCCTACATTTTGAGAAAGACTTATCTTACGAAGAAATTCCTGTCCAAATTGTCGACCGAAAAGAACAAGTTCTCAGAAATAAAGTTATACCTTCTGTTACGGTAATTTGGATGAACCACAACGCTGAAGAAGCTACGTGGGAATAGGAAGAGAATATGATGAAGAATTACCCTCATTTATTTACTTAAATATGTGTATGCGATTCTGGGGACATAATCTTTGTAAGGGGGGAGAATGTAACGGGTCAAATTTTATTGAATTTATTGAGTCGTGATTCTGGGGACAGAATCCTTTTAAGGGGGAAAAGATGTGACGAATGAGATTTTTAAAATGTTTAAGCCTAACAATATGTTAGTGAATTATTGTAATGAACATGTAAACATGTTAGAAGTATAATGCGATGATAAAATAGTTGTTTAACGTGTAAATAACATAATTATATGTGAATTGAATTATTGAATACATAATTAGCTTGATAATTCATGAAGTGCAAATTATGTGACAAAGTGGTAAATTGATTAAGTATAGTCAATAATCAAAGTAGACAAAGAGAATGAGTTTATGATGATTAGTTAAGTTATAATTAACTAGTATTGTGTATATGAATGGTATGTAGGATTAAATTCAAAGAACGTGCTTAGTTAAAGTGTAATCTACGCACGAGGTAAGTTTTCTAAACTTAAACTCTTAAATTTGAGCAAGTTCCCTAACCCTACTTGTCATTATTGTTCAAGTTTATTATTTACCTTGAATAAATTATCGTTACTATTATTCAAGTTCAAATGTTATATTAAAGATTGATTATCTTTTCAAAGTATGATTTAGTTATACAATAATTGTTCTATTGTATACTTCTTGAGATTATTATTCAAATTGAATATCATTATTGCTGAACCTTATTAGACTAGTGAAACCTTAATGATTCAACTAGTCCATAGTTGATGAGCGTTCTAAATTTCAGAATCCTTGATGAATTATCCAAACCAAACTTCCTTTGGTGTGGACTCGAATGTAAAACTGAGATGAACAACCCTGTATAGGGGATTATTTACGCTTTAGCGTTAAGATATTGTGCACAGTATGGTACTAAGGGCTGATCCCTCTAAGTACAAGAAGAAGGTCCATCAAGTATAACCCTTGTTAACCTATGACATAGTTCAAGGTCTTATGATCCTCAGAATTCTTTTGATTCTTGTTATTCATTCTTGATTCAAAAGTTGAGCTTTTATTCAGATGTCTTTGATTTATTCGCATGTTATTATACTGTTATTTTATTTTTATACTTGTGGGCATTTGTGCTCACTCTTGCTTAATAATAACATTGCAGTTAAGAACGAAAGAAATGATGAACCTTCCACTAGTAAAGGCAAGGGCAAAGTTAGCAAGTGACGAAAACCTGTTGTTTTATATGATGATGTATTTGTTTAAGACTTGAGTTAATGTTATTATTTAAGACTTATTTATTTATGATTTCGCACAGATGTTTAAGGTTAGTTTAACCTGGGATTGTATTATTATTATTCAGATGTTGTAACCTTTATGGGGAAGATTTTATTTCTATTTATTGCATGGTTTACATTTGTTATGGGTAGATAGGTAGATGATATTTGTGTCGTGAACACCAAATCCTGTGGAAATGGAAGTACCGGATTTGGGGGTGTCACAGTGTGGGAAAATCAGGAGAAGGATCACGGAAAATGAGGTAGAAAAACTTCGAATAGATAAAGACAGTATTTTAAGATTCGAAGGGAGAGTGTGGGTACCGGCGGTAACCGAGTTGAGAGAGGAGATTTTGCACGAGGCGCATAATACGACATATTCCGTTCATCCGGGAGGCACTAAGATGTACTGAGACTTGAGGCAACATTTTTGGTGGCCCAATTTGAAACGGGAAATTACGGAGTACGTTAGTAGATATCTTACGTGTCAACGTGTAAAAGCAGAGCATCAGCGGTCGAGTGGGTTGCTACAACCGTTGGAAATACCTGAGTGAAAATGGGAGCATATTACGATGGATTTCGTAGTAGGACTTTCGGTCACGTAAAAAGGTTAGATGCCATTTGGGTTATCTTGGATCGACTTACAAAGATCGCACATTTTTTACCTATCAAGATCCGCTACAGTTTAAATCAATTACCCAGTCTGTACGTAAAGGAAATCATTTCACGACATGGAGTGCCGGTGCCGATTATTTCTGACTGAGACCCGCGTTTCACATTAAAATTTTGGAAAAGTTTGCAAGAGAGGATGGGAACACAGCTGTGGTTGAGTACTGCTTATCATCCTTAGACAGACGGACAAAGTGAGCGAACAATACATAAGCTAGAGGACATGCTTAGGACTTGCGTGATGGACTTCAAGGGAAATTGGGACGACCACCTACCCTCAGACGAATTTGTATATAATAATAGTTACCATGCGAGTATCGGTATGCCACCGTACGAAGCTCTTTATGGAAGGAAGTGCAGAACGCTATTATGTTGGAATGAAGTCAGAGAACGACGAATACTCGGACCAGAGTTAGTACAACAAACCGCGGACGTGGTGACAGTAATAAGGGCTAGACTAGTGGCAGCTCAAGATCGCCAGAAAAAGTATGCAGACTTGCACCGACAGGACCGAGACTTTGAAATCGGCAGTTTTGTATTCCTGAAGGTATCTCCATGGAAAGGAAAGATCCGTTTCGACAAGAAAGGGAAACTGAGTCCAAGGTTCATAGGACCGTTCGAGATACTGAAGCGAGTAGGCGAGGTAGCATACAAAGTTGCACCACCACCTGAGCTGGAGCATATTCATAACGTGTTCCACATATTCTTGTTGCGTCCGTACAAGTCTGACTACAAACACGTGATTTCTTATGAACCCATTCAAGTGAAGAAGAACTTAGAGTGCGAGGAAATTCCTGTCTAAATTCTAGATAGGAAAGAGAAAACCTTGAGGAATAAAGTTATTTTTTCTATAAAAGTGCTTTGGCGTAACCACGATGTCGAGGAGGCAACGTGGGAGTTATAAGATAGGATGATGTGGAATTATCCCCATCTATTTGTGTAACCTTGTAGCAATTCCGAGACAGAATTTTTATAAGGGGGGATGTAATACCCGGGAATTTTCGTGTATTATTTAAATAAATATATTACTGGAAATAAATATTTATTTGAATATGAACGAATTCGTGTTATGAAATGAGATAACTCAATTATATTAAATAAATGAGTACTTGAGAATATGTGAAAATTGTGGTAAACTCGTTGAAGGCATAGTGATGGGAAATACTAATAGTGATGTTAATCGGCGAAGAGCTTATAAAATGAACAATTAGGTAATATTAATTATCAATTGTTGTTGTAGTATACTATTAGTTGTTAATTGATGTGTGGTATATTAATTATTCGATAATGAGAATTAATTAATGATTAATTATTGTTATATTATTTAATTGATAATGGTTATGGCGGAATGTTGGTGATTAATTAATAATATGTAATTGTAACACCCCCAAATCCCGGTACTTCATTTCCTCAGGGTTTGGTGTTCACGTAATCAAAACATTCATTTCTAACTACCCAATTATAATAAAATTGAATAACAAAACCTGCCCATACAGGATTAAACTTAAATAAATCTCCCAGGTTAACTAACATTTACAAACAATCATTCATGCGGAAAATTAAAATAAACTTCATTACAATCTTTAAACCAAGTCTGAAAATAAACTATTCAATTATTACAAGTCTTCAGCATTGCTTCGTCTTTCCTTTCCCTTTACTGGTACTAGGTACATCACCAGTTTCAACCTTAGCTGTAAGAAATTTTACAGGCAAGAGTGAGCAAACAAGGCCCACTTGAAATAACAATAATTAAATCATTAAACTTTTACATCATTTGTCAACATTAAGCTCAATAGAATTTAACAATATATTCTATTAACTTTTGGAAAGCTTTAATCTTTACTGAGGGTCTAATGACCACGAATCATGTCCACAATTATAAGAAATTTTTCAACTTAAACTTTAACAGTCATAAGACTATAAGGACTTCACGTACTTAGGGGGATCAACCCTTCGTACAATGTATTGTGCACAACCATTTCAACGCTAAGCGTAACCTCTTATAAAAGAGTTGTTCTTCTCAGTATTTAGAATACAAGTCCGTACCAAAGTGAGTTTGGTTTGGATACATCATGGGATAATTTAGAATTCAAAGGTAATCAACTAAGGTTTAGTTAATTACAAACGACATAACTGTATACTATGGAACAATCATAGTTTAATTGATGTTTATAAATTGACATCATGCTTTAGGGATAATCTAATAGCATACAATTTGAATAATTATAACCTACCTTGCTTGAACAATAATAAGACAAGGTTAATTGAATAATAAACATCCACAACATGTATATAATTGTACATGCTAAACCACAAGTTAAGTACAAGAATAACTTGCTCCAAATAAATTTACACCATTATATGATAATCGAAATTGAAACAATAATTAGTTCAATAACACCAATGATTAGAAAACTTATACAATAAAGAACTTGCTAAATATCAAAAGTTAAGGCTTAGAAACTTGCTCAATGTAAAAGGTAGGTTTAGGAAACTTGCCTTTAGCACAAGCTACACTTTTACCACTTGAATTGATACCCTAAACATATGTCATATTGACATAATTAGTCCTAACCAACATTGTACATTTATATAAATAATTACATTCATCATATGGGTTGAATTACCCATTCACATAATCAATTATTTTTCAAGTAGATAATACTTAATAACATGATAGTTCATAGTCTAATCATACTGAAATTATCATTTAACATTATTATGATAAACACATAACATTTATTTTCAAGTTTTGTACATTTAAACAAAACTGTCAGACAGTTTGGCCAAGCCGCGCCGCGGCGCCACAGTTTGTATTGTGGCTCGCGCTGCGGCGCTGAGTCGGCGCTGCGGCGCAGCGATTATAATCTGAGCCGGCGCTGCGGCGCAGTGATTGTGCAACAGGCCGCTTACGTCATGGTGATGGCGCTGCGGCGCCAGCAATGAACTGCTGGGCCGCGCCGCGGCGTGAACTGTCAGCGTCGACTGACAGCTTCGGCAACCATGAAAGAAAAAGCCAAATTGGCCAAAAAGCTCGAATCTAATAGACTAGTTACACTCTATTTTGCACATAAACTTCATATAAACATATAGTAAAGACTTCTAACATGTTTCTACTCATAAATTAACACAAACATCAAATATTCAACACCCAATTTCAATATTTTTGTCAAAAACTCCATTTTTGATATCTTCCATGAAAATCAATACTGTGATTTTGTTATTCAACCAAAACAGTAACTTCTAACCATCATGATTATGATGTTACATACTCTAGCAATTCTTATAATCAATTTATCAATACAACAACTAATTACACCTTAATTTCCATTTTAACTAAAGCCATACTCATTCATAAAAACTCTCTGTAAAATAATTTCTTCATAAAATACATACATACATGAACTAATATATCTTTTAATCATATATAACTCGTAAAACAACCATATAATCAATAATCATGCCAAATTATAAACATAACAACAATTTATCTTTTATAAACATCACAGAGAACTTTTTAGAAGAAGAAAACTAAATTTGTAAAGAAAAAAGACGGAGCTCCTACCTTGGATTAGGAAGATGATGATATTATCTTCTTTGATTGTCAAGCTTTTCTCCAAAACCTGTTAAAATATCTCTCAATTCTCTCTAGTTTTCTCTCTGTATTTCTTTCTTCTTCTTCTTCTTTTCTCTCTGTAAAGTTCAACTGAGTCCCTAACTCTAACATACGTACTATAAAATATAACGTATATAGTAATAATATATATTAATTATATAATATAAGTACTGATATAAATATATCAGTTATATAAGTTTTGAAATTTAAAAGCCATAAGGCTTGTTTGGCTAGTCTAAATAAAATAACCCATTAATCCTTACTCTTTGTTTGGTAAATTGAATTAAAATAAATGGATTAATCCTTATACGTTGTTTGCTAAAACACTATTAGATTAAAGACTTATTATACAATAAGGCATGTTTGACAAAACTAAATTAAACCATTTTTAATTTATTTTAATAACTCCTTTATAACAAGGTTATTAGTCACACCTTTATTAAATTAATAAAACAATTAAACATTAATCTATTAAATTACTTTAACACATAAACAATTATAATTCTTTTTACAATTATAATTTCATTTAATCAACTAATATTTCAAACTACAATTTCTCATTTAAATATTATTATTTATTTACAATCATTATAAGCTCTCTAGCTTATTAAATTAAACTCCATTATTATAAAATCTCATAATAATTAATTTATTTAGCTCCTTAATTATTTACTCAACAAATAATTAATTAAATCACATCAACTCAAATTGCCATATAATTCAATAAATATTTAATATTGCCAATAAATATTTAATATTTAATATTTAATATTTAATTATTTATTTAACAATAACATATCCATTAAATACTTAAATAAATTAATAAATATTTAATATCACACTTTAAAATTATGGAATGTTACATCATTCCCTCCTTACAAGGATTCTGTCCTCAGAATCACAACTCAAACAAATCATTCGTTACATTCTTCCCTACTTACAAAGATTCTGTCTCCAGAATCGAAGACACAGATTAAACAAATAACTCAGGGTATTCCTTCAATATTTTCTCTTCGAGTTCCCACGTAGCTTCTTCAGCGTTGTGGTTTCTCCATATCACCTTCACAAAAGGTATCACTTTATTCCTGAGCACTTGTTCTTTCCTGTCGACTATCTGGATAGGGATCTCTTCATAAGACAAATCTTTATCGAACTGCAATGGTTCATATTCAATCACATGTTTGTAGTCTGGTTTATATGGTCGTAACACCGAAATATGAAAAATATTATGTATATTTTCCAACTCTGGAGGTAGAGCTACCTCGTAAGCCACTTCTCCCACTCTTCGCAGCACTTCAAAGGGTCCAATAAACCTCGGACTTAGCTTTCCCTTTTTAACGAAACGAATTTTCCCCTTTCAGGGAGATACTTTTAAGAATACAAAAGTTCCTACGCCAAATGTACGATCTTGTCTGTGTTGATCAGTATACTTTTTCTGTTTGTCTTGAGCTGCGACCAATCTTGTCCTGATGAGTTTGATCACTTCAGCAGTTTGTTGTACCAGTTCTGGTCCTAACAGTTGGCGTTCACCGACTTCATCCCAGCACAGTGGAGTTCTGCACTTTCTGACGTACAATGCCTCGTAAGGTGGCATGCCGATGCTCGCGTGATAACTGTTGTTGTAAGAAAATTCCACCAATGGTAGTTGATCTTCCCAGCTTCCTTTAAAGTCCATGACACATGCTCTTAGCATATCTTCCAATGTCTGAATTGTTCGTTCGCTTTGGCCATCTGTTTGTGGATGATAAGCCGTACTCATTCGCAACTGTGTTCCCATACATTCTTGTAGTCTCTTCCAGAAATTCGATGTAAATCGCGAATCTCTATCAGACACAATTGATACTGGCACTCCGTGCCTCGAAACGATCTCCTTAATGTACAATCTTGCCAGCTGATCAAGATTGAATCTAATCTTTATTGGTAAAAATTGTGCCGATTTCGTTAGTCTGTCCACTATTATCCAAATCGCATCGCATCCTCTCTGAGTAGTTGGAAGACCCACCACAAAATCCATCGTGATGTGTTCCCACTTCCATTCCGGTATTTCTAACGGTTGGAGTAATCCGCTGGGTCTTTGATGTTCGGCTTTTACTCTCTGACATGTCAAGCATTTCACTACGCATTCAGCAACATATCTTTTCATATTTGGCCACCAAAAATGTCGGCGCAAATCCTGATACATTTTCGTGCTTCCTGGATGAATTGAATACTTTGAGCTATGAGCTTCAGTCAGAATTTCTTCTTTCAGCTCTAGCACTGCTGGAACCCAAATTCGTCCATCGAACCGTAGTAAACCTTCGGTATCGACCTTATATTTTACATCTCTGCCTTCACCCAAATTCTCTTTGATTTTTCCACACTCTCCATCTTGTAATTGAGCAATTTTCACTTTGTTCACTAAAGTTAGATCAGCTTCTATCTAGAATAGTTGTTCGTCAGATTCTTTTGGAAATTTAATTTCCAACTCCAATTTTGTCATTGCTGAAATGAGCTCCTTTTGAGTTGTTATCAGCATCAACTTCTCCCGACCTTTCCTGCTTAAAGTATCTGCAACTATATTCGCTTTATCCGGATGACAAAAGATCTCACAATCGTAATCTTTTATTAATTCCATCCACCTTCTTTGACGCATGTTCAAATCCTTCTGAGTGAAAATATACTTCAGACTTTTGTGGTCTGTGTAGATCTCACATTTCTCTCCATAAAGATAGTGTCTCCATATTTTTAGAGCAAACACCACTGCAGCCAATTCCAAATCATGAGTCGGATACCCCTTCTCATACTCCTTCAATTGTCTTGATGCATAGGCAATAACTTTGCCGTTCTGCATAAGAACACAACCCAACCCTTTATGTGAGGCATCACTATATATCACAAAATTTCCTGTATTATCTGGCAAAGTCAATACAGGTGCCACACTTAACTTCTTCTTCAAATCTTGGAAACTCTCTTCGCACTTCTCCGTCCAAACGAATTTTATAATTTTTCTTGTCAAATTTGTTAGCGGAGTGGCTAACTTAGAAAAATCTTGAATAAATCTTCTATAATAACCAGCCAGTCCCAAGAAACTCCTCACTTCCGACGGTGTTTTTGGTTATTCCCAATTGATTACTGCTTCCATTTTCGACGGATCCACTGAGATCCCATCTTTGTCAATCACATGCCCCAAAAATTGTACACGATCGAGCCAAAATTCGCACTTAGAGAACTTCGCGTACAATTTTTCCTTTCTTAGTGTCTCCAATGTCAGACGTAAGTGTTCAACGTGTTCTTCTTGAGTTTTGGAATACACTAGAATGTCATCAATGAATACCACTACAAACTTGTCTAGGAATGGTTTAAACACCCTGTTCATCAAATCCATGAATGCAGCAGGTGCATTGGTTAAACCAAAAGACATAACCAGAAACTCACAATGTCCATACCGAGTTCTGAATGTCGTTCGTGGTATATCCTCCTTTCTTACCTTCAATTGGTGATAACCACTTCTCAAATCTATTTTCGAAAAGTACTTAGCACCCTTCAGTTGATCAAACAAGTCATCTATTCTTGGCAACGGGTATTTGTTTTTAATAGTGACTTTGTTTAACTCCCTATAATCAATGCAAAGACGCATTGACCCGTCCTTCTTCTTCACAAATAAAACTGGCGCTCCCCACGGCGATACGCTTGGTTGAATATATTTCTTGTCCAACAGCTCTTGCAACTGAACCATTAGTTCCTTCATTTCTACCGGAGCCATTCTGTACGGGGCCTTCGATATCGGTGATGTTCCCGGTACTAAGTCGATCACGAACTCAATTTCTCTGTCAGGCGGAAGTCCTGGCAAATCCTCTGGAAAGACGTCTTCGAATTCCCTCACTACTGGTATTTCTTCCAGCTTTACCCCCTTCTTTTGAGTATCGACTATGTAAGCTAAATAGCCCACACAACCTTGACTCAACAATTTCTTGGCCTGCATAGTCGTCAGACATTTCATTTGTCTAGGCGACTTGCTACCATAAAATACTACCTTTGACGAAGTCATAAGGTTTACACACTTCTTTTGGCAGTCAATTACCGCTCCGCACTTGAACAACCAGTCCATTCCAAAAATTACATCAAATTCCCCCAGTCTAATCGGAATCAAATCTAACAACAAGACATTCTCCTTAATGTTCACCCTACAATTCTTGTATACGAATCTAACAGGGATTATTTCCTTATTCGCAATTTCTATGTTCAAAGGAAAATTCAGTTCTTCTCTAGGCAATTCTAACCTCTTAGCAAATTCATCAGATATAAACGAGCAAGTAGCACCCGAATCAAATAATACATACGCATCAATATCATTGATTGGGATAATACCTGAAACTACATCCTTTGATTGCACAGCATCCTGCACAGTCATGTTAAAGGTTCTGGCTGTGGGTTTGATTGATGCTGCAGGTCCTGTAACAGCCCACGCACCTCCATTGTTATCTCCTTTGCTTCTGGTTGTCACTCCCTCCTTCTTCTTAGGACATTCACGAGCAAAGTGATCCTTGGATCCGCACGTGAAGCACGCATTCTTCTTTGATTGAGTGCAATTTGGAGCGATGTGACCCTCCTGGCCACAATTGTAGCAAACTCATTTTCCCATCAAGCACGCACCCTTGTGAAACTTTCCACATGTCGCACATGCTTCAAACTTTTTGGTCTGCTGGTTACCTTGCTGGTTTCCAGTACCCATACTCCCATTCCACTTCCTCTTGTTGTTGTTGTTGTTGTTATTGTTGTTGTTTCCACTGCTACTACCACCATTCTTCACCTCATTCTCATTCTTCTTCTTCTTTTGTTCCTGGTTAAATTTTGTCACCGCCTCGCCTCCACCTTCTGCGAGTACTGCTTTCTCCATCACTGCTGCAAACGTCTTCAATTGGAACAGGGAAACCTTACTGTACAACCATGGCTTCAGTCCCTGTTCAAACCTCTTCGCCTTACGCTCATCTGTGCTAACCTGATATGGCGCAAACCTCGCCAATTCATTGAATTTTGCGGCATACTCAGATACCGTCATCGTCCCTTGCTTCAGTTCTAGAAACTGTACTTCCAGCTGACTCTTCGAACTCTCCGGGAAATAGGTCTCGAAAAATAACTCCTTGAACCTATCCCAAGTCATCACTCCTGGCCCTTCACGAGTTTTATTAGCCTACCACCAATAACTAGCTTCTGCTTTCAACATGAAAGTTGCAAAAGCAGTCTTCTGGTCATCCCCTACGCTGGCGACATCGAACACCTTCTCTATCTCCATAATCCAGGTTTGTGCTTCGACTGGATTCATGGACCCATGGAATTCAGGTGGTCCAACCGCCTTAAACTCCTTAAACGTTGTACCTTGGTTTTGAGGTTGATTCTGCAACGCTCCTGTCAGTAGTGTTACTAGTTGTTGAACGGGATTCGCACCAACATTGTCGTTATTGTTAGTTCCTTCAGTGGTTCTCTGTCGTGTTGGCTGACATCTGGGAGGCATTTTCTGTTAAAATAAAACACCTATTAGACCATTACTCAACTTCTTTAAGTATTTCTAATTAACTTGCTTCTATAAAAGAAATACCCACATAGCACATAACACTTTGAACAAAATAATAACATTTATTTATTCATAAACTTTCTGAAAACATAACACAATAGCATCTCTGCTATCTACATTCCTTTCCTGAACTACAAACGTTTCAGGACAACATCATTATTATTATATCCCATGGTTACCTAACACTAGGGACTTACACATTATTTAATACTTATTACGTACATTACCGACACATTTTCTACGATGATCTATTAAGGTACTTCGTAGCCCTATCACGTTCTTCCTCCATGACTCGAAACATTGTTCTGCGATCTAACACGAATGATGGCAGTGTCTCGAACTGAATCGGATATCTCATGACCCGATCTTGAGCTCGATTAATTGCGGTGTTAAATACTTTATCCATCTCTTCCATCTTCATCCTTTTTGCCTACGCGTCTCTCGCTGCTCTTCCAGTTCGTTGATAAGCTTCCTCGTATGCATCTTCAGCTCTTGCCCTCTTAGCAGCTTCTTCTCTCAGCTTGCTCTCCAGTTCAGCAACCATCTCAATCAATTGTTCTTTCTCTCCTTCAGTCTGTATTAATTTCTCCTCGGCGTTAGTCAGTCGTTCTTCACGATCCAGGATCTCATCGTCCTTCTGTGTCATTGCAGTCTGTTGTTCAGCTACTATCTCTTGCAATTCCTCAACTGTATCCTGAAGTTTCACGTTGCGGTCATGCACCTCATCGTAAATATGGCCTGTTATCGAGTTAAGTGGAATCCTTTCTTCCTCATCCTCCTCATCTGTCTCCACATCATTCTCCTTATCTTCAACTACTGTGACCAACGGTAACTTCCGTGGCAGTAGTTGTTCCCAAACTACCTGAATGTCGCGAGGCTCCTCCTCTATAGGCATTTGAGGTCCCTCCTCCCTAACCTGACTGGATTCTCCGACATTAGTCATCCTGACAACAAAATTTTAAAGTTTTAGTTATTAATCATTCTACTCGACACTCGCGAGCACATAAGTTATAAACACATAAGCACATAAGTGTTTTATTACTTCTTTCTTAAAACTCGATAAGAGTTATCTCCACTATCTTTTCAAAGGTTACTTCCTAAGACTTTTCCCCCCCACCTAAGGTTCATAACCTAAAGCTCTGATACCAACCTGTAACACTCCCAAATCCCGGTACTTCATTTCCTCAGGGTTTGGTGTTCACGTAATCAAAACATTCATTTCTAACTACCCAATTATAATAAAATTGAATAACAAAACCTGCCCATACAGGATTAAACTTAAATAAATCTCCCAGGTTAACTAACCTTTACAAACAATCATTCGTGCGGAAAATTAAAATAAACTTCATTACAATCTTTAAACCAAGTCTGAAAATAAACTATTCAATTATTACAAGTCTTCAGCATTGCTTCGTCTTTCCTTTCCCTTTACTGGTACTAGGTACATCACCAGTTTCAACCTTAGCTGTAAGAAATTTTACAGGCAAGAGTGAGCAAACAAGGCCCACTTGAAATAACAATAATTAAATCATTAAACTTTTACATCCTTTGTCAACATTAAGCTCAATAGAATTTAACAATATATTCTATTAACTTTTGGAAAGCTTTAATCTTTACTGAGGGTCTAATGACCACGAATCATGTCCACAATTATAAGAAATTTTTCAACTTAAACTTTAACAGTCATAAGACTATAAGGACTTCACGTACTTAGGGGGATCAACCCTTCGTACAATGTATTGTGCACAACCATTTCAACGCTAAGCGTAACCTCTTATAAAAGAGTTGTTCTTCTCAGTATTTAGAATACAAGTCCGTACCAAAGTGAGTTTGGTTTGGATACATCATGGGATAATTTAGAATTCAAAGGTAATCAACTAAGGTTTAGTTAATTACAAACGACATAACTGTATACTATGGAACAATCATAGTTTAATTGATGTTTATAAATTGACATCATGCTTTAGGGATAATCTAATAGCATACAATTTGAATAATTATAACCTACCTTGCTTGAACAATAATAAGACAAGGTTAATTGAATAATAAACATCCACAACATGTATATAATTGTACATGCTAAACCACAAGTTAAGTACAAGAATAACTTGCTCCAAATAAATTTACACCATTATATGATAATCGAAATTGAAACAATAATTAGTTCAATAACACCAATGATTAGAAAACTTATACAATAAAGAACTTGCTAAATATCAAAAGTTAAGGCTTAGAAACTTGCTCAATGTAAAAGGTAGGTTTAGGAAACTTGCCTTTAGCACAAGCTACACTTTTACCACTTGAATTGATACCCTAAACATATGTCATATTGACATAATTAGTCCTAACCAACATTGTACATTTATATAAATAATTACATTCATCATATGGGTTGAATTACCCATTCACATAATCAATTATTTTTCAAGTAGATAATTCTTAATAACATGATAGTTCATAGTCTAATCATACTGAAATTATCATCTAACATTATTATGATAAACACATAACATTTATTTTCAAGTTTTGTACATTTAAACAAAACTGTCAGACAGTTCTGCCAAGCCGCGCCGCTGCGCCACAGTTTGTACTGTGGCTCGCGCTGCGGCGCTGAGTCGGTGCTGCGGCGCAGCGATTATACTCTGAGCTGGCGCTGCGGCGCAGTGATTGTGCAACAGGCCGCTTACGTCATGGTGATGGCGCTGCGGCGCCAGCAATGAACTGCTGGGCCGCGCCGCGGCGTGAACTGTCAGCGTCGACTGACAGCTTCGGCAACCATGAAAGAAAAAGCCAAATTGGCCAAAAAGCTCGAATCTAATAGACTAGTTACACTCTATTTTGCACATAAACTTCATATAAACATATAGTAAAGACTTCTAACATGTTTCTACTCATAAATTAACACAAACATCAAATATTCAACACCCAATTTCAATATTTTTGTCAAAAACTCCATTTTTGATATCTTCCATGAAAATCAATACTGTGATTTTGTTATTCAACCAAAACAGTAACTTCTAAGCATCATGATTATGATGTTACATACTCTAGCAATTCTTATAATCAATTTATCAATACAACAACTAATTACACCTTAATTTCCATTTTAACTAAAGCCATACTCATTCATAAAAACTCTCTGTAAAATAATTTCTTCATAAAATACATACATACATGAACTAATATATCTTATAATCATATATAACTCGTAAAACAACCATATAATCAATAATCATGCCAAATTATAAACATAACAACAATTTATCTTTTATAAGCATCACAGAGAACTTTTTAGAAGAAGAAAACTAAATTTGTAAAGAAAAAAGACGGAGCTCCTACCTTGGATTAGGAAGATGATGATATTATCTTCTTTGATTGTCAAGCTTTTCTCCAAAATCTGTTAAAATATCTCTCAATTCTCTCTAGTTTTCTCTCTGTATTTCTTTCTTCTTCTTCTTCTTTTCTCTTTGTAAAGTTCAACTGAGTCCCTAACTCTAACATACGTACTATAAAATATAACGTATATAGTAATAATATATATTAATTATATAATATAAGTACTAATATAAATATATCAGTTATATAAGTTTTGAAATTTAAAAGCCATAAGGCTTGTTTGGCTAATCTAAATAAAATAACCCATTAATCCTTACTCCTTGTTTGGTAAATTGAATTAAAATAAATGGATTAATCCTTATACCTTGTTTGCTAAAACACTATTAGATTAAAGACTTATTATACAATAAGGCATGTTTGACAAAACTAAATTAAATCATTTTTAATTTATTTTAATAACTCCTTTATAGCAAGGTTATTAGTCACACCTTTATTAAATTAATAAATCAATTAAACATTAATCTATTAAATTACTTTAACACATAAACAATTATAATTCTTTTTACAATTATAATTTCATTTAATCAACTAATATTTCAAACTACAATTTCTCATTTAAATATTATTATTTATTTACAATCATTATAAGCTCTCTAGCTTATTAAATTAAACTCCATTATTATAAAATCTCATAATAATTAATTTATTTAGCTCCTTAATTATTTACTCAACAAATAATTAATTAAATCACATCAACTCAAATTGCCATATAATTCAATAAATATTTAATATTGCAAATAAATATTTAATATTTAATATTTAATTATTTATTCAACAATAACATATCCATTAAATACTTAAATAAATCAATAAATATTTAATATCACACTTTAAAATTATGGAATGTTACAGTAATGGTTACGAAAATCCACAAAAGTATTGATCAATGATTAATTGATATTAGTGATAATTAATTAAGGAAGTGCATGATTTAATTACTTCACATAAATGAGTAAGTTAGTAATATAATAATATTACATAAACCGTTATGTGTATATGAGCATATATAACCATACTATATGGTGCAATGTGACGTCTATGTGGCTATATATATTAAGTCTTGTAAAACTATATTGTGTGGGCATTGTGTTTAAATATATTGGGACTATATGTTATAAATTCATTATCTATGTGACAATATGTTTGTGGGTAGGTATTAAAATAATATACCATGAAACTATTACAGTATACCAGTGTAACAAAATGTACATGGATTATATGAATATTACATTTCCATATTTCATCTACTACATTGAAACCTTAATTATTTAGTGTGACATTTAATTATACTATATGGTTGAGATGTGTGTTAAAATTATAACACAAGAATAAGAGTTGTGTAGTCTATGTGTTACTAGAATGTTGAGCAATTAGGTTGTCCCAATATGAGTGTCCCATTTGCTTCAAACTTCAGTCACGTGTAATAGCAAAAAGGCAAGCCTATGTTCTTCATTTTCTTCCAACTCTCTAGCTCATGATCATGGGAGGAGTGGTGGCCATGATGAGATCTAACAACCAATTACCAACTCCTCCATAACCTTTATGCAATCCTAAAATCTCTTGGATTGAGTTCTTGGATAATGGCTTGGCATGGTCAAGAGATTTTCTATAAATTAAACAATTCTCTTCACCCTTTTGTGTTGTTTGAATTGTTTGAAAGGTGCATTAGGGAGTGTCAGCTGCTGAGAAATTGAGGGAGTGTAATCTTTGTATTGAAGAATTCCATTAGGCTTCCAGAGGTATAATTCTAGTTCTATGTTCTTAATTCTTAAGGTTGTCAAATTCTAGAATTTGTTGAAATCTTTGTTAATTGATGTAGAATAGCATGCTATTATGTTATTTGAGTTGGTACATATGTGTTGAAACATGGTAGTAGGTCTAGTTGCAGGTGTAGCATCACTTGTGTTAAGGCTCTGCTTCTGCAGAGCCATTTTTTTCAAATTGTTTGAAGTGGCGCGGTCGCGCCACTTCCATAGGCCAATACCGCGCGGCCGCGCGCGGTGCAGTTCTGAGATAATGATTTGAGTTTTCTGATATGATTTGAGCATGCTATGATAGTTAGGTTAAGCCTATAAATGATCCTATCATGTGGTTAGATATTGTTTTGAACATGTATGATGTTTTAGCATGATTTAAGCTAAGTTTTCAAGAAAACTTCAAGTTTTGGAAAAAGATTGAAATGGTAAACTTGACTAATGTATATTCTGATCAAGCAAGCATGTTAGTATGGTTTTGAAATGCATGTCAAACATACTACCTTAAGTATATAAACTTCATATTGAAGCATGAGCAAGTTAGGCTTATTCGTAAACTTTGCTAATGAAAATGCTAACTTTGAATATAAATGTTGATGTGTTACTTCGAAAGTTAGAATCTGATGATTATGTGCATGTTAGATGATACCCTTAGATGCACTCATGTATCATAATTGTATATATACCATGCTTAGTTATCGTAGTTCAAGGAAATCATAAACGAGGCATATTTTCAAACAAAACGATGTTAAATAAACATATGTGGTATGAACATTCACGAGCATGTCTAATATAAGTTGTATGACTACTTTATATGTTTAACAATCAAGCATGTTGGACTTTGTGATTTCATAACCTTATATGGCCTTAATTTGTTGAGATGTCTAACTTAGGACCATATCATGCGAAACGGGACCTAGATGAAACTAGGAAAATGCAAAAGGACCCTTAACATGTTAATATGTGTTATGTATGTAAGGATGTACAAGCTAGGCCAAGCAAATAGTTGCTCAGTCCTGGTTTAAACTGGGAGCCGCGCATCTCCTTAATGCAAATCAGGCGGGGCCGCGCCAGTCTGCTGCAGGACCAATTTTCTGCTATATTTTTTTAGCAGTTGCATACTTGTATTATTGCTCTAGCATGTATTATATGACCAGTTCATGTCCAATGTAATTTGAAGCAAGCTAAATAATATGAGTGAATGTTTAATAATGTGATTATAGACTTTCAAGTTATGAGTCCAAAAAGTATTTGCAAACTATAAGGCAACAATTAAGGACTATGTTAATTGATTTTCTTGGTGACTTATAAACTGATTTTATGTTGTAAGTACGTAAGGTATGAAATGAAGTATGTGAAGAGTATACAACTAAGTTAGATGTTTAAGTATGCATTCAAACTTACATATCAAGCATGAGCACTTTTAACTAATGAATACTTATATACATATTACTTTATGTTAGGATTTGAAAGAGTATTGTAAGCGATATTTTGGTAAACTACGCTTAAGGCAAGTTTCTTAATTTACTCCAATTACTATTTAGCAAGTTTCTAAACCTGTCTTATTGTGCAAGTATCTTTGTATTCTTGATTCGACCAATACCGTAAGCTTATCTCTTTGAGTACAAGTTTTATTGTTTTCTCGTTCAAATGAGCCATTATGCTTAAACCCTCATGAAAATTATTATTCATAATAAACTTAGTAATGTTCTTGAATATTGTGAAAGAGTCGATGCCATTTGATTTGGCTAGACTATATGCATGTTTATAAAACTGTCCAAACCAATTGATTGGTGTGAAAATCTTGAAAACTGAGTTGGACAACCCTTATGGTAAGGAGATTGTATGTTGTTGGAAACCCCAACACATGAGTATATTATTACTGTGGTGTTATGCATAACGTAAAGTATTGTAGACTGATCATCTATGGTACTTGATAGTTTTGGGTTATCAGTTTAATATTAATAACTCTAGTGGAAGTTCAATAGTCCTTAGTGACTACTCAGTATAAATTGTTTATTCAGTTGGATACCTTAATAGCCATTAAATTCATATGTATCTATTGATTTGTATTGAATTATCATTCTTATTCAAAGAATTGTTGATATTCATTATCTCTGATGTTATTCCAACACTTTGAACTATCTTAGAAAAGACACTTCGATATTTCTAACCTTGTGATATTATATCCTACACCCTTGTTGTATATTACTTACTGGGCAATTTGTGCTCATCCTTGCTTAATTAAAACCTTTCAGTTAAGGAAGAGCAGGAAGGTATCTCTGGAGCAGACAAGGGCAAGGGCAAGGCTACCGACTAGCTTGTCCCTTTTTATGTTTAATCTATTATGTTGTTTTAAGACTATTTCCAGACTATATTTAAGCTTGTGTAGGATTATGTAACAAGTTTTTATTCGATATTATTATGTAATCTATTAAGCACTGTAGATTGCGAGACTTGGGGGAATAATTATAATAAATCATTGTACATTATTCTAAAGTAGATTTTCCGTTGTGTGTGCGTTATATTTTAGTTATTATGGTTTTACCATGAGAACGTGATGAACCAAATTCGGATGACCAAGTGGAGGTCAGAATTTGGGGGCGTCACAATTATTTCATAATGCTAGAATGTATTATTATCTGGTTGTAGAAGAACTTATTTATGATAAGCTATGCTTGGTTTAAGTTGTATTGGATTATGTATTAGTTATGTCTAAACTGTGTTTAATTACGTTTAAGGTATTGTAAGAGATGTTTAAGTTATGAACCCTTGGGACGAGAATAATTACATTATAACGATGTAATTTATTATATTATTTCGCTATGATGATTTTAGTATGTTATTAGAGTTAGTACATGACAACCAAATTGGGGACAAGTGTGGTCAGAATTTAGGGGTGTCATAGGAGAAGTGGAGAATGTGTAGGATAATGGATGAGAGATTAGGAGTTCCAGGGTTGATTGGGATTATTGTAGCTAATGTGTGGGTTCATGGGGGTAAAGGAGTCGGTTGTGGGAGAAGGAAGTGGAGAAGTGGGGTTGATTGTTGTAACTGCCGGATAGAAGCCTTTTGCGTTCCCGTACCCCCGCCCCAGCCGGGGGTTTTGTGCTGCAGATGCCCGCCCCAACGGGGGAGGGGGGTATTCTATTTTCGAGTTAAGACCCCCGCCCCGGTGGGCCGTATCCTACTTAAATTGTCCACCCCGGCGGGGGGGGGGGGTGCTTCTACAAATGGGTTTAAATTTTCAATTTCTTTGCATCCAACACATATCCATGAGTTTCCCAAGTACCTGAAACACATTTAAATCATGAACATAAGAAAACATCGTGCAAATTGAGCATGTAAAGTCAAACTATCTAGAAATCCTGACTCACCTATCTACCTAATAGACCTAAATACTTACTTGAGACAATAGTTACCTATTAAACTACAAATTAACTAACAAAACATAAAAATACTGTAAATGAAAGTAAAATTGGGTTGCCTCCCAATTAGCGCTTGATTTTGAGTCTTTCAGCCTGACTACTCCCTGTCTTATCCTAGATTGGTTGGGCTATTCGTGGCATGTTGTTTGTTTATATCACATAACCAACATAATTGTATTGCATGCCCATTCACTTGCATGTTTGAGAATGAAGTTGACTTACTATCCTAAATAAGTGCCTTAAGACCACCAACCTCTCTATAATCCCCGAATTTGACACATGCAGATTCCTCGAGCAACTCGCACTCTTCCTTGTCAGTCATGATCGGTAATTCTTTGAACACTTTCACCTTCACTACCTGATCGAACACATCCATAATCAGTTCCCCGTTAGGCACGTCAATCAGTGTTCGTCCAGTCGCAAGGAATGGTCGTCCCAAGATGATAGGGATGTTCTTATCTTCTTCAAAATCTAACACCACAAAATTAGCTGGAAAGATCAGTGAGTCAACCTTCACCAACACATCTTCAACTATTCCTAGTGGATATGTTAATGATCTATATGCGAGCTATAGGCTGATGTTAGTTGGTTTTGCTTTCTTTAACCCCAACTTTCGGTAAATGGATAGTGGCATAAGATTTATACTCACTCCTAGATCGCATAGAGTTCTCCCCACATCTTGATTACCAATTGCTCACGGAATTGTGAAGCTTCTCGAATCTTTCAATTTAGGAGGAAGCTTTTTTTGTAATATTGCACTGCATTCTTCAGTTAACGCCACTATTTCAAAGTCCTTAAGCTTGTGTTTCTTCGAAAGTATTTCTTTCATGAATTTGACATAACGTGGCATCTACTCAAGTGCTTTGGCGAATGGAATATTAATCTGCAATTGTTTGAAGATATCCATAAACCTTAAAAACTGGTCCTTTAGCTTTTAACTTTCTAGCCTTTGAGAAAAAGGTACCGGTGGTGTAGCTTTAATATGTTTTTCTTCCTTTATCTTTTCCACCACTTTTTCCTTAGATTTCCTGTCCAATTCATTCCCTTCATTCTCACAATCATCATCTGTACTTGCTTTCCTATCCAAGTTAGAACCTAATTCCTTACCACTCCTAAGTGTAATCGCATTACATTGCTCGTGATTTCCTCTCGAATTCTTTTCTATATCGCTAGGCAACGTCCCTTGAGGCCTGTTGTTCAAAGCCAATGCAAGTTGTCCCATCTGATTCTCTAAGTTCTTTATCGTTGCCGCTTGCGTTTTCATGGCTGCCTCATTACCTGCTATATTCTTCAACAGTAGCTCTTCCAAATCTGACTTTTTCTCATGCCGTGGAGCTGCCTGTTGATTCTGATTTTGGAACCCCAGGGGATAAGAAGGTCTGGAGCCTGCTGATTTTGATTGTTACTCTATGAAATTGGGATGGTTCCTATTCCCCGGGTTGTAGGCATTCTGATACATGTTCTGCGGAATCCTATTGTAGTTGCCCATAAACTGAACCGATGCTGAGTTGATGGCACACTATTCTATAGGATGTTCTCCTGCACATAACTCGCAAACATATGCCACCTGCTATGGTTGTGCACCTGTCAGAGCATCCATTTTCTTTGATAAGGCTAAAATTTATGCCCCCAACACAGTTACCCCGTCTACCTCTAATACCCATCTACCTTGGGTTGTGTCATCCTTGCTGTGGGCCACTGGTAGTTATTAGCTTCCATTGTTTCAATTAACTCGTATGCCTCCTTATAGGTCTTAGCCATAAACGCTCCACCCGAATCTACATCTATGCTTGTCCTGAGATTCCTATTTAACCCGTTGTAGAACGTATTCATCAGCAGCCATTTAGGTAGTCCATGTAGTCCATGATGAGGGCACTTCCTGAACAATTCCTTGTACCATTCCCATGCCTCGTATAAAGACTCCTCATGCTGCTGCTCAAACATGGTGATCTAGTTTTTCATCTTTATAGTTTTGGCTGGTGGAAAGAACTTAGCCAGGAACTTCTCAGCGAGGTCATCCCAAGTAATTATCGATCCTAGCGGTAGAGAATGTAACCAACTCTTCGCCTTGTCTCGCAAGGTGAATGGGAATAAGCGAAGTCTGACTGTGTCATCTGACACCCCATTGTGTCTGAAGGTGTCACATATCTCCAAAAAGATGACCAAGTGTTCATTCGGATCGTCATTGGCTAATCCCCCAAATAGAGCTGAGCTCTGAATCATCTGAATTGTCCTAGGCTTAATATCAAAAGTATTTGCATCAATCGTCGCCCTGGTGATACTTGACTGAAGCTTAGTCACTTTCGGAGTAGCATAATCCCTCAACGCTTTTTGATCTTCTGCAGCCATTATTTCTTCTTTCTCAGAGTTCTCAAAGTTTTCCTTTGTGTCTTTAATCCACTTACTTAGCCTTTGAAACTGTTTCTCGATATCGTCCTCAAAAGGAAGTAAGTCTAGTTTCTTAGACCGAGTTTGCATAAACTAACTCAAAGAACCTGAAATAGAAAAGAACAAAAAAAAAGAAAAATTATTTAAGTAAAACTGGACTAATTAAACTTATATTGAAAAATATTTAAACCTATACTAAGTCCCCGGTAACGGCGCCAAAAATTTGTTGGTTAAAATCTAATTACGCTCACATGCAAGTGCACGTCGTCAACAAGTAATATAATGATAAGTTGAGTATTGTTCCCACAGAGAATAGTATGATATTATTCTAACAATTACCAGCTTTACATTAATCCAAATTTTATTAAACTATCCAAATCAATAATTATAACTATTAAAAACAAAAAATATAAAAATACCAAGCAATCAACACAACTAAAAACCTGTAATTTTAAGCAAATAATGGAGAATTAGACTTACAACTTCACTTTAAGTCTCACTCTGATTATTACACCTTAATTCAGTTCAATTCACTATCCCAATTTATTTATCAAGAACACTTACGTAGAACTAGCCATCTCTCGATGCACTAATACCCTATTAACTTAGATCCACAAATTAAATAGAATTAAGCCAAACACCCTAATCAACTAATTCACTATATCTATAAGTGAATTACAATCAAAGAAAGTTTAAGTTCAAGTTCTCTACCCGATTACATGCGATGTTAAGCATATCTCTACCCTAACATTCATCAAGATTCCATTCAATCACAGAATTCAAGAACACATGCTAAAGTGATTAAGTTTAGATTCATAAATCATCTCTCGAGTCCATACAGATCCACACATAACTTGTGATCAAGCAATTCATAAATTAAAACACAAATCACAATAGATAAACTAAATGGATAGATTATCAAACTGAAATTAAGGTTACATAATCATCGTTTAACCATAAAGATCCATCATAAGCCTAATAAGTAAATTAGTTCATCCCAAATAAAATAAAAACTAAAATCTTAAAAGAAATCATCATCCAAATCACAATAATTGAACTAAAGAAGTAGAATGAATAAAACCACCATTCTTCTTCTCTCCAACATGCAATTTTCGCGACTCTGACCTTCAAACCTTCCTCCAAAGCAATTTACTCAAATTAGGGCTCCAAATTGTTGATTGATTGTATGTTGTTAATCTCCCCTATGTTTTTTCTTAATCTCCTGCACACGACACATATTTAGTCCACAACTCGACGCCAATTCAAGTCCCAAACCATGCCAACTTCCTTCCTTCACGCCACTGCAGCATTACAATTGAAACAGGATTCTTGGTCTTGCCCCGTACCCCCGCCCCGGCAGGGGTTTTTCTTCTCTTGATGTCCGCCCCTGCGGGGTGTCCTTTTGTACTTGCCTAAGTACCTCCGCCCCGGCGGGGGGTTTGCTTGGCGGGGGGTCTTTTTGTAAAAGCCATATTTTGCTCCTTTATTTGCCAAGTTCCTCCACAAAACCACCTTTTAACCCACACATGCTACGCCACCACACCTAAACATAAAACAATAATAAACAAGTAAAACGAATCACAAATTTAAAGAATTAACACAGTTTAAGCTCGAATTAGAGGCCGATTCGTAGGAATAATCTCCACTCATCACCATTATGTCATCTCTCAGTTTAGTGTCTAGGATGGTGCAACATCTCATGTCAGAGGTGAGGGACACCTGCCATCTGCTTAGCCGCCTCCTTTTTTAAAGGTCGGACCCTCAACTCAGCCGCTAGAGACAGGATCTTTTGCCCTTGCTTCTCTGAGCCTCCTACATCAGAAGTTAGATCAAAGATATGAGAGGTAGAATAGACGGACGGATGCCATCGCTCAACAGCAAGACATAATGATGCAGTATCAGGCAGAGTTTACCACCACCGTAACTAGTATCTACTCATCTCATGGTGATGAGGATCATGATTCAATGCCTTATTAGTTTCCTCAGCCTCCAGTATTTCCTCCACATCCACCACCATCTCCTACTGCTGATGATGATGAGGATGGCGACGGAACTGAGTGATCAGACCCTCAGGGAAGCCCTCTCATATTGATTTATGTATGCTAAGCAATGAAGGCATTGTCCATTTCAAGTTCGGGGGTGTTTTAGTAGCTTTATTATAAACTTTTCTGTCTTATGCCATGTAGGATGCCATTAGCAGTACTTTACTATTTCTGCTTTATTTCTCTATTTTTAGCAGTATTTTGGGCTGCATGAATTTGTTTTGTATTGCAGTCATGGATTATATGCTTGGATTGCAGTTTATTATGTACGAATGCATATTTTCATCATGTGTTGGGTATGTAGGGATTATAGCCTTATTTGGGGCTTATTTTGTTCCGATTATATAGATTTCTATATGTAGATCATTCATGATAATATCCATTTTTTGTGTCATGCTATGGCTTTCATAAACCCTATTTTGAGCTGTTATTTTTTGCAAGGGTTTATATTCTTTATTTTAAGATAGTCTTTTGTATTTTTTTATTATGTCTAGTGATAAGCATGTTGGATTATGGCTATGTCAAATAGTCATGTGTCAGGCATGTATGAATGAGGGTTTTGTTTAATCGGTAGTTGAGACTGTTATTGATCTGTTTTTCTTAGCGAGCACTTGTCAGCTGTTATAGCTAGTACACTTCAGATTTAGTTTACAAGTTTATTGCTTTAGTAATGCATTATCTCTATCTAACACAAGTGATATACAAGGTAATTAAAGACTTAGACACTTATGTAAGTTCGGATTTTTTAATTTTGGCATGTTTCTATGCTATAAAAAATGAAAAGAAGAATAATAAGAACCTTAGTTGACTAAGCCTGATTATGTGGCCTTTGTTACTCGAGTCATTAAATCCTTAGGGGTGTTCTACACCTAGTGTCCTAAAGCCGACTGGTTTGGGAGTCACTGATCTAACACTCGTTACAAGGGTAACTCTGAATAGCCTAATGTAATTAGGCATTGCACGGTCATGCTAAAGGTTGTGAAAGATAAGGTATATAGAATAAGAGTCTAATTTCAAAGTACATAAAAATGACGAAAATGCCCCTGGACCAAATTGGCCAGGGGGTATGTTTGTGCACATATTTTGTCTTTTGCCGACTGAACATTTCCGACCAAAACAGCCACTATGGCTTGAAAAATCAATATTTTTTAGTGCTACCACTTGGATTTACTAGTTAACTTGCATATCTAGCACCTCTCTTTAACGGATCGAAAAAATAAGTTATAGATCTAAAACGGTAGACATCCAAAGTACATAAAAGTTAGGGTTTTCTAACCCTTAAGAAACTAGTTTTCATTTCTATGCTTTTAATCCAACTTTTGACACTCAAAAGGGTTAGATCTACACACAAAACACTTACTAACATGTAAATCTAAAGTTTTGGAGTTCAAAAACATCAAACCTATATTTTGGGTTAAACCATCAAAAGAAATGAAATCAAAGCTTGAGATTTATGGTTTATACCTTGATTTATAGCTACCATTCCTTGTTCTTCCACAAGATGAGATGAACTTTGGATCCTTGAAGATCAAACTTCTCTCTTTCATATCCCCTCTTTGGACCGAAAATCTCTCTCTCTCTCTCTCTCTCTCTCTCTCTCTCGCTCTCTATGTGTGTGTGTCTCTTTTCCTTTCTATTTTGCTTGCTAAGTTGTAAATGAGGAGAAAGAGAAAGAAAATAGGTTTTCTAATTGTTTGGGAAAAATATAGATATATTATATGTATGCATACATTTTGCCCAACATTCCACTCTCGTAATCTCTCTTACATAACTTGTAATCTTTAACAAAAGTGTTGGTAAATGAAAATATGACACCTATGGAGAGTTGTTAGGAGTTAGTAAACTAAATCATTACATACATGCACCTCCTTTTTCCTTCCTCTTGGGTCAAATTTTTTTGGCCCTATTCTCCCAATTTGGTTTAATTTTTTTATTGCTTTATTTACTTAATTACATGTCCAAAAAGTCTCTTAACAATTGGGCTAAAACTTGGGCTTTAAATTTAATTCTCTTGGGCTTCTTAAACAATTACTTGGACCATGGAAATTAATATAGTCCAATATTTTAAATTTTATCCTACCCTAATCAATTAATTAGGGTTTCCATTCACTAATTTGTAATTTAAATCCTTACTCATGTATATTTAATTTCTTAACCAAATGAGACTTGCTTTAATAAATAATAAATTGAGATAATAAAATTAATCTCTTAGGCTAGTATAAATTTTAAATACTAACATTCTTCCATATTATAACCCTTAGGTTATTTAATTTACATACCTAATATATAATAATAGTTTACATTAATTTAGTAAATTGAGATAAAAAAATAAATCTCTTAGATTAGGTTACTAGTATATAATTAAAATACTAGGACCACTAAATAAAGATAACCCTTTAGGTTATTTAATTCAAATACCTAATTTATAACATTAGGCTACAAAGCTTTCTTTAATTCTCTTTATATAAAGAATAAATATATATACATATTTACAATATATGTATTTACTCAATCTCACACATGTCCCACATAAGTCATCATGTATTTATCCTTATCATTCTTCTTGCTAATATATATATATATATATATATATATATATATATATATATATATATATATATACACACACACACACATTTTCTTTAAACTTATAACATCTCTTCACTTGAAATTTATTTCCTTAATAAAAAAAATCACATACATAATCTCTTTCTTTCTTTTCAAAACTTCTATCATTCTCATTTAATTTCTTTACATTGCTTAAAAATTCTAATCAAACCATATCTGTTCTTAAAAAATTTTAATTAATCATTTAATTCTCATCTAGGTTTTATTTTTTAGCCTTTATTTTAATCATTCAAGATGTTATAAATTTTTGGGTTGTCACATTCTTCCCCCTTATAAGGATTCTGTCCCCGAAATCACTATTGCACCAAAAGTACATATATCTAACCCCTTCTTCTAAAAATTTCGTTCTCAAAATTACAGCCTATTATTCTCTACTTCTTCTATTTAGCAAAAATAGGTTTTCAATTTAACCTTTATCTGATTTCATTCTCAATTAATGAGTACATACTACTCCCTTCTATGAGGATCTCCTCTCTCATCACATTCTTCCATAACTTCTCTCTAAGGAGTTAAAACTTTTCATATTATGTTGAGTGGTCATATAGACCATGAACACATAGTTTGAACGGTATTCACACCGCAAAACGATAACTACTGAGTATGTTTACAATCACAAATATGGTAAACTACTCTGCTAGTACGTTAGTTGGTCAGCCTATTATACGCTTAAGTCATGCACAACGTATCAATCTTATTTAGCGACTATTTGCGCTACAAGATTGGATTATTTTATCTAATCGGGGTTGTTCACCTCAGACTTAGCATAAGAGTCTGTACCAAAATAATTTGGTTCGGGATAAATTCTCAAAGTGATACTTCAATTTTCATAAATATTTGTCTAGCTGAATCAAATAGCTTAGAGGTATACTAATAATTCAAACATCAATCGAAACATGTGTCTAGCCAAATTTAATTAGAAATAAATTATCTTTTAAAATTCTGAAAATTATTTTATGACGTCATGATACCGTACTGTATTTACAATTCGTTTAAGAATTTCGTCATTTTGTGACTTTGTCATACTACAACATACCATAGTGGGCTTACGATCCTTAGATCACATCCAACACTAGGTAAGACTGCATTGATAACTCCATCATTTTTATCATCTATGCACCATGTTCAATGATGCATTAATGATATAAAAAATACATTTTGATATTTTGTAAGACCCCGAATTTTATAAAAAATACATTTTGATATTTTGATAAAAGATTAAAGTTAAGGGTGATATGTTAAAATTTTTGCAAAGTATGTAAGTTGTTATATAATATTTGATTAGTCGGGGAATATTCATTTTAACAGGGACAATTCGTACGACGGCACAATCATTGGTGGACCACACAACGGAAGTATTATCGTAGTTAGAAAATGACAGAATTATCATTTTACAAAAATAACGGCTAAAGTGTTACCGTTGAAACTGTTGAACTACTCAGTAGTAAAAGTACAGTAATACGCGTGGTTGCATAGTAGCACACAGTATTGATTATTGATGCTTACGTGATAAGTCACTCAGTTATATTTCATTTTTGCTACAGTAATTACTGCATTATATCACTCATATTATTGATTCAATTTTTGCCACAGTATCATCTGCATAATATGATATATTATTAAATTAATTATTGAGACGGCAAATGTGACATCCCGAATTTTTAAGAATTAATAAATGAGAATTTAATAAATAAAATTCTTATTTAAAGATGTTTAAGTACGAGTATGTATATGTGTGTGATATATTATGAAATATGTGAATTGGTGTGAAAGGAATTTAAATATTATTTTAATATTTATTGAAGTAAATAAATATTTTAATTGAATTATTTGTTGAGATTATGTGATTAATATGGAGTAATGTAATTAAATGTATTATATTAATTAAATGATTATTTAATATTTAATTAATATGTAATGATTTTATGTTATAGTTTTAATTTAATTGAGATAATGTACCGATGTAGTAATTGTTACATGAAGTTAAAATTAGCGAGTAATTATAATGTGACAATTTTATGTGATTAATCGATGTTAAACTTTTAAATAATTAAATTAATGTTAAGATTTAATTAATTAAAGGATAACATTAAGAATATGTGTTAAAGGATCTATTAAAAGATTTAAAAGAGTTTTTAAATCCGTTTTCCCAAATAAGGCCTTACTTTTGTTTTAAACCTGTTTTATCCAAACAAGACCTTAACTATTAAAATATAATTTTAAAATAATATGGTTTTGCCAAACAAGCCTTAGGGCTTTTAGATTTTTAATTTTGTAACTTATATATTAAATTGATAATTAGTATATGTAATTATATTGGGAGTTACATATTCTATAATTATATATTTTATATGTATATTGTATATACACTAAGTTATGTTAGTTTTTTAAACCTAAGTCTAAACTAAGAACAATAGAGAGAGAAAGGGGGTTACAAATTTTGGTAGTTATAGGGAGTCTAGGAGGGGTCTTGGATCTTCATACAACTTAAAATCACAAGCTACTTTGAAGGATCAAGAAGGCTTGCAAGAAGAAAAAGGTAAAAAATTGAAAGTTTTTAATTTTTGTTCTCTTTTTTGTTAGATCTTTATGAACCAAGCAAATTTTATTTTGGATCATTAAAAACTCATGATTTATATGAGTATTGGTATTTTATATGTGTATCAAAGTATTTTTGAAATCAAAAGTTAGATCCAAAGTGAGAAAATCAAGTTGTGTACCAAAAGGTTTAAGAAAAAGCTTTCCTTTGTATGCTATATATAATTTTATGTTAGATTCTTTGGGTTCATGTGATTAAAGGTTTAAAACATGTTAGCATGCTAGATACATGAGTTAAGAGCAAAATCCCTTTGGAATCACTCAAATATGTTAAGAAATGAACAAGTTATGAATTAAATCCCTAACTACCCTAACTGCTGAACACAAGCTACTGATTAGTCATTTTTGTCCATTTTTCCAGGACCAAAATAGAACTAAAATGGATGTATGATACATGGAAACTGTAGTTCGGGAAAATACGAATCCAACGATACCTATTGGACCTAAATCTGATTTGTAGATTTTGTTTTATAAGCGTTTCCGTTAAGGACCCCAAATCTGGAAAATGAACCAACTGTTGAAGAAAACCTTGCTGACCAGTCACTTTGGGCCTGATTTTTGGGACCTAGACAGATTGGAATTTAGTGTTTGATAATTGAAAACTGTAGTTCAAGAAGATACGGATCCAAAGAGTTTGATTGGGCCTCAATCGGAGTTGTGGATCTCGTAATACAAGCGTTTCTGTAAAAGACTCCAAAACTGAAAATGTTTACAAGGCATGTAATGGTCAGTCGGTAGTGGCCTATTTTCAGGGTGCTATACTAGTCCAAATGGAACATTTCTTGAGCCTAAAACGTAGATCGGGAAGTCACGGTTTTAACGATACCAAGTGGGCCCAAATCGGACTTGTAGATTACCGTCTACAAGTGTTTCTGTGGAGGACCCTAACTTGAAACGAAAATTATAGAATAAATAGAAAATAAATATTAGAAATTCATAATAAATTTGTAAAAATTATTTTAAAGCCTAAAAATGGGTTTTTAATAATTTGGAATACATTTCATTAATATTTTAATATTTTTAAATATTAATGATAGTTAATTTATTTAATTATTTTATTAAATAAATTACTTAAAAATGATTTTAATACTTTAAAAATCATTTGAAATTATATTAAAGTGTAAGGGAATATTTTAAGTTATTTTTAATGACTTTTAATATTTGGTGATGAATTTCATTAATAAATTAATATTAATGATAATGGATTTATTTAATAAATATATTAAATAAATGATGGAAAATTAGAATTAATGTTTTAAAAATCATATAAAAAATGATTTAAGGGTTAGAAAAATATTTTAAGTTATAAAATATAACTTTTGATATTTTGTCATGAAAACGTTAATATTTTAATATTAATGACAATTATCGGATAATTGATTTAACTGTTTAAAAATTATATAAATATGATTTTATGGTATTAAAAATACTTTAAAATATTATAATATTATGACATGTATTTCATTAATATTTGATATGAAATAAATATTAATGATAATAGAATTAAGTAGTATTTAATTCATATTTATATGATATTAATGATTGATAAATCATGATAAATGATAATAATTATCTAAAAATTATTATAAGTCATTAAAAAATATTTTGACTGAAAATGAAATTATTTAAGGTAAATGTAAAGCATTTAGGCAAAGTCTTGTGGAAATTAGACTAATGAATTATCCAACTAGACCGTCGGGATGTCAGAAATTGTACCGAATTCAACTCAAACTGAAATAGTTTGATTTGATACCGAATTTTAGGTATTTTATAGGCTGATAGAATTATGTGATAATTTGTTAGGTTATATTATAACTGTATTTAATAGTACTATGCTGTGGTGATATTATTCTAATATTTGGAGATCGATATTATCTATATTAGGTCTTCAGACAAAGCGATATAGGTTGCGTAACGGTAATCAATGGTACATGCAAGTTCTCTAACTCGATCTCGAGTTGATATTTTTGAAATATTCTTGGGATTAATCATTACTGATTATACCATGTCTATGAATTATTGATTTGCACTCTGTGCACATTGCATGTATTCATCAGGTATGAAAGGCTGATGACCTTTATTACCATTTGGTCTAGTTGATTTATTCATGTTCATTATTCGTTCAGCTATGAAAATTTATTCATGCTCTTTCACAATGTATATATTGTAGAAAGTTAGCCAGCTTATTGTTCAATTCTTTAAATCATGATATATCCTTAATTGAACTTATACTTGCTGGGAAAAATTGTTGCTCACCCTTGCTATATCATGATAAACATTACAGATTAGGAAGAATACGTCGAATACAGGAAAAGTCAAAGACAAGTCAACTTTGGATTATATGTCCAGTTAAATTTGTAACAATAATGTATGATAATTACTTTGTATGTCTGATAGGATATTGATTTAGGTATTATATGAAGGTTCTGGACATTGGGAATAGTGTGTAATGTTTAATGTATAAACAGTTTATGTTTATATCTTTCATAATAGACATAGAATGTACACTTGATTCGTGGTGATTTGGGACCCGAATCTGGGGGCATTACAACAAAGTTGTTCATATTATTATTTATAATATTGACAATGTCAAGAAGTTCTGTCAAGGAGAGGTTAGATAATCTAATTGCGCGCCAATAGGTATAAATCCTTATCGAAAAGCCCCTTCTTTCCTGGGAACGACCTGATTGTTAAATATTGTGAATTATAATATTAATGATAAATAAGTTCGTGTTGATTAAAGATGAAATTGATAGTTCTATTGTGTTAGAATTATTACTGTTAGTAAAAATCGACAGTTATTTCGATAATAATTGATGTCTGGAGGTTATATTGACCAATCGGGTAATTAACCGGATAAATGAGCTACTAATTGCTATTATTCACATGCTTATAACTATTTGTTCACATATGTGTACTATTGATTCGCATTCTTGTACTATTAGAGGAGTTGGTGAAAGATTGATAATACTTGCATGACAAAGTTTAAAATGGAGGTATTATACTGTAATTAGTTTTTTCACATTATTATACTGTTTAGTCACATGAATGAACTATTAATTCACATGATTTACTATTAGGAGAGGTGGTGCAAGTTTGATAATACTTGAAGGACTAAATTAAGAATGAAGAAAAAGATGAAGGTATTGTACTGCAATATTTCGAGGCCAAAATGTGCAATTATTGAAATTATATTTTCCTATAAATAGAAGCTCATTCTTCCTTCATTCTCACCAATTCACTAAGTCTCACAAGAGCAATTATTATAAAAAGAAATTATAGAGAGAAAGGAGAAGAGAAGTCTGCTACCTCACTATTCCAGTTTTCTTCTAAGGTAAGGGGTATTATTTCTTTCGTATTCATGAAGAGAGCTTTTGTTATTCCATTCTTTATTATTATGTTAGAATAACCTGTCTATGCGAAGTACCGCATACATGGTGAATTTCTTCTGTTATTCCATTCTTTATTATTATGTTAGAATAACTTGTCTATGCGAAGTACCACATACATGGTGAAATTTTTCTGTTATTCCATTCTTTATTATTCTGTTGAAATATCCTCTCTGCGCGGATTACGTATGACCTGGTTCTATTATTTATTATTCTGTTGGGAATAACCTGTCTGTGCGGTCTATCACATGCCTGGTGAATTCTTTTGTTATTCTATTCTTTATTATTCAGTTGCAAATGATCTGTCTACGTGGATTACCGCGTGGCAGATGAAAATCCGTTTGTAGTTTCGTATATTCTATTATACCCGTATGAGATATCATTTCTTTTGTACTCGTCATGGAATATCATTTTATTTGGTATTTTTCTTTTACAAGATACTATTCACAGGTTACTATTCACTCAGTTACTATTCACTCTAGTATTATTCACTCGGGTATTCGGGATACTTTTCATGTTAGAGTACTATTCACGAGTTACTATTCACAGGTTACTATTCACCTAAATTACAATTTACCCAAAAATTATTCACTCGGGTATTTGAGATACTTTTCATGTCGGGGTACTATTCGCGAGGTACTATTCTCGAAGTACTATTCACGGGGTACTATTTACCCAAAAAATATTTTTTTTTTCTATCCAAATTATTTTTGGTACATGAATATTATTCTTGAATTATACTCTACAAAGCAGTATCATGTTGACAATTTGGACGTTATTGATTTTTGGATAAATTAAATTATAAATCTTTAAAATTTATCCTTGAACTTGTTTTATTGAATTATTATTTCATTGTCATCATCCTTGTGCTTATATTGTCATGAAAGTCATCTTTGGCTTACGTGCAGAGATGGACTTGGTATGATTATGACCAGGGATTATTCGGTATAATCATGACCGTAATGTGACGAATGATGTGGTGAAAGTCCTCATTGGTCTGTAGTTCATTGATGGACATTTGTTGGTATGATTATGACTAGGGATTTTTTGGTATAATCATGACCATTGATGTTTACATGAATATCTTTGGCTGTGGTGCAGGGATGATTTGATTTTATTTATTAAGATGAGTCTCAGCGATAAAGTTGATGAAAAACTTCTTAAATCATAGAAGATAGTAGATATTATGCTCTACTTGACTCTTCTAATAGATTGCTTATTCCGCTGCAGTTGTTAATCTAAAACTTGTTGTCTATTGTATTCTATCAGTTGTTATAATGTTGAAGGCTAAAGATAATTTATTCTGCATTATCTTAGTTATAATATTTCTTAGTGGGCTAGTTGAGCTCACCCTTTCTTTCATTGTTCTCTTCAGGAAATAAGAATATAGCTGGGACGAGTCGGGGAATTAAGTGATGATCCAGTATAAGTGACTTTAGTAGTCCTCACTATTCTATGGAATAAGTGTGATAATAATTGTAATGAGGACTCCATTGAGTGTGGATATTTTCTAGAGGGCAATATTCTTGTTTAAACTCTCAGCTATATTATGTAGTATTGTACACGACAGTTGTATAATTAAGTTTGTATTTGATTTATGTACCATGTATTTGGCGACTCAAGATGGGTGATGTATACCTGTTTTGGGGGCGTCACAGTTGGTATCAAAGCTTAGGGATATGATCCCTTCCTGAGATGTGAGATAAGAACTAGGAGGGAAGAGATGGGGAATTCCTTCGCTAGTATAACCTACCTATGTTTATTTGGTATTTAATTGGTTGGTCAGAGTATAAGGATAATATGTGATATGTCAATTAACCCTTGTTTTGTGACAGTATTTGAGAATGACATCAAAAAATTTTGAGATGTACAATGGAGGAAAACAATATGACCGTGTCGTAATACGAGGCTAAATTTGCAGAGTTATCCCGGTTTGCATCCCATTTGGTTGATAATGAGGAGCGAATGATGCGAATGTTTCTAAGAGGTTTGAAACCCGATATACGTCAATACCTCATTTCTCACAAACTTTGTTTATATTCAGATGTTGTGAATAGGGCTCAGTTATTGGAGCGCAATAATGAGTCAGCACAACCAAAAGGTAACGACTAACAACACGATAATAATCGTACCGGTGGCAACGGCCATCGGAACAATGATAACCATCGTGGGGGAAATTATCATGCCAAGAATGGTAACCACTTCGGTGGCAACCATGGCCAAGATAATAGGAGTGGAAATTTCAAGAAGAGAAGGTTCAACAACGATGGAAAGATAACAACACCAACACTCGTTTTTAAGGAAGGAGAATAACCACTAATTGTATGCTTCAAATGCGGAGGGGAGGGACATATCAGTCCAAACTGCATGTGTAGTCCAAAGCATGTTATAATTGTGGAAAAGAAGGTCACCTAGCCCGATTTTGTCGTGCATCAAAGTCAAGTCCAGCTGGGACGGTGGCACCAAAGGCGGATACGGACAAAACAAAGTCAGTGGTTTCAGGGAGAGCATTTTTTGTGACTTCTCAAAAAGTGAGTAACCCGAACGAAGTTAGCACGTGTTAGTTAATTATAAATTCTTACGAAGTCTATACCTTATTAGATACCGGTTCAACCCATTTTTTTATCTCTCTTGCTTGCGCTCAACATTTAAATTTGACTCCAGAGAAATTAGACTTTGACTTATCGGTTGAAACTCCGTTAGGGAAACCTTCATTACATGTGCTATCCAAGTCTTAGATGAGAGTCACAGTTTTGAATGATATTTCTATTGTTAATAAATTTCCTGACGTATTCTTAAAGACTTCTTAGCCTACCCGTAGAGCGTGAAATCGAATTTTGTATTGACCCCAGTACAAAACCCATTTCTTAAACCCTCAAATATTTCTTTACCTAAAACGATCATATAATGTGCCATAGACGTTGGCTCGAGCTGTTGAAGATTACGACCATACCATTCAAAATCATTGTGGAAGAGCGAACGTGGTAGCTGACGCATTGAGTAGAAGATCGTATACGTTTAGGAGTGCGATGTTGTTAACACAAATACCCATTTCGTATAAGTTACAAATGATGAAGATAGAGTTAAAGACTCTAGGAACCCACGTGGTGATATTAAATATACGAGTAGAATCGACTTTAATCGATAAAGTTAAAGTTGTTCAATCTACAGACCTGGAGCTGATGAATGTGAAGAAGAAGGTTCAAGAAGGCGTTATTCTAGAAGTAAGAGTCGATGAAGAGAGAAAATCTCAACCCTTGATTTTATTGGTCTATTTGAAATCATCGATCGAGAAGAAACTGTGGCCTATAGACTTGCTTTACCGCCAAGTATGTCACGTGTTCATAACATTTTTTTTACATATTGATATTACGTAAATATGTGGACAACCCGAACCACATTATTGAATTAGAAATAGAAGAGATAGCAGAAGATTTAACGTATGAGGAGATACGTGTTAAAATCTTGGATAAGAAGGATCATATTCGACACTCAAAGGTTATACCTCAAGAGTCAGAATCTGAAATGAAGTCAAGGTATCCTCATCTCTTCGGCATACCAGGTACGTACGTAAATTTCGAGGGCGAAATTTCATAAGGAGGGGGGGTTGTAAGACCCCGAATTTTATGAAATGAAAGTATTCAATTTTTTTATAATTGTTATTTTACTTCGTAAATGGTTAAATTGATAAAAGGCTAAAGTTAAGGGTGATATGTTAAAATTTTTGTAAAGTATACAAGTTGTTATATAATATTTAATTGGTCGGAGAATATTCGTTTTAACAGGAAATATTCGTACGACGGCACAATCAATGGAAGTATTGTCGTAGTTAGAAAACGACAGAATTATCATTTTATAAAAATAACGGCGAAAATGTTACCGTTAAAACTGTTGAACTACTCGGTAGTAAAAATATAGTAATACGTGTGATTTCATAGTAGCACACTGTATTGATTATTGATGCTTACGTGATAAGTCACTCAATTATATTCAATTATTATTACAGTAATTGCTGCATCATGTCTCTCATATTATTGATTCAATTATTGTCACAGTATCATCTACATAATATGATATATTATTAAATCAATAATTGAGACGACAAAGTTATTCATATTATTATTTGCAATATTGACAATGTCTAGAAGTTCTGTCAAGGAGAGGTTAGATAATCTAATTGCGCGCCAATAGGGAGAAATCTTTATCGGAAAGCCCCCTCTTTCCTGGGAACGACCTGGTTGTTAAATATTGTGAATTATAATATTAATGATGAATAAGTTCATGTTGATTAAAGATGAAATTGATAGTTCCATTGTGTTGAAATTATTAGTGTTAGTAAAAATCAACATTTATTTCGATAATAATTGATGTCTGGAGGTTATATTGACCAATCGGGTAATTAACCGGATAAATGAGCAATTAATTTGCTATTATTCACATGCTGATAACTATTTGTTCACATGTGTGTACTATTGATTCACATTCTTGTACTATTATGGGAGTTAGTGCAAGATTGATAATACTTGCATGACTAAGTTAAAAATTGAGGTACTATACTGTAATTAGTTTTTTCACATGATTATACTATTGAGTCACATGAATGAACTATTAATTCACATGATTTACTATTAGGGGGGGGTGGTGCAAGTTTGATAATACTTGCAGGACTAAATTAAAAATGAAGAAAAAGAGGAAGGTATTGTACTGTAATATTTCGAGCCCCAAAATGTGTAATTATTAAAACTATATTTTTCTATAAATAAAAGCTCATTCTTACTTCATTCTCACTAATTCACTAAGTCTCACAAGAGCAATTATTATAAAGGGAAATTATGGAGAGAAATGAGAAGAGAAGTCTGCTACCTCACAATTCCAGTTTTCTTCTAAGGTAAGGGGTATTATTTCTTTCGTATTCATGAAGAGAGCTTCTGTAACTCCATTCTTTATTATTATGTTGGAATAACCTGTCTATGCGAAGTACCGCATACATGGTGAAATTTTTCTGTTATTCCATTCTTTATTATTATGTTGGAATAACTTGTCTATGCGAAGTACCGCATACATGGTGAAATTCTTCTGTTATTCCATTATTTATTATTCTATTGGAATATTATGTCTGTGCGGATTACGCATGACCTGGTTCCATTCTTTATTATTCTGTTGGAATATCCTGTCTATGCGTATTACGCATGACCTGGTTCCATTATTTATTATTCTGTTGGGAATAACCTGTATGTGCGGTCTATCGCATGCCTGGTGAATTCTTTTGTTATTTCATTCTTTATTATTCTGTTGGAAATGATCTGTCTACGTGGATTACCGCATGGCGGATGAAAATCCATTTGCAGTTTCGTATATTCTATTATACTCGTATGAGATATCATTTCTTTTATACTCGTTATGGAATATCATTTTCTTTAGTATTTTTCTTTTACGAGTTACTATTCACGGGTTACTATTCACCCATTTACTATTCACTCTTGTATTATTCACTCGGGTATCCGGGGCACTTTTCGTGTCGGAGTACTATTCACGAGTTACTATTCACCTGAATATTATTCACTCGGGTATTTGGGGTACTTTTCATGTCGGGGTACTATTCTCGAGGTACTATTCTTGAAGTACTATTCACGGGGTACTATTTATCCGAAAATTATATTTCTTTTCTGTCCAAATTATTTTTGGTACATGAATATTATTCTTGAATTTTACTCTACAAAGCAGTATCGTGTTGACAATTTGGACGTTATTAATTTCTGAATAAATTAAATTATAAATCTTTAAAATTTATCCTTGAACTTGTTTTACACGACAGTTGTATAATTAAGTTTGTATTTGATTTATGTATCATGTATCTGGCGACTCAAGATGGGTGATGTATTCCTGTTTTGGGGGCGTCACATATTTTTCAAATCATTCGTCTAGTCGAAACAATTAGCATAGACATATAAATAATAGAACTTTTAAAACTCCTTGGTTCAGTAATCTGACCCAATATTTTTTTTGAAAATGCTTTTATCAGCACAATGTCAATAAATTCAAAATCTATCATAGCTAGAAGATTTGGAATACATATGCTTCCTCTATCAATCTCCAATTTTCTCCCATGCTTCATTGCTTAATAATTTTATCTATGTCTATCATCCTTAAAATTTACTACACTAAAAATCCTTAATTCTCCATCCACAATTTTTCTATACCCCAGTATAGTTCATCAAAATTACCACACGTAATGAGTTCAGGAACTTTTCATAATAATATGAGTTTAGGAACTTTTCATAGCAATACGTAGTCCAAGAACCAATCAGGGACTGTCCATACGCTTAGGGGTTTAAAAACATACCATACAATTATGAGTCACAAACTTACCATAAGTATAAGTTTTAAGAACTCGCATCTAACCATATATTCTCTACCTATCCGTTATACACATGAGAAAAGAATCACCTTCACAACATTCATATAGCGAATAATGCGACACCGGGTTCCAATGATTATCAATGTAAGCTAAGTGGCTGTCGAACCAAACACAATCCCCTGCCCATATAAGGAATTGGTCAACTCGGGCACTAATCAATATCGGAAGTTAAGAGGTTGTTAAACCAAGGACAAATCCCCTACCCATATAAGGAATTGTTCAACTCAACAACTATATCAATATATGAAGCTAAGTGGTTCTCAAACCAAACACAAATTCCCCGCCCTTACAAGGAATCATACAACTTAGCTACTAACATGAGTCCTCAATTGAAATCCCATACAATTCTAACTTCCTCACCATCAAAAACTCTTTCCTTAGTTTACATAGTACAATTTCATAGTACATGTGACGCCCCCAAAATAGGTCCACACAACCCATTCTGAGTCGCCAAATACATGGTACAGAAAATAACTACAAACTTCATTATTACAATTGTCGTGCAAAATACGATAAAACATATACTATGAGTTTTAATATAAATATATGTAACTCTCATGGTGCCTCGACCACACCACCTTACAATGGTACATTACATAAAGGTACAACCAATAATTGTTATAGAAATTAAAATCTTTAAAAAATGGTCAATGAAACCTTCGTACATGGGAGGCCATGCATCTAAGTTATAATAGATAACATATGACTTAAGAATAATCCTTAGTTGACCCAATAGACCCCAAAGAAAAATGAGAAGATTACTATCATGTCCTTTCCAATGGTGAGTCTTCTCTTGCCATATAATTATCTCCATTGTCTCTAATTGAGAATTATATTTCAACCAAACTCTAAGATTATATAGGTAGTGCTCATAGATATAATCAGTAAGTGGATGTGCACAACCCTGCCTTATGATAACACGAAGTCGTATGTCATTAGACATCTTGTATGATAGTGGCAAAACACTCTTCCAAAGTTGGGTTCACCTCACCTTATTCGGTTCACCAAAATCAACGGTTAAATGACATATAAAACACGACACACTTATCTAAAATTCTCAATAAAATTATTTTTATACTATTTTAGGGGAAACCTAAACAGCTATAGACCATCGATCTATTCCCCTATTACCCCCGCTCGACCCAGCTACACACTTATTACCTGAAAGGAATTGTAAAGCAAAAGGGTGAGCACAACTAGCCTAGTAAAGAATATCATGACTAAAGATAATTAAATTATCAATAGCCTTCGTCAGTAATAAATCAGAGATTTAGAACATATGGTAGATGATAAAACTTTCCAACCATAGTTGCAACGAAACGAATAATCCATTAGAAGAGTCAAATAGACCATAAAGTCTATTATCTTCTCCATGTTAAAAGTCCACCAACAATGTTTTATCCCTGTAACATCAATCAACAATTCATATCTATATTCCCGTGAATAACTCATAATCATAATTGTGGTTCTAAATTCCTCTTCGTATCCAGGACGAAGATAATTTTCATCACTTGTTTTTACCTGAAACATCAAAGATCATGGTTATACCAAATCATAGTTTATGTTCATAATCATACTAATAAATTCATCTTTGCACTACGGGCCAAAAATATTCATCAACAGTTCATCTTTGTACTACAGACCAAAGATATTCAACAACAGGTCATCCTTGTACTACACGAGCTAAAGATATTCAACAACATGACATCTTTGCACTACAGACCAAAAACATTCAACAATAAGTCATCTTAGCACTATAGGCCAAAGATATTCAGCAACAAGTCATCTTTGCACTACAGACCAAAGATATTAATATCTCAAAGAAATATATAATCATTTCAGAATCAATTCACCTTTCCACTTAAGCTAAAGATATTCAATTGTAAATTTAATGGTCATGATCATACCAATAATCTACCTATCTTTACACTCAAGTCAAAGAAAAATTTCGTCACCAAGATTATAAAAATGTTATATATGATAGTAAAAACAATATGATCAAAACATGGATTTAATTTCAAGTGTAAGATTCATAAAATAACGATAATTTGGTCAGAAAAAGAAATTAATTTTGTCGTGCATAGTACCCCGTGCATAGCACCCCGTATTCATAAATAGTACCGTGTACGTAAATAGTGACGTATACGTAAATAGTGCCATATACGAGAATAGTGTCGTATACGTGAATAGTGTCGTATACATGAATAGTACCGTATATGTGAATAGTAATCCCAACATGAAAAAGATAAAGTTTCACAATAAAATTCATATCAATATTTTGATATAATGATATTCAAAGAAATAACATCATTTACTTGAAATAACATCCCTTACCTCAAAAGAATAACACTTCTGAATGGAATATCTAATATAATACTGAAAGAAACTTGCACTGTATAGCAACACTCAAGATATCTAAATACTCACAAAAATACGCTCGATATTATAGAGAGAGAAACTTCTGATTCTGGTGTAATTTTCAATTCTAACCTCAGCGCCTTATTTATAAGAAAATGCTTAAAACACCAAAGTAGAAAATTTAATAAAATATTAATAATTTTTTTCTTACGCACAGCACATCACAATCTCAGCACTCCACAAGTGGGGCCTACCAAATTCTACAAAATTAAGAGGTAAAAAGGACTAGTGGGTCCTACCCCTTGTTTTTAATTTAAAAAATATTCAAAAACTTCAATAATTCATAATAAATAGCCCTTTTAGCAGGAAAATACGAATTTTATGTCCATTCTATAGAAAATTTAATTCTCTACAACTTTGTAGAAAAAAAGTTTTTCCAAGTTTCGAACGAAAAATGACCAAAATTTGCATACGGACGAACTTGTAGGCTATAATCAAATTTCAGTAAAAAAAGGGCCCACCAACATATTTAACATGTTTTTTGTAACAACAATACTCCGGACCCAATTTGCTCTCTTTCTCCTCATTTATTCATATATCGTCCATTCATTGTAAAAATATCACCGTTATTATATTATTATATTATTACATCATACATTTATTATGTAATATTACAATAATATATTTGAATGAATTATTTTATCAAAGAAGATAAAATATCAACTCTTAATAATTGTCTCTTTAAAAATTTCTCCATTAAATAAATATTTTCTTATCATTTTTATCAATAATTAATTATTCATAAATAATATTACTGAATCACAATAATGACAACTAGGTTATTTCCAGGAAAGATGGGGCTTTCCGATAAGGATTTCTCCTTACTAGCGCGCAATTATGTGACCAAACCCCTTTTCTAGACAGAACTTTCTTAGACATTGTCAATACTGCTATCTAATAATATTATTCAAATAATATGAATTATTTATCTGATAATGGGAAATACTGTGCAGTGACAATTATTGAATTAACAATAATCTAAAAATATTGTGCAATACTGTGTGCTACTATGCAACAACGAATATTACATTACTTTACACACCGGGTATTCCAACAATTTTAACAGTAACCATTACGCCGTTATTATTAAAAAAACTTATTCGTGTCATTTTCTTCATCCGACAGTTTTTCGTTATGGGCCCCACAAATAGTTGCGCCATCGTACGAATATTCCCTGACAATAAGAATATTCAACGACCAAACGAATATTTCCCGACAACAATGAATATTTTATAACCACTTGCTTATTTTGTAAACTTTACATATATCACCCTTAACTTTAACTTTTTATCAATTTAACCATTTATCAATTTAATCATTTACTAAATAATAATTATAAGAAAATTTTCATACTTCTATTTCATACAATTCGGGGTCTTACAGCACAACTTTCGTACAGCAATTCTGCTATAAAGTTTTCAATCATTCGATTGATCCTCTATCCCTCTATGACCTCATCAAATCACGTTGTGATCTCTTCTTATAATCGTGTTATATTATGATTCTTTTCTATCTTATGATCATTTTATTTTACGATTTTCTTATCTTTAATCATATTATATTATGATTTTCTTTATGCTTTTAGTCTTATAGACTCTAACTATTCATTATTACTTTTCATCTTCATTATCAGAGTTGGGTAAATCTAGATTCTTATCTTTATAACTTTTCAAGATTCTTCTTTTAATCTTATTTATCTTCTCCTTTACTTAATAATAAATTTCCCAAATTCATACCTTAGCACTTTAAACTCTATTTGAGTTTATTCCTTATCCTCATCTCTGCGGTTATAGCCTAGGGTACCCCTACCTAAGGTTTATAACCTATAACTTTGATACCAACTGTAGTGCCCCAAAATCTGAGACCTTCAAACCTCGTATTTGGTGCGTCACAGTACAACATCTTCTTACACATTCTTTAACTAATGCAGAATATATATAAACATACATTGTTCATTTCAAATGATTCTAAAACATTTCTCCAAGGTCTATAACCTAAACTCATTACATACCTTAAACTATTAAAAAGATTTACATAATCAGCATATTTAAGGTAACATAATAGTTAATCGCATAATAAGCTATTCTTGGAATTTATCATTGTCTCTGTCTTTCTTCGAACCTTCGTCTTAATCTAAAAATATTATCATGTTATAGCAAGAGTGAGCAACTACTTTTCTCAATGAGTTTAAATATAGGAAAGATATATTACGATTGAAAAGGAATAAGCTTTCAAATTTTCAACAATGTAATATAATTATGAAAGAGCATGAATCAATTTCAATGATTGAATGACTGAATCAATATAGCGGAGTGGTCAACAATGACCATGAACAAATTTAATTGAACCTTATGGTAATTAAGGTGATCGGCCTTTCATACCTGATGAGCATATGCAACATACACTAAGTACGAATCAATAATCATAGATGTGGAATAATCAACAATAATTATCCACTAAGATTCTTTGAAATAATAACTCGAGTTTGAGTTAGGGAACTTGCATGTACCGTCGATTACTGCTACGTAATCTAGTTAAATCTCTTTTTTATAAAGACCTATCATTGTTAAGATTGATCTTTCAATCAGTATATCATATTACACCTCATAATACTACCACTTATAAGCAAATTTGCTAACACTTAACCACATAATCAAATATTAGATAACACCTTACAATATCAGTATTATTATCGTCCTCTGATAATTTTTCGATTACTTTATCATAGATATTATGATTTAACACTTAATCTTTCATTTTATAAATTCTTCTTTATAATCCAGTAAGTCGTATACTAATACAACAACCTAAATTATTCAAACAACTTGTTGTTTCCTAACACAGCAAAACTGGCATAACTAATCCAGCAACCTGGATTCAAAATTAAATTTTAATTCAGTAAACTGTTTTCCAATCTAGCAAACTAGATTCAAACTGACCTCTAATCCAGCAACATGGATTCAAACTGACCTCCAATCCAACAACTTGGATTCACACTATATACTAATTCAACAAACCAAATATACTAATTTAGCAAACCGAATATACTAATTCAGTAAACCGAATACTCTAATTCAACAAACCAAATGCAAACTATTTTCCCTTTTTAACATATTGAATTTCCATTCATCATATTATAATATAGCATATTGAATGTCCAATCAATAACTTAACTCCTCTTTTAAACTCTAATTTAATATTATTAATTATTTAATAATATTTTATGCATTTACAAGTATTATTAATCATTTAATACTATCTTACTCACTTCATAATATTATTAATCACTTAATAATATCTTACTCATCTCAAAATATTATTAATCATTTAATAATATTTTAATTTAACTTTAATCTAAATATTATAAATTACTTATTAATATCTTCATCTAATATTATTAATCTTTTAATAAAATTTTAATCATTTATTAAACTTATAAACAATTTATTTTAATTGTTTAGTATTTACTAATTCATTTATTTAATGAACCTAAAATGTCATAAATATAACATTTCATCAATAATGACCAAAACATACTTCAAAAATATGATTTTATCATATTTAGGGTTTTCAAACCATACAATCTTATTTTCCAAATTTTTAACATCACATAACTAATTTTTACCCATTTATCCATAACATAATCATTTATATGAAAAATATCAAAACATCTCCAAAAATATTTCTTTTCAGGGATTTGACAAAATATAGTTCCCTATTAAACATATATTTTTCCTGCAATTATTAAAATTCATTTACTATTTTTAAATAGTCCAAATCAGCCGAATCTTGCTATATTTATCATAAATCAAAACTTTGTCCAACAGTTCAGAAACTTTCAGGGGATGCCCTTTTTATGCACATGTACTTTCAATAAAAATTTCATAATTTTTGGAGCTACACACTAAGAGCTATTCAAAAATTTTATCATTCTCATTTAATTTCTTTACATTGCTTAAAAATTCAAATCAACCCATATAGGTTCTTTAAAAAATTTAATTAATTATCTAATTCTCATCTATGTTTTATTTTTTAACCTTTATTTTAATCATTCAAGATTTTATAAATTTTCGGGTTGTCACAGTACATGTAAATCTAGGGCTTTAAAACTGTCATCCGGATTTAAGGCTCTAAAATAGTGAAAAATCATGTATGTGGTGCTCGAGCTTACTTCGATGGCTTACATGTCCATAAGAAGTCCGACCCTTCTAAATAGTTCATATCTAGCCTCGAAAATGTTTCGCATCTCGAGAAATAAAATCAAATAAAGTCATCATTAAAATAAAATTGGAAGTATCAAAGGGCCTTGATTCATATTCGAGCAAAAGGATTTAAAAATCAGATTTCAAAACCTTACTTTCATATCTTTTCAAAACTGAATTTTATGTAAATCAAACCCTTTGTACATAGGTTCAAATAGGAACAACACTACTTTCAAAACAAAGCACAAAACATATTTGTCAAACAAAAGCTTTCAACACACATACACAATGCATAGGGAATGAAAAGGAGCGGTAACCATGTTTCACGGAAGTTAGTGGGTGCCTAACACCTTCCCTTCGCTTAAGCAAGTCCCCAGCTCTATGAATCTCGAGTTCCAAACCAATTAAATGGAGTCACATATTGGGTCATATTGTAAAAAAATTTTAAAACTCGGTTGAGTTGGTACAACTATTTTGAACTCATACCAACTGGTGGCTCTGTCTAATTCGACCCAATCATTAAAATCAATCTTTCAAATCGTCGACATGTATGTCGGTCTTTTCTCAAAATCTCAACCTTAAGAAAAATAAATAAAATCAACATAAAGAAAAGGGTAGAAAAATACCTAGAGAAAAGGGAAACAAAAAAAGGAAAAAATTCCGCGTCGACAAGTGGCGACTCCGCTGGGGATAGTAGAGGGCTTATGCCACATTTCAATTTTTTCAATTCCCTTTTATTTACATGTGTGTGAATGTTGTTCTTTACATTGAATGGATGTGAATGAATGTTTTATTTACAACGCTTTATATTAGTGCTTCGCACAATGTCATCAAGCATGCGGTGAGGCACGATGAATGTATGTGAATGTATGTTGTGTGATTCATATACTAAGAGACTAACCCGTATGTGCTTGATTACTGGACTCAAGAGGAGAATTGTGATGCCCCCAAAATAGGTATACATCACCCATTCTGAGTCGCCAAATACATGGTACAGAAACAAATACAACTTCATTAAAACACTTGTCGCGCAAAATACGACAACACAATACAATGAGTTTAAATAAAAATATTATCTTCTAGAAATTATCCACACTCAAATAAGTCCTCATTACAATTATTGAAATACTATTTTATAAAATAGTGAAGACTACTAACACAACTGACTAGAAACATCACTCCACACCCCGACTAGTTCCCGCTATATTCTTGCCTCCTGAGAAAAATGGAACAAAAAAGAAAAGGGTGAGCTCAACTAGCCCAGTAAACAATATTATGACTAATATAATATACAACAACTTATCATTAGTATTCAACAGGGAAAAATCTGATAAAATATAATAGACAACAAGTTTTAGATCAACAACTGCAGCGGAAATAGCAAACCATTAGAAGAGTCAAGTAGAGAATGAGTTCTGCTATTTTTTAAGATTTAAAAGTTCATCATCAATATTTTATCCATGTAACATCAATCAATATACATCTTTAATTAAATATTCATCTTTGCACTACAGGCCAAAGATATTCATTTGTATCACCAGTCGGTCATGTTCATCTCAACACCTGTTCATCTTTGCATTACGGGCCAAAGATATTCATCAGATAATAATTCATCTTTGCACTACAGGCCAAAGATATTTAGTAAAATCATCATTTAAGACTGAGGATGATGAAAAATATTTTTAAAAAACGAATCTAGTGAGACAGAAGGACAAATAGTAGGGATTCGTATAACAGTTTATCCAAGATAAATAATACTTCATAATAACCAATTGTGAAGCAGAATTCAAAAATAAAGATCAAAACATGGATACAATCAAAGATAATAACCATAATAGACATCTTGGATAAAAAGAAAAATTTTTATTTTTCGGTGAATAGTACCGTATTCGTGATTAGTGCCGTATACGTGAATAGTAACTCCGACACAAAAAGTTTCAAATTTGATAAAAATTTCAAACTAATATTTTGGTATATTGATATTGAAGAAAATAATATCATTTAAGAAGAAAATAACATCCTTTACCTCAAGATAACAGTACTTCTGTTCGGAATATCGGTATAAGGCTGAAGGAAACTTGTACTGATAAATAAAAACTAACAATGTATCTAAATATTCACAAAATATGCTCGATAATATAGAGAGAGAAAGAGAGAAAGCTTATGTTTCTGGTGTGATTTTGAATTCTAACTTAGCCATCTATTTATAGGAAAATGTTAGCACGCCGAAGCAAACTTGACCTTCTACCTGATAGCTTTACCTGCTACTATTGCCACCCACCACATTTGAAATAAAATTCAACACATTTTTTCACCAACCATAAGTGGGGCCCACTCAATTCTAGAATTTTCCACCAAAATTATTTATAAACCTTATTTCTGAATCAGTCACCTCTTGAAATTCATAACAAATTATACGTTCATTTTTAACGGTTCAAAATTTGTGGACATGTACTCATCTTATATATGTATAACATATCCAAAAATTACAACGATCCAACGGTCAGATTAAAAATTATAACTCACGCAATATATCTCAAGAACAATAATTTAATTTTTAATACCTCCATTCCGACAAAAACACCTCAACATTAATTCCTCACATAAAATAAATATATCCATCAATTATATCTACATAAAATAAGTATTTCCTTATCATATAAATCAATAATTAATTATTCACAAATAATATTACAGAATCACAATTATGACAACCTGGTCGTTCCTAGGATGGGTGATGTATACCTATTTTGGGGGCGCCACAGTTGGTATCAAAGCTTAGGGATATGATCCCTGGCTGAGATGTGAGATAATAACTAGGAGGGGAGAGACGGGAAATTCCTTCGCTAGTATAACCTACCTAAGTTTATTTGGTATTTAATTGGTCAATCAGAGTATAGGGATAATATGTGATATGTCAATTAACCTTTATTTTGTGACAATATTTGAGAATGACATCTAAAAATTTTGAGAAGTGCAATGGAGCAAAACAATATGATCGTGTCACAATACGAGGCTAAATTTGTGAAGTTATCCTAGCTTGCATCCCATTTGGTCGATAATGAGGAGCGAATGACGCGAATGTTTCTAAGAGGTTTGAAACCCGATATACATCAATACCTCATTTCTCACAAACTTTGTTTATATTCAGATGTTGTGAATAGGGCTCAGTTGTTGGAGCGCGATAATGAGTCAGCACAACCAAAAGGCAACGACCAATAACACGATAATAATCGTACCGGTGGCAATGGCCATCGGATCAATGATAACCATCGTGGGGGAAATTATCATGCCAAGAATGGTAACCACTTTGGTGGTAATCATGGCCAAGATAATAGGAGTGGAAGTTTAAAGAAGAGAAGGTTCAACGACGATGGAAAGATAGCAGCATCAACACCTGTTTTCAAGGAAGGAGAATGACCACCAATTGTATGCTTCAAATGCGGATGGGAGGGACATATCAGTCCAAATTACGTGATGCAGTCTAAAGCATGTTATAATTGTGAAAAAGACGGTCACCTAGCCTGATTTTATCGTATACGAAAGTCAAGTTCAGCTGGGACGGTGGTACCAATGGCGTATACGAAAGTCAAGTTTAGCATGGGTTAGTTAATTATAAATTCTTGCGAAGTCTATACCTTATTAGATATCGGTTCTACCCACTCTTTTATCTCTCTTGCTTGCGCTGAACGTTTAAATTTGACTCCGGAGAAGTTAGACTTTGACTTATCGGTTGAAATTTAGTTAGGAGAAACCTTCATTACATGTGCTATCCATGTCTTGGATGAGAGTCATAGTTTTGAATGATATTTCTATCGTTAATAAATTTCCTGACGTATTCTTAAAGACTTCTTAGCCTACCCCTATAGCATGAAATTGAATTTTGTATTGACCCCAGTACAAAATCCATTTCTTAAACCCTTAAATATTTCTTCAACCAAAACGAACGTATCATACTCCAAAGATGTTGGCTCGAGCTGTTGAAGATTACGACTATACCATTCAATATCATCGTGGAAGAGCGAACGTGGTGGCTGACGCGTTTAGTAGAAGATCGTATGCGTTTACGAGTACGATGTTGTTAACACAAAAGCCCATTTCGTATAACTTACAAATGATGAAGATAGAGTTAAAGACTCTAGGGACCCACGTGAAGATAACGAATATATGATTAGAATTGACTTTAATCGATAAAGTTAAAGCTGTCCAAGCTACACACCCGGAGCTGATGAATATGAAAAAGAAGGTTCAAGAAGGCGTTATTCTAGAAGTAAGAGTCGATGAAGAGAAGAAATCCCAACCCTTGATTTTATTGGTCTATTTGAAATTCTCGATCGAGTAGGAACTGTGGCCTATAGACTCGCTTTACCGCCAAGTATGTCACGTGTTCATAACATTTTTTTTATTTATCGATGTTACGTAAATATGTGGATGACCCGAACCACATTATTGAATTAGAATTAGATGAGATAGCAGAAGATTTAATATATGAGGATATACGTGTTAAAATCTTGGATAAGAAGGATCGTATTCAACACTCAAAGGTTATACCTCAAGAGTTAGAATTTGAAGTGAAGTCAAGGTATCCTCATCTATTCGGCATACCAGGTACGTATGTAAATTTCGAGGGCGAAATTTCAAAAGGATGAGAGATTGTAAGACCCCAAATTTTATGAATAAAGATTTAATTTTCTCGAAATATTTTTTTTAATATTATGGTGTGGATTTGAGATAGTGTTATAGTTGTGTGTAGTATTTATAAATTTTGCAAAGTATGTAAGTTGTTATATAATATTCGATTGGTCGGAGAATATTCATTTTAATAGGGAATATTCGTACGACGGCACAATCATTAGTGGACCCCACAATAGAAGTACTGTCGTAGTGAGAAAACGACAGAATTATAATTTTATAAAAATAACGGCAAAAGTGTTACCATTAAAACTATTAAACTACTCAGTAGTAAAAGTACAGTAATACGCGTGGTTGCATAGTAGCACACGATATTGATTATTGATGCTTACGTGATAAGTCACTCAGTTATACTCAATTATTACTACAGTAATTGTGGCATCATATCTCTCATATTATTGATTCAATTATTGTCACAGTATCATCTGCATAATATGTTATATTATTAAATCAATAATTAAGACGACAAAGTTATTTATATTATTATTTGTAATATTGACAATGTCTGGAAGTTCTGTCAAGGAGAGGTTAGATAATCTAATTTCACGCCAATAGGGAGAAATCTTTATCGGAAAGCCTCATATTTCCTGGGAACGAACTGATTGTTAAATATTATGAGTTATAATATTAATGATGAATAAGTTCGTGTTGATTAAAGATGAAATTGATAGTTCCATTGTGTGGGAATTATTAGTGTTAGTAGAAATCGACATTTATTTTGATAATAATTAATGTCTAGAGGTTATATTGACCAATCGGGTATTTAACCGAATAAATGAGCAATTAATTGTTTTTATTTCACATGCTTATAACTATTTGTTCACATGTGTGTACTATTGATTCACATTCTTGTACTATTAGGGGAGTTGGTGCAAGATTGATAATGATTGCATGACTAAGTTAAAAATAGAGGTATAGATGGAGGTACTATACTGTAATTAGTTTTTTCACATGATTATACTATTGAGTCACATGAATGAACTATTAATTCACATGATTTACTATTAGGGGAGGTGGTGCAAGTTTGATAATTCTTGCATGACTAAATTAAAAATGAAGAAAAAGGGAAAGGTATTATACTGTAATATTTTGAGCCCCAAAACGTGTAATTATCGAAACTATATTTTCTTATAAATGGAAGCTCATTCTTCCTTCATTTCTCACCAATTCACTAAAGCTATAGAGCAATTATTATAGAGAAATTATAGAAAGAAAGAAGAAGAGAAGTCTGCTACCTCACTATTCCAGTATCAAGTTTCTTCTAAGGTAAGGGGGATTATTTCTTTCGTATTTATGAAGAGAGCTTCTGTTATTCCATTTTTTATTATTATTTTGGAATAACCTGTCTATGCGAAGTACTGCATACATGGTGAAATTCTACTTTTATTCCATTCTTTATTATTCTGTTGGAATAACCTGTCTATGCGGTCTATTGCATGCCTGGTGAATTCTGTTGTTATTCCATTCTTTATTATTCTATTGGAATAACCTGTCTGTGTGGTTTACGCATGACCTGATTCCATTCTTTATTATTCTGTTGGAATATCCTGTCTGTGCGGATTACGCATGACCTGGTTCCATTCTTTATTATTCTGTTAGAATATCCTATCTGTGCGGATTACGCATGAACTGGTTCCATTATTTATTATTCTATTGGAATAACCTATCTGTGCGGTCTATCGCATGGCTAGTGAATTCTTCTGTTATTCTATTTTTTATTATTCTGTTGGGAATAACCTGTGTGTGCAGTCTATCGCATGCCTGGTGAATTCTTTTATTATTTCATTCTTTATTATTCTGTTGGAAATGATCTGTCTACGTGGATTACCGCATGGCGGATGAAAATCCATTTGCAGTTTAGTATATTCTATTATACTCGTATGAGATATCATTTCTTTTGTACTCGTCATGGAATATCATTTTCTTTGGTATTTTCCTTTTACGAGTTACTAGTCACGGGTTATTATTCACCCAATTACTATTCACTCTAGTATCATTCACTCGGGTATTCGGGACACTTTGTGTGTCAGAGTACTATTCATGAGTCACTATTCACAGGTTACTATTCACCCAAATTACTATTCACCCGAATATTATTCACTCGAATATTTAGGGTACTTTTGGTATCGGGGTACTATTCATGGGATACTATTCCCGAAGTACTATTCACGGGGTACTATTTACCTAAAAAATATATTTCTTTTATGTCCAAATTATTTTTTGTACATGAATATTATTCTTGAATTTTACTTTACAAAGCATTATCATGTTGACAATTTGGACGTTATTGATTTTTAGATAAATTAAATTATAAATCTTTAAAAGTTATCCATGAACTTGTTTTATTAAATTATTATGTCATTGTCATCATCCTCATATTTATATTGTGATGAAAGTCATCTTTAGCTTACGTTCAGAGATGGACTTGGTATGATTATGACCAGGGATTATTCGGTATAATCATGACCGTAATGTGACGAATGATGTGGTGAAAGTCCTCATTAGCCTGTAGTTCATTGATGGACAGTTGGTATAATCATGACCATTGATGATTACGTGAATATCCTTGGCCGAGGTGCAAGGATGATTCGATTTTATTTATTAAGCTGAGTCTCAGCGATAAAGTTGATGAAAATCTTTTTAAATCATAGAAGATAGTAGATTTTATGCTCTACTTGACTCTTCTAATGGATTACTTATTCCGCTGCAGTTGTTGATCTAAAACTTGTCGTCTATTATATTTTATCAGTTGTTATATTGTTGAAGGCTAAGGATAATTTATTCTGCATTATCTTAGTCATAATATTTCTTACTAGGCTAGTTGAGCTCACCCTTTCTTTCACTGTTCTCTTCAGGAAATGAGAATATAGCTGGGACGACTCGGGAAATGGATTGACGGTCCATATGGTTGTTTTAGTAGTCCTCACTATTCTATAAAATAGTGTGATAATAATTGTAATAAGAACTCCATTGAGAGTGGATATTGTCTAAGAAGGCAATATTCTTGTTTAAACTCTCAGCTATGTTTTGTCGTATATTACCCGACAGTTGTATAACTAAGTTTGTATTTGATTTATGTACCATGTATCTGGTGACCCAAGACGGGTGATGTATACCTGTTTTGGGGACGTCACAATTATTCTTGAATTTTACTCCACAAATCCGTTGTCATGTTGTCAATTCGGTCAAGAATCTCAAATGGATCAACAAATTGTGGATTGAGCTTTTCTCTCTTTCCAAATCTTGTAACTCCATTCCATGGAGCAATACGTAACAATACATGATCCCCAATATTAAATTTCACGTCCTTTCGATGAAGATCTGCATAACTCTTTTGTCGATCCTGTGCCATTTGTATACGTTGTCGGATCATTTGGATCTTCTCTATAGTCATTCGTACTAACTCTGGTCCCAACAACGTTACTTCTCCCACCTCATCCCAACATATTGGAGAGAGACACTTTCATCCATGCAATGCTTCGAATGGAGCCATACCTATACTTGTTTGATAACTGTTATTGTAAGAGAATTCCACCAATTGTAGGTACTTATCCCAACTCCCTTTGAAATCTAGGACATAGAGTATTCATAGATCTTTAAAAGTTTAAATAGTCCTTTCCGATTGCCCATCCGTTTGAGGATGGTATGCCGAACTGAATCGTAAATTCGTTCTCATAGCTTTCTGCAAACTAACCCAAAATTGTGAAGTGAATCTTGGGTCACGATCCGAAACTATGGATACTGGCATGCCATGCAATCTCACAATCTTATTCACGTACATACGGGTAAGATGTTCAAGGGAATAAGTCTCCCGTATCAGAAAGAAATTAGCAGACTTGGTTAATCTATCAACAATAACCCAAATCGCATCTATGCCTTAAGAAACCTTGGGAAGACCTGTAACGAAATCCATGATAATGTGTTCCCACTTCCATTTAGGAATCTCAAGTGGTTGTAATGGACCTTTTGGCACTTGATGCTCCGCCTTTACACGTTGATAAGTTAAACACCTCGAGATAAACTCTGCGATCTCTCTTTTCATATTGCTCCACCAAAATGTATGTCAAAGATCATGATATATTTTGGTACTCCCACGATGGATTGTAAATGGCGTGTTGTGTGCCTCCATCATGATTCTATGCTTTAAGTCAGAATCGTTAGGAACACAAAGTCTGAAGTTGACTCAAAGTATTCCTTCTTCATCGATTCTTACTTCTAGAATAACACCTTCTTGCACTTTCTTCTTTATACGTATCAGCTCTAGGTCCGTAGATTGAGCATCTTTAATTTTATCGATTAAAGTCGGTTCTACTCGTATATTTGACATCATCATGTGGGTCCTTGGAGTCTTTAACTCTATCTCCATCCTTTGCAAGTCATGTAAAATGAGCCTTTGTGTTGACAATATCGAACTCGTACCCGCATATGATCTTCTACTCAATCTGTCAGCTACTACGTTTGCTTTTCCAGGATGGTATTGGATGGTATAATCGTAATCTTTCAACAGCTCGAGCCAACGTCGTTGCCGCATGTTGAGTTCCTTTTGGGTGAAGAAATATTTGAGGCTTTTATGATTTGTATAGATCTCCACTTTCTACCCATACAGGTAGTGTCTCCAGATCTTCAATGCGAAAACGACTGCAGCCAACTCCAGATCATGAGTAGGATAATTCCTCTCATATTCTTTGAGTTGTCGCGGGACATAGGCTATGACTTTCCCATGTTGCATGAGAACACATGTGACACCCCCAAATCTGGGTTACCTGACTCCCTAGTTTGGTGTTCACGATCCACAATATAATAATATCTAACTACCCATTCATATAGAAATAGAATTACATAAGTCATTAGCATAGGTTGTTAATACATTAATCCCAGGTCTGCTAACCTTAACATTACAAACATACCGCTTAGATATAGAAAAAGGATTTACAATACATCATAGTAATAATAAGGTTCATTATACTAATTTATCACTATGCATTTTCCTTTGTTCTTCTTCGCAACACCTTCTGCAACTTCGTCCCTAGCTAAAAAGTTTTATATATAGCAAGGGTGAGCAACAAGTTTGCCCAGCAAGTTAAGACATACAATAAAGGTATGGAAATCAATATCAAGTCTTCTCACATTCTCCGCAACAATAATTTGATAATGAAATAGTACAACGCTTTCAAGGTTTTCTACGATATTCAACGAATAATCAAAATTAATTCTATGAAATAGCAAAGTAGAATGTTTTCCAGATTTATGCTGAGCGATCCGTTGGATCTTGAACTTCTCTTCTCGGGTATATATTAAAGTTTTACTTTGATATATACGCAGGTGTATCAGATAACCATAAAGATTAAATCATACCCCTCTGCAAGTACTTAGAGCCGGCCAACTCCTTGTACCCTATATTATGCATAATACTTATAGGTCACGCGCAATGGTCGAATATACGACTTAAAAATGTTCCCTTTATATAAAAGGTTGTTCTTCTAAGTCTCAGAATCAAGATTTGATTTAACAACGAAATTCAATTATTTTAATTTCTATTTACTTATCGATCTAGCCGAAATAATAGGCATCGATCTATCAATAACAATTGAATTCTCTTCTCGAATTTATCAAGTTCTAACAAATGTTCGTCTAGCCAGAATAATTAGTTAAGACATTTCTCAACATAATTTGACAATAAACAGGAATTATCTATACTGTCAATTCTATCTTTTACAAATATGAATATCCAACAACAGTTATTCTACAAATGTATATTCTCCAAATCAGTAATTCAATTTGAATTATTAAATATGCACTAACTGCGAATAATCAACAATAATTCCCTGGACGTGGTATAATTAGCAATAATTAACCACTATAATAATTGAATGAATATAACTCAAGGTTGAGTTAGGAAACTTGCCTTCTCCCCTGATTACTGCTACATAATATAATTAACTACGTTCGTTAGACCTATAATCAACAATGTCGGTCTCACAATTAGCACAATCATTTATAACACGTAACACTGTATTCTACAGTTAAACTTCTTCTTGGCACATTACCACATAGCTACACTAGTGTTTATAAACTATATAAACACTTAACAAGTCTAACTATTTCGGTATGGTTAGACTTCGGTCCATTCTCGATATTCTAGTCACCTTATCCGACAATTTACACATTGATTGTCAATTAAACTTGGTCTCTATGCTTCAATATTAATTTAGATATGTCAAATATCGTTTATCATATTTTTCGGAAGCTTTTAATAATATTTAAACAATTATTATAATTTATAATAATTTTTCAAACACTTAAATCATTTTTAAATGATTTAATAGTCAAATAATCTTATTATCATTAATATTTAATAATATCAAAATATTAATGTTATACTAGTCAAAATATTAAAGTTATTGTTAATAACTTAAAATATTTTTAAATCATTAATATTCTACTTAAATAATTTTTAAACTAATTAAAATTATTTTTAAATCATTACCATTAATATTTAAATTTTAATGAAATTATTATCAAAATATTAAAAGTCATTAACTATAACTTAAAATATTTTTATAACATTTTTCTAATTTTTAAATGATTTTTAAATCAATAAAATCATTTTTAATTCATTTATTTAATATAATAATTAAATAAAACTAATATCATTAATATTAATTTATTAATGAGAATTCTCCAAAAATGTTGAAATATATATATTATAATTCAAAATATTTTCTAACATTTTATTCTTATTTAAAATGATTTTTAAATCAATAAAATTATTTTTATCTTATTTATTTAATTTAATAATTAAATAAATCTAATATCGTTAATATTAATTTATTAATGAAAATTCTCCAAAAAATATTAAAAGTTATATTTTATAACTCAAAGTATTTTTAAATATATTATTCTTATTTAAAATGATTTTTTATAATATTAAATTATTTTTCTCTAATTTATTTAATATGTTAACTAAATAAATTAAATATCATTTTTATTCAAATAATTATAATTATTAAAGAAAAATGTCCCAAATAATTAAAAGTTATTTTTCTGAATTTAAAATAATTTTTAAAACTAGTTTTAGTAATTTTTATAATTTATTTCTATTTTTAAATAATTTCTGAAATATTCAGAAATTAGAAAATAAATAAACCGCCGCTAAAGACCTTTAGCGACACAAAGCGTCGTTGCTGGTGTTCTTGAGCTCAAGAACACTGACAACTTCGTGTTTAAGGTGCATCGTTTGACCACTAATGATTCTGTGAGTAATAATTTTCTGGGCAAGCTTGAAATGTGGTCGTGTAGTTCTTATGACACACTACAACATACAACCTACATCGTGGTCTAACAACAAACACACAAGGAGATCTGATCTCCCAAACTAACTGTCAGACAACTCCTGGGTTTTCTGGGTAACCCAGAAACCCAGGCAGTTCATGGGTACCACTTTGTGGCCCGATTATTATAGTGTTCTGGTCATCAAATCAGTTAGGTTAAGGTCCACAGCTATAGTACTAGTGTCAAGGTACAGTTACATAACCCCATCTCAGTTAAACAACATTCAAAGCTCCAGATTTAATCCGGTCAAACGCTGACATAAAGCGTGTTCTTCATTTTTCTGGAAAATTTCCAGAAATGAAATTCAGTGCAAGTGGCCTACTTTGACCACCTGTCACGATCGATCTATTGGTTGTTTTAATGTTCTACAAGCATTGAGTTATAGTCCATCTTACAGGCTCCAATATGGTTACAAACAAAACATCAAACAACTTACACACTGACAGATATTAAGCCCAAAAGAAGTTGTCAGACGTTGATCAAGGCTTTTTGGGTTACCCAGATTTGGCCCAGTCAACGTCGGTCAACGGGTTTTGACCGTTAATATCTTCAAATCCAGACATTAGATGGTATTGATTCCACTTGCAGCTTAAAGACCACATACCAGGCTACATGTAACAACTTTAAAACAACAAAAATAGTAAATGAGCAATGATCTGTGGCCACTGACATTTCTTGTCAGACCACAAAAATTGCTCAAGAACAGATTTTGAAAAACATCATTTTAAGGCACTTTGATGCTATGGATTCATGATAGATCATCATAGATCTTCATAAAACATCCATTAGCAAGATTCTAAACACAAAAATACAAAAGTTTTCTAAGCATACAAGATCAAATTAGATTTTAGGGTTTATACCTTCTTGTTCCAATTCTTGATCTATGCTCTCCAATCTGTTATTGTTTGATCTAAGGCTGTATAAGTGACTGGTCTACTTGATAAATTTGGAGGTTTTTGTGTGAGAGGGAGTTGGTAGGAGCTTGGTTAAAAAATAATCAAAATGTAGTAACTTTCTCTCTCCCAAATCTATATATATCAATATATGTTGTGAGACCCCGAATTTTATGAAATAAAAGTATTCAATTTTTTTTATTTTGGTAAATGGTTAAATTGATAAAAGGTTAAAGTTAAAGGTGATATGTGAAAATTTTTCAAAGTAGACAAGTTGTCATAATATACCCAGTTACTATTCACTCTAGTATTGTTCACTCGAGTTTTTGGGGTACTTTTTGTGTCGGAGTACTATTCATGAGTTACTATTCACGAGTTACTATTAATGAGGTACTATTCACGAGTTACTATTCATGAGTTACTATTCATGAGTTACTATTCACGAGATACTATTCACGAGTTACTATTCATGAGTTACTATTCCCGAGTTACTATTTACGGGAAATATTCGATTAGTCAGGGAATACTTGTACAACGGTACAATCATTGGTGGTCTCCACAACAGAATTATTGTCGGATTGAGAAAACGATAAAAATATTTTATGAAAAATAACGGCAGAAGTTTTACCGTTGATACTGTTGAACTACTCGGTAGTAAAAGTATAGTAATACGTGTACTTGCATAGTAGCACACGGTATTGATTATTAATGCTTATGTGAGAAGTCACTCAGTTTGATTCAATTATTGTCAATTAATAATATGAATTATTTAGCGATAATGAAGTTTTGTTTTATTCGTATTATTAACGTAATAAAACAGAAATATCTTTTTATATAAAACATAATACTTTATTAAAGTTGTTTGTTTTATTAGGCAATAATTAGAATATATTATATTTTATTTAAAAGATTTTGCTTTAAATATGGACCGTCAGATTAAAGTAAATCAATCTAGACCGTTCATAGATTAGTTACTATGCATTCTATTTTCCTATAAATAGAAGCTCATTACTTCATTATTTTCTTACGAATTCAGTGAACTCTAGAGAGAGAAACTATAGAGAGAAAGAAGAAGCGTATTCTATCACTTAACTACTTCTTTATTTCAGTTCTTCTTTAAAACGGTAAGAGGTGTTATTCTTTTTTATTCATGAAGAGAACTTATGTTATTTCATCCTTTATTATTCTGTTGGAATAACTTGTATCTGTGCTTTACCCTATACTTGGTGGAATGACCTGCATATGTGGTTTACCCAATACTTGGTGATCTTCTTCTGTTATTCCATTCTTTATTATTATGTTGGAATAACCTGTTTATGCGAAGTACCGCATACTTGGTGAAACTCTTTCATTATTCCGTTCTTTACGATTCTGTCAGAATATCCTGTCGGTGTGAATTTCAACTGACCTGGTTCCATCATTTGTTATTCCGCATTTATTATTTTGTCGGAATATCCTTTCGGTGTGAATTTTACCTGACCTGGTTCTATATTTATTATTCCGCATTTATTATTCTATTGGGAATAACCTGTCTGTGCGGTCTCTATCGCATGCATGGTGAATCCTTCTGTTATTCCATTCTTTATTATTCTGTTGGAATAACCTGTCTATGTGGATTGCCACATGCATGGTGAATGATCCTTTATATTCATTCCTTATTAAATTGTGGAAATGATCTGTATACGTGGATTGCCGCATGGCTGGTAAAAATCCATTTGCAGTTTCATATATTATTTATTATACTCATTTGGTTAAAGTTTTGATTTATATACTCCATGAAATTAGTGGAATATCCTTGATATTTGCGCTTCATCCAGTATCTTTTCATGAAAATATTCTTCTGAGCATTCTTCACTGTTACTTTACAAAGAAGTATCATGTTGACAATTTGGATATTATTAGTTCCTGGATAAACTAATTCTTGAACTTGTTTAATTGAATTCCTATAACATTGTCATCATCCTCATATTTATTTTATGTTGAAAGTCATCTTTGGCTTACGTGCATAGATAGACTTAGTATGATTATGACCAGGGATCATTCGGTATAATCATGAACTGTGATGTTATAAGTGGTGCGGTAAAAGTCATCAGTGGCCTTTAATGCATTGATAGACAGTTTTTGGTATGATTATGACTAGGAATTTTTCGGTATAGTCATGACCATTGATGATTTAATGAATATCCTTGGCCCGTAATACAGGGATGATTAGAAGATGTGGTTTTTTTATTAAGCTGAGTCTCAGTGATAAAAGTTGATGAAAATATTTTTAAATCATAGAAGATAGTAGGTTTTATTCTCTACTTGACTCTTCTAATGGATTGATTATTCCGTTGCAGTTAAACTTGATGTCTATTGTATTTTATCAGTTTAACATTGTTGAAGACTATTGATAATTTATTCTTCATTATCTTAGTCATAATATTTCTTACTGGGCTAGTTGAGCTCACCCTTTCTTTCAATGTTCTCTTCAGAAAATGAGAATATAGCTGGGACGAGTCAGGGAAAGGAGTGATGGTCCAAAAGATAGCATTAGTAGTCCTCACTATTCTGTTAAATAGTGCTACAATAAATGTAATGAGGACTCCTTGAGTATGGATATTGTCTAGATGAAAATATTCCTATTAGAACTCTCAGTTTATGTATTGTCGTATGTTACACGACATTTGTATAATTAAGTTTGTATTTGTATTTTGTACCATGTATTTGGTGACTCAAGATGGGTGATGAATACCTAATTTTGGGGGCGTCACAGTTGGTATCAGAGCTTAGGGATATGATCCATGGTTGAGATGTGAGATAAGAACTAGGAGGGGAGAGACGGGGAATTCCTTTGCTAGTATGACCTACCTAAGTTTATTTGGTATTTAATTGGTCGGTCAGAGTATAGAAATAAAATGTGATATGTTAATTAACCCTTATTTTGTGTTAGTGTTTGAGAATGACATCTGAAAATGCTGAGATAAGCAATGAAGCACATGAGAGTGTTGATTCAGCTCAAGCAAAAGGTAACGACCAACAACACTATAATAATCATACTGGTGGCAACGGCTATCGGAACAATGATAACCATCGTGGGGGAAATTATCATGCCAAGAATGGTAACCACTTCGGTGGTAATCTTGGCAAAGATAATAGAAGTGGAAATTTCAAGAAGAGAAGGTCATTTAGCCCGATTTTGTCGTGCACCAAAGTCAAGTCCAGCTGGGACGATTGCACTAAAGGCGGATATGGACAAAACAAAGTCGTTGGTTTTAGAAAAAGCGTTTTTCATGACTTCTCAAAAAGCGAGTAAACCGAACGAAGTTAGCACGGGTTAGTTAATTATAAATTCTTACGAAGTCTATACCCTATTAGATATCGGTTCTACCCATTCTTTTATCTCTCTTGCTTGCGTTCAACGTTTAAATTTGACTCTAGAGAAGTTAGACTTTGACCTATCGGTTGAAACTCCGTTAGGAGAAACCTTCATTTCATGTGCTATCCAAGTCTTGGATGAGAGTCACAGTTTTGAATGATATTCTTATTGTTAATAAATTTTCTGACGTATTCTTGAAGACTTCTTAAACTACCCCTAGAGCATGGAATCGAATTTTGTATTGACCCAGTACAAAACTCATTTCTAAAACCCTCAAATATTTCTTCAACTAAAAGGATCTGTTTACGTGGATTATGATGAAAGTCATAACAAAAGCATTGGACTAATGAAAATAATGGGTATATGTGGTATTAGTAAGTGTTATAATGAGTTATGTTGGTTATTATGAGAAAACATGAAAGTTTCTTAGAAATCACAAAGGGTTAAAAAATTAAATTTTGGTAAAAATGGAACATGAAATTCAATTGACCATATCTCCTATTATATTTCGAATTTTTGAGTTTGGTCAAGTTCTAGAGTTAGATCTATGAGTTTCCAAACTTATCCAAGTGGAGTCATTGGAAAAGGTGTTGTAGATTTGCGTGTGGACTATTTTTTAGCAAAGGAGTCCAAAGCTGCAAAACCCGAAAAAGCTACTTAAAGGGGCTGTTTCGGCCACATAATTTATGAAAAAATCCGGCCTTTTGGGACATGAAAGTATATGGTATAAAGTACCTCATGTCCAAAAATGAGCTCATTCCGACTTAAAATGAGCAAGTTATGACAATTTCAATATTTAGGTTTTTTTGACGAAAAATGCTATAACCGGAGTTCTATAACTCCGATGACCATGAAATTTAAACTGGAGGCTCATGTTAACATGTGTAAGATTCTGCCAAGATTTGGGAATTTTTGGAGTTAACCTTGAGGTAGCTAATTTCTTAAGGAATTAATTAGAAATTGATTTTTGAAAAATAGTAAATGAATTTTAAAAATTCTGAGAAAAATATATTTTCATTATGGGACTATATTATGCTAAATCCCAAAAAAGAATTATTTTTGGAACTGATTTGGTATTTTCATGAAAATAGTTTAGTTACGAATATATGAGTTAAATGTGTTATGTGAAGTAACAAAGTTGGAAGATAGAATTTTATGGCTTGGAAATCCTATATAAGGTATATGTAGATTGTTGATAAGGAATTTGATTATTTGTGATGAAATTTTATGAGTATGACATGTTTGAATGATTAAATGCATTTTTTGGTAAAGTGTAAACAACTGAAATAAATTGTTTATAAGTTTAAGAAGTGATTAAAATATTGTTATAATATTAATAAAATTAGATTATGAGATTATTAAGTGATTGATAACATTGGGATACTCTTGAACCATGGATAAATTATATTATAAATGTTTAATATTTATCATTTATCTCATTTGATTGATTCTTTATATCATTGTTATGATCCTCATGCTTATATTGTGTTAAAAGTCATCTGTGGCTTACGTACATAGATGGACTTAGTATGATTATAACCAGGAATTGTTCGGTATAATCATTACCGTAATTAAAAACACGATTATCTTTGGCACGTAGTGCATGGATAATTCGTTGTCGTGATACTAAAGAATATCCTTGGCCTGTAGTGCAGGAATGATTCGATGATGTGGATTAATTATTGAGCTGAGTCTCAGCAATGAAATATTAATTTATAGATGTGGTAAAAGTCATCTGTGACTTACGTGCATAGATGGACTTGGTATGATTATGGCCAGGGATTGTTCGGTATAATCATTACCGCAATTGAAAACACGATTATCTTTGGCACGTAGTGCATGGATAATTCGTGGTCATGATACTAAAGAATATCCTTGGCCTGTAGTGCATGGATGATTCGATGATGTGGATTAATTATTGAACTGAGTCTCAGCAATGAAATATAAATTCATAGATGTGGTAAAAGTCATCTGTGGCTTACGTGGTATGATTATGACCAGGGATTGTTCGGTATAATCATGCCCGTAATTAAAAATACGATTATATTTGGCACGTAGTGCATGGATAATTCGTGGTCGTGATACTATTAAGCTGAGTCTCAGAATTATTGATTTTACAGTTGTATATTTTTGACCTGTAATGCAAAGATGAACTGTTGATTATTGGTTATACAGTTGGCATGTAGTGCAAAAATGATTTGTTAATAAATATCTTTGGCCGTATTGCAAAGATGAATTTAATGTTTTCAACGATAAAGGTATTCAAGGTATCCTCACCTCTTCGTCATACCAGATACGTACGTAAATTTCGATGGTGAAATTTCATAAGGAGGAGAGATTGTGAGACCCCGAATTTTATGAAATAAAAGTATTCAATTTTTCTATTTTGGTAAATGGTTAAATTGATAAAAGGTTAAAGTTAAAGGTGATATGTGAAAAATTTTCAAAGTAGACAAGTTGTCATAAAATACCCGGTTACTATTCACTCTAGTATTGTTCACTCGAGTTTTTGGGATACTTTTTGTGTCGGAGTACTATTCAAGAGTTACTATTCACGAGTTACTATTTATGAGTTACTATTCACGAGTTACTATTCATGAGTTACAATTCACGAGTTACAATTCATGAGTTACTATTCATGAGTTACTATTCACGAGTTACTATTTACGGGGAATATTCGATTAGTCGAGAAATATTTGTACGACGGTACAATCATTGGTGGACCCCACAACAGAATTATTGTCGAATTGAGAAAACGACAAAAATATTTTATTAAAAATAACGGCGAAAGTTTTAACGTTGATACTGTTGAACTACTCGGTAGTAAAAGTACAGTAATACGTGTGGTTGCATAGTAGCACACGGTATTGATTATTAATGCTTATGTGAGAAGTCACTCAGTTTGATTCAATTATTGTCAATTAATAATATGAATTATTTAGCGATAATGAAGTTTTGTTTTATTCGTATTATTAACGTAATAAAACAGAAACATCTTTTTATATAAAACAGAATACTTTATTAAAGTTGTTTGTTTTATTAGGCAATAATTAGAATATATTATATTTTATTTAAAAGATTTTGCTTTAAATATGGACCGTCAGATTAAAGTAAATCAATCTAGACCGTTCATGGATTAGTTACTATGCATTCTATTTTCCTATAAATAGAAGCTCATTCCTTCATTATTTTCTTACAAATTCACTGAACTCTAGAGAGAGAAACTATAGAGAGAAAGAAGAAGAGTATTCTACGACTTAACTACTTCTTTATTTCAGTTCTTCTTTAAAACGGTAAGAGGTGTTATTCTTTTTTATTCATGAAGAGAACTTATGTTATTTCATCCTTTATTATTCTGTTGGAATAACCTGTATGCGTGATTTACCCTATACTTGGTGGAATGACCTATATATGCGGTTTACCCAATACTTGGTGATCTTCTTCTGTTATTCAATTCTTTATTATTATGTTTGAATAACCTGTTTATGCGAAGTACCGCATACTTGGTGAAACTCTTCCATTATTCCGTTCTTTACGATTCTGTCAGAATATCTTGTCGGTGTGAATTTCACCTGACCTGGTTCCATCATTTATTATTCCGCATTTATTATTTTGTCGGAATATCCTGTCGGTGTAAATTTCACCTGACCTGGTTCCATATTTATTATTCCGCATTTATTATTCTGTTGGGAATAACTTGTCTGTGCGGTCTCTATCGCATGCATGGTGAATCCTTCTGTTATTTCATTCTTTACTATTCTGTTGGAATAACCTGTTTATGTGGATTGCCACATGCATGGTGAATGATCCTTTATATTCATTCCATATTAAATTGTGGAAATAATCTGTATACGTGGATTACCGCATGGCTGGTAAAAATTCATTTGCAGTTTCATATATTCTTTATTATATTTATTTGGTTAAAGTTTTGATTTCTATTCTCCATGAAATTAGTGGAATATCCTTGATATTTGCGCTTCATCCAGTATCTTTTCATGAAAATATTCTTCTGAGCATTCTTCACTGTTACTTTACAAAGAAGTATCATGTTGACAATTTGGATATTATTAGTTCCTGGATAAACTAATTCTTAAACTTGTTTAATTGAATTCCTATAACATTTTCATCATCCTCATGTTTATTTTATGTTGAAAGTCATCTTTGGCCTACGTGCATAGGTAGACTTAGTATGATTATGACCAGGGATCATTATGTAAAATCATGAAATATGATGTTATAAGTGCTGTGGTAAAAGTCCTCAGTGGCCTGTAATACATTGATAGACAGTTTTTGTATGATTATGACCAGGAATTTTTCGGTATAGTCATGACCATTGATGATTTAATGAATATCATTGGCCCGTAATACAGGGATGATTAGAAGATGTGGTTTATTTATTAAGTTGAGTCTCAGTGATAAAAGTTGATGAAAACATTTTTAAATCATAGAAGATAGTAGGTTATATTCTCTACTTGACTCTTCTAATGGATTGATTATTCCGTTGTAGTTAAACTTGATGTCTATTGTATTTTATCAGTTTAACGTTGTTGAAGATTATTGATAATTTATTCTTCATTATCTTAGTCATAATATTTTTTACTGGGCTAGTTGAGCTCACCCTTTCTTTCAATGTTCTCTTTAGGAAATGAGAATATAGCTGGGACGAGTCAGGGAAAGGAGTGATGGTCCAGAAGATAGCATTAGTAGTCCTCACTATTCTGTTAAATAGTGCGACAATTAACGTAATGAGGACTCCTTGAGTATGGATATTGTCTAGATGACAATATTCCTATTAGAACTCTCAGTTTATGTATTGTCGTATGTTACACGACACTTGTATAATTAAGTTTGTATTTGTATTTTGTACTATGTATTTGGCGACTCAAGATGGGTGATGAATACCTAATTTTGGGGGCATCACATATATTGCTAGATCTGATGCTAGATGTCAAATGGAGGCTGATTGCTGAGTATTTTTAATGTCACAAAGTCAAGACATTAGGTTACCAACTAAAGTTGCTAATACGTTTTGCAAGTTACCTATTAAAATAAACTAAAAGGGCATTTTGGTCATTAGCAAATTAATTTTAATGACATTCTTGGAATTTGCACAAACCCTTAGGGTTTAACCCTTAGGTTCAAACCCTTAGGTTTTAAACTTTTGCTTTTAGGATTATTTTCTAATTAGGGTTTTAATTAGAAAAATAAATATTCTAAATTATAATTAGGGTTTGTAAAATAGAAATTAAGATAACTAAAATATATTTAGGGTTTTCTAATCATATTAAAGTTTAATAAACACATTAAGCTCACTAATTAGGATTAGGGTTTCCTAATTAGGATTTTAGGATTCCCGAATATGAAATTAGGGTTTCCCGACATACGTTTAGGGTTTCCAACTGTGCGTGAGGGTTTCTAATCCTGATATTAGGGTTTTTAATCTCTTATTAGGGTTTATTAATTTTAAACCTTATCCGATCAATCATTTGATCAAAATTCTAAACAATACAAACACGTACTTATTAATATAATTATTTTAATTATATTTTCTATCGAATCCTTTTTCAGAAATTAGGGTTAGGGTTTCTAAAGCTGTTAAGCACAACTCTACTCTAATTTTATTAGTCAATACACAAATTGACCTTCTCGAGACTCGTATCACAGATACTTGTCACAAAATTGATAATCAATATTAATATTAATTAAAAAAACTTTATTCGTAAAATTTTAATTATTAAAAATCCCGGGTTATCACATTCACCCCTCCTTAAAAGGATTCTGTCCTCGGAATCACCGCTTTCTTATTCTCTACAATCTTTTAAACTTGTATCATCAATTCATTTTTATCAACACAATATTCATTTGTGTCTCAAATTCTAACTCGTGATGGGATCTTTTAAAGAAAACAATTCACAAAGATATCTAACTCATATTACTCGCGTAACTAAATTTCTAAATGAAATCATTACCTGCTACCACCTCTTGGGCAGCTACCATATCCTGCGCCGTCATATTGAATGTACGAGCGGTTGGTCTTTCTGGCTGTGCAGGTCCTCGAGTTGCCAAGGTTCTGCCACCGGGTCCCTTGTTGACACTTTCCTTCTCCGCATTCTTCTTTGGACAGTTCCGTATAATATGGTCAGTCGATCAGCACGCAAAACAACCTTGAATTTTCTTTGGATTGGGACAATTGGGCGACATATGCCCCTCTTGCCCACAGTTATAGCAGACTCCTTTCTTCTTCAGACAAACTCTAGCATGATTCTTTCCACAATTCGAACATGGCTCCCTTCCTTTCCTATTATCTTCTGTCTTATTACTAGACTGGGTATTCTCGCTCCACTTCCTCTTATTCGGATTACTCCTACCACTGCTTCCACCATCATTTGTCTTCTTCTTCTTATCTTGATGAAATCGAGACGCAGCTTTGCTCCCTCCTTCAATAATTAATGCCTTTTCCATCAAAGCCGCGAACGTATTGATCTGCAATACCGCTGCCTTGTTGAATATCCCTGGCTTTAGCCCATTCTCAAATCTTCTCGCTTTTCTTGCTTCTGTGTCCACCTGATGAGGTGCAAATCTCGCTAACTCGTTGAATTTGGCAGCGTATTCTGTTACCGACATGTTCTCCTGCTTCAATTCTAGAAGTTTAACTTCCATCCTGGATTTCATACTCGGCGAGAAGTAGTTCTCAAAGAACAACTCCTTGAATCTTGTCCACAACACCACCGCTGTACCAACTCTTGCTTGATTTATCTCCCACCAGTAATTAGCTTCTCCCTTCATCGGATAAGTTACAAAAGCCGCCTTTTGCTCTTTCGCCACTCGCGCAATGACGAATGCTTTCTCCATCTCCTTCACCCATGTTTGGGCTTCAATCGGATCTATGATTCCCTTGAATTCTGGCGGTCCTACCGCTTTAAAGTCCTTGAAGTTAGCCAATCTATCAACTGGCTAATTTCTCGCTCTTCCTCTTGCAGCTGGAGCTCTATTCTCCATAGTTTGGGCTATCATATCTATGAAATTCTGCATTGGGTCCGCTTGACCTCCTTCGTTATTCACTGACTGTTCTTCTCGTTGGTTTCGATTCTGTCGTCTAGGCGGCATAATCTGATTTAAATAAAAAAAATCTTATATTAATTCTCTTTCTTTGCACAAATTCTTAACACAATAAGAATTCAACACATAATTCTCATATAATCACATATTTATTCAAATAGCACATAATACGTTTAGTACTTAACACATATTACTATCCCTTTTTAAATCATATCAGGATTAACAACACAACTTTACACAAAAAGTTGTAATTCTCCATTTACACATTGTTATTCCCAGTTCGTCAAACTTACCACACTTATAAGTTCAGGAACTTGCCACAATTATATGAGTGTATGAACTTATCCTAGTCAGACCTTTGGTGTCCATTCGCTGAGGGGTTCAAAACATTTCATATAATTATGAGTCATTAACTTACCATAAGTAAGAGTTTTAAGAACACACAAATTAATCTTAATCTTATATTCATATAGAAAATAAAGATTTCATTTATACAAACATATATATTTACATATGCTTAAACTTCATTCTCGATATTACAACACTTAATATCATAAACTTCTACCAAAAGACACTATCACATATATCTAAGTTGTCTACTGACCACTCCCTTCACCCGTCTTCTTCTTGTTGGGACACTTGTTGAATCCGTGACCCGTTTGCCACATGAGAAACACTTCCTAATATTAGGCTTAGGATAATGTAGGGAAATATGCCCTTCCTGCTTGCAGTTGAAACAGACATTCTTCCACATCATGCATTCTCCGGCGTGAGTCTTTCCACACTTGATACATGCTTGTTTCTTCTTCGGGTTTGACTATTTCGAATTAGGGTTGTTCCCTCTTTCTCTTTTTCTTGTCTTTCTGCTGCTTGATTGTTCCTTCAGACGATCCACCACCTACAGTCTTCATCCTGTCCACCTGCGCCTTGAGCTCGTTATGTTCTTCAGTCATTTCACGTAACGCTCGCTCCGTCTTCCACAATTCCTCCAAGAGAAATACCTTACTCTGAAGTTCTTAAACCTCTGCAGATAGTTGATCTTGTTCTTCAGCTTTATTCTTATTCTCTTTCTCCATCTTAGCTTGCTCAGACTCTGCCTCCTCATCTCCACTCAGATACATCTCCGGATATTCGTCATGATCGCTCCCCAGATTGACCATAGGTTCATCTTCTCCCACCTTCTCCACTGATTCGCTTTGCGCTGGCACCTCGGCTTCTGGCACTGGTGCCACAGCCGCTAGCATGTCCGCACTCGTTTCATCTTCTCCAGACATCCTATAATTAGTTTAAATAACTTCATTAGTACATCACCAGTATAAAATTCTCACACTATGTGTCCACATATCTCTTTATTGATACACTTCGGCAATCCCTCACTTAGAACTCTAAATGAGTTTTCTCTATCTCGCGTATGGTTATAATCCTAGGGTTTTCCCCCACCCCACTTAAGGTTTATAACCTCCAGCTTTGATACCAACCTGTGACACCCCCAAATTCGGGTTACCTGACCCCCGAGTTTGGTGTTCACGATCCACAATATAATAATATCTAACTACCCATTCATATAGAAATAGTATTACATAAGTCATTAACATAGGTTGTTAATACATTAATTGTGACGCCCCAAAAATAGGTATATAACACCCATTCTGAGTCGCCAAATACATGGTACAAAAAGCAAACTACAACTTCAATAATACAATTGTCGTGCAAAATACGACAACACATACTGTGAGTTTAAATACAAATATTGTCTTCTAGACACTATCCACACTCAAATAAGTCCTCATTACAATTATTCAAACACTATTTTGCAGAAATAGTGAGGACTGCTAAAACATCTTTCTAGAACCATCACTCCATACCCCGACTAGATCCTGCTATGTTCTCACCTCCTGAGAAGAAAAATAGAACAAAAAGGAAAAGGGTGAGCTCAACTAGCCCAGTAAAGAATATTATGACTAAGATAATATACAACAAATTATCATTAGTATTCAACAGGGAAAAATCTGATATAATATAATCGACAACAAGTTTTAGATCTTCAACTGCAGTGGAAGCAGCAAACCATTAGAAGAGTCAAGTAGAGAATGAATTCTACTATCTTCTAAGATTTAAAAGTCCATCATCAATATTTTATCCCTGTAACATCAATTAATAATCATCTTTAATCAAATATTCATCTTTGCACTACAGGCCAACGATATTCATTTGTATCACCAGTCGGTCATGTTCATCTCAACACATGTTCATTTTTGCACTACAGGCCAAAGATATTCATCAGGTAATCATACATCTTTGCAATACAGGCTAAAGATATTCAGTAATATCATCATTTAGGACTGAGGATGATGAAAAATATCTTAAAGAAAAAGAATCCAGTGAGACAGAAGGACAAATAGTAGGGATTCGTATATCAGTTTATCCAAGATCAATAATACTTCATAATAATCAATTGTGAAGTAGAATTCAAAACTAAAGATCAAAATATGGATACAATCAAAGATAGTAACCATAATAGATATCTTGGACAAAAAGAAAAAAATTTATTTTTCGGTGAATAGTGCCGTATTTGTAAATAGTGTCGTATACGTGAATAGTGCCGTATACGTGAATAGTAACTCCTACACAAAAAGTTCCAAATTTGATAAAAATACTCATATCAATATTTTAGCATAATGATATTGAAGAAAATAATATCATTTAAGAAGATAATAATATCCCTTACCTCAAAATATCAGTACTTCTGGCCGGAATACCGGTATAAGGCTGAAAGAAACTTGCTCTGATAAATAGAAACTCTCAAAGTATCTAAATACTCACAAAATACACTCAATAATCTAGAGAGAAAAAGTGAAAAAACTTATTTCTGGTGTGATTTTTAATTCTAACTTAGCCCTCTATTTATAAGAAAATGTTAGCACGCCGAAGCAGACTTAACCTGCAACTTGATGGCTTTACCTGCTACTATTCAAGCCTACCACATTTGAATAAAAATCTCAGTACATTTCTTCACCAACCAAGAGTGGGGCCCACCAATTCTAGAATTTTCCACTAAAATGATAAACTCCGAAAATTCAATAATTTCTGAACCAGTCATCTCGTAAAATTCATAATAAATCATACGTTCATTTTTAACGGTTCAAAATTTGTGGACATATACTCAACTTATATATGTATAACATATCCAAAAATTACCACGATCCAACGGTCGGATTAAAAATTATAACCCCCGTAAAATATCTCAAAAACCCTGATTTTTAATACCTCCATTCCGACAAAAATACTGATAAAAACCTCAACATTAACTCCTTCATTTTTAACCACAAAAATATATAAATATTTTCTTATCATATGAATCAATAATTAATTATTCACAAATAATATTACAGAATCATATTTATGACAACCAGGCCGTTCCTAGGAAAGAGGGGGCTTTCCAATAAGAATTTCTCCTTACTGGCGCGCAATTAGATGACCAAACCTCTCCTTAGACAGAACTTTCTAGACATTGCCAATAATGTTATCTAATAATATTATTCAAATAATATGAATTATTGATCTGATAATGGGAAATAATGTGCAGTGACAATTATTGAAACAACAATAATATAAGATATCAATGCAGCAATTATTAAATCAATAAAATAAAATATTGAACAGTAACCACTGTAACAATTATTGAGTAGTGCCTTCCTTCGTAAGAATCAATAATTGGTGCAATACCGTGTGCTACTGTATTTTAACCACCTGGTATTTCAACAGTATTAACGGTAACAACTACGCCGTTAATTATAAACAACTTATACTTGTCGTTTTCTTCATCCAATCACTTTCCGTTATTGGGCCCACACAAGGCTGCGCCGTCGTACGAATATTCCCTGACAGCAAGAATATTCCACGACCAAACGAATATTCACCGACCAAAAATGAATATTTTATAACCACTTGCTTATTTAAAATATTTGCGCATTTTACCCATAACTAACCACATTAATCAAATCAACCCTTTCTATTTCAAAATAATAAAAAGAAGAAATTTAATTTCATTTATTAATAAGTTGGGGTCTTACATTATTCCCAGGTCTGCTAACCTTAACATTACAAACATACCCTTAGATATACAAAAAGGGTTTACAATACATCATAATAATAATAAGGTTCATTATACTAATTTATCACTATGCCTTTTTCTTTGTTCTTCTTCGCAACACCTTTTGCAACTTCGTCCCTAGCTGAAAAGTTTTATATATAGCAAGGTGGGCAACAAGTTTGCCCAACAAGTTAAGACATACAATAAAGGTATAGAAATCAATATCAAGTCTTCTCACATTCTCCGCAATAATAATTTGATAATGAAATAGTACAACACTTTCAAGGTTTTTTACGATATTCAATGAATAATCAGCTACGAAATAGCAAAGTGGAATATTTTCCAGATTTATGCTGAGCGATCCGTTAGATCTTGAACTTCTCTTCTCGGGTATATATTAAAGTTTTACTTTGACATATACGCAAGTGTACCAGATAACCATAAAGATTAAATCATATCCCTCTATAAGTACTTAGAGCCGGCAAACTCCTTGTACCCTATATTATGCATCATACTTATAGGTCGCGCGTAATGGTCGAATATACGACTTAAAATTATTCCCTTTATATAAAAGGTTGTTCTTCTCAGTCTCAGAATCAAGATTTGATTTAACAACGAAATTCAATGATCTCAATTACTATTTACTTATCGATCTAGCCGAAATAATTGGCATCGATCTATCAATAACAATTGAATTCTCTTCTCGAATTTATCAAGTTTTAATAAATGTTCGTCTAGCCATAATAATTAGCTAAGACATTTTTCAACATAATTTGATAATAAACAGGAATTATCGGCACTGTCAATTCTATCTTCTACGGATATGAATATCCAACAACAGTTATTCTACAAATGTATCTTCTCTAAATCAGTAATTCAATTTGAATTATTAAATATGCACTAACTGCGAATAATCAACAATAATTCACTAGACGTGATATAATTAGCACTAATTAACCACTATAATAATTGAATGAATATAACTCAAGGTTGAGTTAGGAAACTTGCCTTTTCGGCTGATTACTACTACAAAATATAATTAATTACGTTCGTAAGCCCTATAATCAACAATATCAATCTCACAATTAGCACAATCATTTATAACACGTAACACTGTATTCTACAGTTAAACTTCTCCTAGGCACGTTACCACATAGCCACATTAGTGTTTATAACCTATATAAACACTTAACAAGTCTAACTATTTCGGCCTTGTTGGACTTCGGTCCATTCTCCGTATCCTAGTCACCTTATCCGATAATTTACACATTGATTGTCAATTAAACTTGGTCTCTAAGCTTCAATATTAATTTAGATATGTTAAATATCGTTTATCATATTTTTTTGGAAGCTTTTAAAAATATTTAAACAATTATTATAATTTAAAATAATTTTTCAAACACTTAAATCATTTTTAAATGATTTAATTATCAAATAATCTTATTATCATTAATATTTAATAATATAAAAATATTAATGTATACTAGTCAAAATATTAAAGTTATTATTAATAACTTAAAATATTTTTAAATCATTAATATTCTACTTAAATAAATTTTAAACTAATTAAAATCATCACCATTAATATTTAAATATTAATGAAATTATTATCAAAATATTAAAAGTCATTAATTATAACTTAAAATATTTTTAAAACATTTTTCTCATTTTTGAATGATTTTTAAATCAATAAAATTATTTTTAATTCATTTATTTAATATAATAATTAAATTAATCTAATATCATTAATATTAATTTATTAATGAAAATTCTCCAAAAATGTTGAAATATATATATATATTATAATTCAAAATATTTTCTAACACTTTATTCTTATTTAAACTGATTTTTAAATCAATAAATCATTTTTATCTTATTTATTTAATTTAATAATTAAATAAATCTAATATCATTAATATTAATTTATTAATTAAAATTCTCCAAATAATATTAAAAGTTACATTTTATAACTCAAAATATTTTTAAATACATTATTCTTATTTAAAATGATTTTTCATAATATTAAATCAGTTTTCTCTAATTTATTTAATATACTAAGTAAATAAATTAAATATCATTTTTATTCAAATAATTATAATTATTAAAGAAAAATGTCCCAAATAATTAAAAGTTATTTTTTAGAATTTAAAATAATTTTTAAAACCATTTTTAGTAATTTTTATAATTTATATCTATTTTTAAAAAATTTCTAGAATATTCAAAAATTAGAAAATAATAAACCGTCGCTAAAGACCTTTAGCGACACAAAGCGTCGCTGTTGGTGTTCTTGAGCTCGAGAACACTGACAGCTTCGTGTTTAAGGTGCATCGTTTGACCACTAATGATTCTCTGTGTAATAATTTTCTGGGCAAGCTTGAAATGTGGTCGTGTAGTTCTTATGGAACACTACAACATTCAACCTACATCGTGGTCTAATAACAAACACACAAGGAGATCTGATCTCCCAAACTAACTGTCAGACAACTCCTGGGTTTTCTGGGTAACCCAGAAACCTAGGCAGTTCATGGGTACCACTTTGTGGCCCGATTATTATAGTGTTCTGGTCATCAAATCAGTTAGGTTAAGGTCCACATCAATAGTACTAGTGTCAAGGTACAGTTACATAACCCCATCTCAGTTAAACAACATTCAAAGCACCAGATTTAATCCGGTCAAACGCTGACATAAAGCGTGTTCTTCATTTTTCTGGAAAATTCACAGAAATGAAATTCAGTGCAAGTGGCCTACTTTGACCACCTGTCACGATCGATCTATTGGCTGTTTTAATGTTCTACAAGCATTGAGTTATAGTCCATCTTACAGGCTCCAATATGGTTACAAACAAAACATTAAACAAAACATCAAACAACTTACACACTGACAGATATTAAGCCCAAAAGAAGTTGTCAGACGTTGATCAAGGCTTTCTGGGTTACCCAGATTTGGCCCAGTCAACGTCGGTCAACGGGCTTTGACCGTTAATATCTTCAAATCCAGACATTAGATGGTACTGATTCCACTTGCAACTTCAAGACCACATACCGGGCTACATGTAACAACTTTAAAACAACAAAAATAGTAAACGAGCAATGATCTGTGGCCACTAACATTTCTTGTCAGACCACAAAAATTGCTCAAGAACAGATTTTGAAAAACATCATTTTAAGGCACTTTGATGCTATGGATTCATGATAGATCATCATAGATCTTCATAAAACATCCATTAGCAAGATTCTAAACACAAAAACACAAAAGTTTTCTAAGCATACATGATCAAATTAGATTTTAGGGTTTATACCTTCTTGTTCCAATTCTTGAACTATGCTCTCCAATCTGTTATTGTTTGATCTAAGGTTGTATAAGTGACTGGTCTACTTGATAAATTCGGAGGTTTTTGTGTGAGAGGGAGTTAGTAGGAGCTTGGTTGAAAAATAATCAAAATGTAGTAACTTTCTCTCTCCCAAATCTATATATATCAATATATATTGCTAGATCTGATGCTAGATGTCAAATGGAGGCTGATTGCTGAGTTTTTTAATGTCACAAAGTCAAGACATTAGGTTACCAGCTAAAGTTGCTACCACATTTTGCAAGTTACCTATTAAAATAAACTAAAAGGACATTTTGGTCATTAGCAAATTAATTTTAATGGCATTCTTTGAATTTGCACGAACCCTTAGGGTTTAACCCTTAGGTTTTAATCTTTTGCTTTTAGGATTATTTTCTAATTAGGGTTTTAATTAGAAAAATAAATATTCTAAATTACAATTAGGGTTTGTAAAATAGAAATTCAGATAACTAAAATATAATTAGGGTTTTCTAATCATATTAAAGTTTAATAAACACATTAAGCTCACTAATTAGGATTAGGGTTTCCTAATTAGGGTTTTAGGATTCCTAAATATGAAATTAGGGTTTCTCGTCATATGATTAGGGTTTCCAACTGTGCGTGAGGGTTTCTAATCCTGAAATTAGGGTTTCTAATCTCTTATTAGGATTTATTAGTTTTAAACCTTATCCAATCAATCATTTGATCAAAATTCTAAACAATACAAACACGTACTTATTAATATAATTATTTTAATTATATTTTCTATCGAATCCCTTTTCAAAAATTAGGGTTAGGGTTTTTAAAGCTGTTAAACACAACTCTGCTCTAATTTTATTAGTCAATACACAAATTGACCTTCTCGAGACTCGTATCACAGATACTTGTCACAAAATTGATAATCAATATTAATATTAATTAAAAAAATTTATTTATAAAATTTTAATTATTCGAAATCCCAGGTTATCACAACACATCCTAACCCTTTGCCTGAAGCATTATTGTTGATAACAAATCCATCCGAACCAGCTGGGTTAACGAAGTAGTGATTCGAGAAAAATGTTCCACGAATCTCCGATAATAACCAGCTAAGCCCAAAAAGCTACGTACTTCAGTCACCGACTTCTGTTGCTCCCAACTTTGTATTGCTTCAATCTTTGTCGGGTCAACAGATACTCCATGTTTTGACACCACGTGCCCAAGGAATGCTACTTCCTCAAGCCAGAACTCGCATTTCTTCAGCTTGGCATATAGCTTGTTATCACGAAGCCTTTGAAGTACTAGCTTTAAATGGCGCTCATGATCTTCACGGCTTTTGGAATCGATAAGGATGTCATCAATAAAGACAACAACGAACTAATCTAAATATTCCTTGAACACACGGTTCATCATAGCCATGAAAGCCACAGGAACATTAGTCAATCCAAAAAATATGACTAGGAATTCGTAATGCCCGTAACGAGTTCTGAAAGCAGTCTTCAGAATATCCTCAGTTTTAATCTTATGCTGATGATATCTAGAATGAAGATCAATCTTTGAAAAGAATTATGCTCCTTGCAACTGGTGGAATAGGTCATCAATGCGGGGTAGCGGATACCTATTCTTGATGGTGATAAGGTTCAATTCCCGATAGTCAATACAAAGTCGCATACTCCCGTCTTTCTTCTTTATCAATAAAACAGGAGCACCCCAAGGAGATGTACTTGGACGAATGAAATCGATGTCTAACAACTCCTGAAGTTGAACCTTTAACTCCTGAAGTTCAATAGGAACCATTCGATATGGGTTTCAGAAATTGGTTTTGTACCAGGTTCAAGGTCAATAAAGAATTCAACTTCACATTCTGGGGGTAGACCGGGAAGTTCTTTAGGAAATACGTCAGGAAATTCACTAACAGCAAAAATATTTTTCAAATTTGACGTATTTTTGTTCAAGTCCATGACATGGGCTAAGAAAACATCACATCCGTTTTTCAATAAACGAATAGCTTTATGGCTTGATATGATAATGATTGACTTTAGTGGTTTGGTTGCTTGAATTCGCATAACAGGTTGATTAGGAATATGAAAACTAACAACCTTACTAAAATAATCAATTTTAGCGTGATGAGTGGTTAACTAATCAATCTCTAAAAGCACATCAAATGCAAGTATTTTCAAAGAAATAAGATCGACAGGTAATGTGATGGTACCAACTTGGATCAAGCAAAATTTATAAACAGTGGATGTAACGAAAGCTTCTACTAACGAAGTTTCAATAGATAAGCCAAAGTCTAATTTCTCCGAAGTCAAGTTCAAACGTTGAGCACAAGTAGGAGAAATAAAAGAATGGGTAGAACCGGTATCTAGTAAGGTATAAACTTCACAAGAGTTTATGATTAGCTTACCCGTGATCACCTTGTTTGGGTTTCTCGCATTTTGGGCAGTCACGACAAACGCTCTTCCAAGAAACACTGACATTAACTTGTCCAAGACAACCTTTGGAGTCACCATTCCCGCTTGACTTGGTTTCGCTACAAGACAATCTCTAGCTATATGACCTTCCTTTCCATAGTTATAACACACCTTGGATTGTTGTGGGCAGTTTGGGCTAATGTGTCCTTTTCCGCATTTATAACATACGACCGATGATTGTTCTTCTACCCTAGGAACAGTTAATGTTGGTGCTAACGTCTTCACGTTGTCATTGTTGTACCTTCTCTTTTTAAAATCCCCCCCCTGACTCGCTTCTTCTACTATCATGGCCACGATTACCACCAGAGTGGTTACCTCTTTTGTCCGGATGTTTTCCTCCCCGCTGGTTGTCATTTCTCCGATAACTGCTGCCATCGGTGTGACCTTGGTTGTGATCTCTCGGTTGAACATACTCATTATCTCATTCTAATAATTGAGCCCTGTTCACAACATCTGAATATAGAGAAAATTTGTGAGAAATAAGACATTGCCGAATTTTAGGTTTAAGACCTCTCAGAAACATCCGCGTCATATGTTCCTCATTCTCTACCAAATGAGGTGAAAACCTGGATAACTCTACGAACTTAGCTTCGTACTGAGACACAGCCATGTTGTTCTGTTCCAGTCTAATAAACTCTACCTGTTTCATATGACAAATACTTTCAGGAAAGTACTTGTCATTGAAAAATTTCTGAAATATATCCCAAGACATATTGAGTGCGGCAGGCTGGGTACGCTTCACAGATTACCACCAGTAATCTGCCTCACCACGGAACATAAAGGTGGCGAATGAAACCTTCTACTCCTCCATGCATCCCAAGATATCAAATATCTTGGTAATTTGTGTAACCCACGTTTTCGCCTTGATCGGATCCAGCTTTCCCACAAATTCTGGTGGTCCCAACTCTTTGAACTGCTTGGCTATGACAAGTCGCGCGTTGCTATCATTTCCACCCGTATTTTGTACACGAGTCTCCCTCATCTGATTTTGCATGAACTGCAAAAAACTTCTAAACATCCCATCATACATCGTTTGTTCGGTAGTGTTGTTTACAGGAGGAATATTGTCTTCCTGTTGCGCGTTCCCCTGGTTGGTGATTAAAGGTGTCTCCACGGTCTTATTCACTCCATTGTTAATATTTTCGGCTGCCATTTTCAAATGCTGCCATAAAACAAGGGTTAATTAAAGAAATTGACATACCACATATTATCCCTATATTCTGACTGACCAATTAAATACTAAATAAGCTTAGGTAGGACATACTAGCGAAGGATTTACTCGTCTCTCCCCTCCTAGTTCTATTATCCGATCTCTGCCAGAGACCATATCCCTAAGCTCTGATACCAACTGTGACGCCCCCAAAATAGGTATACATCACCCATTCTGAGTCGCCAAATACATGGTATAGAAAATAACTACAACTTCATTATTACAATTGTCGTTCAAAATACGACAACACATATGCTGTGAGTTTAAATACAAATATTATCTTCTAAACAGTATTCAAACTCTAATAAGTCCTCATTATAATTATTGAAACACTATTTTACAAAATAGTGAGGACTGTTAAAATAACTGACTGAGAACATCACTCCACACCCCGACTAGTTCCCGCTATATTCTCGCCTCCTAAGAAGAAAAATGGAACAAAAAGAAAATGGTGAGCTCAACTAGCCCAGTAAAGAATATTATGACTAAGATAATGAATAATAAATTATCGTTAGCCTTCAACCAATCTGATAAAATATAATGGACAATAAATTTTAGATCAATATTCGCAGCGAAAATAACAATTCATTAGAAAAGTTAAGTAGAGAATGAAATCTACTATCTTCTATGATTTAAAAGTCCATCATCAATATTTTATCCCTGTAACATCAATCAATATACATCTTGAACCAAATATTCATCTTTGTACTATGGGCCAAAGATATTCATTTGGTAATCATTCATCTTTGCACTACAGGCCATAGATATTCAGTTATATCATCATTTAGGACTGAGGATGATGAAAACTATTTTAAAAAACGAATCCAATGAGATAAAAGGACAAAGATTAGGGATTCGTACTTTAGATACTCCAAGTTCAAAAATACTCCATAATAAACCAAAGTGGAGTAAAATTCAAGAATGAAGATCAAAACATGGATACAATCAAATATAGTAACCATAATTGACATCTTGGACAAAGAAGAAAAAAATTTATTTTTCAGTGAATAGTGTCGTATTCGTGAATAGTGTTGTATATGTGAATAATGTCGTATACGTGAATAGTAATCCCGACACAAAAAGGTAAAAATTTTACAAGAAAAAATTATACTTCGTGAATAGTACTTGTGAATAGTACCGTAGTCGTGAATAGTGTCGTATACGTGAATAGTAACCCTGACATGAAAAGGTAGAAATTTCAAAATAAATTTCATACCAATATTTTGGCATAATGATATTGAAAGAAAAATATCATTTACAAAGAAAATAACATCCCTTATCTCAAAAGAACAGTACTTCTGACTAGAATATCAGATATTATGCTGAAGGAAACTTGCACCGAATAATAACTCTTATTATATCTAAATACTCACAAAAATACACTCGATAATATATAGAGAGAAAGCTTATGATTCCGGTGTGATTTTCAATTCTAACTAAGCACCCTATTTATAGGAAAATGCTTAGAACGCCAAAGCAGAATAACTTGCTACCTGATGGCTTTACCTGCTACTATTCACGCCCACCACTTTTGAAATAAAATTTTAGCACATTTCTCACCAACCAAAAGTGGGGTCCACCATATTTTTAATAAAAATATTTATTTTCGAAACTTCAATAATTCATAATAAATAACTCTTTTATCAGAAAAATTCGAATCTCATGTTTATGCGATAGGAAATTTAATTCTCTACAATTTTGTAGAAGAAAGTTTTTCCAAATTCCAAACAGAAAATGTTTGAAATCCACATACGGATGATTTTTAATACCTTCATTCCGACAAAATACTGATAAAATACCTCAACATTAATTCCTTCATTTATATCTACATAAAAATAAATATTTCTTTATCATATAAATTATTAATTAATTAATCATAAATAATATTACAGAATCACAATTATGACAACTAGGTCGTTCCCAAGAAAGAGGGGGCTTTCCGATAAAGATTTCTCCTTATTGGCGAGCAATTAGGTGACCAAACCCCTTTCTTAGACAGAACGTCCTTAGACATTGCCAATAATAATATCTAATAATATTATTCAAATAATATGAATTATTGATCTGATAATGGAAAATACAGTGCAGTGACAATTATTGAAACAACAATAATATAAAAAATCAACGTAGCAATTATTGAATCAATAAAATAAAATATTGAACAGTAATTACTGTAAAAATTATTGAGTAGTGTCGTCTTACATAAGAATCAATAATTCAAAAATACTGTGTAATGTCGTGTGCTACTATGCAACCACGCGTATTACTGTATTTTAACCACCAGATATTCTAACAGTGTTAACGATAATAATTACGCTATTATTTGTAAAAACTCAAACTTGTCATTTTCTTCATCCGACCATTTTTCGTTATGGGACCCACGAATGGCTGCGCCATCGTATGAATATTTCCCGACAATAATGAATATTTTATAAACACTTGCTTATTTTGCAAAATTTGCATATTTCACCAATAACCAAAGCATTATATCAAATTAACACCTTATTATTCAAAATAATAATTAGAGAAAATTTAATTTTATTTATAAAAACTTGGGGTCTTACAAGTAAATGTAGGAGGACTTCCCTATAATCATCTAAAGTTGAGCTGACGGTGGCGATGGCAGTGGTGGTGGTCGTGGCACATACGTTCGACGCTCCTCCGTGTCTGAGTCCGAATGAGGATATTGTGGCATAGGCATAGGTTACTGGTGTAGACACTCGAAATTTTGCATTCCTGTTACTAACCCTGCAGGAGGGCAGAATCGTCTTTCAGAGATAACCCTAGAGGACAATTTAACACAGTCCAGGAGATAACCCCGGGATACTCAGTTTTCCATCTCAGAGATAACCCCGAGATATTAAGTCCAGTCCCAAAAATAACCCCGGGATCTTCAATCCAACCTTGGAGACAACCCCGAGGAATTCAGTTCCAATTTCAGAGACAACCCTGAGATACTCAATTTTCCATCTCGGAGGCAACCCCGAGATGTTTAGTCCAGTTCTGGAGATAACCCCGGGATCTTCAATCCAACCTCGGAGATAACCCCGAGGAATGCAGTTCCAGTTCTGGAGACAACCCCGAAAATGCTCTTTTCCACTCCTAGCAATCAGCTTCAACACTCGGCGATAGTCCCGAGGCACTCATTCCCCAAGCCTGGAAATAACACCGGGAGGTCAGGCACACCTCAGAGACAACCCTGAGGGCGATTAATACTTGCAGCAGTCTAATCTCAGAGATAACCCTGAGCAACAATCGCTAAATCAGCTCAAACCGGAGATAACCCCGGTGAGGGGCAAAATCATCATTTTTCCATTGCGCCGTCTCCACAACATTCATACATACATTCTACATGGAAATGTCCTACAAGAACCAAAGATCTCTAATCCCGAGTGACTACTACACAAGACAGCACGCTAGATAGAATTTGAAGCCTGAAGACCAAGGGCATGGTCCCATCTTCACGACTTTGTACAACCTCTAATCCTATGTCATTGTGTAGCTCTCTACAATAGCATGCCGTTAAAGGTCTTATACACCTCGATCAGATGCCCGGATTGAAGCACTTACTTTGAGATGGCGGGACCCGCGGAGCTCGGGGTACCCAGGGCAGCCGCAGGTGCATCTGCGGCTACCGCAGGTACACATGCGGCTCCCCCTATATAAATAGAGGGCTTGGGGTAGCCATTTTGCATAGAGAAAAGGCGAGGAAGCCCTGTCTAATTTGCTCTGTACACACTATAAACTGAGTGCTTTCTAATTATAAAAACTTGCGAGCTTCTATATTGCTATATTTTTACCGGCGGGAGCCGAGTGTTCATCCATTTAAAGCTATTGAAGTCTTCTTCGGCAGTCCACTATAAGCCTTCTTACACTTTCTAAAGCCTTTCTCCACTACTGTGCACACACAGTTCTTCACGTTGAGAGTCGTGTTGCGTGTATATGCCCAGACTTCGGATCGTGGTTTTTATTTCTTTTTGTATATATATATATATATATATATATATATATATATATATATATATATATATATAAATACCTATATATATGTTGTTGCCATCAAAATCTATTTGATTGAGCCTAGATTTCACATCCGGTGCGTTTACCGCTTTTATATATATATATATCCTCGAACGCGAATTAACGAAACGAGCCTGGATCGATATATATCAAGTGTGTTTATCGCTTATATATATATATATATATATATATATATATATATATATATATATATATATACATTTTCAGTTTGGCCTGGAGTTTACTTCGTGGCCTTTTACTACTTTATTTATATTTAGTCCCGCCTTGAATCTACTTCGTGGTGGTTGATTGACTTTTATTGCTTTATTTACATTTTTCTCAATCCCCCATGGAGGTGCTTCGTGGCGGTTGATTGGATTTTATTGCTTTATTTACATTTTTAATCCCCCATAGAGGTGCTTCGTAGTGGTTGATTGCATGTACATATTTATATATATTTACAACTTTTATATACATATAACTGTTTACAACTTTTATACAAACTGCTACGTCATGTGAGCCTAGGAATCATGTGATCACAGATTCAGTCTCCTGAATCTAGATTCGGTTCTCGTGATGGACATTTTTAGCTGTACATAGCTTGTAAATTATTCAAGGTGTTTGAATTTCCTTAGACGGCTCTTATGCCCATAAGATGTTCGACACTGCTATGTATATTATTTTCTCAAAGATGCTTCGCATATCAAAAATAAAAAAAACCAAGCCGAACATTTAATAAAATAGAAGTATCAAAGGCCTCAATTACTATTGACCATAAGAGTTTGAAAAAACCTCTTTTATAAAGCGTCATTGCTATATCTTGTTAAAACTAAACTTTTATACAAAATTCAAACCCTTTGTATATAGGTGCGAATGAGGCATAACACTACTTCCAAATAATTGCACATTGATCCACACACACACACACATTCATATAACAGTTTAATTGAAAAGTGGCGGTCACCGTGGCAACACGGATGTCAGGGGGTGCCTAACACCTTCCCTCCGTATAACCAAGTTCCCGAACCCTAACGAATCTCGGTTTCACAGACCCGTTAAGCAATGTCACATCACTGGGTCAATATGCAAATCTTTTCTCGGTTGTGTTGGCACAACCATTTAAAAAACCAACTGGCGACTCTTACAGTCCAATCGTCGACATATACATGTCGGACCTTTTCACAACTTGTTTTTTCAAACAAAACTAACCTAACATGAGAACACCAAAAGACAAGAACATAAAAGGGACAAATAAAAATCCCGACGTCGACAGGTGGCAACTCTGTTGGGGAGTCCAGTAAGAGAACTTAAGCCGCTATTACAAGCTTTTCAAAACTGTTATATGCTTATAAATGGATGTTGCATTTACATTTGATGTGACGCCCCCAAAATTAGGTATACATCACCCATCTTAGGTCATCAGATACATGGTACAGAATACAAACACAACTTACTAATACAATTGTCGTGTACAATACGACAAAACATAACTGTGAGTTTGAATACAATTATTGTCTATTAGAGACTATACAAACTCAAAAGGAGTCCTCGTTACAATTATTGTCACACTATTTAATAGAATAGTGAGGACTACTAATACTATCATCTGGTCCATCACTCCGTTCCCCGACTCGTCCCAACTATATTCTCATTTCCTGAAGAGAACAGTGAAAGAAAGGGTGAGCTCAACTAGCCCAGTAAGAAATATTATGACTAAGATAATGCAGAATAAATTATCATTAGCCTTCAACAGTGTTAAACTGATAAAATATAACGAACATCAAGTTTAACTGCAGCGAAATAAGCAATCCATTAAAAGAGTCAAGTAGAGAATAAAATCTACTATCTTCTATGATTTAAAAGGTTTTTCAACACTGTTATCGCTGGGACTCGGCTTAATAAAATAATTCACATCATCGAATCACCCCTGCACTACGGCCAAGGATATTCTTTAGTATCACGACCACAATTATCCATGCACAACGTGCCAAGAATATTTGTGTATTCATTAATGGTCATGATCATGCCAACAACTGTCCATCAATGCACTACGGCCAATGATGACTTTTACCACATCATTTGTAATATTACGGTCATGATTACACCGAATAATCCCTGGTCATAATCATACCAAGTCTATCTATGCGGCCACAGATGACTTTCAAAAAAAAATAGAAACATGAGGATGATAACAATGATATAAGAATTCAATAAAACAAGTTCAAGAATTAATTTATCTAGGAACTAATAATGTCCAAATTGTCAACATGATACTGCTTTGTAGAGTAAAATTCAAGAATGATCAGAAGAATATTTTCGTGAAAAGATACTGGATGAAGCGCAAATATAAAGGATATTCCACTAATTTCATGGAGTATAGAAGTCGAAACTTTAACCAACTGAGTATAATAAAGAATGGAATAACAAAAGAAATCACCATGCATGCGGTACTTCGCATAGACAGGTTATTCCAACAGAATAATAATAACGGAACCAGGTCAGTCAAAATTTGCACCGACAGGATATTCCAACAAAATAATAAAGACAGAATAATAAAGACGGAACCAGGTCCGGTGTAAAACATACAAGACAGGATGTTCCGACAGAATAATAATAAAGATGGAACTAGGTCCGGCGTAGAACGCACAAACAGGATGTTCCAACAGAAAATAAAGACAGAATAATAAAGACGGAACCAGGTCCGGCGTATAGCACAGACAGGATGTTCCAACGGAATAATAAAGACAGAATAATAGAAGAATGTCACCAAGTATAGGGTATTCCGTGTATACATGTTATTCGAACAGAATAATAAAGAAATAGAATAACAGAAGTTCTCTTCTTGAATACAAAAGAATAATATCCCTTACCGTTTTAAAGAAGAACTGAAATAAGGAAGCAGTTAAGTAGCAGAACACTTTTCTTCTCTCTCTCTATAGTTTCTCTCTATAATTTCTCTCGCTAGAGTTCAGTGAATTCATAAGAAATAATGAAAGAATGAGCTGCTATTTATAGAAGAATGGACTGCATAGTAACTAATCCATGAACGGTCCAGATTGATTTACTTTAATCTAACGGTCCATATTTAAAAAAAATCTTTTAAATAAAATATAGTATATTCTATTTATAGAATAACTTTAATAAAGTATTCTATTTTATTTAAAAAGATGTTTCTGTTTTATTACGTTAATAATACGAATAAAACAAAACTTCATTATCGCTAAATAATTCATATTATTAACTGACAATAATTGAATCAAACTGAGTGACTTCTCACATAAGCATTAATAATCAATACCGTGTGCTACTATGCAACCACACGTATTACTGTACTTTTACTACCGAGTAGTTCAACAGTATCAATGATAAAACTTCTGCCGTTATTTTTAATAAAATATTTTTATCGTTTTCTCAATCCGACAATAATTCCGTTGTGGGGTCCACCAATGATTGTGCCGTTGTACGAATATTCCCTGTTAAAACGAATATTCCCCGACCAATCGAATATTATATAACAACTTGCGTACTTTGCAAAATTTATAAATATTACCCACAACTATAACATTATATCAAATTAACTCCATAATATTTAAAAATGATATTTATAGAAAATTCATCTTTATTTATAAAAGTTGGGGTCTTACAACCTCCCCTTCATATGAAATTTCCCCCTCAAAATTAGGGTACGTACCTGGTATGTCGAAGAGGTAAGGATACCTTGATTTTATTTCAGATTCTAACTCCCAAGTCATTTCCTCAACATCGTTGTTTCTCCACAAAACTTTGACTTGAGGTATAACCTTGGAGCGTAAAATATGTTCCTTCTTATCCAAGATTTGAACAGAAACTTCTTCATACGTAAAATCTTCTGCTATTTCGTCCGGTTCTAACTCAATAATGTGGTTCAGGTTTTCCACATATTTACGTAACATGGATATGTGAAAAACGTTATGAACACGAGACATACTTGGCGATAAAGCGAGTCTATAAGCCATAGTTTCTACTCGATCGAGGATTAAAAATGGACCAATGAATCGAGGATTCAGCTTTCCTCTCTTTCCAAATCTCGTAACTCCTTTCCATGGAGCAACACGTAAGAACACATGATCTCCTATATCAAATTCCACGTTCTTTCGATGAAGATCAGCATAACTCTTTTGTCGATCTTGTGAGGTTTTTATAAGTTGTCGGATCGTTTGAATCTTTTCTATAGTCATACGTACCAACTCCGGTCCCAACAACGTTGCTTCACCCACCTCATCTCAGCATACTGGAGAACGACCTTTTCTTCCATATAATGCTTCGAATGGAGCCATGCCAATACTTGCCTGATAACTGTTGTTGTAGGAAAACTCCACCAATGGTAAGAACTTGTCCCAACATCCCATGAAATCAAGGACACGGAGTCTTAATAGATCTTCAAGAGTTTGAATAGTCCTCTCTGATTGTCCGTCCGTCTGAGGATGATATGCCGAACTAAATCGTAAATTCGTGCCCATAGCTTTTTGTAAACTAACCCAAAATCGTGAAGTGAATCTTGGGTCTCGATCAGAAACTATGGATACTGGCATACCATGCAGTCTTACAATCTCGTTTATGTACATACGAGCAAGATGTTCAAGTGTATAAGTTTCTCGTATCGGTAAGAAATGAGCAGACTTGGTCAATCTATCAACAATGACCCAAATCGCATCTATACCTTGAGAAACCTTAGGAATATCGGTAACGAAATCCATGGTAATGTGCTCCCACTTCCATTCTGGAATTTTAAGTGGTTGCAATGGACCTTTTGGTACTTGATGCTCCGCTTTGACTCGTTGACAAGTTAGACACCTTGAGATAAACAGCGCTATCTCTCTCTTCATATTGCTCCACCAAAATGTATGACGAAGATCATGATACATTTTGGTACTCCCAAGATGGATTGCAAACAGTGTGCTGTGCGCCTCCATCATGATTTCATACTTTAAATCAGGGTTGTTAGGAACACAAAGTCTGGAGTTGACTTGAAGTATTCCTTCTTCATCGATTTTTGCTTCCGGCATAGCACCTTCTTGCACTTTCTTCCTCATACGCATCAACTCCAGGTCTGTAGCTTGAGCAGCTTTAACTTTATCGATTAAAGTTGGTTCTACTCGTATATTCACCATCATCACATGGGTCCCTGGAGTCTTTAACTCTATCTCCATCCTTTGCAAGTCACACAAAATGGGCCTTTGTGTTGACAATATCACACTCGTACTTGCATATGATTTTCTACTCAATGCGTCAGCTACCATGTTCGCTTTTCTAGGATGGTATTGAATGGTATGATCATAATCTTTCAATAGTTCAAGCCAACGTCATTGTTGCATGTTGAGTTCCTTTTGAGTGAAGAAATATTTGAGGCTTTTATGATCCGTAAAGATCTCCACCTTCTCCCCATACAAGTAATGCCTCCAAATTTTAAGTGCAAAGACAACAGCTGTCAACTCTAGATCATGAGTAGGATAATTCCACTCATATTCCTTGAGTTGTCTTGATGCATAGGCTATGACTTTCCTATGTTGCATGAGAACGCATCCCAACCATTTGCTCGAAGCATCACAGTAGATGACAAATCACTCCGAGCCAGATGATATTGTTAGAACAGGTGCTGAAATGAGTCTCCTCTTGAGTTCTTGAAAACTCTTATCACATTCTTCGCTCAACTGAACTTTATATCTTTGCGAGTCAGTTAAGTTAATGGAGTAGCGATTCGAGAAAATCCTTCCACGAATCTCCGATAATAACTAGCTAAACCAAGAAAGCTACGTACGTCGGTCACTGATTTAGGCTGCTCCCAGCTTTGAATAGCTTCAATCTTTGTCGGGTCAACAGATATTCCACGACTTGATACTACGTGCCCAAGGAATGCTACCTCCTCCAGCCAGAACTCGCACTTCTTCAACTTGGCTTAAAGCTTGTATTCACAAAGCTTTTGGAGTACCAGCCTCAATTATTGCTCATGATCTTCACGGTTTTTGGAATAAATAAGGATGTCATCAATAAAGATGACCACAAAGTGATCCAAATATTTCTTGAATACCCGGTTCATCATATCCATGAAGGCAGCAGGAGAATTACTCAATCCAAAGGACATGACTAGGAATTCATAATGCCCGTACCGAGTTCTGAAAGCTGTCTTTGGAATATCCTCAGTTCTAACCTTTAGCTGATGATATCCAGAACGAAGATCGATCTTTGAAAAGAATTGTGCTCCTTGCAACTGGTCAAACAGGTCATCAATACGTGGCAATGGGTACCTGTTTTTGATGGTGACATGATTCAACTCCCAATAATCAATACAAAGTCGCATACTTCCATCTTTCTTCTTCACGAATTGCACAGGAGCACCCCAAGGAGAAGAACTAGGACAAATAAAGCCAATGTCTAACAATTCCTGCAGTTGAATCTTTAACTCCTGAAGTTCAATAGGAGCCATTCGATATGGGGCTTTGGAAATGAGTTTTGTACCGGGTTCAAGGTCGATACAAAATTCAATTTCACGCTCTGGGGGTAGGCCAGGAAGTTCTTCAGGGAATACGTCAGGGAATTTATTAACAATAGAAATATCATTCAAAACTGACGTATTTTTGTTTAGATCCGTGACATGAGCTAAGAAAGTTTGACATCCGTTTTTTAATAAATGAATAGCTTTATGGCTTGAGATGACAACGATTGATTTTAATGGTTTTGTTGCTTGAATTCGGATAATAGGTCGATTAGGAATATGAAAGCTAACAACCTTACAAAAACAATCAATTTTTGCATTATGAGTAGTTAACCAATCAATCCCTAGAATCACGTCAAATGCAAGTATTTTTAATGAAATAAGATCGACAGGTAATGTGTGGGTACCAACTTGAACCAAACATGACTTATAAACCGTGGATGTAATGAAGGTTTCTCCCAATGGAGTTTCAACAGATAAGTTAAAGTCTAATTTCTCCGGAGTCAAATTTAATCGATGAGCGCAAGTAGGAGAAATAAAAGAATGGGTAGAACCGGTATCAAATAAAGTATAGACTTCATTAGAATTTATGATAAGCTTACCCGTGATGACCTCATTCGGGTTCCTTGCTTTCTGGGAGGTCACAACAAACGCTCTCCCTTGCACTACCGGTTTTGACTTTTCTGGGACGGCCTTTGGTGTCTCCATCCTGGCTGAACTTATTTTTGATAAACGACAAAATCGAGCTAAATGACCTTCTCTTCCACAATTATAACATGCTTTAGACGGCATCGCGCAGTTTGGACTGATGTGCCCCTCCCCTCCGTATTTGAAACATATGATAGGTGGTCGTTCTCCTTCCTTAACAATGAGTGCTGGTGTTGTCGTCTTTCCATTATTGTTGAATCTCCTCTTCTTGAAATGACCATTCTTATTGTTTTGGCCCTGATTACCACCGAAGTGGTTACCATTTCTGGCCTGTTGATTCCCTCCACGCTTGTTGTCACCGCTTCGATGACTGCTCTCACTGACATTATCATTTTGCCGACTGCTCTCTTTTGGTTGCGTTGACTCGTTATCGTGCTCCACTAACTGAGCCCTATTCACAACATCTGAATACAATCACAGTTTATGAGAAAGAAGATGTTGACGTATCTCAGGTTTCAAACCTCGCAAAAACATTCGCGTCATTCGCTCTTCATTATCCACCAAGTGAGACGCAAATCGGGACAACTCAACAAATTTAGCCTCATACTACGACACGATCATATTATTCTGCTCCAATTTGATGAACTCCACCTCCTTCATGTGACGAACACTTTCGGGAAAGTATTTGTCATTGAACAGCTCTTTGAACTTTCCCAAGACATCTTCAGTGCGGCAGGTTGAGTATGCTTAATCGATTCCCACTAGTAAGCTGCCCCTCCTGGCGATATAAAGGTGGCAAAGGGAACCTTTTGCTCCTCGGAGCATCCCAAGACATCAAATATCTTGGTGATCTACTTTATCCATGTTTCTGCTATAAGTGGTTTTGGCTCTCTCTTAAACTCCGGTGGTCCCAGCTCCTTGAACTGTTTAGCGGTGACCGTCCGAGAGTTTTCAGTGTTTCCACCTACATTTTGGATAGAAGCCGCTCTCGCCTGCTGTTGCATGAACTGCATAAAGCTTCTGAACATTCCATCATTCATCATCTGGTCAGTGTTGTTGTTTGCATGAGGATTGTCACCTTCCTGATGCACATTATCCTGATTATTGATATGTGGTGAATCAACAGTCGCCTGTGCTCCATTGCTATTCTCAACATTCTCATATGCCATTTTCAGATACTGCCACAAAACAAAAGTTAATTGATATGTCATATATTATCCTTATATTCTGACCGACCAATTAAATACCATGCAAATAAACTTAGGTAGGTCATACTAGCGAAGGAATTCCCCGTCTGTCCCCTCCTAGTTCTATTCTCACATCTTAGCCAGGGATCATATCCCTAAGCTCTGATACCAACTGTGACGCCCCCAAAATTAGGTATACATCACCCATCTTGGGTCGTCAGATACATGGTATAAAATACAAATACAACTTACTAATACAATTGTCGTGTACAATAAGACAAAACATAACTGTGAGTTTGAATACAATTATTGTTTATTAGAGACTATACAAACTCAAAAGGAGTCCTCATTACAATTATTGTAACACTATTTAATAGAATAGTGAGGACTACTAATACTATTATCTGGTCCATCACTCCGTTCCCCGACTCGTCCCAGCTATATTCTCATTTTCTTAAGAGAACAGTGAAAGAAAGGGTGAGCTCAACTAGCCCAGTAAGAAATATTATGACTAAGATAATGCAGAATAAATTATCATTAGCCTTCAACAGTGTTAAACTAATAAAATATAACGAACATCAAGTTTAACTGCAGCGGAACAAGCAATTCATTAAAAGAGTCAAGTAGAGAATAAAATCTACTATCTTCTATGATTTTAAAAGGTTTTTCAACACTGTTATCGCTGAGACTCAGCTTAATAAAATAATTCACATCATCGAATCACCCCTGCACTACGGCCAATGATATTCTTTAGTATCACGACCACAATTATCCATGCACTACGTGCCAAGAATATTTGTGTATTCATTAATGGTCATGATCATGCCAACAACTGTCCATCAATGCACTACAGCCAATGATGAATTTTACCACATCATTTGTAATATTACGGTCATGATTACACCGAATAATCCCTGGTCATAATCATACCAAGTCCATCTATGCGGCCACAGATGACTTTCAAAAAAAAAATAGAAACATGAGGATGATAACAATGATATAAGAATTCAATAAAACAAGTTCAAGAATTAATTTATCTAGGAACTAATAATGTCCAAATTGTCAACATGATACTACTTTGTAGAGTAAAATTCAAGAATGATCAGAAGAATATTTTCGTTAAAAGATACTGGATGAAGCGCAAATATAAAGGATATTCCACTAATTTCATGGAGTATAGAAGTCGAAACTTTAACCAACTGAGTATAATAAAGAATGGAATAACAAAAGAAATCACCATGCATGCGGTACTTCGCATAGACAGGTTATTCCAACAGAATAATAATAACGGAACCAGGTCAGGCAAAATTTGCACCGACAGGATGTTCCAACAGAATAATAAAGACGGAACCAGGTCCGGTGTAAAACATACAAACATGATGTTCCGACAGAATAATAATAAAGACGGAACCAGGTCCGGCAGAACGCACAGACAGGATGTTCCAACAGAAAATAAAGACAGAATAATAAAGACGGAACCAGGTCCGGCGTATAGCACAGAAAGGATGTTCCAACGGAATAATAAAGACAGAATAATAGAAGAATGTCACCAAGTATAGGGTATTCCGTGTATACAGGTTATTCTAACAGAATAATAAAGAAATGGAATAACAGAAGTTCTCTTCTTGAATACAAAAGAATAATAACCCTTACCGTTTTAAAGAAGAACTGAAATAAGGAAGTAGTTAAGTAGCAGAATACTTTTTTTTTCTCTCTCTATAGTTTCTCTCTCTAGAGTTCAGTGAATTCGTAAGAAATAATGAAGGAATGAGCTGCTATTTATAGAAGAATGGACTGCATAGTAACAAATCCATGAACGGTCCAGATTGATTTACTTTAATCTGACGGTCCATATTTAAAAAAAAAATCTTTTAAATAAATTATAATATATTCTATTTATAGAATAACTTTAATAAAGTATTCTGTTTTATATAAAAAGATGTTTCTGTTTTATTATGTTAATAATACGAATAAAACAAAACTTCATTATTGCTAAATAATTCATATTATTAACTGACAATAATTGAATCAAACTGAGTGACTTCTCACATAAGCATTAATAATCAATACCGTGTGCTACTATGCAACCACACGTATTACTGTACTTTTACTACCGAGTAGTTCAACAGTATCAATGGTAAAACTTCCGTCGTTATTTTTAATAAAATATTTTTATCTTTTTCTCAATCCGACAATAATTATGGTGTGGGTCCACCAATGATTGTGCCGTTGTACGAATATTCCCCGACCAATCGAATATTATATAACAACTTGCGTACTTTGCAAAATTTATAAATATTATCCACAACTATAACATTATATCAAATTAACTCCATAATATTCAAAAATGATATTTATAGAAAATTCATCTTTATTTATAAAAGTTGGGGTCTTACATTTGATGGATGTGTACGAATGCATTTACTTACTGTACTTATTGCTTTACACTATATCTGCTTGTGATATTAGTGCTTCGCACATGTCATCATTTTCATAAACGGTGAAACAAGTTGAATGTGAATGTATGTTGTGTGTGGTTCCACCATCAGGAGGCTATCCTGTCGGTGTTTGATTACTGGACTCGTAGGGAGACTAATTCCAACGAGGCTCAGGAAAGGCACCACCCAAATTCGCACAAGTTGAAAGACCGGATTAACTTCCCGTCGAGTAAATTGCGATGATTTGGGAACCTTCATGCCAAAAAGCCGTGAGAGTAGCCTAAGATAGGTCAACCTCTGATAAACTAAATGCGGAGAGAAGTTTCTTCATGCGTTCTCATTTTAAATTACTCGTAAAGTCAATTGTTTGTAATTTCATTCCATATTGATCTCCATGTAATGGGAAATATGAGGAAATATGTGTACATGTATATTTAAAAGTTTAACATGTTATCCTGTCACACAAACAACTAACATCCATTTTGTAGGATAATATTCCTAAAATGGATATATCACATAGCATGTAAACATTTATACATTTCCTAAAACTAAACTATGTCAATTTTTTACAGGGAAGCAATTGGACCTATTACCCGTTCAAAGTCCAAAAAGGCCACGAGCCTACAACCAATTATGTCTTCATCTAACCAGACTAATCCTAATTCTATCTCTCGTGAAGAATTTGATGGATTAAGTAAACAAATTACAGATTTGGTTATTCTGCTTAAAGAACTACACCAATCTACTCAGGGTACAAGGATACCCATACATAAAAAATCCTCTGCATATGGAGGAACACAAGGTACGGACAAAGAAGCTCCTATATCTGATTCTCAGTTGGATAAAACCAACAAAATTCATGATACCACCCATCTCAAAGAAGATCAAGACACCGGTGATATCAGAAAGAAAGTACTTTAAATGGAAGAGACCATCCTTTCTATCAAAGGGATTGGAGCACATGGGAGTGTTTCATATGCTGACCTTTGTATATTCCCTGGTGTGCATTATCTAGAGAAGTTCAAAACTCCTGACTTTGAAAAGTATGACGGGTTAGGGGATCCTTACACACATTTGAAGGTATTCATCGGAGAACTCGGATCTTATGTCGAGGATGAGAAGCTCAGAATGCAGCTGTTCCAGAAAAGTCTGACTGGAGAAGCCCGATTGTGGTATACCAGATTAGACAACTCCAAGATCCATAGTTGGGAGGAGCTAGCTCATGCCTTCCTTAGTCAGTACAACTTCCAGTCTCAGATGGCCCCTGACCGGTACCAAATTACTAAAGTCAGGAAACAAACCAATGAATCTTTCAGAGAGTATGCTCAAAGGTGGAGGCGCCTTGCTGCTCAAGTTGTTCCCTCTATGAATGAGTCTGAGATGGTGATGACCTTCATAGACATACAAGATGCTCCTTTCTACGTGAGAGTCTTAGCCGGTATTGGCAAACCATTCTCTAAAATGATTAAGTATGGAGAGATGGCTGAGATGGGATTGAAGTTAGGAAAAATTCAAGACCTAGTTGCCCTTAAAGCTGTTGCTGAGCACATCCAGTCCGTAAATTATGGAAACAACCCCTTGTGGGTCCATAAAAAGAAAGAGGAGGATGTTTCCTTGATACTTTAAGGTCAGAAAGGCAGTCAGAATATGCCTATCTAGAGGAGAAATTACTCCCCCTTTCAAGCACAGTCTTTGAATCCTTCGTTGCCAAAGTGTGGAGAAGTTATATGCACTCGAGTGTTCACACCCTTAGGGGACTCACTCGAGAACATTCTCAATCTTCTGACCACTCAAAAGAATATTACTCATCTTTTTCCACCAGCAACCCTAATGGGAAGGGTTTCAATGCTAGTCAAAAATGTACTTATCATGCTAGAGCTCTAGGACATGATACTCAAGATTGTTGGGCCTTGAAACACAAGATCCAGGATTTGATTGATAATGGTGAGATCGTGGAAGCTAAACCCGACCAACCCCATATACAAGATAACCCTCTTCCTCAACACAAAGAAGAGGAGGTTAATATGATTAATTGGAGTAGTGGACAGACTTCCCATTCCATTGACGAACCTTCCCAAACCAGCAAAGATAGTGCTGACAAATGGGATTTTGCACAGTTCTAGTTTACGATGAAACGGAAAATGAAGACTCTTTGTGAGCAAGTCGAACAATTGGCATAACTGGTGGTCCATCAACACCAAGTCACATGCCAATTATTCAACTAGGAGCATGCTAGTCTCCTTTCTTTTGTTATGAATACTCCATCATCATCTCCAGAACATGAAACACTGGAGGATTAAATTGCAAAAAGAGCAAATGCCAAGGCCCGTCGGGATTTTGCCAACAAAAGGGAATTTACGTACCTTAGCCAACCAATGGAGGAAATATTTCAGATGCTGATCAATGAAGAAAGAATCACAACACTATTGCCTCAAATTAACCCTTGTTCAGGGCGATTCAATTCTAATAGAGTATGTCAGTATCACTCCCACTCTCGCGATCACAACACAGAAGAATGATGGGCACTCCGCCACCTTATTCAGAACTTAATTGACAGCGGTGTCCTACAGCTGGCAGACGATGACACTATTTTACAAGACAGTGGGGACGCATTTCCTACAAAATGGAAGGATGTCGTAGCGGTTATATCGTCTGAGACAGACTCAGCCACCCCCTCACATACAATCCAACCAGTTCAAGTCAAAGGTATTGACAATCCTTTGAAAGTGGCTACGCCAGAGCCAATTATCTTTCCATTCAGGCCACAATATCTTGTTGTTAGCCTACAGAAAGTTCCGTGGAATTATGGAGGGGCTGAAGGATCCACATCTCACATAACTATTGCAGTGTCAAAGGATAATCCACTGCATCTTCCCCAACGGGTGATAAAGCCTACCATCAAGACAAAGGGGAAGATTCCCATGGAAAAAGTGGAAGAATTTCTCCGTACTATAGGCCATAATGAAGCCAAAGTGGTTTTAAGCTTAAGAGAAGCTCCACATCAAATTTTCATACTGGACTTGGTTTTCTCCTCCGAAGATCACAGGAAGGTATTGCTCAGGGTTTTGGAAGAAGCTCAACTGCCTATGTCAATAGATGTTGAGAAATTCTAGCATCTGGTGGATCACATTTTCAACAACAATGTGATATCTTTCACTGACGATGATATACCTCCCGAAGGGATCGGTCAGTGCAAGTTGTTGCACGTAGTGGTTTTGTCTTCAAGATACATGGTGGGAGGAGTTTTGATAGATGGAGGGTCATCTTTGAATATATATCCTTATGCCACTTTGGTGAAGATGAATATCAATCTCAACAGAATTCAAAAAAGCCATACAATCATTAAAATTTAGACGGATCCCGACGAAATGCTGTCGGAGAGATTGAACTGCCAGTGGAGATCGGTCCACGTACATTCTGCATATCTTTTCACGTGCTCAAAATAGATACATGATACAACCTGATCTTGGGAAGACTGTGGATTCATATGGCTGGAGCCGTCGCCTCCACCCTTCACTAGGAACTTAAATACATTATCAATAATAGCCTTGTCATTATCGATGCTGAGCCAAAATGTCCTGAACAAGGTGATATGCCACTCATCAGCTTTAATTCAAAAGTTTATCCGGTCCGTTTTCATGCCCTGGAGGTGAGAAACACTCACTACCATCCTGTTGGGGCGCCACCTCTCATACCCTAGATTTCTGTCGAAGTAATGTCGGCCACTCAAGAAATGATGTCATTGGGTTATCAATATAGACAAGGGTTGGGAAAAGATAATCAGGGCATTAAGCGTCCAATTCAAGTTCCCAATCAAACAGGGACAACTGAACTAGGCTATACTGCCAGTTCCAGTCGCAGGAATCCTCAAAAGCACAAACAGATTCCTTCAGCTTTAGCCGTATGGCCGTTATATCCACCTACTTCTCCTGAGCCTGTACAGTCTCCGGTAAAGGTGCATGCCCATGTAATGACCATGTTATTTCCTAAACCGATACCGGTCAAGGGGAAAGAAGTCCTGGTTCCAAATCTCGAAGTGGAAGAATAGGAACGAAGACGTAAACAAGACATCGCTAGGATGATGTCAAACATATGCATCATTGTCCATGATGATCACACAAATAGATACACCCCAGACGATGATTGTCCAGACGTAATGGTCATTATTCGAAAAAAAGAGGACGATGACAGCCCTTCCATCATCTCAATCCATCAGGACTTCACCCTTGACAATTGGAGCAGCACTCTTTTCATTGGTCGACAAGGGTAAAACGGGCATAAACTCCTTCTGCCCTGTAAATAATAACTGCTTACTTTTCTGTACAGTATTAGCAGTTGTTTTGTCAGTACATGCTAACACTTTGTATGATTGAACAGTTTCATATGTTGAGTGAAAGCATATTTTGTTTCAGGACTCTGAATTTAGATGTGCATATACTTGCTGATGAGGTTCCTTTTCTCCACAATGATTGTAACTTTGATGAAAAGTTGGACTCAAACTTGATGGAAATACAAGAGGACATTGAGATACCTCAGGAGATTAAGGGATGGGTCGAAGATAAACCCAAACCAAACCTTGATCAAACCACTTCATTCAATCTTGGAACCATAGAAAGCCCGAAACTAATCCAGATTGGTACAGACCTCACCCCAAACCAAAGGAATGACATGCTTACATTATTAACCCAATTCCAGGATGTGTTTGCATGGTCTCATGAAGACATGGTGGGTTTGTCCACTGACATAGTCATTCATCGCCTTCCCATTAAAGAGGGATTCAAGCCAGTCAGGCAGAAGCTCAGGTGATTGAAGCCAGAGTGGAATTTAAAAGTTAAAGAAGAAATTGTGAAACAATTTTAAGCCGACATCATCATGGTTTCTACATATCCTGAATGGCTATCCAACATAGTCCCCATGCCTAAACCAGGAGAAAAGGTACGAGTTTGCATGGATTACCGGTATCTGAATAAAGCTTGCCTTAAAGATAGCTTTTTCGTGCCATTTACCCACATTCTCATTGATAATACTGCTCAATACGACATGTAGTCCTTTGCTGATTGCTTCGCGGGGTACCATCAAATTATTGTTGCTGAAGAGGATCGTGAGAAAACTGCATTTATCACGCCTTGGGGAACCTTTTGCTATAGACGGTTGTCATTCGGCCTCATCAATGCTGGAGCTACCTACTAGCAAGCCATGATGGCTCTTTTCCACGATTTAATGCACAAGGAGATAGAGATCTACGTGGATGACATCATTGTCAAATCCCGAAGGGAGGAAGACCACTTAGACCATCGCAGAAAGCTCTTCAACAGGTTGCGTAAGTGCAACTTAAAGATGAATCCAGTCAAGTGCGCCTTTGGCATTAAGTCAGACAAGTTGCTAGGTTTCCTAGTCAGCCACAAGGGGATTGAGCTAGATCCCACCAAAATCTAGGTCATCACGAAAATGCCCATTCCTCAGACAAAGAAGGAAAGACGGGGATTTTTGGGAAGAATCAACTTTATCAGCAGATTCATATCTCAACTCACAGCAACCTGTGAGCCTATTTTTAAGTTGTTAAGGAATAACTCTTCCAGGAAATGGAATGATGATTGCCAGAAGACCTTCCTTACAATCAAAGAGCAGCTAGTCAAAGCTCCTATGTTGGTACCACCCAGGGATGATGTTCCCCTGTTCATGTACATGTCCATAAGTGACGATGCCATGGGCTGCATGCTGGGACAGAAAGATGATAGAGGCCAAGAGCGAGCTATCTACTACCTCAGTAAAAGATTCAACAGCAGTGAACATAAGTACACTCTGATTGAGAACACTTGTTGTGCTTTAGCATGGGCTTCCATGAGGTTACATCATTATCTGCATGGTCACACAACCCATCTCATATCCTGCATAGATCCTCTCAAGTACGTGTTCAGTAAACCTATGTTGAATTGTAGGCTGTCCAGATGGTAGTTGATCCTACAGCAGTTTGACATCGTTTATGTGAATTGCGGATCAATTGGCTGCCGCACCTTCAGGGGATTTCAAACCTTTGGAAACATACTTCCCCGATGAAGGGGTAATGGCAATTCAGCAACACCATCACTATGATGCATGCCAAGCATGAAAGATATATTTTGATGGAGCTGTAAACATGGAATGTGCTGGGGCTAGAGCAGTTCTGGTATCCGTTACGGGGGAGCAACATCCCGTTGCCGTCAAATTGTAGTTTGCCAACACCAACAACACAACTGAGTATAAAGGCTTTATCATGGGGCTAAAACTTGCTCAATCAATGGGTATCAGATGGTTAACTATCTTTGGGGATTCTGAACTGGTAATCAAATAAACCACATGAATCTATCACACCAAAGGTCTACACTTACTGCCTTACCATCGGCAGGTTCTACAGAATGCCTCAGAATTTGAAGAAATATCCTTCCTTCACATTCCTCGGAATAGGAATGATTTCTCAGATGCGCTAACAACCTTGGCATCCATGATCAATATACTTGACAAGGAAAACACGTCAACCCTCACATTTGCCCAACAAAAGGCTCCAGCCTATGGGAATTATATTAGAGAAGTATCAGATGAGCTACCTCCCATCCAGCACCCTTGGTATCAGAATATCAAGGAGTACTTACAAGATGGATCTACACCCACTGAGGCGAGCCTGATTGAAAGAAGGCGGATTCATCTACTGACTATAAAATTTTACCTGAGCAGAGATGCACTCTATAAAAGAGATGCAGGACTAGGTCTCCTCAGATGTCTGGACAAGGACTAAGCTCAGAGGCTCATGGATGAAATCCATGGTGGAGTATGTGGTCCAAACATGAGCGGCCCTCTACTTGTAAAGAACTTGTAAAGAAGATCCTCCGAACAGGGTATTATTGGCTCTATCTCAAAGTGAACTGTGATGATCATGTCAAGAGATGTTATCAGTGCCAAATTCATAGGAATGCTATCCACGCCCCTCCGAGGGAGCTCCACAATATAAGTTTGCCTTGACCCTTCTTAATGTGGGGAATGGATGTGATCGGGCCCATCGAGCCCAAAGCCAGTAATGGGCATCGGTTTATCTTCACCATGATTGACTACTTCACCAACTGGGTAGAAGCAGCCTCCTTCCCCAGGGTTACCAAAGAAGTCATCGTTGCTTTCATCAGAAACAATGTCATTTGTCGATATGGACAACTAGAGGTAATTGTATCAAACAATGCTAAGAACCTCAACAATAAAATGATGGAGGAGTTGTGCAGTAAATTCCACATCAAAAATCTCAACTCCGTCATCTACCGTCCAAAGATGAATTGTGCTATTGAAGCGGCTAACAAAAATATCAAGAAGATTATGCAAAAGATGTCCGCCAACCATAAAGGATGGCCTGACTTATTGCCTCTGACTCTGTTAGCCGACAGAACATCAATGCGCACTTCCACTGGGGCAACCCCCTACGCATTAACCTATGGGATGGAAGCAGTGCTCCCCATAGAAATAGAAATGGAATCCCTCAAAATGTTGATAGATGCTCAGCTGGATGAAGACCAATGGGTACAAGATAGGTATCACCAATTTTCTCTAACAAACGAAAGGCAAGCCGCTGTTATCTTCCACGGTCAGTTATATCAACAAAGGATCGCCAGGTCCTACAACAGAAAAGTCCGGCTACGGCAGTTTAAACAACACAACTTGGTTTTGAAGAAGATCATGGACAACCAAGATCAATCTAAGGGGAAATTTTCCCCGAACTGGGAAGGCCCGTTTACTATCAAGGAGGTATTGACAGGAGGTTCTCTCAGATTACAGGAAATGGACGACGATGAATTTCCGCAGCTTATCAACTCGGACACCGTGAAACGGTACTACGTCTGAGATTACCCTCAAGCAAACATCCTGGTTTTGGATCACCAGATCCCCAATCATTTCAGGTTTTCTAACCCTTCACTACATACAACTTCTCTTCACACTTATCTGTCCCATCAGGGACAAACATACTTTTCTAACCAGCAGCCTGGTTTTGGATCGCCAGATCCTTTTTCTCAACTTGGTTTTAAACCCTTACTCAACTCCGGTTATCCCACCAGGGATTGAACCTTTCATACCCACAGTTTTACCCCACTAAGGATAAGACTATTCACACCCACAGTTTGTCCTGTACATGGAATTAAACTTTCTCCCTCGCAATTTATCCTAAACATGGGATAAAACTTTTCATTGGCTGTAAATCGTCCTGAACATGGGGCGAACTATGCCGACCTGATCTCCTTGATACACGGGTGTACGTAGGCAGCCATATTTTATATGGTCCGATCATAATAAAACAAAAACAACAAAAAACATTTCTACACCCTTCTCATTACAAAAAGAAAAACAAAAACATCTCTACACCCCTTTGCCACATACATCGTTGAACCTCCACACCAGGTTCGAACTATGCAGAACTGATCTCCTCTTAAATAGGAGTACGTAGGTAGCCACTCATGGTTCGGTCTAACCCCTTACCAAAACACAAAAACTTGTCAACGGTACTGGGATCATCCTTCAATCCACCACATTTCATCGGCTTCAGACCAAAGGGATGGAACTACCTGACCTCCCCATGTAGATGGGATAATCAACGACCATCTAAGATGCGATTAATTCCTCAAAGAGAAACACCAATCCATAAGAGATGGAACTAACTGGGTTCCCCCATACAAAGGAGTACTCGCGACCATCTGTGGTGCGGTCAACCTCAGAGAGGAAAGCCACATTCCTCTCCACATCTACATACAGAAACTAGTCCCAATACACCAAAGAAGGTAGGGGATACACATAGATCAACGGTCCATTCTGAATGATCCTGAGACATTTCAATGTCCATCCATCAAGGAGGAGTCTAGAATACATCGAGATCACAAGCCCTGAAGAAACATGCAAATATCAAGCATGTAGAAATGCATAGCTAAAAGGGAAGTGGTCAAAATATGTTTTCCTGATATATATAATGTTGTTTGATATATACAATATGAACTGTACATGACAAAATGGCTAAGCTAGTCTGTGCAGGAAAACACAAGCCCGTCTACAAATAAGTGTATATGCTAGCTAACATAGCATCCCTCTCAGAGGAAGGGGGTAACACTGTGATCTCTTGTACAAGGGTCTCTACACGAGCTAACAAATCTACAGCCATCTGCATAGTGGCACTGTGCTAATCAATATACGTGCTCATCTCTACAATAATGCCAGTAGTAAGGGACCTCACTATGGTACTGTCCGTAACGGCTACATCCCGTGCAGATATGGCGCTATCCTACTCGACTATCACTGTATCTCTGGCTGATCTGGCCTCATCCTGCTCAATAATAGCGATATCTATACGAGCTAAGGCATCATCTCTCTCTAATAGAGCGACATCTCTTCCATCAAGAGCTGTCAACATCAATGTCCTAGCCTGATCTCTCTCGAAAGTCATCAAATGAAGACTCTGCTCTAGGTACTGTGCTGAATGTTGGATCATAGTAGCACTCATACTGGGAGAATCTACAAGAGCTGCTGGCAACCCAGTGAATGGCTCCTCCTCGGTGTGGGAATCAATGTCCTCTATAGGCTCTCCACCACCTGAATCAATACCCGGCACTGTGGATACTACCGCAGCCAATAAAGTCTCTGTCTCCATTCACGCAGAATACTCTGTTGAACAGCCTGGATGGCTAACAGAAAAATTAGCTCTCTCACGTTGATCACAACAGGCATACACCTGGGATCGATCCTCTGCGGATAAATGGCGAGAAGCCACACGCTGACCTAATTCCCCCTCAAAAGGATGGAAGTTCTGGAACTAGTCAAACTGTGACATCACAGCCAGTAGGTGGTAGGTAGTCATGCCCCTCAAACTAGCCAGAGGGAGATAATCCATGCTTGGAGCGTGAGTAATGAAGCTATAGGGTGAACTGAGCCCAGTACAAGGAAGGATGCCAAACGGATCTCTGATCCTTGCCAAGAATACCGACTAAGACATAGCGTCTATACACTTCGATGGCTGAAAGGAGTAAGACATAGCTATATCATGGGTAAAGCAGTACCCGTGTCATCAAAAAGTGCCAATCGGTCTCAAGTGTGACATAAACCACACATATAACATGACCGAGCTGCCTGTAAATACACTTGCAGGGTAAGTGCTACAAAACGTAGCCAACCTCAACGTCTCCGCCACAATCATCGGGATGATGGTATGACCCTCCCTGAGAGCTCTCACTCCCATGATGACACCTATGTCCAGCTCATCCATATATCGTGTTATGTACACATATGCCACTATGCGCATCATGAGTACATCCACTCTGGCCAAATGCTACTGACCCTCTGGTGTGGTAAAATCCCTAGAGTGTCGAGCATAGCTGTCCAATGAGCCAAATCTGTCTATCAGGAAACTCTGGGATAATACATGGCCGGATGTAATCTCATCCTCTACTACTCTACGCTGCAACCCGGTGAGGGTCATGAACTGCCGGCGCATATCTCCGACAGCCATCCGAGCGCAAGGTCAGTCTAAGGGAAAAGCCGTCAAACGCTCGTACTCCTCTAATGTAGGAGTTAACTCCTGGGTCCCAAAATGAAAAACATGCCTCTCCGGTACCCAATGCTCTAGCATGCCATCTACAAAGCCCGAGGGAACCTGAAACAATTAGAGGGTCATGGAATGCTATAATAGCTGATCTGCGATCACCCTATCTGGGGGTGACATACTATCATATCAGGATCTCAGACGGGATGCCACCAATACTGGTGGGGTGTGATCTATCCGATTGACTGTCGAAGAAGACATTTGTGTGGGCCGTATCATAAGACCATCCAGGGGTCAATGCTGAATATCTCTGGACATACATACATATGCATAAAATGATAAATGTATGACAATCAATAGATGACAATATGATGTAAGGAATGGAAAACAGTACATACATTCCTAAGTACATATATCATCTCTGTACAGCTAAAAATACAGGGAAGTGGGGCACAGACGTCCTACTACTAGCAGAGGCCTATCAAAAGATATAGCGAGAATGGTGAACAGCCACCCAATATCTAACAGAGGCCTATCAAAAGAGATAATGAGAATACATATCAGAAGAAGACAATGGTGTTGATATCTACACCATCAATCATGTCCACCTGATGTAACTCCTCCTGAGTCACTGGATCTCTATCAACAGGGATGTCAGGCCTATACAATGGAGGATCTGCACCGGTAAAGCCATATGGGTCACCTGAGGTGCCAGCGCCTGAGCTGGAAGGATCAAAAGGATCTGCCTCTGAAGGATCTCTGCCCAAGTGTCGAATGAAAAAATGTGCCCGGTCCAACTGCTGGGTCAAACTATCAATCTGTATCAAATGAGTATGATATCGGACACAAGCCATCCAATCCATCATCATCACGGATCCAGGAACTATATCCCCTATAAACTGAGTGGCATGGGTCTAGGGTCCGATGGTACGAGGGGACCACCAGTGATAGAACATATCCTGAGTATGTGAACCCTCTGATAGAGTGTATCCGTCAATACCCATCAATGGGATGTCATCGACTAGTGACTGCAACATAGGCCAATAACGCCTGGCATGAGGCAAGATCGGTATACAAATCTCTCCTGTGGTGATATTAATAGCACGCTCTCCTAAATAGAGCTCCCATCGTCCATCTTTGAAGAGAGGAATCCTATGGGTGGATATCATGTGCTCGACACCAGTCGTGCATCCATCCACAAATCCAATGATTAAATGTTCCCCAAAGTAGGGAACCCAAGTGATGACATCAGCTGTCAATAGCTCCAACTATAAGCGACAATAGGTGAAACCCTTAGCTATAAGAACCTCCGTCAAAATGGATTGATGCCATCGCCTTCCTCATGGATAGGTCTCTAAACCTAAACCTAACACACTCACAAAATGCAAACATGGAAGCCTCTCATAGGCCCAAAACTGTCAACACAAAGGCAAACATCTGCTATCGGTGAACACTCTTAACCTGTACATGGGAAATCAAAAAAGAAATACTTACCAGCAGAAACGGGTAAATTCCTAGATAAGCCTCTGTCAAGCCTTGCTAATGCATGAGCATTCCCCTGAGGAAGTAGGCAAAGGTGTAGGAGCCGCAATCATACTCTCCAATATGGTCCACCTCCCCGCTAATCAAAGCGAATGACACTGTAGAAGAGTTATCAGCTATGAAACAACCCCTAATAATCATCAGGAGCAATCGCCAAAGAATGTGATTCCTGACTCTCACATCAACGAGCATGGGCTCACTCAATAGCCCACTCATAGCGTCTATGCTCAAAGGACCCGTATGGACGGTCCTGCCCTTGAGCGCCTCATCCAGAACTCCTAACAAGGATCTGACGGCAGTCAGGATAATATTCGTCATACATGGTACTAGCGCCCCTCCAAACTCAATATCGACGATAAACCGCTAATCCATCGGCGTCATCATCACCTCACAATCCAACAAATGGAGAGATTGAGTCTGGTGAAACACGCGCTCAGATAATTCCCTGAGGTAACCCCAAGGATAACGGCGGGATAGAATGGAAAAGAACGCCACAAAGCCCAGACCATGCACAATTCCTTGGTAATCTGGATGTAGAGCCTGATACAGGGAGTGTATGCTGAACCAGTTCTCTCGAGGCTAGGTAAAGCCGACAACCTATATCAAATGAAAATCAATGTCAAAATCTTTGCTCCTCCTCAAATAGGAAAAAGGAAGATCAAATCCAACTTTTACCTCATTTGCATGCAAGTAAACTGAGGGGTGGCGACTCAAATCACCCAAAAGATCTGGAATAGCTACCTGAATGCCTGGTAGATCCCTATGGGGAACATTAGCAGCAGGAGCTGGAGTCGCAACCGGTACATCTTCCTCCTTGTCTCGACATTCGATTCATCAACCCGGATAGGATGTATCATCGCCTTCGCCAGACGACAAGGCTGTTTATCTGAACGGGGTCGAGGCACTTTAGAAGCCCTCCTCCGCATACCTGAAGTGGTCCTGCAGGAACTACTCGGCTGATCCTGATCCATAATATCTGGAACACAAGTCTCCAAATCACCTTAAAAAGGGTATAGTAAATTCTAACCTAGAGCATTGTTTTTATGCAGTTTTATGACTATATGCGTGCATGCATTACTTTAACATACGCCTACAGTGGAGTTAAAAATGCATGTCTACGCAATGCCTAGACTTTTGGAAAATTTTACCAGAGGCTCCTTTGTAAATAGAACTATCCACATGCACATAGGCATGACTAGGTGGCCATTCAGTAGCACACCTACCCACAGTCATAAACATCCTACATGCATACAAAGTCCCAATCCATGATGGTAAATTAAATACCAGGATTGCTTTGCTTCACTACCTTTGCTCATTTGTTCTCAAATAGGATAAGAAATAGCAGAAAAAGGTACCAATTTGATTATTTCAAAAGTCAATTTTTTTCACATCATTATGTTCAGCATAGTTTAATACTTACATTTACTATGTTAAATATTTTTTTATCAAGACATATGACATGCATATTCAATACTATGTGTTTAGACGCATTTCATATAAAAAGTCATTTTCCAACGGATAGAAAATGGAAAAGAAGACATGCATACATTACCAGGACAGTGTAGAACGCTTGTACGGTAATAGAATTTCTAGAAAGACGCCCGAACTCAGCAGATTTAAAGAAGAGCTCTCAGATTTCCTGTGCATCGCAACTTGAAAATGACTTATGAAAGCCACAACTGCCTTAAAGGCCACCCACGGCTGGCCATAGGTGTACCTGCGGCTCCCTGGGGTGGGGCCCACCCCTCCGACTCGATCCAGTTCGAGTTGCAAAGGAGTTCTCGCAAGCTGGAAAGGCCAAATCAAGAAAAAAGATGCTACACGATAGAGCGGAAGAGCCAAAAATCCTGGTTTTCATGGACCAAACTACAGGTCTACATGCCACTCATTGGTATTTGCCCAGACACAGGCTTACTATACTAATGATCATAACTATTGCAAACTACATTCGGTAATACCTCACGAAGGTTCAATACCATCAGTTCGGGGTCATCACTCCAAAACACTTTTTCGCAGCGAAAACTACATATATTTTAGCCGTTGAAGTAAATTTCAACGAAGGTCAAGCAACCTTAACATCATTGCAGCCGTTGGCAAGTAAATCCAATGAAGCATCAGAAGCCATCCGATGATTGCAGCCGTTGATGCACACGTCAGCGAAGGTCAAGCATCCTTGACGTTATCCCCAGCCGGGATTCTATCTGTTGGTGTACATTTCAGAGAAGGTCATGCAACCCTGACAAACACAAACGGTTGGCAGTAACTCCAACAGAACACTAGAAAGGCTCGGTGATACAAACTAGGGAAGAACATCCTCATCGGGGAGGACCGATGATGGAATATGTTATACACATCCTCAAAAGGCAAAGTATATCCCCACGGAGTCTCTTGCACATGAGAGGAACGTCTATGGCAGAAAATCTATACCAAGGATTAAGGATTTTGGTGATAACCCCAATGTCAACATCCTTGAAGTTCTTGAGAACTTTGGAGCACACATCCAAGCAGTTCGTTAGGATTATCAGTTATAACTCTAGTCCCCGTCACAAGTTATGGGAGCAAACAGTAATCATATCCCATTGGAAAATGGTCCAACAAACCGCATGCATAATATATTTACATCATGCTGCAGTACATTACATCATTAATATCTTGTTACATTTTAAGTTTCTAGTATTCTTTATCCTATCCATGCTGTTACACTGCGTGGATATGATAAAGAGTGGCATCTGTAGACACTCAAAATTTTGCATTCCTGTTACTAACCCTGCAGGAGCGCAGAATCGTCTTTCAGAGATAACCCTGAAGGACAACTCAAGACAGTCCTGGAGACAACCCCGGGATACTTAGTTTTCCATCTCAGAGATAACCCCAAGATATGAAGTCCAGTCTCGAAGAAAACCCTGAGATCTTCAATCCAACCTCAAAGACAACCCCGAGGCATGCAGTTCCAGTTCTAGAGACAACCCCGGGATACTCAATTTTCCATCTCAGACAAAACTCTGAGATGTTCAGTCCAGTCCTGGAGACAACCCAGGGATCTTCAATCCAACCTCGAGGACAACCCCAAGGAATGCAGTTCCAGTTCTGGAATGAAAATGCTCTTTTCCACTCCCAACAATCAACTTCAACACTCGGTGATAGCCCTGAGGCACTCATTCCACAAGCCTGGAAATAACCCCGAGAGGTCAGGCACACCTCAGAGATAACCCTAAGGGTGATCAATACTTGTAGCAGTCTAATCTCAAATATAACCCTGAGCAATGACCGCTAAATCAGCTCAAACCAAAGATAACCCTGGTGAGGGGCAAAATCGTTATTTTGCCATTACGCCATCTCCACAACATTCATACATATATTCTACATGGAAATATCCTATAAGAACCAAAGAGTTCTAATCCTGAGTGACTACTACACAAAACAGCACGCCGGACTGAATTTAAAGCTTGAAGACCAAGGGCATAGTCTCATCTTCCTGACTCCGTACAACCTCTAATCCTCTGTCATTGTGTAGCTCTCAACAACAGGATGTCGTTAAAGGTCTTATACACCTCGATCGGATGCCCGTTTTGAAGTTCTGAAAGTTCAAGCAGATAACACATTGCACACGTGCACGTACTTCGAGACGACAGGACCCGTAGGTGCATCTGCGGCTGCCTCAGGTACACCTTCGGCTCCCCCTCTATAAATAGAGGGCTTGGGGCAGCCATTTTGCATAGAGAAAAGGTGAAGAAGCCCTGTCTAATTTGCTCTGTACACACTATAAATTGAGTGCTTTCTCATTTTAAACACTTGTGAGCTTCTATATTGTTATATTTTTACCGGCGGGAGCCGAGTGTTCATCCAATTAAAGCTATTGAAGTCTTCTTTGGCAGTCCACTGTCAGCCTTCTTACACTTTCTAAAGCCTTTCTCCACTACTATGCACACACAATTCTTTACGTTGAGAGTCGTGTTGCGTGTATATGCCCGTACTTCGGTCCGTGGCTTTTATTTCTTTTTGTACATATATTTATATATTATATATATACTAACATTATCGAGTTATGGCTCGATTGAGGTCAGATTTACATCCGAAGCGTTTATTGCTTATAAATATATATACTTATATATAAACTGTGGTCGAACTCTGTTCGATGAGCCTGGATTTACTTTCGGAGCGTTTATTTCTTTTATATATATAAATACTTATATATATGTTGTTTCCATCAAACTATGTTTGATTGAGCTTAGATTTCACATCCGGTGCGTTTACCGCTTATATATATATATATATATATATATATATATATATATATATATATATATATATATATATTCATTTTCAGTCTAGCCTGGAGTTTACTTCGTAGCCTTTTACTGGTTTTTTTACATTTAGTCCCGCCTGAAATCTACTTCGTGGCGGTTGATTGGCTTTTTATTGCTTTATTTACATTTTTCTCAATCCCCCATGAAGGTGATTCGTGGCGGTTGATTGTGTTTTTACTGCTTTATTTACATTTTCAATCCCCCGTGGAGGTACTTCATGGTGGTTAATTGCATGTACATATATATATATATATATATATATATATATATATATATATATATATATATATATATATATATATAACTGTTTATAGCTTTTATACAAACTGCTACATCATGTGAGCCTAGGAATAATGTGATCACAGATTCAGTCTCCTGAATCTAGATTCGGTTTTCGTGACGGACATTTTTAGCTGTACATGACTTGTAAATTATTCATGGTGTTTGAATTTTCTTAGACGACTCTCATGCCCATAAGGAGTTCCGAACTGCTATGTATATTATTTTCTCGAAGATGCTTCGCATCTCAAAAATAAAAACAACCAACCTGAACATTTAATAAAATGGAAGTATCAAAGGCCTCAATTACTATTGAGCATAAGGGTTTGAAAAAACCTCTTTTATAGAACGTCATTGCTATATCTTGTTAAAACTGAACTTATACAAAATTCTAACCCTTTGTATATATGTACGAACGAGGCATAGCACTACTTCCAAATAATTGCACATTGATCCACATACACACATTTATATAATAGCTTAATTAAAAAGTGGCGGTTACCGTGGAAACACGAATGTCGGGGGGTGCCTAACACCTTTCCTCCGCATAACCAAGTCCGCGGACCCTAACGAATCTCGATTTCATAGACCCATTAAGCAGTGTCACATCACTGGGTCAATGTGCAAATCTTTTCTCGGTTGTGCTGGTACAACCATTTAAAAAACCAACTGGTGACTCTTACAGTCCAATCGTTGACATATACATGTCGAACCTTTTCACAACTTATTTTTTCAAACAAATCTCACCTAACATGAGAACACCAAAAAATAAGAACAAAAAAGGGACAAATAAAAATTCCGATGTCGACAGCAGGTATTGGAACTGAGCAGCTGGATTTAAACTCTTAAGGGTCGCGTTTAATGAGGCGAATGACGTGTTCATGGCGTTGAACATGTGGTCTTGCCTATCTGCCAATCGGGTCATCTTCCTGTTATTGTCCTTGTTTTGCCCATCAATTTGTCTCTGAAGGCTATGAAATTGAGAGCTGAACATGTTTCTACCAGTCCGTCGACTCTCCTCAGTATCCTACTCCCCAATAATCTCGTCAGCCTAAAACTCATCATCGTTAAAGGTGTCCTTAGCATCAGCCTCTGTGACACCCCCAAATCCGGGTTACCTGCCCCCGAGTTTGGTGTTCACGATACATAATATAATACCATTTAACTACCCATTCATATATAAATAGGATTACATAAGTCATTAACATATATTGTTAATACATAAGTCCCAGGTCCACTAACCTTAACATTACAGAAATACCCCTTTAGATATACAAAAAGAGTTTACAATACAATATAACATAATAATAATACTGTTCATTATAACTACTCCAACATCTTGCCTTTGCCTTTGTTCTTCTTTGACCCGCTGGTCTCTGCCTTCCTAGCTGAAATGTTTTATTTATAGCAATGGTGAGCAACAAGTTTGCCCCGCAAGTTAAGACATACAATAAAGGTATATGAATCAATAAGAACAGACTATCTATTTTGATAGAATGAAACCAAAGTTCGGGAAACTTTAAAATAGCTGAACAAATCGTTAATCAATAACAAGTCTTCTCGTATTCTAGGCAACGCAATAATTTGATAATGAAATAGTACAACGCTTTCAAAGTTTCTACGATATTCTATTGAATAATCAAGAATCAATTCTAAGCAATAACAAAGTGGGATAATTTCCAGATTTATTCAAAGTGATCCCACCAGATCTTAGAACTTATTTTCTCGGGTATCTATCAAAGATTTACTTTGATACATACGCAGGCGTGTCAGATAACCATAAATATTAAATCATACCCCTCTACAAGTATAACAAGTGATCAGCTTTATTATATCCTATATTATGCATAATACTTAACAGCGCGCAATGGTCGAATATACGACCCAAAATGTTCCCTTTTTATAAAAGGTTGTTCTTCTCAGTCTCAGAATCAAGATTTTTGATTTAACAACAAAATACTGTTATTTCAAATTCTATCTACTTATTGATCTAGCCGAAACAATTAGCATCGATCTATCAATAACAATTGATTTCTCTTCTCGTATTTATCAAGTTCTAACAAATGTTCGTCTAGCCAGAATAATTAGCTAAGACATTTCTCAATATAATTTGACAATAAACATGAAATATCTGTACTGTCAATATTAGTTTCTGCAGATATAAATATCCAACAACAGTAATTCAATTTGAATTTTAATCATGCACTAACTGCGAATATTCAACAATAAATTCTCTGGACATAGTATAATTAGCAATAATTAAGCATTATAATAACTGAATGAATATAACTCAAGGTTGAGTTAGAAAACTTGCCTTCCGCGTTGATTACAGCTACACAATATAATTAACTGCGTTCGTAAGACCTATAACCAATAATATCAGTCTCACAATTAGTACAATCATTTATAACACGTAACACTGTATTTTATAGTCAAACTTCTCCTAGGCACATTGTAACGCCCCCAAAATAGGTCCATTCCACCCAACCCATTCTGAGTCGTCAAATACATGGTACAGAAAATAACTACAACTTTATTACAACAATTATCGTGCAAAATACAACAACACATATGCTGTGAGTTTGGATACAAATATATACCAAATGTGACTCATGTTCCAACCGTGGACATCACCTCACAATAACACCTTACATAAAGGTATAGTCAAAAACTGTTTTAGAAATTAGAATCTTTGAGAAGTGCTTAAGGAAACCTTCGTACATGGGAGGCCAATCGTCTAGGTTATGATAGATATCATATGGCCACAGAATTATCCTTGGTTGACCCAATAGACCCCAAAGAAAAACGAGAAGATTACTATCATATTCTTCCTAATGGTGAGTCTTCTCTTGACTTATCATTATCTCCACTGTCTCTAATTGAGAATTATACTTCAAACAAACACCAAGATTATATAGGTAGTGCCCATAGATATACTCAGCAAGTGGATGAGCACAACCCTGTCTTATGATGACACGAGGTTGTATGTCATTAGACATCTTGTATGATAGTGACAAAACACTCTTCCAACGTTGGGTTCGCCTCACCCTATTTTCTTCACCAAATATAACTACTAAATGATGACCACCTTCTATTCCCTTGTTACCCCCGCTCGACCCAGCTACACTCTTATTACCTGAAAGGAATTGTAAAGCAAAAGGGTGAGCACAACTAGCTCAGTAAAGAATATCATGACTAAAGATAATTCAATTATCAATAGCCTTCATCAACAATAAATCAGAGATTTAGAACATATGGTAAATGATAAAAATTTCAACCATAGTTGCAGCGGAACGAGCAATCCATTAGAAGAGTCAAATAGACTATAAAGTCTATTATCTTCTCCATGTTAAAAATCCACCAACAATATTTTATCCATGTAACATCACTCAACAGTTCCTTTCCACAATCATATGAATAACTCATAATCATAATTGTGACTATAAATTTTTCTTCGCACCCAGGACGAAGAATATTTTCATCACCTGTCTTTACCTGAAACATCAAAGATCATGGTTATACCAAATCACAGTTCCTGTTTATAATCATACTAACAAATCCATCTTTGCACTACGGGCCAAAGATATTCATCAACAAACTATCTTTGCACTACGGGCCAAAGATATTCAACAACAGTTCATCTTTGCACTACAGGCCAAAGATATTCATCAACAGGCCATCTTTGCACTACATGCCAAAGATATTCATCAACAATTCATATTTGCACTACAGGCCAAATATATTCATATCTCAAAGAAATATATAATCATTTCAGAATTTATATAAACAATAATTATAACCATGTTGATCAATTCACCTTTGCACTTAAGCTTAAGATATTCAATTATAAATTCAATGGTCATGATCATACCAGTCACAATTCAACTTTGCACTATAGGCCAAAGAGAACCCTAGTCATGATCATACCAATAATCTACCCATCTTTACACTCCAGTGAAAGAGAATTTCAACATCAGGGTTATAAAAATGTTATATATTATGATAAAAATAATATGATCAACATATAGTTTTAATCTCAAGAGTAATATTCGTAACTCATGAATAGTAAATCGTGAATAGTAACTCATGAATAGTAACCCCGACACAAAAGATAGAAATTTCACAATAAAATCCATACCAATATTTCGGTATAATGATATTGAAAGAATAACATTACTTAAATTTATAAACAATTTATTTTAATTGTTTACACTTTACTAATTAATGCATTTAATCATCATAAAATGCCAACTCTTACAATTTCATCATCAATAACCAAAACCCTCATCAAAAATCTGCATATACCTCATATAGGATTCTCAAGCCATAAAATCCTATTTTCCAATTTTCTTACTTCACATAACATATTTAATTCATTTTCTCATAACTAGACTATTTTCATGAAAAATACCAAATCCGTTCCAAAAATATTTCTTTTCTGGAATTTAGCATAATATAGTCCCATAGTGAACATATATTTTTCTCAGAATTTTTAAAAGTCATTTACTATTTTTCATATGGCCAAAATAGCCGAATATTTAGACATTTATCAAAAATTGTACTTTTGTCTAAAAATTCTGAAATTTACAGAGTATACTTCTATCATATACATGTACTCCCAATAAAAATTTCATCAATTTTGGAGTTAACCACGAGGAATTATAAGCTGTTACTTCTAAAATAGTCTTTTCTCATAAAATTCATAACTCTCAATCTATACATCCAAAAATCACCATTTTTGGACACAATCAAGAAAATTCATCAAAATATCATTTCAAATTTTTCCAGAATTTTTGAAGATCAGAAAAATTACGAAACTGAAAATCATAACAACCCTTAAAATCCCTTAATATCCCTTACTATCCCTTACTATCCCTTACCTCAAAAGAGCAGTACTTCTGACTGGATATCGGATATAATGCTGAAGAAAACTTGCACTGATGAATAGCAACTCACCAAGTATCTAAAAACTCACAAAATATGCTTCATAATATAGAGAGAGAAAGAGAGAAAGCTTATGTTTCTGGTGTGATTTTCAATTCTAACTTAGCCCTCTATTTATAGGAAAATTTTGGTAGGTTTGACCTGCAACCTGATGGCTTTACCTGCTACTATTTCCACCCACCACATTTGAAATATAATTCAGCACATTTCATCACCAACCACAAGTGGGGCCCACCAATTCTAGAATTTTCCACCAAAAATGATTTATAACCTGATTTCCGAATCAGCCACCTCTTAAAATTAATAACAAATCATACGTTCATTTTTAACGGTTCAAAATTTATGGACATATACTCAACTTATATATGTATAACATATCCAAAAATTACCACGATCCAACGGTCGGATTAAAAATTATAACCCCCGCAAAATATCTCAGAAACCCTGATTTTTAATACCTCCATTCCGACAAAAATACTGATAAAAACCTCAACATTAACTCCTTCATTTTTAACCACAAAAATATATCCCTCATTTATATCCACATAATATAAATATTTCCTTATCATATGAATCAATAATTAATTATTCACAAATAATATTACAGAATCACATTTATGACAACCAGGCCGTTCCCAGGAAAGAGGGGGCTTTTCAATAAGAATTTCTCCTTACTGGCGCGCAATTAGATGACTAAACCTCTCCTTAGACAGAACTTTCTAGACATTGCCAATAATGTTATCTAATAATATTATTCAAATAATATGAATTATTGATCTGATAATGGGAAATACTGTGCAGCAACAATTATTGAACAACAATAATACAAAATTTCAACGTAGCAATTATTGAATCAATAAAATAAAATATTGAACAGTAATTACTGTAACAATTATTGAGTAGTGCCTTCTTACGTAAGAATTAATAATTTCAAAAATACTATGCAATACCGTGTGCTACTGTGCAATAACGCGTATTACTGTATTTTAACCACCGGGTATTCCAACAGTGTTAACGGTAACAACTACGCCGTTAATTATAAAAACTCAATTTTTGTCGTTATCTTCATCCAACCATTTTCCGTTATGGGGCCCACAAATAGCTGCGCCGTCGTACGAATATTCTCCGACAGAAAGAATATTCCACGACCAACGAATATTCCCCGACAACAATGATTATTTTATAACCACTTGTTTATTTTGAAAAAAAATTCACATCTCACCCATAACTTTAACTTTTTATCAATTTAACCATTTACTGAATTGTAATTATAAGAAAAATTGAATACTTTTATTTCATAAAATTCGGGGTCTTACAATCTCCCCTCCTTATGAAATTTCGTCCTCGAAATTTGTGTACCTAGTATTTCGAAGAGTTGAGAATACCTTGCTTTCATTTCAGATTTCATCTTTCCTGTCATCATTATTTCTCCATTGCTCATCTCCTGTATTTCAGATATCATTCTAGAATACAGCTTCAAAAACAAAGGTTAATTTAACAAATTAACATATCACATCATATCCCGATAGTATGACTGACCAACAAATAAGCTTAGGTAGGACACACTAGCGAAGAATTTACTCGTCTCTCCCCTCCTAGTTATATTCCCCGATCTCCGCCAGAGATCATATTCCTAAGCTCTGATACCACCTGTAACGCCCCCAAAATAGGTCCATTCCACCCAACCCATTCTGAGTCGTCAAATACATGGTACAGAAAACAACTACAACTTTATTACAACAATTGTCGTGCAAAATACAACAACACATATGCTGTGAGTTTGGATACAAATATATACCAAATGTGACTCATGTTCCAACCGTGGACATCACCTCACAATAACACCTTACATAAAGGTATAGTCAAAAATTGTTTTAGAAATTAGAATCTTTGGGAAGTGCTTAAGGAAACCTTCGTACATGGGAGGCCACGTGTCTAGGTTATGATAGATATCATATGGCCACAGAATTATCCTTGGTTGACCCAATAGACCCCAAAGAAAAACGAGAAGATTACTATCATATTTTTCCCAATGGTGAGTCTTCTCTTGACTTATCATTATCTCCACTGTCTCTAATTGAGAATTATACTTCAAACAAACACCAAGATTATATAGGTAGTGCCCATAGATATACTCAGCAAGTGGATGAGCACAACCCTGTCTTATGATGACACGAGGTTGTATGTCATTAGAATCTTGTATGATAGTGACAAAACACCCTTCCAACGTTGGGTTCGCCTCACCCTATTTTCTTCACCAAATATAACTACTAAATGATGACCACCTTCTATTCCCTTGTTACCCCCGCTCGACCCAGCTACACTCTTATTACCTGAAAGGAATTGTAAAGCAAAAGGGTGAGCACAACTAGCTCAGTAAAGAATATCATGACTAAAGATAATTCAATTATCAATAGCCTTCATCAACAATAAATCAGAGATTTAGAACATATGGTAAATGATAAAAATTTCAACCATAGTTGCAGCGGAACGAGCAATCCATTAGAAGAGTCAAATAGACTATAAAGTCTATTATCTTCTCCATGTTAAAAATCCACCAACAATATTTTATCCATGTAACATCACTCAACAGTTCCTTTCCACAATCATATGAATAACTCATAATCATAATTGTGACTATAAATTTTTCTTCGCACCCAGGACGAAGAATATTTTCATCACCTGTCTTTATCTGAAACATCAAAGATCATGGTTATACCAAATCACAGTTCCTGTTTATAATCATACTAACAAATCCATCTTTGCACTACGGGCCAAAGATATTCATCAACAAACTATCTTTGCACTACGGGCCAAAGATATTCAACAACAGTTCATCTTTGCACTACAGGCCAAAGATATTCATCAACAGGCCATCTTTGCACTACATGCCAAAGATATTCATCAACAATTCATATTTGCACTACAGGCCAAATATATTCATATCTCAAAGAAATATATAATCATTTCAGAATTTATATAAAGAATAATTATAACCATGTTGATCAATTCACCTTTGCACTTAAGCTTAAGATATTCAATTATAAATTCAATGGTCATGATCATACCAGTCACAATTCAACTTTGCACTACAGGCCAAAGAGAATCCTAGTCATGATCATACCAATAATCTACCCATCTTTACACTCCAGTGAAAGAGAATTTCAACATCAGGGTTATAAAAATGTTATATATGATGATAAAAATAATATGATCAACATATAGTTTTAATCTCAAGAGTAATATTCGTAACTCATGAATAGTAAATCGTGAATAGTAACTCATGAATAGTAACCCCGACACAAAAGATAGAAATTCCACAATAAAATCCATACCAATATTTCGGTGTAATGATATTGAAAGAATAACATTACTTAAATTTATAAACAATTTATTTTAATTGTTTACACTTTACTAATTAATGCATTTAATCATCATAAAATGCCAACTCTTACAATTTCATCATCAATAACCAAAACCCTCATCAAAAATCTGCATATACCTCATATAGGATTCTCAAGCCATAAAATCCTATTTTCCAATTTTCTTACTTCACATAACATATTTAATTCATTTTCTCATAACTAGACTATTTTCATAAAAAATACCAAATCCGTTCCAAAAATATTTCTTTTCTGGAATTTAGCATAATATAGTCCCATAGTGAACATATATTTTTCTCAGAATTTTTAAAAGTCATTTACTATTTTTCATATGGCCAAAATAGCCGAATATTTAGACATTTATCAAAAATTGTACTTTTGTCTAAAAATTCTGAAATTTACAGAGTATACTTCTATCATATACATGTACTCCCAATAAAAATTTCATCAATTTTGGAGTTAACCACGAGGAATTATAAGCTGTTACTTCTAAAATAGTCTTTTCTCATAAAATTCATAACTCTCAATCTATACATCCAAAAATCACCATTTTTGGACACAATCAAGAAAATTCATCAAAATATCATTTCAAATTTTTCCAGAATTTTTGAAGATCAGAAAAATTACGAAACTGAAAATCATAACAACCCTTAAAATCCCTTAATATCTCTTACTATCCCTTACTATCCCTTACAATCCCTTACCTCAAAAGAGCAGTACTTCTGACTGGATATCGGATATGATGCTGAAGAAAACTTGCACTGATGAATAGCAACTCACCAAGTATCTAAAAACTCACAAAATATGCTTCATAATATAGAGAGAGAAAGAGAGAAAGCTTATGTTTCTGGTGTGATTTTTAATTCTAACTTAGCCCTCTATTTATAGGAAAATTTTGGTAGGTTTGACCTGCAACCTGATGGCTTTACCTGCTACTATTTCCACCCACCACATTTGAAATATAATTCAGCACATTTCATCACCAACCACAAGTGGGGCCCACCAATTCTAAAATTTTCCACCAAAAATGATTTATAACCTGATTTCCGAATCAGCCACCTCTTAAAATTTATAACAAATCATACGTTCATTTTTATCGGTTCAAAATTTATGGACATATACTCAACTTATATATGTATAACATATCCAAAAATTACCACGATCCAACGGTCGGATTAAAAATTATAACCCCCACAAAATATCTCAGAAACCCTGATTTTTAATACCTCCATTCCGATAAAAATACTGATAAAAACCTCAACATTAACTCCTTCATTTTTAACCACAAAAATATATCCCTCATTTATATCCACATAATATAAATATTTCCTTATCATATGAATCAATAATTAATTATTCACAAATAATATTACAGAATCACATTTATGACAACCAGGCCGTTCCCAGGAAAGAGGGGGCTTTTCAATAAGAATTTCTCCTTATTGGCGCGCAATTAGATGACCAAACCTCTCCTTAGACAGAACTTTCTAGACATTGCCAATAATGTTATCTAATAATATTATTCAAATAATATGAATTATTGATCTGATAATGGGAAATACTGTGCAGCAACAATTATTGAACAACAATAATACAAAATTTCAACGTAGCAATTATTGAATCAATAAAATAAAATATTGAACAGTAATTACTGTAACAATTATTGAGTAGTGCCTTCTTACGTAAGAATTAATAATTTCAAAAATACTATGCAATACCGTGTGCTACTGTGCAATAACGCGTATTACTGTATTTTAACCACCGGGTATTCCAACAGTGTTAACGGTAACAACTACGCCTTTAATTATAAAAACTCAATTTTTGTCGTTATCTTCATCCAACCATTTTCCGTTATGGGGCCCACAAATAGCTGCACCGTCGTACGAATATTCTCCGACAGAAAGAATATTCCACGACCAACGAATATTCCCCGACAACAATGATTATTTTATAACCACTTGTTTATTTTGAAAAAAAATTCACATCTCACCCATAACTTTAACTTTTTATCAATTTAACCATTTACTGAATTGTAATTATAAGAAAAATTAAATACTTTTATTTCATAAAATTCGGGGTCTTACACATATTACCACATAGCCACATTAGTGTTTATAACCTATATAAACACTTATCCAATCTAACTATTTCGGTCTGGTTGGACCTCGGTCCATTTTCGGTGTTCGGATCAGCCTATCCGACAATTAACACATTGATTGTCAATTAAACTTGGTCTCTAAGCTTCAATATTATTTTAGATAAATCAAATATTGTTTATAATATTTTTCGGAAACTTTTAATAATTTATAAACAATTATTATAATTTATAATAATTTTTCAAACACTTAAATCATTTTTAAATGATTTAATTATCAAATAATCTTATCATTATTAATATTAAAATATTAATAACATACTTTTCAAAATATTAAAGTTATTATTAATAACTTAAAATATTTTTAAATCATTAATATTTTACTTAAATAATTTTTACAATAATTGAAATCATTTTTAAATCATCACCATTAATATCTAAATATTAATGAAATTATTATTCAAATATTAAAAGTCATTAATTATAACTTAAAATATTTTTAAAACATTTATCTCATTTTTAAATAATTTTTAAATCAATAATATCATTTTTAATTCATTTATTTAATATAATAATTAAATAAATCTAACATCATTAATATATTAGTGAGAATTCTCCAAAAATATTGAAATATATATTTTATAATTCAAAATATTTTCTAACACTTTATTCTTATTTAAAATAATTTTTAAATCATTAAAATCATTTTTATCTAATTTATTTAATTTAATAATTAAATAAATCTAATATCATTAATATTAAATTATTAATGAAAATTCTCCAAAAATATTAAAAGTTACATTTTATAACTCAAAATATTTTTAAATACATTATTCATATTTGAAATGATTTTTCATAATATTAAATCATTTTTCACTAATTTATTTAATACACAAATTAAATACCTCTAATATTTAAATAATTATAAATATTAAAAAAAATATTCCAATTGGTCAAAAATTATTTTTCATAATTTAAAATAATTTTTTAAACCATTTTTAATAATTTTTAGAATTTATTTCTATTTTTAATTAATTTTCGGAATATTCAGAAATTAAAATAATTAATCCGTCGCTGTTGGTGTTCTTGAGCTCAAGAATACTGACAGCTTTGTTATCAACCTGCCTTGTTTGACCGGGCTTAAATCTCAACTCGTTTTTTTTCTGAGAAATCTTTAGTCATGAACTTGTAGTCCGTATACAATACTACAATTAGAAACCAATATCTAAATCATATCATACCATACCAGGAAGATATAGCCCAGCCAAATCACTCTCAGACTTAATCTGAGTTTTCTGGGTAACCCAGAAACCCAGACAGTCGTGAGATACCACTTTGTGGTTCGATTATCTAAGTGTTCCAGTCGCGATTTATATGATCTCATGGTTCTAATATGTACTCCTTATGTTAAGGAACATTAATCAATCAATAAATCAATTTAACATCAACAAAATCGCCACGAATCAGACGGTCAAACTATGTCGGAAAAATTGCTTAAACTGTGTTCTGGGTTTTCCAGAAAAGAAATCCGTGACCGTGGGCCCGGGTTTGACCACTCACTATGTTCGGTCACTTGTTGTCTTAAGCGATATAAAGGAACAAATATATAGCCAACATTACATACTACAATATGGTTACAAAAACAACATAAAACAATCATCAAAGATGTCAGATCCAGACCTTACAAAAATTGTCAGACGCTAAAATCCAACTTTCTGGGTTACCCAGAATATATTCGGTCATGCCCGGTCAACGGGTTTTGACCGATTATATCTTCGAATCCAGACCTTATATGACTCTGATAGCTTTTGTAGCTTAAAGACAACATGTCAGGCTACATATAAAAGCTTTAAAACAACTCATAACATGAACACATAAAGATCTAAGTCAACTGACATTTTCTTGTCAGACAACTTTAGAGCTCAAGAACAGATTTTGGAAAAATCACTTTTTACCCATTTTGATGCTATGGATCCATCATGGATCAAAATAGATCGACTAAAAACACATTTTAACACAAATACAAACACTTAAACACAAAATTTTTCAAAGCATACAAGATCAAAAATAAAAATTAGGTTTTATACCTTTCTTGAATAATCTTTGATTCTTGCTCTCCAAATCTAATCTAGGTGATCAAGTGGGTGTTTATGGAACTGATTTGCCTAAGAAATTTAGTATGCTAAGAGAGAGAGAGAGAGAGTTGGTTAGAGCAAGTTAGCAATTTTGCAATTTTTGGTGAACTTTCTCTCTCCAAAACTATTTATATAACTTGGATTCATTCATGATCTTATCTTGCTGGCATATGTGTCAAAAGGAGGCTGAATTGCTGTGATTTGTGTTTCACCAAGTCAAATTGGTGGTTCACCAACTAAAGATATTACAATTTTTACAAGTTAGCTTACTAAAATATAAAAAAGGGCATCTTGGTCATTTAAAAAATAAATTTAATGGCAAACATGGAATTTGTACAAACCCTTAGGGTTTAGGGTTTGGGTTTGGGTTTAGGGTTTGGAATCCTTAGGGTTTAGGGTTTAAACCCTTTAGGTTTACACTTTAATTTCCAAAAATTTCGATTTTCGATTTTCAAAATAGAAAATTAATTATCCAAAATTATAATTAGGATTCAACAAATATATTAATATTTCTTAATCATAAAATTCAATCTTGATAATTAGGATTAATATTCCTAATTAAAATTACTTAATTTAGCAATTAAGGTCAAAATGGTCATTACGGTTTATAACCCACGAATTAGGGTTTTAATTAAAAAAATAAATTTTCTAAATTACAATTAGGGTTTGTAAAATAGAAATTAAGATAACTAAAATATAATTAGGGTTTTCTAATCATATTTAAGTTTAATACACACATTAGGCTTACCAATTAGGATTAAGGTTTTCTCATTTAGGGTTTAGGATTCCCGAATATGAAATTAGGGTTTCCCGGCTTTCGATTAGGATTTCTAACGGTATATTAGGGTTTCTCATCCTGAGATTAGGTTTTCTAATCTCTTCTTAGGGTTTATAAATATTAAACCTTACCCGATCAATTATTGATCAATACTACCACACAGTACAAACACGTAATCAATAATGTAATTATTTTAATTATATTTTATATCCAATCTCTATCCGGACATAGGGTTAGGGTTTCTATTCTCCGTTAAGTACAACTCTACTCTATTTTTATTAGTCAATACACAAATTGACCTTCTCAAAACACGTATCACCGATACTTGTCACATAAATGATAATTAATATTAATATTAATTAAAAAACAATTATTCGCAAATTTTGAATTATTCGAAATCCCGGGTTATCACATTCACCCCTCCTTAAAAGGATTCCGTCCTCGAAATCACCGTTTTCTTATTCTCTACAATCTTTTAAAGTTGTATCATCGATTTATTTTTAACAACACAATATTAATTTGTGTCATATTCTAACCTGTAACTTGAATCGTATAAAAGAAAACAAATCACAACAATATCCAACTTGTATTTCTCGCGTAATTTAATTTTTAACCGTACTTGTTACCTGTCTCCTCTTCACGGGCAGCTGCTGCATTTGGAACTGTCATGCTAAAAGTGAATGTTGTTGGTCTTCTTGACTGTGCAAGTCCTCGAATCGCCAAGGTTCCGCTACCGGGTCCCTTATTGGCACTTTTCCTCTCTACATTTCTCTTCGAACAATTTCGGACCAAATGATTGGTCGATCCACACGCAAAACAACCTTGTGTCTTCTTTGGAATGGGACACTTGGGTGACATGTGTCCTTCTTGACCACAGTTGCAACAGACTCCTTTGTTCTTCAAATAAACTCCTTGATGACGCTTCCCGCAAACTACACACGGCACGCCTTTCTTCCTAATCTCCACTGGATTATTAATATCACCATCCCTCTTACGTTTCTTAAGATTACTACCTCCATTATCACCTATCATAATATTTCCTTCAGCCTTCCTTCTTTGTTCTTGACTATTCTTCAATACAGCTTCAATTTCTCCTTCAGCGATAATGGCTTTTTCTAATAACGTTGAAAATGAACTAATTTGCAGCACATCCAACTTCTCGAGTACCAACTATTTTAATCCATTCCTAAAACATCGTGCTTTAAGCTCCTCAATGTCCACTCGATGTGGAGCAAATTTTGCTAACTCGTTGAACTTGATAAAATATTCTGCCACCGTCATATCTTCTTGCTTCAGATTCAAAAATTGCTCTTCCATATTTCTCTTTAGACTTCCCTTCCTTGGCGGCATTATCTGATAAAAATCTTACATTAATTCTCCTTCTTTACACAAATTCTTATTAATAGTACAATAAGAATTAAAAAAAATTTCACATATAATCGCATATAGCACATAATACATTTAGCTCTTAACACATAACATTATCCCTTTTTAAATAATATCAGGATTAACAACACAACTTTAAACAAAAGTTGTAATTTTCCAACTTTATACAAAAACTTTTAATTCTCCATTCACATATAACTATTTCCAGTTCATCAAACTTACCACACCTAGGGGTTCAGGAACTTGCCACAATTATATGAGTGTATGAACTTATCCTAGTCAGACCTTTGGCGTCCATTCTCTGAGGGGTTCAAAACATTTCACATAATTATGAGTCATGAACTTACCATAACTATGAGTTTTAAGAACTTAAAAATTATTTTAAATCTTATATTCATATAGAAAATAAAATTTTCATTCATACATATATATTTACATATGTTCACACATCTTTTTCGATACACTATCAAAAGATACTATCGCTTAAACTTAAGCTATCTACCATCCACTCCCTTCACTAGTCTTCTTCTTACTCGGACACTTGTTGAATCCGTGACCCGTTCTCCCACATGAGTCTTTCCACACTTGTTGCAGACTTGCTTCTTCTTCGGGTTTGAACTTTTAGAATCATCGCTGTTGTTGTCCCTCTTTATCTTTTTCTTGCCTTTCTGCTGCTAGATTGTTCCTTCAGATGATCCACCATTTTTGGTCTTCATACTTTCCACATGCGCCTTTAGCTCGTTCCGTTCTTCAGTCATTTCGCGTAACGGTCGCTCCGTCTTCCATAACTCCTCCAAGAGAAACACTTTACTCCGGAGTTCTTAAACTTCTACAGATTGTTGGTCTTTCTCTCTAACTTTGGTCTTATTCTTTTTCTCCACCTTAGCTTCTTCGGACTCCGCCTCCTTATCACCACTCAGATACATCTCGGGATAATCGTCATGATTGCTCCCCAGATTGACCATAGGTTCATCTTTTCCCACCTTTTCAACTAACTCGCTTTGCGCTGGCACCTTGGCTACTGGCACTAGTGCAACAGCCGCTAGCATCTCTGCACTCTTTTCACCTTCTCCAGACATCCTACAATCAGTTTAAATGACTTGATTAATACTTCTCCTGTACGAACTTTTCACACTATGTGTCCACACATCTTTCTATTGATGCGCTTCGGCACTCCCTCACTTAGTACTCTAAACGAGTATTCTAAATTTCGCTTATGGTTCTAATCCTAGGGTTTTCCCCACCCCACTTAAGGTTTATAGCCTACAGCTCTACTACCAGCTTCTGACGCCTTGGTCATAACAGCTCTGATACCAACCTGTGACACCCCCAAATCCGGATTACCTGACCCCCGAGTTTGGTGTTCACGATACATAATATAATACCATTTAACTACCCATTCATATATAAATAGGATTACATAAGTCATTAACATATATTGTTAATACATAAGTCCCAGGTCCACTAACCTTAACATTACAGAAATACCCCTTTAGATATACAAAAAGAGTTTACAATACAATATAACATAATAATAATACTGTTCATTATAACTACTCCAACATCTTGCCTTTGCCTTTGTTCTTCTTTGACCCGCTGGTCTCTGCCTTCCTAGCTGAAATGTTTTATTTATAGCAAGGGTGAGCAACAAGTTTGCCCCGCAAGTTAAGACATACAATAAAGGTATATGAATCAATAAGAACAGACTATCTATTTTGATAGAATGAAACCAAAGTTCAGGAACTTTGAAATAGCTGAACAAATCGTTAATCAATAACAAGTCTTCTCGTATTCTAGGCAACGCAATAATTTGATAATGAAATAGTACAACGCTTTCAAAGTTTCTACGATATTCTATTGAATAATCAAGAATCAATTCTAAGCAATAACAAAGTGGGATAATTTCCAGATTTATTCAAAGTGATCCCACCAGATCTTAGAACTTATTTTCTCGGGTATCTATCAAAGATTTACTTTGATACATACGCAGGCGTGTCAGATAACCATAAATATTAAATCATACCCCTCTACAAGTATAACAAGTGATCAGCTTTATTATACCCTATATTATGCATAATACTTAACAGCGCGCAATGGTCGAATATACGACCCAAAATGTTCCCTTTATATAAAAGGTTGTTCTTCTCAGTCTCAGAATCAAGATTTTTGATTTAATAACGAAATACTGTGATTTCAAATTCTATCTACTTATTGATCTAGCCGAAACAATTAGCATTGATCTATCAATAACAATTGATTTCTCTTCTCGTATTTATCAAGTTCTAACAAATGTTCGTCTAGCCAGAATAATTAGCTAAGACATTTCTCAATATAATTTGACAATAAACAGGAATTATCTGTACTGTCAATATTAGTTTCTACAGATATAAATATCCAACAACAGTAATTCAATTTGAATTTTAATCATGCACTAACTACGAATATTCAACAATAAATTCCCTGGACATGGTATAATTAGCAATAATTAACCATTATAATAATTGAATGAATATAACTCAAGGTTGAGTTAGGAAACTTGCCTTCCACGTTGATTACAGCTACATAATATAATTAATTGCGTTTGTAAGACCTATAACCAATAATATCGGTCTCACAATTAGCACAATCATTTATAACACGTAACACTGTATTCTACAGTCAAACTTCTCCTAGGCACATTACCACATAGCCACATTAGTGTTTATAACCTATATAAACACTTATCCAATCTAACTATTTCGGTCTGGTTGGACCTCGATCCATTTTCGGTGTTCTGGTCACCCTATCCGACAATCAACACATTGATTGTCAATTAAACTTGGTATCTAAGTTTCAATATTATTTTAGATAAATCAAATATTATTTATAATATTTTTCGGAAGCTTTTAATAATTTATAAACAATTATTATAATTTATAATAATTTTTCAAACACTTAAATCATTTTTAAATGATTTAATTATCAAATAATCTTATCATTATTAATATTAAAATATTAATAACATACTTTTCAAAATATTAAAGTTATTATTAATACCTTAAAATATTTTTAAATCATTAATATTTTACTTAAATGATTTTTACATTAATTGAAATCATTTTTAAATCATCACCATTAATATCTAAATATTAATGAAATTATTATTCAAATATTAAAAGTCATTAATTATAACTTAAAATATTTTTAAAATATTTATCTCATTTTTAAATAATTTTTAAATCAATAATATTATTTTTAATTCATTTATTTAATATAATAATTAAATAAATCTAACATCATTAATATATTAATGAGAATTCTCCAAAAATATTGAAATATATATTTTATAATTTAAAATATTTTCTAACACTTTATTCTTATTTAAAATGATTTTTAAATCATTAAAATCATTTTTATCTTATTTATTTAATTTAATAATTAAATAAATCTAATATCATTAATATTAAATTATTAATGAAAATTCTCCAAAAATATTAAAAGTTACATTTTATATCTCAAAATATTTTTAAATACATTATTCATATTTAAAATAATTTTCATAATATTAAATCATTTTTCTCTAATTTATTTAATACACTAATTAAATAAATTAAATACCTGTAATATTTAAGTAATTATAAATATTAAAGAAAAATATTCCAATTGGTCAAAAAATTATTTTTCATAATTTAAAATAATTTTTAAAACCATTTTTAATAATTTTTAGAATTTATTTCTACTTTTAATTAATTTTCGGAATATTCAGAAATTAAAATAATTAATCCGTCGCTATAGAGCTTTAGTGACAAAAAGCGTCGCTGTTGGTGTTCTTGAGCTCAAGAACAATGACAGCTTTGTTATCAACCTGCCTTGTTTGACCGGGCTTAAATCTCAACTCGTTTTGTTTCTAAGAAATCTTTAGTCATAAACTTGTAGTCCGTATACAATACTACAATTAGAAACCAATATCTAAATCATATCATACCATACCAGGAAGATATAGCCTAGCCAAATCACTGTCAGACTTAATCTGGGTTTTCTGGGTAACCCAGAAACCCAGACAGTCGTGAGATACCACTTTGTGGTTCGATTATCTAAGTGTTCCAGTCGCAATTTATATGATATCATGGTTCTAATATGTACTCCTTATGTTAAGGAACATTAATTAATCAATAAATCAATTTAACATCAACAAAATCGCCACGAATCAGACGGTCAAACTATGTCAGAAAAATTGCTTAAACTGTGTTCTGGGTTTTCCAGAAAAGAAATCCGTGACCGTGGGGCCGGGTTTGACCACTCACTATGTTCGGTCACTTGTTATTTTAAGCGATATAAAGGAACAAATATATAGCCAACATTACATACTACAATATGGTTACAAAAACAACATAAAACAATCATCAAAGATGTCAGATCCAGACCTTACAAAAATTGTCAGACGCTAAAATCCAACATTCTGGGTTACCCAGAATATACTCGGTCATGCCCGGTCAACGGGTTTTGACCGATTATATCTTCGAATCCAGACCTCATATGACTTTGATAGCTTTTGTAGCTTAAAGACAACATGTCATGCTACATATAAAAGCTTTAAAACAACTCATAACATGAACACATGAAGATCTAAGCCAACTGACATTTTCTTGTCAGACAACTTTAGAGCTCAAGAACAGATTTTGGAAAAATAACTTTTTACCCATTTTGATGCTATGGATCCATCATGGATCAAAATAGATCGACTAAAAACACCTTTTAAAACAAATACAAACACTTAAACACAAAATTTTTCAAAGTATACAAGATCAAAAATAAAAATTAGGTTTTATACCTTTCTTGAACAATCTTTGATTCTTGCTCTCCAAATCTGATCTAGGTAATCAAGTGGGTGTTTATGGAACTGATTTTCCTAAGAAATTTAGTATGCTAAGAGAGAGAGAGAGTTGGTGAGAGCAAGTTAGCAATTTTGCAATTTTTGGTGAACTTTCTCTCTCCTAAACTATTTATATAACTTGGATTCATGCATGATCTTATCTTGCTGGCATATGTGTCAAAAGGAGGCTGAATTGCTGTGATTTGTGTGTCACCAAGTCAAATTGGTGGTTCACCAACTAAAGATATTACAATTTTTACAAGTTAGCTTACTAAAATATAAAAAAGGGCATTTTGGTCATTTGAAAAGTAAATTTAATGGCAAACATGGAATTTGTACAAACCCTTAGGGTTTAGGGTTTGGGTTTGGGTTTAGGGTTTGGAATCATTAGGGTTTAGGGTTTAAACCCTTTAGGTTTACACTTTAATTTCCAAAATTTTCGATTTTTGATTTTCAAAATAGAAAATTAATTTTCGAAAATTATAATTAGGATTCAATAAATATATTAATATTTCTTAATCATAAAATTCAATCTTGATAATTAGGATTAATATTTCTAATTAAAATTACTTAATTTAGCAATTAAGGTCAAAATGGTCATTACGGTTTATAACCCACGAATTAGGGTTTTAATTAGAAAAATAAATTTTCTAAATTACAATTAGGGTTTGTAAAATAGAAATTAAGATAACTAAAATATAATTAGGATTTTCTAATCATATTTAAGTTTAATACACACATTAGGCTTACCAATTAGGATTAGGGTTTCTTAATTTAGGGTTTAGGATCCCCGAATATGAAATTAGGGTTTTCCGGCTTTCGATTCGGATTTCTAACGGTACATTAGGGTTTCTCATCCTGAGATTAGGTTTTCTAATCTCTTCGTAGGGTTTATAAATATTAAACCTTACCCGATCAATTATTGATCAATACTACCACACAGTACAAACACGTAATCAATAATGTAATTATTTTAATTATATTTTATATCGAATCTCTATCCGGAAATAGGGTTAGGGTTTCTATTCTCCGTTAAGTACAACTCTACTCTATTTTTATTAGTCAATATACAAATTGACCTTCTCAAAACACGTATCACCGATACTTGTCACATAAATGATAATTAATATTAATATTAATTAAAAAGAAAATTTATTCGCAAATTTTGGATTATTCGAAATCCCGGGTTATCACAGCCTCCTCCTTAGAGGCTGAGGGAAATATAAACCCGACTACTCTTGAACCCCCAGGCCAGATGGTATAGCATGTAATCATGCGGGAGTCCAAAAGCTAGAAAGGCTGCTGGGTAGGCTCATCTCCGGACCATCTAACGCCAGCTTGCCTGCACAACCCACAGATGAGGGATGGGTGTGGCAGGCCATCGAAAAATGATCCTCGCAGGCATTGCCGTATAGAGAAGTTGATAATGGCACCCATATCGATGTGGAAGTCTTTCATAATTATGTATAATAGAAGCACTTTCTCCCTTGCCACCTCAATGGTATGCATGGACGAGAATAACTTTGCGCATAAGAACACATACCATATCTTGTCATAGCGACTCAAGTCATTGCTGAGGAAGATTGTGCCACCCTTTCGTCCTTTGACCCATTTAGTGTCCGACTTAGTTATTTTGACTAGAATCTGATCATAATCGGGACCATTGTCACGTAATTATGCATAATGGCATACCGCAGGTGCTCGCAGGCTGTAGTAATTATTGATAGCCTCAGAACTGAAGGGCACCTGTTTATCCCTCACGAATGCACTGAACGAGGCCCTATCCTCAGTATTTGCATAAAACTCTTTCACTACATTGACTATTGATGGTTCTGGCTTGTCAATAAACCTATCCTGTGAGACCCCGAATTTTATAAATAAAGATTTAAATTTCTCAAAATATTTTTTTTAATATTAAGGTGTTGATTTGAGATAATGTTATAGTTGTGGGTAGTATTTGAAAATTTTGCAAAGTATGCAAGTTGTCATATTATATTCGATTGGCCAGGGAATATTCTTTGTGTCGGGGAATATTCGTACGATGTCACAATCATTGGTGGACCCCACAACAGAATTATTGTAGAATTGAGAAAACGACAAAAATATTTTATGGAAATAACGGCGGAAGTTTTACCGTTAACTGTTAAAACACCCGGTGTTAAAAGTACAGTAATATGCGTGGTTGCATAGTAGCACACGGTATTGATTATTGATGCTTATGTGAGAAGTCACTCAGTATTGTCCAATCGAGTATTCGTGACACTTTTTGTATCGGAGTACTATTCACAAGTTACTATTCATGAGTTACTATTCATGGATTACTATTCACCCAAATTATTATTCACTCTAGTATTGTTCACTCGGGTATTTGGGACACTTTTCGTGTCGAAGTACTATTCACGAGTTACTATTCATGAGTTATAATATTAATGATGAATGTTGTTCGGAGTTGAATTTTGAGACGAAGACGTGATATTTGAGTCCGGAACGTCGAAATTAGTAAAAATAGTCTATAAACACAAAATTTTCTGAAATTCACTATTTAGTCAAAAAGTCAATAGTTGACTTTTTCGGGAGAAGTCAAACTTTGAAATTTCAAAATTTATATGTTGATAAAAATGGTTTCATTGTGTTGGAATTATTTGTGTTAGTGAAAATCAACATTTATTTCGATGATAATTGATGTTTAGGGGTTATATTGATAAATCGGGTAATTTATCGGATAAATGAGCACTTAATTACTACTTATTCACATGCTTATACAACTATTTGTTCACATGTGGGTACTATTGAATCACATTCATGTACTATTAGGGGAGTTGGTGCAAGATTAATAATACTTGCATGACTAAGTTAAAAATAGAGGTATAGTTGAAGGTACTATACTGTAATTAATTTTTTTCACATGATTATACTATTTATTCACATGATTGTACTATTGACTCACATTATTTACTATTAGGGGAGTTGGTGCAAGTTTGATAATACTTGCAGGACTAAATTAAAAATGAAGAAAAAGAGAAAGATATTATACTGTAATTTTTGAGCCCCAAAACGTGCAATTATCGAAACTATATTTTCCTATAAATAGAAGCTCATCCTTCCTTCATTTCTCATCAATTCACTAAAGCTATAGAGCATTTATTATAGAGAGAAACTATAGAGAGAAAATCTATAGAAGAAGAGAAGTTTGCTCCCTCACTACTCCTATATCCAGTTTCTTTCAAAGGTAGGGAATATTATTTCTTTCTTTCATCTTCATGAAGAGAACTGCCGTTGTTCCATTCTTTGTTATTATGTTGGAATAACTTATTTATGCGAAGTACCGCATATTGGTGAAATTCTTCTATTATTTCATTCCTTATTATTCTACTGGAACATTCTGTCTGTGCGTTCTACGCGGGACCTGGTTTCATTATTTATTATTCTGTTGGAACATCCTGTTTGTGCGTTCTATGCCGGACCTGGTTCCGGCTTTACTATTCTGTTGGAATATCCTGTCTGTGCTTTACGCCGGACCTGGTTCCGTCTTTATTATTCTGTCTTTATTATTCTGTTGGAACATCATGTCTGTGCTTTACGCCGGATATGGTTCCGTCTTTATTATTCTATTTTTATTATTCTGTTGGAATAACCTGTCTATGCGAAGTACCGCATGCATGGTGATTTCTGTTATTATTCCATTCTTTATTATTCTGTTGGAACATCCTGTCGGTGTGATTTTCACCTGACCTGGTTCCGTTATTATTATTCTGTTGGAATAACCTATCTATGCGAAGTAACGCATGCATGGTGATTTCTGTTGTTATTCCATTCCTTATTATTCTCAGTTGGTTAAAACTTTGACTTCTATACTCCATGAAATTAGTGGAATATCTTTGATATTTGCGCTTCATCTAGTATCTTTTCATGGAAATATTCTTCTAAGAATTATTGAATTTTACGCCACAAAGCAGTATCATATTGACAATTTGGACGTTAATTCTTGGATAAATTAATTCTTGAACTTGTTTTATTGAATTCTTATATCATTGTCATCGTCCTCATGTTTATAAAATGTTGAAAGTCATATGTGGCCTGTAGTGCATAGATGGGCTTGGTATGATTATGACCAGGGATTATTCGGTATAATCATGACCGTAATGTTACAAATGATGTGGAAAAAGTCCTCATTGGCCCGTAGTACATTGATGGACAGTTTTTGGTATGATTATGGCTATGGATTCTCTTTGGTCGTAGTGCAGAGATGAATTGTTTTATGGCATGATCAGGACCGTTGATGAAAACATAATTATCTTTAGCCGTAGTGCATGGATAATTCGTGGTCGTGATACTAAAGAATATCATTGGCCGTAGTGCAGGGGTGATTCGATGATGTGGATTATTTATTAAGCTTAGTCCTAGCGATAAAAGTCATGAAAAACCTTTTAAATCATAAAAGATAGTAGATTTTATTCTCTACTTGACTCTTTTAATGGATTGTTGGTTTCGCTGCAGTTAAACTTGATGTCTATTGTATTTTATCAGTTTAATATTGTTGAAGACTAATGATAATTTATTCTGCATTATCTTAGTCATAATATTTCTTACTGGGCTAGTTGAGCTCACCCTTTCTTTCACTGTTCTCTTCAGGAAATGAGAACGTAGCTGGGACTAGTCGGAGAATAGAGTGATGGTCCTAGATGATAGCATTAGTAGTCGTCACTATTCTATGTAATAGTGTGATAATAGTTGTAATGAGGACTCCTTTTGAGTATGGATACTTTCTAGAAAATAATATTTGTATTCAAACTCACAGTTTATGTTTTGTCGTATTGTACACGACAGTTGTATTATTAAGTTGTATTTGAATTTTGTACCATGTAAGTGGCGACCCAAGATGGGTGACGTATACCTAATTTTTGAGGCGTCACAGTTGGTATCAAAGCTTAGGGATATGATCCCTGGCTAGGATGTGAGAATAGAACTAGAAGGGGTGAGACGGGAAATTCCTTCGCTAGTATGACCTACCTAAGTTTACTTGTTATTTAATTGGTCGGTCAAAGTATAGAGATAATATGTGATATGTTAATTAACCCTTATTTTGTAACAGTATTTGAAAATGGCATCTAAAAATATTGAGATAAGCAATGGAGCACAGGAGACCGTTGAGTCTCCACAGATCAATAATCAGGACAATGTGCAACAGGATGGCGATAATCCTCCTGTAAACAACAACACTGATCAATTGACGAACGACGGTACGTTTAAGAGCTTTTTAGAATTCATGCAACATCAGGCGAAGGCGGCTCCTGTTCATAATGCAAGAGGAAACAATGGCAACCCACGGTTGGTCATCGCTAAGCAATTCAAGGAGCTGGGACCACCGCAGTTTTTGGGAAAGCCAGAACCACTTAAGGCGGAGACGTGGTTAAAGCAAATCACCAAGATATTTTATGTCTTGGGATGCTTCGAGGAGCAAAAGGTTCCCTTTGCCACCTTTATGTTGCGTGAAGAGGCAGATCACTGGTGAAAATCTGTAAAAACGTACCCAGCTTGTCGCACTCAAGATGTCTTGGGAGAAGTTCCAAGAGCTGTTGAATGACAAGTACTTTCCCGAAAGCATTCGTCACATGAAGGAAGTGGAATTTATCAAGTTGGAGCAAAACAACATGACCGTGTCGCAGTACGAAGCCAAGTTTGCCGAGTTGTCCCGATTTGCATCCCACTTGGTTGATAATGAAGAGAGAATGACGCGGATGTTTTTAAGAGGTTTGAAGCCTGAGATACGTCAATATCTTATTTCTCATAAACTGTGTTTGTATTCAGATGTTGTTAATAGGACTCAGTTATTGGAGTGCGATAACGAGTCAACCCAACCAAAAGAGAGCAGCCGGCAAAATGATAATACCGGTGTTAACAGTCATCAAAGAGGTGACAATAAGCATGGAGGGAATCAGCATGCCAGAAATGGTAACCACTTCGGTGGTGATCATAGCCAAAACAATAAGAATGGACATTTCAAGAAGAGAAGGTTTAACAATGACGTGAAGATGTCGGCACCAACACCCGTTTCAAAGGAAGAAGAACAACCACCGGTCGTATGTTTCAAATGCGGACATGAGGGACACATCCGTCCAAACTGTACGCAGCAATCCAAAGCGTGTTTTAATTGCGGAAGAGAAGGTCACCTAACTCAATTTTGTCGTATGGTGAAGTTAAGTCCAGTTGGGATAGTGATGCCAAAGGATGTCCCAGTCAAGCCAAAGCCGGTAGTTTAAGAGAGAGCGTTTTTTTTCGTGACGAGGAACCTGAATAAAATTTTCACGGGTATGTTAGTCATAAACTCTTGCGAAGTCTGTACCGTGTTAGATACCGGTTCTACTCACTCTTTTATTTCACCTAGTTGTGTTCAATGTTTGAACTTAACTCTGGAGAAGTTAGACTTTGATATATCTGTTTAAACTCAGTTGGGAGAAACCTTCGTTACCTCCACTATTTATAAATCTTGTTCAAATCAACACTTTCAAGTTACCTGTCGATCTTATCTCTTTAAAAATACTTGCATTGATGTGATTTTTAGAAACGATTGGTTAACTGCTCATCATACTTTTCGTAAGGTTGTTAGCTTTCATATTCCTAACCAACCTATTATGCGAATTCAAGTAACCAAACCACTAAAGTCAATCATTGTCATATCAAGTCATAAGTAAAGAGCCCCGAGCCTTTCGCTGATAACTTCTTTATGTTGAATGCACCGAAGCCAAACTTTCCATAGGAGACGTTGTGAATGACGATGGCAAGTTGATAGGTATCAATGTGACGTGTTATCCAAGTCTTGGATGAGGGTCACAGTTTTGAATGATATTTCTATTGTAAATAAATTTCCTGACATATTCTTGAAGACTTATTAGCCTACCCAGAGCATGAAATCGAATTTTGTATTGACCCCAGTACAAAACCCATTTCTTAAACCCTCAAATATTTTTTTTTCAACTAAAACGAACGTATTATGCGCCAAAGACGTTGGCTCGAGCTGTTGAAGATTACGATCGTACCATTCAATATCATCGTGGAAGTGCGAACGTGATAGCTGACGCGTTGAGTAGAAGATCGTATGCGCGTGAGATGTTGTTAACACAAAGACCCATTTCGTATAACCTACAAATGATGAAGATAGAGTTAAAGACTCTAGGGACCCACATGAAGATAACGAATATACGATTAGAATCGACTTTAATCGATAAAGTTAAAGCCGTGCAAGCTACGGACCCGGGGCTGATGAATACTAAGAAGAATGTTCAAAAGGGCGTTATTCTTGAAGCAAGAATCGATAAAGAGAGGAAATCTCAACCCTCGATTTAATTGGCCCATTTGAAATCCTCGATCAAGTGGGAACTATGGCTTATAGACTCGTTTTACCGCAAAGTATGTCGCGTGTTCATAACATTTTTTTAACGTATTGATGTTACGTAAATATGTGGATGACCCGAACCACATTATTAATTTAGAACGGGACGAGATAGCGGATAATTTAACGTATGAAGATGTACTTGTTAAAATCTTGGATAAGAAGGATAACATTCGATACTCAAAGGTTATACCCCAAGAGTTAGAATTTGAAATGAAGTCAAGGTATCCTCACCTATTCAACATACCAAGTACGTACGTAAATTTCGAGGGCGAAATTCCATAAGGAGGGGAGATTGTGAGACCCCAGATTTTATAAATAAATATTTAAATTTCTCAAAATATTTTTTTTAATATTAAGGTGTGGATTTGAGATAATGTTATAGTTGTGGGTAGTATTTGAAAATTTTGCAAAGTATGCAAGTTGTCATATTATATTCGATTGGCCAGGGAATATTCTTTGTGTCGGGAAATATTCGTACAATGTCACAATCATTGGTGGACCCCACAACAGAATTATTATCGGATTGAGAAAACGACAAAAATATTTTATGGAAATAACGACGGAAGTTTTACCGTTAACTGTTAAAACACCCGGTGTTAAAAGTACAGTAATACGCGTGGTTGCATAGTAGCACACGGTATTGATTATTGATGCTTATGTGAGAAGTCACTCAGTATTGTCCAATCGAGTATTCGTGACACTTTTTGTATCGGAGTACTATTCACAAGTTACTATTCATGAGTTACTATTCATGGATTATTATTCACCCAAATTACTATTCACTCTAGTATTGTTCACTCGGGTATTTGGGACACTTTTCGTGTCGAAGTACTATTCACGAGTTACTATTCATGAGTTATAATATTAATGATGAATGTTGTTCGGAGTTGAATTTGGAGACGAAGACGTGATATTTGAGTCCGGAACGTCGAAATTAGTAAAAATAGTCTATAAACACAAAATTTTCTGAAATTCACTATTTGGTCAAAAAGTCAACAGTTGACTTTTTCGGGAGAAGTCAAACTTCGAAATTTCAAAATTTATATTTTGATAAAAATGGTTTCATTGTGTTGGAATTATTTGTGTTAGTGAAAATCAACATTTATTTCGATGATAATTGATGTTTAGGGGTTATATTGATAAATCGGGTAATTTATCGGATAAATGAGCACTTAATTACTACTTATTCACATGCTTATACAATTATTTGTTCACATGTGGGTACTATTGAATCACATTCATGTACTATTAGGGGAGTTGGTGCAAGATTGATAATACTTGCATGACTAAGTTAAAAATAGAGGTATAGTTGAAGGTACTATACTGTAATTAAATTTTTTCACATGATTATACTATTTATTCACACGATTGTACTATTGACTCACATTATTTACTATTAGGGGAGTTGGTGCAAGTTTGATAATACTTGCAGGACTAAATTAAAAATGAAGAAAAAGAGGAAGATATTATACTGTAATTTTCGAGCCCCAAAACGTGCAATTATCAAAACTATATTTTCCTATAAATAGAAGCTCATCCTTCCTTCATTTCTCACCAATTCACTAAAGCTATAGAGCATTTATTATAGAGAGAAGCTATAGAGAGAAAATCTATAGAAGAAGAGAAGTCTGCTCCCTCACTACTCCTATATCAGTTTCTTTCAAAGGTAGGGAATATTATTTCTTTCTTTCATCTTCATGAAGAGAACTGCTGTTGTTCCATTCTTTGTTATTATGTTGGAATAACCTATTTATGCGAAGTACCGCATACTTGGTGAAATTCTTCTATTATTTCATTCCTTATTATTCTGCTGGAACATCCTGTCTGTGCGTTCTACGCTCGACCTGGTTCCATTATTTATTATTCTGTTGGAACATCCTGTCTGTGCGTTCTACGCTGGACCTGGTTCCGTCTTTACTATTCTGTTGGAATATCCTGTCTGTGCTTTACGCCGGACCTGGTTCCGTCTTTATTATTCTGTCTTTATTATTCCGTTGGAACATCATGTCTGTGCTTTACGCCGGACCTGGTTCCGTCTTTATTATTCTGTTTTTATTATTCTGTTGGAATAACCTGTCTATGCGAAGTACCGCATGCATGGTGATTTCTGTTGTTATTCCATTCTTTATTATTCTGTTGGAACATCCTGTCGGTGTGATTTTCACCTGACCTGGTTCCGTTATTATTATTCTGTTGGAATAACCTGTCTATGCGAAGTAACGCATGCATGGTAATTTTTGTTGTTATTCCATTCCTTATTATTCTCAGTTGGTTAAAACTTTGACTTCTATACTCCACGAAATTAGTGGAATATCTTTGATATTTGCGCTTCATCTAGTATCTTTTCATGGAAATATTCTTCTAAGAATTCTTGAATTTTACGCCACAAAGCAGTATCATATTGACAATTTGGACGTTGTTAATTCTTGGATAAATTAATTATTGAACTTGTTTTATTGAATTCTTATATCATTGTCATCGTCCTCATGTTTATAAAATGTTGAAAGTCATATGTGGCCTGTAGTGCATAGATGGACTTGGTGTGATTATGACCAGGGATTATTCGGTATAATCATGACCGTAATGTTACAAATGATGTGGAAAAAGTCCTCATTGGCCCGTAGTGCATTGATGGACAGTTTTTGGTATGATTATGGCTATGGATTCTCTTTGGCCGTAGTGCAGAGATGAATTGTTTTATGGCATGATCAGGACCGTTGATGAAAACATGATTATCTTTAGCCGTAGTGCATGGATAATTCGTGGTCGTGATACTAAAGAATATCATTGGCCATAGTGCAGGGGTGATTCGATGATGTGGATTATTTATTAAGCTTAGTCCTAGCGATAAAAGTCATGAAAAACCTTTTAAATCATAAAAGATAGTAGATTTTATTCTCTACTTGACTCTTTTAATGGATTGTTGGTTCCGTTGCAGTTAAACTTGATGTCTATTGTATTTTATCAGTTTAATATTGTTGAAGACTAATGATAATTTGTTCTGCATTATCTTAGTCATAATATTTCTTACTGGGCTAGTTGAGCTCACCCTTTCTTTCACTGTTCTCTTCAGGAAATGAGAACGTAGCTGGGACTAGTCGGGGAATAGAGTGATGGTCCTAGATGATAGCATTAGTAGTCCTCACTATTCTATGTAATAGTGTGATAATAGTTGTAATGAGGACTCCTTTTGAGTATGGATACTTTCTAGAAAATAATATTTGTATTCAAACTCACAGTTTATGTTTTGTCGTATTGTACACGACAGTTGTATTATTAAGTTGTATTTGAATTTTGTACCATGTAAGTGGCGACCCAAGATGGGTGACATATACCTAATTTTGGAGGCGTCACATATCCCAACCCTTCTCGTATATCTGCCTCTTCATTTCTCCATCAACATTGTCTAGTGCCAAGCCCCGCTATGGAGTTAGTGCCTTGGGCACTAAATAATCGTACTTATCGACGGCACTGACACTCATAAATTTCTGCCAATCAAAGGCTCGTGCAGGTGGTGTAGACCCTGAGCCCTCACCTCTCTGTCTCTTTGATGGTGTCTTAGGAGCCATGGTGGTTAATTCGATCACAACTTCCCCCAACCTTTCTCTTGCACAATTTGTCGAACACTTGGTGTGCATAACCAACAATACCCTCAAACAGACAAACTTGAATGCAAAGGTATGATGACAAACTAAACTTGTTGCTTACCCACTGAATTCCCTTTTCTGTTGATAATATTTCTCTAGTGAGTGATGCCAATTTGAAGTTGTCTCCTTCCTTGTTGCTATCAAACTTGAATTGGTGAAACCCTAACTGTGACGCCCCCAAAATAGGTCCAATCCATCCAACCCATTCTGAGTCGCCAAATACATGGTACATAAAATAACTACAACTTTATTATTACAATTGTCGTGCAAAATACGACAACACATATACTGTGAGTTTAAGTACAAATATTGTCATCTAGACAGTATTCATACTCAATTAAGTACTCGTTATACTTATTGATACACTATTTTACAAAATAGTGAGGACTACTAAAACAACTGTCTTGAACCATCATTCCACACCCCGACTAGTACTCACTACATTCTCGCCTCCTTAGAAGAAAATGGAACAACAAGGAAAAGGATGAGCTCAACTAGCCCAGTAAAGAATATTATGACTAAGATAATATACAACAAATTATCCTTAGTCTTCAACAGGGAAAAATCTGATAGAATACAATAGACAACAAGTTTTAAATCAATAACTGCAGCGGAAACAGCAAACCATTAGAAGAGTCAAGTAGAGAATGAGTTCTACTATCTTCTAAGATTTAAAAGTCCATCATCAATATTTTATCCCTGTAACAACAATCAATAACCATCTTTAATCAAATATTCATCTTTGCACTACAGGCCAAAGATATTCATTTGTATCACCAGTCGATCAAGTTCATCTCAACACCTATTCATCTTTGCACTACGGGCCAAAGATATTCATCAGAAATCATTAATCTTTGCACTACAGGCCAAAGATATTCATCAGAAATCATTAATCTTTGCACTACAGGCCAAAGATATTCAGTAACATCATCATTTAGGACTGAGGATGATGAAAAATATTTTAAAGGAAACGAATCCAGTGAAACAAAAGAATAAATATTAAGGATTCGTATTTCAGCTATTCCATGTCCAAAAATACCTCATAAATAATCATAGTGGAGCAAAATTCAAGAATGATCAAAACATGGATACAATCAAAGCTAGTATCCAGAATAGATATTTTGGACGAAAAGAAGAAAATTTTATTTTTCAGTGAATAGTAACTCGTGAATAGTAACTCGTGAATAGTAACTCATGAATAGTAACTCCGACATGAAAAGTTCTAAATTTGATAAAAAGTTCAGATCAATACTTCGGCATAATGATATTGAAGAAAATAATATCATTTAAGAAGAAATAACATCCCTTACCTCGGAAATACGGTACTTCTGACTGGAATACTAGATATAGTGCTAAAGGAAACTTGCACCGTATAGCAACACTCAAAGTATCAAATACTCACAAGAATACGCTCGATATAGAGAGAGAAAGAGAGAGAAACTTGTGTTTCTGGTGTGATTTTTAATTCTAACCTAAGCACCCTATTTATAGGAAAATGCTTAGAACACCAAAGCAGAAAATTGAATATAATAATATTATATTTACAAAATTGTCAAGCCCACCTAAGAAATCTGATTTCAGATCATGTAAAACACATGTGAGCCACTCAATTGCAACAAAAAATGTTTTTCTAAAAAAAAACATTTTAAACTCCAAAAATCAATTATTTCGGAACTTCGGAACTTCAATAATTCATAATAAATAGCCCTTTTATCAGAAATTCGAATCTCGCGCGTTTTTATAGGAAATTCAATTCTCTACAACTTTGCAGAAGAAAGTTTTTCCAAATTCCAAACAGAAATTGACCGAAATCCACAAACGGGCGATTTTTCAGTCAATAATAAATTTTCGGTCAAGAATTGTGTCCACCAACACACAAAACATGTGTTAATCATTTAATGTCACAAAATACTCTTCCTCCTCATATACTCATATATCCCACATTCATTATAAAAATATCACCATCAATATAATATTAAAATAATATATTTAAATGAATTATTTTATCAGAAAAAAGATAAAATATTAATTTTCAACAATTGTCACATTAAAAATTTTCTCCATCTATATCCACATAAAATCAATATTTTCCTCATCATATAAATCAATAATTAATTATACACAAATAATATTACAGAACCACAGTACTGGCAACCAGGCCGTTCCCAGGAAAGAGAGGGCTTTCCAATAAGGATCTCTCCTTACTGGCGCGCAATTAGATGACCAAACCTCTCCTTAGACAGAACTTTCTAGACATTACCAATAATATTATCTAATAATATTATTCAGATAATATGAATTATTGCTCCGATAATAGAAAATACTGTGTAGTGACAATTATTAAAACAACAGTAATATAAAATATCAACGCAGCAATTATTGAATCAATAAAATACAATATTGAACAGTAATTACTGTAACAATTATTGAGTAGTGCCTTCTTACGTAAGAATCAATAATTGGTGCAATATCGTGTGCTACTGTGCAACAACGCATATTACTGTGTTTTAACCACCGTGTATTCCAACAGTATTAACGGTAACAACTACGCCGTTATTTATAAACAACTTATTTTTGTCGTTTTCTTCATCCAATCGCTTTTCGTTATGGGGCCCACAAAAGACTGCGCCGTCGTACGAATATTCTCCGACAGTAAGAATATTCCACGACCAAGCGAATATTCCCCAACAACAATGAATATTTTATAACCACCAGGTTATTTGAAATATTTGCGCATTTTACCCATAACTAACTACATTAATCAAATCAACCCTTACTATTTCAAAATAATAAATAGAGGAAATTAAATTTTATTTATTAATAATTTGGGGTCTTACAACCTCCCCTCCTTATGAAATTTCGTCCTCGAAATTGATATACGTACCTGGTGTTTCGAAAAGGTGGGGATACCTCGCTTTCATTTCGGTTTCCAACTCCCAGGTCATTTCCTCAATAGCATGATTTCTCCACAAAACTTTAACTTGTGGTATGACCTTCGTGCGTAGGACATGATCCTTCCTATCCAAGATCTTGACAGGTACCTCTTCGCACGTTAAGTCTTCAGCTATCTCGTCTGGTTCTAACTCAATAATGTGGTTCGGGTCGTCCACATATTTACGTAACATCGATACGTAAATAACGTTATGAACACGTGACATACTTAGCGTTAAGGCGAGTCTATAGGCCATAGTTCCTACTCGATCGAGGATTTCAAATAAATTGAAGGCTTGAGCTTTCTTCTCTTCATCGACTCTTACTTCTAGAATAACACATTCTTGCACCTTCTTCTTTATATTCATCAGCTCCAGGTCTGTAGCTTGAGTGGCTTTAACGTTATCGATTAAAGTAGATTTTACTCGTATATCATCACGTGGGTCCCTAGAGTCATTAACTCTATCTCTATCATTTATAAATTATACAAAATAGGTCTTTCTGTTCAACAATATCGCACTCGTACTCGCATACGATCAATGCGTCAGCTACCACGTTTACTTTTCTAGGATAGTATTGGATGGTGTGATCGAAATCTTTCAACAGCTCGAGCCAACGTCGTTGTCGCATGTTGAATTCTTGGAAGCTCTTCTCGCATTCCTCGGTCCATTCGAAGTTTGTATCTTTTCGAGTCAGCTGAGTTAATGGAGTAGTGATTCGAGAAAATCCTTTTACGAATCTCCGATAATAACTAGAAAGCTACGTATTTCGATTACTGACTTAGGTTGCTCTCAACTGTGACTCATATCCCAATCTTGGATAGCACGTCACAATGACACCTATCAGTTTACTACCACACGAATATGGTAGCCCCTACGGAGAGTCTGGCTTCAGTGCATTCCACAAAGGAAGTCACCAGATAGAGGCTCGGTTATCAACTTCTATAGTTGGATTTTTAACTCCTGAAGTTCAATAGGAGCCATTCAATATGAGATTTTAGAAATGGGTTTTGTACCGGGTTCAAAGTCGATACAAAATTCAATATCACGCTCTGGGAGTAAGCCAAGAAATTCTTCAGGAAATACGTCAAAAATTTTACTAACAACAGAAATATCATTCAAATCTGACGTATTTTTGTTCAAATTCATGACATGGCTAAGAAAGCTTGACATCCGTTTTTCAATAAACGAATGACTTTACGGTTTGATATGAAAGAGTTTGACTTCAATGGTTTGGTTGCTTGAATTTGAATAACAGGTTGCTTAGGAATATGAAAACTAACAACCTTACGAAAGCAATCAATTTTAGCATGATGAGTAGTTAACCAATCGATCCCTAAAATCACATCAAAAGCAAGTATCTTTAAAGAAATAAGGTCAACAGGTAATGTGATGGTGCCAACAAGATTTATAAACAGTGGATGTAACGAAAGTTTCTCCTAACGGAGTTTCAACAGATAAGTCAAAGTCTAATTTCTCCGGAGTCAAGTTTAAACGTTGAGCACAAGCAGGAGAGCTAAAAGAATGGGTAGAACCGGTATCTAATAAAGTATAAACTTTGTAAAAATTTATAATTAACTAACCCGTGCTAACTTCGTTCGGGTTCCTCGCATTCTGACCAGTCACGAAAAACGCTCTTCCAGGAACCGTTGACTTTGACTTTTCTAGGATAACTTTTTGAGTCACCGTCCCCGCTGAACTTGGTTTCGCTGCCGTACAATCTCGAGCGATATGTCCTTCCTTTCCACAGTTATAACATACCTTAAACTGTTGTGGACAGTTTGGGCTGATATGTCCTTCTTTTCCGCACTTATAGCATATAACCGGTGGTCGTTCTCCTCCCTTGGAACCAGTTGCTGCTGGTGCTGACGTCTTCGTATTATCAATGTTGAATCTCCTCTTTTTAAAATCTCCTCCCGACTCGCTTCTTCTATATTCATGGCCACGATTACCACCAAAGTGGTTGCCGTTCTTGTCCATATTCTTCTTTCTCCGCTGGTTATCATTGTTCTGATGACTGCTGTCACCGGTATGATCCTGGTTGTGGTCCTTCGATTGACCGTACTCGTTATCTCGCTCTAATAATTGAGCCCTGTTGACAACATCTGAATAGAGAGAAAATTTATGAGAAATGAGATATTAACGTATGCCGGGTTTCAAACCTCTCAGAAACATCCGCGTCATACGTTCCTCATTCTCTACCAAATGAGGTGCAAACCTGGACAACTCTGCAAATTTCGCCTCGTATTGGGACACCGTCATGTTATTCTGCTCCAGTCTAATAAACTCTACCTCCTTCATATGACGAATACTTTCAGGAAAGTACTTGTCATTGAATAGTTTCTAAAATGTCTCCCAAGACATGTTGAGTGCGGCTGGATGGGAACGCTTCACAGATTCCCACCAGTAGTCTGCCTCGCCACGGAACATAAAGGTGGCGAATGGAACCTTCTGTTCCTCCGTGCATCCCAAGACATCAAATATCTTGGTAATTTGCTTGACCCATGTCTCCGCCTTAATCGGATCTGGCTTTCCCCAGAATTCTGGTGGTCCCAACTCTTTGAACTGCTTGGCTGTGACAAGCCGTGCATTGCTATAATTTCCACCCGTATTCTGTACACGAGTCTCCCTCGTCTGATTTTGCATGAACTGCAAAAAGCTTCTAAACATCTCATCGTTCATCGTCTCCTCAGTGGTGTTGTTCACAGGAGGAACATTGCCAGCCTGTTGCACGCTTTTCTCATTGGTGAGTATAAGCATCTCCACCGTCTCATTTACTCCAGTGTTAACATTCTCAGTCGACATTCTAAAATACTGCCATAGAATAAAGGTTAATTTAATAAATTAACATATCACATAATATCCCTATATTATGACTGACCAACAAATAAGCTTAGGTAGGACACACTAGCGAAGGATTTACTCGTCTCTCCCCTCCTAGTTCTATTCCCCGATCTCCGCCAGAGATCATATCCCTAAGCTCTGATACCAACTGTGACGCCCCCAAAATAGGTCCAATCCATCCAACCCATTCTGAGTCGCCAAATACATGGTACATAAAATAACTACAACTTTATTATTACAATTGTCGTGCAAAATACGACAACACATATACTGTGAGTTTAAGTACAAATATTGTCATCTAGACAGTATTCATACTCAATTAAGTACTAGTTATACTTATTGATACACTATTTTACAAAATAGTGAGGACTACTAAAATAACTGTCTTGAACCATCATTCCACACCCCGACTAGTACTCACTACATTCTCGCCTCCTGAGAAGAAAATGGAACAACAAGGAAAAGGGTGAGCTCAACTAGCCCAGTAAAGAATATTATGACTAAGATAATATACAACAAATTATCCTTAGTCTTCAACAGGGAAAAATCTGACAGAATACAATAGACAACAAGTTTTAAATCAATAACTGCAGCGGAAACAGCAAACCATTAGAAGAGTCAAGTAGAGAATGAGTTATACTATCTTCTAAGATTTAAAAGTCCATCATCAATATTTTATCCCTGTAACAACAATCAATAACCATCTTTAATCAAATATTCATCTTTGCACTACAGGCCAAAGATATTCATTTGTATCACCAGTCGATCATGTTCATCTCAACACCTGTTCATCTTTGCACTACGGGCCAAAGATATTCATCAGAAATCATTAATCTTTGCACTACAGGCCAAAGATATTCATCAGAAATCATTAATCTTTGCACTACAGGCCAAAGATATTCAGTAACATCATCATTTAGGACTGAGGATGATGAAAAATATTTTAAAGGAAACGAATCCAGTGAAACAAAAGAATAAATATTAAGGATTCGTATTTCAGCTATTCCATGTCCAAAAATACCTCATAAATAATCATAGTGGAGTAAAATTCAAGAATGATCAAAACATGGATATAATCAAAGCTAGTATCCAGAATAGATATTTTGGACGAAAAGAAGAAAATTTTATTTTTCGGTGAATAGTAACTCGTGAATAGTAACTCGTGAATAGTAACTCATGAATAGTAACCCCGACATGAAAAGTTCCAAATTTGATAAAAAGTTCAGATCAATACTTCGGCATAATGATATTGAAGAAAATAATATCATTTAAGAATAAATAGCATCCCTTACCTCGGAAATACGGTACTTCTGACTGGAATACTAGATATAGTGCTGAAGGAAACTTGCACCGTATAGCAACACTCAAAGTATCAAATACTCACAAGAATACGCTCGATATAGAGAGAAAAAGAGAGAGAAACTTGTGTTTCTGGTGTGATTTTCAATTCTAACCTAAGCACCCTATTTATAGGAAAATGCTTAGAACACCAAAGCAGAAAATTGAATATAATAATATTATATTTATAAAATTGTCAAGCCCACCTAAGAAATCTGATTTCAGATCATGTATAACACATGTGAGCCACTCAATTGCAACAAAAAACGTTTTTCTAAAAAAAACATTTTAAACTCCAAAAATCAATTATTTTGGAACTTCGGAACTTCAATAATTCATAATAAATAGCCCTTTTATCAGAAATTCGAATCTCGCGAGTTTTTATAGGAAATTCAATTCTCTACAACTTTGCAGAAGAAAGTTTTTCCAAATTCCAAATAGAAATTGACCGAAATCCATAAACGGGCGATTTTTCAGTCAATAATAAATTTTCGGTCAAGAATTGTGTCCACCAACACACAAAACATGTGTTAATCATTTAATGTCACAAAATACTCTTCCTCCTCATATACTCATATATCCCACATTCATTATAAAAATATCACCATCAATATAATATTAAAATAATATATTTAAATGAATTATTTTATCAGAAAAAAGATAAAATATTAATTTTCAACAATTGTCACATTAAAAATTTTCTCCATCTATATCCACATAAAATCAATATTTTCCTCATCATATAAATCAATAATTAATTATATACAAATAATATTACAGAACCACAGTACTGGCAACCAGGCCGTTCCCAGGAAAGAGGGGGCTTTCCAATAAGGATCTCTCCTTACTGGCGCGCAATTAGATGACCAAACCTCTCCTTAGACAGAACTTTCTAGACATTGCCAATAATATTATCTAATAATATTATTCAGATAATATGAATTATTGCTCCGATAATAGAAAATACTGTGTAGTGACAATTATTAAAATAACAGTAATATAAAATATCAACGCAGCAATTATTGAATCAATAAAATACAATATTGAACAGTAATTACTGTAACAATTATTGAGTAGTGCCTTCTTACGTAAGAATCAATAATTGGTGCAATATCGTGTGCTACTGTGCAACAACGCGTATTACTGTGTTTTAACCACTGTGTATTCCAACAGTATTAACGGTAACAACTACGACGTTATTTATAAACAACTTATTTTTGTCGTTTTCTTCATCCAATCGCTTTTCGTTATGGGGCCCACAAAAGACTGCGCCGTCGTACGAATATTCTCCGACAGTAAGAATATTCCACGACCAAGCGAATATTCCCCAACAACAATGAATATTTTATAACCACCTGGTTATTTGAAATATTTGCGCATTTTACCCATAACTAACCACATTAATCAAATCAACCCTTACTATTTCAAAATAATAAATAGAGAAAATTAAATTTTATTTATTAATAATTTGGGGTCTTACACTAACCATTTAGTGGCTGAAATTGGATGGAGATGTGGTGTGGCGTTAAGGATTAAGGACTTGTATTTATAGAGAAGGATATTGTGTGAATTAGTGAGTTAATGGAGAGGAGAAGTGGAGAATGTGTGGTAGTTCGTGGGGAGTAAGTGGGATAGAGAGTGGGGATCGGTTATCGGACAAGGAAGTGGAGAAGTGGGTTTTAATTAGTGTAACTGCAGAATAGAAACCGTTCAAGTTCCCATACCCCCGCCCCGGCGGGGGGTAATTGTATTGTATGGGCACGCCCCGGTGAGGGGTGCTTCTATTCCTGACTTAAGACCCCTGCCTCGATGGGGGGGTATTCTACAGCTGGGTTTTTGTTTTCCACTTCTTCTCATCAAATGCATGTCCAAAAGCTTCCCAAGTACCCGAGACACATTTAAATCATTAACATAAGATAACGTCGTGCAAATTGAGCATGTAAGGTCGAATTAACTAGAAATCATGACTCAACTAACTACCTAATGGACCGAAATACTTACTTGATACTAGAGTTACCTATTAAACTACAAATTACTAACAAAACATAAAATTATTGTAAATAAAAGTAAATTTGGGCTGCCTCCCTATGAGTGCTTTCTTTTGAGTCTTTCAGCTTGACTACTCCCTGTGTTAGCCTGGATCGGTTGAAATCTTCTCAGCATGTTGTTTATTTATCGCACAACACCAACAATGATTTATTGCATGCACGTTCAACTGCGTTTCTGAGATTGAATTTGACTTTATATCCTCGATCAAAGTCTTTAGACCACCAACCTCTTTGCAATTTTTGTACTTTACATGTATAGACACCTCGTTCACATCCCTTTCCTCCTTGTCAGTAGGAATTGGAAGTTCCTTGAATACTTTCACTGTAACTACCTGATCGAACACTTTTATGATCAATTCTCTATTAGGCACGTCAATTAATGTTCGTCCAGTTGCAAGGAATGGTCGTCCCAATATGATAGGGATATTCTTTTCTTCTTCAAAATCTAGGACCACAAAATCAGCTGAAAAAATTAATGAGTCAACCTTTACCAACATATCTTCTATTATCCCCAGTGGATATGTAATTGATCTATCTACGAGCTATAGACTGATGTTTATTGGCTTTGCTTCCTTTAACCCCAGCTTTCGATAAATGGATAGTAGCATAAGATTTATACGCGCTCCTAGATCACATAGAGCTCTCCCCGCATCTTGATTGCCAATCGCACAAGGAATTGTAAAGCTCCCTAGATCTTTCAATTTAGGGGGGAGCTTTTTCTGCAGAATTGCACTGCATTCTCCAGTTAACGCCACTATTTCGAATTCCTTGAGCCTGCATTTCTTTGAAACTATCTCTTTCATGAACTTAACATAACGTGGCATTTGCTCAAGTGCTTCGACAAACGGAATGTTGATGTGCAACTTCTTGAATATGTCCATAAACCTTGAAAACTGATCCTTTAACTTTTGACTTTCTAAACTTTGGGGAAAAGGTACCAGTGGTGTAATTATCTTCTGTTTATCTTCCTTCGGCTTTTCCACAAATTTTTCCTCAGTTTTCCTTGCCAAAAGATTTTCTTCGTTCTCACAAACCTTTTCTGTACTTGCTTTCCCATCACAGTCGGCACCCACGACTTTACCACTTCTCAATGTAATCGCATTACATTGCTCGTGATTTCTTCTCGGATTCTTTTCTGTATCGCTCGAAAATGTCCTTTGAGGCCTGTTGTTCAACGCCAATGCAAGCTATCCCATCTGATTCTCTAAGTTCTTTATCGATGCCGCTTACGTTTTCATGGCCGCCTCATTGTCTGTTATATACTTCAACAGTAGCTCTTCCAAATCTGACTTTTTCTCATTCTGTGGAGCTGCCTGTTAATTCTGATTTTCATACCCCGGGGGAGATGATGGTCGTGGAGCCTGTTGATTCTGGTTGTTACTCCACGAGAAGTTGGGATGGTTCTTATTCCCCGGATTGTAGGCATCTTGATACATGTTCTGCGGAATCCTATTATAGCTTCCCACAAACTATACCGATGTTGGGTTGATGACACACTGTTCTGTAGGATATTCTCCTGCACATAACTCACAAACATACACCACCTGTTGTGGTTGTGCACCTGTCAGAGCATCCATTTTCTTTGATAAGGCTAAAATATGTGCCACCAACGCCGTTACCCCGTCTACCTCTATTACCCTAGCTACCTTGGGCTGTGTCATTCTCGGTGTAGGCCACTGGTAGTTATTAGCTTCCATTATTTCTATTAGCTCATAGGCCTCCTCATAGCTTTTAGCCATAAACGCTCCACCCGAAGCTGCATCTATGCTTGTCCTGAGATTTCCATTCAACCCGTTGTAAAACGTATTCATCTGCAACCATTTAGATAGTCCATGATGAGGGCACTTTCTGAGTAGTTCCTTGTATCGTTCCCATGCCTCATATAAAGACTCCCCATGCTGCTGCTCAAACATGGTGATCTCGTTTCTCATCTTTGCAGTTTTTGCTGGTAGGAAATATTTTGCCAAGAACTTCTGAGCAAGGTCGTCCCAAGTAGTTATTGGTCCCGGCGGTAGAGAATGTAACCAACTCTACGCCTCGTCCCGCAGTGTGAACATGAACAAGCGAAGTCTGACTGTGTCATCTGACACCCAATTGTATCTAAAGGTGTCACAGATTTCTAAAAAGCTAACCAAGTGCTCATTCGGATCGTCGTTGGCTAATCCCCCAAACTGAACTGAGTTCTGAATCATCTGAATAGTCCCAGGCTTGATCTCAAAAGTATTTGCAGAAATCGCCGGCCTAATGATACTCGACTGAAGCTCAGTCACCTTAGGAGTAGCATAATCCCTCAATGCTTTTTGATCATCTGCAGCCATTATTTCTTCCTTCTCAGAGTTCTCGAAGTTTTCCTTAGTGTCTTTAATCCACTTACTTAGCCTTTGAAACCATTTCTCAATATCGTCCTTGAAAGGAAGCAAGTCTAGCTTCTTAGACCGAGTTTGCATTAACTAACTCAACGAACCTGAAACAGGAAAGAACAAAACAAAAGAAAAATTGTTTAAGTAAAACTGAACTAATTAAACTGATATTGAAAAAAATAATAAAATCAATACTATCCCTGGCAACGACAAAAACTTGTTTGTAGAATTTTAATTACGCTCACACGCAAGTGCACGTCGTCAACAAGTAATATAATTATAAGTAAAAGTATTGTTCCCGCAGAGATTAGTATGAAATTAATCCAAACAATTACAAGCTTTCTATTAATCCAAATTTTATTAAACTATCCAAATTAATGATTATAACTATTAAAAACTAAAATAATAAAAATACCAATCAATCAACACAACCTAAAAACTGTAATTTTAAGCAAATAATGGAGAATTAGGCTTACAACTTCACTTTAAGTCTCACTCCAATTATTACACCTTATTCCAGTTTAATTCACTATCCTAGTTTATTAATCAAGAACACTTAGGTAGAATTAGCCATCTCTCGATGCACTAATACCGTATTAACTTAAATCCACATATTTGATAGAATTAAGCAAAACACCCCAATCAACTAACTCACTATATCTCTATGTGAATTAAAATCAAATAAGGTTTAAATTCAAGTTCTCTACCCGATTACATACGATGTTAAACATATCTCTATCCTAACATTCATCAAGATTCCATAATAACACAGAATTCAAGAACACATGCTAAAGTGACTAAGTCTAGATTCATACATCATCTCTCGAATCCATATAAATCCATAGAGAATTGGTGATCAAGCAATTCATAAATTAAAGCACAAATCACAATAGATAAACTAAATTGATAGATTATTAAACTGAAATTAAGGCTTCACAATCATCGTTCAACCATAAAGATCCATCACAAGCCTAAAAAATAACTTAGTTCATCATAAATGAAATAAAAACGAAAATAAAAAAAGAATCCATCATCCCAATTACAATAATTTAATTAAAGAAGTAGAATGAATACAAAACCACCCTTCTTCTTCGCTCCGACTTGCAATCTTCATGATTCTGACCTTCACTTCTTTCCTCCAATGTCCTTCACTCCAATGAAGGCTCTAGCTTGTAATTTGGTAAATTTTTGTTAATTCTCTCTGTTGTAATGTTATCTCCAGCACAAGACATGTATTTAGTCCATAAACCGTCGCCAAACGAAGTCCCAAACCATGCTAACTAGTTCCCTTTCACGCTGCTGCAGAACTCTAATTGCAACACAACTCCTGTTCTTGCCCCGTACCCCCTCCCCGGCGGGGGTTTTTGCTCTATAGAGGCCCGCCCCGGCAAGGGGTCATTCTGTAGTTGCTCAAGTACCCCCGCCCCGACGGGGGTTTTCCTTGTATTCATGCCCGCCCCGACGGGGTGGGGTAGTTCTGTAGATCCATAATTTTTCTCATTTTGTTGCCATTTCCTGTCACAATGCCACCTTTATGCCACGAATGTTACACCATGCCACCTAAACATAAAACAAACATAAACAAGTAAAAACGAATATAAATATATAGGATTAACACAGTTTAAGTCTGAATTAGAGGCCGATTCGTAGGTATAAAACCCACTCATCACCTGACATATGGACTACCAAACCACGACACTAGAATACCTAAATCATGAACAGAATCAAAATTATTAATGGTCAAAATTGGGTTGACCAAATGCCTGGGATGACTTTCTGGAAAACCCAAAACTTCATGAGCAGTTTCTGGCTGGTACTTTGACCAAGCCAGATCTTGCTTCTGTGATGTTGTTAAGCTACATAAGTGTATTACTTTTGTACCTTAACATACCTACTACACAAGTGTTACACTTTAACACACAATCAAAGCCCATAATCCAAGTTATTAAGATCCAAAATAGGACCCTCACACTCGTTTCATTTTCTGGAAATTCCAGAAAATGAAGAACAGCTCTGACAACTAGTTTGATCCTTCAGAACTTCTTCATATGAAGTAGTTTGACCCTGAAATATGTTTGTGCATGTAATATTACATCAATACTACATAACCAGTACACCTTCAAGCCCAAAAACAACATGAACAAGAAATTATAGCTAGTCAAACTAAGCACCATTAAACTGACTTTGAATGTTCTTGAAGGCTCAAGAACACCTATAGCGACAGTTTTTTGTCGCGATAGGCCCCTTTAGCAACGATTTATATGAAAATTAATTATTTAATTAAAATAATTAGAATAAAATGAAAAATAATTATGAAAAATTCATAATTAATTTATAAAAATTATTTTAAGGTATAAAAATTAACTTTTAATAATTTGAGATATATTTCATTAATATTTTAATTTATTTAAATATTAATGATATTAACTTTATTTAATAATTATATTAAATAAATTACTTAAAAATGATTTTAATATTTTATAAATCATTTGAAAACATATTAAAGTGTTAGAAAGTATTTTAAGTTATATTAGATAACTTTTAATATTTTTGGTATGGATATCATTAATAAATTAATATTAATGATAATAATTTATTTAATAATTGTATTAAATAAATTATGTAAAAATGGTTTTAATATTTTAAAAATCATTTAAAAAAGATTGAAGGGTTTTAAAAATGTTTAAATTATAAAATATAACTTTTAATATTTTTACATGAAATACATTAACATTTTAATATTAATGGCAATTATTTAATAATAATTTTTAATATTTTAAAATCATTTAAATGTGATATTAAAGTATTAAAAATACTTTGAGTTATTATAAATAACTTATAATATTGTAACATAGATTTTATTATTATTTGAAATTAATTAAATATTAATGATAATGTAATTATGTAGTATTTAAATTATTTAAAAATGATTTTAATGATTGAAAAATCATTATAAATGATAATAATTATCTAAAAATTGTTATGAGTTACTGAAAAATGTTTTGACTGATAAATAAATTATCTAAAATAATATTGAAGCATTGAAATAGAGTTTTATTAAAAATAGACTTGATAATTTTTTATTTAGGCAATCGGGATGTCGAAATAGTACCGAACTCAACTCAGACTGAAATAGTTTGACTTGATACCTGGTCTTATGTGTTGTATTGACTGTTAGGGATATGTGCTTATGTGTTTAAGATATTTTATGACTATAAGTAATAGTAGTATACGTTATGATGTTATTCTAATTGGGAGATCAATATTATTAATATTAGGTCTTTCAGATGAAGCTAAATTAGCTTTGCGTAGCAATAAACTATGGTGTAGACAAGTTCTCGAACTATACTCTTTTATTGAGCAAGTTCTTTAACTCAAACCTGAGTTATGATTTTTCAAGCATGCTAGTGGTTAATCTTTGTTGATTACACCATATCTTTGATTATTAATTAGCACGTTGTGCATGTTGCATATGTTCATCAGGTATGAAAGACTGATCACCTTCATTACTATTTAGTTCAGTTAAATTTGTTCATGTTCATTGTTGGCCATTCATCATTATTGACTTGGTCATTCATTTATAAAAATTGATTTATGTTCTTTCACAATTATTATATTGTTAAAAGTTTGTCAGCTTATTAATCATTTTTAAATCATGATATATCTTTCTTTGAACATAAACTTACCGGGTAAACTTGTTGCTCACCCTTACTATATCATGATTAACATTTAAGATTTAGACGAAACGTCGGATACAGGCAAAGGCAACGACAAATTCCATCATTGGATTATTGTGCAATTAAAACTTGTAATAGTAATGTAGACAACTGACATTGTTTGTCGAGTAGGATTTTGAATTCAGGTATTAAGTTAAGGTTATCAACCTTGAGGATTATGTTGTAAAGGTTATTGTATAAACAATTTATGTTTATATGTTCCGAAATAGTTATAGAAATGATGTACCAGGTTCGTGGTGATTAGTACCCGAATTTGGGGACGTCACAATTGGTATCAAAGTTGTAAGTTACAAACCTTAGGTAGGGTTACCTTAGGCTATAACCGCAGGGATAAGGATAAGGACAAATTCAAATAGAGTTTAAGTTCTAAGCGATGTATTTGGGAAATGTATTTATAAGTCAATACGATTCAAAGACAAATCTTGACAAGTTATAAAGATCCAAAGTCACCTAACTCTGATAATAAAGATGAACAGTAATAATGAATAGATAGAGTCTAAAAGACTAAAAGTATAAAGGGAAAGAAGATCGTAAAACAAAACGATCATAACATAGGAAAGAATCATAATACAATACGATTATAATATGAGATCACCATGTGATCTGATAAGGTCATAGCAGGAGGGAGGAGGATCAATCAAATGATTGAAAATTTTACAGTAAAATTGTTGTATGTCAGTTGTACTATGAATTAGTACTATACACACTCATAAAATAGTTATGGATGATGCAATACGGATTAAACAAAATTTGTATGGAGTAAGGGAAAGCTAGGATTATGTGGGATTTCAATTGAGGACTCATGTCAGCAGCTAAGTTGTATGATTCCTTATATGGGCGGGGAATTTGTACATGGTTTTAGAATCACTTAGCTTCCTATATCAATATAGTGGTTAAGGTTAACAATTCTTTGTATGCGCGGGGAATTGTCCTTGGTGTAACAACCGCTTAGCTTCCTATATTGATTAAGTGACCGAGTTGACCAATTCCTTGTATGGGAAAGAGATTATGTTTGGTTTGATAACCACTTAGTTTCCTATATTGATAATCATTAAAATGTTTGTGTCGCGTTAATTGCTATATACATGCTGAGAAGGTGATTATTTTCTCATGTGTATAACAGATATATAGAAAATATGTAGAGAATATAAAGTTAGGTGTGAGTTCTTAAAACTCATACTTATGGTAAGCTTGTGACTCATAATCGTATGGTATATTTTTGAACCCCTAAGCGTATAGACAGTTCCTGATTGGTTCTTGAGCTACGTATTGCTAGGATAAGTTTCTAAACTCATATTATTGTGGAAAGTTCCTGAACTCATAACGTGTGGCAAGTTTGATGAACTGGAGTATAGCTAAGTTATGAATGTAGAATTGAGGATGATAGGAAAACATAGAATTATTAAGCAATAGATCATTATAGAAAGGGAAGTTGATGGTGGAAGAATATGTATTCCAAATCTTCTACCTATGCTAGACTTTAAAATTTTCGACATCAAGCTAAATACGCACGGATGTGCCTTTTAAAAATAATTTTTTTATTCTCAATACATGGTGACAATTGTGTATGTGTGAACTTCGGGATATTGACACCTCGTTACCTGTTGAGGTATGATAGCACTAAAACTGATTTGCAATGATTTTTGAACTGTTTAAAGAATAGTTTATGCTAATTGTTTCGGTTAGACGAAAATGATTTGAAATATCAAAATATATTTTATATCGTTAATGCATCATGTAACCTGGTGCAAATATGATAAAAAAATGATGGAGTTATAAATGCAGAATTACTTAGTATTGGATGTGATCTAATGATCGTCATCCCACTATGGAATGATGTAATATGACAAAGTCACATAATGACGGAATCCTCAAATGGGCTGTAAATATAGTGTGGTATCATGACGTCATAAAATTATTTTTAGAATTTCAAAGATAAACTATTGGCAACATGGTTTGGTCATACATGTTTCGATTGAAATTCAAAATTTTTGGTACGTGTCTAAGCTATTTGATTCTGCTAGACAAATATTTATGAAAATTCAAAGTCTTCTTTGAGAATTTATCCAAAACCAAATTGTTTTGGTGCGGAATCCTATGATAAGACTGAGGTGAACTATGCCAATTGGGTAAAATAATCCAATCTATTTGTAGTGAAAATATTCGTGAGATATGATTAAAGTACTAGCACCAGTAGTTTACCTTTTTCGTGATTATAAACATATTGTTAACCTTTTAAGAGGTAGAGTACCTTTTTCTTAATTGAAAAAGATAGCAGGTATTAATACCTTTAAACCTCAATAGTTCATGGTCTATATGACCCCTCTGCATGATATGAACATTTTTACTCTTTAGAGTGATGTTGTGGTGGTATGTGATGATGGGTATGAAATTTTATGAACTCGTTAAATACTGGTAGAATTTGTTATGATTGAATAAAGGTTATATTAAAAACCTATCTTTGGTGAATGAAAGTAGTAGGGTGTAGTAGGCTGAAATTTTAAGGATGAAATTGTTAGAAGAAGAGGTTAAATATATGTACTTTTGTTGCAATAGTGATTCCGGGGACGGAATCCTTATAAGGGGGAAAAATGTGGCATCCCAAAAATTCATAAGATCTTGAATGATTAAATTAAAGGTTAAAGAATAAAACCTATAGTGGAAATAGAGGAATGATTTAAAATTTTTAAAGAAGAACCTATATGGTTTACTATTTGAATATAATTAAGAAAATAAGGGTTACAAAAATTTAAAACCTAGAAGGAAATTATATTTGGAAGTATGTTAAGAATAAGGTATTATGTTACCTTTAACTTTATGTGAATTAATGAAAGAAATTATGAGAATGATTGAAATTTTTTAAAAGAAAGAAATAGATTATGAATGTGGGAAATTTATTAAGAAAATAAATTTCAATAAAGAGATATTATAAGAATAAAGCGAAGGTGTATATGTATATATACATATATATATTTAGTGATGTGCTATATATTTTAGCAAGAGGAATGATAAGGATAAATACTTTTTGAGTTATGTGATATATGTATGTGATTAAATAAATAAATATATTAAGTATATATATTTATTTATTAAAGAATATTTAAATATAAAGTCATATAACCTAATTATAAATTAGGTATTGGAATTAGATAACCTAAATAGTTATCTTTATTTAGTGGTCCTAGTATTTAATTATATATTAGTAACCTAATCTAAGAGAATTGTGGATCATGCCTCCACCTACTAAATTAATTTGTGTGAATATGTGAGTAAGTGAATATGAATATTATGGGATGATTTATATTTGTTTATTATATAAACAAATAAAAGAAACTAAGGTAACCTAATTATATATTAGGAATGAAAAATTGAATAACTTAAGGGTTATGGTATGGGGGAATAATAGTATTTAAAATATATACTAATTTCAAGAGATTTATTTTATACATCTTAATTAATTAATTTTATAACCTAATTATAGCAAGTCTAATTGGGTTAAGAAATTAAGTGTACATGAATAAAGATTTAAATTATAATTGCAAAAATAGAAATCATAATTAAATAATTAGGGTAGGATAAAATGGAAGGCATTGGAATATGTTAATTTTCCATGGCCCAAGAAACTAATTTAAAATCCCAAAAGATTAAAATAGTAGCTTAAATTTGGAGTCCAATTGAAGAGGGGCGTTTTAGACATTTGATATAATAAATAAACATTAAAAGGAAAGCAAAACTTGGAAGAGAATAGGCCAAGTAGCCGAATTTTTGAGGAGAGGAAAAGGGAGAGCATGCCATCATTTCCAACTCCACATGTTTCAAAAGATATTTACCCACCATCTTAGCTAGGTGTCAAATGTGTGATGAAGCCACCACATTTAATTAGTTTATTAAGTAATACATGTGATGATGAATGAGAGAGAGAGAGAGAGAGAAATTGGTGGAGAATGGAAAGGCCACATGGCAGGTGAAATGAGAAGAGGAAAAGGAGGATGAGTATAGATATTTGTTATATATCTATATCTAACAAAAAGTAATCTTATTTCTTTCTCTTTCATCTCCTTCATTTAGCTAACATAAGAAACTAACGAGGGAGAGAGAAGGAAGAGGGGCAACATCCATGAGAGGTAGAGAGGAGAGATAAGGGTCATCCATGGAAGAAAAAGAAGGAGAGCATGGGAATCAAAGGTATAAATACCTTTTGTTTATATATTTTTGATTATTCTAAATCAAAACTTAAATCTATGTTTCTAAAATCAAAAACTTGGTATTTATTTGTTGATGAGTGTTTTTTGTTTAGATATACTCATATTGGGTGTTGATTTGTTTGGAAATCAAAAGAAAAGAAAAATAATTTTTCTAGTTTAGAAAACCATAATTTTTATGTACTTTGGATTTCTACCGTTTTTGATCTACACATTCTTTTTGCGATCCGTCAAAGAGGGGTGCTAAATATGTAAGTTAACTACTAAAATCAAGTGGTAACACTCAAAAATATTGATTTCTCAGTCCGTAGTGGCAATTTTAGCAAAAATATTTTCATTTTTTTAAGAGAAACAAACTGTTTTGGTCCAGTCATTGCCAGGGGTAATTTTGCCATTTTTCTAACATTCAAAAATTCTAGAAAACTTTGTGATGATAATATGATGAGTTTTCTAACATTTTCAAGTAGAATCGTTGAAAAATGAGTTGTATATTTCTGTACGGACTGTTTTTAACAAAGTACAAAAAAAGTGAAAATTTCCATAAACCTACTGCCCCAGATTTTGCAAGGGCAGTTTCGGCCACTTAATTTATGAAATAAATTCCGGCCTTTTGGGAAATGAAAATATGTGGTATAAAGTAGCTCATGTCCAAAAATGAGCTCATTCTGACTTAAATTGACCATGTTATGGTCATTTCAATTTTTGGGATTTTTCAACGAAAACAGCTATAACCGGAGTTCTATAACTCCAATTGCCACGAAATTTAAACTGGAGGTTAATGTTAACATGTGTAAGATTAGGTCAAGAGAGTGTATAACTCTTATACCCTGACATATGGACTACCAAACCATGACACTAAAATACCTAGATCATGAACATAATCAAAATTATTAATGGTCAAAACTAGGTTAACCAACTGCTTGGGATGGCTTTCTGGAAAACCCAGAATCTTTATGAGCAATTTCTGGCTGGTACTTTGACCAAGCCAGATCTTACTTCTGTGATGTTGTTAAGCTACATAAGTGTATTACTTTTGTACCTTGACATACCTACTACATAAGTGTTACACTTTAACACACAATCAAAACCCATAATCCAAGTTATTAAGATCCAAAATAGGACCCTCACATTTGTTTCATTTTCTAGAAATTCCAGAAAATGAAGAACATCTCTGACAACTAGTTTGATCCTTCAGAACTTCTTCATATGAAGTAATTTACCCCTGAAATTGTTTGTGCATGTAATATTATATCAATACTACATAACCAGTACATCCTCAAGCCCAGAAATAACATGAACAAGAAATTATAGCTGGTCGAACTAAGCACCATTAAACTGACTTTGAATGTTCTTGAAGGCTCAAGAACATCTATAGCGACGATTTATATGAAAATTAATTATTTAATTAAAATAATTAGAATAAAATGGAAAATAATTATGAAAAATTCATAATTAATTTGTAAAAATTATTTTAAGGTATAAAAATTGACTTTTAATAATTTGAGATATATTTCATTAATATTTTAATTTATTTAAATATTAATGATATTCAATTTATTTAATAATTATATTAAATAAATTACTCAAAAATAATTTTAATATTTTATAAATCATTTGAAAATATAATAAAGTGTTAGAAAGTATTTTAAGTTATATTGGATAAATTTTAATATTTTTGGCATGGATTTCATTAATAAATTAATATTAATGATAATAATTTATTTAATAATTATATTAAATAAATTATGTAAAAATGGGTTTAATGTTTTAAAAATCATTTAAAAATGATTTAAGGGTTTTAAAAATGTTTAAGTTTTGAAATATAACTTTTAATATTTTGACATGAAATACATTAATATTTTTATATTAATAACAATTATTTAATAATAATTTTAAATGTTTTAAAATTATTTAAATGTGATATTAAGGTATTAAAAATACTTAGAGTTATTATAAATAACTTATAATTTTGTGACATGGATTTCATTAATATTTAAAATTAATTAAATATTAATGATAACGTAATTATGTAGTATTTAAATCATTTAAAAATGATATTAATGATTAAAAAATTATTAGAAATGATAATAATAATCTAAAAATTGTTATGATTTACTGAAAAATGGTTTGACTGATAAATAAATTATCTAAAATAATATTGAAGCGTTTAAGTAGAGTTTTATTAAAAATAAACTCGATAATTATCTGATTAGGCAATCGGGATGTCGAAATAGTACCGAACTCAACTCAGACTGAAATAGTTTAACTTGATGATGGGTCTTATGTGTTTTATTGACTGTTAAGGATATGTGCTTATGTGTTTAAGATATTTTACGATAGTAAATAGCAGTAGTATAAGTTATGATGTTATTCTAATTGAGAGATCGATATTATCAATATTAGGTCTTTCAGATGAAGCTAAATTAGCTTTGCGTAGCAGTAAACTACGGTGCAGGCAAGTTCTCGAACTATACTCTTTTATTAAGCAAGTTCTTTAGCTCAAACCTAAGTTATGATTTTTCAAGCATGCTAGTGGTTAATCATTATTGATTACACCACATCTTTGATTATTGATTCGCACATTGTGCATGTTGCATGTGTTCATCAGGTATGAAAGACTGATCACCTTCATTACTATTTAGTTCAGTTAAATTTGTTCATGTTCATTGTTGGCCATTCATCATTATTGACTTGGTCATTCAGTTATGAAAATTGATTCATATTCTTTCACAATTATTATATTGTTGAAAGTTTGTCAACTTATTAATTATTATTTCAATCATGATATATCTTTCTTTGAACTTAAACTTGCTGGGAAAACTTGTTGCTCACCCTTGCCATATCATGATTAACATTTTAGATTAAGACGAAACGTCAGATACAAGCAAAGGCAACGACAAATTCCGTCATTGGATTATTGTGCAATTAAAACTTGTAATAGTATTGTAGACAAATGAGATTGTTTGTCGAGTAGGATTTTGAATTCAGGTATTAAGTTAAGGTTATCAACCTTGGAGATTATGTTGTAAAGGTTATTGTATAAATAATTTATGTTTATATCTTCTGCATTAGTTATAGAAATGATGTATCAGGTTCGTGGTGATTAGTACCCGAATTTGGGGACGTCACAAGTTCACTGAACGTGACTCGCTAAGAAATACCTAATGGAGTTTTACTTGTTTGTCAATAGGAATTCCTGTAATGATAGTAGTACAAGTGATCCTTGGACTTGATATCATCATAATATCTTCTGTATGATGAGTTATACTTTGACTTATTACTTAAGACCCTTAGGGTATATCAAATGGTATGCTTGAGTATAATAAGTTGTACATAGAGATAATAATTGATTAATAAAGAATCTATATCTTCTAGTAAGAGAAGAGAAATGTCCTATGTGATTCGATAAATGACAACCTAGTAGTCCTTGATCAAGGCAAAATAAAATTAGAAAGGAGTTTCTAATTTGCATTATTTGGAGTTGTGCATTTGAGAATCGAAATACATATAATTAAATAAAATAAGACTTGACAGTAATTTCATGTCTTATATTTAATTGGGACACTGTATGGTGGAAGGATTGAATTGTACGGTAACTATTTACTCAAAGGTTCTTTTATGATTAATGTTAAAGTCTATATTATTTGGAAAGTCGTTGATCGCTAAGGAGACTTATCCTTATTGAAGAATAAATGTTATTCTTTAATTAAATAAATGATTTATTTAATTGATAAAAGTTTAAAATAAATGTGTTAATTTCAGATTGCTAAAATTAAAAGTGTTTAATTTGGATTTGGTTTTGATTAAAATAAAAGAGTTTATTTTGTTTCAAAACTAAAATTTAGCTAACTTTTACCCATAAAATTAATATCAATACATATATGGAATGGAATTATAATTCATGAGATGAATTTTTATTTATTGATGTATATGGTGATATGCATGATAATAAATGGGATTGATTATGAACTGTGACCAATGTGATTGGATTTTATTTTGGATGGATGCTTGTATGTATGAGTTTTATTAAATGGGGTCTGCGTACCTCGTCTTCTCTAATTTTTCTTACTTAAAATTCTATCTCTCTCTTATATACTTTCCCTTGACTGCTGATCAAGGTTTCTATATATTTTAAATAGCTTTGTAATATGAATAGTTATAATTAATTTTTAAGAATTGGAGATCAAGGAACAGGGAGCGCTTAAAGAACCGTTTGTAATGGAGCCCGATATTTAAATATAATAGTTATATTTAAATTTAATTCTTGCACCCTAAGATTGACCTTTTGGTTCACTTGGTGGCTCTAGTGAACCAAAGTAGAATAAAGTCCATAATTAATCTGGGTAGAATATAATATTCTATATGTGCATGGTTATACTATATATATATATATATATATATATATATATATATATATGTATATGTGTGTGTGTGTGTGTGTGTGTGTGTGTGTGTGTGTGTGTGTGTGTGCATTAGTGCTAAATAAGATGAGACAAATAATAACAAATCCCTTAAAGATTTTATATTAAGTCCTAAGCATTCAAAGATATTTGGAATATCGAACGTCGACTTCTAGCATGATAAAAATAATAGAGTATATATTAATTATTATAAGTTTGTTATGTCACAACAAGGCTTATCTTAATTTTTTGAGATGTTAATTTTATCACATTAGATGCTTATAAAGAAATTGAACAATGCTATTTTGTTATGTCACCACAAGGATAATATTTTTCCTTTTGAATATATGGAGTGCTAGGTTGGACTTAACTTGGATAATTTTGGTTCGGATGTGCAACCACTTGATCAAAATAATCTAAGAGGCAAAATAAAAAGAGTTACGAGATAATATAATTGACAAGAGTTGTCTACCTATTTATTTATATATAGTTTTTTGTATCACCACAAGGCTATAAAGATTTAAAATGAGATTTTTATTCTCACTAGCATATCTTTAATTAGATATTGTTGAACTATATATATTGAAGGTAATATAGTTTGAAGAAAATAGTGGAAGATGCCAATTTAAAACAAGACCTAATTTATTTTGGCAATTAATAAAAGAATGTATGCTAAAATGTTGTTAATTATAAATTCATTTACAGAATTTTAAAATGTTTAAATCATTATCACTGCGGAACATATTAAATAATATTTAACCGGACCGAATTAAACGAATTGGTTAAGGAATTTGAGAATAGTTCTCACGACTGAAAAACTATTTTATGTCCTTAATACGTCTATCCCTACAATGGTTACAGACAATGCATTTGAAGAAGAGATTACTACTTTTAGAAAGTGGAAAAATGATGCACAGTTGGCTCAATGCATCTTGCTCGCATCCATGAGTAATGAGCTTCAGCGTCAACATGAAATTATGGATGCTCCTACTATACTCCTGCACATCAAGTAGTTGATTGTGAGTAAAGTAGGACTGATAGATATTAGATATCTAAGGAGCTCTTCCTATCTAGAATGATCGATGACACTATAGCACAGACAAAAGTCCTTAAAATTATCAATTTGATTGAACAAATAGGACAATAGGTTTTGTTATGGATGGAGAGTTGAGCCAAGATTTGATCTTGCACTCACTCCCAGACTCTTTTCGCAATTTTTGTGAATTTTTTATATGAACAAGCTAGATATCAACCTCGCTGATTTGCTTAATATGTTGAAAATGCTGAGAGTCACTTTTCAACCAAGAAAGACCAAGTATTACTGGTAGGGGCCAAAAGATCTTCTGAAAAGAAGAACGATTCTAAGAAGGTAAATACAATGGCAAAAACAAAGGATAATAAGAACAAAACTGATATGTATAACAAAGGAGTTTGCTTCCACTGCAATAAGCCTGGACACTGAAAAGGAAACTACGAGAAGCATCTTCCAGAAGCTAACCAAAGAAGCTTAGTGAAGCTTCAGTTACAAATACACTTTTGTTTATGATTGAAATAATTTTTTCTTTAAGTCAAGGTTCTACTTGGGTATTGGATACAAACTTTGGTTATCATAAATATAGATTTATGAAGCGACCAAGTAGAAGTAAAAAACTAAACAAAGATAAGTAATTTTATGTGTGGAAAATGAAGCAAAAGTTGCTGTATTAGCCATAGGAACTTATAGTTTAACACAACCTACGGGCAAATCTATTAAGTCAATAAGGTGTTATTGTATTCCAGTTCTCGTTAGAAACATTATTTTCATTTTGTTTTTAGACAATAAAATCGTTGGTATTATATTTAAGAGCAATTGTTATTTTATTTATAATAATAATATTTTGTATAGAACTAGAATATTACTTAATGGATTTTATATACTTGACTTACGTAAAAATAATTTTGCATTTTGAACAAATTAGTATAAAAAAATGAGATGATTTGTGACAACCCCAAAATAGGTTCATTCCATCCAACCTATTCTGAGTCGCCAAATACATGGTACAAAAAACAACTACAACTTTATTACAACAATTGTCGTGCAAAATACAACAACACATATGCTGTGAGTTTGGGTACAAATATATACCAAATGTGACTCACGTTCCAACCGTGGACATCACCTCACAATGACACCTTACATAAAGGTATAGTCAAAAACTGTTATAGAAATTAGAATCTTTAGGAAGTGCTCAAGGAAACCTTCGTACATGGGAGGCCAGGCGTCTAGGTTGTGATAGATATCATATGGCCACAAAATTATCCTTGGTTGACCCAGTAGACCCCAAAGAAAAACGAGAAGATTACTATCATATTCTTTCCAATGGTGAGTCTTCTCTTGACATATCATTATCTCCACTGTCTCTAATTGAGAATTATACTTCAAACAAACACCAAGATTATATAGGTAGTGCTCGTAGATATACTCAGCAAGTGGATGAGCACAATCCTGTCTTATGATGACACGAGGTTGTATGTCATTAGACATCTTGTATGATAGCGGAAAAATACCCTTCCAACGTTGGGTTCGCTTCACCCTAGATGATTCACCAAGTATAACTACTAAATGATGACCACCGTTCTATTCCCCTGTTACCCCCGCTCGACCTAGCTACACTTTTATTACCTGAAAGGAATTGTAAAACAGAAGGGTGAGCACAACTAGCCCAGTAAAGAATATCATGACTAAAGATAAATACGTTATCAATAGCCTTCAACAGAATTAAATCAGAGATTTAGAACATATTGTAGATAATAAAAATTTCAACCATAGTTGCAGCGGAACGAGCAATCCATTAGAAGAGTCAAATAGACCATAAAGTCTATTATCTTCTCCACATTAAAAGTTCACCAATAATGTTTTATCCCTGTAACATTAATCAACAGTTCCTTTTCACAATTATATGAATAACTCATAATTGTAATTCTAAATTTCTCTTCGCATCCAAGACGAAGATAATTTTCCTCACATGTCCTTACCTGAAACATCAAAGATCATGATTATACCAAATCACAGTTCCTGTTTATAATTATACTAACAATTTCATCTTTGCACTACGGCCAAAGATTTTCATTAACAGACCATCTTTGCAGTACATGCCAAAGATATTCAACAACAGGTCATCTTTGCACTACGGGCCAAAGATATTCAATAACAGGTCATCTTTGCACTACGGACCAAAGATATTCATCAACAATTCATCTTTGCACTACAGGCCAAAGATATTCCTCAACAGTTCATATTTGCACTACAGGCCAAATATATTAATATCTCAAAGAAATATATAATCATTTCAAAATTTATATAAACAATAATTATAACCATGTTGATCAATTCACCTTTGCACTTAAGCCAAAGATATTTAATTATAAATTCAATGGTCATGATCATACCAGTCAACCATTCAACTTTGCACTACTGGCCAAAGAGAACCCATAGTCATGATCATACCAAAAATCTACTCATCTTTACGCTCAAGTCAAAGAGAAATATCATCATTAAGGTTATAAAAATATTATATATGATAATAAAATCAATATAATCAACATATGTATTTAATCTCAATATTAATATTCATTAATCAACTATAATTTGGTCATAAAAAGAAACCAATTTTGTCATGAATAGTAACTCGTGAATAGTAACCCATGAATAGTAACTCATGAATAGTAACTCGTGAATAGTAAACCCGACACAAAAAGGTAAAAATTCTACAATAAAATTCATATCAATATTTCGGTATAATGATATTAAAAGAATAACATTTCTTAAATTTATAAATAATTTATTTTAATTATTTACAATTTACTAAATAATGCATTTAATCATCCTAAAATGTCAAACTCATAAGATTTCATTATCAATAACCAAAACCCTCATCAAAAATTTGCATATACCTCATATAGGATTCTAAAGCCATAAAATCCTATTTTTCAATTTTCTTATTTCACATAACATATTTAATTCATTTACTCATAACTAGCCTATTTTTATGAAAAATATCAAATCAGTTCCAAAAATATTTCTTTTCTGGGATTTAGCATAATATAGTCCCATATTGAACATATATTTTTCTCAGAATTTTTAAAACTCATTTACTATTTTTCATATGGCCAAAATAGCCGAATATTTAGACATTTATCATAAATTGTACTTCTATCCAAAAATTCCGAAATTCACAGAGTACACTGATATTATATAGATATACTTCCAATAAAAAATTCATCAATTTTGGAGTTAACCACAAAGAGTTATAAGCGGTTACTTTTAAAATAGTCTTTCCTCGTAAAATTCATACCTCTTAATCTATACATCCAAAAATCACCATTTTTGGACACAATCAATAAAACTCATCAAAATATCATTTCAAATTTTTTCAGAATTTTCTGAAGGTCAGAAGAATTACGAACTGAAAAACATAATAACCCTTAAAATCGCTTACTATCCCTTACTATCCCTTACCTCAAAAGTGCAGTATTTCTGACTGGAATGCAAAGCCGAAGAAAACTTGCACTGAATAGCAACACTTAAAGTATCTAAATACTCACAAAATATGCTTCATAATATAGAGAGAGAAAGAGAGAAAGCTTATGCTTCTGGTGTGATTTTCAATTCTAACTTAGCCCTCTATTTATAGAAAATGTTAGCACGCCGAAGCAAACTTAACCTGCAACCTGATGGCTTTACCTGCTACTATTCCCACCCACCACATTTGAATAAAAATCTCAACACATTTCTTCACCAACCAAGAGTGGGGCCCACAAATTCTAGAATTTTCTACCAAAATGTTAAACTCCAAAAATTCAATAATTTCTAAACCAATCATCTCGTAAAATTCATAACAAATCATACTTTCATTTTTAACAGTTCAAAATTTGTGGAAATATACTCAACTTATATATGTATAACATATCCAAAAATTACAACGATCCAACGGTCGGATTAAAAATTATAACCCCCGCAAAATATCTCAAAAACCCTGATTTTTAATACCTCCATTCCGACAAAAATACTAATAAAAACCTCAACATTAACTCCTACATTTTTAACCACAATAAATATATCCAATATTTATATCCACATAAAATAAATATTTCCTTATCATATGAATCAATAATTAATTATTTATAAATAATATTACAGAATCACATTTATGACAACCAGGCCGTTCCCAGGAAAGAGGGGGCTTTCCAATAAGAATTTCTCCTTACTGGCGCGCAATTAGGTGACCAAACCTCTCCTTAGACAGAACTTTCTAGACATTGCCAATAATGTTATCTAATAATATTATTCAAATAATATGAATTATTGATCTGATAATGGGAAATACTGTGCAGTGATAATTATTGAAACAACAATAATATAAAATATCAACGCAGCAATTATTGAATCAATAAAATAAAATATTGAACAGTAAATATTGTAACAATTATTGAGTAGTGTCTCCCTTCGTAAGAATCAATAATTCAAAAATATTGCGCAAAAACGTGTGCTACTGTGCAACCACGCGTATTACTATATTTTTAACTACCGGGTATTCCAACAGTATTAACGGTAACAACTACGCCGTTAATTATAAAAACACAATTTTGTCGTTTTCTTCATCCGACTGTTATTCTGTTATGCGGCCCACAAATGGCTGCGCCGTCGTACGAATATTCCCCGACAGAAAGAATATTCCACGACCAAACGAATATTTCCCGACAACAATGAATATTTTATAACCACTTGTGTATTTTTTTAAAAAAAATTCATATATCACCCTTAACTTTAACATTTATCAATTTAACCATTTACTGAATAGTAATTATAAGAAAAATTGAATACTTTTATTTCCTAAAATTCGGGGTCTTACAATCTCCCCTCCTTATAAAATTTCGTCCCCGAAATTTACGTACCTGGTATTTCAAAGAGTTGAGAATACTTTCCTTTCATTTCAGATTTCATCTTCCCTGTCATCATAATTTCTCCATTGCTCATCTCCTATATTTTAAATATCATTCTAGAATACAGCTGCAAACAAGAGTTAATTTAACAAATTAACATATCACATAATAACCTGATATTATGACTGACCAACAAATAAGCTTAGGTAGGACACACTAGCTAATGATTTACTCATCTCTCCCCTCCTAGTTATATTCTCCGATCTCCGCCAGAGACCATATCCTTAAGCTCTGATACCAAAAGTGACAACCCCAAAATAGGTCCATTCCATCCAACCTATTCTGAGTCGCCAAATACATGGTACAGAAAACAACTACAACTTTATTACAACAATTGTCGTGCAAAATACAACAACACATATGCTGTGAGTTTGGGTACAAATATATACCAAATGTGACTCACGTTCCAACCGTGGACATCACCTCACAATGACACCTTACATAAAGGTATAGTCAAAAACTGTTATAGAAATTAGAATCTTTAGGAAGTGCTCAAGGAAACCTTCGTACATGGGAGGCCATGCGTCTAGGTTGTGATAGATATCATATGGCCACAGAATTATCCTTAATTGACCCAGTAGACCCCAAAGAAAAACGAGAAGATTACTATCATATTCTTTCCAATGGTGAGTCTTCTCTTGACATATCATTATCTCCACTGTCTCTAATTGAGAATTATACTTCAAACAAACACCAAGATTATATAGGTAGTGCTCGTAGATATACTCAGCAAGTAGATGAGCACAATCCTGTCTTATGATAACACGAGGTTGTATGTCATTAGACATCTTGTATGATAGCGGCAAAATACCCTTCTAACGTTGGGTCCGCTTCACTCTAGATGATTCACCAAGTATAACTACTAAATGATGACCACCGTTCTATTCCCCTGTTACCCCCGCTCGACCCAGCTTCACTCTTATTACCTGAAAGAAATTGTGAAACAGAAGGGTGAGCACAACTAGCCCAGTAAATAATATCATGACTAAAGATAAATACGTTATCAATAGCCTTCAACAGAATTAAATCAGAGATTTAGAACATATGGTAGATGATAAAAATTTCAACCATAGTTGCAGCGGAACGAGCAATCCATTAGAAGAGTCAAATAGACCATAAAGTCTATTATCTTCTCCACATTAAAAGTCCACCAATAATGTTTTATCCCTGTAACATTAATCAACAGTTCCTTTTCACAATTATATGAATAACTCATAATCATAATTGTAATTCTAAATTTCTCTTCGCATCCAAGACGAAGATAATTTTCCTCACATGTCATTACCTGAAACATCAAAGATCATGGTTATACCAAATCACAGTTCCTATTTATAATTATACTAACAATTTCATCTTTGCACTACGGCCAAAGATATTCATCAACAGACCATCTTTGCACTACAGGCCAAAGATATTTAACAACAGGTAATCTTTGCACTACGAGCCAAAGATATTCAACAACAGGTTATCTTTGCACTACGGGCCAAAGATATTCATCAACAATTCATCTTTGCACTACAGGCCAAAAATATTCCTCAACAGTTCATATTTGCACTACAGGCCAAATATATTAATATCTCAAAGAAATATATAATCATTTCAAAATTTATATAAACAATAATTATAACCATGTTGATCAATTCACCTTTGCACTTAAGCCAAAGATATTCAATTATAAATTCAATGGTCATGATCATACCAGTCAACCATTCAACTTTGCACTACTGGCCAAAGAGAACCCATAGTCATGATCATACTAAAAATCTACCCATCTTTACGCTCAAGTCAAAGAGAAATATCATCATTAGGGTTATAAAAATGTTATATATGATAATAAAATCAATATAATCAACATATAGATTTAATCTCAAGAGTAATATTCATAACTCAACTATAATTTGGTCAGAAAAAGAAACTAATTTTGTCATGAATAGTAACTCATGAATAGTAAATCCGACACAAAAAGGTAGAAATTCTACAATAAAATTCATACCAATATTTCGGTATAATGATATTGAAATAATAACATTTCTTAAATTTATAAATAATTTATTTTAATTGTTTACACTTTACTAAATAATGCATTTAATCATCCTAAAATGCCAAACTCATAAAATTTCATTACCAATAACCAAAATCCTCATCAAAAATCTGCATATACCTCATATAAGATTCTCAAGCCATAAAATTCTATTTTCTAATTTTCTTACTTCACATAACATATTTAATTCATTTACTCATAACTTGTCTATTTTTATGAAAAATAACAAATCAGTTTCAAAAATATTTCTTTTCTGGGATTTAGCAGAATATAGTCCCATATTGAACATATATTTTTCTCAGAATTTTTAAAACTCATTTACTATTTTTCATATGGCCAAAACAGCCGAATATTTAGACATTTATCATAAATTGTACTTTTATCCAAAAATTCCAAAATTCACAGAGTACACTGATATTATATAGATATACTTCCAATAAAATTTTTATCAATTTTAGAGTTAACCACAAAGAGTTATAAGCGATTACTTTTAAAATAGTCTTTCCTCGTAAAATTCATAACTCTTAATCTATACATCCAAAAATCACCATTTTTGGACACAATCAATAAAACTCATCAAAATATCATTTTAAATTTTTCCAGAATTTTCTGAAGGTCAGAAGAATTACAAACTGAAAAATATAATAACCCTTAAAATCGCTTACTATCCCTTACTATCCCTTACCTCAAAAGTGCAGTATTTCTGACTGGAATGCAAAGCCGAAGAAAACTTGCACTGAATGGCAACTCTCAAAGTATCTAAATACTCACAAAATATGCTTCATAATATAGAGAGAGAAAGAGAGAAAGCTTATGTTTCTGGTGTGATTTTCAATTTTAACTTAGCCCTCTATTTATAGGAAAATGTTAGCACGTCGAAGCAAACTTAACCTGCAACCTGATGGCTTTAATTACCTGCTACTATTCCCACCCACCACATTTGAATAAAAATCTCAGCACATTTCTTCACCAATCAAGAGTGGGGCCCACCAATTCTAGAATTTTCTACCAAAATGTTAAACTCTAAAAATTCAATAATTTCTGAACCAGTCATCTCGTAAAATTCATAGCAAATCATACGTTCATTTTTAACGGTTCAAAATTTGTGGAAATATACTCAACTTATATATGTATAACATATCCAAAAATTACAACGATCCAACGGTCGGATTAAAAATTATAACCCCCGCAAGATATCTCAAAAACCCTGATTTTTAATACCTCCATTCCGACAAAAATACTGATAAAAACCTCAACATTAACTCCTACATTTTTAACCACAATAAATATATCCAACATTTATATCCACATAAAATAAATATTTCCTTATCATATGAATCAAAAATTAATTATTTACAAATAATATTACAGAATCACATTTATGACAACCAGGCCGTTCCTAGGAAAGAGGGGGCTTTCCAATAAGAATTTCTCCTTACTGGCGCGCAATTAGGTGACCAAACCTCTCCTTAGACAGAACTTTCTAGACATTGCCAATAATGTTATCTAATAATATTATTCAAAGAATATGAATTATTGATCTGATAATAGGAAATACTGTGCAGTTATAATTATTGAAACAACAATAATATAAAATATCAACGCAGCAATTATTGAATCAATAAAATAAAATATTGAACAGTAACTACTGTAACAATTATTGAGTAGTGTCTTCCTTTGTAAAAATCAATAATTCAAAAATACTGTGCAAAACCGTGTGCTACTGTGCAACCACGTGTATTACTGTATTTTTTACTACCGGGTATTCTAATAGTATTAACGGTAACAACTACGCCGTTAATTATAAAAACTCAATTTTGTCATTTTCTTCATCCGACAGTGTGACGCCCCCAAAATTAGGTATACATCACCCATCTTGGGTCGTCAGATACATAGTACAAAATACAAATACAACTTACTAATACAACTGTCGTGTACAATACGACAAAACATAAACTGTGAGTTTGAATACAAATATTATCTTCTAGAGAGTATTCATACTCAAAAGGAGTCCTCATTACATTTATTAACACACCATTACATAGAATAGTGAGGACTACTAACTAATACTATCATTCGGACCATTACTCCGTTCCCCGACTTGCCCCAGCTACGTTCTCATTTCCTGAAGAGAACAGTGAAAGAAAGGGTGAGCTCAACTAGCCCAGTAAGAAATATTATGACTAAGATAATGCAAAATAAATTATCATTAGCATTCAACAATGTTAAACTGATAAAATATAATAGACATCAAGTTTAACTGCAGCGGAACAAGCAATCCATTAAAAGAGTCAAGTACAAAATAAACTCTACTATCTTTTATGATTTAAAAGATTTTCCAACACTGTGATCGCTGAGAATCAGCTTAATAAAATAATTCACATCATCGAATCACCCCTGCACTACGGCCAAGGATATTCGTATATTCATTAATGGTCATGATCATGCCAACAACTGTCCATCAACGCACTACGGGCCAATGAGGACTTTTACCACATCATTTGTAACATTACGGTCATGATTATACCGAATAATCCCTGGTCATAATCATACCAAGTCCATCTATGCACTACAGGCCACAGATGACTTTCAACATTTTATAAACATGAGGATGATGACAATGATATAAGAATTCAATAAAACAAGTTCAAGAATTAATTTATCCAAGAATTAACAACGTCCAAATTGTCAACATGATATTGCTTTGTGGAGTAAAATTCAAGAATACTTAGAAGAATATTTTTATGAAAAGAAACTGGATGAATCGCAATTATCAAGGATATTCCACAAATTTCATGGAGTATAGAAGTCAAAACTTAACCAACTAAGTACAATAAAGAATGAAATAACAAAAGAAATCACCATGCATGCGATAGACCGCACAGGCAGGTTATTCCAACAGAATAATAAATAATGGAACCAGGTCCGGCGTAAACGCACAGACAGGATATTCCGACAGAATAATAAATAATGGAACCAGGTCCGGCGTAAACGCACAGACAGGATATTTCGACAGAATAATAAATAATGGAACCAGGTCCGGCGTAAACGTACAGACAGAATATTCCGACAGAATAATAAATAATGGAACCAGGTCCGGCGTAAACGCACACGGAACCAGGTCCGGTGTAAAACACACAGACAGGATGTTCCAACAGAATAATAATAAAAACGGAACCAGGTCCGGTGTAAAACACACAGACAGGATGTTCCAACAGAATAATAGAAGAATGTCACCAAGTATAGGGTATACCACGTATACAGGTTATTCTAACAGAATAATAAGAAATGGAATAACAACAATTCTCTTCATAAATAAGAAAGAATAACACCCCTTACCGTTTTAAAGACGAGCTGAAATAAGGAAGTAGTTAAGTAGCAGAATGCTCTTCTTCTCTCTCTCTATAGTTTCTCTCTATAGAGTTCAGTGAATTCGTAAGAAATAATGAAGGAATGAGCTGCTATTTATAGAAAAATAGAATGCATAGTAACTAATCCATGAACGGTCCAGATTGATTATTTTAATCTGACGGTCCATATTTAAAGAAAAATCTTTAAAATAAAATATAATATATTCTATTTATAGAATAACTTTAATAAAGTATTCTGTTTTATATAAAAAGATGTTTATGTTTTATTACGTTAATAATACGAATAAAACAAAACGTCATTATCGCTAAATAATTCGTATTATTAACTGACAATAATTGAATCAAACTGAGTGACTTCTCACATAAGCATTAATAATCAATACCGTGTGTTACTATGCAACCACACATATTACTGTACTTTTACTACCGAGTAGTTCAACAGTAACAATGGTAAAATTTTTGCCGTTATTTGTAATAAAAAATTTTTGTCGTTTTCTCAATCCGACAATAATTCTGTTGTGGGGTCCACCAATGATTGTGTCGTTGTACGAATATTCCCTGTTAAAACGAATATTCCCCGACCAATCGAATTTTATATAACAACTTTCGTACTTTGCAAAATTTATAAATATTACCCACAACTATAACATTATATCAAATTAACTCCATAATATTCAAAAATGTCATTTATAGAAAATTCATCTTTATTTATAAAAGTTGGGGTCTTACAACCTCCCCTTCTTATGAAATTTCGCCCTCGAAATTAGGGTACGTACCTGGTATGTCGAAGAGGTAAGGATACCTTGATTTCATTTCAGATTCTAACTCCCAAGTCATTTCCTCAACATCGTGGTTTCTCCACAAAACTTTGACTTGAGGTATAACCTTGGAGCGTAAAATATGTTCCTTCTTATCCAAGATTTGAACAGGAACTTCTTCATACGTCAAATCTTCCGCTATTTCATCCGGTTCTAACTCAATAATGTGGTTCGGGTCTTCCACATATTTGCGTAACATGGATATGTGAAAAACGTTATGAACACGAGACATACTTGGCGGTAAAGCGAGTCTATAAGCCACAGTTCCTACTCGATCGAGGATTAAAAATGGACCGATGAATCGAGGATTGAGCTTTCCTCTCTTTCCAAATCTCGTAACTCCTTTCCATGGAGCAACACGTAAGAACACATGATCTCCTACATCAAATTCTACGTCCTTCCGATGAAGATCAGCATAACTCTTTTGTCGATCTTGTGAGGTTTTTATACGTTGTCGGATCGTTTGAATCTTTTCTGTAGTCATACGTACCAACTCCGGTCCCAATAACGTTGCTTCACCCACCTCATCCCAGCATACTGGAGAACGACATTTTCTTCCATACAATGCTTCGAATGGAGCCATGCCAATACTTGCTTGATAACTGTTGTTGTAGGAAAACTCCACCAATGGTAAGAACTTGTCCCAACTTCCCTTGAAGTCAAAGACACAGAGTCTTAATAGATCTTCAAGAGTTTGAATAGTCCTCTCTGATTGTCCGTCCGTCTGAGGATGATATGCTGAACTAAATCGTAACTCCGTGCCCATAACTTTTTGTAAACTAACCCAAAATCGTGAAGTGAATCTTGGGTCTCGGTCAGAAACTATGGATACTGGCATACCATGCAGTCTTACAATCTCGTTTATGTACATACGAGCAAGACGTTCAAGTGTATAAGTTTCTCGTATCGGTAAGAAATGAGCAGACTTGGTCAATCTATCAACAATGACCCAAATCGCATCAATACCTTGAGAAACCCTAGGAAGACCAGTAACGAAATCCATGGTAATGTGCTCCCACTTCCATTCTGGAATTTCAAGTGGTTGTAATGGACCTTTTGGTACTTGATGCTCCGCTTTGACTCGTTGACAAGTTAGACACCTTGAGATAAACAATGCTATCTCTCTCTTCATATTGCTCCACCAAAATGTATGACGAAGATCATGATACATTTTGGTACTTCTAGGATGGATTGCAAACGGTGTGTTGTGCGCCTCCATCATGATTTCATACTTTAAATCAGGGTTGTTAGGAACACAAAGTCTGGAGTTGACTCGAAGTATTCCTTCTTCATCGATTCTTGCTTCCGGTATAGCACCTTCTTGCACTTTCTTCTTCATACGCATCAGCTCCAGGTCTGTATCTTAAGCAGCTTTAACTTTATCGATTAAAGTCAGTTCTACTCGTATATTCGTCATCATCACATGGGTCCCTGGAGTCTTTAACTCTATCTCCATCCTTTGCAAATCACACAAAATGGGTCTTTGTGTTGACAATATCGCACTCGTACTTGCATATGATCTTCTACTCAATGCGTCAGCTACCACGTTCGCTTTTCCAGGATGATATTGAATGGTATGATCATAATCTTTCAACAGTTCAAGCCAACGTCGTTGTCGCATGTTGAGTTCCTTTTGAGTGAAGAAATATTTGAGGCTTTTATGATCCGTAAAGATCTCCATCTTCTCCCCATACAAGTAATGCCTCCAAATTTTAAGTGCAAAGACAACAGCTGCCAACTCTAGATCATGAGTAGGATAATTCCTCTCATATTCCTTGAGTTTTCTTGATGCATAGGCTATGACTTTTCCATGTTGCATGAGAACGCATCCCAACCCTTTGCTCGAAGCATCACTGTAGATGACAAATCCCTCCGAGCCAGATGGTATTGTTAGAACAGGTGCTGAAATGAGTCTCCTCTTGAGTTCTTGAAAACTCTGCTCACATTCTTCGCTCCAACCGAACTTTGTATCTTTTCGAGTCAGCTGAGTTAATGGAGTAGCGATTCGAGAAAATCCTTCCACAAATCTCTGATAATAACCAGCTAAACCAAGAAAGCTACGTACTTCGGTCACTGATTTAGGTTGCTCCCAGCTTTGAATAGCTTCAATCTTTGCCGGGTCAACCGATATTCCACGACTTGATACTACGTGCCCAAGGAATGCTACCTCTTCCAGCCAGAACTCGCATTTCTTCAACTTGGCATAAAGTTTGTATTCACGAAGCTTTTGGAGTACCAGCCTCAAGTGTTGCTCATGATCTTCACGACTTTTGGAATAAACAAGGATGTCATCGATAAAGACGACCACAAAGTGATCCAAATATTCCTTAAATACCCTGTTCATCATATCCATGAAGGCAGCAGAGCATTAGTCAATCCAAAAGACATAACTAAGAATTCATAATGCCCATACCGAGTTCTGAAGGCAGTCTTTGGAATATCCTCAGTTCTAACCTTCAGCTGATGATATCCAGAACGAAGATCGATCTTTGAAAAGAATTGTGCTCCTTGCAACTGGTCAAACAGGTCATCAATACGTGGCAATGGGTACCTATTTTTGATGGTGACATGATTCAACTCCCGATAATCAATACAAAGTCGCATACTCTCATCTTTCTTCTTCACGAACAGAACATGAGCACCCCAAGGAGAAGTACTAGGATGAATAAAACCAATATCTAACAATTCCTGCAGTTGGGTCTTTAACTCCTGAAGTTCAATAGGAGCCATTCGATATGGGGCTTTGGAAATGGGTTTTGTACCGGGTTCAAGGTCGATACAAAATTCAATTTCACGCTCTGGGGGTAGGCCAGGAAGTTCTTTGGGAAATACGTCAGGAAATTTATTAACAACAGAAATATCATTCAAAGCTGACGTATTTTTGTTTAGATCTGTGACATGAGCTAAGAAAGCTTGACATACGTTTTTCAATAAACGAATAGCTTTATGGCTTGAGATGACAGCGATTGATTTTAACGGTTTGGTTGCTTGAATTCGCATAATAGGTCGATTAGGAATATGAAAGCTAACAACATTACGAAAATAATCAATTTTTGCATGATGAGTAGTTAACCAATCAATCCCTAGAATCACGTCAAATGCAAGTATTTTTAATGAAATCAGATCGACAGGTAATGTGTGGGTACCAACTTGAACCAAACAAGACTTATAAACCGTGGATGTAATGAAGGTTTCTCCCAATGGAGTTTCAACAGCTAAGTCAAAGTCTAATTTCCCGGAATCAAATTTAATCGATGAGCGCAAGTAGGAGAAATAAAAGAATGGGTAGAACCGGTATCAAATAAAGTATAGACTTCGTTAGAGTTTATGATAAGCTTACCCGTGATGACCTCATTCGGGTTCCTTGCTTTCTGGGAGTTCACAACAAACGCTCTCCCTTGCACAACCGATTTTGACTTTTCTGGGACGGCCTTTGGTGCCTCCATCCTAGCTGAATTTGTCTTCGGTAAACGACAAAATCGGGCTAAATGACCTTCTCTTCCACAATTATAACATGCTTTGGACGGCATCGCGCAGTTTGGACTGATGTGCCCCTCCCCTCCGCATTTGAAACATATGATAGGTGGTCGTTCTCCTTCCTTAATGATAGGTGCTGGTGCTGACGTCTTTCTATCATTGTTGAATCTCCTCTTCTTGAAATGTCCATTCTTATTATTTTGGCCCTGATTACCACCGAAGTGGTTACCATTTCTGGCCTGTTGATTCCCTCCACGCTTGTTGTCACCGCTTCGATGACTGCTCTCACTGGTATTATCATTTTGCCGGCTGCTCTCTTTTGGTTACGTTGTCTCGTTATCGCGCTCCACCAACTGAGCCCTATTTACAACATCTGAATACAAACACAATTTATGAGAAACAAGATGTTGACGTATCTCCGGCTTTAAACCTCTTAAAAACATCCGCGTCATTCTTTCTTCATTATCCACCAGGTGGGACGTAAACCGGGATAACTCCGCAAATTTTGCCTCGTACTGCGACACGGTCATATTATTCTGCTCCAATTTGATGAACTACACCTCCTTCATGTTACGAATACTCTCGGGAAAGTATTTGTCGTTAAACAGCTCTTGGAACTTCTCCCAAGACATCTTCAGTGCGGCAGGTTGAGTACGCTTTATCGATTCCCACCAGTAATCTGCCTCTCCTCGCAACATAAAGGCGGCAAAGGGAACCTTTTGCTCCTCGGAGCAACCCAAGACATCAAATATCTTGGTGATCTGCTTTATCAATATTTCAGCTACAAGTGGTTTGGGTTCTCCCTTAAACTCCGGTGGTCCCAGCTCCTTAAACTGTTTAGCGGTGACCGCCTGAGAGTTTTCAGTATTTCCACCTACGTTGTGGGCAGGAGCCGCTTTCACCTGTTGTTGCATGAATTGCATAAAACCTCTGAACATTCCATCATTCATCATCTGGTCAGTGTTGTTGTTTGCATGAGGATTGTCACCTTCCTGATGAACATTATCCTGATTATTGATATGTGGTGAATCAATAATCGTCTGTGCTCCATTGCTATTCTCAACATTCTCAGATGCCATTTTCAGATACTGCCACAAAATAAAAGTTAATTGATATGTCATATATTATCCTTATATTATGACCGACCAATTAAATACCATGCAAATAAACTTAGGTAGGTCATACTAGCGAAGGAATTCCCCGTCTCTCCCCTCCTAGTTCTATTCTCACATCTTAGCCAGGGATCATATCCCTAAGCTCTGATACCAACTGTGACGCCCCCAAAATTAGGTATACATCACCCATCTTGGGTCGTCAGATACATAGTACAAAATACAAATACAACTTACTAATACAACTGTCGTGTACAATACGACAAAACATAAACTGTGAGTTTGAATACAAATATTATCTTCTAGAGAGTATTCATACTCAAAAGGAGTCCTCATTACATTTATTAACACACCATTACATAGAATAGTGAGGACTACTAACTAATACTATCATTCGGACCATCACTCCATTCCCCGACTTGCCCCAGCTACGTTCTCATTTCCTGAAGAGAACAGTGAAAGAAAGGGTGAGCTCAACTAGCCCAGTAAGAAATATTATGACTAAGATAATGCAGAATAAATTATCATTAGCCTTCAACAATGTTAAACTGATAAAATATAATAGACATCAAGTTTAACTGCAGCGGAACAAGCAATCCATTAAAAGAGTCAAGTAGAAAATAAACTCTACTATCTTTTATGATTTAAAAGATTTTCCAACACTGTGATCGCTGAGACTCAGCTTAATAAAATAATTCACATCATCGAATCACCCCTGCACTACGGCCAAGGATATTCGTATATTCATTAATGGTCATGATCATGCCAACAACTGTCCATCAATGCACTACGGGCCAATGAGGACTTTTACCACATCATTTGTAACATTACGGTCATGATTATACCGAATAATCCCTGGTCATAATCATACCAAGTCCATCTATGCACTACAGGCCACAGATGACTTTCAACATTTTATAAACATGAGGATGATGACAATGATATAAGAATTCAATAAAACAAGTTCAAGAATTAATTTATCCAAGAATTAACAACGTCCAAATTGTCAACATGATACTGCTTTGTGGAGTAAAATTCAAGAATACTTAGAAGAATATTTTCATGAAAAGATACTGGATGAACCGCAATTATCAAGGATATTCCACAAATTTCATGGAGTATAGAAGTCAAAACTTAACCAACTGAGTACAATAAAGAATGGAATAACAAAAGAAATCACCATGCATGCGATAGACCGCACAGACAGGTTATTCCAACAGAATAATAAATAATGGAACCAGGTCCGGCGTAAACGCACAGACAGGATATTCCGACAGAATAATAAATAATGGAACCAGGTCCGGCGTAAACGCACAGACAGGATATTCCGACAGAATAATAAATAATGGAACCAGGTCCGGCGTAAACGCACAGACAGGATATTCCGACAGAATAATAAATAATGGAACCAGGTCCGGCGTAAACGCACAGACAGGATGTTCCAACAGAATAATAACAAGACGGAACCAGGTCCGGTGTAAAACACACAGACAGGATGTTCCAACAGAATAATAATAAAAACGGAACCAGGTCCGGTGTAAAACACACAGACAGGATGTTCCAACAGAATAATAGAAGAATGTCACCAAGTATAGGGTATACCACGTATACAGGTTATTCCAACAGAATAATAAGAAATGAAATAACAACAATTCTCTTCATGAATAAGAAAGAATAACACCCCTTACCGTTTTAAAGACGAGCTGAAATAAGGAAGTGGTTAAGTAGCAGAATGCTCTTCTTCTCTCTCTCTATAGTTTCTCTCTATAGTTTCTCTCTCTAGAGTTCAGTGAATTCGTAAGAAATAATGAAGGAATGAGCTGCTATTTATAGAAAAATAGAATGCATAGTAACTAATCCATGAACGGTCCAGATTGATTACTTTAATCTGACGGTCCATATTTAAAGAAAAATCTTTTAAATAAAATATAATATATTCTATTTATAGAATAACTTTAATAAAGTATTCTGTTTTATATAAAAAGATGTTTCTGTTTTATTACGTTAATAATACGAATAAAACAAAACGTCATTATCGCTAAATAATTCATATTATTAACTGACAATAATTGAATCAAACTGAGTGACTTCTTACATAAACATTAATAATCAATACCGTGTGCTACTATGCAACCACACGTATTACTGTACTTTTACTACCGAGTAGTTCAACAGCAACAATGGTAAAATTTTCGCCGTTATTTTTAATAAAATATTTTTGTCGTTTTCTCAATCCGACAATAATTCTGTTGTGGGGTCCACCAATGATTGTGTCGTTGTACGAATATTCTCTGTTAAAATGAATATTCCCCGACCAATCGAATATTATATAACAACTTGCGTACTTTGCAAAATTTATAAATATTACCCACAACTATAACATTATATCAAATTAACTCCATAATATTCAAAAATGTCATTTATAGAAAATTCGTCTTTATTTATAAAAGTTGGGGTCTTAAAGACAGTTATTCTGTTATGGGACCCACAAATGGCTGCGCCGTCGTACGAATATTCTCCGACAGAAAGAATATTTCACGACCAAACGAATATTTCCCGACAACAATGAATATTTTATAACCACTTGTGTATTTTAAAAAAAAATTCATATATCACCCTTAACTTTAACATTTATCAATTTAACCATTTACTGAATAGTAATTATAAGAAAATTTGAATACTTTTATTTCATAAAATTCAGGGTCTTACATGATTATTCTAAGAGTTGAATGTGTGTATTTGCTAAAATATAAGTGTGAATTATTTGAAAGGTTCAAAGAATTCAGAAATGAAAGTAATTAAAAAGTAATAGAATTCTTTGATCGGATTGAGGAAAGAATACTTGTGCAATAAGTTTCTAGATCATCTCAAATGGTTTTCTCACAATGGAAGCCTACTGATACGTAATAATTGATTGATGTATTCGAAAGGAATAATCATACCACGTTAGATATGGTGTGGTTCATAATAATTTTATCGATATTCCTATATCTTTCTGGGGTAATATCCTAGAAATAGCTGCATATGTACGAAAAGGTAACCTCAAAATCCAACCCCAAGACTCCATAAGAGTTATGGATAGGGAGGATTCCTAATCTTAAGTATGTTAAGATAAAGGGTTATCCAAATTATGTGAAAAAAGTTTCAAAGGATAAACTTAAGACAAAATTTGACAAGTACAGATTTGTGGGACATCCTAAAGTAAGTTTAGGGTATATATTCTATAATCATACTTAGCAAAAGGTGTTTGTTACGAAACACGCTACCTTCTAAGATAAATGTATTTATCATTGAAGGGGCTAGTGGGAGGATAATAGATCTTGAAGAGTTCAAGAACCACAAAACACTATAAGTCAAATAATGGGAACTTGTAGATAGACCTATTGTATCACAATCGAATTATAAATTTGGAATACTACCGAAGATACCTAGGAGGTATGGATTCATCATGGATGATGATGATGAGGAATGCATCATAGAAGATGATGATCCAATTACATACAATGAGGTAAGAGTTATAGACACTTAGAGAAATGGATTGAAACAAGCTTTTAAAAAATGGAACATTCGATTTGATGAGATAATCAAAAGAGTTTGATTTTATCAAAAATAAGAATGAACCTAGTGTGTACAAAAGGGTCAGTGGGAGCATCGTGACATTCTAAGTATTATATGTTGATATACTACGGATAAGGAATGACATACCAATGCTTCAATCAGTAAAGATAACGTTAAACATTCCTCCATGAATGATTTGGGAAGAATATCTTAATTGGGAATATAAATCTATATAGATAGATTTAAAAGGATGCTCGACTTAACCCAAGAAACATATATTCATTTGATGCTAAAGTCGTTTAGCATGGCAAACTCTAAGAGATGTCTCATGTTGATGAGTCATGGAGTGTATCTCTCTTAATAGTCCCCATTGACTCCTGAAAAGAGAGATCGCATGAGTAACTATCATGTATACAATGAAATGTATGAGACCTGATGTTGATCGATCATATTCTGGAGAAGATCACTGTAAGACAGTGAAAACATCTCAAAGTACTTAACCGATACTAAGGATATGATCATATTAATGGTAGGTCTGAATTAAAACTAGTGGGCTTAACAGACTTAAGTTTTTCAGACAGACCAAGACAGCAGAAAATCCACTTTAAGGTAAAGCATTACCTTGAAGGGTGGTGCAGTGAATTGGAAAGGTTCCAAACAGCAAAGAGTTGCTAGTTTAGTGATAAAGAAAAAGTATATAGCTGTAAATGAAGTTGTAAGTTGATTGTTTGGATGAAAAGTTCATTTCAAAACTAGGAATAGTTCTTAAGTCTCATCTTGGATCTAAACATATGTTGCAGCACTTTCATTTGATTAGAGGAATCATTAAAAGATGGGAAATCGCTATAGAAATAGTGGACTCTCAAGAACAACATTACATATCTATTTACTAAAGCTTATCCATCTACAGGATGATCGTCACTTAGAGAATGAGGGTATGAGATACAATGACGATTGACTTAGTGCAAGTGGAAAATTGAAAGTAGAATGCACACAAGCTAATCATGTTGATGATAAAGCATATACTTTGTAACAATCTTATTCGTTTATTAATAAAAGAATTGTTTAATTAAAGACTTTTAATTTATCTACATGGTGTTATTTTTATAATCTGTGATAAACCCATAGTTTTAAGTAATGCTTTTAGAATCATGATGAAATCATGCTAATGAGATCTAAATTCTTATATAGCTTAAAAACTAAAATATTCCCAATCATTGGATTACTAAAAAGGGGATTAGTGAATTCAGATAGATTGGTACATACGTTGCTTGCTCATTGGATGAGAATGATTGATCTCATGATCATTTGTGTGGAGATACTAAAGCATGTATGTAGGTGCTTATTGGAGAATAAGTTCACTAAACGTGACTCACTAAGGAATACCTAATGGCGTTTTACTTGCATGTCAATAGGAATTCCTATAGCGATAATAGTACAAGTGATCCTTGGACTTGAGATCATAATAGTATCTTGTGTATGATGAGTTATACTTTGACTTATTCCTTAAGACCCTTAGGGTATATCAAAGGGTATGCTTGGGTATAATAAGTTGTACATGGAGATAATGAATGATCAATAAAGAATCTACCACTTCTAGTAAATGAAGAGGAATATCCTATGTAATTTTATAAATGACAACCCAAGAGTCCTTGGCCAATGCAGAATGAAATTAGAAAGGAGTTTCTAATTTGCATTATTTAGAGTTGTGCATTTGAGAATCGAAATACGTATAATTAAATAAAATAAGACTTAATAGTAATTCCATGTCTTATATTTAATTGGGACACTGTATGGTGGAAGGATTGAATTGTACGGTAACTATTTATTCAAAGGTTCTTTTATAATTAATGTTGAAATCTATATTATCTGAAAATTCGTTGATCGCTAAGGAGACTTATCCTTATTGTAGAATAAATGTTATTTATTTAAATGAATTAATAGTTTATTTTATTTACTTAAATAAGATTAGAATTGTTTTAATTAATTTATTCACAATCGGTTTAATATGGAGAATCTAAAGGGTCACACCATAAAAAAAAAATATTTATTTAAGAAGAAAATGAAATAATCTTAATAATAAATTAAGTGTATTTAATTTAATCTATGATGATAAAATAAATTAAATAGCTTAATATTTATTATTTAATATTTTAGAAATATTAAATATAAATTAATAAGAGGAGTCTTATTATTATTACTATTAATATTATTTAATTCCTAAAGGAGTTTGAGAATTAATTAATAAAAGTACTATCACACACACACACACACACACACACACACACACACACACACACACACACACACACACACACACACACACACACACACATATATATATATATATATATATATATATATAGGGTCCGGTTCCTATCCAGACTCCCGCATTTTTTTAAGTTACGGACTTTTTTTTTTTGCTTTTTTTTAAAAAATAACTAAAAAAAAGTTCAATATTTTATGAAACTTGAATTTTTACATAATACAGTATTTTGGGTGTGACTTGGATACATATAACAAAACAGATTTGTACAGTCTGTACACTGTATAAACCTGTTTTGGTATATATATCCAAGTCACACCTAAAACACTGTATTATGTAAAAATTCTAGTTCCATAAAATATTGAATTTTTTTTAGTTGTTTAAAAAAATGCAAAAAAAAGGTCCGGATTTTACTCCCGTACGGGAGTCCGGACCTGATCAATTCTGTATATATATATATATATATATATATATATATATATATATATATATATATATATATATATATATATATATATATCCTAATAAGATTAGGAGGCTAATTAATTAAAAAAGTTTAATTAATTATTCCTAATAAGATTAGGAGCCTAATTAATTAAAATAAAGCCCAATTCCTTAATAATTAAGGAGAGTTGCCTACATCTATAAATAAGAAGAGTCTTATAATAGGTGAGGGTTGATATTTTCACAAGACACATGGATAACAAGTCCAAGAGTTAGGAGATTACATATTTTCTATAGAGATAGAAAAACTAGGTGTTGTCAAACAACCATCTTCTTGAATACTTGTTCTTCCTTGGTGGATCACCTCTATAGACCAACCACTTGGGTGGCTAACGTTGATCAAGGGAAGGAATCAAACCCGGTGGATTCAAGTTAAACGTGAAAAGGAATTGGAGGTGAACTCATACATGAGGAAGCTAGTTTCTACAAGGGTATGGATATGATCTTCATCTTGTTTCTACTGATTGGTAATTATGCACAAAGTATAATCATGGTGATGGGTTTGTATGAAAATATTAAATTCCTATTTTATCGCGCTTTCGCACCTTTTATGTGATTTGATTGCATGTTCGCGCTATATACAAACCTAACAATTTGTTTGAGTTTTGGTTTGGATTTATCTTCGACCCATCCTTTGATCTCCTCAGGCACCTCAATGTCATCTATCTCCTTTTGATCAATTCCCATCATGTCAAAGTCTAGTTCTACATCAAAGTTGTAGTCACTGCTCTGATTTGGCAATTCATCAACAAGATTAAACAAATCCAACTTTGGAGTCCTGAAAATAAAATGCTTTTACTTAATATATGCAACTGTTTGACAGTACAAAGCATCAGTAAAAAGCATAACAAAAGTAAATGGATAGCACTATGCAAAAAAAGTAACCAGTTTGATAATATCTACACTTTAGGGTAAATGGACTTTCTGCCCTTTTTACCCTTTACGCGTGATGCAAGGAGTGTTGCTCTAATTATCTAGAGTCAGGTCACTACTGACTTCTATGATGAAGGGATTACTGTCGTCCTCTTCATTGATGATGGCCAGAACTTCTTCCTGGTCAATTTTCTTGCCAATGATAGCCTCATCCTCAATAGGTGCTAGGTAGAACATCTTGGAAAATTAACTTTGAACCTCCTAGAGGAAATGATCATTTTGTATCTTTTCTTCCTTGGCTGGAAGGGGCACTTCATTTTCATCACCAACTGCATTGACCTTTGGCATCAGCAGGATGGATAAAGAAGCATAAATCTTTCTTACAGGTTTCTTAAAGCATGCCTTAGTGAAATCCGGTAACAAGATAGTGGATAGATGAATCGGCATATGGTTATGCGGGTTTTTGTGTTTTGATCCAGAGCAGTAGCCTAATCCAGCTTTCCCTACTTGGCTAGGTATCTGAATTTGATTCTTGATTTCTTATTGATTCTTTCCCAGCCCTTTACCTGGCCAAAAACCTTAGAATATCATCTCTTGACTAACATTCATTACTTTGGGTGAAATTCTTGGTAGGGTGATAAATTGATAGTGAGTGTTGCTCACTTCAAATGCTTAAAAGCTAGCATGTTCAACTCCTTCATTGAGGCTGATCAAAGGCATATCCCTTTGCACAGAGATTGGATATTTTGGTTCGGCATTAATAGTCACCAGATTGTCATTGATGATGTATTTCAACTGCTGATGGAGTGTGGATGGGACGGCTCCTACAATATGAGCCCATGCTCTTCCCAACAGTAAGTTATATCTAGTGGTGATGTTTAACACTTGGAATGAGATGTGAAATGTATGTGGGTCGATCTCTACTGGAAGTTTAATTTCTCCCATAGTATCCCGTCGAGATCCATCAAAGGCTCTTATGATGACATGACTGTTCCGAATTCTGTTTGGGTTAATTTTCATCTTTTCTAGAGTATCATAAGGGCAGATATTCAATGATGATCCTCCATCTATTAATACACCCCCTATTACATATTCGTAAGATATCATTGCTATATGCAATGACTTAGAGTGACCAGTTCCTTCTACTGGTATGCCATCATCAGTGAAGGATATCATATTATTATTAAGAATGTGATCTATCAAGTGCTAAAAAATTTTAATGTCCACCGTTCTTAGCAGGTGTGCTTCTTCCAGTACTTGCACCAGAATTTTACAATGATCTTCTGAGGATAAGATTAAATCCACGATGGAGATCTGCCCGGGTGCTTCTTTTAAATGTTGCACCACTTTTGCTTTATTATTCCCCATTTTACTGAAGAATTTTGCAACCTTCTTCTCGGGTACTTTGCCCAGCTTTAACATGTGCTAAGGTAAAAATAACGGATTATCCTTTGGTAGGACAGCGGTATAATCTGATGTTGATCCCGTACTCTCCCCATAGTTCCATGGGACTTTTATTCAAACTAATAATGAGATATTGGGGTAGATATGACAACATCAGTGGTTCTGGTGCAGCTATCTTCATAGGATTTTTTCCTCTTTTATCCCCCATTCCTTGAATTACTAAAGGTGCTGCATGCATGTCTCCTTTAGAGGAAATGACTGCTATAACATCCCTCCATCTCCTTATTCCTGGAGGAAATGTCTCCTCTTCTTCATACCAAGTATTGTCACTATTTATCATGTGTAAATCACCATTATCAATTAGATTTTGGATTAGGTGACGAAGTGCCCAACAACCTTCTGTGTTATGACCAGGAGTGTTGGAGTGGTGTTGGCATATTTTAGTGGCATCGAACCTTCTTGATCGGGGGTCCATTGGGGGTAACAGTTTTGTGATCTTTCCTTCATTAATCAACATCTGTAAAATTTCCTCCATTGGCTGAATCAAAGGAGTAAACTTTCTTTTAGCAGCAAATGCTCTACAAGCTTGTAATCTCTCTTCCCTTACAACTTTATTTTCCTATGTTTTATGCTCTCAGAATCTATAATGGTCCCTCATTGCAATTGGAAGGATTGTAGGTGGAGAAAAGTTTGTTTACTTTTGGTTGAGCTGGCTTATCAACTACCTGGTTACTTGATGTTGATATACCATCAATTCTGCCAATTGATCAATCTGCTCTTTGATGGATTTTAGCTCCCACTCTATTGAAGGTTGCCCTTCTGAATAACCTATCTTTGCGAGGTTATTTGATGACTTTGCAATGCATTTAAGGAATTTAGAACCTTCTCCACTTCCCATGCTGATCATATTCACTCATTCCTCACTGTGTTGAGGAAGATGATTATCTTGGACATGTGGTTGTTCTGGTGTTGTCACCATAATCTCACCATTATCTATAATGTATTATATCTTGTGTTTCAAAGACCAACACTCTTATGTATCATGGCCCAGGGAACCAGAATGATAAGCACACTTTTTGCTTGGGGTCATAACTTTTCCCATTTGGATTTACAGGTGGAAGGAGTTGAGTGATCTTCTTCTGGTTAGTTAGAAGCTTCAATATGTTTTCTAGCGAATCCTCTAAGGGTGTAAAAGTTCTTCTGCGTTTACACTCTCTTTCTTTTTGAAATGGAGGATTTTGGAGGGGTTACAGATGTTTGGAATGGGGAGTAATTATATGCTTTTGAATAGGCGAGTTTTGACTACCTCACCGAGTTTGACGCTGAAGTATCAAGGATACATCTTCTTCCTTCTTCTTATGAACCCTCTTAAGGTTAGTCCCATAATTTTTAGTATGGATGTGCTCAACAACTGCCTCTAAAGAAGTGAGGTCTTTGATCTCTCCCGATTTCAACCCCATTTTAGCCATTTCTCCATGTGTAATCATCTCTGCGAATGGTTTTCCTATTCCAGCTATGACCCTTTCATAATATGGAGCTTCTTGTATATCGATGACTGTCATAGCCATTTCAGTCTCTGTTATTGTAACGACCCCAAAATAGGTCCATTCCATTCAACCTATTCTAAGTCGCCAAATACATGGTACAGAAAATAACTACAACTTTATTACAACAATTTTCGTGCAAAATACAACAACATATATGCTGTGAGTTTGGATACAAATATATACCAACTGTGACTCTTATCCCAACCTTGGATAGCACGTCACAATGACACCTTACATAAAGGTATAGTCAAAAACTGTTTTAAAAATTAGAATCTTTGGGAAGTGCTCAAGGAAACCTTCGTACATGGGAGGCCATGCATCTAGGTTATGATAGATATCATATGGCCACAGAATTATCCTTGGTTGACCCAATAAACCCCAAAGAAAAACGAGAAGTTTACTATAATATTCTTCCCAATGGTGAGTCTTCTCTTGACATATCATTATCTCCACTGTCTTTAATCGAGAATTATACTTCAAACAAACACCAAGATTATATAGGTAGTGCTCGTAAATATACTCAGCAAGTGGATGAGCCCAACCCTGTCTTATGATGACACGAGGTTGTATGTCATTAGACATCTTGTATGATAGTGACAAAACACCTTTCCAACGTTGGGTTCGCCTCACCCTATTTGATTCACCAAATATAACTACTAAATGACGACCACCGTTCTATTCCCCTGTTACCCCCGCTCGACCCAGCTACAATCTTATTACCTGAAAGGAATTGTGAAACAGAAGGGTGAGCACAACTAGCCCACTAAAGAATATCATGATTAAAGATAAATAAATTATCAATAGCCTTCAACAGTAATAAATCAGAGATTTAGAACATATGGTAGACGATAAAAAATTTCAACCATAGTTGCAGCGGAACGAGCAAACCATTAGAAGAGTCAAATAGACCATAAAGTCTATTATCTTCTCCACATTAAAAGTCCACCAATAATTTTTTATCCCTGTAACATTAATCAACAGTTTCTTTTCACAATTATATGAATAACTCATAATCATAATTGTAATTCTAAATTCCTCTTCGCATCCTGGACGAATATAATTTTTATCACTTATCTTTACCTGAAACATCAAAGATTATGGTTACACCAAATCACATTTCCTGTTCATAATCATACTAATAACTTCATCTTTGCACTGCGGCCATAGATATTTCTCAACAATTCATCTTTGCACTACAGGCCAAGGATATTCCTCAACAGTTCATATTTGCACTACAGGACAAATATATTCCTCAACAGTTCATATTTGCACTACAGACTTAATATATTCATCAACAGTTCATATTTGCACTACAGGCCAAATATATTAATATCTCAAAGAATATATAATCATTTTAGAATTTATATAAACAATAATTATAACCATGTTGATCATTTCACTTTTGCACTTAAGCTAAAGTTATTCAATTATAAATTCAATGGTCATGATCATACCAGTCAACAATTCAACTTTGCACTACTAGCCAAAGAGAACCCATAGTCATGATCATACCAATAATCTACCCATCTTTACACTCAAGTCAAAGAGAAATATCATCGTTAGGGTTATAAAAATGTTATATATGATAATAAAAATAATATGACCAACATATAGATTTAGTCTTAAGAGTAATATTCATAAATCAACTATAATTTGGCCAGAAAAAGAAACTAATTTTATCGTGAATAGTAACTCATGAATAATAACTCGTGAATAGTAACTCGACATGAAAAAGGTAGAAATTTCACAATAAAATCTATACCAATAGTTTGGTATAATGATATTGAAAGAATAACATCATTATGAAGAATATAACATCCTTTAATATCACATACTATCCCTTATTATCCCTTACCTCCAAAGAGCAGTACTTCTGACTTGAATATCGGATATAACGCTGAACGAACTTGCACCGTATAGCAACACTCAAAACATCTAAATACTCACAAAAATATGCTTGATAGTATAGAGAGAAAGAAAACTTATTTCTGGTGTGTTTTTCAATTCTAACTTAGCCCTCTATTTATAGGAAAATGTTAGCACGCCGAAGCAGACTTAACCTGCAACCTGATGGCTTTACCTGCTACTATTCAAGCCTACCACATTTGAATAAAAATCTCAGCACATTTCTTCACCAACCAAGAGTGGTGCCCACCAATTCTAGAATTTTTCACCAAAATGATAAACTCCAAAAATTCAGCAATTTCTGAACCAGTCATCTCGTAAAATTCATAATAAAACATACGTTCATTTTTAACGGTTCAAAATTTGTGGACATATACTCAACTTATATATGTATAACATATCCAAAAATTACCATGATCCAACGGTCGGATTAAAAATTATAACACTCGCAAAATATCTCAAAAATCCTAATTTGATTTTCAATACCTCCATTCCGACAAAAATACAGATAAAATACCTCAACATTAACTCCTTCATTTTTAACCACAAAAATATATCCCTCATATATATCCACATAAAATAAATATTTCCTTATCATATGAATCAATAATTAATTATTCACAAATAATATTATAGAATCACATTTATGACAACCAGGCCGTTCCCAGGAAAGAGGGGGCTTTCCAATAAGAATTTCTCCTTACTGGCGCGCAATTAGGTGACCAAACCTCTCCTTAGACAGAACTTTCTAGACATTGTCAATAATGTTATCTAATAATATTATTCAAATAATATGAATTATTGATCTGATAATAGAAAATACTATGCAGTGACAATTATTGAACAACAATAATATAAAATTTCAACGTAGCAATTATTGAATCAATAAAATAAAATATTGAACAGTAATTACTGAGTAGTGCCTTCTTACGTAAGAATCAATAATTTCAAAAACATTGTGCAATACCGTGTGCTACTGTGCAATGATGTGTAATACTGTATTTTAACCACCAGGTATTCTAACAGTATTAACGATAACAACTACGCCGTTATTTGTAAAAACTCAAATTTGTCATTTTCTTCATCCGACAGTTATTCTGTTATGGGACCCACAAATGGCTGCGCCGTCGTACGAATATTTTTCGACAGAAAGAATATTCCACGACCAAACGAATATTCCCCGACAAAATAAATATTTTATAACCACTTGTTTATTTTGCAAAATTTACACATTTCACTCATAACCAAAGCATTATATCAAATTAACACCTTATTATTCACAATAATATTTAGAGAAAATTTGATTTTATTCATTAATAAATTGGGGTCTTACAACCTCCCCTCCTTATAAAATTTCGTCCTCGAAATTGACGTACCTGATAATTCAAAGAGTTGAGAATACCTTGCTTTCACTTTAGATTTCATCTTTCCTGTCATCATAATTTCTTCATTGCTCATCTCCTGTATTTCAGATATCATTCTAGAATACAACTTCAAAACAAGGGTTAATTTAACAAATTAACATATCACATAATATCCCGATATTATGACTGACCAACAAATAAGCTTAGGTAGGACACACTAGCGAAGGATTTACACATCTCTCCCCTCCTAGTTATATTTCCTGATCTCCGCCAGAGACCATATCCCTAAGCTCTGATACCAAAATGTAACTCTGGACACCAACTTGTGTCAGCACCTTACATTGATACCTATCAGTTTGCCACCGCAGAACGGCGTCCCCTACGGAGAGTCTGGCTTAGGTGCATCCCCCATCAACAGGAAGTCACCAGCGAGAGGCTCGGGGCTCTTTACTTATAGCTCTGATACCAAAATGTAACGACCCCAAAACAGGTCCATTCCATCCAACCTATTCTGAGTCGCCAAATACATGGTACAGAAAATAACTACAACTTTATTACAACAATTTTCGTGCAAAATACAACAACATATATGCTGTGAGTTTGGATACAAATATATACCAACTGTGACTCTTATCCCAACCTTGGATAGCACGTCACAATGACACCTTACATAAAGGTATAGTCAAAAACTGTTTTAAAAATTAGAATCTTTGGGAAGTGCTCAAGGAAACCTTCGTACATGGGAGTCCATGCATCTAGGTTATGATAGATATCATATGGCCATAGAATTATCCTTGGTTGACCCAATAGACCCCAAAGAAAAACGAGAAGTTTACTATAATATTCTTCCCAATTGTGAGTCTTCTCTTGACATATCATTATCTCCACTGTCTTTAATCAAGAATTATACTTCAAACAAACACCAAGATTATATAGGTAGTGCTCGTAAATATACTCAGCAAGTGGATGAGCACAACCCTGTCTTATGATGACATGAGGTTGTATGTCATTAGACATCTTGTATGATAGTGACAAAATACCTTTCCAGTGTTGGGCTCGCCTTACCCTATTTGATTCACCAAATATAACTACTAAATGATGACCACCGTTCTATTCCCCTGTTACCCCCGCTCGATCCAGCTACACTCTTATTACCTGAAAGGAATTGTGAAATAGAAGGGTGAGCACAACTAGCCCAGTAAAGAATATCATGACTAAAGATAAATAAATTATCAATAGCCTTCAACAGTAATAAATCAGAGATTTAGAACATATGGTAGATGATAAAAAAATTCAACCATAATTGTAGCGGAACGAGCAAACCATTACAAGAGTCAAATAGACCATAAAGTCTATTATCTTCTCCACATTAAAATTCCACGAATAATGTTTTATCCCTGTAACATTAATCAACAGTTTCTTTTCACAATTATATGAATAAGTCATAATCATAATTGTAATTCCAAATTCCTCTTCGCATCCAGGACGAATATAATTTTCATCACCTATCTTTACCTGAAACATCAAAGATCATGGTTACACCAAATCACATTTCTTGTTCATAATCATACTAATAACTTCATCTTTGCACTACGGCCAAAGATATTTTTCAACAATTCATCTTTGCACTACATGCCAAAGATATTCCTCAACAGTTCATATTTGCACTACAGGACAAATATATTCCTCAACAATTCATATTTGCAGTACAGACCAAATATATTCATCAACAGTTCATATTTGCACAACAGGCTAAATATATTAATATCTCAAAGAATATATAATCATTTCAGAATTTATATAAACAATAATTATAATCATGTTGATCATTTCACCTTTGCACTTAAGCTAAAGATATTCAATTATAAATGCAATGGTCATGATCATACCAGTCAACAATTCAACTTTGCACTACTAGCCAAAGAGAACCCATAGTCATGATCATACCAATAATCTACCCATCTTTACACTCAAGTCAAAGAGAAATATCATCGTTAGGGTTATAAAAATGTTATATATGATAATAAAAATAATATGACCAAATATAGATTTAGTCTTAAGAGTAATATTCATAAATCAACTATAATTTGGCCAGAAAAAGAAACTAATTTTATCGTGAATAGTAACTCATGAATAATAACTCGTGAATAGTAACTCGACATGAAAAAGGTAGAAATTTCACAATAAAATCTATACCAATATTTTGGTATAATGATATTGAAAGAATAACATCATTATGAAGAATATAACATCCTTTAATATCCCATACTATCCCTTATTATCCCTTACCTCCAAAGAGCAGTACTTCTGACTTGAATATCGGATATAACGCTGAACGAACTTGCACCGTATAGCAACACTCAAAACATCTAAATACTCACAAAAATATGCTTGATAGTATAGAGAGAAAGAAAACTTGTTTTGGTGTGTTTTTCAATTCTAACTTAGCCCTCTATTTATAGGAAAATGTTAGCACGCCGAAGCAGACTTAACCTGCAACCTGATGGCTTTACCTGCTACTATTCAAGCCTACCACATTTGAATAAAAATCTCAGCATATTTCTTCACCAACCAAGAGTGGGGCCCACCAATTCTAGAATTTTCCACCAAAATGATAAACTCCAAAAATTTAGCAATTTCTGAACCAGTCATCTCGTAAAATTCATAATAAATCATACGTTCATTTTTAACGGTTCAAAATTTGTGGACATATACTCAACTTATATATGTATAACATATCCAAAAATTACCATAATCCAACGGTCGGATTAAAAATTATAACACTCGCAAAATATCTCAAAAATCCTAATTTGATTTTCAATACCTCCATTCCGACAAAAATACAGATAAAATACCTCAACATTAACTCCTTCATTTTTAACCACAAAAATATATCCCTCATTTATATCCACATAAAATAAATATTTCCTTATCATATGAATCAATAATTAATTATTCACAAATAATATTACAGAATCACATTTATGACAACCAGGCCGTTCCCAGGAAAGAGGGGGCTTTTCAATAAGAATTTCTCCTTACTGGCGCGCAATTAGGTGACCAAACCTCTCCTTAGACAGAACTTTCTAGACATTGTCAATAATGTTATCTAATAATATTATTCAAATAATATGAATTATTGATCTGATAATAGAAAATACTATGCAGTGACAATTATTGAACAACAATAATATAAAATTTCAACGTAGCAATTATTGAATCAATAAAATAAAATATTGAATAGTAATTACTGAGTAGTGCCTTCTTACGTAAGAATCAATAATTTCAAAAATATTGTGCAATACCGTGTGCTACTGTGCAATGATGTGTAATACTGTATTTTAACCACCAGGTATTCTAACAGTATTAACGATAACAACTACGCCGTTATTTGTAAAAACTCAAATTTGTCATTTTCTTCATCCGACAGTTATTCTGTTATGGGACCCACAAATGGCTGCGCCGTCGTACGAATATTTTTCGACAGAAAGAATATTCCACGACCAAACGAATATTCCCCGACAAAATAAATATTTTATAACCACTTGTTTATTTTGCAAAATTTACACATTTCACTCATAACCAAAGCATTATATCAAATTAACACCTTATTATTCACAATAATATTTAGAGAAAATTTGATTTTATTCATTAATAAATTGGGGTCTTACAACCTCCCCTCCTTATAAAATTTCGTCCTCGAAATTGACGTACCTGATAATTCAAAGAGTTGAGAATACCTTGCTTTCACTTTAGATTTCATCTTTCCTGTCATCATAATTTCTTCATTGCTCATCTCCTGTATTTCAGATATCATTCTAGAATACAACTTCAAAACAAGGGTTAATTTAACAAATTAACATATCACATAATATCCCGATATTATGACTGACCAACAAATAAGCTTAGGTAGGACACACTAGCGAAGGATTTACACATCTCTCCCCTCCTAGTTATATTTCCTGATCTCCGCCAGAGACCATATCCCTAAGCTCTGATACCAAAATGTAACTCTGGACACCAACTTGTGTCAGCACCTTACATTGATACTTATCAGTTTGCCACCGCAGAACGGCGTCCCCTACGGAGAGTCTGGCTTAGGTGCATCCCCCATCAACAGGAAGTCACCAGCGAGAGGCTCGGGGCTCTTTACTTATAGCTCTGATACCAAAATGTAACGACCCCAAAACAGGTCCATTCCATCCAACCTATTCTGAGTCGCCAAATACATGGTACAGAAAATAACTACAACTTTATTACAACAATTTTCGTGCAAAATACAACAACATATATGCTGTGAGTTTGGATACAAATATATACCAACTGTGACTCTTATCCCAACCTTGGATAGCACGTCACAATGACACCTTACATAAAGGTATAGTCAAAAACTGTTTTAGAAATTAGAATCTTTGGGAAGTGCTCAAGGAAACCTTCGTACATGGGAGTCCATGCATCTAGGTTATGATAGATATCATATGGCCATAGAATTATCCTTGGTTGACCCAATAGACCCCAAAGAAAAACGAGAAGTTTACTATAATATTCTTCCCAATGGTGAGTCTTCTCTTGACATATCATTATCTCCACTGTCTTTAATCAAGAATTATACTTCAAACAAACACCAAGATTATATAGGTAGTGCTCGTAAATATACTCAGCAAGTGGATGAGCACAACCCTGTCTTATGATGACACGAGGTTGTATGTCATTAGACATCTTGTATGATAGTGACAAAATACCTTTCCAGTGTTGGGCTCGCCTCACCCTATTTGATTCACCAAATATAACTACTAAATGATGACCACCGTTCTATTCCCCTGTTACCCCCGCTCGATCCAGCTACACTCTTATTACCTGAAAGGAATTGTGAAATAGAAGGGTGAGCACAACTAGCCCAGTAAAGAATATCATGACTAAAGATAAATAAATTATCAATAGCCTTCAACAGTAATAAATCAGAGATTTAGAACATATAGTAGATGATAAAAAATTTCAACCATAATTGTAGCGGAACGAGCAAACCATTAGAAGAGTCAAATAGACCATAAAGTCTATTATCTTCTCCACATTAAAATTCCACGAATAATGTTTTATCCCTGTAACATTAATCAACAGTTTCTTTTCACAATTATATGAATAAGTCATAATCATAATCATACCAGTCAACAATTTAACTTTGCACTACTAGCCAAAGAGAACTCATAGTCATGATCATACCAATAATCTACCCATCTTTACACTCAAGTCAAAGAGAAATATCATCGTTAGGGTTATAAAAATGTTATATATGATAATAAAAATAATATGACCAACATATAGATTAAATCTTAAGAGTAATATTCATAAATCAACTATAATTTGGTCAGAAATAGAAACTAATTTTATCGTGAATAGTAACTCGTGAATAGTAACTCATGAATAGTAACTCGTGAATAGTAACTCGACATGAATAAGGTAGAAATTCCACAATAAAATCTATACCAATATTTCGGTATAATGATATTGAAAGAATAACATCATTATGAAGAATATAACATCCCTTAATATCCCTTAATATCCCTTATTATCCCTTACCTCAAAAGAGCAGTACTTCTGACTTGAATATCGGATATAACGCTAAACGAACTTGCGTCGTATAGCAACACTCAAGATATCTAAATACTCACAAAAATATGCTTGATAGTATAGAGAGAAAGAAAACTTATTTCTGGTGTCTTTTTCAATTCTAACTTAGCCCTCTATTTATAGAAAAATGTTAGCACGCCGAAGTAGACTTAACCTGCAACCTGATGTCTTTACCTGCTACTATTCAAGCCTACCACATTTGAAAAAAAATCTCAGCACATTTCTTCACCAACCAAGAGTGGGGCCCACCAATTCTAGAATTTTCCACCAAAATGATAAACTCCGAAAATTCAGTAATTTCTGAACCAGTCATCTCGTAAAATTCATAATAAATCATATGTTCTTTTTTAACGGTTCAAAATTTGTGGACATATACTCAACTTATATATGTATAACATATCCAAAAATTTTCACGATCCAACGGTCGGATTAAAAATTATAACCCTCACAAAATATCTCAAAAACCCTAATTTGATTTTCAATACCTCCGTTCCGACAAAAATACAGATAAAATACCCTAACATTAGCTCCTTCATTTTTAACCACAAAAATATATCCCTCATTTATATCCACATAAAATAAATATTTCCTTATCATATGAATCAATAATTAATTATTCACAAATAATATTATAGAATCACATTTATGACAACCAGGCCGTTCCCAGGTAAGAGAGGGCTTTCCAATAAGAATTTCTCCTTACTGGGGCGCAATTAGGTGACCAAACCTCTCCTTAGACAGAACTTTCTAGACATTGTCAATAATGTTATCTAACAATATTATTCAAATAATATGAATTATTGATCTGATAATAGAAAATACTGTGTAGTGATAATTATTGAACAACAATAATATAAAATTTCAACGTAGCAATTATTGAATCAATAAAATAAAATATTGAATAGTAATTACTGAGTAGTGCCTTCTTACGTAAGAATCAATAATTTCAAAAATACAGTGCAATACCGTGTGCTACTGTGTAATGACGCGTATTACTGTATTTTAACCACCAGGTATTCCAACAGTATTAACGATAACAACTACGCCGTTATTTGTAAAAATTCAAATTTGTCATTTTCTTCATCCGACAGTTATTCTGTTATGGGGCCCACAAATGGCTGCGCCGTCGTACGAATATTTTCTGACAGAAAGAATATTCCACGACCAAACTAATATTTCCCGATAAATTGAATATTTTATAACCACTTGTTTATTTTGCAAAATTTACACATTTCACTCATAACCAAATGATTATATCAAATTAACACCTTATTATTCATAATAATATTTAGAGAAAATTTGATTTTATTCTTTAATAAGTTGGGGTCTGACAGTTATGGGAGGAAATACTTGTGCTGCCATACGTCTCTATCTTTGGGCATATTTCTGAAAAGACTCAGTAGTATGCTTTTTAACTTTGGTCACTTGATATATATCAGGTGCCATTTGTGACTGGAAACTATATTGATTTAGGAAAGCATGAGTCAGCTCCTCCAAACTGTAGATTTTGGAGTTGTCAAGTCGAGTGTACCATGCTCTGGCTTCTGCAGTTAGACTTTTATTGAATAGCTACATTCTCAGCTTCTCGTCCTCTGCGTAGGATCCGAGTCTCCAATATACACTTTTAGATGGGTATAGGGATCTCCTAACCCATTGTACTTTTCAAAATCTGGGACTTTGAATTTATCTGGATAACAAGCCATTGGGAATATGCAAAGATCTAAGTAGTTGACACTCCCATATATTCCAGTCCATTTGATTGACCGGATGGTTACTTCCATTTGCTGGACTTTCTTTCTAATGTCACCAATTTCTCGGTCTTCCCTAAGATTTATGATTTTAGGGGTTTTATTGGTTCCTTCACTGGTGTGAAGCTCAGGTATATGTATTTCCACCCTTTTATCAGTACCCTGCCTGCCTCCTTATGTAGAGAACTCTGGTTGAGTGGGTATCTATTGACCCTGAGTATTTTTTCTCTTTTCTTTTAGTAGGATAGCCAACTCTGCTATCTGATTTCTAAGTCCCTCGAACTCCTCTCGAGATACATGGGTAGATTGGGCACTTTCAGCCATGTCTGTGAATAGGCTTTCTACCTTTTTAGAATTTGATATGGTAGTAGGACCAATCTTGTCTACAAAAAGGGGTATGTAGTTTAGTCTTGATATACACTAGCAGAATGCATGTTGTGCAATGTGTCAGTTTTCAGGGGTTTTTAATGTTTTCTTGCAAAACAAAGGTTAGTTGTTTTGATGACATGATAGCATGACATGATTTGATACTTGACAGGTAATTTACATTTAATATTTGACAGGAATTAACATTTGACATTTATTGATAGAGGAAAGGAATAAAGAGTTTTCCCTTCGCATTTGGTTTATTAGAGGATGACCTATCTTAGGTTTACTCTCATGGGCTTTTCGACATGAAGGTTCCCAGATCATTGCAATCTACTAGATATGAAATTAATCCAATCTTTCAATTGGAGCGAATCTAAATGGCGCCTTTCCTGAGCCTCGCAGGATTATTCTTATAAGACCCCAACTTATTATTAAATGAAATTAAATTTCCTCTATTTATTATTTTGAAATAGTAAGGGTTGATTTGATTAATGTGGTTAGTTATGGGTAAAATGCGCAAATATTTTAAATAAGCAAGTGGTTATAAAATATTCATTTTTGTCGATGAATATTCATTTGGTCGTGGAATATTCTTACTGTCGGAGAATATTCGTACGACAGCGCAGCCTTATGTGGGCCCCATAACGAAAAGCAATTGGATGAAGAAAACGACAAGTATAAGTTGTTTATAAATAACGGCGTAGTTGTTACCGTTAATACTATTGGAATACCCGGTGGTTAAAACACAGTAGCACACAGTATTGCACCAATTACTAATTCTTACATAGGAAGACACTACTCAATAATTGTTATAGTAATTACTGCTCAATATTTTATTTTATTGATTCAATAATTGCTACGTTGATATTTTATATTATTGTTGTTTCAATAATTGTCACTACACTGTATTTTCCATTATCAGATCAATAATTCATAGTAATTGAATAATATTATTAGATAGCATTATTGACAATGTCTAGAAAGTTCCGTCTAAGGAGAGGTTTGGTCATCTAATTGCTTGCCAGTAAGGAGAAATCCTTATTGGAAAGCCCCCTCTTTCCTGGGAATGACCTGGTTGTCATAATTGTGATTCTGTAATATTATTTGTGAATAATTAATTATTGATTTATATGATAAGGAAATATTTATTTTATGTGGATATAATTGATGGATATATTTATTTTATGTGAAGGAATTAATGTTGAGGTGTTTTTGTCAGAATGGAGATATTAAAAATTAAATCACTGTTCTTGAGATATATTGCGTAAGTTATAATTTTTAATCTGACCGTTGGATCTTTGTAATTTTTGGATATGTTATACATATATAAGTTGAGTATATATGTCCACAAATTTTGAACCGTTAAAAATGAACGTATAATTTGTTATGAATTTTAAGATGTGACTGATTCAGAAATTAGGTTTATAAATGATTTTGTTGGAAAATTCTAGAATGGAGTGGGCCCCACTTGTGGTTGGTGAAGAAATGTGCTGCATTTTATTTCAAATGTGGTGGGTGGTAATAGTAGCAGGTAAAGCCATCAGGTAGCAGGTCAAGTCTGCTTCGGCGTGCTAATATTTTCCTATAAATAGAGGGCTAAGTTAGAATTCAAAATCACACCAGAAACATAAACTTTCTCCCTTTCTCTCTCTATATTATCGAGCGTATTTGTGAGTATTTAGATACTTTGTGAGTTTTTATATATTAATGCAAGTTTTCTTCAGCTTTATACTGATATTCCGAACAGAAGTACTGTTATCTTGAGGTAAGGGATGTTATTTTCTTCTTAAATGATATTATTTTCTTCAATATCATTATGCCAAAATAACGGTTTGAGCTTTTTATCAAATTTGGAACTTTTTATGTCGGGGTTACTATTCACGTATACGACACTATTCACGTATACGGCACTATTCACGAATACGGCACTATTCACCGAAAAATAAAAAATTTTCTTTTTATCCAAGATGTCTATTATGGTTATTATCTTTGATTGTATCCATGTTTTGATCTTTATTTTTGAATTATGCTTCACAATTGGTTATTATGAAGTATTATTGATCTTGGATAAACTGTTATACGAATCCCTACTATTTGTCCTTCTGTCTCACTAGATTCGTTTTTTTAAAAATATTTTTCATCATACTCAGTCTTAAATGATGATGTTACTAAATATCTTTGGCCTGTAGTGCAAAGATGAATTATTATCTGATGAATATCTTTGGCCCGTAGTGCAAAGATGAACAGGTGTTGAGATGAACATGACCGACTGATGATACAAATGAATATCTTTGGCTTGTAGTGTAAAGATGAATATTTAATTAAAGATGTATATTGATTGATGTTACATGGATAAAATATTGATGATGGACTTTTAAATCTTAGAAGATAGCATAACTCATTCTCTACTTGACTCTTCTAATGGTTTGCTATTTTCGCTGCAGTTGTTGATCTAAAACTTATTGTCTATTATATTTTATCAGATTTTTCCCTGTTGAAGACTAATGATAAGTTGTTGTATATTATCTTAGTCATAATATTCTTTATTGGGCTAGTTGAGCTCACCCTTTTCCTTTTTGTTCTATTTTTCTCAGGAGGCGAGAATATAGCGGGAACTAGTCGGGGTGTGGAGTGATGTTTCTAGTCAGTTGTGTTAGCAGTCCTCAATATTTTATAAAATAGTGTTTCAATAATTGTAATGAAGACTTATTTGAGTGTGGATATTGTCTAGAAGATAATATTTGTATTTAAACTCACACTATTGTGTTGTCGTATTTTGCGCGACAAGTGTTTTAATGAAGTTGTATTTACTTATGTATCATGTATTTGGCTACTCAGAATGGGTGATGTATACCTATTTTGGGGGCGTCATAGTTGGTATCAGAGCCTAGGGATATGGTCTCTGGCAGAGATCAGGGAATAGAACTAGGAGGGGAGAGACGAGTAAATCCTTCGCTAGTGTGTCCTACCTAAGCTTATTTGTTGGTTGGTCATAATATAGGGATATTATGTTATATGTTAATTTATTTAATTAACCCTTGTTTTATGGCAGTATTTAGGAATGGCTGCTGAGAACGTTAACAATGGAGTGTATGAGACTGTGGAAACACCTTTAGTTACCAATCAGGAGAATGTGCAACAGGCTGGCAATATTCCTCCTGTAAACAACGTTACCGAGCAAATGATGAATGATAGAATGTTTAGGAGCTTTTTGTCGTTCATGCAAAATCAGACGAGGGAGACTCGTGTGCAGAATATGGGTGAAAATGATAACAACGCGCGGTTTGTCATAACCAAGCAGTTCAAAGAGTTGGGACCACCAGAATTCTGGGGAAAGCCGGATCCGATTAAGGTGGAAACGTGGGTCAAGCAAATTACCAAGATATTTGATGTCTTGGGATGCACAGAGGAACAGAAGGTTCCATTCGCCACTTTTATGTTCCGTAATGAGGCAGATTACTGGTGGGAATCTGTGAAACGTACCCATCCAACTGCACTCAGTATGTCTGAGGAAACGTTTCAGAAACTGTTTAATGACAAGTACTTTCCTGAAAGTATTCATCATATGAAGGAGGTAGAGTTTATTAGACTGGAACAAAATAACATGACGGTGTCCTAGTACGAGGCGAAGTTTGCGGAGTTATCCAGGTTTGTACCTCATTTGGTGGACAACGAGGAACGTATAACGAGGATGTTTTTGAGAGGTCTAAAACCCGAGATTCGGCAATATCTTATCTCTCATAAATTTTCTTTATATTCAGATGTTGTAAACATGGCTCAATTATTAGAGCGAGATAATGAGTATGTTCAACCGAGGGACAACAACCAGGGTCAGACCGGTGATAGCAGTCATCGGAGCAATGATAACGAGCGGGGAGGAAGGAATACAGACAAAAGCGGTAATCACTCTGGTGGTAATCGTGGCCGTGAAAATAAAAGAAGCGAGTCGGGAGGAGAATTCAAGAAGAGAAGGTATAACAATGATAACGTGAAGACGTCAGCACAAACATCAACTGTTTCTAGGGGAGGAGAACGACCACCAGTCGTATGTTACAAATGCGGGAAAGAAGGACATATCAGCCCAAACTGCCCACAACAATCCAAGGTATGTTATAACTGTGGAAAGGAGGGTCGTATAGCTCGAGATTGTTCTATAGCAAAACCAAGTTCAGCGGGGATGCTGACTCTAAAAGTTATCCCGGATAAGTCAAAATCAGCGGTTCTTGAAAGAGCGTTTGTCGTGACTGGCCAAAACGTGAGAAACCCGAACGAGGTGATCACGGGTAAGCTAATCTTGAATTCTTGCGAAGTTTATTTTTACTAGATACCGGTTCTACCCATTCTTTTATCACTCCTACTTGTGCTCAACGTTTAAACTTGACTCCGGAGAAATTAGACTTTGACCTATCTATGGAGACTCCGTTAGGAGAAACTTTCATTACATCTACAGTTTATAAATCTTGCTTAATCCAAGTTGGCACAATCACATTACCTGTTGACCATGTCTCATTAAAGATACTTGCTTTTGATATGATTTTAGGAATTTATTGGTTAACTACTCATCATGCCAAAATTGATTGTTTTCGTAAGGTTGTTAGTTTTCATATTCCTAACCAACCTGTTATGCTAATTCAAGCAACCAAACCTCTAAAATCAATCGCTATCATATCAAGCCATAAAGCCATTCGTTTATTGAAAAATGGATGTTAAGCTTTCTTAGCCCATGTTATGGACTTGAACAAAAATACGTCAGATTTGAATAATATAGTGAATTTCCTGACGTATTTCCTGAAGAACTTCCTGGTCTACCCCCAGAACGTGAAGTTGAATTCTTTATTGACCTTAAACCCGGTACAAAGCCCATTTCTAAAACCTCATATCGAATGCCTCCTGTTGAACTTCAGGAGTTAAAAGTCTAATTACAGGAGTTGTTAGACATCGGTTTCATTCGTCCTAGTACGTCTCCTTGGGGTGCTCCTGTTTTATTCGTAAAGAAGAAAGACGGGAGTATGTGACTTTGTATTGACTATCTAGAATTGAATCATGTCACCATCAAGAATAGGTATCCGCTACCTCGTATTGATGACCTGTTCGACCAATTGTAAGGAGCACAATTCTTTTCAAAGATCGATCTTCATTCTGGATATCATCAGCTGAAGATTAAAACTGAGGATATTCCAAAGACTGCATTCAGAACTCGGTACGAGCATTATGAATTCTTAGTCATGTCTTTTGGATTGACTAATGCTCCTACTGCTTTTATGGATATGATGAACCGTGTGTTCAAAGAATATTTAGATCAGTTTGTTGTTGTCTTTATTGATGACATCCTTATCTATTCCAAGAGCCGTGATGATCATGAGCGCCATTTGAAGCTGGTACTGCAAAGGCTTCGTGAAAATAAGCTATATATCAAACTGAAGAGATGCAAGTTCTGGCTTGAGGAAGTAGCATTCCTTGGGCACGTGGTGTCAAAACATGGAGTATCTGTCGACCAGGAAAAGATTGAAGCCATACAAAGTTGGGAGCAACTGAAGTTGGTGACCGAAGTACGTAGCTTTCTGGGCTTAACTTGTTATTATCGGAGATTTGTGGAAGGATTTTCTCGAATCACTACTCCGTTAACTCAATTGACTCGGAAGGATACAAAATTCGTATGGAGCGAAGAATGCGAGAAGAGTTTCCAAGAGCTCAAGAGGAGACTCATTTCGGCACCTGTTCTGACAATACCATCTGGTTCAGATGGATTTGTTATCTACAGCGATGATTCAGGCAAAGGGTTAGGATGTGTTCTCATGCAACATAGGAAAGTTATAGCCTATGCCTCGCGGCAACTCAAAGAATATGAGAGGAATTATCCTACTCATGATTTGGAATTGGCAGCAGTCGTTTTCGCGTTGAAGATTTGGAGACACTACCTGTATTGGGAGAAAGTGAAGATCTATATGGGTCATAAAAGCCTCAAATATTTCTTCACCCAATAGGAACTCAATATGCGGCAACGACGTTGGCTCGAGCTATTGAAAGATTACGACCATACCATCCAATATCATCCTGGAAAAGCAAATGTGGTAGCTGACGCATTGAGTAGAAGATCATACGCAGGTACGAGTGCGATATTGTCAACACAAAGGCCCATTTTGTATGACTTACAAAGGATGAAGATAGAGGTAAAGGCTCCAAGTACCCACATGATGATATCAAATATACGAGTAGAACCGACTTTAATCGATAAAGTTAAAGCTGCTCAAGCTACGAACATGGAGCTGATGCGTATGAAGAAGAAAGTGCAAGAAGGTGCTATTCTAGAAGCAAGAATCGATGAAGAAGGAATACTTCGAGTCAACTCCAGACTTTACGTTCCTAACGATTCTGACTTGAAGCATAGAATCATGATGGAGGCACACAACACACCATTTACAGTCCATCTTGGAAGTACCAAAATGTATCATGATCTTCGACATACATTTTGGTGGAGCAATATGAAGAGAGAGAATGCGGAGTTTATCTCAAGGTATTTAACTTGTCAACGAGTAAAAGTGGAGCATTAAGTGCCAAAGGGTCCATTGCAACCACTTGAGATTCTGAAATGGAAGTGGGAACACATTACCATGGATTTCGTTACAGGTCTTCCCAAAGTTTCTGAAGGCATAGATGCGATTTGGGTTATTGTTGATAGATTAACCAAGTTTGCTCATTTATTGCCTATACGGGAGACTTATTCCCTTGAACGTCTTGCTCGTATATACGTGAATGAGACTGTGAGATTGCATGGCATGCCAGTATCTATAGTTTTGGATCATGACCCAAGATTCACTTCACGATTTTGGGTTAGCTTGCAGAAAGCTATGGGCACGGATTTACGATTCAGTTCAGCATACCATCCTCAAACGAACGGGCAATCATAGAGGACTATTCAAACTCTTGAAGATCTATTAAGACTCTGTGTTCTAGATTTCAAAAGAAGTTGAGATAAGTACTTGCCACTGGTGGAATTCTCCTACAACAACAGTTATCAGGCAAGTATAGGTATGGCTCCATTTAAAGCCTTGTACGGACGAAAGTGTCATTCTCCAGTATGCTGGGATGAGGTGGGTGAATCAACATTGTTGGGACCAGAATTAGTATGCATAACTACAGAGAAGATCCAAGCGATTCGACAACGTATACAAATGGCACATGATCGACAAAAGAGTTATGCGAATCTTCATCGAAAGGATGTAGAATTTAGTATTGGGGATCATGTATTGTTACGTGTTGCACCATGGAAAGGAGTTACAAGATTTGGAAAGAGAGAAAAGCTCAATTCACGATTTGTTGGTCCATTTGAAATTCTTAACCGAATAGAAAATGTAATAACCCAATATTTTCAATATAAAATAAATAAGAAATTTTGTATATAATTTTTTTTTTATCTTAATGAAGAGAATAAGTGTCAAGTAATGTGATAAATAAAAATTTATTTATTTCATGAATAATTTCAAATAATTTTATTTTAGAATTTTTGACCATTATAAAATATATTCTTATAATAATTAATTTTATAGTAGAAATGTATTTATTAATTATTTTCCATAAAAATATGATTTTTGTATTATTTAAATAATATATGAAATGATTATTGGAATTATTATAATTATTATTTTATTATATGAATTTGTTCAGAATAATTAAGTTAATGATTTTAACTTAATTATTGATGTTATATATAAAGGATAAATCAGATATGAAATCCAAACCCTAAATTTAGGTATTGATCAAGGGATGAGAATAATAATATAATATTAATTATATTTTGATTTTTCAGTGCTATAAATATGTACTGTAAATGTGTAGACTGATAATGGTTGGCCAAATATGGTAAATTATGTCATGACCCTCATATCGTGTTATTAAACCCTAATTGTCGAACTCAGTTATGAGTTCGAGAATGTGTAGTAATTGTGTTATATGAATTTTATTGCGTATTATATAATTTCTGTATTTAAGAGAAACCCTAATTATTATTTGAAAGCCCTAATTTGTTAAAATAAGAAACCCTAATTATTAATTTGGGAACCCTAATAATATTAAGGAACCCTAATTTTAAAAACCCTAATTTTCTATTAAAAATCCTAATTTCTATTAAAAACCCTAATTTTAAATTAGTGTGTTTAATTAAAATTTTATTATACTTTAATTTTTAATTGTCCACACCCTAGTAATTATTTGGGAAACTTTAAGATGTAAAATCTAGTGATTAAATCCTAGATTCAAGCACCTTGGACAAGAATACCCTTAAAATTAAGTAAAATTACTAAAATACCCTTTTGTCCCATTACTTGAATTATTGCTAGCAAATCTTATCCAAGATATGGCTAGCCACCCTACCCTAGACCTGCCTAACATCACATGATCAGCCATCACATACATGCCATACATGATTTATAGATTTAAGAGGGAGAAAATGTTCATTTTTGGCCTAAATTGTTCACAAACACTTAGCCATACTCTCTCAAGACCAAACCTCTGAAATTCCCTTGCTAGATCAGTCCCCAATCAAGCCACACGAACACCAACATCAAATCAGAAACATAGAAGTCAGAATTTGATCCTAAGGAGGTAAAGCCTAATTTAGAAATCTGACTTTTGATCTTGTGTTAGCTGTTATGATTTATTGTTAAAACATGTTATTTGTAGTCCATAGAGTTGATCTGGGTTGGTATTTGTTAGACCCATAACATCAAAGTGCTCAAAATTAAGTTTTTCAAAAATCTGGAAATTATAAAAATCAGGGTCTGACAGTGAATGTCAGTCCCCATAGATTTTGATCTGTTATGTGTTTTTGTGTTTTTAAAGTCTGTACTTGTAGTCTGTTAGGAGATCTTTAATATGAAACTTGAATCAAGGTCATACCATGTACAGATTGAAAGTTATGGCTGGTCAAACATCGTTAACCGACCATGACTTTCAGTTTCTGGAAAACCCAAATCGTGCCCAGAAGGCTCTGACAAGATTTTTATGGGCTCGGATCTGGAAGTGTTTTGATGTTTTGTTATGGTTATGGAATCTAAGTTGTATTTTAGTATATGTACTACATTATTATGCCTTAAAATCTCTTAATAATCAAGCAGAGTGAATATAGTGTCTGGTCAAAGTAGGTAAAACGATCACGTTTTCTGTTTCTGGGTAACCCAGAAAAACAGATGAACGTTATCTATGACAGACTTTGACCGGACGAGATCTTCTTGTTGTGTTGTTGTTTTAGTGATGGTTTATGATAGACGTGTAGTATTACATATGGTCTACAACCTGGAACTCTTAGATCACAAAAACATCACACGAACAACATGTAGTGGATGTTCTAAAGTGGTCACTAGAGACTGTTCTTCATTTCTGGGTAACCCAGAAATGAAGAACATCTCTGACAGCCCTTTTAATTTCTTAGATCTTGCAGTTTAATGATGTTTAGACTTGAACCTAACTTGATTAATGGACCTTGATAGATAATCTACCCAGCCCGGCGTCTATCATCAACAGATTTCATGTTAGAAGGTCAACAAAAGCGTTGACCGGCCATGACTGACAATTCTGGGCAACCCAGAATTGCTCTGACAGTTACTTTGTGATTTTATATCTTGCTATGATGTTGTTGTTTGACCCAGTTTATTGTTGGTTCTTGTAGTACTACATTAGTACTATAAGATCAAAGCTCTAGAACACCCAGAAACATAATAGGCACCGAATTACGCTTGGTCAAAGTAGCTCACTCGAACACTGAGTATGAATACCTGGGTTTCTCAAGAACACCTAAGGCGACAGATTCTATCGCCAAAGGGCTTTAGCGACAGACATAATAAAATTAATTAATTTAATTTCTAAAAATCCTTTAAAAATAGGAAATAAATTCCGAAAATTAAAAAATAGTTTTAAACATTATTTTAAGTTTTAAAAATTAACTTTTGATAATTTGGCATATTTTTCATAAATATTAATATTTATTTAGAAATTATTGGGATTTAAATTACTTAATAAATGCATTAAATAAATTAATTAAAAATGACTTTTATTGTCTTAAAAATCATTTTAAGTAAATAATAAGGTATTTAATAATATTTTAAGTTATACAACATAACTTTTAATATTTTAAGATAAGTTTCATTAATTTTTAAATATTAATGATATTAGATTTATTTAGTAATTATATTAAATAAATTAATTAAAAATGATTTTAATATTATAAAAATTATTTTAAATGAAAATAAATAGTTTAAAAATATTTTAAGTTATAAAATATAACTTTCGATATTAAAAGGTAAATTTCATTAATAATTAAATATTAATGATATTAAGTTTATTTTATAATTATATTAAATAAATAGTTTAAAAATGGTTTTGTTGAATTAAAAATCATTTAAAAAGGAAATAAATGAATTAAAAATATTTTAAGTTATAATCAATGACTTTTAATATTTTGATAAATAATAAATTAATATTTTAATATTAATGGTAATTATTTAAAAATAATTTTAAATATTTTAAAAATCATTTAAGGGTAATATTAATACTTTAAAAATATTTTGAGTTATTATAAATAACTTTAATATTTGACAATGGTGTCATTAATAGTTTAATATTAATTAAATATTAATGATAATAGAATTAATGAATATTTAAATCATTTAATAATAATTCTGATGTTTGAAAATTCATGATAAATTATAATAAATGTTTAAAAATTATTATAAGTCATTTTAAAAATAATATGACTGATATTTTCAGTTATTGAACTACAGGATAGAGTTTTAGACTCGATAATTACCCGATAAAGCCGTCGGTACACCGAAATATTTCAGAAATTGATCTGAACTTAGATAATTTGGCTTGATAAGTGTTTATTTATGAGTCAATGATTGTTAAACATATGTGACAATGTGATTAGATAATGTGCTGACTGCAATAAGCAGTGCTATGTGTTACGATATATTATTCTAATCGAACGAATGATATTATTACTGATAGATCGATGTATAAAAGATTAATCTAAGTTGCGTTATTGTAAGCAGCAGCTCATGCAAGTATCTGAACTATCCTTTACATTGTGCAAGTATCATACCTTTACATTTCCTTTATGCAATGGGCATGAGTAAGAATGTTTAAGAATTATATTATTACTGTACAGATTATTAACCCTATACTATATACACTCATTGCTTATCAACATGTTAGTATATGGTAATTCAGATATATATTCTATTCGTTAATTTCTATAAATGGTTATACAAGTGTCCCCACTTGGATAATCATTGTATTTAATCACATGTTGATACACCTTTGCCAATTACCCGTATATACATATATTGAATTATAGATTATTGTTGAACAAGACAAAACCTTTGATTTGGAACCAAGACAAGTATGAACATCCCGGAAATAGGAAAACTTTTTATGCACCCAAGGTGGGCAGAGTGAACGATACTATCGTTCTCGCATGTAGTATTGATCAATACAGGGCATAATGGGCTGATCACCCCCGTGCCCGTAAGTTATGACGGTTTGTAGATGAATTTCTACTAAACCTATTTAAAAATTGAAAACAATGTTCATAGTATGTCACCTAAACCCCAATTATAGTCATTACGTAGTTTCAAAATTTGATAGAGAGTTGTTATGTTATTATTATCGATTCAGATTACTTCACAACTGTTGACTTGTTGTAGAAGAGTAGTACAAAGAAAACATTTAACCCTTTCAGCTAATATTTATAATTATTATTACTCGCTGGGCACTCAAATGCTCACTCTTGCTTAAATTAAATGTTTTCAGTTAAGTATGATCAACCAGAAGGCTCAAGGAAGAACAAGGGGAAAGGAAAGCTGTTCGAATGAGATTTCTAATATGTTGTGTAATAATTATAGTTTATTAAGACAATGTTACTTATTATCTATGATCTAATGAATGTTTAAAGGTCTCGTACCTGGGAGTAAACTTTGATGCATATGTAAATTAAGTTTGAATTTTATATTATTGTTATTATTATCAGTATTATTCAGCTTATAAAAATGGTATCGTGAAGCACCGAGTTTTGGTTTTAAGTACCCGAATTTGGGGGCGTCATAGGAAATGTGGCATATCGACTCGCATTACCTCCAAGCATGTCTCGTGTTTATAATGTCTTTCACGTATCTGTGCTTCGTAAATATGTAAAAGACCCAAATCACATAATTGAGTTAGAACCAAACGAGATAGCCGAAGATTTAACGTACGAGAAGGTACCTGTTAAGATCTTGGATAGGAAAGAGCATTTCTGCGCACCAAGGTTATACCACAAGTTAAGATTTTATGGAGAAACCATGCTATTGAAGAAATGACATGGGAGTTAGAATCAGAAATGAAAGCGAGGTATCCCCACCTTTTCGAAACTCCAGGTACGCACGTCAATTTCGAGGACGAAATTTTATAAGGAGGGGGAGATTGTAAGACCCCAACTTATTATTACATAAAATTAAATTTCCTCTATTTATTATTTTGAAATAGTAAGGGTTGATTTGATTAATGTGGTTAGTTATGGGTAAAATGCGCAAATATTTTAAATAAGTAAGTGGTTATAAAATATTCATTTTTGTCAATGAATATTCGTTTGGTCGTGGAATATTCTTGCTGTCGGGGAATATTCGTACGACGGCGCAGCCTTATGTGGGCCCCATAACGGAAAGCGATTGAATGAAGAAAACGATAAGTATAAGTTGTTTATAAACAACGGCATAGTTGTTACCGTTAATACTGTTAGAATACCCGGTGGTTAAAACACAGTAGCACACGGTATTACACCAATTATTAATTCTTATGTAAGAAGGCACTACTCAATAATTGTTACAGTAATTACTGTTCAATATTTTATGGCGTAGTTGTTACCGTTAATACTGTTGGAATACCCGGTGGTTAAAATACAGTAGCACACGGTATTACACCAATTATTAATTCTTACGTAAGAAGGCACTACTCAATAATTGTTACAGTAATTACTGTTCAATATTTTATTTTATTGATTTAATAATTCCTACGTTGATATGTTATATTATTGTTGTTTCAATAATTGTCACTACACTATATTTTCTATTATCAGATCGATAATTCATATTAATTGAATAATATTATTAGATAGCATTATTGGCAATGTCTAGAAAGTTCTGTCTAAGGAGATGTTTGGTCATCTATTTACGCGCTAGTAAGGAGAAATCCTTATTGGAAAGCCCCCTCTTTCTTGGGTCGCCAGATACATGGTACATAAATCAAATACAAACTTAATTATACAACTGTCGGGTAATATACGACAAAACATAGCTGAGAGTTTAAACAAGAATATTGCCTTCTTAGACAATATCCACTCTCAATGGAGTTCTTATTACAATTATTATTACACTATTTCACAGAATAGTGAGGACTACTAAAACAACCATCTGGACCGTCAATCCGTTCCCTGACTCGTCCCAGCAATATTCTCATTTCCTGAAGAGAACAGTGAAAGAAAGGGTGAGCTCAACTAGCCCAGTAAGAAATATTATGACTAAGATAATGCAGAATAAATTATCCTTAGCCTTCAATAGTATAACAACTGATAGAATATAATAGACAACAATTTTAAGATCAACAACTGCAGCGGAATAAGCAATCCATTAGAAGAGTCAATTAGAGCATAAAATCTACTATCTTCAATGATTTAAAAAGATTTTCATCAACTTTATCGCTGAGACTCAGCTTAATAAATAAAATCGAATCATCACTGCACCTCGGCCAAGGATATTCATGTAATCATCAATGGTCATGATTATACCGAATAATCTCTGGTCATAATCATATCAATAACTGTCCATCAATGAACTATAGGCCAATGAGGACTTTCACCACATCATTCGTCACATTACGATCATGATTATACCGAATAATCCCTGGTCATAATCATACCAAGTCCATCTCTGCACGTAAGCCAAAGATGACTTTCATCACAATATAAACATGAGGATGATGACAATGACATAATAATTCAATAAAACAAGTTCAAGGATAACTTTTAAAGATTTATAATTTAATTTATCCAGAAATCAATAACGTCCAAATTATCAACATGATAATACTTCAAGAATAGTACCCCGTGAATAGTACCCCGACATGAAAAGTACTCTAAATATCCAAGTGAATAATATTTGGGTGAACAGTAATTTGGGTGAATAGTAACCCATGAATAGTAACTCGTGAATAGTACTCCGATATGAAAGGTGCCCCGAATACCCGAGTGAATGATAGTAGAGTGAATAGTAACCAGGTAAATAGTAACCCATGAATAGTAACTCGTAAAAAGAAAAATACCAAAGAAAATGATATTTCATGATGAGTACAAAAGAAATGATATCTCATACGAGTATAATAGAATATACGAAACTACAAATAGATTTTCATCCGCCATGCGGTAATCCACGTACACAAATCATTTCCAACAGAATAATAAAGAATGGAATAACAAAAGAATTCACCAGGCATGCGAAAGACTGCACAAACAGGTTATTCCCAACAGAAATAATAAAAAATGGAATAACAGAAGAATTCACCAGGCATGCGATAGACCGCACAAACAGGTTATTCCAATAGAATAATAAATAACGAAACTAGGTCATGCGTAATCCGCACAGACAGAATATTCTAACAGAATAATAAAGAATGGAACCAGGTCATACGTAATCCGCACAGACAGGATATTCAAACAGAATAATAAAGAATAGAACCAGGTTATGCGTAATCCATATAGACAGGTTATTCCAACAGAATAATAAAGAATGGAATAACAACAGAATTCACCAGGCATGCGATAGACCGCACAGACAGGTTATTCTAACAAAATAATAAAGAATGGAATAACAGAAGAATTTTACCATGTATGCGGTACTTCGCATAGATAGGTTATTCCAACATAATAATAAAGAATAGAATAACAGAAGCTCTCTTCATAAATATGAAAGAAATAATACCCCTTACCTTAGAAGAAACTGGATACTGGAATAGTGAGGTAGCAGACTTCTCTTCTTCTTTCTCTCTATAATTTCTCTATAATAATTGCTCTATAGCTTTAGTGAATTGGTGAGAAATAAAGGAAGAATGAGCTTCCATTTATAGAAAAATATAGTTTCGATAATTGCACGTTTTGGGGCTCAAAATATTATAGTATAATACCTTCCTCTTTTTCTTCATTTTTAATTTAGTCATGCAAGTATTATTAAACTTGCACCACCTCCCCTAATAGTAAATTATGTGAATTAATAGTTCATTCATGTGACTCAATAGTATAATCATGTGAAAAAACTAATTACAGTATAGTACCTCCATCTATACCTCTATTTTAACTTAGTCATGCAAGTATTATCAATCTTGCACCAACTCCCCTAATAGTACAAGAATGTGAATCAATAGTATACACATGTGAACAAATAGTTATAAGCATATGAAATAATAGCAATTAATTGCTCATTTATTCGGTTAATTACCCGATTGGTCAATATAACCTCCAGACATTAATTATTATCGAAATAAATGTCGATTTTCACTAACACTAATAATTCCCACACAATGGAACTATCAATTTCATCTTTAATCAACACGAACTTATTCATCATTAATATTATAACTCACAATATTTAACAACCAGTTCGTTCCCAGGAAATAGGAGGCTTTCCGATAAGGATTTCTCCCTATTGGCGCGCAATTAGATTATCTAACCTCTCCTTGACAGAACTTCTAGACTTTGTCAATATTGCAAATAATAATATGAATAACTTTGTCGTCTCAATTATTGATTTAATAATATAACATATTATGTAGATGATACTGTGACAATAATTGAATCAATAATATGAGAGATATGATGCAGCAATTATTGTAGTAATAATTAAGTATAACTGAGTGACTTATCACGTAAGCATCAACAATCAATATCGTGTGCTACTATGCAACCACGGGTATTACTATACTTTTACTACCGAGTAGTTCAACAGTTTTAACGGTAACACTTTCGCCGTTATTTTTATAAAATGATAATTTTGTCGTTTTCTCACTACGACAATACTTCCGTTGTGGGGTCCACCAATGATTGTGCCGTCGTACGAATATTTTCTGTTAAAACGAATATTCCCCGACCAATCGAATATTATATAACAACTTGCATACTTTGCAAAATTTATAAATATTACCTACAACTATAACACTATCTCAAATCCACACCATAATATTAAAAAAATATTTCGAGAAAATTAAATCATTATTCATAAAATTTGGGGTCCTGCAATAATATCCATGTATCAAAAATAATTTGAACAGAAATAAAATTAATTTTTTGGGTGAATAGTACCCCGGCATGAAAAGATTAAAATTTAACAAGAATGTCCAAAAAAATATTCTCGTGAAAAGATACTCGATGAAGCGCAAATTTCAAGGATATTCTACTAATTTCAAGGAATATAGAAGCAATACTTTAACAAAATGAGTGTAGAATTCAGAATCTGAAACGAAATAATATTACTTACATACTACAGCGTATGGAAGAAAGTATTATTTCTTATGAATATTGAACAAAATTAATATCCCTTACCTTAAAAAAAGAGTATTCCGTCTAGTATAGCGGGGATATTCTTGAAGAAAACTTATACTATTTTTTACGCTCAAAGCTTCCTTAAACTCAAAAGAAATACACTCAATATTATAGAGGAAGAATTCTCTGATTCTGGTGTGATTTTTAATTCTAAACTAAGCATCCAATTTATAAGTGAATGGCATGGCACTATTTGACTTTAGAAATTCACGGGTGAACAGTGTAGGAATCACAGGCGCTCAACCGGCGAAAAACTTTTAATTTTTTTGATTTTACTATAATGCACTATGCAGTACTATGCACACACTATGCAGTACTATACAAATAAAATATAATATATTCTATTTTATATAAAAAAAATTTATAATATATATATATATATATATATATATATATATATTGAATATCTTTCTACCGATTATTTTAAAAAATGAGTAGGTGAGAGTCCATATAATAAGCAAAACTTACAATAAATACTTCAATAAAAACCTCTCTATTTATCTCAATTCGCTTGGCTTCTCAAAACACATTCATCATTAATATTATAACTCACATTATTAACAACCAGATCATTCCCAGGAAAGAGGGGGCTTTCCTATAAGAATTTCTCTTTATTGGCGCGTAATTAGGTTACCAAACCCCTTTCCTCAACAGAACTTTCTAGACATCGTCAATAATACAAATAATAATATGAATAACTTTGTTATCTCAATTATTTATTTAATAATATAAATTATTATGACAATAATTGAATCAATAACGTGAGATACTATGCAACAATTACTGTGATAATAATTGAATAAAACTGAGTGACTTCTCACATAAGCATCAATAATCAAAGATATTGTACAATACTGTGTGCTACTATGCAACCACATGTATTACTGTACTTTTACCACTGGGTATTTCAACAATTAACAATAAAACTTTTGCCATTATTTTCATAAAAAGTTATTTCTTTCATTTTTTAACTCCGACAGTAATTCCGTTGTGGGGTCCACCAATGATTTTGCCGTCGTACGAATATTCCCTGATAAAACGAATATTCCCGACCAAAGGAATAATTTATAACAACTTGCTTATTTTGTAAAATTTGTAAATATTACCCACAACTATAACATTATAACAAATTCACAATTTAATATTCAAAAACGATATTTAGAGAAAAATTCATTTATATTCATAAAAGTTGGGATCTTACAACCTTCTCTTCTTATTAAATTTCATCCTTGAAATATGTGTACGTACCTGGTATACCGAAGAGGTGAGGATACCTTGATTTTATATCAGATTCTATCTCTCAGGTCATTTCCTTAACATCGTGGTTTCTCTACAAAACTTTAGCTTGAGGTATATCCTTTTAGCATAGAATATGTTCCTTCTTATCCAAGATTTTAATAAGTACCTCCTCATATGTTAAATCTTCCGCTATCTTGTCTGGTTCTAATTCAATAATGTGGTTCGAGTCTTGCACATATTTATGTAACATAGATATGTGAAAAACATTATTAACACAAAACATACTTGGCGGTAAGGCGAGTCTATAAGCCACAGTTCCTACTCGATCGAGGATTTCAAATGGGCCAATGAATCGAGGATTGAGCTTTTCTCTCTTTCCAAATCTCATAACTCCTTTCCATGGAGCAACATGTAACAACACATGTTCTCCAACATTGAATTCCACGTCCCTTCGATGAAGATCCGTATAACTCTTTTGTCGATCTTGTGAGATTTTTATACGTTGCCGGATCACTAGAATCTTTTTCGTAGTCATACGTACCAATTCTAGTCCCAACAACATTGCTTAACCCACCTCGTCCAAGCATACTAGAGAACGACATTTGCGTCCAGACAACACCTCGAATAGAGCAATGTCGATACTTGCTTGATAACTGTTGTTGTAGGAGAATTCCACTAATGGCAAGAATTTGTCCTAACTTTCTTTGAAGTCAAGGACATAGAGTCTTAATAGATCTTTAAGAGTTTGAATAGTCCTCTCCGACTGTCCGTCCGTCTGAGGATGATATAACGAACTAAATCGTAAATTCGTGCCCATAGTTTTCTGCAAACTGACCCAAAACCGTGAAGTGAATCTTGGGTCTCAATCAAAAACTATAGATACTAACATACCATTCAGTCTTAGAATCTCATTTATGTATATACGAGCAAGACATTCAAGTGAATAAGTTTCTCGTATAGGTAAGAAATGAGCAGACTTGGTTAATCTATCAATAATGACCCAAATCGCATATATGCCTTGAGAAACCTTGGGAAGACCAGTAATGAAAACTATGATAATGTGCTCCCACTTCCATTCTAAAATTTCAAGTGGTTACAATAGACCTTTTGGCACTTGATGCTCCGCCTTGACACGTTGACAAGTTAAACACCTTGAGATAAACTCCGCGATCTCTCTCTTCATATTGCTCCACCAAAATGTATGTCAAAGATCACGATACATTTTGGTACTCCTAAGATGAATTGCAAACGGTGTGTTGTGCGCCTCCATCATGATTTTATACTTCAAATTAGAGTCGTTAAGAACACAAAGTCTGGAGCTGACTCGAAGTATTCCTTCTTCATCGATTCTTACTTCTGGAATAGCACCTTCTTATAATTTCTTCCTCATACGCATCAACTCCAGGTTTGTAGCTTGAGCAGCTTTAACTTTATCAATTAAAGTCAGTTCTACTCGTATATTTTATACCATCACTTGAGTCCCTAGAGTCTTTAACTCTATCTCCATCCTTTGCAAGTCATACAAAATGGGCCTTCGCGTTGACAATATCGCACTCGTACCTGCATATGATCTTCTACTCAACGCGTCAGCTACCACGTTCATTTTTCCAAGATGGTATTGAATGGTATGATCGTAATCTTTTAGCAGCTAGAGCTAACGTCATTGTCGCGTGATGAGTTCCTTTTGGGTGAAGAAATATTTGAGGCTTTTATGATCCATATAGATCTCCACTTTCTCCCAATACAGGTAATGTCTCCAGATCTTTAGCACAAAAATGGCTGCTGCCAACTCTAGATCATGAGTAGGATAATTCATCTCATATTCTTTGAGTTGTAACGAGGCATAGGCTATAACTTTTCCATGTTGCATGAGAACACATCCTAACCCTCTGCCTGAAGCATCACTATAGATGACAAATCCCTCCGAACCAGATGGTATTGTCAGAACAGGTGCTAAAATGAGTCTCCTCTTGAGTTCTTGAAAACTCTTCTCACATTCCACGCTCCAACCGAATTTTGTATCTTTTCGAGTTAGTTGAGTTAACGGAGTAGCGATTCGAGAAAATCTTTCCACGAATCTCTGATAATAACCAGCTAAGCCCAGAAAGCTACAAACTTCGGTTACTAACTTAGGTTGCTCTCAGCTTTTTATTGCTTCAATCTTCGTTGGGTCAACAGATATTCTGTAATTTGATATCACGTGCCCAAGGAATGCTTCTTCCTCAAGCCAGAACTCGCATTTCTTTAACATGGCATAAAACTTATTTTCACGAAGCTTTTGGAGTATCAGCCTCAAGTGTTGCTCATGATCTTCACAGCTTTTGGAGTATATGAGGATGTCATCAATAAAGATGACCACAAAATGATCCAAATATTCTTTGAATACTCGGTTCATCATATCCATGAAGGCAGTAGGTGCATTAGTCAATCCAAAAGACATGACTAGGAATTCGTAATGCCCGTACCGATTTCTGAAAGCAATCTTTTAAATGTCATCAGTTTTAACCTTTAATTGATGATATCCGAAATGAAGATCGATCTTTGAAAAGAATTTAGCGCCTTACAACTGGTCAAACAAGTCATCAATGCAAGGCAACGGGTACCTATTTTTGACAGTGACATGATTCAACTCACGATAATCAATACAAAGTCGCATAATTCTATCTTTCTTCTTTATGAATAGAACATGAGCACTCCAAGGAGACGTACTAGGACGAATGAAACCGATGTCTAACAATTCTTACATTTGGGTTTTTAACTCCTGAAGTTCAATAGGAGCCATTCGATATGGGGCTTTAGAAATGGGTTTTGTACCGGGTTCAAGATCAATGCAAAACTCGATTTCACGCTCTGGGGGTAGGCCAGGAAGTTCTTTAGGGAATATGTCAGGAAATTTATTAACAATAGAAATATCATTCAAATCAGACGTATTTTTTTTAAAATCCGTGACATGAGCTAAGAAATCTTGACAACCATTTTTCAATAAACGAATGACTTTTTGGCTTGATATGACAGTGATTGACTTTAGTGGTTTGGTTACTTGAATTCGCATAATAGGTTTGTTATGAATATGAAAGCTAACAACCTTACTAAAATAATCAATTTTAGCATGATGAGTAGTTAACCAATCAATCCCTAAAATCACATCAAATGCAAGTATTTTCAAAGAGATAAGATCGACAGGTAACGTGACGGTGCCGATTTGAATCAAATAAGATTTATAAACAGTGGATGTAATGAAGGTTTCTCCCAACGGAGTTTAAACAGATAAGTCAAATTCTAATTTCTTCGGAGTTAAATTTAAACGTTGAGTGCAAGTAGAAGAAATAAAAGAATGGGTAGAACCGGTATCAAATAAGGTATAAACTTCGCAAGAGTTTATGATTAGCTTACCCGTGATAACCTCGTTCGGATTCCTCGCTTTTTGGGAGGTTACAATAACCGCTCTCCCTTGAACTACCGGCTTTGACTTATCTGGGATGGCATTTGGTGTCTCCATCCCAACTGGACTTGTCTTCACTACACGACAAAATTAGGCTAAATGACATTCTCTTCTGCAATTGTAACACGCTTTGGATTGCTGCATACAGTTTGTACTGATGTGTCCCTCCCTCCGCATTTGTAACATATGACCGGTGGTCGTTCTCCTTCCTTAAAAATAGGTGTTGGTGCTGCTGTCCTTCCATCATTATTGAACCTTCTCTTCTTGAAATTTCCACTTGACTTATTTCTTCTATTATCTTGGTCATGGTTACCACCGAAGTGCATGGTTACCATTTCTGGCATGTTGATTTCCTCCACGTTTGTTGTCACCGCTTCGATGGCTGCTACCACTGGTATTATCATTTTGTCGGCTGCTATCTCTTGGTTGGGTTGAATCATTATCGCGCTCCAATAACTGAGCCCTATTCACAATATCTAAATACAAGCAAAGTTTGTGAGAAATGAGGTATTAACGTATTTGGGGTTTCAAACCTTGTAAAAATATTCGCGTCATTCGCTCCTCATTATCTACCAAATGGGTTGCAAACCGGGACAACTCGGCAAACTTAACCTCGTACTGCGATACGGTAATATTGTTTTGCTCCAGCTTGATGAATTCTACCTCCTTCATGTGACGAATACTTTCAAGAAAGGACTTGTCATTAAACAATTATTAGAACTTCTCCCAAGACATCTTTAGTGCAGCAGGCTGAGTACATTTTATAGATTCCCACCAATGATCTGCCTCTCCTCGCAACACGAAGGTGGCAAAGGAAACTTTTTGCTGCTCGGAGCATCCCAAGACATCAAATATCTTGGTGATCTGCTTAATCCACGTCTCCGCCTTAAGTGGTTCTGGCTTTCTCAAAAACTCCAGTGGTCCCAGCTCCTTGAATTTCTTAGCGGTGACCAACCGTGAGTTGCCAGTGTTTCCACCTACATTTTGCATAGGAGTCTCTCTCGCCTGATGTTGCATGAATTGCAGAAAGCCACTGAACATCCCATCATTCATCATTTGGTCGGTGTTGTTATTTACCTGAGGATTATTTCCTTTCTAATGCACATTATCCTGGTTATTAATCGTTGGTGACTCAACAGTCTCATGTGCTTCATTGCTTATCTCAACATTTTTAGATGTCATTTTCAAACACTGCTACAAAATAAGGGTTAATTGACATGCCACATATTATCCCTATATTCTGATCGACCAATTAAATAACAAATAAACTTAGGTAGGTCATACTAGCGAAAGATTTATCCATCTCTCCCCTCCTAGTTCTAGTCTCAAATATCAGTCAGGGATCATATCCCTAAGCTTTGATACCAACTGTGACACCTCCAAAATAGGTATACATCACCCACTCTGAGTCGCCAAATACATGGTATCGAAAATAAATATAAACTTAATTATATAACTGTCGTGCAACATAAGTTGAGAGTTTTAACACTAATATTGTCTCCTAGACAGTATCCAAACTCAAATGAAGTCCTCATTACAAATATTATTACACTATTTCGCAGAATAGTGAGGACTACTAAAGTAACCATCTGGACCGTCACTCCATTTCCCGACTAGTCCCAACTATATTCTAATTTCCTGAAGAGAACAATGAAAGAAAAAAGTGAGCTCAACTAACCCAGTAAAGAATATTATGACTAAGATAATGCAGAATAAATTATCGTTAGCCTTCAACAATGTTAAACTGATAGAATACAATAGACAACAAGTTTAACTGCAGCGGAACAAATAATCCATTAGAAGAGTCAAGTAGAGCGTAATATATATTATCTTCTATGATTTAAAAGTTTATCATCAATTTTATCGCTAAGACTCAGCTCAATAAATAATCCACATCACTGAATTATCCATGTACTACAGGCCAAGGATATTCATTATTATCACATCCACGAATCATTCATGCACTACGGGCCAAGGATATTCGTTATTATCTCCAATAGTCATGATCATGCCAACAACTGTCCATCAATGCACTACTGGCCAATGAGGACTTTTACCACATCATTTGTAACATTACAGGTCTTGATTATATCGAATAATTCATGGTCATAATCATACCAATCAACAGTCCATCTATGCACTACGTGCTAAAGATGACTTTCATCATAATATAAGCATGAGGATGATGACAATGATATAAGAATTCAATCAAACAAATATCAAGGATAAATATTAAAGATTTTTAATTTATCCAGAGTTTAAAAATGTCCAAATTGACAACATGATAACTGCTTTGTGGAGTAAAATTCAAGAATAATATCCATGTATCAAAAATAAATTAGACATAAAAGAAATAAAATTTTTGGGTGAATTATACCCGGGTGAATAGTATCCCATGAATAGTAGCCCAGCATAAAAAGATTAAAATTTAACAAGAATGTCCAGAAAAATATTCCGGTGAAAAGATACTCGATGACGCGCAAATTTCAAGGATATTCTACTAATTTCAAGGAGTATAGAAGCAATACTTTAACAAAATAAGTGTAAAATTCAGAATGGGCCTTTATAAGTCATACAAAATAGGCATTTGCGTTGACAATATTGCACTCGTACGCGCATATGATCTTCTACTCAATGCGTCAGCTACTACGTTCGCTTTTCCAGGATAGTATTGATTAATATGATCGTAATCTTTCAATAGCTCGAGTCAACGTCGTTGCCGTATGTTGAGTTCTTTTTGGGTGAAGAAATATTTGAGGCTTTTACGATCTGTATAGATTTCCACCTTCTCTTCATACAGGTAATGCCTCCAAATTTTAAGCGAAAAAATGACTGCTGCCAACTCTAGATCATGAATAGGATAATTCCTCTCATATTATTTGAGTTGTCACGAGGCATAGGCTTTGACTTTCCCATGTTCCATGACAACACATCCTAAACCTCTGCTTAAAACATCACTGTAGATGATATATCCCTCCGAACCAGATGGTATTGTCAGAACAGGTGCTGAAATGAGTCTCCTCTTGAGTTCTTGAAAACTCTTCTCACATTCCTCGCTCCAGACGAATTTTGTATCTTTTTGAGTCAGCTGAGTTAATGGAGTAGCGATTCGAGAAAGTCCTTTCACGAATCTTCGATAATAACCAGCTAAGCCCAGAAAGCTACGTACTTCGGTCACTGACTTGGGTTGCTACCAGCTTTGAATTGCTTCAATCTTCGCTGGGTCAACAGATATTCCATGATTTGATATCACATGCCCAAGGAATGCCACTTCCTCTATGACAACCCGAAAAATTGGATTGTCTAGAATTTAAGTTTAAAGAATTAGTTATTAATAAAATAAATTTTTATTAATAGTATTATGTGCTATGTGTTTATTAATCGTTCTAGAACCTATGATGATTATAAGTCGGGAGGATTCTGGCTATGATCTAGACTTAACGAGTAAGAATTTTCAAGACGAAAATAAAAAAATTTCGGGAACAAAAATATTTTCGGGGATGAAACGAAATAGGCACTATTCATCCGTTTCTATTCTGAGATTGAGTTTGAATTTCTGAGAAACATGTAATGATAGAATTCTAAGACGTAATGGAATATTCAATAATATTTCATGTGACACCCCCAAAATAGTTATACAACACCCATTCTGAGTCGTCAAAATACATGATACAGAAACAACTACAACTTTATTAATACAACATAAAAACTGTGAGTTTAAATACAAATATTGTCATCTAGACAATATCCACACTCAAATAAGTCTTCATTATAATTATTAATACACTATATCACAAAATAGTGAGGACTACTAGAACAACTTCTAGAACCATCATTCTACACTCCGACTAGTACTCGCTACATTCTCGCCTCCTAAGAAGAAAAATGGAACAAAAAGGAAAAGGGTGAGCTCAACTAGCCCAGTAAAGAACATTATGACTAAGATAATATAGAACAAATTATCGTTAGTCCTCAACAGGGAAATATTTAATAGAATACAATAGACAACAAATTTTAAATCAATATTTGCAGCAGAAATAATAAATCATTAGAAGAGTTAAGTAGAGAATGAAATCTACTATCTTCAATGATTTTAAAATCCATCATAAATATTTTATCCCTGTAACATCAATCAATATACATCTTGATTCAAATATTCATCTTTGCACTACAGGCCAAAGATATTCATCAATTGGTCATGTTCATCTCAACACCTGTTCATCTTTGTACTACGGGACAAAGATATTTAGTTATATCATCATTTAGGACTGAGGATGATGAAAAATATTTTAAAGAAAACGAATCCAGTGAAACAAAAGAATAAATATTAAGGATTCGTATTTCGGTTTATCCATGTCCAAAAATACCTCATAAATAATCATAGTGGAGTAAAATCCAAGAATGATCAAAACATGGATACAATCAAAGCTAGTATCCATAATAGATATCTTAGACAAAAAGAAGAAAATTTTATTTTTCGGTGAATAGTGTCGGATTCGTGAATAGTGTCGTATACGTGAATAATAACCCCGACACAAAAAGTTTTAAATTTGATAAAAAGTTCAGATCAATATTTTGGCATAATGATATTGAAGAAAACAATATTATTTAAGAAGAAAACAACATCCCTTACCTCGAAAGAATAGTACTTCTGGCTGGAATATTGAATATAGTGCTGAAGGGAACTTGCACCGTATTACAACACTCAAAGTATTAAAATATTCACAAGAATACGCTCAATATATCGAGAGAGAAAGAGAGATAAAAACTTTAGTTTCTGGTGTGATTTTCAATTCTAACCTAAGCACCCTATTTATAGAAAAATTCTTAGAACACCAAAGAAGAAAATTTAATATAATATTAATATATATAATCAAATTTCTTACGCCCACTTTCTTAGATTTGAATTCAGCCACTTACATCACATGCAAGACCCACAATAATGACCAAAAATGTTTTTCATATTAAAAATAATTAAAACTTCCAAAAATCAATTATTTCAGAACTTCGGAGCTTCAATAATTCATAATAAATAGCCCTTTTGTCAGAAAAATTCGAACCTTATGTCTTTTTCGTAGAAAATTCCATTATCTACAACTTTACAGAAGAAAGCTTTTCTAAATTCTAAATAAAAATTGACCGAAATCTACAAACGGACGATTTTAAAGGCTATAATCAAATTTCAGTCAAGAAATGGGGTCCACCGACATGAAAAACATGTTTTAATCTTTTAATTCAACAAAAATACGCTTCCTCTTCATATACTCATATATCCCACATTCTTTGTAAAAATATCATCATTATTATATTATAATAATATAATAAAATATTATTTTATCAGAAAAGATAAAATATTGATTTTCAACAATTGTCACTTTAAATTTTTGTTTCCATCTATATCCACATAAAATGAATATTTTTCTCATCATATAAATCAATAATTAATTATTCACAAATAATATTATAGAATCACAATACTGACAACCGAGCAGTTCCCAAGAAAGAGGGGGCTTTCTAATAAGGATTTGTCCTTACTGGCGCGCAATTAGGTGACCAAACCTCTCCTTAGACAGAACTTTCTAGACATTGCCAAAAATGTTATCTAATAATATTATTCAGATAATATGAATTATTGCTTCGATAATAGAAAATACTGTGTAGTGACAATTATTGAAATAACAGTAATATAAAATATTAACGCAACAATTATTGAATCAATAAAATAAAATACTGAACAGTAATTACTATAACAATTATTGAGTTGCGCCTTCTTACGTAAGAATCAATAATTGGTGCAATACCGTGTGCTACTGTGTAATAACGCGTATTACTGTGTTTTAACCACCAGGTATTCCAACAGTATTAACGGTAATAATTACGTCGTTATTTATAAACAATTTATACTTGTCGTTTTCTTCATCCAATCGCTTTCCGTTATGGGTCCCACACAAGGCTGTGTCGTCGTACGAATATTCCCCGACAGTAAGAATATTCCACGACCAAACGAATATTCTCCGATAAAAATGAATATTTTATAACCACTTACTTAATTAAAATATTTGCGCATTTTACCCATAACTAACCACATTAATAAAATCAACCCTTACTATTTCAAAATAATAAATAGAGGATTTTAAATTTCATTTATTAATAATTTGGGGTCTTACAACCTCCCCTCCTTATGAAATTTCGTCCTCAAAATTGACGTACGTACCTGGTGTTTCGAAAAGATGAGGATACCTCATTTTCATTTCCATTTTCAGCTCGCAGGTCATTTCCTCAATAGCATGGTTCCTCCACAAAACTTTAACTTGTGGTATGATCTTTGTGCGTAGGGCATGCTCTTTCCTATCCAAGATCTTGACATGTACCTCTTTGTATGTTAAATCTTCATCTATCTCATCCGGCTCTAACTCAATAACGTGGTTCAAGTCTTTCACATATTTACGAAGGACAAATATGTGAAAAACTTTATGAACACGAGACACACTTAGAGGTAATGCGAGTCTATAGGCCACATTTTCTACTCGATCAAGAATCTGAAATGAACCAATAAATCATGGATTGAGCTTTCCTCTCTTCCCGAATCTTATAACTCCCTTCCATGAAGCAACACGTAATAATACATTATCCCCAATATCAAATTCCACGTCCTTTCGATGAAGATCCGCATAACTCTTTTGTCGATCTTGTGTCGTTTGTATACGTTGTCGAATCATTTGGATCTTTTCTGTAGTCATACGTATCAACTCGGGTCCCAACAATGTTGCTTCACCCACCTCATCCCAACATATTGGAGAGCGACACTTTCGTCCATACAATGCTTCGACTGGAGCCACACCTATACTTGCCTGATAACTGTTGTTGTAGGAGAATTCTACCAATGGTAAATACTTATCCCAACTCTCTTTGAAATCTAGAACACAGAGTCTTAATAGATCTTCAAGAGTTTGAATAGTCCTCTCTGATTGTCCGTCCGTTTGAGGATGGTATGCCGAACTGAATCATAAATTCGTGCTCATAGCTTTCTGCAAGCTAACCCAAAATCGTGAAGTGAATCTTGGGTCACGATCCGAAACTATGGATACTGGCATGCCATGTAATATCACAATCTCATTTACATACATACGAGCAAGATATTCAAAGGAATAAGTCTCCCGTATTGGCAAGAAATGAGCAGACTTAGTTAATCTATCAATAATAACCCAAATAGCATTTATACCTTGAGAAACTGTAGGAAGACCCATAACAAAATCTATGGTAATATGTTCCCACTTCCATTTCAGAATCTCAAGTGGTTGCAATGGACCGTTAGGCACTTGATGCTCCGCCTTTACACGTTGACAAGTTAAACACCTTGAGATAAACTTTGCAATCTCTCTCTTCATATTGTTCCACCAAAATGTATGTCGAAGATCACGATATATTTTGGTACTTCCAAGATGGATTGCAAATGGTGTATTGTGTGCCTCTATCATGATCTTGTACTTCAAATCAGAATCGTTAGGAACACAAAGTCTAAAGTGGACTCGAAGTATTCCTTCTTCATCGATTCTTGCTTCTGGAATAACACCTTCTTGCACTTTTTTCTTCATACGCATGAGCTCCGGGTCTGTGACTTGAGCAACTTTAACTTTTTCGATTAAAGTTGGTTCTATACGTATACTTGACATCATTGCATGGGTCCTTGGAGTCTTGACTTCTATTTTCATCTTTTGTAAATCACACCAAATGGGCCTTTGTGTTGACAACATCACACTCGTTCCCGTATATGATCTTCTACTCAATACGTCGGCTACCATGTTCGCTTTTCCAGGATGGTATTGAATGGTATGGTCGTAGTATTTCAATAGTTCAAGCCAACGCCGTTGCCACATGTTGAGTTCTTTTTGGGTGAAGAAATATTTGAGGCCTTTATGGTCTAAATATATCTCCACTTTCTCCCTATATAGATAGTGCCTCCAGATCTTTAGCGCGAAAACGACTGCTGCCAATTCTAGATCATGAGTAGGATAATTTCTCTCATATTCTTTAAGTTGTCGCGAGGCATAGGCTATAACTTTTCCACGTTGCATGAGAACACATCCTAGTCCTTTGCCTGAAGCGTCGCTATAAATAACAAATCCATCTGATCCAGATGGTTTGGTCAAAACAGGTGCCGAAATGAGTCTCTTCTTAAGCTCTTAGAAACTCTTCTCGCATTTCTCGCTCCATACGAATTTGATATCTTTCCGAGTCAGCTGAGTTAATGGAGTAGCGATTCGAGAAAATCCTTCCACGAATCTCCGATAATAACCAGCTAAGCCCAGAAAGCTACGTACTTCGGTCACCGACTTCGGTTGTTCCAAACTTTGTATTACTTTAATCTTCGTCGGGTCAACAGATACTCCATGTTTTGACACCACATGCCCAAGGAATGCTACTTCCTCAAGCCAGAACTCGCATTTCTTCAACTTGGCATATAACTTATTTTCACGAAGCCTTTGGAGTACCAGCTTCAAATGGTGCTCATGATCTTCACGACTTTTAGAATATATGAGGATGTCATCAATAAAGACAACAACGAACTGATCCAAATATTCCTTGAATACTCGGTTCATCATATCCATGAAAGCTGCAGGAGCATTAGTCAATCCAAAAGACATGACTAAGAATTCATAATGCCTGTACCGAGTTCTAAAGGAAGTCTTTGGAATATCCTCAGTTCTAATCTTCAGCTGATGATATCCAGAACGAAGATTGATCTTTGAAAAGAATTGTACTCCTTGTAACTGGTCAAACAAGTCATCAATACGAGGTAGCGGATACCTATTCTTGATAGTGACATGGTTTAATTCCCGGTAGTCGATACAAAGTCGCATACTTCCGTCTTTCTTCTTTACGAATAAAATAGGAGAACCCTAAGGAGATGTACTAGGACGAATGAAACCGATGTCCAACAACTTCTGTAGTTAAACGTTTAACTCCTGAAGTTCAATAGGAGCCATTTGATATGGGGTTTTAGAAATGGGCTTTGTACCAGGTTCAAGATCAATAAAGAATTCAACTTCACGTTCCGGGGGTAGACCGGGAAGTTCTTCAGGAAATACGTCAGGAAAGTCAATAACAACAGGAATATTATTCAAATATGACGCGTCTTTATTCAAATCCATAACATGGGCTAAGAAAGCTTGACATCCATTTTTCAATAAACGAATAGCTTTATGACTTGATATAACAGTGATTGATTTTAATGGCTTAGTTGCTTGAATTCGCACAACAGGTTGGTTAGGAATATGAAAACTAACAACCTTACGAAAATAATCAATTTTGGCATGATGAGTAGTTAACCAATAAATCCTTAAAATCAAGTCAAATGCAAGTATCTTTAAAGAGGTAAGGTCAACAGGTAAGGTGATGGTGCCAACTTGGATCAAACAAGATTTATAAATAGTGGATGTGATGAATGTTTCTCCTAACGGAGTTTCAACAGATAAGTCAAAGTTCAATTTCTCAGGTGTCAAGTTTAAACGTTGAGCACAAGTAGGAGAGATAAATGAATGGGTAGCACCGGTATCTAGTAAGGTATAAACTTCACAAGAATTTATGATTAGCTTACCCGTGATCACCTCGTTTGGGTTCCTCGCATTTTGACCAGTCATGACAAACGCTCTTCCAGGAATCGTTGACTTTGACTTTTCTGGGATAGCCTTTTGAGTCACCATCCCCGTTGGACTTGGTTTTGCTATAGTGCAATCTCGAGCGATATGTCCTTCCTTTCCATAATTATAACATACCTTAAACTGTTGTGGACAGTTTGGGCTGATATGTCCTTCTTTTCCGCACTTATAGCATATGACCAGTGGTCGTTCTCCTCCCTTGGAACTAGTTGCTGCTGGCGCTGATGTCTTCGTATTGTCATTGTTGAATCTCCTCTTTTTAAAATCTCATCCCGACTCGCTTCTTCTATTCTCATGGTCATGATTACCACCAGAGTGGTTGTCGCTCTTGTCCGTATTTTTCTTTCTCCGCTGGTTATCGTTGTTCTGATGACTGCTGTCACCGGTATGATCCTGGTTGTGGTTCCTCGGTTGAACGTACTCGTTATCTCGCTCTAATAATTGAGCCCTATTGACAACATCTGAATAGAGAGAAAATTTATGTGAAATGAGATATTGACGTATGTCGGGTTTCAAACCTCTTAGAAACATCCGCGTCATACGTTCCTCATTCTCCACCAAATGAGGTGCAAACCTGGACAACTCTGCAAACTTCGCCTCGTACTGGGACACCGTCATGTTATTCTGCTCCAGTCTAATAAACTCTACCTCCTTCATATGACGAATACTTTCAGGAAAGTACTTGTCATTGAACAGTTTTTGAAACGTTTCCCAAGACATGCTAAGTGCGGCTGGATGGGTACGCTTTACAGATTCTCACCAGTAATCTGCCTCATTACGGAACATAAAGGTGACGAATGGAAACTTCTGTTCCTCCGTTCATTCCAAGACATCGAATATCTTGGTAATTTGTTTGACCCACGTCTCCGCCTTAATCGGATCCGGCTTTCTCCAGAATTCTGGTGGTCCCAAGTCCTTAAACTGCTTGGCTGTGACAAACCGTGAATTACTATCATTTCCTCCTATATTTTGAACACGAGTCTCCCTCGTCTGATTTTACATGAACTGCACAAAGCTTCTAAACATCCCATCGTTCATCATCTGCTCAATGGTGTTGTTCACAGGAGGAACATTGCCAGCCTGTTGCACGTTCTCCTCGTTGGTGAGTACAGGCGTCTCCACGGTTTCATTTACTCCACTATTAACATTCTCAGTTGCCATTCTCAAATACTGCCATAAAACAAGGGTTAATTAAATAAATTAACAAATCACATAATACCCCTATATGATGACCGACCAACAAATAAGATTAGGTAGGACACACTAGCGAAAGATTTACTCGTCTCTCCCCTCCTAGTTCTATTCCCCGATCTCCGCCAGAGATCATATCCCTAAGCTCTGATACCAACTGTGACACCCCCAAAATAGGTATACAACACCCATTCTGAGTCGTCAAAATACATGGTACAGAAATAACTACAACTTTATTAATACAACATAAAAAATGTGAGTTTAAATATAAATATTATCATCTAGACAATATTCACACTCAAATAAGTCCTCATTACAATTATTAATACACTATATCACAAAATAGTGAGGACTACTAGAACAACTTCTAGAACCATCATTCCACATCCCGACTAGTACTTGCTACGTTCTCGCCTCCTAAGAAGAAAAATAGAACAAAAAGAAAAATGGTGAGCTCAACTAGCCCAGTAAAGAATATTATGACTGAGATAATATAGAACAAATTATCGTTATTCCTCAACAGGAAAAAATTTAATAGAATACAATAGACAACAAATTTTAAATCAATATTCGCAGCGGAAATAATAAATCATTAGAAGAGTTAAGTAGAGAATGAAATCTACTATCTTCAATGATTTTAAAAGTCCATCATAAATATTTTATCCCTGTAACATCAATCAATATACATCTTGATTCAAATATTCATCTTTGCACTACAGGCCAAAGATATTCATCAGTTGGCCATGTTCATCTCAACACCTGTTCATCTTTGCACTACGGGACAAAGATATTCATCATAAAATTATTAATCTTTGCAATACAGGCCAAAGATATTCAGTTATATCATCATTTAGGACTGAGAATAATGAAAAATATTTTAAAAAAAACGAATCCAGTGAAACAAAAGAATAAATATTAAGGATTCGTATTTCGGTTTATTCATGTCCAAAAATACCTCATAAATAATCATAGTGGAGTAAAATTCAAGAATGATCAAATCATGGATACAATCAAAGCTAGTATCCATAATAGATATATTAGATAAAAAGAAGAAAAATTTATTTTTTGGTGAATAGTGCCAGATTCGTGAATAGTGTCGTATACGTGAATAGTAACCCCGACACAAAAAGTTCTAAATTTGATAAAAAATTTAGATCAATATTTTGGCATTATGATATTGAAGAAAATAATATCATTTAAGAAGAAAACAACATCCCTTACCTCAAAAGAATAATACTTCTGGCTGAAATATTGAATATAGTGCTGAAGGGAACTTGCACCGTATTACAACACTCAAAGTATCAAAATATTCACAAGAATACGCTCAATATATCGAGAGAGAAAGAGAGATAAAAACTTTAGTTTCTGGTGTGATTTTCAATTCTAACCTAAGCACCCTATTTATAGAAAAATTCTTAGAACACCAAAGAAGAAAATTTAATATAATATTAATATATATAATCAAATTTCTTACGCCCACATTCTTAGATTTGAATTCAGCCACTTACATCACATGCAAGACCCACAATAATGACCAAAAATATTTTTCATATTAAAAATAATTAAAACTTCCAAAAATCAATTATTTCAGAACTTCGGAGCTTCAATAATTTATAATAAATAGCCCTTTTGTCAGAAAAATTCGAACCTTATGTCTTTTTCGTAGAAAATTCCATTATCTACAACTTTACAGAAGAAAGCTTTTCCAAATTCTAAACAAAAATTGACCGAAATCACAAACGGACGATTTTAAAGGCTATAATCAAATTTCAGTCAAGAAATGGGGTCCACCGACATGAAAAACATGTTTTAATCTTTTAATTCAACAAAAATACTCTTCCTCCTCATATACTCATATATCCCACATTTTTTATAAAAATATCATCATTATTATATTATAATAATATAATAAAATATTATTTTATCAGAAAAGATAAAATATCGATTTTCAATAATTGTCACTTTAAAAATTTTCTCCATCTATATCCACATAAAATGAATATATTCCTTATCATATAAGTCAATAATTAATTATTCACAAATAATATTACAGAATCACAATACTGACAACCAGGTAGTTCCTAGGAAAGAGGGGGCTTTTCAATAAGGATTTCTCCTTACTAGTGCGCAATTAGGTGACCAAACCTCTCCTTAGACAGAACTTTCTAGACATTGCCAATAATGTTATCTAATAATATTATTCAGATAATATAAATTATTGCTTCGATAATAGAAAATACTGTGTCGTGATAATTATTGAAATAACAGTAATATAAAATATCAACGCAACAATTATTGAATCAATAAAATAAAATACTGAACATTAATTACTATAACAATTATTGAGTAGTACCTTCTTACGTAAGAATCAATAATTGGTGTAATATCGTGTGCTACTGTGCAACAACGCGTATTACTGTATTTTAACCACCGGATATTCCAAGGGTATTAACGGTAACAACTACGCCGTAATTTATAAACAACTTATACTTGTCGTTATTTATAAACAACTTATACTTGTCGTTTTCTTCATCCAATCGCTTTCTATTATGGGGCCCACACAAGGCTACGCCGTCGTACGAATATTCCCCGACAGTAAGAATATTTCATAGCCAAACGAATATTCTCCGATAAAAATGAATATTTTATAACCACTTAATTAAAATATTTGCGCACATAACTAACCACATTAATAAAATCAACCCTTACTATTTTAAAATAATAAATAGAGAAATTTAAATTTTATTTATTAATAATTTGGGGTCTTACATTTCAGTTATGGCAAACGAATTTTTTGCCTGCGGACTTAAAACCTAAGGGTTAGAAAAAGTGAGTTCCGAGGATTTAATGATTACGTATAATAATTAAGTTATTATGCGTGAGAAATACAAGTATGATACTAGTTATTATGTGAGTATAGTATGAAGATTATTACAACGTATAATACGAATATCGTATGAACTATATACGAAGAGAATACAAGAATGGGATGCGTAGAATACGATTAGTCTTAATGGACTTTGAGTTCATGGACTTTGTAGAATCCAATTGGACTTAGATTATGTCAAGCCCAACGCTTTGTGAAAGCAAACCCAAGATAGGCCCAATAAGGATTACTGTTAAGGCCCAAACCAAGAAAATAAATCGCGGATCGAACCGATGGGTCACTAGATGGGTAATAACCCATGGGGCAACCCATGGAGCATGTGGGCCGGCCACTTAGGCACCATGTAAAGTGGTTACTTGGTGGCTAAGCCATGAATAGTATGAAAGTTTAGGGGGCGAAATGACTATTTTGTCCCTAGCCTTGAAAATCTATAAAAGGAAAGCTTAAGCTCAATTGTGGTTAATGAAAAATTATCCCACACTTGAGAGAGAGAGAGAGAGAGAGAAAGTTCAGATGAAGAGTAAGAGGAAAAGGAAAAGCTAACTCGAGTGCATGCTTTATCCAACGGAGGAAGATTAAAGAAGAGAGGTAATGCGAAACCTAACCCTAAGTAAATTTTCTTTAAGTTTTATATGTTTAAAACATAACTTAATGAGAATAAGAAGTAAAAGATGTAATGAATGATTTCATATGGTTGAAATCATGAAGAAACGAATAAATAAGAATTAGAAGTTTAGTTTATAAATTTCTTAAGGAAGTATAAGTTTCGTAATGAATTTGAACGATCCGAATGTATCATATGAACGATTCGGTGATATAAGTAAGGAATGGTGTTCTATAACATCAAATTCCAAGAAAAAGTGAAATCGTAATCAAAATATCTATTAAAATGAAGAACTAATGAAGAACACGAAGAACACGCGAAGAAGACAAAGAAAATTATTGATGGACAAATTTAAAACCATCGTAGTTTAATTGTTGTTGATGGACAAGTTTAAAACCATTGCGTATAAGTTAGTTGCTTATTGCTTGGTTAGGAACGGTAGAAACGTTCATGAAGAACGGATCGAACTTAGCTAGAACGAAGTTATGGCAGAAATTTTGTAAAAGACGAACGAGAAATAGAAAGTAGGTAAGTGAACCCGAATGACTAGGGTTTCATAATAAAGTAAGAGAACGTAGAAAACGTGAGTCGCAGACTCAAGAACGAACAAGTTCTGAGTTCGGATGACCGAATTACGGACGAGCGGACGAAGAACGTTAATAGCGTAAAACGAACGAAAGATAGAATTTAAGCCAATTGAATGGTATGTTAACGGATTTAGATTGAAATTCTGTCTAATGGGAATTAAAGTACGTAAGATAAGGAAGAGAATGGCTTTAGAACAACCTCGTTCTGAGTTATAATGAAGAAGTTATGGGATTTCAAAGTAAGCGTCTCGAGCATGTAAAAGACTTAGAAGAAAAGCAAGATCAGAAGGGACCCCCGCCAGGGCGGGCATAGTTAAAGGCTAAACCCCCGTTGGGGAGGGGGTATTTAGCTTGTTAGCAGGGGTGAGGCCTATCGGGGCGGTCATTCCTAGCATACAAACCCCCGTCGGGGAGGGGGTATGGGAAAGGCCCAGAGAGGAGCTTTAAACTGCTCAACTCTTGGGGAAGTGTAAGGGAAGATAAAGAACGTATAGTTCGCCAAAAGTTACACTTAATCAAGTGACGTATACCTTTATTAAAGGTTGAACGCAAAGATTGAACATGATTAAAAGATAAATAATGTAAATGCAAATTACGGACCCAATATCCGGGGACTGTAGTCGCGATAAAACGAACGTGGGAGATTACTATTATTGTGATTCCTTAGACATTGAGTGATGAGGGTGAGGTACAACATTCCGATGTTATGATGTCATTATGAGAGTTAAGTGTAAAGCATTTAGACGCTATGAACGCAACGCTGTTGCGGTGAACGATCGGTCTTAGCATACAACGAACACTATGGCTTCAACATTGAGAAAGAATAATGAACATGGGGTTCATGGGTTGGATAACGATTGAATGCAATTGAAACCTTGAGTAAAGGTTGAATGAGAGATTAAGAGACGATCAACGTGAACGTTGAATACGTAAACGATTCTTGTGAATCGTATTCGCATTGGACGAACGTTCTAAGTGTATAATGGTTGTATGGCTTAGACGTAGACGAAAGTAGTAAGTAAGATATGAATTATCATAAAAAGCCGTAGTGAATGGTAATAAGAATAATGAAAGTCTGAGTATGACTCGGATAAAGAATGTGATAACCCGAGATTTCGAATAATCCGAATTTTACGAATAATTTTTTTTATATTTAATATTAATATTGATTATCAATTTTGTGATGAGTATTTGCAATACGAGTCTCAAGGAGTAGTCAATTCGTGTATTAACTGAGAAAATAAGAGTAGAGTTGTGCTTAACATATTTAAAAACCCTAACCCTAAGTCCAGATAGGGATTCGATAGAAAATATAATTAAAATAATTATACCGATGAGTACGTGTTTGTACTGTATAGAATTTTGATCAATGATTGATCGAGTATTGTACAAAATTAGTAAACCCTAGTGAGGAATTAGAAATCCTAATCTCAGGATTAGAAACCCTAACGTACCGTTAGAAACCCTAATCGAAAGTCGGGAAGCCCTAATTTTAAATTTGGAAATCCTAAACCCTAATTAGGAAACCCTAATCCTAATTAGTAAGCCCTAAAGTGATTAGTAAACGTTAATATAATTAGAAAACCCTAATTATACTTTAGAAATATTAATTTATATTTAAAACCCTAATTATATTTTTGTAATTTTAATTTTCTATTTTAAAACTCTAATTTAGAAAATCCTAGAAGCTAAGGTTGTAAAACCTAAGGGTTAGAACCTTAGGGTAAAACCCTAAGGGTTTGGTCAATTGCCTAGATTGCCATTAAAATTACATGATCAAAGTCTAAAATGATCTTTTTGAATTTTTATTAAGTTAACTTGCAAATCTTGCCAAATCAAGAGTTGGTGACCAACTAATGTTGACTTTATGACTCAAATCTCAGCCAAATCTAATCCAAAGTGCCACTTGGCAAGTATGGATTCATTGCATCTAAGATATAATGATGTAGGAGAGAGAATGTTCACAAAATAAGCTCATTAGCTATATAGCATCAACCAACTCTTTCTCTCACCTAAACCCACGAAATTCCTAAGTGTTTCAGTCACCAACCAAGCCTTTAGATCATCAAGATCAGTGGAGAAGAGTTAGAATCAAAGATTGGACAAGAGAAGGTAAAACCCTAACTCATAGTTTGATCTTGTATGCTAAGAAAAATTTCGTGATTTTGTGTTTAGAGTTATGCTTTATGATGATCTATGATGATCTATCATGGATCCATAGCATCAAAGTGGGTAAAAATGAGTTTTTGAAAAACTGTCCAATAACAGTCATAGTGGTCTGACAAGCTAAAGTCAGAGCCCATAGATTCTTCCATGTTCTTGATTTTTGTTGTTTTATATTTTGGATCTATAGTTTGGTATGAGATCTTTGTTCTGCAAGTGAAATCACAGTCATTTGATGTCTAGATTTTATGTTATTTGTGGTCAAAACCCGTTGACCGGGCATGACCAGTCGATTTCTGGGTAACCTACAAATCATAAAACAAGGGTCTAACAAGTTTTTCTAAGGTCTTGATCTGTCATCTGTTTGTTGATGTTGTTGTGTGAAGTTTATAGCCTGTAATTTATACTAGAGATCTGTGCCTTTAGATCCTTTTAACAATCAACAGATTGTAAGTAGGAGATGGTCAAAGTAGCCATCCGAGACTGATTTTGGGTTTCTGGAAAACCCATAAACCGTATAAGAAAGTTCTCTGACAGCCGTTGACCGGGATAGATCTGGCGATTATGTTGTTGGACTGAGTTAGGATTATGTATGTGTTCTATGACATTCGTATTATAGTTCTGAACCTTAATAACACCAATACAATGACTGGAACATGAACTTAATCGAGCTTGAAAGTGTCTAGTCGACACTGTCTGGGTTTCTGGGTTACCCAGAAAATCCAGATTTGGTCTGACAGAAGGTTTGGGAGATCAGATCTTCGTGTTGTTTTGTTGTATGACCACGATGTAGGTTGGATGTTGTAGTGTTACATAACTACTACACGATCACAGTTCAAACTAGCCTAGAACATGTTTACACTGAGATTTAAAGCCGGTCAAACGTGACCCCTTGAACACTGATTTGTCAATGTTCTTAGACCAAGAACACCTAAGACGACAGAAAGCGTCGCTAAAGGCTACATCGACGGTTTTAATTATTTTTAATTTCTGATTTTTTGAAAATTAATTAAAAATAGAAATAAATTCTAAAAAAAATTACAAAAATAGTTTTAAAAATTATTTTAAATTATGAAAATTAACTTTTTATAATTTTAGATATTTTTCATTAATATTTATAATTATTTGAATATTAATGATATTTAATTTATTTAATTAGTATATTAAATAAATTAGAGAAAAATAATTTTAATATTATAAAAATCATTTTAAATAAGAATAAAGTGTTTAAAAATATTTTGAGTTATAAAATATAACTTTTAATATTTTTGAGTAATTTTCATTAATAAATTAATATTAATGATATTTAGTTTATTTAATTAGTGTATTAAATAAATTAGAGAAAAATAATTTTAATGTTATAAAAATCATTTTAAACAGTAATAAAGTGTTTAAAAACATTTTGAATTATAAAATGTAATTTTCAATATTTTTGGAGAATTTTCATTAATAAATCAATATTAATGATAATAGATTTATTTAATTATTATATTAAATAAATGAATTAAAATGGTGTTATTGATTTAAAAAACATTTAATTATGAGAAAAATGATTTTAAAATATTTTAAGTTATAATTAATGACTTTTAATATTTTGATAATAAAATTATTAATATTTAAATATTAATGGTGATGATTTAAAAATGATTTTAAGTATCTTAAAAATCATTTAAGTAGAATATTGATGATTTACAAATATTTTAAGTTATTAATAATAACTTTAATATTTTGACAAGTATTTTATTAATATTTTTATATTATTAAATATTAATGATGATAAGATTATTTGATAATTAAATCATTTAAAAATGATTTCAGTGTTTGAAAAATTATTATAAATTATAATAATTGTTTATAAATTATTAAAAGCTTCTGAAAAATATTATAAATGATATATGACTTATCAAAAATAATATTGGAGCTTTGAGACCGAGTCTAATTGACAATAAATGTGTGAAGTATCAGATAGGGTGACCAATACACCAAAATGAGACCAAAATCCAACCAGACCGAACTAGTTTGACTTGATAAGTGTTTATATAGGTATTAAACACTGATGTGGTTATGTGGTAATGTGCCTAGGAGAAATACTGACTGTAAATTACAGTGATATATGTGATAAATTGTTGTGCTAATTGTGAGACCGATATTGTTGATTATAGGTCTTACGGACGCAGTTAAGTATATTGTGTAGCAGTAATCAACGTAGAAGGCAAGTTTTCTTAACTCAACCTTTAGTTATACTTTTTAAATAGTATGGTGGTTAATTATTGATGATTAGACTACGTCTGAGAGTTATTGTTGATTATTCGTAGTTAATGCATGCTTAACAATTCAAATTGAATTATTGATTTTAAAAATATGATTGGGGAATAACTGTTATTGGTTATTCACATCCGTAGAAATTATTACTGATTGTAAATAGTACAGTTGATTTATGTCTATTATAGAATCGTGTTGAGCAATGTCTTAGCTAATTATCCTGGCAAGACGAGCATTTGTTAGAACTTGATAGGTTCGAGAAGATAATTCAATTATTATTGACAGATCGAAGCCAATTATTTTGGCTAGATCGAGAAGTGATTAGATATTGAAATCATAGTATTTCGTTGTTATAAATCAAACTCTGATTATATGACTGAGAAGAACATCCTTTTATACAAAGGAAACATTTATGGTCGTATATTCGGCCTTTGCACGCGTGTAAGTATTATGCATAATATAGGGTACAAAGAGTTGGCCGCTCTAAGTACTTATAGAGGGGCTGGATGCTCTAAGTACTTGCAGAGGGGTATAATTTAATATTTATAATTATCGGATACACCTGGGTATATCAAAGTCAAATCTTTGATAGTTACTCGAGAAGAGAAGTTCAAGATCTAATGGATTCCTCAGCATAAATCTGGAAAAATATTTCACTTTGTTATTACGTAGAATTGATTCTTGATTATTCATTAGAATATCGTAGAAACTTTTAAAGCGTTGTACTCTTTCATTATCAAATTATTGTGTTGCATAGAATGCGAGAAAATTTTTTAGTATTTAAAGATTTGTTCAGCTATTTCAAAGTTCCCCGAACTTTGGTGTTATTATATCAAATTAGATAGTCTGTTATTCTTGATTCTTATACATTTATTGTATGTCTTAACTTGCGGGGCAATTTTGTTGCTCACCCTTGCTAAATAAAACATTTCAGCTAGGGAAGAAGAGGCCAGCGAGTCTATGAAGAACAAAGATAAAGGCAAAATGCTAGAGCAGTATATGATAAACATTATATTTATTATGTTGTATTTATAAACCCTTTTTGTTTATCTAAAGGGTAAGTTTGTATGTAAGGTTAGATGACCTAGGATGATGTTGTTAACTTATTAATTAATGTTATGTAAGTTTATATATTCATCAATGAATGGGTAGTTAGATGTTATTATATTGTGGATCGTGAGCATCAAACTCGGGATTCAGGTAACCCGAATTTGGGGGTGTCACAGGTTGGTATCAAAGCTGTAGGTTCCTTAAGTGGGGTGGGGGGAAACCCTAGGATTATAACCATAAACGAAATCTAGAATACTCATTTAGAGTACTAAGTGAGGGATTGCCGAAGTGCATCAATACTGAGATATGTGTGCATATAGTGTCAGAAGTTTGTACTAGTGAAGTACTAATCAAGTTATTTAAACTGATTGTAGGATGTCTGGAGAAGATAAAATGAGTGCGGAGATGCTAGCAGCTGTTGCACCAGTGCTAGTAGCTGAGGTGCTAGCACAAAGCGAATCAGTTGAAGAAGTGGGAAGGGATGAACCCATGGTGATTCTGGGGAGTGATCATTATGATTATCTCGAGATGTATCTGAGTGGTGATGAGGAGGCAGAGTCCGAAGAAGCTAAGGTAGAGAAAGAGAATAAAACCAAAGTTGGAGAACAATATCAAGTATCTGTAGAAGTACAAGAACTCCAGAGTAAAGTGTTTCTCTTAGAGGAGTTGTGGAAGACGGAGCGAGCGTTACGCGAAATGACTGAAGAACAGAACGAGCTGAAAGCGCAGGTAGAAAGGATGACGACTGAAGGTGGTGGATCATCTGAAGGAAAAATCAAGCAGAAGAAAGGCAAGAAAAATAGAAAGAGGGACAACGACATCGACAATTCTAAAAATTTAAACCCGAAGAAGAAGCAAGTTTGTTGCAAGTGTGAAAAGACTCACGCCAGAGAATGCATGATGTGGAAGAATGTGTGCTTCAACTGTAAACAGGAAGAACATATTTTCCTACATTGCCCTAAACTGAATATGAGGAAGTGTTATTCATGTGGGAGAATGGGTCACGGATTCAACAAGTGTCCCAGCAAGAAGAAGACCGGAGAAGGGAGTAGTGACGCTCCCAAAACAGGTATACATAACCCATCTTGAGTCGCCAAATATATGGTACAAAATTCAAATACAACTTAGTAATACAACTGTCGTGTAAAATACGATAAAATATAAACTTAGAGTTTTAATACGAATATTGTCTTCTAGACAGTATTCAACTCAAATGGAGTCCTCAATACATCTATTATCACACAATTTTATAGAATAGTGAGGACTACTAATGCTATTATCTGGGCTGTCACTCGGCTCCCCGACTAGTCCCGGCTACGTTCTCATTTCCTGAAGAGGACAATAAAAGCAAAAGGGTGAGCTCAACTAGCCCAGTAAGAAATATTATGAATAGGATAATGCAGAATAATTTATCGTTAGCCTTCAACAGTTTTAAACTGATAAAATATAACAAACATCAAGTTTAACTGCAGCGGAACAAGCAATCCATTAGAAGAGTGAAGTAGAGCATAAAATCTACTATCTTCTATGATTTAAAAGGTTTTTCATCACTTTTATCACTGAGACTCAGCTTAATAAATAATCTACATCATTGAATCACCCCTACACTACGACCAAGGATATTCTTTAGTATCACGACCATAAATTATCCAAACACTACGGGTCAAGGATATACGTGTATTCATTAATGGTTATGATCATATTAACAACTGTCCATCAATACATTACGGGCCAATGAAGATTTTTACCACATCATTTGTAATATTACGGTCATGATTAGACCGAATAATCCCTGGTCATAATCATACCAACTCCATCTATGCACTATAGGCCACAGATGACTTTCAACATAATATAAACATGAGGATGATGACAATGATATAAGAATTCAATAAAACACGTTCAAGAATAAATTTTTAAATATTTATAATTTAATTTATACAGAAATCAATAACGTCCAAATTGTCAACATGATACTGCTTTGTGGAGTAAAATTCAAGAATAATATTGTACAAAAAAATAATTTGGACCGAAAACGAATCAAATTTAATCATGAATAGTACTCAGGGTGAATAGTACTCGAGTGAATAGTGCCCCGTGAATAGTACTTCAGGAATAGTAACCCTGTGAATAGTACTCCGGCATGAAAAAGTTAAAACTTATCAAGAATGCTCAGAATAAAATTTTCATGAAAAGATACTAGATGAAGCGCAAATATCAAGGATATTCAACTAATTTCATGGAGTTTAGAAGCTAAAACTTTAACAAAATGAGTATAGAATTCCAAATCTGAAATGAAATAATATTACTTACATACTATAGAGTATGAAAGAAAATATTATTTCAAGCGAATATTAAACAAAAATAGCATCTCTTACCTTGAAAAGAAGAGTATTTCAACTGGTATAGCAGGGATATTCTTGAAGAAAACGTTCACTGTTTTCTACGCCCAAAACTTTTTAAAACTCTAAAGAAATACATTCAATATTATAGAAGAAGAATTCTCTGATTTTGGTGTGATTTTTAATTCTAACTTAAGTGTCTATTTATATAAAAATGCTAGGACGCCATAGGAGACTAAATTAATAAAATATTAATTTTTTTCAAAATTTCCACGCACATATTTTTGCCCCAAAATTCAGCCACCACCAGTAGGGCCCACCAAAATTAAATTTCCACACCAACCAAAAGTGGGGCCCACCATATTTTTAAATAAAAAAGATTTATTTTTTTAAACTTCAATAATTCATAATAAATAGCCATTTTATCAGAAAAATAATTTTATGTCCATTCCGTACGAAATCGAATTCTCTACAACTTTGCAGAAGAAAATTTTTCCAAATTCCAAACAGAAAATATCTGAAATCCATAAACGGATGATTTTTAACACCTCTTAAAATTCACAACAAATCATACGCTAATTTTTAACGGTTCAAAATTTGTGGACATATACTCAACTTATATATGTATAACATATCAAAAAATCACAACGATCCAACGGTCGGATCAAAATTATAACTTACGCAATAGAGCTTTAAGAACACTGATTTGATTTTTAATACATTCATTCCGACAAAATACCTCAACATTAATTCCTACATTTATATCCACATAAAAAATTTATATTTCCTTATCATATAAATTAATAATTAATTATTCACAAATAATATTATAGAATCACAATTATGACAACCAGGCCGTTCCCAAGAAAGAGGGGGCTTTCTAATAAGGATTTCTCTTTACTGGCGTGAAATTAGGTGACCAAACCTATCTTTGACAGAACTTTCTAGACATTGTCAATAATGCTATATAATAATATTATTCAAATAATATGAATTATTAATCTGATAATGAGAAATAATGTGCAGTTACAATTATTGAAACAACAATAATATAAAACATCAACGTAACAATTATTGAATCAATAAAATAAAATATTGAACAGTAATTACTGTAACAATTATTGCGTAGTGCCTTCTTACATAAGAATTAATAATTCAAAAATACTATGCAATACCGTGTGCTACTGTGCAATAACGCATATTACTGTATTTTAACCACCAGGTATTCCAACAGTGTTAACGGTAATAACTACGCCGTTATTTATAAAACTCAAACTTATCATTTTCTTTATCCGACGGTTATTTTGTTATGGGGCCCACAAATGGTTGCGTCGTCGTATGAATATTCTCCGACAACAAGAATATTCCACGACCAAACGAATATTTCCCAACAGAAATGAGTATTTTATAACCACTTTCGTATTTTGAAAATTTTATATATATCCCACAACTATAATATTATATCAAATTCACTCTATAATATTCAAAAATGATATTTATAGAAAATTCATCTTTATTCATAAAAGTTGGGGTCTTACAACCTTCCCTTCTTATGAAATTTTGCCCTCAAAATTAGGTTAAGTACCTGGTATGTCGAAGAGATAAGGATACCTTGATTTTATTTCAGATTCTAACTCACAGGTCATTTCCTCAACATCGTGGTTTCTCCACAAAACTTTGACTTGAGGTATAACCTTGGAGCGTAAAATTAAAAGTAGTATGCGCACAAGCCAATCATGTTTGATGATAAAGCATATACTTCGTAACAATCTTATTCATTTATTAATAAAAAGTATTAATTCATTAAAGGTTTTTAATTATCTACATGATGTTGTTTTATAATATGTGATAAACACATAGTTTTAAGTAATGCTTTTAGAATAATTGTGCATAAAGGGTGATCCGGGTATATGGTTTATAAAATTTTTAAACTCTATTTTATCACGTTTCCGCTTACTTTATGCAATTTAATTGCGTTCATGAATAATACAAACCTAACAGTGATATCAGAGCCAAACCTTTATGCGAATTATTAATTATTTTTATTTGATATGTATATTGATATGTGTTTAAAATAATTTAATTGGGTATAATTTGTTGTATAAAATTTATTTTAAAAAAAAGAAGGAAATTTCGAAAGCCTGTTTCGCTAGTCCGTGTAATGATTCACGTACTGTCAAGGCTTCTTTCTTCCGTGATATAGATATTATATGATTTCTTTTATATATATATATATTTATAACGGTAGATTGCCTCAGCATGTATCACGAAAAGTTATCATATATATGATATGTAATTGTTTACATGTTATCTTTTATTAACTATATATATCAATATAATAAAACACAACCAATTTTGAATTTATTCCTACTTTAAAAGTTGACAAACCACAACAAAGGCTCAGATTTAATCTCAAATATTCTGACTTAATCCAACGGTTCACATCTCATCTCACAGACAAAAGATCCCGCCCAAATAAACTCTCTCCTGTTCTCCCCATTCCAAATCTACTTCCCTGTTCCAACTCTACTTCTCTGTTCCAACTCTACCTCACTCCCTTTCTCTTCCCGATTTTCCCAAAATCAAAACCCCAACTCTACCTCAGTCCTTTCTCTTCCCGATTTCTCCAAAATCAAAACCCCGATCCAATGCTCAACCTTGCCCCTATATTAAAAGTTATAGATTTTGGGTTATCAACAAACAGCCAGGTTAGGGTTCCTCGAGATAACAATGAATTGATTAGTTCTACACTAACCTTACATGAAGTCGCATAATTGATCTTTTTGCAATTTTTTTTGCAGGGCAAAGAGGAAATTGGAGAACTATTTGAACAGATTTTGTTAAAGAAAGTCTCATTTGATCCTCCAGTAAGTAACGTCTAACAGTTTTTGTTAAAGAAAGTCTCTTTTCTTGTGTCATTTTTTCTTCCTCTTCCATGACTAAGGGTCAGATTAGTTTCACAATCTTTTCATTATTGTTTTTGCCAAAGGATACATCTAATTGTTGAGGACCTGAGGTGTTGGAGTGTAATGGTAGTGAAACTTTATTAGACAGTTTAATACACATGGTGCATATATACACTCTGATTGATAAAATTATTTTTTTGTTTCTGCTTTTTGTAGAGAGAGCCTTAATGTGGTAATATCTTGAGGTAAATCTCTTGAGGAGACATCTAATTTGTGTTTCTTGGAAATTTAATGCGCAATATCTTGAGGTAAATTTCTCCACAACTATATATATGATAAGCCTATTAACAATGTTATTTTTAAACCATATTACTAAACAAAGAGGTAAGTTATGTATTTCTTAACAAAATTCATGAAATTTGAGTAAATAATAGTTGTTAATTGATGTGATAGGTTGTGGGAGGTTATATGTTGGTGGAATCAGAAGGATCCAGGAGTTATAAGGTTGAATTGATATGGGGATTATATGTTATCATGTTCAAATTCGAGTTTTAAAACCATGCACGCCATGTGTTTGTAAAAATGCATAAAAGAGGCTATTTTGGCTAAAACCTGAAAATTGATTAATATTCATGATAAATTAGTATGCATACATGAGTTATAAGATAATCTAAGTTATTGCAGAGTTTCAAATCAGGTTCAAAAGGTTTTAAAAAAATTTGCTAACAAACTATTTTAAACCAAATTTGTGTTAACGATGCACTTTCGGCACTCTGAATTTATGACTTAAAGAAGCCATTTTGGTTAAGTAGTATTTTTCTAAAATACTATGTAGCAAGTTCTATAATTATGTTCAAGAGTGATGCCAATTGGAGTTATAATGAACGAATTAAAATTCCTCAAAACTGCCTTGAAAATCAAAGTCGTGTAAATTTTGCAGAAAATAGGAAATTAGACCAAGTCTAAAACTGTCCTGAGCAGACAGTTTCAGGCCAGTCTAAAGTCTTTTCATACATGGCTTTAATTCTATGTATAACAAGTGAGATAAAAATTCACAAAACTAACCCAAAAATCATAAAATCGTAAAAGTCGAGGGAAAAAAAATTCTGGGCAGCGGCTGTGCTTTTTTGGCACGCCGTGTTGATTTTTGAACGTTACATAGTTTTTTTAATATGTTACTCAGCTTTTTGTGTAGAGTCCTAATATGTAATCATTGTATAACACTTTTTGGACTACCCAAAAAATGTAGAATAATTCTTTTAACTACTGGGGTCTTGATACATAATACATGAATATGACACATTGAGGTTTAAATTAACCTAAATATAGCAATATGAAAGCTTACTTAAAAATTTGAAAACCAATCTATATAATATGCTAAGTTTTAACAAAAGATGTAAACGTGTGATATGTTGTAGTTATGTGATAACGCGACTTGATTATATGAGTTAGCCAAAAACGGATATAATTGATACACGTTACATCAAAAAGGCAAGTATTTCATGATAAATTAGTTTTTAGATAATGTAATAATTTTTTAATTTAAGATTACTACATCCTTTTATTTTATTTTGTTAAAATTAAGATTACTTCCGAATTAAGATATAAATATTACTGCCTCCTTCCTTAAAAATTAATTCTATTTTTGTACTATATATATATATTTAAAATTAATTATTTATTTGTTATGTTAGTGTGTCATTTCATCTTACCATTATTAAAATATGAGTATAGTAACATGAAAATTTTCGATTATTTCAATATCTGTTACTCAGATTAACTTATTGTTAAAATATGAGTATATTTTATTTTGCATATTTGTTCAGTATGGACTTAGTTGAAGATTTATCTACATTTTTTCTTCTTTTTTTCTCTTCTCGGTTTGATAATTGTTAAATTGAAGTGATGTTAAGATGATGTTATATTGAAAAAAAAAATAGTTTATCGCTAATAATTGTAATCATGATAATGATGTTTGTTATGCTAATTATGATAGCGACATTTTTGCAGCTTATATGCTTAAGATTGTAGCTCATATCTTAAAATAGGTGGTTACTGCATGTTACAAATAAGCTATAATATATTATAGCTTAAAATTAGCAATGATTATTTTATTACATGAGCATATCCATTACAACCTGCAATTTCCTAAGAATTTTTATTGTGATATCTCAATGCTATTTTTTTATATTATTATTTTTATTATTTTGCTTTGGTTTTGTTGTACACTCTCTTTTGATTTTGTTAACAAGGCCTATGTTGTTGGTTATATCAGTTCTATATATAACAAGCACATGTGCATTAGAATTGGCTTTGTGCAAAGTCTAATGGCAATTTGAGTAGGTTCTTTTCATTATCTTATTTTTTGTTCGTCTTTAAATTTGAGAAAGCACAATTCTTCCTACTTAATTTAAAGGCTCACATTCTTCCTTCCTCACGAAATCGTTTCCCCCTCATTTTTTTTGTTTTGCATCTCTCCCTCCTCCCACACAAATTTGATTTGGGGCTTTGAGTGGAGCAAATCGAGAGATTGCGAACTGTGGAGTTTGTGGATCGATCAATTTTGTTGTCGATGAAGATATAAAGTTAGATATATAACGTATTACATTCATAGTAGGTTGGTCCCGTTGTGTTATAATTATTTTTAACTTCAGGTTTTAATTTATTTTTTTTTTTGGATAGTTGGGAAATGGCGAGCTCAGTTGAGAAGAAGGAAGAAGTTTTCTCCTTGGAGCTCCCTGCAGGAGCAAAAAGGTTTCTTTATCTGTCTCTTATCCCTTTAAATGTATAAATGCTCATATTTTTTGAAATTTTATGCTACTTGCCATTCCGAGTTGAATTTATTTATGAGCTTCATTGTTGTTTGTTGGTGTGAATTGGGTTAATAGGTATTGTCTAATTTTATTTTACTTTGTGTCTTTTGGTGAAATTAATTGAATTCTGGTATTTTTAAGTTGGAGCTTTTTGTGTTTTTCAAGTTAGGGCTTCTGGTGTATTCTCTCAATTTGGGCAAATTATGTCTTTATTCAGCTTCATGGTTGTGTTTTGTGTTAATTTTGCGACGTTAATTTATTTCAAGAAGGTTTACTTTGCCAATTAAAATCAGAATTTGAGAGAACCATGGTGAGGTTTGCTAGGCTGCTAGCTTTGTATTTGTTTGTCTACATAAATACACATTATTATCTGATTGAGTTACTGTAATTTGTGTACTATCAACTTAAAATTACTACGTGCCAGATTATCCCTTTCCCTCTTTCCCTCCTTTTAAGGATACTATTTGGAATGGGGATACAATCTAATTCTTGGAAAAGAAAAAGAAAGGTAAATCATAACCCAATTATTTGGTTTTATATATCCTTTGCGGCTCAGTTCGTTTGCGAAGGTTAGATGAAAATTGCTTCTTCACTAATTCATTGATTTGGATTAAATATTTTGCATTATGTTGTTTATGCATTCATTACTGATGTAACATATTGTGAAGTTAGAAACTGGAAAAAGAAGATGACCTTTTATTGTTCATATCTTTTATTTTTGTTTACTTTCTTTGGATTTACTTTCAAAAGTGTTTGAGTTAGAGTGTTCTGAACTTTCAGGGAAAAATGATATATTTTCTTCCTCAAATTTCTCCATCCAAAATGCATTAATTCTACAAATGCGCTCCTGTGATTTTTTACAAATCAAATAACTTCTTGATTATATACATGCATGAATTTGTATGTCAACATCTTCTTTGAGAGGAGTGGAAAATTTACTTTTCTAGAAATTTATGAGTATTGAACTGGGAAAGAAGGAATTAGACAAAAAAATTCGCGTGTTTTACTTTCTTTTGATAGGTCGCGTTCATATTTTCTGTAAGTTATTTATATTTAATTTTATGATTTTCATTTGTTCTTTATGAGTTAACTTTCATTACTATTGTTGTTTTGATTTATTATTAACCCATTTGTCGAAATTTCTTTTTTGTTTATCTGTTTATAGTAGTAAGTGATTTGTTGATTAAATTCAATAAAAGTCAAGATTGAGCATTGTTTACGTCATCATTGATCCCAAGTGTTAGATTCTAATGTAATATCCCTAATCAAGTATATGATTTGATGAATGTGTTTGTTTGTGTTGAAGGAATTGTATGAGATGAAAAAAAGATTGAAAGAGATGGAAGAGGAAGTTGCAGCTCTCTAAGAAATACCAGCTCTCCAAGAAATGGGTGTTGTTCAAGGTTTAATTTTTCTTTTTTTTAATTGAGTTTCATATCTTCAATTTTTTTTCTAAGTATCTCTATAAATAGAATCTCTGTTCTGGTGAACTGGTAGTTAATTTTGAGGAAATGCTATAAAGACTCTTAATGTGAAAAAGAGTTTATTTGATGTAGATGTTATCTAATGAGTTGTTCCAAAGAGGGGTTGCTAATTCAGGATAAGTAATGAGTTTTTTCAAAGGTTTCAGTTCTTAAATTTTAGCTATATATCAAAATTCATCCCTGGGTTTGATGGATTTCTAATTAATTATTAGTTAATTTCAGTAAATGTTAGAAGTAGCTATATATCAAAATTTATCCCAGAGTTTGATGGATTTCTATTTAATTGTTAATTAACTTCAGTAATCGTTAGAAGTAGCATTTGTTTTAAGAGGAATTGATTTTGAGTAGATTGCATATTGTGGTACTTAAGCTTCATTTGGAACAAGAAAGGGAAATGAATAAGGGGGCTGAAGGTTTTAAGAGGGGAAATGAACAAGATATGTCATGAGCTATTATGCCAAAGTTTGAGCCCAACTCTCTTTTGCCTTAATTACACATGTACATGCACTTTTACTCTCTTTTTTTTAATTAAATTGTTTATATGATTTTTTAAGTTGGACCAAGATTATTGTAGGGTTCAACTATGTAAACAACTTTCTATTTATTTGAATTAGCTTGGGCTTCTGCGTAGCAATTATGTATTTATTAGTTGTTTTTACTTTGGTGGTTGATTTTTTCCAGTCAAGGGAATTTTTTCCTTTTGATTTTAATATGCCTCACGGTCTATGGATCTTTTATGGTCAATTTATCCTTGATGATATGTAATTGTATGATAGAGTTTGAGCAATTGAAATAATGGTTGATACTGAGATCAAAATTGTCATAGCATGTTCAAAATTTGTTATTCTATCAACATACTTAAATTATGAATTCAATCCTATAATGTTCTAATGACATGGCTTGAAATAAAGCCTTTTAGTTTGATAAAATCTTTTGAGAGTGCTTTTCTTCTTACTTGGTTAAGGCTTGGTTCTATTATTTTTGTTCAGGAAATTCTTCTTGCAATATAAGGTGTATAATCAGTAGCCTTTTCTAACCTTTGATTTTATACTTGCAAAGATATTAAAATTTCATGAGATAATTATTCATTGTATTTTTTTGTTAGTTCATAAATTATGATAGGGAATTTTGCAAATAATATGTGTTTGTATAATTTAATTGCTCTTTGCAAGGATAATCCCAAATCTAGCAATATTCCTCAATTCACATCAAGGATTAGAATTTGTTTTATATCTGGCAGGTTTGATTTGTTTTACTTGGAATTGTAATGTATAAATTACTACACTTTTACAGGTAGGAGTACAGGTTTCCTACCAGAAAAATGGGAACTGTTGTGTATGGAGTGTTAAAGTACTTGCAAAATGAGAAAACGAATAGCCAAAATATATAATTTTGCGAATGTAAGTCAATATGTCAGGGTAGTAGTAAGAAAAGCTCTTCGTGTTTAAATTGGAGTTGAACGTTGGATATGTATTGATGATGTAAGTTTTGTAGACAGGTTTAGATTTTTTTGGATATCTATTTTTAAAATATATTTTGCCGAAATTTTTTGAAATTAGTAGCGACTAGCTTGATGTTTTGGTGGTTGGATGTGTTGATAATTGAGTATGTATTAATTATTGTGATGGTACGGTGAATTATGATAATTGTTATGTTAAGTTATTTTAGGTAGCAAAGAGTTTTTAGATAATGTAATAATTTTTTAATTTAAATCTACTTTTTCGTTACGCCGTGCCTTCAGGCACGGGCAATTACTAGTTATATTATATAGTACCCAAGGGTTAGTGATTCACGTGGCCCAGGAATCATGGTTTTCAATTACATGTATCAGGATTCATTTAATGATTGCTTAGTATTATATATATATATATATATATATATATATATATATATATATATATTATTCTTAATTATTTTAATATTAAAATAAAAGGTTTATTTTAATCTTAAAATAAAAGGTTTATTTTAATTTTAAAATTAGATTTCATGCTAACCAATTAGAGTTGGAATTGGATTCCATAATAACTAACTGGAGTTGAAATTGAATTCCATATTTTCTTAAATAAAAGAGTTTATTTAGATATGAAATAAGATTTCATATTATTAAAAATAAAGGAGTTTATTTGTGAATAGGAAAGAGAATCTGTGTTTCCTTTAAATAAAAGAGTTTATTTAAATATGAAATAAGATTTCTTATTACCCAAAAATAAAGGAGTTTATTTTGACAAGGAATTAGATTCCATAATTAATTAAAATAAAGGAGTTTATTTTGATTAAAGATTTTGATTAAAATAAAATAGTTTATTTTATTCAAAATTGGATAAATTAAAATAAAAGAAGTTTATTTTAATTTAAATTTGGATTAAAATAAATGAGTTTATTTTGATTCAAAATTAGATTTTATACTAACTAAATTTGCCCATTAAATGATATCAATATATATATTGAATGTTTTTTATTCATGAGATGAATATTATTTATTGATGCATATGGGGATGTGTATGATAATAAATGGGATTGATTATGGACTATTGACCAATGTGATTGGATTTTATTTTAGTTGGATGCATGAATGTATGAGTTTTATTAAATAGAGTCTGCTTACCTCGTCTTCTCTAATTTTTTCTTAATGTAAATTCTATCTCCCTCCTATGTACTTCCCCTTGACTGCTGATGAAGATTTCTATTTATTTTAAACAGTTTTGTAATAGGAATAGTTTGAATTAATTTTGAAGAATTGGAGATCAAGGATCAAGGAGCGCTTGAAGATCTGTTTGTAATGAAACCCGGATTTAAATGTAATAATTATATTGAAATATTAATTCTTGCACTCCTAGAGTTTGACATTTTGGTTCAATTGGTGGCTCTAGTAAACCAAACTAGAATAAAAGTCAATAATCAATCATGGTAGAATATAGTATTCTATATGTGCATGCTTATACTATATATATTATATATTATACAAACATGCTTCGCATGTTAATTAATATGACGCGTATTTTATATATATATATATATATATATATATATATATATATATATATGTGTGTGCATGCGCGCTAAACAAGATGAGACAAATTAATAAAAAATCCCTCAAATATTTTATATTAAGTCCTAAGCGTTCAAAGATATTTGGAATATCGAACGTCGCCTTCTAGCATGATAAAAAATAATAGAGTATCAATTAATTATTATAAGTTTGTTGTGTCACCACAAGGCTTATCTTAATTCTTTGAGATGTTAATTTTATCACATTTGATGCTTATAAAGAAAATTGAACAATATTGTTTTGTTGTGTCGCCACAAGGATAATATTTTTCTTTTTTGCATATATGGAGTGCTAGGTTGGACTTAACTTAAATCATTTAAGTTCGAATGTGCACACACTTGACCATTATAATTTAAGAGGCAAAATATAAGGAGTTGCATAGTTGATGTAATTGACAAGAGTTGTCTACCTATTTATTTATATATAGTTTATTGTGTCATCACAAGGCTATATACATTTGAAATGAGATCCTTAATCTCACTAGCAAATCTTTAATTAGATTTTGTTGAACTATATAAGTGAGGGTAATATAGTTTGAAGAAAATAGTGAGAGATACCAATTTAAAATAAGTCCTAATTTATTTTGGTAATTAATAAAAGAATGTATGCTAAAATGTTGTTTATTACAAATTCATTTACAGAATTTTACAATGTCAAAATTACTATCACTGCAAAGCATATTAGATGCTATTTAATTGGACCTATAACAACCTGATATTTTCTATATAATTAAATTAGAAATTTTGCGTATATTTTTTATTTTATTTTAAGGATGAGGATTTGTACAAGATATTGTGTATATATATTTATATGATAAATAAAAATATATTTATTACATGAATATTTACAAATAATTTTTATATTTTAGAATTATTGATTATTATAAAGTATATTCTTATAATAATTAATTTTATGGTAGAAAGGTTTTTATTAATTATTTTCCATGAAAATATAGTTATATATTATTTAAATAACATATGAAATGATTTTCTTAGAATAATTATAATAATTATTTTATTATATGAATTTTGTACATATTATTAAGTTAATTATTTTACCTTAATTATTAAGGTTAAATAAGAAAGAATAAATTAGACATGGAATCCAAACCCTAATTTTAGATTTTTATCGAGGAATTAGAATAATAATATAATATTAATTATATTTTGATTTTTCAGTGCTATAAATATGTACTGTATGTACGTATTGATGATGGTTGGTCAATTATGGTGCAGTATTTGAAAAACTCTAGTTTAAATGTAGGAAACCCTAAATTGAAAATCAATTGCAGGTTTAAGACTGTTACATAACTGTGTTACACGTTTTATGTTGTGTAATTATGTAAACCCTAATTAAAATCTAGAAACCCTAATTAATCTTTAGAAAAACCTTAATTGTAAAACCCTAATTTTTGAAATGAAAAATCCTAATTTGAAACCTAAACTAAAGTTTGTGATTAGTTATAAATTATGTTAATGTGATTAATATCATGTACAGAAGATTTTATTGCTAATTATGAAAAACCTAATTAGTAATTTAAAACCCTAATATCTAGAACCCTAATTTGGTAATTAGAAATCCTAATTATAATTTAGTAACTCTAATTATAAAAATCATAAACCCTAATTGCTAAATTAGCAAGGTCAACGATAATTATTATATTTTTAACCCTAATGTTCCTGTATAAAGTAATTAGAAAATTTATCATATTTAGGAAACCCTAATTTCAAAATTTTAGAAACTAAAATTTATTTAATTTTTATTTTGTGTAAACCCTAAATTGGAAATCCAACTTTTGATTTGTGCTAAATCTTAGGGTTAAACCCTAAGGATCAAACCCTAAGGGTTTGCAAGATTACAAGAATGTCATTAAATTTGTGAGTGAAATGACCAAAATACCCCTCTTGTATTATTGGATTTTGCCAAGTGTTAGAGTTGTTGAAGTTGTTGGCCAACCCTTGACTTCTTAGTGTGACTGAGATCTAACACAAATCAGCCAACATGCATCAGCCATTACATTATAACAATATATATATAGAATTGGAGAGAGAAAGAATGCATTTGGTAGCCTAATTTTTCCCAACACTCCACAAAACTCTCTCAAGCCCCACACCTCTGAAATTCTTTCCTAATATCAGTCAAGAACCAAGCCCCACGAACACCATAACTAAATCAGAAGCCAGAAATCAAAAATTGATTAAAGGAGGTATAAACCCTAGCCATAATTTTTGTCCATAAATCTGTGGTTAGATGTTAGATTTTTTATGTTAAATGTGTTGTAAGTAGTGTCTAATGATGATCTGGGTTGCTAGATGTTGAATCCATAACATCTAGAGGCTCGGATTTGGTATTTTACAAAATCTGGAAATTTTTTAAAAAGTGGTTTGACAACGAATGTCAGTCCTTATATCTCTGTGATCTGTTAAGATTTTTGTGTTTTGAAAGTTTGTAGTTGTAGTCGTATATGTGTTCTTTAGTCTGAAAGTGGAATCAGGGTCATTGGATGTGTAGATTGTAAGTTATTCAAAGTCAAAGTACGTTGACCGACCATGATCGTCTGTTTCTGGGTTACCCAGAAAGTTTTCAGGTCGGTCTGACAGTAGGTTCGTGGCCTTGGATCTTGCAGGTGTTAGCTTATTTGTTGTTGTTGTTGTAATAGATTTTTACTATGGTATATGTACTTCAAGATTAAGCTTGTAGATCGCCTAAATATTTAATGGATCGAAGTCAGTGGAAGGTCAAACCAGGCCAGAAGATCACGAACTTAGTTTTCTGGGTAACCCAGAAAACTTAAGAGCATGATCTCTGACAAGGTTTGACCAGCTTATATCTTTCGATTTTGTTGTTGTTTAATCGATTTTATGTAATGGATGTGACGCCCCCAAAATAGGTCCAATCCATCCAACCCATTTTGAGTCGTCAAATACATGGTACAGAAAATAACTACAACTTTATTATTACAATTGTCGTGCAAAATACGACAACACATATACTGTGAGTTTAAATACAAATATTGTCATCTAGACAGTATTCATACTCAATTAAGTACTCATTATACTTATTGATACACTATTTTACAAAATAGTGAGGACTACTAAAACAACTGTCTTGAACCATCATTCCACACCCCGACTAGTACTCGCTACATTCTCGCCTCCTAAGAAAAAAATGGAACAACAAGGAAAAGGGTGAGCTCAACTAGCCCAGTAAAGAATATTATGACTAAGATAATATACAACAAATTATCGTTAGTCTTCAACAGGGAAAAATTTAATAGAATACAATAGACAACAAGTTTTAAATCAATACTTGCAGCAGAAAATAATAATTCATAGAAGAGTTACGTAGAGAATGAAATCTACGATTATCTATGAATTTAAAAGCCCATCATCAACATTTTATCCCTGTAACATCAATCAATAAATATCTTGAATCAAATAGTCATCTTTGCACTACAGGCCAAAGATATTCATCAGTTGGTCATGTTCACCTCAACAGCTGTTCATCTTTGCACTACGGGCCAAATATATTCATCAGAAATCATTCATCTTTGCACTACAGACCAAAGATATTCAATTATATCATCATTTAGGACTGAGGATGATGAAAAATATTTTAAAAGAAACGAATCCAGTAAAACAAAATAATAAATATTAAGGATTCGTATTTCAACTATTCCATGTCCAAAAATACCTCATAAATAATCATAGTGAAGTAAAATTCAAGAATGATCAAAACATGGATACAATCAAAGCTAGTATCCAGAATAGATATTTTGGACGAAAAGAAGAAAATTTCATTTTTCGGTAAATAGTAACTCGTGAATAGTAACTCGTGAATAGTAACTCATGAATAGTAACCTCGACATGAAAAGTTCCAAATTTGATAAAAAGTTCAGATCAATACTTCGGCATAATGATATTGAAGAAAATAATATCATTTAAGAAGAAGTAACATCCCTTACCTCGGAAATACGGTACTTCTGACTGGAATACAAGATATAGTGTTGAAGGAAACTAGCACCATATAGCAACACTCAAAGTATCAAATACTCACAAGAATACGCTCGATATAGAGAGAGAAAGAGAGAAAAACTTGTGTTTCTGGTGTGATTTTCAATTCTAACCTAAGCACCCTATTTATAGGAAAATGCTTAGAACACCAAAGCAGAAAATTGAATATATTAATATTATATTTACAAAATTGTCAAGCCCACCTAAGAAATCTGATTTCAGATCATGTATAACACATGTGACCCACTCAATTGCAACAAAAAACGTTTTTCTTAAAAAAAAACATTTTAAACTCCAAAAATCAATTATTTCGGAACTTCGGAACTTCAATAATTCATAATAAATAGCCTTTTTATCAGAAAATTCAAATCTTGCGAGTTTTTATAGAAAATTCAATTCTCTACAACTTTGGAGAAGAAAGTTTTTCCAAATTCCAAACAGAAATTGATCGAAATCCACAAACGGGCGATTTTACAGTCAATAATAAATTTTCGATCAAGAATTGTGTCCACCAACACACAAAATATGTGTTAATCATTTAATGCCACAAAAATACTCTTCCTCCTTATATACTCATATAACCCACATTCATTGTAAAAATATCACCATCAATATATTATTAAAATAATATATTTAAATGAATTATTTTATCAGAAAAAGATAAAATATTAATTTTCAACAATTGTCACATTAAAAATTTTCTCCATCTATATCCACATAAAATCAATATTTTTCTCATCATATAAATCAATAATTAATTATACACAAATAATATTACAGAATCACAGTACTGGCAACCAGGCCGTTCCCAGGAAAGAGGGGGCTTTCCAATAAGGATCTCTCCTTACTGGCGCGCAATTAGATGACCAAACCTCTCCTTAGACAGAACTTTCTAGACATTATCAATAATGTTATCTAATAATATTATTCAGATAATATGAATTATTGTTCCGATAATAGAAAATACTGTGTAGTGATAATTATTAAAATAATAGTAATATAAAATATCAACGCAGCAATTATTGAATCAATAAAATACAATATTGAACAGTAATTACTGTAACAATTATTGAGTAGTGCCTTCTTACGTAAGAATCAATTATTGGTGCAATATCGTGGGCTACTGTGTAACAACGCGTATTACTGTGCTTTAACCACCGGGTATTCCAACAGTATCAACGGTAACAACTACGCCGTTATTTATAAACAACTTGTTTTTGTCGTTTTCTTCATCCAATCGCTTTCCGTTATGGGGCCCACAAAAGACTGTGCCGTCGTACGAATATTCTCCGACAGTAAGAATATTCTACGACCAAGCAAATATTCCCCGACAACAATGAATATTTTATAACCACTTGCTTATTTAAAATATTTGCGCATTTCACCCATAACTAACCACATTAATCAAATCAACCCTTACTATTTCAAAATAATAAATAGAGGAAATTAAATTTCATTTATTAATAATTTGGGGTCTTACAACCTCCCCTCCTTATGAAATTTCGTCCTCGAAATTGACATACGTACCTGGTGTTTCTAAAAGATGAGGATACCTCGCTTTCATTTCCGTTTCCAACTCCCAGGTCATTTCCTCAATAGCATGATTTTTCCACAAAACTTTAACTTGTGGTATGACCTTCGTGCGTAGGACATGCTCCTTCATATCCAAGATCTTGACAGGTACCTCTTCGTACGTTAAGTCTTTAGCTATCTCGTTTGGTTCTAACTCAATAACGTGGTTCGGGTCGTCCACATATTTACGTAACATCGATACGTAAATAACGTTATGAACACGTGACATACTTAGCGTTAAGGCGAGTCTATAGGCCACAGTTCCTACTCGATCGAGGATTTCAAATAAATTGAAGGCTTGAGCTTTCTTCTCTTCATCGACTCTTACTTCTAGAATAACACATTCTTGCACCTTCTTCTTTATATTCATCAGCTCCGGGTCTGTAGCTTGAGCAACTTTAACTTTATCGATTAAAGTTGGTTCTACGCGTATACTTGACATCATCGCACTCGTTCCTGCATATGATCTTCTACTCAATGCGTCAGCTACCGCGTTCGCTTTTTCAGGATAGTATTGGATGGTGTGATCGAAATCTTTCAACAGCTCGAGCCAACGTCGGTGTCGCATGTTGAATTCTTGGAAGCTCTTCTCGCATTCCTCGGTCCATTCGAAGTTTGTATCTTTTCGTGTCAGCTGAGTTAATGGAGTAGCGATTCGAGAAAATCCTTTTACGAATCTCCGATAATAACTAGAAAACTACGTATTTCGATTACTGACTTAGGTTGCTCTCAACTGTGACTCATATCCCAATCTTGGATAGCACGTCACAATGACACCTATCAGTTTACTACCACACGATTATGGTATCCCCTACGGAGAGTCTGGCTTCAGTGCATTCCACAAAGGAAGTCACCAGATAGAGGCTCGGGTACAAACTTCTACAGTTGAGTTTTTAACTCCTGAAGTTAAATATGAGCCATTCGATATGAGATTTTAGAAGTGAGTTTTGTACCAGATTCAAAAATGATACAAAATTCAATATCACACGTAGGCCAAGAGATTCTTCAGGAAATACGTCAGGGATTTACTAACAATAGAAATATCATTCAAATCTGACGTATTTTGTTCAAGTCCATAACATAGCTAAGAAAGCTTGACATCCGTTTTTCAATAAACGAATGACTTTACGGCTTGATATGAAAGAGTTTGACTTCAATGGTTTGGTTGCTTGAATTTGAATAACAGGTTGCTTAGGAATATGAAGACTAACAACCTTACGAAAGTAATCAATTTTGGCATGATGAGTAGTTAACCAATCAATTTCTAAAATCACATCAAAAGTAAGTATCTTTAAAGAGATAAGGTCAACAGGTAATGTGATGGTGCCAACTTGGATCAAGCAAGATTTATAAACAATGGATGTGATGAAAATTTCTCCTAACAGAGTTTCAACAGATAAGTCAAAGTCTAATTTCTCCGGAGTCAAGTTTAAACGTTGAACGCAAGCAAGAGATGGGTAGAACCGGTATCTAATAAGATATAGACTTCGCAAAAATTTATAATTAACTAACCCGTGCTAACTTCGTTCGGGTTCCTCGCATTCTGACCAGTCACGAAAAACGCTCTTCCAGGAACCGTTGACTTTGACTTTTCTGGGACAACTTTTTGAGTCACCACCCCTGTTGGACTTGGTTTCGCTACAGTGCAATCTCGAGCGATATGTCCTTCCTTTCCACAGTTATAACATACCTTAAACTGTTGTGGGCAGTTTGGGCTGATATGTCCTTCTTTTCCGCACTTATAGCATATGACCGGTGGTCGCTCTCCTCCCTTGGAAGCAGTTGCTGCTGGTGCTGACATCTTCGTATTATCATTGTTGAATCTCCTCTTTTTTAAAATCTCCTCCCGACTCGCTTCTTCTATATTCATGGCCACGATTACCACCAGAGTGGTTGCCGTTCTTGTCCGTATTCTTCTTTCTCCACTGGTTATCGTTGTTCTGATGACTGCTGTCACCGGTATAATCCTGGTTGTCGTCCCTCGATTGATCATACTCGCTATCTCGCTCTAATAATTGAGCCCTGTTGATAATATCTGAATAGAGAGAAAATTTATGAGAAATGAGATATTGACGTATGCCGGGTTTCAAACCTCTCAGAAACATCCGCGTCATACGTTCCTCATTCTCTACCAAATGAGGTGCAAACCTGGACAACTCTGCAAATTTCGCCTCGTATTGGGACACCGTCATGTTATTCTTCTCCAGTCTAATAAACTCTACCTCCTTCATATGACGAATACTTTCAGGAAAGTACTTGTCATTGAATAGTTTCTGAAATGTCTCCCAAGACATGTTGAGTGCGGCTGGATGGGTACGCTTCACAGACTCCCACCAGTAGTCTGCCTCGCCACAGAACATAAAGGTGGCGAATGGAACCTTCTGTTCCTCCGCACATCCCAAGACATCGAATATCTTGGTAATTTGCTTGACCCACGTCTCCGCCTTAATCGGATCCGGCTTTCCCCATAATTCTGGTGGTCCCAACTCTTTGAACTGCTTGGCTGTGACAAGCCGCGCATTGCTATCATTTCCACCCGTATTTTGTACACGAGTCTCCCTCGTCTGGTTTTGCATGAACTGAAAAAAAACTCCTAAACATCCCGTCGTTCATCGTCTGCTCAGTGGTGTTGTTTACAGGAGGAATATTGCCAGCCTGTTGCACGTTCTCCTCGTTGGTGAGCAAAGGTGTCTTCACGGTCTCATTTACTCCACTGTTAACATTCTCAATCGACATTCTCAAATACTGCCATAAACAAGGGTTAATTTAACAAATTAACAAATCACATAATATCCCTATATTATGACCGACCAACAGATAAGCTTAGGTAGGACATACTAGCGAAGGATTTACTCGTCTCTCCCCTCCTAGTTCTATTCCCCGATCTCCTCCAGAGATCATATCCCTAAGCTCTGATACCAACTGTGACGCCCCCAAAATAGGTCCAATCCATCCAACCCATTCTGAGTCGCCAAATACATGGTACAGAAAATAACTACAACTTTATTATTACAATTGTCGTGCAAAATACGACAACACATATACTGTGAGTTTAAATACAAATATTGTCATCTAGACAGTATTCATACTCAATTAAGTACTCATTATACTTATTGATACACTATTTTACAAAATAGTGAGGACTACTAAAACAACTGTCTTGAACCATCATTCCACACCCCGACTAGTACTCGCTACATTCTCGCCTCCTGAGAAGAAAATGGAACAACAAGGAAAAGGGTGAGCTCAACTAGCCCAGTAAAGAATATTATGACTAAGATAATATACAACAAATTATCGTTAGTCTTCAACAGGGAAAAATTTAATAGAATACAATAGACAACAAGTTTTAAATCAATATTCGCAGCAGAAAATAATAATTCATAGAAGAGTTACGTAGAGAATGAAATCTACGATTATCTATGAATTTAAAAGCTCATCATCAACATTTTATCCCTGTAACATCAATCAATAAATATCTTGAATCAAATAGTCATCTTTGCACTACAGGCCAAAGATATTCATCAGTTGGTCATGTTCACCTCAACACATGTTCATCTTTGCACTACGGGCCAAATATATTCATCAGAAATCATTCATCTTTGCACTACAGGCCAAAGATATTCAATTATATCATCATTTAGGACTGAGGATGATGAAAAATATTTTAAAAAAAACGAATCCAGTGAAACAAAATAATAAATATTAAGGATTCGTATTTCAACTATTCCATGTCCAAAAATACCTCATAAATAATCATAGTGAAGTAAAATTCAAGAATGATCAAAACATGGATACAATCAAAGCTAGTATCCAGAATAGATATTTTGGACGAAAAGAAGAAAATTTCATTTTTTGGTGAATAGTAACTCGTGAATAGTAACTCATGAATAGTAACCTCGACATGAAAAGTTCCAAATTTGATAAAAAGTTCAGATCAATACTTCGGCATAATGATATTGAAGAAAATAATATCATTTAAGAAGAAATAACATCCCTTACCTCGGAAATACGGTACTTCTGACTGGAATACAAGATATAGTGTTGAAGGAAACTAGCACCATATAGCAACACTCAAAGTATCAAATACTCACAAGAATACGCTCGATATAGAGAGAGAAAGAGAGAGAAACTTGTGTTTCTGGTGTGATTTTCAATTCTAACCTAAGCACCCTATTTATAGGAAAATGCTTAGAACACCAAAGCAGAAAATTGAATATATTAATATTATATTTACAAAATTGTCAAGCCCACCTAAGAAATCTGATTTCAGATCATGTATAACACATGTGAGCCACTCAATTGCAACAAAAAACGTTTTTCTTAAAAAAAAACATTTTAAACTCCAAAAATCAATTATTTCGGAACTTCGGAACTTCAATAATTCATAATAAATAGCCCTTTTATCAGAAAATTCGAATCTCGCAAGTTTTTATAGAAAATTCAATTCTCTACAACTTTGGAGAAGAAAGTTTTTCCAAATTCCAAACAGAAATTGATCGAAATCCACAAACGGGCGATTTTACAGTCAATAATAAATTTTCGGTCAAGAATTGTGTCCACCAACACACAAAATATGTGTTAATCATTTAATGCCACAAAAATACTCTTCCTCCTTATATACTCATATAACCCACATTCATTGTAAAAATATCACCATCAATATATTATTAAAATAATATATTTAATGAATTATTTTATCAGAAAAAGATAAAATATTAATTTTCAACAATTGTCACATTAAAAATTTTCTCCATCTATATCCACATAAAATCAATATTTTCCTCATCATATAAATCAATAATTAATTATACACAAATAATATTACAGAATCACAGTACTGGCAACCAGGCCGTTCCCAGGAAAGAGGGGGCTTTCCAATAAGGATCTCTCCTTACTGGCGCGCAATTAGATGACCAAACCTCTCCTTAGACAGAACTTTCTAGACATTGTCAATAATGTTATCTAATAATATTATTCAGATAATATGAATTATTGTTCCGATAATAGAAAATACTGTGTAGTGATAATTATTAAAACAATAGTAATATAAAATATCAACGCAGCAATTATTGAATCAATAAAATACAATATTGAACAGTAATTACTGTAACAATTATTGAGTAGTGCCTTCTTACGTAAGAATCAATAATTGGTGCAATATCGTGTGCTATTGTGCAACAACGCGTATTACTGTGCTTTAACCACCGGGTATTCCAACAGTATTAACGGTAACAACTACGCCGTTATTTATAAACAACTTGTTTTTGTCGTTTTCTTCATCCAGTCGCTTTCCGTTATGGGGCCCACAAAAGACTGCGCCGTCGTACGAATATTCTCCGACAGTAAGAATATTCCACGACCAAGCGAATATTCCCCGACAACAATGAATATTTTATAACCACTTGCTTATTTAAAATATTTGCGCATTTCACCCATAACTAACCACATTAATCAAATCAACCCTTACTATTTCAAAATAATAAATAGAGGAAATTAAATTTCATTTATTAATAATTTGGGGTCTTACAATGGATCTCTAGCCTTACATGTTGTTTACACACTGAAGTTTTTAAATCACAAAAACAATACAAGATTAGCAAGTTGTGGAAGCTCAAAACAAGCCAGTCGAACTATTCTTCATTTCTGGGTAACCCAGAAAATGAAGAAATGCTCTGACAACTTGTTCGAGACTCCAAATCTCGTTGGTTATGCATGTTATGATCATGTATGTTGCTGGGTCATGTAGTCCTATATTAGTAGTACATGATCTGACCAACAACATGTCCTGAAACATCACAGATTCGAATTTATTTTCGGTCAAACGAGGCATCTCGAAATTGGTTATGACTGTTCTTGAGAGCTCAGGAACACCTAAAGCGACGGTTTCTGTCGCCAAAGGGCTTTCGCGACAGACTTAATTAAAATTAATTTCTGAAAATTATTAAAAAATAGTAATTAATTTCTGAAAAATACAAAAAAAATTTAAAAAATTATTTTAAGTTATAAAAATTAACTTTTAATAATTTGAAATATTTTTCATAAATATTTGTATTTATTTAAATATTATTGATAATTAATTTATTTATTAAATACATTAAATAAATTAATTAAAAATGATTTTATTATATTAAAAATCATTTTAAATGATAATAAGTTATTTAAAAATATTTTAAGTTATAAAATATAACTTTTAATATTTTAAAATAAATTTCATTAATTATTTAATATTAATGATATTAGAATTATTTGATAATTATATTAAATAAATTAGTTTAAAAATAATTTTAATATTATAAAAATTATTTTAAAGGAAGATAAATAGTTTAAAAATATTTTAAGTTATAAAATATAACTTTTAAAATTTAAAGGTAAATTTCATTAATTAATGATATTGAAGTTATTTACTAATTATATTAAATAATTTAGTTTAAAAATCATTTGAACATTATAAAAATTATTTTAAATAAAAATAAAGTGTTTAAAGATATTTTAAGTTATAAAATATAACTTTTAATATTTAAAGGATAATTTTATTAATAAATTAATATTAATGGTTATTAATTATTAGTAATGATATTAATTTATTTAATAATTATATTAAATAAATGGTTTAAAAATGATTTTATTAATTTAAAAATCATTTAAAAAGGATATAAATGAATTAAAAGTACTTTAAGTAATAATTAATGACTTTTAATATTTTGATAAATAGTACATTAATATTTAAATATTAATGGTAATTAATTAAAAATAATTTTAATTGTTTTAAAAATCATTTAAGGGTAATATAAATACTTTAAAAATATTTTAAGTTATTATAAATAACTTTAATATTTTGGCAATGGTTTCATTAATAGTTTAATATTAATTAAATATTAATGATAATAGAATTGTTTGATATTTAAATCATTTAAGCATGATTCCGATGTTTGAAGGTTCATGATAAATTATAATAAATGTTAAAAAAATTATTATAAGTCATTTAAAAATAATATGACTGATACTAAGTTACATGATAGAGTCTTAGACTCGATAATTACCCGATAAAGCTGTCGGTACACCGACATATTTTAGAAATTGAGTTGGACTTAAATAATTTGATTAGATATGTATTTATTTGTGATTCAATGGTTGTTAAACTTATGTGCAAATGTGATTAGGATATGTGCTGACTGCAATAAGCAGTGCTATGCGTTGAGATATGTTATTCCAATCAGTACAATGGTCTGATTAATGATAGGTCGTGAGATAAAAGATAGAACTAAGTTGCAAATTGTAAGCAGCGCATCAGGCAAGTATCTTACCTTTGTATTTTCTTTATGCAATGGACATGAGTAAGAATGTTTCTAAATTATATTATTATTATTATACAGATTATTAACCCTATATTATATACGCTCATTGATTATCAACATGTTAGCATATGGTAATTCATATATATATATATATATATATATATATATATATATATATATCTGTTCATTAATTTCTATAAATCATTATGCAAGTGTCCTCACTTGGATAATCATTGTATTTAATCGCATGTTGAAACACCTTTGTCAATTACCCGTATATATATATATATATATATATATATATATATATATGTGTGTGTGTGTGTGTGTGTGTGTGTGTGTTAAATTATAGATTATTGTTGAACAAGATAAAATCTTTGATTTGGAACCTAGACAAGTATGAACATCCCTACACGAAAAAACTTTTATGCGCCCAAGGCGGACAGAGTGAACGATACCCTCGTTCTTGCATATAGTATTGATCAATACAGGGTACAACGGGCTGATAACCCCCGTGCCCGTAAGTTATGACGGTTTGTAGATGAATTTCTGTTTAATCTTTTCAAAAATGAAAAAAAATGTTTATATTATGTCACCTTAACCCTAGTTATACTCATTACGTAGTTTTAAAAATTTGAAAGAGGGTTGTTGTGTTATTATTATCGGTACAGATTACTTCACAACTATTGATCTGTTGTAGAAGGGTAGTATAAAGAAAATATTTAAATTCTTTCAGCTTATATATATATAATTGTTATTACTTGTTGGGCACTCAAATACTCATCCTTGCTTAATTTAAATGTTTTCAGCCAAGTGTGGAGAACCAAAAAGCTCATGTAGAAACAAAGGAAAAAGAAAGCTAACCAAATAAGATTTGTGGTAGTTATGTAATAGTTTGATATTATTATTAAGACAATGATATATATATTATCTATCATGTTATGTAATGAATGTATTAAAGGTTACGTACTTGGGAGCTGGACTCTGATAATCATGTAAATTAAGTTGATCTTTATATTATTATTTTTTTATTATTATTATTATTATTATTATTATTATTATTATTATTATTATTATTATTATTATTATTATTATTATTAGTATTTCTCTCATAGAAATGGTATCGTGAAGCATCGAGTTTGGGTTTCAAGTACCCGGATTTGGGGGCTTTATAGGTTGGTATCAGAGCTTAGGGTTAAAAACTTTAGGTGGGTCAGACCTTAGGCTATAACCTTATAACAGAGGGAAACGTTGAAAATATAAATAACTCTTATAGAGTTTCAAAAGGAGATGAATTGAATAAATTCATCGTCAAACAAAATAAAAGATAACTTATATAAAACTATTAATTGCTATGTGTATATATTATATGCTAATCAGGATAGTTTATATGTGTAGATGTCTGGTGAAAAAGGCTTGTTATATGCTTATAGCATGAAGAAGGATCAAACACATACACCCGAGCTGATATCGAAGCCAATAGCTGAAATAGAGGCTCATAATGAAAATAACTCGGACAATGTGGTTATTGATGAGTGAGTTTTATATACATGAATTGGATACATTCGGGCTTAATTTATTGTTGTTCTCAAGTCTTTTAGGGTGTTTTTATGTGTTTGCGTCTATTCATGCATGTTTTATATTGTTTTATAGGAATTGGGACAAAAGTTACATGGATCGACGTTCGGGGTGGCTAGATGCGCGTTTTCGGCTTGCCATTTACACAGCAGTCACTTCAGAGCCAATTTTAATATATCTCCTGACCATATTTCGAAAAACTTAAAGAATGAAAGTTGTAGATCTACGTCTCCTCTTTTCGGAACATCTTGAATCATCAAAATCGGAGTTCAGACGAAGAAGTTATGGCCATTTTCCCAAAGGACGTCGGAGTAGAAAATGTCAAAAAAGTGGACAGTGCCGGGGCGCCCATTTCATGCCTATTTCCAGCGCCGGGGCGCTAGGGGGCAGAATCCCAGCGCCGTGCCCAGTGCCGGGGCGCTGGGGAAGTCAGTGGAAAGGCTTGGACGCGTTTTGGGGTGAATTTTGACATCTTTTTGACTCCAAATTGGATTGGGTTTGTTCCTAACCTAAAAATTAGACTTGTAACCTATAAATAGATGATGGGAGGCATAAAATAAAGGGGGATTACATAGCTTAGCGGAGATTAAACACTCCATTAGATTAGACATTAACCCTAGTTCTTATTAGTTTAGGAGATTGAAGCAACTTGGAGATCATTGAAGATCAAGAGCAAGAGCAAGAGGGGAGCATCAGATTTGCTGACAACAGATTCTATTATCTTCTCTTATCATACTTTTATCTTTTAATGTCTATTCAATTGTGGATTCTTAGTTTTAATTCATTAATTATGAACTAACTCTTTTATTAAGATTTCAATTGAACTTTTTATGGCTATAAATTAGTTATTTAATTTATTCTAATTATTTGTGCTGAAGTGAATTGTTCATCTTGCTTTGAGCTTATTGATTAATTATCTGATCAATAATTACCTTGTTACTCTAGAAGAAATTGGGAAAGGAATTCTAGGGTTAGAACTGGGCTTGGTGACATGTGACTTAGTTATTTGCACAGTGAATAATTAGGTTTGTGAATAGAATGAGAATATCTATTTGTCGCATGTAACATAAGAGGAATTGGGTTTGTAACGAGTTTAATTCAATTATTTTGCATAGAGATATAGCAAAATTAATCTAGGTTAAATAGAAGGCAATTGATCACTCGAGAGAGGGCTTTTGGCATTTGAGAATTCATGTTAACAATTCAGTAGATATAATAATTGAGATAGTTAAATAATTGACTTATAATTCATAATTGGGGATATTGGAGTCTTAATTCTTATTTATCTGAATTCCATCAATTCTTAGTTGTTTATTTGCTTTCTTTTAGAATAATCTTTTTGTTTTGTTTAATTTAGTTTTCTTAAATCTAGAAATCACAATTATTGGTTGTTTAAATAAAATTGATTTGGTTAAGAATTAGTACTTGGTGATTTTTATTAAATAATTTCTCGTGGGAACGATACTCTACTTTCACTTTATTACTTATTGACCGTGTATACTTGCACGTATTCATTGATTGCGAAATCAATCAACAAGTTTTTGGCGCCGTTGCCGGGGAATTAAATTAATAATTATTTACCAATATTAATTTCAATCAAATTAGTCTTAATTTAAACATTTTTATTTTTATTTTTATTTCTCATTCTCTTCCTATATTTCTCTCTTTTTAGGTACCATGGATGACTTTGCGTATCAATGGCCATACACGAACATGACTCAACCACGGGGAGCGGATATTGACAGACTCAAGACACTTTCTGCATTATCAGCACAGATGGAGACACTTTCGAGGATGCTTGAAGCTTTTGAAGCTCAACGTCGTCAAAGTGTGGCGGTTACTTATGATTATTGTGCTGGAAATCATATGAGTCATCAATGCGCCATCAGTTTTGAGCCGGTACAGTATAGTGGTGATTACCCCAACAGTTATGTCTATCCCAACAACTATCATCAGGATTGGGGGTATCACCCGGATTTTTTATGGAGTAACAATCAAGATCAATTTTATGCTCCAAGTCCAACATACCCACCGAATTTCTCGTGTCCACCTCCACTACAACAGGAAGAACATTCAAATTGGGAGGAAGCCTTTGAAAAATTTATTAAAGCTTCTGAAAAAAAGAACGAGGAACAAGACAAAAGATTTAATCAAATAGAGCTGAGTTTGCAAAGCCAAGGGGCGTCGATCAAGAATCTGGAAAACCAATTGGGGCATATAGCACATGCGTTGAACAACCATCCTCAATACACTTGGCTCTATGACATGGATGACGAGACTGATGATGAGCCTGAACCAAATCTGCAATCGGATGTGCCAAATGATATAGATGTTGAAAGAGAGGAAAGACTTGGAGACCAACAAAAAGAGATCGGCAAAGATCTAACTTTGAGTATCAACGAAGATGAGCCAATTTTGATAGTGTCCCATGTACCTTCTGCACCAAAGTTCAAGAATTCGGTTAGTTTTGCAAAACCATGTCCGCTAGGTAGTCATGTCGTCGGCAATACTCCTTGTGACGTAAAAGCGAGTACAACTTCGAAGCCATGGTTCAATGAGTTAGAGAAGATAGAAGAAGAGATTGTTGTGTCTGACAAGCCTCAATGCCAGAATCTATTCGCAGACACAATGGAAAAAACACCTAGATGTTGGACGTTCTTTAATGTGATCTTATCTAAACAAAGCATGCTAGGTGATTTTAACTCAATGGCCATTACAATTGGGAACCTACCAAAAGCTACATTATTTCTGATGGATGGAGGGTTCCTCAATTTTCGTAGGGGAATTGGATAGAGAATTGAAGAAGTCAGGCTGAGACTATAAAACAAGCGCTTATTGGGAGGCAACCCAAGTTTAATTTTTATTTTTAGTTTTTATTAAGTTTTATATTAGTAGTTTTGAATTTTCATTTATTAAGGATTTAATAAAAGTGCTTATATCATGGTTTTACAGGTTATTCAAGTCAAATTCAAGTGTGGTGCCCAATTTGTTCCATGTGCTTAGCCTATTCTCCAAACTTAGCGGATAAGGAGGAAGATTGCTATATTTTCAGGGAAGTCCTCTGCTTTAATTTTTTCTATTGTAGCCATTGAGGACAATGTCTAGTTTAAGTTTGGGAGCATTTTAGTGACGTATTGCATATAGTTAGTTATTTACATTGTAGTTCGTTATATTTTTGGGTTATTTACATTTAGTTTTTGCATTCAGTTTTTTGTTTAAAAAAAAAATTTTAAAAATCGCAAAAATAGTAGTTAGTTTACTATGATTGTTACAGTTAGTTTATATTTGCATGATTCCAACTGTTAGATAGTAAAAGTCTATTTTGGCCAATGATGAGACTGGAGTTAAGTAGATAAGTATAGTATTGAATATTCAGGCTTTGATGTGATTTCTTGTTATGAATTGAATCTTTTCCTGTTTGAAACTGATATAATTAAGGTTAGCGCGTTAATAACAGCTATGTTGACTGATTAAGTTTAAATTGATACATAATGAATTTCTTAAGGATAATACTAATGTGAAGGAATGAAAGACATGAATAGGCGGAGATGGCTAAATTTTGATAAAAACTTAAGTTTGGGGAGAAAATTTGGGATATATAAGCTTCGCTAAAAAAAAGAAAAAAAAAGAAAAAAAAAATTACCGTGGCTAGTTTTGTTTCGGGGCCTTTGTTACTTGAGTAAGTACGCCCGAAGGGGTATCTTAAAACCTAGCGCCCTAAGGTCTTATATGGTCTGGGAGTCGTTGGTCGAAAGCTCGCTAAGGGGTGACACTGTTAGCCTAATGGAATGAGACATTGCACAGTCATGGTTAAAAAAAAAGAAAGTAAAAAGTAAAAAAAAAACAATAAAATGGGAAAAGAGCAAAAAGCCCCCGTAATGAAAAGTAAAGCATAAGTATCCCGGATTGGACTCTTGAACTTGGTGGATGTGTAACTTTAGTTGGATCTAGCTTGTTCGTGAATTTTGTGAGTTTTCACTGTATGATGCCTTTAAAGAGACCTATTATGTGTTAAATTTAATTTTATATTAGTTAACATTATTTTAGAGCACACACGCACTATATCAGTGATAACAGTCTAAGATTTGATGAGTGATTGAGAAATTACTGATTTGTTTTAATATGATGTATTATCATGTTTACTTGATTTCTCTAAGGCCGGTTGAATAGACTTGTTTCTGTCATTACTGTTGGATTCGTAGGCATATAGATTAGTTTCATTACATTGCATTGTATAACATTTTTGTGTTTTTGCTTGAGGACAAGCAAATGTTTAAGTTTGGGGGTATTTGATTAGTGAGTTTTATATACATGAATTGGATACATTCGGGCTTAATTTATTATTGTTCTCAAGTCTTTTAGGGTGTTTTTATGTGTTTGTGTCTATTCATGCATGTTTTATATTGTTTTGTAAGAATTGGGACAAAAGTTACATGGATCGACGTTCGGGGTGGCTAGATGCGCGTTTTCGGCTTGCCATTTACACAGCAGTCACTTCAGAGCCAATTTTAATATAGCTCCTGACCATATTTCGAAAAACTTAAAGAATGAAAGTTGTAGATCTACGTCTCCTCTTTCCGGAACATCTTGAATCATCAAAATCGGAGTTCGGACGAAGAATTTATGGCCATTTTCCCAAAGGACATCGGAGCAAAAAATGTCAAAAAAGTGGACAGCGCCGGGGCGCCCATTTCATGCCTATTTCCAGCACCGGGGCGCTAGGGGGCAGAATCCCAGCGCCGTGCCCAGCGCCGGGGCGCTGGGGAAGTCAGTGGAAAGGCTTGGACGCGTTTTGGGGCGAATTTTGACATCTTTTTGACTCCAAATTGGATTGGGTTTGTTCCTAACCTAAAAATTAGACTTGTAACCTATAAATAGATGATGGGAGGCATAAAATAAAGGGGGATTACATAGCTTAGCTGAGATTAAACACTCCATTAGATTAGACATTAATCCTAGTTCTTATTAGTTTAGGAGATTGAAGCAACTTGGAGATCATTGAAGATCAAGAGCAAGAGCAAGAGGGGAGCATCAGATTTGCTGACAACAGATTCTATTATCTTCTCTTATCATTCTTTTATCTTTTAATGTCTATTCAATTGTGAATTCTTAGTTTTAATTCATTAATTATGAACTAACTCTTTTATTAAGATTTCAATTGAACTTTTTATGGCTATAAATTAGTTATTTAATTTATTCTAATTATTTGTGTTGAAGTGAATTGTTCATCTTGCTTTGAGCTTATTGATTAATTATCTGATCAATAATTACCTTGTTACTCTAGAAGGAATTGGGAAAGGAATTCTAGGGTTAGAACTGGGCTTGGTGACATGTGACTTAGTTATTTGCACAGTGAATAATTAGGTTTGTAAATAGAATGAGAATATCTATTTGCCGCATGTAACATAAGAGGAATTGGGCTTGTAACGAGTTTAATTCAATTATTTTGCATAGAGATATAGCAAAATTAATCTAGGTTAAATATAAGGCAATTGATCACTCGAGATAGGGCTTTTGGCATTTGAGAATTCCTGTTAACAATTCAGTAGATATAATAATTGAGATAGTTAAATAATTGACTTATAATTCATAATTGGGGATATTGGAGTCTTAATTCTTATTTATCTGAATTCCATCAATTCTTAGTTGTTTATTTGCTTTCTTTTAGAATAATCTTTTTGTTTTGTTTAATTTAGTTTTCTTAAATCTAGAAATCACAATTATTGGTTGTTTAAATAAAATTGATTTGGTTAAGAATTAGTACTTGGTGATTTTTATTAAATAATTTCTCGTGGGAACGATACTCTATTTTCACTTTATTACTTGTTGACCGTGTATACTTGCACGTATTCATTGATTGCGAAATCAATCAACAGTTATTATAGAAAATGTAATACCAGATTCGGAGATGGTGGAGCTGACAGATAGTGATTCAGACACTAAAGTTGAAGCTGATCAAGCATCAACGGAGGTGTATGATCTGAGGATCAAGGTTTCTTTTTTGGAAAGGCTGTGGGAGATAGAAAAGCTGTTAAATAGTTAGTTGCGTCAAGCGTTAATAGAAACAATGGAAGAACAAGATAAGCTTAAAATCCAAATTGATCAGATGGGAGCCACAGGTAACACATCGTGTGCAGCTCTTAGCAAGAAGGGGAAAAGAAAGATAGAAGACCATGAATTAGGAAATTTCGATAAGAAGAAAGGGAAAAGAATATGTTATCTTTGCTGTTATGAAAGATATACTACTCTGTATTGTCCTGACTATAAATCAGGAGCATGTTTTATCTGTGGGATAGAAGGTCATTAGGCGAAAGGTTATCCAAGAAAAAGGTGTAATAAATAGGTAGTATAGGTTCAGTTAGGCAAGTGTGTTTAATGTAATATATATGATATGTATGTCTGTGTAATGTAATGTTTCTAACTTTTGTATTAAGTCAAGGCTGTAAATCCCGACTTTTGTAATCACAAAGGGATGAATGATGCTTAAAGCAGTATGTGCTATGCTATGTAAAATATTCGTTAAATGAATATGAATCTATGTTTGAGTAATGAAACAAGTTTAATATATTAAACTTATATGATAATATTTAGAATGTAAGTTCAATTTATGGTTTTATTTAATCAGATAATGTCGCCAAGACGTCGAACTCAAAATCAAAGGATAGAAGAATCTGTCAACAACGCTGAGGGACAACAATAAGCAGACCCGATGCAGAACTTCGTAAATATAATAGCACAAGCTATGCAGCAAGGGATACCAGTCGCTGGGAATCAGCCGAACAATCTCTTGGCGAACTTTAAGGATTTCAAGGTTGTAGGATCGCCAGAATTCAAAGGTACAACTGACCCTGTTGAAGCCCAGACTTGGGTCAAAGAGATTGAAAAAGCATTCGTGATAGCTAGAGTAGCTGAAGGGAAGAAGACTGCTTTTGTCACTTACATGATGAAGGGTGAGGCAAACTTTTGGTGGGAAGCGAATCTGGCGAGGGCAGGAGAAGATGTAGTCACATGGGATATGTTCAAAACTCTATTTTTTGAAAACTATTTTTCACCAAGTATGCAGGCTAGGATGGAGGTAAAATTTTTAGAGTTGAAGCAGGAGAATATGACGGTGTCAGAATACGCCGCTAAATTTAATGAGTTAGCTAGGTTTGCCCCGTATCAAGTTGATACAGAGACTAGAAAAGCGAGAATGTTTGAGCTGGAATTAAAAACTTGGCTCTACAACGAGGTGACAGTGTTACAGATCCCTACATTTGCAGCACTCATGGAGAAAGCGATCATAGATGAGGAGGGAAGTGAGGCCATGAGCCTCTACAACAAGGAGAGGAAGAATAAGGGCAAGACCGAAGGAGCTGGGAAGGTGGGAATTAATAGTGGGAGTAGGAGTGAAGATGGAAAGAGGAAGGTGAATAATTTTGGGAATGTTCAGATCAAGTAGGAAGGAGTTAAGAAGCCAGCTGTTCAGTGCAAGACTTGTGGAAAGAACCACTTTGGAGAATGTCTGAAAGAAAAATTCGTTTGCTATAAGTGTGGGCAGGAGGGCCATATCTCTCCTAACTGTCCCAATCCTAGGATGAACAGTGGGTGTTTTCTATGCTGGTCGACTGAACACAAGGTGAAGGATTGTCCGAAGAGGAGGGCGGAGGTGGGAAGTGTGAATACTAGCGCTGGGAGTGGGACTTTAGCAATCACGGGACCTACGTCATCGAGCAAGCCAATAAAATCAACAGCAAGGGTCTATAACATGACTGTCCAGGACGCGATGGCAGCTGGCAATGGGATTCCAGATATTATTTGTATAATTTTTAATTTTTTTACGTGATTTTCCTATATATAGTAAATTATTTTATAAAAAAAATTTGAGGGAGGAATTTGAGTTCTTTTAGAAATTAAATTTTCATTTAATCAAAAATACAAGCTTTATATGATTAGTTAAAGATCAACTCGATCAAATTATGATCGAGATCTACTTGCAATGATATGTATGCTACGTACCCGTGTATGTATAGGTTTTTAAAATAGTGATGGACGGAATCTTTATAAGGGAGAGTGAATGTAACAACCCGATATTTTCTATACAATTAAATCAGAAATTTTGCGTATAATTTTTTTTTTTTTTAAGGACGAGGATTTGTACAAGATATTGTGTATATGTATTTATGTGATAAATAAAAATATATTTATTACATGAATATTTACAAATAATTTTTTTTATTTTAGAATTATTGATTATTATAAAGTATATTCTTATAATAATTAATTTTATGGTAGAAAGGTTTTTATTAATTATTTTCCATAAAAATATAGTTATATATTATTTAAATAATATATAAAATGATTTTCTTAGAATAATTATAATAATTATTTTATTATATGAATTTTGTACAGATTAGTAAGTTAATTATGTTACCTTAATTATTAAGGTTAAATAAGAAAGAATAAATCAGATATGGAATCCAAATCCTAATTTTGGATTTTTATCAAGGAATGAGAATATTAATATAATATTAATTATTTTTTGATTTTTCAGTGCTATAAATATGTACTGTATGTACGTATTGATGATGGTTGGTCAATTACGGTGCAGTATTTGAAAAACTCAAGTTTTACTGTGGGAAACCCTAATTTGAAAATCAGTTGCGGGTTTAAGACTGTTACGTAACTGTGTTACATGTTTTATGTTGTGTAATTACGTAAACCCTAATTAAAATCTAGAAACCTTAATTAATCTTTAGAAAAACCATAATTATAAAACCCTAATTTCTAAAATGAGAAACCCTAATTTGAAACCTAAACTGGAGTTTGTGATTAGTTAGAAATTATGTTAATGTGATTAATATCATGTACAGAAGATTTTATTGCTAATTATGGAAAATCTAATTAGTAATTTAAAACCCTAATATCTAGACCCCTAATTTGGTAATTAAAACCCTAATTATAATTTAATAACCCTAATTATAAAAATCGTAAACCCTAATTGCTAAATTAGCAAGGTCAACGATAACTATTATATTTTTAACCCTAATGTTCCTGTATAAAGTAACTAGAAAATTTATCATATTTAGGAAACCCTAATTTCAAAATTTTAGAAACTAAAATTTATATAATTTTTATTTTGTGCAAACCCTAAATTAGAAATCTAACTATTGATTTGTGTAAAACCTTAGGGTTAAACCCTAAAGGTCAACCCCTAAGAGTTTTCAAGATTACAAGAATGTCATTACATTTGTGAGCGAAATGACCAAAATACCCCTCTTGTATTATTGGATTTTCCAAAATGTTAGAGTTGTTGGAGTTGTTGGCCAACCCTTGACTTCTTAGTGTGACTGAGATCTAACACAAATCAGCCAACATGCATCAGCCATTACATTATAAAAATATATATATATATATATATATAATTGAAGAGAGAAAGAATGCATTTGGTAGCCTAATTTTTCCCAACACTCCACAAAACTCTCTCAAGCCCCACACCTCCGAAATTCTTTCCTAATATCAGTCAAGAACCAAGCCCCACGAACACCATAACTAAATCAAAAGCCAGAAATCAAAAATTGATTAAAGGAGGTATAAACCCTAGCCATAATTTTTGTCAATAAATCTGTGGTTAGATGTTAGATTTTTTATGTTAAATGTGTTGTAAGTAGTGTCTAATGATGATCTGGGTTGCTAGATGTTGAATCCATAACATCTAGAGGCTCGGATTTGGTATTTTACAAAATCTGGAAATTTTTTAAAAAGTGGTTTGACAACGAATGTCAATCCTTATATCTCTGTGATCTGTTAAGATTTTTGTGTTTTGAAAGTTTGTAGTTGTAGTCGTATATGTGTTCTTTAGTCTGAAAGTGGAATCAGGGTCATTGGATGTGTAGATTGTAAGTTATTCAAAGTCAAAGTACGTTGACCGACCATGATCGTCTGTTTCTGGGTTACCCAGAAAGTTTTCAGGTCGGTCTGACAGTAGGTTCGTGGCCTTGGATCTTGCAGGTGTTAGCTTATTTGTTGTTGTTGTTGTAATAGATTTTTACTATGGTATATGTACTTCAAGATTAAGCTTGTAGATCGCCTAAATATTTAATGGATCGAAGTCAGTGGAAGGTCAAACCAGGCCAGAAGATCACGAACTTAGTTTTCTGGGTAACCCAGAAAACTTAAGAGCATGATCTCTGACAAGGTTTGACCAGCTTATATCTTTCAATTTTGTTGTTGTTTAATCGATTTTATGTAATGGATGTGACGCCCCCAAAATAGGTCCAATCCATCCAACCCATTCTGAGTCGCCAAATACATGGTACAGAAAATAACTACAACTTTATTATTACAATTGTCGTGCAAAATACGACAACACATATACTGTGAGTTTAAATACAAATATTGTCATCTAGACAGTATTCATACTCAATTAAGTACTCATTATACTTATTGATACACTATTTTACAAAATAGTGAGGACTACTAAAACAACTGTCTTGAACCATCATTCCACACCCTGACTATTACTCGCTACATTCTCGCCTCCTGAGAAGAAAATGGAACAACAAGGAAAAGGGTGAGCTCAACTAGCCCAGTAAAGAATATTATGACTAAGATAATATACAACAAATTATCGTTAGTCTTCAACAGGAAAAAATTTAATAGAATACAATAGACAACAAGTTTTAAATCAATATTTGCAGCAGAAAATAATAATTCATAGAAGAGTTACGTAGAGAATGAAATCTACGATTATCTATGAATTTAAAAGCCCATCATCAACATTTTATCCCTGTAACATCAATCAATAAATATCTTGAATCAAATAGTCATCTTTGCACTACAGGCCAAAGATATTCATCAGTTGGTCATGTTCACCTCAACACCTGTTCATCTTTGCACTACGGGCCAAATATATTCATCAGAAATCATTCATCTTTGCACTACAGGCCAAAGATATTCAATTATAGCATCATTTAGGACTGAGGATGATGAAAAATATTTTAAAAAAAACGAATCCAGTGAAACAAAATAATAAATATTAAGGATTCGTATTTCAACTATTCCATGTCCAAAAATACCTCACAAATAATCATAGTGAAGTAAAATTCAAGAATGATCAAAACATGGATACAATCAAAGCTAGTATCCAGAATAGATATTTTGGACGAAAAGAAGAAAATTTCATTTTTCGGTGAATAGTAACTCGTGAATAGTAACTCGTGAATAGTAACTCATGAATAGTAACCTCGACATGAAAAGTTCCAAATTTGATAAAAAGTTCAGATCAATACTTCGGCATAATGATATTGAAGAAAATAATATCATTTAAGAAGAAATAACATCCCTTACCTCGGAAATACGGTACTTCTGACAAGAATACAAGATATAGTGCTGAAGGAAACTTGCACCGTATAGCAACACTCAAAGTATTAAATACTCACAAGAATACGCTCGATATAGAGAGAGAAAGAGAGAGAAACTTGTGTTTCTGGTGTGATTTTCAATTCTAACCTAAGCACCCTATTTATAGGAAAATGCTTAGAACACCAAAGCAGAAAATTGAATATATTAATATTATATTTACAAAATTGTCAAGCCCACCTAAGAAATCTGATTTCAGATCATGTATAACACATGTGAGCCACTCAATTGCAACAAAAAACGTTTTTCTTAAAAAAAACATTTTAAACTCCAAAAATCAATTATTTCGGAACTTCGGAACTTCAATAATTCATAATAAATAGCCCTTTATCAGAAAATTCGAATCTCGCAAGTTTTTATAGAAAATTCAATTCTCTACAACTTTGGAGAAGAAAGTTTTTCCAAATTCCAAACAGAAATTGATCGAAATCCATAAACGGGCGATTTTACAGTCAATAATAAATTTTCGGTCAAGAATTGTGTCCACCAACACACAAAATATGTGTTAATCATTTAATGCCACAAAAATACTCTTCCTCCTTATATACTCATATAACCCACATTCATTGTAAAAATATCACCATCAATATATTATTAAAATAATATATTTAAATGAATTATTTTATCAGAAAAAGATAAAATATTAATTTTCAACAATTGTCACATTAAAAATTTTCTCCATCTATATCCACATAAAATCAATATTTTCCTCATCATATAAATCAATAATTAATTATACACAAATAATATTACAGAATCACAGTACTGGCAACCAGGCCGTTCCCAGGAAAGAGGGGGCTTTCCAATAAGGATCTCTCCTTACTGGCGCGCAATTAGATGACCAAACCTCTCCTTAGACAGAACTTTCTAGACATTGTCAATAATGTTATCTAATAATATTATTCAGATAATATGAATTATTGTTCCGATAATAGAAAATACTGTGTAGTGATAACTATTAAAACAATAGTAATATAAAATATCAACGCAGCAATTATTGAATCAATAAAATAGAATATTGAACAGTAATTACTGTAACAATTATTGAGTAGTGCCTTCTTACGTAAGAATCAATAATTGGTGCAATATCGTGTGCTACTGTGCAACAACGCGTATTACTGTGCTTTAACCACCGGGTATTCCAACAGTATCAACGGTAACAACTACGCCGTTATTTATAAACAACTTGTTTTTGTCGTTTTCTTCATCCAATCGCTTTCCGTTATGGGGCCCACAAAAGACTGCGCCGTCGTACGAATATTCTCCGACAGTAAGAATATTCCACGACCAAGCGAATATTCCCCGACAACAATGAATATTTTATAACCACTTGCTTATTTAAAATATTTTCGCATTTCACCCATAACTAACCACATTAATCAAATCAACCCTTACTATTTCAAAATAATAAATAGAGGAAATTCAATTTCATTTATTAATAATTTGGGGTCTTACAACCTCCCCTCCTTATGAAATTTCGTCCTCGAAATTGACATTCGTACCTTACTATTCCTCGAAATTTCGTCCTTACTATTTCAAAATAATAAATTTCATTTATTAGTTTTTTTGTGTTAAATGTGTTGTAAGTAGTGTCTAATGATGATCTGGGTTGCTAGATGTTGAATCCATAACATCTAGAGGTTCGAATTTGGCATTTTACAAAATCTAGAAATTTTTTAAAAAGTGGTCTGACAACGAATGTCAGTCCTTATATCTCTGTGATCTGTTAAGATTTTTGTGTTTTGAAAGATTGTAGTTGTAGTCGTATATGTGTTCTTTAGTCTGAAAGTGGAATCAGGGTCATTGGATGTGTAGATTGTAAGTTATTCAAAGTCAAAGTACGTTAACCGACCACGACCGTCTATTTCTGGGTTACCCAGAAAGTTTTCAGGTCGGTCTGACAGTAGGTTCATGGCCTTGGATCTTGCAGGTGTTAGCTTATTTGTTGTTGTTGTTGTAATAGATTTGTACTATGGTATATGTACTTCAACATTAAGCTTGTAGATCGCCTAAATATTTAATGGATCGAAGTCAGTGGAAGGTCAAACCAGGCCAGAAGATCACGAACTTAGTTTTCTGGGTAACCCAGAAAACTTAAGAGCATGATCTCTGACAAGGTTTGACCAGCTTATATCTTTTGATTTTGTTGTTGTTTAATCGGTTTTATGTAATGGATCTCTAGCCTTACATGTTATTTACACACTAAAGTTTTTAAATCACAAAAACAATACAAGATTAGCAAGTTGTGGAATCCCAAAACAAGCCAGTCGAACTGTTCTTCATTTCTAGATAACCCAGAAAATGAAGAACAGCTCTGACAGCTTGTTCAAGGCTCCAGATCTCATTGGTTATGCATGTTATGATCATGTATGTTGCTGGGTCATGTAGTCCTACATGATCTGATCAACATGTCCAGAAATATCACAGATTCGATTTTATTTTCGGTCAAACGAGGCATCTCGAAACTGGTTATGAATGTTCTTGAGAGCTCAAGAACACCTAAGGCGACGATTTCTGTTGCCAAATGGCTTTATCGACAGACTTAATTAAAATTAATTAAATTAATTTCTGAAAATTATTTAAAAATAGTAATTAATTTCTGAAAATTACAAAAATAATTTTAAAAATAATTTTAAGTTATAAAAATTAACTTTTAATAATTTGAAATATTTTTCATAAATGTTAGAATTTATTTTAATATTATTGATAATTAATTTATTTATTAAATACATTAAATAAATTAATTGAAAATGTTTTTATTATATTAAAAATCATTTTAAATGATAATAAGTTATTTAAAAATATTTTAAGTTGTAAAATATAACTTTTAATATTTTAAAGCAAATTTAATTAATTATTTAATATTAATGATATTAGAATTATTTGATAATTATATTAAATAAATTAGTTTAAAAATGATTTTAATATTATAAAAATTATTTTAAATGAAGATAAATAGTTTAAAAATATTTTAAGTTATAAAATATAACTTTTAATATTTAAAGATAAATTTCATTAATTAATAATATTGAAGTTATTTACTAATTATATTAAATAATTTAGTTTAAAAATGATTTTAACATTATAAAAGTCATTTTAAATAAAAATAAAGTATTTAAAGATATTTTAAGTTATAAAATATAACTTTTAATATTTAAAGGATAATTTTATTAATAAATTAAAATTAATGGTTATTAATTATTAGTAATGATATTAATTTATTTAATAATTATATTAAATAAATGGTTTAGAAATGATTTTATTAATTTAAAAATCATTTAAAAAGGATATAAATGAATTAAAAATATTTTAAGTTATAATTAATGACTTTTAATATTTTGATAAATAGTATATTAATATTTTAATATTAATGGTAATTGATCAAAATGATTTTAATTGTTTTAAAAATCATTTAAGGGTAATATAAATACTTTAAAAATATTTTAAGTTATTATAAATAACTTTAATATTTTGGCAATTGTTTTATTAGTAGTTTAATATTAATTAAATATTAATGATAATAGAATTGTTTGATATTTAAATCATTTAAACATGATTCCGATGTTTGGAGATTCATGATAAATTATAATAAATGTTAAAAAAATTATTATAAGTTATTTAAAAATAATATTACTGATACTAAGTTACATGATAGAGTCTTAGACTCGATAATTACCCGATAAAGCTGTCGGTACACCGACATATTTCAGAAATTGATCTGGACTTAAATAATTTGATTAGATATTTGTTTATTTGTGATTCAATGGTTGTTAAACTTATGTGCCAATGTGATTAGGATATGTGTTGACTGCAATAAGCAGTGCTATGTGTTGAGATATGTTATTCTAATCAGTACAATGGTCTGATTAATGATAGGTCGTGAGATAAAAGATAGAACTAAGTTGCAAATTGTAAGCAGCGCATCAGGCAAGTATCTTACCTTTGCATTTTCTTTATGCAATGGACATGAGTAAGAATGTTTCTAAATTATATTATTATTATACATATTATTAACCCTATATTATATACGCTCATTGATTATCAACATGTTAGCATATGCTAATTCATATATATATATATATATATATATATATATATATATATATATATATATATATATATCTGTTCATTAATTTCTATAAATGGTTATACAAGTGTCTCCACTTGGATACTCATTGTATTTAATCACATGTTGATACACATTTGTCAATTACCCGTATATATATATATATATATATATATATATATATATATATATATATATATATATATATATATATATATATATATGTTGAATTATAGATTATTGTTGAACAAGATAAAATCTTTGATTTGGAACCCAGACAAGTATGAACATCTCAACACGGGAAAATTTTTATGCGCCCAAGGCAGACAGAGTGAACGATACCCTAGTTCTTGCATGTAGTATCGATCAATACAGGGTACAACGGGCTGATCACCCCCGTGCCCGTAAGTTATGGCGGTTTGCAAATGAATTTCTATTTAACCTTTTTCGAAAATAAAAATAATATTCATAGTATGTCACCTTAACCCTTGTTATAGTCATTACATAGTTTCAAAAATTTGAAAGAGGGTTGTTATGTTATTATTATCGGTACAGATTACTTCACAACTATTGATCTGTTGTAGAAGGGTAGTATAAAGAAAACATTTAAATTCTTTCAGCTTATATATATATAATTGTTATTACTTGCTGGGCACTCAAATGCTCATCGTTTCTTAATTTAAATATTTTCAGCCAAGTGTGAAGAACCAGAAAGCTCATACAGAAACAAAGGAAAAGGAAAGCTAACCAAATAAGATTTGTGGTAGTTATGTAATAGTTTGATATTATTATTAAGACAATGATATATATATATATATATATATATATATATATATATATATTAACTATCATGTTATGTAATGAATATATTAAAGGTTACGTACTTGGGCGCTGGACTCTGATAATCATGTAAATTAAGTTGATCTTTATATTATTATTGTTATTATTATTATTATTATTATTATTATTATTATTATTATTATTATTATTATTATTAGTATTATTACGCTCATAGAAATGGTATCGTGAAGCACCGAGTTCGGGTTTCAAGTACCCGGATTTGGGGGCTTTACAGGACCGAATTAAACGGATTGGTTAAGGAATTTGAGAATAGTTCTCACGGCTGAAAAGCTATCTTATGTCCTTAATACGCCTATCCTTGCAATGGTTGCAGATAATGCCTCTGAGGAAGAGATTGCTACTTTTAGAAAGTGGCAAGATGATGCACATTTGGCTCAATGCATCATGCTCGCATCTATGAGTAACGAGCTTCAGCGTCAGCAAGAAACTATGGATGCTCCTACTATACTCTTGCACGTCAAGTAGTTGATGGTGGGAAAAGTAAGACTGATAGATATAAGATATCTAAGGAGCTCTTCCGATCTAGAATGACCGATGACACTACAGTAAAGATAAAAGTCCTTAACATGGTCAATTTGATTGAACAATTAGGATAACAGGTTTTGTCATGGATGGAGAGTTAAGTCAAGATTTGATCTTGCACTCACTCCCAGACTCCTTTCACAATCATTGTGAATTTTTCATATAAACAAACTAGATATCAGCCTCGCTGATTTACTTAACATGTTGAAAAATATTGAGAGTCATTTTCCAACCAAGAAAGACCATGTCTTACTGGTAGGGGCCAAAGAATCTTCTGAAAAGAAAAACGATTCTAAGAAGGTAAATAGAAAAGGCAAAAAACAAAGGATAATAGAAATAAAACTGATACGGATAGCAAAGAAGTTTGCTTCCAATGCAATAAGCCTGAACACTGGAAAAGAAACTACGAGAAGTATCTTGTAGATGCTAACCAGAAGAAGCTTAGTGAAGCTTCGGTTACAAATATAGTTTTATTCATGATTGAAATAAATTTTTCATTAAGTCAAGGTTCTACTTGGGTATTAGATACCGACTTTGGTTATCATAAATAAAGATTTATGAAGGGACCAAGCAGAAGTAGAAAGCTAAACAAAGATAAGTAATTCTATGTGTGGGAAATGAATCAAAGGTTGCTACATTAGTCATAGAAACTAATAGTTTAGCAATGCCTACGGGCAAATCTATTAAGTCAATAAGTTGTTATTGTATTCCAGTTCTTGTTAGAAATATTATTTTCATTTTATTGTTGGACAATAAAATTTTTGGTATTATAATTAAGAACAATTGTTGTTCTATTTATAATAATAATGTTTTTATAGAACTGAAATATTACTTAATGGATTTTGTATACTTGACTTATGTGGAAAATTATTTTGTAAATTGAACAAACTAGTATTTGAAAAGGAGATGATCATTCAAAGAGTTGAATGTTTGTATTTGATGAAATACAAGTATGAATTATTTGAAAGGTTCAAAGAATTCAAAAGTGAAATAAATTGGCAAAGTAATAAGATTCTTTGATTAGATCAAGGAATAAATACTTGTGCAATAAGTTTCTAGATCATTTCAAATGGTTTTCTCACAATGGACGCCTCTTGATACGTAATAATTGATTGATGTATCTGAAAGGAAAAATCGTACTTTATTGGACATGGTGCGGTACATAATGATTTTATCGACATTTTAGTATCCCTCTGGGGTCATGCCCTAGAAATGGCTGCATATCTACGAAAAAGGTAACCTAAAAATTCGACCTCAAAACTCTATAAGAGTTATGGATAGGGAGGATTCATAATTTTAAGTATATTATGATAAAGGGTTGCCAACTTATATGAAAATGTTTCAAAGGATAAGTTTGGGACAAGATTTGACAAGTACATATTTGTGGGACATCCTAAAGTATGTTTAGGGTATATGTTCTATAATCCTACTTAGCAAAAGGTGTTTGTTGCGAAACAAACTCCCTTCTAAGATAAAGGTGTTTATCATTAAAGGGGCTAGTGGGAGGATAATAGAATCTTGAAGAGTTTAAGAACCACAAAATACTATAAAGTCAAATAAGAGGAACCTGTAGATAGACCTATTGTACCACAACCGAATCGTAAATCTGAAATAGTACCGAAGATACCTAGGAGGTATGGATTCATCATAGATGATGATAATGAGGTACGCATCATAGATAATGATAATGAGGTACGCATCATAGAAGATGATAATCCAGTTACATACGATGAGGTAAGAGTTGTAGACACTCAGAGAAATAGATTGAAGTAAGCTTCTCAAATATGGAACATTCGTTTTGATGAGACAGTCAAAAGAGTTTGATTTTATCAAAAACAAGAATGAACCTAGTGTGTACAAAAGGGTCAGTGGGAGCGTCGTGACATTCCTAGTATTATATATTGATATACTACGGATAAGAAATGACATATCAATGCTACAATCAGTAAAGATAAAGTTGTCTAAACATTCCTCCATGAATGATTTGGGAAGAGTATCTTAATTTGGGATACAAATCTATATAGATAGATTTAATAGGATGCTCGACTTAACCCAAAGAACGTATATTCATTTGATGCTAAATTCGTTTAGCATGGTAAACTCTATGGGATGTCTCATGTTGATGAGCCCTGGAGTGTATCTCTCTTAATAGTCCCCATAGACTAATAAAAGAGAGATCACATGAGTAACTATCATGTATGCAATGAAATGTACGAGACCTGATGTTAATCAGTTATATTCTGGAGAAGTTCACTATGAGTCAGTGAAAAACATCTTAAAGTACTTAACCTGCACTAAGGATGTGATCATATTCATGGTGGGTCTAAATTAATACTAGATGGCTTAACAGACTCAAGTTTTTTAGACAGACCAAGACAACAGAAAATCCACTTTAACGTAAAGCGTTACCTTGAACAGTGGTGCAGTGAATTGGAAAGGTTCCAAACAGTAAAGAGTTACTGGTTTAGTGATAAAGATAAAGTATATAACTATAAATGAAGCTACAAGTTGATTGTTTGGATAAAAAATTCATTACAGAATTAGGAATACTTCCTAAGTCTCATCTTGGATCTAAACATGTGTTGTGGCACTTTCATTTGATTATGGGAATCATTGAAAGATGGAAAATCACTATAGAGATAGTGGACTCTCAAGAACAATATTATATATCCATTAACTAAAGCTTATCCAACAGCAGGATAATCGTCACTTAGAAAAGAAGGGTATGAGATACCATGGAGTTTGACTTTAGTGCAAGTGGGAGATTGAAAGTAGTATGCACACAAGCCAATTATGTTTGATGATAAAGCATATACTTTGTAACAATCTTATTCATTTATTAATAAAAAGTATTAATTCATTAAAGGCTTTTAATTATCTACATGATGCTGTTTTATAATATGTGATAAACCCATAGTTTTAAGCAATGCTTTTAGAATAATGATAATGATCATTCTAATGAGATCTAAATTCATAGAAAGCTTAAAACTAAAATAGTTCCTAATCGTTGGATTACTAAATTGGGGATTAGTAAATCCGGATAGATTGGTACATATGTTGCTTGCTCATTGGATGAGGATGATTGATCTCATGATCATTTGTGTGGAGACACTAAAGCAAGTATGTAGGTACTTATTAGAGAATAAGTTCACTGAACGTGGCTCGCTAAGGAATACCTAACGGAGATTTACTTGCCTGTCAATAGGAATTCCTGTAGTGATAGTAGTACAAGTGATCCTTGGACTTGAGATCATCATAGTATCTTGTGTATGATGAGTTATACTTTAACTTATTCCTTAAGACCCTTAGGGTATATCAAAGGGTATGCTTGGGTATAATAAGTTGTACATGGAGATAATGTATGATCAATAAAGAATCTACCGTTTCTAGTAAAAGAAGAGAAATGTCATATGTAATTCGAAAAATGACAACCCAGTAGTCCTTGGCCAAGGCAGAATGAAATTAGAAAGGAGTTTCTAATTTGCATTATTTAGAGTTGTGCATTTATGGTTCGAAATACATATAATTAAATAAAATAAGACTTGACAGTAATTTCATGTCTTATATTTAATTGGGACATTGTATGGTGCAAGGATTGAATTGTACGGTAACTATTTACTCAAAGGTTCTTTTATGATTAATATTGAAATCTATATTATCTAGAAAGTCGTTGATCGCTAGGGAGGCTTATCCCTATTGTAGAATAAATATTATTTATTTAAATAAATTAATAATTTAATTTATTTATTTAAATAAGATTAGAATTGTTCTAATTGATTTATTCACAACTGGTTTAATATGGAGAACCTAAAGGGTCACACCATAAAAGGAAGAATAATTATTTAAGAAGTTAATGGCATAATCGTAATAATAAGTTAAGCATATTTAATTTAATCTATGGTGATAGAATAAATTAAATAGCTTAATATTTATTATTTAATATTTTAAAAATATTAAATATAAATTAATAAGAGGAGTCTTATTATTATTATTACTATTGTTATTATTTAATTTCTAAAGGAGTTTGGGAATTAATTAATTAAAGTACTCTCATTTATTCCTAATAAGATTAGGAGGCTAATTAATTAAAAGTTTAATTAATTGTTCCTAATAAGATTAGGAGTCTAATTAATTAAAGGAGTTTAATTAATTAAAATAAAGCCCAATTCCTTAATTGTTAAGGAGGGTTGTATACATCTATAAATAAGAGGAGTCTTATTTTGGGTGTAGGGATGTTGTTGACTTTTTGACAACAGACATAATTTCAATTGTTGGAGAGTACGCTCCTTTTCTATGAGAGATAGAAAAATTAGAGTTTTGCAGAAACACCCATCTTCTTGAATCTTTATTCTTTCTCGGTGGATCACCTCTAGAGGCCAAACACTTGGGTGGCTAACGTTGATCAAAGGAAGGAACCAAACTCGGTGGATTCAAGCTGAACGCAAAAAGGATTGGAGATGAACTTGTACCTGAGGAAGCTCGAATCTTCAAGGGTATGATTCTCATTCTTTATCTTTTCGTTTAATTAATAATTGTGCATAAATGATGATCCGGGTATATGGTTTGTAAAATTTTTAAACTCTATTTTATCACGTTTCCGCTTACTTTGTGCAATTTGATTGCGTTCATGAATATTACAAACCTAACAAGAATATGTTCCTTCTTATCCAAGATTTTGACAGGAACCTCTTCATACGTTAAATCTTCCGCTATTTCGTCTGGTTCTAACTCAATAATGGGGTTCGGGTCTTCTACATATTTACGTAACATGGATATGTGAAAAACGTTATTTACACGAGACATACTTGGTGGTAAAGCGAGTCTATAGGCCACAGTTCCTACTCGATCGGGGATTAAAAATGGGTCAATGAATCGAGGATTGAGCTTTCCTCTCTTTCCAAATCTCGTAACTCCTTTCCATGGAGCAACACGTAACAACACATGATCTCCAATATCGAATTCCACGTCATTTCGATGAAGATCAACATAACTCTTTTGTCGATCTTGGGAGATTTTTATACATTGTTGGATCGTTTGAATCTTTTCTGTAGTTATACGTACCAACTCTGGTCCCAACAACGTTACTTCACCCACCTCATCCCAACATACTGGAGAACGATTCTTTCTTCCATACAACGCCTCAAATGGGGCCATGCCAATACTTGTTTGATAACTGTTGTTGTAGGGAACTCCACCAATGGTAAGAACTTATCTCAACTTCCCTTGAAGTCAAGGACACAAAGTCTTAATAGATCTTCAAGAGTTTGAATAGTCCTCTCTGACTGCCCGTCCGTCTGAGGATGATATGTCAAGCTAAATTGTAAATCCGTGCCTATAGCTTTCTGCAAACTAACCCAAAATCGTGAAGTGAATTTTGGGTCTCGATTAGAAACTATGGATACTGACATACCATGCAGTCTTACATTCTCATTTATGTACATACGAGCAAGACGTTCAAGTGTATAAGTTTCTCGTATAGGTAAGAAGTGAGCAGAGTAGGTCAATCTATCAACAATGACCCAAATTGTATATATGCCTTGAGAAACATTCAGAAGACCAGTAACGAAATCCATGGTAATATGCTCCTACTTCCATTCTGGAATTTCAAGTGGTTGTAATGGACCTTTTCGTACTTGATGCTCCACCTTGACTCGTTGACAAGTTAAACACCTTGAGATAAACTCCGCTATCTCTTTCTTCATATTGCTCCACCAAAATGTATGTCGAAGATCATGATACATTTTAGTACTCTGAGGATGGATTGCAAATGGTGTGTTGTGCGCCTCCATCATAATTTTATACTTTAAATCAGGGTCGTTAGGAACACAAAGTTTGGAGTTGACTCGAAGTATTTCTTCTTCATCAATTTTTGCTTCTGACATAGCACCTTCTTGCACTTTCTTCCTCATAAGCATCAGCTCCAGGTCTGTAGCTTGAGCAGCTTTAACTTTATCGATTAAAGTCGGTTCTACTTATATATTCACCATCATTACATGGGTCCATGAAGTCTTTAACTCTATCTCCATCATTTGCAAGTCATACAAAATGGGCCTTTGCGTTGACAATATCGCACTTGTACCCGCATATGATCTTCTACACAATGTGTCAGCTACCACGTTCGCTTTTCCAGGATGGTGTTGGATGGTATGATAATAATCTTTCAACAGTTCAAGCCAACGTCGTTGTCGCATATTGAGTTCCTTTTGAGTGAAGAAATATTTGAGGCTTTTATGATCCGTAAAGATCTCCACTTTCTCCCCATGCAATAATACCTCTAAATTTTAAGTGCGAAGACAACAGCTGCCAACTCTAGATCATGAGTAGGATAATTCTTCTCATATTCTTTGAGTTGCCGAGAGGCATAGGCTATGACTTTCCTATGTTGCATGAGAACACATCCTAACCCTTTGCCCGAAGCATAATTATAGATGACAAATCCCTTCGAGCCAGATGGTATTATCAGAACAGGTGCTGAAATGAGTCTCCTCTTGAGTTCTTGAAAACTCTTCTCACATTCCACACTCCAACTGAATTTTGTATCTTTTCGAGTCAGCTGAGTTAATGGAGTAGCAATTCGAGAAAACCCTTCTACGAATCTCCGATAATAACCAGCTAAGCCGAGAAAGCTACGTACTTCGGTCACTGATTTAGGTTGCTCCCAGCTTTGAATAGCTTCAATCTTTGTCGGGTCAACAGATATTCCATGACTTGATACTACGTGCCCAAGGAATGCTACTTCCACAAGCCAAAACTCGCATTTCTTTAACTTGGCATAAAGCTTGTTTTCACAAAGCTTTTGGAGTATCAGCCTCAAGTGTTGGTCATGATCTTCACGGCTTTTAGAATATATGAGGATGTCATCAATAAAGATGACCACAAAGTGATCCAAATATTCTTTGAATACTCAGTTCATCATATCCATGAAGGCAGTATGAGCATTAGTCAATCCAAAAGACATGACTAGGAATTCATAATGCCCGTACCGAGTTCTGAAAATCGTCTTTGGAATGTCATCAGTTCTAATCTTTAACTGATGATATCCGGAATGAAGATCGATCTTTGAAAAGAATTTGGCACCTTGCAACTGGTCAAACAGGTCATCAATACATGGCAATGGGTACCTATTCTTGATGGTGACATGATTCATCTCCCGATAATCAATACAAAGTTGCATACTCCTATCTTTCTTCCTCACGAATAGAACAGGAGCACCCCAAGGAGACGTACTAGGACAAATGAAACCGATGTCTAACAATTCCTACAATTGGGTCTTTAACTCCTGAAGTTTAATATGAGCCATTCGATATGTGGCTTTGGAAATGGGTTTTGTACCAGGTTCAAGGTCGATACAAAATTCAATTTCTCGCTCTGGTGGTAGGCCAGGAAGTTCTTCAGGGAATACGTCAAGAAATTTATTAACAATAGAAATATCATTCAAAACTGACGTACTTTTGTTTAAATCCGTGACATGAGCTAAGAAAGCTTGACATCTATTTTTTAATAAACGAATAGCTTTATGGCTTGAGATGACAGTGATTGATTTTAATGGTTTGGTTGCTTGAATTCACATAATAGGTTGGTTAGGAATATGAAAGCTAACAACCTTACGAAAATAATCAATTTTTGCATGATGAGTAGTTAACCAATCAATCCCTAGAATTACGTCAAATGCAAGTATTTTCAATGAAATAAGATCGACAGGTAATGTGAGGGTACTGATTTGAACCAAACAAGAATTATAAACAGTGGATGTAATGAAGGTTTCTCCCAACGGAGTTTCAATAGATAAGTCAAAGTCTAATTTCTCCGGAGTCAAATTTAAACGTTGAGCGCAAGTAGGAGAAATAAAAGAATGGGTAGAACTGGTATCAAATAAGGTATAGACTTCGCTAGAGTTTATGATAAGCTTACCCGTGATGACCTCGTTTGGGTTCCTTACTTTCTGGGAGGTTACGACAAACACTCTCCCTTGAACTACTGGTTTTGACTTTTCTGGAATGGCCTTTGGTGCCTCCATCCCAGCTGGGCTTGGCATCCCTGAACGACAAAATTGAACTAGGTGACCTTCTCTTCCACAATTGTAACACGTTTTGGACTGATGCGCACAGTTTGGACTGATATGTCCCTCCCCTCCGCATTTGAAGCATATCATAGGTGGTCGTTCTCCTTCCTTAACAACGAGTGCTGATGCTGACGTCTTTCCATTATTGTTGAATCTCCTCTTTTTGAAGTGTCCATTCTTATTGTCTTGGCCATGATTACCACCGAAGTGGTTACCATTTCTGGCATGTTGATTCCCTCCACGTTTGTTGTCACCGCTTCGATGACTGCTACCACTAGTATTATCATTTTGCCGGCTGCTCTCTCTTGGTTGAGTTGACTCATTATCGCGTTCCAATAACTGAGCCCTATTAACAACATCTGAATACAAGTAAAGTTTGTGAGAGATAAGGTATTGACGTATCTCGGGTTTCAAACCTCTTAGAAATATCCGCGGCATTCTCTCCTCATTATCAACTAAGTGGGACGCAAATCAGGACAACTCGGCAAACTTGGCTTCGTACTGTAACACGGTCATATTGTTTTGCTTCAGTTTAATGAACTCTACCTCTTTCATGTGACGAATACTTTTGGGAAAGTACTTGTCATTGAACAGTTCTTGGAACTTCTCCCAAGACATCTTCAGTGCGGCAGGTTAAGTACGCTTTACAGATTCCCACCAGTAATCTGCTTTTACTCTCAACATGAAGGTAGCAAAGGGAACCTTTTGCTCCTCGAAGCATCCCAAGACATCAAATATCTTGTTGATCTGCTTTATCCACGTCTTCGCCTTAAGTGGTTTTGGTTCTCTAAAAATGTCCGGTGGTCCTAGCTCCTTGAACTGTTTAGCAGTGACCGTCCGAGAGTTGTGACACCCCCAAATCCCGGTACTTCATTACCTCAAGATTTGGTGTTCACGTAATCAAAACATTCATTTCTAACTACCCAATCATAATAGAATTGAATAATAAAAGAAAACCTGCCCATACAGGATTAAACTTAAATAAAAGAAATCTCCCAGGTTATCCAACCTTTAACAACAATCATTCAAATGCGAAAAATTAAATAACTTCATTACAATCTTTAAATCAAATTCTGAAAGTAAACTATCAAAACTATTACAAGTCTTCAGCATTTATTCATCTTTCCTTTTTCCTTACTGGTACTAGGTACGTCACCCGTTTCAACTTTAGCTGTAAGAAATTTTACAGGCAAGAGTGAGCAAACAATGCCCACTTGAAATAACAATAAGTAAATCTTTAAACTTTCACATCAATTGCCAATAATAGGCTGAATAGAACTGAACAATATATTCTATTAACTTTCTAAAAATTTTAACATTCACTGAGGGTCTAATGACCACGAATCATGTCCACAGTTGTAAATAATCTTTCAACTTTAACTTTAACAGTCATAAGACTATAAGGACTTCACGTACTTAGGGGGATCAACCCTTCGTACAATGTATTGTGCACAACCATTTTAACGCTAAGCGTAAACCTCTATTAAAAGAGTTATTCATCTCAGTATTTAGAATACAAGTCCGCACCAAAGTAAGTTTGGTTTGGATAAGCTTTCAAGGTAATTTGGAGTTCAACGGACATCAACTAAGGATTAGTTGAATACAAGATAGTAACACTATGTTATTGAATGATCATACTGAATAAACATTTCGTTCTAAGTTCATGCTTTAGGAATAATCTAATAGCATAACAATTGAATAACTCATCATACCTTGCTTTGAACAACGTTAAGCTAAGGTTACATCTTAGAATTTAATATCAAGCATGCACCACAAATAATAACTTGAACGATAAACTAAAGGTACTTGCATGCTAATATAACAAGTTTAGAGTTAAGAAAACTTGCACAATTATAAAAGTAGAGTTAGAGAACTTGCATAAGTGTAACATAACAGTGAAAAGTAACCTTGCTGAATAATAAAGTAGCAAAGGTTAGGGAACTTGCCTCGTGTGTAGGTTAAACAATTACTATTCACGTTCACCCCAAGTTCTACACATCCATATGCATTGACAATACACATTAGTTACACTAACATTACCTTTATGAGTTCCTTTATTACTCTTAGTATAGCTACTAACTAAGTTTAAGTTTAAACAACAACACATCTTTCATGAACATTACTTTTTAGCTTTATTACAACTACTTAAATGATCATGCCATTGCACCACGTGTACATTAACAACTTGATACAACAACCTAATACATGTCCAACATGTTATCATTAAGTTATACTAATACGCAAAGGGTTACACTTGCATTCGTGCATCCCGACGCCCTCCGATTGGCTCCAAATACACAACAGTCCTAAAGATGGCCATTTTGACTACTGTTACAGACCTCAAATTAAAAAACTTAAAGAATGAAAGTTGTAGGTCTACTCTTCCTCTTTCCGAATCATCTTGAATTACCTCAATCGGAGTTCGTATGAAAAACTTATGGCCGTTTTACTACAGGAGGTCAAAACTGCCCAACTAGGCCACTTTTCCGACGCCGGGGCGCGGAACAGTGGCGCTGGGGCGCGAGCTACGGCGCTGGGGCGCGAGCTTCAGCGCTGGGCGCGAACTACTGGCCTATTTTTGGTGCTGGGGCGCGAACCTTGGCGCCAGGGCGTGAAATTTGGCGCTGGGGCATGAATTTTGACGCTGGGGCGTCGAAACTCACAGAACCAACCCGAAAGACAGAGCAAAGCTACTGTCTAAATTATTTTTAACAACCAATAGCATCTAACAACATGTATAACTTCATAAAAATTACACATAAAAGTTATGAAGCATTTGTGTACTAATTTTACACAACTAAACAACAATAGCAGAGAACTAATTCTCTGAAAACACTGTTATTAGATCAAAACTCCATGGTTGACAAATAAAAATACAGTGAACTGAAATTCTACTGCTATCAACCAAATTTGATTCCTTTGAAATACAAGTATGCCAACATATAAATCAATTCACATGTGTAGTTCAATTTCTCAGTATTAGTTCATAATTTGCATAATCACATACCAGTTTTGTTATTTTGCAAATATACGATTCATACATGTTTTTCACAGTGAAAACCAATTTCTCAGTTACGTAATTTAGCATACCATCATATTTATATATTAAACATACAATTATATATAAATACTGACAATTGAATAACAGTTTATATATAAACACGTAATTACCTAACCAATTATACCAACATAGCTTTTACATAAATTTTGGTAAAACTCTTATACACAGTGAAAAACCAGAAAACAGAGACTACCAAGTTCATAGGAAAATGGCTTAAAACATATCTACGTACATATATTAAGGTTTTAGGAACCTACCTTTTTGTTGCTCTAGAAAACTTGTCAATCAAAACTTGTTTTGGACAATCTTGCACTTGGTTTCTTCTCAAACTCTCTGACCTTTTCCTTTCTCTTTTCTTACTTCTCTCAATAATAAACTAGGTACTAACAATGAGCGTAAACCAAAACTGATACCCGTAGAATAAAACTGATATGGCAATAATAAGCCTACTTATTATTATCAGTTACCAAACATATAACGTATAATCTTATAAATATATATTTTATTTATATACTTGTTTTATTTATTTTATTAATAATTTAAAAATCAAAAGAAATCTAAAAGCCATAGGCTTTGTTTGGCAACCATTAAAAATTAAATGATTAAAATACTTACACCTTGTTTGGCAAAAACTAAATTAAAATTACTTTAATTTATTTTAATAACTCTTTATAACATAGTTATTTGTTATACTTTATTTAATAACAATTTATTAAATAAATTACTTAATCACATAATTTAATCCACATAACACATTAATTATTTAACAAATAAATAATTAACTAATCACATTAATTATTTAGCAAATAAATAATTAACTAAATAAACTCAATCAAATTGAACAATTACTTATTCAATAATAAACATATCCAATAAATATTTATATAAGTTAATAAATATTTATAACTTACATTTAAAAAAAAATGAAATGTTACATCATTCCCCTCATATAAGGATTCTGTCCTCAGAATCACAACTCAAACCACACATTCGTTACATTCTTCCCTACTTCCAAAGATTCTGTCCTCAGAATCGAAGACACAGATTAAACAAATAACTCAGGGTATTCTTTCAACATTTTCTCTTCGAGTTCCCACGTTGCTTCTTCAGCGTTGTGGTTCCTCCAAATCACCTTCACAGAAGGTATCACTTTATTTCTGAGCACTTGTTCTTTCCTGTCATAAGATAAATCTTTCTCGAACTGCAACGGTTCGTACTCGATCACATGTTTGTAGTCGGGTTTATATGGTCGTAACACCGAAATGTGAAAAATATTATGAATATTTTCCAACTCTGGAGGTAGAGCTACCTCGTAAGCCACTTCTCCCACTCTTCGCAGCACTTCAAAGGGTCCAATAAACCTCGGGCTTAGCTTTCCCTTTTTACCGAAACGAATTTTCCCCTTCCAAAGAGAAACTTTTAGGAATACATAGCTTCCTACGTCAAATGCACGATCTTACCTGTGTTGATCAGCATACTTCTTCTGTCGGTCTTGAGCTGCTACCAATCTTATCCTGATGAGTTTGATAACCTCAGCAGTTTGTTGCACCAATTCTGGTCCTAACAGTTGACGTTCACCAACTTCATCCCAGTACAGTGGAGTTCTGCACTTTCTGCCGTATAACGCTTCATAAGGCGGCATGCCGATGCTCGCGTGATAACTATTATTGTAGGCGAATTCCACCAACGGTAATCGCTCTTCTCAGCTTTCTTTGAAATCCATGACGCATGCTCTCAACACATCTTCCAATGTCTGGATCGTTCGTTCGCTTTGGCCATCTGTTTGCGGATGATATGCCATACTCATTCGCAACTGTGTTCCCATACATTCTTGTAGTCTCTTTCAGAAGTTTGATGTGAACCTCGGATCTCTGTCTGACACAATTGACACTGTAACTCCATGTCTTGCAACGATCTCTTTAATATATAGTTTTGCCAGCTGATCAAGATTGAATCTAATCTTTATTAGCAAAAAGTGTGCAGATTTTGTCAGTCTGTCTACTATTACCCAAATCGCATCGTATCCTTTCTGAGTAGTTGGAAGACCCACCACAAAATCCATCGTGATATGCTCCCATTTCCATTCCGGTATTTCCAACGGTTGAAGTAATCCGCTGGGTCTTTGATGTTCGGCTTTTACTCTTTGACATGTCAAACATTTAGCCACACATTCTGCAACATCCCTTTTCATATTCGGCCACCAAAAATGTCGGCGTAAATCTTGATACATTTTCGTGCTTCCTGGATGAATCGAATATCTTGAGCTATGAGCTTCGGTCAGGATTTCGTTTTTCAGTTCTGGTGTTGCTGGAACCCAGATTCTTCCCTCGTACCGTAGTAGTCCTTCGGTATCGACCTTATATTTCGTATTGTTTCCATTAACCATATTTTCTTTTATCTTTCCACATTCTTCATCTTGTAACTGAGCGTTTTTCACCTTGTCCAGTAAAGTTGGACCTGCTTCTAGATGAAATAGTTATTCGTCGGATTCCTGTGGAAATTTGATTTCCAGTTTTAACTTTATCATTGCTGAAATGAGCTCCTCCTGAGTTGTTATCAACATTAATTTCTCCCGACCTTTCCTACTTAAAACATCCGCAACCACATTCGCTTTGCCCGGATGATAAAAGATCTCACAATCGTAATCCTTTATCAATTCCATCCATCTCCTCTGACGCATGTTCAGGTCCTTCTGATTGAAAATATACTTCAGACTTTTGTGGTCTGTGTAGATCTCACATTTCTCTCCATACAGATAATGTCTCCATATCTTGAGAGCAAATACCACTGCAGCCAATTCTAAATCATGAGTCGGGTAACCTTTCTCGTAATCCTTCAGTTGTCTTGATGCATAGGCAATAACTTTGCCGTTCTGCATAAGAACACAACCCAACCCTTTGTGTGAGGCATCACTATACACCACAAAATTTCCTGTATTATCCGGCAGGGTTAACACAGGTGCCATACTTAGCTTCTTCTTCAAATCTTGGAAGCTCTCTTCACATTTCTCCGTCCACACAAATTTTACAGCTTTCCTTGTCAAATTTGTTAGCGGAGTGGCTATCTTAGAAAAATCTTGAATGAATCTTCTATAATAACCGGCCAGCCCCAAGAAACTCCTCACCTCCGAAGGTGTTCTTGGTTGTTCCCAATTGATTACAGCTTCCACTTTCGATGGATCTACTGAAATCCCATCTTTGTCAATCACATGACCCAAAAATTATACACGATCGAGCCAAAATTCACACTTAGAAAACTTCGCGTACAACTTTTCCTTTCTTAGTGTCTCCAATGTCAGACGTAAATGTTCCACGTGTTCTTCTTGAGTTTTGGAATACACCAGAATGTCGTCGATAAACACCACTACGAACTTGTCTAAAAATGGTTTAAACACCCTGTTCATCAAATCCATGAACGCAGCAGGTGCATTGGTTAAACCAAAAGATATCACCAGAAATTCGTAATGTCCATATCTAGTTCTGAATGCCGTTCGTGGTATATCCTCCTTCCTCACTTTCAACTGGTGATACCAACTTCTCAAATCAATTTTCGAAAAGTATTTAGCACCCTTCAACTGGTCAAACAAGTCATCTATTCTTGGCAACGGGTATTTGTTTTTAATAGTGACTTTGTTTAACTCCCTGTAATTAATGCAAAGACGCATTGACCCGTCCTTCTTCTTTACGAATAAAACTGGCGCTCCCCACGGCGATACACTTGGTTGAATATATTTCTTGTCTAGCAGTTCTTGCAACTGTACCATCAGTTCCTTCATTTCTACCGGAGCCATTCTGTACGGAGCCTTTGATATCGGTGCTGTTCCCGGCACTAAGTCGATCACGAATTTAATTTCTCTGTCCGGCGGAAGTCCTGGCAAATCTTCTGGAAACACGTCTTCGAATTCTCTCACTACCGGTATTTCTTCTAATTTCACACCTTTATTCTGAGTATCGACTATGTAAGCTAAATAGCCCACACAACCTTGACTCAACAACTTCTTGGCCTGCATAGTCGTCAGACATTTCATTTGTCTTGGCGACTTGCTACCATAGAATACTACCTTTGACGGAGTAATAAGGTTTACACACTTCTTTTGGCAGTCAATTACTGCTCCATAATTGAACAACCAATCCATTCCTAAAATTACATCAAATTCCCCGAGGCTAATCGGAATCAAATCTACTAACAAGATATTCCCCTTAATGTTCACCCTACAGTTCTTGTAAACGAACCTAACAGGGATTATTTCCTTATTCGCAATTTCTATGTTCAAAGGAAAATTCAGTTCTTCTCTAGGCAATTCTAACCTCTTAGCAAATTCATCAGATATAAACGAGCAAGTAGCACCCGAATCAAATAATACATATGCATCAATATCATTGATTGGGATAATACCTGACACCACATCCTTTGATTGCACAGCATCTTGCACAGTCATGTTGAAGGTTCTGGCTGTGGGTTTGTTTGATGCTGTAGGTCCTGTAATGGCCCATGTACCTCCATTGCTTCTGGTTGTCCCTCCCTCCTTCTTCTTAGGGCATTCACGAGCAAAATGCTCCTTGGATCCGCATGTGAAGCACGCCTTCTTCTTCGGTTGAGTGCAGTTTGGGGCGATGTGACCCTCTTGGCCACAATTGTAGCAAACTCGTTTCCCCATCAAGCACGCACCCTTGTGAAATTTCCCACATGTCGCACATGCTTCAAACTTCTTATTCTGCTGGTTACCCTGCTGGTTTCCAGTACCCATACTTCCATTCCACTTTCTCTTCAAGTTGTTGTTGTTGTTGTTGTTGTTATTTCCACTGCTACCACCTCCATTCTTAATCTCATTCTCATTCTTTTTCTTCTTTTGTTCCTGATTGAACTTTGTCACTGCCTCACCTCCACCTTCAGCGAGTACTGCTTTCTCCATCACCGCTGCAAATGTCTTCAACTGGAATAGGGAAACCCTACTGTACAGCTAGGGCTTCAGTCCCTGTTCAAATCTCTTCGCCTTACGTTCGTCTGTGCTGACTTGATATGGCGCAAATCTTACCAATTCATTGAATTTTGCGGCATACTCAGATACCGTCATCGTTCCTTGTTTTAGTTCCAGAAACTGAACCTCTAACTGACTCTTAGAACTCTCTGGGAAGTAGGTCTCGAAGAACAACTCCTTAAACCTATCCCAGGTCATCACTCCTGGCCCTTCACGAGTTTTATTGGCCTGCCACCAATAACTAGCTTCTGCTTTCAACATGAAAGTTGTGAAAGCCGTCTTCTGGTCATCCCCTACCCTAGCGACATCGAACACCTTCTCTATCTCCATAATCCAGGTTTGAGCTTCAACTGGATTCATGGACCCACGGAATTCAGGTGGTCCAACCGCCTTAAACTCCTTAAACGTTGTACCATGGTTTTAAGGTTGATTCTGCAACGCTCCTGTTAGTAATGTCACTAGTTGTTGAACGGGATTCGCATCAACATTGTCGTTAGCTTCTTTGGTGGTTCTCTGTCGTGTTGGTTGACCTCTGGGAGGCATTTTCTGTTTAAAATAAAACATTTATTAAACCATTACTCAACTTCTTTAAGTATTTCTAATTAACTTGCCTCTACAAAAGAAATAACCACATAGCACATAACACTTTGAATAAAATAATAACTTTTATTTATTCATAAACTTTTTGAAAACATAACACAATAGCATATCTGCTATCTACATCCTTTCCTGAACTGCAAAAGTTTCAGGACAACACCATTATTATCATATCCCATGGTTACTTAACACTAGGGATTTACACATTATTTAATACATATTACGTGCATTACAGGCACACTTTCTACGATGATCTATTAAGATACTTCTTAGCCCTATCACGTTCTTCCTCCATGACTCGAAACATCGTTCTTCGATCTAACACAAATGATGGCAGCGTCTCCAACTGAATCGGATATCCCATAATTCGATCTTGAGCTCGATTAATTGCGGTGTCGAATACTTTGACCATTTCTTCTATCTTCATCCTTTTTGCCTGTGAGGTCCTTACTGCTCTTCCAGTTCGTTGATAAGCTTCCTCGTATGCATCTTCAGCTCTTGCCCTCTTAGCCGCTTCTTCTCTCAGCCTGCTCTTCAGTTCAGCAACCATCTCGATCAATTGTTCCTTCTCTCCTTCAGTCTGTGTTAGTTTCTCCTCGGCGTTTGTCAGTCGTTCATCACGATCCTGGATCTCGCCGTCTTTTTGTGTAATTGTAGTCTGTTGTTCAGCTACTATCTCCTGCAACTCCTCCACTGTATCTTGTAGTTCCACGTTAAGGTCGTGCACTTCATCATATACACGGCCAGCTATCGAGTTAAGCGGAATCCTTTCCTCCTCATCCACGTCATCCTCATCCTCCTGCGGTAACTCAATGGGATCCTCCTCGTCTGTCTCCACATCATCATCCTCATCCTCAACTACTGTGACCAACAGGGCTGACTCCCGTGGCAATAGTTGTTCCCAAACTACCTGAACATCGCGAGGTTCCTCCTCTATAGGCATTTGAGGTCCCTCCTCCCTAGCCTGACCGGACTCTCCAACATTAGTCATCCTGACAACAAAGTTTTAAAGTTTTAATTAATAATCATTACTACTCGACACTCACGAGTACATAAACATAAACACATAAGCACATAAGTGTTTTATTACTTCTTTCTTAAAACTCGATAAGAGTTAACTCCACTATCTTTTCAAAAGGTTACTTCCTAAGGCTTTTCCCCCACCTAAGGTTCATAACCTAAAGCTTTGATACCAACCTGTGACACCCCCAAATCCCGGTACTTCATTACCTCAAGATTTGGTGTTCACGTAATCAAAACATTCATTTCTAACTACCCAATCATAATAGAATTGAATAATAAAAGAAAACTTGCCCATACAGGATTAAACTTAAATAAAAGAAATCTCCCAGGTTATCCAACCTTTAACAACAATCATTCAAATGCGGAAAATTAAATAACGTCATTACAATCTTTAAATCAAATTCTGAAAGTAAACTATCAAAACTATTACAAGTCTTCAGCATTTATTCATCTTTCCTTTTCCCTTACTGGTACTAGGTACGTCACCCGTTTCAACTTTAGCTGTAAGAAATTTTACAGGCAAGAGTGAGCAAACAATGCCCACTTGAAATAACAATAAGTAAATCTTTAAACTTTCACATCAATTGTCAATAATAGGCTCAATAGAACTGAACAATATATTCTATTAACTTTCTGAAAATTTTAACATTCACTGAGGGTCTAATGACCACGAATCATGTCCACAGTTATAAGTAATCTTTCAACTTTAACTTTAACAGTCATAAGACTATAAGGACTTCACGTACTTAGGGGGATCAACCCTTCGTACAATGTATTGTGCACAACCATTTTAACGCTAAGCGTAAACCTCTATTAAAAGAGTTGTTCATCTCAGTATTTAGAATACAAGTCCGCACCAAAGTAAGTTTGGTTTGGATAAGCTTTCAAGGTAATTTGGAGTTCAACGGACATCAACTAAGGATTAGTTGAATACAAGATAGTAATACTATGTTATTGAATGATCATACTGAATAAACATTTCGTTCTAAGTTCATGCTTTAGGAATAATCTAATAGCATAACAATTGAATAACTCATCATACCTTGCTTTGAACAACGTTAAGCTAAGGTTACATCTTAGAATTTAATATCAAGCATGCACCACAAATAATAACTTGAACGATAAACTAAAGGTACTTGCATGCTAATATAACAAGTTTAGAGTTAAGAAAACTTGCACAATTATAAAAGTAGAGTTAGAGAACTTGCATAAGTGTAACATAACAGTGAAAAGTAACCTTGCTGAATAATAAAGTAGCAAAGGTTAGGGAACTTGCCTCGTGTGTAGGTTAAACAATTACTATTCACGTTCACCCCAAGTCCTACACATCCATATGCATTGACAATACACATTAGTTACACTAACATTACCTTTATAAGTTCCTTTATTACTCTTAGTATAGCTACTAACTAAGTTTAAGTTTAAACAACAACACATCTTTCATGAACATTACTTTTTAGCTTTATTACAACTACTTAAATGATCATGTCATTGCACCACGTGTACATTAACAACTTGATACAACAACCTAATACATGTCCAACATGTTATCATTAAGTTATACTAATACGCAAAGGGTTGCACTTGCATTCGTGCATCCCGACGCCCTCCGATTGGCTCCAAATACACAATAGTCCTAAAGATGGCCATTTTGACTACTGTTACAGACCTCAAATTAACAAACTTAAAGAATGAAAGTTGTAGGTCTACTCTTCCTCTTTCCGAATCATCTTGAATTACCTCAATCGGAGTTCGTATGAAAAACTTATGGCCGTTTTACTACAGGAGGTCAAAACTGCCCAACTAGGCCACTTTTCCGACGCCGGGGCGCGGAACAGTGGCGCTGGGGCGCGAGCTACGGCGCTGGGGCGCGAGCTTCAGCGCTGGGCGTGATCTACTGGCCCATTTTTGGTGCTGGGGCGCGAACCTTGGCTCCAGGGCGTGAAATTTGGCGCTGGGGCATGAATTTTGACGCTGGGGCGTCGAAACTCACAGAACCAACCCGAAAGACAGAGCAAAGCTACTGTCTAAATTATTTTTAACAACCAATAGCATCTAACAACATGTATAACTTCATAAAAATTACACATAAAAGTTATGAAGCATTTGTGTACTAATTTTACACAACTAAACAACAATAGCAGAGAACTAATTCTCTGAAAACACTGTTATTAGATCAAAACTCCATGGTTGACAAATAAAAATACAGTGAACTGAAATTCTACTGCTATCAACCAAATTTGATTCCTTTGAAATACAAGTATGCCAACATATAAATCAATTCACATGTGTAGTTCAATTTCTCAGTATTAGTTCACAATTTGCATAATCACATACCAATTTTGTTTATTTTGCAAATATATGATTCATACATGTTTTTCACAGTGAAAACCAATTTCTCAGTTACGTAATTTAGCATACCATCATATTTATATATTAAACATACAATTATATATAAATACTGACAATTGAATAACAGTTTATATATAAACACGTAATTACCTAACCAATTATACCAACATAGCTTTTACATAAATTTTGGTAAAACTCTTATACACAGTGAAAAACCAGAAAACAGAGACTACCAAGTTCATAGGAAAATGGCTTAAAACATATCTACGTACATATATTAAGGTTTTAGGAACCTACCTTTTTGTTGCTCTAGAAAACTTGTCAATCAAAACTTGTTTTGGACAATCTTGCACTTGGTTTCTTCTCAAACTCTCTGGCCTTTTCCTTTCTCTTTTCTTACTTCTCTCAATAATAAACTAGGTACTAACAATGAGCGTAAACCAAAACTGATACCCGTAGAATAAAACTGATATGGCAATAATAAGCCTACTTATTATTATCAGTTACCAAACATATAACGTATAATCTTATAAATATATATTTTATTTATATACTTGTTTTATTTATTTTATTAATAATTTAAAAATCAAAAGAAATCTAAAAGCCATAGGCTTTGTTTGGCAACCATTAAAAATTAAATGATTAAAATACTTACACCTTGTTTGGCAAAAACTAAATTAAAATTACTTTAATTTATTTTAATAACTCTTTATAACATAGTTATTTGTTATACTTTATTTAATAACAATTTATTAAATAAATTACTTAATCACATAATTCAATCCACATAACACATTAATTATTTAACAAATAAATAATTAACTAATCACATTAATTATTTAGCAAATAAATAATTAACTAAATAAACTCAATCAAATTGAACAATTACTTATTCAATAATAAACATATCTAATAAATATTTATATAAATTAATAAATATTTATAACTTACATTTAAAAAAAAATGAAATGTTACAAGAGTTGCCAGTGTTTCCACCTTCATTTTGGATAAGAGTCTCTCTTGCCTAATGTTGCATGAATTGCAAAAAGCCTTTGAACATTCCATCGTTCATCATTTGGTCAGTGTTGTTGTTTGCATGAGGATTGTTGCCTTCCTAATGCACATTATCCTGATTGTTGATCTGTGGAGACTCAACGGCCTCCTGTTCTCCATTGCTATTCTCAACATTCTCAGATGTCATTTTCAAATACTGCCACAAAATAAGGGTTAATTGACATGTCACATATTATCCCTATACTATGACCGACCAATTAAATACCAAATAAACTTAGGTAGGCCGTACTAGCGAAGGAATTTTCCGTCTCTCGCCTCCTAGTTCTTGTCTCACATCTCAGCCAGGGATCATATCCCTAAGCTTTGATACCAACTGTGACGCCCCCAAAACAGGTATACATCACCCATCTTGAGTCGCCAAATACATGGTACAAAATTCAAATACAACTTAGTATTACAACTGTCGTGTAAAATATGACAAAACATAAACTGAGAGTTTTAATACAAATATTGTCTTCTAGACAGTATTCAACTCAAATGGAGTCCTCAATACATTTATTATCACACTATTTCGTAGAATAGCGAGGACTACTAATGCTATCATCTGGACCGTCACTACGTTTCCCGACTAGTCCCGGCTACATTCTCATTTCCTGAAGAGGACAATGAAAGCAAAAGGGTGAGCTCAACTAGCCCAGTAAGAAATATTATGACTAGGATAATGCAGAATAATTTATCGTTAGCCTTCAACAGTGTTAAACTGATAAAATATAACAAACATCAAGTTTAACTGCAGCGGAACAAGCAATCCATTAGAAGAGTCAAGTAGAGCATAAAATCTATTATCTTCTATGATTTAAAAGGTTTTTCATCACTTTTATCGCTGAGACTCAGCTGAATAAATAATCCACATCATTGAATTACCCTTGCACTACGGCCAAGGATATTCTTTAGTATCACGACCATAAATTATCCATGCACTACGGGCCAAGGATATTCGTGTATTCATCAATGGTCATGATCATGCCAACAACTGTCCATCAATGTAGTACGGGCCAATGAGGACTTTTACCACATCATTTGTAACATTACGGTCATGATTATACCGAATAATCCCTGGTCATAATCATATGAACTCCATCTATGCACTACATGCCACAGATGACTTTCAACATAATATAAACATGATGATGGTGACAATGATATAAGAATTCAATAAAACAAGTTCAATGATAAATTTTTAAAGATTTATAATTTAATTTATCCAGAAATCAATAACGTCCAAATTGTCAACATGATACTGCTTTGTGGAGTAAAATTCAAGAATAATATTGTATAAAAAAATAATTTAGACAGAAAACGAAATAATTTTTATCATGAATAGTACTCCGGGTGAATAGTACTCGAGTGAATAGTATCCCGTGAATAGTACCCCGAGAATAGTAATCCCGTGAATAGTACTCCGGCATAAAAAAGTTAAAACTTATTAAGAATGCTCAGAATAATATTTTCATGAAAAGATACTAGATGAAGTGCAAATATCAAGAATATTCAACTAATTTCATGGAGTTTAGAAGCCAAAACTTTAACAAAACGAGTATAGAATTCGAAATCTGAAATGAAATAATAATACTTACATACTACAGAGTATGGATGAAAATATTATTTCAAACGAATATTAAAGAAAAATAGCATCCCTTACCTTGAAAAGAAGAGTATTCCAACTAGTATAGAGGGGATATTCTTGAAGAAAACGTTTAATGTTTTCTACTCTCAAAGCTTTCTAAAACTCTAAAGAAATACGCTCAATATTATAGAAGAAGAATTCTCTGATTCTGGTGTGATTTTCAATTATAACTTAAGCGCCTATTTATAGGAAAATACTAGAACGCTATAGGAGACTAAATTAATAAAATATTATTTTTTTTTCAAAATTTCCACGCACACATTTTTGACCCAAAATTCAGCCACCACCAGTGGAGCCCACCAAAATCAGATTTCCACACCAACCAAAAGTGGGGCCCACCATATTTTTAAATAAAAAATATTTAATTTTAGAAACTTTAATAATTCATAATAAATAGCCCTTTTATCAGAAAAATATAAATTTTATGTCCATTCCATACGAAATCAAATTCTCTACAACTTTGCAGAAGAAAGTTTTTCCCACTTCCAAACAGAAAATATCCAAAATCTACAAACGGATGATTTTCAACACCTCTTAAAATTCATAACAAAGCATACACTAATTTTTAACGGTTCAAAATTTGTGGACATATACTCAACTTATATATGTATAACATATCCAAAAATCACAACGATCCAATGGTCGGATCAAAATTATAACTCACGTAATAGATCTTTAAGAACACTGATTTGATTTTTAATACCTCCATTCCGACAAAACACCTCAACATTAATTCCTTCATTTATATCCACATAAAAAATTTATATTTCTTTATCATATAAATCAATAATTAATTATTCACAAATAATATTACAGAATCACAATTATGACAACCAGGTCGTTCCCAGGAAAGAGGGGCTTTTCAATAAGAATTTCTCCTTACTGGTGCGCAATTAGGTGATCAAACCTCTCCTTAATAGAACTTTCTAGACATTGCCAATAATGTTATCTAATAATATTATTCAAGTAATATGAATTATTAATCTGATAATGGGAAATATTGTGCAGTGCCAATTATTGAAACAACAATCATATAAAACATCAACGTAGCAATTATTGAATCAATAAAATAAAATATTTAACAGTAATTACTGTAACAATTATTGGGTAGTGCCTTCTTACGTAAGAATCAATAATTCAAAAATACTGTGCAATACCGTGTGCTACTGTACAACAACGCATATTACTGTATTTTAACTATCAAGTATTCCAACAGTGTTAACGGTAACAACTACGTCGTTATTTATAAAACTCAAACTTGTCGTTTTCTTTATTCGACAGTTATTCTGTTATGGTGCCCATAAATGGCTGCGCCGTCGTACGAATATTCCCCGATAACAAGAATATTCCACGACCAAACGAATATTTCTCAACAGAAATGAGTATTTTATAACCACTTGCGTATTTTAAAAATTATATATATATATATATATATATATATATATATATATATATATATATATATATATATATATATCCCACAACTATAACATTATATCAAATTCACTCCATAATATTCAAAAATGATATTTATAGAAAATTCATCTTTATTCATAAAAGTTGGGGTCTTACAGGAGTGGACGGTTGACAACTTAGAAATAAGCAGTAGTATCTTTTGGTAGTAGGTTATGATATTAAAGATTGTAATATCGAGAATGATGTGTAAGCATATGTAAATATATATATGATTGTATGAATAAAATATTTATTTTTTATATGAATAAAAGATTAAGATTAATTTGTGTGTTCTAAAAACTCATACTTATGGTAAGTTCATACACTCATATAATTGTGGCAAGTTCCTGAACTCATAAGTGTGGTAAGTTTGACGAACTGTGAATAGTTATGTGAAAATGGGAAATGACTACTTTTTGTGTAAAGTTGGAGAATTGCAACTTTTTGTGTAAAGTTGTGCTATTAATTCTGATATTATTTAAAAAGGGATAGTAATATGTGTTAAGTACTAAATGTACTATGTGCTATTTGAATAAATATGCGATTATATGAGAAATATGTGTTGAATTCTTATTGTGTTAAGAATTTGTGTAGAGAAAGAGAATTAATGTAAGATTTTTATTTAAATCAGATCATGCCGCCTAGACGACAGAATCGAAACCAAAGAGAAGAACAGTCAGTGAATAATGAAGGAGGTCAAGCTGACCCGATGTAGAATTTTGCAAATATGATAGCCGAAGCTATGGGGAATAGAGCGCCAACAGCAAGAGGAAGAGCGAGAGAACAGCCAGCTGATAGATTGGCTAATTTCAAGGACTTTAAAGCGGTAGGACTACCAGAATTCAAGGGAACCATGGATCCGATTGAAGCCCAAACTTGGGTAAAAGAAATGGAGAAGGCATTCATTATTGCGTGAGTGGCAGAAGAGCAGAAGACAACTTTTGCAATATATCTGATGAAGGGAGAAGCCAATTACTGGTGGGAGACTAATCAAGCGAGAGCTGGTACAACTGTGGTGGCTTGGACAAGATTCAAGGAGTTGTTCTTTGAGAACTACTTTTCACCGAGTATGCAATCCAGGATGGAAGTTAAATTTTTAGAACTGAAGCAGGAGAACATGTCAGTACTCAATGAGTTGGCGATATTTGCACCTCATCATGTGGACATAGAGGCGAGAAAATTTGAGAATGGACTGAAGCCGGGAATATACAACAAAGTTGCGATATTGCAAATCAATACGTTTGCGACTATAATGGAAAAAAAGTTAATTACTGAAGGAGGGAACGAAGCTGCATCTCGATTTCATCAAGAGAAGAAGAAGAAGACAAATGACGGAGGAAGCAGTGGTGGTAGTAACCCAAAAAAGAGGAAGTGGGGTGGAAATACCCAATCGGGTAACAAGACAGAAGAAAATAGGAAAGGGAGGGACCCATGTGCAACTTGTGAAAAGAACCATTCTGGAGTTTGTCTGAAGAAGAAGGGAGTTTGCTATAATTGCGGTCAAGAGGGGGAACATGGCACCCAATTGTCCCAATCCGAAGAAGATACAAGGTTACTTTACGTGTAGATCAACTGATCATCTGGTTTGGAACTGTTCGAAGAGAAATGCGAAGAAGGAAAGTGGCAACAAGGGACCAGGTAGCGGAACCTTGGCGATTCAAGGACCTGCTCAGCCAGGAAGACCATCGGCCCGTGCATTCAACATGACGGTGCAAAATGCAGTGGGTGCCCAGGAGGTAGCAGCAGGTAACGATTTTGTTTAGAAATATTATTACGCGAGTATTATGAGTTCGATATTACTGTGAATTGTTTTCTTTTATAGATTCAAGTCACAGGTTAGAATATGAGACATAGATTAATATTGTGGTGATAAGAATGAATAGATGATACAACTTTAAAAGATTGTAGAGAATAAGAAAGCGGTGATTCCGAGGACGGAATCCTTTTAAGGAGGGGCGAATGTCATAACCCGGGATTTCGAATAATTCGAATTTTATGAATAATTTTTTTTATTTAATATTAATATTGAATATCAATTTTGTGACGAGTATCTGTGATACGAGTCTCGAGGAGTAGGCAATTTGTGCACTAACTAAGAAAATAAGAGTAGAGTTGTGCTTAACATATTTAGAAATCTTAACCCTAAGTTCGGATAGGGATTCGACTGAAAATATAATTAAAATAATTATATTAATGAGTACGTGTTTGTACTGTATAGAATTTTGATCAATGATCGATCGAGTAGGGTACAAAATTAGTAAACCTTACTGAGAGATTAAAAACCCTAATCTCAAGATTAGAAACCCTAACATACCGTTAGAAACTTGAATCGAAAGCTGGGAAGCCCTAATTTTAAATTCGGGAATCCTAAACCCTAATTAAGAAACCTTAATCCTAAGTAGTAAGACCTAAAGTGATTAGTAAACGTCAATACAATTAGGAAACCCTAATTATACTTTAGAAATATTAATTTCTATTTAAAACCCTAATTATATTTTTGAAATTTTAATTTTCTATTTTAAAATCCTAATTTAGAAAATCCTAGAAGCTAAGGTTGTAAATCTTAAGGGTTAGAACATTAGGGTTAAACCCTAATGGGTTTGATCAATTGCCTAGATTGCCATTAAAATTACATGATCATCAAAGTCTAAAATGCCCTTTTTGGATTTTTATTAAGTTAACTTGCAAATCTTGCTAAATCAAGAGTTGGTGACCAACTAATGTTGACTTTGTGACTTAAATCTCAACCAAATCTGATCCAAAGTGCCACCTAGCAAGTATGGATTCATTGCATCTAAGATATAATTATTTAGGAGAGAGAAAGTTCACAAAATAAGCTCATTAGCTATCTAGCACCAACCAACTCTTTCTCTCACCTAAACCCACGAAATCCCTAAGTGTTTCAGTCACTAACCAAGCCTTTAGATCATCAAGATCAGTGGAGAAGAGTTAGAATCAAAGATTGGACAAGAAAAGGTAAAACCCTAACTCATAGTTTGATCTTGTATGCTATGAAAAATTTCATGATTTTGTGTTTAGAGTTATGCTAGAGGATAATTTGTAATGATCTATGATGATCTATCATGGATCCATAGCATCAAAATGGGTAAAAATGAGTTTTTTAAAAACTGCCCAAGAATAGTCATAGTGGTCTGACAAGCTAAAGTCAGAGCCCATAGATTATTCATTGTTCTTGATTTTTGTTGTTTTATGTTTTGGATCTGTAGTTTGGTATGAGATCTTTGTTATGCAAGTGAAATCACAGTCATTTGATGTATAGATTTTATGTTATTCGTGGTCAAAACCCGTTGACCGGGCATGACCAGTCGATTTCTGGGTAACCTAGAAATCATAAAACATGGTCTGACAAGTTTTTCTAAGGTCTTGATTTGTCAGTTGTTAAGCTGTTTGTTGATGTTGTTGTATGAAGTTTATAGCCTGTAATTTATACTAGAGATCTGTGCCTTTAGATCCTTTAAACAATCAACAGATTGTAAGTAGGAGATAGTCAAAGTAGCCATCTGAGACTGATTTTGGGTTTCTGGAAAACCCATAAACCATATGAGCAAGTTCTCTGATAGCCGTTGACCGGGATAGATCTGGCGATTATGATATTGTTGGACTGAGTTAGGATTATGTATGTGTTCTATGACATGCGTACTATAGTTCCGAACCTTAATAACACCAATACAATGACTGGAACATGAACTTAATCGAGCTTGAAAGTTTCTAGTCGACACTGTCTCGGATTTTGGGTTACCCAGAAAACCCATATTTGGTCTGACAGAAGGTTTGGGAGATCAGATCTTCGTGTTGTTTTTTCGTATGACCACGATGTAGGTTGGATGTTGTAGTGTTACATAACTATTACACGATCACAGTTCAAACTAGCCTAGAACATGTTTACACTAAGATTTAAATTCGGTCAAACGTGGCTCCTTGAACACTAACTTGTCAGTGTTCTTGAGCCAAGGACACCTAAGACGACAGAAAGCGTCGCTAAAGGTTACATCGACAGTTTTAAATATTTTTAATTTTTGATTTTTCGAAAATTAATTAAAAATAGAAATAAATTCTAAAAAAATTACAAAATTGGTTTTAAAAATTATTTTAAATTATGAAAATTAACTTTTTATAATTTCAGATATTTTTTATTAATATTTATAATTATTTGAATATTAATGATATTTAATTTATTTATTAAGTATATTAAATAAATGAAAAATGATTTTAATATTATAAAAATCATTTTAAATTAGAATAAAGTGTTTAAAAATATTTTGAGTTATAAACTGTAACTTTTAATATTTTTGAGTAATTTTCATTATTAAATTAATATTAATGATATTTAATTAGTGTTTTAAATAAATTAGAGAAAAATAATTTTAATGTTATAAAAATCATTTTAAATAGTAATAAAGTGTTTAAAAACATTTTGAATTATAAAATGTAATTTTCAATATTTTTGGAGAATTTTTATTAAAAAATCAATATTAATGATAATAGATTTATTTAATTATTATATTAAATAAATGAATTAAAAATAATTTTATTGATTAAAAAATGATTTAAAAATGAGAAAAATGATTTAAAAATATTTTAAGTTATAATTAATGACTTTTAATATTTTCATAATAAATTCGTTAATATTTAAATATTAATGGTGTTGATTTAAAAATGATTTTAAGTATCTTAAAAATTATTTAAGTAGAATATTAATGATTTAAAAATATTTTAAGTTATTAATAATAACTTTAATATTTTGACAAGTATTTTATTAATATTTTTATATTATTAAATATTAATGATGATAAGATTATTTGATAACTAAATCATTTAAAAATTTTTCCAGTGTTTGAAAAATTATTATAAAGTATAATAATTGTTTATAAATTATTAAAAGCTTCCGAAAAATATTATAAATAATATATGACTTATCAAAAATAATATTGGCGCTTTGAGACCGAGTTTAATTGACAATAAATATGTAAAGTGTCGGATAGGGTGAACAATACACCGAAATGAGACCGAAGTCCAACCAGACCGAACTAGTTAGACTTGATAAGTGTTTATATAGGTAATAAACCCTGATGTGGTTATGTGTTAATGTGCCTAGGAGAAAGACTGACTATAAATTACAATGATACGTGTGATAAATTATTGTGCTAATTGTGAGACCGATATTGTTGATTATAGGTCTTACGAACGCAATTAAATATATTGTGTAGCAGTAATCAACGCAGAAGGCAAGTTTCCTTAACTCAACCTTGAGTTATACTTTTTAAATATTATGGTGGTTAATTATTGTTGATTAGACTACGTCTAAGAATTATTGTTGATTATTCGTAGTTAATGCATGCTTATCAATTCAAATTGAATTATTGATTTTTAAAATATGATTGGGGAATAACTGTTATTGGTTATTCACATCCGTAAAAATTATTATTTATTGTAAATAGTACAATTGATTTTTGTCTATTGTAGAATCGTGTTGAGCAATTTCTTCGCTAATTATTCTGACAAGACGAACATTTGTTAGAACTTGATAGGTTCGAGAAGATAATTCAATTATTATTGACAGATCGATGCCAATTATTTTGGCTAGATCGAGAAGTGATTAGATATTGAAATCATAGTATTTCGTTGTTATAAATCAAACTCTAATTATAAGACTGAGAAGAACAACCTTTTATACAAAGAAAACATTTCTGGTCATATATTCGGCCTTTGCGCGCATGTAAGTATTATGCATAATATAGGGTACAAAGAGTTGGTCACTCTAAGTACTTGCAGAGGGGTATAATTTAATCATTATGGTTATCTGATGCACCTGGGTATATCAAAGTCAAATCTTTGATAGTTACTCGAGAAGAGAAGTTCAAGAGCCAATGAATCACTCAGTATAAATCTGGAAAAATATTCCACTTTGTTATTACGAAGAATTAATTCTTTATTATTCATTAGAATATTGTAGAAACTTTGAAAGCGTTGTGCTATTTCATTATCAGATTATTGTGTTGCATAGAATGCGAGAAGATTTATTAATATTTAAAGGTTTGTTCAGCTATTTCAAAGTTCCCCATACTTTGGTGTTATTCTATAAAATTAGATAGTCTGTTATTCTTGATTGTTATATATTTATTATGTGTCTTAACTTGCGGGGCAATTTTGTTGCTCACCCTTGCTAAATAAAACATTTCAGCTAGGGAAGAAGAGGCCAGCAGGTCTAAGAAGAACAAAGACAAAGGCAAAATACTGGAGTAGTATATGATAAACATTATATTTATTATGTTGTATTTGTAAATCCTTTTTGTTTATCTAAAGGGTAAGTTTGTAATGTTAATGTTAGATGACCTAGGATGATGTTGTTAACCTATTAATTAATGTTATGTAAGTTTATATATTCATCAATGAATAGGTAGTTAGATGTTATTATATTGTGGATCGTGAGCACAAAACTCGGGAGTCAGGTAACCCGAATTTCGGGGTGTCACAGAGAATGTTAGAATGAATGTAAGCGTTAAACACTTTAGCCAACGTGAGGGTTGAGTGTACGTAAATATTAAACGGGCAGAACATACACTCCGTGTAAGGTTTGACCTTAAGGTAATGAAGAAGAATTGAACCGGACGTTGTAAGATACGAATAAGGCATTATAAAATGTTGGATGTTATGTATGCGTAGTATGGACATTGAACGATCGTTTCGAGTATACAAAAGACTGTATGACTTAGATTATAAAGAATGAATCCCGAGGTATGGCATTTAGTTGCCAGAAAGCCATAAGGAATAAGAATTTGACTTAACGAATATTATAGTTTAATGGTTCGGATAGGTTAAGATAAAGTTAGGTTGTAGTACAATCGTAACCTTTGATGGTTGACATATGGGAGCTGGGCTAAATAATTCTTTCAGAGAGCGAAGGTATATACGAAACTAGCAACCGATCTAACTCACTGTTATGGGCAGTGTGTATGAGACGAAAACTTATTTATTGGTTGTTTGTGGAAAACCACTCAGAGTACCATATAGACTACTAGCAGAGACGCGATGTGTACTGGGTCCTAGAAAGGTTATAAGAAGAAGATAAGAATGTAAATCATCAAAGATGATGAATGTATGAATAAGACATCTCCGTATGTCATGAAGCCGTAAAGCGGTAGAAGAAAGTTGGTCGCGTAAACTTAGATTACAAGAACGCAAACCCTAAGAAGTAAAGTTAAGTAAACTAATGAGTTAGTCAAGTATATGACTAATTGGTGTATGTGCTATTTCCATATGTGTTATATAAGATTTGGAATGAGCAGTTCAGCGTAAGCTGTAGCTATTCGTAAGGCAAGTTTTCTAACTTCATTCATTTTATATGAATGCTAGTTTCTTATACTTCTCAGATGTTGAACTTGAGAAGTCTTGTCTATGTACATATGTGCGATGTATGTACAAGGTGGTAGTATGTATGAGGTCTTGTGCCACAATTTGAACACTTCGATATTTCTATGAGAGGAACTGTTTTATGATTGAACTGTTCAATATGAGTATGTTCTGTTTATACATGAATCGTTATTGTTAAGTCTGTGCTAATGATTCTAGTCAAACAGGATATGTATAGAAAAAGGTAGAAGAATAAAAGTATTTGAAAGTGAATGTGATTAATGTTTTAAGATGAGAGGAATCAAAGTTCATTCCTATTATTCGAGCGATTTCATAACCTTTGTTCGATTATGGAAGTCTTAAACGAATGATTAGATTCTTGAAGGTGTTTGGTCAACTTCTATGACTTGCTGGGCAATTGAATGCTCACACTTACTTTAAATAAAAACATTTTTAGCGAACGATGTTAGAAAGAACTTAAGGATTCCGTAAATATCAAGCTGATCGGTATCCAGACGAAGTGCCATTCAGTATGTGAATGTACGTGAAGATCAAGCAAAGACTTGTAATGTAGAATAGTTTAATTAAACTATAGACTAGTTTAATGAACTGATATGTATCCTTGGTGGCGGATAAAAGTCACTATTGTAAGATGTAAAGAATGATGTAATTATCATTATTTGTAATGAACGAGGTTATAAGGTAATAGAACCTGGGATTTGAGAATGTATGTTGTTATATTTAGCTATATAATGATGTATGTTTGGAAGGAGATGGAATCGTGACGTACGAAATTTAGGTGTGATAATAGACCAGATTTCGGGACTTTACAGAGTGGTATCAGAGCAGATAGGTTATAAATCTTAGGTATACATACCTAAGACTATAATTGTAGAGAGGAGAATAAGAAAATCGTTGAGTTAAACGATTAAGGAAGAAGATCACCACTTGATCATAGTAAATTGTAATAATAGTTGTTCTATTAAACGATGGATGATTTATAGCTAATGTTATAAGTGAATGGTACTATAAATTAGTATGGGAAGAAGAACTCAAATTGAGTTGAAAAGATTAGAATACGAATGAAAGAAAATTCGTATTAGGTAAAGAGAAAGTAAGAAGTTTGTTCTTTGGTTGAGGACTCATGTGATAGCTGAGTTGTATGAACCTTTGTATGGGCAGAGGTTTGTGCTTCGGTGTAACAACTGCTTAGCTTATTACAATGATAATCATTAGAATAGTATGTCGCGCTATCAATATGTACATGACGAGAAGGTGAACCTTTTTTCATGTATATACTTGATAGGTAAAGAATGTTAAGATAGGTGCGAGTTCTTGAAACTCATACTTATGAAAAGTTTGTGACTCATAGTTATATACTATGTTTCTGAGCCCTAAGCGTATGGAAAGTCTTTGATTTATTCTTGGACTACATATTACGAAGATAAGTTCTTAAACACATATGGTTGTGGAAAGTTCCTAAACACATAAAGTGTGGTAAGTTGATGGACTATACTAAGGTATACGAATGTTTAGACTGAAAATGAAGTATTTTCAGTATGCTTAGCATTGAAGGTGCTAGAGAAGATTAAGAATTGTCACAAGTAAAACAATGAAGGAAGATGGAGAAATAGGATATTCCAAGTCATCTAGCTATGCTAGATTTTGAAGTTTATTAAAATCGTTCTTATGAGTGCGTTTTAAAAAGGAAAGAATTGGTTCAACTTTTGGAACCAATGGATTTTAAAAGAGCTATTCTTGGTATGTCTATGCTAATTGTTTTGGCTAGACAGAAGTTAATTTAAAATATCAAAATAAATTTTATATCATCAATGCATTTGATGCAAAGATGGTAAAGGGATGGAGTTATTAATACAATTAAACCTAGTGTTGGATTTGATCTCATAATTAACAACTCGCTATGGTATGATGTATAATGATGAAGTCATAAACTGACAAAGTCCTCAACTTACTGTGAAAAGTGCGGTATCATGACGTTATGAAACATTTTGATGTATTGTGAAAGAATTTAAAGAAGTAGTCGATGTCAATTGATTTGACTAGACGAATGTTTCAAGTTGATGCCCAATTTATTGGTATGGTCTAAGCTATTTGATTTGGCTAGACAAATGGTATGTCATGTTATATGGAATCAAGCTTTCTTTGAAAAAGTTATGCCAAGCCAAATTATTTTGGTGCAAAATCTAATGATTAAGTCTGAGGTGAACATACCCCGAAATGGGGTTATACGATGGGTTGATCGCCTACGTATGGAAGAGGCAGTTTACCTTCTTGGTGATTGTAAAATGACGTGGTAGAAGGGTTTACGGTGAAATGCTGTTAAACCTAGTAAGAGTTCATGGTCGATTTGACCCCTCAACAAAAGTATGAAATATTTTAAAGGAATCCTTATGTTCCTCTTTATTCATTCTACTTCATAATTCTTGATAAGTTATGAAGATTAGGGAATGTTTGAAAGATAAAAACTTCTTTAAAGAGAAGTCGAGAAGAAGATTAAGCAAAAAATTTTAGGACGAAATTCTGTGAAGAAGGGGAGAATGTGAGGACCCGTGTAAGGGTTTGGTTTTAAGAAATTCTGAGGACGAAATTTTTATAAGAAGGGAAGAATGTGACAACCTGGAAAATCATATTGTCCAGAATTTAAGTTTAAAGAATTAGTTATTAATAAAATAAATTTTTATTAATATTATTCTGTGCTATGTGTTTATTAATCGTTCTAGAACCTAGGATGATTATAAGTCAGGAGGATTCTGGCTACGAGCTTGACTAAATGAGTAAGAATTTGCAAGACGAAAATGAAAATTTTTCGGGAAAAAAAGACGAAATAGGCACTATTCATCCGTTTCTGTTCGGAGATTGAGTTTGAATTTCTGAGAAACGCGTAATGATAGAATACTAAGACGTAATGGAATATTCAATAATATTTTAGTTATGGCAAACGAAGTTTTCGCCTGCGGACTTAAAACCTAAGGGTTAAGAAAAGTGAGTTCCAAGGATTTAATGATTACGTATAATAATTAGGGTTATTATGCATGAGAAATACGAGTATGATACTAGTTATTATACGAGTATAGTATGAAGATTATTACGACGTATAATACGAATATCGTATAAACTATATACGAAGAGAATAAGAGAATTAGATACATAGAATACGATTAGTCTTAATGGACTTTGAGTTCATGGACTTTGTAGAATCCAATTGGACTTGGATTATGTTAAGCCCAACGCTTTGTGAAAGTAAGCCCAAGATAGGCCCAATAAGGATTAATGTTAAGGCCCAAACCAATAAAATAAACTGCGGATCAAACCGATGGGTAATAACCCATGGGGCAACCCATGGGGAGACCCATGGAGCATGTGGGCAGACCACTTAGCCACCAAGTAAAGTGGTTACTTAGTGGGTAAGCCATGAATAGTAAGGAGGTTTGGGGGGTGAAATAACTATTTTGCCCCTAGCCTTAAAAATCTATAAAAGGAAAGCTTAAGCTCATTTATGGTTAATGAAAAATTATCCCACACTTGAGAGAGAGAGAGAGTTCGGATGAAGAGTGAGATGTAGAGGAAAAGCTAGCCCGAGTGCACGCTTTGTCCAATGGAGAAGATTAAAGAAGAGAGGTAATCTGAAACCTAACCCTAAGTAAATTTTCTTGAAGTTTTATATGTTTAAAACATAGCTTAATGAGAATAAGAAGTAAAAGATGTAATGAATGATTTCATATGGTTGAAATCATGAAGAAACGAAGAAATAAGAATTAGAAGTTTAGTTTATAAATTTCTTAAGGAAGTATAAGTTTCGTAATGAATTTGAACGATCCGAATGTATCATATGAACAATTCGGTGATATTAGTAAGGAATGGTGTTCTATAACATCAAATTCCTAGGAAAAATGAAATCGTAATCAAAATATCGATTAAAAATGAAGAACTAACGAAGAACGCGAAGAACACGAAGAACGTTGTTGATGGACAAATTTAAAACCATCGTAGTTATTATGTTGTTGATGGACAAGTTTAAAACCATCGCATATAAGTTAGTTTCTTATTGTTTGGTTAGGAATGGTAGAAACATTCATGAAGAACAGATCAAACTTAGCTATAACGAAGTTATGGCGAAAATTTCGTAAAAGACGAACGAGAAATAGAAAGTAGGAAAGTGAACCCGGATGAGAAGGGTTTCATAAGATAGTAAGAGAACATAGAAAACGTGAGTCGTAGACTCAATAACAAACAAGTTCTGAGTTCGGATGATGGAATTACGGACGAGCGGACGAAGAACATTAATAGCGTAAAATGAACGAAAGATAGAATTTAAGCCAATTGAATGGTATGTTAACGGATTCTGAATGAAATTCTGTCTGAGGGAATTAAAGTACGTAAGATAAGGAAGAGAATTGCTTTAGAATGACCTCGTTCCGAGTTATAATGAAGAAGTTATGGGATTTCAAAGTAAGCGTCTCGAGCATGTAAAAGACATAGAAGAAAAGCAAGATTAGAAGGGTCCCCTGCTGGGGCGGGCATTGTTAAAGGCTAAACCCTCGTTGGGGCAGGGGTATTTAGTTCATTAAAAGGGGTGAGGCCCACTGGGGCGGGCATTCCTAGCATACAAACCCCCACCGGGGCGGGGGTATGGGAAAGACCCAGAGAGGAGCTTTTAACTGCTCAACTCTTGGGGAAGTGTAAGGGAATATATAGAATGTATAGTTTGCCTAAAGTAACACTTAATCAAGTGACATATACCTTTATTATAGGTTGAACACAAAGATTGAATGTGACAACCCGAGAATTTAGATAATTATTAAAATCCTAAAATGATGGATTAAAGGTTATAAGATGAACCTAGACAAAAAATAAGTGTATGGAATTGACGTTTCCGTGAAGGAATTTTAAGGATTTCAAAATTTTTAAGAAGAACCTATATGGTTTCTTAATTGAATGAGAATAAAGAAATATGGGTTACAAAATTTCAAAACCCTAGAAATGAATTAATATGTACTTGAAGAAATACCGAGAATAAGGTATTACGATACCTGTAAATTCTATATGAACGGAGTAGTCTAAGAAATGTTATATAAGTACATATGGAAATTTTATTAAGGAGATAAGATTTCACATGAAAAGATGTTATAAGGTTAAACGAAGATGAGTATATGTATAGAAATGTATATATACTTAATAAGATGCTATATATATTTTAGCAAGAGGATTGATGAATTAAGTTAATGATATAAGGATCAAGATAAAACTATGTTAAAAATTAACATAGCTTGAACGTTGGCCTTGACTGGCAAATAAGAATTTGAATAAGTATAAAGTTGTTAGTTAATACGATTAACAATAAGAAGGGAGTAATTTAAAACTCAAAATTTGAGTTAGAGATAGAATTTTGAAGCACGGACTGCTCGGTTGCGTCCGGGACGTCAAGATTAGTCAGAATGGGCAGTAAACACAAAATGTGTAAAGGTTGACTTTTGGTCAAAGTCAACAGTTGACTTTTTATTGAGAAAAGTCAAAATAAGTGTGAGAAGTAAAAAATGTTATATGGATAATGATATAATATTTAATATTATACCAAAGGATGCAAAGTAAAAATATGAGAGGAGATCCAATATGCAAATATGTATATTGGTATCAACTAGTTAGTAAATTAAATTCATATTTGAATAAATGATCGAATATATATTAATTTATATATTTAATATATAAATAAATTGTTTGAAAACAATTTATGGAGAGGAGAAGGAAATTAAATTTAAGTATACAATATGAATTGTATAACTTGAATAAGTTATTTAATTAAGTATGAGAATTAAATAACCTAAGTGGTTATTGTTATTTAGTGGTTCTAGTATTTAAATATATACTAGTGACCTAATCTAAGAGAATTGTGGAGCATGTCACAATTTATTTAATGATTATGTGAGTAAGTAAATACGAATATTATGTGATGGCAAATAAAAGAAATTAGTATGATCCTAATTATATATTATGAATGAAGAATTAAATAACTTAAGGGTTATGGGATGAGAGAATTATGGTATATAAAATATATACTAATTTGAAAAGATTTATTTTATACATCTCGGTTAATTAATTTTATAATCTAATTAATGTAAGTCTAATTGGGTTAAGGAAATTAAATGTACTTGGGGTAAGAAATTGTATTTAAATAAGTGCATAGAAACCCTAACTAAATGATTAGGGTAAGATATAATTAAATGTAATGGACCATATTAATTTTTATGGCCCAAACATTTTAGCTAAGAAGTCCAAATATTTTATTTGGAAAAGTCAAAGGAATTAAGTTTTAAGCTCAAGCGAGCCAATTGTTAAGGAACATGTGGGAGAATAATAATATTAATATTATATTAAGTCAAGAGATATACTTTTATTATCTCAAGTTTATTAATTTTATGACTTAATTAAAGTAAGTTTAATTTGGTTATAAAATTTAGTGTGCAAGGGTAATAACTTAAATTCTAAATATTTGGAATGGATACCCTAATTAAATATTTAGGGTGGGATAATATTAAAAGTATTGGACCTAATTTATTTTCATGGCCCAAGAAATTAATCTAGAAGTCCAAAGAGATTAATTATGGTGGCCCAAGTGTTGGCCCAATCAATAAATTTAAGAAGCCCAAAACTTGATCCAAGTATGGAAGGACATAATGGTCATTTGGTAAGTAAAATAAAAACTATAAAAATCTAACCAATTTGGGCTAAAAGAAGGCCACATGGCCGGATAAGATAAGAAGAGAAGGGAAAGAGGGAATGTATGTAATGATTAATTACTTTAGTGGTGGCCAACTCATCTCATGTGTCACTTGGTTATTTCTCCAACACTTTTACAAAGCTTGTGTGACGCCCCCAAAATTAGGTATACATCACCCATCTTGGGTCGTCAGATACATAGTACAGAATACAAATACAACTGATTAATACATCTGTCGTGTACAATACGACAAAACATAAACTGTGAGTTTGAATACAAATATTATCTTCTAGAGAGTATTCATACTCAAAAGGAGTCCTCATTACATTTATTAACACACCATTACATAGAATAGTGAGGACTACTAACTAATACTATCATTCGGACCATCACTCCGTACCCCGACTTGTCCCAGCTACGTTCTCATTTCCTGAAGAGAACAGTGAAAGAAAGGGTGAGCTCAACTAGCCCAGTAAGAAATATTATGACTAAGATAATGCAGAATAAATTATCATTAGCCTTCAACAATGTTAAACTGATAAAATATAATAGACATCAAGTTTAACTGTAGCGGAACAAGCAATCCATTAAAAGAGTCAAGTAGAAAATAAACTCTACTATCTTTTATGATTTAAAAAGTTTTTCAACACTGTAATCGCTGAGACTCAGCTTAATAAAATAATCCACATCATCGAATCACCCCTGCACTACGGCCAAGGATATTCGTATATTCATTAATGGTCATGATCATGCCAACAACTGTCCATCAATGCACTACGGGCCAATGAGGACTTTTACCACATCATTTGTAACATTACGGTCATGATTATACCGAATAATCCCTGGTCATAATCATACCAAGTCCATCTATGCACTACAGGCCACAGATGACTTTCAACATTTTATAAACATGAGGATGATGACAATGATATAAGAATTCAATAAAACAAGTTCAAGAATTAATTTATCCAGGAATTAACAACGTCCAAATTGTCAACATGATACTGCATTGTGGAGTAAAATTCAAGAATGATCAGAAGAATATTTTCTTGAAAAGATACTGGATGAAACGCAACTATCAAGGATATTCCACAAATTTCATGGAGTATAGAAGTCAAAACTTAACCAACTGAGTACAATAAAGAATGGAATAACAAAAGAAATCACCATGCATGCGATAGACCGCACAGACAGGTTATTCCAACAGAATAATAAATAATGGAACCAGGTCCGGCGTAAACGCACAGACAGGATATTCCGACAGAATAATAAATAATGGAACCAGGTCCGGTGTAAAACACACAGACAGGATGTTCCAACAGAATAACAATAAAAACGGAACCAGGTCCGGTGTAAAACACACAGACAGGATGTTCCAACAGAATAATAAACGGAACCAGGTCCGGTGTAAAACACACAGACAGGATGTTCCAACAGAATAATAGAAGAATGTCACCAAGTATAGGGTAGACCGCGTATACTGGTTATTCCAACAGAATAATAACGAATGGAATAACAGAAGTTCTCTTCATGAATATAAAAGAAATAATATTCCCTACCTTAAAAGAACTGGATATTGGAAAAGTGATGTAGCAGAATACTTTTATTCTCTCTCTCTCTTATTCTCTCTATACTTTCGCTCTCTATAGCTTGAATGAATTCGTGAAAAATAATGAAGCCCTAGGCCTCTATTTATAGAAAAACTGAGGGTGGCTCTTGGTCTTAACGAAGGGTCAAATGACTCTTGGTCTTAACGAAGGGTCAAATGACTCTTGGTAATATTGAAGGGACAACTACTATTGACGAAAATAATTACTATTGACCAAGGTAAATACTATTGACGAAGGTAATTACTATTGACCAAGGTAAATACTATTGACCAAGGTAAATACTATTGACGAAGGTAATTACTATTGACCAAGGTAAATACTATTGACGAAGGTAATTACTATTGACTAAGGTAAATACTATTGACGACGGTAATTACTATTGACGACGGTAATTACTATTGACGACGGTAATTACTATTGACGAAGAGACTCTTAGATGATGACATATGGCCCCCCATAAAATAACCAAACTTACCACAACGTCTCAATAATATAACATATTATACAGATGATACTATGACAATAATTTAAGAGATATGATGCAGCAATTACTGTAGCAATAATTGAGTATAGCTGAGTGACTTCTCACGTAAGCATCAATAATCAATACCGTGTGCTACTATGCAACCACGCGTATTACTGTACTTTTACTACCGAGTAGTTCAACAGTAACAATGGTAAAACTTCCGCCGTTATTTTTAATAAACTATCTTTGTCGTTTTCTCAATCCGACAATAATTCTGTTGTGGGGTCCACCAATGATTGTGCCGTCGTACGAATATTCCTCGACAAAAAGAATATTCTCCGACCAAACGAATATTTTATAACAACTTGCATACTTTGCAAAATTTATAAATACTACCCATAACTATTATATCAAATCCACACCATAAAAAAAATTATTTCGAGAAAAATTAAATATTTATTCATAAAATCTGGGGTCTCACAATCTCCCCTCCTTATGGAATTTCGCCCTCGAAATTTACGTACGTACTTGGTATGCCAAACATGTGAGGATACCTTGACTTCACTTCAAATTCTAACTCTTGAGGTATAACCTTTAAGCATCGAATATGATCATTCTTATCCAAGATGTTAACACGTATCTCCTCATACGTTAAATATTTCGCTATCTCGTTCGGTTCTAAATTAATAATGTGGTTCGGGTCGTCCACATATTTACGTAACATCGATATGTAAAAAAAAAAATGTTCTGAACACGCAACATACTTGGCGGTAAAACGAGTCTTTAGGCCACAGTTCCTACTTCATCGAGGATTTCAAATGGGCCAATTAAATCGAGAGTTGAGATTTCCTCTCTTCGTCGATTCTTGCTTCTAGAATAACGCCCTCTTGAACCTTCTTCTTCACATTTATCAGCTCTGAGTATGTAGCTTGAGCGGCTTTAACTTTATCGATTAAAGTCGATTTTAATCGTATATTCGTTATCTTCACGTGGGTTCGTATATTCGCACTTGTAACCGTATACGATCTTCTACACAACGCGTCAGCTACCACGTTCGCTTTTCCACGATATTATTGAATGGTACGATCGTAATATTCAACAGCTCGAGCCAATGTCTTTGGCGCATAATACGTTCGTTTTAGTTGAAGAAATATTTGAGGGTTTAAGAAATGGGTTTTGTACTGGGGTCAATACAAAATTCAATTTTACGCTCTGGGGTAGGCTAAGAAGTCTTCAAGAATACGTCAAGAAATTTATTAACAATAGAAATATCGTTCAAAACTGTGACCCTCATCCAAGACTTGGATAACACGTCACATTGATACCTATCAACTTGCCATCGTCATTTACAACGTCTCCTACGGAAAGTCTAGCTTCGGTGCATTCCACACCAGGAAGTCAACAACGAAAGGAACGGGAATTTTTACTTATGGCTTGATACAACAATGATTGACTTTAGTGATTTGGTTACTTGAATTCGCATAATAGGTTGGTTAGGAATATGAAAGCTAACAACCTTACGAAAAGCATGATGAGCAGTTAACCAATCGTTTCCAAAAATCACATCAAAGGCAAGTATTTTCAAAGAGATAAGATCGACAGGTAACGTGAAAGTGTTGATTTGAACAAGATTTATAAATAGTGGAGGTAATGAAGATTTCTCCCAACGGAGTTTCCACAGATAAGTCAAAGTCTAATTTCTCCGGAATCAAATTTAATCGATGAGCGCAAGTAGGAGAAATAAAAGAATGGGTTGAACCGGTATCAAATAAAGTATAAACTTCTTTAGAGTTTATAATAAGCTTACCCGTGATGACCTCATTCGGGTTCCTTGCTCTCTGGGAGTTCACAACAAACGCTCTCCCTTGCACAACCGGTTTTGACTTTTCTGGGACGGCTTTTGGTGCCTCCATCCTAGCTGAATTTGTTTTCGGTAAACGACAAAATCGGGCTAAATGACCTTCTCTTCCACAATTATAACATGCTTTGGACAGCATCGCGCAGTTTGGACTGATGTGTCCCTCCCCTCCGCATTTGAAACATATGATAGGTGGTCGTTCTCCTTCCTTAACGACAGGTGCTGGTGCTGACGTCTTTCCGTCATTGTTGAATCTCCTCTTCTTGAAATGTCCATTCTTATTGTTTTGGCCCTGATTACCACCGAAGTGGTTACCATTTCTGGCCTGTTGATTCCCTCCACGCTTGTTGTCACCGCTTCGATGACTGCTCTCACTGGTATTATCATTTTGCCGGCTGCTCTCTTTTGGTTGCGTTGTCTCGTTATCGCGCTCCACCAACTGAGCCCTATTCACAACATCTGAATACAAACACAGTTTATGAGAAACCAGATGTTGACGTATCTCCGGCTTCAAACCTCTTAAAAACATCCGCGTCATTCTTTCTTCATTATCCACCAGGTGGGACGCAAACCGGGATAACTCAGTAAATTTTGCCTCGTACTGCGACACGGTCATATTATTCTGCTCCAATTTGATGAACTCCACCTCCTTCATGTGACGAATACTCTCGGGAAAGTATTTGTCGTTAAACAGCTCTTGGAACTTCTCCCAGGACATCTTCAGTGCGGCAGGTTGAGTACGCTTTATCGATTCCCACCAGTAATCTGCCTCTCCTCGCAACATAAAGGCGGCAAAGGGAACCTTTTGCTCCTCGGAGCAACCCAAGACATCAAATATCTTGGTGATCTGCTTTATCCATGTTTCAGCTACAAGTGGTTTGGGTTCTCCCTTAAACTCCGGTGGTCCCAGCTCCTTAAACTGTTTAGCGGTGACCGCCTGAGAGTTTCCAGTATTTCCACCTACGTTGTGGACAGGAGCCGCTTTCACCTGTTGTTGCATGAATTGCATAAAGCCTCTAAACATTTGATCATTCATCATTTGGTCAGTGTTGTTGTTTGCATGAGGATTGACACCTTCCTGATGCACATTATCCTGATTATTGATATGTGGTGAATCAACAGTCGTCTGTGCTCCATTGCTATTCTCAACGTTCTCAGATGCCATTTTCAGATACTGCCACAAAATAAAAATTAATTGATATGTCATATATTATCCTTATATTATGACCGACCAATTAAATACCATGCAAATAAACTTAGGTATGTCATACTAGCGAAGGAATTCCCCGTCTCTCCCCTCCTAGTTCTATTCTCACATCTTAGCCAGGGATCATATCCCTAAGCTCTGATACCAACTGTGACGCCCCCAAAATTAGGTATACATCACCCATCTTGGGTCGTCAGATACATAGTACAGAATACAAATACAACTGATTAATACATCTGTCGTGTACAATACGACAAAACATAAACTGTGAGTTTGAATACAAATATTATCTTCTAGAGAGTATTCATACTCAAAAGGAGTCCTCATTACATTTATTAACACACCATTACATAGAATAGTGAGGACTACTAACTAATACTATCATTCGGACCATCACTCCGTACCCCGACTTGTCCCAGCTACGTTCTCATTTCCTGAAGAGAACAGTGAAAGAAAGGGTGAGCTCAACTAGCCCAGTAAGAAATATTATGACTAAGATAATGCAGAATAAATTATCATTAGCCTTCAACAATGTTAAACTGATAAAATATAATAGACATCAAGTTTAACTGTAGCGGAACAAGCAATCCATTAAAAGAGTCAAGTAGAAAATAAACTCTACTATCTTTTATGATTTAAAAAGTTTTTCAACACTGTAATCGCTGAGACTCAGCTTAATAAAATAATCCACATCATCGAATCACCCCTGCACTACGGCCAAGGATATTCGTATATTCATTAATGGTCATGATCATGCCAACAACTGTCCATCAATGCACTACGGGCCAATGAGGACTTTTACCACATCATTTGTAACATTACGGTCATGATTATACCGAATAATCCCTGGTCATAATCATACCAAGTCCATCTATGCACTACAGGCCACAGATGACTTTCAACATTTTATAAACATGAGGATGATGACAATGATATAAGAATTCAATAAAACAAGTTCAAGAATTAATTTATCCAGGAATTAACAACGTCCAAATTGTCAACATGATACTGCATTGTGGAGTAAAATTCAAGAATGATCAGAAGAATATTTTCTTGAAAAGATACTGGATGAAACGCAACTATCAAGGATATTCCACAAATTTCATGGAGTATAGAAGTCAAAACTTAACCAACTGAGTACAATAAAGAATGGAATAACAAAAGAAATCACCATGCATGCGATAGACCGCACAGACAGGTTATTCCAACAGAATAATAAATAATGGAACCAGGTCCGGCGTAAACGCACAGACAGGATATTCCGACAGAATAATAAATAATGGAACCAGGTCCGGTGTAAAACACACAGACAGGATGTTCCAACAGAATAACAATAAAAACGGAACCAGGTCCGGTGTAAAACACACAGACAGGATGTTCCAACAGAATAATAAACGGAACCAGGTCCGGTGTAAAACACACAGACAGGATGTTCCAACAGAATAATAGAAGAATGTCACCAAGTATAGGGTAGACCGCGTATACTGGTTATTCCAACAGAATAATAACGAATGGAATAACAGAAGTTCTCTTCATGAATATAAAAGAAATAATATTCCCTACCTTAAAAGAACTGGATATTGGAAAAGTGATGTAGCAGAATACTTTTATTCTCTCTCTCTCTTATTCTCTCTATACTTTCGCTCTCTATAGCTTGAATGAATTCGTGAAAAATAATGAAGCCCTAGGCCTCTATTTATAGAAAAACTGAGGGTGGCTCTTGGTCTTAACGAAGGGTCAAATGACTCTTGGTCTTAACGAAGGGTCAAATGACTCTTGGTAATATTGAAGGGACAACTACTATTGACGAAAATAATTACTATTGACCAAGGTAAATACTATTGACGAAGGTAATTACTATTGACCAAGGTAAATACTATTGACCAAGGTAAATACTATTGACGAAGGTAATTACTATTGACCAAGGTAAATACTATTGACGAAGGTAATTACTATTGACTAAGGTAAATACTATTGACGACGGTAATTACTATTGACGACGGTAATTACTATTGACGACGGTAATTACTATTGACGAAGAGACTCTTAGATGATGACATATGGCCCCCCATAAAATAACCAAACTTACCACAACGTCTCAATAATATAACATATTATACAGATGATACTATGACAATAATTTAAGAGATATGATGCAGCAATTACTGTAGCAATAATTGAGTATAGCTGAGTGACTTCTCACGTAAGCATCAATAATCAATACCGTGTGCTACTATGCAACCACGCGTATTACTGTACTTTTACTACCGAGTAGTTCAACAGTAACAATGGTAAAACTTCCGCCGTTATTTTTAATAAACTATCTTTGTCGTTTTCTCAATCCGACAATAATTCTGTTGTGGGGTCCACCAATGATTGTGCCGTCGTACGAATATTCCTCGACAAAAAGAATATTCTCCGACCAAACGAATATTTTATAACAACTTGCATACTTTGCAAAATTTATAAATACTACCCATAACTATTATATCAAATCCACACCATAAAAAAAATTATTTCGAGAAAAATTAAATATTTATTCATAAAATCTGGGGTCTCACAGCTTGCAAGCAACAATTATATGAGAGAAAGAGAGAGAATGAGTGGGAGAAGAAGGCCACATGGCCGGATGTTATAGGGAAGAGAGAAGGAGGAGGAATGAGATAGTGTAATATATCTATCTCTAATCTAGCTTATTTTGTTCTCTTTCATCTCTTTTATTTTTCTAACCAAAGGAACCAAAGAGAGAGAGAGAGAATAGAAGGGCCAATTTCGGCAGCCATGGAGGAGAGGAAGATGAGTTTTTGATAAGTCAACAAAGCTCCATAAGAAAATCTAGGAAGAAGAAGAAGGAGAGCATGAGAATCGAAGGTATAAACCCCTTTTGTTATGTAATTTTTGATTATTCCAAATCAAATCTTGAATCAAGTTTTCTAAACTCAAAAACCATGTATATACTTGTTATTGAGTGTTTAATGTTTAGATCTACCCATATTGGGTGTTGATTTAGTTGGAAATCGAAAATAAAGAAAAGTGATTTTTCTAGTTTTATAAGCTCTAAAATTTCTATGTACTTTGGATTTCTACCGTTTTTTATCTACACCTTCTTTTTGCGATCCGTCAAAGAGAGGTGCTAGATATGTACGTTAACTACTAAACCCAAGTGGTAGAACTCAAAAATGTTGAGTACACAAGTTGTAGTGACTGATTTAGCAAAAACCGTTTTGTGTATTTTATGGAAAACTGGACTGTTTTGGACAGTCAAAGAGTAGGGGTAATTTAGTCATTTTTCGGGCATGTAAAAATTCTGGAAAACTTTGGGAGTATACTATGATAAGTTATCTAACATCTCCAAGTGGAATCACTGAAAAAGGAGTTGTAGATTTCCGTATGAAAAATGTTTAATAAAGCACGAAAAACTACAAAAGGCCATTTTTGCTTCTTCCCAAAATTTTAAAATGGCAGTTTCGGCCACTTAATTTGTGAGAAAAATTCTGGCCTTTTGGGACATGAAAATATATGGTATAAAGTACCTACTGTCCAAAAATGAGCTCATTCTGAGTTAAAATGACCAAGTTATGACCATTTCAATTTCTGTAATTTTTCGACGAAAATGGCTATAACCGGAATTCTATAACTCCGATGGCCACAAAATTTAAACTGGAGTGTCGCGTTAGCACGTATGAGATTGTGTCAAAAGATGGGAATTTTTGGAGTTTAGCACGAGGTAGCTAATTTCTTAAAGAATTAACTAAGAATGATTTTTAAAAAATACCAAAGGAAGTTGGAAAATTTTGGAAAAATACTTTTTGTGTATGAAATATGTGTATAAATGTTTGTACAAAGGATAGAAAAATAATATGTTGATTTGGTATTTTCGTGAACGGATATGGAATCCAGCTTGCTGGATTAGAAAATCTGATGAATCCAGCTTGCTGGATTGAAAAAAAGTTTACTGAATTGAAAATATGTTGAATTCAGCTTGCTGGATTGCAATCTAGTTGCTGGATTTATAATCCAGTTTGCTGGATTGCAGTTTGACTTGCTGGATTGGAAATTTGTTGAATCCAGGTTGCTGGATTCTGTATCCAGTCTGCTGGATTGGCAAATTGGTTGTTAAATTTAGAATCCAGGTTGTTGGATTAATATTTAACTTATTTGAGTATAAAGAAGAACTTATAATGTATAAGATTAAGTGTTTAATCATAATGAATATGATACAGTGATTGAAGAATTATCCAAGAATGATAATAATACCGATGTGTTAGGATGTTATCTAATATTTGATTAAGTGTTAGATAATCTATTTGGCAAAGTAATTGTATTATGATACAAAGTAGAATATGCTGATTGAAAGACCAATCTTATTATTAATGATAGGTCTTACCAAAAGAAGTTAACTTAATCTGTGTAGCAGTAGTCAACGAATCAGGCAAGTTTTTCCTTAACTCAAACTTGAGTTGTATGTTCAAAGCATGTTAATGAATAATTGTTGTTGATTATTCACGTCTATATTGATTATTGATTCGCACGTTGTGCATATTGTAAACGTTCATCAGGTATGAAAGGCTGATCACCTTCATTACCATTTGGTTAAGTTAATCTGTTCATATTTATGCATGACCATTCATTTTTATTGACATGGTCGTTCAGCTAAGAAAATTTGTTCATGCTCTTTCACAATATTTATATTGTTGAAAGTTAGCTTGCTTATTGTTCAATTCTTTCAATCATGATATATCTTTATTGAATTTAAACTTGCTGGGCAAATTTGATGCTCACCCTTGCTATATCATGATAAAAAATTTCAGATTAAGATGAAAGCTCGAGTAAAGACAAAGGTAAAGTCAAAGTGCAAGATTAAATTACATTGCAGTTAGATCTATTAAATTTTCTGACGAAAATAGTATTGTAAATCTTCTAAGATATTGAAGGTATGTATTAAGTTAAGGTTGTAGACCTTGGGAATGATGTGTAAAAGTTTAATGTATAAACAAATTATGTTTATATCTTCTGCAATAATTATAGAATTAGTATACCAGATCCTTGGTGATTAGGACCGAGATTTGGGGATGCTACATTGAACATGATTAAAAGATAAAGAATGTAAAAGCAAATTACGGAACCGATATCCGGGGACCGTAGTCGCGATAAAACGAACGTGGGGGATTACTATGATTGTGATTCCTTAGACGTTGAGTGACGAGGGTGAGGTATAACATTTTGATGTTATGATGTAATTATGAGAGTTAAGTGTAAAGCATTTAGACGCTGTGAATGCAACGCTGTTGCGATGAATAATCAGTCATAGCATACAACGAACAATATGGCTTCGACATTAACAAAGAATAATGAACATGGGGTTCATGGGTTGGATAATGATTGAATGCAATTGAAACCTTGAGTAAATGTTGAATGAGAGATTAAGAGACGAGCAATGTGAACGTTGAATACATAAACGATTCTTGTGAACCGTATTCGCGTTGGACGAACGTTCTAAGTGTACAATGGTTGTATGACTTAGATGTTGACGAAAGTAGTAATTAAGATATGAATTATCATAAAAAGCCGTACCAAACGGTAATAAAAATAATGAAAGTCCGAGTATGAGTCGGATAGAGAATGTTATAATGAATGTAAGCGTTTAACACTTTAGCAAACGTGAGGGTTGAGTGTACGCAAATATTAAACGGGCAAAACCTACACTCCGTGTATGGTTTGACCGTAAGGTAATGAAGAAGAATTGAACCGGACGTTGTAAGATAAGAATAAGGTATTATAAAATGTTTGATGCTATGTATGCATAGTATGGACATTAAATGATCGTTTTGAGTGTACAAAAGACTGTTTGACTTAGACGATAAAGAATTAATCCTGAGGTATGGCATTTAGTTGCTAGAAAGCCACAAGGAATAAGAATTTGACTTAACAAACATTATAGTATAATGGTTTGAATAGGTTAAGATAAAGTTAGGTTGTAGTACAATCGTAACCTTTGATGGTTGACATATGGTAGCTAGGCTAAACAATTTCTTTAGAGAGCAAAGGTATATACGAAACTGGCAACCGATATAACTCACTGTAATGGGCAGTGTAGATGAGACGAGAACTTGTTTGTTGGTTGTTTGTGGGAAACCACTCAGAGTACCATATGGACTACTAGCAGAGACACGATGTGTACTGAGTCCTAGAAAGGTTATAAGAGGATGATAAGAATGTAAATCATCAAAGATGATGAATGTATGAATAAGACATCTCCATATGTTATGAAGCCGTAAAGCGGTAGAAGAAAGTTGGTCGCATAAACTTAGATTACAAGAACGCAAACCCTAAGAAGTAAAGTAATGAGTAAGTCAAGTATATGACTAATTAGTGTATGTGCTATTTCTATATGTGTTATATAGGATTTGGAATCAGCAGTTTAGCGTAAGCTATAGCTATGCGTAAGGCAAGTTTCCTAACTTCATTCATTTTATATGAATGCTACTTTCTTAAACTTCTCAGATATTGAACTTGAGAAGTCTTGTCTATGTGCATATGTGCGATGTATGTACAAGGTGGTAGTATGTATGAGGCCTTGTGCCACAATTTGAACACTTCAATGTTTCTATGAGAGGAACTATTCTATGATTGAACTGTTCAATATGAGTATGTTTTGTTTAAACATGAACCGTTATTGTTAAGTCTGTGCTAATGATTCTAGCCAGAAGGGAAATGTATGGAAAAAGGTAGAAGAATGAAAGTACACTACTACAAAACTGTAAATAGATAATATGGAAAAAATGTTGTGGTTTCAATAAGAAAAACGGCGTGGTTAAGGGTGTCATCTATTTGACACCCTTACACAACGTTTTTAAAACGTTGTAGTTAGACACATTATACAACGTTTTTTAAGAAAAAATCGTTGTAGATTTATTTTTCATAAATTAGTAGATGCTTAAAAATATTGTAGAAGGTATGATTCCACAACGTTTTTTGGCTAAAAACATTGTAGTTTAATATATCAGACAACGTTTAGGCACATTTACACAACGTTTATAATGTGTCATCTATTTAGAATGTGTCATTTATTTATACAAATATAAAACATTTTTAAAATGTTGTAGATAAAAAAAAAGAAAAAAAAAGGTTGTGATTCACCTATATTACCACCTGCAATATGCTAATGCCATGACATATAGCTAAAATGTCTAAATTCTCATTTAAATTTAAAGCTAAAATGTATCAACTATTCAAAATGCATCCCAATAATATCATTCGTTTACAATTTCAAATTACTATATTCACAAAATATATACCAAACTATCCATATATACATCTCAAATTCACTTTTCAATCCACAAAATAAACCACAAAATAAACCAAACTATCCATAAAATTAAGCTACTACCTAAGCATGTGCAAAAAAGCCTAGGTTCTCCCAAAATACGCCAGTAACTTTTGCTCTAGCACTAGCCATGGATGGCAGTAACTTTTGCTCTAGCACTAACCATGGATGGCAGTCGAGAACCTAGTGCTGATGCAGAACGATATACAGTAGAATTTTGGTATAATCAATCTGATTCCTCAGGTCATTAACCCAAGCAGATGCTGTCACCTACAAAAGTAGATATTTTTCATTCTTCACTGTGTAGAATATAATATGAAAGCATATGCTAAAACACAAGAATTGCTTTAAAAATTGTCCAGGCCAAGCATACAAGCATGAATGCTTGAACTACGTACTGCATGAATGTTTGAACTACAAACTGGCCTCCTCATAAACTTGGACAACTAAGCTATGCAGTTTTTACATATACATGTTTCATCAGAAAAACTTTTATATGCATCACATTATATCAAACAATGGTACATACCTGCAGTAATAGTTACATACATAATTATATCAAGAGCTTCATTCCAGTCAGTGGGACCAAGATGTGTGACAACTTCATACCTGCAGTCTTTGAGCTTGTCTATGAGCCCTGGCTCTCAGTCAAGCTGTGTGACAGCTTCAAGGCAAATCTCACCCACTGGGGCAGAGAGTTTGGTCATGGAAACTAAGAAAAGAGGGTCTGAAAAAATGGGTCAAAAGCAAACTGTTCATAGGAAGTCTATTGACACATTTGGGTAAAGAACATCTCAGTATAGTGGTGTCACAAGGTTAGTTCACATTATTTCATTTTTTAATAGTTAATTTTTTCCTACTTTGAATGATTTCTTCTTAGTGTATGTTTAGTTTCATAGCATTTGGAAGGTTAAGTGCGTTATAAGCTCCAAATGCACATGTATTTGAAGTTCAAACGTAACACACCAAAAATGGTATGGTGCAGGGTATTTGAAGGTTCAAATGCACCAAACATTGCAAACTTAGTAACCCAACAAACCCGTGTTCTGCAAAACCACATGTATAGTAGTTAAGATATGCAAAATTTAACACTATCCTTTTGTAACTATTAGTTCCTTTTGGACAGCTATATTAGATGGTCAAAGCAAACCTGCTCAGGAGAACCATACACAATTATATCAAGAGCTTCATTCCAGTCAGTGGGACCAATAGAACTAGCAAGTGTTCGGGGCATTAAATGCCTCTCCATATGAAAATCATAATGATCATAACTGAGGTTGAGTTCTTAAACATTAAAAGCCTTAGTCGAAAATGTGCAGAAAACATATGTAACATCTTATATATTTAGCAAAGAGATTACCTCTAAGGTCTCAGCAGCTTTGTTAAGATCAAGAGTTCCATCTTCTGCATGTTTGATTAAGTTGATGATTTTTTTTGTCAAAAGCCCTGAAAGTCATAGGACAAACTGCTGCTATTGTAGTACCTGAGAAAGGATAGACAAACTTCTGCTATACAGTCCTGAAGATGAATCATAGTAATAACCCAAACTGCTGCTATAGTAGTACCTGAGAAAGGATAGAAAATTTTTTCACTGATAGTGTGTGATGGTAGAGATTATATCAAAAAATACCAATTCTTTGAATAAAGGAGCGGGTGTCCCAATTACATGACCAGCAGGTAAGAGATCCCATCATTTAATTGCCCTGGCCTAAATCTCCGTTCTCATCAGAAAGTGATAGTATATTCTCAGGAGGCAAGTTGAGTTGCTTTAGTACCTTGATTGGCATAACAATAGAAGAAAATCAGTGAAAAATCAATTTAAACGGCTTGTGCTTGTAAAATTATGCATGCATGCCTCAATAGTAAATGATGGCATGAAAGGTTCTAACAAGCAATCTATTAAATAAACCAGCCCAACTGAAGTTTTTATAACAATAGAGCAGGAAGCTACATCTTCCTTGTACAGCTTCCAAAATTGGTATTCTACATTTAAAAGTGGAATATTTAACAAACAGAAATGTGAAGTCAAGTTCCAAAAGTCAATATATTTACAATATAAAGACTTGCAGATATGCATTTCCTTCACTTGAGATACTCATTCCGATTTTAAGTCCTTGTTTTAGTTTAATCTATGTCACATAATATGAAATGCAGTATAGAATAATTAAGTTAAACTTAGTTGTGACAACAAAACTTCTGTCAGAGCTGCATCATTACCTTCTCCATGTCCTCTAAATATTGTTCCACATATTTACCAATCTTTTCTGCCAATGACTTTATCAAGAAATGAGTTTCTGCCCTGGGAGCATCCGGGATTACAGATCCATATCCTAGTCCTGTGAAGGAACCATAGAAGGTAGAGAGAAATGTAACAAAGATAAGGCATGTGGGGTGAGAAGTAAGGTTTCGCATGACCAAGGAACAACTGGGATTAATTCTAGATTACAGCTCATTATCCTTCGAGTTTTTTAAGTTCCAATGATAACCCAAGGAAATAGATAAATGAACAATGAACCTTCAAAAAAAGCATGTAGTAGCAGAACTTAACCACAAAATGGTGACTAACCTTGGGGTTTGGCGATGAAGGACAAGACCCGATTAACATAATTGCCCAAATTAGTCAGCAACTCGGTGTTTAATTTTGCTTGCAAGTCCTTCCATGTCAATAGTGTGTCTAATGCCTAAATAAGATGTATGAACATAAAAATTCTCTTAGTAATAAGATATAATAATGGAGTTGGCAAACTGTTAACAAAATATTAAGTTTAACAACAAATTCTATATTAACAAAAACACACCTCAGGCCTGTTAGTTAGCAAATAATATCGCCAGACCTCCGCAGGAATTTTTGTATCTTTGGCATCATTGCCAAACACTCCCACTCCTTTACTCTTGGAAAACTTTCCTGCATAACCAATAATTTATCAAGAAATATATGAGGGGACATCCTAAAAGTTTTTTATTTTTTTTGCACTCACTTCCCATAAGTCAGGGTGTCAAAATAATCACTAGTCAGGTTCAATGGCAAAATAATTCTTATCGTGGTGTTTGGGTGAAAAGTTTTATCTTCTAATAGAAATTGGAAATCCATCCGCAATCAAGAGGTGGGCCCTAGCTATAAAGATGAAATGTTGTACATATCAAGTGCGGGTAGGTTGTTATTTTCTGATATTGCTGCAAGCAAAGAAGATGAATAACAACTGAACATAAAGACTAAGTTGGCATGGACACCTCTGATGTCACTTCACTATTAGCAGCATAACTATTTATTTCCCACCTCTTCCTTCAGTCGTGAAACTTTCAGTTCTTTGAATTAGAACATCATTGAACCATACAAATTTCATGAATCAACATGATCTCATGCAAGACACACTTTAGGCATCTAACTTTTACCAAGTTTGTATCAACCGAAGCAGATACAAGTGAGCACGCAAAAGATACAAGAAAGAGCAATGATGGGTTTTTTCAACTATAAGAGAAATCATAAGAACCAAATGTTCCAATATACATAGTAGAACACTAATACAAATTAATTACCCGTACTCATCACCGCCGTAGGAGGAAGATCTGACCCTCGATTTGGGTTTCGAGGACAATTTCTTCTTGTCAGATCTGATTGGCATCTATTTACTTACATCTGTAACAACCACACTATTCTCAAATATCACTGACAGTTCCGGTTTCCAATTCCCCGCCGATGACGACTGTAGCTTTTTTAAATGCCCGCGATTCGTCATCGCTGTTCGGGAGGTGGTCGGTACTGCATGCTTAATCCATAGCGGATCAACAAAGTCAGTAAATGGCCTTGAATCGGCAATGTCTTCAGAAGGCAGCGTGAAGCCGGTGAAGGAGAAGGAGAGTCCCAAGATGGCACTCGAAGCTCGGCTAAGGGCTACACCGCGGCTCAAATCATCAAGAACTGAAATGAAATGAAATTAAACAAGATCTGAGATGAAATTGATGGACCTGGAGGGCTTGAGAGGGCTAGGGCTTCGATTGAGAGGTATGATATGGTATGAAATCACACTAGGACTTCGATTGAGAGGTATGATAAGGTTTGGCAGTTCGATTGAGAGAAGGAATAAGGTCTGAGTATATGCTTGTTATGGCTTAGAACTTAGAAGGAAGCAAGTGATCGAACCCAACCGTATGCTCCTTTTTTAATTTCAAATTTTCACTTCCGTCTTTTTATTTTTTGGTCCGTGTTTTTTATACAGGTAACGTTTTTTTTTAAAACGTTATCTATTTAAAATTAAAAATTACCCTTATAAATACATAACGTTTTCTTATATGTATCTACAACATTTTGTTAAAAAATATTATAAAAAAAATACCACAACGTTTTTTATAAAAACGTCATCTTTTAAATGTTGTCTATTTACGGTTTTGTACTGGTGGTATTTGAAAGTGAATGTGACTAATGTTTTATGATGATAGCAATCAAAGTTCATTCTTATTATTTGAGCTATTTCATAACCTTTGTTTGGTTATAGAAGTCTTAAAAGAATGTTTAGATTCTAGAAGTTGTTTGGTCAACTACTATGACTTGCTGGACAATTGAATTCTCACACTTGCTTTAACTAAAAATATTTTCAGCGAACGATGTTAGAAAGAACTTAAGGATCCCGTAAATATCAAGCCGATTGGTATCCAGACGAAGTGTCATTCAGTATGTGAATGTGCATGAAGATCAAACGAAGACTTGTAATGTAGAATAGTTTAATTAAACTATAGACTAGTTTAATGAACTGATATTTATCCTTGGTGGCGGATAAAAGTCACCCTTGTAAGATGTAAAGAATAATGTAATTATCATTATTTGTAATGAACGAGGTTATAAGGTAATAGAACCTGGGATTTGAGAATGTATGTTGTTATATTTAGCTATATAATGATGTATGTTTGGAAGGAGATGGAATCGTGACGTACGGAATCCGGGTGTGAGAATAGACCGAATTTCGGGGCACTACATCCTCAAGCCAGAACTCTATTTCTTTAACTTGTCATGTGACACCCCAAAATAGGTATACATCACCCATCTTGAGTCGCCAGATACATGGTACATAAATTCAAATACAACTTAATTATACAACAGTCGTGTAAAATACGAAAAAACATAGCTGAGAGTTTAAACAAGAATATTGTCATCTAGAAAATATCCACACTCAATGGTGCCCTCATTACAATTATTATCACATTATTCCGTAGAATAGTGAGGACTAATAAAGCCATTTATCCTGGACCATCACTTCATTCTCTGACTCATCCCAGCTATATTCTCATTTCCTGAAGAGAACAATGAAAGAAAGGGTGAACTAGCCCAATAAGAAATATTATGACTAAGATAATGCAGCGGAAATAAGCAATCCATTAGAAGAGTCAAGTAGAGCATAAAATCTACTATCTTTTATGATTTAAAAAGTTTTTCATCAACTTTATCGCTGAGACTCAACTTAATAAATAAAATCAAATCATCTCTGCACCAAGGCCAAGGATATTCATGTAATCATCAATGGTCATGATTATACCGAATAATCCCTGGTCATAATCATACCAACAACTATCCATCAATGAACTACAGGACAATGAGGACTTTCACCACATCATTCGTCACATTACGGTCATGATTATACCGAATAATTCCTGGTCATAATCATACCAAGTTCATCTCTGCACGTAAGCCAAAGATGACTTTCATCACAATATAAGTATGAGGATGATGACAATGACATAATAATTCAATAAAACAAGTTCAAGGATACATTTTAAAGATTTATAATTTAATTTATCCAAAAATCAATAACGTCCAAATTGTCAACATGATACTGCTTTGTGGAGAAAAATTCAAGAATAATATTCATGTACCAAAAATAATTTGGACAGAAAAGAAATATATTTTTCGGGTGAATAGTACCCCGCGAATAGTACATTGTGAATAGTACTTCAGGAATAGTACCTTGTTAATAGTACCCTGATATGAAAAGTATTCCGAATACTCGAGTGAATGATACTAGAGTGAATAGTAATTGGGTGAATAGTAACTCGTGAATAGTAACTTATAAATAGTAACTCATGAATAGTATTTCGACAGGAAAAGTACTCTGAATACCCGAGTGAATAATACCAGAGCGAATAGTAACTGGGTGAATAGTAACCCATGAATAGTAACTCGTAAAAGAAAATGCAAAAGAAAATGATATTCCATGAGGAGTACAAAAGAAATGATATCTCATACGAGCATAATAGAATATACGAAACTGCAAATGAATTTTCACCCGCTATGCGGTAATCCACACAGATAGATCATTTCCAACCGAATAATAAAGAATGGATTAACAAAAGAATTCACTAGACATGCGATAGACCGCACAGACAGGTTATTCCCAATAGAATAATAAAGAATAGAATAACAAAAGAATTCACCAGGCATGCGATAGACCGCACAGACATGTTATTCCCAACAGAATAATAAATAATGGAACCAGGTCATGCGTAATACGCACATACATGATATTCCAACAGAATAATAAAGAATTGAACTAGGTTATGCGTAATCCGCACAGACATGATATTCCAATAGAATAATAAAGAATAGAATAACATAAGAATTTCACCATGTATGCGGTACTTCGCATAGACAGGTTATTCCAACATAATAATAAAGAATGGAATAACAGAAGAATTTCACCCCATGTATGCGGTACTTCGCAGAGACAGGTTATTCCAACATAATAATAAAGAACGGAATAACAGAAAAATTTCACCATGTATGCGGTACTTCGCATAGACATGTTATTCCAACATAATAATAAAGAATGGAATAACAGAAGCTCTCTTCATGAATACGAAAGAAATAATACCCCTTACCTTAGAAGAAAACTGGATACTGGAATAGTGAGGTAGCAGACTTCTCTTCTTCTTTCTCTCTATAATTTCTCTCTATAATAATTGCTCTATAACTTTAGTGAATTGGTGAGAAATGAAGGAAGAATGAGCTTCTATTTATAGGAAAATATAGTTTCGATAATTGCACATTTTGGGGCTCAAAATATTACAGTATAATACCTTCCTCTTTTTCTTCATTTTTTATTTAGTCCTGCAAGTATTATAAAACTTACACCACCTCTCCTAATAGAAAATCATGTGAATTAATAGTTCATTCACGTGACTCAATAGTATAATTATGTGAAAAAACTAATTATAGTATAGTACCTCCATCTATACCTCTATTTTTAACTTAATCATGCAAGTATTATCAATCTTGCACCAACTCCCCTAATAGTACAAGAATGTGAATCAATAGTACACACATGTGAATAAATACTTATAAGCATGTGAATTAATAACAATTAATTGCTCATTCATCCGGTTAATTACCCGATTGGTCAATATAACCTCCAGACATTAATTATTATCGAAATAAATGTCAATTTTCACTAACACTAATAATTCTCACACAATGGAACTATCAATTTCATCTTTAATCAACACGAACTTATTCATCATTAATGTTATAACTCACAATATTTAACAACCAGGTCGTTCCCAGGAAAGAAGGGATTTTTCGATAAGGATTTCTCCCTATTGGCAGGCAATTAGATTATCTAACCTCTCCTTACAGAACTTTTAGACATTATCAATATTACAAATAATAATATGAACAACTTTGTCATTTCAATTATTGATTTAATAATATGACATATTATGCAGATGATACTGCGACAATAATTAAATCAATAATATGAGAGATATGATGCAGCAATTACTGTAGTAATAATTGAGTATAACTGAGTGACTTCTTACATAAGCATCAATAATCAATACCGTATGCTACTATGCAACCACGCGTATTACTGTACTTTTACTACTGGATAATTCAACAGTTTAACGGTAAAACTTCCGCCGTTATTTTTATAAAAAGATAATTATGTCATTTTCTAACTACGACAATACTTCCGTTGTGGGGTCCACCAATGATTGTGCCGTCGTATGAATATTCCCTGTTAAAACGAATATTCTCCGACCAATCGAATATTTTATAACAACTTGCATACTTTGAAAAATTTTCACATATCAACTTTAACTTTAACCTTTTATTAATTTAACCATTTACAAAATAAAATAATAATTATAAAAAAATTGAATACTTTCATTTCATAAAATTCAGGGTCTTACATGGCATATAACTTGTTCTCACGAAGCTTTTGGAGTATCAGCCTCAAGTATTGCTTATGATTTTCATGGCTTTTGGAATAAATGAGGATGTCATCAATAAAGACGACCACAAAGTGATCCTAATATTCCTTGAATATTCGGTTCATCATATCCATGAAGGCAGCATGAGCATTAATCAATCCAAAAGACATGACTAGGAATTCATAATACCCGTACCGAATTCTAAAAGCAGTCTTTGGAATGTCATATGTTTTAATCTTTAACTGATGATATTCGGAACAAAGATTGATCTTTGAAAAGAATTTAGCGCCTTGTAATTGGTCAAACAGGTCATCAATGCGAGGTAACGGGTACCTATTTTTTATGGTGACATGATTCAACTCCCGATAATTAATACAAAGTCGCATACTTTCATTCTTCTTTACGAATAAAACAGGAGCACCCCAAGGAGACGTACTAGGACGAATGAAAACGATGTCTAATAATTCATGCAGTTGGGTCTTTAACTCCTGGAGTTCAATAAGAGCCATTCGATATGGGGCTTTGAAAATGGGTTTTGTACCGGGTTCAAAGTCGATACCAAAGTCGATTTCACACTCCGGGGGTAAGCCATGAAGTTCTTCGGGGAATACGTTAGGAAATTTATTAACAATAGGAATATCATTCAAATTTGACGTATTCTTGTTTAAATCTGTGACATGTGCTAAGAAAGCTTGACATCCGTTTTTCAATAAACGAATAGCTTTATGGCTTGATATGACAATAATTGACTTTAGTGGTTTGGTTGCTTGAATTTGCATAATAGGTTGGTTAGAAATATGAAAGCTAATAACCTTATGAAAATAATAAATTTTAGCATGATGAGTGGTTAACCAATCAATCCTTAAAATCACATTAAATGCAAGTATTTTCAAAGAAATAACATCGACAGGTAACGTGCGGTCGCCGATTTGAATCAAACAAGACTTATAAATAGTGGATGTAATGAAGGTTTCTCCCAATAGAGTTTCGACAAATAAGTCAAATTTTAATTTCTCCAGAGTCAAATTTAAACGTTGAATGCAAGTAGGAGAAATAAAAGAATGGGTAGAACCGATATCAAATAATGTATAGACTTCGCTAGAATTTATGATTAGCTTACCGGTGATAACCTCGTTTGGGTTTCTCGCTTTTTGGGAGGTCACGACAAATGCTCTCCCTTGAACAACCGGCTTTGACTTCTCTGGGACGGCCTTTGGTGCCTCCATCCCAGCTGAACTTGGCTTTACTGCACAACAAAATCGAGCTAGGTGACCTTTTCTTCCGCAATTATAACATGTTTTAGACTACTGCGTACAGTTTGGACTGATATGTCCCTCTCCTCCTTATTTGTAGCATACAATCGGTGATCGTTCTCATTCTTTAACAACGGGTGTTGGTGATGACGTCTTTTCATCATTATTGAATCTCCTCTTCTTGAAATTTTCACTTTTATTGTCTTGGCTATGATTACCACCGAAGTGGTTACCATTTATGGCATGTTGACATTCTCCACATTTGTTGTCACTGCTACGATGACTGCTACCACTGGTATTATCATTTTGTCGGCTGCTCTCTCTTGGTTGGGTTGACTCATTATCACGCTCCAATAACTGAGCCCTATTTACAACATCTGAATACAAACATAGTTTGTGAGAAATGAAATATTGACGTATTTCAGGTTTCAAACCTTGTAGAAATATTCGCGTCATTCTCTCCTCATTATCAACTAAGTGGGATGCAAACTGGGACAACTCGGTAAACTTAGCTTCGTACTGCGACACGATCATATTTTTTTGCTCTAGTTTGATGAACTCCACTTCCTTCATGTGACGAATACTTTCGGGAAAGTACTTGTCGTTGAACAGTTCTTGGAACTTCTCCCAAGTCATCTTCTGTGCGGCAGGTTGAGTATACTTTACAGATTCCTAGTAGTAATTTGCCTCTCCTCGTAACATGAAGGTGGCAAAGGGAACCTTTTGTTCCTTGGAGCATCCCAAGACATCAAATATCTTGGTGATCTGCTTTATCCACGTCTCTGCCTCAAGTGGTTTTGTCTCTCCCAAAAACTCCGGTGGTCCTAGCTCCTTCAACTGCTTAGCAGTGACAGTCCGAGATTTGCCAGTGTTTTCACCTATATTTTGGGCAGGAGTCTCTCTTGCCTGATGTTGCACAAATCAGAAAAAGCTCCTAAACATTCTGTCGTTCATCATTTGGTCGGTGTTGTTATTCACCTGAGGATTATTGCCTTCCTGATGCACATTATCCTGGGTATTGACCTGTGGTGACTCAACAGTCTCATGTGCTCCATTGTTTATCTCAACATTCTCGAATGTCATTTTCAAACACTGCCACAAAACAAGGGTTAATCGACATACCACATATTATCCCTATACTCTGACCGACCAATTAAATAACAAATAAACTTAGGTAGGTCATACTAGCGAAGGATTTCCCCATCTCTCCCCTCTAGTTCTAGTCTCACATCTTAGCCAGGGATCATATCCCTAAGCTTTGATACCAACTGTGACGCCCCCAAAATAGGCATACATCACCCATCTTGGGTCGCCAAATACATGGTACATAAATCAAATACAAACTTCTTTTATATAATACGACAAAAGCGTAGTTGGGAGTTTTTACACGAATATTGTCTTATAGACATTATTCAAACTCAAATGAAGTCCTCATTACATTTATTATCACACTATTTAATAAAATAGTGAAGACTAATATATCCACCATCTCGGACCGTCACTCTGTTTCCCGACTAGTCCCGGCTACGTTCTCATTTTCTGAAGAGAACAATGAAAGCAAAAGGGTGAGCTCAACTAGCCCAGTAAGAAATATTATGACCAAGATAATGCAAAATAATTTATCATTAGCCTTCAACAATGTTAAACAGATAAAATACAATAGACATCAAGTTTAACTACAGCGGAATAAACAATCTATTAGAAGAGTAAAGTAGAGCATGATATCTACTATCTTCTATGATTTAAAAAGTTTATCATCAATTTTATTGTTGAGACTCAGCTTAATAAATAAACCACATCATCGAATCATCCCTACACTACAGGCCAAGGATATTCATTAGTATCATGACCACGAATTATCCATGCACTACGGGCCAAGGATATTCGTGTTTTCACCAATGGTCATGATCATGCCAACAACTGTCCATCAATGCACTACGGGCCGATGAGGACTTTTATCACATCATTTGTAACATTACGGTCATGATTACACCGAATGATCCCTGGTCATAATTATACTGATCAACAGTCCATCTATGCACTACGGGTCAAAGATGACTTTCATAATAATATAAGCATGAGGATGATGACAATGATATAAGAATTCAATTAAAAGAAAGCAAATGATAAATTTTTTAAGATTTATAATTTAATTTATCCAGAATTTAATAATATCCAAATTGTTAACATGATACTACTTTTTGGAGTAAAATTCAAGAATAATATTGTATCAAAAATGATTTAGACCAAAAAGAAATTAATTTTTATCATGAATAGTACCCCGGGTGAATAGTATCCCATGAATAATACTTCAAGAATAGTACCCCGTAAATAATACTCCGGCAAGAAAAAGTTAAAACTTATCAAGAATGCTCAGAATAATATTTCCATGAAAAGATACTAGATGAAGCGCAAATATTAAGGATATTCTACTAGTTTTATGGAGTATAGAAGCAATACTTATCAACATAAGTGTAGAATTATGAATATAAAACGAAATAATATTACTTACATACTACAGAGTATGGAAGAAAATATTATTTCTTACGAATATTGAACAAGAATAATATCACTTACGAATACGAAAGAAATAATATCCCTTTCCTTAGTAGGAGATTGGATACTGCAATAGTGTATTAACATAATACTCTTCTTCTTTCTCTCTTATTCTTTCTATACTTTCTCTTTCTATAGCTTGAATGAATTGGTAAAAAATAATGAAGAAATGAGATTCTATTTATAGGCTTGACAGAGTAAGGGTAAAATAGTATTTTTGCCATAATTTATGACATCATCGCTTACATCATCGATTATATGACATCATTTCTTACCTAATCATTCCGATAACATCATTGCTTACCTCATCGTTCTGATGACATCATTGCTTACATCATCAGAATTCAAATTCAATTTGTTCTCATTCACCTCATTTTACTTTTATACCATGAATTTACTATAATAATGCTACCATTCAAATTAAAAATCATACTATTATATAATCACATCATACTACTATAATGTAATATTATAATAATATATTTAAATGAATTATTTTATCGAAAAAGATAAAATACCAACTTTCAACAAATGTCACATGCTAAAAATTCCTCCGTTTAACTCTACATTAAATAAATATTTTCTTATCATATATATCAACAATTTATTATTCACAAATAATATTACAGAACTATAATATTGACAACCAGGTCGTTCCCAGGAAAGAGGGAGTTTTTCGATAAGGATTTCTCCCTATTGGCGCGCAATTAGGTGACCAAACCCCTTTCTTCGATAGAACTTTTTAGACATTATCAATAATGTTATCTAATAATATTATTCAAATAATATGAATTATTGATTTGATAATTTGAAATATTGTGCAATGACAATTATTGAATCAATAATATAAAATATCAACGTAGCAATTATTGAATCAATAAAATAAAATATTGAACAATAATTACTGTAGTAATAATTGAGTATAACTAAGTGATTTATCATGTAAGAATCAATAATCAATACAGTGTGCTACTATGCAACCACGCGTATTACTATACTTTTATCACCGGGTATTTCAACAGTTAACAGCAAAACTTTCGCCGTTATTTTTATAAAAAGTTATTTCTGTCGTTTTCTAACTCCGACAGCAATTCCATTATCGGGTCCACCAATGATTGTGCCGTCGTACGGATATTCTCCGACAAAGAGAATATTTCCCGACCATATGAATATTTTATAACAACTTGCTTACTTTGAAAAATTTATAAATATTACTCATAACTATAACATTATATCAAATCCACACCATAATATTCAAAAATATATTTTCAAAAAAATTAATATTTATTCATAAACGTTGGGGTCTTACAAAAATCGTCTTCCAGAGATAACACGGGAAGTTAAATCAGCTCAATCCTGGAGACAACTCCGGGATACTCAGTTTTCCATCTCAGAGACAACCCCGAGATATTCAGTTCCAGTCCCGGAGACAACCCCGAGAGATTCAATTCCAACCTCAGAGATAACCCCGAGGGATGCAGTTTCAGTTCCGAAGATAACTGTTGGGTAAAATCTAGTTACGCACAACACGCAAGTATACGTGGTCAACAAGTAATAAAGTGTAAGTAGAGTATCGTTCCCACAAAGACTAGCAAGAAATTAACTCTCACAATTATCAATTTCCTACTAATCCAAATTTTATTAAACTAACCAAATTCAAGTTTGTAACTAAAAGTATTAAAAATATTAAAATTACCAAGCAATCAACAAACCCTAAAAACTGAATTTTCAAATAAATATTGGAGAATTAGGCTTATGACTTTACTCTAAGCATCACTCTAATTATTACACCTTATTCTAGTTTAATTCACTATCCCAGTTTATTAATCAAGAACACATAAGTAGAACTAGCCACCTTTCGATGAACTAATACCGTATTAACTCAAATCCACAAATTAGATAGAATCAAGTTAAACACCTTAATCAACTAACTCACTATATTTCTATGTGAATTACAATTAAAGAAGGTTTAAGTTCAAGTTCTTTATCGGATTACATGCGATGTCAAGCATATCTCTACCCTAACATTCATCAAGATTCTGTTCATTCACAAAATTCAAGAACACATGCTATATTAACTAAGTCTAGACTCGTACTTCCTCTCTTGAATCCATACAAGTCCACAAAGAATTGTTGATTAGACAATTCATAAATTCAAGCATAAATTAATATAGATAAACTGATGAATAGCTTATTAAACTGAAAATCAAGGCTACATAATCATTGTTCCACTTAAAGATCCGTCATAAGCCTAAAAAGTAATTTAGTTCACCATCATGGAATTAAAAACTGAATTAATCAAAGATAACATCCTTCCAATCACAAATATAAAACTAGAGATGAAGAATAAATTCAGAACACCCTTCACTTTAGCCTTAATCTGCAATCGATGTGAAAATCCTTCAATTATCTTCACTCCAATGCTTGCTCCAAAATCTGTCCTCTAGCTCTGTTAATCCCTTTGTGACGATCTCCCCCTTCAATCTTGTTATTAGATGTAATATATCTAGCTAAGACATGAAATCTGACTCAAATTATCTGTCATTAGGAGTCCTAAGTTATTAACATCACTTAAACTCCATGTTTGTAGCATTAGAAATCAATTAGGAGAATACTCTGCCCCTTACCCCCGCCCCGGCAGGGGTGTTAGCTTGAAAATAGCCCGCCCTGGCAGGCTTGCTCTCTGACTTCTAAGTTTAAAACCCCCCGCCTCGGCGGGGGTTTTGTATGGGAAATAGCCCGCCCCGGTGGGGGTGGCTTCTAACTTCTATCCTGTTTTGCTCATTTTCTTGCCATTATGCACCTTAAATCCATCATTTTTGATCAATTGCAATACCACCAAACATACACACAAAATAACACTAAACAAATAAAAATAAACATAAAAATAAGGAATTAACACCGATTAAGTTTGAATTAGGGACCAATTCGCAGGTATAAAACCCACTTATTAATAACCCCAGAGAAGTCCGTTCTAATCCCCAAAAGTCAGTTTAAACCTCGGAGACAACCCCGAGGCACTCAGTTCGAACCCCAGAGCCCTGGGAGGTCAAGCATACCTTAGAGACAACCCTGAGGACATTCAGTGCCTACAACAGCCCAATCTCAGAGATAACCCTGAGCAACGACTACTAAATCAGCCTAGAGCCAAAGATAACCCTGGTGAGGGGAAAAATAATCATTTTGCCACCTCGATCCCACATTCACGCTGTCTCAGCATCATTTCATACCACATTCTATACAAAAGTATCCCATAAGAACCATAACTCAAAATCCCGAATGACTACTGCGCAAGACAGTACACCAGATAGAATTTGAAGACTTGAAGATCTGGTCATGGAACCATCTTCCCAGGTTCGTACAACCTTTTATCCCATGTCATTGTGTAGCTATCGACAACAACATTCTGAAAAGGTATTATATGCCTCAATCGGATGCCCTGATTGAAAGTTATGAAGGTTTGAGCGAGTAACACATTACATGCATGCACGCACTTCGAGATAGTAGGGCCCACGGAGCCCGGGGCACCCCGGGTAGCGGTAGGTACACCTGCGGCTCCCTTTCTATAAATAGAGGGCTTGGGGTGGCCATTTTAAGAAGAGAAAAGGCGAGAAAGCACTGTCCAATTTACTCTGTACACACTTCTATAGGGATCCAAAAGAGAAAAGGAGAGGAAGCCCTGTCCATTTTTTGCTTTGTACACAGTTTAAACTGAGTGCTTTCTTTTTCCAAACACCTGTGAGCTTGTGTATTGCTATATTTTACCCGTGGAAACTTAGTGTTCATTCATTTAAAGCTATCTAAAGTCTTCTTGGCAGCACACTGTAAGACATCTCAGATTTCTTTAAGCTTTTCTCCACTTCCATTCACACATACTTATTCACGTTGAGAGTCGTGTTGTGTGTGTATGCCTGGATCGTCGATCCGTGGCTTTTATCACTTTTATATATATACTTATATTTATATATATATTATCGAACTATACTTCGATTGAGCCCGAATATAATATTCGGAGCGTTTACTACTTTCATATATGTAAATACTTATATATATATATATATATATATATATATATATATATATATATATATATATATATATATATAGTTATAAATATATATAAGGCCACGAATTTATATATATATAAATATATATATATAAAAGTTATATATATATATATATATATATATATATATATATATATATATATATATATATCTGTTTACAGCTTTTGTACATATTGCTTCATAATGTGAGCCTAAGAATCATGTGATCACATATTCAGTTTCTAAATCTAAATTCGGTTCCCATGATGGATACTTTCTGCTGCAGCCAGCTTTCAAATTATTCACGGTGTCTAAATTTCCTTAGATGGATCTCATGCCCACAAGGAGTTCGGCACTGCTATATGTCTTATTTTCTCGAAGATGCCTCGCATCTCAAAAATAATAAAAGCAATCAAGCCGAACACATAATAAAATAGAAGTATAAAAGGCCTCAATTACTATTGAGCACAAGGGTTTGAAAAACCTATTTTATAAAACATCATTACCATATCTCGTTAAAATTGAACTTTTATACAAAATTCAAACCCTTTGTATATAAGTGCAAACGATGCATAACACTACTTCCAGATAACTGCACATTGACCCACACACACACACACATTCAGATAAAAGTTTAAATTGAAAAGTGGCGGCAACCGTGTCACCACAGAAGTCGGGGGGGGGTGCCTAACACATGCTCTCCGCTTAATCACGCCCCCGGACCTTAACGAATCTCGATTTCACAGACTAGTTAGGTAGTGTCACATCACTAGGTCTTTGTGCAAACTTTTTCTCTATTGAGTTGGTGCAACCATTTAAAAATACCAACTGGCGACTCTTACAATCCAATCGTTGACATATATGTCAGACCTTTTCACACTTATTTTTTCAAACAAATCTCACCTAACATGAGAACACCAAAAGATAAAAACATAAAAAGACAAATAAAAAATCTCGACGTCGACAGTTGGCGACTCTGCTGGGGATATTCAGTAAGAGGGCTTAAGCCGCTATTAAAAGCTTTTCAAAACTTTTATCTGCTTGTGTGTGGATGTTGCGTTTACATTTGAATGAACGTGTACTAATGCATTTACTTACTGCACTTAGCGCTTCACACTATATCTACCTGTGATATTATTGTTTCGCACATGTCATCATTTTCATATGGTGAGACGCGATGTATGTGAATGTATATTGTGTGGTCCCTCTGTCAGGAGGTTATCCTGTCGGTGTTTGATTACTGGGCTCGTAGGGAGACTAATTCCAACGAAGCTCAGGAAAGGCACCACCCAGATTCGCTCCAGTTGAAAGATCGGATTAACTTTTCGTTAAGTAAATTGCGATGATATGTGAACTTTCATACCAAAAAGCCACGAGAGTAGCCAAAGATAGGTCAGCCTCTGATAAACCAAATGCAGAGGGAAGTCTCTTTATACCTTCCCATTTCAATTACCTGTAATTTTAATTACCCGTAATTTCAATTACTTGTAATTTTATTACCATGTCAATCTCAATGTAATGGAAAGTATAGAGGAATATGTGTACATGCATTCCCTTTCATATCAAACCCTGTCATGCTATCTTGTCATTAGAATAGCTAACATCTGTTTTGCATGATAACATTCCTAAAAAATAGACACATTACATAGCATGTAACATTTCCACATATTCCTAAGACTAAACTACATAAGTCTTTTTGTAGGGAAGAAATTGGTCCTTTTACCCATTCAAAGTCCAAAAAGGCAATAAGCCTACAGTCAAGCATGGCTACATCTGGCCAGTTTAATCCTACTTCTGTCTTTCATGAGGAGTTCGAAGGATTAAGCAACTAAATTATAGAGTTGTATGTTCTTCTCAAAGAACTATACAAATCCACTCAGGGTCCAAAAATACCCATCAACACAGAATCCTCTGAATATGGAGAAACCCAGGGTACGGACAAAGAAGTTCTAGCACCTGAGTCTCAGTCTGATAAAACCAACAAAACCCCTAAAATCACCCATCTTAAAGAAGATCAAGACACCGGAGATATTTGAAAGAAAGTTCTACTAATGAAAGAGACCATTCGGTCCATCAAAGGGATTATGTGATGCCCCCAAAATTAGGTATACATCCCCCATCTTGGGTCGTCAGATACATAGTACAGAATACAAATATAACTTACTAATACAACTGTCGTGTACAATACGACAAAACATAAACTGTGAGTTTGAATACAAATATTATCTTCTAGAGAGTATTCATACTCAAAATGAGTCCTCATTACATTTATTAACACACTATTACATAGAATAGTGAGGACTACTAACTAATACTATCATTCGAACCATCACTCTGTTCCCCGATTTGCCCCAGCTACGTTCTCATTTCCTGAAGAGAACAGTGAAAGAAAGTGTGAGCTCAACTAGCCCAGTAAGAAATATTATGACTAAGATAATGCAGAATAAATTATCATTAGCCTTCAACAATGTTAAACTTATAAAATATAATAGACATCAAGTTTAACTGCAGCGGAACAAGCAATCCATTAAAAGAGTCAAGTAGAAAATAAACTCTACTATCTTTTATGATTTAAAAGGTTTTTCAACACTGTTATCGCTGGGAGCCAAGGATATTCGTGTATTCATTAATGGTCATGATCATGCCAACAACTGTCCATCAATGCACTACGGGCCAATGATGACTTTTACCACATCATTTGTAACATTACGGTCATGATTATACCGAATAGTCCCTGGTCATAATCATACCAAGTCCATCTATACACTACATGCCACAGATGACTTTCAATATTTTATAAACATGAGGATGATGACAATGATATTAGAATTCAATAAAACAAGTTCAGGAATTAATTTATCCAAGAATTAACAACGTCCAAATTGTCAACATGATACTGCTTTGTGGAGTAAAATTCAAGAATACTTAGAAGAATATTTTCATGAAAAGATACTGGATGAAACGCAATTATCAAGGATATTCCATAAATTTCATGGAGTATAGAAGTCAAAACTTAATCAACTGAGTATAATAAAGAATGGAATAACAAAAGAAATCACCATGCATGCGATAGACCGCACAGACAGGTTATTCCAACAGAATAATAAATAATGGAACCAGGTCCGGCGTAAACGCACAGACAGGATATTCTGACAGAATAATAAATAATAGAACCAGGTCCGGTGTAAAACACACAGACAGGATGTTCCAACAGAATAATAACAAGACGAAACCAGGTCCGGTGTAAAACACACAGACAGGATGTTTCAACAGAATAATAATAAAAATGGAACCAGGTCCGGCGTAAACGCACAGACAGGATATTCCAACAGAATAATAGTAGAATGTCACCAAGTATAGGGTAGACCGCGTATACAGGTTATTCTAACAGAATAATAAGAAATGGAATAAGAACAGTTCTCTTCATGAATAAGAAAGAATAACACCCCTTACCGTTTTAAAGAAGAGCTGAAATAAGGAAGTAGTTAAGTAGCAGAATACTCTTCTTCTCTCTCTCTATAGTTTCTCTCTATAGTTTCTCTCTCTAGAGTTCAGTGAATTCGTAAGAAATAATGAAGGAATGAGCTGCTATTTATAGAAAAATAGAATGCATAGTAACTAATCCATGAACGGTCTAGATTGATTACTTTAATCTGACGATCCATATTTAAAGAAAAATATTTTAAATAAAATATAATATATTCTATTTATAGAATAACTTTAATAAAGTATTCTGTTTTATATAAAAAGATGTTTCTGTTTTATTACGTTAATAATACGAATAAAACAAAACGTCATTATCGCTAAATAATTCATATTATTAACTGACAATAATTGAATCAAACTGAGTGACTTCTCACATAAGCATTAATAATCAATACCGTGTGCTACTATGCAACCACACGTATTACTGTACTTTTACTACCGAGTAGTTCAACAGTAACAATGGTAAAACTTTCGCCGTTATTTTTAATAAAATATTTTTGTCATTTTCTCAATCCGACAATAATTCCGTTGTGGGGTCCACCAATGATTGTGTCGTTGTACGAATATTCTCTGTTAAAATGAATATTCCCCGACCAATCGAATATTATATAACAACTTGCGTACATTGCAAAATTTATAAATATTACCTACAACTATAATATTATATCAAATTAACTCCATAATATTCAAAAATGTTATTTATAGAAAATTCATCTTTATTTATAAAAGTTGGGGTCTTACAACCTCCCCTTCTTATGAAATTTTGCCCTCGAAATTAGGGTACGTACCTGGTATGTCGAAGAGGTAAGGATACCTTGATTTCATATTAGATTCTAACTCCCAAGTCATTTCCTCAACATCTTGGTTTCTCCACAAAACTTTGACTTGAGGTATAACCTTGGAGCGTAGAATATGTTCCTTCTTATCCAAGATTTGAACAGGAACTTCTTCATACGTCAAATCCTCTGCTATTTCGTCCGGTTCTAACTCAATAATGTGGTTCGGGTCTTCCACATATTTGCGTAACATGGATATGTGAAAAACGTTATGAACACGAGACATACTTGGCGGTAAAGCGAGTCTATAAGCCACAGTTCCTACTCGATCGAGGATTAAAAATGGACCGATGAATCGAGGATTGAGCTTTTCTCTCTTTTCAAATCTCGTAACTCCTTTCCATGGAGTAGCACGTAAGAACACATGATCTCCTACATCAAATTCCACGTCCTTTCGATGAAGATCAGCATAACTCTTTTGTCGATATTGTGAGGTTTTTATACGTTGTCGAATCGTTTGAATCTTTTCTGTAGTCATACGTACCAACTCCGGTCCCAACAACGTTGCTTCACCCACCTCATCCTAGCATACTGGAGAACGACATTTTCTTCCATACAATGCTTTGAATGGAGCCATGCCAATACTTTCTTAATAACTGTTGTTGTAGGAAAACTCCACCAATGGTAAGAACTTGTCCCAACTTCCCTTGAAGTCAAAGACACAGAGTCTTAATAGATCTTCAAGAGTTTGAATAGTCCTCTCTGATTGTCCGTCCGTCTGAGGATGATATGCTGAACTAAATCGTAACTCCGTGCCCATAGCTTTTTGTAAACTAACCCAAAATCGTGAAGTGAATCTTGGGTCTCGGTCAGAAACTTTGGATACTGGCATACCATGCAGTCTTATAATCTCGTTTATGTACATACGAGCAAGATATTCAAGTGTATAAGTTTCTCGTATCGGTAAGAAATGAGCAGACTTGGTCAATCTATCAACAATGACCCAAATCGCATCTATACCTTGAGAAACCTTAGGAAGACCGGTAACGAAATCCATGGTAATGTGCTCCCACTTCCATTCTGGAATTTCAAGTGGTTGCAATGGACCTTTTGGTACTTGATGCTCCGCTTTGACTCGTTGACAAGTTAGACACCTTGAGATAAACAACGCTATCTCTCTCTTCATATTGCTCCACCAAAATGTATGACGAAGATCATGATACATTTTGGTACTTCCAGGATGAATTGCAAATGGTGTGTTGTGCGCCTCCATCATGATTTCATACTTTAAATCAGGGTTGTTAGGAACATAAAGTCTGGAGTTGACTCGAAGTATTCCTTCTTCATCGATTCTTACTTCCGGCATAGCACCTTCTTGCACTTTCTTCCTCATACGCATCAGCTCCAGGTCTGTAGCTTGAGCAGCTTTAACTTTATCGATTAAAGTCGGTTCTACTCGTATATTTGCCATCATCACATGGGTCCCTGGAGTCTTTAACTCTATCTCCATCCTTCGCAAATCACACAAAATGGGCCTTTGTGTTGACAATATCGCACTCATACTTGCATATGATCTTCTACTCAATGCGTCAGCTACCACGTTCGCTTTTCCAGGATGGTATTGAATGGTATGATCATAATCTTTCAACAGTTCAATCCAACGTCGTTGTCGCATGTTGAGTTCCTTTTGAGTGAAGAAATATTTGAGACTTTTATGATCCGTAAAGATCTCCACCTTCTCCCCATACAAGTAATGCCTCCAAATTTTAAGTGCAAAGACAACAGCTGCCAACTCTAGATCATGAGTAGGATAATTTCTCTCATATTCCTTGAGTTGTCTTGATGCATAGGCTATGACTTTTCCATGTTGCATGAGAACGCATCCCAACCCTTTGCTCGAAGCATCACTGTAGATGACAAATCCCTCCGAGCCAGATGGTATTATTAGAACAGGTGCTGAAATGAGTCTCCTCTTGAGTTCTTGAAAACTCTGCTCACATTCTTCGCTCCAACCGAACTTTGTATCTTTCCGAGTCAACTGAGTTAATGGAGTAGCGATTCGAGAAAATCCTTCCACGAATCTCCGATAATAACCAGCTAAACCAAGAAAGCTACGTACTTCGATCACTGATTTAGGCTGCTCCCAGCTTTGAATAGCTTCAATCTTTGCCGGGTCAACCGATATTCCACGACTTGATACTACGTGCCCAAGAAATGCTACCTCCTCCAGCCAGAATTCATATTTCTTCAACTTGGCATAAAGCTTGTATTCATGAAGTTTTTGGAGTACCAGCCTCAAGTGTTGCTCATGATCTTCACGACTTTTGGAATAAATAAGGATGTCATCAATAAAGACGACCACAAAGTGATCCAGATATTCCTTGAATACCCGGTTCATCATATCCATGAAGGCAGCAGGAGCATTAGTCAATCCAAAGGACATGACTAGGAATTCATAATGCCCGTACCGAGTTCTAAAAGCCGTCTTTGGAATATCTTCAGTTCTAACCTTCAGCTGATGATATCCAGAACGAAGATCGATCTTTGAAAAGAATTGTGCTCCTTGCAACTGGTCAAACAGGTCATCAATACGTGGCAATGGGTACCTATTTTTGATGGTGACATGATTCAACTCCCGATAATCAATACAAAGTCGCATACTTCCATCTTTCTTCTTCACGAATAGAACAGGAGCACCCCAAGGAGAAGTACTAAGACGAATAAAGCCAATGTCTAACAATTCCTGCAGTTGGATCTTTAACTCCTGAAGTTCAATAGGAGTCATTCGATATGGGGCTTTGGAAATGGGTTTTGTACCGGGTTCAAGGTCGATACAAAATTCAATTTCACGCTCTGGGGGTAGGCCAGGAAGTTCTTCAAGGAATACGTCAGGGAATTTATTAACAATAGAAATATCATTCAAAACTGACGTATTTTTGTTTAGATCCGTGACATGAGCTAAGAAAGCTTGACATCCATTTTTCAATAAACGAATAGCTTTATGGCTTGAGATGACAGCGATTGATTTTAATGGTTTGGTTGCTTGAATTCGCATAATAGATCGATTAGGAATATGAAAGCTAACAACCTTACGAAAACAATCAATTTTTGCATGATGAGTAGTTAACCAATCAATCCCTAGAATCACGTCAAATGCAAGTATTTTTAATGAAATAAGATCGACAGGTAATGTGTGGGTACCAACTTGAACCAAACAAGACTTATAAATCGTGGATGTAATGAAGGTTTCTCCCAATGGAGTTTCAACAGATAAGTCAAAGTCTAATTTCTCCGGAATCAAATTTAATCGATGAGCGCAAGTAGGAGAAATAAAAGAATGGGTATAACATGTATCAAATAAAGTATAGACTTCGTTAGAGTTTATGATAAGCTTACCCGTGATGACCTCATTCGGGTTCCTTACTTTCTGGGAGGTCACAACAAACGCTCTCCCTTGCACTACCGATTTTGACTTTTCTGGGACGGCCTTTGGTGTCTCCATCTTGGCTGAACTTGTTTTTGGTAAACGACAAAATCGAGCTAAATGACCTTCTCTTCCATAATTATAACATGCTTTAGACGGCATCGCGCAGTTTGGACTGATGTGCCCCTCCCCTCCGCATTTGAAACATATGATAGGTGGTCGTTCTCCTTCCTTAACAACGGGTGCTGGTGCTGACGTCTTTCCATCATTGTTGAATCTCCTCTTCTTGAAATGACCATTCTTATTATTTTGGCCCTGATTACCACCGAAGTGGTTACCATTTCTGGCATGTTGATTCCCTCCTCGCTTGTTGTCACCGCTTCGATGACTGCTCTCACTGGTATTATCATTTTGTCGACTGCTCTCTTTTGGTTGCGTTGACTCGTTATCGTGCACCACTAACTGAGCCCTATTCACAACATCTGAATACAAACACAGTTTATGAGAAATAAGATGTTGACGTATCTCAGGTTTCAAACCTCGCAAAAACATTCGCATCATTCGCTCTTCATTATCCACCAACTGGGACGCAAACCGGGACAACTCAGCAAATTTAGCCTCATACTGCGACACGGTCATATTATTCTGCTCCAATTTGATGAACTCCACCTCCTTCATGTGACGAAAACTTTTAGAAAAGTATTTGTCATTGAACAGCTCTTGGAACTTCTCCCTAGACATCTTCTGTGCGGCAGGTTGAGTACGCTTAATCGATTCCCACCAGTAATCTGCCTCTCCTCACAACATAATGGCGGCAAAGGGAACCTTTTGCTCCTCGGAGCATCCCAAGACATCAAATATCTTGGTAATCTGCTTTATCCATGTTTCCGCTATAAGTGGTTTTGGCTCTCCCTTAAACTCTGGTGGTCCCAGTTCCTTGAACTGTTTAGCGGTGACCGTCCGAGAGTTTTCAGTGTTTCCACCTATATTTTGGACAGGAGCCGCTCTCGCCTGCTATTGCATGAACTGCATAAAGTTTCTGAACATTCCATCATTCATCATCTGGTCAGTGTTGTTGTTTGCATGAGGATTGTCACCTTCCTGATGCACATTATCCTGATTATTGATATGTGGTGAATCAACAGTCGCCTGTGCTCCATTGCTATTCTCAACATTCTCAGATGCCATTTTCAGATACTGTCACAAAATAAAAGTTAATTGATATGTCATATATTATCCTTATATTATGACCGACCAATTAAATACCATGCAAATAAACTTAGGTAGGTCATACTAGCGAAGGAATTCCCCGTCTCTCCCCTCCTAGTTCTATTCTCACATCTTAGCCAGGGATCATATCCCTAAGCTCTGATACCAACTGTGACGCCCCCAAAATTAGGTATACATCACCCATCTTGGGTCGTCAGATACATAGTACATAATACAAATATAACTTACTAATACAACTGTCGTGTACAATACGACAAAACATAAACTGTGAGTTTGAATACAAATATTATCTTCTAGAGAGTATTCATACTCAAAATGAGTCCTCATTACATTTATTAACACACTATTACATAGAATAGTGAGGACTACTAACTAATACTATCATTCGAACCATCACTCCGTTCCCCGATTTGCCCCAGCTACGTTCTCATTTCCTGAAGAGAACAGTGAAAGAAAGGGTGAGCTCAACTAGCCCAGTAAGAAATATTATGACTAAGATAGTGCAGAATAAATTATCATTAGCCTTCAACATTATTAAACTGATAAAATATAATAGACATCAAGTTTAACTGCAGCGGAACAAGCAATCCATTAAAAGAGTCAAGTAGAAAATAAACTCTACTATCTTTTATGATTTAAAAGGTTTTTCAACACTGTTATCGCTGGGACTCAGCTTAATAAAATAATCCATATCATCGAATCACCCCTGCACTATGGCCAAGGATATTCGTGTATTCATTAATGGTCAGGATCATGCCAACAACTGTCCATCAATGCACTACGGGCCAATGATGACTTTTACCCCATCATTTGTAACATTACGGTCATGATTATACCGAATAATCCCTGGTCATAATCATACTGTAACATTTCATAATTTTAAAGTGTGATATTAAATATTTATTGATTTATTTAAGTATTTAATGAATATGTTATTGTTGAATAAATAATTGTTCAATTTGAGTGATGTGGTTTATTTAATTATTTGTTGAATAAATAATTAAATATTAAATATTAAATATTTATTGGCAATATTAAATATTTATTGAATTATATGGCAATTTGAGTTGATGTGATTTAATTAATTATTTGTTGAGTAAATAATTAAGGAGCTAAATAAATTAATTATTATGAGATTTTATAATAATGGAGTTTAATTTAATAAGCTAAAGAGCTTATAATAATTTTAAATAAATAATAATATTTAAATGAGAAATTATAGTTTGAAATATTAGTTGATTAAATAAAATTATAATTGTAAAAAGAATTATAATTGTTTATGTGTTAAAGTAATTTAATAGATTAATGTTTAATTGATTTATTAATTTAATAAAGGTGTGACTAATAACCTTGCTATAAAGGAGTTATTAAAATAAATTAAAAATTATTTAATTTAGTTTTGTCAAACATGCCTTATTGTATAATAAGTCTTTAATCTAACAGTGTTTTAGCAAACAAGGTATAAGGATTAATCCATTTGTTTTAATTCAATTTACCAAACAAGGAGTAAGGATTAATGGGTTATTTTATTTAGACTAGCCAAACAAGCCTTATGGCTTTTAAATTTTAAAACTTATATAACTGATATATTTATATCAATACTTATATTATATAATTAATATATATTATTACTATATTCGTTATATTTTATAGTACGTATGTTAGAGTTAGGGACTCAGTTGAACTTTACAAAGAGAAAAGAAGAAGAAGAAAGAAATACAGAGAGAAAACTAGAGAGAATTGAGAGATTTTTTAACAGGTTTTGGAGAAAAGCTTGACAATCAAAGAAGATAATATCATCATCTTTCTAATCCAAGGTAGGAGCTCCATCTATTTCTTTAAAAATTTAGTTTTCTTCTTCTAAAAAGTTCTCTATGATTTTTATAAAAGATAAATTGTTGTTATGTTTATAATTTGGCATGATTATTGATGATATGGTTGTTTTATGAGTTATATATGATTAAAAGATATATTAGTTCATGTATGTATGTATTTTATGAAGAAATTATTTTACAGAGAGTTTTTATGAATGAGTATGACTTTAGTTAAAATGGAAATTAAGGTGTAATTGGTTGTTGTATTGATAAATTGATTATAAGAATTGCTAGAGTATGAAAAATCATAATCATGATGCTTGGAAATTTCTGTTTTGATTGAATAACAAAATCACAGTGTTGAATTTCATGGAAAATATCAAAAAGTGGTGTTTTTGCCAAAAACATTAAAATTGGGTGTTGTATAATTGATGTTTGTGCTAATTGATGGATAGAAACATGTTAGGAGTACTCACAATATGTTTATATGATGTCTATATGCAATTTTCATGATAATCAGTCTATTAGATTCGAGCTTTTTGGCCAATTTGGCTTTTTCTTTCATGGTTGCCGAAACTGTCAGTCGACGCTGACAGTTCGCGCCGCGGCGTGGGCCAGCAGTTCATTGCTGGCGCCGCAGCGCCATCACCATGACGTAAGCTCGGCCTGTTGCACAATCACTGCGCCATAGCGCCGGCTCATAGTATAATCGCTGAGCCGCAGCACCGACTCAGCGCCACAGCGCGAGCCACAGTACAAACTGTGGCGCCGCGGCGCGGCTTGGCAGAACTGTCTGACCGTTTTGTTCAAATGTAAAAAACTTGAAAATAAATTTTATGTGTTTATCATAATAATGTTAAATGATAATTTCAGTATTATTAGACTATGAAATATCATGTTATTAAGTATTATCAACTTGAAAAATAATTGATTATGTGAGTGGGTAATTCAACCCATATGATGAACGTAATTGTTTATATAAATGTACAATGTTGGTTAGGACTAATTATGTCAATATGACATATGTTTAGGGTATCAATTCAAGTGGTAAAAGTGTAGCTTGTGCTAAAGGCAAGTTTCCTAAACCTACCTTTTACATTGAGCAAGTTTCTAAGCCTTAACTTTTGATATTTAGCAAGTTCTTTATTGTATAAGTTTTCTAATCAGTGGTGTTATTGAACTAATTATTATTTCAATTTCGATTATCATATAATGGTGTAAATTTATTTGGAGCAAGTTATTCTTGTACTTAACTTGTGGTTTAGCATGTACAATTATATACATGTTGTGGATGTTTATTATTCAATTAAACCTTGTCTTATTATTGTTCAAGCAAGGTAGGTTATAATTATTCAAACTGTATGCTTTTAGATTATCCCAAAAGCATGATGTCAATTTATAAACATCAATTAAACTATGATTATTCCATAGTATACAGTTATGTCGTTTGTAATCAACTAAACCTTAGTTGATTACCGTTGAATTCGAAATTACCCCATGATGTATCCAAACCAAACTCACTTTGGTACGGACTTGTATTCTAAATACTGAGAAGAACAACTCTTTTATAAGAGGTTACGCTTAGCGTTGAAATGATTGTGCACAATACATTGTACGAAGGGTTGATCCCCCTAAGTACGTGAAGTCCTTATAGTCTTATGACTGTTAAAGTTTAAGTTGAAAGATTGCTTATAACTGTGGACATGATTCGTGGTCATTAGACCCTCAGTAAATGTTAAAGTTTTTAGGAAGTAATAGAATTTATTGTTTAGTTCTATTGAGCCTAATGTTGGCAAGTGATGTAAAAGTTTTAAATGATTTAATTATTATTATTTCAAGTGAGCCTTGTTTGCTCACTCTTGCCTGTAAACTTTCTTACAGCTAAGGTTGAAACTGGTGACGTACCTAGCACCAGTAAAGGAAAAGGAAAGATGAATTAATGCTGAAGACTTGTAATAGTTGGATAGTTTATTTTCAGACTTTATTTTTTTAAAGATTGTAATGAAGTTTATTTTAATTTTCTGCATGAATGAATGTTTGTAATGGTTAGATAACCTGGGAGATTTATTTAAGTTTAATCCTGTATGGGCAGGTTTTGTTTATTCACTTTTATTATAATTGGGTAGTTAGAAATGAATGTTTTGATTACGTGAACACCAAATCCTGAGGAAATAAAGTACCGGGATTTGGGGGTGTCACAGGTTGGTATCAGAGCTTTAGGTTATGAACCTTAGGTGGGGAAAAAAAAGCCTTAGGAAGTAACCTTTGAAAAGATAGTGGAGATAACTCTTATCGAGTTTTAAGAAAGAAGTAATAAAACACTTATGCGCTTATGTGTTTATAACTTATGTGCTCGCGAGTGTCGAGTAGAATGATTAATAACTAAAACTTTAAAATTTTGTTGTCAGGATGACTAATGTCGGAGAATCCGGTCAGGCTAGGGAGGAGGGACCTCAAATGCCTATAGAGGAGGAGCCTCGCGACATTCAGGTAGTTTGGGAACAACTACTGCCACGGGAGTTAGCCCCATTGGTCACAGTAGTTGAAGATGAGGAGGATGATGTGGAGACAGATGAGGAGGATGAGGAAGAAAGGATTCCACTTAACTAGATAACAGGCCGTATTTACGATGAGGTGCATGACCGCAACGTGGAACTTCAGGATACAGTTGAGGAATTGCAAGAGATAGTAGCTGAACAACAGACTGCAATGACACAGAAGGACGATGAGATCCTGGATCGTGAAGAACGACTGACTAATGCCGAGGAGAAATTAATACAGACTGAAGGAGAGAAAGAACAATTGATCGAGATGGTTGCTGAACTGGAGAGCAAGCTGAGAGAAGAAACTGCTAAGAGGGCAAGAGCTGAAGATGCATACGAGGAAGCTTATCAACGAACTTGAAGAGCAGCGAGAGACGCGCAGGCAAAGAGGATGAAGATGGAAGAGATGGATAAAGTATTTAACACCGTAATTAATCGAGCTCAAGATCGGGTCATGGGATATCCGATTCAGTTCGAGACGCTGCCATCATTCGTGTTAGATCGCAGAACAATGTTTCGAGTCATGGAGGAAGAACGTGATAGGGCTACGAAGTACCTTAATAGATCATCGTAGAAAATGTGTCGGTAATGTACGTAATAAGTATTAAATAATGTGTAAGTCCCTAGTGTTAAGTAACCATGGGATATGATAATAATGATGTTGTCCTGAAACTTTTGTAGTTCAGGAAAGGAATGTAGATAGCAGAGATGCTATTGTGTTATGTTTTCAGAAGGTTATGAATAAATAAATGTTATTATTTTGTTCAAAGTGTTATGTGCTATGTGGGTATTTCTTTTATAGAGGCAAGTTAATTAGAAATACTTAAAGAAGTTGAGTAATGGTCTAATAGATGTTTTATTTTATCAGAAAATGCCTCCCAGACGTCAGCCAACACGACAAAGAACCACTGAAGGAACTAACAATAACGACAATGTTGATGCGAATTCCGTTCAACAACTAGTAACACTACTGACAGGAGTGTTGCAGAATCAACCTCAAAACCAAGGTACAACGTTTAAGGAGTTTAAGGCGGTTGGACCACCTGAATTCCGTGGGTCCATGAATCCAGTCGAAGCACAAACCTGGATTATGGAGATCGAGAAGGTGTTCGATGTCGCTAGGGTAGGGGATGATCAGAAGACTGCTTTCGCAACATTCATGTTGAAAGCAGAAGCTAGTTATTGGTGGCAGGCTAATAAAACTCGTGAAGGGCCAGGAGTGATGACTTGGGATAGGTTCAAGGAGTTGTTTTTCGAGACCTATTTCCCGGAGTGTTCGAAGAGTCAGCTGGAAGTACAGTTTCTAGAACTGAAGCAAGGGACGATGTCGGTATCTGAGTATGCCGCAAAATTCATTGAATTGGCGAGGTTTGCGCCATATCAGGTTAGCACAGATGAGCGTAAGGCGAAGAGGTTTGAACAGGGACTGAAGCCATGGTTGTACAGTAGGGTTTCCCTGTTTCAATTGAAGACGTTTGCAGCAGTGATGGAGAAAGCAGTACTCGCTGAAGGTGGAGGCGAGGCGGTGACAAAATTTAACTAGGAACAAAAGAAGAAGAAGAATGAGAATGAGGTGAAGAATGGTGGTAGTAGCAGTGGAAACAACAACAATAACAACAACAACAACAACAACAACAACAAGAGGAAGTGGAATGGGAGTATGGGTACTGGAAACCAGCAAGGGAACCAGCAGAACAAAAAGTTTGAAACGTGTGCGACATGTGGAAAGTTTCACAAGGGTGCGTGCTTGATGGGAAAACGAGTTTGCTACAATTGTGGCCAGGAGGGTCACATCGCCCCAAATTGCACTCAATCAAAGAAGAATGCGTGCTTCACGTGCGGATCCAAGGATCACTTTGCTCGTGAATGTCCTAAGAAGAAGGAGGGAGTGACAACCAGAAGCAAAGGAGATAACAATGGAGGTGCGTGGGCTATTACAGGACCTGTAGCATCAATCAAACCCACAGCCAGAACCTTTAACATGACTGTGCAAGATGCTGTGCAATCAAAGGATGTAGTTTCAGGTATTATCCCAATCAATGATATTGATGCATATGTATTATTTGATTCGGGTGCTACTTGCTCGTTTATATATGATGAATTTGCTAAGAAGTTAGAATTGCCTAGAGAAGAACTGAATTTTCCTTTGAACATAGAAATTGCGAATAAGGAAATAATCCCTGTTAGATTCGTATACAAGAACTGTAGGGTGAACATTAAGGAGAATGTTTTGTTGGTAGATTTGATTCCGATTAGACTGGGGGAATTTGATGTAATTTTGGGAATGGATTGGTTGTTCAAATGCGGAGCGGTAATTGACTGCCAAAAGAAGTGTGTAAACCTTATGACTCCGTCAAAGGTAGTATTTTATGGTAGCAAGTCGCCTAGACAAATGAAATGTCTGACGACTATGCAGGCCAAGAAATTGTTGAGTCAAGGTTGTGTGGGCTATTTAGTTTACATAGTCGATACTCAAAAGAAGGGGGTAAAGCTGGAAGAAATACCAGTTGTGAGGGAATTCGAGGACGTTTTTCCAGAGAATTTGCCAGGACTTCCGCCTGACAGAGAAATTGAGTTCGTGATCGACTTAGTACCGGGAACAGCACCGATATCGAAGGCCCCGTACAGAATGGCTCCGGTAGAAATGAAAGAACTAATGGTTCAGTTACAAGAGCTGCTGGACAAGAAATATATTCAACCAAGCGTATCGCCGTGGGGAGCGCCAGTTTTATTTGTGAAGAAGAAGGACGGGTCAATGCGTCTTTGCATTGATTATAGGGAGTTAAACAAAGTCACTGTTAAAAACAAATACCCGTTGCCAAGAATAGATGACTTGTTTGATCAACTGAAGGGTGCTAAGTACTTTTCGAAAATAGATTTGAGAAGTGGTTATCACCAATTGAAGGTAAGAAAGGAGGATATACCACGAACGGCATTCAGAACTCGGTATGGACATTACGAGTTTCTGGTGATGTCTTTTGGTTTAACCAATGCACCTGCTGCGTTCATGGATTTGATGAACAGGGTGTTTAAACCATTCCTAGACAAGTTTGTAGTGGTATTCATTGATGACATTCTAGTGTATTCCAAAACTCAAGAAGAACACGTGGAACACTTACGTCTGACATTGGAGACACTAAGAAAGGAAAAACTGTACGCGAAATTCTCTAAGTGTGAATTTTGGCTCGACCGTGTACAATTTTTGGGCCATGTGATTGACAAAGATGGGATTTCAGTGGATCCGTCGAAAGTGGAAGCAGTAATCAATTGGGAACAACCAAAAACACCGTCAGAAGTGAGGAGTTTCTTGGGACTGACTGGTTATTATAGAAGATTTATTCAAGATTTTTCTGAGATAGCCACTCCGCTAACAAATTTGACAAGAAAAATTGTAAAATTCGTTTGGACGGAGAAGTGCGAAGAGAGTTTCCAAGATTTGAAGAAGAAGTTAAGTGTGGCACCTGTATTGACTTTGCCAGATAATACAGGAAATTTTGTGGTATATAGTGATGCCTCACATAAAGGGTTGGGTTGTGTTCTTATGCAGAACGACAAAGTTATTGCCTATGCATCAAGACAATTGAAGGATTATGAGAAGGGGTATCCGACTCATGATTTGGAATTGGCTGCAGTGGTGTTTGCTCTAAAAATATGGAGACACTATCTTTATGGAGAGAAATGTGAGATCTACACAGACCACAAAAGTCTGAAGTATATTTTCACTTAGAAGGATTTGAACATGCGTCAATGAAGGTGGATGGAATTAATAAAAGATTACGATTGTGAGATCTTTTATCATCCGGGTAAAGCGAATGTAGTTGTAGATGCTTTAAGCAGGAAAGGTCGGGAGAAGTTGATGCTGATAACAACTCAAAAGGAGCTCATTTCAGTAATGACAAAATTGGAGTTGGAAATCAAATTTCCAAAAGAATCTGACGAACAACTATTCCAGATAGAAGCTGATCTAACTTTAGTGAACAAAGTGAAAATTGCTCAATTACAAGATGGAGAGTGTGGAAAAATCAAAGAGAATTTGGGTGAAGGCGGAGATGTAAAATACAAGCTCGATACCGAATGTTTACTACGGTTCGATGGAAGAATTTGGGTTCCAGCAGTGCTAGAGCTGAAAGAAGAAATTCTGACTGAAGCTCATAGCTCAAAGTATTCAATTCATCCAGGAAGCACGAAAATGTATCAGGATTTGCGCCGACATTTTTGGTGGCCAAATATGAAAAGAGATGTTGCTGAATGCGTAGCGAAATGCTTGACATGTCAGAGAGTAAAAGCCGAACATCAAAGACCCAGCGGATTACTCCAACCGTTAGAAATACCGGAATGGAAGTGGGAACACATCATGATGGATTTTGTGGTGGGTCTTCCAACTACTCAGAGAGGATGCGATGCGATTTGGGTAATAGTGGACAGACTGACGAAATCAGCGCACTTTTTACCAATAAAGATTAGATTCAATCTTGATCAGTTGGCAAGATTGTACATTAAGGAGATCGTTTCGAGGCACGGAGTGCCAGTATCAATTGTGTCTGATAGAGATCCGCGGTTTACATCGAATTTTTGGAAGAGACTACAAGAATGTATGGGAACACAGTTGCGAATGAGTACGGCTTATCATCCACAAACAGATGGCCAAAGCGAACGAACAATTCAGACATTGAAAGATATGCTGAGAGCATGTGTCATGGACTTTAAAGGAAGCTGGGAAGATCAACTACCATTGGTGGAATTTTCTTACAACAACAGTTATCACGCGAGCATCGGCATGCCACCTTACGAGGCATTGTACGGCAGAAAGTGCAGAACCCCACTGTGTTGGGTTGAAGTCGGTGAACGCCAACTGTTAGGACCAGAACTGGTACAACAAACTGCTGATGTTGTCAAACTCATCAGGACAAGACTGGTCGCAGCTCAAGATAGACAGAAAAAGTATGCTGATCAACACAGACAAGATCGTACATTTGACGTAGGAACTTTTGTATTCTTAAAAGTTTCTCCCTGGAAGGGAAAAATTCGTTTCGGTAAAAAGGGAAAGCTAAGTCCGAGGTTTATTGGACCCTTTAAAGTGTTGCGAAGAGTGGGAGAAGTGGCTTACGAGGTAGCTCTACCTCCAGAGTTGGAAAATATTCATAATATTTTTCATATTTCGGTGTAACGACCATATAAACCAGACTACAAACATGTGATTGAGTATGAACCATTGCAATTAGAGAAAGATTTGTCTTATGAAGAGATCCCTATCCAGATAGTCGACAGGAAAGAACAAGTGCTCAGGAATAAAGTGATACCTTTTGTGAAGGTGATATGGAGAAACCACAACGCTGAAGAAGCTACGTGGGAACTCGAAGAGAAAATGTTGAAGGAATACCCTGAGTTATTTGTTTAATCTGTGTCTTCGATTCTAGGGACAGAATCTTTGTAAGTAGGGAAGAATGTAGCGAATGATTTGTTTGAGTTGTGATTCTGAGGACAGAATCCTTGTAAGGAGGGAATGATGTAACATTCCATAATTTTAAAGTGTGATATTAAATATTTATTGATTTATTTAAGTATTTAATGGATATGTTATTGTTGAATAAATAATTGTTCAATTTGAGTGATGTGGTTTATTTAATTATTTGTTGAATAAATAATTAAATTTTAAATATTAAATATTTATTGGCAATATTAAATATTTATTGAATTATATGGCAATTTGAGTTGATGTGGTTTAATTAATTATTTGTTGAGTAAATAATTAAGGAGCTAAATAAATTAATTATTATGAGATTTTATAATAATGGAGTTTAATTTAATAAGCTAAAGAGCTTATAATGATTTTAAATAAATAATAATATTTAAATGAGAAATTGTAGTTTGAAATATTAGTTGATTAAATGAAATTATAATTGTAAAAAGAATTATAATTGTTTATGTGTTAAAGTAATTTAATAGATTAATGTTTAATTGATTTATTAATTTAATAAAGGTGTGACTAATAACCTTGCTATAAAGGAGTTATTAAAATAAATTAAAAATTGTTTAATTTAGTTTTGTCAAACATGCCTTATTGTATAATAAGTCTTTAATCTAATAGTGTTTTAGCAAACAAGGTATAAGGATTAATCCATTTGTTTTAATTCAATTTACCAAACAAGGAGTAAGGATTAATGGGTTATTTTATTTAGACTAGCCAAACAAGCCTTATGGCTTTTAAATTTTAAAACTTATATAACTGATATATTTATATCAGTACTTATATTATATAATTAATATATATTATTACTATATACGTTATATTTTATAGTACGTATGTTAGAGTTAGGGACTCAGTTGAACTTTACAGAGAGAAAAGAAGAAGAAGAAAGAAATACAGAGAGAAAACTAGAGAGAATTGAGAGATTTTTTAACAGGTTTTGGAGAAAAGCTTGACAATCAAAGAAGATAATATCATCATCTTCCTAATCCAAGGTAGGAGCTCCATCTTTTTCTTTAAAAATTTAGTTTTCTTCTTCTAAAAAGTTCTCTATGATTTTTATAAAAGATAAATTATTGTTATGTTTATAATTTGGCATGATTATTGATGATATGGTTGTTTTATGAGTTATATATGATTAAAAGATATATTAGTTCATGTATGTATGTATTTTATGAAGAAATTATTTACAGAGAGTTTTTATGAATGAGTATGGCTTTAGTTAAAATGGAAATTAAGGTGTAATTAGTTGTTGTATTGATAAATTGATTATAAGAATTGCTAGAGTATGAAAAATCATAATCATGATGCTTGGAAATTTCTGTTTTGATTGAATAACAAAATCACAGTGTTGAATTTCATGGAAAATATCAAAAAGTGGTGTTTTTGCCAAAAACATTAAAATTGGGTGTTGTATAATTGATGTTTGTGCTAATTGATGGATAGAAACATGTTAGGAGTACTCACAATATGTTTATATGATGTCTATATGCAATTTTCATGATAATCATTCTATTAGATTCGAGCTTTTTGGCCAATTTGGCTTTTTCTTTCATGGTTGCCGAAACTGTCAGTCGACGCTGACAGTTCGCACCGCGGCGCGGGCCAGCAGTTCATTGCTGGCGCCGCAGCGCCATCACCATGACGTAAGCTCGGCCTGTTGCACAATCACTGCGCCGCAGCGCCGGCTCATAGTATAATCGCTGAGCTGCAGCGCCGACTCAGCGCCGCAGCGCGAGCCACAGTACAAACTGTGGCGCCGCGGCGCGGCTTGGCAGAACTGTCTGACCGTTTTGTTCAAATGTACAAAACTTGAAAATAAATGTTATGTGTTTATCATAATAATGTTAAATGATAATTTCAGTATTATTAGACTATGAAATATCATGTTATTAAGTATTATCTACTTGAAAAATAATTGATTATGTGAGTGGGTAATTCAACCCATATGATGAACGTAATTGTTTATATAAATGTACAATGTTGGTTAGGACTAATTATGTCAATATGACATATGTTTAGGGTATCAATTCAAGTGGTAAAAGTGTAGCTTGTGCTAAAGGCAAGTTTCCTAAACCTACATTTTACATTGAGCAAGTTTCTAAGCCTTAACTTTTGATATTTAGCAAGTTCTTTATTGTATAAGTTTTCTAATCAGTGGTGTTATTGAACTAATTATTGTTTCAATTTCGATTATCATATAATGGTGTAAATTTATTTGGAGCAAGTTATTCTTGTACTTAACTTGTGGTTTAGCATGTACAATTATATACATGTTGTGGATGTTTATTATTCAATTAAACCTTGTCTTATTATTGTTCAAGCAAGGTAGGTTATAATTATTCAAACTGTATGCTTTTAGATTATCCCAAAAGCATGATGTCAATTTATAAACATCAATTAAACTATGATTATTCCATAGTATACAGTTATGTCGTTTGTAATCAACTAAACCTTAGTTGATTACCGTTGAATTCGAAATTACCCCATGATGTATCCAAACCAAACTCACTTTGGTACGGACTTGTATTCTAAATACTGAGAAGAACAACTCTTTTATAAGAGGTTACGCTTAGCGTTGAAATGATTGTGCACAATACATTGTACGAAGGGTTGATCCCCCTAAGTACGTGAAGTCCTTATAGTCTTATGACTGTTAAAGTTTAAGTTGAAAGATTACTTATAACTATGGACATGATTCGTGGTCATTAGACCCTCAGTAAATGATAAAGTTTTTAGGAAGTAATAGAATTTATTGTTTAGTTCTATTGAGCCTAATGTTGGCAAGTGATGTAAAAGTTTTAAATGATTTAATTATTGTTATTTCAAGTGGGCCTTGTTTGCTCACTCTTGCCTGTAAACTTTCTTACAGCTAAGGTTGAAACTGGTGACGTACCTAGTACCAGTAAAGGAAAAGGAAAGATGAATAAATGCTGAAGACTTGTAATAGTTGGATAGTTTATTTTCAGACTTTATTTTTTTAAAGATTGTAATGAAGTTTATTTTAATTTTCCGCATGAATGAATGTTTGTAAAGGTTAGATAACCTGTGAGATTTATTTAAGTTTAATCCTGTATGGGCAGGTTTTGTTTATTCAATTTTATTATAATTGGGTAGTTAGAAATGAATGTTTTGATTACGTGAACACCAAATCCTGAGGAAATGAAGTACCGGGATTTGGGGGTGTCACACATACCAAGTCCATCTATGCACTACATGCCACAGATGACTTTCAATATTTTATAAACATGAGGATGATGACAATGATATAAGAATTCAATAAAACAAGTTCAAGAATTAATTTATCCAAGAATTAACAACGTCCAAATTGTCAACATGATACTGCTTTATGGAGTAAAATTCAAGAATACTTAGAAGAATATTTTCATGAAAAAATACTGGATGAAACGCAATTATCAAGGATATTCCACAAATTTCATGGAGTATAGAAGTCAAAACTTAACCAACTGAGTATAAAAAAGAATGGAATAATAAAAGAAATAACTATGTATGCGATAGACCGCACAGACAGGTTATTCCAACAGAATAATAAATAATGGAACCAGGTCCGGCGTAAACGCACAGACAGTATATTCCGACAGAATAATAAATAATGGAACCAGGTCCGGCGTAAACGCACAGACAGGATATTCCGACAGAATAATAAATAATGGAACCAGGTCTGGTGTAAAACACACAGACAGGATGTTCCAACAGAATAATAACAAGACGGAACCAGGTCCGATGTAAAACACACAGACAGGATGTTCCAACAGAATAATAATAAAAACGGAACCAGGTCCCGCGTAAACGCACAGACAGGATATTCCAACAGAATAATAGAAGAATGTCACCAAGTATAGGGTAGACCGCGTATACAGGTTATTCCAACAGAATAATAAGAAATAGAATAACAACAGTTCTCTTCATGAATAAGAAAGAATAACACCCCTTACCGTTTTAAAGAAGAGCTGAAATAAGGAAGTAGTTAAGTAACAGAATACTCTTCTTCTCTCTTTCTATAGTTTCTCTCTATAGTTTCTCTCTCTAGAGTTCAGTGAATTCGTAAGAAATAATGAAGGAATGAGCTGCTATTTAGAGAAAAATAGAATGCATAGTAACTAATCCATGAACGGTCCAGATTGATTACTTTAATCTGACGGTCCATATTTAAAGAAAAATCTTTTAAATAAAATATAATATATTCTATTTATAGAATAACTTTAATAAAGTATTCTGTTTTATATAAAAAGATGTTTCTGTTTTATTACGTTAATAATACGAATAAAATAAAACGTCATTATCGCTAAATAATTCATATTATTAACTGACAATAATTGAATCAAACTGAGTGACTTCTCACATAAGCATTAATAATCAATACCGTGTGCTACTATGCAACCACACGTATTACTGTACTTTTACTACCGAGTAGTTCAACAGTAACAATGGTAAAACTTCCGCCGTTATTTTTAATAAAATATTTTTGTCGTTTTCTCAATCCGACAATAATTCTGTTGTGGGGTCCACCAATGATTGTGCCGTTGTACGAATATTCCCTGTTAAAACGAATATTCCCCGACCAATCGAATATTATATAACAACTTGCGTACATTACACAATTTATAAATATTACCTACAACTATAACATTATATCAAATTAACTCCATAATATTCAAAAATGATTTTTATAGAAAATTCATCTTTATTTATAAAAGTTGGGATCTTACAGATTAGAGCACCCAGGAGTGTTTCATATTCAGACCTTTATATCTTTCCCGGGGTTTATTATCCGAAAAAATTCAAGACTCCCGATTTTGAGAAATATGATGGATTGGGAGATCCTTACACTCACTTAAAGGTATTTATTGGAGAGCTCGGATCTTATGTTGAGGATGAAAAGCTCAGAATGCAGCTATTTTAGAAAAGTCTGACTAGAGAAGCCAGAGTATGGTACACCAGATTAGACAACTCCAAAATTCACAGCTGGGAGGAGTTAGCCCATGCTTTCCTCAGTCAATACAGCTTTCAAACTCAGATGGCTCTTGATGAGTGAATATTATTCATTTATTTTTATTCCTTTATATTTAGTTTTATTGCATGTTTTATGTGTATATGAGCTTATTAAGGTGTTTAATAATTTCAGGAAGAATTGGAGTTGAAATGAGGAAAAAGGGATAATTACAGGATTTTTAGCATTATGTTGGATGCATGGTCTTGGCTTGGGACTTGAATTTTTATTGTATAGATCTTCCTTAGCTTTTCAGAACATCTTGAATTATCCCAATTGAAGTTCATATGAAAAAAGTTATGATCTTTTTACCAGACGAAAGTTAAACCTCAAAGTTTAGAAGTTGGAATTTGCACAGCAGTCACTTGGAGCCCAATTTCGACCTTGATGCAGCCAGAATCTGTCAAATCTCAAATAACAAAAGCTGCAGATCTCATCGATAGCTTCATTTTGATAGGTAGTAGGTCCCGTAACTCCTCCCATATCAAATGTTATGCTCATTTTACCAAAGGACGTCGCAACAAAAAAAGAAAATTCGCTCCAGCGAATTTGAGCGCGAAAATTCGAAAATCTTGGATTTTTGGAAAGTTTCTAAATGCAGATTTTGGCGGACTTCTACATGGAATTGGATTGATATTTCTATTAGCTTTAGGATTTCCTTTAGACTAATATTTATTTCCAAATTAGATTCTATTTCTTTATGGAAACAAGTTATGACTTGTAATTTCTTTTAGGATTTGGATTTCTATTTTTCATAGAATTTAAGACTTTGTCTAACACTATAAATAGAGGATGATAGTCAGGGTTTTATTAATTCAATCATCTACTACATTCTCTCATCTACAATATTGGAGGATTGAACACACGAGCTAAGTTAATTTTATTCAGTTCTAAGGGATGTTGAACCTTATTTATAATTAATGGTTAATTGAGTATTCATTATTTATTCCTTCTCACATGAAATTCATTCTTGATAATCTGATTTAATTTCTGAATGCTATTTGGTTTAACTTATTTGATTTCTATAAGATTGAGTTAGTTAACGAATATCATATGCTAGATCAAGAAATAATATTACGTGTAATTGTTATTATTCCTAATCACAAGTAGTAATTAGTAATACATGATTGTGGATAAACTTTTGAGTATTGCTATGATTATTAGAAGACAAGTTAAACAATTTGAGCTTATGTGTTTGTTGTTTGGAATAGTCTAATTCCCTAGTTCTTAATGTTGCTATTATATTAAATCTAGAGAGATTGTTCTAGGTTATATAATTGTTAGAATCTTGTAAAGAGCTTATTTCATTGAGTGACAATCTAAGGGGAGTTTTGGGTAGCAGAGTTTATTGTTACCTAGGGCTATTAGTTTCATTGAAGGGTAAATAATGTTACACTTTATTACTCTATTGTTGTAAAAATGAGATACTGAATTGAAGAACTGAAGCTTTTTATTCATTGTTTATTCTTGTTAATTTAGTTAATTAATTAAAAATCCTCTTTTCATTAGAAATCATAGGATAAATATAAAACAAATCACTCTCTATGGGATCGATCCTTGCTTACTACTGTGCTAATTGTTTAAATTTGTAAAGTGAAAGTGTGGTTAATTTAGGAGTGTAAACGACAGCTCTCAAATTTTGGCGCCACTGCCGGGGAGTGTTATTTGTTTTTGTTTATTCTTTGTTTTCGTTTATTTTTATTATTTTCTTTTTCTTTTTGTTTTATGACTCTATCCTCTAACTTTGTTGACTTAAATTCTGATCAAGAAATAGAGAAAACTGCATATACACAAGAAGCTCTTGTTCCATCACTTAAAGTGGAAGAGATGGTTGTGCCACACAAAAATAGGACTTTAAAAGAACTGGCTACTCTCAATCTTGATCAATCATCATTTTGTATTGAGTATCCTACTTTAGATGTTGCTTTTGAACTTAACTCTAGACTAATTCATCTTTTGCCTACTTTTCGTGGTCTTACAGGTGAAAATCTATATAAACATCTAAAGGAGTTCTGTGTGGTGTGTTCCATGATGAAAGCACAAGGAGTGGCAGAGGAGCAGATCAAGCTTAGACTTTTTCCATTATCATTAGCAGATTTGGCTAAAGACTGGTTATACCAAACACAATAGTTCATGAGTCAAACACAACAATTCCAGCAGGAGACAAGAACTTATGTTCAAGATCTGAGGGACCAAGTTGGTCAACTTGCAACCACAGTAAGAAGGTCGATTTCTTAAACTTTTGAAAATGTAAGTGCCATAACATTGAGATGAGGTGCAGAGGATCAACAGCAAGAAAAGTCAATACAAAGCAAGGCCGACAATAATGAAATAGGTAGCAGTGATGTACTAAAGCACAAATTTCCACCTTGTTCAGCTTATGAACCGAAACTAACTTTTCCCCAAGTTCTAACAAGGAATTGGAAAGTTGGAAAAAATTTGACGTGGTATAAAGAGTCTAATGAAAAATTTCTTGAAGAAATGACGACTAGGGAACAAGAACTTAAAGATGATAAGGAGTTCACTAGTGGAAACCATTTAGATGTACTCGAGACTACTGCTAAAGTTGAAGAAATCAGGTATTCAAAGTCTGAAAAGGATGAGCTAGAGGTAGAGATGGAAGAATTAATAATTCCTGCAGATTTCTATAAGGAGGACATAGATGATGATACTTTCCTTGAATCAGAAATAACACACAATGATAAACACCATGGGACCTTACGCATGGAATTGGATGACTCACATGTCCAGTTCAGCATATATAAAGTTAAAAGGTATCTTGGTAATGTTAATTCTATTTTTGCTATTGATGTTGTTAACTCTATAGTGCAGGAATCTCTTGAGCAAATATATAAGGACGATTTAAGGGCTGGAATGCAGCAAAATCAGGATCTGAAGGATGCTCCTAATGAAGAATTAAAATTATTACCAGTTCACTTGAAGCACACAAGTCCAATTATATAGGATGAGAAGGATGATGTCAAGCCAATGACAATAAACAAGGGCAGCTGCTTTGGGGGCAACCCAAGATCTCAGATTTAATTTTTCTATCACTTCACTTTTTAGTTTTTTATTGCTTGTTAGCTAGTAGTATTTTTTTCTTTGCATGATTTTCTTACATTGGGGACAATGTAAGGTTTGAGTGTGGGGGGGGGGGGGAGAAGATTTAGGTTTTTATTTATATAGGAATATTGATCCTATTTTGATGGGGAATTTGAAAAATTGATGCTTTTGAAATTTTTTTTAAAAAAATTGGTTTCATGATTCTATTTGGCTGTGTTAAAAGGTTAAATTCAAAGATTAAAAATTAATACTAAATTTTAGAATCTATTTAATGCTTAATTAGTTAATGAATGATGAAGACTAAGCTATGATCCATATTAATCGATTTAAATTAAATTTGTGTTACATGAGTACTTGAATATGAGAAACATGTTTATTTGGCTAAGTTATTTGTGGAGTTGTCTATGTGCACTGATTTCATGTCTTAGAACTGTTTAACTTGCTTATGTTGTTGTAGAACCATGTGAAAAAAATGATGAATGAAAAACAAAAGAAAAAAAAGAAGGAAAAAATGAAAAATAAGAATTTGCTTCAATGTCCATTGTGCGAAATAACTAGGTATCCAAGCCTCAGAAAGCATCGATATTCATGCAGAAAAGTGTGATGGATAAAAGCAGCTTGACTAGTTGACTTGTGTGGCCTTTGTTACTTGAATAAGTAAGCCTTAGGGGTGTCTCTACACCTAGCGCCCTAAGATCATCTGTTTTGGGAGTCGTTGGTGGAAAGTTCACTAATGGGTAACTCTGAAAAGCCTAAGAAAAGTAGACATTGCACATGTCAAGAAAAGAAAAAAAAATACGAGAAAAGTATGAAAATACATTCATCTATGCTAAAGAAAAAGTTCTATAAATAAAATTAAAAAGCCAGGAAAATTTGTTCTTGGTTATGAGTCAGTGTACACAGTTTTTGTTCCATAATAACCAAGTTGAGTAAGTATGTGGATTGTAAAAGAGTTTCTTTTATGGTTACATGTTGGTTTAATGAAGTTCGTTGATAAAATGGTAAGGTTGTTCATTGTGAGTTAACTGATGAGGCATTGATTAGTGTTATGTGAGTTTAGTGTAAAAATCATGATTTGTATCTTGAAATCTTTTGACATAATGGTTGAATAGAATTTTTTTGAAAATCAAACTTTTGGTTTACACGAGGACATGTAAAGGCTAAGGGTGGGAGAATTTGATGAGTGCATATTATTCATTTATTTTTATTCCGTAATATTTAGTTTTATTGCATGTTTTATGTGTATATGAGCTTATTAAGGTGTTTAATAATTTTAGGAAGAATTGGAGTTGAAATGAGTAAAAAGGGATAATTATAGGGTTTTTAGCATTATGTTGGATGCATGGTCTTGGCTTGGGACTTGAATTTTATTGTATAGCTCTTCCTTAGCTTTTCGGAACATCTTAAATCATCCCAATCGGAGTTCATATGAAAAAGTTATGATCTTTTTACCAGACGGAAGTTGAACCTCAAAGTTTGGAAGTTAGAATTTGCACAGCAGTCACTTGGAGCCCGATTTCGACCTTGATGCATCTAGAATCTTTTAAATCTCAAATAATAATAGTTATAGATCTCATCGATATCTTCGTTTTGATAGGTAGCAAGCCCCGTAACTCCTCCCAAATCAAAAGTTATGCTCATTTTACCAAAGGATGTTGCAGCAGAAAAAGAAAATTAGCCCCAGCGAATTTGAGCGTGAAAATTGAAAAATCTTGGATTTTTGAAAAGTTTCTAAATGTAGATTTTGGCAGACTTCTACATGGAATTGGATTGATATTTCTATTAGCTTTAGGATTTCCTTTAGACTAAGATTTATTTCCAAATTAGATTCTATTTCTTTATGGAAACTAGTTATGATTTGTAATTCTTTTTAGGATTTGAATTTCTATTTCTCATAGGATTTAGGACTTTGTCTAACACTATAAATAGAGGATGATAGTCAGGGTTTTATTAATGTAATCATCTATAACATTCTCTCATCTACAACATTGAAGGATTGAACATGTAAAGCCCCTAAATCCAGGTACTTGAAACCCGAACTCGGTGTTTCACGATACCATTTCTACGAGCTGAGTAATACTAATAATAATAACAATAATATAAAGATCATCTTAATTTACATATTATCAGAGTCAAATCCCCAGGTATGAGACCTTTAAACATTCATTACAACCTATGATAGATAATATATATTATACTTGTCTTAATAAAATTTACTATTACATAAAAATAGCATTTGCGTTCATTCAGCAACCTTTCCCTTTCCTTTGTTCTTAGCAGAGCTCTCTGGTTGTTCACACTTAGCTGAAAATATTAAAATTAAGCAAGGATGAGCATTTGAGTGCCCAGCAAGTAATAACAATTATAAGTATATATATATATATATATATATATATATATATATATATATATATATATAAACTGAAAGAATTTAAATGTTTTCTTTATACTACCCTTCTACAACAGATCAATAGTTTTGAAGTAATCTATATCGATAATAATAACATAACAACCCTCTTTCAAATTTTTGAAACTATGTAATGACTATAAATAGGGTTAAGTTGACATACTATGAACAATATTTTTTATTTTTGAAAAGGTTAAACAGAACTTCATCTGTAAACCGTCATAACTTACGAGCACGGGGGTGATCAGCCTGTTGTACCCTGTATTGATCAACACTACATGCAAGAACGAGGGTATCGTTCACTCTGTCCGCCTTGAGCGCATAAAAGTTTTCCCTTGATCGGGATGTTCATACTTGTCGGGGTTCCAAACCAAAGGTTTTATCTTGTTCAATAATAATCTATAATTCTATATATATATATATATATATATATATATATATATATATATATATATATATATATACAGAAAGGATCAAGGGTAGAACTCTTAAGTAGTAGAACTCTCTTAAATAATAGAATTGTATCAAAACGACGTAGTTTTGATAAGACGCGGTGGTATTTTTGTAAATATCATGCCACCGCGTATTTACAAAAATACCACTGCGTCTTATCAAAACTACGTCGTTTTGATTCAATTCTATTATTTAAGGGAGTTCTACTACTTAAGAGTTCTACTCTTGATCCTCTCCCTATATATATATATATATATATATATATATATATATATATATATATATATATATATATATATATATATATATATATATATATATATATATACGGGTAATTTACAAAGGTGTATCAACATGTGATTAAATATAATGATTATCCAAGTGGGGACACTTGTATAACCATTTATAGAAATTAACGAACAGAATATATATCTAAATTACTATATACTAACATGTTGATAATCAATGAGCGTTTATAATATAGGGTTAATAATCTGTACAATAATAATATAATTCAGAAACATTCTTACTCATGCCAATTGCATAAAAAAAATGCAAAGGTAAGATACTTGCCTGATACGCTGCTTACAATTTTTAACTTAGTTCTATCTTTTATCTCACGACCTATCATTAATCAGATCATTCGTTCGATTAGAACAATATACTATAACACATAGTACTGCATTTCGCAGTCAGCACATACCCTAATCACATTATCACATATGTTTAACAACCATTGAATCACAAATAAACACATATCTAATCAAATTATCTAAGTCCAGATCAATTTCTGAAACATGTCGGTGTACCGACAACTTTATCGGGTAATAATCGAGTCTATGACTCTAACCTGTAGCTCAATATCTATAATTATCAGTCATATTATTTTTAAATGACTTAATATAATTTTAAAACATTTATTATAATTTATCCTGAATTCTCAAACACCGGAATCATTATTAAATGATTTAAATACTAAATAATTCTATTATTATTAATATTTAATTAATATTAAACTATTAATGAAACCATTGCCAAAATATTAAAGTTATTTATAATAACTCAAAATACTTTTAAAGTATTAATATTATCCTTAAACGATTTTTAAAACATTTAAAATCATTCTTAAATAAATACCATTAATATTAAAGTATTAATGTTTTATTTATCAAAATATAAAAAGTCATTAAGTATAACTTAATATATTTTTAATTCATTTATATCCATTTAAAATGATTTTTCAATCATTAAAACTATTTTTAAACTATTTATTTAATATAAATATTAAATAAACTCATTATCATAATTATTAAATTATTAATAAAAATTACCTTAAAATATTAAAAGTCATGATTTATAACTTAAAATATTTTTAAACCTCTTATTGTCATTTAAAATAATTTTTATAATATAAAAATCATTTTTAACCCATTTATTTATTATATTTATTAAATAAATTTAATATCATTAATACTTAAATAAATAGTAATATTAATGAAAAATATGTCAATTTATTAAAATTTAATTTTTATAATTTAAAATAATTTTTAAAACTGATTTTATAATTTTTAGGAATTTATTTCTATTTTTAAAGCATTCTTCAGAAATTAAGAAATTAAATTAATTAAATCCGTCGCTAAAGGCTTTAGCGACGATTTCTGTCGCAATAGATGTTCTTGAGGGCCAAGAACACTGACATTCAGTGGCTAAGGTACCTACTTTGGCCGGTTTTAATTTTCAATCTACACATGTTCTGAACAATCTTAAGGATTGATCATGTATTGTTTATGTAATACTACATGAATCAAGCATCAAATAAGTCATACAAGCACATAGCACGAAGATCTGGCCACTCAAAGCCATTGTCAGAACTTTCTGGGTTTTCCAGAAAACTTAGTCAGCTTCTATGTCCATTTTGAGGGTTTAATTTCTACAGGTTCTGATATCTGTAAAGGTGTTATAATGATTTATATTCATAGTCCATATGGTAAGGTACATTTATCAATCATCAGGTCAGTCAAACAACATCAAAATCATCAGATAGCAATCGGTCAAAGGTTGTCAGAAAACCTTGTTCATACGATTTCTTGGTTTTCCAGAAAACCGCATCTGTGAACAAGTAGGGTAGTTTGACCTTAAATAAATTTCATTCTAATGGTTATCTAGGTGATTTATGAGCACATATATGTAGTACACATACCAGAGTGTAGTCTAGATACATTAACACAATTAAAACATCACAAGCATGCAAGATCTGGGAGCAGGAACATCTTGTCAGACACTGAAGAACAGATTCTGGGTTGCCCAGAAAATGTAAGTCAATGCCGAGTAGGAAACTTTGACCATCCACTACTTACAATCTATTGATTGTATGAGTGAATTAAAAGCATGGATCTGGAGTACAACTAACAGGCTACAAATTAGATATAACAACATCAACAAAACACGTAACTCCTGACAGTTATAGGCTTGAGAAAATGTTGTCAGACAGTGTTCTTGAGTTTCTGGGCTGTCTAGAAACTCTTGGTCATGCTCGGTCAACTGAGTTTGACCTTGAAAAACTTTCATTCTGGACATGATCTAAGCCTGATTTCAAGTCCAGAGCAAAGTTCATATAACATACTATAAGATCAAACATTAAAACAACAAAAACACAAAACATACTGAGATCTATGGGACCTGACATTAGGTTGTCAGACCATATTTCTCAGTTTTCCAAATTTTGAAAATCTTCAAATCCGAGCCTATAGATGTTATGGAGCTAACATCTATCAACCCAGATCATCATTATACACTATATTCAACATGTTTCAACATAAAAACACAACATCTAACATGGGATTAATGGACAGGTTTTTCAAGTTAGGTTTATACCTTCTATGCACAAGTTTTGATTCTAGCTTCTGAATCTGTTAAAGATGTTTGTGGGGCTTGAATATATGACTGAAATAATTCTATATTTCGTTTGTTTTAGTGAGAGAGAGAATTGGTTGAATGTTGTGCAAAAATTAGGCTAGCAAATGATTTTCTCTCTCTCTCTCTCCAATCTATTTATAGAAGTCCAAGATGCATGTATGGCTGATTATAGTGGCAGAACTGCTGAGATTGTCACATGCGGTTGTTGGTTAGGTGAACAACTTCACAAAATGTCCAAACCTATACACTAGCCTCAATAATGCATACAACGGCAAAAATGTCAATTGGCTTAGAATTTTAAGGGCAATCTTGTAATTCTTGCAAACCATTAGGGTTTGACCCTTAGGGTTTAACCCTAAGGTTTAGCACAAACATTTAATTTCTAGAATTACAATTAGAGTTTTAAAATAAAAATAAAAATAATGTTAGTTTCTAATTTTTGCAAATTAGTGTTTCTTAATCGTAATTAATTTTCTAATTACATATACAGGAACATTAGGGTTTAAAATTAACTAATCATAATTAACCTTGCTAATTTAGCAAGTAGGATTTACAATTAGTAATTAGGTTTTATAATTACTAATTAGGGTTACAAAATATAGAAATTAGGGTTTCTAGTTTAGTAATTTAGGGTTTTCATAATTAACAATTATAATTCTAATACTTGTTAATTAATCACATTGTCACAATTACCAATCAATCTTGAACTCTAATTTGAGTTTCAAATTAGGATTTCTCATTTCAGAAATTAGGGTTTTCAAAATATTAATTAGGGTTGCTAATTTTAGAATTAGGGTTTCTAGCTAATTAGGGTTTCCAAAATTAATAAGGGTTTTCATAATTAACATAGAATCCTATATAACACAACATAAATCAAATAACACCATTACTACACCGTCTTGAACGCGTATTAACTTTTGAACTAGGGTTTAACCGATTAATAATAGGGTTTTGAAAATATAAACCATAATTGACCAACCATCCTCAATACGTATATACAATACATATTTATAGCACTAAAAAAGCAAAATATAATACTATTATATTAATATTCTCATTCCTTGATAAAAATCCAAAATTAGGGTTTGAATTTCATATTTGATTTATTCTCCCCTATTTAACCTTAATAATTAAGGTAAAATAATTAACTTAATAATTTGTACTAAAATTCATATAATAAAATAATTATTATAATTATTCTAAAAATCACTCTCTATATTATTTAAATAATATAGGATTATATTTTCATGGATATAATCAATAAAAACATTTCTGTTATAAAAGTAATTATTATAAGAATATACTTTATAATAATCAATAATTCTAAAATAAAATTATTTGTAAATATTCATATAATAAATATATTTTTATTTATCACATAAATACATATACACAATATATTGTACAAATTCTCATCCTTACAATAAAAAAAATAAAAATTTATACGCAAAATTTCTGATTTAATTTATATAGAAAATATCGGGTCGTTGCATTCACCCTCCCTTATAAAGATTCCGTCCTCGGAATCACCGTTTTAAAACCTATACATACACGGGTACATAGCATACATAATCATTTAAAATAGATCTTGATCAACTTTGATCGAACTGATCTTTAACTAGTCACATAAAGCTTGTCTTTTTGATTAAACGAAAATTTAGAACTCAAATTCCTCCCACAAAATTCCTTTATAAAATAATTTACTATATATAGGAAAATCATGCATAATAAAATAAAAGTTGTATGAATAATACCTGGAGTCCCATTGCCAGCTGCCATCGCGTCTTGGACAGTCATGTTGTAGACCCTTGTTGTTGATTTTGCTGGCTTGTTTGACGAAGTCGGTCTTGTGATTGCTAAAGTCCCGCTGCCAGTGCCAGTATTCACACTTCTTGCCTCTGCCCACCTCTTCGGACAATCTTTCACCTTGTGCTCAGTAGATCCGCATAGAAAACACCCACTGTTCATTCTTGGATTGGGCTAGTTGGGAGAGATATAGCCCTCATGTCCGCACTTATAGCATACAAATTTCCCCTTCAGACATTCCCCATAGTGGTTCTTTCCACAAGTCTTACACTGCACAGCTGGCTTCTTAACTCCTTCCCTCTTGATTTGAACATTTCCAAAATTATTCACCTTCCTCTTTCCATCTCCACTCCTGCTCCCACTATTAATTCCTACACTCCCAGCTCATTCGGTCTTACCCTTATTCTTCCTCTCCTTGTTGTAGAGGCTCATGGCCTCATTTCCCTCCTCAGCAATAATCGCCTTCTCCATGAGTGCTGTAAATGTAGGGATCTGCAACACTGCCACCTTGTTGTAGAGCCAGAGTTTTAATCCTAGCTCAAACCTTCTCGCTTTTCTAGCCTCTGTATCAACTTGATGCGGGGCAAACCTAGCTAACTCATTAAATTTGGCGGCATATTCAGACACCGTCATATTCTCCTGCTTCAACTATAAAAATTTCACCTCCATCCTAGCCTGCATACTAGATAAAAATTGTTTTTGAAAAATAAATTTTTGAACCTTTCCCATGTAACTACACCTTCTCCTGCTCTTGCCTAATTCGCTTTCCACCAAAAGTTTGCCTCCCCCATCATCATGTAAGTGGCAAAAGTAGTCTTTTGCCCTTCAGCTACCCGAGCTATCACGAATGCTTTTTCAATCTCTTTGACCCGAGTTTGGGCTTCAACAGGGTCAGTTGTACCTTTGAATTCTGGCGGTCCTACAGCCTTAAAGTCTTTGAAGTTCGCTAAGCGATTATCCAGCTGATTCCCAGTAACTGGTATCCTTTGCTGCATAGCTTGTGCTACCATGTTTGCAAAATGCTGCATCGGGTCTACTTTTTGTTGTCCTTCAGCATTGTTGACAGATTCTTCTACCCTTTGATTGCGAGTTCAACGTCTTGGCGGTATTATCTGGTTAAATAAAATCATAAATTTAACTTGCATTCTAAACATTATTATATAAGTTTAAAATATTAAACTTGTTTTATTACTCAAACATAGATTCATATTCATTTAATGAATTTTTTACATAGCATAACACATAATGCTTTAAACATCAACTATCCCTTTGTGACCACAAAAGTCGGCATTTACAAACTTGATCATTCCAAAAGTTGAGAACATGACCTTACACAGACATACTTATCCTATATATTACATTAAACACACCTACACCACAGAACCTATACTACCTATTCGCTACGCCTTTTTCCTTGGACAACCTTTCGCCTGGTGACCTTCTATCCCACAAATAAAGCATGCTTCTGGTTTGTAGTCGGGACAATACTGAGTAGTATGTCCTTCATAACCGCAAAGATAACATATTATTTTCCATTTCTTCTTATCAAATTTTTCTAAGTCATGATTTTCTATCTTTCTTTTCCCCTTCTTGCTCGGAGCTGCACACGATGTGTTACTTGTGGCTCCCATCTGATCAATTTGGATTTTAAGTTTATTTTGTTCTTCCATTATTTCTATTAACACCTGTCGCAATTGACTATTTAGCAGTTTCTCTATCTCCCACAACCTTTCTTGAGAAGAAACCTTATTTCTCAGATTCTGCACTTTCGTTGATGCTTTATCAGCTTCAACTTTAGTATCCAAATCACTATCTGTCAGCTCGACCATCTCCGGATCTGGTATCACGTTTTCTATAATAACCACCTCGTTAGAGTTATTTTCATCGTGAGCCTCTATTTCAGCTATTGGCTTCGATATTAGCTCGGGTGTATAGATTTGATCCTTTTTTATGCTATAAGATATAACAAGCCTTTTCCACCAGACATCTACACACATAAATTATCCTAATTAGCATATAGTATATACACACATTAATTAAGAATTTTATATAAGTTATCTTTTATTTTATTTGACGATGAATTTATCCAATTCATCTCTTTTTAAACTCTATATGAGTTATTTATATTTTTAATGTTTCCCTTTGTTCTAAGGTTATAGCCTAAGGTCTAGCCCACATAAGGTTTTTAACCCTAAGCTCTGATACCAACCTGTAAAGCCCCCAAATCTAGGTACTTGAAACCCGAACTCGGTGCTTCACGATACCATTTATACGAGCTGAGTAATACTAATAATAATAACAATAATATAAAGATCAACTTAATTTGCATATTATTAGAGTCAAATCCTCATGTACGAGACCTTTAAACATTCATTACAACCCATGATAGATATTATATATTATACTTGTCTTAATAAAATTTACTATTACATAAAAATAGCATTTGCGTTCATTCAGCAACCTTTCCCTTTCCTTTGTTCTTAGCAGAGCTCTCTGGTTGTTCACACTTAGTTGAAAACATGTAAATTAAGCAAGGATGAGCATTTGAGTGCCCAACAAGTAATAGCAAGTATATATATATATATATATATATATATATATATATATATATATATAGCTGAAAGAATTTAAATATTTTCTTTATACTACCCTTCTACAACAGATCAATAGTTGTGAAGTAATCTGTATCAATAATAATAACATAACAACCCTCTTTTAAATTTTTGAAACTACGTAATGACTATAAATAGGGTTAAGGTGACATACTATGAACATTATTTTCAATTTTTGAAAAGGTTAAACAGAACTTCATCTGTAAACCGTCACAACTTACGGGCACGGGGGTGATCAGCCTGTTGTACCCTGTATTGATCAACACTACATGCAAGAACGAGGGTATCGTTCACTCTGTCCGTCTTGAGCGCATAAAAGTTTTCCCTTGATCGAGATGTTCATACTTGTCGGGGTTCCAAATCAAAGGTTTTATCTTGTTCAACAATAATCTATAATTCAACATATATATATATATATATATATATATATATATATATATATATACGGGTAATTTACAAAGATGTATCAACATGTGATTAAATATAATGACTATCCAAGTGGGGACACTTGTATAACCATTTACAAAAATTAACGAACAAAATATATATCTAAATTACCATATACTAACATGTTGATAATCAATGAGCGTTTATAATATAGGGTTAATAATTTGTATAGTAATAATATAATTTAGAAACATTCTTACTCATGTTCATTACATAAAGAAAATGCAAATGTAAGATACTTGCCTGATACACTGCTTATAATTTGCAACTTAGTTCTATCATGTATTGTTTATGTAATACTACATGAATCAAGCATCAAATAAGTCATACAAACACATAGCGCGAAGATCTGCCCACTCAAAGTCATTGTCAGAACTTTCTGGGTTTTTTAGAAAACACAGTCAGCTTCTAGGTCCATTTTGAGGCTTTAATTTCTATAAGTTCTGATATCTGTAAAGGTGTTATAATGATTTATATTCATAGTCCATATGGTAAGGTACATTTATCAATCATCAGGTCAGTCAAACAACATCAAAATCATCAGATAGCAACCGGTCAAAGGTTGTCAGAAAACTTTGTTCATACGGTTTCTTGGTTTTCCAGAAAACTGCATCTGTGAACGAGTAGGGTAGTTTGACCTTAAATAACTTTTATTCTAATGGTTATCTAGGTGATTTATAAGCACATATATGTAGTACACATACTAGAGTATAGTCTAGATACACTACTACAAAATAGTAAATTGATAACGCTTAAAAGACAACGTTTTTTATAAAAACGTTGTGGTAATTTTTTTTACAACGTTTTTAAAAAAAACGTTGTAGATACATATGCAAAAATGTTATCTATTTAAAAGGCCATTTTTTGGTTTTAATTAAATAACGTTTTTTTTAAAACGTTGTCTATCTGATAAAACACGGAGCTGACTTAGAATTAAAAGACTTAAAGTCTTTTTCTCTCCGAGGCTAGCCCGTCTTTGATATTATCTCTGTGCTCGATCGTCGTTCTCCGTGCAGAGCTTCCGTCCTTCTCCCAAGTCCTTGCAGAGGTTCGTTCCTTCACTCTCAGTTTTGTTCCTCTATGCTCTCAGTTTCGTTCGTTCCTTCACTCTCAGTCCTTGCAGAGGTTCGATTATCTCTGTGCTCGATCATCTTTGGGTGTACCTTCTCTCTGAGGCTGAAATCTGAGTTTGAAGATAAGCTGTTTTGGGGCTAGGGTTTCATCGTAAGTTCTTCATCTCTTTGGATTTGTTCTTACATGTGTTTATTTTCTACCCATTTACAATCTTTGTATATAAACGTGTTTGAGGTGCTCCATTTGTTTTGTTATAATGGTTTTTCTGCTTTCATATTGATAGCATAGTGGTGGCTGCGGTGGCAGCAGTGGTGGTCTCTCTGTCTCCTCCACTAAAATTAGGTTTTAATTTCTCACTTGTTAATTTTCCCTAAAATTTTGGTTTTAATTTGAAATTTTTCGATATTTGGAGCTAATTTAGAGCTTCTAAGTGTTATTGAAGGCTAATTAAATCTAGAGGATTACATTAAGTGTTATTGACTGTATTTTTAGCTCTGAAGTTTAATATCGTGTTCTCTTCAAAAATGCCATAGGATCTGATTTGTTGACTGTATTTGTCTGTTAATGTGGTTCTTCAATGGAGGTTTTTCTTTTGGAATCCAGAATTGTAGATTTATGTGCTAGTATAATCATTAGTTTTTGGTTTTCTAACTAGCATTTGCCTCTGTTTTCTCTTGTGTGGTTGATACTGATATCAAAGTGGACACAAATTCCAATGTAATTTGCATCTTATTCATTGGGTGAAATAATAACATTTCTTTTATCTAGTTTAGCCAATTGATAATTAACTGAGTTCTTATTCAGTGTTTTATATTTAATGTTGGACTTTAGATGACATGTTTTATTTTTTCTTAAGATGGATAAGTCATGGATGTGTGCTGATAGAAGGTCACGAGAATATGAACTAGGCGTTGATGAATTCTTGAGGTTTGCGGTAGACAACGCGAGGAATGTGAATCTTATTCATTGCCCTTACGTAAAATGTGGAAACATTTTTAAATTTGGTGCCAAAATTATACGGGATCACTTGTATTGTAATGGGGTTGATACTAGTTATCACACATGGATATGGCATGGAGAACCTAATATGTTAGATGTAGATGCAAATAAACCTTTTGTAGGCACTACTGAACAAGGCTATGTCTATGAAACAGTAGATATGGAAGATAATGGTTTTGGGGTTTTCTCAAATGATCCTTGTGAGTTTCTTAATGTGATTGGGGATGGAGATGAACCCTTGTACCCTGGTTGTAAATTTAATAAGTTAGGTGCACATGTTAGACTCTACAATTTGAAAGCAAAGCATGGGTTGAGTGATGTTAGTTTCACAGAGCACTTGTTTTTCTGACTGATCTTCTTCTAGAAGGTAACCAATTACCTTTCTCATTGTACGAGGCAAAGAAGTCTTTAAATGCCTTAGGAATGGATTATGAGAAAATACATGCTTGCCCTAATCACTGCATCTTGTATAGAAAGGAATTTGAGCAGGTAACTAATTGCCCAAAATGTTCTCTCTCAAGGTGGAAGACGGATAAGAATGTGCATGTAAGAGAAGGGGTGCCTGCGAAGGTGTTGTGGTACTTTCCTCCTATCTCGAGGTTTAAACATATGTTTAAATTTAGCAGGACAGCTGAGAGTTTGACTTGGCATGCTAATAATAAAATGAGGGACGGTCATATGCGTCATCCATCAGATTCACCATCTTGGAAGCTAGTGGATGATAAGTGGTCAGAGTTTGGTAAAGACTCTAGAAACCTTTAGACTTGCTCTTTCAGCTGATGGGATCAATCCTCATGCTTCTCTTAGTAGTAGATACAGTTGTTGGCCTGTTATAATGATTATTTATAATCTTCCGCCTTGGTTATGTATGAAAAGAAAGTTCATGATGTTGACTTTGTTGATCTCGGGTCCTAAACAAGTTGGTAATGATATAGATGTCTACTTGGAACCATTGATTGATGATTTGAAGTGTTTGTGGAAGGGGGTTACAGGGGTGTATGATGCATTTAGAGGAGAATACTTTATGCTCAAAGCACAATTAATATGGACTATTAATGACTTTCCTGCCTATGGGAACTTATCTGGATGTGTTGTAAAAGGTTATAAAGCATGTCCTATATGTGGCGATGATACACATAGCCATAGGTTGACACATGGTAACAAAGTTTGTTACATTGGCCACCGAAGATTCTTGCCTCAAGATCATTCATTTCGGAAGCAGCGAGTAACATTTAATGGAGAACAAGAATTTAGACCACCTCCTGTGTCACTAACGGGAGAAGAAGTATTTAGAAAGGTTGATGGTTTGACTCATGTTGTTGATGACAAGGATAACATGCCTTGTTGGAAGAGGAAGTCAATATTCTTTGAACTAGAGTATTGGAAGTTTCTTCATATTAGACATTGTCATGATGTTATGCATATTGAGAAAAATGTTAGCGATAGCATTATTGGTACATTATTGGAGATTCCGGGGAAAAACAAAGATGGGGTTGCAGCTCGATTAGACCTCTTAGAAATGGGGGTTAAGACTTATTTGTGACCAGATTTTGGGGGAAAAGGAAACGTTTGCCTCCAAGTACTTGGAATCTATCGAGGGCAGAGAAAAGAGTTGTATGTAATTCTTTGTATGGCATGAAAGTCCCAGAAGGTTAACTTCTAATATCAAAAGTCTTGTATCATTGCAAGACCTAAAACTCTATGGGCTTAAGTCTCATGACTGTCATACCTTAATGCAGCAATTGCTCCCTGTTGCCTTACGTTTGGTGATGGAAAGACCTGTGAGGTATGCAATAATCAGATTGTGTTTTTTCTTTAATAAGATATGCAAAAAAGTCATCGACATTTCAAAACTAGATAAAATGCAAGCTGATGTAGTGGTAACCTTGTGTTTGCTTGAGAAGTATTTTCCACCATCATTCTTTGATATCATGATTCATGTCGTGGTGCATCTTGTTAGAGAAGTTCGATTATGTGGGCCAGTTTACCTTAGATGGATGTATCCATTTGAAAGATTCATGAAATTATTAAAAGGGTATGTACGCAATCGTATTGGGCCTGAAGGTTGCATGGCTGAATGTTATATTGGAGAAGAAGCTTCAGAGTTTTATGAGGAATATTTATCTGATGTTAGTACTATTGGGATCCCATCGAAGCGAAGAATGGGTCCTACACAACCCTTATCTGGTGCTACCATAGAATCTACGAAGCGTGACATGTTAGACCAAGCACATCGTTGTGTATTAGAAAACACGGATGAAGTTGAACCATATATCAGGTAATTTAAACGTTTTTCTATATATGATAGAAGAATTTTGTCTTATAATTCAACGACTAAAATATGATTGTCTTCTATTTCATGTAGTGAACATATGATACATTTGAAAGAAACTTATCCGAGATTCAAAAAAAGAACAAAGTGGCTACAAGATAAGCACAATCACACATTCATTGATTGGTTTCGCAAAAGGGTAAAATTGTGTTTATCTTTGTAATTGTTTGATGGTTGCTCTTGTTTGTTTCTTGATTTATATTATTTTGGATTCAGGCTTCACATGAACTTACCCAAGTATCCAATGACATAACGGAGACTTTGCGGTGGCTTTCGGATGGCCCATGTATTGAAGTAGTAAAGTATAAAAGCTACATTGTCAATGGTCTGCACTTTAACACCAAGTCATGTGATGATGTGCGAGTTATTCAAAATAGTGGAGTGCACCTAGTGGCAAAGACAATGCAGCTTTCTAGTGCAAAGGATAAAAATCCTGTTGTGGGAGACATGAGTTTCTATGGGGTCATTCAGGAAATATAGGAGATAGATTATCATAAGTTTAGAGTACCTATGTTTAAGTGCTATTGGGTTGAGAACAATAATGGCATTAAAGTAGATGAACTTGGATTTACTTTGGTCAATCTTGGTAGGATAGGTTTTAGAAATGATCAATTTGTTATGGCTAACCTAGTCAAACAAGTCTTTTATGTTGAAGATCCTTTAGATTCTATGTGGTCAGTTGTACTATCACCCCCAAATAGGGATTATAATGATTGTGCCAGTGATGATGAGATAGGGGACATTGTAATCCTTTACAAGGGGTATGCCTGCAGTTGAGACATTTGATGATGTTTTTCACGAGGACAGCTCACAATACATGAGAGCTGACTGTGAGGATATTTGGATTGATAAGGAATAGGAACTCTTGTGGCAATTAATAGAACTTAATGAACTGAATGTTTAACTTCCAGCAGTATAACTTTCACATGTATTTATATTTTCCAGCAGTATAAATTTCCTGCAGTTAATAATGTTACATTTTATATAGCAGTTTAAAATGTTACTTTTTCAGCAGTTATTAGCTTGTTTAACTTCCAGCAATTTTTCGTGATGAACTGAATGTTTATTTTCTAGCAAGATGTTACTTTTCACATGTATTTATATTTTCCAGCAGTGTAAATTTCTAGCAGTCAAAAATGTTAATTTTAGCAGTTTAAAATATTACTTTTCCAGCAGTTACGATGTGTTTAACTTCCAGCAGTTTTAAGTGATGAACTAAATGTTTATTTGCTAGCAAGATGTTACTTTTCACATGTATTTATATTTTCTAGCATTGTAAATTTCCTGCAGTTAATAATGTTACATTTTGGCAGTTTAAAATGTTATTTTTCTAGCAGTTATTAGCTTGTTTAACTTCCAGCTGAGAGTTTCTAACTCCATGTTTATTTTTGTGCAGAATAAAGAAGACAGTTATGTCATCCCCTCAACAGAAAAAAGCTATTTCCTCCCCTCGAAAGAAGAAAGCTAGTTCAAAATATGAAAAGAACCAACTGGCCGGGGCTAGTCAGACGCAGCAAGCTGCTTTAGAGACTCAAAACAGTCTGAAATCTGAAGTTGAGACAATCTCCAGTACCACAAAAAGAAAACGAGGCATTAACACAATGCAGCGAATAGCGAAGCGAAAAGTACAAGGCGTGAGAAAGGTTGTGGAGTACAAAAAAAAACGGGCAACCTCGTGGGAAGCCAGCAAATGAAATGTAGTCTTACATTGGGGTATTAGCACGCATGAAGGTCCGAATTGACATTAAAAAATGGAAATCTGTGGAGTTAGATACAAAAAATTAGATTTTGGAAGCTGTAGAGGTATGTGAAGTTGATTAAATTCCTCATGTAGTTTTATTTTTCTTCATTGTCATATGTATTGATATTTTTAATCGTGTGATCTGCTTGTGTGTAGATTGCGTTTGTGATAGCTCCTCAAAGCAGGAAAATGGTTTTAAGATCAGCAGCATGTAAATGGCGAAAGTTCAAGTGTAGACTGACCAACACCTATGTTTATCCTTTTGAAAATCAAGCAGAAGTCTTATGTGACCCCCCTGAAGAATATCCTTTCATTGAACCTGATGCTTGGAGAGCCTTTGTAGCCCAAAGGTTTACTGAAGAGTTTAGGGTACATTTTCCTCCATTTTAATTCAGGAAATAAATCACTGCTTCTTAAATTACATAACCACTTTTCCCTTCATATTTTGCAGGCATTACATAAGAAACAACAATCAATACGTGCACAATATCAGTATCATCATCGCTTGTCACGTAAAGGATATGTTGGATTGGAGGATGAACTGGTTAGTAAGAATTTTGTAAGATAATTATTGTTTGTTTATATGAAACAGCTGGAAAAAAGGATTATTAACCGATTATTGTTTGTTTATATGAAACAGTTGCAAAAAATGGCAGAAGGTGACATAGATTGAGCAACATTGTGGAGGAAAGGCCGGGAAGATAAGCATGGGAATATTCCAGATGAGAAGACAGCTGAGAAAGCAAAGGAAATAGTAAGAAAATCAATTGATGTTCTGAATTCTTTCTTTGTGGCAGTAATTTGTTTTTATTGTTAATGTGAATTATTTGTTAATGCATTAGGATGAATTCAAGAAAAAAGTACATGAAGGTTCGTTGACTGTGATCGGCAGCCATGATATTCTCACAATGGCATTGGGGACTTCAGAGCGTGCTGGACGACTTAGAGGTGTGGGAGGTTATGTGACTCCAAGTTCCTACTTTCACGTACCAAGACGCCAAACCGAGTATGTGAGCCAGAGTATTAAACAAACTGTCCACAAACTTCTTGAAGAAGAGCGAGATAAGGGGCACCTTGTGGCAACAAAACTTGTAGCGGAGGAGCGAGATTTTTGGGTGAAGAAGATTATGCAAATAGAGGCAAAACTGGATGGAAAGTGTACGGCCCCAGGTGAAACAATTCCCCCAGGTCACTACTTGACTCCCACCACCCTTAACGGTGCACATTTTTCAAACAAAGCTAGTTGTTCTGCTGTTAAAAAAACTGAAATTTGGATTGATGAGAAGGAGGATGTTAACAATGGTGAGAACAAAGACAATGATGACAAAAAGATGCCACCATTAAAGACAATGATGCCAAAGGTATATGTCATTGATTTCATTAATTTCATTAATGATTTCATTAAGATAACAACAAGTTTTACATATTATTGATTTCATTAATATATATTCTTGTGTTTGTATCTAGAAACATGGAAAACGCTTAAAGTTCGACAAGACAAGTTCTGAATCGAATAACCTACGCCCGATGCCAAGCTCATTAAAGGTGTTGTGTGGATATGCCAAAAATACCCTCCAATTAAAGGGAGACACCATTAAAATTGTGATGGAGGAGGAAATTTTTGGGTTTGCCCGTCCAACCTATATTTTGTATGAAGACATTCTACAATTTGGTGCCATGTCAAAAATATCAGGCACTTGCATAGTGATGTACATGAGGTATAATTAAATAAATCTTATTTGGTACTGTGAAAGAAAACTGAGTTAACGGTTTTCAATTATTAGGTACTTATATGATGTGTTGAAGAAGACAAATATGTTAAGGATGATTATTTTTGTGGACCCTGCTCGGGATGGTGCTAAAGGTTGTGGAAGTATTTCTCAAAAAACACGTTACATAGCACCTCAGTTTTCAAGAGCACATCCTGGCACGTATTTCCTGATACCTTACAACTCCGGGTTAGTACTTATTATATTTAGTTCGATTTGGAATTGTAAATTTCTTTACCTTTTTTAATAAAACTCCTTATTCTAAAAAAACTTGTTGGTTTAACAATAGTGATGTGTTTGGGGCTGATTTTTGTATAGACATCATTGGGTGCTGACCATTGTCAATCTGGACAATAATAATGTGTACTTCATGGATTCCCTCAAGTACCGTAGAATCGATGAGGAGTGGAAACAAGTTGTGAACACGTATGTTATTCCCAAATTACTTTGTTTTTAAAGTAGTTCAGTTGGAAAGTTTTACAATAGAATTTCTTCTAATAAATCGTCTCTGGAATTATGTGTATGATGTTATATGTGTCACCCTCTTGCTCATGCAGTGCCATTAAAGCTTACAATGGGCAAAGCAATAATCAAATATAAAAATCACCACAATGGAGAATCTTGGTGGTATGTGCATAAGATGTTTACTTATGTACATTTGTTATTTTTATTGATTTATCATGACATAATTACTAATTGTATTTAGGGAACTCCTTTACAACCAACACACAAGGAGTGCGGGTATTTTGTGATGCGTTTTATGAAGGAGATAGTTGAGGATGGTAGTTTGGACTTTGTAGCCAAGGTTAGTTTTGCTCTGATGGATGCGTTCTAAGCTTATTGCGTTGGTAGGGGCAGTTCAGTTTAGTTTGCTGAGCTTTTGGGTTTTATCAATGTGTGAAATCTAATATATATGATTTACTCAGCCATTGGGTTTTTTCATCTTTTTTCCTTTATTTCTTGTTATGAGCTACTGTTTTGGTGTGTTAAATCATGTTTAATGGTTAGTCTAAAACTGTTATAGTGTCTAGATAGGCTGGCTAGGAATGAAGTCCAAATATGTGTTTAATTACTCATAAAAAGTGTAGTTATGCTTCAAGTACACTCTATGCTCATGTATGACATGTATTGGTATAACATTCGAGCAAAATAAAGTAAAAGAAGGACTGAAATTGGTTAGATATGCTAACTGTTATGAGAGGCTTGACTGATATGACTATCAATTGTTTCTAGCATGGTAAGAATACCATAACATGATGCTAAACCTTGTGAAGCTTAAATGTGTTGGTTCTCAATAATCAAAAACCAGTCTTGGTGACTGTTATTGGGAGTTATTTTAACCATGCCTTGCTTCTTTCATATGGGCAGTCCTTGACTCCATGAACTTAATCATGGTACTTTAGTACCTAGATAAATCACACTATCTTGTATTAATTTAAGGCCTTTGAGGTGCTGTTTTAAACCAAAATTATAAGTCTTTTATTTTGGCTCTTTAACTCATAAACACATATTATATAGCATGTGTTGAAGACTGCTAGTCGAACTTTTGAGCTGCTATGAAAATTGTTGTAACTTTTAATTAAGCTGTTATGCAAACGAAATGATATGCTATATTGCTATCATAACTAACTGTTGACATAATAGGTGTTGATATATTAAGTTGTTGTTGACTACTATGCCATGGCTAAGATAGTATGGACTGTTATTACATTATATGGACTGTTATTACCTTATATGAACTATTATGTCATTGCTATACTATTATGGACTGAATTTAGGCACAAGGGGATAAGTTGGGCTGAGGAGTAATAAGGAGGACAAAATTGGCTTTCTTATATAAACAAATATCTATGACACGAGTAATTTTAAACTGTGCACACCACGTGTTCGTCAAAAGTCCCCGGTGGACTGTTTTGAGTAAAAAAATTGATTACTAGAAAGAATTAAGGTCTGGGTCAATTGGTATGCTATAGGGGGTTATAAACAAAGTGAATCACCATGCCAAAAAAAAAATGAAAACTCACTTTCAAGTCAAAAGCTGGTAGGAAGTCAGTGGTTCAGTTGCTACCCACGACAGCAACAGTCATGTGCATCAGTTGAGGCTTTTTGAGCTCACAGTGGGCAAGCTAGGTAAATTAATTGTTATCTGGAGTTGGCAAATTCTTTGGGCTAGTATAGATTAATTATTCTAATTGATCTCTTATGAGCTAGCCTAACAAATGAAGCAGGAACCATTTTTGCAATTGGGCTTGCTTCCTGTTGATTTTCTGTTACTGCAATTAGTAAGATAAACAAATTTTATAGGAATAGCAAAGTTGGAAAACCAATGTGGTGAAGACTGCATTTTTCCAGCTAACAATTAACTTGTGACTTAAAGGAAAACAATAAGCTAATCAAGGTCAAATGAAGGGGGGGAGGCTGCTGCCTTTGAGCAGCAGCAGTTGATATATTTTGCTGCTAAAACAGTCTAGGTAACCATCTTGGTTGAAAATAGTCTAGCCTCTAATCTAGCAGTATAGCAGGTGTTAACATATATTTCACATCAGTATAGCAGTATAGCATGTTAGGAATGTGTTAATGTGTTATATTTCATATTTCCTGTACAACCAAAACATATTTCATATATGTACACCAACTTGCTCCTCCAATATGTGTTAAACATTTTACGTGGTTAGGAATTATATTAAAAGTCATTTATGTGATTGGTCAGTTATCTTGCCATACATCAGTATAGCTGGTCAAATTTGGTATCCTTGTGATTTGGTATCTTTGTTGAATACTAAATTTGTTGTTCTTTTATTTCAGTGGGATAAGGCATGTGGATTAACGTATACACAAGAACAAATTGACGAAGTACGGGATGAGTGGGCAACGTACGTGAGCAGCTATATATAGAGCCTTGAGTTAACGATGAATATGTTAGATGAATGTACGTATTTTGGGAGAACTAGGCTTTTTTGCACATGCTTAGGTAGTAGCTTAATTTTATGGATAGTTTGGTTTATTTTGTGGATGCATGTAATCAAATTCACAATTCAATATAGTAGTAATTTATATTGAAAAGTGAATTTGAGATGCATATATGGATACATTTTGGTATATATTTCATGGATGTAGTAATTTGAAACTGTAAACGAATGGTATTATTGGGATGTATTTTGAATGGTTGATACATTTTGGCTATATATCATGGCATTAACATATTGCAGATGCATTGGTAATATAGGTGAACCACATTTTTTTTTCTTTTTTTTTTATCTACAACATTTAAAAAACGTTGTCTGGTATACTAAACAACAATATTTTTTTTTTACAACATTTAAAAAACGTTGTCTTATATACTAAACAACAATATTTTTTTTATTCTACAACATTTAAAAAACGCTGTCTTATATACTAAACAACAAAATTTTTAACCAAAAAACGTTGTGGAATCATACCTTCTACAACGTTTTTAAGCATTTGCTAATTTTTTGAAAACAAATACACAACGTTTTTTCCTAAAAAACGTTGTGTATTGTGCTTAACTACAACGTTTTCAAAACGTTGTGTTAGGGTGTCAAATAGACAATACCCTTAACCACAATATTTTTCTGACAGAAACCACAACGTTTTTTCCGCGTTGTCTATTTACTGTTTTGTAGTAGTGATACATTAACACAATCAAAACATCAAAAGCATGCAAGATCTGGGATCAGGAACATCTTGTCAGACACTGAAGAACAAATTCTGGGTTGCCCAGAAAATGTAAGTCAATGCCGAGTAGGATACTTTGACCATCCAATACTTACAATATGTTGATTGTATGAGTTAAATAAAAGCATGGATCTGGAGTACAACTAACAGGCTACAAATTAGATACAACAACATCAACAAAACACGTAACACCTGACAGTTATAGGCTTGAGAAAATGTTGTCAGACAGTGTTCTTGAGTTTCTGGGCTGCCCAGAAACTCTTGGTCATGCTCGGTCAACTGAGTTTGACCTTGAATAACTTTTGTTCTGGACATGATCTAAGTCTGATTTCAAGTCTAGAGAAAAGTCCATATAACATACTACAAGATCAAACATTAAAACAACAAAAACACAAAACATACTGAGATCTATGGGACATGCCATTAGGTTGTCAGATCATATTTCTCAGTTTTCCAGATTTTGAAAATCTTCAAATCCGAGCCTATAGATGTTATGGATCTAACAACTATCAACCCAGATCATCATTATACACTATATTCAACATGTTTTAACATAAATATATAACATCTAACATGGGATTAATGGACAGATTTTTCAAGTTAGGTTTATACCTTCTATGCACAAGTTTTGATTCTAGCATCTGAATCTGTTAAAGATGTTTGTGGGGCTAGAATATATGACTGAAATACTTCTATATTTCGTTGGTTTTAGTGAGAGAGAGAATTGGTTGAATGTTGTGCAAAAATTAGGCTAGCAAATGATTTTCTCTCTCTCTCCAATCTATTTATAGAAGTCCAAGATGCATGTATGGCTGATTATAGTGGCTGATCTGCTGAGATTGTCACATGGGGTTTTTCGTTTGGTGAACAACTTCACCAAATGTCAAAACCTATACACTAGCCTCAATAATGCATACAAGGGCAAAAATGTCAATTGTCTTGGAATTTTAAGGGCAATCTTGTAATCCTTGCAAACCATTAGGGTTTGACCATTAGGGTTTAACCCTTAGTGTTTAACCCTATGGTTTAGCACAAAAATTTAATTTCTAGAATTACAATTAGAGTTTTAAAATAAAAATAAAAATAATGTTAGTTTCTAATTTTTTGAAAATTAGTGTTTCTTAATCGTGATTAATTTTCTAATTACATATATACAGGAACATTAGGGTTTAAAATTAACTAATCATAATTAACCTTACTAATTTAGCAATTAGGGTTTACAATTAGTAATTAGGTTTTATAATTACTAATAAGGGTTACTAAATATAGAAATTAGGGTTTCTAGTTTAGTAATTTAGGGTTTTCATAATTAACAATTATAATTCTAATACTTGTTAATTAATCACATTATCACAATTACCAATCAACCTTGAACTCTAATTTGAGTTTCAAATTAGGGTTTCTCATTTCAAAAATTAGGGTTTTCGAAATATTAATTAGGGTTGCTAATTTTAGAATTAGGGTTTTTAGCTAATTAGGGTTTCCAAAATTAATAAGAGTTTTCCTAATTAATATAGAGTCCTATTTAACACGACGTAAATCAAATAACACTATTACTACACCATTTTGAACGCGTATTAACTTTTGAACTAGGGTTTAACCGATTAATAATAGGGTTTTAAAAATATAAAACATAATTGACCAACCATCCTCAATACGTACATACAATACATATTTATAGCACTGAAAAATCAAAATATAATATTATTATATTATTATTCTCATTCCTTGATAAAAATCCAAAATTAGAATTTGGATTCCATATCTGATTTATTCTCCCCTATTTAACCTTAATAATTAAGGTAAAATAATTAACTTAATAATCTGTACTAAAATTCATATAATAAAATATTTATTATAATTATTCTAAAAATCACTGCCTATATTATTTAAATAATATAGGATTATATTTTCATGGAAATAATTAATAAAAATATTTCTACTATAAAAGTAATTATTATAAGAATATACTTTATAATAATCAATAATTTTAAAATAAAATTATTTGTAAATATTCATATAATAAATATATTTTTATTTATCACATAAATACATATACACAATAACTTGTACAAATCCTCATCCTTAAAATTAAAAAAAAATATATATATATATATATATATATATATATATATATATATATATATATATATATATATATTTATACGCAAAATTTCTGATTTAATTTATATAGAAAATATCGGGTCGTTATAGAACACATGAACTAAGTTCATTTTATTCAGTTCTAAGGGATGTTGAACCTTATTTATAATTAATGGTTAATTGAGTATTTATTATTTATTTCTTCTCGCATGAAATTCATTCTTGATAACTTGATTTAATTTCTGAATGCTATTTGGTTTAACTTATTTGATTTCTGCAGGATTGAGTTGGTTAACGAATATCATATGCTAGATCAAAGAATAATATTATGTGTAATTGATATTGTTCCTAATCACAAGTAGTAATTAGTAATACATGATTGTGGACAAGATTTTGAGTATTGTTATGATCTTATCAGAAGACAAGTTAAATAATTCGAGCTTATGTGTTTGTTGCTTGGAATAGTCTAATTTCCTAGTTCTTAATGCTGCTATTATATTAAATCTAGAGAGCTTGTTCTAGGTTATATAATTGTTAGAATCTTGTGAAGAGCTTATTTTATTGAGTGACAATCTAAGGGGAGTTTCGGGTAGTAGAGCTTGTTGTTACCTAGGGCTATTAGTTTCATTGAAGGGTAAATAATGTTACACTTTATTACTCTATTATTGTAAAAAGGTGATACTGAACTGAAGAACTGAAGCTTTTTATTCATTGTTTATTCTTATTAGTTTATTCTTGTTAATTTAGTTAATTAATTAAAAATCCCCTTTTAATTAGAAATCAAAGGATAAATATAAAACAAATCACTCTCTGTGGGATCGATCCTTACTTACTACTGTGCTAATTATTTAAATTTGTAAAGTGAAAGTGAGGTTAATTTAGGAGTGTAAACGACAGCTCCCAGCTCTAGACCGGTATCAAATTACCAAGGTCAAGAAACAAGTCAATGAGTCATTCAGAGAGTATGCCCAAAGATGGAGGCGTCTGGCTACTCAAGTTATTCCGTCTATGACCGAGTCTGAAATGGTACTGACCTTCATAGACATTTAAAAAGCTCCCTTTTATGAGAGGGTCTTAACTGGCATAGGCAAGCCATTCTCTGAAATGATCAAACACGGAGAAATGGCTGAAATGAGATTGAAATTAGGGAATATTCAAGACCTTGCCGCTTTAAAATCTGTAGCTGAGCACATCCAGTCTGGAAGTTATGGAAATAACCACCGGAGGGTCCATAAGAAGAAAGAAGAGGATGTTTCCTTGATACTACAAAGACAAAAAGGCAATCAAAACATGCCTATTCAGAGGAGAAACTACTCCCCTATTCAAGCTCAGACTTCAAACCCTCAATTACCAAAAAGTGGAGAAGTCAGACGTACCCGAGTGTTCACATCCTTAGGGGACTCACTCAAAAACATTCTCAAACTTCTGACAGCTCAGAAGAAAATTACTCATCTTCTTCCACCAGCCAACTCGAATGGAAAAGGTTTTAATGCAAGCACGACATGTGCTTACCATGCTAGAGCTCCAGGCCATGACAGGCAGGATTGTTGGGCCCTTAAGCATAAGATCCAGGATTTAATTGACAATGGTGAGATCGTGGTGACCAAGCCCTACCAACCTCACGTTCAAGACAACACTCTCTCTCAACATAAGGAAAAGGAGGTTAACATGATTAACTGGAGCAGTGGACAGAGCTCCAACTATGTGGGTAGTACATCCCAAATCAACAAGGATAATTCTAACATATGGGATTATTCACAGTTCCAATTTATGATGGAATGGTAAATGATGGCTCTTGGCGAGCAAGTCAATCAATTGGTAGAACTGGTGGTTCATCAGCACCAAGTCACACGTCAATTATTCAGTCAGGAGCTGGCTAGCCTCCTTTCTCTTATTATATGTACTCTATCACTTGCTCTAGAAAGTGAAACACTAGAGGATAAGATTGCAAAAAGAGCAAAAGCCAAAGCCCGTTGGGATTTCGCCAATAAAAGGAAATTCACCTATTTAGGCCAACCGATGGAAGAGATATTGCAGATACTGATTAATGAGGGAAAAATCACAGCATTGCTACCTTCATTCAACCCACGCTCAAATCGGTTTGATCCTAATGGAGTATGTCAATACCATTCTCATTCTCGTGGTCATATCACTGAAGAATGCTGGGCACTCCGCCATCTTATTCAGAACATGATTGACAGCGTTGACCTGCAGATGTCAGATAATGACGTTGTATTACTTGAGAGTGGGGACACAATTCCTACACGATGGAAGGAAGTCATAGCAGTTATATCCTTTGAGAGAGACTTGGCTGCCACACCACTTACAATTCAACCAATTCAGCTCAAATGTGTTGAAAACTCTTTGAAAGTGGCTGCACCAAAGCCAATCATATTGCCTTTCAGGCCATAGTATCCTATTGTCAGCCTATAAAAAGTGTCATGGAATTATGGAGAGGTTAAAGGATCCACAGTCAATAGAACTGTTGTAGTGTCGAAAGAAAATCCACTGTATCTTCCTCAACGGGTGATAAAGCCTATCATCAAACCTAAAGGGAAAGTGCCCATGGAGAAGATTGAAGAATTCCTCCGTACTATGGGAAACAATGAAGCCAAGGTGGTTTTAAGCTTGAAAGAAAATCCACAATAGATTTCTATCCTGGAATTAGTTTTCTCCTCAGAGGATCACCGGAAGGTCTTACTGAGAGTCTTGGAAGAAGTCCACTTGCCAAAAGTAGTGGATGTTGGAAAATTCCATCATATGGTTGATCACATCTTCAACAGTAATGTGATATCCTTCACCGATGATGACATACCTCCCAAAGGGACGGGTCATTGCAAACAATTGCACATATCAGTTATGTCCTCTAGATATGTAGTGGGAGGAGTTCTGATAGATGAAGGATCATCCTTAAACATCTGCCCGTACGCCACATTGGAGAAAATGAACATCAATCTCAACAGGATCCAAAGCAGCCATACAATTATCAAAGATTTTGATGGATCCAGACGAAATGCCGTCGGAGAGATTGAACTACCTGTGGAGATTGGTCCACATACATTCTGCGTATCATTTCATGTGCTTAAGATCACTATAGGATACAACCTACTTTTGGGAAGATCGTGGATTTATATGGCTGGAGTAGTTCCATCCACTCTCTATCAGCAACTCAAATATATTATTAACAGTAGCCTAGTGACTGTTAATGCTGAGCCAGAATGTCCTGTACAAATTGACATACCACTCATCAGTTTCAATACAGAAGTTGAGCTTGGTAGCTTCTAAGCCCTTGAGGTGAGCAACACTCATTATCAACCCATTGGGGCGCCACCTCTGATACCCAGAGTTTCTGCCGAGGTAATGTCGGCAAGTCAAGAGATGATATCCTTGGATTTTTAATCTGGACAAGGGTTAGGAAAGGATCATCAGGGAATCAAATGACCAATTCAAGTTCGCAGTCAGACAGGGATAGCTGGACTAGGATATTCTCCTGGATCCAGTCACAGGAACCCTCACAAGCATAAACATGTTCCTTCATCTTCAAAGCGATTGCCTAAACCTATAGAGGCTGAGCCTGTACGACCTTCATTAAAGGTTCCTACCCATGTAGTAGATATGCTGTTTCCTAAGCCGATACCGGTCAAAGGAAAGGAAGTCTTAATTCCAGACTCAGAGGTGGAAGAAAGGAATCAAAGGCATAAATAAGAGATTACTAGACATCTATCAAACATGTGCGTCCTAGTCCATATGGAGGGTATGAATAGGGACATCCCAGATGATGATTGTCCAGACGTCATGGTCACCATTCAAGAGAAGGTGGACGACAACAACCCCTTCATCACTGCTGTTCACCAAGACTTCACCCTTGGTAATTGGAGCAGTACTCCTTACATTTGCCGACAAGGGTAAAAATGGCATATACTCCCTCTGCCATATAGATAATAATAACTGCTTACTTTTGTTGTACAGTATTAACAGTTTTTTTATCATTTCATGCTAACACTTTGTATGATTGAACAGTTTCATATATTAAGTGAAAGTATTTTGTTTCAGGACTCTAAAGGTAGATGTGCCTAAACTTGTTGATGAGGTGCCTATTCTTCACAAGGACTATAACTTTGATGTAAAGTTGGACTCAGGCTTGATGAAGATTGAACAAGAGGACTATGAGATACCTCAGGAGATCAAAGAATGGGTCAAAGACAAACCTAAGACAAATCTTGATCAAACTACCTCTTTTAACCTCTGAATCTCAAAAAACCCCAAATAAATTCAGATTGGTACGGACCTTACTCCAAAGCAAAGGAATGACATGGTTACTCTATTGACCTAATTCTAAGATGTGTTTGCATGGTCTCATGAAAATATGGTCAGTTTGTCCACTGACATTGTCATTCATCGCCTCCCCATCAAAGAGGGATTCAAGCCAGTCTGGCAGAAACTCAGGCGATTAAAACCTGAGTGGAATTTAAAAGTTAAAGAAGAAATTATGAAATAATTTTAAGCTGACATCATCATGGTGTCAACATACCCTAAATGGCTATCCAACACACTAGTATAAAACAGTAAATAGACAACACTTAAACAACAACGTTTTTATAAAAAAACGTTGTCGTATTTTTTTTCATAACGTTTTTTAACAAAACGTTGTAGCTACATATGAAAAAATATTATCTATTTATAAGGGTAATTTTTAATTTTAAATAGATAAAATTTTTTTAAAAAACATTATCTATGTAAAAAACACGGAGCTTAAAATAAATAAATTGGGGAACTGAAAATTTGAAATTAAAAACCCTATCCTTGCTTTTCAGCCTTCCAAGTCTCCCAAATCCACACCCTCCCGTATCACTCACTCATCTTCACTCTCTCACCCCAATCAAATTGGAAAACAAGCTTTGAAATCGGCGTCGTCCCCTTCAACACCGACGGCTGGGGACCGGTTGAACCCTCCGCCGGAACCAACACTTCTCTCCTCCCCAACCACCCTGTCAATGTTCCCTTTGCACCCTTTTCTCGGTCCGACAAGCTGGGTCGGATCGCCGACTTCACTCATCGACGGTAAACCACGATTCCTTCACCGGTAATGCAGACGACGATGCCTCCTTCCGCCTCGTCGACGGCAAACCACATCCCCACCCCAAATTTGGACCCAAGTGGCGCTTCAATCAGCTCTACCACAACAACCGCAGTCAATTAAGGCTGAAGCTTAAAATGGGTAATCATTGTTTGCCTTCATATTAAATTAGAGGAATATTTATAATTGTGGTGTTGTCTAGGAATTTGGTGTATCTTCCTTGAACTGTTTTGAGTGTATGAATCAACTAGTTTAATGTGGCTAGATATTGAGTTTATCATAATTTTGATTCTAAAGCTTTAGTTAGCAGACCAGGGGATGATGTAGTATTAGGTCTGAATTTAAAAATATACTTTGGGACAAACAACATTTATTTACTCCAGAAGATATACTTTAATTGTATGCGTGAAGATGTTTTCTTATTTTTTACAAGTTCAATAACTGAAAGGTAGTTATGATTATATATTCTTGAACAGTATTGAAGTTATTCATATTTGGTTCTTTGTTAAATTTCTATTCACGTATTAAAATGAATAAAATAACTGTTCAAATGCAGTGAGGTTGCCCTTGTCTGTTTTTAGTCTTACTATGTATAAGGTTCCTAGTTTTTATTTTCCTTGCAAAAGAAATTAAATTATCCTTAGTCTTACTATGTCTGTTTTTAGCAACATGTATAAGGTTTCTAGTCTTACTATGTCTGTTTTTAGCATGCAGAATGAGACATCCAATGTGGAAAACTGACGCCAACAGTGGTGAGCACTCCTACACTTGTTACCACCAGATCCAGATATGCTTTTTTCATCTGCTTGTTTTGCTTGGTTAATAATACGAAATTCTATTAATAGCTTTTTCGTGATGTCACCTATTGTTATTGCTTTTGCTAATACTAGTACTTATTTAAATATTGGTTTGGAAGGGTTGAGATTATCGCTATAAAGCACCTTTTTCTAATTGTCAGCAAAATCATTTATAACTATTTTCTACCACTGCTGTAGATAAATACATTCAATGGCTTCTATTGTGATGCTTTCTCCCCCAATAGACCCTACAAACCCACTATTTGGACTGAGGCTTGGAGTGGATGGTATGTATGTTTGTGATTCTGTACTCGTCTGAAACTACTAGTTAAAAATGGTCATTTATCCTGTTAACTGTATCAAATGATAAGGTTTACCATTTTTAAAGTCATGTCTTTTTCCATGCAACATAGAGCCCTCAAAGATTGAGTCCTTTGCAATCTTTTTTTTTGTGCTTGTGGAAATGTGGTACCCGATTCAGAATACTTTAGTGAATTCTATTGTGCGCGTCATATTACAAGTAATGTAAATAATTAATATGATCAATAAGAGAATAATGGGATATGCACTTGTTCAATTCAATAGAACAATTCTAGTCAGAAGAGGTGGTTACTGGGTAGGTATTTGTTTGGATGATTGGATCATTATAAAATAACATTAGTTTCTGAAGATAATAAAGAGTTCTGATTGTTCCATGGTGCTGCATTTTTTCCTATTAAAATTCTTTGATTGAGGATTCTTATCTTTCCCATTTCTGGAACTATATTCTTTAATAATGTATATAATGAAACTACAAATCGTAATATCATATGTGTGTCCCTTTCCAATATGTATATGAAATGCTTTAATAATGGATAGATGCTTGCCTATTTCACATAACCGCTTACTTTTATTGTAATGCCTCTGTGTTACTCTCTTTTTTGTTTCCCATAATGTTGCTTATGGTTTTTTTTTCTAAGGATCGTGCTAATGAGATATACAAGAAGGTAGAAGATCAAAAGTCTAGTACAAAAAGAAACCAGGATGCAATATTGGCTGCTTGCCTATACATTGCTTGTTGACAAGAAGACAAGCCGCGAACTGTTAAGGGTATAACCTAAGATTTTTTTAATCATTAGGATGCTTCCTGCTTTCTCTCTCTGTGAATGAGATTTCCTGAACCTGTGGATTTCAACTAGAAATTTGCTCCGTTGCCAATGGAGCGACAAAGAAGGAAATTGGCCGAGCAAAAGAATACATAGTGAAACAACTAGAGCTTGAGATGGACCAGTCAGTGGAGATGGGTACTATACATGCTACGGATTTTATTGTGAGCCAGTTATCTAGGACTTCAAATTGTACCACATCTCTTGCTTTAGATAAAATAATTACATCATTGAAGTAACACTTCTGTGATATTTTCAAGAATATTGGGGGACATTTTAAAACTTGGAAGATAGGAGTGTCAGGTCCAGTTGCTCTACATGGTCTTGACCTATGCAAGTGGGGCTTGTCATGGCAATAATGGACCTACCAGACTGTCAAGCCACTCCAAAATGGAGATGCTTGTTGCAGTTGAGTTAACAAGTTATGCTCTTTTTGTATAATGACAATGTATCCCAGTGTTTATGTTTTAATAGCTAGTATTGTTATAATTACTTGCTTATATATATATCTTTGTAAGGTGCAAATTTAATTTCTTTTTAGCTGGCCTTTAATTTAGAATATTAATATTGTTCTTTGTCATGGTCCTCATGGACCGATTTCTAATTGCAGGCTATGTTTATCATGGCATGTACGGAAAGACAATTAGTAGATCTTTTTACGGAGGGTGTTTTATATGATCTGTCCAGTATTTTCATCATAGCAGCCTTACTTCGCTTCCTACAAAGTAATTCTTATTTATTAGCTGCTATATTGAAGTTCAAGCTAAATACATGTATTATTTAAATTTCTGTAGCAGCAATACTGTCAAGCTATACAATGTAATATTTTGTGGATGCAATAATTTAAAAATATAAACGTATTGTATTATTGGGATATATTTTGAATGGTTGATATATTTTGGCTTGAAATGATAATTTAGAGTTTTTTAGTTATATATCATGGCATTAGCAGTCCTACAAACATTGTAGGTGAACCATTGTGTATGTAATTTCAAATATAGGTGAACTAAAAATAGTTGTTATATGCATGAATTATAACATTTTTAAGTTTTTATACAGCGTTTTAAAAATGTTGTATAAATTTGTCTAAATAGATGACACCTTCTAAACGTTGTATAAATGAGTGTAAACGTTGTTTAATGTACCAAATCACAACATTTTAAGCCAGAAAACGTTGTGGAATTATATCATCTACAACATTTTCAAGCATCCAAGAATTTATGGAAAATAAATATACAACGTTTTTTAAGAAAAAAACGTTGTATAATGTGTCAAACTACAACGTTTTAAAAACATTGTATAAATGTGTTAAATAGACAACACTCTTAACCACGACGTTTTTATAAGAACTTCTACAACATTTTTTACGCGTTATCTATTTACTGTTTTGTAGTAGTGACAGTCCCCGTGCCTAAATTTGGAGGGAAGGTGCGAGTTTCCGTGCATTACAAGGATCTGAACAAAGCTTGTCTCAAAGATAGTCTCTCGTTCCATTCATCCACATACTCATTGACAATAAAACTTAATATGACATGTAATCCTCTGCTGACTGCTTTGTAGGGTACCATCAAATCATGGTTGCTAAAGAGGATCGTGAGAAAACTGCATTCATCACTCTTTGGGGAAGCTTTTACTACAGACGGTTGTCATTCGGCCTAATCAATGCTGGAGCTACCTATCAGCGAGCCATGATTGTAACGACCCCAAAATCTATACAATTTAAATCCCTACTTCAGTCGTTAACCATACATTCAACCTCTAAATAATACATCATTATTCGATGTTAAACTTAATAAAATTGTGGAATATTTAAAACTTTTATACATTTCCTTCTTTTTTGCCCTGAATCGCAAACATTACATTACATCTCTTTGATTCAATCTTATATCATGAATTGTTACAACAAAATGACTATACAAAGTATTACATCATAACTAAATATCCATATACATTGGATAGCTCAACTTACATTTCAACAACATGTTACGTTTAAAATATAAAATACATTTCTCATAAAACATAAGTAATATTCGTGAATATAGATCTCTATAACTCACTTAGCACATATCTTTACCTTAAAATCTTGACCTGCAAAAATGGTTATGTACAAGAGTGAGCTCAACGGCCCAGCAAAGTCTAACAGTTTTCATGCATCACATAATACATAATAACATGCTCGATATACATCTCATTAAAGTAACATGGCATACATGCTTTGAATTCAGATAGCAAATATAAAGATTGAGTTCCTTACTCAATCATCATTACTTAGCCAAAACAATGCAGTCATATATTGACTTTAACATTTCATGATTCAACATGCATAACATATCATGCAATTTAAAACAGTTCATCAAGTCCACATAGAAAATAGGAACCGAAAGACTTGCCTTGATCGTTGTTTACCAATAACAGTTTAACAGCTTACAGCTATCTGCACTTCACGTGCCCTATGCAATTATATAATCATACACATCAAATATTAGTCACATAACAACACATAGTAATTGTAATGTAAACTCTACTCTATGTCTCATAATCTTTCCTATTAATAAATACACAATGTTCAACTTAATTGTGTTAACTTTCAACTTATATCTCACTGTATTTCATATTCGCAGTTCATTCATGTGCTTAAGTCTTGCTAGGACTACTTATTAACTTTATATTAAATCCACTTCATATCTTATAATATTCATTTCAATTGAATTGAAACACTTTTTAAGTTCATTAACACTTGGCCCGACGTTTCGACGTTCATTCGTCACACGCCCGATTTGCCTCTCTTGTGTATGCTTACTATGCTTCTATAATTCATCTAAAACATTATTTATTAATGTTAAGCATCATTATATTTACTATTATTCATGTTTTATAACTTAGGACAACATCTTTTATGATCAGAAGCACTATACATGCATATGTGCATGCCCGACGCCCTCTGATTGCCTCTGAAAACACAATAGTCCTAAAGATGACCATTTTGACCCATCCTAATGACCTCAAATTGAAAAACTATAAGAACAAAAGTTGTAGGTCTACTCGTCCTCGTTCTGGATCATCTTGAATCACCTCAATCGAAGTTCGTATGAGGAAGTTATAGCTATTTTACTACAGGAGGTCAAAACTGTCCAAGTCAGACTACAAATCCGGCGCTGGGGCGCGAGGACTAAGCCAACTAGTGGCGTTGGGGCTCCATTTTTGGCGCTAGGGCGCCATTTTTGGGGCTGGGGCACTATTTTTGGCGCTAGGGTGCCGAAAATTGCAGAACCCAACCACGAAGAACAGAATAACTAAATTACTAATTACTACTGCTAACATCTAAATTAAGACGTAAAACTTATAAGAATTACTCATAAACATTTACTTATCATACATATACCAATTTAGCACAACTTAACAACAATTTTAGAAGACCTAAATCATTGTACACACTGTTTTAGAAACTAAAACTCCATTATCGATGTTTGTTTACACAGTGAACATGGTAACCAAAATTTATAAACTAATTTGATTCCTTGAGACTACGATTCTCTGAATTTCATAACAAATCAATATACTCAACGTTCAATTTCATAATTAGCATATAATCATATACTAATTTTGTCATTATACAAAACATAATAACCTAAAGGTTATGGAAAAATACCTTTTGATGCTTGGTTAATCCTTGTTAATCACAACAAATAGTTTGAAGAACTTAGACTTTCTCTTATTGCTTCTCCTACTCAGATTCTCTCTCAAATTCTCTCTGAACTTCTTTCTTTTCTTTCTTAGGTTCAGTCTTAGACTAGACTACTAACAGTAAGCGTAAACCCAAAAACTGATAAAAGTATACGCTTAATAAAATTGATTTGGCAATAATAAGCATACTTATTATATCAGTTATAAAGTTATAACGTATAGGTTATAAATATATTATTTATATTTTATTTATTTAATTTATATTATTAATAAATCAAATTTAAAAATCTAAAAGCCATAAGGCTCCGTTTGGCAAAACTCTTTAAAATTAAAGACTTACTATATTTAAGCCTTGTTTGGCAAAATAAATTAAAACTACTTTAATTTATTTTAATAACCACTTATAATATAGTTATTTGTCACACTTCTAATTAATTAAGTTTTCATACTTAATTTAATTAATTCTAATAATAATTCATTGCATAATATAATAATTTATTTAATCATTATAAATTCTCTAACTTAATTATTAAATTAAATTAGATTACTATTTCAAAATAATTACTTTCCTTAACTCATTAATTATTTATTAAACAAATAAATAATCAAATCACATCAAATCAATTAAACAAATACTTATTCAACAATAAACACATCTATTAAATATTTATATAATTCAATAAATATTTAAATATTATAATAAAAATCTGGATTGTTACATCATTCCCTACTTACAAGGATTCTGTCCTCAGAATCACAACTCAATTCACTCATTCGTTACAATCTTCCCTACTTACAAAGATTTTGTCCCCAGAATCGAAGACACAAATTACACAAATAACTCAGAGAAATCTTTCATCATTTTATCTAAATATAGATTTTATATTTCCTACTACATTCATTACCTAACAAATTCTAGGTTTCATTTCATAACTTTTATTTGAACTCAATTATATTTTGTATTATATATCTTTTAACCCATTCATTTCCTTTTCTAAGGATCGTTATCCTAAACACTCGAGAATCTCTATCATAAACACTTGGGATATTACATTCACCCTTTCTTCTAAGAATTTCGTCCTCAAAATTTTATTTATTAATTTTTATTCATTCATTCTATCAAAGTAGATTTTACATCACTACTTCATTCATTCATTGGTTTCTATAACCACTTTCTTTCCACAAAGATCATTCTACAATTATTAACTTTTTTATTAAAAGTTTGACATTATTCTTTGATAACTCATCTACTTCTCACTTTAAAATCTCGTTTCTCACTTATTCAACATATTCATCATTCAGTGTCGTATTCTACGACTTACTTCTTTCTAAGGAATACTTTCCTTTTTCACTTCCATTATGCAGAATAACAAGAATCTTTCACAATTGTTCAATAATTGGGAAGTAGTATGAATAACTCAGGAATTTAAAAGATTCCAAATCATGCTGAGGGATCACAAGACCGTGAACTCTATTCTCTAGGTTTAATAGTGCTTCACCCCCTTCGGTTCATCACACTTTAAACCCTCTTTGGCAGAATGTTTATCAATCACAAAGACTGAAAACACCCTCCACTCGTACACTAGGTGGCCAGCCTATTGTACCACTACGTTGGGCCGCAACGTAGTATTTTGTAATGACTATATGCGTTACGCTCGGAACCATTGTCCCCGAAAATATGTCCCCTTATAGGATTGTTCAACTCAGCTTTTTAACATCTGAATCCGCACCAAAACAATTTGGTTTGGCATAATTTTTTAATGAATGTTTGAATTTCATGTACATCTTTCAATATTTGTCTAGCTGAACCAAATAACATAGACCTTTACAACAATTCAGACATCAACTGAAATATACATATACATACATATATATGTATTCTCATATCTTAAAGAAATCTCAAATTTTTTTTATGGCGTTATGATTATGACGTTGTCATACTACATCTCACCATAGTGGGCTGACGATCATATGATCACATTCAACACCAGGTTTCATTGCATTGATGACTCCATCGTTTATCATATCACCTGATATATATAATTAAAATATATTTTGAAAATTTAAAAATCATTTTTTTTCTTGTCGAAACAAACAGCATAGATACGCGAATAATAGTACTGTTTTAAAAATTCTTTGGTTCACTAGTGTGATCCAACATTTTTCAAAAATCAAAAGTACAACCATAGGCACGAAGTCAATAAATTTCGAAAATCTAGCAATGCTAGAAGATTTGGAAAAACCTATGTCTCCACCTTCTATACTGATCCATTACTTAATAATTCTATCTATTCCTATCATCCTCAATACTCCATTTACACTTATCTATACCCAGTTCGTCAAACTTACCACACGTTATGAGTTCAGGAACTTACCACAATCATATAAGTTTAAGAACTTATCATAGTCAGACCATAGGCGTCCATTCGCTGAGGGGTTCAAAAATATACCATATAATTATGAGTCACGAACCTACCATAAGTATGAGTTTTAAGAACTCACACTTAACCTTATGATATTCTCTAACTAAACTCTACCTATTTGTTATACACATGAGAAAAGAATCCCCTTCTCATCAGGCATATAGCAAATAGCGCGACACAAACATTCCAATGATTATCAATATGATAAACTGAGTGCAAGCACAAAACCCTCGCCCATACAAGGATTTGTACAACTCAGCCATCACATGAGTCCTCAATTGAAAACCCACCTAACTCTATCTTTCTCTTAACAACTTACCCTTAACTTGCTCAATACGAATTCCTCGTATCACATTATCTATAACTCCTCATGAGTTATCTCGTACTATTTCATAGTACACCATCTTCATAGCATTAAGCTATAATCATTCAAACATTACAGACCATCTTTCTTTTATAACTTAAACAGATCACGTCGTGATCTTATTCTATAATCATCTCTCTTAAAATTCTTTTGTTAACTCGTGATCGTTTTGTTTTACGATCCTCATTCTTTCTCTTTTTCATCATTTACGACATTATTCGTTATCTTGGTTATTGGAGTTAGGAAACTCCCATTTCTTATCTTTATATCTCTTCAAGATTCTTCTTTGAATCTTCTTGTTTATAAAATAATTCTTCCTTTAAGAATTTCTAACTTCATTTACATCGCTCAAAATTTCATTCAAGTTCTAAACTCTCATCATACGTGTCCATTTCTACACTTGGTACACATCGAGTCTCTAATAGTTTCAATATGGTACGCTAAGTGGTTTTCCACAAACAACCAACAAACTAGGTTCCGAGTTGCTAGTTCGTATATACCTCCGCTCCATGAAGGAATCGTTTAGCCCAGATACCATACATCAACTATTAAAGAGTACAATTGTACCACACGTAGACATAACTCTCTATTCATAACTTCTTTATCATTCTCTTTTTATAGACATTGTCTATTTATTATCACCTTATATCCTTATTATTGGAGTTGGGTAACCCCACATTTATATTCCTTATAACTCTGCGAGATTCTTCTTTGAATCCTTTCACGGAAGTTTTAATACCTTATTGTTCAAACTCTATTTGAGCTTATTCGTTCATTATCTTCACCTCTCTTCTCTAAGGTTATAGCCTACGGTACTTCTACCTAAGGTTTATAACCTACAGCTTTGATACCAACTGTAACAACCCCAAAATCTATACAATTTAAATCCCGACTTCGGTCGTTAACCATACATTCAGCCTCTAAATAATACATCATTATTCGATGTTAAACTTAATAAAATTGCGGAATATTTAAAACTTTTATACATTTCCTTCTTTCTTGCCCTGAATCGCAACCATTACATTACATCTCTTTGATTCAATCTTATATCATGAATTGTTACAACAAAATGACTATACAAAGTATTACATCATAACTAAATATCCATATACATTGGATAGCTCAACTTACATTTCAACAACATGTTACGTTTAAAATATAAAATACATTTCTCATAAAACATAAGTAATATTCGTGAATATAGATCTCTATAACTCACTTAGCACATATCTTTACCTTAAAATCTTGACCTGCAAAAATGGTTATTTACAAGAGTGAGCTCAACGGCCCAGCAAAGTCTAACAGTTTTCATGCATCACATAACACATAATAACATGCTCGATATACATCTCATTAAAGTAACATGGCATTCATGCTTTGAATTCAGATAGCAAATATAAAGATTGAGTTCCTTACTCAATCATCATTACTTAGCCAAAACAATGCAGTCATATATTGACTTTAACATTTCATGATTCAACATGCATAACATATCATGTAATTTAAAACAGTTCATCAAGTCCACGTAAAAAATAGGAACCGAAAGACTTACCTTGATCGTTGTTTACCAATAACAGTTTAACAGCTTACAGCTATCTGCACTTCACGTGCCCTATGCAATTATATAATCATACACATCAAATATTAGTCACATAACAACACATAGTAATTATAATGTAAACTCTACTCTATGTCTCATAATCTTTTCTATTAATAAATACACAATGTTCAACTTAATTGTGTTAACTTTCAACTTATATCTCACTGTATTTCATATTCGCAGTTCATTCAAGTGCTTAAGTATTGCTAGGACTACTTATTAGCTTTATATTAAATCCACTCCATATCTTATAATATTCATTTCAATTGAATTGAAACACTTTTTAAGTTCATTAACACTTGGCACGACGTTTCGACGTTCATTCGTCACACGCCCGATTTGCCTCTCTTGTGTATGCTTACTATGCTTCTATAACTCATCTAATACATTATTTATTAATGTTAAGCATCATTATATTTACTATTATTCATGTTTTGTAACTTAGGACAACAGCTTTTACGGTCAGAAGCACTACACATGCATATGTGCATGCCCGACGCCCTCCGATTGCCTCCGAAAACACAATAGTCCTAAAGATAACTATTTTGACCCATCCTAATGACCTCAAATTGAAAATCTTAAATAAAGAAAGTTGTAGGTATACTCGTCCTCGTTCCGGATCATCTTGAATCACCTCAATCGAAATTCATATGAGGAAGTTATGGCTATTTTACTACAAGAGGTCAAAACTGTTCAAGTCAGACTACAAATCCGGCGCTGGGGCGCGAGGACTAAGCCAACTAGTGGCGCTGGGGCTCAAATTTCAGTGCCGCGACGCGAATTTCTGACGCTAGGGCTCCATTTTTTGGCGCTAGGGCGCCATTTTTGGCGATGGGGCGCTATTTTTGGCGCTGGGGCGCCGAAAATTGCAGAACCCAAACACGAAGAACAAAATAACTAAATTCTGGACTAATTACTACTGCTAACATCTAAATTAAGACGTAAAACTTATAAGAATTACTCATAAACATTTACTTATCATACATATACCAATTTAGCACAACTTAACAACAATTTTAGAAGACCTAAATCATTGTACACACTGTTTTAGAAACCAAAACTCTATTATCGATGTTTGTTTACACAGTGAACATGGTAACCAAAATTTATAATCTAATTTGATTCCTTGAGACTACGATTCTCTGAATTTCATAACAAATCAATATACTCAACGTTCAATTTCATAATTACCATATAATCACATACTAATTTTGTCATCATACAAAACATACGTTCATTCATGTTTTCACTGTAAAACCAAATTCTTTTCTTTCATACATAAATTAGCATACAATCTTGTCTATATACTAAAGATGCAATCATATATACATACTAGTACAATAACCACTATTATACATACACATGACCCTCTAACCAATTATACATGCATGGTTTTATAGAATGTTTGGTAAAAACCTTTTATAGAGAACGTAAAACATAACAACACATGTAAAGCTTATTAACACATATACGAAATTATAATCTAAAGGTTATGGAAAAATACCTTTTGATGCTTGGTTAATCCTTGTTAATCACAACAAATAGTTTGAAGAACTTAGACTTTCTCTTATTGCTTCTCCTACTCAGATTCTCTCTCAAATTCTCTCTGAACTTCTTTCTTTTCTTTCTTAGGTTCAGTCTTAGACTAGACTACTAACAGTAAGCGTAAACCCAAAAACTGATAAAAGTATACGCTTAATAAAATTGATTTGGCAATAATAAGCATACTTATTATATCAGTTATAAAGTTATAACGTATAGGTTATAAATATATTATTTATATTTTATTTATTTAATTTATATTATTAATAAATCAAATTTAAAAATCTAAAAGCCATAAGGCTCCGTTTGGCAAAACTTTTTAAAATTAAAGACTTACTATATTTAAGCCTTGTTTGGCAAAATAAATTAAAACTACTTTAATTTATTTTAATAACCACTTATAATATAGTTATTTGTCACACTTCTAATTAATTAAGTTTTCATACTTAATTTAATTAATTCTAATAATAATTCATTGCATAATATAATAATTTATTTAATCATTATAAATTCTCTAACTTAATTATTAAATTAAATTAGATTACTATTTCAAAATAATTACTTTCCTTAACTCATTAATTATTTATTAAACAAATAAATAATCAAATCACATCAAATCAATTAAACAAATACTTATTCAACAATAAACACATCTATTAAATATTTATATAATTCAATAAATATTTAAATATTATAATAAAAATCTGGATTGTTACATCATTCCCTACTTACAAGGATTCTGTCCTCAGAATCACAACTCAATTCACTCATTCGTTACAATCTTCCCTACTTACAAAGATTTTGTCCCCAGAATCGAAGACACAAATTACACAAATAACTCACAGAAATCTTTCATCATTTTATCTAAATATAGATTTTATATTTCCTACTACATTCATTACCTAACAAATTCTAGGTTTCATTTCATAACTTTCATTTGAACTCAATTATAACGACCCCAAAATCTATAAAATTTAAATCCCGACTTCGGTCGTTAACCATACATTCAACCTCTAAATAATACATTATTATTCGATGTTTGTTTACACAGTGAACATGGTAACCAAAATTTATAAACTAATTTAATTCCTTGAGACTACGATTCTCTGAATTTCATAACAAATCAATATACTCAACGTTCAATTTCATAATTAGCATATAATCACATACTAATTTTGTCATCATACAAAACATACGTTCATTCATGTTTTCACTGTAAAACCAAATTCTTTTCTTTCATACATAAATTAGCATACAATCTTGTCTATATACTAAAGATGCAATAATATATATATACTAGTATAATAACCACTATTATACATACACATGACCCTCTAACCAATTATACAGACATGGTTTTACAGAAAGTTTGGTAAAAACTTTTATAGAGAACGTAAAACATAACAACACATGTAAAGCTTATTAACACATATACGAAATTATAACCTAAAGGTTATGGAAAAATACCTTTTGATGCTTGGTTAATCCTTGTTAATCACAACAAATAGTTTGAATAACTTAGACTTTGTCTTATTGCTTCTCCTACTCAGATTCTCTCTCAAATTCTCTCTGAACTTCTTTCTGTTCTTTCTTAGGTTCAGTCTTAGACTAGGCTACTAACAGTAAGCGTAAACACAAAAACTGATAAAAGTATACGCTTAATAAAATTGATTTGGCAATAATAAGCATACTTATTATATCAGTTATAAAGTTATAACGTATAGGTTATAAATATATTATTTATATTTTATTTATTTAATTTATATTATTAATAAATCAAATTTAAAAATCTAAAAGCCATAAGGCTCCGTTTGGCAAAACTCTTTAAAATTAAAGACTTACTATATTTAAGCCTTGTTTGGCAAAATAAATTAAAACTACTTTAATTTATTTTAATAACCACTTATAATATAGTTATTTGTCACACTTCTAATTAATTAAGTTTTCATACTTAATTTAATTAATTCTAATAATAATTCATTGCATAATATAATAATTTATTTAATCATTATAAATTCTCTAACTTAATTATTAAATTAAATTAGATTACTATTTCAAAATAATTACTTTCCTTAACTCATTAATTATTTATTAAACAAATAAATAATCAAATCACATCAAATCAATTAAACAAATACTTATTCAACAATAAACACATCTATTAAATATTTATATAATTCAATAAATATTTAAATATTATAATAAAAATATGGATTGTTACATCATTCCCTCCTTACAAGGATTCTGTCCTCAGAATCACAACTCAAGCCACTCATTCGTTACAATCTTCCCTACTTACAAAGATTTTTTCTCCAGAATCGAAGACACAAATTACACAAATAACTCAGAGAAATCTTTCATCATGTTATCTAAATATAGATTTTATATTTCCTACTACATTTATTACCTAACAAATTCTAGGTTTCATTTCATAACTTTCATTTGAACTCAATTATATTTTGAGTATTATATATCTTTTAACCCATTCATTTCCTTTTCTAAGGATCGTTATCATAAACACTCGGGAATCGCTATCATAAACACTCGGGATATTATATTCACCATTTCTTTTAAGAATTTCGTCATCAAAATTTTATTTATTAATTTTTATTTATTCATTCATTCTAAACTCTCATCATACGTGTCCATTTCTACACTTGGTACACATCGAGTCTCTAACAGTTTTAATATGGTACGCTGAGTGGTTTCCCACAAACAACCAATAAACTAGGTTCCGAGTTGCTAGTTCGTATATACCTCCGCTCCATGAAGGAATCGTTTAGCCTAGATACCATACATCAACTATTAAAGAGTACAATTGTACCACACTTAGACATAACTCTCTATTCATAACTTCTTTATCATTCTCTTTTTATAGACATTGTCTATTTATTATCACCTTACATCCTTATTATTGGAGTTAGGTAAGCCCACATTTATATTCCTTATAACTCTACGAGATTCTTCTTTGAATCCTTTCACGCAAGTTTTAATCCCTTATTGTTCAAACTCTATTTGAGCTTATTCGTTCATTATCTTCACCTCTCTTCTCTAAGGTTATAGCCTACGGTACACCTACCTAAGGCTTATAACCTACATCTTTGATACCAACTGTAACGATCTCAAAATCTATACAATTTAAATCCCGACTTCGGTCGTTAACCATACATTCAACCTCTAAATAATACATCATTATTCGATGTTAAACTTAATAAAATTGCGGAATATTTAAAACTTTTATACATTTCCTTCTTTCTTGCCCTGAATCGCAACCATTACATTACATCTCTTTGATTCAATCTTATATCATGAATTGTTACAATAAAATGACTATACAAAGTCTTACATCATAAGTAAATATCCATATACATTGGATAGCTCAACTTACATTTCAACAACATGTTACGTTCAAAATATGAAATATATTTCTCATAAAACATAAATAATCTTCGTGAATATAGATCTCTATAACTCACTTAGCACATATCTTTACCTTAAAATCTTGACCTGCAAAAGTGGTTATTTGCAAGAGTGAGCTCGACAGCCCAACAAAGTCTAATAGTTTTCATGCATCACATAACACATAATAACATGCTCGATATACATCTCATTAAAGTAATATGGCATACATGCTTTGAATTCACATAACAAATATAAAGATTGAGTTCCTTACTCAATCAACATTACTTAGCCAAAACAATGTAGTCATATATTGACTTTAACATTTCATGATTCAACATGCATAACATATCATGCCATTTAAAACAGTTCATCAAGTCCACGTAAAAAATAGGAACCGAAAGACTTACCTTGATCGTTGTTTACCAATAACAGTTTAACAGCTTACAGCTATCTACACTTCACGTGCCCTACGCAATTATATAATCATACACATCAAATATTAGTCACATAACAATACATCGTAATTGTAATGTAAACTCTACTCTATGTCTCATAATCTTTTCTATTAATAAATACACAATGTTCAACTTAATTGTGTTAACTTTCAACTTATATATCACTGTATTTCATATTCGCAGTTCATTTAAGTGCTTAAGTCTGGCTAGGACTACTTATTAGCTTTATATTAAATCCACTCCATATCTTATAATAATCATTTCAATTGAATTGAAACACTTTTTAAGTTCATTAACACTTGGCACGACGTTTCGACGTTCATTCGTCACACGCCCGATTTACCTCTCTTGTGTATGCTTACTGTGCTTCTATAACTCATCTAATACATTATTTATTAATGTTAAGCATCATTATATTTATTATTATTCATGTTTTATAACTTAGGACATCTTTTACGGTCAGGAGCACTACACATGCATATGTGCATGCCCGACGCCCTCCGATTGCCTCCGAAAACACAATAGTCCTAAAGATGATAATTTTGACCGATCCTAATGACCTCAAATTGAAAACCTTAAAGAACTAAAGTTGTAGGTCTACTCGTCGTCGTTCCGGATCATCTTGAATCACCTCAATCAAAATTCGTATGAGAAAGTTATGACTATTTTACTACAGGAGGTCAAAACTGTCCAAGTCAGACTACAAATCCGGCGCTGGGGCTCGAGGACTAAGCCAAATAGTGGCGCTGGAGCACGAAATTGGTGCTGGGGCTCGAATTTCAGCGCCGCGACGCGAATTTCTGACGTTGGGGCTCCATTTTTTGGCGCTAGGGCGCCATTTTTGGCGCTGGGGCGCTATTTTTGGCGCTGGGGCGCCGAAAATTGCAGAACCCAAACACGAAGAACAGAATAACTAAATTCTGGACTAATTACTACTGCTAACATCTAAATTAAGACGTAAAACTTGTAAGAATTACTCATAAACATTTACTTATCATACATATACCAATTTAGCACAACTTAACAACAATTTTAGAAGACCTAAATCATTGTACACACTGTTTTAGAAACCAAAACTCCATTATCGATGTTTGTTTACACAGTGAACATGGTAACCAAAATTTATAAACTAATTTGATTCCTTGAGACTACGATTCTCTGAATTTCATAACAAATCAATATACTCAACGTTCAATTTCATAATTAGCATATAATCACATACTAATTTTGTCATCATACAAAACATACGTTCATTCATATTTTCACTGTAAAACCAAATTCTTTTCTTTCATACATAAATTAGCATACAATCTTGTCTATATACTAAAGATGTAATCATATATACATACTAGTATAATAACCACTATTATACATACACATGACCCTCTAACCAATTATACAGACATGGTTTTACAGAAAGTTTGGTAAAACCCTTTTATAGAGAATGTAAAACATAACAACACATATAAAGCTTATTAACACATATACGAAATTATAACCTAAAGGTTATGGAAAAATACCTTTTGATGCTTGGTTAATCCTTGTTAATCACAACAAATAGTTTGAAGAACTTAGACTTTCTCTTATTGCTTCTCCTACTCAGATTCTCTCTCAAATTCTCTCTGAACTTCTTTCTTTTCTTTCTTAGGTTCAGTATTAGACTAGGCTACTAACAGTAAGCGTAAACCCAAAAACTGATAAAAGTATACGCTTAATAAAATTGATTTGGCAATAATAAGCATACTTATTATATCAGTTATAAAGTTATAACGTATAGGTTATAAATATATTATTTATATTTTATTTATTTAATTTATATTATTAATAAATCAAATTTAAAAATCCAAAAGCCATAAGGCTCCGTTTGGCAAAACTCTTTAAAATTAAAGACTTACTATATTTAAGCCTTGTTTGGCAAAATAAATTAAAGCTACTTTAATTTATTTTAATAACCACTTATAATATAGTTATTTGTCACACTTCTAATTAATTAAGTTTTCATACTTAATTTAATCAATTCTAATAATAATTTATTGCATAATATAATTATTTATTTAATCATTATAAATTCTCTAACTTAATTATTAAATTAAATTAGATTACTATTTCAAAATAATTACTTTTCTTAACTCATTAATTATTTATTAAACAAATAAATAATCAAATCACATCAAATCAATTCAACAAATACTTATTCAACAATAAACACATCCATTAAATATTTATATAATTCAATAAATATTTAAATATTATAATAAAAATCTAGATTGTTACAATGATGGCTCCTTTCCACGATTTAATGCACAAAGAGATAGAAATATATGTGGATGACATCATTGTCAAGTCTCGAAGGGAGGAAGACCACCTAGATCATCTCAAAAAGCTCTTCATCAGGTTACGTAAGTACAACTTAAAGTTGAACCTGGCCAAGTGCGCCTTTGGTGTTAAATCAGGCAAGTTGCTAGGATTCCTAGTGAGCCACAAAGGGATTGAGCTGGATCTTACAAAAATCTATGTCATCACAGAAATGGCCAAACCTCAGACAAAGAAGGAAATACGGGGAATTTTGGAAAGAATCAACTTCATCAGCTGATTCATCTCCCAACTCACAGCAAGCTGTGAGCATAACTTCAAGTTGCTAAGGAAGATACGAGGGCCCCAAATTCGGGTCCTAAATCATCACGGATCTGGTACAATCATTCTACAACTATTGCGAAAGATATAAACATAAATAGTTTATACACTACATTACACACTAGTTTCCCAAGGTCGAGTAACCTTAACTTATACACAAAACTTAATCTATTTGACTTATAACAACATTAATATACAATACTTATACAAACTTAACTGCACACATAAACTTAAAGCTGAAATTGTCTTTGACTTTTCCTTGTATTCGACGTATTCTCCTTAATCTGTAATGTTTATCATGATATAGCAAGGGTGAGCATATGTTTGCCCAGCAAGTATAAGTTTATTTGAGGATATATCATGATTGAAAGAGTTTGAATAATAAGCTGGCTATAATTCAACAATATAATTGTGAATTAGCACGAACAAATTTTATGACTAAACAAGCATTTAACATGAACAAATATATCTGGACCGAATGGTAATGAAGGTGATCAGTCTTTCATACCTGATACATACATGTCATACGCACAGGGTGCAATTTAATAATTCTTAGACATGGCAATCAGAAATTATTAACCATAAATATAATTAAATAATACAACTCAAGGTCGAGTTAAAGAAAAACTTGCCCGAACGGTTGATTACCGTTACGCAATTTATTAAGCTTAGTCTGAACCTAATATAAATAATACCGATCTACACATTAGAATAATATCATCACATCATTTAAAATAATCTAAACACATTATCACATAACCCTATCAGTCTATAACACACATACGACTTAACCTCAAGCCAAACTTTTACAGTCTAAGTCGAGTTCGGCAAAATTCTAACATACTGACGATCTAGTTGGAAATTTTTTTTGAGTTTAAGTTCAATTAAACTCTGTCTAAACACTTAACCATTATCTAAGATAATTTATTAATAGTCATAACATTTTTCATAAGTCTGTAATAATTTTCAAATAATAATTATCATTTATCAAGATTTTTCAATCATTAATATCGTAATAAAATGAATTAAATATCACTTAATTCTTTTATCATTAATATTTATTTAATATCAAACATTAATGAAATCCATGTCATAATATTATAATATATTTATAATATATCAAAGTATTTTTAATACCTTAAAATCATACTTATATGATTTTTAAATCATTAAATTCATTATCCGATAATTTCTTTTAATATTAAAATATTAATATTTTCGTGACAAAATATCAAAAGTTATATTTTATAACTTAAAATATTTTTATAACACTTAAATCATTTTTTATATAATTTTAAAATCAATAATTCTATTTTTCTATAATTTATTTAATATATTTATTAAATAAATTAGTTATCATTAATATTAATTAATTAATGAAATTCCTCACAAAATATTAAAAGTCATTAAAAATAACTTAAAATATTTTTTTATACCATAATATAATTTTTCATGATTTTTTGTGTATTAAAATCAATTTTAAATATTTTATTTAATATTATAATTAAATAAATTAAATACCATTTATATTCCAAAAATATTAAATATTTATGAAATATACTCAAAATAATTTAAAACTAATTTTTGGACTTTAAAATAATTTTTAAGAAATTATTTTGTATTTTTAATAATTAAAAATTAATTTTATTCATTTATTAATTAAAATAATTAATTGCAAAAATTAAGTGTCGCTATAGGGGCTTTAGGCGACAAATCTGTCGCTGTTGGTGTTCTTGGCTCAAGAACACTGACAAAGTCAGTGTTCAAGGTGCTCGGTTTGACCACCATTAATTCTCATTGCATACATATTATGGGCTTGCTTAAACGTTTATCGTGTAGTAGGTTTGCAATACTACAATTAACAATCATCAACCCAGTCATACAACATCATAACATGAAATTCTAGGCTCTAAAACCTACTGTCAGAACGAATCTGGGTTTTCTGGGTAACCCAGAAAATCAGACAGTTTCGAGTTGGCATTTTCAAGCTCGATTATTAAAGTGTTCTAGTTATGGCTCATATGATCTAATGGCCCAAATATGTAGTCCATGTGTCAATGAAGATTTACATTACAACGAATCAGTTCAACAACATCTAAATCACCAGATACAGTTTGGTCAAAGGTTGTCAGAAATGACGTTCATCCGGTTTCTAGAAATTCCAGAAACTGCAAAATGTGACCGAGTGGCTTGGTTTGACCACTCACTACATTCGATCTTGTGATGTTTTGAAAGGTATAAAAACATGGATCTATAGTCCATCAACACACTACAACACGGTCACAACAACATCAACATAACACCTACAGTCTGACAGATAAAGGCCTTAGAAAATCTTGTCAGGCTCGGTTTTACACTTTCTGGGTTACTCAGAAAGTCCATGGTCATGCTCGATCAACCCTCTTTGACCATGATTATCTTGAAATCCGTAAATGGAATAGCTTTGATTCCACTTCTAGATCAAAGACCTCCTGTCAGACTACAAGTCTAAAGCTTAAAACAACTCAAAACATAAACACATAAAGATCTAAGGCCACTGACATTAGCTAGTCAGAGCACTTTTAGACTCAAGAACAGTTTTTGAAAATCATCATTTTAAGGCACTTTGATGCTATGGATCCATAATGGATCATCATAGATCATCTAAAAACAACTTCTAACACAAATCTAAACACATAAACAAGTATTCTATCTTAGTATACAAGATCAAAAGTAGTTAGGGCTTTATACCTTTCTAGTACCAATCTTTGATCTTGCCTTCCAAATCTGATCTAGGTGTTCTAAGAGGTGTTTTAAGAACTGAAACACTTGAAATTTTCAGAGGTTGGGAGAGAGATTCAGTTGGCAAAATGTGCAACATTGTGGACTTTTTGTCTCTTTAATCTCTTATATTCGTTAGATACAATGCATGTTGCTTAAATTGCTGATGATCTAGGCTGAGTTGTTGGATTTTTAGGTCACATAGCTAGGGCTAAGGTTGGTGAACCACTCACCAGGACAACAATTATAAGTTATGTTAAATAATGCAATTAAGGGCACTTTGGACATTTAACATACAATTTTAATGGCACAAAATACATTTGCTATAACACTTAGGGTTTAGGTTTTAACCCTTAGGTTTTAATCCTTAGAGTTTAGGGTTTAATCATTTAGGTTTTTAAAAATAAATTCTAGAATTTCTAAATTAGGTTTTTAAAATAGAAAAATTAAAATTTCTAAATTATAATTTGGATTCTATAATTATATTAGGATTTCCTAATCATAAATTCCATCTTGCTAATTAGGATTAATATTTCCAATTAAAATTGCTAATTAAGTAATTAGGGTCAAAATGGTACATTAGGGTTTATAACCCAAGAATTAGAGTTTCAAATAGAAAAATAATTAATTTTTTTTTCTAATTTAGAAATTAGGTTTTCCTAATTAGATTAGGGTTTTCTAATTATTCATAACTTGAAAATTATGACTAATGTTTCCTAATTAACATTAAAATTATTAAATTAATAATTAAGTTTTTCCCTAATTATAAATTAGGGTTTCTAATCCAGAAATTAGGATTTTCTAAATCAATTAGGGTTATCCCCAATTAAAGATATTAATAATGTTTAAACCTTATACTAGCATTGCATTCCCAAATTAGGGTTTTTAACTTCCGATTTAGGGTTTCAAATTCCCAGAACTGAAATTAGGGTTTTCAGAACCAGTTTTAGGGTTTCTTATAAATCGTAAGAATTTTCTAACTGAACGTTGATGTTCTTAATATATACTTAGGGTTTGTTACAGATAAAGTTTATCTGGTCAACCCTTGACCCTTGACCACAAACGGTACACATATAATATCATATACACAGAACATATTCACTTATATACTTAATCCTGAATAATTCATCAAAAGAAATTTTAAATTCACAAAATTCCTTACCAGAAATCTCAAATTCTTTCACTTATTTTCTGTCTAGGTTTATTATTTAACCTTAATTCAATATTTTAATATTTTATAAATTTCCAAATTCTCCGGTTGTCACAGAAGAACTCCTCCTTGAAATGGAATGATGAGTGTTAGAAAGCCTTCCTTACAATCAAAGAGCAGCTAATCAAAGCACCTATTTTGGTACCTCCTAGGGATGGTGTTCCCCTGTTCATGTACTTGTCAATCAACGACAATGCCATGGGTTGCATGCTGGGACAGAAAAATGATAGAGGCTAATAAAGAGTTATCTATTACCTCAGCAAAAGATTCAGCAGCAGTGAACACAAGTACACTCTGATTGAGAAAACTTGTTGTGCTTTAGCATGGGCTTCAATGAGATTACAACATTATCTCCATGGTCACACAACCCATCTCATATCCCGCGTGGATCCTCTCAAGTAAGTGTTCAACAAACCCAAGTTAAATTATCGACTGTCCAAATGGCAGTTGATCCTACAACAATTTGACATTGTCTACGTGATGCAAAAGTCTATCAAAGGTCAAGGAATTGCGGATCAACTTACCGCCGCACCTATAGGAGATTTTAAACCTTTGGAAACATACTTCTCCCATGAAGGGGTAATGACAGTTCAGTAACACCGTCATGACGATACACACCAACTATGGAAGATGTATTTTTACGGAGCTGTAAACATTCGGAACCCTTGCTCCTTTAATTCCGTCTCATTCGGAACTATGAGCTTCTTGTAACACTTGCTCCTTTAATTCCGTCTCATTCAGAACCCAAATTCTTCCTTCAAATCTTAATAATCTCTCATTATCAAGACTATACTTAGTATCTTCCTTCTCGGATAACCGCTTCTTCATTTGGTTACACTCGTCTGTCTTGAGTTGTACCTCCTTGACTCTTTCTATGATGAAAGGTTGCATTTCCGTCGTAAAGAGTATCTGTCTACTATCACTCGGCATCTTTACTTCTATCTCCATCCTAGCCATCTCTGTTATTAACTCATTTTGAGCCGTTAACATAGACAACTTTTCTCGACCCTTCCGACTTAAGGCGTCGGCAACTACATTGGCTTTTCCAGGGTGATACAGGATTTCACAATCATAATCCTTTATCAACTTTAGCCATCTCCTCTGCCTCATATTCAACTCCTTCTGAGTGAAGATATACTTTAGACTCTTATGGTCCGTATATATCTCACATTTTTCCCCATAAAGATAATGTCTCCATATCTTTAGGGAAAACACTACTGCGGCCAGTTCCAGATCATGAGTAGGATAAACTTTCTCATAATCCTTCAACTGCCGTGACGTATACGCAATGACTTTGCCATGCTGCATAAGCACACAACCAAGTCCCCTATGCGAAGCATCACTATACACTACAAAATTTCCTGTGTCATCTGGCAATGACAAAACAAGCGCTTCACTTAATCTTTTCTTCAGTTCTTGAAAACTATCTTCACATTTATCCGTCCATACGTATTTCACCGTCTTCCTTGTTAAATTAGTCAACGGGGTAGCTATCTTCAAAAAATCTTGGATAAATTCGCGATAGTACCCTGCTAACCCTAGGAAACTCCGCACCTCAGTCGGCATTTTCGGCTGTTCCCAATTCATCACTGCTTCTACCTTCGCTGGATCTACTGAAATCCCCTCTTGGTCAATGACATGACCTAAAAACTGCATCTTTTCCAGCCAAAATTCACATTTAGTGAATTTCGCATATAACTTCTCTTTCCTTAGTGTCTCCAGCACTAATCTTAAGTGTTCAACATGATCTTCTGGCGTCTTAGAATAGACTAGAATATCATCGATAAACACAACGACAAACTTGTCCAAATATGGTTTGAACACTCTATTCATCATATCCATAAATGCAGCTGGTGCATTCGTCAATCCAAATGACATTACCAGAAACTCGTAATGACCATAACGAGTCCTGAATGCCGTTTTTGGTACATCTTCCTTTCTGACCTTTAACTGATGATACCCCGTCCGCAAATATATTTTAGAAAAATACTTTGCCCCTTTCAATTGATCAAAGAGATCATCGATCCTAGGCAATTGGTATTTATTCTTTATCGTTAACTTGTTCAACTCCCGATAGTCGATACAAAGTCTCAACGATCCATCTTTCTTCTTGACAAACAACACTGGTGGCCCCCACGGAGAAACACTTGGTTGAATGTACTTTCTGTTCAATAGTTCCTGTAACTGAACCATTAGTTCTTTCATTTCCACAGGTGCCATACGGTATGGTGCCCTTGAGACTGGTGTCGCTTCTGGCACAACGTCTATCACAAATTCGATCTCCCTATCCGGTGGTAACCCTGGTAACTCACTTGGAAATACATCCATGAACTTATTTACTATAGGTATTTGTTCCATGGTTGCTCCCATTCTCTGGGTATCTACAACATGGCATAGGTAACCTACACAACCCTTCCTTAATAATTTTCTAGTTTGTGTCATCGTAAGGCAACACGGACGTCCCGGCAACTTACTACCGTAAAATACTACAGGAGGTTGCTTCAACGCCTTGATGCTCACACACTTCTTTTGGCAATCTATAATTGCTCCATGATTAATTAACCAATCCATTCAGAGAATTACATCGAATTCTCCTAACTTTATCGGTATTAAATCTACCGATAACTTACAACCCCATACATCTACGCAACAACTCCTATGAATATTTTCAACAGGAATTATCTCTTCATTTGCTACCTTAATGTTCAAAGGTATAGGTAATTTTTCGGAAAGTAATTCTAGTCGTCTAGCAAAATCACATGCTATAAACGAACAAGTAGCACCCGAATCAAAAAGCACGTACGCATTTATGTTATTGATCAGAATAATACCTGCAACTACATCCCCTGATGCCACAACATCTTGGACCGTCATATTAAAAGTGCGAGCCATTGATTTACCTGGCTGAGATGGACCATTAATAGCTAACTTACCACTATTAGTTCCCTTATTTCCTTCCGTCCCCTTCTTCGGGCAGTTCTTCGCTATGTGGTCAGTTGATCCACATACAAAACATTCGTGATTTTTTTTTTCGGATTTGGACAGTTAGGCAAAATGTGCCCTTCTTGTCCACAATTATAACATACTGCCTTTCTTTTGAGACAGACTCCTAAGTGAGTCTTCCCGCAGGTTTTACAGGCCTCCATCCTTCTCTTAGAATCCCCTTGTTTTACTCCGGTATTCCCAGAGTTAAAGCTCTTCATCTTTTGACCGTTGCCACTTCCACTGGCTCCCTCGGTCTTGATTCCTCCATCAACCTTGTCCTTGTTTTTCTTATCCTTATGGTACTGGCTGAGAACCTCATTACCACCTTCGGCAATTATTGCCTTTTCTAATATGGTTCCAAAGGAAGTACTTTGCCTTTCTTGATTTCTTTTACCCAAGTCTGGGCTTCTATAGGGTCCATAGTTCTTTTGAACTCCGGCGGACCTACACTTTTAAAATCCTTAAAAATAGTAGCTCGTACTACTCCCGGAATCACATGTACATTAGCCCCCGTTCTATTAAATGCAGTCGTTAAAAGATTAACAAACTCCTGCATTGGATTAATTGGACCACCCTTCGGTTGGTTAACATTAGTGCCTTGATTTCGTTGTCTCCTTCTTGGCGGCATTTTGTTGTTAAGAAAACAACACCTCATTATTACTTTATTCTTGTTGGTTTGTTATTATTTGTAATAAAACAATAACTCATACTCATTACTCAATATATTCCATAAAAAGATTTATATTGATTCATAACTTGTAGTACAACACTACATTGTTTACATTACACAGCCTTAGCTGATTACATTACCATCCGCAATTACTTTCTAAAAATTGGGATTTTACAAAAGACTACCCTTTGTTATACAAAAGAGGGTTTTACGTCACTACTAGATACATAATATTTACATATCTAAGCTACTCTAGCTATTGCTAGGTTACATCTGCCTTAGGGCATTTTCAAAATCTTTACTGGCCAGACCGGCAATAACATCTCTACTGATAGTATGTCGGGTCTGTCCTGCTTCTATCGGGTACCCAGCTACCTGCTGTTGGAAATCCACATGAGAACTCCTATGTATATAGGACATCCTCTCCAACTTCTGCTGTTTAGTCTTTAGCTCCTGCTTGAGCTCAAAGACTTCACATTTCAGCTCTCGGACCTTGTCCTTAGCTAGAATTCTATCATCGTGCTCCTCTTCCCACATTCCCTCCATGCTAGTCTTATCCTCACGGACAGCTTGGAGTTGCTCTTTCAACTCCTTAGCCTCTTGGCAGTAGTGGATATTCCTATCCAATACAGACATAAACAATGCCTTCATCGATTCCCCTGAAGACAATTCCTCTGTAGGTGGAACCTGATCAAAGGACATCACGTCCTCCTCCTCCTCTAGCATACCATCAAATATAGACATGTAGTCTAAATCGTCTGAATCTCCAGACTCGATTGTCACCACCTCTGGTTCTACGACTACAGGATTTGGTAGTATCTCTACCCGATTAACTGAATCCTCGCTCACTACATGTATGTCTCTATACATATCATTTTCTCCTGACATCTACAATAAAATAATATAGTTTGATTAGTACACGTCAGTAAAATAATAGAAACACATAACATAATATAATGCATTTTTATAGGGTTACTTTCCATCTTTTACTTCTTTATTCTTTCTTAAGGTTATGACTTAAGGTTCTATTTTTCCCCTTAAGTTTTATAACCTAGGCTTTGATACCAACTTGTAGCGCCCCCAAATCCGGGTATCTTCCAACCCGACAGATGGTGCTATACTGTACAATCAATCATACATTCATTCAATTGAAAGTCTCAAAGAACGAGATATTTAAAGTAATATTTACATTTTCCAGGTTCTATACCCATTACAAAGGTTCTTTGTCATGATATTAGTTACATTACAACATTAGACCTATTCTATTACAAGACAGCTTAACAATCTGCCTTAGCTTTTCCTTTATCCTTTTTCGATCCTTCGGGACGTCCAGTCTTAGCTGCATTCATATGGTTCAAGCAAGAGTGATCATAACTAGCTCAGCAAGTATAACAATTCAATAACAACATGCTTGACACATACGAATCGTATATCTTCAATAACTGAACAATAGCTATGAAGTACTATTATTAATTCAAAATAGCACTTCATCTTTTCTTTCAAAATATTTTACAATCATAACAATATTTAGTAAAACATTTACTCTGGTCAAAGACCTCGAGCATTCATTCTTTATTGAAAAAGGACAACCCGAAAATAAGTCCGTAAGCCCGATATTACTTACGAGCACTTCTAGGTGATCAACCTATTGTACTCTATGTTGATCAACACTACATCCATTAAACGTATGTACGTTTAATCATTTGGCAACCTCACGTGCCTGTCGTTTTACCGACAAAACATTTGTTTAACATTTCAGTCTTCTTTTGAAAACCATATTGAGTAGTTGACAAAAGACAACATCATTTGATAATAGATGAATAAATTACCAAGTCTAGCCAAGGGATTGGCTTTAACTTCAACATACCTTAATTCATGCGAAAGAATACATGAACCTCAAAAACTTGTTCAGATTGAACTGAGACAAGAGTGAGAATACTTGCCTTTAGCGTCTGCTACCGTACATTAACTTTATGTTTAAGTCTTTCAAGTCTCTACAATTCATGATTACATAATGCCTTACATTAGGTCACATATAATCAAATATGTATATGACTATATCTTACCCTTCTTCTCAATCTAATTGTGTATTAGATTCAGTTATTATTCGTTCCGGTTTATCATTAACCTTGAATTTATATTTGACTAAGTTATCTCAACTTTTATACAACATCCTTAAGGTTTAACAAAGTTTAAACAAAATTACATTACATTCCTTAAGTTGTGTTTACTTTCAAAACAATTAGCTTTCCTTTCTGTATACTTAGAAACATTCATTACTATCTTTGTTCTGAGACTGGCGCTGCAGTGCCAGCTTTATGCTTATATCTCGCACTGCGGCGCGAGCCTTATACTAGCATTATCTCAGACTTGGCGCTGCGGCGCGAGTCCTTACTTAATGGGCCGCGCTGCGGCGCCACACTCCAGAAACTTTTCGTACTGTACATGGCGCTGCGGCACCACAAATTGTACTACGGTTCACGCTGCAGCGAACTCTTGCAGTGTGCTCGGCTACTGTTATGCACTGCGGCGCGACTCATTTAGCCTAGGGTTGGCGCCGCGGCGCCAACTCTAGGCACTAGAAAATAATTTCAGTTTTTAAATTTTGTGAACTTCCCGGACTCATAACTTCTTCGTTATAAGTCCGAATTGGCTCGTTCAAAAGCCTACGATTCACAATTTACGTAATCTACGCATTCATACATGAATTTTATCTATTTGACTTTGGTTGCTAAAACTTCACCTATTGATTCATTTTTAATGAAAACGATAAACGTTCGTGAACGTTCAACGCTCGTTTCTTCGTTCTAAGTCAGAATCCGGTTATTTTCGAGTCCGCAATTCTTAAATGCCAAATATGACTTGTCTCCATTGGAAAACAACGGTTCTGATTTTAAACACAAAATTTGACTTCTATTCCGAGAATTTCACGAATTTGACGATTATCGTCCAATCGTGCAATTTCCGGTAAATCTTCATTCTTATGATTTGTTCCACATTACCAGTGAATTCCATTCATCATGTGAACATCTTAACATACTTATTACAATAACTTATATTCATTGTTGGATTTTAGATTTATTTCTTCACGAGCTTATAACTTTATCAAATTATAAACTACTTAAGATTTCATTGTTCATGACTTATGACAATTAAAGTTTCTTAGTCATCATACCTTATATGTTCTTAACATATAACTTTACTTATGTATACATGATACATATGATCATATAATTTCTTTTACATCCATATCATTTCTCTTAATAAACTAATTACAAGTTCATAATACTTTCACATAAGTTTATAACTTATGCTAGCTTAAATGACTTATTACCAACTTATGTGACTTAAGTTCATTGCTTATTCATTCTTCTTACTTTTTAACATTCATGTTCCTTAATCCAAACTTTTCTTATTAACCTATCATGGTAGAGATAGAAGATAATGGAGAAGAAATCTTACTTTTGAAGTCTTGGTAAGTAGCTTCTTCTTCTTCTTCTTCTTCTTACTTATGGAAGTGACTTATTTGTAACTTAATCTCTCTAACACTTAAGTACTTTGTAATAAGTTGGATTATTTGAACAAGTGTTAAATGACTAGCAAGCCTTCTCTATTTATAGAGTTTGCAAGGTTAGGGTAGTTTGGTCTTTAAAACAATCCCACCTCCTTACTATTCATTACTTGTAACGCACAACATTTATCCTATGCTTGGCCATTACTCTTATTAATTGGTCACCACCCTAACTTGGTCACCACATTACTTGGTCACCACATTCAACCATATGAATATGGTTTGCCTCATGGGTCATACCACTCATGGATTCTAGCTTGGGCTTGGATTAAATAAATCCTTGGACTTTACATTAACAAACACTAACTTGTTTATTAACCAATAATTGGGCCTTAACATTTAATTTACTTGGACTTTAATAATTGTTAATCAATCTTCCAAGTCTATTAACATTATCTAGTACATATAATTTATGTATTATTTTCGTATTCCAATTCATATAGAATTTATATATGATAATTTATTTTTCATACTAACTCGTGTAATACTTCGTATTATACTCTCTTCATTACTTTGTATAATACCTAAGTATCATACTATTATTACTTATTCATTACTATTTCGACTTCCTTAACGTTTATAAATTAAGTCCATAAGCGAAATATTATATTTTCCATAATTAGATTTTTATTACATAATCCATCTTACCTTGTTATTCCATCTTTACGTATTTCTAGGAAATTCAAAATTATATCCCGAGCAAATCCTAATGAATAGTGTTTTTTCGGAAAATTTCTCAGAAAACTTTTATTTTCGACTTGGAAATTCAAACACTTTAATTCATCCACGTAGCTCAAATACTACGACATTCTAACATCAATAGGTTATATCACAACAACCATCTTGATAACACATAGAATAAGATTTTATTATTATTTAATTTAATAAAATTATTTTACAATAAGATCTGAATTTCTCGATCGTTACACTTGTGTCCATACAATGCCTCGAATGGAGCCATATCAATACTTGTTTGATAACTATTGTTGTAGGAGAATTCTACCAATGACAAGAACTTGTCCCAACTACCTTTGAAGTCAAGGACACAGAGTCTTAATAGATCTTAAAGAGTTTGAATAGTCCTTTCCGATTGTCCGTCCATTTGAGGATGGTATGCCGAACTAAATCGTAAATCCGTGCCCATAGCTTTTTACAAACTAAGTGAATCTTGGGTCTCGATCAAAAACTATGGATACTGGCATACCATGCGGTCTTACAATCTCATTTATGTACATACGAGCAAGACGTTCAAGTGAATAAGTTTCTCGTATAGGTAAGAAATGAACAGACTTGGTCAATCTATCAACAATGACCTAAATTACACCTATGCCTTGAGAAACCACGCTAAGACCAGTAACAAAGTCCATGGTAATGTGCTCCCACTTCCATTCTCGAATTTCAAGTGGTTGCAATGGACCTTTTGGCACTTGATGCTCCGCCTTGACTCGTTGACACGTTAAGCACCTTGAGATAAACTCAGCGATCTCTCTTTTCATATTGCTCCACCAAAATATATGTCGAAGATCACGATATATTTTGGTACTCCCAGGATGGATTGCAAATGGTGTGTTGTGCGGTTCCATCATGATCTTATACTTTAAATTAGGGTCGTTAGGAACACAAAGTCTGTAGTTGACTCGAAATATTCCTTCTTCATCGATTCTTGCTTCTAGGATAGCACCTTCTTGTACTTTCTTCTTCATAAGCATCAACTCCAGGTCTGTAGCTTGAGTAGCTTTAACTTTATCAATTAAAGTTGGTTCTACTCATATATTTGCCATCATCACATGAGTCCATGGAGTCTTTAACTCTATTTTCATCCTTTGTAAGTCATACAAAATGGGCCTTTGCGTTGACAATATCGTACTCGTACCCGTATATGATCTTCTACTCAATGTGTCAGCTACTACGTTTGGTTTTCCAGGATGGTACGATCGTAATCTTTCAACAACTCAAGTTAACGTCGTTGTCGCATGTTGAGTTCCTTTTAGGTGAAGAAATATTTGAGGCTTTTATGATCCGTATAGATCTCCACTTTCTCCCCAAACAGGTAATGCCTCCAGATTTTAAGCGCAAAAACGACAGCTGCCAAATCTAGATCATGAGTAAGATAATTCCTCTAATTTTCTTTGAGTTATCGTGAGGCATAGGCTATGATTTTCCCATGTTACATGAGAACACTTCCTAAACCTTTTCCTGAAGCATTGCTGTATATGACAAATCCCTCTGAATCAGATGATATTGTCAGAACAGGTGCTAAAATAAGTCTCCTCTTGAGTTCTTGAAAACTCTTCTCACACTCCTCGCTTCAACCAAATTTTGTATATTTTCGAGTTAGCTGAGTTAATGGAGTAGCGATTCGAGAAAACCCTTCAACGAATCTCCGGTAATAACCAGTTATGCCTAGAAAGCTATGTACTTCGGTCACTGACTTAGGTTGCTCCCAGATTTGAATTGCTTCAATCTTTATCGGGTTAATAGATATTCCATGATTTGATATCATGTGCCCAAGGAATGCTACTTCCTCAAGCCAGGACTCGCATTTCTTTAACTTAGCATATAACTTGTCTTTACGAAGCTTTTGGAGTAGCAGCCTCAAGTGTTGCTCATGATCTTCATGGCTTTTGGAGTAAATGAGGATGTCATCAATAAAGACGACTACAAAGTGATCCAAATATTCTTTGAATACTTGGTTCATCATATCCATGAAGGCAGCAGGAGCATTAGTCAATCCAAAAGACATGATTAGGAATTCGTAATGCCCGTACCGAGTTCTGAAAGCAGTCTTTGGAATGTCATCGGTTTTAATCTTTAACTGATGATATCCAGAGTAAAGATCGATCTTTGAAAATAATTTGGTGCTTTGCAACTGGTCAAAAAGGTTATCAATGCAAGGCAACGGGTACCTATTTTTGATGGTGATATGGTTCAACTCCCGATAATCAATACAAAATTGCATACTTCCATCTTTTTTTTACGAAAAGAACAGGAACACCCCAAAGAGACGTACTAGGATGAATGAAAACGATGTCTAACAACTCCTGCAGTTGGGTCTTTAACTCCTAAAGTTCAATAGGAGCCATTCGATATGGGGCTTTAGAAATGGGTCTTGTACCGGGTTTAAGGTCGATACCAAACTTGATTTCACGCTCCAAGGGTAGGCCAGGAAGTTCTTCGGGGAATACGTTAGAAAATTTATTAACAATAGAAATATCATTCAAATCTGACGTATTTTTGTTTAAATTTGTGACATGGGCAAAGAAAGCTTGACATCCATTTTTAATAAATGAATAGCTTTATGGCTTGATATGACAGTGATTGACTTTAGTAGTTTGGTTGTTTAAATTCGCATAATAGGTTGGTTAGGAATATGAAAGCTAACAACCTTATGAAAATAATCGATTTTAGCATGATGAGTGGTTAACCAATCAATCCCTAAAATCACATCGAATGCAAGTATTTTCAAAGAGAAAAGATCGACAAGGTAACGTGCGGTTGCCGATATGAATCAAACAAGATTTATAAATAGTGGATGTAATGATGGTTTCTCCCAACGGAGTTTCAACAAATAAGTCAAATTTTAATTTCTCCGGAGTTAAATTTAAACGTTGAGCGCAAGTAGGAGAAATAAAAGAATGGGTAGAACCGGTATCAAATAAGGTATAGACTTCGCTAGAGTTTATGATTAGCTTACCCGTGATGACTTCGTTCGGGTTCCTCGCTTTTTCGGAGGTCACGACAAATGATCTCCCTTGAACTACCAGCTTTGACTTCTCTGGGACGGCCTTTGGTGCCTCTATCCCAACTAGACTTGACTTCACTGAACGATAAAATCGAGCTAGCTGACCTTCTCTTCCGCAATTATAACATGTTTTGGACTGCTGCATACAGTTTGGACTGATGTGTCCCTCCCCTCCATATTTGTAGCATATGATCGACGATCGTTCTCCTTCTTTAACAATGGGTGCTGGTGTTGACATCTTTCCATCATTATTAAATCTCGGCTTCTTGAAATTTCCACTCCTATTGTCTTGGCCATGATTACCACCGAAGTGGTTACCATTTCTAGCATGTTAATTCCCTCCAAATTTGTTATCACCGCTTCGATGACTACTACCACTGGTATTATCATTTTGTCGGCCGCTCTCTCTTGGTTGGGTTGACTCATTATCACGCTCTAATAACTGAGCCCTATTTACAACATCTGAATACAAACACAGTTTGTGATAAATGAGATATTGACGTATTTCAGGTTTCAAACCTCGTATAAATATTCGCGTCATTCTTTCCTCATTATCAACCAAGTGGGACACAAATCAGGATAACTCGGAAAACTTAGCTTCGTACTGCAACACGGTCATATTTTTTTGTTCCAGCTTGATGAACTCTACCTCTTTCATGTGACGAATACTTTCGGGAAAGTACTTGTCGTTGAACAATTCTTGGAACTTCTCCCAAGACATCTTTAGTGCGGCAGATTGAGTAGGCTTTACAGATTCCCACTAGTAATCTGCCTCTCCTCGCAACATAAAGGTGGCAAAGGGAATCTTTTGGTACTTGGAGCATCACAAGACATCAAATATCTTGGTGATATGCTTTATCCACGTCTCCACCTTAAGTGGTTCTGGCTTTCTCACAAATTATGGTGGTCCCAGCTCCTTGAACTAATTAGCAGTGACCATCCGAGAGTTGCCAGTGTTTTCACCTGCATTTTGAATAGGAGTCGTTCTAGCCTGATGTTGCATAAATTAAATAAAGCCTCTGAACATCCCATCATTCATCATATGGTCGGTGTTGTTTTTACCTGAGGATTATTGCCTTCCTGATGTACATTATCCTGGATATTGATCGTTCGTGACTCAACGGTCTCACGTGCTTCATAGCTTATCTCAACATTTTCAGATGCCATTTTCAAACACTGCCACAAAATAAGGGTTAATTGACATGCCACATATTATCCCTATACTCTGACCGACCAATTAAATAACAAATAAACTTAGGTAGGTCATACTACCAAAGGAATTACCCGACTCTCCCCTCCTAGTTCTAGTCTCACATCTTAGCCAGGGATCATATCCCTAAGCTTTGATACCAAATGTGACACCCCCAAAATAGGTGTACATCACTCATCTTGAGTCACCAAATACATGGTACATAAATCAAATACAAACTTCTTTTATACAATACGACAAAATGTAGATGAGAGTTTTTACACGAATATTGTCTAAAAGACAGTATTCAAACTCAAAAAGGAGTCCTCATTACAATTATTATCACACTATTTTATAAAATAGCGAGGACTACTATATCCACCATCTTGGACCATCACTCCGTTCCCCGACTAGTCCCGGCTACGTTCTCATTTCTTGAAGAGAACAATGAAAGCAAAAGGGTGAGCTCAACGAGCCCAGTAAGAAATATTATGACTAAGATAATGCAAAATAAATTATCGTTAGCCTTCAACAGTGTTAAACTAATAAACAACAAGTTTAACTACAGCGGAACAAGCAATCCATTAGAAAAGTCAAGCAAAGCATTATATCTACTATGTTATATTATTTAAAAAGTTTCTCATCAACTTTATAGCTAAAACTCAACTTAACAAATAATCCACATCATCGAATCACCCCTGCACTATGAGCCAAGGATATTCATTAGTATCACGTCCACGAATTATCCATGCACTACGGGGCTAAGGATATTCGTGTAATCATCAATGGTCATGATAATACCAGTGTGACGTCCCCAAAATAGGTATACATCAACCATCTTGGGTCACCAAATACATGGTACAAAAGTCAATACAACTTAATTACACAACTGTCGTGCAACAATACGACAAAACATAAGCTGAGAATTTTAAAACGAATATTGTCTTCTAGACAATATCCACACTCAATGGAGTTCTCATTACAATTATTATCACACTATTTCACAGAATAGTGAGGACTACTAATGCACCATCTCGGACCATTACTCCGTTCCCCGACTAGTCCCAGTTATGTTCTCATTTCCTGAAGAGAACAATGAAAGCAAAAGGGTGAGGTCAACTAGCCTAGTAAGAAATATTATGACTAAGATAATGCAAAATAAGTTATCGTTAGCCTTCAACAATGTTAAACTGATAGAATATAATAGACAACAAGTTTAACTGCAGCAGAACAAGCTATCCATTAGAAGAGTCAAGTAGAGCATGATATATACTATCTTCTATGATTTAAAAAGTTTTTCATCAACTTTATCGCTGAGACTCAGCTTAATAAATAAACCACATCATCGAATCATCCCTGCACTACGGGCCAAGGATATTCATGTAATCATCAATGGTCATAATTATACCGAATAATCCCTGGTCATAATCATACCAATCAACAGTCCATCTATACACGTAAGCCAAAGATGACTTTCATCACAATATAAACATGAGGATGATGACAATGATATAAGCATTCAATTAAATGAAAGCAAATGATAAATTTTAATGATTTATAATTTAATTTATCCAGAATTCAATAATGTTTAAATTGTCAACATGATACTGCTTTGTAGAGTTAAATTCAAGAATAATATCCATGTATAAAAAAAAAATATTTTGGACAGAAAGGAAATCAATTTTTAGGTGAATAGTAACCCGGCATGAAAAGTACCCCGAATACCCGAGTGATTAATATTTGAGTGAATAGTAATTGGGTGAATAGTAACTCGTGAATAGTATCTCAACATAAAAAGTGCCCCAAATATCTGAGTGAATAATATTTTAGTGAATAGTAATCGGGTGAATAGTAACCCGTGAATAGTATCCCGGGTGAAATATTGATATTTAATAAGAAAGTTCAGATCAATATTCCAATGAAACGATACTAGATGAAGTGCAAAACTCAAGAATATTCCACTAATTTCAAAGATTATAGAAGTAATACTTACTATAGTAAGTTTAGATTTAAGAATATGAAAAGAATTAACATACGAAAACTGCAAATGGATTTTCACCCGGCATACGATACGTAATCCGCGTAGACAGGTTATTCCGACATATTAAAGGGTGAATACGAAAAATAGTATTCCTTAAGAATACAAAAGAAATTATACCCTTACTTTAGTAGAAGACTAGATACTGCAATAGTGAAGTAGCAGAATACTCTTCTTCTTGCTCTCTATAGTTTCTCTCTCTATAGTGTCTCTTGTGAATCTCAGTGAATTGGTGAGAATGAAAGAAAAATTAAGCTTCTATTTATAGGAGAATGGACTAAATAGTAACTTATTCACGAATGGTCCAAATTGATTTACTATTAGAACGGACGGTCCATATTGATTACTATTAAAACCACAACCGACGGTCCAGATTGATTTACTTTTAAAATCACCACCGACGGTCCAGATTGATTATTTTTAAAACCACCACCGATGGTCCAAATTGATTACTTTTAAAACCACCATCAACGGTCTAGATTGATTTACTATTAAAACCACCACCGACGGTCCAAATTGATTTACTATTAAAACCACCACAGATTGATTTACTATTAAAACCACCATCAATGGTCCAAATTGATTTAACTTATTACACTTTGGTACCCCTAAAATTTTCCAAGTTTGCATTATTACCCTTTAACTTTTGTAATTCACTTATCTTCAATAAACACATTTTTAATACTTCAACAAGTATTCATCATTAATACTATAACTCACAATATTTAACAATCAGATCATTCCAAGGAACGAGGGGGTTTTCCAATAAGGATTTCTCCTTATTGGCGCCCAATTAGGTGACCAAACCTCTCCTCGACAGATCTTTCTAGACATTGTCAGTATTGTAAATAATAATATGAATAACTTTGTTGTTTCAATTATTGATTTAATAATATAAAATATTATACAGATGATAATGTGACATTAATTAAATCAAGTAACGTGAGATACTATGCAACGATTTCTGTAGCAATAATTGAGTAAACTGAGTGGCTTCTTACGTAAGCATCAAAAATCAATACCATGTGCTAATATGCAACCATGCATATTACTATATTTTTACCACTGGGTATCTCAACAGTTTAACGGTATAACTTTTGTCGTTATTTTTATAAAAGATATTTCTGTCATTTTCTAACTACGACAATTCTTCCGTTGTGGGGTCCACCAATGATTATACCGTAGTACGAATATTCCCTGTTAAAACGAATATTCTCCGACCAATCGAATATTCTTTGACACAACGAATATTTTATATCAACTTGCAATGGCCCAATGAATCGAGGAGTGAGCTTTCCTCTCTTTCCAAATCTTGTAACTCGTTTCCATGGAGCAACACGTAACAACACATGTTCTCCAACATTGAATTCCACGTCCTTTCAATGAAGATCTGCATAGCTCTTTTGTCGATCTTGTGAGATTTTTATACATTGTAGGATCATTTGAATCTTTTCTATAGTTATACGTACCAACTCCGGTCCTAACAACGTTGCTTCACCCACCCCTTCCTAACATACTAGAGAACGACACTTTCTTCCATACAACGCCTCGAATGGAGCCATGCCGATACTTGCTTAATAACTGTTGTTATAGGAGAATTTAACTAATGGCAAGAACTTATCCTAACTTACTTTGAAATCAAGGACACAGAGTCTTAATAAATCCTCAAGAGTTTGAATAGTTCTCTCTGACTGCCTGTCCGTTTGAGGATGATATGCCAAACTAAATCGTAAATCTGTGCCCATAGCTTTTTGCAAACTAACCCAAAATTGTGAAGTGAATCTTGGGTCTCGATCAGAAACTATGGATACTAGCATGCCATGCAGTCTTACAATCTCATTTATATACATACGAGCTAGACGTTCAAGTGAATAAATTTCTTGTATAAGTAAAAAATGAGTAGATTTGGTCAATCTATCAACAATGACCAAAATCGCATCAATGCCTTGAGAACCCTTAGGAAGACCAGTAACGAAATCCATGGTAACGTGCTCCCACTTCTATTCTAAAATTTCAAGTTGTTGCAATGGACCTTTTGGCACTTGATGCTCCGCCTTGACTCGTTGCCAAGTTAGATACCTTGAGATAAACTCTGCTACCTCTCTCTTCATATTGCTCCATCAAAATATATGTCGAAGATCACGATACATCTTGGTACTCCCAAGATGGATTGCAAACGGTGTGTTGTGCGCCTCCATCATGATCTTATACTTTAAATCAGGGTCGTTTGGAACACAAAGTCTGAAGTTGACTCGAAGTATTCCTTCTTCATCGATTCTTACTTCCGGAATAACACCTTCTTGTACTTTCTTCTTCATACGCATTAGCTCCAGGTCCACAGCTTGAGCAGCTTTAACTTTATCAATTAAAGTTGGTTCTACTCGTATATTTACCGTCATCACGTGGGTCCCTAGAGTCTTTAACTCTATCTCCATCCTTTGCAAGTTATACAAAATGGGCCTTTGTGTTGACAATATCGCACTCGTACATGTATTTGATCTTCTACTCAATGTGTCAGCTACCACGTTCGCTTTTTTATGATGGTATGATCATAATCTTTCGAAAGTTCAAGCCAACGTCGTTGCCGCATGTTGAGTTCCTTTTGAGTGAAGAAATATTTGAGGCTTTTATGATCCGTATAGATCTCCACTTTCTCCCCATACAGGTAATGCCTCCAAATTTTAAGTACGAAGACAACAGCTGCCAATTCTAGATCATGAGTAGGATAATTCCTCTCATATTCTTTGAGTTGCCGAGAGGCATATGCTATGACTTTCTCATGTTGCATGAGAACGCATCCTAACCCTTTACCCAAAGCATCACTGTAGATGACAAATCCCTTCGAGCCAGATGGTATTGTCAGAACAGGTGCTAAAATGAGTCTCCTCTTGAGTTCTTGAAAACTCTTGTCACATTCCTCGCTCCAATAGAATTTTGTATCTTTTCGAGTCAGCTGAGTTAATAGAGTAGCGATTCGAGAAAATCCTTCCACGAATCTCTGATAATAACCAGCGAAGCCCAGAATGCTACGTACTTCGGTCAGTGACTTGGGTTGCTCCTAGCTTTGAATTGCTTCAATCTTTGCCAGGTCAATATATATTCCATGATTAGATATCACGTGCCCAAGGAATGCTACTTTCTCAAGCCAAAACTCGCACTTCTTCAACTTGGCATAAAGCTTGTTTTCACGAAGCTTTTGGAGTATTAGCCTCAAGTGTTACTCATGATCTTTACAGGTTTTAGAATATATGAGGATGTCATCAATAAAGGCGACTATAAAATGATCTAAATATTCCTTGAATACTCGGTTCATCATACCCATGAAGGCAGCATGAGCATTAGTCAATCCAAAAGATATGACTAGGAATTCATAATGCCCGTACCGAGTTTTGAAAGCAGTCTTTGGGATGTCATCGGTTTTAATATTTAACTGATGATATCCGGAATGAAGGTCGATCTTTGAAAAGAATTTGGTGCCTTACAACTGGTCAAACAGGTCATCAATGCGAGGGAATGGGTACCTATTTTTGATGGTGACATGATTCAACTCCCGATAATCAATACAAAGTCGCATACTCCCATCTTTCTTCTTTACGAATAGAATAAGAGCACCCCAAAGAGACGTACTAGGATGAATGAAATCGATGTTTAACAATTCCTGCAGTTGGGTCTTTAACTCCTGAAGTTCAACAGGAGTCATTCGATATGGGGTTTTAAAAATGGGTTTTCTATCAAGTTCAAGGTCAATACAAAATTCAATTTCACGCTCTGGGGGTAGGCCATGAAGTTCTTCAGGGAATACGTCACGAAATTTATTAACAATGGAAATATCATTCAAATCTGACGTATTTTTATTTAAATCTGTGACATGGGCTAAGAAAGCTTGACATCCATTTTTCAATAACGAATAGCTTTATGGCTTGATATGACAGTGATTGACTTTAGCGGTTTGGTCGCTTGAATTCGCATAATAGGTTGGTTAGGAATATGAAAGTTAACAACCTTACGAAAATAATCAATTTTTGCATGATGAGTAGTTAACCAATCAATCCCTAAAATCACATCAAATGCAAGTATTTTTAAGGAAATAAGATCGACATGTAACGTGCGGTTACCGATTTGAATCAAAAAAGACTTAAAAACTGTGGATGTAATAACGGTTTTCCCCAACGGAGTTTCAACCGATAAGTCAAAGTCTAATTTCTCTGGAGTCAAATTTAAACATTGAGCGCAAGTAGGAGAAATAAAAGAATGGGTAGAACCACTATCAAATAAGGTATAAGCTTCGCAAGAGTTTATGATTAGCTTACCCGTGATCACCTCGTTCAGATTCCTCGCTTTTTGGGAGGTTACGACAAACGCTCTCCCTTGAACTACCGATTTTGTCTTGTTTGGGACGGCCTTTGATGCCTCCATCCCAGCTAGGCTTGACTTTGGTGCACGATAAAATTGGGCTTGGTGACCTTCTCTTCCACAATTGTAACATGCTTTGGACTATTGCGTACAGTTTGGACTGATGTGTCCCTCCCCTCGGCATTTGTAACATACGAACGACTGTCGTTCTCCTTCCTTAACAACAGATGCTGATACTGATGTCTTTTCATCATTATTGAATATCTTCTTCTTGAAATTTCCACTTCTATTATCTTGGCCATGATTACCACTGGAGTGGTTACCATTTCTGGCATGTTAATTCACTCCACGTTTGTTGTCACCACTTTGATGACTGCTACCAGTGGTATTATCGGCTTGTCGGCTGCTCTCTCTTGGTTGGGTTGACTCATTATCGCGCTCCAGTAACTGAGCCCTATTTACAACATTTGAATACAAACAAAGTTTGTGAGAAATAAAGTATTACCGTATCTCAGGTTTTAAACCTCTTAGAAACATCCGCGTCATTTTTTCCTCATTATGAACTAAGTGGGATGTAAACCGGGACAACTCGGCAAACTTGGCTTCGTACTGCGACACAGTCATGTTGTTTTGCTCTAGTTTAATGAACTCTATCTCTTTCATGTGATGAATACTTTCGGGAAATTACTTGTCGTTGAACAGTTCTTGGAACTTCTCCCAAGTCATCTTCAGTGCGGCAGGTTGAGTATGCTTTATAGATTCCCACCAATAATCTACCTCTCCTCGCAACATGAAGGTGGCAAAGGGAACCTTTTGCTTCTCGGAGCATCCCAAGACATCAAATATCTTGGTGATCTGCTTTATCCATGTCTCTGCCTTAAGTGGTTTTGGCTCTCCAATAAACTCCGGCGGTCCCAGCTCCTGCTTAGCGGTGACCGTCCAAGAGTTGCCAGTGTTTCCACCTATATTTTGGATAGGTGCTGCTCTCGCGTGATGTTACATGAATTGCATAAAGCTTCTGAATATCTCATCGTTCATTATTTGATTGGTGTTATTATTTACCTAAGGATTATTATCTTCCTGTTGCACATTATCCTGGGTATTGATCGTTGGTGACTCAATGATCTCATGTGCTTCATTGTTGATCTCAACATTTTCAGATGCCATTTTCAAACAGTACCACAAAATAAGGGTTAATTGACATGTCACATATTATCCCTCTACTCTGACTGACCAATTAAATACCAAATAAACTTAGGTAGGTCATACTAGCGAAGGAATTCCCCGTCTCTCCCCTCCTAGTTCTTATCTCATATCTCAGCCAGGGATCATATCCTAAGCCTTGATACCAATTGTGACGCCCCCAAAATAGGTATACATCAACCATCTTGGGTCGCCAAATACATGGTACAAAATTCAAATAAAACTTAATTATACAACTGTCGTGTAACATACGACAAAACATAAGATAAGAATTTTAAAACGAATATTGTCTTTTAGACAATATCCACACTCAATGGAGTCCTCATTACAATTATTATTACACTATTTCATAGAATAATGAGGACTACTAATGCATCATCTCGGACCATTACTCCGTTCCCCGACTTGTCCCAGCTATGTTCTTATTTCCTGAAAAGAACAATGAAAGCAAAAGGGTGAGCTCAACTAGCCTAGTAAGAAATATTATGACTAAGATAATGCAAAATAAGTTATCATTAGCCTTCAACAATGTTAAACTGATAGAATATATTAGACAATAAGTTTAACTGCAGCGGAACAAGCAATCCATTAGAAGAGTCAAGTAGAGCATGACATCTACTATCTTCTATGATTTAAAAAGTTTTTCATCAACTTTTTCGCTAAGACTCATCTTAATAAATAAACCACATCATCGAATCATCCCTGCATTACGGGCCAAGGATATTCATGTAATCATCAATGGTCATGATTATACCGAATAATCCCCGGTCATAATCATACCAATCAACAGTCCATCTATGCACGTAAGCCAAAGACGACTTTCATCACAATATAAACATGAGAATGATGACAATGATATATGCATTCAATTAAATGAAAGCAAAGGATAAATTTTAAAGATTTATAATTTAATTTATCCAGAATTCAATAATGTCCAAATTGTCAATATGATACTGTTTTGTGGAGTTAAATTCAAGAATAATATCCGTGTATAAAAAAAATATTTTGGACAGAAAGGAAATTAATTTTTTGGGTGAATAGTAACCCGTGAATAGTACTCCATGAATAGTACTTTATGAATAGTAACTCGGCATAAAAAGTACCCCAAATATTCGAGTGACTAATATTTGAGTGAATAGTAATTGGGTGAATAGTAACTCGTGAATAGTACTCCGGCATGAAAAGTGTCCCGAATACCCGAGTGAATAATATTATAGTGAATAGTAATCGGGTGAATAGTAACCCATGAATAGTACCCCAGGTGAAATTTTGATTTTTAATAAGAAAGTTCATATTAATATTCCAATGAAACGATACTGGATGAAGCGCAAAACTCAAGGATATTCCACTAATTTCAAGGATTATATAAGCAATACTTACCATAGTAAGTTTAGATTTAAGAATATGAAAAGAATTAACATACGAAAACTGCAAATGGAATTTTCACCTATCATACGGTACGTAATCCGCGTAGACATGTTATTCCGACATATTAAAAGATGAATACGAAAAATAGTATTCCTTATGAATACGAAAAAAATAATACCCCTTACTTTAGTAGAAGACTAAATACTGCAATAGTGAAGTAGCAGAATACTCTTCTTTTTATTTTTAATAGTTTCTCTCTCTATAGTGTCTCTTATGAATCTCAGTGAATTGGTGAGAATGAAAGAAGAATTAAGCTTTTATTTATAGGAGAATGGACTAAATAGTAATTTATTCACGAACGGTCCAGATTGATTTACTATTAAAACGGACGGTCCATATTGATTACTATTAAAACCACAACCGACGGTTTATATTGATTTACTTTTAAAATCACCACTAACGGTCCAAATTGATTACGTTTAAAACCACCATCGACGGTCTAGATTGATTACTTTTAAAACCACCATCAACGGCCCAGATTAATTTGCTATTAAAACCACCACTGACGGTCCAGATTGATTTACTATTAAAACCACCATCAGTGGTCCAGATTGATTTGCTATTAAAATCACCATCAATGGTCCAGATTGATTTAACTTATTACACTTTGGTACCCCTAATATTTTTCAAGTTTGTATTATTTCCCTCTAACTTTTGTAATTCACTTATCTTCAATAAACACATTCTTTATACTTCAACAATTATTCATCATTAATATTATAACTCACAATATTTAACTACCAGATCATTCACAGGAAAGAGGGGGTTTTTCAATAAGAATTTCTTCGTATTGGCGCGCAATTAGGTGACCAAAGCTCTCCTCGACAGAACTTTTTAGACATTATCAATATTACAAATAATAATATGAATCACTTCGTTATCTCAATTATTGATTTAATAATATAAAATATTATGCAGATGATAATGTGACAATAATTGAATCAAATAACGTGAGATACTATGCAACAATTACTGTAATAATAATTGAGTAAACTGAGTGGCTTCTTACGTAAGCATCAAAAATCAATACCCTGTGCTACTATGCAACCATGCGTATTACTATATTTTTACCACTGGGTATCTTAATAGTTTAACAGTAAAACTTTCGCAGTTATTTTTTAAAAAAGATATTTCTGTCGTTTTCTAACTACGACAATTCTTCCGTTGTGGGGTCCACCAATGATTGTACCGTTATACGAATATTTCCTGTTAAAATGAATATTCTCCGACCAATCGAATATTCCCCAACACAACGAATATTTTATATCAATTTGATTACTTTGCAAAATTTTTAAATATCACCCTTAACTTTAACCTTTTATCAATTAAACCATTTATTAAATAGAATAATAATTATAAGAAAATTGGATACTTTCAATTCATATAATTCAGGGTCTTACAACCAGCATCTGTCCATCAATGCACTATGGGCCAAAAAATACTTTTACCACATCATTTGTAACATTACTGTCAACGTCGGGATTTGTCCCTTTTATGTTCTTATCTTTTGGTGTTCTCATGTTAGGTGAGATTTGTTTGAAAAAATAAGTTGTGAAAAGGTCCGACATGTATATGTCCATGATTGGACTGTAAGAGTTGCCAGTTAGTTTTTTAAAAGGTTGTACCAACACAACCGAGAAAAGGTTTGCACATTGGCCCAGTGATGTGACACTGCTTAACGGGTCTGTGAAACCGAGATTCGTTAGGGTCCGGGGACTTGGTTATGCGGAGGGAAGGTGTTAGGCACGCCCTGACATTGGTGTTTCCACGGTGATCGTCACTTTTCAATTAATCTATTATATGAATGTGTGTGTGTGGATCAATGTCTAATTATCTGGAAGTAGTGTTATGCCTCGTTCGCACCTATATACAAAGGGTTTGAATTTTGTATAAAAGTTCAGTTTTAACAAGATATAGCAATGATGTTTTGTAAAAGAGATTTTTCAAATCCTTGTGCTTAATAGTAATTGAGGCCTTTGATACTTCCATTTTATTATGTGTTAGGCTTGATTACTTTTATTTTCGATATGCGAAGCATCTTCAAGAAAATAATATGCATACTAGTGCCGAACTTCTTATGGGCATGAGAGCCGTCTAACGAAATTCAACACCGTGAATAATTTACAAGCCATGTACAGCCCCAAAATGTCCATCACAGGAACCGAATCCATATTCAGGAGACTGAATCTGTGATCACATGATTCCTAGGCTCACATGATTTAACAATTAATATGAAAGCTGTAAACAGTTATATATATAAGCGGTATATATATATATATATATATATACCACGAAACACCACGAAACACTTCCATGGGGAATTGAGAAAATGTAAATAAAGTTGTAAAAGCGACCAACCGACACGAAGTAAACTCCAGGCGGGTTGAAATATAAATAAACCAATAAAACCCAATCAACCACCACGAAGTACCTCCATAGGGGATTGAGAAAATGTAAATAAAGATGTAAAAGCGATCAACCGCCACGAAGTAAACTCCAGGTGGGACGAAATATAAATAAAGCAATAAAAGGCCACGAAGTAAACTCCAGGCCAAACTGAAATGTAAATATATATATATATATATATATATATATATATATATATATATATATATATATAGCGATAAACGCAGTGGATATATGTCGATCCAGGCTCGTTTCGTTAATTCACGTTCGAGGATATATATATATATATATATATATATATATATATATATATATATATGTGTGTGTGTGTGTGTGTGTGTGTGTGTGTGTGTGTGTGTGTGTGATCCAGGCTCAATTAAACAAAGTTTGATGCAACAACATATATATATATATATATATATATATATATATATATATATATATATATATATATATAAAAGTAGTAAACGCTCCAGATGTAAATCCAGGCTCATCGAACAGAGTTCGACCACAGTTTATATATAAGTATATATATAAAAGTAATAAACACTCCGGATGTAAATTCGAGCTCAATCGAGGCATAATTCGATAATATTAGTCCATATATATATATATATATGTATGTATATTATACAAAAAGAAATAAAAGCCACAGACCGAAGTCCGGGCATACATACTTAGCACGACTCTCAACGTGAAGAACTGTGTGTGCACAGTAGTGGAGAAATGCTTTAAAAAGTGTAAGAAGGCTTACAGTGGACCGCCAAATAAGACTTTAATAGCTTTAAATGGATGAACACTCGGCTCCCGCCGGTAAAAATATAGCAATATAGAAGCTCATAAGTGTTTAAAATGAGAAAGTACTCAATTTCTAGTGTGTACAAAGCAAATTAGACAGGGCTTCCTCGCCTTTTCTCTATGCAAAATGGCTGCCCTAAGACCTCTATTTATAGAGCGGGGAGCCACATGTGTACCTGCGGTAGCCGCAGATGCACCTACGACTGCCCGGGCTGCCCTGGGCTCTGCAGGTCCTACCGTCTCAAAGTACGTGCGCGCATTCAACGTGATGTTCGCTTAAACTTTCAGAACTTCAATTTAGGCATCCGATTGAGGTGTATAAGACCTTTTATGGCATGCTATTGATGAGAGCTACAGAATGACATGGTAATAGAGGTTGTACGAAGTCAAGAAGATGGGACCATGCCCTTGGTCTTAAGGCTTCAAATTCTATCAGGTGTGCTATCTTGTGTAGTAGTCACTCAGGATTGGAGCTCTTTGGTTCTTGTAGGACATTTTTGTGTAGAATGTATGTATGAATGTTGGGAGGGCGCAATGTGGGATCGAGATGGAAAAATGAAGATTCTTCCCTTCACCGGGGTTTTCTTTGAGATTGGACTGCTGCAGGTGTTGACCGTCCTCAAGGTTGTTTCTGAGGTGTGCCTGACCTCCCGGGGTTATCTCCGTGCTTGGGGAATGAGTGCCTCGGGGTTATTGCCGAGTGTTGAAGCTAATTGCATGGGTTTGAAACAAGCATTTCCGGAGTTATCTCCGAAACTGCAACTGCATGCCTCGAGGTTGTCTCCGAGGTTTGAACTGCATCTCTCAGGGTTATCTCCTGGACTGGAACTGAGGGTCTCATGGATGTCTCCGAGATGGATCTGAAACTCATGGGGTTATCTCCGGGACTGGGACTGAATGTCTCGTGGTTGTCTCCGAGATTGAAAAGACTGCTATGGGGTTATCTCTGGAACTGGAACTGTATTCCTCGGGGTTATCTCCGAGGTTGAAACTGAGTATCCCGGGATTTTCTCTGGGAGTGAATTGAATATCTCGGGGTTGTCTCTGAGATGGAAAACTGAGCATCCCGGGGTTGTCTCTGGGATTTGCTGATTTGACTTCCAGGGTTATCCCTGGAAGATAATTTTGCCCTCCTACAATGTTAGTAACAGGAATGCAAAATTTTCTAGTGTCTACAATTATGGGTCATGATTATACCGAATGATCCCTGGTCATAATCATACCAATCAACAGTCCATCTATGCACTACGACCAAAGATAACTTTCGTCACAATATAAGTATGATAATGATGACAATGATATAAGAATTTAATTAAATAAAAACAAATGATAAATTTTAAAGATTTATAATTTAATTTATCCAAAATTTAATAGTGTCCAAATTGTCTAAATAATACTGCTTTGTGGAGTAAAATTCAAGAATAAATTGTATCAAAAATGATTTGGACCGAAAAAAAATCATTTTTTGTCATGAATGCAAAGCCCCCAAATTCGGGTACTTGAAACCCGAACTCAGTGCTTCACGATACCATTTCTATGAGCGGAATAATACTAATAATAATAACAATAATATAATCATTAAGCTTAATTTACATATACATCAGAGTCTTCTCCCAGGTACGCGACCTTTAAACATTCATTACAATACATGATACTTAATATATATATCATTCTTATCCTAATAGAGTCAAACTATTACATAAGAATACCATAAATCTTATTCTGTTTACTTTCCTTTTCCTTTGTTTCTGCATGAGCCTTCTGGTTGTTCACACTTAGCTGAAAATATTTAAATTAAGCAAGGATGAGCATTTGACTGCCCAGCAAGTGATAACAATTATAAATATTAGCTGAAAGGATTAAATATTTTCTTTGTACTACCCTTCTACAACAATTCAATAGTTGTGAAGTAATCTGAACTGATAATAATAACATAACAACTCTCTATCAAATTTTTAAAACTACGTACTGACTATAAATAGGGTTAAGGTGACATACTATGAAAATTATTTTCAATTTTTGAATAGGTTTAGCAGAACTTCATTCGCAAACCGTCTTAACTTATAGGCACGGGGGGTGATCAGCCCGTTATGCCTTGTATTGATCAATACTACATGCAAGAACGATATTATCGTTCACTCTGTCTGCCTTGGGTGCATAAAAGTTTTTCCATATTTGGGATGTTCATACTTAGTCAGGAATCCGAACCAAAACAATTTGATTGGATACAAAAGGTTTATCATATTCAACGATATTTCTAAATCTGTGTTTAGCTGATCAAAAAGCTTAGACAACTGTTACTTAATGTATACACAATGGTAATCAATAAGTGTATATATATATATATATATATATATATATATATATATATATATATATATATATATATATATATATATCAACATGTGATTAAATACAATGATTATCCAAGTGGGGACACTTGTATAACCATAATTAGAAATTAACGAACAAAATAAATATCTGAATAATAATGTAATACCATGTTGATAATCAATGATCAGATATAATATATATATAACAGTAGGGTTAATAATCTGGTACAATAATAATATAATTCTGAACCTTTCTTACTCATGTCCATTGCATAAAGAAAATGCAAAGGTAGGATACTTGCCTGGTCTGCTGCTTACAATACGCAACTTAGTTTTATCTTTTTATCATGACCTATCATTAATAAGATCATTCGTTCGATTATAACAATATACTAAAACACATAGTACTGCTTATTGTAGTCAGCACATAACCTAATCACATTGGAACACATGTTTAATAGTCATCGAATCACAAACAAACACTTATCAAGTCAAATTATCTAAGTCCAAATCGATTTCTGAAACATGTCGGTGTACCGACGACTTTATTAGGTAATTATCGAGTCTAAGACTCTATCTTGTAGCTCAAAAACTGTAATTATCAGTCATATTATTTTTAAATGACTTATACTAAATTTAAAACATTTATTTATAATTTGTCATGAATTTTTAAACATCGGGATAATTATTAAATGATTTAAATATTAAACAATTCTATTATCATTAATATTTAATTAATATTAAACTATTAATGAAATCATTGCCAAAGTGTTAGAGTCATTTATAATAACTCAAAATATTTTTAAAAAATTTATATTACCCTTAAATAATTTTTAAAACATTTAAAATTATTTTTAAATAATTACCATTAATATTCAAATATTAATGTACTATTCCTCAAAATATTAAAAGTCATTATGTATAACTTAAAATATTTTTAATTTATTTATATCCTTTTTAAATGATTTTTAAATTAATAAAATCATTTTAAAACTATTTATTTAATATAATTATTAAATAAATCTAATATCATTAATATAAAATTAATATCCTTAATATTAACTTATTAATGAAATTATCCTTTAAATATTAAAATTTATATTTTATAACTTCAAATATCTTTAAACACTTTATTTTCATTTAAAATAATTTTTATAATATTAAAATCATTTTTTAACTAATTTATTTAATATAATTATTAAATAACCTTAATATCATTAATAATAATTAATTAATAAAATGTACCTTTAAATATTGAAAGTTATATTTTATAACTTAAAATATTTTTAAATACCTTATTATTATTTAAAATGATTTTTAATATTATAAAATCATTTTTAATTAATTAATTTAATTTATTTACTAAATAACTTAATTATCATTAATATTAATTTATTAATGAATTTCATTACAAAATATTAAAAGTCATTAAAAATAACTTAAAACATTGTCTTATATCATAATATAATTTTAAATGATTTTTTAAGTATTAAAATCATTTTTAACTAATTTATTTAATATTATAATTAAATATATTAAATACCATTAATATTTCAAAAATATTAAATATTTATGAAATATACTTAAAATGATTAAAATCTAATTTTCGGACTTTAAAATAATTTTTAATAATTTATTATGTATTTTTCATAATTAAGAACTATTTAATACTAAATATTTAATAAAAATAATTAATTTTGTAATAAAGTGTCGCTAAAGACCGCCTATAGCGACAGAACCGTCGCTATAGGTGTTCTTCATCAAACCCAGAAATGTATAAACAGTTTACAAGGTGCTCACTTTGACCAGCCACCAAATCATGACCTTGAGGTGTCCTGGCCAGATAAAGTGTTTATATTGTAGTATATATGTAATACTATCATCAACAATCAAGTTCATGGCCATCACATAACAGATCAGTGAGAACTAAGCCCTAGAAAACCTATCAGACACTGTTCTTCAATTTCTGGGTTTTCCAGAATTGAAGAACAGTTCATGCTACCACTTTTGGGCTTCCACAAACTTTCTATCCGTAAGATGTTTTTGTGATATAAAGCTTTCCATATGTACCCAACATGCAAGTGAACACATCTAACACATAAAGTTGATCTAACAACAACACAATAGAGAGATCTATGCAGGTCAAACGTTGTCAGACGACACGTTCATCTGTTTTCTGGGTTACCCGGAAAACGTGCATGTCTTACCTACTTTGACCAGCCTCTGAGTTCATCATACTTGATGTTTAGGTGATATTAAGGCATGAAATTGTAGATCATATAACATATTACTATACTGATGCAACAACATATACAGAACATGTATATCTTGCAAGATCAAAGCCCAATAACAAGCTGTCAGGCTGACCTGGGGAATTTTGGGTTACCCAGAAATCTCCCGGTGAATGCCAGTCAACATGGTTTGACCACGAATAACTTGCAATCTGGACCTTATCCAAGCCTGATTCCTGATTCAGATCAAAGAGCATATAACAGACTACAACCACAAACTTTCAAAACACAAAAATCATTAAAGATCACAGAGATAAAAGGCCTCAACACAAAAAAAAATTCCAATTTTTTTTAAAACTTGATTTTAAGCATATTAATGTTATGAATCTATCATGTGCCAACCCAGATCACTTATATATACCACATACAACATATTCTAATACTCAAACATAACATGTATCATGTAGATCAAGATCAGATTTCTTAGTTAGGGTTTTATACCTATACGATCCAATTCTTGATTCTGGCTACTGATGTTGTTATATGTATTTGTGGGGCTTGTTTTGTGACTGATAGATAAAGGAAATTTCGGAGGTTTGAGCTTGAGAAAGTCAAGGATGAGAGTTGTGCAATATTAGGCTACCAAATGATTTTTTTCTCTATCCAATCTATATATACAAGTGTTAGATGCATGAATTGGCTGATCTAGACTAATGTGCTGTCATAAATGAGCATGTGGAGTTGTTGGATTAGCTCACCAACTAAAGTGTTTGCAAATCTAACAAGTTAGCTTTAATTATGCACTAAAGGGCAAAATGGTCATAACACTTGTGATTTTAATGGCCAAATTATAATCTTGACAAACCCTTAGGGTTTGACCCTTATGGTTTAACATATATGATTTGTAGGATTTCCAATTAGGATTTACACAAAAAAAAAATTTAGTTTCTAAAATTTATAATTTAGGGTTTCCTTAATTAGATTAGGTTTCTAATTACATTATATACAGGAACATTAGGGTTTAATTATTTACTAATTATAGTTAACCTTGCTAATTTAGCAATTAGAGTTTACAATTAGTAATTAGGGTTTTATAATTACTATTTAGGGTTACTAAAAATAGAAATTAGGGTATTAAATTGGAAATTATGGTTTCTAATTTACAATTAGGGTTTCTAAATTTTAATTAGGGTTTACATAATCAAATCTTTAATAATTAATTTCACATAACACAATTACAAAACAATCTTGTACTCTAGTTTGGGCTTCAAATTAGGGTTTAACACAGTAAAACTAGGGTTTTCAAATACTGCACCATAATTGACCAACCATTATCAATGCGTACATACAGTACATATTTATAGCACTGAAAAATCAAAATCAAACTAATATTATTTTATTATTCTCATTCCTTAATCAAAATCCAAAATTAAGATTTGGATTCCAGAAAAGTATAAACAGTTTACAAGGTGCTCACTTTGACCAGTCACCAAATCATGACCTTGAGGTGTCCTGGCCAGAATAAAGTGTTTATATTGTAGTATATATGTAATACTATCATCAACAATCAAGTTCATGGCCATCACATAACAGATTAGTGAGAACTAAGCCCTGGAAAATCTGTCAGACACTGTTCTTCAATTTCTGGGTTTTCCAGAATTGAAGAACAGTTCATGCTACCACTTTTAGGCTTCCACAACTTTCTATCCGTAAGATGTTTTTGTGATTTAAAGCTTTCCATATGTACCCAGCATGCAAGTGAACACATCTAACACATAAAGTTGATCTAGCAACAACACAATAGAGAGATCTATGCTGGTCAAACGTTGTCAGACGACACGTTCATATGTTTTCTGGGTTGCCCAGAAAACGTGCCTGTCTTACCTACTTTGATCAGCCATTGAGTTCATCATACTTGATGTTTAGGTGATATTAAGGCATGATATTATAGATCATATAACATATTACAATAATGATGAAACAACATATACGAAACAAGTATATCCTGCAAGATCAATGCCCAATAACAAGCTGTCAGGCCGACCTGGGGAATTCTGGGTTACCCAGAAATCTCCCGGTGAATGCTAGTCAACATGGTTTGACCACGAATAACTTGCAATCTGGACCTTATCCAAGCCTGATTCATGATTCAGATCAAAGAGCATAAACAGACTACAACTACAAACTTTCAAAACACAAAAATCATTAAAGATCACAGAGATAAAAGGCCTGACATTCGTTGTCAGACAACACAAAAAAAATTCCAATTTTTTTTAAAACTTGATTTTAAGCATATTAATGTTATGGATCTAGCATGTGCCAACCCAGATCACTTATATATACCACATACAACATATTCTAACACTCAAACATAACATGTAACATGTAGATCAAAATCAGATTTCTTGGTTAGGGTTTTATACCTATACAATCTAATTCTTGATTCTGGCTACTGATTTTGTTATATGTATTAGTGGGGCTTGTTTTGTTACTGATAGATGAAGGAAATTTTGGAGGTTTGAGCTTGAGAGAGTCAAGGACGAGAGTTGTGCAATATTAGGCTACCAAATGATTTTTTTCTCTCTCCAATCTATATATACAAGTGTTAGATGCATGAATTGGCTGATCTAGACTAATGTGCTATCATAAATGAGCATGTGGAGTTGTTGGATTAGCTCACCGACTAAAATGTTTGCAAATCTAACAAGTTAGCTTCAATTATGCACTAAAGGGCAAAATGGTCATAATACTTGTGATTTTAATGGCCAAATTGTAATCTTGACAAACCCTTAGGGTTTAACCCTTAGGGTTTAACATATAGGATTTGTAGGATTTCCAATTAGGGTTTGCACAAAAACAAAATTTTAGTTTCTAAAATTTATAATTTAGGGTTTCCTTAATTAGATTAGGTTTCTAATTACATTATACAGGAACATTTGGGTTTAATTATTTACTAATTATAGTTAACCTTGCTAATTTAGAAATTAGAGTTTACAATTAGTAATTAGGATTTTATAACTACTAATTAGGGTTACTAAAAGTAGAAATTATGGTATTAAATTTGAAATTAGGGCTTCTAATTTACAATTAGGGTTTCTAAATTTTAATTAGGGTTTACCTAATCAAATCTTGAATAATTAATTTCACATAACATAATTACAAAACAATCTTGTACTCTAATTTGGGTTTCAAATTAGGGTTTAGCACAGTAAAACTAGGGTTTTCAAATAATGCATCATAATTGACTAACCATTATCAATGCGTACATACAGTACATATTTATAGCACTGAAAAATCAAAATATAAATAATATTATATTATTATTCTCATTCCTTGATCAAAATCCAAAATTAGGGTCTGAATTCCAGAAATGTATAAATAGTTTACAAGGTGCTCACTTTGACCAGTCACCAAATCATGACCTTGAGGTGTCCTGGCCAGAATAAAGTGTTTATATTGTAGTATATATGTAATACTATCATCAACAATCAAGTTCATGGCCATCACATAACAGATCAGTGAGAACTACGCCCTAGAAAACCTGTCAGACACTGTTCTTCAATTTTTGGGTTTTCCAGAATTGAAGAACAGTTCATGCTACCACTTTTGGGCTTCCACAACTTTCTATCTGTAAGATGTTTTTGTGATTTATAGCTTTCCATATGTACCCAGAATGCAAGTGAACACATCTAACACATAAAGTTGATCTAGCAACAACACAATAGAGAGATCTATGCTAGTAAAACGTTGTCAGACGACACGTTCATCTGTTTTCTGGGTTACCCACAAAACGTGCCTATCTTACCTACTTTGACCAGCCATTGTGTTCATCGTACTTGATGTTTAGGTGATATTAAGGCATGACATTGTAGATCATATAACATATTACAATACTGATGCAACAACATATACAGAACAAGTATATCCTGCAAGATCAAAGCCCAGTAACAAGCTGTCAGGCCGACCTGGGGAATTATGGGTTACCCAGAAATCTCCCGGTGAATGCCGGTCAACATGGTTTGACCACGAATAACTTGCAATCTGGACTTTATCCAAGCCTAATTCTTGATTCAGATCAAAGAGCATATAACAGACTACAACTACAAACTTTCAAAACACAAAAATCATTTAAGATCATAGAGATAAAAGGTCTGACATTCGTTGTCGGACAACAAAAAAAAAATTCCAATTTTTTCTAAAACTTGATTTTAAGCATATTAATGATATGGATCTAGCATGTGCCAACCCAGATCACTTATATTTACCACATACAATATATTCTAACACTCAAACATAACATGTAACATGTAGATCAAGATCAAATTTCTTGGATAGGGTTTTATAGCTATACAATCCAATTCTTGATTTTGGCTACTGATGTTGTTATATGTATTAGTGGGGCTTGTTTTGTTACTGATAGATGAAGGAAATTTTGGAGGTTTGAGCTTGAGAGAGTCAAGGATGAGAGTTGTGCAATATTAGGCTACCAAATGATTTTTTTCTCTCTCCAATCTATATATACAAGTGTTAGATGCATGAATTGGCTGATCTAGACTAATGTGTGCTGTCATAAATGAGCATGTGGAATTGTTGGATTCGCTCACCAACTAAAGTGTTTGCAAATCTAACAAGTCAGCTTCAATTATGCACTAAGGGGCAAAATGGTCATAATACTTATGATTTTAATGGCCAAATTGTAATCTTGACAAACCCTTAGGGTTTAACCCTTAGGGTTTAACATATAGGATTTGTAGGATTTCCAATTAGGTTTGCACAAATTTTTTTTTTAGTTATTAAAATTTATAATTTAGGATTTCCTTAATTAGATTAGGTTTCTAATTACATTATACAGGAACATTAGGGTTTAATTATTTACTAATTATAGTTAACCTAACTAATTTAGCAATTAGAGTTTATAATTAGTAATTAGGGTTTTATAATTACTAATTAGGGTTACTAAAAATAGAAATTAGGGTTTCTAATTTACAATTAGGGTTTTTAAATTTTAATTAGGGTTTACCTAATCAAATCTTTAATAATTAATTTCACATAACACAATTACAAAACAATCTTCTGGTAAGACCCCAACTTATTAATGAATAAAATTAAATTTTCCCTAAATATTATTGTAAATAATAAGGTGTTAATTTGATATAATACTTTGGTTGTGAGTGAAATGTGTAAATTTTGCAAAATAAACAAGTGGTTATAAAATATTCATTTTGTCAGGGAATATTCGTTTGGTCGTGGAATATTTTTTCTGTCGAAAAATATTCGTACGACGGCGCAGCCATTTGTGGGCCCCATAACAGAATAACTGTCAGATGAAGAAAATAACAAATTTGAGTTTTTACAAATAACGGCGTAGTTGTTACCGTTAACACTGTTAGAATACCCGGTGGTTAAAATACAGTAATACGCGTTATTGCATAGTAGCACACGGTATTGCACAGTATTTTTGAAATTATTGATTCTTACGTAAGAAGGCACTACTCAGTAATTACTGTTCAATATTTTATTTTATTGATTCAATAATTGCTACGTTGAAATTTTATATTATTGTTGTTCAATAATTGTCACTGCACAGTATTTTCCATTATCAGATCAATACTTCATATTATTTGAATAATATTATTAGATAACATTATTGACAATGTCTAGAAAGTTCTGTCTAAGGAGAGGTTTTGTCATCTAATTGCGCGCCAGTAAGGAGAAATTCTTATTGGAAAACCCCCTCTTTCCTGGGAACGGCCTGGTTGTCATAAATGTGATTCTGTAATATTATTTGTGAATAATTAATTATTGATTCATATGATAAGGAAATATTTATTTTATGTGGATATAAATGAGGGATATATTTTTGTGGTTAAAAATGAAGGAGTTAATGTTGAGGTATTTTATCTGTATTTTTGTCGGAATGGAGGTATTGAAAATCAAATTAGGGTTTTTGAGATATTTTGCGAGGGTTATAATTTTTAATCCGACCGTTGGATCGTGATAATTTTTGGATATGTTATATATATATAAGTTGAGTATATGTCCACAAATTTTGAACTGTTAAAAATGAACGTATGGTTTATTATGAATTTTACGAGATGCCTGGTTCAGAAATTGTTGAATTTTCAGAGTTTATCATTTTGGTAGAAAATTTTAGAATTGGTGGGCCCCACTCTTGGTTGGTGAAGAAATGTGCTGAGATTTTTATTCAAATATGGTAGGCTTGAATAGTAGCAGGTAAAGCCATTAGGTTGCAGGTTAAGTCTGCTTCGGCGTGCTAATATTTTCCTATAAATAGAGGGCTAAGTTAGAATTGAAAATCACACCAGAATTCATAAGTTTTCTCTCTTTCTCTCTCTAGATTATTGAGTGTATTTTTTGAGTATTTAGATACTTGGTGAGTTGATATTCATCAGTGCAAGGTTCCTTCGGCTTTACATTCCAGTCAGAAGTGCTGCTCTTTTGAGGTAAGGGATAGTAAGGGATATTAAGGGATGCTATATTCTTCATAATGATGTTATTCTTTCAATATCATTATACTGAAATATTGTTATGAATTTTATTATGGAATTTCTACCTTTTTGTGTCAGAGTTACTATTCACGAGTTACTATTCATGAGTTACTATTCACGAGTTACTATTTACGATAAAATTGGTTTCTTTTTCTGACCAAATTATAGTTGATTTATGAATATTACTCTTAAGATTAAATCTATATGTTGGTCATATTATTTTTATTATCATATATAACATTTTTATAACCCTAACGATGATATTTCTCTTTGACTTGAGTGTAAAGATGGGTAGATTATTGGTATGATCACGACTATGGGTTTTCTTTGGCCAGTAGTGCAAAGTTGAATTGTTGACTGGTATGATCATGACCATTGAATTTATAATTGAATATCTTTAGCTTAAGTGCAAAGGTGAAATGATCAACATGGTTATAATTATTGTTTATATAAATTCTGAAATGATTATATATTCTTTGAGATATTAATATATTTGGCCTGTAGTGCAAATATGAACTGTTGATGATTATATTTGGCCTGTAGTGCAAATATGAACTGTTGAGGAATATATTTGGCCTGTAGTGTAAATATGAACTGTTGAGGAATATCTTTGGCCTGTAGTGCAAAGATGAATTGTTGAGGAATATCTTTGGCCGTAGTGCAAAGATGAAGTTATTAGTATGATTATGAACAGGAAATGTGATTTGGTGTAACCATGATCTTTTATGTTTCAGGTAAAGATAGGTATGAAAATTATATTCGTCCTGGATGCGAAGAGGAATTTAGAATTACAATTATGATTATGAGTTATTCATATAATTGTGAAAATGAACTGTTGATTAATGTTACAGGGATAAAATATTATTGATGGACTTTTAATGTGGAGAAGATAATTGACTTTATGGTCTATTTGACTCTTCTAATGGTTTGCTCGTTCCGCTACAACTATGGTTGAAATTTTTTATCATCTACCATATGTTCTAAATCTCTGATTTATTACTGTTGAAGGCTATTGATAATTTATTTATCTTTAGTCATGATATTCTTTACTGGGCTAGTTGTGCTCACCCTTCTGTTTCACAATTCCTTTCAGGTAATAAGAGTGTAGCTGGGTCGAGCGGGGGTAACAAGAGAATAGAACGGTGGTCGTCATTTAGTAGTTATATTTGGTGAATCAAATAGGGTGAGGCGAACCCAACGTTGAAAGGGTGTTTTGTCACTATCATACAAGATGTCTAATGACATACAATCTCGTGTCATCATAAGACAGGGTTATGCTCATCCACTTACTGAGTATATTTACGAGCACTACCTATATAATCTTGGTGTTTGTTTGAAGTATAATTCACGATTAAAGACAGTGGAGATAATGATATGTCAAGAGAAGACTCACCATTGGGAAGAATATTATAGTAAACTTCTCGTTTTTCTTTGGGGTCTATTGGGTCAACCAAGGATAATTCTGTGGCCATATGATATCTATCATAACCTAGATGCATGGCCTCCCATGTACGAAAGTTTCCTTGAGCACTTCCCAAAGATTCTAATTTCTAAAACAGTTTTTGACTATACCTTTATGTAAGGTGTCATTGTGACGTGCTATCCAAGGTTGGGATAAGAGTCACAGTTGGTATATATTTGTATCCAAACTCACAGCATATATGTTGTTGTATTTTGCACGACAATTATTGTAATAAAATTATAGTTATTTTCTGTACCATGTATTTGGCGACTCAGAATAGGTTGGATGGAATGGACCTGTTTTGGGGTCGTTACACTTGTACTCTAATTTGGGTTTCAAATTAGGGTTTAGCACAGTAAAACTAGGGTTTTCAAATATTGCACCATAATTGACCAACCATTATCAATGCGTACATACAATACATATTTATAGCACTGAAAAATTAAAATATAAATAATATTATATTATTATTCTCATTCCTTGATCAAAATCCAAAATTAAGGTTTGGATTCCATATCTTATTTATCTTACATAAATGACATTATTAATTAACTTAACTAATCTGAAATAATTCCATATAATAAGATAAAATAATTATTATAATTATTCTATAATCATTACATATATTATTTAAATAATATATAATTATATTTTTATGGAAAATATTTAATAAAAATATTTCTACTATAAAATTAATTATTATAAGAATATACTTTATAATAATCAATAATTCTAACATAAAATTATTTTTAATTATTCATGTAATAAATATATTTTTATTTATCACATAAATATATACGCTTTATATTGTACAAATCCTCATCTTTATAATTAAAAAAAAATTTATACGCAAAATTTCTGATTTAATTATATAGAAATTATCGGGTTGTTACAATGAATAGTACTCCGATGAATAGTACTTGAGTGAATAGTACCCCGTGTATAGTACTTTGAGAATAGTACTTTATGAATAGTACTTTGTAAATAGTACCTGTAAATAGTACTTTGTGAATAGTACTCATGGACAGTACTCCAGCATGAAAAGCTTAAAATTTAACAAGAATGTGCAGAAAAAATTCTTGCGAAACGATACAAGATGAAGCGCAAATTTCAAGAATATTCTACTAATTTCACGGAGTATAGAAGCAATACTTTTAACAAAATGAGGGTATAATCAGGAATACAAGACGAAATAATATTACTCACATACTACAGAGTATGGAAGAAAATATTATTCTTTATCAATACTGAACAAAAATAATATCCCTTACCTTAGAAGAAGACTGGATACTAGAATAATGAAGTATCAGAATACTCTTCTTCTTTCTCTCTATAGTTTCTCTATCTATAATTGCACTTGTGAGACTTAGTGAATTGGTGAGAATTAAATAAGAATGAACTTCTATTTATAGAAAAACATAGTTTCAATAATTGAACGTTTTGGGGCTCGAATTATTACAGTATAGTACCTTCATCTTTTTCTCCATTTTTATTTTAGTCCTACAAGTATTATCAATCTTGCACCACCTCCCCTAATAGTAATGCATCTGAACCAATAGTTCCATTCATGTAAGCAAATAGTCACATGCATGTGAACTAATAGCAATTAATTACTTATTTATCCAATTAATTACCCGATTGGTCAATTTAACATCTAGAAATCAATTATTATCGAAATAAATGTCGATTTCCACTAACACAAATAATCCCAACACAATGGAAATATTTTTATCAACAATTTCATCTTTAATCAACACGAACTTATTCATCATTAATACTATAACTCACAATATTTAACAATTAGATCATTCCCAGGAAAGAGGGGACTTTCCGATAAGGATTTCTCCCTACTGGCGTGTAATTAAGTGACCAACCCCTTTTCCTCGACAGAACTTTTTAGACATCGTCAATATTGCAAATAATAATATGAACAACTTTGTCGTCTCAATTATTGATTTAAAAAATATAAAATATTATGCAAATGATACTATGACAATAGTTGAATCAATAATATGAGAGATATTATGCAGCAACTACTGTAGCAATAATTGAGTATAACTGAGTGACTTATTACGTAAGTATCAATAATCAATACCGTGTGCTACTATGCAACCACGCGTATTACTGTACTTTTACCACCGGGTAGTTCAACAGTTTAACGGTAAAACTTTCGCTGTTATTTTTATAAAAAGACATTTTTGTCATTTTTTAACTCCGATAATACTTCCGTTGTGGGGTCCACCAATGATTGTGTCGTCGTACGAATATTCCCTGTTGAAACGAATATTCCCCGACCAATCGAAGGGCCAGCCCCTGAGCTGGAAGGATCAAAAGTATCCACCTCGGAAGGATCTCTGCCCAAATGCCGGATGAAAAAATGTGCCCGATCCAACTGTCGGGTCAAGCTATCAATTTGCATCAAATGAGTAGGATCTCGAACGTAGGCCATCTAATCCGTCATCATCACGGATGTCGACGTCGGAATTTTTAATTGTCCCTTTCCGTTACTTGTTCTTTGGTGTTCTCATTTTAGGTGAGATTTTTTTGAAAAAACAAGTGAAAAAGGTCCGACATGTATAATGTCGACGATTGGACTATAAGAGTCGCCAGTTGGTTTTTTAACTGGTTGTACCAACAAAATCGAGAAAAGGTTTGCACATTGACCCAGTTATGTGACACTGCTAAACGGGTCGGTGAAACCGAGATTCATTAGGGTCTGGGGACTTGGTTATGCGGAGGGAAGGTGTTAGGCACCCCCCGACATCCGTGTTACCACGGTGACCGCCTCTTTTCAAGAAACTGTTATCTGAATGTGTGTGTGTATGGGTCAATGTGCTGTTATTTAGAAGTAGTGCGAGGCCTCGTTCGCACCTATATACACAGGGTTTGAATTGTATGTAAAAATTCAATTTTAAGCAAGATATGGCAGTAATATTTTATAAAAGAGGTTTTTCAAATCCTGATGCTTAATAGTAATTGAGACCTTTTACACTCCCATTTTATTAAGTGCTCGGCTTGATTGATTTTATTTGACAGATGCGAGGCATCCATACGAAAATAATGTACAAAATAATGCCGACTTCCTCGTGGGTATGGAAACCATCTGAGGAAATTCAGACACCGCAGAATAATTTACAAGCTACTTACAGCTGAAAATGTCCATCACGGGAACCGAATCTAGATCCAATGGGATGAATCTGTGATCACATGATTCCTAGGCGTACATAATACTGTAATTTATATGAAAGAAGTAAGCATGTATATATATAAAAGCTGTAAATATATATATACAGACATGATCACCAACCACGAAGCACCTCCACGGGGGATCAGAAATGTAAATAAAGCTGTAAAAGCTATCAACCGCCATGGAAGAAACTCTAGGCGGGAGAAAATGTACAAAAAGCTGTAAAAACGGTCAACCACCACAAAGTAAACTCCAGGTGGGACGATAAATATATATATATATATATATATATATATATATATATATATATATACATGTAAACGCACCGGATATAAAATTCAGGCTTATCGGACAAAGTCCAACAACAGTTAATATATATAAGTATATATATATATTAAAGCATTAAACGCACCGGATGTGAAAACTAGGCTCACCGAACAGAGTTCGATAGCAGTTCATATATATAATTATATATATAAGAAAGCCATTAAACGCACCAGACATAAGTCTAGGCTCATCGAACAGAGTTCGACACGCAGTTTATATATATAAATGTATATATATATATATATATATATATATATATATATATATATATATGTATGTATATACAAACTAAAAATAAACGACGGACCGAAGTTCGGGCAAAAGTGTGCAACACGACTCTCAACGTGTAGAAGGGTGTGTGCAAAGATGAAGAGAAAAAACTTTAAAGTGTGAAAGAAGGCTTATAGTGGGCTGCCAAAGAAGACTTCAATATCTTTAAAGTGGGTAAACACTGGCTTTTGTAGGTATAAAATAAGCTATATGTGAGCTCACAAGTGTTTAAAATGAGAAAGCACTCAGTATGGGGTGAGTACAGAGCAAATTGGGCAGGGTTTCGTCGTCGTTTTCTCTTACAAAATGGCCACCCCAAGGTGGAGCCGTAGGTGTACCTGCGGCTGAGCCGCAGGTGTACCAGAGGTAACCCAGGTTGTCCCAGGTTTTTCGGGTCGGGTCGTCTCAAAGTACGTGCACTCGGGTACTGTAATGTCCATTCAGACTTTCAGAAGTGCAATTCGGGCATCCGTTTGAGGTATACAAGACCTATTTTGGATCGCCGTTGTCGAGAATTGTACGATGGCATGAGATTAGAGTTTGTGCGAAGTCATTGAAGATGGGACGGTGCCCTCCGGTCTTCAAGCTTTAACTTTCATCCGTTACCCCGCACAATAGTTACTCGGGATTAGTTAGTCTTGTGGGACACTATTGCATAGAGACGTTGAGATGACGTGGCGTGGCATCATGTTGGTCAGATGACGATGTTGCCCCTCACCGGATTAGGCTGATAAAGCAGACGTTACTCAGCTTCGCTTGGATTGGACTGCTGCAATTTGTTGAAGGTCCTCATTGTCATCTTTGAGGTGTGTCTGTCTTCCCGATGTTATCACCGGGCTAGTTCAGTGTATCTCATTGTGAGCGTCGAGATTGAAGCTGGTTGCATTTGTAATAAGCATTTCCGGGGTTATTGCCGAAATTGCATTCCTTGGGGTTATCACCAAGGTTGGTGGCTATTCCCATGGTTGGGACTGAGACTGGATACCTCGGGGTTATCTCCGAGATTAATCGGTCTTCTCCGGTGTGTGTGTTCCAGTATTGATTTGCATGCCTCGGGGTTATCTCTGAGATTAGAAATGTTACTCCCAGATTGGGATCCGGGGTTGATGCTGAACTTCTGGTAGTATCCGGTATGGATATGGATCGTCTTTCAGAGTTCCCTCTTAAAAGACGAATCTGCTCTCCTGCAATGTTAGTGACAGGTGTACAGAAAATTTTGAGTGTCTACAGATGCCCCTCTTTATCTTACTCATGCATGGCGATGCATGGGTAGGATAAAGAATCCTAGACACTTAAAACGTAATAAGACAAACATGGTACTATAGATAGCAACATGATGCAAATGTACGATGCATGTGTACGTGGTTGTAGCCCAACATGCTAGGGATGATTGTTGGCTCCTTGTTGCTTCAACTGGGGATTGGCAACGATGACCAGATTTGATGTGCAATCCAAATCTATTAGGATGTTGATGTTGGAGTTATCACCAAAGTCCTGTGTCTTTGATTATGACTTGATACCGAAGATGTACCTCTTATGTGTGAGAGATCTATGGGGATGAAGCTTGATCTGCTTGAGGATGTGTATAACATATTCCATCATCAATCCCCCTTGAGGACAATCTCCTGGTTTGTATCGTCAGGACATGTCACGATTCTGTTGGATTTACTGCCAACAACAAATGTTGTCAGGGATGCCCGACCTTCGTTGATTTGTGTGTTTCACCGACATATGAATCAACTGCTGAAAAATCCTATGGGATATACTGTCAAGGTTGCTTGACCTCCGCTGTCGTGTAGATCACCGGAACATTGCGTTGTGTCCCCCGCCGGGGATCCGCTAGGGAATACGAGCGGTCGGGTGTGAAAACCTCGAATAGCTTCAGAGCTCTGATAGGTTTAAATTGCTATCGACTGTAATAATGTCAAGGCTGTTTGACCTTCATTAATTTGTGTGTCAACGGATGAGCATGCGTTGTAACCCCCGTCGGGGACCTCTTTTGTGAAAAAATTGGGGTGACAACCTTACGCTGACGGCATTGGACCTCTGTACGGTATTGCCGAATGTGGTATGCAAAGACTTAAATCATCAGTATAGTAAACCCTGTGTTCGGGTGAATACCAATGGATGAAAAGAAAGCCACAGTTGGATCCAGAAAAACCAGGGTTTTAGGCTATTCTGCTCAATCTCGTAGCATTTTTATCCCTGGTTTGGCCTTTTCAGCTTGTAAGAACTCCTTTGCAACTCGAACTGGACCGAGCCGGAGGGATGGGACCCGTATGGGGGTGCCGCAGGTGCATTTGCTGCAGTCATAGATGGGCCTGCGGCCAACCATGGATGATATAATCCAGCAGGTTGGTTTCACAAGTCACTTTCAACTTGCTTTGCATAGAGAAAACCACGAGCCATCTTCAGATCTGTTGAGTTCGGGCTGCTTTCTGTAAATTCTGTCACCGTACGAGTGTTCTACATTATCCTGGTAACATATGCTTGTATTTTCTCTCATTTCTGTCCGTTGGATTTTGAGTTATCGCATGACATGCATCTAAACACATAGTAGTGATTATGTATGCACAAATGACTAGATAAAAAATATTCAACATAGAAATGTTAGTATTAAACCATGCTGAACATAATGATGTGAAAAAATTTAACTTTTGAGACAGTCAAATTGGCACCTTTTTCTACTATTTTTTGTCCTATTTGAGGTCCAATGAGCATAAGGTAGCAAGGCAAAGTACTCCTAATATTGAGGTTGGCCTTATGCATGATGATTTTAATTTTTAATGCATATATTATGTATATGACTTTGGGGCAGGTGTGCTACTGAATGGCCACCTAGACATGCCTGTATGCATGTGGATAGTCCTATTTTCAAAGGGGACTATGGCAAAATTTTTCCAAATGTAGGCATTAGGTAGTTATGCATTTTAACTCTATTATATGTTAAAATAAATGCATGCATGCATTTAGTCATAAAATGCATTCTAGAAAGCTCCAGGTAAGGAAATATCACACCCTTTCTGAGGTGATTTGGAGACTTGTTGTCCAGATATTATGGATCTGGATCAGCCGAGTAGTTCCTATAGGACTACTTCTAGCATACGGCGGAGGGCTTCTGAAGTGCCTCGTCCCCGTTCTGTCAGACAACCTCGTCGGTTGGTGCAGCCCGTGATATGTCCTATCCAGGTAGATGTTCCAGACGTTGAGGACGAGGAGGCGGATATTCCGATAGAGGACCCCGCTCCTACTGCACCTGTCCCTCGCAGGGAGCTTCCGAGTATTCAGGTGGTGAACCCAGAGTTGCTGGATGATTTAGGCATACATCCATCGATGTATTTGCATGCTAACGAGGTATGGCATTAGACTTTGATCTTCCTTCTTTCCTATTGATGAGGATTAAAGGGTTTTGATGTTGATCTGCATTTTATGCAGGTTCCTGGTTTTACACAGCCTCGAGGGAACTGGTTCAGCATTCACTCCATGTACCAGGCGCTTCATCCTGACTATAGAGCGGTAGTGCATGAGTAGGGATTTGGGGCATTCTTCTCCATCCTTCCCCGTCGTTGTCCTTGGGGTTATCTCAGGGCATTGCCTGAGCGATGGTTTCATTAGACTCAGTCACTCCATCTGCTGGATTGCGAGGTGATGATGACGCCTATGGATTGGCGATTTATCACAAGTATGGAGTTCAGAGGGGAGCCAGTGCCTTGCATGGCAAATATTACCCATACTGCCGTTAGATCCTTATTAGGAGTTTCGGCGACGGCGCTCAAAGGCAGGACTGTCCGTTTAGGTCCTTTGAGCGTAGATGCTATGAGCGGGCTATTGAGTGAGCCTATGCCTGATGATGTCAGAATCAGGGATCGCGTTCTGCGGTGATTGTTCCTGATGATCATTCGAGGCTATTTTATAGCAGATAACTCTTCCACGGTATCTTTCGCTTTGATCAGTGCTACACGTGATGTGGACCGTATTGGAGAGTATGATTGGGGTTCCTACACCTTTTCCTATTTCCTCCGGGGCATGCGTATGCGCTCATAGGGTTTGACCGAGGCTTGGCTAGGATTTTACCCGTTTCTGATGGTGAGTATTTCTCTTGTCATTTACCATGTATAGGTTAAGAGTGTTAACTGACAGCAGATGTTTGCCTTTGTGTTGGCAATTTTGGGCCTATGAGAGGCTTTCATGCTTGCGTCCCGTGAGTGTGTTAGGTTTAGACACCTATCCACGAGGACGACGATGGCATCATTCGATTCTGCTAGATGTCCTTGTAGCTGAGGGATTCACTCATTGCCGTATGCAGCTGGAGTTGCTGACAGCCGATACCATCACATGGCTTCCCTATTCTGGGGAACACCTGACCGTGGGTTTTGAGGATGGATACCCGACTGGAGTCGAGTATGTGATTTCCACCAGGAGAGTTCCTTTCTTCACAGATAGAGGCTGGGAGCTCTATTTAGGAGAGCGTGCTATTAAGAGCACCACATGGGAGATTCGTATACCGATCTTACCTCCTGCCAGACGTTATTGTCCTATATCGCAGTCACCCATCATTGATATCCCATTGTTGGGGGTTGACGAGTTTGCATTGTTAGAGGGTCTATGACACAAGAGACGTTCCATCGGTGGTGGTCCGCTCGCACTATTGGAGCTCAGTCCCACGCCACACAGTTTATGGGGGATATGGTTCTAGGATCCTTGATGATGATGGATTGGATAGCTTGTGTCTTAGATCTGACTCATATGACCCAGATTGATAGTTTGACCCGACAGTTAGACCAGGCACACATATTTATCTAGCATTTTGGCAGAGATCCGGCAGAGGCGGCTTCATTTGATCCTTCCAGCTCAGGCGCTGGCCCCTCAGGTGACCCATTCAGTTTTACCGACGCGGATCCTCCTTTATATAGGCCTGACATCCCTGTTGATAGAGATCTAATGACTCAGGACGAGTTACATCAGGTGGACATGATTGATGATGTGGACATCGACACCATTATTTTCTTTTGATGTGTATCCTCGTTATATCTTTTGATAGGCCTCTGTCAGTAGTAGGGCGTCTGTGCCCCATTTCCCTGTATTTGTAGTTGTACAGAGATGATGTATTAGATGATGATATACTTAGGAATGTATGCACTATTTTTTTCCATTCCCTATATCATATTGCCATCTATTATCTATTATGCATGTATCATGTTATGCATATGTATGTATGTCCAGAGATATTCAGCATTGACCCCTGGATGGTCTTATGACACGGCCCTCACAGATGGCTTCTTCGACAGTTAGCCGCATAGATCATACCCCACCGTCAGTGGTGGCATCAGCTATGAGATCGTGGTATGATAGCATGTCACCACCAGACAAGGTGACTGTAGATCATTTATTGCAGCATACCATGACCTTTTTGACTTTTCAGGTTCCCGCAGGATTTGTGGACGGGATAATAGAGCATTAGCTAACGGATAGGCAGGTATTCCGATTCGGCACCCATGAGTTGACTCCTACTCTGGAGGAGTATGCACGTTTGATGATGCTGCCTTTAGACAGACCTGGCGTACGTCTGGCTTTGGGAGACATGAGCAGATGATTCATGACTCTCACAGGATTGAGGTACAGAGTGGTACATGATGAGTTGACATCTGGCCACATGATATCCCAGCATTTTTTGTACGACAGATTTGGCTCGGAGGATAGCTATTCACGACATTCTGGGGATTTTACCGCACCGAAGGATCATTGGCGTTTGGCCAGAGTTGACGTACTAATGTTATGTGTATTGTCATATGTGTATATGCCGCGGTATATGGATGAGATAGATATAGGCGTTGTCATGGCCGTGAGAGCTCTCAGGGAGGGTCGTACCATTGTACCTATGATTGTAGCAGAGACCCTGCGGTCGGCATCCTACTGCTGCACTTATTCGACAAGAGTGTTCACTGGGAGTTCAGCCATGCTATATGTGTGGTTCATGTCACACTTGAGACCGATTGGCACTCTTAGACGGCATGGGTACTGCTTCATCCATGATGTAGCTATGTCATACTCTTTTCAGCCATCAGAGTGTATAGATGCTTTGTCCTGGTCCACATTCTTGGCAGATATCAGAGATCCATTTAGCATATTTCCGTGTTTGGGGCTTAGCTCACCATACAGCTTCATTACTCATGCTCCGGGCATGGACTATCACCCTCTGGCTAGTTTGAGGGGAGTGACCACTTATCACCCATTGGCCGTGATGTCGCAGTTCGACCAGTTACAGGATTTTCATCCTTTTGAGGGGGCAACAGGTCAGCGTTCAACTTCTTGGTACCTCTCAGCAGAGGACCGATCTCGGGTATACGCCTGCTGGGATCAGCGCGAGATAGCAAATTTTTCTGTCAGTCATCCTAGTTATTCCGCAGAGTATTCCGCGTGGATGGAGAAAGAGATTTTATCAGCTGCAGCAGTATTTGCAATACCAGAGCGCGAGTTAGATGATGTAGAACCCATGGAGGACATTGATACCTACATCGAGGAAGAGCCCACTGCTGGGTTGTTAGCATTTCTTCCTGATTCTCCTAATACCAGTACTGTTGTGATTCAACACTCGACACAGTACTTAGAGAAGAGTCTTCATCTGATGACCTTTGAGAGAGATCAGATTCGATCTATGATGTTGGCTGCTCTTGATGGGAGGGAGGCCGCTCTATTGGAGAGAGACGAGGCATAGGCTCGTAGGAATGCCGTCGTTGTTGAGCGGGATGAGGCTATATCAGCCAGAGATGCAGTGATAGTTGAGCATGATATCGCCATATCTGCCTGGGATGTAGCCGTCACAGATAGTACTGCAGTGAGGTCCCTTACCACTGGCATGATCGTAGAGATGAGTGCATATTTTGATGATTATATGGTCACCATGTAGATGGCTGCAGATCTGTTAGGTCGTGTGGATATTCTCATACAGGAGACCACAGCTTCACCTCCATCTTCTGAGAGGGACGCCATGTTGGGCTTGTTAGCTCGCATATACCCTGACTTGTAGATGATCTTGTATTTTCCTGTACAGACTAGCTTAGCCATTTTGTCATGTACAGTTTATATTGTGTATATCAAACAACATTATATATATGACAGGGAAATATATTTTTGGATCACTTCCCTTTTAGATATGCTTTGCTAATTGCTTGATATTTTGCCTGCTGCTTCAGGGCTTGTGATCTTGATGTATTCTGAATTCCTCCTGGGTGGATGGACATTGAGTTGTCTTTGGATAGTTCAGAATGGATCATTGATCTGTATGTATCCCTACCATCTTTCGGTGTCTTGGGACTGGTTTCTGTATGGAAATGAGGAGAGGAGTGTGGCTTTCCTCTCTGAGATTGATCGCACCACAGATGGTCGCCAGAACTTCTATTTAGGAGAAGCCTAGTTAATTCCATCTTTTATGGATTGGTGTTACTCTTCAAGGTATGACCGCATCTTAGATGGTCGCCGAATCTCCTAGTTGGGAGGAGTTCAGGTAATTCCACCCCTTTGGTCTGATGCCGAATGAAATGTAGTGGATTGAAGGATGATCCCAATACCAACTGACAAGGGTTTGTGTTTTGGTAGGGGGCGAGATCGCACCATGAATGGCTGCCTACGTACTCCTATTGAAGAGGAGATCAGGTCTGCGTAGTTCGAACCTGGTGTAAGAGGTTCAACACTGTATGTGGCAGGGATGGTGTAGGAATGTTTATTTTTTTTGTTTTTGTAAGGAAAAGGGTGGAAATGTTTTTGTTATTTTTGTTTTATTGCGACCGGGCCATATGAAATGGTTGCCTACGTACTCCTATTGAACAGGAGATCAGGTCGACGTAGTTTGCCCCTCAGGACGAGATGAAAAATGTAATCCCATGTGCAGGTCAGAGTGTGGGGAAGAGAAAGTTTTAATCCTAGGTTGAGGATAAACTGTAGGTATGAGAAGTTTGATCCCAGGTATGGGTAGCCAAACTGCAAACGCAAGAGGTTCAATCCACGGTGGGATGACCTAAGTTGTACGAACACAAAGGAGAAAGCCAGGCTGCTGGCATGAATGGTATGTTTCCCTGAGGGGCAAAGTGTAGAAAAGTTGTTTGTGGTAAAGGTTTAAATAACCAGAATGACTGGTGATATGATGGTTCCACACCAGGGTGCTTGCGAATTTCTTCAGACATAGTACCATTTCACGACGTCTGAGTTGATGAGTTGCAGAAATTCATCGCCGTCCATTTCTTACAACCTGAGAGTGCTTCCTGTCAATACTTCCTTGATAATAAACGGGCCTTCCCAGTTAGGAGCGAATTTTCCCTTAGCCTGATCTTGGTTGTCCAGGATTTTCTTCAAAACCAAGTCATGTTGTCTGAATTGCTGTAGTCAGACGTTTTTGTTGTAGGATCGGGCGATCCTCTGCTGATATAACTGACCATGGAAGATAGCCGCGGTTCGCCTTTCGTCTATTAGAGACAATTGGTGATACCTATCTTGTACCCATTGGTCTTCATCCAACTGGGCATCTATCAATACTCTGAGGGATTCCATCTCAACTTCAATGGGGAGCACTGCTTCCATCCCATAGGTTAATGCATAGGGGGTTGCCCCAGTGGAAGTGCACATTGAGGTTCTGTAGGCTAACAGAGTTAGAGGCAATAGGTCAGGCCAATTTTTGTGATTGGTGGACATCTTTTGCATAATCTTCTTGATGTTCTTGTTAGCCGCTTCAACAACACCATCCATCTTCGGACGATAGATGACTGAGTTGAGATGTTTGATGTGGAATTTACTGCATAATTCCTCCATCATTATGTTATTGAAGTTCTTGGCATTGTCGGACATAATCACCTCTAATTGTCCATATCGACAAATGACATTATTTTTGAAGAAAGCAATGATGACTTCTTTAGTAACCCTGGGGAAGGAGGTTGGTTCTACCCACTTAGTGAAGTAGTCGATCATGGTGAAGATAAATCGATGACCATTACTGGCTTTAGGCTCAATGGGCCCGATAACGTCCATTCCCCACATTGAGAAGGGCCAAGGTGAACTCATATTGTGAAGTTCCCGTGGAGGGGCGTGTATAGCATTCCTATGAATCTGGCACTGATAGCATCTCCTGACATGGTCATTGCAATCAGCTTTGAGAGATAGCCAATAATGTCATGTCCTGAGGACTTTCTTGACAAGGAGGGGGCCACTCATGTGGGGGCCACAGACTTCGCCATGGATTTCATCCATAAGCCTTTGGGCTTGATCTTTGTCTAAACATCTGAGGAGACCTAATCCTGCATCTCTTTTATAGAGCGCATCTCCACTCAGGTAGAATTTCATAGCAAATTGATGGATCCTCCTTTTCTCAGTTGGGTTTGCCTTAGCGGGTGTAGATCCATCTCGCAGATATTCCTTGATATGCTGATACCAAGGATGTTGGATGGGAGGTAGCTCATTCGATACTTCTCCAACGTAATTCCCATAGGCTGGGGCCTTGTGCAGGGAAATTGTGACTCTTGACAAGTGTTCCTTGTTTGATATGTGAATCAAGGAGGCCAAAGATGCTAATGCGTCTGCGAAATCATTTCTATTACGAGGAATGTGTAGAAAGGATATTTCTTCGAATCCCAAAGCCATCTTTAAAACCTGTCGATGGTAAGGCAGCAGATGTAGTTCCTTGGTTTGATAGATTCCGGTGGATTGTCTGATTACCAACTTCGAATCTCCAAGGACAATTAACCGCCTGATGCCCATTGAATGGGCAAGTTTTAGCCCCATAAGACAGCCTTCATACTCAGCCGTATTGTTGGTGCTGACAAATTGTAATTTGACGGTGACGGGATACTGCTCCCCCGTATCAGATACTAGAACTACTCTAGCTCCAGAACCTTCCATATTGACAGCTCCATCGAAATACATCTTCTACGTTTGGCATTTATCGTACTGATGGTGTTGCTGAATTGTCATTACTCCTTCATCAGGGAAGTAGGTTTCCAAGGGTTTGAAATCCCCTGATGGTGCGACGGCCAGTTGATCCGCAATTCCTTGATCTTTGATGGACTTTTGAGTCATATATACGATGTCAAATTGTTGTAGGATCAACTACCATCTGGACAACCAACAATTCAGTATGGGTTTACTGAACACGTACTTGAGAGGATCCACGCGGGATATGAGATGAGTTGTGTGCCCATGGAGATAATGTTGTAACCTCATGGCAACCCATGCTAAAACACAACACGTCTTTTCGATCAGAGTGTACTTGTGTTCACTGCTGCTGAATCTTTTACTGAGGTAATAGATAGCTAGTTCTAGGCCTCTATCGTCCTTCTGTCCCAGCAGGCAGTCCATGGCATTGTCACTTACGGATAGAAACATAAGTAGGGGAACATCATCCGTGGGTGGTACCAAGATGGGAGCTTTGATTAGCTGTTTCTTGATTGTAAGGAAGGCATTCTGGCACTCCTCATTCCATTTCATGGAGGAGTTCTTCCTTAATAGTTTGAAGATTGGCTCACAAGTTGCTGTGAGTTGAGAGATAAATCTGCTAATGAAGTTGATTCTTCCCAAAAATCCCCGTATTTCCTTTTCTGTCTGAGGAATGGGTATTTCCGTGATGGCTTGGATTTTGGCAGGATCCAGCTCTATCCCTTTGTGGCTGACTAGAAATCCTAGCAACTTGCTTGATTTAACGCCAAAGGCGCACTTAGCTGGATTCAACTTCAAGTTGTACTTACGCAACCTGTTGAACAACTTCCTGAGATGGTCTATATGGTCATCCTCCTTCTGGGACTTAACAATAATGTCATCCACATAGATCTCAATCTCTTTATGCATTGAGTCGTGGAAAAGAGCCATCATAGCTCGTTGATAGGTAGCTCCAGCATTGATGAGGCCGAATGACAACCGTTTATAGCAAAAAGTTCCCCAAGGAGTGATGAAAGCAGTTTTTTCACGATCTTCCTCGGCAACCATGATCTGATGATATCCCGCAAAGAAATCTGCAAAGGAGTACATGTCATATTGCGTAGTATTGTCAATGAGAATGTGGATAAATGGCACGGGAAAGCTATCTTTTAAGCAAGCCTTGTTCAAGTCCCGGTAATCCACGCAAACTCGCACCTTCCCTCCAGGTTTAGATACGGGCATGATGTTGGATATCCACTCAGGATATGTAGACACCATTATGATGCCAGCTTGAAACTGTTTCACAATTTCTTCTTTCACCTTTAAACTCCATTCAGGTTTCAATCGCCGGAGCTTTTGCTTGACTAGCTTAAATCCCTCTTTAATGGGAAGGCAATGAAGGACAATGTCAGTGGACAAACCCACCATATCCTCATGAGACCATGCAAACACATCCTGGAACTGGGTTAGTAGCGTAACCTTGTCATTTCGTCGGTTTGGGGTAAGGTCTGAACCAATCTGGATTAACTTAGGGTTTTATAAGGCTTCGAGATTAAAAGGAGTGGTTTGATCAAGGTTGGGTTTGGGTTTGTCTTTGACCCATTCTTAAATTTCGGGAGGCACCTTAATGTCATCCTGTATATCCACCAAGGCTGAATTCATCTCTACATCAAAGGTACAATCCTTGTGGAGAAGAGGCACCGTATCAGCAAGTACAGGCACATCTAAATTCAGAGTCCTGAAATAAAATATGCTTTCACTTAGCATATATGAAATGTGTTGATCATACACAGTGTTAGCATATATTGGCAAAATAAATCGCTAATATTGTACAGAAAAGTAAGCAGTTATTATATCTGCAGGGCAGAAAGAGTTTCCGCCCGCTTTAACCTTGACGACCAATGGAAGGAATGCTATTCCATTTGGCAAGAGCAAATTCTGGGTGAACCGCAGTGATAGAGGGATTATCATCATCTTCCCTGTCCCGAATGATAGCCATTACGTCTGGGCAATCATTGTCTGGACTGTATTTGTTGGTATGCTCATCATGAACGATGATGCGTATGCCGGACATCGTCCGTATGAAGTCTTGCTTGATTCTTCGTTCCTTTTCCTCCACTGCGGGATCTAGAACAAAGATTTCTCTCTCCTTCACAGGTACCAGCTTGGGAAATAACATTGCCATTATATTGGCTGGCACCTTTACGGGAGGTTGTGCAGACTCGAAGCTTGAAGGCGAAGATAAACACCGCATGGTTGAAGCTGAAGGAATCTGATGATGCTTATGACGATTCCTGTGACTAGAGCTGGCAGAATAGCCTAGTCCAACCTGTCCCAATTTGCTTGGTTAAGTGAATAGGGTATTTGATACCCTGGCAATCTTTACCCAACCCTTGTCTCGGTTTAAGACCCAACAACATCATTTCTTACGTGGCCGACATTACCTCGGCAGAAATATGGGGTTAGGGCAGTGGCGTTCCAATAGCATGGTATTGGGCATTGCTTATTTCCAAAGCATGAAAACTAATTAGCTCAACATCCTTATTGGCATTGATGAGTGGCATGTCCCCGTGCTGAGGAATTTCCGGTTCAGCGTTGACTGTGACCAGGCTATTGTTGATGATGTATTTTAATTGTTGGTGAACAGTGGAGGGGACTGCCCCTGCCATGTGAATCCGTGGTCATCCCAAGAGCAGGTTGTATCCCGAATCTATCTTGAGCACATGGAAGGATACGCAGAATGTATGAGGACCAATCTCAATTGGCAGCTCAACTACTCCGACAGAGTTACGGCGGGCTCCATCAAAAGGTTTGATAATGGTATGGCTACTCCGAATTCGATTGGGATTGATATTCATCTTCACCAAGGTAGCGTATGAGAAGATATTCAGAGAGGAACCTCCATCTATTAAAACTCCAACCACCATATATCCAGAGGACAAGACCGCAATGTGCAACGGTTTGCAATGACCGGTCCCTTCGGGCGGTATGTCATCATCAGTGAAGGATATCACATTGTTGTTGAAAATGTGATCAACCAGATGTTAAAACTTTTTTGTATCAACTGATGTCGGTAGATAGGCTTCTTCTAAAACTTTTAACAAGACCTTCCGGTGATTCTCTAAAGTCAGGACCAAGTCCAAGATTGATATCTGTTGTGGAACTTCTTTCAAGCTTAAAACCACCTTGGCTTTGTTATGACCCATAGTGCAGAGGAAATTTTCAATCTTCTCAATGGGTATTTTCCCCTTAGACTTGATGACAGGCTTCATTACCCGTTGGGGAAGATACAGTGGATTCTCCTTCGACACTACAACAGTTATATGCGAGGTGGATCCTTCACCTTCTCCATAATTCCATGGAACTGCGCGCAAGCTAATAATAGGATATTGTGCTCTGCACGGCAAGTTGATTGGCTTGGGAGCGACCACTTTCAAAGGATTGTTGATTCCCTTGAGTTGAATTACTGGCATGACAAGTGATTTGTTAACTCCATCATTTTCAGCGGATATGACTGCTACTATACTCTTCCACTTAGTAGGACACGAATCCTCACTTGCCCGTACACACAGTGTCGTTATCTGCCAGACGCAGTACGCCACTGTCGATTAAATTTTGAATAAGGTGGCGGAGTGCCCAGCATTCTTCTGTGCTGTGACCGCGAGATTGAGAATGATATTGACATACTCCATCAGAGTTGTACCGCCCTGAACGGGGGTTGATTGGGGGTAGAAGGGAACTGATCCTTCCTTTATTGATTAACATATGAAGGATTTCCTCCATAGGTTGACCCAAATATGTGAATTCCCTTTTGTTGGCAAAATCCCGACGGGCCTTAGCATTCGCTCTCTTCGTCACTTTATCTTCTAGCATTTCATTTTTTGAAAGTGAAGAGGGAATATTCATGACAAGAGGTAGGAGACTGACATGCTCCTGGCTGATTAATTGACGTGTCACTTGATGCTGATAAGTCACCAGTTCTGCCAATTGCTTAATTTGCTTGCAGAGAACTTTCATCTTTCGTTCCATTGTGAATTGAAACTTAGCATAATCCCATCTGTCATCACCATCTTTGGGGGTATGAGAGGATTCATAGCTGAAATTGGAACTCTGTCCGCTGCTCTAATTGATCATGTTGACCTCTTCTTCCTTGTGTTGAGGAAGAGGGTTGTCTTGAACGTGAGGCTGATCGGGTTTGGCGACCACGATTTCACCGTTGTCTATCAGGTCTTGGATTTTGTGTTTTAAGGCCCAACAATCCTGAGTATCATGTTCAGGTGCTCCGGCATGATAAGCACATTTCTGAGCAGCATTAAAACCCCGTCCATTAGGGCTGGCTGGTGGAAGCAGATGCATGATTTTCTTTTATGTTGTTAAAAGATTGAGAATGTTCTCGAGGGTGTCCCCTAAGGGTGTGAATACTCGAAGTCGTTTGACTTCTCCACCTTTTGGTACTGGAGGGTTTGAAGACTGTGCTTGAAAGGGAGTGTAATTTCTCCTCTGGATAGGCATGTTCTGATTGCCTTTTTGACCCTGTAGTATCAGGGAAACATCCTCTTCTTTCTTTTTATGGACCCTCCGGGGGTTGTTCCCATAATTTCCAGACTGGATGTGATCAGCAACAACTTTGAGTGCAGCTAGGTTTTGAATCTTTTCGGATTTCAATCCCATTTCAGTCATCTCCCCATGTTTGACCATTTCAGAAAATGGTTTGCCGATGCTGGCTAAAACTCTTTCATAGAAAGGTGCTTCTTGTATGTCTATTAAAGTCATGACCATCTCTGATTCTGTCATGGAAGGACTAACTTGGGCAGCCAGACGTCTCTACCTCTGAGCATACTCTTTTAAAGACTCATTAGACTGTTTCTTGATCTTGGTAATTTGATACCAATCAGGAGCCATTTGAGATTGAAAGTTGTATTGGGTGAGGAAAACGTGTGCTAGCTCTCCCCAACTATGGATCTTTGAATTGTCTAATCTCATGTACCACGAACTGGCTTCTCCAGTTAGAATTTTTTGGAACAGTTGCATTCTGAGTTTTTCATCCTCTGTATAAGATCCCAGTTCTCCAATAAACACCTTTAGATGTGTGTAAGGATCTCCTAACCCGTTATATTTTTCAAAGTCAGGAGTCTTAAATTTTTCTGGATAATGAATACCAGGGAAAATACACAAATCGCCATATGAAACACTCCCGTGTGTTCCAATTCATTTGATAGTGCGAAGAGTCTCTTCCATTTGGAGGACTTTCTTTTTGATGTCACCAGTGCCTGGATCTCCAGTGGGATGGGCAGCATCATGAGTTTTGTTGGTCGGATCCAACTGCAGTTCAGGTATTGTAATGACCTGGGTTCCTCCTTGTGTGGAGGATTCAGTATGTACGAGTATTCTCTGACCCTGTGTAGACTGGTGTAATTCTTTTAGTAGAACAGCCAAATTTGTAATATGTTTGCTTAATTCATCGAATTCTTTGCTAGAAACTGGATTAAGTTCGGTCTGGTCGGATGACGACATGATTGACTATAGGCCTGTTTCCTTTTTGTACTTTGAACGGGTGGTAGGTCCGATTGATTCTCGGCAAAAGACTTGCATAGTTTAGTCTTTAGGGAAGGTGGATAATAACATGCTATGTGATATGTCCAGTTTAGGAATTTTATCCTGCAAAACGGATGTCAGTTGTTTGTAGCATGTATGTGCACACATTTCTTCATATTTCTGATTACATGGAGATAGATATGGAAGATAATTACAAGTAATTGAAATGAGAGCATGAAGAGACTTTCCTCCGTTTTGGGTTTATCAGAGGCTGACCTATCTTATGTTACTCTCGCGGCTTTTTGGCACGAAGGTTCCCAAATCATCGCAATCTACTTGACGGGAAGTTAATCTGGTCTTTCAACTGGAGCGAATTTGGGTGGTGCCTTTCCTGAGCCTCGGAGAATTAGTCTTCTCACGAGTCCAGTAATCAAACACCGATGGGATAGCCTCCTGGTGGAGGGACCACACAACATACATTCGCATACATCGTGTCTTACCGCATAAAAATGATGACATGTGCGAAGCACTAATATCACAAGCAGATATGGTGTGAAGCACTAATATCACAAGCAGTTTATAGTGCGAAGCACTAATATCACAAGCAGTTTATAGTGCGAAGCACTAAGTAAGGAAATGCATTCGTACACATTCATCATAAAATGTAAATGCAACATCCATACATAATGTAACGACCCCAAAATAGGTTCATTCCACCCAACCCATTCTGAGTCGTCAAATACATGGTACAGAAAACAACTACAACTTTATTACAACAATTGTCGTGCAAAATACAACAACACATATGCTGTGAGTTTGGATACAAATATATACCAAATGTGACTCATGTTCCAACCGTGGACATCACCTCACAATAACACCTTACATAAAGGTATAGTCAAAAACTGTTTTAGAAATTAGAATCTTTGGGAAGTGCTCAAGGAAACCTTCGTACATGGGAGGCCACGCGTCTAGGTTATGATAGATATCATATGGCCACAGAATTATCCTTGGTTGACCCAATAGACCCCAAAGAAAAACGAGAAGATTACTATCATATTCTTCCCAATGGTGAGTCTTCTCTTGACATATCATTATCTCTACTGTCTCTAATTGAGAATTATACTTTAAACAAACACCAAGATTATATAGGTAGTGTTCGTATATATACTCAGCAAGTGGATGAGCACATCCCTGTCTTATGATGACACGAGGTTGTATGTCGTTAGACATCTTGTATGATAGTGGCAAACCACCCTTCCAACGTTGGGTACACCTTACCCTATTGGATTCACCAAATATAACTACTAAATGAACTTTTCTATACTGCTTCGGGAGAACATCCACAGCTAGAGACCACTGTTCTATTTTCCCGTTACCCTCGCTCGACCCAGCTACACTCTTATTACCTGAAAGGAATTGTGAAGCAAAAGGGTGAGCACAACTAGCCCAGTAAAGAATATCATGACTAAAGATAATTAAATTATCAGTAGCCTTCATCAATAATAAATCAGAGATTTAGAACATATGGTAAATGATAAAAATTTCAACCATAGTTGCAGCGGAACGAGCAATCCATTAGAAGAGTCAAATAGACTATAAAGTCTATTATCTTCTCCATGTTAAAAATCCATCAACAATGTTTTATCCCTGTAACATCAATCAACAGTTCCTTTCCACAATCATATGAATAACTCATAATCATAATTGTGATTCTAAATTTTTCTTCGCACCCAGGACGAAGAATATTTTCATCACATGTCTTTACCTGAAACATCAAAGATCATGGTTATACCAAATCACAGTTCCTGTTCATAATCATACTAATAAATCCATCTTTGCACTACGACCAAAGATATTCAACAACAGTTTATCTTTGCACTACGGGCCAAAGATATTCATCAACAGACCATCTTTGCACTACAGGCCAAAGATATTCATCTACAATTCATCTTTGCACTACAGACCAAAGATATTCCTCAACCGTTCATCTTTGCATTACTGGCCAAAGATATTCAACAACAGGTCATTTTTGCACTACGGGCCAAAGATATTCATCTACAATTCATCTTTGCACTACAGGCCAAAGATATTCCTCAACAATTCATATTTGCACTACATGCCAAATATATTAAAACCTCAAAGAATATATAATCATTTAAGAATTTATATAAACAATAATTATAACCATGTTGATCATTTCACCTTTGCACTTAAGCTAAAGATATTCAATTATAAATTCAATGGTCATGATCATACCAGTCAACAATTCAACTTTGCACTACTGGCCAAAGAGAACCCATAGTCATGATCATACCAATAATTTACACATCTTTACACTCAAGTCAAAGAGAAATATCATCATTAGGGTTATAAAAATGTTATATATGATAATAAAATTAATATAATCAACATATAGATTTAATCTCAAGAGTAATATTCATAAATCAACTATAATTTGGTTAGAAAAAGAAATCAATTTTGTCGTGAATAGTAACTCATGAATAGTAACTCGTGAATAGTAACTCGTGAATAGTAACCTCGACTCAAAAAGGTAAAAATTCTACAATAAAATCTATACCAATATTTCGGTATAATGATATTGAAAGAATAACATTTCTTAAGCTTATAAACAATTTATTTAAATTATTTACACTTTACTAATTAATGCATTTAATCATCATAAAATGCCAACTCTTACAATTTCATCATCAATAACCAAAACCCTCATCAAAAATCTGCATATACCTCATATAGGATTCTCAAGCCATAAAATCCTATTTTCCAATTTTCTTTCTTCACAAAACATATTTAATTCATTTACTCATAACTAGACCATTTTTATAAAAAATACCAAATCAGTTCCAAAAATATTTCTTTTCTGGGATTTAGCATAATATAGTCCCATAGTGAACATATATTTTTCTCAGAATTTTTAAAAGTCATTTACTATTTTTCATATGGCCAAAATAGCCGAATATTTAGACATTTATCAAAAATTGTACTTTTGTCTAAAAATTCTGAAATTTACAGAGTATACTTCTATCATATACATGTACTCCCAATAAAAATTTCATCAATTTTGGAGTTAACCACAAGGAATTATAAGCTGTTACTTTTAAAATAGTCTTTTCTCATAAAATTCATAACTCTCAATCTATACATCCAAAAATCACCATTTTTGGACACAATCAAGAAAACTCATCAAAATATCATTTCAAATTTTTCCAGAATTTTTGAAGATCAGAAAAATTACGAAACTGAAAATCATAACAACCCTTAAAATCCCTTAATATCCCTTACTATCCCTTACAATCCCTTACAATCCCTTACTATCCCTTACCTCAAAAGAGCAGTACTTCTGATCGGTATAAGGCTGAAGGAAACTTGCACTGATGAATAGTAACTCACCAAGTATCTAAATACTCACAAAATACACTCAATAATCTAGAGAGAGAAAGAGAGAAAGCTTATGTTTCTGGTGTGATTTTCAATTCTAACTTAGCCCTCTATTTATAGGAAAATTTTGGTAGGTTTGACCTGCAACCTGATGGCTTTACCTGCTACTATTCCCACCCACCACATTTGAAATATAATTCAGCACATTTCTTCACCAACCACAAGTGGGGCCCACCAATTCTAGAATTTTCCACCAAAATGATAAACTCCGAAAATTCAACAATTTCTGAACCAGTCATCTCGTAAAATTCATAACAAATCATACATTCATTTTTAACGGTTCAAAATTTGTGGACATATACTCAACTTATATATGTATAACATATCCAAACATTACTGCGATCCAACGGTCGGATTAAAAATTATAACCCCCGCAAAATATCTCAAAAACCCTGATTTTTAATACCTCTATTCCGACAAAAATACTGATAAAAACCTCAACATTAACTCCTTCATTTTAACCACAAAAATATATCCCTCATTTATATCCACATAAAATAAATATTTTCTTATCATATAAATCAATAATTAATTATTCACAAATAATATTACAGAATCACATTTATGACAACCAGGCCGTTCCCAGGAAAGAGGGGGCTTTCCAATAAGGATTTCTCCTTACTAGCGCGCAATTAGATGACCAAACCTCTCCTTAGACAGAACTTTCTAGACATTGCCAATAATGCTATCTAATAATACTATTCAAATAATATGAATTATTGATCTGATAATGGAAAATACTGTGCAGCAACAATTATTGAACAACAATAATATAAAATTTCAACGTAGCAATTATTGAATCAATAAAGTAAAATATTGAACAGTAATTACTGTAACAATTATTGAGTAGTGCCTTCTTACGTAAGAATCAATAATTTTAAAAATACTGTGCAATACCGTGTGCTACTGTGCAATAACGCGTATTACTGTATTTTAACCAACGGGTATTCCAACACTGTTAACGGTAACAACTACGCCGTTATTTGTAAAAACTCAAATTTGTCGTTTTCTTCACCCGACAGTTATTCGTTATGGGGCCCACAAATAGCTGCGCCGTCGTACGAATATTCTCCGACAGAAAGAATATTCCACGACCAAACGAATATTCCCCGACAACAATGATTATTTTATAACCACTTGCTTATTTTGAAAAAAATTCATATTTCACCCATAACTTTAAACTTTTATCAATTTAACCATTTACTGAATAGTAATTATAAGAAAAATTGAATACTTTTATTTCATAAAATTCGGGGTCTTACACATAAGCAGATAACAATTTTGAAAAAATTGTAATAGCGACTTAAGTCCTCTTACTGGAGTCCCCAACAGAGTCGCCACCTGTCGACGTCGGGATTTTTAATTGTCCCTTTCCGTTACTTGTTCTTTGGTGTTCACATTTTTGGTGAGTTTTGTTTGAAAAAATAAGTGAAAAAGGTCCGACATGTTTAATGTTGACGATTGGACTATAAGAGTCGCCAGTTGGTTTTTTAACTGGTTGTACCAACACAACTGAGAAAAGGTTTGCACATTGACCCAGTGATGTGACACTGCTAAACGGGGTCGGTGAAACCGAGATTCATTAGGGTCCGGGGACTTGGTTATGCGGATGGAAGGTGTTAGGCACCTCCCGACATCCGTGTTACTACGGTGACCACCTCTTTTCAAGAAACTGTTATCTGAATGTGTGTGTGTGTGTGTGTGGGTTAATGTGATGTTATTTGGAAGTAGTGTGAGGCCTCGTTCGCACCTATATACACAGGGCTTGAATTTTATGTAAAAATTCAATTTTAAGCAAGATATGGCAGTGATGTTTTATAAAAGAGATTTTTCAAACCCTGATGCTCAATAGTAATTGAGACCTTTTACACTCCCATTTTATTAATTGCTCGGCTTGATTGATTTTATTTGACAGATGCGAGGCATCCGTACGAAAATAATGTATAAAATAATGCCGACTTCCTCGTGGGTATGAAAACCATCTGAGGAAATTCAGACACCATAGAATAATATACAAGCTGCTTACAGCTGAAAATGTCCATCACGAGAATCGAATCTAGATCCAATGGGATGAATATGTGATCACATGATTCCTAGGCGCACAGAATACTGCAATTTATATGAAAACAGTAAGCAGGTATATATATAAAAGCTGTAAATATATATATATAGACATGATCACCAACCACGAAACACCTCCATGGGGGATCAGAAATGTAAATAAAGCTGTAAAAGCTATCAACCACCACGGAGGAAACTCCAAGCGGGACGAAATTTATAGAAAGCTGTAAAAACGGTCAACCACCACGAAGTAAACTCCAGGTGGGAAGAAATATATATATATATATATATATATATATATATATATATATATATATATATATATATATATATAGCATGTAAACTCACCGAATATAAAATTCAGGCTCATCGGACAAAGTCCAACAACAGTTAATATATATAAGTATATATATATTAAAGTAGTAAACGCACCGGATGTGAAATCCAAGCTCACCGAACAGAGTTCGATAGCAGTTCATATATATAATTATATATATAAGAAAGCCATTAAAAGCACTAGACATAAGTCTAGGCTCATCGAACAGAGTTCGACACGCAGTTCATATATATAAATGTATATATGTATATATACAAAAGCAATTAAACGCTCCAGACTGAAGTCTAGGCTCAATCGAGGCATAAGTCGATAATGTTAGTCCATATATATATATATATATATATATATATATATATATATATATATATATATATATATATATATATATATATATAAACTAAAAATAAACCACGGACCGAAGTCCGGACAAAAGTGTGCAACACGACTCTCAACGTGTAGAAGGGTGTGTGCAAAGATGAAGAGAAAAACTTTAAAGTGTGAAAGAAGGCTTACAGTAGGCTGCCAAAGAAGACTTCAATATCTTTAAAGTGGGTAAACACTGGCTTTCGTAGGTATAAAATAAGCTATATGTGAGCTCACAAGTGTTTAAAATGAGAAAGCACTCAATCTGGGGTGAGTACAGAGCAAATTGGGCAGGGCTTCCTCGCCATTTTCTCTTACAAAATGGCCACCCCAAGCCCTCTATTTATAGAGGGTGGAGCCGCAGGTGTACGAGAGGCAACCCGGTTTGGCCCGGGTTTTTCGGGTCAGGTCGTCTCGAAGTACGTACACTCGGGCACTGTAATGTCCACTCGAACTTTCAAAAGTGCAATCTGGGCATCCGTTTGAGGTATACAGGACCTATTTTGGACCGCCGTTGTCGAGAGTTGTACGATGACATGGGATTAGAGTTTGTGCGAAGTCATTGAAGATGGGACGGTGCCCTCCGGTCTTCAAGCTTCAACTTTCATCCGTTACCCCGCACAATAGTCACTCGAGATTGGTTAGTCTTGTGGGACACTGTTGCGTAGAGACGTTGAGATGACGTGGCGTGGCATCGTGTTGGTCAGATGACGATGTTGCCCTTCACCGGTGTTATCGCCGGATTGGGCTGATAAAGCAGACGTTGCTTAGCTTCGCTGGGATTGGACTGCTGTAATTTATTGAAGGTCCTCATTATCATCTTTAAGGTGTGTATGTCTTCCCGATGTTATCATCGGACTGGTACAGTGTATCTCGTTGTGAGCGCCGAGATTGAAGTTGGTTGTATTTGTAACAAGCATTTCCGGGGTTATTGCTAAAATTGCATTCCTTGGGGTTATCACCGAGCTTGGTGGCTATTTTCATGGTTAGAACTGAGACTGGATACCTCGGGGTTATCTCAGATATTAATTGGTCTTCTCCGGTGTGTGTGTTCCGGTATTAATTTGCATGCCTCGGGGTTATCTCTGAGATTGGAATTGTTACTCCCAGATTGCGATCAGGGGTTGTTGCTGAACTTTCGGTAGTATCCGGCATGGATATGGATCGTCTTTCAGGGTTCCCTCTTAAAAGACGAATATGCTCTCCTGCAATGTTAGTGACAGGTGTACATAAAATTTCTAGTGTTTACAACGGTTCCAGGAATCATATCCCCCATGAACTGAGTGGCGTGGGTCTGGGCTCTGATGGTACGAGGGGACCACCAGCGGTATAATATCTCTTGAATGAATGGACCCTCTGATAAAGTAAAGTCGTCAACTCCCATTAACGGGATATCACTGACAGGCGACTGCGACAAAGGCCAATAACGCCTGGCAGGAGGACAGATCGGTATACGGATCATTCTAGTGGCGCTCCTAATAGCACGCTCTCCCAAATAGAGCTCACATCCTCCATCTGTGAAGAGAGGAATTCGACTGGTGGACATCACATGCTCGACATCAGTCGGGAACCCATCCTCAAAGCCAACTGTCAAATGGTCCCCAGAATAGGGAACCCAAGTAATGACATCGGCTGTCAATAACTCCAACTGTAGACGACAATGGGTGAAACCCTCAGCTATAAGAACCTCTGCCAATGTGGAGTGACGCTATCGCCGTCCTCGTGGGTAGGTGTTTAAACCTAACACGCTAATGGGACGCATATATGTGAGCCTCTCATAGGCCCAAAACTTCTAATACAAGAGCAAATATATGCGGTCAGTCAACACTCTTAACATGTACATGGGAAATCAAAAGAGAAACACTCACCAACATAAACGGGTAAATTCCTAACCAAGCCTCTGTCAAGCCCTGCGAACGCATGCGCATGCCCCTGAGGAAATAGGTGAAGGTATAGAAGTCCCAGTCATACTCTCCAATACGGTCCACCTCTAGTGTGGCGCTGACCAAAGCGAATGACAACGTGGAAGAGTTATCCGCTATAAAACAACCCTGAAGGATGACCAAGAACAATTGCCGAAGAATGCGATCCCTGACTCTCACATCAACGGGTATGGGCTCACTCAACGCCCCACTCATAGCATCTACACTCAAAGGACCAGCGCGGACTGTCCTGCCTTTGAGCGCCTCAGTCAGGACTCCTAACAAGGATCTAACGGTAGTCGGGGTAATGTTCGTCGCACAAGGCACTGGCGCCCCTTCAAACTCCATACCGGTGATAAATTGCCAATCCATCGGCGTCGTCATCACCTCACAGTCCAGCAAATGGAGAGACTGAGTCTGGTGAAACCAGCGCTCAGACAATGCCCTGAGGTAACCCCAGGAACAACGACGGGGGAGGATGAAAAAGAATGCATCAAAGCTGTAACAACCCGATATTTTCTACATAAATAAATAAGAAATTTTGCGTATAATTTTTTTTTATTTTAGGATGAGGATTTATACAAGATAATGTCTATGTGTATTTAAGTGGTAAATAAAAATATAGTTATTTACATAAATATTTACAAGTAATTTTATTTTAGAATATTCTAATAATAATTAAATTATGGTAGAAATGTTTTTAGTAATTATTTTCCATGAAAATATAATCATACATTATTTAAATAATATATGAAATGATTTTTAGAATAATTATAATAACTATTTTATTATATGAATTTTAGTATGGATTATTAAAGTAATTATTTTACCTTAATTATTAAGGTTAAATATGAAGAATAAATCAGATATGGTATCCAAACCCTAATTTTAGATTATTGTCAAGGTATGAGAATAATAATATAATATTAATTATATTTTAATTTTTCAGTGCTATAAATATGTACTGTGTAAGACCCCGAATTTTATGAAATAAAAGTATTCAATTTTTCTTATAATTACTATTCAGTAAATGGTTAAATTGATAAATGTTAAAGTTAAGGGTGATATATGAATTTTTTTTCAAAATACACAAGTGGTTACAAAATATTCATTGTTGTCGGGGAATATTCGTTTGGTCGTGGAATATTCTTTCTGTCAGGGAATATTCGTACGACGGAGCAGCCATTTGTGGGCCCCATAACAGAATAACTGTCGGATGAAGAAAATGACAAAATTGAGTATTTATAAATAACGGCGTAATCGTTACCGTTAACACTGTTGGAATACCCGGTGGTTAAAACACAGTAATACGCGTTGTTGCACAGTAGCTCACGGAATTGCACCAATTATTGATTCTTACGTAATAAGGTACTACTCAATAATTGTTACAGTAATTACTGCTCAGTATTTTATTTGATTGATTCAATAATTGTTGCGTTGATATTTTATATTATTGTTGGGGGATGGTGGTTGATTTTTGGTGGGCCCCACTGTGGTGGCTGTTGAATTTTCAGAAATGGTTGGTGCGTAGAATTGAAGAAAAGATTAATTAATATTTTATTAATTTAGTCTCCTTTGACGTTCTAGCATTTTCCTATAAATAGGTTCTTATGTTAGAATTGAAAATCACACCAGAAACATAAGTTTTTTCTCTCTATATGATCAAGCATATTTTTGTTGGTATTTAGATATCTTGAGTGTTGCTATACGACGCAAGTTTGTTTAGCGTTATATCCGATATTCAAGTCCGAAATTCTGCTCTTTTGAGGTAAGAGATTTTAAGGGTTATTATATTTTTCAGTTTCGTAATATTTCTGAACCTTCAAAAATTCTGGAAAAATTTGAAATGATAAATTGATGAGTTTTCTTGATTGTGTCCAAAAATGGTGATTTTTAGATATATAGATTAAGAGTTATGAATTTTATGAGAAAAGACTATTTTAAAAGTAAACCCTTATAACTCCTTGTGATTAACTCCAAAATTGATGAAATTTTTATTAGGAGTACATCTATATAATGTCAGTGTACTCTGTGAATTTCAGAATTTTTAGATAAAAGTAAAATTTATGATAAATGTCTACATATTCGGCGGTTTTGGCCATATGAAAAATAGTAAATGAATTTTAAAAATTCTGAGAAAAATATATGTTCAATATGGGACTATATTCTGCTAAATCCCAGAAAAGAAATATTTTTGGAACTGATTTGGTATTTTTCATGAAAATAGACTAGTTATGAGTAAATGAATTAAATATGTTATGTGAAGTAAGAAAATTGAAAAATAGGATTTTATGCCTTGAGAATCCTATATGAGGTATATGCAGATTTTTGATGAGGGTTTTGATTATTGGTAATGAAATCTTATGAGTTTGGCATTTTAGGATGATTAAATACATTAATTAGTAAAGTGTAAACAATTTAAATAAATTGTTTATAAGCTTAAGAAATATTATTCTTTCAATATCATTATACCGAAATATTGGTATGGATTTTATTGTAGAATTTCTACCTCTTTGTGTCGGGTTTACTATTCATGAGTTACTATTCACGAGTTACTATTCATGAGTTACTATTCACGAGTTACTATTCACAGAAAAATTGGTTTCTTTTTCTGACCAAATTATAGTTGATTTATGAATATTACTCTTGAGATTAAAACTATATATTGATCATATTATTTTTATTATCATATATAATATTTTTATAACCCTAATGATGATATTTCTCTTTGACTTGAGTGTAAAGATGGGTAGATTTCTGGTATGATCATGACTATGGGTTCCCTTTGCCCAGTAGTACAAAGTTGAATTGTTGACTGGTATGATCATGACTATTGAATTTATAATTGAATATCTTTAGCTTAAGTGCAAAGGTGAAATGATCAACATGGTTATAATCATTGTTTATATAAATTCTGAAATGATTATATATTTCTTTGAGATATTAATATATTTGGCCTGTAATGCAAATATGAACTGTTGATGAATATAATTGGCATGTAGTGCAAATATGAACTGTTGATGAATATCTTTGGCCTGTAGTGCAAAGATGATATGTTGTTGAATATCTTTGGCCTGTAGTGCAAAGATGAACTGTTGTGGAATATCTTTGGCCAGTAGTGCAAAGATGGACTGTTGACGAATATCTTTAGCCCGTAGTACAAAGATGAAATTATTAGTATGATTATAAACAGGAATTGTGATTTGGTATAACCATGATCTTTGATGTTTCAGGTAAAGACAAGTGATGAAAATTATCTTTGTCCTTGATGAGAAGAGGAATTTAGAACCATAAATATAATTATGAGTTATTCACATGAATGTGGACAGGAACTGTTAATTTATGTTACAGGGATAAAACATTATTGGTAGATTTTTAACATGGAGAAGATAATAGACTTTATGGTCTATTTGACTCTTCCAATGGGTTGCTCGTTCCGCTGCAACTATGGTTGAAATTTTTTATCATCTACCATATGTTCTAAATCTCTGATTTAATTCTGTTGAAGGCTATTGATAATTTATTTATCTTTAGTCATGATATTTTTTATTGGGCTAGTTGTGCTCACCCTTCTTTTTCACAATTCCTTTCAGGTAATAAGAGTGTAGCTGGGTCGAGCGGGGGTAACAGGGGAATAGAACGGTGGTCATCATTTAGTAGTTCTATTTGGTGAATCATCTAGGGTGAGGCGAACCCAACGTTGGAAGGGTGTTTTGCCACTATCATACAAGATGTCTAATGACATACAACCTCGTGTCATCATAAGACAGGATTGTGCTCATCCACTTGTTGAGTATATCTATGAGCACTACCTATATAATCTTGGTGTTTGTTTGAAGTATAATTCACGATTAAAGACAGTGGAGATAATGATAAGTCAAGAGAAGACTCACCATTGGGAAGAATATGATAGTAATCTTCTCGTTTTTCTTTGGGGTCTATTGGGTCAACCAAGGATAATTCTGTGGCCATACGATATCTATCATAACCTAGAAGCATTGCCTCCCATGTACGAAGGTTTCCTTGAGCACTTCCCAAAGATTCTAATTTCTAAAACAGTTTTTGACTATACATTCATGTAAGGTGTCATTGTGAGGTGCTGTCCACGGTTGGGACATGAGTCACATTTTATATATATTTGTATCCAAACTCACAGCATATATGGCTTTACCTACTACTATTCCCACCCACCACATTTGAATAAAACTCTCAGCACATTTCTTCACCAACCAAGACTAGGGCCCACCAATTCTAGAATTTTTTACCAAAATGACTAACTCCGAAAATTCAACAATTTCTGAACAAGTCATCTCGTAAAATTCATAACAAATCATACGTTCATTTTTAACGGTTCAAAATTTGTGGACATATACTCAACTTATATATGTATAACATTTCCAAATATTACCACGATCCAACGGTCGGATTAAAAATTATAACCCTCGCAAAATATCTTAAAAACCCTAATTTGATTTTCAATACCTCCGTTCCGATAAAAATACAGATAAAACACCTCAACATTAACTCCTTCATTTTTAACCACAAAAATATATCCCTCATTTATATCCACATAAAATAAATATTTTCTTATTATATGAATCAATAATTAATTATTCACAAATAATATTACATAATCACATTTATGACAACCAGGCCGTTCCCAGGAAAGAAGGGGCTTTCCAATAAGAATTTTTCCTTACTGGCGCGCAATTAGGTGACCAAACCTCTCCTTAGACAGAACTTTCTAGACATTGCCAATAATGTTATCTAATAATATTATTCAAATAATATGAATTATTGATCTGATAATGGGAAATACTGTGCAGTGACAATTATTGAACAACAATAATATAAAATTTCAACGTACTAATTATTGAATCAATAAAATAAAATATTGAACAGTAATTACTGTAACAATTATTGAGTAGTGCCTTCTTACGTAAGAATCAATAATTTCAAAAATACTATGCAATACCGTGTATTACTATATTTTAACCACCGAGTATTCCAACAGTGTTAACGGTAATAACTACGCCGTTATTTGTAAAAACTCAAATTTGTCGTTTTCTTCACCCGACAGTTATTCGTTATGGGGCCCACAAATAGCTGCGCCGTCGTATGAATATTCCCTGACAGAAAGAATATTTCACGACCAAACGAATATTTCCCGACAACAATGATTATTTTATAACCACTTGCTTATTTTGAAAAAAATTCACATTTCACCCATAACTTTAAACTTTTATCAATTTAACCATTTACTGAATAGTAATTATAAGAAAAATTGAATACTTTTATTTCATAAAATTCGGGGTCTTACAACAATTGTTGTAATAAAGTTGTAGTTATTTTCTGTACCATGTATTTGGCGACTCAGAATAGGTTGGATGGAATGGACCTATTTTGGGGTCGTTACAGTTGGTATTAGTGCTTAGGGATATGGTCTCTGACGGAGATCGGAGAATAGAACTAGGAGGGGAGAGATGAGTAAATCATTCGCTAGTGTGTCCTACCTAAGCTTATTTGTTGGTCAGTCATAATATCGGGATATTATGTGATATGTTAATTTGTTCAATTAACCTTTTTTTTGAAGCTGTATTCTAGAATGATATCTGAAATACAGGAGATGAGCAATGGAGAAATCACGATGACCTGGGAGATAGAATCTGAAATGAAAGCAAGGTATTCTCAACTTTTCGAAATACCAAGTACGTAAATTTCGGGGACGAAATTTCATAAGGAGGGGAGATTGTAAGACCCCGAATTTTATGAAATAAAAGTATTCAATTTTTCTTATAATTACTATTCAGTAAATGGTAAAATTGATAAATGTTAAAGTTCAGGGTGATATATAATTTTTTTTTCAAAATACTCAAGTGATTATAAAATATTCATTGTTGTCGGAGAATATTCGTTTGGTCGTGGAATATTCTTTTTGTCGGGGAATATTCGTACGACGGCACAACCATTTGTGGGCGCTATAATAGAATAACTGTCGAATGAAGAAAACGACAAAATTGAGTTTTTATAAATAACGACGTAATCGTTACCGTTAACACTGTTGGAATACCCGGTGGTTAAAATACAGTAATACGCGTTGTTGCACAGTAGCACACGGTATTGCACCAATTATTGATTCTTACGTAATAAGACACTACTCAATAATTGTTACAGTAATTACTGTTAAGTATTTTATTTGATTGATTCAATAATTGTTGCGTTGATATTTTATATTACTGTTGTTTCAATAATTGTCACTACACAGTATTTTCCATTATCGGAGCAATAATTCATATTATTTGAATAATATTATTAGATAACATTATTGGTAATGTCTAGAAAGTTCTGTCTAAGGAGAGGTTTGGTCACCTAATTGCGCGCCAGTAAGGAGAAATCCTTATTGGAAAGCCCCCTCTTTCCTGGGAATAGCCTGGTTGCCAGTACTGTGATTTTGTAATATAATTTGTGAATAATTAATTATTAATTTAAATGATGAGGAAAATATTAATTTTATGTGGATATAGATGGTGAAAATTTTTAAAGTGACAATTGTTGAAAAATGATATTTTATCTTTTCTGATAAAATAATTTATTATTATATTTAATAATATAATAATGATGATAGTTTTACAATGAATGTGGGATATATGAGTATATGAGGAGGAAGAATATTTTTTTTACATTAAATGATTAACATATGTTTTGTGTATCGGTGGACCCCATTTCTTGACTGAAATTTAATTATATCTTGTAAAATCGTCCGTTTATGGATTTCGGTCAATTTCTGTTTAGAATTTAGAAAAACTTTCTTCTGCAAAGTTGTAGAGAATTGAATTTCCTATAAAAAAATGCGAGATTCAAATTTTCTGATAAAAAGGTTGTTTTCTATGAATTATTGAAGTTTCAGAAAATAAAATAATTTTTATTAAATTATGGATGGGACCCACTTTTGGTTGTTGGGGGATGGTGGCTGATTTTTGGTGGGCCCCACTGTGGTGGCAGCTGAATTTTTAGAAATGGTTGGTGCGTAGAATTGAAGAAAAGATTAATTAATATTTTATTAATTTAGTCTTCTTTGACGTTCTAGCATTTTTCTATAAATAGGTGCTTATGTTAGAATTGAAAATCACACCAGAAACATAAGTTCTTTTCTCTCTATATGATCAAGCATATTTTTGTTGGTATTTAGATATCTTGAGTGTTGCTATACGACGCAAGTTCGTTCAGCGTTATATCCGATATTCAAGTCAGAAATATTGCTCTTTTGAGGTACGGGATTTTAAGGGTTATTATGTTTTTCAGTTTCGTAATTTTTCTGAACCTTCAAAAATTCTAAAAAAATTTAGAATGATAAATTGATGAGTTTTCTTGATTGTGTCCAAAAATAGTAATTTTTGGATGTATAGATTAAGAGTTATGAATTTTATGAGAAAAGACTATTTTAAAAGTAAACCCTTATAACTCCTTGTGGTTAACTCCAAAATTGATGAAATTTTTATTGGGAGTACATCTATATAATATTAGTGTACTCTGTGAATTTCAGAATTTTTAGATAAAAGTACAATTTATGATAAATGTCTACATATTCGACGGTTTTGGCCATATGAAAAATAGTAAATAAATTTTAAAAATTCTGAGAAAAATATATGTTCAATACGAGACTATATTATGCAAAATCCCAGAAAAGAAATATTTTTGGAACTGATTTGGTATTTTTCATGAAAATAGACTAGTTATGAGTAAATGAATTAAATATGTTATGTGAAGTAAGAAAATTGAAAAATAGGATTTTATGCCTTGAGAATCCTATATGAGGTATATGCAGATTTTTGATGAGGGTTTTAATTATTGGTAATGAAATCTTATGAGTTTGGCATTTTAGGATGATTAAATGCATTAATTAGTAAAGTGTAAACAATTTAAATAAATTGTTTATAAGCTTAAGAAATATTATTTTTTCAATATCATTATACCGAAATATTGGTATGGATTTTATTGTGAAATTTTTACCTTTTTGTGTCGGATTTACTATTTATGAGTTACTATTCACGAGTTACTATTCATGAGTTACTATTCACGAGTTACTATTCACAGAAAAATTAGTTTCTTTTTCTGACCAAATTATAGTTGATTTATGAATATTACTCTTGAGATTAAAACTATATGTTGATCATATTATTTTTATTTTCATATATAACATTTTTATAACCCTAATAATGATATTTCTCTCTGACTTGAGTGTAAAGATGGGTAAATTTCTGGTATGATCATGACTATGAGTTCCCTTTGGCTAGTAGTGCAAAGTTGAATTGTTGACTGGTATGATCATGACCATTGAATTTATAATTGAATATCTTTAGCTTAAGTGCAAAGGTGAAATGATCAACATGGTTATAATTATTGTCTATATAAATTCTGAAATGATTATATATTTCTTTGAGATATTAATATATTTGGCCTGTAATGCAAATATGAACGGTTGATGAATATATTTGGCATGTAGTGTAAATATGAACTGTTGATGAATATCTTTGGCCTGTAGTGCAAATATGATATGTTGTTGAATATCTTTGGCCTGTAGTGCAAAGATGAACTGTTGTTGAATATCTTTGGCCAGTAGTGCAAAGATGGACTGTTGACGAATATCTTTAGCCCGTAGTACAAAGATGAAATTATTAGTATGATTATGAACAGGAATTATGATTTGGTATAACCATGATCTTTGATGTTTCAGGTAAAGACAAGTGATAAAAATTATCTTTGTCCTCGATGAGAAGAGGAATTTAGAACCATAAATATAATTATGAGTTATTCACATGAATGTGGACAGGAACTGTTGATTTATGTTACAGGGATGAAACATTGTTGGTAGATTTTTAACATGGAGAAGATAATAGACTTTATGGTCAATTTGACTCTTCTAATGGATTGCTCGTTCCGCTGCAACTATGGTTGAAGTTTTTTATCATCTACCATATGTTCTAAATCTCTGATTTAATTCTGTTGAAGGCTATTGATAATTTATTTATCTTTAGTCATGATATTTTTTATTGGGCTAGTTGTGATCACCCTTCTTTTTCACAATTCCTTTCAGGTAATAAGAGTGTAGCTGGGTCGAGCGGGGGTAACAGGGGAATAGAACGGTGGTCATCATTTAGTAGTTATATTTGGTGAATCATCTAGGGTGAGGCGAACCCAACGTTGGAAGGGTATTTTGCCACTATCATACAAGATGTCTAATGACATACAACCTCGTGTCATCATAAGACAGGATTGTGCTCATCCACTTGCTGAGTATATCTACGAGCACTACCTATATAATCTTGGTGTTTGTTTGAAGTATAATTCACGATTAAAGACCGTGGAGATAATGATAAGTCAAGAGAAGACTCACCATTTGAAAGAATATGATAGTAATCTTCTCGTTTTTTTTGGGGTCTATTGGGTCAACCAAGGATAATTCTGTGGCCATACGATGTCTATCATAACCTAGACGCATGACCTTCCATGTACGAAGGTTTTATTTAGCACTTCCCAAAGATTCTATTTTTTAAAATAGTTTTTGACTATACCTTCATGTAAGGTGTCATTGTGAGGTGCTTTCCACGGTTGGGACATGAGACACATTTGGTATATATTTGTATCCAAACTCGCAGTATATATGTTGTTGTATTTTGCACGACAATTGTTGTAATAAAGTTGTAGTTGTTTTCTGTACCATGTATTTGGCGACTCAGAATAGGTTGGATGGAATGGACCTATTTTGGGGTCGTCACAGTTGGTATCAGAGCTTAGGGATATGGTCTCTGGCGGAGATCGGAGAATAGAACTAAGAGGGGAGAGATGAGTAAATCCTTCGCTAGTGTGTCCTACCTAAGCTTATTTGTTGGTCAGTCATAATATCGGGATATTATGTAATATGTTAATTTGTTTAATTAACCTTTATTTTGAAGCTGTATTCTAGAATGGTATCTGAAATACAGGAGATGAGCAGTGGAGAAATCACGATGACTTGGGAGATAGAATCTGAAATGAAAGCAAGGTATTCTCAACTTTTCGAAATACCAGGTACGTAAATTTCGGGGACAAAATTTCATAAGGAGGGGAGATTGTAAGGCCCCGAATTTTATGAAATAAAAGTATTCAATTTTTCTTATAATTAGTATTCAGTAAATGGTTAAATTGATAAATGTTAAAGTTAAGGGTGATATATAAATTTTTTTTCAAAATACACAAGTGGTTATAAAATATTCATTGTTGTCGGGAAATATTCATTTGGTCGTGGAATAATCTTTCTGTCGGGGAATATTCGTACGACGGCGCAACCATTTATGGGCTCCATAACAGAATAACTGTCGGATGAAGAAAACGACAAAATTGAGTTTTTATAAATAACGATGTAATCGTTACCGTTAACACTGTTGGAATACCCGGTGGTTAAAACACAGTAATACGCGTTGTTGCACAGTAGCACACGGTATTGCACCAATTATTGATTCTTACGTAATAAGGCACTACTCAATAATTGTTACAGTAATTACTGTTCAATATTTTATTTGATTGATTCAATAATTGTTGCGTTGATATTTTATATTACTGTTGTTTCAATAATTGTCACTACACAGTATTTTCCATTATCGGTGCAATAATTCATATTATTTGAATAATATTATTAGATAACATTATTGGTAATGTCTAAAAAGTTCTGTCTAAGGAGAGGTTTGGTCACCTAATTGCGCGCCAGTAAGGAGAAATCATTATTTGAAAGCCTCCTCTTTCCTGGGAACGGTCTGGTTGCCAGTACTGTGATTCTGTAATATTATTTGTGAAAAATTAATTATTAATTTATATGATGAGAAAAATATTAATTTTATGTGGATATAGATGGAGAAAATTTTTAAAGTGACAATTGTTGAAAAATGATATTTTATCTTTTCTGATAAAATAATTTATTATTATATTTAATAATATAATAATGGTGATAGTTTTACAATAAATGTGGGATATATGAGTATATGAGGAGGAAGAATATTTTTTTTGTATTAAATGATTAACACATGTTTTGTGTGTCAGTGGACCCCATTTCTTGATTGGAATTTGATTATAGCTTGTAAAATCGTCCGTTTATGGATTTCGGTCAATTTCTGTTTGGAATTTGTAAACTACTTTCTTCTGCAAAGTTGTAGAGAATTGAATTTCCTATAAAAAAAACGTGAGATTCGAATTTTCTGATAAAAAAGTTATTTTCTATGAATTATTGAAGTTTCGAAAAATAAAATAATTTTTATTAAATTATGGGTGGGACCCACTTTTGGTTATTGGGGGATGGTGGCTGATTTTTGGTGGGCCCCACTGTGGTGGCAGCTGAATTTTTAGAAATGGTTGGTGCGTAGAATTGAAGAAAAGATTAATTAATATTTTATTAATTTAGTCTCCTTTGACGTTCTAGCATTTTTCTATAAATAGGTGCTTATGTTAGAATTGAAAATCACACCAGAAACATAAGTTTTTTCTCTCTATATGATCAAGCATATTTTTGTTGGTATTTAGATATCTTGAGTGTTGCTATACGACGCAAGTTCGTTCAGCGTTATATCCGATATTCAAGTTAGAAATACTGCTCTTTTGAGGTAGGGGATTTTAAGGGTTATTATGTTTTTCAGTTTCGTAATTTTTCTGAACCTTTAAAAATTCTGAAAAAATTTGAAATGATAAATTGATGTGTTTTCTTGATTGTGTCCAAAAATGGTGATTTTTGGATGTATAGATTAAGAGTTATGAATTTTATGAGAAAAGACTATTTTAAAAGTAAACCCTTATAACTCCTTGTGGTTAACTCCAAAATTGATGAAATTTTTATTGGGAGTACATCTATATAATATCAGTGTACTCTGTAAATTTCAGAATTTTTAGATAAAAGTACAATTTATGATAAATATCTACATATTCGGCGGTTTTTGCCATATGAAAAATAGTAAATAAATTTTAAAAATTCTGAGAAAAATATATGTTCAATATGGGACTATATTCTGCTAAATCACAGAAAAGAAATATTTTTGGAACTGATTTGGTGTTTTTTATGAAAATGGACTAGTTATGAATAAATGAATTAAATATGTTATGTGAAGTAAGAAAATTGAAAAATAGGATTTTATACCTTGAGAATCCTATATGAGGTATATGCAGATTTTTGATGAGGGTTTTGATTATTGGTAATGAAATCTTATGAGTTTGGCATTTTAGGATGATTAAATGCATTAATTAGTAAAGTGTAAACAATTTAAATAAATTGTTTATAAGCTTAAGAAATATTATTCTTTCAATATCATTATACCGAAATATTGGTATGGATTTTATTTTAGAATTTCTACCTTTTTGTGTCGGGTTTACTATTCATAATTTACTATTCACGAGTTACTATTCACAAGTTACTATTCACAGAAAAATTAGTTTCTTTTTCTGACCAAATTATAGTTGATTTATGAATATTACTCTTGAGATTAAAACTATATGTTGATCATATTATTTTTATTATCATATATAACATTTTTATAACTCTAATGAAGATATTTCTCTCTGACTTGAGTGTAAAGATGGGTAGATTTCTGGTATGATCATTACTATGGGTTCCCTTTGGCCAGTAGTGCAAAGTTAAATTGTTGACTGGTATGATCATGACCATTGAATTTATAATTGAATATCTTTAGCTTAAGTGGAAAGGTGAAATGATCAACATGGTTATAATTATTGTTTATATAAATTCTGAATTGATTATATATTTCTTTGAGATATTAATATATTTGGCCTGTAATGCAAATATGAACTGTTGATGAATATAATTGGCATGTAGTGCAAATATGAACTGTTGATGAATATCTTTGGCCTGTAGTGGAAAGATGATATGTTGTTGAATATCTTTGGCCTGTAGTGCAAAGATGAACTGTTGTTGAATATCTTTGGCCAGTAGTGCAAAGATGGACTGTTGACGAATATCTTTAGCCCGTAGTACAAAGATGAAATTATTAGTATGATTATGAACATGAATTGTGATTTGGTATAATCATGATCTTTGATGTTTCAGGTTAAGACAAGTGATAAAAATTATCTTTGTCCTTGATGAGAAGAGGAATTTAGAACCATAAATATAATTATGAGTTATTCACATGAATGTGGACAGGAACTGTTAATTTATGTTACAGGGATAAAACATTATTGGTAGATTTTTAACATGGAGAAGATAATAGACTTTATGGTCTATTTGACTCTTCTAATGGGTTGCTCGTTCCGCTGCAACTATGGTTGAAATTTTTTATCATCTACCATATGTTCTAAATCTCTGATTTAATTCTGTTGAAGGCTATTGATAATTTATTTATCTTTAGTCATGATATTTTTTATTGGGCTAGTTGTGATCACCCTTCTTTTTCACAATTCCTTTCAAGTAATAAGAGTGTAGCTGGGTCGAGCGGGGGTAACATGGGAATAGAACGGTGGTCATCATTTAGTAGTTATATTTGGTGAATCATCTAGGGTGAGGCGAACCCAACGTTGGAAGGGTGTTTTGCCACTATCATACAAGATGTCTAATGACATACAACCTCGTGTCATCATAAGACTTGATTGTGCTCATCCACTTGCTGAGTATATCTACGAGCACTACCTATATAATCTTGGTGCTTGTTTGAAGTATAATTCACGATTAAAGACAGTGGAGATAATGATAAGTCAAGAGAAGACTCACCATTTGAAAGAATATGATAGTAATCTTCTCGTTTTTCTTTGGGGTCTATTGGGTCAACCAAGGATAATTCTGTGGCCATACGATGTCTATCATAACCTAGACGCATGGCCTCCCATGTACGAAGGTTTCCTTGAGCACTTCCCAAAGATTCTAATTTCTAAAACAGTTTTGATTATACCTTTATGTAAGGTGTCATTGTGAGGTGCTGTCCACGGTTGGGACATGAGTCACATTTGGTATATATTTGTATCCAAACTCACATCATATATGTTGTTGTATTTTGCACGATAATTGTTGTAATAAAGTTGTAGTTGTTTTCTGTACCATGTATTTGGCGACTCAGAATAGGTTGGATGGAATGTACCTATTTTGGGGTCGTCACATACTGTATGTACGTGTTGATGATGATGGTCAATGATGGTGTTGCTGTACCATCGTCATTTTGACATCTCGATCCCATATTCACGCCATCTCAGCATCATTTCATACCATATTATACACATAAGTGTCCCACAAGAAGCATAGCTCAAAATCCCGAGTGACTACTACGTAAGATAGTACATCAGATATATATATATATATATATATATATATATATATATATATATATATATATATATATATATATATATAAGTTGTATAAGGCCACGAAGTGATCTCCAGGCCTAACTAGAATTTATATATATATATATATATATATATATATATATATATATATATATATATATATATATATATATATATATATAACTATTTATAGCTTTTGTACATATTGCTTCATCATGTGAGCCTAGGAATCATGTGATCACATATTCAGTTTCTAAATCAAGATTCGGTTCCCGAGATGGACATTTTCAACTGCAGCCAGCTTGTAAATTATTCACGGTGTCTGAATTTTGTTAGATGGCTCTCATGCCCATAAGGAGTTCGGCACTGCTATGTATCTTATTTTCTAGAAGATGTCTCGCATCTCGAAAATAATAAAAGCAATCAAGCCGAACACATAATAAAATGGAAGTATCAAAGTCCTCAATTACTATTGAGCACAAGGGTTTAAATAACCTGTTTTACAAGATATCATTACCATATCTCATTAAAATTGAACTTTTATACAAAATTCAAACCCTTTGTATATATGTGCAAACGAGGCATAACACTACTTTCAGATAATTGCACATTGACCCACACACACACACACATTCAGATAAAAGTTTAAATTAAAAAGTGGTGGTAACCGTGTCACCACAGAAGTCGGGGGGTGCCTAACACCTTCCCTCCACTTAATCAAGCCCCCAGAGCCTAACGAATCTCGGTTTCACAAACCAGTTAAGCAGCGTCACATCACTAGGTCTTTGTGCAAACCTTTTCTAGGTTGAGTTGGTGCAACCATTTAAAAATGCGAACTGGCAACTCTTGCAGTCCAATCGTCGACATATACATGTTGGACCTTTTTAAACTTTTTTTTCAAACAAATCTCACCTAACATGATAACACCAAAAGACAAGAACAGAAAGGGACAAATAAAAAATCCCGACGTCGACATTAGTACCTTTTTAAACTTGTTTTTTCAAACAAATCTCACCTAACATGATAACACCAAAAGATAAGAACAGAAAGGGACAAATAAAAAATCTCGACATCGACATTGGTACCGTTAGATCTGGAATTAAGAAAGGAGATTCTTTAAGAAGCTCACAGTACGAGGTACTTAGTACACCCTGGAAGCATAAAGATATATCAGGATTTGCAGCATTACTTTTGGTGGCGGAATATGAAATGAGAAGTAGCAGAGTGCGTCAGCCGATGTCTGACATGCCAGTGGGTTAAAGTAGAGCACCATCGACCAAGTGGACTGGTTCAACCATTAGACATTCCAGAGTGGAAGTGGGAGCACATCACATTGGACTTTGTGGTGGGTCTGCCACCGACACACAAGGGTTTAGATGCAATCTGGGTAATTGTGGATCGTCTGACCAAGTCAGCTCATTTCTTTACCGATCAGGATACGATACAATCTGGAGTAGTTAGTGAAGTTCTGTGCAAAAGAAATCATATCGCATGACGGAGTGCCAATGTCTATTATGTCTGGCAGAGACCCACGCTTCACGTTAAATTTTTGGAGAAGTCTAAAGGAGAGAATGGGAACACAATTGAGGTTGAGTACTTCGTATCATCCTCAAACTGATGGCCAGAATGAGTGGACAATTTAGACCTTAGAAGATATGCTTCAAGCGGTCGTGATGGATTTAAAAGGCAGCTGGGATGACCATTTTCCACTGGTAGAGTTTGCTTACAACAACAACTATCATGCTAATATCAGCATGATACCATACGAAGCGCTATATGGAAGAAAGTGTCAAACACCATTGTGTGGGGATGAGGTTAGAGAGCGAAGACTGTTGGGACTTGAAATGGTGTACCAGACCACAGATACAGTGAACCTGATCAGAAATTAGCTGGTAGCAGCACAAGACCGTTAGAAGAAGTACGCTGATGTACATCGTCAAAAGCGGGACTTCGACGTGGGCAATTTTATATTTCTAAAGGTATTTCCCTGGAAGGGGAAGATTCGTTTTGGCAAGAAGGGCAAGTTGAGCCCTAGGTTCATAGGACCGTTTGAGATTTTTGAGGCGAGTCAGTGAAGTGACGTACAAGGTAGCGTTACCTCTTGAACTTGAGTGTAAGACCCCAACTTTTTATGAATAAAGGTTTAATTTTCTCTAAATATTATTTTGAATAATAAGGTAAGGATTTGATTTAATGATATAGTTATGGGTGATATGTGTAAATTTTGCAAAGTAAGCAAGTTGTCATAAAATATTCTTTTGGTTGGAAAATATTCGTTTTATTAGGAAATATTCGTACGACGACACAATCATTGGTGAACCCCACAATGGAATTACTGTTGGATTTAGAAAGTGACAGAAATAACCTTTTTATAAAAATAACGAAAAAACTTTTACCGTTAACTGTAAGACCCCAACTTTTATGAATAAAGATTAATTTTTCTCGAAATATATTTTTGAATATTATGGCGTGGATTTGATATAATGTTATACTTGTGGGTAATATTTACAAATTTTCTAAAGTAAGCAAGTTGTTATAAAATATTCGATTAGTTAAGGAATATTCGTTTTAACAAAGAATATTCGTACGACGGCATAATCATTGGTGGACCCCACAATAAAAGTATTGTCATAGTTAGAAAATGACAAAAATGTCTTTTTTTTAAATAAAGGCTAAAGTTTTACTGTTAAACTGTTGAACTACTCGGTGGTAAAAGTACAGTAATACTCGTGGTTGCATAGTAGCACAAGATATAGCAATGCCATTTTATAAAAGAGGTTTTTTCAAACCCTTATTCTCAATAGTAATTGAGGCCTTTGATACTTTTATTTTTTTATGTGTTCAGCTTGATTGCTTTTTTTTTTTCAAGATGCGAAGCATCTTCGAGAAAATAATATACATAACAGCTCCGAACTCCTTATAGGCATGAGAGCCATCTAAGGAAATTTGAACAACGTGAATAATTTACAAGCCGTGTATAGCTAAAAATATCCATCACGGGAACCGAATCTAGATTCAGTAAGCTGAATCTGTGATCACATGATTCCTAGGCTCATATGATGTAGAAAATTGTATGAAAGCTGTAAACAATTATATATAAAAAAGCAGTAAATATATATATGTGCAAGCAATCAACCACCACGAAGCACCTCCACGAGGGATTGAAAATATAAATAAAATAGTAAAAACCAATCAACCACCACGAAGAACCTCTAAGGGGGATTGGAAAATATAAATAAAGCAATAAAACGATCAACCGCCTAGAAGTAAACTCTAGCCGGGACAAAACGTAAATAAAGCTGTAAAAGGCCACGAAGTAAACTCCAAGCCAGACTGATATATATATATATATATATATATATATATATATATATATATATATATATATATAAGCAAATAAACGTTTCGGATGTGAGTCCAGGCTCAATCAAGGCATAACTCGATAATGTTAGTTCATATATATAAATATTTATAAATATATAATATATATATATACAAAAAGAAATAAAATCCACAGACCGAAGTCTGGGCATAAACACGCTACACGACTCTCAACGTGAAGAACTGTGTGTGCACAGTAGTGGAGAAAGGCTTTAGAAAGTTTAAGAAAGCTTACAGTGGATTGCTAAAAATGACTTCAATGACTTTAAATGGATGAAAACTTGGCTCCCGCCGGTAAAAATATAACAATATAGAAGATCACAAGTGTTTAAAATGAGAAAGCACTCATTTTATAGTGTGTACAGAGCAAATTTGACAGGGCTTTCTCGCCTTTTCTCTATGCAAAATGGCTACCCCAAGCCCTCTATTTATAGAGGGGGGAGCCGCAGGTGTACCTGCGACAGTTGCAGATGCACGTATGGCTGCCCGGGGTGCCCCGGGTTCCGCAAGTCTCGCCATCTCGAAGCACGTGCATACGTGTAACGTGTTGTCCGCTTGAACTTTCAGAACTTTAATCTAGGCACTCGATCGAGGTGTATAAGGCCTTTTTCGACATACTATTGTCGAGAGCTACACAATGACATGGGATTAGAGGTTGTACGAAGTCAAGAAGATGGGACCATGCCCTTGGTCTTCAAGCTTCAAATTCTATTTGGCGTGATGTCTTATGCAGTAATCACTCAGGATTGGAGCTCCTTGGTTCTTGTAGGACACTTCTATGTTGAAATGTTGTTAAGACGGCGCAATGTGGGATAGAGATGTCAAAATAACGATTCTACCCCTCACCAGGGTTATCTCTGGTTTGAGCTGATTTAACAGTCGTTGCTCAGGGTTATCTCTGAGATTGGGCTGCTGCAGGTGTTGACCATCCTCAAGGTTGTCTCTGAGGTGTGCCTGACCTCCCGAGGTTATCTCCAAGATTGGGGAATGAGTGCCTCGGGGCTATCACCTAGTTTGAAGCTGACTGCAAGGGTTGGAATGAGCATATCCGGGGTTATCTTCGAAATTACAACGGCACTCCTCAGGGTTATCTCTGAGGTGGATATTATCTTTCTCGTTGTTATTTCAAGGACTGAGACTGCGTATCTTGGGGTTATCTACGAGATGAAATGGTCTTCTCCGGTGTGATTTCTGGTATTTGAACTGCATTCCTCGGGGTTATCTCCATGGTTGAGATTGAAACTCTCGGTGTTGTTTTCGGGACTAAGCTAGATGTCTCGGTGTTATCTCTGAGATGGTAATAATTTCATATCCCAGGGTTGTCTCCAGGATTGAACTGAGCTGTCTTCCAAGGTTATCTCTGAAAGACGATTATGCCATCCTACAGTGTTAGTAACAGGTATGCAGAAAAATTCGAGTGTCTACATATGCCCCCTCTTTATCATATTCATGCAATGCAATGGCATGAATAGGATAAAGAATACTAGACCCTTGAAATGTAACAAGATAATCATGATGCAATGTACAGCAGCATGATGCAAATGTATGTGGTTTGTTGGATTGTTTTCCAACATAGTGGGATGATTGCTGCCTCCCCTTGACTTTTACTTGGAGCAGGGCTATTCATGATCACCCTGATAAACTCTTTGGACGTGTCATCCAAAGCTGCCATGAACTTTCAGGATGTTGATATTTGGGATTATCACCAAAGCCCTTAATCCTTGGTACAGACTTTCGCTGAAGATGCATCTCTTATGTACAAGAGACTCTGTGGGGATGTGTTTTGTCTGTTGATGATATGTATAACACATTCCATCATCGGTCCTCCCCGATGAGGATGCTCTATCGGAGTTACTGCCAAAAGTCTGTGTTGTCAAGATTACCTGACCTTCGCTGACATGTTCATCAACGGATGGGATCTTGCTGGAGAATACTATCAAACCTGCTTGACCTTTGTTGACGTGTGCATCAATGGATGAAATCATCGGATGGCTTCCGATGCTTCGATGGGTTTACTTGCCATCGCCTGAAGTAACGTCAAGGTTGCTTGACCTTCATTGACATGTACATCAATGGATGAAAATGCATGACACCCCCGCCGGGGACCAGTGTTTGGCGTTCTGACCCCAAAATGACGGCATCAGACCTTCGTTAGGTATTAGCGAATGTTGTTTGCAACAGTTCTGATCATTGGTATAGTAAACCTGTGTCCGAGCTAATACCAATGAATGATATGTAGACCTATAGTTTGGTCCACGAAAACCAGGATTTTAGGCTAATCTGCTCAATCGCGTATCATCTTTTTTCCTGATTTGGCCTTTTTAGTTTGTGAGAACTCCTTTGTAACTCGAACTGGACCGAGCCAGAGGGGTGGGCCCCACCCATGGGAGCCGCAGGTACACTTGTGGCCAATTGTGGGTTGCCTTTAAGGCAGCTATGGCTTTCGCAAGTAACTTTCAATCTACGTCGCACAGGAAATTCGAGAGCTTTTCTTCAGATTTGTTGAGTTCAGGCGTCTTTCTACAAATTCTGTCACCATACAAGTGTTCTACACTGTCTTGGTAATGTACGCATGTCTTCTTTTCCAGTTTCTATTAGTTGGAAAGTGACTTTTTATATAAAATGCGGCCAAACACATAGTAGTGAATATGCTTGCTCATATGTCTTGATAAAAAATGTTTAACATAGTAAATGTTAGTATTAAACTATGCTTGAACATAATAATGTGAAAAAAAATTGACTTTTGAAATAATCAAATTTGTACCTTTTTCTGCTATTTCTTATCCTATTTGAGGACAAATGAGCAAATGTAAGTAAGTAAAGTAATCCTAGTATTTAATCTATCGTCATGAACTGTGACTTTGTATGCAGGTAGGATGTTTATAACTATGGGTAGGTGTGCTACTGAATGACCACCTAGTCATGCATATGTGCATATGGATAGTCCTATTTACAAAAGAGACTTTGTCAAAAAATTTCCAAAAGTCTAGGCATTGGGTAGACACATGCATTTTTAACTCCACTGTAGGCATATGTTAAAGTAATGCATGCATGCATATAGTCATAAAATGCATAAAAATGCTCCAGGTTAGAATTTACCACACCCTTTTTGAGGTGATTTGGAGACTTATGTTTTAGATATTATGGATACGAATCAGCCGAGTAGTTCCCGCAGGACCACTTCAGGTGTGCGGAGGAGGGCTTTCGAAGTGCCTTGACCCCGTTCAGTTAGACAGCCTCGTCGTCTGATGAAGGCGATGATTCGATATATCCAGGTTAATGTACCTGATGTCGAGGAGGAGGAGGATGTACCGGTAGCGGCTCTAGCTCCTGCTACTAATGTTCCCCGTAGGGATTTTCCAGGCATTCAGGTGGCTATTCCAGATCTTCTGGGTGATTTGAGTCACCACCCCTCAGTTTACTTGCATGTAAATGAGTTAAAAGCTGGATTTTATTTTCCTTTTTCCAATGAGGAGGAGTAAGGATTTTGACATTGATTTGCATGTGATGTAGGTTCCCGGCTTTACACAGCCTCGAGGGAACTGGTTCAGCATATACTCCCTGTATGAGGCTTTGCATCTAGATTACCAAGGTATTGTGCATGATTGAGGCTTTGGGGCGTTCTTTTCCATTTATCCCCGCCGTTGTCCCTGGGGTAACCTCAGGGCATTGTATGAGCACTGGTTTCACCAGACTCAGTCTCTCCATTTGTTGGATTATGAGGTGATGATGACGCTGATGGATTGGTGATTTATCACCAGTATGGAGTTTGGAGGGGTGCCAATGCCATGTACGGCGAATATTACCCCAACTGCCATTAGACCTTGTTGGGAGTTCCGGCTGAGGCACTCAAGGGTAGGACCGTCCGTACTTGTCCTTTGAGCGTAGATGCTATGAGTGGATTGTTGAGTGAGCCCATTCCCGCTGATGTAAGAGTCAGGGATCACATTCTTCGGTGATTGTTCCTGGTTATTATCAGGGGTTGTTTCATAACTGATAACTCTTCTATGGTGTCATTCGCTTTGATTAGCGCCACATGGGAGGTGGACCGTATTAGAGAGAATGATTGAGGCTCCTACACCTTTGCCTATTTCCTCAAAGGAATGCGCATGCACTCGTAGGGTTTGATAGAGGCTTGGCTAGGATTTTACCCATTTCTACTGGTGAGTATTTCTCTTTTGATTTCCCATGTATAGGTTAAAAGTGTTCACTGACAGCAGATGTTTTGCCTTTGTGTTGGCAGTTTTGGGCCTATGAGAGGCTTCTATATTTGCGTCCTATGAGTGTGTTAAGTTTAGATACATATCCCTGAGGACGGCGATGGCATCACTCCATTTTGTCAGAGGTTCCTGTAGCTGAGGGTTTTACCCATTGTCGCTTACAGTTGGAGTTGTTGACAGCTAATTTCATCACTTGGGTTCCCTACTCTGGGGAACATTTGGCAATTGGATTTGAGGATGGATTCCCGACTGGTGTCGAGTATGTGATATCCACCCGTAGTATTCCTCTCTTTACAGATAGAGGATGGGAGCTCTATTTAGGAGAGCGTGCTATTAAGAGCACCACAGGAGAGATTCGTGTACCGATCTTGCCTCCTACCAGGCGTTATTGGCATGTGTTGCAGTCACTCGTCGATGACATCCCATTGATGGGTATTGACGAATATACTTTGTCAGAGGGTTCACATACTTAGGATACATTTCATCACTGGTGATCCCCTCGTACCATTGGAGCCTAGACCCGTGCCACTCAGTTTATAGGGGATATGATTCCTGGATCTGTGATGATGATGAATTGGCTAACCTGTGTCCGAGATCTGACTCATTTGACACAGATTAATCGTTTAACCTGGCAATTAGACTAGGCACATTTTTCCATCCGGCACTTGGGTAGAGTTCCATCAGAGGCAGATACTTTTGATCCTTCCAGCTCAGGCGATGGCCCCTCAAGTGGCCTATATGGTTTTACTGATGCAGATCCTCCCTTGTATAGGCCTGACATCCCTGTTGATATAGATCCAGTGACTCAGGAGGAGTTACATCAGGTGGACAAGATTGATAATGTAGATATTGACACCAATGTCTTCTTCTGATGCGTATTCTCGTTATCTTTTTTGATAGGCCTCTGTTAGATATTGGGTGGCTATGCTCCATTCTCGCTATATCTTTTGATAGGCCTCTGTTAGTAGTAGGGCGTTTGTGCCCCATTTTCCTGTATTTTTATCTGTACAGAGATGATGTATATAGATGATGATGTACTTAGGAATGTATGTACTGTTTTCCATTCCCTACATCATACTGCCATCTATTATTTGTCATGCATTTATCATGTTATGCATATGTATGTATGTCCAGAGATATTCAGCATTGACCCATGGATGGTCTTATGATATGGACTACACAGATGTCTTCTTCGACAGTCAGCCGCATAGAACACACCCCACCAGTATTGGTGGCATCCCGTCTGAGATCTTGGTATGATAGTATGTCACCTCCAGATATGGTGACCGTTGATCAATTATTACATCTTTCTATGACCCTCTTGATGTTTCAGGTTCCCGCAGGTTTTATAGAGGGTATGCTAGAGCATTGGATATCGGAGAGACAGGTTTTCTGGTTTGGTACCCAGGAGTTGACTCCTACATTGGAGGAGTACGAACCGTTGACGGCTTTGCCCTTAGACAAACCTTGCGCTCGTATGGCTGTCGGAGATACATGCTGGCAGTTCATGACCCTCATCGGGTTACGGCATAGAATAGAAGAGAACGAGATTACATCCGGCCATGTATTGCCCCAGCGTTTCCTGATAGACAGATTTGGCTTAGTAGACAGCTATGCGCGGCACTCCGGGGATTTTACCACATTAGAGGATTAGTGGTATGTGGCCAGAGTGGATGTACTCGTGATGTATGTAGTGGTGTATGTATACATGCCACGGTATATGGATGAGATGGACATAGGTGTCATCATGGGTGTGAGAGCTCTCAGGGAGGGTCACACCATCATTCCGATGATTATGGCGAAGACATTGAGGTCGGCCACGTTTTGCAGCACCTACCCTGCAGGGGTATTTATAGGCAGCTCAGTCATGTTATAAATGTGGTTTATGTCACACTTGAGACCGATCGGCACTTTTCGATGACATGGGTACTGATTTACCCATGATATAGCTATGTCTTACTCCTTTCAGCCATCAGAGTGTATAAACGCTATGTCTTGGTTGGTATTCTTGGTAGGGATCGGAGATCCATTTGGCATTTTTTCGTGTTCAGGGCTCATATCACCCTACAGCTTCATTACTCATGCTCCGAGCATAGATTATCTCCCTCTAGCTGGTTTGTGGGGCATGACTACCTACCACCACTGGCTGTGATGTCATAGTTTGACCAGTTTCAGGACTTCCATCCTTTTGAGGGGGCATTAGGTTAGCGTTTAGCTTCTCGCCACTTATCAACAGAGGACCGATCCCCGGTGTATGCCTGTTGAGATTAGCGTGAGCGTGCTAAGTTTTTTGTTAGCCATCCGGGTTATTCATCAGAGTATTCTGCGTGGATGGAGATAGAGACTTCATCAGCTACGATAGTATCCACAGTGCTGAGTATTGATTCAAATAGTGGAGAGCCCGTGGAGGACATTGATTCTCACACCGAGGAGGAGGAGCTGTTTGCTGGCTCGACAGCAGCTCTTGTTGACACTCCCAGTACTTCTGCAGCTGTGACTCCCCCTTCAGAGTATTTAGTGTAGAGTTTGCATTTGATGACATTCGAGAGAGATTAGGCTAGAGCCTTGATGTTGATAGTTCTTGATGGGAGAGATGCCGCTCTATTAGAGAGGGATGATGCCTTAGCTCGTATAGATACCACTATTGTTGAGCGGGATAAGGCCAGCTTAGCCAGAGATGCAGTGATAGTTAAGCGTGATAGCGCCATATCTTCCCGGGATGTAGCTGTTACAGAAAATACCACAGTGAGGTCCCTTACTACTGCATCATTGCAGAGATGAGTGCATATATTGATGAGCATAGTGTTACCATGCAGATGGCTGTATATCTGTTATCTCGCGTAGAGACCCTTGTACAGGAGATCATAGCGGTACCTCCTTCTTTTGAGAGGGATGCTATGTTGGGCTTTATAGCTCGCGTATACACTGATTTGTAGATGGGCTAGTATTTTCTTGCAAAATCTTCTTTTAGAGATAACCCTGGAAGACAGCTCAGTTCAATCCCGGAGACAACCCTGGGATATTCAGTTATTACCATCTCAGAGATAACCCCGAGACATCCAGCTCAGTCCTGAAAATAACATCGGGAGTTTCAATCTCAACTTCGGAGATAACCCCAAGGAATGCAGTTCAAGTACCAAAAATCACACCGAAGAAGACCGTTTCATCTCGGAGATAACCCCGAGATACTTAGTCTCACTCCTAGAAACAACACCGGGAAAGATAGTATCCATCTCGGAGATAACCCCAGGGAGTGCCGTTGTAATTTCGAAGATAACCCTGAAGATGCACATTCCAACTCTTGCAGTCAGCTTCAAACTCGGTAAAAGCCCCGAGGCACTCATTCCCCAAGCTCAGAGATAACCCCGGGAGGTCAGGCACACCATAGAGAGAACCCTGAGAACGGTCAACACCAACAGCAGCTCTATCTCAGAGATAACCCTGAGCAACGATTGCTAAATCAGCTCAAACCGGAGATAACATTAGTGAGGGGAAGAGTCGTCATTTTGCCATCTTGATCCCATATTGCGCCATCTCAACAACATTCAACATACATTCTATACAAGAATGTCTTACAAGAACCAAAGAGCTCCAATCCTGAGTGACTAATTCACAAGATAGCACACCAGATAGAATTTAAAGCTTGAAGACCAAGGGCATGGTCCCATCTTCATGACTTCGTACAACCTCTAATCTCATGTCATTGTGTAGCTCTCGATGACAGCACACCGTAAAAGGTCTTATACACCTCGATCGGATGCCCGTATTGAAATTCTGAAAGTTCGAGCAAAAAACACGTTGCATGCATGCACGTACTTTGAGATGGCGGGATCCGTAGAACTCGGGGCAGCCCGGGCAGCCGCAGGTGCATCTGCAGCTGCCGTAGGTGCACTTGCGGCTGCCGTAGGTACACCTGCGGCTCCCCCTTCTATAAATAGAGGGCTTGGGGCATCCATTTTGCATAGAGAAAAAGGGAGGAAGCCATGTCCAATTTGCTCTGTACACACTATAAACTGAGTGGTTTCTCATTTTAAACACTTGTAAGCTTCTATATTGTTATATTTTTACCAGCGGGAGCCGAGTGTTCATCCATTTAAAGTCATTGAAGTCTTCTTTGGTAGTCCACTATAAGCCTTCTTACACTTTCTAAAGCCTTTCTCCAATACTGTGCACACACAGTTCTTCACGTTGAGAGTCGTGTAGCGTGTGTATACCCGGACTTCGGTCCGTGGCTTTTATTTCATTTTGTATATATATATATATATATATATATATATATATATATATTTATATATATGGACTAACATTATCGAGTTATACCTCGATTGAGCCTGGACTCACATCCAGAGCGTTTATTTCCTTATATATATATATATATATATATATATATATATATATATAACTGTTGTCGAACTTTGTTCGATAAGCCTGGATTTTACATCCGGAGTGTTTACTATTTATATATATATATATATACACATTTCAGTCTGGCTTGGAATTTACTTCGTGGCCTTTTACAGCTTTATTTATATTTTTCCCCATCTAGAGTTTACTTCGAGGCGGTTGACCGTTTTATTACTTTATTTATATTTTCCAATCCCCCATGGAGGTGCTTCGTGGTGGTTGATTGGTTTTTACTGCTTTATTTACATTTCCAATCCCCCATGGAGGTGCTTCGTGGTGGTTGATTGGTTTTTTACTGCTTTATTTACATTTGCAATCCCCCATGGAGGTGCTTTGTGGTGGTTGATTGCTTGCACACACACACACACACACACACACACACACACACACACACACACACACACACACACACACATATATATATATATATATATATATATATATATATATATATTTACTTCCTTCATATATATAACTGCTTACAGCTTTCAAACAAATTGCTACATCATGTGAGCCTAGGAATCGTGTGATCACAGATTCAGTTTACTGAATCTAGATTTGGTTCCCGTGATGGACATTTTCAGCTGTACATAGCTTGTAAATTATTCAAGTTGTTTGAATTTCCTTATATGGCTCTCATGCCCATAAGGAGTTCAGCGCTGTTATGTATATTATTTTCTCGAAGATGCTTCGCATCTCGAAAATAAAAGCAAACAAGCCGAACACATAATAAAATGGAAGTATCAAAGTCCTCAATTACTATTGAGCACAAGGGTTTGAAAAACTTGTTTTACAAAACATCATTACCATATCTCATTAAACCGAACTTTTATACAAAATTCAAACCCTTTTATATAGGTGCGAACGAGGCATAACCCTACTTCCAGATAATTTCACATTGATCCACACACACATACACATACACACATTCATATAATAGTTTAATTGAAAAGTGGCGGTCACCGTGGCAACACGGATATCGGGGGGTGCCTAACACCTTCCCTCCGTATAACCAAGTTCCCAGACCCTAACGAATATCGGTTTCACAGACCCGTTAAGTAGTGTCACATCACTGGGTCAATGTGCATACTTTTTCTCGATTGTGTTAGTACGACCATTTAAAAAACCAACTGGCGACTCTTACAGTCCAATCGTCGACATATACATGTCGGACCTTTTCATAACTTATTTTTTCAAACAAATCTCACCTAACATGAGAACACCAAAAGACAAGAACAGAAAGGGACAAAAAAAATTCCGACGTCGACAACATCCACTATCTATAAGTCTTATTTGATTCAAATCGGTAACCGCACGTTACCTATCGATCTTATCTCTTTGAAAATACTTGCATTTGATGTAATTTTAGGAATTGATTGGTTAACTACTCATCATGCAAAAATTGATTATTTTCGTAAGGTTGTTAGCTTTCATATTCCTAACCAACCTATTATGTGAATTCAAGTAACCAAACCACTAAAGTCAATCACTGTCATATCAAGCCAAAAAGTTATTCGTTTATTGAAAAATGGATGTCAAGCTTTTTTAGCCCATATCACGGATTTAAACAAAAATATTTCAGATTTGAATGATATTTCTATTGTTAATAAATTTCCTGACATATTCCCCGAAGAACTTCCTGACCTACCCCCGGAGCGTGAAATCGAGTTTGGTATCGACCTTGAACCCGGTACAACACTCATTTCCAAAGCCCCATATCAAATAGCTCATATTGAACTTCAGGAGTTAAAGACCCAACTATAGGAATTGTTAGACATTTGTTTCATTCGTCCTAGTACGTCTCCTTGGGGGTGCTCCTATTCTATTCGTAAAGAAGAAAGATGGAAGTATGCTACTTTGTATTACTATCGGGAGTTGAATCATGTCACCATAAAAAATAGGTATCTGTTACCTCGTATTGATGGCCTGTTTGACTAGTTGCAAGGAGCTAAATTCTTTTCAAAGATCGATCTTCGTTTTGGATATCATCAGTTAAAGATTAAAGTCGATGACATTCCAAAGACTGCTTTCAGAACTTGGTACAAGCATTACGAATTCCTAGTCATGTCTTTTGGATTAACTAATGCTCCTGCTGCCTTTATGGATATGATGAACCGAGTATTCAAGGAATATTTGGATCACTTTGTAGTCGTCTTTATTGATGACAACCTCATTTACTCCAAAAGCCATGAAGATCATGAGCAACACTTGAGGCTGATACTCCAAAAGCTTCGTGAAAATAAGCTATATGCCAAGTTGAAGAAATACGAGTTCTGACTTGAGGAAGTAGCATTCCTTGGGCACGTGATATCAAATCATAGAATATCTGTTGACCCGGCAAAGATTGAAGTAATTCAAAGATGGGACCAACCTAAGTTAGTGACTAGGGTACGTAGCTTTTTAGGCTTAGCTGGTTATTATCAGAGATTCGTAGAAGGGTTTTCTCAAATCGCTACTCCATTAACTCAGCTGACTCGAAAAGATACAAAACTCAGTTGGAGCGAGGAATGTGAGAAGAGTTTTCAAGAACTCAAGAGGAGACTTATTTTAGCACCTGTTCTAACAATACCATCTGGTTTAAAGTGATTTGTCATATACAGCGATGCTTCAGGCAAAGGTTTGGGATGTGTTCTCATGTAACATGGGAAAGTCATAGCCCCTGCCTCACGATAACTCAAAGAATATGAGAGGAATTATCTTACTCATGATCTAGAGTTGGTAGCTGTCGTTTTTGCACTTAAAATCTGGAGGCATTACCTGTATGGGGAGAAAGTGGAGATCTATACAGATCATAAAAGCCTCAAATATTTCTTCACCCAAAAGGAGCTCAACATGCGACAGCGACGTTGGCTTGAGCTGTTGAAAGATTATGATCATACCATTCAATACCATCCTAGAAAAGCGAACGTAGTAGCTGACGCATTGAGTAGAAGATCATATGCGGGTTTGAGTGCGATATTATCAACGTAAAGACCCATTTTGTATGACTTACAAAGGATGGAGATAGATTTAAATACTCAAGGGACCCACATGACGATGGAAAATATATGAGTAGAACCGACTTTAATCGATAAAGTTAAAGTTGCTCAAGCAAAAGACCTAGAGCTGATGCGTATGAAGAAGAAAGTACAAGAAAGTGCTATCCCGGAAGCAAGAATCGATGAAGAAGGAATATTTTGAGTAAACTCTAGACTTTGTGTTCCTAACCATCCTGATTTAAAGTATAAGATCATGATGGAAGAGCACAACACACCGTTTATAATCCATCTTGGGAGTACCAAAATGTATTGTGATCTTCGACATACATTTTTGGTGGAGTAATATGAAAAGAGAGATCGCAGAGTTTATTTCAAGGTATTTAACGTGTCAACGAGTCAAGGTGGAGCATCAAGTGCCAAAAGGTCCATTACAATCACTTGAATTTCCAGAATAGAAGTGGGAGCACATTACCATGGACTTCGTTACTGGTCTTCCTATGGTTTCTCAAGGTATAGATGCAATTTGGGTCATTATTGATAAATTGACCAAGTCTGCTCATTTCTTTCCTATACGAGAAACTTATTCACTTGAAAGTCTTGCTCGTATATACATAAAATGAGATTGTAAGACTATATGATATGCCAGTATCCATAGTTTTTGATCGAGACCCAAAATTCATTTCATGATTTTGGGTTAGTTTGTAAAAAAGCTATGGGCACAAACTTACGATTTAGTTCAGCATATCATCCTCAAACGGACAGGCAGTCGGAGAGGACTATTCAAACTCTTGAAGATCTATTAAGACTCTATGTCCTTGACTTCAAAGGAAGTTCGGATAAGTTCTTGCCATTAGTGAAATTCTCCTACAACAACAGTTATTAAGCAAGTATTGGCATGACTCCATTCGAAGCGTTGTATGGATGCAAGTGTCGTTCTCCAGTATGCTGGGATGATGTGGGTGAAGCAACGTTGTTGGGACCAAATTTTGTATGCATGACTACGAAAAAGATTTAAATAATCCGGCAACGTATAAAGACCTCACAAAATCGACAAAAGAGTTATGCTGATCTCCATCGAAAGGATGTTGAATTCAATGTTGGAGATCATGTGTTGTTATGTGTTGCTCCATGGAAAGGAGTTACAAGATTTGGAAAGAGAGAAAAGCTCAATCCTTGATTCATTAGGCCATTTGAAATCCTTAACCGAGTAGAAACTGTGGCCTATAGACTCGCCTTACCGGCAAGTATGTCTCGTGTTCATAACGTTTTTCACATATCTATGTTACGTAAATATGTGAAAGACCCGAACCACATTATTAAATTAGAACCGGATGAGATAGCGGAAGATTTAACGTATGAAGACGTACCTGTTAAAATCTTGGATAAGAAGGATCATATTCTACGCTCCAAAGTTATACCTCAAGTTAAAGTTTTGTGGCGAAACCACGATGTTGAGGAAATGACCTGGGAGTTAGAATCTGAAATGAAGTCAAGGTATCCTCACCTCTTCGACATACCAGGTACGTACCCTAATTTCGAGGACGAAATTTCATAAGAAGGGGAGGTTGTAAGACCCCAACTTTTATGAATAAAGATTAAGTTTTCTCGAAATATATTTTTGAATATTATGGTGTGGATTTGATATATGTTATAGTTGTGGGTAATATTTACAAATTTTGTAAAGTAAGCAAGTTGTTATAAAATATTCAATTGGTCAGGGAATATTCGTACGACGGCACAATCATTGGTGGACCCCATAACAGAAGTATTATCGGTGTTAGAAAATGATGAAAATGTCTTTTTATAAAAATAACGACGAAAGTTTTACTGTTAAACTGTTGAACTACCCGGTGGTAAAAGTACAGTAATACGCGTGGTTGCGTAGTAGCACACGATATTGATTATTGATGTTTACATGAGAAGTCACTTAGTTATACTCAATTATTGCTACAGTAATTGCTGCATAATATCTCTCATATTATTAATTCAGTTATTGTCAAAGTATCATCTGCATAATATTTTATATTTTTAAATCAATAATTGAGACGACAAAGTTATTCATATTATTATTTACAATATTGACGATGTCTAGAAAGTTTTGTCGAGAAAAGGGGTTTGGTCACCTAATTGCGCGCCAGTAGGGAGATATCCTTATCGAAAAGCCCCCTCTTTCTTGGGAATAATCTGGTTGTTAAATATTGTGAGTTATAATATTAATGATGAATAAGTTCGTGTTGATTAAAGATGAAATTGTTGATAAATGAAATATTTCTATTGTGTTGGGATTATTTGTGTTAGTAGGAATCGACATTTATTTCGATAATAAATGATTTTTGGATGTTAAATTGACTAATTAGGTAATTAATCGGATAAATGAGCAATTAATTGCTATTAGTTCACATGCATATAACTATTTGCTCATATGAATAGAATTATTGGTTCAAATGCATTGCTATTAGGGGAGGTAGTGCAAGATTGATAATACTTGCAGGACTAAATTAAAAATAGAGAAAAAGATGAAGGTACTATAATGTAATAATTCGAGCCCTAAAACGTGCAATTATCGAAAGTATGTTTTTCTATAAATAGAAGCTCATTCTTCTTTCATTCTCACCAATTCACTAAGACTCACAAGTGCATTTATAGAGAGAGAAGCTATAGAGAGAGAAGCTATAGAGATAAAGAAGAAGAGTATTATGCTACTTCACTATTCTAGTATCCAGTCTTCTTTTAAGGTAAGGGGTATTATTTTTGTTCAGTATTCATAAGGAATAATATTTTCTTCCATATTCTGTAGTATGTGAGTAATATTATTTCGTCTCGTATTCTTGATTATACCCTTATTTTGTTAAAGTATTGCTTCTATACTCCGTAAAATTAGTAGAATATCCTTGAAATTTGTGCTTTATCTAGTATCGTTTCACAATGATATTTATGCACATTCTTGTTAAATTTTAAGCTTTTCATGCCGGAGTACTGTCCATGAGTACTATTCATTTATACGGTGCTGTTCAAAAAGTACTATTCACGGGATATTATTCATAAAGTACTATTCACGAAGTACTATTCACAAGTAATATTCATAAAGTACTATTCACAGAGTACTATTCCCAAAGTATTATTCACGGAATACTATTCACTTGGGTACTATTCATCTAGAGTACTATTCATGATAAAACTTATTTTCTTTTCGGTCCAAATCATTTTTGATAGAATATTATTCTTGAATTTTACTCCACAAAGCAGTATCATGTTGACAATTTGGACACTATTGAATCCTGGATAAATTAAATTATAAATCTTTAAAAATTATCCTTTGTTTTCATTTAATTGAATTCTTATATCATTGTTATCATCCTCATGCTTATATTGTCATGAAAGTCACCATAGTGCATAGATGGACTGTTGATTGGTATGATTATGACCAGAGATCATTCGATATAATCATAACCCTAATGTTACAAATGATGTGGTAAAAGTCCTCATTGGTCCGTAGTGCATTGATGGACAGTTGCTGGTATGATCATGACCATTGATGATTAAACGAATATCCTTGGCCTAAAGTGCATGGATAATTCGTGGACGTGATACTAATAAATATCCTTGGCATGTAGTGCAGGGATGATTCGATGATATGGATTAATTGTTAAGCTGAGTCTCAGCTATAAAGTTGATGATAAACTTTTTAAATCATAGAAGATAGTCGATATCATGCTCTACTTGACTCTTCGAATGGATTGCTTGTTCCACTGCAGTTAAACTTGTTGTTTATTAGTTTAACACTGTTGAAGGCTAACAATAATTTATTCTGCATTATCTTAGTCATAATATTTCTTACTGGGCTAGTTGAGCTCACCCTATTGCTTTCATTATTCTCTTCAGGAAATGAGAACGTAACCGGGACTAGTCGGGGAATGGAGTGATGGTCCAAGATGGTGGCTATAGTAGTCCTCACTATTTTATAAAATAGTGTGATAATAATTATAATGGGGACTCCTTTTTGAGTTTGAATACTGTCTTTTAGACATTATTCGTGTAAAAATTCTCAGCTATGTTTTGTTGTATTGTATAAAAGAAGTTTGTATTTGATTTCTGTACCATGTATTTGGCGACTCAAGATGGGTGATGTATACCTATTTTGGGGGTGTCACATTAACTATTGAAATACCTGGTGATACAATTACAGTAATACGCGTGGTTGCACAGTAGCACACATTATTGTACATTATCTTTGATTATTGATTCTTACTTAAGAAGCCATTCAATTTTATTCAATTATTACCACAGTAGTTGCTACATAGTATCTCATATTATTGATTCAATTATTGTCACAATATCATCTGCACAATATTTTATATTATTAAATCAATAAATGAGACGACATAATTATTCATATTATTATTTGCATTATTGACAATGTCTAGAATGTTCTATCGAGGAAAGAGGTTAGGTCATTCAATTGCGCCCTAATAAGGAGAAGTCCTTATCGGAAAGTTCCCACTTTCTTGGGAATGATCTGGTTGTTAATATTGTCAGTTATAATATTAATGATGAATAATTGTTGAATGATTAAAAATGTGTTTATTGAAAACAAGTGATTTATGATAAATAGAGGGGGTTTTCATGAAGTATTTGTTGTAAGTGTGGCTTATTACATGGACCCCCACTTACTCATTTTTTAAAATCGTCAATAGAAAGTTATCTAAGTGTTTGTTTTATTATTATTATAATAATAATAAAACAAAAAACTTTTTATATAAAACAAAATTATTTTTATATAAAACATAATACTTTTTATATAAAATAGAATACCTTTTATATTATATATAAAATTATTCGATTTATTAGATTATAAATAGAATTTATTATATTTTATATAAAGTTTTCGTTTTATTAGAATATTTTATTGCACAATAATGAATAGTAAAAATTAGATTTTCATCGAAAATTCACGCCCGTGAAATGTTTACTGTACGTCCGTGAATATTTTCTTAAATAGTGCCATGTCATTCTCCTATAAATAGGATGCTTAGTTTAAAAATAAAAATCACACCAAAATCAGAGAATTCTTCTATTATAATATTGAGCGTATTTCTTTTGAGTTTAAGAAAATTTTGAGTGTAGCAAATAGTGCAAGTTTTCTTCAAGAATATCATCGCTATACCAGTAAGAATTACTCTCCTTTTAAGGTAATGAGTATTATTTATTTCATATTCGTAAGGGATATTATTTTTGGTATTCATAAGGAATATTATTTTCGTTTAATATTCGTAAGATATATTATTTTCGTTCAATATTCGTAAGGGATATTGTCTTCGTTCAATATTCGTAAGGAATATTATTTTCGTTCAATATTTGTAAGAGATATTATTTTTGTTCAATATTCGTAAGAAATATTATTTTCTTTCATACTCTATAGTATGCAAGTAATATTATTTCGTTTCATATTCCTAAATCTACACTTATTTTGATAAGTATTGCTTTTATACTCCTTGAAATTAGTAGAATATCCTTGAATTTTGCGCTTTATCTAGTATCGTTTCACGAAAATATTTTTCTGAACTTTCGTATTAAATTTTAATCTTTTCATGCCGGAGTACTATTCATAGGCACTATTCATACATACAGTACTATTCATGAAGTACTATTTATGGGGTACTATTCATACATACGGTACTATTTATAGGGTACTATTCACGAAGTACTATTCACTCGGGTACTATTCACCCGAGGTACTATTCACGACAAAAAAATTGGCTTCTTTTATATCCAAATTATTTTTGACACATGAATATCATTTATGAATTTTACTCCACAATTAATTATCATGTTGACAATTTGGACATTCTTAAACTCTGGATAAAGTGAATTATAAATCTTTAATATTTATCATTGATCTTACTTGATTGATTTCTTATATCATTGTCATCATCGTCATGCTTATATTGTGGTGAAAGTCATCTTTAGCCCGTAGTGCATAGATGTACTGTTGATTGGTATGATTATGACTAGAAATTATGTATCGGTATAATCATGACCTGTAATGTTACAGATAAATGATTTGGTAAAAGTTCTCTTTGGCCCGTATTGCATAGATGGACAGTTGTTTGGCATGATCATGACCACTGGTGGTAATAACGAATATCCTTGCCCCGTAGTGCATGGATAATTCGTGGATGTGATACTAACGAATATCTTTGGCACGTAGTGCATGGATAATTCGGTGATGTAGATTATTTATTGAATTGTGTTGCAAAGATAAAATATTGATGATAAACTTTTGAATCATAGAAGATAGTAGACATCAAGCTCTACTTGATTCTTCTAATAGATTGATTATTCCGTTGCAGATGTTCATCTAAACTTGTTGTTTATTATATTCTATAAGTTTTTATACTGTTGAGGACTAAGGATAATTTATTATATATTATCTTAGTCATAATATTCTTTACTGGGCTAGTTGAGCTCACCTTTTTCTTTCATTGTTCTCTTCAGAAAATGAGAATATAGCGGGGACTAGTCTAGGAATGGAGTGACAGTCCAAGATGGTTGCTAAAGTAGTCCTCACTATTCTATAAAATAGTGTGAAAGTAATTATAATTAGGACTTTATTTGAGTTTGGATATTGTCTACGAGATAATATTTGTTTTGAAACTCGGCTATTGTGTTGTCGTATTTTGCACGACAGTTGTATAAATTAAGTTTGTATTTAAATTATATACCATGTATTTAGCGATTCAGAATGGGTTGTATGGACCTATTTTTGGGGCGTCACAATGAGCACATTTACAATGTGTTTCATGTGTCAGTGTTACGGTCTTATAAATCGGACTACAAGCATGTTATCTCTTATGAACTAATCCAAGTAGAGAAAGACTTGTCCTACGAGGAAGTTCCTATCCAGATACTCGATATGAAAGAGCAGAAGTTAAGAAATAAGGTTATACATTCTGTAAAACTTCTTTGGAGGAACCACAATGCTGAAGAAGCTACGTGAAAACTCGAGGAAAAGATAAGGGAGAATTATCCACATCTTTTGAGTAACCTTATGTGTAATTCCGGGGACGAAATTCTTATAAGGGGGGGGGGGGAGGGGGAGGGGGAGGATGTAATAACCAAGATTTTAAGTCACTTTGTAAGTATATTATTGATATTGTAAATTTTGTGTCATATAGTGATTAAATATGTGATGACATATGTGGGAAGGAGTATATCTAAATATATATATATATATATATATATATATATATATATATATATATATATATATATATATATTATTGATTATATGAATTGAATTAAAAGGGAAGCTACATAATTTAATTATACATTAGGTGAGGTAATTAAATAACCTAAGGGTTATTGTATTAAAGAATTGTTAGTATATAAAATGTATACTAACATAAGAGGTTAATTTTATTCATCTCAATTGCTTATTTATTTTAAAGCAAACCTAATTAGATTATAAGCTAAAGGGTCATGAGTAAGTATTTAAATCCCAAAAGATGGGGATAGAAACCATAAACAAACAATTAGAGTAAGAGAGATCAAAAGTAATGGACCATGTTACTCACATGGCCCAAATAATTAATTAGGAAGTTCAAATGAATTAAATTAAAGAACCAATCATTAGCCCAATTATTTAAGGACATTTTAGGCATTTGACTAATCAAATTGGGCATAAAAAAATAAAGCAAAAATGGCTAGTTTATTTGATACTTAGGTTTCCATAAGTGGTAAACTAATATTTTTTTATCTTAAGCTCTTACACAAAGTACATGTGTGTCAATCTCCCATTGGTGGAAAATCTTAATCTAGATTACATGCAAACCTAAAAGAAGAGATAAGGGCATTTGCCCAACGGTTAAAAGAAGTATGGGGGATATTAGTATAAATATAGAGTTTACATTTATACTAATATATTAATACCCTCATTTCATCTCATTTCATTTTCATTCCATCTCATTCTTTTTCAAGCTAAAAGAAAGAAAAAAAACAAAGAGAGGAAAGAGAGAGAGGGGTTGCAAGCTCTTATGCATCCTAAGTTCCTACACTATTTTGGTAGATCAAGGAGAATTGCTAGAAAATCAAGGTGAGCTTCTAATTTAGTTCTTCTCTTCTTATTTGTTTTGTTTTTAAGGTTATTGAGGGGTATTGCTCTAAGACTCCAAAACCCTTAGATCCATATACTTCATGTGTGACGAACGAGAATTTTATAAATTAATTTTAATATTTATTGAATTAAATAAATATTTTTGATGATTTAATTATTAGATTTAATAATTAATTGATGCAATTGTGGTAGATTAATTTAATTATATGCGTTGCAATTATTAAATTAATGTGGAGAATAATTATTATTCAAGTATATAATTATGTGAACTTGTTGAATTAAATGAAATATTTAATCAAGCATGATGTTATCTAATTAATGTAATTATTAATTAGAGATTTAATAAATTGTTATTATTTATTATAGAGAAATTTAATTATGTGACTATGTGCATTATTGAGAAATTATTATATTTAATTTAAAGTAAATTAAATAAAATATTGATTTATTTTATATGGTTGTGACATTATTTAAACTATATGATAAAACTTTATTAAATTAATTGGTTTTGTAGTATTTATCTAGCCAAACATGGCACTAAAGGGAGTTGGGACCAGTTAACCCATGACTGGGTAACTGACTACCAACGCGCGTCTATTTCTTCCTATCTGAATACGACGTCTTCTATTTTCCTTCATTTCCTAAGTCTGCAAATCAGATAGAGTTGCTTGGTGTTTGAGAAAAGTTGGAGAAAGAGTTTCAATTCATCTCCTATACTATACCTTATACTCTACAGGGTAATCTCCTCCTTCCCAATTACAAATTTTTACGTCATTTAAATTCTATGAACATGGCTTTCATAGTTTTGGTTTTAAACCTCTGTAATTGGGTTAGGAGTAATGATTATAAGTTATATGTGTGTTATGTTGTATCAAATCATGTTTAATTATGTATATGTTGCAAACCATAACATCAGTGTCATGAAAACATGTCGTTAATCTGATGACTTGTTATTTCAAAATAAACAGAGTACGTGATATGGCCATATGGCCATATGGCCTTATACGTGATATTTTGTGTAATGATCGTATATTATCCCTAAAATTTACACTCTTATATTATTGAGTACGTTAACACGAAGAGATTAAGCCTTAAACAAACGGATTCGGTGTTATAACGAATCCGTAGTGTTAAATTATATATTTTATATTCAAAAACCACCAAGAACATTAAAGTCAGTGAATTCACATGTTTTAATTATGTAATTATGTGTTTTAATTGGTTAAAATCACTTTATATATGTTGGGTTATGATTATACATGAATTATAACATGTGGGTATTTGTGAATTGGTGAAATTAGTGATAAAATGTGTTGTTTTCGCTGAACTCTGTGTTCTTCGCGATCTGAGAATCAGTTTCTAGAGTCTTGCGCCGCGGCGCCAACTCCAGAACTGAAGTCCCGCGCCGCAGCGCCACTGCGCCGCAGCGCCAAGAACCAAGCCACGGCGCCATAGCGCAGCAGCGCCAAGGGCCCGGCCACAGCGCCACCGCGCCGCAGCGCGATTTCTTAGTACATTAGTGGCGCCGCAGCGCCACTCTCCAGAAAATTCAGAAATGTATTTTTAAAAATGTTTAAGTCTAACAATGTGTTAGTGGATTATTGTAATGAATATGTAAACATGTTAGAAGAATTATGTGATGATAAAATAGTTGTTTAACATATAATAAAATATTATATGTGAATTGAATTATTAAATACATAATTGGTTTGATAATTCATGAAGTATGAATTATGTGACAACGTGATAAATTGACTAAGTTTAGTCAATAATTAAAGTAGACAACGAGAATGAATTTATGTTGATTAATTATTAATTAACAAGTATTGTGTATATGAATGGTATGTAGGATTTAATTCAAAGAACGTGCTTAGTTAAAGTGTAATCTACGCACGAGGCAAGTTTCTTAACTTTACTTTTACATTGAGCAAGTATCCTATCCCTAACTCCATTCTATTGAGCAAGTTTATTTAAACTTAAACGTTACTTTTATGTCGAGCAAGTTTCCCTAACCCTACTTGTCATTATTGTTCAAGTTTATTATTTACCTTGAATAAATTATCCTTGTTATTATTCAAGTTCAAGCATGATATTAAAGATTAATTATATTTTCAAAGCATGATTCAGTTATACAATAATTGTCCTATTGTATACTTTTGAGATTATTATTCTAATCAAATATCAATATTTGTTGAACCTTATTAGACTAGTGAACCTTATTGATTCAACTAGTCCATAGTTGGTGAGCGTTCTAAATTTCAGAACCCTTGATAAAATTATCCAAACCAAACTTCCTTTGGTGCGGACTCGAATGTCAAACTGAGATGAACAACCCTGTATAGGGGATTAATTACGCTTTAGCGTTAAGATATTGTGCACAGTATGGTACTAAGGGCTGATCCCCCTAAGTACGAGAAGAAGGTCCATAGTCTTATGACTGTTAAAGGTTTCAAGTATAATCCTTGATAACCTAGGACATAGTTCAAGGTCTTATGACCCTCAGAATTCTTTTGATTCTTGTTATTTAATTCTTGATTCAAAAGTTGAGCTTTATTCAGACGTCTTTGATTATTCGCATGTTATTATACTATTGTTTCATTATTATACTTGTGGGCATTTGTGCTCACTCTTACTTAATAATAACATTGCAGTTAAGAACGAAAGAAGCGATGAACCCTCCACTAGTAAAGGCAAGGGCAAAGTTAGCAAGTGATGAAGACTTGTTACTTTAATTGATGATGTATTTATGTTTAAGACTTATGTTGTTGTTTAAGACTTATTTGTTTAGAATTCCGCACAAATGTTTTAAGGTTAGAGTAACCTGGGATTTATTTATGATTCAGTTGATGTAACCCTTAAGGGAAGAGATTTTATTATGATTTCTATCTATTATATGGTTTGATATTATTTATGGGTAGATAGATAGATGATGCTTGTACAGTGAACACCAAATCCCGTGGAATCGAAGTAACCAGATTTGGGGGTGTCACATCATGTAAGGATCTAAGCATCTTGAGTGTTAGAATAATGTTCCAAAGGAAGAAAATGAACTTATGTTCCTTAAGGGTAAAAACACTAGCTTTTCTTCACTTGGATCCGTTATAACTTGAGATCTACACCTCTGATTTGTGATCCGTCAAAGGGTGGTGCTAGATATATAAATTACCTAGTAAACCCAAGTGGTAGAACCCCAAACCACTGATTTTTCCAGTCATGGTGGCTGGTGGAGCCAAAACAGTCCACTATAGAACAAAACTAGTGGAAAGTTTCTATCCACTTGCTACCAAGGGCAGTTTCGTCAACTTTCTGCACTTTAAAAATTTTGGAAAAAATCAGGGAGGTACCTTGATGAGTTATCTACATGATGGAAAAAGAAAGGGCACGTTTCTATATATAGAATGGGAGTTATGGTCTTTACCATAAAGGACTCTTTTAAAAAAAAACCCTGAATAATTCATTGTGTATGACTGAGAAACATCTGAAATTTTTACAGTGAGTTAGTATGTGTTATGAGAGCATCCCTTGATAATTTTATAAATTTCTGGGTAAAATTCAATTTATTAAAAATGTAACAAGATCTGGGTGTTTTAGGCACTTTAAAAATAGTAAAACAAGTTCTAAAATTTTAGGAAAATTCGGGAATCATTATTGGGTCATACACTGTCCAAATCCAGAAAAGAAGAATTTTTGGAATCAGTTTGGTTTTTTTCCTTAAAATGATGAAGGTATGAAAAAAAGGAAATAAATAGTTAAATGATGTCATAAATAAGGAAAATATGATTTTAATGCTTGAATACTCCTAATATATAATATTATGACTATTTGAGGGTATTTTGGTAATTTATAATAAGAAGTAGTATTTATAACCTTTTATGGGTATTAAATAAGTGGTTTAATAAAGGGTGAACAATTAGAATAAATTGTTTATTGACCTAATAAATTATTAAAATTTTATTATAATATTAATAATATTAGAATCTGATTTTTTTTAAAATAAGTAAGAATACTGAAATTAAAATTTACTTAAAATATTATTAGATGAGTAACAATGTTAGATTAAAACCTTTATAAATGATTGAAATATTATTAAATGACTAATAATATTAGATTAAAATATTAAAAGATTAATAATATTAGATTAAAGTATTATTAGATGATTAAAATATTATTAAATAATTAATAATATTCAAAATTAAATGTTATTAAAATATAATAATATTAGTAAAGGAATAAAATATTATTAAATAATTAATAATATTAATAAAGGAATAAAATATTATTAAAAGGTTAATAATATTAGTAAGCTAATAAATTATTATTAGTCGATTAATAATACTAAGGAGTAAGTAAAATGTTATTAAAAGTAAAATATTGGACAAGTTTAAGATGATGTTTACGTAATAGTTATATTATTAAGCGGTAATAATGTTACTAAGGAATTAATATAATAACTAATATTTAACTATGTGATTAAATATTAGGTAATTTAATATAGAGCAATGGTATACGATTTTGCTAATCAGAAGGTCAATTATAGGTCTTTCGAAGGAAGATAGATAGACTGTTAACCGGAATATATTTATTTTCATAGTAGTAGACTACAAAAAAGGCAAGTTCCCTAACTCAAATTCAAGTTATTATTTTTCAGCATGTTAGTGGATAATTATTGTTGATTATTCCACATATACGATTATTATTGAATATTTACAATTATTGCAAGTTCCCTATACTGAGACTTTACTTTTCCCAAGTACTTTATTTGAGCTCGAGTTTTAATTCTCAAGCATGTGCTAAGTGGTTTAATTATGTAAAATTATTCCACATCATTGTTATTGATATTCGCACTTAGTGCATTTGAATTCATACAATCTTTGACCTGCACCTTATTTAAAAGTTCTATAATCCATGAATTATGGAAGTTTGAGTTTAAACCCTTGTTCGGTCAGACAATTGTATAAAAATCATTTATAAAAGTTATCCAGGCTATTTGATTGTACAAATTCTTAGACTGAAGTGAACACCCCTTATTATAGGGGAGTACCCCACATATCTAATATAAGATACACACCACAGAGTTAAATGTTATGCATATACATAGTGTACGAGAGGCTGATCCCCTCGAGTACGTATTCTGAGCCAGTAACCAAGGGGTCAATTAGCTATTGATTCCCTTGAAAGTTGTTCATAGTCTACTTGACTACTTGATATTCTAAAAGCACTTGTTATCTCTTGCTTCTGTTATTCAGATATTAAATCTTTCCAAATATTCATTTCATTCATGATATATATTATTCTTGTTGTACTTAAACTTACTGAGCAAGCTAGTTGCTCATCCTTGCTATATTATGAAAATTATTGCAGTTAAGTTCGAGACCTCAGGTAAAGGTAAGGACAAGGGCAAAGAGAATATGAAGTAATAGACTTCTAGTAGCAACACTTTTGTTTCATGCTAGTTACATTAACTGTTAGTGTTATTTGAACCCTAATTACAGTACTAGGGTATGTTTGTAAGTTGTATTAAGGTTCAGACCTTGGGACTAGTAACACCTTTTGAATGAACAACATATGTTTATTATATTTCGCATTTAGTTATTGCATGTCGTTTAGAGATGGATATTTGTATTGGATCGTGATGACCAGGTCCGGGTGTTTGAGACTCGAATCTGGGGGCGTCACAAAACTAACATGCTCAAAATAATAGAAAGCAACAAAAATTGGATTTCATGAATGACAGGCGGCGCGACCGCGCTGTGTTTGTATTAAGAAGTGGCGCGATCGCGCCACTTCGGTACAGACATAGACAAGCCTCTACTTTTGCAGAACCCACCTAACAATCCATAAAATCCTTCAATTCATCATGCTTAACCCAAACCTATTGACTCCATATATTCATACCAACTCAGTTAACATCATGAAAAAAATTTACAAACTAATTCACAAGTAATTAATGCAATTTAAAGAATTTTTCAAACTTGAAACTAAGAACACACTTAAGAAATACTACCTCTATTGAAGTTGAGTTACCAAGCTTGCTTCCAAATTTCTGATAGCTCTTTATTATTAATAACTCAGTCTCTCTAAATGGACTTAATAGACAATCTAGCAAGGTGAATTTGAGAAGAAGGGGCTGCTATTTATAGAGAACTTATTACCCGAATTTGGTTCTTGCCCTAGAAATTAAACCAAGGAAAAAAGGATGAAGATGTTGGGCAATTAAAAGTTGGAGGAAAGAAACTACCAACTTCTTCTCCTTCATTCTTCTCACCATCATTGCTATCCTCTAAGTTTAGGCAAGGTAGGCTTAGACCAATGGCCTATTCACGTATCTGTTGAAAAGTTGTGACACAGATTTTGGGACAAGTAGAAATACTCCTCAAATATCAGTAAAAATGTATTACATACACTAAGATTATTTCTCTTTTGTGCAAGACCCCAAATTTTATGAAATAAAAGTATTCAATTTTTCTATTTAGTAAATGGTTAAATTGATAAAAAGTTAAAGTTAACGGTGGTATATGAATATTTTTCAAAATAAGCAAGCGGTTATAAAATATTCATTTTGTCGGAGAATATTCGTTTGGTTGTGGAATATTCTTTCTGTCGGGGAATATTCGTACGACGGCGCGGCTATTTGTGGGCCCCATAACGAAAAGCGATTGGATGAAGAAAATGATAAAATTGAGTTTTTATAAATAACGGCGTAGTTGTTACCGTTAACACTGTTGGAATACCCGATGGTTAAAATACAGTAACACACGGTATTGCACAGTATTTTTAAAATTATTGATTCTTACGTAAGAAGACACTACTCAATAATTGTTACAGTAATTACTGTTCAATATTTTATTTTATTGATTCAATAATTGCTGCATTAATATTTTATATTATTGTTGTTTCAATAATTGTCACTGCACAGTATTTTCCATTATCAGATCAATAATTCATATTATTTGAATAATATTATTAGATAATATTATTGGCAATGTTTAGAAAGATCTGTCTAAGGAGAGGTTTGGTCATCTAATTACGCGCCAGTAAGGAGAAATCCTTACTGGAAAACCCCCTCTTTCTTGGGAACGGCCTGATTTTCATAAATGTGATTCTGTAATATTATTTGTGAATAATTAATTATTGATTCATATGATAAGAAAATATTTATTTTATGTGGATATAAATGAAGGATATATTTTTGTGGTTAAAAATGAAGGAGTTAATGTTGAGGTGTTTTATCTGTATCTTTGTCAGAACGGAGGTATTGAAAATCGAATTAGGAATTTTGAGATATTTTGCGAGGTTATAATTTTTAATCCGACCGTTGGATCGTGGTAATATTTGGATATGTTATACATATATAAGTTGAGTATATGTCCACAAATTTTGAACCGTTAAAAATGAACGTATGATTTGTTATGAATTTTACGAGATGACTGGTTCAGAAATTGTTGAATTTTCGGAGTTAATCATCTTGGTGGAAAATTTTAGAATTGGTGGGCCCCACTCTTGGTTGGTAAAGAAATGTGCTGAGATTTTTATTCAAATATGGTGGGTGAGAATAGTAGCAGGTAAAGCCATCAGGTTGCAGGTTAAGTCTGCTTCGGCGTGCTAACATTTTCCTATAAATAGATGGCTAAGTTAGAATTGAAAATCACACCAGAAACATAAGCTTTCTCTCATTCTCGCTCTATATTATGAAGCATATTTAGTGAGTATTTAGATACTTTGAGAGTTACTATTTAGTGCAAGTTTTCTCCGGCTTTGCATTCCAGTCAGAAATACTGCACTTTTGTGGTAAGGGATAGTAAGGAATTTTAAGGGTTATTATGTTTTTCAGTTCGTAATTCTTCTGACCTTTAAAGAATTTTGAAAAAATGTGAAATGATATTTTGATGAGTTTTATTGATTGTGTCCAAAAATGGTGATTTTTGGATGTATAGATCAAGAGTTATGAATTTTACGGGGAAAGACTATTTTAAAAGTAACTGCTTATAATTCCTCTTGGTTAACTCTAAAATTGGTAAAATTTTTATTGAGTGTACATGTATATGATAGAAGTATACTCTGTAAAGTTTGGAATTTTTGGATAAAAGTACAATTTATGATAAATGTCTAAATATTCGGCGGTTTTGGCCATATGAAAAATAGTAAATAAATTTTAAAAATTCTGAGAGAAATATATGTTCACTATGGGACTATATTATGCTAAATCCCAGAAAAGAAATATTTTTGGAACTGATTTGGTATTTTTCATGAAAATAGACTAGTTATAAATAAATGAATTAAATATGTTATGTGAAGGAAGAAAATTAAAAAATAGGATTTTATGGCTTGATAATCCTATATGAGGTATATGCAGATTTTTAATTATTGGTGATGAAAACTTATGAGTTTGACATTTTAGGATGATTAAATGCATTATTTAGTGAAGGGTAAACAATTAAAATAAATTATTTATAAGCTTAAGAAATATTATTCTTTTAATATCATTATACCGAAATATTGGTATGGACTTTATTGTAGAATTTCTACCTTTTTCATGTCGAGTTACTATTCATGAATTACTATTCACGAGTTACTATTCACGAGTAACTATTCATGAGTTACTTACTATTCACGAGTTACTATTCACGAAAAAATTAATTTCTTTTTCTAACCAAATTATACTTGATTTACGAATATTACTCTTGAGATTAAAACTATATGTTGATCATATTATTTTTATTATTATATATAACATTTTTATAACCCTAATGATGATATTTTTCTTTGACTTGAGTGTAAAGATGGGTAGATTTTTGGTATGATCATGACTATGGGTTCTCTTTGGCCAGTAGTGCAAAGTTGAATTGTTGACTGGTATGATCATGACCATTGAATTTATAATTGAATATCTTTAGCTTAAGTGCAAAGGTGAAATGATCAACATGGTTATAATTATTGTTTATATAAATTCTGAAATGATTATATATTTCTTTGAGATATTAATATATTTGGCCTATAGTGCAAAGATGACTTATTGATGAATATCTTTGGCCCGTAGTGCAAAGATGAATTATTGATGAATATCTTTGGCCCGTAGTGCAAAGATGACCTGTTGTTGAATATCTTTGGCATGTAGTGCAAAGATGGTCTGTTGATGAATATCTTTGGCCCATAGTGCAAAGATGAATTTATTAATATGATTATGAACATGAACTGTGATTTGGTATAACCATGATATTTGATGTTTCAAGTGATGAAAATTATTTTTGTCCTGTATGAGAAAAGGAATTTAGAACAACAATTATGATTATGAGTTATACATGTGATTATGGACATGAATTGTTGATTGATGTTACAGGGATAAAACAATGTTGGTGAACTTTAAACGTGGAGAAGATAATAGACTTTATAGTCTATTTGACTCTTCTAATGGATTGCTCGTTCCGCTGCAACTATGGTTGAAAATTTTTATCATCTACCATATGTTCTAAATCTCTGATTTATTACTGATGAAGACTATTGATAATTTATTTATCTTTAGTCAGGATATTCTTTACTGGGCTAGTTGTGCTCACCCTTCTGTTTCACATTTCCTTTCAGGTAAGAAGAGTGTAGCTGGGTCGAGCGGGGGTAACAGGGGAATAGAACGGTGGTCATCATTTAGTAGTTATATTTGGTGAATCATCTAGGGTGAAGCGAACCCAACGTTGGAAGGGTGTTTTGTCACTATCATACAAGATGTATAATGACATACAACCTCGTGTCATCATAAGACAGGGTTGTGCTCATCCACTTGCTGAGTATCTTTACGAGCACTACCTATATAATCTTGGTGTTTGTTTGAAGTATAATTTTCAATTAGAGACAGTGGAGATAATGATATGTCAAGAGAACACTCGCCATTGGGAAGAATATGATAGTAAACTTCTCGTTTTTCTTTGGGGTCTATTGGGTCAACCAAGGATAATTCTGTGGCCATATGATATCTATCATAACCTAGACGCATGACCTCCCATGTACAAAGGTTTCCTTAAGCACTTCCCAAAGATTCTAATTTCTAAAACAGTTTTTGACTATACCTTTATGTAAGGTGTCATTGTGAGATGTTGTCCACGGTTGGGACATGAGTCACATTTGGTATATATTTATATCCAAACTCACAGTATATGTGTTATTGTATTTTGCACGATAATTATTGTAATAAAGTTGTAGTTGTTTTCTGTACCATGTATTTGGCGACTCAGAATAGGTTGGATGGAATGGACCAGTTTTGGGGTTGTTACATTTGGCTCACAAATGCAATTTTAATGAGTTGATATTATTACATTGTGATAATTTAAGGGTACATATACACATAATCATATAATCCATGTGCATTGGGTTAACCTAAATAATATTTAATTTCGGTTAGAATATAATTTAGTTGGGCACTAATGTGACAACCTGAGAATTTAGACAATTAATAAAATCTTAAATAATTGAATAAAGGTTGAAAAATAAGACCTAGACTGGAAATAGGTATGGATTTAAAATTTTGTGAAGGACATATACGTTATTGTGTATTGTGATTATATGTGTGTTCAGTATGTGGTTAAGGGTCAAGTATGAATCAGATAAGTGTAACATGGACAAACCCTAATGTTATGATAAGAACATTAATGATAGGTTAAGAAACCCTAACGATTGGTTAAAAACCCTAATTTCAGTTTCGATAATCCTAAACCCTAATCGAGAATTTCTAAACCCTAATTTGGGAATTTAAATGCTAAATATAAAACCCTAAGGGTTAAGATTTATGGGATATATGTTAAAAGACCGTATTACCCTTTGAATTATAGGGAAAATGACCAAAATACCCTTAGTGAGTGCAAAATTATCGAAATGCCCTTTTACTTAAATTTTAAGTAAAAGATATTTTCAAATGTGTGGTGAACCACCACTTGAGCTTGACATGTGTTCTAGCAACTTGGATTAGCCACAAATGAACACATAACATCATTCCTGTCCAAGGAAAACAAAACTTGGTGAAAAGTGGCCACATAGCCAAACATGTGGAGAGAAAAGGAGGTAACATGTCACCATTTTAAGCCACATGTTTCAAAAGATATTTCCAAAATAAGCTAGGTGTCAAATTTTTTAAGGAGCCACATTACATACTACTCTCCCACATATATCGATGTGGTGATTAAGTGAGAGAGAGAGGAAGCAAGAGAGAATGTGGAGAGTAAATGCAGATATACAAAATATATCTATACATTAATTTCCAATAAACAAATATCTAACTTATTTCTTTCATCTCTTATTTTCTAACCAAAAAGAAAACCAAGAGAGAGAGTGAGAAGAGCAATTCAACAGTCATAGAGGAGAGAAAGGAGAGAGTTTTTGTAAGTTTCAAAGCTCCATAAGAAAATCTAGGAAGAAGGAGAAAGGAAATCAAGCAAAGGTATAAACTCTATCTAGTTTATATAATTTTATTTTGATTATTCTCAATCAAAACTTGGATCTATGGTTCCAAACTTTAAGGCTCTAGATTTACATGTTAACCCTTTTGTGTATCAAAAGTTAGATCTAAAGTAAGGAAATGAAAGCTATGTTTTGAAATCTAGAAAATCTTAATTTTTCTTTGCTACTTTATAAGCTTATAACTTTAGATCTACAACTCTTTTTTGTGATCCATCAAAAAGGGGTACTAGATATATAAGTTAACTACTAAACCTAAGTTGTAACACTCAAAAATGTTGAGTTTACAAGTCATAGTGACAGTTTCAGCAAAAATAGTCCCGACTTTTGAAGAAGAAAACAAACTATTTTGGGTCAGTTTTAGTTAGGGGTAGTTTTGTCATTTTTTTGACATTCAAAAATTTTAGAAAAATTTTGGGATGATAATATGATGAGTTTTCTAACATCTCCAAGCGGAATCACTGAAAAATAAGTTGTAGATTTCCGTATGAACTATTTTTGGTAAAGTAGGAAAAAGTCGATTTTTCCAAAAACAAACTACCCAAGATTTTGCAAGGGCCGTTTCGATAACTTAATTAATGAAATAATTCAGGCATTTTGGACATGAAAATATATGATACAAAGTAACTCTTGTCCAAAAATGAGCTCATTCTGACTTAAAATGACCAAGTTATGACCATTTCAATTTTTAAGATTTTCCGGTGAAAACAACTATAACCGGAGTTCTATAACTCCAATGGCCACGAAATTTAAACTGGAGGTTCGCGTTAGGACGTATAAGTTTATGTCAAGAGATGGAAATTTCTGGAGTTGAGCATGATAGGTCTATTTTCTTAAGCTACGAACTAAAAATAATTTTTGAAAAAATACTAAAGGGAGTTGAAAAATTATGGAAAAATTCTTGTTGTGTATGAAATATATGTATATATGTTTGGACAAAGGATAGAAAAATAATAAATTAATTTGGCATTTTTGTGGAAAGAGATAATGAATCCAGCTTGCTGGATTGAAAAATTAATGAATCTATCTTGTTGGATTAAAAATTTGTTGAATCCAGTTTGCTAGGTTTGGAATTCAGGTTGCTGGATTGCAATCTAGTTGCTGGATTTGGAATCCAGATTGCTGGATTACAATTTGGTTTGCTAGATTGTAATCTGGGTTGCTGGGTTTGTATGTTTGGATAATCCAGGTTGCTGGATTAGTATTTGACTTATTAGAATTTAAAGAAGAACTTATAATATATAAGATTAAAGTGTTATATCATAATATATATGATATAGTGATTAAAGAATTATCAAAGGATGATAATCATAATGATGTTTTAAGGAGTAATCTAATGTTTGCATATGTGATAAGTGTTTACGTTGTATAATGACTGTAATTAACAGTAGTGTATGTGATGATATTATTCTAATTGAGAGATCGTTATTATCAATAGTATGTCTTTCAATTGAAGCTAAAATTAGATTGCTTACCAGTAATCGACAATTCAGGCAAGTTCCTATATTTTTATTGTGCAAGTTTCACGAACTATACTTTTAATTAATCAAGTTCTCTAACTCAAACATGAGTTGTGATTTTTCAAGCATGCTAGTGGTTAATCATTGTTGATTACACCACATCTTTGATTATTGATTCGCACGTTGTGCATGTTATATATGTTCATCAGGTATGAAAGGCTGATCACCTTCATTACCATATTTTCAGTTAAATTTATTCATGTTCATTGTTGGCCATTCATCATTATTGACTCGGTCATTCAGTTATGAAAATTGATTCATGTTATTTCACAATTATTATATTATTGAAAGTTTGTTAGCTTATTATTCTTTCAATCATGATATATCTTTTTTTGAACTTAAACTTGATGGGCAAACTTGTTGCTCACCCTTGCTATATCATGATAAACATTTCAGATTAAAACGAATACTTCAAACAGAGGCAAAGGCAAAGACAAGTTACAGGAATGGATTATTGTACAGTTAAAATTGTAAATAGTATTGAAGGCAAATAACATTGTAAGTTCTGTAGTATATGAATGTGTGTATTAAATTAAGATTATCGCCCTTGGGGATTATGTTGTAAAGGTTATTGTATAAACAATTTATATTTATATCTTCCGCAATAGTTATAGAAATGGTGTACTAGGTTCGTGGTGATTAATACCTGGATTTGGGGACGTTACAACCAATACCCCTTTTTTCCCATAAACTTATTATTCCAATTACATATAAACATGAAAACAAATATTTAATAGTAAATACTCATTTACTTGAATTTCTTTTCTCCCATATATTTAAAATACACAATTAAATGTCCCACCACACATCATAATGTCACATAAGCTCCTTTAAATAACTTAGTAAAATTATATGATCCAACTTACTTTTATATAAAATTTATTCCCTTTTAATATCACACCTTATTTTATATTTCATGTATGAATTAACTTCATTAGTCAATTATATGCAACTACACATAACACAATTAATTAAATAATATAATATTAATTAATCTTTCTCTCATTAAATCATTCCTTCATTAATTTAATTAGACCATCACTTAGTCCATCATCATGCCACACAAGACATATCACATAAACTTAAATTAAGATTTTCATTATTTCCTCCATATTTCTCAATCATCATACTCAATTTAAGTTAATTGAATTATCACCACTCATGACACAAATATATATATATATATATATATATATATATATATATATATATATATATATATCATATATATAATATTCACACACAATTATTATTCTCAATACAAGTATTATTTATTAAAATTCGCGGGTATTACAGATCTAGATCCATTGATTGGATCATCAACCCTTTGTCGTTCCTAGGCTTACATAAAGATTTAAAGTTTGCACAATGAATATTTAAACATATTATGTACAAAAAACTTAAAACTTCGCTAAATAAGTGATTTATTGAACAAATCCTTGTATGCGCTTAAACAAGCTTCCCGTTTCCTCTAGATATAGATCTAAGGTAACGTGGTTGCTAAATATTTACAAAAACTAGAAAATAAACTAGATCTGTACAAATCTAATCCATTCTAGCTTCTAGGTTCAAGTTTCGAACTTTTGAACCGATTCTGGTCAGATCTAGTCAATACAACGCAAATATTGACTATTTACATAAAATGAACGGTTAAAAAACCAGATCTATGCCATATAGAGGCAGATCTATATATATATATATATATACTACTAGAAAAAAAGTTTATCAGCGATTGCTTTTCAGCGACCGTCAACGGTCGCAAATGACTATTAGCGACCTCCTTCGATCACATATAATCTGGTCGTTGGAATGCACATCAGCGACGGATATTAGCGACCGAAGTATCTGCGACCGTAGCCATTGCTAATCTGAGTCAGCACGGTTCAGGGCCTGAGGCTGACGTGGGCCACGTGTCAGCGACTGCCATTTGTGAACGGATCGGTTGTTGATACGCTGACTAAATAAGCAATCTCTAATGCTCATCAGCGACTGCATGCAGTCACTGATGTTAAATTTTAATTTTTTTTTCCTATTTTATGGAATTCCCAAAAAAATTATACCTTCTTTTTATCTAAATAGAGTGCAATATATATAAACATCTAACCAAGCTTTATATATCCCAACACATAACCAACAATATATATAATTAAACATCCATACTCCAACACATGATAACCCAACTTAATATCAAGTAATAAAGCAGTATGAGCTGAAGAAATATATACAAATCTAATGTTTAAGTAGTATACAATTGTCCAAAGAATGAATATAAAAGTAAAAGGCTTAAATATCTAAAAAGCAAGAAAGCCTAGGTCGTCATGCATCATAATCCAAATTACTACGATGCTCTAATTAACAAAAGAGTAAAACAAGTTACATATATAGTATATATGTTGATATTGGTATTACTTATGCAAAGCAAAGTGAAGGAAAGTTAAATAATAAGAATTATTTAAACATAAGTAAGTACACACAACAATATACGATTACCTCGTCGTCATCCGCATGTTGTGCTACTGCCACAGCCACTGCAGCAGCTAACTCATCAGCACTCAGAGCCGCCAAATTCCCGTCCAGTATACGAAGAAGATCATGATCTCGGCAAATAGCTCTCACACAGTCAGCAAGAGTATGATATGCAGGATGACTTAATGACTATAAAAACTGGATAGTAGAGCTGCTTGAGCCACTAATGGTTGGGCTTCGTCGTTTTCCTTGGCCTTTGACGTAGTTCTTCTTCACAAAAGATGCCATCTCCCATAATTCTTGATCAATCGACGGACGTGGGGTGCCTTCAGGATAGCGCTCATTCATTAAACCCTTATAAGTATCCTGTCAGTAGGTTAACAATTAAATATTTAAAAATAAATATAAAATTCAAAAGAATGACGTAAACCTTTATAAACAACATTAAAGTTGCCAAAACTTATTACCGCTATCTTGATAACCTCAAGCAGTCCATCACGAGTGGTTACGTACACATCCAGCCAATGGATAGGCTGACCTTGAGACTGAGACTCCTATACAAAGCATACTCTCATATTACTATGTAAACATCCTAAGTATGCAAACCATGACTATATACATATAAAAAATAAAACCAATTCAGAAGTTTACTATAATGAGACATACACTCGCAGTAATATGATGCAACTATGATATACTGCCGCCCTTGTAGGTGCCTTTCGCCTTCTCTCCATCAGGTACACCCGAGGCTCTGTTAGTGACGGCAGTCTTTCGTCTTTTCACCCAGCTCTCAGCTCTCTACTGGGCATACACCTCAGCCTATATGGGCTGTGTGCACCACCAAGGACTATGCTCGTGCATGTACTTCTCTTCCTGCCCTGGATGGTTGATCGATGCATTATGTATGACTTTTTGTCGTTCTTTGTTCAAGTTATCTTTGGTGCAGATAACACACTTCTGCTAGAACATTGTTTATATTACCGATGTCTGCGTGTCGTCCCATATATACCTTTTCTACAAATAAAACAACAATAATAATATTAAAAAATGGTGTTATTAATATATAATCCAACACTAATAAATAATATTAGTTTATTAATTATATTATACGTAAGAATTAAAAATAATATACCTGAAATTCAGTCCAAACTGCATCCTTGTGGGCGATAGGTGTGTTCGTCCACGTAATCACTGGCGTAGGCCAGTTTTGTAAGCATAGTTGTGCAATGCATTTGACTATCTTATTATATAAAAAATCACTACTGTGACACCCCCAAATTTGGACCACCACTTGGTCACTTGAATTCGGTTCATCAAGTTCTCATGGTAATACCATAATAACTAGAATTACATATTCACAGCGGAAAAATCTAATTTAGAATAATATACAATGATTTATTATAATTATTCTCTCAAGTCTTGCAACCTACAGTACTTAATAGATTATATAATAATATCAAATACAGACTTATTACATAATCCTTCTTAAGCTTAAACATAGTCTGAAAACAATCTTAATACAACATAACACTTTTAAACATAAAGGAACAAGCTAGCCGGTAGCCTTGCCCTTGCCCTTGTCTTTCCTAGAGACACTTCCCTATTCCACCTTAACTGTAAGGATTTAAATAAGCAAGAATGAGCACAAATTGCCTAGTAAGTAATATACAACAAGGGTAAAGAGTTTTATAACACGAGTTTGAAATATCGAAGTATTATCTCTAAGATAGTTCAAGGTTTCAGAATAATATCATGAATAATGAATATCAACAATTCTTAAATCAACTCCTTGGAATAAGAACGATAATTCAATATAAATTAACAAATATATATGAATTCAAAGATTGTTAATGTATCCAACTGGATGAATAATTTATATTGACCAGTCACTAAGGACTATTGAACATCTACTAGAATTGCCAATATTAAACTGATAACCCAAAAGAATCAAATAATATAGATGATCAGTCTACAATACTCTAAGTTATGCATAACTACATAGTAATATTCACGCGTGTGTTGGGGCTTCCACAAATAAACACTCCCCTAACCATAAGGGATGTTCAACTCTGTTTTTGAGATTTTCGCACCAGTCAATTGGTTTAGATAGTTTTATAAACATGCATATAGTCTAGCCGAATCAAATGGCATAGACACTTTCACAATATTCAAGAACAATACAAAGTTTAACATGAATAATGTGAAGACCCCAAACTCAGGTACTTGAAACCCGAACTCGGTTCATCACGATACCATTTCTATGAGCGGAATAATACTAATAATAATAACAATAATATAAATATCAAACTTAACTTACATTTATCAGAGTCTAATCCCAAGTACGTAACCTTTAAACATTCATTATAAACCATGATAGATAATATATATCATACTTGTCTTAATAGTATTAAACTATTACATAAGATAACGTTCATTCATTCATTCAGCAACCTTTTTCCTTTCCCTTGTTCTTAGCAGAGCTCTCTGATCATTCACACTTAGCTGAAACATTTAAATTAAGTAAGGATGAGCATTTGAGTGCCCAACAAGTAATAACAATTATATATACAATCTGAAAGAATTTAAATGTTTTCTTTGTACTATTCTTCTATAACAAGTCAATAGTTGTGAAGTATTCTGAACCGATAATAATAACATAACAACTCTCTTTCAAAATTTTGAAACTATATATTGACTATAACTGGGGTTATGGTGACATGCCATAAATATTGTTTTCATTTTCGAAAAGGTTAAACAGAAATTCATCTGTAAACCGTCATAACTTACGGGCGTTAGGTTGCACTTCCCATGGGCCCTGTATTGATCAATACTACATTACATGAACGATAGGATCGTTCACTCTATTCCGCTTTGGGCGCATAAAAGTTTTCCCATGTAGGGATGTTCATACTTGTCTGGGTTCTAAATCAAAGGTTTTATCTTGTTCAACAATAATCTATAATTCAACATATATGTATACGGGTAATTGACAAAGGTATATCAACATGTAATTAAATACAATGATTATCCAAGTGGGGATACTTGTTTAACCATTTCTAGAAATTAACGAGCAGAATATGTATATCTGAGTTACCATATACTAACATGTTGATAATCAATGAGCTTATATAATATAAGGTTAATAATCTGTACAGTAATAATATAGTTTAGAAACATTCTTACTCATGTCCATTGCATAAAGAAAATACAAATGTTAGATACTTGCCTGATGCGCTGCTTACAGTTTGTAATTTAGATTTATCTTTTATACCGAAACCTATCATTAATAAGATCATTTGATCGATTAGAATAACATACTATAAGACATAGTACTGTTTATTACAATTAGCACATACCCTAATCACATTGGCACATATGTTTAATAACCATTGAATCACAAATAACCACATATCTCAATAAATTATCTAAGTCCAGATCAATTTCTGAAACATGTCGGTGTACCGACAGCTTTATCGGGTAATTACCGAGTCTAAGACTCTGTCCTGTAACTCAATATCCGTAAATATTAGTCATATTATTTTTAAATGACTTATAATAATTTTAAAACATTTATTATGATTTATTATGATTTTTCAAACACCGAAATCATTATTAAATGATTTAAATATTAAACAATTCTATTATCATTAATATTTAATTAATATTAAACTATTAATAAAACTATTGCCAAAATGTTAAAGTTATTTATAATAACTCAAAATACTTTTAAAGTATTAATATCACCCTTAAATGATTTTTAAAAGAATTAAAATCATTTTTAAATAATTATCAGTAATATTAAAGTATTAATGCATTATTTATCAAAATATTAAAAGTCATTAAGTATAACTTAATATATTTTTAATTCATTTATTTCCTTTATTAAATAATTTTAAAATAAATAAAACCATTTTAAAACAATTTATTTAATATAATTATTAAATAAACTTAATATCCTTTATTATTAAATTAATATCATTAATATTAAATTATTAATGAAATTATCCCTTAAATATTAAAAGTTATATTTTATAACTTAAAATATCTTTAAACACTTTATTTTCATTTAAAATGATTTTCCTAATATTAAAATCATTTTTAAACTAATTTATTTAATATAATTATTAAATAAATTTAATATCATTTAATATTAATATTTTTCATGACAAAATATCAAAAGTCATTTTTTATAACTTAAATAACCTTTAAATCATTTTTCTATAATTTTTATATCATTAATTCTATTTTCCATAATTTATTTAATACATTTATTAAAAAACTTAATTACCATTAATATTAATTAATTATTGAAATTTCATCACAAAATATTGAAAGTTATCAAAAATAACTTAAATTATTTTCTTATACCATAATATAATTTTAAATGATTTTTCATGTATTAAAATTATTTTTAAATAATTTATTTAATATTATAATTAAATAAATTAAATACTTTTAATATTCCAAAAATATAAAATATTTATGAAATATATTCAAAATAATTAAAAACTAATTTTTGGATTTTAAAATAATTTTTAAGAATTTATTTAGTATTTTTCATAATTAAAAACTATTTATTACTAATTATTGAATAAAAATAATTATTTTATAAATTAACTGTCGCTAAAGACCACCTATAGCGACAGAACCGTCGCTATAGGTGTTCTTCTTGTTCTTCAGCGAAACCCAGAACACCAAGTCAGTTTCGAGGATGCTAGGTTTGACCATACGTAAATCTCAATCTGTGATGTTTCCTGACATGCTTGTGGTCAGATCTTATAGTACTAGTGTAGGACTTCATTACCAAACAACAAACATAATTATAACATCAAATATCAGCAAGATCTAGCCCTCCAAAAATCATGTCAAAACTGTTCTTCAATTTCTGGGTTTTCCAGAAATGAAGAACAGTCGAGGCATTTACTTTCTAAGCCTTGATTCAACTGTTCTAGGCTTGATATGACTATTATAATGGTTCATACGTATAGAGTACATGATAGGGAACAATACCATATCATCAGATCATCAAAACATCAACACAATAAAGAAATTAAAGCCGGTCAAAGTGGTCTCCAGAAACTGTTCTTGAACATTTCTGGAAAACCCAGAAATGTTCATAAACAGACGGTCAACACATGTTTGACCCTGCATAACTTGGATCCCATTACGTATCTTGGTTGTCTTAAGAATCTAATATGTAGTCTTCATATCAATCTACAACAACAAAACAACAACTGGGCCAAAACATCAAAAACTGGCGAGATCATAAGCTTTAAAAATCTTGTCAGAACCACCTGGGAAATCTGGGCTGCCCAGATTTTAAATTTTTCGTGGTCGGTCAACTGACTTTGACCACGATTATCTTACAACCTATGTATGATCTGGTCCTACAAATAGTTTTAGAACACAGATCTCACAGCATACAACAAGATCCAACATTGAAACAACAAAAACACGTAACAACAAAAGATCTGTGAGGTCTGACATTTGACTGTCAGACCTAAAAATAATATTTTCCAGATTTCAAAAATTTTCAAATTCGTGCACTTTGATGTTATTGATCCATCAACTACCAACCCAGATCAACTATATGGACTCCAAACAACATGATTAACATACAAAAACTAACATCTAACATGGAATCAAAGATCAAATTTCTTGGTTAGGGTTTATACCTTTATGCTTTGATTTCTGGAATTTGAGCTTCTGATTTGATATGGTAGACGTGGGGCTGTGTTTTGGGACTGATCTAGCACTATGTTTTGTGGGTCTTTATAGAGAGAGACTTTGTGGAGTGTAAGAGTACAAATAAGGCTTAAAAGTGAACTTTTCTCTCTCTAATTCTATATATATAATGGTGAAATGTATATGGCTGATCTAATGTGTTGATATTGCTGCTGATTTTGTCACATGGAGTAGGTGTAGTTGCTCACCAACCAAATATATGGCAAGATTTACAAGTTTCCTCTAATAATGCATTAAGGGTATAATAGTCATTTCACTTTTATTTCTAGAATTTCAAACTCTTAGGGTTTAGGGTTTGGGTGGATTTAGGGTTTGTAGCATTCTTAGGGTTTAGGAGCTAAAATTCTAGGATTTAAAAATAAATAACAATTTAGTTTCTAAAAAAAATAATAATTAAGGTTTCTTAATTAATTCGGTTTCCTAATCGCGTAGACTTGATAATTAGATTTATGTTTTACTAGTTATCATTAAGCGTGCCTAATTAGCAATTAGGGTTTGCAATTAGCAAATTTAGGGTTTATAATTTAGAATAATTAATAATAAGGTTTTATACCCTTTAAAAAAATTAAGGTTTTGAAAACAATTAAGATTCTCCCTAGCTAGGGTTAATATCTTTAATACCGGTCATTACAAACATTATCATGATTACATAACTACATAACAAATTCTTAAAGTCATAAATGGCCTTTGAATTAGGGTTTCAAATCAAATAAGGTTTATAATTTAAATATTAGGTTTTCTAAAATTAGGATTTCAAATATTAATTAGGATTTCTCTAATTAACATTAAATTCCATAATACACCACTTAAATCACATAACACAGTTATATAACAACCTCGAACTCATAATCGAGTTCCAAATTAGGGTTTCCATTTATCAATAAGTTAATTATTGATTTAAGGTTTCTAATTTACGAAATTTGGGTTTTAATTTATAATTAATATCTCCTATAATTAGGGTTTTCCTAATAGCATCCAATATTTATAATACACATCATACACCACATAACAAAGTTTCTTAACAGATTTTAAAGTCTCATATGACTTCGAAATTAGGGTTTAACAGTAATACTAGGGTTTTGACCTTATACACTACAATTGACCAACCATTGTCAGTTCACAACGTACAGTACATATTCATAGCACTGAAAAATCAAAATATAATTAATATTATATTATTATTCTCATACCTTGACAATAATCCAAAATTAGGATTTGGATTCTATATCTGATTTATTCTTCATATATAACATTATTAATTAAGTTAAAATAATTAACTTAATTAATCTTGCATAAATTCATATAATAAAATAAATAAATATTATAATAATTCTAAAAATCATTTCATATATTATTTAAATAATATATAATTATATTTTTCATGGAAAATAATTAATAAAAATATTTCTACTATAAAATTAATTATTATAAGAATATGCTTTATAATAATCAATAATTCTAAAATAAAATTATTTGCAAACATTTATGTAATAAATACATTTTTATTTATTACATAATTACATATACACATTATCTTGTACAAATCCTCATCCTTGAAATAAAAAAAAAATTATACGCAAAATTTATGATTTAATTTTTATAGAAAATATTGGGTTGTTACATTCACCCTCCCTTATAAAGATTTCGTCCTCGGAATCACCATTTTAAAACCTATACATACCAGGGTACATAGCATACACAATTACTGCGAGTAGATCTCGATCAAAATTGATCGAACTGATCTTCAACTATTCACATAAAGCTTGTCTTTCTGATTAAACGAAAATTTGATTTCTAAAAGAACTCAAATTTCTCCCTTAAAATTTCTTTATAAACTAATTTACTATATATAAGAAAATAATATATAAAAAAAATAAAATTGGTTCGAGTAATACCTGGAGTTGCATCTCCGACTGTTACAGTTTCTTGAACGGTCAGGTTAAAGATGCTTGCGGTTGATTTCGTTGGTTTGTTTGTTGATGTTGGTCCATTTTGTCGCCAATGTCCTACTGCCTTTTCCCGTATTCACATTACTTGCCTCCTTTCTCCTTCTTGGACATTCTTCCACCTTATACTCCATTGATCCACACTGAAATCACGCAGACTTGCCCTTTATCTCCTTTCCTTTTATCGTATAGATGACAAAACTATCTTTTGTCCCTTCATTATCTTAGCTATCACAAACGTTACTACAGGTCAGTTGATCCTCCGAATACGGGCAGTACGATGGCCTTGAAGTCTTTGACGTTCATCGATCGATTATCTTGCTGATCTTCCGGCGACTGGTATTCCGTTCTGCATAGCTTGATCGTCCATATTCGCAAAATTCTGTATTGGGTTTAGTTATCTTCCAACTTTGTTGACAGGTTCTTCTGTCCGTGTATTTCATTTTCGTCTCCTTGACAGCATTATCACTATTTATTCTTTATTCTAAGCCTTATCGTATACGTATAATCATATCACACAAAATTCTATATTCTGATTATCATGTACTCAAAATATTATATATTTTGAAATTTTGGTTTTCTGCATTAACCTGTACTCATATAATTAACTACTATCTTTATACCAACTTATTTCATTAATCCATTATCAATTCATACTCATATCACTTGACATACCATAGCACATATTGCTTTAATCATACGCTATCCCTTTTGTGACTCAAAAGTCGGGCATCGCTGACATAACTTATTCAAATTTGAAAAACATTACCTTATACAAACATACCTATAATATACATAACATAGAATCATACATATTCAAGTAATACTAATACTACTTATTTCTTACGCATTCACTAATGATCAGTTGCTTAGTATTCTATATAGTCCCATCATCCTCAATAATCCATTCACACCTAACTACACCTAGTTCGTCCAACTTACCATACATTATGAGTTTAAGAACTCACCACAAACATATGAGTTTAAGAACTCGACATTGATCACATATTCCTTAACTATACTTTACCTTTCAGTCATACTATCGTTTTAGGGTCCGGTACTACACTTTCCAAAATAACCACCTCATTGAGGTATCTTTCAATGTGAGCCTCTATTTCGGCTATTGGCTTTGATATTGGCTCGATTGACTTCTTCTTTACAATTTGAGGGTATTCTAATTCTTTCTATCCGATAGCTATACACAAAAATTATCTAGACTAGCATACAATATATACACACAGCAATTTATAGTTTTATATAAGTTATCTTTTATTTTGTTTGATGATGAACTTATCCAATTCATCTCCTTTTGAAACTCTATATGAGTTAATTGTATTTTCAACGTTTTTCTCTGTTCTAAGGTTATAGCCTAAGGTCTAACCCACCAAAGGTTTCAAACCCTAAGCTTTGATACCAACTTGTGAAGACCCGAAACTCAGGTACTTGAAACCCGAACTCGGTTCATCACGATACCATTTCTATGAGCGGAATAATACTAATAATAATAACAATAATATAAATATCAAACTTAACTAATATTTATCAGAGTCTAATCCCAAGTACGTAACCTTTAAACATTCATTACAAACCATGATAGATAATATATATCATACTTGTCTTAATAGTATTAAACTATTTCATAAGATAATGTTCATTCATTCATTCAGCAACATTTTTCCTTTCCCTTGTTCTTAGCAGAGCTCTCTGATCATTCACACTTAGCTGCAACATTTAAATTAAGCAAGGATGAGCATTTGAGTGCCCAGCAAGTAATAGCAATTATATATATAATCTGAAAGAATTTAAATATTTTCTTTATACTATTCTTCTACAACAAGTCAATAGTTGTGAAGTATTCTGAACCGATAATAATAACATAACAACTCTCTTTTAAATTTTTGAAACTATATATTGACTATAACTGGGGTTATGGTGACATGCCATGAACATTATTTTCATTTTCGAAAAGGTTAAACAGAAATTCATCTGTAAACCGTCATAACTTACGGGCGTTAGGTTTTACTTTCCATGGGCCCTGTATTGATCAATACTACATTACACGAACGATAGTATCGTTCACTCTGTTCCGCCTTGGGCGCATAAAAGTTTTCCCATGTAGGGATGTTCATACTTGTCTGGGTTCTAAATCAAAGGTTTTATCTTGTTCAACAATAATCTATAATTCAACATATATGTATACGGGTAATTGACAAAGATATATCAACATGTGATTAAATACAATGATTATCCAAGTGGGGACACTTGTTTAACCATTTCTAGAAATTAACGAATAGAATATATATATCTGAGTTACCATATACTCACATGTTGATAATCAATGAGCTTATATAATATAAGGTTAATAATCTGTACAGTAATAATATAGTTTAGAAACATTCTTACTCATGTCAATTGCATAAAGAAAATGTAAAGGTTATATACTTACCTGATGCGCTGCTTATAGTTTGTAATTTAGATTTATCTTTTATACCGAAACCTATCATTAATAAGATCATTTGATCGATTAGAATAACATACTATAACACATAGTACTGCTTATTGCAATTAGCACGTACCCTAATTATAAGACCCCAACTTATTAATGAATAAAATCAAATTTTTTCTAAATATTATTGTGAATAATAAGGGGTTAATTTGATATAATACTTTGGTTATGGGTGAAATGTGCAAATTTTGCAAAATAAGCAAGTGGTTATAAAATATTCGTTTGGTCGTGGAATATTCTTGCTGTCGGGGAATATTCGTACGACGGCGCAGCCGTGTGTGGGCCCCATAATGGAAAGCGATTGGATGAAAAAAACGACAAGTATAAGTTATTTATAAATAACGGCGTAGTTGTTACCGTTAATACTGTTGGAATACCCGGTGGTTAAAATACAGTAGCACACGGTATTGCACCAATTATTGATTCTTACGTAAGAAGGCACTACTCAATAATTGTTACAGTAGTTATTGTTCAATATTTTATTTTATTAATTCAATAATTGTTGCGTTGATATTTTATACTATTGTTGTTTCAATAATTGTTGCTGCATAGTATTTTCCATTATCAGATCAATAATTCATATTATTTGAATAATATTATTAGATAACATTATTGGCAATGTCTAGAAAGTTCTGTCTAAGGAGAGGTTTGGTCATCTAATTGCGCGCCAGTAAGGAGAAATCCTTATTGGAAAGCCCCCTCTTTCCTGGGAACAGCCTGGTTGTCATAAATGTGATTCTGTAATATTATTTGTGAATAATTAATTATTGATTCATATGCTAAGGAAATATTTATTTTATGTGGATATAAATGAGGGAAATATTTTTGTGGTTAAAAATGAAGGAGTTAATGTTGAGATTTTTATCAGTATTTTTGTCGGAATGGAGGTATTAAAAATCAAGGTTTTTGAGATATTTTGCGGGGGTTATAATTTTTAATCCGACCGTTGGATCGTGGTAATTTTTGGATATGTTATACATATATAAGTTGAGTATATGTCCACAAATTTTGAACCGTTAAAAATGAACGTATGATTTATTATGAATTTTACGAGATGACTGGTTCAGAAATTGTTAAATTTTCGGAGTTTATCATTTTGATGTCAAATTCTAGAATTGGTGGGCCCCACTCTTGGTTGGTGAAGAAATATGCTGAAATTTTTATTCAAATGCGGTGGGTAAAAATAGTAGCAGGTAAAGCCATTAGGTTGCAGGTTAAGTCTGCTTCGGCGTGCTAACATTTTCCTATAAATAGAGGGCTAAATTAGAATTGAAAATCACACTAGAAATAAGTTTTCTCTCTTTCTCTCTCTAGATTATTGAGTGTATTTTGTGAGTATTTAGATACTTTGAGAGTTTCTATTCATCAGAGCAAGTTTCTTTCAGCCTTATACCGGTATTCCGACCAGAAGTACTGATATTTTGAGGTAAGGGATATTATTTTCTTCTTAAATGATATTATTTTCTTCAATATCATTATGCTAAAATATTGATATGAGTTTTTATCAAATTTGAAACTTTTTGTGTCGGGGTTACTATTCACGTATACATTACTATTCACGAATACGGCACTATTCACCGAAAAATAAAATTTTTCCTTTTTGTCCAAGATGTCTATTATGGTTACTATCTTTGATTGTATCCAAGTTTTGATCGTTATTTTTGAATTCTGCTTCACAATTGATTATTATGAAGTATTATTGATCTTGCATAAACTGTTATACGAATCCATATTTGTCCTTCTGTCTCACTTGATTCGTTCTCTTTAAGATATTTTTCATCATTCTCAGTCCTAAATGATGATATTACTAAATATCTTTAGCCTGTAGTGCAAAGATGAACAGGTGTTGAGATGAACATGACTGACAGGTGATACAAATGAATATCTTTGGCCTGTAGTGCAAAGATGAATATTTGGATAAAGATGATTATTAATTGATATTACAGGGATAAAATATTGATGATGGACTTTTAAATCTTAGAAGATAGTAGAATTTTTTCTCTACTTGACTCTTCTAATGGTTTGCTGTTTCTGCTGCAGTTGTTGATCTAAAACTTGTTGTCGATTATATTCTATCAGATTTTTCCCTGTTGAAGACTAACGATAATTTGTTGTATATTATCTTAGTCATAATATTCTTTACTGGGCTAGTTGAGCTCACCCTTTTTCTTTTTGTTCCATTTTTCTTCTCAGGAGGTGAGAACATAGCAGGATCTAGTCGGGGTATGGAGTGATGGTTCTAGAAAGATGTTTTAGCAGTCCTCACTATTTCTGTAAAATAGTATTTGAATAATTGTAATGAGGATTTATTTGAGTGTGGATATTGTCCAGAAGGCAATATTTGTATTTAAACTCACAGTATGTGTTGTCGTATTTTGCACGACAATTGTATTATTGAAGTTGTAGTTTGCTTTCTGTACCATGTATTTGGCGACTCAGAATGGGTGTTGTATACCTATTTTGGGGGCGTCACAGTTGGTATCAGAGCTTAGGGATATGATCCTTGGCTGAGATGTGAGACAAGAACTAGGAGGGGAGAGACGAGAAATTCCTTCGCTAGTATGACCTGACTAAGTTTATTTGGTATTTATTTGGTCGCTCAGAGTATAGGGATAATATATGACATGACTATTAACCCTTGTTTTATGGCAGCATTTAAGAATGACAGCTGAGAACGTTAATAATGGAGTAAATCAGACCGTGGAAACACCTTTGATCACCACCCAGGAGAACGTGCAACAGGATGGTAATATTCCTCCTGTAAACAACGTTACCGAGCAAACGATGATTGATGGAATGTTTAGGAGCTTTTTGCAGTTCATGCAAAATCAGACGAGGGAGACTCGTGTGCAGAATACGGGTGGAAATGATAACAACGCGCGGTTTGTCACAGCTAAGCAGTTCAAAGAATTGGGACCACCAGAATTTAAGGGAAAGCCGGATCCGATCATGGCGGAAATGTGGGTCAAGCAAATTACCAAGATATTCGATGTCTTGGGATGTACGGAGGAACAGAAGGTTCCATTCGCCACCTTTATGTTCTGCGGTGAGGCAGACTACTGGTGGGAGTCTGTGAAGCGTACCCAGCCTGACGCACTCAACATGTCCTGGGAAACATTTCAAAAACTGTTCAATGACAAGTACTTTCCTGAAAGTTTTCGTCATATGAAGGAAGTGGAGTTTATCAGACTGGAACAAAACAACATGACGGTGTCCCAGTACGAGGCGAAGTTTGCAGAGTTATCCAGGTTTGCACCTCATTTGGTCGAAAATGAGGAACGAATGACAAGGATGTTTCTGAGAGGTCTAAAACCCGAGATTCGGCAATATCTTATCTCTCATAAATTTTCTTTATATTCAGATGTTGTAAACAGGGCTCAATTATTAGAGCGAGATAATGAGTATGTGCAACCGAGGGACCACAACCAGGGTCATACCGGTGGCGGCAGTCATCGAAGCAATAAAAACCAGCAGGGAGAAAAACATTCGGACAAAAGTGGTAACCACTCTGGTGGTAATCGTGGTCGTGATAATAGAAGGAGCGAGTCGGGAGGAGACTTCAAGAAGAGAAGGTACAACAATGATAACATGAAGATGTCAGCACAAACATCAACTGTTTCTAGGGGAGGAGAACGACCACCGGTCGTATGTTACAAATGTGGGAAAGAGGGACATATCAGCCCAAACTGCCCACAACAATCCAAGGTATGTTATAACTGTGGAAAGGAGGGTCATATAGCTCGAGAGTGTTCTGTAGCAAAACCAAGTTCAGCGGGGATGGTGACTCCAAAAGTTGTCCCAGATAAGTCAAAATCAGCGGTTCCTGGAAGGGCGTTTGTCGTGACTGGCCAAAACGCGAGAAACCCGAACGAGGTGATCACGGGTAAGCTAATCTTGAATTCTTGTGAAGTTTATACTTTACTAGATACCGGTTCTACCCATTCTTTTATCTCTCCTGCTTGTGCTCAACGTTTAAACTTGACTCCGGAGAAATTGGACTTTAACTTATCTGTTGAAACTTCGTTGGGTGAAACCTTCGTTACATCTATAGTTTATAAATCTTGCATGATCCAAGTTGGCACTATCACATTACCTGTTGATCTTATCTCTTTAAAGATACTTGCTTTTGATGTGATTTTAGGAATTGATTGGTTAACCACTCATCATGCTAAAATTGATTGTTTTCGTAAGGTTGTTAGTTTTCATATTCCTAACCAACCTGTCATACAAATTCAAACTACTAAACCACTAAAATTAGTCACTGTCATATTAAGCCACAAAGCTATTCGTTTATTGAGAAACGGATGTCAAGCTTTCTTAGCCCATGTTATGGATTTGAACAAAGACAAGTCTGATTTAAATAATATTTCTATTGTTAGAGAATTTCCCGATGTATTTCATGAAGAACTTCCTGGTCTACCCCCAGAACGTGAAGTTAAATTCTTTATTGACCTTGAACCCGGTACAAAGCCCATTTCTAAAACTCCATATCGAATGGCTCCTATTGAACTTCAGGAGTTAAAAGTCCAACTACAGGAGTTGTTGGACATCGGTTTTATTCGTCCTAGTACGTCTCCTTAGGGTGCTCCTGTTTTATTCGTAAAGAAGAAAGACGGGAGTATGCGACTTTGTATTGACTATCGAGAATTGAAACATGTCACCATCAAGAATAGGTATCCGCTACCTCGCATTGATGACCTATTCGACCAGTTACAAGGAACACAATTCTTTTCAAAGATCGACCTTCGTTCTGGATATCATCAGCTGAAGATTAAAACTGAGGATACTACAAAGACTGCCTTCAGAACTCGATACGGGCATTATGAATTCTTAGTCATGTCTTTTGGATTGACTAATGCTCCTGCTGCCTTCATGGATATGATGAACCGTGTATTCAAAGAATATTTGGATCAATTTGTTGTTGTCTTTATTGATGACATCCTCATCTATTCTAAAAGCCGTGAAGATCATGAGCGCCATTTGAAGCTGGTACTGCAAAGGCTTCGTGAAAATAAGCTATATGCCAAATTGAAGAAATGCGAGTTCTGGCTTGAGGAAGTAGCATTCCTTGGGCACGTGGTGTCAAAACATGGAGTATCTGTCGACCCGGCGAAGATTGAAGCCATATAAAGTTGGGAGCAACCAAAGTCGGTAACCGAAGTACGTAGCTTTCTGGGCTTAGCTGGTTATTATCGGAGATTTGTGGAAGGATTTTCTCGAATCGCTACTCCGTTAACTCAACTGACTCGGAAAGATACAAAATTCGTATGGAGTGAGGAATGCGAGAAGAGTTTCCAAGAACTCAAGAGGAGACTCATTTCGGCACCTGTTCTGACAATACCATCTGGTTCGGATGGATTTGTTATCTACATCGATGCTTCAGGCAAAGGGTTAGGATGTGTTCTCATGCAACATGGGAAAGTCAGAGCCTATGCCTCACGACAACTCAAAGAATATGAGAGGAATTATCCTACTCATGATTTGGAGTTGGCAGCAGTCGTTTTTGCGTTGAAGATCTGGAGACACTACCTGTATGGGGAGAAAGTGGAGATCTATACAGATCATAAAAGCCTCAAATATTTCTTCACCCAAAAGGAACTTAACATGCGGCAGCGACGTTGGCTCGAGCTGTTGAAAGATTACGATCATACCATCCAATATCATCTTGGAAAAACAAATGTAGTAGCTGACGCATTGCGTAGAAGATCATATGCGGGTACGAGTGCAATGTTGTTAACACAAAGGCCCATTTTGTATAACTTGCAAAGGATGGAGATAGAGATGAAGGCTCCAAGTACCCATATGATGATATCAAATATACGAGTAGAACCGACTTTAATCGATAAAGTTAAAGCTGCTCAAGCTACGGACATGGAGCTGATGCGTATGAAGAAGAAAGTGCAAGAAGGTGCTATTCCAGAAGCAAGAATAGATGAAGAAGGAATACTTCGAGTCAACTCCAGACTTTGTTTTCCTAACGATTTTGACTTGAAGCATAGAATAATGATGGAGGCACACAACACACCGTTTGCAATCCATCCTGGGAGAACCAAAATGTATCACGATCTTCGACATACATTTTGGTGGAACAATATGAAAAGAGAGATCGCGGAGTTTATCCCGAGATGTTTAACTTGTCAACGTGTAAAATCGGAGCATCAAGTACCAAAGGGTCCATTGCAACCACTTGAGATTCCGAAATGGAAGTGGGAACACATTACTATGGATTCTGTTACGGGTCTTCCCAAGGTTTCTCAAGGCATAGATGCGATTTGGGTTATTGTTGATAGATTAACCAAGTCCGCTCATTTCTTGCCGATACGTGAGACTTATTCCCTTGAACGTCTTTCTAGTATGTACGTAAACGAGATTGTGAGATTGCATGGCATGCCAGTATCCATAGTTTCGGATCGTGACCCAAGATTCACTTCACGATTTTGGGTTAGCTTGTAGAAAGCTATGGGCACTGATTTACGATTCAGTTCGGCATACCATCCTCAAACGGACGGACAATCAGAGAGGACTATTCAAACTCTTGAAGATCTATTAAGACTTTGTGTCCTAGATCTCAAAGGGAGTTGGGATAAGTACCTACCATTGGTGGAATTCTCCTACAACAATAATTATCAGGCGAGCATAGGTGTGGCTCCATTCGAGGCGTTGTATGGAAGAAAATATCATTCTTCAGTATGTGGGACGAGGTGGGTGAAGCAACATTGTTGGGACCAGAGTTGGTACCAGAGTTGGTACGCATTACTACAGAGAAGATCCAAACGATTCGACAACGTATACAAACGGCACATGATCGACAAAAGAGTTATGCGGATCTTCATCGAAAGGACGTGGAATTTAATATTGGGGATCATGTATTATTACGTGTTGCACCATGGAAGGGAGTTACAAGATTTGGGAAGAGAGGAAAGCTCAATCTAAGATTTGTTGGTCCATTTGAGATTCTTGAGCGAATAGGAAATGTGGCATATAGACTCACATTACCTCCAAGCATGTCTCGTGTTCATAATGTTTTTCACATATCTATGCTTCGTAAATATGTTAAAGACCCGAACCACATTATTGAGTTAGAACCAGACGAGATAGCTGAAGATTTAACGTACGAGGAGGTACCTGTTAAGATCTTGGATAGGAAAGAGCATGTCCTACGCACGAAGGTTATACCACAAGTTAAGATTTTGTGGAGAAACCATGCTATTGAAGAAATGACCTGGGAGTTGGAATCAGAAATAAAAGCGAGGTATCCTCACCTTTTTGAAGCATCAGGTACGTACGTCAATTTCGAGGATGAAATTTCATAAGGAGGGGAGGTTGTAAGACCCCAACTTATTAATGAATAAAATCAAATTTTTTCTAAATATTATTGTGAATAATAAGGGGTTAATTTGATATAATACTTTGGTTATGGGTGAAATGTGTAAATTTTGTAAAATAAGCAAGTGGTTATAAAATATTCGTTTGGTCGTGGAATATTCTTGCTGTCGGGGAATATTCGTACGACGGCGCAGCCTTGTGTGGGCCCCATAATAGAAAGCGATTGGATGAAAAAAATGACAAGTATAAGTTATTTATAAATAACGGCGTAGTTGTTACCGTTAATACTGTTGGAATACCCGGTGGTTAAAATACAGTAACACACGGTATTGCACCAATTATTGATTCTTACGTAAGAAGGCACTACTCAATAATTGTTACAGTAGTTATTGTTCAATATTTTATTTTATTGATTCAATAATTGTTGCGTTGATATTTTATATTATTGTTGTTTCAATAAGTGTTGCTGCACAGTATTTTCCATTATCAGATCAATAATTCATATTATTTAAATAATATTATTAGATAACATTATTGACAATGTCTAGAAAGTTCTGTCTAAGGAGGGGTTTGGTCATCTAATTGCGCGCTAGTAACGAGAAATCCTTATTGGAAAGTCATCAGGTTACAGGTTAAGTTTGCTTCGACGTGCTAACATTTTCCTATAAATAGAGGGCTAAGTTAGAATTGAAAATCACACTAGAAACAAGTTTTCTCTATTTCTCTCTCTAGATTATTGAGTGTATTTTGTGAGTATTTAGATACTTTGAGAGTTTCTATTCATCAGAGCAAGTTTCTTTCAGCCTTATACCGGTATTCCGACCAGAAGTACTGATATTTTGAGGTAAGGGATATTATTTTCTTCTTAAATGATATTATTTTCTTCAATATCATTATGCTGAAATATTGATATGAGTTTTTATCAAATTTGGAACTTTTTGTGTCAGGGTTACTATTCACGTATACGACGCTATTCACGTATACGGTACTATTCACGAATACGACACTATTCACCGAAAAATAAATTTTTTCCTTTTTGTCCAAGATGTCTATTATGGTTACTATCTTTGATTGTATCCATGTTTTGATCTTTATTTTTGAATTATGCTTCACAATTGATTAGTATGAAGTATTATTGATCTTGGATAAACTGTTATACGAATCCCTAATATTTATCCTTCTGTCTCACTGGATTCGTTCTCTTTAAGATATTTTTCATCATCATCAGTCCTAAATGATGATATTACTGAATATCTTTGGCCTGTAGTGCAAAGATGTATGATTACTTGATGAATATCTTTGGCCTGTAGTGCAAAGATGAACAGGTGTTGAGATGAACATGATTGACAGGTGATACAAATGAATATCTTTGGCCTGTAGTGCAAAGATGAATATTTGGATAAAGATGATTATTAATTGATGTTACAGGGATAAAATATTGATGATGGACTTCTAAATCTTAGAAGATAGTAGAATTTTTTCTCTACTTGACTCTTCTAATGGTTTGCTGTTTTCGCTGCAGTTGTTGATCTAAACATTGTTGTCGATTATATTCTATCAGATTTTTCCCTGTTGAAGACTAATGATAATTTGTTGTATATTATCTTAGTCATAATATTCTTTACTGGGCTAGTTGAGCTCACCCTTTTCCTTTTTGTTCCATTTTTCTTCTAAGGAGGTGAGAACATAGCAAGATCTAGTCGGGGGATGGAGTGATGGTTCTAGAAAGATGTTTTAGCAGTCCTCACTATTTCTGTAAAATAGTGTTTGAATAATTGTAATGAAGATTTATTTGAGTGTGGATATTGTCCAGAAGGTAATATTTGTATTTAAACTCACAGTATGTGTTGTCGTATTTTGCACGACAATTGTATTATTGAAGTTGTAGTTTGCTTTCTGTACCATGTATTTGGCGACTCAGAATAGGTGTTGTATACCTATTTTGGGGGCGTCACACTAATCACATTGGCACATATGTTTAATAACCATTGAATCACAAATAACCACATATCTCAATAAATTATCTAAGTCCAGATCAATTTCTGAAACATGTCGGTGTACCGATAACTTTATCGGGTAATTACCGAGTCTAAGACTCTGTCCTGTAACTCAATATCCGTAAATATTAGTCATATTACTTTTAAATGACTTATAATAATTTTAAAACATTTATTATGATTTATTATGATTTTTTAAACACCGGAATCATTCTTAAATGATTTAAATATTAAACAATTCTATTATCATTAATATTTAATTAATATTAAACTATTAATGAAACCATTGCCAAAATGTTAAAGTTATTTATAATAACTCAAAATACTTTTAAAGTATTAATATCACCTTTAAATAATTTTTAAAAGAATTAAAATTATTTTTAAATAATTATCATTAATATTAAAGTATTAATACATTATTTATCAAAATATTAAAAGTCATTAAGTATAAGTTAATATATTTTTAATTCATTTATTTCCTTTATTAAATAATTTTAAAATAAATAAAACCATTTATTTAATATAATTATTAAATAAACTTAATATCCTTTATTATTAAATTAATACCATTAATTTTAAATTATTAATGAAATTATCTCTTAAATATTAAAAGTTATATTTTATAACTTAAAATATCTTTAAACACTTTATTTTCTTTTAAAATGATTTTCCTAATATTAAAATTATTTTTAAACTAATTTATTTAATATAATTATTAAATAAATTTAATATCATTTAATATTAATATTTTTCATGACAAAATATCTAAAGTCATTTTTTATAACTTAAATAACCTTTAAATCATTTTTCTATAATTTTTATATCATTAATTCTATTTTCCATAATTTATTTAATACATTTATTAAATAACTTAATTACCATTAATATTAATTAATTAATAAAATTTCATCACAAAATATTGAAAGTTATCAAAAATAACTTAAATTATTTTCTTATACCATAATATAATTTTAAATGATTTTTCATGTATTAAAATCATTTTTAAATAATTTATTTAATATTATAATTAAATAAATTAAATACTTTTAATATTCTAAAAATATAAAATATTTATGAAATATATTCAAAATAATTAAAAACTAATTTTTGGATTTTAAAATAATTTTTAAGAATTTATTTAGTATTTTTCATAATTAAAAACTATTTATTACTAATTATTTAATAAAAATAATTATTTTATAAATTAACTGTCGCTAAAGACCACCTATAGCGACAGAACCGTCGCTATAGGTGTTCTTCTTGTTCTTCAGCGAAACCCAGAACACCAAGTCAGTTTCGAGGATGCTAGGTTTGACCATACGTAAATCTCAATCTGTTATGTTTCTTGACATGCTTGTAGTCAGATCTTATAGTACTAGTGTAGGACTTCATTACCAAACAACAAACATAATTATAACATCAAATATCAGCAAGATCTAGCCCTCCAAAAATCATGTCAAATCTGTTCTTCAATTTCTGGGTTTTCCAGAAATGAAGAACAGTCGAGGCACTTACTTTCTAAGCCTTGATTCAACCGTTCTGGGCTTGATATGACTATTATAATGGTTCAAACGTATTGAGTGCATGATAGGGAACAATACCATATCATCAGATCATCAAAACATCAACACAATAAAGAAATTAAAGCTGGTCAAAGTGGTCTTCAGAAACTGTTCTTGAACATTTCTGGAAAACCCAGAAATGTTCATAAACAGACGGTCAACCCATGTTTGACCCTGCATAACTTGGATCCCATTACGTATCTTGGTTGCCTTAAGAATCTAATATGTAGTCTTCATATCAATCTACAACAACAAAACAACAACTGGGCCAAAACATCAAAAACCGGCGAGATCATAAGCTTTAAAAATCTTGTCAGAACCACCTGGGAAATCTGGGCTGCCCAGATTTTCAATTTTTTGTGGTCGGTCAACTTACTTTGACCACGATTATCTTACAACCTATGCATGATCTGGTCCTACTAACAGTTTTAGAACACAGATCTCACAGCATACAACAAGATCCAACATTGAAACAACAAAAACACGTAACAACAAAAGATCTGTGAGGTCTGACATTTGACTGTCAGACCCAAAAATAATATTTTCCAGATTTCAAAAATTTTCAAATTCGTGCACTTTGATGTTATTGATCCATCAACTACCAATCCAGATCAACTATATGGACTCCAAACAACATGACTAACATACAAAAACTAACATCTAATATGGAATCAAAGATCAAATTTCTTGGTTAGGGTTTATACCTTTATGATTTGATTTCTGGAATTTGAGCTTCTGATTTGATATGGTAGACGTGGGGCTGTGTTTTGGGACTGATCTAGCACTATGTTTCGTGGGTCTTGATAGAGAGAGACTTTGTGGAGTGTAAGAGTACAAATAAGGCTTAAAAGTGAACTTTTCTCTCTCTAATTCTATATATATAATGGTGAAATGTATATGACTGGTCTAATGTGTTGATATTGCTGCTGATTTTGTCACATGGAGTAGGTGTAGTTGCTCACCAACCAAATATATGGCAAGATTTACAAGTTTCCTCTAATAATGCATTAAGGGTATAATAGTCATTTCACTTTTATTTCTAGAATTTCCATTAGTTGCAAACCCTTAGGGTTTTGGGTTTGGTTGGATTTAGGTTTGGAGCATTCTTAGGGTTTAGGAGCTAAAATTCTAGGATTTAAAAATAAATAACAATTTAGTTTCTAAAAAAAATAATAATTAAGGTTTCTTAATTAATTCGGTTTCCTAATCACGTAGACTTGATAATTAGATTTTTGTTTTACTAATTATCATTAAGCGTGCCTAATTAGCAATTAGGGTTTGCAATTAGCAAATTTAGGATTTATAATTTAGAATAATTAATAATAAGGATTTATACCCTTTAAAAAAAATTAAGGTTTTGAAAACAATTAAGATTCTCCCTAGCTAGGGTTAATATCTTTAATACCGGTCATTACAAACATTACCATGATTACATAACTACATAACAAATTCTTAAAGTCATAAATGGCCTTTGAATTAGGGTTTCAAATCAAATAAGGTTTATAATTTAAATATTAGGTTTTCTAAAATTAGGATTTCAAATATTAATTAGGATTTCTCTAATTAACATTAAATTCCATAATACACCACTTAAATCACATAACACAGTTATATAACAACTTCGAACTCATAATCGAGTTCCAAATTAGGGTTTCCATTTATCAATAAGTTAATTATTGATTTAAGGTTTCTAATTTACGAAATTAGGGTTTTAATTTACAATTAATATCTCCTATAATTAGGGTTTTCCTAATAGCATCCAATATTTATAATACACATCATACACCACATAACAAAGTTTCTTAACAGATTTTAAAGTCTCATATGACTTCGAAATTAGGGTTTAACAGTAATACTATACACCACAATTGACCAACCATTGTCAGTTCACAACATACAGTACATATTCATAGCACTGAAAAATCAAAATATAATTAATATTATATTATTATTCTCATACCTTGATAATAATCCAAAATTAGGGTTTAGATTCCATATTTGATTTATTCTTCATATATAACATTATTAATTAAGTTAAAATAATTAACTTAATTAATCTTGCATAAATTCATATAATAAAATAAATAATTATTATAATAATTCTAAAAATCATTTCATATATTATTTAAATAATATATAATTATATTTTTCATGAAAAATAATTAATAAAAATATTTCTACTATAAAATTAATTATTATAAGAATATGCTTTATAATAATCAATAATTCTAAAATAAAATTATTTGCAAACATTTATGTAATAAATACATTTTTATTTATTACATAATTACATATACACATTATCTTGTACAATTCCTCATCCTTGAAATAAAAAAAAAAATTATACGCAAAATTTATGATTTAATTTTTATAGAAAATATTGGGTTGTTACAAATAATAGTTTTCTCAAGAGTTTAACATACTAGCTCAATTGAACGAGAAGGTAATATAACTTGCATTCAAAGAGATAAGGTTTGCTTACGATATCCGTTGAATAAAGTAATGCAAGGTTTTAGGATACTTGCAATCAATATACGAATCACATAAAATTCAAGAAAATTGCACAAAATCCAAAGTGGTGTAAGTTAGGAAACTTGCTCAATATAAAAGAGAGTTTTGGATACTTGCCTCAAGCGTAGTTTACCAAAGTAAAGCTTAATATCAATCCAATGCACTATGATATCCTATTCATGTCTAATCACATTAGTTATACAAGTTCAACATGTACACCTAACATCTTAACTTACTATCATACAAAAGTGTACTTTATCAATGCTAACATATATTGCTAGTCTTCTAGTCGCATAATCTTATACATATGTCATCATATGAAATTTAGTTTCTAACACACTATGCCATAGTTGAAATCACAATTTGAATTTAAAGTTATAAACACTAACTCATCATAGGATCCTTTCGATAACATGCTTATTAACACATGACTACTATACTGGACATGTATTACTGATTAGAGTAACCATATAAGCATGCATAAACTTTCAAATTATTACCAGAACTCAGACCTTACTACAGACTAGCGCGACCGCGCTTGGTTTGTACAGAGGAGTGGAGCGGCCGCGCTGCTCCTAGTGCAAATCAAGTCATGGCTGCTCCTACAGAAAGCCAGCGTACACATGACTTGCATATATACGAATAATCATGCACAACACACATGTTATTATGTGATAACTAAGTTTGGCCCTTCATCAAAATATATCATAGTTCATTATTCATTTTCATTTAATCAAGACTTCACATGATAAGCTAACAAGGTCTTTCAGGTCTAGTCATTATACACATGATACATGGTCATTTGGCCTCAACTATACATGCTTATGTTAGTTACATCATGCATCTAAAGTATGAAGTCATTACTTAGACTTATCGTATTCCATGCTTAACTATTTTACAATTCACATGACTAGCTAACATGCTTGTAAATCATGTCTACATGCATGACACATCTAATTATGATATCAGATTTTTGAATAATTGTAATATAGTTATTGACAAAACTAGTCTTTGAAAACTTCTCCTTAAGCTACCAATCATGCAAAGCCACTTTACCTACCATACATCATACTCTCATATATACATGTTAGACATCAAAAGCATATTCACAAATTCTCAACTTAACGTATATATAGTTTATCAAGTTCGTTTTCAAAACATTAAGTTTTCATTAGTAAAATTCATTTAAGCATGCAAGATACGGCTATATTGTTTAATTCAAGCTTTCATATGCATTTGTGCACATACTCAAGTTATTTACATAGGCATGAAAGATCAGAATTTGAAGGCATAATGTTCATCATGCTTTGTTTTGCAAAACATCAAGTTTTCCTTTAGAAACTCCTTTAAAATCAAGCTAGCAAAACCTATTATACACGAAGCAAACTTATGCCTTATGTTAGACTTGTTTACATATATGTATAGGTTATCTACCCATGTTCACAAAATCAAAAAGTATATTACTCCATGTTCACACATTCTAGTTTTCAAAATCTTAAAGTTTTCTTTGAACGTTTATACTAAAATCAACTAACATGGCTTACTATATACATAACATCCTCATTCCATGTGTTAAGGTGGTTTATATGCATATACTAGCTAACATAGAATGCTCAGACAAAGGCAAGATCACAAAATCAGCACACAGGACTGGCAGCCGGTGCGGTTATGTACTATAGAAGTGGGGCAGCCGCGCCACTTCGATTAGAACGAAAAATAAGGACTCTGTTTCTACAGAGTTCCAATATACCGACATCAAACCTGTACCCAGACCATCTACACTGCTCCTAAACATGTATACAAGCTCAGATAACATAATGGAATGCTATTCTACATCAATTAATAGAGATTGCATGATAATTTCAAGAATTTGACAACTTAAGCTCAAGAACACAAAAGTATAATTTATACCTCCTTAAGCTTGAATCGAACTCCTCACACACTGAGTATGCTTCAATAATTGCTCAGCTACTTGAAACTCTCAATTTAAAATTATTAGACAAATTTCAAGCAACACATACTGAGAATTGAGTCTGTTATTTATAGAAGAAGTTTGGACTGGGCAATCTTATTATACTAAGGTTGAATTCATGGTGTAATGGAAGGAAACAAAGGTTACTAGAGTGTTGTTTAACAACTCAATACCAGCCACCTTGCTAGCCATGATCACCTATGCTTAGCCATTTGAAAGTTACGTAAATAGAGTGCAAGTTATTGTTCATTGTACTATTGTGTCACTCAATTCGGGACAAGAGCAAAATCTTAGCAACAAGCTTAGCTCAATCCAATTCAGTTACTTTGTTATCCAAAAATGGGTTTTAATGTCCAAGTGTTACTATAATAGGAAATTTGGGAGTAATTTTACACTCACATCATATAATTTGTGTACATTTTATTTTAATGTATACCCACATACCTATTGTCACATAAGCATTTCATGACGTATTCATAACATATAGTTTCCAACATGTTCAATCACATTGCTTTATACAATAAGGTTTAATAAATCTTAAAATAATGTAGCTATATATAGTATAGTCACATAAGTATTGCACCACACTATATAATATAGTTGTATTCCATATATTTTATATATTTAATTATTGCACACTTTCACATAATAGTCAATATAATCTTAATAGCTTACTTATTTGTTTTATGTCAAATAAATAAATTTTTCACCTTCTTGATTAGTTAACAGAAATATTAATTAATCCATTCCTCATTGATTAATGTAATTATTCACCTCTATAATAATTAATCATCTATAGACATGTTGCTAACAATAATAATCACATCTCATTAATTAATCACAATTAAAAATTATTTAGTACTCTACAATAACAAATAACAATCAATATAGATTAATTGTTCTCTTAACAATTCTTTCAATAATTAATATGATCACTATTATTTCTCATCGCGGTGCCACACAGGGCGTTCAACTTGTTTATTACAACTCCACATTTCCTCACTTATTACAATTATTCATTTTAATATAATTGAGTTAACTTGTCGCATAACATGAAGTCGTTTCTATTAAAATAAATACTCTTTTCCATTAATATATCTATTTATTAATATATAGAAATTCTCGGGTATTACATCCTCCCCCTTTATAAAAATTCTGTCTCAGAATTGCTACAAGGTTACACAAATAGATGGGGATAATCCCTCGTCATCCTATCTTCTAACTCCCACATAGCCTCCTCGACATCGTGGTTACACCAAAGTACTTTTAAAGAAAAAATTACTTTTTTCCTTAAAGTTTACTCTTTCCTATCTAGAATTTGGGCAGGAATTTCTTCATACGCTAAGTTCTTCTCCACTTGAATGGGTTCAAAAGAAATCACGTGCTTGTAGTCAGACTTGTACGGACGCAATACGAATATGTGAAACACGTTATGGATGTGCTCCAACTCGGGTGGTAATACAAATTTGTACGCCACTTAACCCACTTGCTTCTGTGAGAGCCCCGAATCTGGGTCCCAAATCACCGTGGATCCGGTACAATCATTCTATCACTATTTAAGAAAGATATAAACATAAATTGTTTATACAATAAACGTACACATTATTTTCCCAAAATCGAGTAACCTTAACTTATACATAATTCATTAATAATCATACATATAACATATTTATTAAACTATTCTATTACAGATTAGCTGCACATTTTATCTCAAGCTGAACTTGGCATTATCCTTTTTACTGTATCCGATGTTTTCGCCTTAATCTGTAATGTTAAATCATGATATAGCAAGGGTGAGCATGAAAGTTGCCCAGCAAGTTTAAATTCAATAATATAACGATATATCATGATTGAAAGAGTCTGAATAATAAGCTAGCTATAATTCAACAATATAATTGTGAACTAGTATGAACAAATTTATGACTGAACAAGTATTATACATGAACAAATATATCTGAATCAACTGGTAATGAAGGTGATCAGCATTTCATACCTGACTTATACATTCAATATATACAGAGTACAACTCTACATGACAATCAACAATGATTAACCATAAGCATATCCTAATGAAACAACTCTTAGTAGAGTTAAGTAAAAACAAACTTGCCTTAACCGTTGATTACCGCTACGCAATTTAATAAGCTTTGTCTGAACCTAATATATAAATAATATCAAAATATAAATTAGAATAATATCATCACAATATTTAAAATAACCTAAACACATTATCACATAATCCTATCAGTTTATAACACACATAAGACTCGGTGTCAAGTCAATCTATTGCCGTCTGAACTGAACCCGTCACAAATCTAACATCCCGACGGTCTAGTTGGACTTTTATCGAGTCAAAGTTCAATTAAACTCTGTCTTAACACCTAATAATTATCTCAAATAATTTTAATAATAGTCAAAATATTTTTCATAAGCTCGTAATAATTTTTTAAATAATTATTACCATTTAAACTAATTTTTCAATCCTTAATATCGTATTTAAATGAATTAAATACCACATAATTCTAATATCATTAATATTTATTTATTATCAAATATTAATGAAAATCATCTCATAATATTATAATATATTTATAATATATCAAAGTATTTTTAATAACTTAAAATCATAATTATATGATTTTTAAACAATTAAATTCATTATCCGATAATTGCTTTTAATATTAAAATATTAATATTTTTATGACAAAATATCAAAAGTTATATTTTATAACTTAAAATATTTTTATAACACTTAAATCATTTTTATATGATTTATAAATCATTAATTCCATTTTCCATAATTTATTTAATATATTCATTAAATAAACTAATTATCATTAATATTTATTAATTAATGAAATTCATCACAAAATATTAAAAGTCACTGAAAATAACTTAAAATATTTTATTATATCAAAATATTTTTTTTTCATGATTTTGCATGTATTTAAATCATTTTTAAATAATTTATTTAATATTATAACTAAATAAATTAAATACCATTTATATTCCAAAAATATTAAATATTTATGAAATATACTTAAAATAATTAAAAACTATTTTTCAGAATTTAACAAAATTTTTTGGAATTTATTTAGTATTTTTAATAATTAAAAACTATTTATTTCGATTTATTAATTAAAATAAATCATTTTCAGTAATTAAGTGTCGCTAAAGGTGTTTCTGGAGACGAATCCGTCACTGAAAGTGTTCATGGGCTGTTCTTGGCCAAACCCAGAATTCTTGTCAGTGTTGAAGTTATCTAGTTTGATCGGTTTTAAATCGGTGTTCGTGTTGAATTTTTTGGGTTTGCTAAGACTTTGATCTTGTAGTATTTATGTAATACTACATGTATATGTCATCATTTAAGTTATTAAGCATCACAATTCCAGGATCCAAGCTTGCAAAGGTGCTGTCAGAGGCTTGCTAGGATTTCTAGGCCCAGAAACCCAGTCAGTTACGAGTGACCACTTTGTGGCTCACAAATCTTATGGTTCTGGTCATTTGTTTTGTGTTCTATTGCTTCAAGCATGTAGTACATATGTAAGAGAACACATACATGTCATCATTTCAGTATATAAACACAACAAGAGAGAGATAAAGGTCGGTCAAAGTGGTGTCAGAAAACAAGTTCTTGAAGGATCTGGGTTTTCCAAATCGTTCTTCAGGCAGATTGGTCAACTAAGTTTGACCATGATTACCTACTATTATGTTCAGTATCTAGGTGATCTAAAGCCATTAACATGTAGTTCACATGACATACTACAAATATCAAGCAACAACTTGGCCTAAACATTAACATACAACAAGATCAGAAGCTTAGAACATGCTTGTCAGACTTTCAGGAAAATCTGGGCTGCCCAGATTTCAGTCGGTCATGGTCGGTCAATGACCTTTGACTGCTTATAACTTTTAATCTATGCTTTATTTGGACTTGATTCAAGTTGTAGATCAAAGTCCTTACAACATACTACAAGTAAAAACTCTTAAAACACATAAACAATTAACAAGAAAGGATCTACGAGCTCTGACATTCGGCTGTCAGGCCATATTTTCAACTTTTCCCAGATTTCTTAAATCATCAAATTCGAGCATTTTGATGTTATGGATCTGGGATTTAACAACCCATATTACTAAAAGACACCTTCTAACATAACTTGAAATAATAGATCCTAACATCTTACACCAGATCATGAGATATTTTTAAAGCTAAGGTTTATACCTTTATGCTTTGATTTCTGGATTCTGACTTTTGATTCTGCACTTGGTAAGCTAGGAAGTGATCATGGCTTCACTTCTCAGACCCTTTCATTCTCCATCCGAAATTTTAGAAGAGAGAAAGTTTGGGAGAAAAATGAGAAAATAAAGTAACTTTTCTTACTTTAAATCTCTTAGGATTTGATTCAATTAATCTAAGTTGCTAGGTGGCAATTGCAAATCTGTTCTTGGGGAATAATAAGCACATGAGATAATGTTTGGCTTGATGACTCACAAGATTGCACAATCTTTTGCTTAAGGGTTAAGAAAAGGGCATTTTAGTCTTTTTCCTTTTAATTTAATGGCATACTAGTAATTTGTCCCAATCCTTAGGGTTTAGGGTTTGGGATTGGGTGTAGGGTTTAGGGTTTGAACCCTTTAGGATTTAGGGTTTAAAACCCTTAGATTTTGAAAATAAATTCTAAAATTTCTAAATTAGGTTTTCAAAAATAGAAAATTAATATTTCTAAATTATAATTAGAATTTTCTAATTATATTAAAATTCCTTAACCAAAATTTAAATATTGCTAATTAGGATTAGTATTTCCTAATTAAACTCGCTAATTAAGCAATTAGGGTCAAAATCATATATTAGGGTTTTAAAATCCCCAGAACTGAACTTAGGGTTTCAGAACCGGTTTCTAGGGTTTCTTATCCATTTCTAGGGTTTTCTAACCGAACGTTGACGTTCTTAATATATACTTAGGATTTGATACAGATATCGATTATATGGTCAACCCTTGACCCTTAACCACATACTGTACACATATACACAGAACATAAACGCTTATTCCCTTAATCTTGAATAATTAACTTAAATCCTTCACAAAATTTTGAAATCCTCAAAATTCCTTCTTAAAAATATCAAACGCATACACTTATTTTCTGTCTAGGTTCTAATATTGAACCTTAAATTAATTAATAAAATTTTTAAAAGTTTTCTAAATTCTCGGGTTGTCACATTCACCCATTCTTCTAAAAATTTCGTCCTCGAAATTTACCTTACACCTTACACCATACACCATTCACCATTCACCATTCACCATACACCGTTCATTCTCATCATCACGTGCTACCCAATACCTTCCTCACCAGAGTAAAAATTTTAAAATTGTGCTGAGGGATTTTACAGACTATTGTCTATCATTTTCGCAAATGTTATTTGGAAATTCATCCGCTAACCGTCATAACTTACGGACATAGTTGGTAATTAATCCAGTATGCCCTGTACTTATTAAGTGCTGCTGGTCGAATCTGTTTCTCGTCTCTGCCATAGGCACAAAATTTTACCTCAGTCTTTTTGGATTCCTTACCAAACAATTTGGTTCGGGAATTTTCTTTCAATGAACACTTAGAGTTTTCATAACATTAGTCTAGCTGAATCGAATAGCATAGGCTCATATCAATAATTCAATTCAATCGAATTATTTAGGTGTAGCCAAACCCCGTTGGCAAATAAAAATTTTTGAAAATATTTTTGAGAATGACGTCATGATGTCGTACTGTATTAACATTCCGTTTGAGGATGCCGTCATTATATGACTTTGTCATAACACATCATACAATAGTGGAACAATGATTTTTAGATCGAATTCACACTAAGTATTCCTGCATTTACAACTCTATCAACTTTTTATTATCTTTGCACCAGGTTATATGGTACATAAGTGATAAATAAAATAAATTTTAATATTTCAAATCATCTTCGTCTAGCTAAAACAAGTAGCATAGACTATACTTTAAACCGTTTCAAAAATGATTACGAGTATACATTTAAAAAAAAAACATATAGTGCGTATTTAGCTTGATGTCCAAAAATTCGAAGTCTAGCATGGTGTAGGTAAGGAAACCGTACCTTACTAGGGTTAGGGTTTCGTGTTGACTGAGGAGGAGAGAAATCCGCAAAGAGCATGGTCTTGATTGAGTGGTTGAAGAGGGGAGAAGAACAGGTAAGCAATTGCTCGAGTAACACGTGGCAGAACTCTTAGAATTTAAGAGCCTTCTTCAAAGTCTCCAGTTCAGAGAGAATCAAAAGTCCTCTCTATTGAAATGAAAGGGAGTATTTATAGAGTTTCCTAAATAATGGTCACGTGCTTTGCACATGTCTGGGTCTTGTGCTTGACATGTGATTTCAGAGGAAATTCCAAAAATACCCTTAATTACTTAAGTAATGCCTAAATCATCCTGTCCTTCTAGCCACCAATCCAATCCCTCAATCAAGTCCCAAATGAGTCGTCTCCACGAGCCTTCTGCCTCGGGACACGTGGAGACTTCTCCCGGTTCATTTAATTTTTTAGATCACGCGTAAGCCCTAATTTTATATTTGGGCTCACAATTGCCCCCTGCACGTGAGTCACGCCTTCGAAGTGACGATCATGCAAAAATATTTCGAGTCTTTGAATCCTGCTTCAAATTTTCTGAATAATCCGCGGAGCTCGATTTTTGCAAGCCTCGAAAAGAAACAGAAATATTATGAGAAATAAACCTTAAGAGAATTTTCCCAAAATATCCTGAAAATCATTTATCAAATTTGTTTCCAAATCTTGCTCAATCAAATTAAATCTGAAAACTTGACAATGAAGGGATTAGTCGCAACAATTAATAATATATATAAATTATTCATAATTCGTAAATAAAAATGCATAATAGAATACTTGACAATACTTGGCCATATGCATTAATTAGAAGGGCAAATGTAATAATAAAATATGCACAAGAATTTAATTTTGTGGGTAAAAACAAGTGACATCAGTGTTAACATGACTCGTGAACTCGTTAATTTTTTGCCAAAATATAATAATTTGGACACAATAAAGGCATTTCAAAAGTCGGAAGCTGCATTTTTATTTTTTGAAAAATAAATAAAACGTTAGGATATATAAATATATGTATTCTATAAAAAAAGCAGTGCTTAATTAACACATTTTTTTAAATACATACATACATATATATATATATATATATATATATATATATATATGTATTTATATATTTATTTATTTTAAAATTGATTCAAACTTCAAACACCCACAATTAGAGTTCTAAAACAAAACAATTTCAGAGAGATTGATTTTTTGTAGAATAACAAGTTTATTAGGATACATACTCTGCATTTTCTTGTGTATATATAGAAAGGAAAGGATTGAGTTTCTTCTTTGTGATTGATGAAGTAATACAATATCAGTAGTATTGTATTGGAGAGAAGGTTGAAGAAACAAAAAAAATTGCGCGATCAAAAAGATTCGTTTTCAAGTTCAGGTAATAGCAACTTGAGTTTCTCGGTCATCGTTACGCGAACCTACTCTGCACAACTGGAATTGATTTTTTCTAATTTTTTTGGTTGCACCAGATTCGTTAGAACCAATGTCAGTGTGAGATTTTAATTCTATGAACTAGCATAGCTGAAGGAAAAGGAGGACGAAGGAATGAATAATATATTAAAAAAAATGATAAAGCCTCCTAAAAGTAGAAAATCTACTTTATGATTGCACCTCCTTTTTGATCCAACGCCTTTCATGATTCATGCTCTGTAGGAATTTTTTTTTTAATTTAATGTCTTAATGATGAAACTGCCACCAGTAAATTGAAATTTTAGAAGAAATAGCTATTAACTTATAATCCTGCAAAAAGCTTGTCAATTTTTTATTTTATTTTATTATTATTTTTTTTATGCAGGTTCTATTTTTATGATGCAGGTTTTATTTTTATACTAAATGATGAGATAATGCGACCTGCAAATTGAAGTTCACAAACGTGATGTATGATCAATTTTATTTTTTTATTTTATTATTATTATTTTTTTTAAATATAAAAGAAAAACTTACTTTTAAAGAATTTCAAGCGGCACTTCGTTCCGATCAATTAAACAACAAACCAAGAATGGAAGCAATGTACCATAGTTGGATCATCCTGGGCGAGCGAACCCTAGTAGGGACCGAATCCCAGGGTGGTTAAACCTTAGGAAGCCGAATCTCAAATGTGGTCGAATCCCGAGGTGACCGAACCCTAGAGGGTTTTTCGTCGTTTGATAATTTTGTTCCTTCTTCTTTTCAGGTGTCCTTAATCTCTCTTTTTTCCGGGTTAAATCTTCTTATTCGAGTTTAGACTTTTTCGCACCGAACATTGTCAAAAGGAGATTGTTTTCAAGGCGACCTTGTTGTTCGGTATTCATAATTTCTCTTTTACCATGGTAAGTACTATATTTCGAATGCTTTCCACTTCGTTTTCTTGTTTCGTAGAATTCTTATATTAAATCCCCCTTGTTGTAGGCCAACTCTGACGAACGTTCTGCGGTCCCGAAAACTACTAAGGAAATCCCCTTCATTAGTGAGTGGGGAAAAGCTCCCTTCTTTGGGCCTTTTGACGATTTCTGGGAACGAACGAAGAATTTTGATCGTGCCACTTTTCATCCACCTGACAAAGGGGGTGTATTTCTATATGATGCAGCTAGCGAAAGTGCGGATAGCTTTCCCTGCTCTGCTCACATTCTCCGCATGTGCATCGAAAAACAAGAGTACCCTTTTAGTCCCGTTCGCTTCCTGTCTGACTCATCTAGTCGCCTTCAGGGATGGCAATCTTGGACCGACGAGATCCTCGGGAATTCCGATTATGTGAAGTTGTTGGACAAAGCTGGGATTCTGCGTTGTGTTCAACTATGTAGAGATCTTCGTATCCAACAGGACTATGACGCCCTTACCTTATTGATTTCACGCTGGTGCTCTTCTACATGTACATTTGTCACCGCTTGGGGGGAGTTCACCCCTACTCTAGAGGATGTCTATGCCATTTACCAGTAATTCTTTCTTCTGTTTCGTATATTCATCCTTATTTTTTCTTGGGTTATGTATTTATTTTGAACTACATCTTGTAGCCTTCCTGCTGCTGCTTCATCTTCTGGTGGTTCATCCAGCATGTCCTCTAAGGATACCGAATGTGTCACGTATTTGACAGAAGCTTTTAAGCGGGCTTCCAATTACACCACGAGGTTCCAAGGCAATATAATCCTTTCAGACTTTGAGACGCCCAACCATCCGGAGACTTCCTGGCTATCTTGGGTTCGTTATTTCTTTCGGGATTAGAAGCCTGGCCACTGGAATAGTTCTGTTTATAGAGAGTCCGTTCTTGCTTTTCATAAGGAACCTTGTCCTTTTCCTTTAGCTGCATATTTGGCTATGTGGTTGTCCCACTTTATCTTCCCTGGGTTACCTATGGACGGTCCCTCGACCCGTATGTTTAGCTTAGCAGCTTTGTTGTCTCGGGGTCTGGATGTTCCTCTTGCTGCTCTCTTTTTGGGAACCTTGTATCGTCGCTTGGATGAAACTGTTCTTGCTATGAGAGAATCTGTCGGAAGGTACCCCTTTTCAGTTTCACTCATTTATTATATTTATTATATATATATATATATATATATATATATATTGTTTATCAATATTCTTTACATTTATTCAGGTATGACGTGAATTGCTTTGTTCCATGCTCCTTTCTTCAGATCTCCCTCTTCGAGCACTTTTGGGGTCATTCTACATCTGTGCACTTGTCCCAGAAACGAAGGAAATATCCATCCCCTTTTTTATCACCTAATATTGTTCCCCGCAACGCTCGTTGGATTGATCATAGGATTACTTCAGATTTACGGCTTTATATTGATAATTTTTTCTGTTTCACTGCCCGTCCGTACACCATTATTTCAGAGGGAGGTTCTATGCCTCACTTATATAAGAGGGACTTCCGTTATTTTTCAAATGTCAGGGAATTGACTGGTTCTTCACTTTCTTGGTTCATATTCCTCCGAGCTGCGGAACTTCCCTATCTTGTTGAGGACGATGGTTTTGGTACCGTACTATACTCTCCTCATAGAGTCATGAGGCAGTTTGGATTTGACCAGAATCGACCTTTCGGCCGCTCTTGCCAGAGGGATTATGAAAGTGCTCTCCTCAATTTTGTCCCCACATCATCCTCATTTGCATGGGAGTTTTCAAAACCATCTATTGCTCCTTATGACCCTCTTCATTTTGTTATACCAGATGATTCTCGGCAAGGGCGATATACTAATTTTGAACGCAGCTACTGGCTCATCAACCTTAAAAAATGGCAAGATGATACTATGATTTGTTCCCCGCCAATTTCTCCTCCCGAACGTCTTCAATGGACAAGAATGTTATGTTCTCCCAGAACTAATACTCGTTCGGAGCGTTGGCCAACTAGTAGTCAGCTTCTTGAGCGTAAGGCTTTAATGTCTGAGTCTCTTCTTCCCCGGTCAGCAGACCCAGACGTTCCTCCCGTACAGGTTCCTACTACTTCCTTGAATCTTCCATCACGGGTTTCATCTCAGATACTTCCTCCAGTTCCTCCCCAGGGATCCTTTGCTGCTGAGGAAATCAAAGTTACTTCTTCTAAAATGAGAGCATCTGTTATTACTAACTCAAAGGTGATGCCCCCTACAGATTCTACTATGGTTCTTGCTAGTCGTTCTGTCACTAGACGAATGCCAAATGAGCAAACACTTATCTTAAAGCCTTTGGCAAAGCGCCCTCTTGATAATGCTAGCTCTAATATGTCGGCAGTTGAGGATCCGGTCAAGAAACAACGCAAAATTTTGGTAAAATTTTTAGCATTTTCATTTGTCTTTTAACCATTCATAGAGTTATTTTTGCGTTTCCCTATGTCATCATTTCCTTATTTTTTTCAGATTACCGATGCTGATGAAGAAGATGATGATGCTCCTATTGGGTTTCTTGCGGGTGCTGTAAGTGAGACGGTCACGACTTCCACTACTTGTGAGCCTCCTCAGCCTATCACTGTTGCTATCGAATCTTCTTCCCCGCATGATGATCGTGTTAGTCTTGATGCTGAGGATTCTTTATCTGATGTTAGTTCGGGTCATGTTGTGGGTTGTACAACTCTCTCTTCACGTCCTCTTATAGCGCCTCCTCATGAGAGTCTAGAAGGTACCAATGATGCTCCTATTTTCTCGAGGAGGAATCCGTCTGAGCTTATTGCTGATATCCCGCTTTCGGTGGCATCTCACGACTCTTTATCCATCAGTGTGAGTATTTTCTTCAGTTGACATATACATTTTTTTTATAATATATTATGTTTTATCATTTTTTATTTTTATTTTTTTTTATTTTTTTTTTTAATTTTTTTTTAGGGTGAGAAGAAAGATTTGCCCCTATCTATGGAGTTGCTTGCTTTATTTGATGCTCTCAATCCTGGTGTCGCCACCTTACCGTCTAGTGATGACCTTGGTTATCCTCCTACTGACCAAGGCTTGAAGGATTTATTAGCAACACAACAGTCGCCAGTATTTTCATCCTTTGTTAAGGAGTCATCATCAGCACATCAGCCACCTGTTTCCTCATCCTTTATCTCGAGTGGTTTTATGGTGGCTTCTGAAATGGCTTCTACTAGAGCTTCCTTCAATCCAAGTGGAGATCTTATTTCTTGGAGAAGTTTTCAGATATCGTCTTCCAGCCAGGAAATTCTCGATCGTCTCTTAACTCGGTTTCCGCAAATACTTGACCGTTTGAATATCTGCATGGCCCCCGTCCAGACTTTCTTTTTAGATCGACTTGCTAGCCTTATTCTCGAGTTGCACAGCCTTTCTTTATATTCTTTGCGAGCCGAAGATTTAGATAGATTTAACAGTGAGCTTAATGACTTCTCCATTGTTGGCTTTGATATGTCTCCTTTTCGTGCTCGGCTGGATCTTCTTAGTTCCACTTTTCAGATTGTTGCACTACGGTCGGAGGTTACTATGTATCAATGTGAGAATAACTCATTTTCAGAAATACTTTCGGCTCTTGAGAAAACTGCAAACGAACTGGAGACCCAACTTCAGGGTTTGAAGTCAAATATTCAAACTTTTCAGAAGCTGAAAACCGCCAATGTGAAGGCTCGTGACGCTGCCATTGCTAAATTAGAAGCTTTAGCTTTGCCCCCGCTTCAGTTTGATATGTCATGGCCTTTAGATCATGACTTTTTGTAATTTTTTTTTTAATTCCTGTATCAAAAAACTCATTTACGTATATTCTTTTTATCGGAATAAAGTTTCTTTAGCCTTATTAATTGTCTTTACTTTGAATTTATTTTTTTAAGACTCAATGTTTAACATTGAATCTCAAGTTATTCAAATTAATATTCTAACACAATAATTTGAATAATAATAATAAAAAAAAGCAAACATGAACGTGAATAAAACACATTTTTTTTTCGCAAACCAACACTTGAATCCATACTTTTAAAATCAGAAAGAAGAAAAAAATATATTCAAGTATAAGTGAAAGTTTGACATTTTATTGATAATCATGTTGCTTTTAACGAAAAGCATAACGTTTCAGATTGTCATAATAATAAATCTTGCTTTTATCGGTGAAAGCATAACGTTTGTCACTTTTAGAGATAAAGTGTAACTTTCTTGGATTTAAGGACTTAAACTCAAGTGCCTTAATTACTTTTAAAGTTGAAAGTATAACTTTTCTGTGATAACTATCTCATGTATAATATTTTTTTACCCATTTCAGGTTTAATGGGCCTGAGATAGCATCTGATCCCACACGAGATATTTTGCAATATCCGCTTTGGGAGATCTCTCGCACCCTATACGGGCCTTCCCATTTGGGGAAAAATTTGGTGGTTGGTGTTCCCCTCATGACTTGATTCGCTGTCTTGAGCACCAAGTCCCCCACCAGAATTTGTCGAGGTACCACTGCAGTATTGTATTGTTGTCGCAGTTTTTCATGGTACCGTTCTAATTTTTCTTTAGCTTTGTCTCGAAAGTCGGCTAAGGCTTCGAGAGCAGCTGGTCGGTTTTCTTCCTCGACTAAGCTTCGGAGTCTCATCCTTGCCGAAGGGATCTCTATTTCAGCAGGCAAAATAGCTTCTTCACCATATACTAGCGCGTATGGGGTTTCACCCGTAGGCTTTCTTTTTGAAGTTCGATAGGCCCATAGTGCTATTGGTAACTGTTCTGCCCATGTTTTCGGGTAATCATCCAAAGTTTTCGAGAGAATCTTGATCAAAGTTTTGTTTGTGGCCTCTGCCTGTCCGTTGCCTTTCGGGTAGTAAGGAGATGATTTGTAATGTTTTACCCGGTATCTATCTATCAGGCTCTTGACGTCCCTATTGATGAAGGGAGTTCCATTGTCTGATAAAATAACATTCGAGATCACGAAACGACAAATAATATACTCCTTGATGAAATTTGCTACTGCTGGTCCTGTAGCCCTCTTTAAGGGTATTGCTTCTACCCATTTTGTGTACATCTCAGTGGCGGTTAAGATCCAGATGTTACCCTTTGAATTGGGATGAATAGGACCTATAAGATCCATTCCCCATGTATGAAAGGGCCATGGTGTTGCTAAAGTCCGCAAATCCACAGCGGGAGCATGAATCAAGTTTCCATGAATTTGGCAAACGTGACACTTCTTGGCAAACTCTAAGCAATCCCCTTCCATTCTAGGCCAGTAGTAACCATGATCAATCAACTGTTTATACAACTTGGCTCCTCCTTGGTGTTCATCTTTATGCATTTGGTAAACCAAATCCTTGGCCTCTCCTAATTCCAAACACCGTAAGGGCTTGCCGTTAAACCCTCTTCTAAACAGCTCTCCGTTTTGTAAGAAGAATCGTTGTACTTTCTTCTTTATCGTGACTGCATCCTTCTTTTCGGCAGGAAGACTACCGCTTTGTAAAAACTCCATATATGGGATTCGCCAGTCTGCTATGTCATCGATGAAGGCACATTCCTCCTCTCCAGGGTATTCTTGGCACGAAAGACATTGTCGTTGAAGTGCATCTGCTTCTTTCTTCATTTTGGGCCAATAATACCCTTGGCGTTGCAACCTTCGATACAATCCAATATCTGTCAATCCACAGTTTTCTTCATGTACCTGATATAAAATCCTATTTGCTTCATCCTTCCCCAAGCATCTTGTCAAAACACCATCTGCTTCTTTATGGTACAATACTCCTTTAATGATGCGGTATTTCTGAAGCTCCACCAGTGACATGTTCCCTTCTTTTGTTTGTAATTGATGAGAGATGTCATGTCTCCAATCTTCTGTCAAATCTTTGGGGAATAATTCCAGCACCGTGGTTGGGAGGATTCTTTTGATTACTTATACATCCAAGTCTTCTCCTTTGACATACACTCTAGATGCTACTGTGGCTAATGCATCAGGTTGTCTATTTTGTACTCTTGGCACGTACTCAATCACTACCTTCTTGAAGGCTTCCATCACTTTTTGTGCTACAGTTCGGTATGGTGCCAAGATAGGTTCCTTTACTGCAAATTGACCTCTTATTTGTTGAACTATCAGATTTGAATCTCCCTTTACTTTGAGGCACTTGGCTCCCAATTCTCTAGCCGCTAATAATCCCAATATGAATCCCTCATATTCTGCTTCATTATTCGTGCAAGGGAAATCCAGTTTATATGATAGGGCCACTTCTTTTCCATCCTTAGTAGTTAATACTACACCTGCTCCTCCTTTTCCTTCTGCGGATGACCCGTCAAAGGCCAAGTTCCACCACTCCGAATCTTCATCCATCACGTCAATTTTTTCTACTTCTCCCCCTGGAAGATCCTCTGAAGGAGGTTCATATTCTCCATGCGGAAACTGAGCGAGCAGGTCTACTAATGCTTGACATCTGATTGCCTTCGGTGTTACACACTTGATGTCATATTCTGAAAGGATCATCATCCATCTTGCAAGTCTTCCTACCAACGCTGGCCTATTTAGCAAGTATCTGATCGGGTCAGTTCTCGTTGCAAGTTTCACTTCGTGTGCCAAAAAATAATGACGCATTTTCTGTGCGACAAACACCAGTGCCAGACAATGTCTCTCTAATTGTGAATACCTGGTTTCTGGTCCCCTGATTATTCGGCTGATGTAGTATACAGGCTTTTCTTCCCCATCTACCTCTTGTGTGATCAATCCTCCTACAGACTTTGCGGTAGATGTGATATACAGCTGCAATGGTATTCCTCTCTGTGGTACTACCATCGTTTTTACCGAGGCCAAAATTTCTTTAACTTTCACGAAGGCTTGTTGTTGGTCCTGCCCCCAGTCCCATTCTGTCTTTCCCTTTAGCAACTTTTCGAAAGGTTCCGTGACTTCTGCTAATGCGGGCATGAATCTCCTCATGTAGGAAACTTTTCCTAGAAAGCTCTTCAACTGTTTCTGCATTTTTGGTGAGGGCATATCTGTAATAGCTTTTGCCTTGTTTGGGTCTACCTCCAAACCTCTGTTGTGCACTAAGAAGCCCAAAAATTTTCCAGCTGTCATCCCAAATGCGCATTTTTTCGGGTTCATCTTTAACTTATATCTGCGACAACGTTCAAACACCTTTCTTAAATCCTCTACGTGGGTTGTCTCCTTTTTAGATTTCACCACTATGTCATCCACATAGTCTTCCACAATGTCATGAATCATGTCATGAAAGATGGCGTGCATTGCCCTTTGGTAAGTTGCTCCTGCATTCTTCAACCCAAATGGCATTACTACATAGTAGAAATTCCCAAACGGGGTACGAAAGGCTGTCATCTCTGCATCCTCTATGGACATCTTTATCTGATTGTAGCCTACGAATCCATCCATGAATGACATTATCTCATGATTTGCTGTTGCATCTACTAAAGTGTCTATATTGGGTAGCGGATACATGTCTTTTGGGCACGCCTTGTTCAAGTCTCTGAAATCCACGCATATTCGCAACTGCCCATTAGATTTCTTTACAGGTACTATGCTGGATAACCATACTGGATGTTGAATTGGTTTGATGAATCCTACATCTAACAACTTCTTTATCTCTTCTTTTATTTGTGTTTCAACTTCTGGTGCATAGGTGCGAGGCGCTTGCTTCACTGGTTTAGCTCCTGGGCTTATGTTCAGATTATGCTCTACCAACTCCTTGTCAATCCCGGGCATCTCATTATAGTTCTAAGCAAACACATCCCTATACTCTCGTAGTAGCTTCACCAGCTCTTCCTTTTGGTTGGCATTCAGCTCTTTGTTAATGTAAGTCGGCTTCGGCGTTCCTTCTCCTGTTGCCAGATCAACTTCCTCCAATTTATTCTGCTGAGGTTTTGGCCGATCTTCGAAACATTCCGGAGCTGGTTCCACCTTCTGCTGTATAATTTCTTTCTTTTTATTGCTACTGGAGTGGGGGGCCTCTCCTGAGCCCTCAAGTTTAGGTGTACCTTTGAGCTCCTCCCCCTTGCACCGTCACAAGCAAAACACTATCTTTCCATAGGGTTTGATTACTCTTTCCCACTTTGTCTTCTGTTCTTCTTTTCTTTTATTTACTTTGTCAGCTTCTGATTGGGCTGTCCGTTTGGCATTGATTATGTTTCGGGCATCCTTCGAGTCTACTGCCCGCTTCTTCGGGTCTTTTTCCTCTTTCTCTACATCTACTAATACAGGTTTCTTATTTTTGCAACATTCACCTTGTTCTAAAGTCTGCTTCTTTTCCTTTTTCACAGGCACAAACTTGTCCTTCTGTATATCCTCCCAGCTTGCTAGCTTCAGAGAATCAGGCTTGGCAATATGGTTTTCTCCTTCTTCGGCGACGTCATCGAAGAAAGTTGCTTCAGTGATATGTGCCTCCTCCGGCCCAAAAGGGTTCCTTGTCGCTGATACCTTAACCTCCTTGCCTTTCCAAATTGCCTTCATGCATTGGTGAAAAACTGATGGTACCACCCCATAATCATTCTGCCAAGCTCTTCCTAGCAACACATGATATGCTGCGTCAACCTCTGCTACATGGAACATCACAGGTCCTCAGATCTTCCCCACTTGCATATCCACCTTGATGTATCCGATGGTTCTCGTGCTTTGATTAGCGAACCCCGTGATGTTTGTCTTTTCCTTCACGATCTTCTTTTCTGGTATACCTAAATGTTTAAAGACAGTGTAGGGCATGATATTTACAGATGCTCCATTATCGATGAACGCTCTTCGCACTTCTATGCCATTAATTATTGCTGTCACATATAGTGGTCTATTATGTGGATATCTCACCTCTCTATCAGCCTTAGAGAAAGTAATTTTGTTCTCTTCCTCCTCCACCGTCTTCACAAACCCTTTGCTGATTGCCATGCAAGTTTCTTGTGGCTCGACAGCTTTGATGATTGACTTGGTCGCTTCTATCCTTGCTTCCTTGGTCAATCCGATCTGATCGAAAAATTTTCTGAACTTAGCTCCGTTCATCAATGCGGTCACCTGCAGACCTGGATCAGAATCATCCTCCATCCTTTCTGTGTTCTCCATCATCTCCACCCCTCTTCCCTCTGGTGATTCACTATGAGTAATAGTGTTGCACGTTTCTTTCCCCTTGTGGTTAGGAAGTGGCTTGTCCAGTACGTTGTTTCCTCCTTCCAATTCGATTTCTCCTGCCGCCAATTTCTCATGGTAGATCCTTCGTAGACTGTAACAATCTATAGTGGAATGTCCGGCGTACTGGTGGTATACACAGAAGTCTGGTCTCCTCTTTATCTCTTCTGTTACAACAAATCTGGGCCTTAGAGGTTTTACAACTCCATGTTCTACCCATTGCTCATACAAATCCCTAAATGCCTTCTCACTGCACGTAATAGCCCCTGGGATCGGCAATATGGAAAACTTGTCTCCTGGTTTTCCATGGTTCCTTTCATTCTTTCCACTCTTTTCCCTCTTACCCCTTTGTGGCTTTTGCTGAGAATCTGCTAAAGCCACAGTAGCAGTTCTTTTGCCCTTCCACGTAACAGTCGCATGGCTTGCGGACAAAGTCATAATTCCTCCCAAGTCTTGTGCAAATGTTGATAGTGTTGCAAAGGAATCACATGCTTTAGTGACCAAGTGGGGCTTAAAGGTATCTAGGGCACCATTGTTGCATATGCTCACTAGATTCTTCTCCTCAATCGGCTCAACACATTTTTGCGCCTGAGCCCTGAATCTGTCTACGTAATCTGACAGCTCCTCATTTGGCTTTTGTTTGAATCTCATTAACTCCACAATGGTCACCTGTTTTTGCATATAAAAAAACTTCTTAAAAAATTGTAACTTCAAATCGTCCCAATCTTGGACTGAGCCTTTCTCTAGATTGTAGTACCAACTGAAGGCACTATCTGTTAACGTTTTACTGAACTCACGGAGCAAAAGGTTGTGGTTGATTACTTCATCATAACCCAACCACGGAGACATCGATTCTACAAACCTGGCTATATGTTCTCTCGCATTCCCTTTTTCTCCATTGTACTTTAGAAATTGTGGCGGGTGCTCAATATACCCTGCTGGGTAAGGCTGTCTCCGTATATGTGTCGGGTATGGTGGAGTGAAGTCCAATTCTGATGGTCTAGTTGTCTGTCTTCGGAGTTGATTGATTACGTCAAGCATATCATCCTTTGTCACATACTGACTTGTCGTATGGACTTTTTGAGGGGTTGTAATATATTGTTGTGTTGGCGGTGTATATGGTAAGGAGATCGGCTGGTGTACACTGGCATCCTGCAAAGCTTGCATTCCTTGTATTTGTTGGCTTGTTTGTTGGGCGTGGCTTGGTATAGTCGGTATTTGCACTTGCGAAAATGCTGGGAATGTGGTGGGAATGACAATTGGTTGAGGCTGGCTTGTTTGCACTCTGGGTTGTGGTGCATCACCACTGGTTTGGGGCTCTAAATGGATGATTGGAATAGGCTGACTCTCCGTTGCTGGAGGCACATTCTGATTTTCCTTGTTGACATCCACTCCTGCTTGTTCTACCTGCGAACTTCCTGGAAACATAGCTTTGAAGGTTGGAATCTGCATTAACTGCTGACGAAAATTTCCCATCTCTTCCTGTTGCTTCCGTATTTCTGACATCATGATCATTATCATTCCTTGTCCTTCTCTTGCCTCCTATAAGGCCTTGAGCATCTCCAACTGCACAGCATTCATGGTTATTTGTTCTCCACTTGCTTCCTCACCTTGTCTTCCTGTGCCTATCTGCCTGACATTGGTTTGTTGTTGATCAGCCATATGTGGTGATGTTGAACTTCCTTCAGAAACGTCTTCTACGAGAGGTTGATCGAGATCCAGATTCGTGCCTTGGAAATGTTGATTTGTCTGCCTCGGAACCGGATCCGGTGAAGTAATGCTAGGTGTCGGTGAAACTCTTCCTATAGTTCTCCCACTTCGAGTCGTGGGCATACCCTTCACAAATTCTACACCTCCCCAGCAGAGTCGCCAAATAAATGTAGGTAAGGAAACCGTACCTTACTAGGGTTAGGGTTTCGTGTTGACTGAGGAGGAGAGAAATCCGCAAAGAGCACGGTCTTGATTGAGTGGTTGAAGAGGGGAGAAGAACAGGTAAGCAATTGCTCGAGTAACACGTGGCAGAACTCTTAGAATTTAAGAGCCTTCTTCAAAGTCTCCAGTTCAGAGAGAATCAAAAGTCATCTCTATTGAAATGAAAGGGAGTATTTATAGAGTTTCCTAAATAATGGTCACGTGCTTTGCACATGTCTGGGTCTTGTGCTTGACATGTGATTTCAGAGGAAATTCCAAAAATACCCTTAATTACTTAAGTAATGCCTAAATCATCCTGTCCTTCTAGCCACCAATCCAATCCCTCAATCAAGTCCCAAATGAGTCGTCTCCACGAGCCTTCTGCCTCGGGACACGTGGAGACTTCTCCCGGTTCATTTAATTTTCTAGATCACGCGTAAGCCCTAATTTTATATTTGGGCTCACACATGGCTAGGAATTTTGGAAAACCTATGTCTCCACTAATAATCATTTTCTTAAACAGTCTATCTATTCCTATTATCCTTAATACTCCATTCACACAACTATACCCAGTTCGTCAAACTTACCACACTTATGAGTTCAGGAACTTGTCACAATCATATGAGTTTAAGAACTTGTCCTAGACAGACCTTTGGCGTCCATTCGCTGATGGGTTCATAAACATTTCATATAATTATGAGTCACGAACATACCATAAGTATGAGTTTTAAGAACTCGTACTTAACCTTATATCCTCAACCTATAACCTATCTATCTGTTATACACATGAGAAAGGAATCACCCTCTTAACATGCATATAGTAAATAGCGCGACATAAACATTTCAATGATTATCAGTGCCAGAAACTAAGTGGTTTTTACACCAAGTACAATTCCCCGCCCATAACAAGGAATCATACAACTCAGCTACTGACATGAGTCCTCAATTGAATCCCCACCTAAACCTACTCCATTCTCAATACGAATTTCATTTAATCCGTATTCATAAACCTTTCCTGAATCTGTACCAATTCATAGTACCACTGACACACAATATTCTTGCTACTTGTCTATCATTCGCTTAATCCATATCAGATCACGGGGTGATCTCATCGTATATATTACGATTCATTTCTATATCTTGATCGTTTTATTTTTCGATCTCCTATCCCTGTACTATTAGTCTTTTAGACTCTATCTATTCACCACTATTGTTCAACTTTATTATCAGAGTTAGGGAACTCTGTATCTTATAACTCGCCGAGATCCGTCTTTGAATCTTACCGACACACTAACTCTATTTGAGTTAGTACTTACCCTAATCACTGCGGTTATTAGTCTCAGGTATCCCTAACTAAGGTTTATAACCAACAGCTCTGATACCAACTGTGCGAGCCCCGAATTCGGGTCCCAAATCACCGCGGATCCGGTACAATCATTCTATCACTATTTGCGGAAGATATAAACTTAAATTGTTTATATAGTAAATGTACACATTATTTTCCCAAAATTGAGTAACCTTAACTTATACACAATTCATAAACTATCATACATATAACATATTTATTAAACTATTCTATTACAAATTAGCTGCACATTTTATCCCAAGCTGAACTTGGCATTATCCTTTTTCCTGTATCCGACGTTTTCGCCTTAATCTGCAATGTTAAATCATGATATAGCAAGAGTGAGCATGAAAGTTGCCCAGCAAGTTTAAATTCAATACTATAACGATATATCATGATTGAAAGAGTCTGAATAATAAGCTGGCTATAATTCAACAATATAATTGTGAACTAGCAGGAACAAATTTATGACTGAACAAGTATTATACATGAACAAATATATCTAAATCAACTGGTAATGAAGGTGATCAGCTTTTCATACCTGACTTATACATTCAATATGTACAGAGTACAACTCTACATGACAATCAACAATGATTAACCATAAGCATATCCGAATGAAACAACTCTTAGTAGAGTTAAGTAAAAATAAACTTGCCTGAACCGTTGATTACCGCTACGCAATTTAATAAGCTTTGTCTGAACCTAATATATAAGTAATATCGAAATATAAATTAGAATAATATCATCACAATATTTAAAATAACCTAAACACATTATCACATAATCCTATCAGTTTATAACACACATAAGACTCGGTGTCAAGTCAAACTATTGCTGTCTAAGTTGAACCCGTCACAAATCTAACATCCCAACGGTCTAGTCGGACTTTTATCGAGTCTAAGTTCAATTAAACTCTGTCTTAACACCTAACAATCATCTCAGATAATTTTAATAGTAGTCAAAATATTTTTCATAAGCTCGTAATAATTTTTTAAATTATTATTACCATTTAAACTGATTTTCCAATCCTTAATATCGTATTTAAATGAATTAAAAACCACATAATTCTAATATCATTAATATTTATTTATTATCAAATATTAATGAAAATCATCACTTAATATTATAATATATTTATAATATATCAAAGTATTTTTAATAACTTAAAATCATAATTATATGATTTTTAAACAATTAAATTCATTATCCGATAATTGCTTTAAATATTAAAATATTAATATTTTCATGACAAAATATCAAAAGTTATATTTCATAACTTCAAATATTTTTATAACACTTAAATTATTTTTATATGATTTATAAATCATTAATTCCATTTTCCATAATTTATTTAATATATTTATTAAATAAACTAATTATCATTAATATTTATTAATTAATGAAATTCATCACAAAATATTAAAAGTCACTGAAAATAACTTAAAATATTTTATTATACCAAAATATTATTTTTCATGATTTTTCATGTATTTAAATTATTTTTAAATAATTTATTTAATATTATAACTAAATAAATTAAATACCATTTATATTTCAAAAATATTAAATATTTATGAAATATACTTAAAATAATTAAAAACTATTTTTTAGAATTTAACAAAATTTTTCAGAATTTATTTAGTATTTTTAATAATTAAAAACTATTTATTTCGATTTATTAATTAAAATAAATCATTTTCAGTAATTAGGTGTCGCTAAAGGTGTTTCTGGCGATGAATCCGTTGCTGAAAGTGTTCATGGGCTGTTCTTGGCCAAACCCAGAATTCTTGTCAGTATTGAAGGTATTTAGTTTGACCGGTTTTAACTCGGTGTTCTTGTTGATTTTTTTGGGTTTACTAAGACATTGATCTTGTAGTATTTATGTAATACTACAAGTATATGTCTTCATCTAAGTCATTAAGCATCACAATTCCAAGATCCAAGCTTGCAAAGGTGCTGTCAGAGGCTTGCTGGGATTTCTGGGTTTCCCAGAAACCCAATCAGTTACGAGTGACCACTTTGTAGCTCACAAATCTTATGGTTCTGGTCATTTGTTTTGTGTTCTATTGCTTCAAGCCTGTAGTACATATGTAAGAGAACACATACATATCATCATTTCAGTATATAAACACAACAGGAGAGAGATAAAGGTCGGTCAAAGTGGTGTCAGAAAACAAGTTCTTGAAGGATCTGGGTTTTCCAAATCGTTCTTCAGGCAGATCGGTCAACTAAGTTTGACCATGATTACCTACTATTATGTTTAGTATCTGGGTGATCTAAAGCCTTTAACATGTAGTTCACATGACATGCTACAAATATCAAGCAACAACTTGGCCTAAACATTAACATACAACAAGATCAGAAGCTTAGAACATGCTTGTCAGACTTTCTGGAAAATCTGGGCTGCCCAGATTTCAGTCGGTTATGGTCGGTCAACGACCTTTGACTGCTTATAACTTTTAATCTATGCTTGATCTGGACTTGATTCAAGTTGTAGATCAAAGTCCTTACAACATACTACAAGTAAAAACTCTTAAAACACATAAACAATTAACAAGAAAGGATCTATGAGCCCTGACATTCGGCTGTCAGCCCATATTTTCAACTTTTCCCATATTTCTTAAATCATCAAATTCGAGCATTTTGATGTTATGGATCTGGGATTTAACAACTTAGATCACTAAAAGACACCTTCTAACACAACTTGAAACAATAGATCCTAATATCTAACACCAGATCATGAGATTTTTATAAAGCTAATGTTTAAACCTTTATGCTTTGATTTCTTGATTCTAACTTTTGATTCTGCACTTGGTAAGCTAGGAAGTGATCATGGCTTCACTTCTCAGACCTTCTCACTCTCCATCCGAAATTTTAGGAGAGAGAAAGTTTGGGAGAAAAATGAGAAAATAAAGTAATTTTTCTTACTTTAAATCTCTTAGGATTTGATTCAATGAATCTAAGTTGCTAGGTGGCAATTGCAAATCTGATATGGGGAATAATAAGCACATGGGATAATGTTTGGCTTGATGACTCATAAGATTGCAAAATCTTTTGCTTAAGGGTTAAGAAAAGGGCATTTTAGTCTTTTTCCTTTTAATTTAATGGCATATTAGTAATTTGTCCCAATCCTTAGGGTTTAGGGTTAGGGTTAGGGTTAGGGTTTAGGGTTTGAACCCTTTAGGGTTTAAAACCCTTAGATTTTGAAAATAAATTTTAAAATTTCTAAATTAGGTTTTCAAAAATAGAAAATTAATATTTTTAAATTATAATTAAAATTTTCTAATTATATTAAAATTCCTTAATCAAAATTTAAATATTGATAATTAGGATTAGTATTTCCTAATTAAACTCGCTAATTAAGCAATTAGGGTCAAAATCATATATTAGGGTTTTAAAATCCCCAAAAATGAACATAGGGTTTCAGAACCGGTTTTTAGGGTTTCTTATCCATTTCTAGGGTTTTCTAACCGAACGTTGATGTTCTTAATATATACTTAGGGTTTGATACAGATATTGTTTATATGGTCAACCCTTGACCCTTAACCACATATTGTACACATATACACAGAACATAAACGCTTATTCCCTTAATCCTGAATAATTCACTTAAATCCTTCATAAAATTTTGAAATCCTCAAAATTTCTTCTTAAAAATATCAAACACATACACTTATTTTCTGTCTAGGTTCTAATATTGAACCTTAAATTAATAAATAAAAATTTTAAAAGTTTTCTAAATTCTCGGGTTGTCACAGCTTCTGTGTCTCGAACGGTCCTACGAATCTCGGACTCAATTTTCCTTTCTTGCCGAAATGAATCTTTCCTTTCCATGGAGATACCTTCTAGAATACGAAGCTTCCGACTTTAAAATCTCGGTCCTGTCGATGCAAATCTGTGTGCTTGTTCTGGCGATCTTGAGCTGCTACTAATCTGGCTCTTATCATTGTCACCACGTCTGCAGTTTGTTGTACTAACTCTAGTCCGAGTATTGGCGTTTTGCACTTTCTCCCGTAAAGAGCTTCGTACGGTGGCATGCCGATACTTGCATGATAACTATTATTATACGCAAATTCGACTAGGGGTAGGTGGTCGTCCCAATTTCCCTTGAAGTCTATCACGCAAGTCCTAAGCATATCCTTCAGCATTTGTATAGTTCACTCACTTTGTCCGCCTGTCTGAGGGTGATAAGCGGTACTCAACCTTAACTGTGTTCCCATTCTCTCTTGCAAGCTTTTCCAAAAATTTGACGTGAAGCGCGGGTCTCGATCAGAGATAACTGACACCAGCACTCCATGTCGTGAAACAATCTCCTTTATGTATAGGCTCGCTAACTGGTTTAAACTGTAGCGGATCTTGATCGGTAGAAAATGTGCAATCTTTGTAAGTCGATCCACGATAACCCAAATAACATCATAACCTTTCTGCGTACCTGGAAGTCCTACTATGAAATCCATCGTAATTTGCTCTCATTTCCTCTCTGGTATTTCCAACGGTTGTAGTAAACCACTCAGCCGTTGATGCTCTACTTTTACGCGTTGACAAGTCAAACATCTACTAACGCACTCTATGACTTCCCGTTTCAAATTGGGCCACTAAAAATGTTACCTCAAGTCTCGGTACATCCTAGTGCCTCCCGGATGAACGGAATACATTGGATTATATGCCTCGAGCAAAATCTCTTCTCTTAACTTGGTTACTACTGGTACCCACACTCTTCCTTTGAATCTAAAGATACCGTCTTTATCTTTTCAAAATTTCCCTTCATCATTTTCTGAAATCCTTTTCCTGATCTTCTCACATTCTTCATCTTTCTCCTGTGCTTCTTTTACTCTATCCAACAATGCCGGATAAGCTTCCATTACAAATAACTTCTCTCCAGACCTCTCTGGTCCTTTCACTTCTATCTCCAATTTCTCCATCTCTCTTATTAACTCTTCCTGAGTCATCAATTGAAACAATTTATCCCTTCCTTTCCTGCTCAGAGCGTCGACAACCAAATTTGCCTTTCCCGGGTGATAAAGAATATCGCAGTCATAATCTTTGATCAATTCCAACCACCTTCTCTGACGCATATTCAACTCTTTTTGTGTGAAGATATATTTCAGATTTTTGTGGTCCGTGTATATCTCACATTTTCTCCATACAAATAATGCCTCCATATTTTTAAGGAAAAAACTACTGCTGCTAACTCTAAGTCGTGAGTAGGGTATCGTCTTTCGTAATCTTTTAGTTATCGTGATGCATACGCAATTACCTTGCTGTGTTGCATGAGCACACAACCAAGTCCCTTGTGTGATGCGTCACTATATACCACAAAATTTCCTGCATCATCTGGTAATGATAACATAGGCGCTTCACTCAGTCTCTTCTTCAAGTCTGGAAAACTTTCTTTGCATTTGTCGGTGCATACAAATTTCACCGTTTTTCTCGACAGATTAGTCAATGGAGCTGCTATCTTAGAAAAATCTTGGATGAATCTTCGATAGTACCCAGCTAACCCTAAGAAACTTCTCACCTTCGTCGGTGTTCTCGGTTGTTCCCAATTACTTACCGCTTCTACCTTTGCGGGGTCTACTGAAATTCCATTCTCATCCACCACGTGGCCTAAGAATTGAACCTTCTTCATCCAAAATTTGCACTTTGAAAATTTTGCATACATCTTCTCCTTTCGTAGTGCCTCCAAAATAATCTTCAGATGTTCGGCGTGTTCTTCCTCTATCTTCGAGTAGATCAAAATGTCGTCAATGAAAACTACTACAAATTTATCTAAGAATGGCTTGAAGACGCGGTTCATCAAGTCCATAAATGTTGTCGGTGCATTAGTTAAACCGAATGACATTACCAAAAACTTGTAATGTCCATAACGGGTTCAAAACGCAGCCTTTAGTATGTTCTCATCCTGCACTTTCAGTTGGTGATATCCCGTCCATAGGTCGATCTTCGAAAAACATTTTGCTCCCTTCAGTTGATCAAATAAGTCGTCTATCCTCGGTAGCGGATATCTGTTCTTGATCATTATTCTGTTCAATTCTCGATAATCGATATAGAGCCTCATCGATCCGTCCTTTTTCTTAACGAATAGCATTGGTGCTCCCCAAGGAGACACACTCAGTCGAATGTACCCCTTATCTAATAACTCTTGAAGTTGTATCATAAATTCCTTCATTTCTATCGGTGCCATATGATATAGAGCTTTCAAAATCGGTGTCGTTCCCGGTGCTATCTGTCTGGAGGAAGACCAGGAAGATCGTCCGAAAATAAATCTTGAAATTCATTTACTACAGATATATCTTTAATTCCTACTCCTTTTTTTTGAGTATCTATGTTGTAAGCAAAATAACCTACACATCCTTTCCTTAACAATTTCTTGGCCTGCATCATCGTAACGCAACACGATTGCTTAAGCGATGAGCTACCATAAAACACTTCCTTAGACTTACTTAGATTCTGAAGGTTCATACACTTGTTCTGACAGTCAATTACCTCTGCATGGTTATATAACCAATCCATTCCCAGTATTACGTCAAATTCTCCCAGTCTAATAGGAATCAAGTATACGCTTAGTTCATGTTCTCTAATGTTTGTGTGACAATTTTGATAAACGTATTCTACAAGAATTATTTCCTTATTCGCAACTTCTACGTTCAAAGGATCTTCTAAACGTTCTCGGGGTGTACTAAGTTTACTAGCAAATTCTTCGAATATAAAAGAACAGGTGGCACCCGAATCAAATAATACATAAGCATTTATATTATTGATTGGGATTATATACCTGACACCACATCCTTCGCAGCTACTGCGTCCTGGACGGTCATGTTAAAGGTTCAGGCGGTCGATCGGTTGGGATGCGCGGGTCCACCATTTATGAACTTGCTTCCTCCTCCCTGGCCTCCACCAGTTCTACCACTTCTGTTCTTCGGGCAATCCTTTATTTGGTGCTCTATTGATCCACAAGAAAAACATTCCCTGATCTTCTTTGGTTTCAGGCAATTTGGCGATATGTGCCCCTCTTGGCCGTAATTATAACATGTGCTCTTTCCTTTCTAGCACTCCCCCTAATGACTCCTCCCACACTTGATACAAGCTTCAGTCCTTTTTTTAAAGTTTCCTTGGTGACTCCCACCTTAATTATTGTTTCTGTTGTTGTTGTTGTTATTGTTTTCCCATTTCCCCTTTCCGGAGTTACTCCCTCCGCTGCTGCTTCCTCCACGATACTCACTCCTAGTGTTCTTATTTTTCTTCTCCTTATGATATAGACTGAAGGCCTCATTGCCACCTTTCGCAATGATTATCTCCTCTAACAATGTCGCAAAGGAATCAATTTGGAAAATTGATACCTTATTGTACAGCCATGGCTTCAGCCCTTACTCGAAGCGTCTCGCCTTCCTTTCCTCATCCCAAACTTGGTGCTCCGCAAATCGCGCTAGTTCATTAAATTTAGTTGCATATTGCGCCACCGTTATATCCCCTTGTTTTAACTCTAGGAACTTTACTTCCATTCGATTCTTCATGCTCTTCGGGAAATAATTCTCGAAGAATAGCGTCTTAAACATATCCTATGTTATCGTTCTTTCGCCAGCTCTCTGCTGATTAGCCTCCCACCAATAGTTCGCTTCTCACCTCATCATATACGTAGAAAACACCGTCTTCTAATCTTCGCCCACGCGAGCTATAGTGAAAGCTTTTTCGATCTCCTTGATCCATGTTTGCGCAACTATTGGGTCAGTCGTTCCTACAAATTATGGTGGTCCTACACTCTTAAAATCTTTAAAGTTTGTGACAGGAGCTGCTTGGGGAACGGGTGATACTGGTTCATTTCTTCCCCTAATTGCTTCTCCTAACAAATCTACAAGCCTCTGCATCGGATCTACTGGTCCTCTCTCATCATTAACCGATTCTTCCGGTACAGTTATTCTACGCCTTGGTGCCATGGTCTGCATCACAAAATTTTTATTTTATTATTATTCAGTTATATCATTTAAGTATTTCTCTTAACATCAAGAAGAATAACTTTATAACACGTTTCTGAAATAAGCTCATTTATATTCATATGCCAAATCTTTACAATTACATGCTTCTCTCTAGCATACTGCTATAAATGATAACACATAACCCCTATTATCACAAAAGACGGGGACAACACTAGCTTACTACCCCTCTGATATTTTTCAAAAGTTTGGGGTTTACAACCATCTCACATCTTACACAAAAGACTGAGATTTCAACAACAGATTAAACAACACATAAACAGAAAACTACAACTACTAAACTTCTTCCTCTAGACTCAATCTAACATCCCACGCTCCACGACGCTTTGGTATTCCTTCTGAGTAATGTGCACCACCATGTATCGGCTTATGGTATACCAGGTCTGTCCTTGTTCTGTCGGGTAGTGATTTACCCCATCAATCAACCTCTCCATGGCCATGCATAGAGCATAGCCCATCTTGTTCATCTTCATTCTCTTACACCTTACTCCATCCTCTAGATCATTGGCCCGATCATTAGCTCCTTCCCACTTCTCCTCGAAGTGGATCCTATCCATCACTACCATTTATAGCTGAGTGCGAAGTGCTTCCTTCTCCGTCCTCTCCCTCATCTATCTCTGCTCCACCACTTCTAGCTTCCCTACCAGCTCTATATTCCTAGCCACTGATCGGTGAAACAAGGTTCCCATCTGGATCCCTGCCTCCTTACGGTGAGCAATTTCCACCTCCATCTCCTGTATCACTACTTTCCTCTGGTGGTCCTCGTCCCTCAGTTTCTAGAACTCGGACTCCATTTCCCTAGCCTCAATCTTTAATTCCTCCACCCTACATCCCAATTCCAAAATCTGCTCCTCATACTCTCCCAACATCCAATCCTCGAAAGTAGCCTTGTCGGAGTCCTCCATAGGCGTAGGCTCCTCCTCTGGATCAGACTCCTCATGTAATGGCTCCATCTCCTCTTCCTCATCATCATCATCAATAGGGGCCACTACTGATATAGGCTATGCTATCAATGGTGCCTCATATACTACGTGGATGTCACGCGGCTCCTCCTCTACTACTCGGCTAGGTCCTCTCATGTTAGTCATCCTACAATCACCAACATAAGACAAGACAAATAACAACTCCATTAGAATGTTAAATAAAATATGTTCATTGTATAGAATGAAGTTATATTCTATAACACACAAAGTTACTCTCTAGGAAAACTCTACTTGACTCTCATTTCCTTCCTAACTTCTAAGTTCTCCTAAGTTACAATCTAAGGACTCTTGTTCCTAAGGTTTATAACTATAGCTTTGATACCAACATGTGACGCCCCCAAATTTGGACCGCCACTTGGTCACTCGAATTCGGTTCATCACGTTCTCATGGTAATACCATAATAACTAGAATTACATATTCACAGCGGAAAAATCCAATTTAGAATAATATTTAATGATTTATTATAATTATTCCCCCAAGTCTCGCAACCTACAGTACTTAATAGATTACATAATAATATCAAATACAGACTTATTACATAATCCTTCTTAAGCTTAAACATAGTCTGAAAATAGTCTTAATACAACATAACACTTTTAAACATAAAGGAAAAAGCTAGTCGGTAGCCTTGCCCTTGCCCTTATCTTTCCCAGAGACATTTCCCTGTTCCGCCTTAACTAAAAGATTTTAAATAAGCAAGAATGAGCACAAATTGCCCAGCAAGTAATATACAACACGGGTAAAGAGTTTTATAACACGAGTTTGAAATATGGAAGTATCATCTCTAAGATAGTTCAAGGTTTCAGAATAATATTATGAATAATGAATATCAACAATTCTTGAATCAACTCCTTGGAATAAGAACGATAATTCAATATAAATCAACAGATATATATGAATTCAAAGACTGTCAATGTATCCAACTGGATGAACAAATTATACTGACTAGTCACTAAGGACTATTGAACATCTACTAGAATTACCAATATTAAAGTGATAACCCAAAAGAATCAAGTAATATAGATGATCAGTCTACAATACTCTAAGTTATGCATAACTACACAGTAATATTCACGCGTGTGTTGGGGCTTCCAACAATAAACACTCCCCTAACCATAAGGGTTGTTCAACTCAGTTTTCGAGATTTCCGCACCAGTCAATTAGTTTAGATAGTTTTATAAACATGCATATAGTATAGCCGAATCAAATGACATATACACTTTCACAATATTCAAGAACAATACAAAGTTTAACATGAATAATAGTTTTCTCAAAAGTTTAACATACTAGCTCAATTGAACGAGAAGGTAATATAACTTACATTCAAAGAGATAAGGTTTGCTTACAATATCCGTTGAATAAAGTAATTCAAGGGTTTAGGATACTTGCAATCAATATACGAATCACATGAAATTTAAGAAACTTGCACAAAATCCAAAGTGGTGTATCTTAGGAAACTTGCTCAATATAAAATAGAGTTTTGGATACTTGCCTCAAGCGTAGTTTACCAAAGTAAAGCTTAATATCAATCCAATGCACTATGATATCCTATTCATGTATAATCACATTAGTTATACAAGTTCAACATGTACACCTAACATCTTAACTTACTATCATACACAAGTGTACTTTATCAATGCTAACATATATAGCTAGTCTTCTAGTCGCATAATGTTATATGTATGTCATCACATGCAATTTAGTTTCTAACACACTATGCCATAGTTGAAATCACGATTTGACATTAAAGTTGTAAACACTAACTCATCGTAGGATCCTTTCGATATCATGCTTATTTAACACATGACTACTATACTGGACATGTATTATAGATTAGAGTAACCATATAAGCATGCATCAGCTTTCAAATTATTACCAGAACTCAGACCTTACTGCAGACTAGCGCGGCCAGACTTGGTTTGTACTGAGGAGTGGCGCAGCCGCGTTGCTCCTAGTGCAAATCAAGACATGGCTACTCCTCCAGAAAGCCAGCGTACACACGACTTGCATATATACGAATAATCATGCACAACACACATGTTATTATGTGAATAACTAAGTTTGACCCTTCATCAAAACTGAAAGTAATATGCACACAAGCCAATCATGTTTGATGATAAAGCATATACTTTGTAACAATCTTATTCATTTATTAATAAAAAAATATTAATTTATTAAAGGCTTTTAATTATATACATGATGTTGTTTTATAATATGTGATAAACCAATAGTTTTAAGTAATGCTTTTAGAATAATGATGATGATAATTCTAATGAGATCTAAATTCTTCGAAAGCTTAAAACTAAAATAGTTCACAATTGTTGGATTACTAAATTGGGGATTAGTGAATCCGGATAGATTGGTACATACGTTACCTGCTCATTAGATGAGGATTATTGATCTCATGATCATTGGTGTGGAGACACTAAAACAAGTATGTAGGTGCTTATTAGAGAATAAGTTCACTGAACGTGGCTTGCTAAGGAATACCTAATGGAGTTTTACTTACCTGTCAATAGGAATTCCTATAGTGATAGTAGTACAAGTGATCATTGGACTTGAGATCATCATAATATCTTGTGTATGATGAGTTATACTTTGCCTTATTCCTTAAGACCCTTAGGGTATATCAAACGGTATGCTTGGGTATAATAAATTGTACATGGAGATAATGTATGATCAATAAAGAATCTGCCACTTCTAGTAAAAAAGGAGAAATGTCGTATGTGATTCGATAAATGACAACCCAGTAGTCCTTGGCCAAGGCAGAATGAAATTAAAAAGGAGTTTCTAATTTGTATTATTTAGAGTTGTGCATTATAGAGTCGAAATACATATAATTAAATAAAATAAGACTTGACAGTAATTCCATGTCTTATATTTAATTGGGACATTGAATTGTGAAAGGATTGAATTGTACGGTAACTATTTACTCAAAGGTTCTTTTATGACTAATGTTGAAATCTATATTATCTACAAAGTCGTTGATCGCTAGGGAGACTTATCCCTATTGTAGAATAAATATTATTTATTTAAATAAATTAATTATTTAATTTATTTATTTAAATAAGATTAGAATTGTTCTAATTGATTTATTCGCAACCAGTTTAATATGGATAACCTAAAGGGTCACACCATAAAAGGAAGAATAATTATTTAAGAAGTTAATGACATAATCATAATAATAAGTTAAGTATATTTAATTTAATCTATGATGATAGAATAAATTAAATAGCTTAATATTTATTATTTAATATTTTGAAAATATTAAATATAAATTAATAAGAGGGGTCTTATTATTATTATTATTATTATTATTATTATTATTATTATTATTATTATTATTATTTATTATTATTATTATTATTATTTATTATTATTATTATTATTATTAAATTCCTAAAGGAGTTTGAGAATTAATTAATAAAAGTACTCTCATATAATCCTAATAAGATTAATAGGTTAAATTAATTAAAAGTGTTTAATTAATTATCCCTAATAAGATTAGGGAGCTTAATTAATTAAAAGAATTTAATTAATTAGATAATACCCTATTTTCTAATTAGATTAGAAGGGTTAACTGATATCTTTTTAAGAGGAGTCTTATATCAGATATCAAGATACGTGATTTCAATTGTTGGAGAGCACACCTTTTTCTATAGAGATAGAAAACTAGGGTTTAGCCAACCACCATTCTTTTTGAATATTTATTCTTCCTTGGTGGATCACCTCTAGAGGCCAAACACTTGGGTGGCTAACGTTGATCAAAGAAAGAAACCCAACCCGGTGGATTCAAGTTGAACACGAAAAGGATTTGGAGGTGAACTTGTACCTGAGGAAGCTCGAATCTTCAAGGGTATGATTCTCATTCTTTATCTTTTCGTTTAATTAATAATTGTGCATAAAGGATGTTCCAGATATATGGTTTGTAAAATTTTAAAACTCTGATTTTCCACGTTTCCGCTTATTTTGTGCAATTTGATTGGGTCCATGAATCTAACAAACCTAATAGTGGCATCAGAGCCAAACATTTATGCGAGTTATTAATTGTTTTAATTTGATATGTATATTGATATGTGTTTAGAATAATTTAATTGGGCATAAATTGTTGGTATAAAATTTGGTTTAAAAAAAAACCGTTGATCCTGCGTCATCATGTGAATCACGATTACATGTATATTGTTATATACAATAGTAATCACACACACACACACACACACACACACAAATACACACACACACACACACACACACACACACACACACACATATATATATATATATATATATATATATATATATATATATATTAATCTTAATTATTTTATTATCAAAATAAAAAGTTTATTTTATTCTTAAAATAAAAGTTTATAATAATTTTAAAATTGGATTTCATGCTAACTAATTAGAGTTGGAATTGGATTCCATGTTGCCTTAAATAAAGGAGTTTATTTAGATATGAAATAAGATTTCATATTATTCAAAATTAAGGAGTTTATTTGTAATAGAAAAGAGAATCTGTATTTTCTTAAATAAAGGAGTTTATTTAGATATGGAATAAGATTTCGTATTATTCAAAATAAAGAGTTTATTTGTGAATTTGAAAGAGAATCGGTGTTTCCTTTAATAAAGAAGTTTTTTTCTTGGAATTAGATTCCATAAATGATTAAAACAAAGGAGTTTATTTTGACTAAAAATTTTGATTAAAATAAAATTGTTAATTTTATTCAAAATTGGATAAATTAAAATAAAAGAGGTTTATTTTGATTTAAATTTGGATTAAAATAAAGGAGTTTATTTTGATTCAAAATTAGATTTTATGCTAACTATATTTGCCCATTAAATGATATCAATATATATATACTGAATGTTTATTATTCATGAGATGAATTTATTTATTGATGCATATGTAGACGTGTATGATAATAAATAGAATTGATTATGGACTATTGACCAATGTGATTGAATTTTATTTTAGTTGGATGCATGAATGAATGAGTTTTATTAAATGGGGTCTGCGTACCTCGTCTTCTCTAAATTTTTCTTAATGTAAATTCTAACTCCCTCCTATGTACTTTCCCTTGACTGCCGATCAAGGTTTCTATTTATTTTAAATAGTTTTGTAATAGGAATAGTTATAATTAATTTTGAAGAATTAGAGATCAAGAAGCAAGGAGCGCGTGAAGACCCGTTTGTAATCGAGCCCGGGTTTAAATGTAATAGTTATATTTAAATATTAATTCTTGCACCCCTAGAGTTTGACCATTTGGTTCACTTGGTGGCTCTAGTGAATCAAACTAGAATAAAAGTCCATAATCAATTCAGGTAGAATATAGTATTCTATATGTGCATGCTTATACTATATATATTATATATTTTGCAAACATGATTCACATATTAATTAATATGACGCGTATTTTATATATATATGTGTGCATGCGCGCTAAACAAGATGAGACAAATTAATAACAAACCCATCAAATATTTTATATTACGTTGTAACGTTCAAAGATATTTGGAATATCGAACGTCGCCTTCTAGCATGATAAAATAATAGAGTATTAAATATTTAATATGAGTTTGTTATGCACACACAATGCAAGTATTAAATATTTAAGATGTTGTTTTATCATATTTAATGCTTATAAATAGACTGAACAATGTTGTTTTGTTGTGCACACACAAGGACAATGTTTTTTTTTTTGAATATATGGATTGCTAGGTATGACTTAACTTAGATCATTTTTGTTCTGATGTGCACACACTTGAGCATTATGATCTAAGAGGTAAAATACAAGGAGTTACATAGTTGATGTAATTGACAAGAGTTGTCTACCTATTTATTTATATATAGTTTGTTGTGCACACACAAGGCTATATACATTTGAAATGGAATCCTTATTCTCACTAGCATATCTTTAATTAGATATCTCCGAACTATATAAATTGAGGATAATATAGTTTGATAAAAATAGTGAGAGATACCAATTTAAAACAAGACCTCAATTATTTTGGTAATTAATAAAAGAATGTATGTTAAAATATTATTAATTATAAATTCATTTACAAAATTTTACAATGTCTAAAATTACTATCACTACGTAGCATATTAGATGCTAAATTAACTAGACAGAATTAAACGGATTGGTTAAGGAAATTGAGAAAAGTTCTCACGGATGAAAAGTTATCTTATATCCTTAATACGCCTATCCCTGTAATGGTTGCAGACAATGCCTCTGAGGACGAGATTGTTACTTTTAGAAAGTGGCAAGATGATGCACAGTTGGCTCAATGCATCATGCTCGCATCCATGAGCAACGAGCTTCAGCATCAGCATGAAACTATGGATGCTCTTACTGTATTCTTGCACATCAAGTAGTTGATGGTGAGAAAAGTAGGACTGATAGATATCAGATATCTAAGAAGCTCTTCTGATCTATAATGACCAAAGGCACTATAGTACAGACACATGTCCTAATGATGATCAATTTGATTGAACAGTTACGACAACTAGTTTTGTAATGGTTGGAGAGTTGAGCCAAGATTTGATCTTGCACTCACTCCCGGACTCCTTTCACAATTGTTGTGAATTTTTCATATGAACAAGCTAGAAATCAGCTTCGCTGATTTGCTTAACATGTTGAAAAATGTTGAGTCACTTTTCAACCAAGAAAGACCAAGTCTTATTGGTAGGGGCCAAAGGATCTTCTGAAAAGAAGAACGATTCAAAGAAGGTAAATAATAATAAATAAAAAAAGGATAATAAGAACAAAACTGATACGGATAGCAAAAGAGTTTGCTTTCACTGCAATAAATAAGCCTGGTCACTGGAAAGAAACTGTAAGAAGCATCTTGCAGAGGCTAACCAGAAGAAGCTTAGTGAATTTCGGTTACAAATACAATTTTGTTCATGATTGAAATAAATTTTCCTTTAAGTCAAGGCTCTACTTGGGTATTGGATACCGAATTTGGTTATCATAAATATAGATTTATGAAGGGACCAAGTATAAGTAGAAAGTTAAACAAAGATAAATAATCCTATATGTGAGAAATGAAGCAAAGGTTATCACATTAGCCATAGAAACTTATTGTTTAGCATTGCCTACGGGCAAGTCTATTAAGTCAATAAGTTGTTATTGTATTCCAGTTCTTGTTAGAAACATTATTTCCATTTTGTTGTTGGACAATAAAATCTTTGGAATTATATTTAAGGACAATTATTGTTCTATTTATAATAATAATATTTTGTATAGAATTGGAATATTACTTCATGGATTTTGTATACTTGACTTACGTGAAAATAATTTTGCATATTGAACAATTTAGTATAAGAAAAGGAGATGATCATTTAAAGAGTTGAATGTGTGTATTTGCTGAAATACTAGTGTGAATTATTTGAAAGGTTCAAAGAATTCAGAAGTGAAATAAATTGGCAAAGTATTAAGATTCTTTGATTAGATCAAGGAATAAATACTTGTGCAATAAATTTTTAGATCATCTCAAATGGTTTTCTCATAATGGACGCCTCTTGATACGTAATAATTGATTGATGTATCTGAAAGAAAAAATCGTACTTTGTTGGACATGGTACGATCCATAATGATTTTACCGACATTCTAATATCCTTCTGGGGTCATGCCCTAGAAATGACTGCATATCTACAAAAAAGGTAACCTCAAAATCTGGCCCAAAGACTCCATAAAAGTTATGGACAGGGAGGATTCCTAATCTTTAATATGTAAAGATAAGGGGTTATTCAACTTATGTGAAAAGGTTTCAAAGGATAAGCTTGGGATAAGATTTGACAAGTGTCGATTTGTGGGACATCCTAAAGTAAGTTTAGGGTATATGTTCTATAATCCTACTTAGCAAAAGGTGTTTATTGTGAAACACGTTGCCTGGGAGATAGAACTATTGTACCACAACCAAATCATAAATCTAGAATAGTACTGAAGATACCTGGGAGATATGGATTCATCATGGATGATGATGATGATGTACACATCATAGAAGATGATGATCCAGTTACATATGATAAGGTAAGAGTTGTAGACACTCAGAGAAATGGATTAAAACAAGCTTCTCAAAAATAGAACATTCGTTTTGATGAAACAATCAAAAGAGTTTGATTTTATCAAAAACATGAATGAACCTAGTGTGTACAAAAGGGTCAGTGGGAGCACCGTGACATTTCTAATATTATATGTTGATATACTATGGATAAGGAATGACATACTAATGCTACAATCAGTAAAGATAAAGTTATCTAAAGATTCCTCCATGAATGATTTGGGAAGAGTATCGTCATTAGGGATACAAATCTATATAGATAGATTTAAGAGGATGCTCGACTTAACCCAAGAAACGTATATTTATTTGATGCTAAAGTCGTTTAGCATGACAAACTCCAAGAGATGTCTCATGTTGATGAGCCATGAAGTGTATCTCTCTTAATAGTCCCCATAGACTCCTGAAAAAAGAGATCGCATGAGTGACAATCATGTATACTATGAAATATACGAGACTTGATGTTGATCAATCATATTCTGGAGAATATCACTGTAAGACAGTGAAAAGCATCTTAAAGTACTTAACCGGCACTAAAGATGTGATTAAAATTTGTGGTGAGTCTAAATTAAAACTAGAGGGCTTAACAGACTCAAGTTTTTTAGACAGACCAAGACGACAAAAAATCCACTTTAAGGTAAAGCGTTACCTTGAACATTGGTGCAGTGAATTGGAAAGGTTCCAAACAACAAAGAGTTACTGGTTTAGTGATAAAGACAAAGTATATAGCTATAAATGAAGCTACAAGTTGATTGTTTGGATGAAAAGTTCATTACAAAACTAGGAATAGTTCCTAAGTCTCATCTTGGATCTAAACATGTGTTGTGACATTTTCATTTGATTATAGGAATCATTGAAAGATGGGAAATCACTATAGAGATAGTGGACTCTCAAGAACAACATTACATATCTATTAACTAAAGCTTATCTAACAGTAGGATAATCGTCACTTAGAGAAGAAGGGTATGAGATACCAAAATGATTGGCTTTAATGCAAGTGGGAGATTGTGTGACACCCCCAAATCCGGGTACTTCGATTCCATAGAATTTGGTGTTCACTGTACAAATATCATCTATCTATCTACCCATAATAAATGCAAACCATGCAATAGATAGAAATAAAATCCTTCCCTTATGGGGTTACAATATCTTAATAATAAATACAATCCCAGGTCAAACTAACCTTAAACATCTGTGCAGAAACATAAACAAATAAGTCTTAACAACATCAAGTCTGTACAATAACATTCTTCAAATTAAATAACAAGTCTTCATCACTTATTAGCTTTGCCTTTGCCTTTGCTAGTAGAAGGCTCATCGTACCTTTCGTTCTTAACTGCAATGTTATTATTACGCAAGAGTGAGCATGATTGCCCACAAGTATAAAAATGAAATAACAATATATAATAACATGCGAGTGAATCAAAGACTTCTGAAATAAAAGCTCAACTTTTGAATCAAGAATAAATAACAAGAGTTCAAAAGATTTCTGAGGGTCATAAGACCTTGAACTATGTCCTAGGTTATCAAGGGTTGTACTTGAAACCTTTAACAGTCATAAGACTATGGACCTTTCTACTCGTACTTAGGGGGATCAGCCCTTAGTACCATACTGTGCACAATATCTTAACGCTAACGCATATGAAATCCCTATACAGGGTTGTTCATCTCAGTTTGACATCAGAGTCTGCACCAAAGGAAGTTTGGTTTGGATAATTTAATAAGGGTTCTGAAATTTAGAACGTTCATCAACTATGGACTAGTCAAATCAATTAAGGGTTCGTTAGTCTAATAAGGTTCAACAATAAATGATAATTAAATTGAATAAAAATCTTAAGAGGTATACAATAGAACAAGTATTGTATAACAGAATCATACTTTGAAATGATAGATAATCTTTAATATAACAAACTGAACTTGATTTATAAACTTGAATAATGATAACAAGTAGTGTTAAAAAACTTGCCTCGTGCGTAGGCTAAACGATTACTACTTTCATTCACCACAAATCCTACACACATACCATATGTATTCACGACATTCATTAGTTATATTTTCACTTAATTATTTAATATAAACTCCACTTTATTTAACAAATCATTACCCTTCTAATTTAATTATTTAATTAAATTAGAATATTTTCATTCTCTTACTATTATTACACTCGAATAAATTATTTCATAATAATTTCCATCGAATATTTATTTTATTCAATAAATATCTCAATTAAAATATTTACATTATTTTATAAATATTTTAATAATAATTTTCATCGAATATTTATTTTATTTCATAAATATCTCAATTAAAATATTTAATTTATTTTATAAATATTTTAATAATAATTTTTATCAAATATTTATTTTATTCCATAATATCTCAATTAAAATATTTAATTTATTTAATAAATATTTTAATAATAATTTTCATCGAATATTTATTTTATTCCATAAATATCTCAATTAAAATATTTAATTTATTTTATAAATATTTTAATAATAATTTTCATCAAATATTTATTTTTTATTTTTTTATTTTTATTTTATTAATTTTTTATTTTTTATTTTTATTTTTATTATTTATTTTATTTAATATTTTTTTGACCGCCGGGGCAGGGTAATGTAGTTTGGTAACGCCCGCCGGGGGCGGGGTTACCCAAACTCATTTTCTGCAGTTCTGCAGTTCGCGAACATAATAAGGCCAAATTAGGCCAAAAATCAATTACAAGTAAAATTATACGTGAATATGGCCATAACTTCGAATTAGCTATTTTTACACGAATTTAGACTTACCCATTCATTGTAATACATATATAATCATTACTTAACCCATCTAGCATGATTTTTAACAAGTTACAACACATATTTTGCAAAATCAACACATTTACTTTCGCTGTTCTTGATGTTCTTGAAGGTTTTGAACATAAAACATAATTTCAACACTACGGATTTGTTATAACACCAAATCCATCCATTCAAGTTTTGTTTCCTTCGTTATAATATGCATAATTATATACGAGTGGAAATTTTACAAAAGAATTTATGTTTGACATATTAAAATCACGTATAAGAGCCATATGGTCATATTCCATACTCTGTAAATTTTGAGGCCATAACATACGTTGTATTTATGAAACTGATGATATAGTTTGTATAATATATATATAATCAAATACGATATGATACATCTTAACATATACACAAACCCATAATCATATCATTTTTCCATTTACAGAGACTTTACAAAATTTTGAAAGCCATATTTATGAAAACTCAAACAACGTAATTAAAATTTGGAAAAGAAGAATTACCCAGAGTATAGATAAGTAGAGATAAAAACTCTTTTTTTTCAAAGCTTCTTCAATCACAGAGTTTCTCACAAAATCCTTTGAATTCCATCTCTGAATTTCTTAAATTCTCTCTAAGTATTTTTCAGACTTAGAAAAAATGAAATAAAGAAGACGTATAAAATAAAGAACAGACGCGATGTGGAGGTTAGTTACCCATCAGGGGTTAACTGTCCTTAACTTCCACTAAGGCCAGGTTTGGTTAGGCTTAATTGGTTCAAAATTATTTAATTTAATAAATCTCTTATACTATAGTTTAAATCATGTCACACCCAATTGTACAATAAATCAAATATCTTATTTCATTTCATTTAATATAATAATTTCTCAATAATTCACATAATCACATAATTAATTTTATTTATTAATTATGTCAAATTATTAGATCTCTAATTAATTATTACATTAGTTAAAATACCATTATGCTTATTAAATATTTCATTTAATTCAATAAGCTCACATAAATACATACTTTGAATAATAAATATTCTCCACATTAATTTAATAAATATAACACATATAATTAAATTAATCTATCACAATTGCATCAATTAATTATTTAATGTAATAATTAAATCATCGAAAATATTTATTTAATTCAATAAAAATTAAAATTAAATTACAAAAATCTCGTTCGTCACAGATTGAAAGTAGTATGCACACAATCCAATCATATTTGATGATAACACATATACTTTGTAACAATCTTATTTATTTATTAATAAAAAAATATTAATTTAAGGCTTTTAATTATCTACATGATGTTATTTTATAATATGTGATAAACCCATAGTTTTAAGCAATGCTTTTAGAATAATGATGATGATAATTCTAATGAGATCTAAATTCTTAGAGAGCTTAAAACTAAAATAGTTCCCAATCGTTAGATTGCTAAATTGGGGATTAGTGAATCCGGATAGATTGGTACATACGTTGCTTGCTCATTGGATGAGGATTATTGATCTCATGATCATTTGTGCGGAGACACTAAAGTAAGTATGTAGGTGCTTATTAGAGAATAAGTTCACTGAACGTGGCTCGCTAAGGAATACCTAATGGAGTTGTACTTGTCTGTCAATAGGAATTCCTGTAGTGATAGTAGTACAAGTGATCATTGGACTTGAGATCATCATAGTATCTTGTGTATGATGAGTTATACTTTGACTTATTCCTTAAGACCCTTAGGGTATATCAAAGGGTATACTTGGGTATAATAAGTTGTATATGGAGATAATGTATGATCAATAAAGAATCTACCGCTTCTAGTAAAAGAAAAGAAATGTCATATGTGATTTGATATATGACAACCCAGTAGTCTTTGGCCAAGGTAAAATAAAATTAGAAAAGAGTTTCTAATTTACATTATTTAGAGTTGTGCATTTAAGAGTCGAAATACATATAATTAAATAAAATAAGACTTGACAGTAATTGCTTGTCTTATATTTAATTGGGACATTGAATGGTTGAAGGATTGAATTGTACGGTAACTATTTACTCAAAGGTTCTTTTATGATTAATGTTAAAATCTATATTATCTGGGAAGTCATTGATCACTAGGGAGGCTTATCCTTATTGTAGAATAAATATAATTTATTTACATAAATTAGATGTTTAATTTATTTATTTAAATAAGATTAGAATTGTTCTAATTGATTTATTCACAACCGGTTTAATATGGAGAACCTAAAGGGTCACACCATAAAAGGAAGAATAATTATTTAAAAAGTTAATAGCATAATCATAATAATAAGTTAAATATATTTAATTTAATCTACGGTGATAGAATAAATTAAATAGCTTAATATTTATTATTTCATATTTTGAAAATATTAAATATAAATTAATAAGAGGAGTCTTATTATTATTATTACTATTATTATTATTATTATTATTTAATTCCTAAAGGAGTTTGGAAATTAATTAATAAAATTACTCTCATATAATCCTAATAAAATTAGGAGGTTAAATTAATTAAAAGAGTTTAATTAATTATCCCTAATAAGATTAGGGAGCTTAATTAATTAAAGGAATTTAATTAATTAAATAATACCCTATTTTCTAATTAGGTTAGAAGGGTTAACTGATATCTTTATAAGATGAGTCTTATATCAGATATCAAGACACGTGATTCCAATTGTTGGAGAGTACACCTTTTTCTATAGAGATAGAAAACTAGGGTTTAACCAACCACCCTTCTTCTTGAATATTTCTTTTTCCTTGGTAGATCACCTCTAGAGGCCAAACACTTGGATGGCTAACGTTGATCAAAAGAAGGAACCCAACCTGGTGGATTCAAGTTGAACAGGAAAAGTATTTGGAGGTGAACTTGTACCTGAGAAAGCTCGAATCTTCAAGGGTATGATTCTTATTCTTTATCTTTTCGTTTAATTAATAATTGTGCATAAAGGATGATCCGGGTATATGGTTTGTAAAATTTTAAAACTCTAATTTTCCACATTTTCGCTTATTTTGTGCAATTTGATTGCGTCCATGAATCTAACAAACCTAACAAAAACATATCATAGGTCATTATTCATTTTTATTTAATCAAGACTCCATATGATAAGCTAACAAGGTTTTTATGTCTAGTCATTATGCACACGATACATGGTCCTTTGGCCTCAACTATACATGCTTATGTTAGTTACATCATGTATCTCAAGTATGAAGTCATTACTTAGACTTATCGTATTCTATGCTTAACTATTTTACAATTCACATGACTAGCTAGCATGCTTGTAAATCATGTCTACATGCATGACACATCTAATTCTAGAATAATTGTAATATAGTTATTGACAAAACTAGTCTTTGAAAACTTCTCATTAAGCTACCAACCATGCAAAGCCAATTTACCTACCATACATCATACTCTCATATATACATGTTAGACATCAAAAGCATACTCACAAATTCTCAACTTAACGTATATATAGTTTATCAAGTTCGTTTTCAAAACTTTAAGTCTTCATTAGTAAAATTCATTTAAGCATGCAAGATACGTCTATATTGTCTAATTCATGCTTTCATATGCATTTGTGCACATACTCAAGTTATTTACATAGGCATGAATTATCAGAATTTGAAGGCATAATGTTCATCATGCTTTGTTTTGCAAAACTTCAAGTTTTCCTTTAGAAACTCCTTTAAAATCTAGCTAGCAAAACCTATTATACACTAGCAAACTTATGCCTTATGTTAGACTTGTTTACATATATGTCTAGGTTATCTACCCATGTTCACAAAATTAAAAAGTATATTACTCCATGTTCACACATTCTAGTTTTCCAAATCATAAAGTTTTCTTTGAACGTTTATACTAAAATCAACTAACATGGTTTACTATATACATAACATCCTCATTCCATGTGTTAAGGTGGTTTATATGCATATACTAGCTAACATAGCATGCTCAGACAAAGGCAAGATCACAAAATCAGCACACATGACTTGCAACCAGCGCGGCCGCACAGTCATATACTATAGAAGTGGCGCGGCCGCGCCACTTTGATCAGAACAAAAAATAAGGATTCTGTTTCTGCAGAGTTCCAACATAACCAACATCAAACCTGTACCCAAGCCATCTGCACTGCTCCTAAACATGTATACAAGCTCATATAACACAATGACATGCTATTCTACATCAATTAACAGAGACTGCGTGAGAATTTCAAGAATTTGACAACTTTAGCTCAAGAACACAAAAGTAGAATTTATACCTCCTTAACCTTGAATTGAACTCCTCACACACTGAGTATGCTTCTATAATTGGTCAGCTACTTGAAACTCTCAACTTAGAATTATCAGACAAATTTTAAGCAACACATACTGAGAATTGAGTTTGCTATTTATAGAAGAAGTTTGGACTGGGCAATCTTATTATACTGAAGTTGAATTAATGGTGTAATGGAAGGAAACAGAGGTTACTAAAGAGTTGTTTAACAACTCAATATCAACCACCTTGCAAGCCATGATCACCTATGCTTAGCCACTTGAAAGTTACTTAAATAGAGTGCACGTTACTGTTCATTGTACTATTGTGTCACTCAATTTGGGACAAGAACAAAATCTCAGCAACAAGCTTAGCTCAATCCAATTCAGTTTCTTTGTTATCCAAAAATGGGTTTTAATGTCCAAGTGTTACTATAATAGGAAATTTGGGAGTAGTTATACACTCACATCATATAATCCATGTACATTTTATTTTAATGTATACCTACATACCTATTGTCACATAAGCATTTCATGAGGTATTCAAAACATATAGTTTTCAACATGTTCAATCACATTGCTTTATACAATAAGGTTTAATAAATCTTAATATAAGGTAGCTATATATAGTATAGTCACATAAGTATTGCACCACACTATATAATATAGTTGTATTCCATATATTTTATATTTTTAATTATTGCACACTTGCACATAACAGTCAATATAATCTTAATAGCTTACTTATTTGTTTTATGTCAAATAAATAAATTATTCACCTTCTTGATTAATTAACACTAATATTAATTAATCCATTCCTCATTGATTAATGTAATTATTCATGTCTATAACAATTAATCATCTATAGACATGTTGCTAACAATAATAATCACATCTCATTAATTAATCACCATTAAAAATTAATTAATACTCTTTAATAACAATTAATAATCAATATAGATTAATTGTTCGCTTAACAATTCTTTCAATAATTAATATGATCACTATTATTTCTCATTGAGGTGCCACACAAGGCATTCAACGAGTTTATTACAACTCCACATTTCCTCACTTATGACAATTATTCATTTTAATATAATTGAGTTAACTCGTCGCATAACATGAAGTCATTTCTATTCAAATAAATACTCGTTTCCATTAATATATCTATTTATTAATATATTGAAATTCTCGGGTATTACAACTACAATATACAACAATTTACATTAAAGATAAGTAGATTTATTATAATATTTAAAGCAATTTATATTAGTATATATCTACAACAATGAAAATATAAAAGGCTTATATATAAATGATGTGGACATACATGTTGTCCAGAGGAAGACGAATCTAGATAAGAATCAAGTAATTGATAAGTGGATTTTATATCCACGAATCGGTTTCCAATTCAAGCTTATTCGTGGTTAATTCCTTGTTTTATGTTCATTTTTATCTATTTAGTGTTATTTTATTGTGTAGATATAGTGGTGTGGCACATGATCAAAATAAGGGTGAAATTGTGGCATGAAATGGAGAAATTTGGAGCAAAACAGGATCAGGTGATAGAACCTACCCCCGCCGGGGCGGGCCTGTTTAAGCTTTACACCCCCGCCGGGGCGGGGGGTCTTCACATCATTGGACAGGAGCTAAGCCCGCCGGGGCTGGCGTTTTGCAAGTATATACCCCCGCCGGGGGCGGGGGGGGGGGTCCCGAATGTTGTTGTCCTAATTTGATTCCAACACTTCTGGGAGTTGTGTTTGAGTACTTGCATGGCTATGGGAGTATAGATGGGAGAGAATTGAACTCATATTACTTGTGTAATCGTATATTAAAACAAACACAAGATCAAAACAAAGACACATAAGGCGATTTACGGAGATTACTTACAGATTTTCATATCAAGCTTGGAGTGAAGATTTTGAAGGGACGTTCGTATCGATTGCATATTAAGGCTAAAGTGAAGGGTGTTCTGAATTATTCTTCTTCTTTGGTTTATATTTGTAATTAAAAGGATGGCATCTTTAATATATTCAGTTACTATTTCATATATGATGAACTAAATACTTTTTAGGCTTATGACGGATCTTTAAGTGGAACGATGGTTATTGATGAGTAGGTTTTATACCTATAAATTCGATATTATTAAACTTAATTATTACTATCTTTAATTATTTTTTAGTATCTTTTTATGTGTTTTGTGTTTATTTCTTATAGGTTGGAGTTGGAGGGATAAATTGGTGATTTGGGAGAAGAAAAAGGTTAAAATTCATTAAAATTAGAGATGAGTGGCATTTTTGTAATTACGCGGTCCTGGTCAAGCGCCTTGGCACTTGGAAATGTCTTGTGTTGAGCGCCTAGGCGCTCATGTGCGGCAAAAAGGAGGATTTTCTACAGCCAAGTGGGTTTTTGAAGCCGAAAAGGAATCTGAATGAGGTGGGAGACTAATACAAATAGGAGAAGACTTCAGAAAAGAGGGATCACTCAATTTCTCAAGAGAATTGCAAAGAGAACAACGAAGAAAAACATGAAGGAGAATTGCAAGGGCTGAAGATCAAAGAGAGATTATTGGAGCAAATTCAGAGTTTCTTCTTCTCTTCTCTAGTTTTATCTTTTGTAATTATCTGGGATGTTTGGATTATTAATCTGGATGATGTTTTTCTTTATTATTATTATGAACTAAATTTTCATTAAGATTGCAACGAAACTTAGTATGTAGTTTAAATTAAATCTTCCCATTGAATGAAAGTTAGTTTTTATTGAATTATTTATTATATCTTTTGCTTATTGATTAATTGTTTGGCCAACATTTACTGTGATAATCTATACAAAATTGGAAAATGGAGTATAGATTGAGATCTGGATATGATAACATCTATTCATATAATCTGAATAGGGTTAATATGATTAGCATGTAGGATAGGAATATACATATGTGTCTTTTGTATCCATTGAAAGAATTTGTGCGTTAAACCCTAATTAACTTGATTCACATAGGAATATAGTGAGTTGATTAACTGGGGTGTTCCTTGTAATTCTGTGTCTTAAGGATTGGAGTTAGGAGGATTTGTTCACGTGTTTTGGAAAAAGTGTGTGAATTCTATAAAGCATTCTTGGATAATGATTCATATTAATTAATTGGTTTAAATGAAATAGTAAGGGAAGTTGTAATCTTAATCTGTTAAATTTGCAGTTATTCTTGTGAAATTCTTATTTTAATTATTAGTTTTGTTAAGTTTAATTTTCAAATCATAAACAATATTTTGTAGTTTAAAATAGGATTAATTGCATTGAAATTAGTAATTGATAAATATTAGTCTGTTTTCTCATGGGAACGATATGCTTGCTTGCTGAATTTTACAATTGAACGCGTATACTTGCGTGTTAAAGTGCTATTAAAAAAATAGGCAACAAGTTTTTAGCGCCGTTGCCGGGGAAATTAGTTTAATATTTTGTCATTATTAATTTTCATCAAATTAATCTTAATTTAAATATATTTTTATTTTATTTTATTTCTCTCTCTAGTCTAAATCTTTTTCAGGTACCATGGACAACTATAACTATCATTGGCCATATTCGAGAATGACTCGGCCAAGAGAGGCAGAGAATTATAGACTCGATGAATTGTCAGCACAATTTGGGACACTTTCGAGGAAGATTAACGCTTCATCAGCACAATTTATTCAAAGTGTAGCGGTAATATGTGAGTATTGCGGTGGAAACCATCCGAGTCATCAATGTGCCATCAGTTTTGAGTCGGTACAATATAGTGGCAACTTCGACGATTACCCTAATAATTATGAATATTCCAATAATTATCATCATGACTGGGGGAATCCGCTAAAGTTTTCATGGAGCAATGACAATCTAGCCCAACCCTTTGCTCCAAGCCAATCATACACTCCTAAATTACCAGTTCAAGCTCATAATCATGAAGAAGAAAGGATTTTAAACTTGGAGGGACTTGTTTCCAAGTTCATGGTTTTGATTGAGGAGCAGACGAATAGTCAGGAGATGTCGATTCAAAATCATGAGAACCAGGTGGGACAACTTTTCAACGCCATTATCAATCGCCCTCAAGGTGAATTGTCAAGCAACATGGTTCCTGAGACTGATGGATTGCCCACGCTAAATCTAGAATCGGATGTGCCAAAAGAAAAGGACGTGGAAAGGGAGGAGACAAGTGGGGAGTAGGAAAAGAAGGTCGCCAAAGATCTAGCCTTAAGTTCCGACATAGACGAAACAATTTTGATAGTGCCCCATATATCTTCTCCACCAAAGTTTAAGGATCCGACTAGATTTGCAATCTCGTGCCCAATTGGTAGTCATTTTTTCGATAAAGCTATATATGACATGGAAGCTAGCTTAAAATTGGTGCCATGGTGTGAAGAGAATGTGAAGAGAGATGAAGAACCAGTTGTTCTGGAAAAGCTTCAAAGAAAAAATTCATTCACAGATACAACTTGAAAAATGCCTAGTTATTTGAAGGTTGTAAAAGAGAATCTACCTAAAAAGAACAAGCTAGGTGAATTTGAATCAATAACCCTTACTGATGGAAAACTCTCGGAAGTTACATTATTACTAACGGATGGAGGGTTTCTCAATTTTTGAAGGGGAATTGGATAGAGAAAGTGGAAGCAGTCGGGCTGAGGACGTTAAACTAAGCGCTCACTAGGAGGCAACCTAGACTTACATTTTATCTCCTTAAATTTTAGTTCATTAATTTTATTTTAGTATTTTATTTCATTTACCTATATATTTTATCTTAGTTTAGGGTTGTATGTTCAGTTGTAATGTCCTTGCAAATGATAATTGAGAATTGGGTTCATGGCTTGCAGGTTAGAATGATAAAAGAGCACAAATTTTGGTTAAGGCTGGCCCAAACGCCTAGGCGCCCAAAACAAGCCTATTCCAAGCGCCTAGGCGCTTAACTGCAGAATGCCCAGACACGCCCAAGCGCCTAGGCGCCCACTCCAAGCTATTTTCAAGCGCCTAGGCGCTCACCATCACCATTAGATTCTGTTCCCAAGTGCCTAGGCCCTCTAACCTTCATAATTTCAAGCGCTTAGGCGCTCTACCTGTGCTCTTGAAAAAAAATAAAGCCCTAAGTAAGGAAATTCTAATTCAAACCCAATTCCTTTCACTCCTAATTCAAAATCAACTTCTTCCAAGCCCTTGCACCACAATAACACCAACTCTTGCACTCTCCTAATCAAAATCTAATTCATCTTCTCCAAATCACAATCAAGAAAAAAGCAAGCTAAAGTCAACTTCTTTATCTCCTACTTGGATTCCAACTGCAACAATTCAAAGCAAAGTTCAAGCTTTAAGATTTTCTCTAAACCAAGTTTGGGGGAGGTTCACATAGGGGTCTAAGCCTGCAAGTGATTGGCTCTCCATAACAGTTCCCACCATTTCCACCCTTGTCTGCATACCCCCCGGCTGATTTACCCCCTGAGGATGATGTTGATGAAGAAGAAGAAGAGGATACTGACGAGGAATAAGGCTTCGATCTTTCAGGGAAGTCCTCAGTGCTTAATTTCGTATTTTTTTCTATTATGTACAATGAGGACATTGCATATGTTAAGTTTGGGGGTGCATTCTGCCAGTTCCAGTTGCATTCATTTAGTATAATTTATTCATTTCCAGTTCCAGTTGCATTCATTTAGTATTCATTTTGTAGTTTTTCATGTAGTTTTCATTCTAACTGTTTGAAAAAAAAAAGAAAAGAAAAATTCAAGTATTTGCATGTTACCAGCTATTAGATAGTTTAAGTCTGTTTTGGCCAATGATGAGATTGGAATTGAGTAGACAAGTATAGTATTGACTGTTAAGACTTTGATGTGATTTCTTGTCATGATTTGAATCTTTACCTCTTTGAAACTGATCTAATAAGGATAGCACAATAAAAACAACTATGTTGACTGATTGAGTCTAAATTGACACGTAATGGAATTCTTGAGGATAATACTAGTTTGAATGAATGAAAGACATGAATAGGTGGAGATGGCTGAATTTAGACAAAAACTTATGTTTGGGAGAATATTTGGGTACATAAGCTAAAAAAAGATATTGAGTTGAATAAATTGAGTCCTGTGGTGGGTCGAGAAGAAGCGTGAAATACACTCCCCATAAACACAGGCGTGAGATGGAGCGTAAAACGCACTCACTATCCATCATTTAAATTGAAAAAAAAAGAAGCAATAAAACGGGAAAAGAGCAAAAAGCCCCCGTAATGATAAGTAAAGCATAAGTATCCCAGATTGAACTCTTGAATTTGGTGGATGTTTGACTTTAGTTGGATCTAGCTTGTTCGTGAATTTTGTGAGTTTATACTATATGATGCCTTTAAAGAGATCAATTATGTGTTGTATTTAGCATTATATTAGTTTGCATTGTTGTTAAGCACACACGCACTGTATCAGTAATGACAGGGTAAGATTTGATGATTGACTAGGATATTATTGATCTGTCTTGGTATGATGTACTAGCATGTTTATTGTGATTTCTCTGAGGCTTGATGAATAGATTTTGTTCTGTTTGGCTGCTGGAATTTTAGGCATGTAGATAGCTGCATTTGCAATTGCATTGCATATTTTATTATTGCATTGTGTTTTGTTGCTTGGGGACAAGCAATTGGTTAAGTTTGGGGGTATTTGATGAGTAGGTTTTATACCTATGAATTCGATATTATTAAACTTAGTTATTGCTATCTTTAATTATTTTTTAGTATCTTTTTATGTGTTTTGTGTTTATTTCTTATAGGTTGGAGTTGGAGGGATAAATTGGTCATTTGGGAGAAGAAAAAGGTTAAAATTCATTAAAATTAGAGCTGAGTGGCATTTTTGTAATTACGCGGTCCTGGTCAAGCGCCTAGGCACTTGAAAATGGCTTGTGTTGAGCGCCTAGGCGCTCATGTGCGGCAAAAAGGAGGATTTTCTACAGCCAAGTGGGTTTTTGAAGCCGAAAAGGAATCTGAATGAGGTGGGAGACTAATACAAATAGGAGAAGACTTCTGAAAAGAGGGATCACTCAATTTCTCAAGAGAATTGCAAAGAGAACAACGAAGAAAAACACGAAGGAGAATTGCAAGGGCTGAAGATCAAAGAGAGATTATTGGAGCAAATTCAGAGTTTCTTCTTCTCTTCTCTAGTTTTATCTTTTGTAATTATCTGGGATGTTTGGATTATTAATCTGGATGATGTTTTTCTTTATTATTATTATGAACTAAATTTTCATTAAGATTGCAACGAAACTTAGTATGTAGTTTAAATTAAATCTTCCCATTGAATGAAAGTTGATTTTTATTGAATTATTTATTATATCTTTTGCTTATTGATTAATTGTTTGGCCAACAATTACTGTGATAATCTATACAAAATTGGAAGATGGAGTATAGATTGAGATCTGGATATGATAACATCTGTTCATATAATATGAATAGGGTTAATATGATTAGCATGTAGAATAGGAATATACCTATGTGTCTTTTGTATCCATTGAAAGAATTTATGCGTTAAACCCTAATTAACTTGATTCACATAGGAATATAGTGAGTTGATTAACTGGGATGTTCCTTGTAGTTCTATGTCTTAAGCATTGGAGTTAGGAGGATTTGTTCACGTGCTTTGGAAAAAGTGTGTGAATTCTATAAAGCATTCTTGGATAATGATTCATATTAAATAATTGATTTAAATGGGAAGTAAATTGGTTTAAATGAAATAGTAAGGGAAGTTGTAATCTTAATCTGTTAAATCTGCAGTTATTCTTGTGAAATTCTTATTTTAATTATTAGTTTTGTTAAGTTTAATTTTCGAAACATAAACAATATTTTGTAGTTTAAAATAGGATTAATTGCATTGAAATTAGTAATTGATAAATATTAGTCTATTTCCTCGTGGGAACGATATCCTTGCTTGCTGAATATTACAATTGAACGCGTATACTTGCGTGTTAAAGTGCTATTAAAAAAATAGGCAACAGTTATGTAATCTTTGATTTTAGTTTAATAAGCTATTATCCGGTTTATCTATATTAATTTGAGCTTGAATTTATAAATTGTCTGATCAACAGTTCTTTGTGGACTTGTATAGATTCGAGAGATGAAATACGAGTCTAGACTTAGTTAATATAGCATGTGTTCTTGAATTCTGTGAATGAATAGAATCTTGATAAATTTTAGGGTTGAGATATGCTTGACATCGCATGTAATCGGATAAAGAACTTGAACTTGAACTTTTTTTATTGTAATTCACATAGATATAGAGTGAGTTAGTTGATTAAGATGTTTAACTTGATTCTATCTTAATTGTGGATTGAAGTTAATACGGTATTATTATCTCGAGAGGTGGCTAATTCTACATGCGTGTTCTTGATTAATAAATTGGGATAGTGAGTTAAATTGGAATAAAGGTGTAATAATCAGAGTGGTGCTTAGAGTGAAGTCGAAAGCCTAATTCTTCATTATTTGTTTGAAAATTTAGTTTTTAGGGTTTGTTGATTGTTTGGTACTTTTAATATTTTTAATATCTTTAGTTTCAAACTGGAAATTGATTAGTTTAATAAAATTAGGATTAATAGAAAATTGGTAATTGTGAGATTTAATTTCTTACTAAGTCTCTGAGGGAACGATACTCTACTTACTAGTATATTACATGTTGACCACGTATACTTGCGTGTTGTGTGTAATTAGATTTTATCCATCAAGTTTTTGGCGCCGTTGCCGGGGACTTTAGTATAGATTTTATTATTTTGCAATATCAGTTTAATTAGTCCAGTTTTACTTAAACATTTTTATTTTTGTTTTGTTCGGCTTATTTCAGGATTTTGAAGTTAGTTTATGCAAACTCGATCCAAAAATCCAGACTTGCTTCCTTTTGAGGAAGACATTAAAAGACGTTTTCAAAGGCTAAGTAGATTAAGAAAACAAGGGACGACTTCAAAAATTCTGAAAAAGAAGAAGCAATGGCTACCGAAGACCAGAAAGCGTTGAAAGACTTTGCTACACCCAAGGTGACTTAGCTGCAGTCGAGTATCACCAGGTATGCTATAGCTGCGAATACATTCGAGATTAAGCCTGGGACTATTCAGATGATCCAAAACTTGATTCAGTTTAGGGGACTTACAAATGATGATCCTAATGAGCATTTGATCAGCTTTCTGGAAATAAACGACACATTAAAAAACAATGGGGTGTCGAATGAAGCAGTCAGACTTTGCTTGTTCCCATTCACTCTGCGGGACAAGGCGAAGAGTTGGTTACATTCACTACCATCGGGTTCGATAACGACATGGGATGACCTGGCTCAGAAGTCTCTAGCTGAATTTTTCCAGCCAGCGAAGACTGCAAAGATGAGAAACGAGATTACCATGTTTGATCAGCAACATGGGGAGTCATTATATGAGGCATGGGAGATATACAAAGAATTGGCCAGAAAATGCCCACATCACGGATTGCCTAAGTGGTTGCAGATGAACATATTTTACAACGGACTACATGGGAATCTCAGGACTAGTATTGATGCAGCGTCGGGGGGAGATTTTATGGCAAAGAATTATGAGGACGTGTATCAGTTGAAAGAGACAATGGCAGTGAATAACTATCAGTGGCCCACGGAAAGAATGACACAACCGACGGTAGCTGGAATGTTAGAGGTAGATGGAGTGACGGCAATAACATCGCAGATTTCAACACTCTCTAAGAAGTTTGATGTTTGGTCAGGGGTACAGACACAGTAAGTTTCAGTTATTTATGAATTGTGCACGGGTGAACATCCTACGGATATGTGCAATCAACCTAGAATCAGTATAATTTTTGAGTAGCTACAACAGAATTCCACAGAATAGGTACCAAAATGCATATAATCAGGGGAATAAGAATCATCTGAATTTGTCGTAGAATAATAATCAAAATCAGCAAGCTCCACGACCATCGTATCCCTTAGGATTTCAGAATCAACACCCAGTTCAACGTCAATAGAGGAAATTAGATTTAGAGGAATTGTTATCGAAGTATATAACAAGCAACGATGTAGCCATGAAAAACCAAGCAATAGCCATCAAGAATTTAGAAAATCAGATGGGACATATAGCGTTAGCATTGAATAACAGGCCTCAAGGAACATTACCAAGTGATACAGAGAAAAATCCGAAAGGTAATCACGAGCAATGTCAGGCAATTATGTTGCGAAGTGGAAAACAACTTGAGGGTCAAAAAATAGAAAATTTGGTTGCAAACGAAGTTGAGATAGACAGTGAGAATAAAGTGGTTGAGGACAGACCGGGGGAAGAAAAACAAGAGGAAAAGAACAAACCAGTTAACGAATCGATTGTTTATCCTCCCCCACCATTTCAGCAGATAGTTCAAAAGCAGAAATTAGATAAGCAGTTTGCAAAATTTTTGGAAGTTTTTAAGAAACTTCAGATTAACATCCCGTTTGTAGAAGCCCTAGAGCAGATGCCAAGTTATGTGAAATTCATGAAAGGGATTTGGTTCAGGAAAAAGAAGTTGGAAGATTTCGAGACAATGGCATGAACAGAGGAGTGTAGTGTGGTTTTACAGCGAAGTTGAGAGATCCCACCGAAGTTGAAAGATCCGAGGAGTTTCACCATTCCGTGCACGATTGGGAATATGGTGTTCAAAAAATGTTGGTGTGATTTGGGGGCAAGTGTAAACCTTATGCCGTTATCAGTTTATACAGAATTGGGCTTACCAGCTCCAAAACCGACGAACATTTCATTACAGTTGGCGGATAGGTCAGTCACATACCCGAGAGGCATTGTGAAGGACATACTGGTAAAGGTTGACAAGTTTATATTCCCCGTGGATTTCATAATTCTGGATTTTGAGGAAGATAATAATATCCCAATTATCCTAGGGAGACCTTTCTTGGCTACGGGTAGGACGCTCATCGACGTACAAAAAGGAGAACTAACGATTGAGGGTCCAAGATCAAGAAGTAGAATTTTGTGTTTTCAAGGCCATGAAATTCCCTACAGAAGAAGAAGAGTGTTTCAGGATGGATATCATTGATCAGATAATCAGCGAAGACATGGGCAAGAGTTTGGTTAACGATCCATTGGAAACGACATTATTGGGAGATGAAGAATTAGATTATTCGGAATTTGTGGACTACTTGCAGATGCTAAACTCCCTGCTACGAGTTAGCAGATTTAAAGCAAAATTTGAACCATTGCACACGGAGGAAAAAGCCATAACAAGGATGAAACAGTCATTAGAGGAGCCACCGACTCTTGTACTTAAGCCACTCCCTAAACACCTCAAGTATGCATATTTAGGCAATTCTAATTCTTTACCTGTTATTATTTATGCTGCACTTAATGAATTGCAGGAAGAAAAATTGCTGAGAGTGATTAGGGACCACAAATCGGTCATAGGATAGATAATTGCGGATATCAAGGGAATCAACCCATCCTTTTACATGCACAAAATTATGATGGAAGACGATGTTAGACCGACAGTGGAGCAACATAGATGGCTCAACCCAATCATGAAAGAAGTAGTGAAGAAAGAAATCTTGAAATGGTTGGATGCAGGTATCATCTACCCGATTTCAGACAGTAAGTGGGTCAGTCTGGTGCAATGTGTGCCGAAAAAGGGAGGAATGACCGTGGTACAGAATGATGACAATGAGCTAATTCTGACAAGGACAGTGACTAGTTGGAGGGTGTGCATGGACTATAGGAAGTTGAATAAGGCGAGCCGCAAAGACCACTTTTCTTTGCCCTTTATCGATCAAATGATGGACAGATTAGCGGGACATGAGTATTATTACTTATTGGATGGATATTCAGGTTATAATTAGATCGTCATCGCTCTTGCAGATCAAGAGAAGACTATGTTCACGTGCCCATACAGCACATTCGTTTTCAGGAGAATGTCGTTCGGCTTGTGTAATGCACCCGCAACCTTCTAGAGGTGTATGATGGCCATATTCTCGGACATGGTGGAGAAAAATGTGGAAGTCTTCATGGATGACTTTTCTGTCTATGGGGATGATTTTGATGTGTGTCTGAAGAATTTGGTAATGGTCTTACAAAGATGCACAGACACAAATTTGATCCTTAACTAGGAAAAATACCACTTTATGGTTGAAGAAGGCATAATTTTAGGGCATAAGGTCTCAGCTCAAGGATTAGAGGTTGATAAAACAAAGCTAGAAATGATTGAAATACTTCTTCCACCTAGTTCAGTTAAGGGAATTACAAGTTTTCTGGGACATGCTGGGTTCTACAGGAGATTCATAAAGGACTTCGCTAAAATTACAAAACCTTTGCTCAATCTTTTAGAGAAGGATTCAGTTTTTATGTTTGATGAGGAGTGTAAAGTGGCATTCGAGCTATTGAAGAAGAAGTTGACCACAACTCTCGTAATCGTCGCGCTGGATTGGAATATGGCTTTCTAATTAATGTGTGATGCAAGCGACTATGCGGTTGGGGCTGTTTTGGGTCAGCGCCGAGATAAGGTATTTCATACCATTTATTATGCGAGTAAGACACTTACGGATACTCAATTGAACTATACAACTACGGAAAAAGAATTACTTGCAGTAGTGTATGCATTCGATAAATTCTGGGCATACTTGATCGGGACAAAGGTAGTAGTTTATACAGATCACTTGGCTAATCAGTACTTCATTTCAAAAAAGATGCTAAGCCACGCCTTGTCATATGGATTCTCCTTTTACAAGAATTTAATTTGGAAATAAAAGATAGAAAGGGGACAGAGAATCAAGTTGTCGATCATTTGTCTAAGCTGGAAAATCAGCGTACAAAGGAAGAGGACAAGTGTGCAATCAATGAGTCATTCCCAGATGAGCAACTGTTTGGGACAAATACAGAATTTCCATGGTACGCGGACTTCACAAATTATCTAGTGAGCAACATTCTTCCCCCTGATCTTACACGACAACAGAAAAAGAAATTTCTTTATGACGTCAAGTGGTATATGTGGGACGAGCCTTACTTATTCAAACAGTGTGCCAACAAGATGATTAGAAGGTGTGTGTCCCACAGTGAAGTGAAGAACATACTGCATGAATGTCACTCATTTGCATATGGGGGACATTATGGAATCGAGAGAACAACGTCAAAAGTGCTTCAAGCCTGGTTTTATTGGCCTACACTATTTAAGGACGCTCACCAGTTTGTTAAAAGTTGTGATAGATGTCAAAGGGTGGACAACATATCGAAAAGGAATGAGATGCTGCTACAAACAATTTTGGAAGTTAAAATTTTTGACGTTTGAGGCATAGATTTCATGGGGCCATTCCCTTCCTTATTTACCAATCAGTACATTTTATTTACGGTGGACTATGTATCTAAATGGGTTAAAGCCGTAGCATTCTCGACTAACGATGCCAAAGTGGTTCTTAAATTCTTGCAGAAGAATATTTTTACGAGATTTGGCACACGAAGAGTTATTATAAGTGATGAGGGTAGTTACTTCTGCAACAAATCGTTTACTGCTCTTTTGGCAAAGTATAGGGTTAACCATAAGGTAGCTGCATCATATCATCCCCAAACAAGTGGGCAAGCTGAGGTTTTGAACAGGGAGGTGAAGAGAATTTTGGAGAAGGTAGTAAACCCGAATCAAAAGGATTGGTCTCTCAGGTTGGACGATGCACTATGGGTCTACTGAACTGCGTACAAAACACCAATTGGTATGTCACCATATCAATTGGTCTATGGAAAAGCATGTCACCTACCTGTGGAGTTACAGCACAAAGCCTACTAGGCTATTCAAAAATTGAACTTCGATCAAGCAGTTGTGAGTGAAAAGAGACTACTTCAGTTAAACGAGCTCGACGAATTCCGTCTATAAGGGTACGAGAACTCGAAATTATACAAAGAAAAGATCAAGAAATGACATAACCAAAAAATCAGGCAAAGAATGTTTAAGCCAGGGAATCAGTCCTGTTATTCAACTCACGGTTGAGGTTGTTCCCAGGAAAGCTTAAATCAAGGTGGTCGGGTCCATTCACCATAAAAAAAGTTTTCTCACATGGCGCTGTTGAACTCCACAGTAGGAACCCAGTGGAGACTTTCAAAGTCAATGGTCAACGATTGAAGCATTATTGGGGTGGCAAATCTAACACGGATGTCATCGCAATCACATTATTCGATGCACCATAAACAGGAAGTAGTCAGGCTGAACGACTTAAAAACAAGCGCTAATTGGGAGGCAACCCAATCGTACTTTTATTTTTCGTATTTTTATAAATAATCGTCAAATTATAGTTTAACATAAGTCGTAATATAGAATAAGTTCATATACTAATTAGTTAAGTTGCATATTCATGATATTCTCTCCATCATGTTGATAATCTAATCATATTTAGGTTTCATAGTACTACATGAGTTAAAATGATCATGGTTTGGAGTTAAAGGGAAGAAACAAGCAAAAAAGGGACTCAGTTAACAGAACCCACCCCCGTTGGGGTGGGCCCTTAATACAGTATACCCCCCGTTGGGGCGGGGGTCACCCAATTCCAAAGACAGATTGCATGCCCGTCGGGGCGTGCTTCATAGGCCTTATACCCCCCGCCGAGGTGAGGGTCCTGGAATTGAAGATGTATATTTCGGCAGTTTCTTCTGTCTAAACCCACTTCATTATCTCACATCCACTACTTCTCATTCCCTACAACTCTCAATCCCATAAAAACTATATCCCACGTTTTGGCAAGTTATAATCCCACTACATTAACACATACACCCACTCCTTCATTCCATTATTCCAACCTTCAAGCCTTTCCTTCACCCCATCTCTATAAATTCACTCCCTCATAACCCTTATTCACCACATACTCTCAACTCCACCAGCTATAGCTACGAATTAGGACTTTCATTGAGGTAAGTGTATAACAATTGAGAGAGAATGCTTTGTTTTCTATTTCTTCCATTCCTAGCACCATAGTTGAAGAACAATCATCAAGTTTTGGGGGGTAAAAAAGTGTGCGCACCAAGTGTTTGTCAGATTGTGAGAGTGAAGTTTGGGGGGGGAATATTGTTGTTAAGGTTTCCTAATTCAATAACATCTAAACCCACATCAAAGAGGCAACAGGGAGAGAGTTCAAAACCAACACCACCATTACGAATCTATGACCGACGCAAATTCAAAAGTGTCGCCGTCGTCGACCATTACGACTACATGGTAACTAAAGCACTCACACCAGAGCGAAGGTTGGCACCTGACCATGTCGACGGTGAGATGATGTAATAGACATATCAGAAAGGGTGGAACAAGTTTACAGAGGAACTCGAGGCCGCCATTTTCAATGTGGTCAAGGAATTTTATGCAAACGTCGAGGACAAAGGCCCTTTCAACGCTTTTGTGCGGGGTAGATTGGTTCCGTTCAGTGCCGATGCAATCAACACTTATTACCAGTTGAGAGTACCGAGACATTGCCAGTATGCTCACTTACATGACAACGATCCAGATTTTGAGGCTATTGTACAGGACATGACTAAGTCGGGTACAACATAAATCAAGGGTCGGAAAGGAGGCATAGTTTTTCACAGCAAGGATCTCAGTAGGTATGGGAAGATATGGTACGCATTCTTATGTGCAAAGTTGTTTCCATCCACGCACACATCAAACGTGACCAAAGAAAAGGAATTACTCTTATATGTAATTGTGCAAGATTTCATCATCGATGTCGGTGCTATAATCAATTTTTCAATTCGACGATGCTTACGAGGAAATTTGTCGGGTCGCTTTAGCTACTAGATTCCAAAATTATTGCACGATATTCGGTGTGGGCCGGAGGTGACTCACATCCTAGAGGATTAGGCTTTGTATTTCCAACAGCTTTGGAGAACGAAGTTAATACTGAAGACACTTCGGATGATGTCTAGTTTCAAGAGGATGCGGTGATGGGAGAGCAAGAAATAGAGACGGCGCCACAACCTGAAGCCATATCTAGCCCTCAGTTTCTTGCATTTCAACGCCAGGTAGATGAGCACAACAAGGAAGCACGCCGAGAGATGCACCGACTCGCAATGAGGCAAGACCACACGTTTGAAGCTATGGATACGTCTTTCGCTTCATTAAATGCGAAGCTCTAGGGCTTCAATCTAACTGCCCAATTCCCATAACAGCAGCCGACCCCAATGCCACGATTTCCACCAAGTGACTCTGATGAAGAAGAACAACCACCACCACCACCCTAGGCTTAAAGTGATTACAGGGAAGTCCTCATCTTGTTATTGCTATATTTATACAATGAGGGCATTATACTTGTCAAGTTTGGGGGATTTATTTTCATGTTTGCATATTTAGGCTCATTAAGCTAGGTTTGTATAGTAGTTTATTGTTTAGTTTAGGTTGTTCAATTATTGCATTCATGTAATCATATAATAGTAGCTTAGAAGCATAAATAGTTTTTATTTAGTTGTATTCATGTTATGTTTTCCATATATATATTTAAAAAATAAAATAAAATAAAATTTTTGCATATGTCCAGCAGTTATTTTAGTTCATTTTATTTTGGCCAATGATGAGGTTAAGATTAAATCGACAGTTATAGTTTTGATTATTAGAACTTTGATGAAGTTTCTGTTATGAATTGGATCTTGTTCTGGTTTGAAACTGGTATAAAACGGGTAGCACGCTAATAACATTTGTGTCGACTGGTTAGTTCAAAGTGATACATAAAGAGTTTCTAAAGGATAATGCTAGTGTAGATGAGAAAATGACAAGGATAGGCAGTGAAGACGAAGAATTGGGAAAGAACCTAAGTTTGGAGGGATAAATGTGGGGTACATAAGCTTTATATATATATATATATATGTATATATATATATATGTATATATATAAAAGAAAAAAAGAAAAATATATATCATTGCTAGTCTTGTTTTGGGGCCTTTGTTACTTGAGCAAGTACGCCCATAGGGGTGTCTTAACACCTAGCGCCCTAAGATTTTTTATGGTCTGGGAGTCGTTGGTTGAAAGCTCGCTAAGGGGTAGCACTGTTAGCCTAATGGAATGAGATATTGGACAGTCATGTAAAAAAAATATATGGAACGGGAAAGGAACAAAAAGCCCTGGTGAAAAAAAAAAGAAAAAGAAGAAGAAGAATGAATAATAATATTATATATATTTATAAAGTATCAGTACCCCTTGTGAATCCTTGATAGTGGTAATTGTTTAGTTTTAGTTGGAACTCGTCTGCTTTTGAATTTTTTAAGTTTGCTCTGTATGATTCCTTCTAAGAAATTGATTATGTATTTAATTTGAGTCCGTATCAGTGATCATGGATGTTGGACACACACACACTATACTAGTGATAATGGTTTATGATTTGAGGATTAAGAAGGAATTATTGACTGGTTTTGGTAATCATGAGTTGTAGTGTTTGATTGATTTCACTGAGGCCGAAGGAATAACTTTAATGCTATAATACTGTTGGATGTGTAGACATATAGATTAGATGCATTATATCTCATTACATTACGTTGCATAGCATGTTAGTGTGTTTTGTGCTCGAGGACTAGCACGGTTTAAGTTTGGGGGATTTTGATAAGTGGATTTTATATCCACGAAAAGGTTTCTAATTCAAGCTTATTCACAGTTAATTCCTTCTTTTTATGTTCATTTTTATCTGTTTAGTGTTATTTTATTGTGTAGGAATGGTGGTGTGGCACATGATCAAAACAAGGGTGAAATTGTGGCATGAAATGGAGAAATTTGGAGCAAAACAGGATCAGGTGACATAACCTACCCCCGCCGGGGCGAGCCTATTTAAGCTTTACACCCCCGCCGGGGTGGGGGGGGTCTTCACATCATTGGACAAGAGCTAAACCCGCCAGGGCGGGCGTTTTGTAAGTATATACCCCCGCCAAAGGCGGGGGGGTCCCGAATCTTGTTGTCCTAATTTGATTCCAACACTGCTGGGAGTGGTGTTTGAGTACTTGCATGGCTATGGGAGTCTAGATGGGAGAGAATTGAACTCATATTACTTGTGTAATCATATATTAACACAAACACAATATCAAAACAAAGACACATAAGGCGATTTAAAGAGATTACTTACAGATTTTAATATCAAGCTTGGAGTGAAGATTTTGAAGGGACGTTCGTATCGATTGTGGATTAAGGCTAAAGTGAAGGGTGTTCTGAATTATTCTTCTTATTTGGTTTGTATTTGTATTTGAAAGGATGACATCTTTAATTTATTCAGTTATTATTTCATTTATGATGAACTAATTATTTTTAGGCTTAAGACGGATCTTTAAGTGGAACGATGGTTATATAATCTTTAATTTTAGTTTAATAAGCTATTATCTAGTTTTTCTATATTAATTTAAGCTTGAATTTATGAATTGCCTGATCAATAGTTCTTTGTGGACTTGTATGGATTCGAGAGATGAAATACGAGTCTAGACTTAGTTAATATAGCATGTGTTCTTGAATTTTGTGAATGGACAGAATCTCGATGAATGTTAGGGTAAAGATATGCTTGACATCGCATGTAATCGGATAAAGAACTTGAACTTGAACTTTTTTTTATTGTAATTCACATAGAGATATAGTGAGTTAGTTGATTAAGGTGTTTAACTTGATTCTATCTTAATTGTGAATTGAAGTTAATACGGTATTAGTACATCGAGAGGTGGCTAGTTCTACATGCGTGTTCTTGATTAATAAACTGGGATAGTGAGTTAAACTGGAATAAAGGTGTAATAATTAGAGTGGTTCTTAGAGTGAAGTCGAAAGCCTAATTCTTCATTATTTGTTTGAAAATTCAATTTTTAGGGTTTGTTGATTGTTTGGTACTTTTAATATTTTTAATATCTTTAGTTATAAACTAGAAATTGATTAGTTTAATAAAATTAGGATTAATAGAAAATTGGTAACTGTGAGAGTTAATTTCTTACCAAGTTATTAAGGGAACGATACTCTACCTACTAGTATATTACTTATTAACCACGTATACTTGCGTGTTGTGCACAATTAGATTTTACCCAACAGTCATCCGGATTAGCAGGGGCCTTTGGCACTTGATTGGGCCCCCTACCCAAGCCGCACTTTTTTTGCGTTGGTTCAGAAGCCATCTACAAATAAGAATTTCAAGATGTTATTAGAATTTTGATTAAAATGACAATAATGACAGGAAATTGCATAAAATAGTTAAGTATATAAACATGACAATGATATAAAGAATATGTAATACTAAACAAACATTTTATTTTTTTAATCGATGTCTTAGTCAAAATCATTTTGTATACGTATTACAGATTCATAACCATTATCTTCTTCAGATTCAGTGTCAGTTTCAGTCAATAACTCTTCCTCCTCAGTATCAACGTCATCTGGCACAAGAATTAACTCAGGATCTAGTTCATCTACACCCTCTAACTGGATTACTTCATTATCGTCCTCGACATTTATTATAGTAGGTCTATGAAGCATCTCCTCTTGGTAGATCTCCCCGGCTACAACTTCTACACGACTGCGCGCGGGAGTATGAATTACAACTTGCCAATTTGCAGGTAGTCTATCCCTTTTCCTTATAAGACTAAGTATACTTGTACTATTTGAGTTGGTAACACAAACGGTTCGTTGGCATACGCGGACCTATGGAGGTCAATATCAATGATTCCATGTTTGTCAACACGTATCCCTTTTTCTGAGTCAAACCAACGACACTTGAACAAGTTAATCTGATCCCCGTAAGTGCCCTTATACGACAACTCTATGATATCCTCCAACTCCCTATAAAAAGCACGACTAAGCTCATTGTAACAAACTCTTTGGACACACACTCCAGTGTTCGTTGTTCTTTTATCATGGCATATGCCTTTGTATAAAATTCACAACCATTTATTTTGTTACCATTGCGGCTGACTTGGTCCCTATTTGAGCCCATAGCTAGGGCTTGTACATTATCTAGAATCATTCCCTCAGCAAAAGCCTACATAAACTCTATTACATTAAATGAAGTCATAAATTAATGGAGTATATATATGTCGTGCTTAATTAACTTAACTTACTTTGTCCTTTAGCTAAAGTGCAAAGTTTTGATCACGACTGATTTTAATATCTTTATCAGTTATGTCGGGATGCTTCGCTTTTAACTCGTCATCGTATGATCTACACAATTTTATAAACAATAACATATTGGAAATGTATGTCATTGCAAGTTAAGAGATAACGAGGAACAAAGTTTAATTTTACATGTGTACCTCACAAATTCATCAATCTCCTCGCAATTGAGAAGAATGTAAGTATGTGCAGCATGTAGTTCTTGCTCGGAGAGGAATAAGTGCTTCCCTTTTCCATAAGAGTGACCCGATAGACCAAATACAGAAAGTTGACCATTTAGTTCAGCATTGCCCCCATCATCATGTCTCGAGACTCGATTAGCCTTTGTCAAGACTTCATCCAAAAAGTAGTCCAAGACAAACGTAGATATCTTATCGAAACTGCATGCCTCACATATAGACCCCTTGACATAAGCTCTATTCATCGCCTTCCTCTTAAGATTACCCATCACCTTCTCGAAATGGTACGTCCATCTATATGGTACTGGACCCCCAACACGAGTTTTATAGGTAAGATGGATTTGCAAATGCTCCATGGAGTTAAAAAAACTAGGTGGGAATATTTTTTCAAGCTTACACGTGATCTCAATGATGTTCTTCTCAAGTATAGACATGTCCTTCTCATTTAATGTTTTTGAACATGAGTCTCTGAAGAACCGACTAAGATCTGTCAAAGCATCCCATATTGGTTTATTAAGCAGATCCTGAAACGCAATAGACATGAGTCTCTCCATGAACACATGATAGTTCATCCCTTACAATTTCCCACCCATAACACACCTTGCAATATTTGACGCATATCCATCTAGTAGTTTCAGAGACTTAACCCATGTCAACACATCTTCAACTTGCTTTTTGGATAATTTGTACCTTGCATGCGGTTTGACCATCTTACCATTAGGAGATTAATAAAGTTCTAATTCATGACGCTTAAAAATATCTTTCGTGTTCAACTATGCCTTATCATTATCTTTCTTCTTCCTTGTAAACTCATCACGATGTGTAACACATTATCGAACACATTCTTCTCAATATGCATCACATATAGATTATGATGAATCAAATTTTTAGACGAATAAGGGAGTTCCCAAGAGATACTTCTTTGAATCCAATTATGATATTCGCCAAGCCCATTGATTATGTTTGCAGAATCAATCTTACCAAAAATGATGACCGACAATCTCATCACACGGCCTCTCTTCTCCGTCCCAGAAAATCGCGGTGTAGGCATATCATTGTCTACTTTCCCTTTCTTGAAGTGTTCTCTATTTCTTCCAAACGAGTGATCTACGGGTAAGAAACGACGATGACAGTTAAACGAGCAAGGATTTCATGTTGTGATCAGCCTTGATGTTAAGTAATGTCGCCAGTTTAGACAATGTAGTGTGTTTAGTGCAACCATGCCATAATGGGTCGCTACCCTCGTCTAACAACTTAAAGAAGGCTTTGACATCAGAATTCATAGGTTTCTCTCTGCCTTGTTCCCAATCAAAATCTAGCCCTGCAATATCATGAAACATTTCATTCATACGATGAGTACTGCTACCCGGATTGTGTACTTTTGTGATGCCACCATCTCTTCTCTGCCTATGTGCCTGCCAACATTCTTCGTAATTTTTCATGAACCTAGAAACAAGTAAATGATAGTTTACCACGCCTCTGTCCATATAATTTATATTCTTTCAAACAAGATCATCTTATCTTATTCTGACCATTTATACATTCCAGGTGATTATACGCATACTCCAAAAACACTTGGCAACCAACTCTAAATTTAGTCGTAGCACCTATCTGGGCAGTTGACTTTTATCGTGTCATCCAACTACGATCTGAATAGAGGTTCATGATACCACAATACCTACTACAGACAACATGAGCTTATTAATGTATAGCATGGTCAGGCTTTCTAAGCATACTTATAAGTATATAACTTGAGCATACTTGTAAGTATATGACTGCCATACATGTTCATAACATAATGAAAAGAATGAACAACTCAATATAAGGGACTATCTAGAGAGTTTAAGATACCTATCCAAGCTAGGGACTCTGAAGATTGTCAATTGTAAACTACTAGATTTTCCAGAACACTATTTAGATCTACCAGTTAGCAATCTTGTGAGCCTCAAAGTTATATTCATTGAAGGGCTAACAAAATTACAGGCTTTTCCCAACTGGCTTTCTCATTCTGCTGTTCTAAAGAAGCTTGCAATTCACAATAGTTTGAGCATGGCTAGATTTCCAAAAGATCTCATGTATCCCCAGGAACTGATTATTAGATATTATCCCAATTTGGGTATTATATTTGTCAGCAAAATCTCCTATTCCGAATTTCGCCAAATCAAAACAAGACACTAATATCAAGGGACGTACAAAATCTTATGCATTTCAAAAAGGAATAGTCCCACGAGATCATCACGGTACGACACCCAAATGCTCTTTCTTTCTTCCACTAATATTTATATTTATATGTATATGCTCCTCAATGATTTATGTAACAACCCGAAAAAAATCGGATTGTCTAGAAATTAAGTTTAAAGAATTATTTATTAATAATATTCCATGTTATGTGTTTATTAATCGTTCTAGGACCTAGGATGATTTTAAAATGGGAGGATTCTATCTACTAGCTAGACTGAACGAGTAAGAATTTTCAAGATGATAATAAAAGTTTTTCGGGAATAAAAATATTTTTGAGAAAAAGACGAAATAGATACTATTCACCCGATGAACCCTAAGGGTTAGGGTTTAAATAACCTAAGCCTTTCTAAGAGATTGAGATGTCGAAATGACATTCTGTTTAAAGATTTGACGGTAATATGCCATGAAAAGTTTTGTTAGCCGATAAAAGTTTTTCTCTAAAAACGTGCAGAAATCGGACGAAATAAAAATGACGAAAAGTATTATTTTGTATTTTTCATACGTTTAACTATGTTTTGGGAAAATGTGTAGGAAAACAATATTCATCAAAAAGTGTTTTTCCATTTTTGGAACTTCTGAAGAATACGTAAAAGTTAGTCGGTAAAGGAAAGATGAAATATCTAAAAATATTTGGATCCCGAGAATCGTAGTTTTTTGAACTATCCAACGAATCCCGAAAGACAGGACAACGAAGCTTCCAGGAGAAGCTTCGTGAATAGTAAGGAGGTGTGAATAGTAAGGTAGTTTGGCCAAAAGATCAAAATGCCCATAGCTTTGATTTTCTATATTAACAAGCCTTAAGCTCATTTGTTTAGTTAGAAAATTTCAACCAACACTTGAGAGAGAGAGAGAGAGAGAAAGAGAAGTTGGATCGAGAAGAAGAAGAAAAGGAAGAGGAAAAGCTAGCCCGAGAGCAAGCTTTGTCCAACAGAAGAAGATTAAAGAAGAAAAGTAATCCAAAACCTAACTCTAATCTAAATTTTCTTTAAGTTTTTATATGGAAATCATATAGCTTAATGAAAATAGAAGTAAAAGATGTTAAGAATGATTTTCATATGATTGAAATCATAAGATAATGAAGAAATAAGAATTTGAAGTTTAGTTATAGAAATTTCTAAAAAGCTTTCACAGGAACTATGATTTGCTAGATGAATTTTAACGATCCGAATGAATCATATGAAAGAACGAATGAAGAACATGAAGAACAGGCGAAGAATGTTATTGATGGACAAAGTGAAAACCATTGTATTTAGATTTTGTTATTGATGGACAAGTTTAAAACCATCGCGTATAAGTTAGTTGCTTATTTCTTGGTTAGGAACGATAGAAATGTTCATGAAGAACATATCGAAATTAGCTAATAACGAAGTTTTGGCAAAATTTTGTAAAAGACGAAATGAATATAGAAAGTAAGATAATGAACTCGAATGAGTAGGGTTTCATAAGAATGTAATAAAACGTAGAAAATGTGAGTCGTGGACTCAAGAACAACTGAATTTTGGGTTCGGATGAACGAATTACAGAGGAACAAAAATTTAATGCAAAGTTGAAAAACTTAGCAAGGGAGGACTTTCGAGCTAAGATTAATGCTTGTTAATAGATTCAGAATAAAATTCTATCCAGGGGAAATTAAAGTACGTAATGAGAGGAAGAAAATGGCTTCGGAACGATCTCGTTTCGAGTTATAATGAATAAGTTACGAGATTACAAAGTAGGAGATTCGTACGAGGAAGAACACTTAGAAAATTTTTCAGAACAATCTGGGAAACAGAAAAGGCGACGCAGTGCCAAAATGAACTAGGAATGGAGTGCTTCAGCGCCTGGCCGGGAAGCCAGGTAATGCCAACTCGCGCTGCAGCGCCAACAAAAACAAAGGGAACCGGCGCCGCAACGCCGTTGCAAAGCAAGGTCCATAAAAGAGCTTTTAACTTTTCAATTCTTGGGGGATGTGTACAAAGAAATAATAAACTTAAATTTCACATAATGTAACATTAAACTAGTAATTTAAACCTTTAGTAAAGGTTGAACGAAAAGGTTGAACGAGATTGAAAGACAAGAAATATAAACGCAAAATATGTAACTGATATTCGGGGATCGTATTCGCGTTAAGTGAACATTTGGGATTACAAAGGTTGTAGTTCCTTGAATGTTGGGTAATAATGGTAATTTATAAGTTTTAAATGTTATAAAGCCATAATGAAAGTTAAGTGTAAAGCGCATAAATGTTGTAAACGCAAAGTAATTGCGATAGACGATCGGTCTAAGCATACTATGAACCGTATAACTTAGCCATTAAGAAATTGTGATGAACGTAATGTTTATGTAACGGATCACTGGAATGAGTTATTAAAACCTTAAGTAAAGGTTGAATAAAGGATTAAAAGATGGGCGATGTAAACGCAGAGTACGTAAACAATAATCGTAAACCGTATTCGTGCCGAATGAACGTTCTAAGCATACATTGGTTGTATGATTAGACGTTGACAAATATTAGTAAGTGTGATGTATAATTATCAAGAAAATCGTAACGAACGATAATGAGATTAATGAGTGGTTCGAAATAGAGTCAGATAACGAATGTTAGAAAGAAACAGAAACATAAAATGCTTAAACAGATAATAACATTTAGCATACGTGTAAGTTGAACGTGCTTAGCATACACGCCATTTATGGTTCTAGCATAAGGTAATGAGAACTAATGAATAACGTGAAAGCTTTGAGAAGCCAGGTTAATGATAATAACTTGAAGAATGTTTTGATTTAAATTAACCGGACATTTTAAGATACGAAATAAAGGTAATGTAAAATGTTTAAAACCTATAAACGCATAGTCTTAACATTGAATGATCGCTCTCAGCATATAAAAGACTGCATGACCTAGACGTTAATTAATAATCTTGAGGTATGACATTTATTTGTCAAAAATCCATAAGGAATAATAATTGAATTAACGAACATTAGAGTTGTGATGATTCAGACAAGTTAAGTTAGAAAAAGGAAAAGGAAATGTAAATCTATCGTAAATGAATGTTGTAAAACTTAAGAAATCTCTGTATGTAGTAATGTCGATAGACGGTCAAGATAGTTGGTTTTATGGACTTAAGTATTAGAACACGAACCATAGGGAGTAGAGTTAAGTTTAAACCAATGCTTAAGTCAAGTATATGACTAATTAGTACGTGCTAGTCCTTATGTGATATATAGGAATATCAATGAGTAGTTCAACGTAAATTGTAAGCTATAGCTGTACGTAAGGCAAGTTTTTTAACTTCTTTCATTTCTAATATGAATGTTAGTTTCTTAAACTTTCTCAGATGTTGAACTTAAGAAGTTTTACCTATATGCAAATGTGTGATATTTGTACAAGGTGGTAATATGTATGAGGCGTTGTGCCATAATTTTAACACTTCAATGTTTTATTGAAATGAACTATTTTGTGATTGAACTGTTCAATTTGAAGAAGTTCTGTTTATATATGAACCATTATTGTTAAGTCCGTGTTAATGATTCTAGCCAGACAAAACATGGATGAAAAAGGTAGAAGAATGAAAATATGTGAAAGTAAATGTGACTAATGTTTTAAAATAATAGGAATTAAATTTATTCCTGTTATTCGTGCTGCTCCATAACCTTTATTCGGTTATTAGAATTTTTAAAAGAATATGTGATTCTTGAGTTGTTATTTTTCAACTACTATAACTTGCTGAGCAATTGATTCCTCACACTTACTTTAAATAAAAATATTTTCAGCTAACAATGTTAGAACAAACATAATGATCCCGTAAAGATCAAGCTAACCAATATTCAGACGAAATTACATTCATTACATTAATGAGCGTGAAGATCAAGTCAAGACTTGTAATGTACATTAGTTTAATTAAAATATAAGTTAGTTTAATGAACTTTGATGTATCTTTGGTGGCGGATGAAAGTCACTCTTGTAAGATATAAAGAATAATGTAATTATCATAATTTGTAATGAACGAGGTTTTAAGGTAATAGAACCTGGGATTTGAGAATGTATGTTGTTATATTTAGTTATATAATGATGTATGTTTAGAATAAGATATACTCGTGATGTATGAAATCTGGTTGTGAAGATAAACCGGATTTTGGGCCATCACAAGTTGGTATCAGAGCTGATAGGTTATATACCTTAGGTATGAGTACATGAGGCTATAATCGTAGAGAGAAGGATAAGAAAATCGTTGAGTTAAACGATTAAGGAAGAAGATCACTATGTGATCTCATTAAATCATGAATAACAAATGTTTTGTTAAACGATAAATGATTTATAGCTAAATGTTATACACGAATGGTAGTATGAAGTAGTACGAGAAGAATAACTCAGAAGAGTTATAAAGGATAAAATACGAATTAAAGAAAATTCATATTAAGGAAAGAGAAAGTTAGAAGTTATAAATTTCAATTGAGGACTCATGTAATAGCTGAGTTGTATGAACCTTTGTTATTGGCAGAGGTTTGTGCTTGGTTTTACGACTACTTAGCTTATTATAGTGATAATCATTGAAATGGTAATCTCCCGTTGTCAATATGAATATGACGAGAAGGTGAATTTTTTCTCATGTATATATTTGATAATTAAATAATGTTAAGATAGGTGCGAGTTCTTGAAACTCATACTTATGAAAAGTTTGTGACTCATAGTTAGCCTTGAGCGTATGGATAGTCCTTGATTTATTCTTGGATTACATATTGCGAAGATAAGTTCTTAAACACATATGGTTGTGGAAAGGTCCTAAACACATAAAGTGCGGTAAGTTGGTGGACTATACTAAGGTATATGAATGTTTAGACTAAAAACAAGTTATTTTCAGTAAACTTAGCATTGAAGGTGCTAGAGAATATCAAGAATTGTTGCAAGTAAGACAATGAAGGAATATGGAGAAAAAGGATATTCCAAGTCATCTAGCTATGCTAGATTTTGAAGTTTATTGAAATCATGCTTATATGTGCATTTTTGGAAAGAAAATATTGGATCAAATTTTTGAGAACCAATGAATTTTAAAGAAACTATTCTTTGTATGTCTATACTAATCGTTTCGGCTATACAGAAGTTGATTTGGAAATATCAAAATGAATTTTATGTCGTCAATACATTTGATACAGAGATGATAAAAAGATGGAGTTATTGATACGTGTGAACCTAGTGTTGGAGATGACTGTAAAATCATTAACTCACTATGATGGGATGTATTATGACGAAGTCATAAACTGACAAAGTTCTCAATGTACTGTAAAACAGTGTGGTATCATGACATCATTAAACGTTTTGAGTTATGTTGAAATAATTCAAAGAGTAGTCGATGTCAATTGATTTGACTAGACGAATGTTTCAAGTTGATGTCTAATTTATTGGTATGGTCTAAGCAATTTGATTTGGCTAGACAAATGTTATGTCATGTTTAAAAGAAAATCGAGCTTTCTTTAAGAAGTTATGCCAAACCAAATTGTTTTGGTGAGGAATCTTGTGATTAAGTCTGAGGTGAACAAACTCCGGGGTTTGGAGTTGTACAATAGGTTGAACGTACCGGAAGAGGTAGTTTACTTTCTTTGTGATTGTAAACAGGCCGATCAAGAATGGTTTTACAATGAAATATCGATAAATTAAGTTTAGAGTTCATGGTCTATATGACCCTCAACAAAATGAGAAATGCTTTACAAGAATCTTTATATTCCTATTTAGTCATTCTACTTCATAATTCTTAATAAGTTATGAAGATTAATGAATGTTTGAAAGATAAGAACTTCTTTGAAGAGAAGTTGAGAAGAAGGGTATGTTCAAATTTTGAGGACAAAATTCTATGAAGAAGGAATGAATGTGATATCCCGAAAGTTTAAAAGCATTGTTAGACGTGGTGTTTAACTAATGAGAATTATGTCAACAGATGATCATTAGGAAAACGATGTTTATAAGAAAGAGAAGAAGTAAGATTAAACCTTTTTGAAAGGTTGTAAGAATAAACTATCTGGGTATGGGTGTAGTTTTAGAAATTCAGAGGAAGAAATTTTTATAAGGGGAGAAGAATGTGACAACCCAGAAAAAATCGAATTGTCCAGAAATTAAGTTTAAAGAACTACTTATTAATAAAATGAATTTTTATTAATAATATTTTGTGCTATGTGTTTATTAATCGTTCTATGACCTAAGATGATTATAAAATGGGAGGATTCTGGCTACGAGCTAGACTGAACGAGTATGAATTTTCAAGACGAAAATAAAAAAATTTCCGGAATAAAAATATTTCCGAGAGAAAGACGAAATAGGCATTATTCACCCGATGAACCCTAAAGGTTAGGGTTTGAATAACATAAGCCTTTCTAAAAGATTCGGATGTCGAAATGACATTCTGTTTGAATATTTGAATGTAATTGCGATAACCCGGGATTTCGAATAATTCGAATTTTACGAATAATTTTTTTTATTTAATATTGACATTGACTGTTAATGTTGTACTGCGTATCTGTGATATGAGTCTCGAGAATTAGTAAATTTATGTATTGACTGAGAAATTAGAGTAGAGTTGTGCTTAACAGCTTTAGAAACCCAAACCCTAATTTTTGGAAAGGAATTTGATAGAAAATACAATTTAAATTATTGTATTGATAAGTACGCGTTTGTACTGTATAGAGTTATTGATCAATGATTGATCCGGTAGGGTACAAAATTAGTAAACCCTAGTAAGGGATTAGAAATCGTAATCTCAAGATTAGAAACCCTAACGCGTAGTTAGGAACCCTAATTGAAAGTCGAAAAACCCTAATTCTAAATCCGGGATTCCTAAACCCTAATTAGGAAACCGTAATCCTAATTGGCAAGCTTAACATGGTTATTAAACGTTAATATAATTAGGAAAACCTAATTTAATTAGGAAACCCTAATTATAGTTTTAAAATCTTAATTTTCTATTTTAAAACTCTAATTTTCTATTTTAAAACTCTAATTAGAAAATCCTAGAAAACTAAAGTTTTAAAACCTAAGGGTTTGAACCTTAGGGTTAAACCCTAAGGGTTTGGTAAATTCCATGGATGCCATTAAAATTATAATGCTAATGAAAAAAATTCCTTTTTTTCATTTTCTTTAATTGGTAACTTGTAAAAATACCAACACCTTTAGTTAGTGACATACTAAGTTGACATTGTGACTAAAAATCTCAGCAAATCAGCTCTTAGATTGACATCAACATCAGCTATAGATACATTGTATCATATTAGAAAGATTAAAAAGAGAAAAAGGCCACTAAAGTGCTCATTTGCTAACTTACTCTCAAACAACTCATTCTCTCTCTAACCCTCCGAAATAATCAAGTATTTCAGTCCCTAAAACACCTTCTAGATCATTAATATCAGTTTAGTAGAGCAAGGATCAAAGATTAAGCTAGAAGGTATAAATTTCTAACTTGAGTTTGATCTTACATGCTAAGAGAAATTATGTGTTTATGTGTTTAGATTGGTGCTAAATAATGTTTTTAGATGATCTATGTTGATCCATCATGGATCCATAGCATCAAAGTGCCTCAAAATGATGTTTTTTCAAAACTTTTCATGAGCTTGAAAAGTGGTCTGACAACCGAATGTCAGTGGCCACAGATCGTTGCTCGTTTATGATTATTGTTGTTTTAAAATTGTAATCTATACTATGTTATGTAGTCTTTGATCTGGGATAGGAATCATAGTCATTGGATGTTTAGATTTGAAGTTATTCTTGGTCAAAACCCGTTGACCGGGCATGACCAGATGAATTCTGGGTAACCCAAAATTCAAATTCTAGTGTCTGACAATACTTTGAAAGGCTTTGATATGTTGTATGTTAATCCGATTGCTGATGTTATGATAACCAATGTGTAGTCTGATGTATGGACTTGAGATTTATACCTTTAGATCTCTTAAATAACAAACATGTGAGACATAGCGGATGGTCAAACTGGGCATGTCGATCATGGATACCATTTCTGGAAAACCCAGAAACTGGTTGAACAATGATTCTGACAGGGTTTAACCGAGATTAATCTGGCAAATTTGTTGTTGTTTAACTAAACTATTGTTGTAGTATAGTTCCTTGATGCAAGGAGTATAGATTTGAACCATGAGACCACTTGAATAATGACCAGAACATAGATTAAAGTGAGCTTGAAAGTGTCAACTCGAAACTGTCTAGGTTTTTGGGTTGCCCAGAAAACCCAGATTTGTTCTGACAGTAACTTTAGAAGCTTAGATCTAACTGTTTGATTGATGTATGATCATGATTCTAGTTGGATATTGTAGAGTTACATTTCCACTACACGATCAGTGTCTAAATTAGCCCAGATCATATTTGGATTGAGAATCATAAGTGGTCAAACGGGTAAGCTTAAACTCGGACTTGTCAGTGTTCTTGAGCTCAAGAACACCTAAGACGACAGAGAAGTGTCGCTAAAGGCATATATCGACGGTTTTCAATATATTTATTTTCTGATTTTCCAAAAATTATTTAAAAATAGAAATAAATTATAAAAATTACCAAAAATAGTTTTAAAAATTATTTTAAATTATGAAAAAATAATTTTTGATTAATTGGGATATTTTTTAATAATATTTATAATTATTTGAATATATATGATATTTAATTTATTTAATTATTATATTAACTGAATTAGAGAAAAATGATTTTAATATTTTAAAAATCATTTTAAATAAGAATAATGTATTTAAAAATATTTTGAGTTATAAAATGTAACTTTTAATATTTTTAGAGAATTATCATTAATAATTTAATATTAATGATATTAGATTTATTTAATTATTATATTAAATAAATAAGTTAAAAATAATTTTATTGATTTAAAAATTATTTTAAATGAGAATAAAGTTTTAGAAAATATTTTGAATAATAAAATATAATTTTCAATATTTTTGGAGAATTCTCATTAATAAATTAATATTAATGACATTAGATTTATTTAATTATTATATTAAATAAATAAATTAAAAATGATTTTATTGATTTAAAAATTATTTAAAAATGAGAAAAATGATTTAAAAATATTTTAAATTATGATTAATCACTTTTAACATTTTGATAATAATTTCGTTATTATTTAAATATTAATGGTGTTGATTTAAAAATAATTTTAATTATTTTAAAAAATTATTTAAGTAGAATATTGATGATTTAAAAATATTTTAAGTTATTAATAATAACTTTAATATTTTTACAAGTATGCCATTAATATTTTTATATTATTATATATTAATAATGATAAAATTATTTGATAAATAAATTATTTAAAAATGATTTAAGTGTTTGAAAAATTATTATAAATTATAATAATTGTTTATAAATTACTAAAAGTTTTCGAAAAATATTTTGAACGATATTTGACTTATTTAATATAATATTGAAGCTTAGAGACCAAGATTAATTGACAATAAATGTGTTAATTGTCGGATAGGGTGACCAAAACACCGAAATGAGACTGAAGTCCAACCAGACTGAAGTCCAACCAGACTGAATTAGTTAGACTTGTTAAGTGTTTATATAAGTTATAAACACTGATGTGGCTATGTGGTAATATGTCTAGGAGAAGATTGACTGTAAATTATAGTGATACGTGTTGTAAATTATTGTGCTAATTGTGAGACCGATATTATTGGTTATAGGTCATTCGAAAGTAGATAAGTATATTGTGTAGCTGTAAACAGCGAAAGAGGCAAGTTTCCTAACTCAACCTTGAGTTATATTCATTCAATTATATAGTGGTTAATTATTGTTAATTATACCACGTCCAAGAATTTATTGTTGATTAATCGTTGTTAGTGCATATTTATTAATTCAAATTGAATTAGTAAATTCTGAGAATATAATTAGAGGATAACTATTGTTGGATACTTACATCCGTTGAAGCTAGTATTGATAGTACAAATAATTTCTGTTTATTATCGAATTGTGTTAAGATAGGTCTGAGCTAATTATTCTAGCTAGACGAACAATTGTTAGAACTTGATAGGTTCGAGAAGAGAATTCAATTGTTATTGACGGATCGATGCCAATTATTTCGGCTAGATCGACAAGTTAATAGGAATTGAAATCATAGTATTTCGTTCTTAAATCAAATCGTGATTTTGAGACTGAGAAGAACAACCTTTTATATGAAGGGAAACATTTTATTGGTCGTATATTCGGCATTTGCCCGCGATTAAGTATTATGCATAATATAGGGTACAAGGAGTTGGCCGCTCTAAGTACTTGCAGAGGGGTATAATTTAATCTTTATGGTTATCTGATACTCCTGGGTATATCAAAGTCAAAATCTTTTATAGTTACTCAAGAAGAGAAGTTTAAGATCCAATGGATCACTCAGTATAAATCTGGAAAACATTCGAATTGATTCTTGATTATTCAATAGAATTTCGTGGAAACTTTGAAAGCATTATATTCTTTCATTATCAAATTATAGTGTTGCATAGACTGCGAGAAAACTTGTTATTGATTAACGAATTGTTTAGCTATTTTAAAGTTCTCCGAACTTTGGTATTATCCTATCAAATTAGATAGTCTGTTCTTATAGATTATTATACATTTATTGTACGTCTTAACTTGCGGAGTAAACTTGTTGCTCACCCTTGCTAAATAAAACATTTCAGCTCGGGAAGAAGAGGCTAGCGGGTCCAAGAAGAACAAAGGCAAAGGCAAAATGCTGGAATAGTTATAATGAACTTATTATTATGTTATGTTTGTAAACCCTTTTTATATAATTAAAGGGTATGTTTGTAATGTTAAGGTTAGAGAACATGGGACTATTGTATTAACAATCTCTGTTAATGACTTATGTATTACTATTATTATATGAATGGGTAGATAGATGGTATTATATTGTGAATCGTGAACACCAAACTCGGGGATCAGGTAACCCGGATTTGGGGGTGTCACATCTTGGTATCAAAACTGTAGGTTATAAACCTTAAGTGGGGTGGGGAAAAACCCTAGGATTATAACCATGAGTGAGATAGAGAATACTCATTTAGAGTACTAAGTGAGGGATTGCGTAAGTGTATCGATAGTGAGATACTGGAAACATAGTGTGATAAGTTTGTGCTAATGGAGTACTAATCAAGTTGTTTAAACTGATTGTAGGATGTCGGAGAAGATAAGATGAGTACGGAGATGCCAGTGGCTGTAGCACCAGTGCCAGTAGCCGAGGTGCCAGCACAGAGCGAGTCAGTAGAGGAGGTGGGAAAAGATGAACCTATGATAAATCTGGGGAGTGATCATGATAATTACCCCGAGATGTATCTGAGTGGTGATGAGGAGGCGTATTCTGAAGAAGCTAAGGTGGAGTTAAAGAATAAGATCAAAATTGGAGAACAAGATCAACTATCTGCAGAAGTCCAGGATCTCCAGAGTAAAGTATTTCTCTTGGAGGAGTTGTGGAAGACGGAGCGAGCGTTACGTGAAATGACTGAAGAACGAAATGAGCTGAAGGCGCAGGTGGAAAGAATGAAGGCTGAAGGTGGTGGATCGTCTGAAGGAACCAGTAAGAATGGCAAGAATAAGAGAAAGAGGGACAACGACAGTGATGATTCTGAAAATTCAAACCCGAAGAAAAAGAGGCAAGCCTGTAGCAAGTGTGGAAAGACTCACGTGGGAGAATGCATGATGTGGAAGAACGTGTGCTTCAACTGTTAGTAGGAAGGACATATTTCCCTACATTATCCTAAGCCGAATATGAGAAAGTGTTTCTCATATGGTAGAACGGGTCACAGATTCAACAAGTGTCCCAACAAGAAGAATTGAAGACTGGTAAAGGGAGTGGACGGTAGATAGCTTAAGTTTGAGCGTTTGTATCTTTTGGTAGAAGATTATGATATTAAATGTTGTAATATCGAGAACGAAGTTCAAACATATGTAAATATATATGTTTGTATGAATAAAATCTTTATTTTCTATATGAATATAAGATTAAGAATAATTTGTGTGTTCTTAAAACTCATACTTATGTTAAGTTTATGACTCATAATTATATGAAATGTTCTGAACCCCTCAGCGAATGGACGCCAAAGGTCTGACTAGGATAAGTTCATACACTCATATAATTGTGGCAAGTTCCTGAACTCATAAGTGTGGTAAGTTTGACGAACGGGTAATAGCTATGTGTGAATGGAGAATTACAACTTTTTGTGTAAAGTTGTGTATGTTAAATCTAAAAAATTATTTTAAAAAGGGATAGTAATATGTGTTAAGTACTATATGTACTGTGACGCCCCCAAAATAGGTATACAACACCCATTCTGAGTCGCCAAATACATGGTACAGAAAACAAACTACAACTTCAATAATACAATTGTCGTGCAAAATACGACAACACATACTGTGAGTTTAAATACAAATATTATCTTCTAGACAGTATTCACACTCAAATAAGTACTCATTACAATTTTTTAAACACTATTTTATAGAAATAGTGAGGACTGCTAAAACATCTTTCTAGAACCATCACTCCATACCCCGACTAGATCCTGTTATGTTCTCACCTCTTGAGAAGAAAAATAGAACAAAAAGGAAAAGGATGAGCTCAACTAGCCCAGTAAAGAATATTATGACTAAGATAATATACAAGAAATTATCATTAGTATTCAACAGAAAAAAATTTGATAGAATATAATCGACAACAAGTTTTAGATCAGCAACTGCAGCGGAAACAACAAACCATTAGAAGAGTCAAATAGACCATAAAGTCTATTATCTTCTCCACATTAGAAGTCCACCAATAATGTTTTATCCCTGTAACATTAATCAACAGTTCCTTTTCACAATTATATGAATAACTCATAATCATAATTGTAATTCTAAATTCCTCTTCACATCTAGGACGAAGATAATTTTCCTCATATGTCTTTACCTGAAACATCAAAGATCATGGTTATACCAAATCACAGTTCCTGTTTATAATCATATTAATAAATTCATCTTTGCACTACAGGTCAACGATATTCGTCAACAGTTCATCTTTGCACTACTGGCCAAAGATATTCAACAACAGGTCATCTTTGCACTACGGGCCAAAGATATTCATCAACAAATCATCTTTGCACTACAGGCCAAAGATATTCCTCAATATTTCATATTTGCACTACATGCCAAATATATTCATATCTCAAAGAAATAGATAATCATTTCAGAATTTATATACACCATAATTATAACCATGTTAATCAATTCATCTTTACACTTAAGCTAAAGATATTCAATTATAAATTCAATGGTCATGATCATACCAGTTAACAATTCATCTTTGCACTACAGGCCAAAGACATTCCTCAGTCACGATCATACCAATAATTTACTCATCTTTACACTCAAGTGAAAGACAAATTCAACATCAGGGTTATAAAAATATTATATATGATAATAAAAACAATATGATCAACAACTGCATTTATTTTCGAGAGCAACAATCATAAATCAACGATAATTTGGTCAGAAAAAGAAATCAATTTTATCGTGAATAGTAACTCGTGAATAGTAACTCGTGAATAGTAATTCATGAATAGTAACTCGGCATGAAAAAGGTAGAAATTTCACAATAAAATTCATACCAATATTTCGATATAATGATATTGAAATAATAATATTTCTTAAGCTTATAAACAATTTATTTAAATTGTTTACACTTTACTAATTAATGCATTTAATCATCATAAAATGACAACTCTTAAGATTTCATCACCAATAGCCAAAATCCTCATCAAAAATCTGCATATAACTCATATATGATTCTCAAGCCATAAAATCATATTTTCTAATTTTCTTACTTCACATAACATATTTAATTCATTTACTCATAACTAGACTATTTTCATGAAAAATATCAAATCAGTTCTAAAAATATTTCTTTTATGAGATTTAGCAGAATATAGTCCCATATTGAACATATATTTTTTCCAGAATTTTTAAAATTCATTTACTATTTTCTATATGGCCAAAACTGCCGAATATTTAAACATTTATCATAAATTGTACTTTTATCCAAAAATTTCGAAATTCACAGAGTACACTGATATTATATAGATATACTTCCAATAAAAATTTCATCAATTTTGGAGTTAACCACAAGGAGTTATAAGTGGTTACTTTTAAAATAGTATTTTCTCATAAAATTCATAACTCTTAATCTATACATCCAAAAATCACCATTTTTTGACACAATCAATAAAACTCATCAAAATATCATTTCAAATTTTTCCAGAATTTTCTGAAGGTCAGAAAAGTTACGAACTGAAAAACATAATAACCCTTAAAATCCCGTACCTCAAAAGAGCAGTACTTCTGATCGGTATAAGGGTGAAAGAAACTTGCACTGAATAACAACTCTGAAAGTATCTAAACACTCACTAGAATATTCTTGACAATATAGAGAGAAAGAAAACTTGTTTCAGGTGTATTTTTCAATTCTAACTTAAGCACCTATTTATAGAAAAATGCTAGAACGCCAAAGGAGACTAAAATAATAAAATATTATTATTATTTATCTTCTTTCTACGCACCAACCATGACCAGCCTCCATGCTTGAACCAAGAATTCTAGTACATGCTCTCTTACACCAACCAAAAAGTGGGGCCCGCCTTCTAGGATTTTCCACTCAAAATATTTATAAAAACAATTTCTGAATCAGTCACCTCCTAAAATTCATAACAAATCATACGTTAATTTTTAACGGTTCAAAATTTATGGACATATACTCAACTCATATATGTATAACATATCCAAAAATCACAACGATCCAACGGTCGGATCAAAAATTATAACTCACACAATATATCTCAAGAACACTGATTATCGAATTATAATTCCTTCGAACTAGTTTCATTCGAAAATTCACCACGAAATATCCACAAAGAATTTTTGGGTGATTCCAAATTCTACGGTTAGCTTACTTCCGGGGCTTTCTTTTGATATATGGCTCATCTCCTAACTCATTATACACAAAGAGTTATGGATTTTACAAAATCAAGTAATAAACTAATTTTTCTGAAAATCCCATATTTCGTTCTCCATTTCGATAAAATACTTATAAAACACCTCATCATTAATTCATTCATTTATAACCACATAAATAAATCCATCATTTATATCCATATCAAATAAATATTTCCTTATCATATAAATCAATAATTAATTATTCACAAATAATATTACAGAATCACAATTATGACAACCAGGCCGTTCCCAGTAAATAGGGGGCTTTCCAATAAGGATTTCTCCTTATTGACGCTCAATTAGATGACCAAACCTCTCCTTAGACAGAACTTTCTAGACATTGCCAATAATTCTATCTAATAATATTATTCAAATAATATGAATTATTGATCTGATAATGGAGATGATGTGCAGCAACAATTATTGAAATAACAATAATATAAAATATTAACGCAGCAATTATTGAATCAATAAAATAAAATATTGAACAGTAATTACTGTGACAGTTATTCAGTAGTGCCTTCTTACGTAAGAATCAATAATTTCAATAATATTGTGCAATACCGTGTGTTACTGTGCAATAACGCGTATTATTGTATTTTAACCACCGAGTATTCTAACAGTGTTAACGGTAACAACTACGCCGTTATTTAGAAAAACTCAAATTTGTCGTTTTCTTCATCCGACAGTTATTCTGTTATGGGGCCCACAATGGCTGCGCCGTTGTACGAATATTCCCTGATAAAAAGAATATTCCACGACCAAATGAATATTCCCCGACAACAATGAATATTTTATAATCACTTGTGTATTTTGAAAAAATAATTCATATATCACTCTTAACTTTAATATTTTATCAATTTAACTATTTACTGAATAGTACTTATAAGAAAAATTGAATACTTTTATTTCATAAAATTCGGGGTCTTACAATCTCCCCTCCTTATGAAATTTCGTCCCCGAAATTTACGTACCTGGTATTTCGAAGAGTTGAGAATACCTTGCTTTCATTTCAGATTCTATCTCTTAGATCATCATGATTTCTCCATTGCTCATCTCCCATGATAACTTCATTTGGGTTCCTCATTTGTTGGGAAGTCATGACAATCGCCATCCCTTGAACTACTCGACTTTGACTTGTCTGGGGCAGCATTTGGTGTCATCACTACAGTTGGAATATACTTTTTTATAGGGCATATTCCACCCTCAACTGCTTCGTCGTACTCCTGATTCATGATCTCAATCATCAATCTTCGATCCATATCGAATTCAGGTTGACCGCTCTGTACAGGGTAATTCAAAACACGATGTTGGGTTCTCCCAATTGCTTTCCAAAAATAGAAATTCATATCATCTATTTTAGCCTTCTTAGATCGGACATCTCTTTCCACAATATTCACGTGTCGTGCGGCTTTTGCCCATGCATCACTTATTCTCACTCGTTCAGTTTTTTTTTTCTTTCAGCTCAGATTCCATCTTTATCAACTTATACTCCGCCAAAAAATGCTTCTGTTCAAGCATCACATATCGGGTAACACAAGCTTGAATTGTTGCATCCTTTTGCTCCACGACCGCCTGTCGTTCTTCAGCCTGCTCTTCTAACTCATGAATACTGTGACGCCCCCAAAATTAGGTATACATCACCCATCTTGGGTAGTCAGATACATAGTACAAAATACAAATACAACTTACTAATACAACTGTCGTGTACAATACGACAAAACATAAACTGTGAGTTTGAATACAAATATTATCTTCTAGAGAGTATTCATACTCAAAAGGAGTCCTCATTATATTTATTAACACACCATTACATAGAATAGTGAGGACTGCTAACTAATACTATCATTCCGACCATCACTCCGTTCCCCGACTTGCCCCAGCTACGTTCTCATTTCCTGAAGAGAACAGTGAAAGAAAGGGTGAGCTCAACTAGCCCAGTAAGAAATATTATGACTAAGATAATGCAGAATAAATTATCATTAGCCTTCAACAATGTTAAACTGATAAAATATAATAGACATCAAGTTTAACTGCAGCGGAACAAGCAATCCATTAAAAGAGTCAAGTAGAAAATAAACTCTACTATCTTTTATGATTTAAAAGATTTTCCAACACTGTGATCGCTGAGACTCAGCTTAATAAAATAATTCACATCATCGAATCACCCCTGCACTACGGCCAAGGATATTCGTATATTCATTAATGGTCATGATCATGCCAACAACTGTCCATCAACGCACTACGGGCCAATGAGGACTTTTACCACATCATTTGTAACATTACGGTCATGATTATACCGAATAATCCCTGGTCATAATCATACCAAGTCCATCTATGCACTACATGCCACAGATGACTTTCAACATTTTATAAACATGAGGATGATGACAATGATATAAGAATTCAATAAAACAAGTTCAAGAATTAATTTATCCAAGAATTAACAACGTCCAAATTGTCAACATGATATTGCTTTGTGGAGTAAAATTCAAGAATACTTAGAAGAATATTTTTATGAAAAGATACTGGATGAACCGCAATTATCAAGGATATTCCACAAATTTCATGGAGTATAGAAGTCAAAACTTAACCAACTGAGTACAATAAAGAATGGAATAACAAAAGAAATCGCCATGCATGCGATAGACCGCACAGACAGGTTATTCCTACAGAATAATAAATAATGGAACTAGGTCCGGCGTAAACGCACAGACAGGATATTCCGACAGAATAATAAATAATGGAACCAGGTCCGGCGTAAACGCACAGACAGGATATTCCGACAGAATAATAAATAATAGAACCAGGTCCGGCGTAAACGCACATACAGGATATTCCAACAGAATAATAAATAATGGAACCAGGTCCGGCGTAAACGCACAGACGGGATGTTCCAACAAAATAATAACAATACGGAACCAGGTCCGGTGTAAAACACACAGACAGGATGTTCCAACAGAATAATAATAAAAACGAAACCAGGTCCGGTGTAAAACACACAGACAGGATGTTCCAACAGAATAATAGAAGAATGTCACCAAGTATAGGGTAGACCACGTATACAGGTTATTCCAACAGAATAATAAGAAATGGAATAACAACAGTTCTCTTCATGAATAAGAAAGAATAACACCCCTTACCGTTTTAAAGACGAGCTGAAATAAGGAAGTAGTTAAGTAGTAGAATGCTCTTCTTCTCTCTCTCTATAGTTTCTCTCTATAGTTTCTCTCTCTAGAGTTCAGTGAATTCGTAAGAAATAATGAAGGAATGAGCTGCTATTTATAGAAAAATAGAATGCATAGTAACTAATCCATGAACGGTCCAGATTGATTACTTTAATCTGACGGTCCATATCTAAAGAAAAATCTTTTAAATAAAATATAATATATTCTATTTATAGAATAACTTTAATAAAGTATTATGTTTTATATAAAAAGATGTTTCTGTTTTATTACGTTAATAATACGAATAAAACAAAACGTCATTATCGCTAAATAATTCATATTATTAACTGACAATAATTGAATCAAACTGAGTGACTTCTCACATAAGCATTAATAATCAATACCGTGTGCTACTATGCAACCACACATATTACTGTACTTTTACTACCGAGTAGTTCAACAGTAACAATGGTAAAATTTTCGCCGTTATTTTTAATAAAATATTTTTGTCGTTTTCTCAATCCGACAATAATTCTGTTGTGGGGTCCACCAATGATTGTGTCGTTGTACGAATATTCCCCGACCAATCGAATATTATATAACAACTTGCGTACTTTGCAAAATTTATAAATATTACCCACAACTATAACATTATATCAAATTAACTCCATAATATTCAAAAATGTCATTTATAGAAAATTCATCTTTATTTATAAAAGTTGGGGTCTTACAACCTCCCCTTCTTATGAAATTTTGCCCTCGAAATTAGGGTACGTACCTAGTATGTCGAAGAGGTAAGGATATCTTGATTTCATTTCAGATTCTAACTCCCAAGTCATTTCCTCAACATCGTGGTTTCTCCACAAAACTTTGACTTGAGGTATAACCTTGGAGCGTAAAATATGTTCCTTCTTATCCAAGATTTGAACAGGAACTTCTTCATACGCCAAATCTTCCGCTATTTCATCCGGTTCTAACTCAATAATGTGGTTCGGGTCTTCCACATATTTGCGTAACATGGATATGTGAAAAACATTATGAACACGAGACATACTTGGCGGTAAAGCGAGTCTATAAGCCACAGTTCCTACTCGATCGAGGATTAAAAATGGACCGATGAATCGAGGATTGAGCTTTTCTCTCTTTCCAAATCTCGTAACTCCTTTCCATGGAGCAACACGTAAGAACACATGATCTCCTACATCAAATTCTACGTCCTTCCGATGAAGATCAGCATAACTCTTTTGTCGATCTTGTGAGGTTTTTATACGTTGTCGGATCGTTTGAATCTTTTCTGTAGTCATACGTACCAAATCCGGTCCCAACAACGTTGCTTCACCCACCTCATCCCAGCATACTGGAGAACGATATTTTCTTCCATACAATGCTTCGAATGGAGCAATGCCAATACTTGCTTGATAACTGTTGTTGTAGGAAAACTCCACCAATGGTAAGAACTTGTCCCAACTTCCCTTGAAGTCAAAGACACAGAGTCTTAATAGATCTTCAAGAGTTTGAATAGTCCTATCTGATTATCCATCCGTCTGAGGATGATATGCTGAACTAAATCGTAACTCCGTGCCCATAGCTTTTTGTAAACTAACCCAAAATCGTGAAGTGAATCTTGGGTCTCGGTCAGAAACTATGGATACTGGCATACCATGCAGTCTTACAATCTCGTTTATATACATACGAGCAAGACGTTCAAGTGTATAAGTTTCTCGTATCGGTAAGAAATGAGCAGACTTGGTCAATCTATCAACAATGACCCAAATCGCATCAATACCTTGAGAAACCCTAGGAAGACCGGTAACGAAATCCATGGTAATGTGCTCCCACTTCCATTCTGGAATTTCAAGTGGTTGTAATGGACCTTTTGGTACTTGATGCTCCGCTTTGACTCGTTGACAAGTTAGACACCTTGAGATAAACAATGCTATCTCTCTCTTCATATTGCTCCACCAAAATGTATGATGAAGATCATGATACATTTTGGTACTTCCAGGATGGATTGCAAACGGTGTGTTGTGCGTCTCCATCATGATTTTATACATTAAATCAGGGTTGTTAGGAACACAAAGTCTGGAGTTGACTCGAAGTATTCCTTCTTCATCGATTCTTGCTTCCGGTATAGCACCTTCTTGCACTTTCTTCTTCATACGCATCAGCTCCAGGTCCATATCTTGAGCAGCTTTAACTTTATCGATTAAAGTCGGTTCTACTCGTATATTCGCCATCATCACATGGGTCCCTGGAGTCTTTAACTCTATCTCTATCCTTTGCAAGTCACACAAAATGGGTCTTTGTGTTGACAATATCGCACTCGTACTTGTATATGATCTTCTACTCAATGCGTCAGCTACCACGTTCGCTTTTCCAGGATGATATTGAATGGTATGATCATAATCTTTCAACAGTTCAAGCCAACGTCGTTGTCGCATGTTGAGTTCCTTTTGAGTGAAGAAATATTTGAGGCTTTTATGATCCGTAAAGATCTCCACCTTCTCCCCATACAAGTAATGCCTCCAAATTTTAAGTGCAAAGACAACAGCTTCCAACTCTAGATCATGAGTAGGATAATTCCTCTCATATTCCTTGAGTTGTCTTGATGCATAGGCTATGACTTTTTCATGTTGCATGAGAACGCATCCCAACCCTTTGCTCGAAGCATCACTGTAGATGACAAATCCCTCCGAGCCAGATGGTATTGTTAGAACAGGTGCTGAAATGAGTCTCCTCTTGAGTTCTTGAAAACTCTGCTCACATTCTTCGCTCAAACCGAACTTTGTATCTTTTCGAGTCAGCTGAGTTAATGGAGTAGCGATTCGAGAAAATCCTTCCACAAATCTCTGATAATAACCAGCTAAACCAAGAAAGCTACGTACTTCGGTCACTGATTTAGGTTGCTCCCAGCTTTGAATAGCTTCAATCTTTGCCAGGTCAACCGATATTCCACGACTTGATACTACGTGCCCAAGGAATGCTACCTCTTCCAGCCAGAACTCGCATTTCTTCAACTTGGCATAAAGTTTGTATTCACGAAGCTTTTGGAGTACCAGCCTCAAGTGTTGCTCATGATCTTCACGACTTTTGGAATAAACAAGGATGTCATCGATAAAGACGACCACAAAGTGATCCAAATATTCCTTAAATACCTTGTTCATCATATCCATGAAGGCAGCAGGAGCATTAGTCAATCCAAAAGACATAACTAAGAATTCATAATGCCCATACCGAGTTCTGAAGGCAGTCTTTGGAATATCCTCAGTTTTAACCTTCAGCTGATGATATCCAGAACGAAGATCGATCTTTGAAAAGAATTGTGCTCCTTGCAACTGGTCAAACAGGTCATCAATACGTGGCAATGGGTACCTATTTTTGATGGTGACATGATTCAACTCCCGATAATCAATACAAAGTCGCATACTCCCATCTTTCTTCTTCACGAACAGAACAGGAGCACCCCAAGGAGAAGTACTAGGACGAATAAAACCAATGTCTAACAATTCCTGTAGTTGGGTCTTTAACTCCTGAAGTTCAATAGGAGCCATTCGATATGGGGCTTTGGAAATGGGTTTTGTACCGGGTTCAAGGTCGATACAAAATTCAATTTCACGCTCTGGGGGTAGGCCAGGAAGTTCTTCGGGAAATACGTTAGGAAATTTATTAACAACAGAAATATCATTCAAAGCTGACATGAGCTAAGAAAGCTTGACATCCGTTTTTCAATAAACGAATAGCTTTATGGCTTGAGATGACAGCGATTGATTTTAACGGTTCGGTTGCTTGAATTCGCATAATAGGTCGATTAGGAATATGAAAGCTAACAACCTTACGAGAACAATCAATTTTTGCATGATGAGTAGTTAACCAATCAATCCCTAGAATCACGTCAAATGCAAATATTTTTAACGAAATCAGATCGACAGGTAATGTGTGGGTACCAACTTGAACCAAACAAGACTTATAAACCGTGGATGTAATGAAGGTTTCTCCCAATGGAGTTTCAACAGCTAAGTCAAAGTCTAATTTCCCCGGAATCAAATTTAATCGATGAGCGCAAGTAGGAGAAATAAAAGAATGGGTAGAACCGGTATCAAGTATAGACTTCGTTAGAGTTTATGATAAGCTTACCCGTGATGACCTCATTCGGGTTCCTTGCTTTCTGGGAGTTCACAAAAAACGCTCTCCCTTGCACAAATGGTTTTGACTTTTCTGGGACGGCCTTTGGTGCCTCTATCCTAGCTGAATTTGTCTTCAGTAAACGACAAAATCGGGCTAAATGACCTTATCTTCCACAATTATAACATGCTTTGGACGACATCGCGCAGTTTGGACTGATGTGCCCCTCCCCTCCGCATTTGAAACATATGATAGGTGGTCGTTCTCCTTCCTTAACGACAAGTGCTGGTGCTGACGTCTTTCCATCATTGTTGAATCTCCTCTTCTTGAAATGCCCATTCTTATTATTTTGGCCCTGATTACCACCGAAGTGGTTACCATTTCTGGCCTGTTGATTCCCTCCACGCTTGTTGTCACCGCTTCGATGACTGCTCTCACTGGTATTATCATTTTGCCGGCTGCTCTCTTTTGGTTGCGTTGTCTCGTTATCGCGCTCCACCAACTGAGCCCTATTTACAACATCTGAATACAAACACAATTTATGAGAAACAAGATGTTGACGTATCTCCGGCTTCAAACCTCTTAAAAACATCCGCGTCATTCTTTCTTCATTATCCACCAGGTGGGACGCAAACCGGGATAACTCCGTAAATTTTGCCTCGTACTACGAAACGGTCATATTATTCTGCTCCAATTTGATGAACTCCACCTCCTTCATGTGACGAATACTCTCGGGAAAGTATTTGTCGTTAAAAAGCTCTTGGAACTTCTCCCAAGACATCTTCAGTGCGGCAGGTTGAGTACGCTTTATCGATTCCCACCAGTAATCTGCCTCTCCTCGCAACATAAAGGCGGCAAAGGGAACCTTTTGCTCCTCGGAGCAACCCAAGACATCAAATATCTTGGTGATCTGCTTTATCCATGTTTCAGCTACAAGTGGTTTGGGTTCTCCCATAAACTCCGGTGGTCCCAGCTCCTTAAACTGTTTAGCGGTGACCGCCTGAGAGTTTCCAGTATTTCCACCTATGTTGTGGACAGGAGCCGCTTTCACCTGTTGTTGCATGAATTGCATAAAACCTCTGAACATTCCATCATTCATCATCTGGTCAGTGTTGTTGTTCGCATGAGGATTGTCACCTTCCTGATGAACATTATCCTGATTATTGATATGTGGTGAATCAATAATCGTCTGTGCTCCATTGCTATTCTCAACATTCTCAGATGCCATTTTCAGATACTGCCACAAAATAAAAGTTAATTGATATGTCATATATTATCCTTATATTATGACCGACTAATTAAATACCATGCAAATAAACTTAGGTAGGTCATACTAGCGAAGGAATTCCCCGTCTCTCCCCTCCTAGTTCTATTCTCACATCTTAGCCAGGGATCATATCTCTAAGCTCTGATACCAACTGTGACGCCCCCATCTTGGGTCGTCAGATACATAGTACAAAATACAAATACAACTTACTAATACAACTGTCGTGTACAATACGACAAAACATAAACTGTGAGTTTGAATACAAATATTATCTTCTAGAGAGTATTCATATTCAAAAGGAGTCCTCATTACATTTATTAACACACCATTACATAGAATAGTGAGGACTACTAACTAATACTATCATTCGGACCATCACTCCGTTCCCCGACTTGCCCCAGCTACGTTCTCATTTCCTGAAGAGAACAGTGAAAGAAAGGGTGAGCTCAACTAGCCCAGTAAGAAATATTATGACTAAGATAATGCAGAATAAATTATCATTAGCCTTCAACAATGTTAAACTGATAAAATATAATAGACATCAAGTTTAACTGCAGCGGAACAAGCAATCTATTAAAAGAGTCAAGTAGAAAATAAACTCTACTATCTTTTATGATTTAAAAGATTTTCCAACACTGTGATCGCTGAGACTCAGCTTAATAAAATAATTCACATCATCGAATCACCACTGCACTACGGCCAAGGATATTCGTATATTCATTAATGGTCATGATCATGCCAACAACTGTCCATCAACGCACTACGGGCCAATGAGGACTTTTACCACATCATTTGTAACATTACGGTCATGATTATACCGAATAATCCCTGGTCATAATCATACCAAGTCCATCTATGCACTACAGGCCACAGATGACTTTCAACATTTTATAAACATGAGGATGATGACAATGATATAAGAATTCAATAAAACAAGTTCAAGAATTAATTTATCCAAGAATTAACAACGTCCAAATTGTCAACATGATATTGCTTTGTGGAGTAAAATTCAAGAATACTTAGAAGAATATTTTTATGGAAAGATACTGGATGAACCGCAATTATCAAGGATATTTCACAAATTTCATGGAGTATAGAAGTCAAAACTTCACCAACTGAGTACAATAAAGAATGGAATAACAAAAGAAATCGCCATGCATGCGATAGACCGCACAGACAGGTTATTCCAACAGAATAATAAATAATGGAACCAGGTCCGGCGTAAACGCACAGACAGGATATTCCGACAGAATAATAAATAATGGAACCAGGTACGGCGTAAACGCACAGACAGGATATTCCGACAGAATAATAAATAATGGAACCAGGTCCGGCGTAAACGCACATACAGGATATTCCGACAGAATAATAAATAATGGAACCAGGTCCGGCGTAAACGCACAGACAGGATGTTCCAACAAAATAATAACAAGACAGAACCAGGTCCGGTGTAAAACACACAGACAGGATGTTCCAACAGAATAATAATAAAAACGGAACCAGGTCCGGTGTAAAACACACAGACAGGGTGTTCCAACAGAATAATAGAAGAATGTCACCAAGTATAGGGTAGACCACGTATACAGGTTATTCCAACAGAATAATAAGAAATGGAATAACAACAGTTCTCTTCATGAATAAGAAAGAATAACACCCCTTACCGTTTTAAAGACGAGCTGAAATAAGGAAGTAGTTAAGTAGCAGAATGCTCTTCTTCTCTCTCTCTATAGTTTCTCTCTATTGTTTCTCTCTCTAGAGTTCAGTGAATTCGTAAGAAATAATGAAGGAATGAGCTGCTATTTATAGAAAAATAGAATGCATAGTAACTAATCCATGAACGGTCCAGATTGATTACTTTAATCTGACGGTCCATATCTAAAGAAAAATCTTTTAAATAAAATATAATATATTCTATTTATAGAATAACTTTAATAAAGTATTATGTTTTATATAAAAAGATGTTTCTGTTTTATTACGTTAATAATACGAATAAAACAAAACGTCATTATCGCTAAATAATTCATATTATTAACTGACAATAATTGAATCAAACTGAGTGACTTCTCACATAAGCATTAATAATCAATACCGTGTGCTACTATGCAACCACACATATTACTGTACTTTTACTACCGAGTAGTTCAACAGTAACAATGGTAAAATTTTCGCCGTTATTTTTAATAAAATATTTTTGTCGTTTTCTCAATCCGACAATAATTCTGTTGTGGGATCCACCAATGATTGTGTCGTTGTACGAATATTCCCTGTTAAAACGAATATTCCCCGACCAATCGAATATTATATAACAACTTGCGTACTTTGCAAAATTTATAAATATTACCCACAACTATAACATTATATCAAATTAACTCCATAATATTCAAAAATGTCATTTATAGAAAATTCATCTTTATTTATAAAAGTTGGGGTCTTACAAATACGATTTTGTAATTCTACATTTTGATCATATAATATCTCTAACAAACTCTCCTCAGGTACCTCTTCTTCCTCTTCTTCCTCACTCTCAGCTGTTACCTCTGCGACCATTTCGGGTCCAACTATCAATTCTTCACTCACCACATGGATTTCTCTAATTCTTTCTTCATCTGACATCACATTATCATGGTTAGTGATTAGAGGTATCCCTACAGTCTCATTCACTCCATTGTTAGCATTCTCAACTGTCATTCTCAAATACTGCCATAAAACAAGGGTTAATTAAGCAAATTAACGTATCACATAATATCCATATATTATGACCAACCAATAATTAAGCATAGGTAGGACACACTAGCAAAGGATTTACTCATCTCTCCCCTCCTAGTTATATTCCCCGATCTCCGTCAGAGACCATATCCCTAAGCTCTGATACCAACTGTGATGCCCCCAAAATAGGTATACAACACCCATTCTGAGTCGCCAAATACATGGTACAGAAAACAAACTACAACTTCAATAATACAATTGTCGTGCAAAATACGACAACACATACTGTGAGTTTAAATACAAATATTGTCTTCTAGACAATATCCACACTCAAATAAGTCCTCATTACAATTATTCAAATAATATTTTATAGAAATAGTGAGGACTGCTAAAACATCTTTCTAGAACCACCACTCCATACCCCGACTAGATCCTGCTATGTTCTCACCTCCTGAGAAGAAAAATGGAACAAAAAGGAAAAGGGTGAGCTCAACTAGCCCAGTAAAGAATATTATGACTAAGATAATATACAACAAATTATCATTAGTATTCAACAGGGAAAAATCTGATAGAATATAATCGACAACAAGTTTTAGATCAACAACTGCAGTGGAAACAGCAAACCATTAGAAGAGTCAAATAGACAATAAAGTCTATTATCTTCTCCACATTAAAAGTCCACCAATAATATTTTATCCCTGTAACATTAATCAACAGTTCCTTTTCACAATTATATGAATAACTCATAATCATAATTGTAATTCTAAATTCCTCTTCGCATGCAGGACGAAGATAATTTTCCTCACATGTCTTTACCTAAAACATCAAAGATCATGGTTATACCAAATCACAGTTCCTGTTCATAATCATATTAATAAATTCATCTTTGCACTACAGGCCAACGATTTTCGTCAACAGTTCATCTTTGCACTACTGGCCAAAGAAATTCAACAACAGGTCATCTTTGCACTACGGGCCAAAGATATTCATCAACAAATCATCTTTGCACTACAGGCCAAAGATATTCCTCAACAGTTCATATTTGTACTACAGGCCAAATATATTCATATCTCAAAGAAATATATAATCATTTCAGAATTTATATACACCATAATTATAATCATGTTAATCAATTCATCTTTACACTTAAGCTAAAGATATTCAATTATAAATTTAATGGTCATGATCATACCTTCATCTTTGCACTACAGGCCAAAAACATTCCTCAGTCACGATCATACCAATAATTTACCCATCTTTACACTCAAGTGAAAGAGAAATTCAACATCAGGGTTATAAAAATGTTATATACGATAATAAAAACAATATGATCAACAACCGCATTTATTTTCGAGAGCAACAATCATAAATCAACGATAATTTGGTCAGAAAAAGAAACCAATTTTATCGTGAATAGTAACTCATGAATAGTAACTCGTGAATAGTAACTCGTGAATAGTAATTTATGAATAGTAACTCGACATGAAAAAGGTAGAAATTTCACAATAAAATTCATACCAATATTTCGGTATAATGATATTGAAATAATAATATTTGTTAAGCTTATAAACAATTTATTTAAATTGTTTACACTTTACTAATTAATGCATTTAATCATCATAAAATGCCAACTCTTAAGATTTCATCACCAATAGTCAAAATCCTCATCAAAAATTTGCATATAACTCATATATGATTCTCAAGCCATAAAATCATATTTTCTAATTTTCTTACTTCACATAACATATTTAATTAATTTATTCATAACTAGACTATTTTTATAAAAAATACCAAATCAGTTCCAAAAATATTTCTTTTATGGGATTTAGCAGAATATAGTTCCATATTGAACATATATTTTTCCCAGAATTTTTAAAATTTATTTACTATTTTCCATATGGCCAAAACCGCCGAATATTTAGAAATTTATCATAAATTATACTTTTATCCAAAAATTCTAAAATTCACAGAGTACACTGATATTATATAGATATACTTCTAATAAAAATTTCATCAATTTTGGAGTTATCCATAAGGAGTTATAAGCGGTTACTTTTAAAATAGTATTTTCTCATAAAATTCATAACTCTTAATCTATACATCTAAAAATCTCTATTTTTAGACACAATCAATAAAACTCATCAACATATCATTTCAAATTTTTCCAGAATTTTCTGAAGGTCAGAAGAATTACGAACTGAAAAACATAATAACCCTTAAAATCCCTTACCTCAAAAGAGCAGTAATTCTGATCGGTATAAGGCTGAAAGAAACTTGCACTGAATAACAACTCTGAAAGTATCTAAACACTCACTAGAATATTCTTGACAATATAGAGAGAAATAAAACTTGTTTCTGGTGTATTTTTCAATTCTAACTTAAGCACCTATTTATAGGAAAATTCTAGAACGCCAAAGGAGACTAAAATAATAAAATATTATTATTATTTATCTTCTTTCTACTCACCAACCATGACCAGCCTCCATGCTTGAACCAAGAATTCTAGTACATGCTCTCTTACACCAACCAAAAAGTGGGGCCCGCCTTCTAGGATTTTCCACTCAAAATATTTATAAAAATAATTTCTGAATCAGTCACCTCCTAAAATTCATAACAAATCATACGTTAATTTTTAACGGTTCAAAATTTGTGGACATATACTCAACTCATATATGTATAACATATCCAAAAATCACAACGATCCAACGGTCGGATCAAAAATTATAACTCACGTAATATATCTCAAGAACACTGATTATCGGATTATAAATCCTTCGGACTAGTTTCATTCGAAAATTCACCACGAAATATCCACAAAGAATTTTTGGGTGATTCCAAATTCTACGGTTAGCTTACTTCCGGGGCTTTCTTTTGATATATGGCTCATCTCCTAACTCATTATACACAAAGAGTTATGGATTTTACAAAATCAAGTAATAAACTAATTTTTCTGAAAATCCCATATTTCGTTCTCCATTTCGATAAAATACTTATAAAACACATCATCATTAATTCCTTCATTTATAACCACATAAATAAATCCATCATTTATATCCACATCAAATAAATATTTCCTTATCATATAAATCAATAATTAATTATTCACAAATAATATTACAGAATCACAATTATGACAACCAGGCCGTTCCTAGGAAAGAGGGGGCTTTCCAATAAGGATTTTTCCTTATTGACGCGCAATTAGATGACCAAACCACTCCTTAGACAGAACTTTCTAGACATTGCCAATAATGCTGTCTAATAATATTATTCAAATAATATGAATTATTGATCTGATAATGGAGATGATGTGCAGCAACAATTATTGAAACAACAATAATATAAAATATCAACGCAGCAATTATTGAATCAATAAAATAAAATATTGAACAGTAATTACTGTGACAGTTATTCAGTAGTGCCTTCTTACGTAAGAATCAATAATTTCAATAATACTGTGCAATACCATGTGCTACTGTGCAATAACGCGTATTATTGTATTTTAACCACCAGGTATTCTAACAATGTTAACAGTAACAACTACGCCGTTATTTATAAAAACTCAAATTTGTCGTTTTCTTCATCCGACAGTTATTCTGTTATGGGGCCCACAATGGCTACGCCGTTGTACGAATATTCCCCGACAGAAAGAATATTCCACGACCAAATGAATATTCCCCAACAATAATGAATATTTTATAACCACTTATGTATTTTGAAAAAAAAATTCATATATCACCCTTAACTTTAACCTTTTATCAATTTAACCATTTACTGAATAGTAATTATAAGAAAAATTGAATATTTTTATTTCATAAAATTCGGGGTCTTACAATCTCCCTTCCTTATGAAATTTCATCCCCGAAATTTACGTACCTGGTATTTCGAAGAGTTAAAAATACCTTGCTTTCATTTCAGATTCTATCTCTCAGATTATCATGATTTCTCCATTGCTCATCTCCCATGATAACTTCATTTGGGTTCCTCATTTGTTGGGAAGTCATGACAATCGCCATCCCTTGAACTACTCGGCTTTGACTTGTCTGGGGCAGCATTTGGTGTCATCACTACCGTTGGAATATACTTTTCTATAGGGCATATTCCACCCTCAATTGCTTCGTCGTACTCCTGATTCATGATCAGAATCATCAATCTTCGATCCATATCGAATTCAGGTTGACCGCTCTGTACAGGGTAATTCAAAACACGATGTTGGGTTCTCCCAATTGATTTCCAAAAAGAGAAATTCATATCATCTATTTTAGCCTTCTTAGATCGGACATCTCTTTCCACAATATCCACGTGTCGTGCGGCTTTTGCCCATGCATCACTTATTCTCACTCGTTCAGTTTTTTTTTCTTTCAGCTCAGATTCCATCTTTATCATCTTATACTATGCCAAAGAATGCTTCTGTTCAAGCATCACATATCGGGTAACAGAAGTTTGAATTGTTGCATCCTTTTGCTCCACGACCGCCTGTCGATCTTCAGCCTGCTTTTCTAACTCATGAATACGATTTTGCAATTCTACATTTCGATCATATAATATCTCTAACAAACTCTCCTCAGGTACCTCTTATTTCTCTTCTTCCTCACTCTCAGCTGTTACCTCTGCGACCATTTCGGGTGCAACTATCAATTCTTCACTCACCACATGGATTTCTCTAATTCCTTCTTCATCTGACATCACATTATCATGGTTAGTGATTAGAGGTATCCCTACAGTCTCATTCACTCCATTGTTAGCATTCTAAACTGTCATTCTCAAATACTGCCATAAAACAAGGGTTAATTAAGCAAATTAACGTATCACATAATATCCATATATTATGACCAACCAATAATTAAGCTTAGGTAGGACACACTAGCAAAGAATTTACTCATCTCTCCCCTCCTAGTTATATTCCCCGATCTCCGCCAGAGACCATATCCCTAAGCTCTGATACCAACTGTGATGCCCCCAAAATAGGTATACAACACCCATTCTGAGTCGCCAAATACATGGTACAGAAGACAAACTACAACTTCAATAATACAATTGTCGTGCAAAATACGACAACACATACTGTGAGTTTAAATACAAATATTGTCTTCTAGACAATATCCACACTCAAATAAGTCCTCATTACAATTATTCAAATACTATTTTATAAAAATAGTGAGGACTACTAAAACATCTTTCTAGAACCATCACTCCATACCCCGACTAGATCCTGCTATGTTCTCACCTCCTGAGAAGAAAAATGGAACAAAAAGGAAAAGGGTGAGCTCAACTAGCCCAGTAAAGAATATTATGACTAAGATAATATACAACAAATTATGATTAGTATTCAACAGGGAAAAATCTGATAGAATATAATCGACAACAAGTTTTAGATCAACAACTGCAGTGAAAATAGCAAACCATTAGAAGAGTCAAATAGATCATAAAGTCTATTATCTTCTCCACATTAAAAGTCCACCAATAATATTTTATCCCTCTAACATTAATCAACAGTTCCTTTTCACAATTATATGAATAACTCATAATCATAATTGTAATTCTAAATTCCTCTTTGCATCTAAGACGAAGATAATTTTCCTCACATGTCTTTACCTGAAACATCAAAGATCATGGTTATACCAAATCACAGTTCCTGTTCGTAATCATATTAATAAATTCATCTTTGCACTACAGGCCAACGATATTCGTCAACAGTTCATCTTTGCACTACTGGCCAAATATATTCAACAACAGGTCATCTTTGCACTACGGGCCAAAGATATTCATCAACAAATCATCTTTGCACTACAGGCCAAAGATATTCCTCAACAGTTCATATTTGCACTACAGGCCAAATATATTCATATCTCAAAGAAATATATAATCATTTCAGAATTTATATACACCATAATTATAACCATGTTAATCAATTCATCTTTACACTTAAGCTAAAGATATTCAATTATAAATTTAATGGTCATGATCATACCAGTTAACAATTCATCTTTGCACTACAAGCCAAAGACATTCCTCAGTCACGATCATACCAATAATTTACCCATCTTTACACTCAAGTGAAAGAGAAATTCAACATCAAGGTTATAAAAATGTTATATACAATAATAAAAACAATATGATCAACAACTGCATTTATTTTCGAGAGCAACAATCATAAATCAACGATAATTTGGCCAGAAAAAGAAACCAATTTTGTCGTGAATAGTAACTCGTGAATAGTAACTCATGAATAGTAACTCGTGAATAGTAACTCGTGAATAGTAGTAATTCATGAATAGTAACTCGACATGAAAAAGGTATAAATTCCACAATAAAATACATACCAACATTTCGGTATAATGATATTGAAATAATAATATTTCTTAAGCTTATAAACAATTTATTTAAATTGTTTACACTTTACTAATTAATGCATTTAATCATCATAAAATGCCAACTCTTAAGATTTCATCACCAATAGCCAAAATCCTCATCAAAAATCTGCATATAAATCATATATGATTCTCAAGCCATAAAATCATATTTTCTAATTTTCTTACTTCACATAACATATTTAATTCATTTACTCATAACTAGACTATTTTCATAAAAAATACCAAATCAGTTCCAAAAATATTTCTTTTATGAGATTTAGCAGAATATAGTCCCATATTGAACATATATTTTTTCCAGAATTTTTAAAATTCATTTACTATTTTCCATATAGCCAAAACTGCCGAATATTTAGACATTTATCATAAATTGTACTTTTATCCAAAAATTTCGAAATTCACAGAGTACACTGATATTATATAGATATACTTCCAATAAAAATTTCATCAATTTTGGAGTTAACCACAAGGAGTTATAAGTGGTTACTTTTAAAATAGTATTTTCTCATAAAATTCATAACTCTTAATCTATACATCCAAAAATCACCATTTTTTGACACAATCAATAAAACTCATCAAAATATCATTTCAAATTTTTCATGAATTTTCTGAAGGTCAGAAGAATTACGAACTGAAAAACATAATAACCCTTAAAATCCCGTACCTCAAAAGAGCAGTACTTCTGATCGGTATAAGGCTGAAAGAAACTTGCACTGAATAACAACTCTGAATGTATCTAAACACTCACTAGAATATGCTTGACAATATAGAGAGAGAGAAAACTTGTTTCTGGTGTATTTTTCAATTCTAACTTAAGCACTAATTTATAGAAAAATGCTAGAACGCCAAATGAGACTAAAATAATAAATTATTATTATTATTTATCTTCTTTCTACGCACCAACCATGACTAGTCTCCGTGCTTGAACCAAGAATTCTAGCACATGCTCTCTTACACCAACCAAAAGGTGGGGCACGCCTTCTAGAATTTTCCACTCAAAACATTTATAAAAACAATTTCTGAATCAATCACCTCATAAAATTCATAACAAATCATACGTTAATTTTTAACGGTTCAAAATTTGTGGACATATACTCAACTCATATATGTATAACATATCCAAAAATCACAACGATCCAACGGTCGGATCAAAAATTATAACTCACGCAATATATCTCAAGAACACTGATTATCGGATTATAAATCCTTCGGACTAGTTTCATTCGAAAATTCACCACGAAATATCCACAAAGAATTTTTGGGTGATTCCAAATTCTACGGTTAGCTTACTTCCGGGGCTTTCTTTTGATATATGGCTCATCTCCTAACTCATTATACACAAAGCGTTATGGATTTTACAAAATCAAGTAATAAACTAATTTTTCTGAAAATCCCATATTTTGTTCTCCGTTTCGATAAAATACTTATAAAACACATCATCATTAATTCCTTCATTTATAACCACATAAATAAATCCATCATTTATATCCACATCAAATAAATATTTCCTTATCATATAAATCAATAATTAATTATTCACAAATAATATTACAGAATCACAATTATGACAACCAGGCCGTTCCCAGGAAAGAGGGGGCTTTCCAATAAGGATTTTTCCTTATTGACGCGCAATTAGATGACCAAACCACTCCTTAGACAGAACTTTCTAGACATTGCCAATAATGCTGTCTAATAATATTATTCAAATAATATAAATTATTGATCTGATAATGGAGATGATGTGCAGCAATAATTATTGAAACAACAATAATATAAAATATCAACGCAACAATTATTGAATCAATAAAATAAAATATTGAATAGTAATTACTGTGACAATTATTCAGTAGTGCCTTCTTACGTAAGAATCACTAATTTCAAAAATACTGTGCAATACCGTGTGCTACTGTGCAATAACGCGTATTACTGTATTTTAACCACCGGGTTTTCTAACAGTGTTAACGGTAACAACTACGCCGTTATTTATAAAAACTCAAATTTATCGTTTTCTTCATCCGACAGTTAGTCTGTTATGGGGCCCACAATGGCCGCGCCGTCGTACGAATATTCCCCGACAGAAAGAATATTTCCCGACAGAAAGAATATTCCACAATCAAACGAATATTCCCCGATAACAATGAATATTTTATATCCACTTGTGTATTTTGAAAAAAAAATTCATATATCACCCTTAACTTTAACCTTTTATCAATTTAACCATTTTACTGAATAGTAATTATAAGAAAAATGGAATACTTTTATTTCATAAAATTCAGGGTCTTACATGTACTATGTGCTATTTGAATAAATATGCAATTATATGAGAACTATGTGTTGAATTCTTATTGTATTAAGACTTTGTGTAGAGAAAGAGAATTAGTATAAGATTTTTATTTAAATCAGATCATGCCGCCTAGACGACAAAATTGAAATCAACGAGAAGAACAGTCAGTGAATAACGAAGGAGGTCAAGTGGACCCAATACAAATTTTTGTAGACATGCTAGCCTAAGCTATGAAAAATAGAGCTCCAGCTGCAATAGGAAGGGCGAGGAATTAGCCAGCCGATAGATTAGCTAACTTCAAAGACTTTAAAGCGGTAGGACCACCTGAATTCAAAGGGACCATGAATCTGATTGAAGCCCAAACTTGGGTAAAGGAGATGGAGAAAGCATTTGTTATCGCCAGGGTAGCGGAAGAGCAAAAAACGGCTTTTGCAACACACTTAATGAAGGGCGAAGCCAATATTGGTGGGAGACTAATCAGGCGAGAGCTGGAACAGCTATAGTAACTTGGACCAGATTTAAGGAATTGTTCTTCGAGAACTATTTTTCGTCAAGTATGCAAGCTCGAATGGAAGTCAAGTTTATAGAACTGAAGCAGGAGAATATGTCAGTTTCGGAGTATGCTGCCAAATTCAACGAGTTGGCGAGATTTGCACCTCATCAAGTGGACACGGAGTTACGAAAAGCTAAAAGATTTGAAAATGGATTGAAGCCGAGAATGTACAATAAAGTAGCAGTATTATAGATTAGCACATTCGCTGCTTTGTTGGAGAAAGCGTTAATTATTGAATGAGGGAGCAAAGCTGCATCTCGATTTCACCAAGAGAAGAAGAAGAAGACAAATGATGGAGGTAGTAGTGGTGGGAGTAACCCTAACCAGAGGAAATGGAGCGAGAATACCCAATCAGGTGGCAAGATAAAATGGAATAAGAAATGAGGGGAGCCATGTGCAACTTGTGGGAAGAATCATGCAGGAGTTTATCTGAATAAGAAGGGAGTTTGTTACAACTGCGGATAAGAGGGGCACATGTCACCCAATTGTCCCAGTCTAAAGAAGACACAAGGTTGTTATTGTGACAACCCGAGAAGTTAAAATTTTTTTAAAATAATAATTAATTGATTTAAGGTTCAAAATTAGAACCTAGACAGAAAATAAGTGTATGCGTTTGATATTTTTAAGAAGGAATTTTGAGGATTTTAAAATTCTGTGAAGGATTTAGGTGAATTATTCAGGATTAAGGAAAACGTGATTATGTTCTGTGTATATGTGTACAGTATGTGGTTAAGGGTCAAGGGTTGACCAGATAATTGATATATGTAACAAACCCTAAGTATATATTAAGAACGTCAACGTTTGGTTAGAAAACCCTAGTGTTTAATAAGAAACCCTAGAAACCGGTTCTAGAAACCCTAATTTCAATTTCAAAAATCTAAAACCCTAATTCGGTGCATGAAACCCTAATCTGGGAATTTAAATGATTATTATATTGCACAAGTGTTATTTATTATAATATTAATTAAGAAAAAGCTTAATTATTAGCAAATCCTAATTTCACATTTTTTTGAAAACCCTAATTTTTGGGTTAGAAACCCTAATCCTTGATATTGACCCTAATTGCTTAAATTAGTAATTTTAATTAGGAAATGTTAATCCTAATTAGCAAGATTTAATTTGTGACTACGAAATTTTATATAATTAAAAAAATTCTAATTATAATTTAGAAAGATTAATTTTCTATTTTTAAAACCGAAATTCGAAAATGTTAGAAATTAAATTTGCAAATTTAAAGGTTAAACATTAAACCCTAAATGTTCCAAACCCTAAATCCTAACCCAAACCCTAACACTATGTTTCTGAGTTTTGAACAGAAAAGAAAAGAAAAGAAAACTTAAATTAGAACAGAAAAGAAAAGAATAGAAAACTTAAAGTTTTTCTTTGTGTTGTTTCTGAGTTTTTAATGGAAAATGATAGAAAATTTAAAATTGAGGACATTAGTTGTAATTTAAAATTTATTATATTAAAAGTTGAGGATAATATGGGAATTATAAAAATATTACTTATTCTAATTTCTTTTCCGTCCAAATCATGCCAATTTTGGACAGAAAACTTTGGCAGGAAAAGTGGCCAATTTTTCTATCCATTTCTTTTCTTTTCCGTTTATTAAAAAACTTAGAAACATAAGAATTAGAAAGAAAACTTAAATTTTCCGTCCATTTCTTTTCTTTTCTGTCCATTTTAAAACTCAGAAACAGAGCATAAGGGTTTGGACCATTTACACAAATGCCATTAATTTAGTAAGCTAAATGACATTGTACCCTTATTGCATAATGGAAGGTTTCTTGCAAATCTAAACCTAAATTGGTTGTTCACCAACCCTAAGCCCTAGCTTTTGACTAATATCAACAACTCAGCCCAATTATATTAGCCACATACATTACTTACAAGAATTTTATAGATTAAAAGAGAGAGAAATGACCACTTTCATTTTTATTTTCTTCCAAGACATTCTCTCTCTATATTTCGGGAATGTGGAGTGAGGGAGTGAGAGAGTGAGGTAAGATGAGCCAAAATCAGTTTATAACTTACAAAGATCAGAATCAGAAGTCAGATTAAGGATCAAAGCATAGAAATGTATAAAAACTCTAATTTCGGAAATCTTATGATCTGATGTTAGTTGTTGTAATTTATTGGTTAGATATGTGTAGTAGGGTGTCTATAAGTGATCTGGGTTGATAGATCATGGATCTATAACACTTAGAGGCACGAATCAAGCATTTTTAGAAATCTGAAAATTTGGAAAAAAATGGCCTGACAGTCAAATGTCAGAGCCTCTAAATCTCTATGTGTTGTATATTTTATGTGTTCTATGTTTTGAATCTGTTCAATATCATGAGGACTGTGATCTAAAACTGGAATCAGTGTCGGATCAAGTCTAGATCGTCGGTTATACTTGGTCAAACGGCGTTGACCGTTCATGGAAATCCTTTCTGGGTAACCCAGAATTTTTCAGGTGGTTTGACAAGATTTTCGAAGTCCTTGATCTTGTTGTATGTTTGTGTTTTGATCAAGTTGTTGTTTTATTGTTGTAGCCTGACATGTCGACTGCATATTAAAGTCACTATCTAACTTAGATCATAACCGTACTGAAAGATAAGTAAGGTCAAACTACCGTTGACCACCACTTGGATGAAGAAATTTGGAAAACCCAGATTTCTGAAGATCAGTTCTTGACCCTTGTTTGACCGATCTAGATCGCTCATATTTGTTGTTGTTATGATGCTTCAATGTTATAAAATTGTACTCTGACATGTGTTCTACAAGATTCAAGCATTAGGTTTCACAAAACAAATACAGAAATCAAGTTATAAGGATCTAGATCTAGCACCATCGTCTGTTCTTCATTTTCTAGAAAACCCAGAAATGAAGAACAGCGTTGTCAGAATGTTTGAGGGCTTGGATCTCTTTGATATATGGTAGTATGGCCAGGAACTTGGTGTATAGTTGTAGTGTTGGACTTATTCTACAATTGTAACACTTCAGTAAGTCTAGAAAACATTTGGATCATAGATCCAATTCGGGTCAAAGTAGTAACCTCGAACACTGGCATGCGTTTCTAGGTTGATGAAGAACAGGCGAAGAACACATATAGCGACGGTTCTGTCGTTATAGGAGCCCTTTAGCGACAGTTTATTTAGAAAATAATTATTTTTATTAAATAAATAGAAAAAAATAGTTTTTAATTATTAAAAATACTAAATAAATTCCGAAAAATTATTTTAAATTCCAAAAAATAGTTTTTTTATTATTTTAGGTATATTTCATAAATATTTAATATTTTTAGAATATAAAGGGTATTTAATTTATTTAATTACAAAATTAAATAAATTATTTAAAAATAGTTTTAATTCATGAAAAATTATGAAAAATTATATTATGGTATTAGAAAATATTTTAAGTGACTTTTAATATTTTGTGATGAAATTAATTAATAAATTATTATTAAGGGTAATTAGTTTATTTAATGAGTATATTAAATAAATTAAGAAAAAATAGAATTAATGATTTAAAAATCATATAAAAATGATTTAAGTGTCAGAAAAATATTTTAAGTTATAAAATATAACTTTTGATATTTTGTCATGAAAATATTAATATTTTAATATTAATAGTAATTATCGGATAATGAATTTAATGGTTTAAAAATCATATAAAGGTGATTTTAAAGTATTAAAAATACTTTGTGATATTATAAATATATTATAATATTATGACATGTATTTCATTAATATTTGATATTAAATAAATATTAATGATAAAAAAATTATGTGGTATTTATATTATTTAAATACGTTTTTAATGATTGAAAAATCAGGATAACCGGTAATAATTATTTAAAAATTATTACAAGTCTGTGAAAAATATTTTGACTGAAAATAAAATTATCTAAGATAATTGTTAAGTATTTAGGCAGAGTTTAATTGAACTTAAACTCGAAGTTTAGTCCGACTAGACCGTTGGGACATTAGAATTTTGTCGGATTCAGGTCAGACTGAAATAGTTTGACCTGATACAAAGTCTTATGTGTGTTATAGACTGATAGGATTATGTGTTATGTGTTATGTATTTAGGTTATTCTATTTATATCTATATATATAATTGTATTATATTTTGATGATATTATTCTAATATTGGAGATTTATATTACTAATATTAGGTCTTCGGATAAAGCGTATAAATTGTGTTGCGGTAATCAACGGTTCAGGCAAGTTTGTTTTACTTAACTCTATTAAGAGTTGTATTTCATTGGATAAGCTTATGGTTAATCATTGCTGATTGCTATGTATAATTGTACTCTGTACATATTGCGTGTATAAGTCAAGTATGAACGGCTGATCACCTTCATTACCAGTTGGTTCAGATATATTTGTTCATGTATAATACTTGTTCAGTCATAAACTTGTTCCTGCTAGTTCACAATTATATTTTTGAATTATAGCCAGCTTATTATTCAAACTCTTCAATCATGATATATCGTTATATTGTTGAATTTAAACTTGCTGGGCAATCATTATGCTCACCCTTGCTATATCATGATAAAATATTGCAGATTAAGGCGAATGCGTCGGATACAAGGAAAGGTTAAAGATAGTTCCAGCGTTAGGATATGTGTGCAGCTAAATTGTATAAGTGTTGTATTTTAAGGTTATGTGTTAAGTAAGTTATGAAATGCGTATTAAGTTAAGGTTACTCGACATCGGGGAATAGTGAGTATATGTATGTATAAACAATTTATGTTTATATCTTCCGCAAATAGGAATAGTTGTATAGAATGATCGAACCGAATCCGAGGTGATTTAGGACCTGGATTCGGGGTCCTCACAGTTGGTATCAAAGCTGTTGGTTATGAAGCTTAGGTAGGAATACCTGAGACTAATAACCGCAGTGATTAAGATAATTACTAACTCACATAGAGTTAGTTGGGTCGGTAAGATTCAAAGATGAATCTCGGCCAGTTATAAGATACAGAGTTCCCTAACTCTGATAATAAAGTTGAACAGTAATGGTGAATAGATAGAGTCTAAAAGACTGATAGTACAGTGATAGAAGATCGTAAAATAAAACAATCATGACATAGAAATGAATCGTAATGTATACGATAAGATCACCCCATGATCTGATAAGGTAATAGCAAAGGAGAAAAATCAATCTAATGATTGAAAAGTTACATCAAAGTTTGCTGTGTGGCAGTTGTACTATGAAATTGTACTATGAAAACTCACAAAAGAGTTATGGATTATGAATACGGATTAAATGAAATTCGTATTGAGAAGGGTGTTAGTGTTAGGTGGGGAATTCAATTGAGGACTCGTGTCAGCAGCTGAGTTGTATGATTCTTTGTATGGGAGCTGAATTGTGCTTGGTGTAATAACTACTTAGTTTCTGACAATGATAATCATTGAAATGTTGTGTCGCGCTATTTGATATATGCATGTTAAGAGGGTGATTCTTTTCTCATGTGTATAACAGATAGATAGGTCTTAGGTAGAGGATATAAGGTTAAGTACGAGTTCTTAAAACTCATACTTATGTGACATTCTTGACTCATAGTTATATGAAATGTTTATGAACCCCTCAGCGAACGGACGCCAAAGGTCAGACTAGGACAAGTACTTAAACTCATATGATTGTGGCAAGTAAATGAACTCATAAGTGTGGTGTGACGAACTGGGTATAGTTGTGTGTAAACAGAATGTTGAGGATAATAAGAACAGATAGATTGTCAAGCAAATGATTACTAGTGAAGCAATAAGTTTTCCAAAACTCCTAGCTATGCTAGACTTCAAAATTTTGACATCAAGCTAAATACGCACTATGTGCCTTTAAAATAAAATATGTAGACTCGTAATCATTTTTGAAACGGTTTAAAGTATAGTCTATGCTACTTATTTCAGCTAGACGCAAACGATTTGAAATATCAAAATATGTTTTAATTATCACTCATGTACCATGTAACCTAGTGCAGAGATGATAAAAAATTTGATGGAATTGTAAATACAGAAATACTTAGTGTGAATTTGATCTAAAATTGTTGTTCCACTATTGTATGATGTGTTATGACAAAGTCATACAATGACAACATCCTCAAACGGACTGTTAATACAGTACGACATCATGACGTCATTCTCGAAAATGTTTTCAAAAGTTTAATTTGCCAACGGGGTTTGGCTACACCTAAATAATTAGATTGAATTGAATTATTGATATGGGTCTATACTATTCGATTCAGCTAGACTAAAGTTTATGAAAACTCTAAGTGTTCTTTGAAAGAAATTTTCCGAGCCAAATTGTTTTGGTACGGAATCCAATAAGACTGAGGTAGAATTTTTGTGCCTTTGGCAGTGACGAGAAACAGATAAAAGCAGTACTTGGCCAGTACAGGGCATATCGGGCTAATCCCCCTTTGTGTCCGTAAGTAATGATGGTTTGCGGATGAATTTCCATAAAACCTTTGCGAAAATGACAGACAAATAGTATATATAACTCCTCAGCAAAATTTGAAGATTTTTACTCTTGTGAGTGGTGTATTGGGTAGCATCTGATGGTGAGAAGGTATGGTGTATGGTTTATGGTGTATGGTGTATGGTGTATGGTGTATGGTGTATGGTGTAAGGTGTAAGGTAAATTTCGAGGACGAAATTTTTAGAAGAAGGGGTGAATGTGACAACCCGAGAATTTAGAAAAATTTTAAAATAATAATTAATTGATTTAAGGTTCAAAATTAGAACCTAGACAGAAAATAAGTGTATGCGTTTGATATTTTTAAGAAGGAATTTTGAGGATTTCAAAATTCTATGAAGGATTTAGGTGAATTATTCAGGATTAAGGAAAACGTGATTATGTTCTGTGTATATGTGTATAGTATGTGGTTAAGGGTCAAGGGTTGACCAGATAATTGATATATGTAACAAACCCTAAGTATATATTAAGAACATCAACGTTCGGTTAGAAAACCCTAGTGTTTAATAAGAAACCCTAAAAACCGGTTCTGGAAAACCTAATTTCAGTTTCGGGAATCCAAAACCCTAATTCGGTGAATGAAACCCTAATCTGGGAATTTAAATGATTATTATATTGCATACGTGTTATTTATTATAATATTAATTAGGGAAAAACTTAATTATTAGCAAACCCTAATTTCACATTTTTTTTTGAAAATCCTAATTTCTGGGTTAGAAACCCTAATCCGTGATATTGACCCTAATTGCTTAAATTAGTAATTTTAATTAGGAAATGTTAATCCTAATTAGCAAGATTTAATTTGTGATTACAAAATTTTATATAATTAAAAAAATTCTAATTATAATTTAGAAATATTAATTTTCTATTTTTAAAACCGAAATTTGAAAATGTTAGAAATTAAATTTGCAAAGTTAAAGGTTAAACCTTAAACCCAAAATGTTCCAAACCCTAAATCCTAACCCAAACCCTAAGGGTTTGGACCATTTACACAAATGCCATTAATTTAGTAAGCTAAATGACATTTGTACCCTTATTGCATAATGGAAGGTTTCTTGCAAATCTAAACCTAAGTTGGTTGTTCACCAACCTTAAGCCCTAGCTTTTGACTAATATCAACAACTCAGTCCAATTATATCAGCCACATACATTACTTACAAGAATTTTATAGATTAAAAGAGAGAGAAATGGTCACTTCCATTTTTATTTTCTTCCAAGACATTCTCTCTCTATATTTCGTGAATGTGGAGTGAGAGAGTGAGGTAAGATGAGCCAAAATCAGTTTATAACTTATAAAGATCAGAATCAGAAGTCAGATTAAGGATCAAAGCATAGAAAGGTATAAAAACTCTAATTTCGGAAATCTTATGATCTAGTGTTAGTTGTTGTAATTTATTGGTTAGATATGTGTAATAGGGTGTCTATAAGTGATCTGGGTTGATAGATCATGGATCTATAACACTTAGAGGCACGAATCAAGCATTTTTAGAAATATGGAAATTTGAAAAAAAATGGCCTGACAGTCAAATGTCAGAGCCTCTAAATCTCTATGTGTTATATGTTTTATGTGTTCTATGTTTTGAATTTGTTCTATGTCATAAGGACTGTGATCTAAAACTGGAATTAGGGTCGGATCAAGTCTAGATCGTCGGTTATACTCGGTCAAACAGCGTTAACCGTTCATGGAAATCCTTTCTAGGTAACCCAGAATTTTTCAGGTGGTCTGACAAGATTTTCGAAGTCCTTGATCTTGCTGTATGTTTGTGTTTTGATCAAGTTGTTGTTTTATTGTTGTAGCCTGACATGTCGACTGCATATTAAAGTCACTATCTAACTTAGATCATAACCGTACTGAAAGATAAGCAAGGTCAAACTACCGTTGACCACCAGCTGGATGAAGAAATCTGGAAAACCCAGATTTCTGAAGATCAGTTCTTGACCCTTGTTTGACCGATCTAGATCGCTCATATTTGTTGTTGATATGATGCTTCAATGTTATAAAATTGTACTCTGACATGTGTTCTACAAGATTCAAGCATTAGGTTTCACAAAACAAATACAGAAATCAAGTTATAAGGATCTAGATCTAGCACCATCGTCTGTTCTTCATTTTCTAGAAAACCCATAAATGAAGAACAACGTTGTCAGAATGTTTGAGGGCTTGGATCTCTTTGATATGTGGTAGTATGGCCAAGAACTTGGTGTATAGTTGTAGTGTTGCACTTATTCTACAATTGTAACACTTCAGTAAGTCCAGAAAATATTTGGATCATAGATCAAATTCGGGTCAAAGTAATAACCTCGAACACTGGCATGCGTTTCTGGGTTGATGAAGAACAGGCCAAGAACACCTATAGCGACGGTTCTGTCGCTATAAGAGCCCTTTAGCGACAGGTTATTTAGAAAATATTTATTTTTATTAAATAAATAGAAAAAAATAGTTTTTAATTATTAAAAATACTAAATAAATTTCGAAAAATTATTTTAAATTCGAAAAAATAGTTTTTTTTATTATTTTAGGTATATTTCATTAATATTTAATATTTTTGAAATATAAATGGTATTTAATTTATTTAATTACAAAATTAAATAAATTATTTAAAAATAGTTTTAATTCATAAAAAATCATGAAAAATTATATTATGGTATTAGAAAATATTTTAAGCGACTTTTAATATTTTGTGATGAAATTCATTAATAAATTATTATTAATGGTAATTAGTTTATTTAATGAGTATATTAAATAAATTAAGGAAAAATAGAATTAATGATTTAAAAATCATATAAAAATAATTTAAGTGTTAGAAAAATATTTTAAGTTATAAAATATAACTTTTGATATTTTGTCATGAAAATATTAATATTTTAATATTAATAGTAATTATCGGATAATGAATTTAATGGTTTAAAAATTATATAAAGGTGATTTTAAAGTATTAAAAATACTTTGTGATATTATAAATAGATTATAATATTATGACATGTATTTCATTAATATTTGATATTAAATAAATATTAATGATAAAAGAATTATGTGGTATTTATATTATTTAAATACGTTTTTAATGATTGAAAAATCAGGATAACTGGTAATAATTATTTAAAAATTATTACAAGTCTGTGAAAAATATTTTGACTGAAAATAAAATTATCTAAGATAATTGTTAAGTATTTAGGCAGAGTTTAATTGAACTTAAACTCGAAGTTTAGTCCGACTAGACCGTTGGGACATTAGAATTTTGTCGGATTCAGGTCAGACTGAAATAGTTTGACCTGATACAAAGTCTTATGTGTGTTATAGACTGATAGGATTAGGTGTTATGTGCTATGTGTTTAGGTTATTCTATGTATATCTATATATATAATAGTATTATATTGTGAAGATATTATTCTAATATTGGAGATCTATATTATTAATATTAGGTCTTCGGATAAAGTGTATAAATTGTGTTACGGTAATCAACAGTTCAGGCAAGTTTGTTTTACTTAACTCTATTTAGAGTTGTATTTCATTGGATAAGCTTATGGTTAATCATTGTTGATTACCATGTATAATTTTACTTTGTACATATTGCATGTATAAGTCAAGTATGAACGGCTGATCACCTTCATTGCCAGTTGGTTCAGATATATTTGTTCATGTATAATACGTGTTCAGTCATAAACTTGTTCCTGCTAGTTCACAATTATATTGTTGAATTATAGCTAGCTTATTATTCAAACTCTTCAATCATAATATATCGTTATATTGTTGAATTTAAACTTGCTGGGCAATCATTATGCTCTCCCTTGCTATATCATGATAAAACATTGCAGATTAAGGCGAATGCGTCGGATACAAGGAAAGGTTAAAGATAGTTCCAGCGTTAGGATATGTGTGCAGCTAAATTGTATAAGTGTTGTATTTTAAGGTTATGTGTTAAGTAAGTTATGAAATGTGTTTTAAGTTAAGGTTACTCGACCTTGGGGAATAGTGAGTATATATATGTATAAACAATTTATGTTTATATCTTCCGAAAATAGTAATAGTTGTATAGAATGATCGAACCGGATCCGAGGTGATTTAGGACCTGGATTCGGGGCCCTTACAGTTATGCTTGTGGATCGACAGATCATTTGGTTCGGAACTATCCGAAGAGGAATGAGGAGAAGGAAAGTGTCAACAAAGGACCCGGTAGCGGAACCTTGGCAGTTCAAGGACCTGCACATCCAAGAAGACCAACGACCCGTATGTTCAACATGACGGCGCAAGATGTAGTGGCTACTTAGGAGGTGGCAGCAGGTAATGATTTTATTTAGAAATTTAATTACGCGAGTACTCTTGGTTAGATATTACTGTGAATTGGTTTCTTTTATAGATCTAAGTCACATGATAGCATTTAGGACACAAATAAATATTATGTTAATAAAAATGAATTGATGATATAACTTTAAATAATTGTGGAGAATAAGAAAGCGGTGATTCTGAGGACGGAATCCTTTTAAGGAGGGTGAACGTGATAACCAGGGATTTCGAAGAATCCGAATTTTACGAATAAATTTTTTTATTATTTAACATTGACATTGACTGTTAATGTTGTACTGCATATCTATGATACGAGTCTCGAGAATTAGTTAATTTATGTATTGATTGAGAAATTAGAGTAGAGTTGTGCTTAACAGCTTTAGAAACCCTAACCCTAATTTCTGGAAAGGAATTTGATAGAAAATATATTTAAAATTATTGTATTGATAAGTACGTGTTTGTACTGTATAGAATTGTTGATCAATGATTGATCCGGTAGGGTACAAAATTAGTAAACCCTAGTAAGGGATTAGAAACCCTAATCTCAAGATTAGAAATCCTAATGCGTAGTTAGGAACCCTAATTAAAAGTCGGGGAACCCTAATTCTAAATTCAGGATTCCTAAACCCTAATTAGGAAACATTAATCCTAATTGGCAAGCTTAATATGGTTATTAAACGTTAATATGATTAGAAAAACCTAATTTAATTAGGAAACCCTAATTGTAGTTTTAAAATCTTAATTTTCTATTTTAAAACTCTAATTAGAAAATCCTAGAAAACTAAAGTTTTAAAACGTAAGGGTTTGAACCTTAGGGTTAAACCCTAAAGGTTTGGTAAATTATATGTATGCCATTAAAATTATAATGCTAATGACAAAAATGCCCTTTTTCATTTTCTTTAATTGGTAACTTGTAAAAATACCAACACCTTTAGTTGGTGACCTACTAAGTTGACATTGTAACTAAAAATCTCAGCAAATCAGCTATAGATACATTGTATCATATTAGAAAGATTGAAGAGAGAAAAAGTCCACTAAAGTGCTCATTTGCTAACTTACTCTCAAACAACTCATTCTCTCTCTAACCCTTCGAAATTATCAAGTATTTCAGTCCCTAAAATACCTTCTAGATCATCAATATCAGTTTAGTAGAGCAAGGATCAAAGATTAAGCTAGAAGATATAAATTCCTAACTTGAGTTTGATCTTACATGCTAAGAGAAATTCTGTGTTTATGTGTTTAGATTGGTTCAAAAGAATGTTTTTAGATGATATATGTTGATCCATCATGGATCCATAGCATCAAAGTGCCTCAAAATAATGATTTTTCAAAAACTGTTATTGAGCTTGAAAAGTGGTCTGACAACCAAATGTCAATGGCCACATATCTTTGCTCGTTTATGATTCTTGTTGTTTTAAAGTTCTAATCTATACTCTTTTATGTAGTCTTTGATCTAAGACAGGAATCATAGTTATCGGATGTTTAGATTTGAAGTTATTCTTAGTCGAAACCCGTTGACTGGGCATGACCAGATGAATTCTGGGTAACCCAAAATTCAAATTCTAGTGTCTGACAATACTTTGAAAGGCTTTGACCTGTTGCATGTTAATCCGATTGCTGATGTTATGATAACCAATGTGTAGTCTGATGTATGGACCGTAGATTTATACCTTTAGATCTCTTAAATAACAAACATGTGAGACATAGTGGACGGTCAAACTGGGCCTGTCGATCATGGATACCATTTCTGGAAAACCCAGAAATTGGTTGAACAATGATTCTGACAGGGTTTGACAAGGATTAATCTGGCAAATTTGTTGTTGTTTAACTAAACTATTGTTGTAGTATTGTTCCTTGATGCAAGGAGTATAGATTTGAACCATGAGACCACTTGAATAATGATCAGAACATAGATTAAAGTGAGCTTGAAAGTGTCAACTCGAAACTATTTGGGTTTCTAGGTTGCCCAGAAAACCCAGATTTGTTCTGACAGTAACTTTAGAAGCTTAGATCTAATTGTTTGCTTGATGTATGATCATGATGCTAGTTGGATATTGTAGAGTTACATTTCCACTACACGATCAGTGTCTAAATTAGCCCAGATCATGTTTGGATTGAGAATCATAAGTGGTCAAATGAGTAAGCTTAAACTCGGACTTGTAAGTGTCCTTGAGCTCAAGAACACCTGAGACGACAGACAAGTGTCGCTAAAGGCCTATAGCGAGTGCTTTCAATATATTTATTTTCTGATTTTCTGAAAATTATTTAAAAATAGAATAAATTATAAAATTTACCAAAAATGGTTTTAAAAATAATTTTAAATTATGATAAAATAATTTTTGATTAACTGAGATATTTTTCATTAATATTTATAATTATTTGAATATTAATGATATTTAATTTATCTAATTAGTATATTAAATGAATTAGAGACAAATGATTTTAATATTTTAAAAATCATTTTAAATAAGAATAGTGTATTTAAAAATATTTTGAGTTATAAAATGTAACTTTTAATATTTTTAGAGAATTATCATCAATAATTTAATATTAATGATATTAAATTTATTTAATTATTATATTAAATAAATAAGTTAAAAATAATTTTATTGATTTAAAAATTATTTTAAATGAGAATAAAGTGTTAAAAAATATTTTAAATTATAAAATATAATTTTTAATATTTTTAGAGAATTCTCATTAATAAATTAATATTAATGACATTAGATTTATTTAATTATTATATTAAATAACTGAATTAAAATGATTTTATTGATTTAAAAATGAAAAAAATGATTTAAAAATATTTTAAGTTATGATTAATGACTTTTAATATTTTGATAATAATTTCATTAATATTTAAATAATAATGGTGATGATTTAAAAATGATTTTAAAAATCATTTAAGTAGAATATTGATTATTTAAAAATATTTTAAGTTATTAATAATAACTTTAATATTTTTACAAGTATGTTATTAATATTTTTATATTATTAAATATTAATGATGATAAGATTATTTGATAATTAAATCATTTAAAAATGATTTAAGTGTTTAAAATATTATTATAAATTATAATAATTGTTTATAAATTACTAAAAGTTTTTGAAAAATATTATGAACGATATTTGACTTATCTAATATAATATTGAAGCTTAGAGACTAAGATTAATTGACAATAAATATGTTAGTTGTCGGATAGGGTGACCAGAATACCGAAATGAGACCGAAGTCCAACTAGATTGAATTAGTTAGACTTGTTAAGTGTTTATATAAGTTATAAACATTGATGTGGCTATGTGGTAATGTGTCTAGGAGAAGATTAATTGTAAATTACAGTGATACGTGTTGTGAATTATTGTGCTAATTGTGAGACCGATATTGTTGGTTATAGGTCTTTCGAAAGCAAATAAGTATATTGTGTAGCTTTAAACAGCGGAAGAGGCAAGTTTTCTAACTCAACCTTGAATTATATTCATTCAATTATATAGTGGTAAATTATTGTTAATTATACCACGTCCAAAAATTTATTGTTGATTAATCGCAGTTAGTGCATATTTATTATTTCAAATTGAATTAGTGAATTCTGATAATATAATTAGAGGATAACTATTGTTGGATATTTACATCTGTTGAAGCTAATATTGACAGTACAAATAATTCATGTTTATTGTCGAATTATGTTGAGATAGGTCTGAGCTAATTATTCTAGCTAGACGAACAATTATTAGAACTTGATAGGTTCGAGAAGAGAATTCAATTGTTATTGACATATCGATGCCAATTATTTCGGATAGATCGATAAGTAAATAGGAATTGAAATCATTTTATTTCGTTGTTAAATTAAATCTTTATTTTGAGACTGAGATAAAAACAACCTTTTATATAAAGGGAAACATTATATTGGTCGTATATTCGGCCTTTGCACACAATTAAGTATTATCCTATCAAATTAGATAGTCTGTTCTTATGGATTATTATACATTTGTTGTATGCCTTAACTTGCGGGGCAAACTTGTTGCTCACCCTTGCTAAATAAAATATTTCAGCTCAGGAATAAGAGGCCAGCGGGTCCAAGAAGAACAAAGGTAAAGGCAAAATGCTAGAATAGTTATAATGTACTTATTATTATGTTATGTTTGTAAACCCTTTTTGTATAATTAAAGGGTAAGTTTGTAATGTTAAGGTTAGAGAACCTGGAACTATTGTATTAACAATCTTTATTAGTGACTTATGTATTACTATTTCTATATGAATAGGTAGATAGATGGTATTATATTATAAATCGTGAACACCAAACTCGGGGTTCAGGTAACCTAGATTTGGGGGTGTTACAGTAATATGCCGTGAAAAGTTATGTTAGTCGATACAAGTTTTTCTCGAAAAACGTACAGAAATCAGACGAAATAAAAATGATGAAAAGTATTGTTCTGTACTTTTAATACGTTTAACTATGTTTTGGGGAAACGTGAAGGAAAATAATATTCATCAAAAAGCGTTTTTCAATTTTTAGAATTTCTGAAGAATGCGTAAAAGTTAATCGGTAGAGGAAAGACAGAATATCTAAAAATATTTGGATTCCGAGAATCGTAGTTTTTCGAACTGTTGGACGAATCCCGAAGGACGAATCCCGAAAGGCGGAACATCGAAACTTCTAGAAGAAGTTTCGTGAATAGTAAGGAGGTGTGAATAGTAAAGTAGTTTAACCAAATGACCAAAATACCTCTAGCTTTGATTTTGTATAGAAATAAGCCTTAAGCTCATTTGTTTGGTTAGAAAATTTCAACTAACACTTGAGTGAGAGAGATAGGGAGAGAGAATTTGGATGGAGAAGAGGAAGAAAAGGAAGAGAAAAAGCTAGCCCGAGAGCAAGCTTTGTCTAACGGAAGAAGATTAAAGAAGAAATGTAATCCAAAACCTAACTCTAATTTGCTGGATAAATTTGAACAATCCGAATAAATCATATGAACGATTCGGTGAAATAAGTAAGTATTGATGATTTATAACACCAAATTCCAAGAAAAAGTGAAATCGTAATCAAAATACAGATTAAAAATGAAGTACGAATGAAGAACATGAAGAACAAGCAAAGAATGTTGTTGATGGACAAAGTGAAAACCATCGCAATTAAAGCTTGTTGTTGATGGACAAGTTTAAAACCATAACGTATAAGTTAGTTGCTTATTTCTTGGTTAGGAACGATAGAAACGTTCATGAAGAACATATTGAAATTAGCTAATAACGAAGTTTTGGTAAAATTTTATATAAGACGAAATAAATATAAAAAGTAAGATAATGAACTCGAATGAGTAGGGTTTTATAAAAAGGTAATAAAACGTAGAAAACGTGGGTTGTGGACTCAAGAACGAATAAATTCCGAGTTCGGATGAACGAATTATGGACGAACAAAAATTTAACGCAAAGTTGAAAAACTTAGCGAGGGAGGACATTCAGGATATGATTAATGCTTGTTAACGAATTCAGAATAAAATTCTATCTAAAGGAAATTAAAGTAAGCAACAAGAGGAAGAAAATGGCTTTGGAATGATCTCGTTTTGAGTTATAACGAATAAGTTAGGAGATTACAAAGTAGGCGATTTGTACGAGGAATAACACTTAGAAAATTTTTTGAAAAAATCTGGGAAATAGAAGAGTCGCCGCAGATGAACTAGGAATAGGGCGTTGCAGTGCCTGACTGGGAAGCCAAGTACTGCTAACTCACGCTGCAGCGATACAACGCCAATAAAAATAAAAGGAATCGGCGCAGCAGCGCCGGTGCAGAGCAAGACCCATAAAAGATCTTTTAACTGCTCAATTCTTAGGGGATGTGTACGGAGAAATAATGAACTTAAAGTTCACATAATGTAACACTTAAACCTGTGATTTAAACCTTTAGTAAAGGTTGAATGGAAAGGTTGAACGAGATTAAAAGACAAAGAATATAAATGCAAATTACATAACCGATATCCAAGGATCTTATTCGCATTAAGTGAACGTTTGGGATTACAAAGGTTGTAGTTCCTTAAACGTTAGGTAATAATGTGGGAGCCCCAAATCTGGGTCCCGAATCACCACAAATCTGGTATAATCATTCTACAACTATTGCAGAAAATATAAACGTAAATTATTTATACATTACATTTTATACACTATTTCCCAAGGTCGAGTAACTTTAACTTATACATAATTCATAACCTATCTAACATATAATGTTATTATCATACATAACTGTTACAATTAAGCTGCACATAAAATCCCAAGCTGAACTTAACTTTATCATTTCCTGTATCCGACGTATTCGTCTTAATCTGTAATGTTAATCATGATATAGCAATGGTGAGCAATAAGTTTGCCCAACAAGTTTAAGTTCTATAAATTAAGGATATATCATGATTGAAAGAATTAAACAAAAGCTGGCTACAGTTCTACAATATAATTGCGAACTAGCATGAACAAATTTAACATAGCTGAACTAACATTGAACATGAACATATATATATCTGGACCGAATGGTAATGAAGGTGATCAGCCTTCCATACCTGATGAATACATGAAGTATGCACAGAGTACGATTTAATAATTCTTAGACATGGCAATCAGCAATGATTAACCACAAGTATATTTGAATAAAACAACTCAAAGTTGAGTTATGAAAAACTTGCATGTTCCGATGTTTACCGTTACGTATTTTATTTAGCTTTTTCTGAAGACCTAATATTAATAATATCGATATACAAATTAGAATAATATCATCACAATATGAAATAACCTAAACACAGAGCACATAACCCTATTAGTCCACAGACTACTTAAGACTCGGTATCAAGTCAAACTATTTCAGTCTGAGTTAAAACCAACACAATTATGACATCCCGACGGCCTAGTCGGACAAAATATCAAGTTTAAGTTCCATTAAACTCTGTCTAAACACTTAACAATTATCTTAGATAATTATATTATCAGTCAAAATATTTTTCATAAGCTCGTAATAATTTTTACATAATTATTATCATTTATCATGAATTTTCAGTCATTAATATCGTATTTATAAGAATTAAATACCACATAATTCTTTTATCATTAATATCTATTTAATATTAAATATTAATAAAAATCATACCATAATATTATCATATATTTATAATATCACAAAGTATTTTTAATAATTTAAAATCATATTTATATGATTTTTAAACCTTTAAATTCATTATTCGATAATTGTTTTTAATATCAAAAGTTATATTTTATAACTTAAAATATTTTTATAACACTTAAATCATTAATTCTATTTTTCCATAATTTATTTAATACATTTCTTAATTAAATTAATTACCATTAATATTAATTAATTAATAAAATTCATCACAAAATATTAAAAGTCATTAAAAATAACTTAAAATATTTTTTTATACCATAATATAATTTTTCATGATTTTTCATGTATTAAAATCATTTTAAAATAATTTCTTTAATATTATAATTAAATAAATTAAATACCATTATTATTCCAAAAATATTACATCTTTATGAAATATATTTAGAATAATAAAAAACTAATTTTCAGGCTTTAAAATAATTTTTAGGAATTTATTTTGTATTTTTAATAATTAAAAACCATTTTTCTCTAATTATTTAATAAAATAATTATTTTCAGAAATTAATCGTCGCTAAAGGGCCCTATAGCGATGAAACTGTCGCTATAGGTGTTCTTGAGCTGTTCATAATCAAACCCAGATCTTCATCGACAGAGTGCAGGGTAGCTAGTTTGACCACCCATAAATCTTATATCCTTAAGTTTTTAGGCTGTTTGATGTTATATACATGAAGTATTAATGTAATACTACAATAACAAACTAAGTTCAGATCCATACAACAACACATAAGAGAGATCAAAGCCTCCAAAAAAACTGACAACACTGTTCTTCATTTCTGGGTTTTCCAGAAAATGAAGAACATACGAAGGTGCTATATTTTAGATCATTAAAACTTGTAATACAGGTCTTATTGGTGTGATTTAAAGATTCACACTTGTAGTTTAGATGTAAAAGAACAACTCTATACAATCAGATTAGTCTAACAATAACACCAAATGAAGCTTTCATCTGGTCAAACTACTTGCCAGGAACGTGTTCTTGAACAATCTGGGTTTTCCAGATTGTTCATCCGGCTGATGGTCAACTATAGTTTGACCAACCACAACTTTAATTCAGATGCTAATCTAAGTGTTATAAAGGCAGGGATTGATAGTCCATTTGTCAGACTACAATATTAAAACAACAACATGGCCAAAATATCAAACAGATGCGAGATCAAAGGCTTACAAAAGCTTGTCAGAAGTTATTGGAATTCTGGGTTGCCCAGAATTCGTTTTTCCATGAACGGTCAACCCTCTTTGACCAATCATGTCTTGTAATCTATACATTATCTGGCCCTATTTCCAGTTCAAGATCACAGTATACATGGCATAGAACAGATCCATAACATAAAACACACATAACACCTAACACACACTGATCTAGCAGCGCTGACATTTGCTTATCATACAACTTTTGAAAGTTCAAGAACATTTTCTAAAAACTTGATTTTCATGCCTCTAGATGTTATAGATCTATGATCTAACAACCCAGATCACTCAAAGACACCCTAATACACAACTTTAACCAACAAATTACAACATATAACATAAGATCACATGATTTCGAATTTTTATGGTTTATACCTCTTTTACACTTTGATTCTTGATTCTGACCTTTGATCCTAATCTTGGAAAGTTAAAGGATGATATTAGCTTAACACTTGACTCTCTTTCTCTCCAACTCTCGAAATTTTAGAGAGAGAATGGACTAGGCAATAATGAGAAAATAAAGTAAGCTTTTTCTTACTTTTAATCTCTTAGACTTTTAATCCATGGTCGCAATTGATGCTAGGTGGCAAGGAAATCTGATATTGGTGGGATATAGTCGCATGGGAGATTTAGAGTTGGTGAAATATAGGAAGATCTACACTCCAACCAAATAAAGAATTAAAAAAATGGCAAAATGGTCATTTGATTTATAAATTTAATGGCAAATTGGTCCTTTGATGCACCCCTTAGGGTTTGACCCTTAAAATCTAAGGTTCTAAAATTTTAATTTTCTAGGATTTCCAAAATTAGGTTTTCAAAATAGAAAATTAATATTTTTAAATTATAATTAGGATTTTATAATTATATTAAGATTTCCTAATCATAATTTCAATATTGCTAATTAGGATTAATATTTCCTGATTAAAATTGCTAATTTAGCAATTAGGGTCACAATTGTACATTTGGGTTTCAAACATCAAAATTAGGGTTTTCTAATTAATTATTAGAGTTTTCCTAATTAAGTTACAGTTAATAACGTTTAAACCTTATACTAGCATTTGAATTTCCAAATTAGGGTTTCTAAAATTCGAATTAGGGTTTTAAATTTCTGGAACTAAAATTAGGGTTTTCAGAATCGATTTTAGGGTTTCTTATAAATCGTAAGAATTTTATAAGTGAACATTGACGTTCTTAATACAATAATAGGGTTTGACACTGATATAGGTTATCTGGTCAACCCTTGACCCTTAACTACATACTGTACATATATACGACCATATACACAGAATATATACACATATATCTTTAATCTTCAATAATTCACCACAAAAATTTTTAATTCACAAAATTTCTTCCCGAAAATCTCAAATAAATTCACTTATTTTCTGTCTAGGTTTATTATTTAACCTTAATTAAATATTTTAAGATTTAAATAATTATCTAAATTCTCGGGTTGTCGCATTCACCCCTTCTTCTAAAAATTTCGTCCTCAAAATTTACCTTACACCTTACACCATTCACCATTCATACACAGCATCACATGTTACCCAATACATTCTTCACAAGTGTAAAAATTTTCAAATATTACTGAGGAGTTATATAAACTACTGTCTGTCATTTTCACAAAGGTTATATGAAAATTCATCCGTAAATCGTCATAACTTACGGACATATAAGGGAATTAGCCCGATATGCCCTGTATTGATCAAGTACTGTTGGTCGGAACCATTTTTCCTGTTCCTCTTATCCGCCTTGGGCGCACAAATATTTTCTTACCTTAGTCTTTAGCGAAATCCGCACCAAAACAATTTGATTCAGGAAATTTTCAAAGAACGCTTAGAATTTCATAAATGTTGGTCTAGCCGAATCAAATAGCACCAAAACAATTTGATTCAGGAAATTTTCAAAGAACGCTTAGAATTTCATAAATGTTGGTCTAGCCGAATCAAATAGTATAGACTCATACCAATAATTTCATTCAAACGAAAGATTTAAGTATAGCCAAACCCCGTTGGCAAATTAAAATTTTAAAATTAGTTTGGAAATGACGTCATAATGCCATATTATATTAACAGCCCGTTTGAGGATGTCGTCGTCTAGTGACTTTGTCATAACACATCATATCATAGTGAAATAATGATTATAGATCAAATTCAACACTGAGTATTTATGTATTACAACTCCATCAACTTTTTATCATCTCTGCACCAGATTACATGGTACATAAGTGATAAATAAAAATATATTTTTATATTTCAAATCATTATCGTCTAGCTGAAATAAGTAGCATAGACTATTCTTTAAATCGTTCAAAAATAATTACAAATCAGTTGTATTATCTCAACAGGTAGATGTGTCGGTGGCCGGAAGTTCACTCATACACAATGGTTACTAGGAGTTGAGAATAAAAATTCATTTCTCAAAAGCACATAGTGCGCTTTTAGCTTGATGTCAAAAATTTCGAGTCTAGCATAGCTAGGAGATTTGGAAAACTTATGTTTCCACTAATGATCACTTGCTTAGTAATCTATTTATTCATATTATCCTCAATACTCCTTTCACACAAAACTATACACAGTTCATCAAACTCGTACTTAATCCTATATTCTCTACCTATACTGTGACGCCCCCAAAATTAGGTATACATCACCCATCTTGGGTCGTCAGATACATAGTATAGAATACAAATACAACTTACTAATATAACTATCGTGTACAATACGACAAAACATAAACTGTGAGTTTGAATACAAATATTATCTTCTAGAGAGTATTCATACTCAAAAGGAGTCCTCATTACATTTATTAATACACTATTACATAGAATAGTGAGGACTACTAACTAATACTATCATTCGGACCATCACTCCGTTCCCTGACTTGCCCCAGCTACATTCTCATTTCCTGAAGAGAACAGTGAAAGAAAGGGTGAGCTCAACTAGCCCAGTAAGAAATATTATGACTAAGATAATGCAGAATAAATTATCATTAGCCTTCAACAATGTTAAACTGATAAAATCAAGTTTAACTGCAGCGGAACAAGCAATCCATTAAAAGAGTCAAGTAGAAAATAAACTCTACTATCTTTTATGATTTAAAAGGTTTTTCAACATTGTGATCGCTGAGACTCAGCTTAATAAAATAATTCACATCATCGAATCACCCCTGCACTACGGCCAAGGATATTCGTGTATTCATTAATGGTCATGATCATGCCAACAACTGTCCATCAATGCACTACGGGCCAATGAGGACTTTTACCACATCCTTTGTAACATTACGGTCATGATTATACCGAATAATCCCTAGTCATAATCATACCAAGTCCATCTATGCACTACAGGCCACAGATGACTTTCAACATTTTATAAACATGAGGATGATGACAATGATATAAGAATTCAATAAAACAAGTTCAAGAATTAATTTATCCAAGAATTAACAACGTCCAAATTGTCAACATGATACTGCTTTGTGGAGTAAAATTCAAGAATACTTAGAAGAATATTTTCATGAAAAAATACTGGATGAACCGCAATTATCAAGGATATTCCACTAATTTCATGGAGTATAGAAGTCAAAACTTAACCAACTGAGTATAATAAAGAATGGAATAACAAAAGAAATCACCCGGCATGCGATAGACCGTACAGACAGGTTATTTCAATAGAATAATAAATAATAGAACCAGGTCCGGCGTAAACGCACAGACAGGATATTTCGATAGAATAATAAATAATGGAACCAGGTCCGGTGTAAAACACACAGACAGGATGTTCCAACAGAATAATAACAAGACGGAACCAGGTCCGGTGTAAAACACACAAACAGGATGTTCCAACAGAATATTAATAAAAACGGAACCAGGTCCGGTGTAAAACACACAGACAGGATGTTCCAACAGAATAATAATAAAAACGGAACCAGGTCCGGTGTAAAACACACAGACAGGATGTTCCGACAGAATAATAGAAGAATGTCACCAAGTATAGGGTAGACCGCGTGTACAGGTTATTCCAACAGAATAATAAGAAATAGAATAACAGCAGATCTCTTCATGAATAAGAAAGAATAACACTCCTTACCGTTTTAAAGAAGAGCTGAAATAAGGAAGTAGTTAAGTAGTAGAATTCTCTTCTTCTCTCTCTCTATAGTTTCTCTCTCTAGAGTTCAATGAATTCGTAAGAAATAATGAAGGAATGAGCTGCTATTTATAGAAAAATAGAATGCATAGTAACTAATCCATGAACGGTCCAGATTGATTACTTTAATCTGACGGTCCATATTTGAAGAAAAATCTTTTAAATAAAATATAATATATTCTATTTATAGAATAACTTTAATAAAGTATTTTGTTTTATATAAAAAGATGTTTCTGTTTTATTACGTTAATAATACGAATAAAACAAAACGTCATTATCGCTAAATAATTCATATTATTAACTGACAATAATTGAATCAAACTGAGTGACTTCTCACATAAGCATTAATAATCAATACCGTGTGCTACTATGCAACCACACGTATTACTGTACTTTTACTACCGAGTAGTTCAACAGTAACAATGGTAAAACTTCCGCCGTTATTTTTAATAAAATATTTTTGTCGTTTTCTCAATCCGACAATAATTTCGTTATGGGGTCCACCAATGATTGTGCCGTTGTACGAATATTCCCTGTTAAAACGAATATTTCCCCGACCAATCGAATATTATATAACAACTTGCGTACTTTGCAAAATTTATAAATATTACCCACAACTATAACATTATATCAAATTAACTCCATAATATTCAAAAATGATATTTATAGAAAATTCATCTTTATTTATAAAAGTTGGGGTCTTACAACCTCCCCTTCTTATGAAATTTTGCCCTCGAAATTAGGGTACGTATATGGTATGTCGAAGAGGTAAGGATACCTTGATTTCATTTCAGATTCTAACTCCCAAGTCATTTCCTCAACATCGTGGTTTCTCCACAAAACTTTGACTTGAGGTATAACCTTGGAGCGTAGAATATGTTCCTTCTTATCCAAGATTTGAATAGGAACTTCTTCATACGTCAAATCTTCTGCTATTTCGTCTGGTTCTAACTCAATAATGTGGTTCGGGTCTTCCACATATTTGCGTAACATGGATATGTGAAAAACGTTATGAACACGAGACATACTTGGCGGTAAAGCGAGTCTATAAGCCACAGTTCCTACTCGATCGAGGATTAAAAATGGACCGATGAATCGAGGATTGAGCTTTCTTCTTTTTCCAAATCTCGTAACTCCTTTCCATGGAGCAACACGTAAGAACGCATGATCTCCTATATCAAATTCCACGTCCTTTCGATGAAGATCAGCATAACTCTTTTGTCGATCTTGTGAGGTATTTATACGTTGTCGGATCGTTTGAATCTTTTTTGTAGTCATACGTACCAACTCCGGTCCCAACAACGTTGCTTCACCCACCTCATCCCAGCATACTGGAGAACGACATTTTCTTCCATACAATGCTTCGAATGGAGCCATGCCAATACTTGCTTGATAACTGTTGTTGTAGGAAAACTCTACCAATGGTAAGAACTTGTCCCAACTTCCCTTGAAGCCAAGGACACAGAGTCTTAATAAATCTTCTAGAGTTTGAATAGTCCTCTCTGATTGTCTGTCCGTCTGAGGATGATATGCCGAACTAAATCGTAAATCTGTGCCCATAGCTTTTTGTAAACTAACCCAAAATCGTGAAGTGAATCTTGGGTCTTGATCAGAAACTATGGATACTGGCATACCATGCAGTCTTATAATCTCGTTTATGTACATACGAGCAAGACGCTCAAGTGTATAAGTTTCTCGTATCGGTAAGAAATGAGCAGACTTGGTCAATCTATCAACAATGACCCAAATCGCATCAATACCTTGAGAAACCCTAGGAAGACCGGTAACGAAATCCATGGTAATGTGCTCCCACTTCTATTTTGGAATTTCAAGTGGTTGCAATGGACCTTTTGGTACTTCATGCTCCGCTTTGACTCGTTGACAAGTTAAACACCTTGAGATAAAACAGTGTTATCTCTCTCTTCATATTGCTCCACCAAAATGTATGACGAAGATCATGATACATTTTGGTACTTCCAGGATGGATTGCAAATGGTGTGTTGTGCGCCTCCATCATGATTTCATACTTTAAATCAGGGTTGCTAGGAACACAAAGTCTGGAGTTGACTCGAATTATTCCTTCTTCATCGATTCTTGCTTTCGGCATAGCACCTTCTTGCACTTTCTTCCTCATACGCATCAGCTCCAGGTCTGTAGCTTGAACAGCTTTAACTTTATCGATTAAAGTTGGTTCTACTCGTATATTCGTCATCATCACATGGGTCCCTGGAGTCTTTAACTCTATCTCCATCCTTTGCAAGTCACACAAAATGGGCCTTTGTGTTGACAATATCGCACTCGTACTTGCATATGATCTTCTACTCAATGCGTCAGCTACCACGTTCGCTTTTCCAAGATGTTATTGAATGGTATGATCATAATCTTTTAATAGTTCAAGCCAACGTCGTTGTCGCATGTTGAGTTCCTTTTGAGTGAAGAAATATTTGAGGCTTTTATGATCCGTAAAGATCTCCACCTTCTCCCCATACAAGTAATGCCTCCAAATTTTAAGTACAAAGACAACAACTTCCAACTCTAGATCATGAGTAGGATAATTCCTCTCATATTTCTTGAGTTGTCTTGATGCATAGGCTATGACTTTTTCATGTTGCATGAGAACGCATCCCAACCCTTTGCTCGAAGCATCACTGTAGATGACAAATCCCTCCGAGCCAGATGGTATTGTTAGAACAGGTGCTGAAATGAGTCTCCTCTTGAGTTCTTAAAAACTCTGCTCACATTCTTCGCTCCAACCGAACTTTGTATCTTTCCGAGTCAGCTGAGTTAATGGAGTAGCGATTCGAGAAAATCCTTCCATGAATCTCCGATAATAACCAGCTAAACCAAGAAAGCTACGTACTTCGGTCACTGATTTTGATTGCTCCCAGCTTTGAATAGCTTCAATCTTTGCCCGATCAACCGATATTCCACGACTTGATACTACGTGCCCAAGGAATGCTACCTCTTCTAACCAGAACTCGCATTTCTTCAACTTGGCATAAAGCTTATATTCACGAAGCTTTTGGAGTACCAGCCTCAAGTGTTGCTTATGATCTTCACGGCTTTTGGAATAAATAAGGATGTCATCAATAAAGACGACCACAAAGTGATCCAAATATTCCTTGAATACCCGGTTCATCATATCCATGAAGGCTGTAAGAGCATTAGTCAATCCAAAGGACATGACTAAGAATTCATAATGCCCGTACCGAGTTCTGAAAGCCGTCTTTGGAATATCCTCAGTTCTAACCTTCAGCTGATGATATCCAGAACGAAGATCGATCTTTGAAAAGAATTGTGCTCCTTGCAACTGGTCAAATAGGTCATCAATATGTGGCAATGGGTACCTATTTTTGATGGTGACATGATTCAACTCCCGATAATCAATACAAAGTCGCATACTTCCATCTTTCTTCTTCACGAATAGCACAGGAGCACCCCAAGGAGAAGTACTAGGACGAATAAAGTCAATGTCTAACAATTCCTGCAGTTGGATCTTTAACTCCTGAAGTTCAATAGGAGCCATTCGATATGGGGCTTTGGAAATGGGTTTTGTACCGGGTTCAAGGTCGATACAAAATTCAATTTCACGCTCTGGGGGTAGGCCAGGAAGTTCTTCAGGGAATACGTCAGGGAATTTATTAACAATAGAAATATCATTCAAAACTGACGTATTTTTGTTTAGATCCGTGACATGAGCTAAGAAAGCTTGACATCCGTTTTTCAATAAACGAATAGCTTTATGGCTTGAGATGACAGCGATTGATTTTAATGGTTTGGTTGTTTGAATTCGCATAATAGGTCGATTAGGAATATGAAAGCTAACAACCTTACGAAAACAATCAATTTTTGCATGATGAGTAGTTAACCAATCAATCCCTAGAATCACGTCAAATGCAAGTATTTTTAATGAAATCAGATCGACAGGTAATGTGTGGGTACCAACTTGAACCAAACAAGACTTATAAACCGTGGATGTAATGAAGGTTTCTCCCAATGGAGTTTCAACAGATAAATCAAAGTCTAATTTCTCCGGAGTCAAATTTAATCGATGAGCGCAAGTAGGAGAAATAAAAGAATAGGTAGAACCGGTATCAAATAAAATATAGACTTCGTTAGAGTTTATGATAAGCTTACCCGTGATGACCTCATTCGGGTTCCTTGCTTTCTGGGAGGTCACAGCAAACGCTCTCCCTTGCACTACCGGTTTTGACTTTTCTGGGACGGCCTTTGGTGTCTCCATCTTGGCTGAAATTATTTTTGGTAAACGACAAAATCGAGCTAAATGACCTTCTCTTCCACAATTATAACATGCTTTAGACGGCATCGCACAGTTTGGACTGATGTGCCCCTCCCCTCCGCATTTGAAACATATGATAGGTGGTCGTTCTCCTTCCTTAACAACGGGTGCTGGTGCTGACGTCTTTTCATCATTGTTGAATCTCCTCTTCTTGAAATGACCATTCTTATTGTTTTGGCCCTGATTACCACCGAAGTGGTTACCATTTATGGCCTGTTGATTTCCTCCACGCTTGTTGTCACCGCTTCGATGACTGCTCTCACTGGTATTATCATTTTGTCGACTGCTCTCTTTTGGTTGCGTTGACTCGTTATCGCGCTCCACTAACTGAGCCCTATTCACAACATCTGAATACAAACATAGTTTATGAGAAATAAGATGTTGACGTATCTCAGGTTTCAAACCTCGCAAAAATATTTGCGTCATTCGCTCTTCATTATCCACCAAGTGGGACGCAAACCGGGACAACTCAGCAAATTTAGCCTCATACTGCGACACGGTCATATTATTCTGCTCCAATTTGATGAACTCCACCTCCTTCATGTGACGAACACTTTTGGAAAAGTATTTGTCATTGAACAGCTCTTGAAACTTCTCCCAAGACATCTTCAGTGCGGCAGGTTGAGTACGCTTAATCGATTCCCACCAGTAATCTGCCTCTCCTCGCAAGATAAAGGCGGCAAAGGGAACCTTTTTCTCCTCGGAGCATCCCAAGACATCAAATATCTTGGTAATCTGCTTTATCCATGTTTCTGCTATAAGTGGTTTTGGTTCTCCCTTAAACTCTGGTGGTCCCAGCTCCTTAAACTGTTTAGCGGTGACCGTCCGAGAGTTTTAAGTGTTTCCACCTATAGTTTGGACAGGAGCTGCTCTCGCCTGCTGTTGCATAAACTGCATAAAGTTTCTGAACATTCCATCATTCATCATCTGGTCAGTGTTGTTGTTTACATGAGGATTGTCACCTTTCTGATGCACATTATCCTGATTATTGATATATGGTGAATCAACAGTCGCCTGTGCTCCATTGCTATTCTCAACATTCTCAGATACCATTTTCAGATACTGCCACAAAATAAAAGTTAATTGATATGTCATATATTATCCTAATATTATGACCGACCAATTAAATACCATGCAAATAAACTTAGGTAGGTCATACTAGCGAAGGAATTCCCCGTCTCTCCCCTCCTAGTTCTATTCTCACATTTTGGCCAGGGATCATATCCCTAAGCTCTGATACCAATTTTGACGCCCCCAAAATTAGGTATACATCACCCATCTTAAGTCGTCAGATACATAGTATAGAATACAAATACAACTTACTAATATAACTGTTGTGTACAATACGACAAAATATAAACTGTGAGTTTGAATATAAATATTATCTTCTAGAGAGTATTCATACTCAAAAGGAGTCCTCATTACATTTATTAACACACTATTACATAGAATAGTGAGGACTACTAACTAATACTATCATTCGGACCATCACTCCGTTCCCTGACTTACCCCAACTACGTTCTCATTTTCTGAAGAGAACAGTGAAAGAAAGGGTGAGCTCAACTAGCCCAGTAAGAAATATTGTGACTAAGATAATGCAGAATAAATTATAATTAGCCTTCAACAATGTTAAACTGATAAAATATAATAGACATCAAGTTTATCTGCAACGGAACAAGCAATCCATTAAAAGAGTCAAGTAGAAAATAAACTCTACTATCTTTTATGATTTAAAAAGTTTTTCAACATTGTGATCGCTGGGACTCAGCTTAATAAAATAATCCACATCATCGAATCACCCCTGCACTACGGCCAAGGATATTCATGTATTCATTAATGGTCATGATCATGCCAATAACTGTCCATCAATGCACTACCGGCCAATGAGGACTTTTACCACATCATTTGTAACATTACGGTCATGATTATACCGAATAATTCCTGGTCATAATCATACCAAGTCCATCTATGCACTACAGGCCACAGATGACTTTCAACATTTTATAAACATGAGGATGATGACAATGATATAAGAATTCAATAAAATAAGTTCAAGATTTAATTTATCCAAGAATTAACAACGTCCAAATTGTCAACATGATACTGCTTTGTGGAGTAAAATTCAAGAATACTTAGAAGAATATTTTCATGAAAAAAATACTGGATGAACCGCAATTATCAAGGATACTCCACTAATTTCATGGAGTATAGAAGTCAAAACTTAACCAACTGAGTATAATAAAGAATGGAATAACAAAAGAAATCACCCGGCATGCGATAGACCGCACAGACAGGTTATTCCAACAGAATAATAAATAATGAAACTAGGTCCGACGTAAATGTACAGACAGGATATTCCGACAGAATAATAAATAATGGAACCAGGTCCGGTGTAAAACACACAGACAGGATGTTCCAACAGAATAATAATAAAAACAGAACCAGGTCCGGTGTAAAACACACAGACAAGATGTTCCAACAGAATTATAATAAAAACAGAACTAGGTCCGGTGTAAAACACACAGACAGGATGTTCCGACAGAATAATAGAAGAATGTCACCAAGTATAGGGTAGACCGCGTATACAGGTTATTCCAACAGAATAATAAGAAATGGAATAACATCAGTTCTCTTCATAAATAAGAAAGAATAACACCCCTTACCGTTTTAAAGAAGAGCTGAAATAAGGAAGTAGTTAAGTAGTAGAATTCTCTTCTTCTCTCTCTCTATAGTTTCTCTCTATAGTTTCTCTTTCTAGAGTTCAGTGAATTCGTAAGAAATAATGAAGGAATGAGCTGCTATTTATAGAAAAATAGAATGCATAGTAACTAATCCATGAACGGTCTAGATTGATTACTTTAATCTGACGGTCCATATTTAAAGAAAAATCTTTTAAATAAAATATAATATATTCTATTTATAGAATAACTTTAATAAAGTATTTTGTTTTATATAAAAAGATGTTTCTGTTTTATTACGTTAATAATACGAATAAAACAAAACGTCATTATCGCTAAATAATTCATATTATTAACTGACAATAATTGAATCAAACTGAGTGACTTCTCACATAAGCATTAATAATCAATACCGTGTGCTACTATGCAACCACACGTATTACTGTACTTTTACTACCGAGTAGTTCAACAGTAACTATGGTAAAACTTCCGCCGTTATTTTTAATAAAATATTTTTGTCGTTTTCTCAATCCGACAATAATTCTGTTATGGGGTCCACCAATGATTGTGCCGTTGTACGAATATTCCCTGTTAAAACGAATATTATCCGACCAATCGAATATTATATAACAACTTGCGTACTTTACAAAATTTATAAATATTACCCACCACTATAACATTATATCAAATTAACTCCATAATATTCAAAAATGATATTTATAGAAAATTCATATTTATTTATAAAAGTTGGGATCTTTCATATACCCTATCTATCTGTTATATACATGAAAAAAGAATTACCTTCTCAACAGGTATATAGCAAATAGCGCGACACATGCATTTCAATAATTATCCTAACTCCCTTCTCAATACAAATTTCATTTAATATGTATTCATAATCCTTTCCTGAATCTGTACCAAATTATAGTACAACTGACTCACAACAATCTTTGTTGTAAACTTTTCAATCATTCACTTGACCATTCTCCATACTATAACCTTTTCTGATCACGGGGTGATCTCATCGTATATATTACGATTCATTTCTATACTATGATCGTTTTGTTTTACGATCTATTGTCCCTGTACTTTTAGTCTTTTAGACTCCATCTATTCATCTTTTACTGTTCACCTTTATTAACAGAGTTAGGCAACTCCAAATCTTTTATAACTCGCCGAGATTCGTTTTTGAATCTTACCGACACACTAACTCTATTTGAGTTAGTACTTATCCTATTCACGCCGTTATTGGCCTAAGGTATCACTACCCTAGGTTTATAACCTACAGCTTTGATACCAACTATGATATGCACACAAGCCAATCATGTTTGATGATAAAGCATATACTTTGTAACAATCTTATTCATTTATTAATAAACAATATTAATTTATTAAAGGCTTTTAATTATCTACATGATGCTGCTTTATAATATATGATAAATCCATAGTTTTAAGCAATACTTTTAGAATAAAGATGATGATCATTCTAATGAGATCTAAATTCTTAAAAAGCTTCAAACTAAAATAGTTTCCAATCGTTAGATTACTAAATTGGGGATTAGTGAATCCGGATAGATTGGTACATACGTTGCTTGCTCATTAGATGAGGATGATTAATCTCACGGTCATTTGTGTGGAGACACTAAAGCAAGTATGTAGGTGCTTATTAGAGAATAAGTTCACTAAACGTGGCTCGCTAAGGAATACCTAATGGAGTTTTACTTGTCTGTCAATAGGAATTCCGGTAGTGATAGTAGTACAAGTGATCCTTAGACTTGAGATCATCATAGTATCTTGTGTATGATGAGTTATACTTTGACTTATTCCTTAAGACCCGTAGGGTATATCAAAGGGTATGCTTGGGTATAATAAGTTATACATGGAGATAATATATGATCAATAAATAATCTACCGCTTATAGTAAAAGAAGAGAAATGTCCTATGTTATTTAATAAATGACAACCCAGTAGTCCTTGGCCAAGGCATAATGAAATTAGAAAGGAGTTTCTAATTTGTATTATTTGAAGTTGTGCATTTAAGAGTCGAAATACATATCTATATAATAAAACAAGGCGGCTCAAATCTCAAGATTTTAACATTCAACGGTCTCAAATCAATCTCAAGGCTTCAACATCCAACGGCTTCAAATCATTTGGGGCTTCAACACCCGACGGCCAAGAATTTATTTTTCAAAAATTCAAACCCACATCCATCATCTCACTCTCTCACTCTTTCACTTCCCAAAAAAACACCATTATTTGAACACACACACTTAAAATGAATTAGTTTTATAAAAAAAATTAATCAACATTGAAAAAAGTGATACTTTAAAGTTAAAAGTAAATTTTTGTTAAACTTTGAAAGGGAGAATTTTAACCCTTAATAGAAAATTTAAAGTAAACGAGATAAGAGTGTATAATAAACTCTAAAATGACTGAAAATAAATTCACGAAAGTAGCGTAATTTTTTTTTATTCTTAAAAATATGGAATTATATTTAAATATAAGGAATTATGAAATTAGTGTGAAAGTAATATTTTTCATAACTTAACTTACTATAATGTAGGATGTATTCCAATGACGTACGTACAATGTCTAAGACGGTGAATCCAATCTTCCATTATTCTATATTTCATATTCTATATTCCATATTCCATATTCCATATTCCATATTCCGTAGTCTTCCAAAGTTAGATGCACGGATAGATAGAACAAGTCACTCGAATTTTAAATTTGATTATAATTTTTTATTTTAATATTACAATGTAGCATAAAATTCTTAACCTTTTTAGTGTATCACATTATCATTATTAAAATTTTAATTAGAAAATATTATTTAAAATTTATCTTTAATTTTAAAATTAAAATTAAAAATGAAGAAATTCTTTTGCCAAACTACAACCAACTTTACACTACCCAATTTATTAAATTTCAATGTTAGTATAAAACATTTGTGTGTTTATTATCTACACTAATTTATTTCTACCAAGTAATAATTAATTATTATTATTATAATAATTCAAATATCTTTGATATAATTATCATAAATTAATAAATATAGCATGTTGCCTGAAGGCACTTTATTATATGTATTTAATTAGAAATTCCAATTGAAACTTTGGACTTGTTTGGTAACTGAGAAAGTAAAAATTTGATTGAAAAGTTTTGAGTCCTTTCTTTTCCCCTTTTTAGTGATTATGATTTTTTGTTCAGTTTTCTTATGTTGATAAATGGATTTATATGTGTTCTTTATTTTTAAAACAATAAATAGAACTATATTGATTGTTGGGTGTAGTCATTATGTTGATTCTGACTTCCCAAGAAAGAATGAAAGAAACAAAATCACAGCTTAAAGTCAAAAGGTTTTGTTATGCCTCATTGGGTGGATGTTTGTTATCTCTGGTGTCTCAAGGCATGAAAAAAAATTAAGCTTTTTTATATTGTTATTACTTTTATTGCTCATATTCTTAAGCTAACAAAATTTATGTTTGCTTGGTGTTTCTTATTTTACCGCTACTTCAATTATATCGAGTAATTGAGTCGGCTGGAATTTACCTATTTGTTTGAATTTGTTTGAATACATGTGATTTCAAATTGTAAATTCTTGTTGTTTTCCATCTTCTGTATTTTTTTATCTGGGTTGGAGGAGAACAATTGTTTTTAAAATTCTTTGGCTTGAGATTATGTGCTTTTATTGACATGTCCCTGTTAGAGCCATTGTCATTTTGCTTAAATGGTCAAAGTAAGACTACAGGTTTACGTTCCCTCATCCTATTTTCTATTTCCTATTTCCCTTATTTGGAAAAAAATTTTGTGGGTGACCTCATCTATTGACTTCACTTTGTGCTCTTGTGCCTTCCTTTTGGATGGCTATGTTTTTTCTTTGGCTTTTAAAAAGTTTTGTTTCTGCATGTCATTTTATAGTTGTTTACCATTATTTGATTGATCTAATGAAGGAAGCTACATGTATATGGATGAAAATTCATAAAGATTTGATCATACAATCTGTTACATTAGCAAGTTGTAAAATTGACCATATAACTTAACTATTAGTCATTCGTCACCTTATTTGTTTGACCTCTCTCTTTCTTATTTGTCTTGGTTCTTCATTTTTAAATTTCGTTGCTGAGCTAATCCTAAATTTATATAACAACCTGCAATCAGTTTTTGTATCAAGTTACAGCTCTATGAAATTGTATACCCATCTACGTTTGACAAAAAAAAATTGTTATAACAAGCAAACAATAATTTTTAATTGTCAAGTTACTATTTAAAAAGTTACAATCAATCAAAAAGGTTTATAAATAATAAAAAATAAATCTTGAAATATAGTTAAACTTATTTTAAATTTATGAGAATTTGACTATTAAAGTTGGATATTCTTTATTTATTCATTGAAATTTGTCTTCATAAGAATTTTTATTTAAATGCTTTGCAGAGTATGTATGAAAAGTGCGGGCGTGTTAAGAATTAATTTAGGCTTTTAATTTAGTGTGTGTCCATATTTTATTTTTTTATATTTATGATTTATTTTTAAATTATACAGTGCCTTCAAACACGGGTTATTGCTAGTAATTAAATAAAATACGACTTGACAGTAATTTTATATCTTATATTTAATTGGGACATTGTATGGTGGAAGGATTGAATTGTACGGTAACTATTTACTCAAAGGTTCTTTTATGATTAATGTTGAAATATATATTATCTAGAAAGTCGTTAATCGCTAGGGAGACTTATCCCTATTGTAGAATAAATATTATTTATTTAAATAAATTAATAGTTTAATTTATTTATTTAAATAAAATTAGAATTATTCTAATTGATTTATTCACAACCGGTTTAATATGGAGAACCTAAAGGGTCACACCATAAAAGGAATAATAATTATTTAGGAAGTTAATGGTATAATCGTAATAATAAGTTAAGTATATTTAATTTAATCTATGGTGATAGAATAAATTAAATAGCTTAATATTTATTATTTAATATTTTAGAAATATTAAATATAAATTAATAAGAGGAGTCTTATTATTATTATTATTATTTAATTTCTAAAGTAGTTTAGGAATTAATTAATAAAAGTACTCTTATATATTCCTAATAATATTAGGAAACTAATTAATTAAAAGATTTTAATTAATTATTTCTAATAAGATTAGGAGCCTAATTAATTAAATAAATTTAATTAATTAAAATAAAACTCAATTCCTTAATTGTTTAGGAGGGTTGCCCACATCTATAAATAAGAGGAGTCTTATTATGGGTGAGGGTGGTTGACACTTTCAAAACACGTGAATACGTAATTCCAATAGTTGAGAGAGTACACCATTTTCTATGAGAGATAGAAAAATTAGGGTTTTGCCAAACACCCATCTTCTTGAATCTTTCTTCTTCCTTGGTAGATCACCTCTAGAGGCTAAGTATTTGGGTGGCTAACATTGATCAAAAGAAGGAACCAAACCCGGTGGATTCAAGTTGAATGCGTAAAGATTGGAGGTGAACTTGTACTTGAGGAAGCTCGAAACTTCAAGGGTATGATTCTTGTTCTTCATATTTTCCTTTAATTAATAATTGTGCATAAATGATGATCCGGGTATATGGTCTGTAAAATTTTAAAACTCTGATTTTCTATGCTTACGCTTATTTTGTGCAATTTAATTGTGTTCATGAATATTACAAATCTAACACAATATTCGTAAACTGTATTCGTGCCGAATGAACGTTCTAAGCATACATTGGTAGTATGACTTAGACGTTGAGAAATGTTAATAAGTGTGATATATAATTATCAAGAAAACCATAACGAACGGTAATGAGATTAATGAATGGTCTGAAATGGAGTCGGATAACGAATGTTAGAAAGAAACGTAAATGTAAAACGCTTAAACCGATAACAACATTTAGCGTACGCGTAAGTTAAACGTGCTTAACATACACGCCATTTATGGTTTGAATGTAAGGTAATGAGAACTAATGAATAATGTGAAAGCTTTGAGAAGCTGGATTAATGATAATAACTTGAAGAATGTTCTGAGTTAAATTAATCGGACATTTTAAGATACGAAACAAAGGTAATGTAAAATGTTTAAAGAATATGAACGCATAGTCTTAACATTAAATTATTGCTCTGAGCATATAAAAGACTGTATGACCTAGACGTTAATGAATAATCTTGAGGTATGCCATTTATTTGTCAAAAAGCCATAAGGAATAATAATTAAATTAACGAACATTACAGTTGTGATCATTCAGACAAGTTAAGTTATAAGAAGGAAAATGAAATGTAAATCTATCGTAAATAATAGTTGTAAGACTTAAGACATCTCCGTATGTCGTAATGCCGATAGACTATCAAGAAAGTTGGTTTCGTGGACTTAAGTATTAGAACACAAACCATAGGGAGTAGAGTTAAGTTTAAACAAATGCTTAAGTCAAGTATATGACTAATTGGTATGTGTTATTTCTTAAGCGATATATAAGAACATCAATCAGCAGTTTAACGCAAATTGTAAGTTGTAGCTGTGTGTAAGGCAAGTTTCCTAACTTCATTCATTTCTACTATGAATGTTAGTTTTTAAACTTTCAAAGATGTTGAACTTGAGAAGTTTTACTTATGTGCAAATGTGTGATATTTGTACAAGGTGTTAGAATTATGAGGCCTTTGCCACAATTTTAATACTTCGTTATTTTTGTGAAATAAATTGTTCTTTGATTGAATTGTTCAATGTGAAGAAGTTCTGTTTACACATGAACAGTTATTGTTAAGTCCGTGTTAATGATTCTAGTCAGGCAAAACATGTATGAAAAAGATAAAAGAATGAAAGTATGTGAAAGTAAATGTGACTAATGTTTTAAAATGATAGGAATCAGATTTATTCCTGTTATTCGACCTGCTCCATAACCTTTGTTCGGTTATTAAATTTTTTTAAAGAATATGTGATTCTTGAGTTGTTATTTTTCAACTGCTATGACTTACTGAACAATTGAATGCTCACATTTGCTTTAAATAAAAATATTTTCAGCGAACGATGTGAGAACGAACTTAAGGATCCCGTAAAGATCAAGCTGACCAGTATTCAGACGAAATGCCATTTATTTCATGAATGAGCGTGAAGATCAAGTCAAGACTTGTAATGTAGATTATTTTAATTAAACTATAAGTTAGTTTAATGAACTGTGATGTATCTTTGGTGGTGGATGAAAGTCACTCTTGTAAGATGTAAAGAATAATGTAATTATCATTATTTATAATGAACGAGGTTTTAAGGTAATAGAACCGGTGATTTGAGAATGTATGTTGTTATATTTTGTTATATAATGATGTATGTTTGGAATAAAATGTACTCGTGATGTACAGAATCTGGGTGTGAAGATAGATAAAATTTCGAGGCATCACAATTTATTTCCATCCTATGGTATTTTAAATGAGTTTCCTTCAAAGATAAAAATCATTTTAACTGGTCAATTTCAATATCTAGACAGAGCGGCTCCTGTGCTGTCGGTAAAATTTATTGAGATAAATTTAAAACTATGTATGCCCACGGGTGGAGCTACATGTATGAGTGTGGGGTCAATTGACCCCACTGAATTTATATATATATATATATATATATATATATATATATATATATATATATATATATATGATGCAATAGACTTTTTTGTAGATGTAATTTAGTAATTTGACCCCACTGAAAAAATATTTTTTGGCTTTGCTATTACGTATGCCTATATTGTTTTCACTGATTAATATTTCATCAGCAGAACATTGGGAGTTTATGCTTAAAGAGTTTTTGAAGGTTGATCCATACAATGTGCTTTTGAAGTGAGGAGTCTGAATGGATCCCTTATATTAGTGTATTCGGTGAGGTAACTTTGGCTCTCGGTAAATTGAGACATTTACTTAATGGCTTTTATTACATATGTTGTCTAGTATTATAGCTGTGTTTTTACTATGTCACCTTTGATATGTAGTTCTAGTTTATACGTACGTCGAGTCGGCTGAAATTGAGTACAAAAAGGTAAGGAGATATCATTAATGTTTGATTTAGTTAATTGTATTAAGTGAAGGAAACTGTGTAGTATGTATAAATGTATAATAAATAATGGCTTTGGATAGAACAACCTTAATGGATAGATCTAAAGAATGAACTGCAATCTGCAGAGTCTTTAGCTTGGATAGCTTGGATACATCATTTATCATATTTTCTTATTTTTATTTTATTTAGTAGTGGAACTAAGCAAATTCTACTTAGTTTATTATATTATATTTTTATATATTTAATATGATATTATATTTTAGTTTAATATTATACTATATTATATTTATATTATATTATATTTTAATTAAATTATATATAATCATATTTAATATATATTAAATGTCAAATATTATATGTTATTAAATTTAGTATGAGAAACTAAGTAAATACTATTTAGTTTATTATATTACATTTTAATATATTTAATATGATAGTATATTTTAGTTTAATATTATAATTTATTATATTTTAATCTAATTTGTTATATTATACCATGTTATTTTATTTTAACTTATAAGTTTGTCTAATTGATTTTTTTTTTCAAGTTTCTCAAATGATACAATAACTTTATTAAAAGCCCAGGAGGATCATAACAATTAGATTCAATAACTTTATTGCAATAAGAATCATAACAATTAGATTCAAAATCAATTTACCCAAATCAATTTTACTTTAATCAAAACATATAAACCAAATCCAATTATCCAAATCGAGTTCAAGTACTAATAAAATCATAATCATATTACCCAAACATAATCAGATTCACATATATCATACTAGTGCATGAATAATAAGATTCAAAATCAATTTACCGAAATCATATTCATTGAAACATTATTTCCCTAAAAAAGAAAGGAAATATATACCTGAGGGCAACGGTGGCGTCCGTACGGCGTGACCCTCTTCTCTTCCCCCTCTTTTTTTTATTCTATTGTTTGTCGACCGACTGCCTGATACATTAAGAAGGATCAGCGACCGCATGCGGTCCCTAAATTTTAATAATGTGGAAGTATAAGCAACCGAATGCGGTCGTTGATTGTGAGAGGTCACAAAAAACTAGTGCGCCAACACTTCACGACAATTTTTTAGGCAACAAAATTATACCTGCGACTACTTAGCGACCTCATGCGGTTGCTAATTTGATCTAGCGACTAAATTTAATAGCGGTCGCCAATAGCTGCAATACCATGAATTTTCAAGTTACTTTATAAATAGATATATCAATTATGAATGATATTGAAACAAAAACAAAATAAAAAAACTCAATTCCTTAATTGAAATCTAGCGACTAAATTAGAATTGTTCTAATTGATTTATTCACAACCGGCTTAATATGGAGAACCTAAATGGTCACACCATAAAAGGAAGAATAATTATTTAAGAAGTTAATGGCATAATCGTAATAATAAGTTAAGTATATTTAATTTAATCTATGGTGATAGAATAAATTAAATAGCTTAATATTTATTATTTAATATTTTGGAAATATTAAATATAAATTAATAAGAAGAGTCTTATTATTATTATTATTATTATTATTATTATTTAATTCCTAAAGTAGTTTAGGAATTAATTGATAAAAGTACTCTCATATATTCTTAATAATATTAGGAGACTAATTAATTAAAAGAGTTTAATTAATTATTCCTAATAAGATTAGGAGCCTAATTAATTAAATAAATTTAATTAATTAAAATAAAACCTAATTCTTTAATTGTTAAGGAGGGTTGCCCACATCTATAAATAAGAGGAGTCTTATTATGGGTGAGGGTGGTTGACACTTTTAAAACACGTGAATACGTAATTTTAATAGTTGGGAGAGTACATCCTTTTCTATAAAGGATAGAAAAACTAGGGTTTTGCCAAACACCCATCTTCTTGAATCTTTCTTCTTCCTTGATGGATCACCTTTAGAGACCAAACATTTGGGTGGCTAACATTGATCAATAGAAGGAACCAAACCCGGTGGATTCAAGTTGAACGCGAAAAGATTGGAGGTAAACTTGGATCTGAGGAAGCTCGAAACTTCAAGGGTATGATTCTTATTCTTCATATTTTCGTTTAATTAATAATTGTGCATAAAGGATGATCCGGGTATATGGTTTATAAAATTTTAAAACTCTGATTTTATATGGTTCCGCTTATTTTGTGTAATTTGATTGCATTCGTGAATATTACAAACCTAACAGTGGTATCAGAGTCAAACCTTTATGCGAATTATTAATTATTTTAATTTAATATGTATATTTATATGTGTTTAGAACAATTTAATTGGGCATAATTTTGTTGTATAAAATTTTAAAAAAAAAAATTCGCGAAATACATGATTTCGCTTATCTTGTAACTTCAGAATTCGTGCTTTCCCTAATCCTGTAAAAGGGTGAATGATTTCTTTTCCATGTAATCATGGACCAGGAGATTCATGTGATCTTTATAATATATATATATATATATATATATATATATATATATATATATATATATATATATATATATATATATATATATATATATATTATATTCTTAATTATTTTATAATTAAAATAAAAAGTTTATTTTAATTTTAAAATAAAAGATTTATTTTAATTTTAAAATTGAATTTCATGATAACTAATTAGAGTTAAAATTGGATTCTATGATAACTAATTGGAGTTGAAATTGAATTCCATGTTTCCTTAAATAAAGGAGTTTATTTAGATATGAAATAAGATTTTATATTATTCAAAATAAAGGAGTTTATTTGTGAATATGAAAGAGAATCCGTATTTCATTAAATAAAGGAGTTTATTTAGATTTGAAATAAGATTTCATATTATTCAAAATAAAAGAGTTTATTTGTGAATAGGAAAGATAATCCGTGTTTTCTTTAATAATTTTTTTTTACTTGGAATTGGATTCCATAATTAATTAAAATAAATGAGTTTATTTTAATTAAAGAATTTGATTAAAATAAAATAGTTTATTTTATTCAAATTTGGATAAATTAAAATAAAAGAGCTTTATTTTGATTTAAATTTGGATTAAAATAAAGGAGTTTATTTTGATTCAAAATTAGATTTTATGCTAACTAAATTTGCTCATTAAATGATATTAATATATATATTGAATATTTATTATTCATGAGATGAATGTTATTTATTGATGCATATGGTGATGTGTATGATAAAAAATGAGATTGATTATGGACTATTGACCAATGTGATTAAATTTTATTTTAGTTGGATGCATGAATGTATGTGTTTTATTAAATAGGATATGCGTACCTCGATTTCTCTAATTTTTCTTAATATAAATTCTATTTCCCTCATATGTACTTCCCCTTGACTGCTGATCAAGATTTCTATTTATTTTAAATAGTTTTGTAATAAGAATAGTTAGAATTAAATTTTGAAGAATTGAAGAGCAAGGAGCAAGGAGCGCTTGAAGACCCGTTTATAATGGAGCCCGGGTTTAAATGTAATAGTTATATTTAAATATTAATTCTTGCACCCCTAGGGTTTGACCTTTTGGTTCACTTGATGGCTCTAGTGAACCAAACTAGAATAAAAGTTCATAATCAATCCGGGTATAATATAGTATTCTATATATGCATGGTTATACATATATATATATATATATATATATATATATATATATATATATATATATATATATATATATATATATATATATTGTGCCAAGATTTGATCTCGCAGTCACTCCCGGACTCCTTTCACAATTGTTGTGAATTTTTCATATGAACAACTAGACATCAGCCTCGCTGATTTGCTTAACATATTAAAAAATATTGAGAGTCACTTTCTAACCAAGAAAGACCATGTCTTACTGATAGGGGCCAAAGGATCTTCTAAAAAGAAGAATGATTCTATGAAGGCAAATAGAAAAGGTAAAAATAAAGGATAATAAGAACAAAACTGACATGGATAGCAAAGGAGTTTGCTTCCACTGTAATAATCTTAGACACTGGAAAAGAAACTGCAAGAAGTATCTTGTAGAGACTAATCAAAAGAAGCTTAGTGAAGTTTCGGTTACAAATATAATTTTGTTTATTATTTAAAATAAATTTTTCTCTAAGTCAAGGTTCTACTTAGGTATAGGATACTGGCTTTGGTTATCGTAAAAAAAGATTTATGAATGGACCAAGCAGAAGTAGAAAGCCAAACAAAGATAAGTAATCCTATGTGTGAGAAATGAAGCAAATGTTGCTACATTAGCCATAGAAACTTATAGTTTAGCAATGCTTACAGGCAAATCTATTAAGTCAATAAGTTGTTATTGTATTCCAGTTCTTGTTAGAAATATTATTTCCATTTTATTGTTGGACAATAAAATTTATAGTTTTATAATTAAGAACAATTGTTGTTCTATTTATAATAATAATATTTTGTATAGAACTAGAATATTACTTAATGGATTTTGTATACATGACTTATGTGAAAAATAATTTTGCACATTGAACAAATTAGTATAAGAAAAGGAGATGATCATTCAAAGAGTTGAATGTGCGTATTTGCTGAAATACTAGTGTGAATTATTAGAAAGGTTCAAAGAATTCAGAAGTAAATAAATTGGAAAAGTATTAGGTTCTTTTATCGGATCAAGGAAGGAATACTTGTGCAATGAGTTTCTAGATCATCTCAAATGGGTTTCTCACAATAGACGCTTCCTGATACGCAATAATTGATTGATGTATCTGAAAGGACAAATTATACCTTGTTGGACATGGTATGGTCCATAATAATTTTACCGACATTCCAGTATCCTTCTGGGATAATGTCCTAGAAATGGCTGCATATCTACGAAAAAGGTAACCTCAAAATCCAGCCACAAGACTCCATAAAAGTTATGGACATGAAGGATTCCTAATTTTAAGTAAGTTAAGATAATGGGTTGTCCAGCTTATGTGAAAAGTTATCAAAGGATAAGCTTGGGACAAGATTTGACAAGTACATATTTATGGGACATCCTAAAATAAGTTTAGGGTATATGTTCTCTCTCTATATATATATATATATATATATATATATGATGCAATAGATGTTTTTGTGGATGTAATTTAGTAATTTGACCCCACTAAAAATATTTTCTGGCTTTGCTATTTCGTATGCCTAATTATTTTCACTGATTAATATTTCATCAGCAGAACATTGGGAGTTTCTGCTTAAAGAGATTTTGAAGGTTGATCCATACAATGCGCTTTTGAAGTGAGGAGTCTGAATGGATCCCTTATATTAGTGTATTCGGTGAGGTAGCTTCGGCTCTCGGTAAATTGAGACGTTTACTTGATGGCTTCCATTACATACGTTGTCTAGTATTATAGCTGTGTTTTTACTATGTCACCTTTGATATGTAATTCTAGTTTATACGTACGTCGAGTCGGCTGAAATTGAGTACAAAAAGGTAAAGAGATATCATTAGCCTTAAGTTAATGTTTGATTTAGTTGATTGTATTAAGTGAAGGAAACCATGTAGTATGTATAAATGTATAAAAAATAATGGCTTTGGATAGAACAACCTTAATGAATAGATCTAAAGAATGAACTGCAATCTGCAGAGTCTTTAGCTTGGATAGCTTGGATACATCATTTATCATATTTTATTATTTTTATTATATTTAGTAGTGGAACTAAGCAAATGCTACTTAGTTTATTATATTATATTTTAATATATTTAATATGATATTATATTTTAGTTTAATATTATACTATATTATATTTATATTATATTATATTTTAATTTAATTATATATATAATCATATTTAATAAATATTAAATGTCAAATATTATATGTTATTAAATTTTGTGTGAGAAACTAAGTAAATGTTATTTAGTTTATTATATTATATTTTAATATATTTAATATAATATTATATTTTAGTTTAATATTATAGTTTATAATATTTTAATTTAATTTGTTATATTATACCATGTTATTTTATTTTAACTTATAAGTTGGTCTAATTGATATTTTTTTTCAAGTTTCTCAAATGATAGAATAACTTTATTAAAAGCCCAGAAGGATCATACCAATTAGATTCAATAACTTTATTACAATAAGAATCATAACAATTAGATTCAAAATCAATTTACCCAAATCAATTTTACTTTAATCAAAACATATAAACCAAATCCAATTATCCAAATCGAGTTCAAGTACTAATAAAATCATAATCATATTACCCAAACATAATCAGATTCATATATGTCATACTAGTGCATGTATAATCAGATTCAAAATCAATTTACCCAAATTATATTCATTGAAACATTATTTCCCTAAAAAGAAAGAAAATATATACCTGACGGCAGCGGTAGCATCCGTACGGCGTGACCCTCTTCTCTTCTCCCTCTTTTTTTTCTTCTATTGTCTGCCGACCGACTGCCTGATACATTAAGAAGGATCAGCGACCGCAATCAGCGACCGCATGCGGTCCCTGAATTTTAAAATGTGGAAGTATAAGCAATCAAATGTGGTCGTTGATTGTGAGAGGTCACACAAAACTAGTGCGCCAACACTTCACGACAATTTTTTAGGCGACAAAATTATTCTTGCGACTACTTAGCGACCGCGTGCGATCGCTAATTTGATCTAGCGACTACATTTAATAGCGATCGCCAATGGCTGTAATACCATGAATTTTTAAGTCACTTTATAACTAGATATATCAATTATGAATGATATTGAAACAAAAACAAAACAAAACAAAAAAACTTTGTGGCATATGGTGATTGAGTGTCTAATTAAATAACAAGTGTGTTATGAGAATTTTATAGGAAGTCCCTTTTATAGAATAATTAAAGTAGTGGACTAGCCTAAGAATGTTAACAATAAAGGGAGTTGATTAAGATGATGAACCCTAATTGAATATTCAATTTACTTGTAGGTGACAAGTCTAATTGGGTTATGAAAGTAAAGTGATATTCTTGATTTATGGGTATGTTTAATAGTCCAAGTAGTAAGTGTTACTAGTGGGCTAGCCCAATTGGATTAATAATCAATCCCACTAATTTTATTGGAAGCTATACCTTAATGGCATTAGTTAAATAAATTAACTTAGCCCAACATGTGGAATTAATAAGGGTCATTTACATAAGTATACAACAAATAGAAAGTAATTACAAAAAAAATGCATCAACTAAATAATTACAAAAAGAGTGTAATTAAGACTCATATTACAAAAATAGTACAATTCATATTAATAAAGAAACCTAAAATCAAGGACAACTAATTGCCATAATTAATAATTTAAATTCAAATCTTTTGTCTCTAACAACAATTTCAAATCTATATTTCAAAATTCAAATCAAAATGAGAAAATTAAAAATAAAAAATTATGAAGGAGCTAATGTTCATCATCCTCCTCTCTCGCCGCCACAACTGTCGCCGCCGCCGCCACCACCGGAGTTGCTATTCTGAATTTCTTTTGACGATTTGGTTACCCACAAAAATTGAAATAGTTACCTTTATACGAATTTTGACTACTAACTGCATCACATTTAAAATAAAATTGGTAATCAAATAAAACTGAATTGGTTACCTTATCAAATGGTTTGGTAACCAACTACATGAAATTTGGTTACCAACTGCATCACATCCAAAATAAATTAGTAACCTAATAAAACTAAATTGGTTACCTTATCGGAAGGTTTAGTAACCAACTGCAAAAATTTTGGTTACCAACTGCATCACATTCAAAATAAATTAGTAAGCTAATAAAACTGAATTGGTTACCTTAACAAATGATTTGGTAACCAACTACATGAAATTTAGTTACCAACTGCATCACATCTAAAATAAATTAGTAACCTAATAAAACTAAATTGGTTACCTTATCGGAATATTTCGTTACCGGTGAAAATAAAGAATGGACTGGTGGCGGTGGGAGGCGGAGGGATCAAGGAGAGGGAGGGGCGGGAGGAGGAGGGCGTGGGGTGTGGGGCGTGGGGGGGAGGTGGGTGGAGGAGAAAGGGGGGCGGGAAGAGGGGGAGGAGAAAGGGAGGCAGGAGGAAGGGGAGGGGGAGGTGGAGGGAGGGGAGGTGGTGAGGCGGAGGCAGGGGCGGGAGGAGGGGGAAGGCAAAGGGAGGCGGAAGCGGGAGGGGGAGGGGGCGGGAGGAGGGGGGAGGCAGTGAGAGGAGAAAGGGCAGGAAGAGAGGAGAGGAGAGGAGAGGGAGGGGGTGGGGAGGGAGTGGCGGGAGGAGGTGGTGGCAGGAGGAGGGGGAGGCGGGAGGAGGGAGGAGGGGAGGAGGGAGGGAGGGAGGGAGGGAGGGAGGGAGGAGGGAGGAGGGAGGAGAAGAAGGGAAACATAAATGGAGTGAGAGAAAATCGTGGGAGATATGGGGAGAAAATTGTGGGAGAGATGTGGGAGAAATTCGTGTGCATAATTAAAAGGATAAGATTACACTCTTTTTGTAATTAAGTATTGCATTTGCATTAATTTTGTAAATATTTTATTCATGCACTTTTTTTGTATTATTTTATTAAAATGTACTATTATATGTAATTGTTCCAATTAATAAATAGTAGTCCAAGTAATATAAAAATAAACTTGACTATTAATAGCCCAAACGAATTAATTGTAAGCTCAAACATTAATTAAAGAGGCCCAAACCTTGGTCCTGAAAGAAAGGACATTTAATCATTATAGTAAGTATATAACACAATAAAAATAAATCTATAATGGATGAAATGGGGATGTATGGCCGGCCACTAAGGGGCATAATGGGGAGAATTTGAAATTTTTGTTAAGCTTGTCCAATATCTTGTATATAATCTTTTGAAACCAACACCAATGACAAGTGTCACCCTCCTAGTATGCCCAACACACGAGTTTAGTGACTAAGCAAGAAAATAATGATTAGGGGAGAGAGTTAGTGGGAGCATGCTTACACTTTCAATTATACCCATTTCCACTAACTTCATTTCATTTGCATACTTACACTTCAAAGCTTCTTAGCTAGAGTAAGAAAGAAAATAAAGAGAGAAAAAGAGAGAGAGAGGATTTTGGCCAAGACGAAGAAGAAGAGGGTCTTGAGCTTCATGCATGCTAAGTTTCTAAACTAATTTTGGAAGATACAGAAGATAGCAAGAAAAACTAGGTATTGATTCTCTTCATTTTTAAAGTTTGATTTCTTATTTGTTGGGTTTTTGATGAAACAAGAGTCTTAAGTTTGATCATTGAAAAACTCTTCATCTATTGGTGTATTAATGTTTTATATGATGATTAAAACAATTTTGAAGTTGAATATAAGATCAAAAGAGATATTTGTACCAAATGGATATAGAAAGGCACATGCATGCATGCACTATGAAATTTTATGACAGATTCTTGTGATGCATGTTGGATATAGTTAATATCAAGATTAGAGTGTTATATCATGGGTTTATCAAAGGAGACATGTGGATTTTTTTTTACGAGTTCATGTGATTGAGATTTGGAAAAAGATGTTAGATGGATTTTTGAAGGAATTTTTGTTTAACTAATATGTTTTATCATGTGCATGTTGAAATGTACAAGTGATATTTGAGATTTTCTTTCTTGATATGATAGATGCATGAGTTAAGGGCTAAACCCATTTGGAATCACTCAAATATGCTTTAAAATGAGCAAGTTATGAATTAAATCCCAAACTACCCAACTGTTGAGAATATGCTACTGATCAGTCAATTGTGGACTGTTTTCGGTAACCAAAACAAACTCAAATTTGGTGTTTGATATATTGAAAATGTATTTCGGGAAAATACGAATCCAACGATACCAAATGGACCCAAATTCGAGATGTAGATCTCGAGATATGAGTGTTTCCGTAAAGGACCTCAAATCTAAAAAACGACTAAACTGTTATGAATGTCCTTGCGGATCAGTCTAGTTTTATACTGATTTCTGGGACCTAAATAGAACATTATCTGATGTTTATGAATGGAAATTGAGTTCGAGAAGATACAAATCCAACGCCTCCGACAGAACCAAAATCTGAGTTGTAGACTTCGTTCTACAAACGTTTCCGTGAAGGGCCCCAAATCTGAAAATGTTGAGCGAAAATTTGAGTGTCAATATGAAGTGTAATGAAAATGAGTTATAGTAATAAATAATTTTAAAGTCGCTAATGGGCTAGTAAGTTAATTACATATAAAATGAAAGGTAATTACTTACTTAATTATTATTTAAATGATGTTAAGTAATAATTAAAATGAGTTAGTGTTATTGGGATAACTACTTAATTAAGATTAAATAATAAATTGAGTTAATCAATCAATTAATTATTATTTAATTAATATTATATAATGATTAAAGTGTAATTAAGTAAGATTAAGTGATAATTACTTACTTTGACATGAAAGTTTATAGAATTAATTGTTTATTATTCAGATAATAAATAAAGATGAATGTTAATTAATTATCCTTTTAATAATAAAAAGGAATAATTAAAGAAGAATGAAGTGAATAAATCAAATATTATTTATTCAAAGACGAGGGAGTTATTAATTAGTATTTAAAGACAAATAATAATTTAATTGTCCATTATTTAATTAACATTAAATAATGAGGAGTGATAATTGATTATTAGTAAGTAATAACTAAAGGTAAATGGTTAATTAATATTTAACTTATAGTAATCGAAGGAAGAAGGGGTTAACAATTTAATGAAATTAAAATAACTCCTTAATTAAATGATTATGATAAATTGTTTAAAGATTTAATAAGTGTTTATCACTTAAGGAAAGCATTATTAAATTATTAAATCATTAACCTAAGTTCAATTAAATATCTTATAGGATTAATGATAGTACATTAGATGCATGTACCCTGTGAATGTATTATTGGTTAGATAATAATACGAGTAGGCGTATTGATGAACAAATATATGCAATACTAATTGACAGATCTACCTTATCAATGATAGGTTATTCAAAGAATGTTAATTAAAGCTAGAAAGTTGTAGCTCGCTAAACAGACAAGTTTCCTAACTCAAACTCAAGTTATTATTGTTCAAGTATGCTGGTGGATAAATATTGTTGCTTTTTCCACATCCTGATGAATTATTGTGAATCGTACTTGGTGCAAATTGAATTCATGTTCTACTATATGTTGAACTGCTTATGAGATGGATCTATGGTAGTTGTGTCAGCTAGATCAAGCATGTTTAAAATTTGTTAATTTAAATTCGTTATGAGATAGATCTATGCTAGTTGTGTTAGCTAGATCAAGTATGTTTAACATTGCTTATGAGATGGATCTATGCTAGTTGTGTCAGCTAGATCAAACATGTTTAAAATTTGTTAAATCAAATTTGTTTTAAAGAGTTTTGCTTATTCAATTGATTTGATAAGGACTCTTGACTGAGAAAGGAATTTTATTGTGTCATCTTATTGGAAACAATTGTTGCTGTCTAGTAAGTGTTTATGGATATTACACCGGGTACGAAAGGCTGATCCCCTTGACTACCAAATCGCAAAGGACCAGTTTGAATACTGACACCCTTTGCAGAAGTTCATGGTCATGTTGAACCATTCAGTATCTATGGTTCATAGTCATGGTGGACCAATCCGAACCTATTTGTATCTATGGTTCATGGTCATGGTGGACCACTCCGAACCTATTATTCAAATGTTCAAATAATAAGAAAGTAATTCATGTTCTTCTACAATCATATTCTATTGTTGAACTTTGAGCGATAAATTCATTTCTTTCATGATATATCTTCTTGTGTTTATACTTGCTAAGCAAACTTGTTGCTTACTCTTGCTATATCATGACAATTATTTCAGCAAAGCCAGGATCGTCTACGATAGACAAAGGAAAGGGCAATGCTCAAGAGTAGTTTGATTATGAACTAAGAAAGTATTTAGTTTAAATAATTGATGTAAACCTTTTGTAATATTAAGGGTATGTTTTATGTTAAGGTTGAGACCTTGGGATTTATGATGAAGACTTTATATTAATGAACAATGTAACGCCCCGAAATTCAGTCTACTTTCAAATCCAGACTCCGTGCGTCACGATCCCACTTTTTACCAAACATACCTTATTATATAGTTAAATATAATAACATACATTCTCAAAATCCAGGTTCTCGAAACCTTAAAATCTCTTTCATTACAAATAATGGTAATTACATTATTCTTTACATCTTGCACAAGTGACTTTCATCCGCCACCAGGGATACATAACTGTTCATTAAACTAGTCTATAGCTTAATTCTAGCATTTTATATTATAAGTCTTCACTTGATTTTCACGCACATTCACACACTAAATGACACTTCGTATGGATACCGATCAGCTTGATCTTTACGGAATCCTTAAGTTCTTTCTAACGTCGTTCGCTGAAAATATTTTTCATTTAAAGCAAGTGTGAGCATTGAATTGCCCAGCCAGTCATAATAGTTGAACAAACAACTTCAAGAGTTTAAACATTCTTCAGAACTTCGATAACCGAACAAAGGTTATGAAGCAGCTTGAATAATAGGAATAGTCTCGATTCCTATCATCTTAAAACATCAGTCACTTTCATTTTGAAATACTTTCATTCCTCTACCTTTTTCATACACATCATGTCTGGCTAGAATCATTAGCACCGACTTAACAATAACGGTTCATGTATAAACAGAACATACTCGTATTGAACATCTTAATCACAGAATAATTCATATCATAGAAATACCGAAGTGTTCAAATTGTGGCACAAGGCCTCATACATTCTAACACCTGGTACAAATATCACATATTCGCACATAGATAGAACTTCTCAAGTTCAACATCTGAGAAGTTTTAGAAACTAGCATTCATTTAAAATATGAATGAAGTTAGGAAACTTGCCTTACGCACAGCTACAGCTTATAGTTTATGCTGAACTGCTCATTCTAAATCCCTATATAACACATAAGGAAATAACTCGTACACCAATTAGTCATATACTTGACTTACGCATTGGTTTACTTAACTTTACTTCTTAAGGTTCGCGTTCTTGTAATTTAAGCTTACGTGACTAACTTTTATTACCAGTTTACGACTTTATGATATACGAAGATGTCTTATTCATACATTTATCATCTTGGATGATTTACATTCTTATCTTCTTCTTATAACTCTCCTAGGACTCAGCACACATCGTGTCTCTGCTAGTAGTCCATATAGTACTCTGAGTGGTTTCCCACAAACAACCAACAAACAAGTTCCCGTCTCGTCTACACTGCCCACATAGTGAGTTAGATCGGTTGCCAGTTTTGTATATACCTTCGCTCTCTGAAGGAATTGTTTAGCCCAACTCCCATATGTCAACCATCAAAGTTACAATTGTACCACAACCTAACTTCTCTTAACTTATCCGAACCATTAAACTATAATGTTCGTTAAGTCAACTTCTTAATCCTTATGGCTTTCTGGCAACTAAATGTCATACCTCAGGATTCATTCTTTATCATATAAGTCATACAGTCATTTGTATACTTAGAACAATCATTCAACGTCAATACTATAAGGTCATAGCATTAAATATTTTACAATCCCTTATTCTTATCTTACCACGTCCGGTTCACTCGACTCAAAACGTTATCCAAGTAAAAACTACTAACTCGGCTTCTTAACGTTATACGTTATTGTCTTCCATTCATTTTCTTCACCGTTCACGGTTAAATCTTAGTCTTCATTACCTTATGGTCAAACCATACACAGAGTGTAGGTTCTGCCCATTTAATATTCACGTACACTCAACCCTTACGTTGGTTAAAGTGTTTAACGCTTACTTCATTCCAACATTCTTTATCCGACTCACCCTCAGACTTTTATTAATCTCATTACCGTTCGCTACGGCTTTCTTACGATCATTCATATCTTACTTACTACTTTCGTCAACGTCCAAGTTATACAACCACTATACACTTAGAACGTTCGACCGATGCGATTACGATTCATGAGGATCGCTTACGTATTCCACGTTTACGTTGCTCGTCTCTTAATCTCTGATTCAACCTTTACTCAAGGTTTCAATTGCATTTAATCTTTATCCAACCCATGAACCCCATGTTCATTATTCTTTCTTAATGTCGAAGTCATACCGTTCATTGTATGCTAAGACCGATCGTTCATCGCAACAACGTTGCATTCACAGCGTCTATACGCTTTACACTTATCTCTCATTACCATGACATAACATCGAAATGTTATTCATTACCATCATCACTCAACGTCTAAGGAATCACAATCACAACAATCCCTCGCGGTCGTTCATTACGACTACGGCCCCCGGATATCGGTTACGTAATCTAGCGCTTAAATTCTTCATCTTTTAATCTTGTTTAATCTTTCCGTTCAACCTTCAGTAAACTTTTAACACACTTACTTAAGTGTTACATTATGTGAACTACGTATTCATACTTCTTTCTTTCACATCCCCCTGTAATTGAGAAATAAAAATCTTATTTCTAGGCCTTGCCTTGCACTGGCGCTGCGGCGTCGTGCCCCTTCCTTTCCCTGGCGTTGCGGCGCGACCTACGTCTCTCTCATCCCTTTTTGGTCTGGCGCTACGGTGCTAAGTCCTTCGTTACGACCCGTGCTGTGGCGCCACTCTCTAGAAGTTTATGGTCGAGCTCGCGCTGCGGCGTGACTTCTTAAAGCCCAGCCGGTGCTGCGGCACCGAGCCAAAACCCTAGAAAATTTTCTAAGTCTTGCACCATGTTTGAGACGCGTACGTCCTGATCTCGTAACTTCTTCGCTATAACTCGGAACGAGGCCATTCCAAATCCATTCTCTTCCTTATATTACGTACTTCAATACCCTCAGACAGAACTTCATTCTGAATCCGTTAACTTGCCATTAGATTGGCTTAATCTTCACCCTTCGGTCACTTTTACGCTTTTAACGTTCTTCGCTCGTTCGTCCGTAATTCGGTCATCCGAACTCGGCACTCGTTTGTTCTGGAGTCCACGACTCACATTTTCTACATTCTCTTACATTCTTATGAAACCATACACATTCGGGTTCATTTAATAACTTCCTAATTCTCGTTCATCTTTTACGAAAATTTCGCCATAACTTCGTTATAGCTACGTTTTAATCCGTTCTTCATTAACGTTTCTTCCATTCCTAACCAAGCAATACGCAACTAACTTATACGCGATGGTTTTAAGCTTTTCCATCAACAACAATTATTCTATGATGGTTTTAAACTTGGCCATCAACAACAATTATCCTATGATGGTTTTAAATTTATCCATCAACAATGTTCTTTGTGTTTTTCGTTCGTTCTTCGTTTTAATCGATATTTTGGATTACGATTCTACTTTTTCTTAGAATTTCAAGTTATAGAACATCATTCCTTACTTATTTCATCTACTCGTTCATAATACTCGTTCGGATTGCTCAAAATCCTCACGAATCTTATACTTCCTTAAGAAATTTATAAACTAAATTTCTAATTCTTATTTCTTCATTTTCTCATGATTTCAACCATATGAAATCACTCTTAACTTTATCTACTTCTTATCTTCATTAAGTTATGTTTTTGAACATATTAAACTTAAAGAAAATTAGAAGAAACTAGGGTTCAGATTACCGTTCTTCTTTAATATCCTTCCGTCGGACAAAGTGTGCATTCGAGCTAGCTTTTCCTCATTCTCTCCCACTTCTTCTCCCTCTTCATCCGAGCTCTCTCTCTCTCTCTCTCTCAAGTTATAGGGTTTTCAAAATCCCAAAATAATGAACATAAGCTTTCTATTTATAGAATTTCAAGGCTAGGGGTAGTTTAGTCATCATCCCCCACCTCCTTACTATTCCCACCTCCTCCAACACTTAGCCACCAAGTAAACTTGGCCTCCACCCTTACTTGGTGGCCAAGTGGCCGGCCCACATGCCCATGGGTCATCCTATGGGTTGCCCCAATGGTTATTACCCATCCGTTTACCCACCGGTTCGATCCGCGGTTTCTTTTCTTGGTTTGGGCCTTAACCCTAATTCTTATTGGGCCTAACTTGGGCTTTATTTCACAAATCATTGGGCTTGGCATAATCCAAGTCCAATTAGATTCTACAAAGTCCATGGACTCAAAGTCCATTAAGACTTATCGTATTCTACGCATTCTATTCTCGTATTCTCGTAATCTCTTCGTATATCGTTCGTACGATATTCGTATTATACGTCGTACTAATCTTCATACTATACTCGTATAATAACTAGTATTATACTCGTATCTCTCACGCATAATAACCCTAGTTATTATACGTACTCATTATATTTTCAGAAATCACTTTTCCTAACCCTTAGGTTTTACGTCCGCAGGCGAAAACTTTGTTTTTGCCATAACTGAAATATTATTGAATATTCCATCACATCTCATCATTTTACGTAATCAATAACTTCTCGGAATTTCAAAATAAAACTCCGAGCAGAAATGGATGAATAGTGCCTATTTCGTCTTTTTTCCCGGAAATATTTTTGTTCCCGAAAAATTTTCATTTTCGTCTTGAAAATTCTTACTCGTTCAATCTAGCTCGTAGCCAGAATACTCCCGACTTATAATCATTTTAGGTTTAGAACGATTAATAAACACTTAGCACATAATAATATTAATAAAAATTCATTTTATTAATAACTAATTCTTTAAACCTAAATTCTGGATAATCCAAAATTCCAGGTTGTTACATTCTTCCCTCCTTATAAAAATTTCGTCCTCGAAATTTCTTAAAACCAAACCCTTACCCGAGTTCTCACATTCTTCCTTTCTTTACAGAATTTCATCCTTGAAATTTTAGCTTACACTTCTTCTCAACTTCTCTTCAAAGAAGTTCTTATCTTTCCATCATTCCTAACCTCCATAACCTATCAAGAATCATGAAGTAGAAGGAATAACGAGGAATATAAAATATCCTTTAAAACATTTCATACTTTTGCTGAGGGGTCAAATTGACCATGAACTCTTACTAGGTTAAAGAACCTTTCGCCGTAAACCTTTCTTTCCACGGTAAGTTTACAATCACAAAGAAGGTAAACTACCTCTTTCCATACGTAGGTGATCAACCTATCGTATATCCCCATTTCGGGGTATGTTCACCTCAAACTTAATACCAAAAATTTTGGATATCACTTGAAACATTCGTCTAGTCAAATCAATTGACATCGACTACCTATTTAAAAATCTTTTCACAATACATCAAAACGTTTTATGACGTCATGATACCGTACTCTTCACAGTACGTTGAGGACTTCGTCAGTTTATGACTTCGTCATTATACATCATACCACATCGGTTTGTTGATCCTAAGATCACATCCCACCAGGTTCAATTGCATTAACAACTCCATCTTTTTACCATCATTGCATCAAATGCATAGATGATATAAAATTCATTTTGATATTTCAAATCAACTTTTGTCTAGCCGAAGCAATTGGCATAGACATACAAAGAATAACTCTTTTAAAATCCATTGGTTCCAAAAAGTTGAACCAATTCTTTCTTTTTCAAAATGTACATTTCAGCACAATTTGAATAAACTTCGAAATCTAGCATAGCTAGATGATTTGGAATATTCTATCCTCCATCTTCCTTCATTGTCTTACTGCGACAATACTTAATCTTCTCTAGCACCTTCAATGCTAAGTCTACTGAAAATACTTCTTTTTCAGTCTAATCATTCCTATACCTTAGTACAGTCCATCAACTTATCACATATTATGAGTTCAGAAACTTTCCACAATAGTATGAGTTTAAGAACATCCAGACAGACCTTAGGTGTCCATTCGCTGAGACGTTCGAAAACATTCAATATTATTATGAGTCACGAACTTACCATAAGTATGAGTTTCAAGAACTCGCACCTACCTTATCGTTCTCTACCTATCAAGTATATACATGAGAAAAGATTCACCTTCTCGTCATATACATCTTAATAGCACGACCAATTCCAATGATTATCACTATAATAAACTGAGCAGTTGTTACACCAAGCACAAACCTCTGCCCATACAAAGGTTCATACAACTCAACCATCACATGAGTCCTCAATTGAAATCTTACAACTTCTAAATTTCTCTTTACTTAATACGAATTTTCTTTAATTCGTATGCTATCCTTTACAACTCAATCTAAGTTCTTCTTCCCGTACTACTTCGTGGTACCATTCATTCATAGCATTAGCTATAAATCATTCATCGTTTAACAGCTCATCGATTACTACGATTTACTATGATCACGTGGTGATCTTTTTCCATAATCGTTTAACTTAACGATTTTCTTATCCTTCTCTCTACGATTATAGTCTTTGGTACTCTTACCTAAGAGTTATAACCTATAGCTCTGATACCACTCTGTAACGTCCCAAAATTCGGTCTACTTTCAGACCCAGACTCCGTGCGTCACGATCCCACTTCTTACCAAACATACCTCATTATATAGTTAAATATAATAACATACATTCTCAAAATCCAGGTTCACGAAACCTTGAAATCTCTTTCATTACAAATAATGGTAATTACATTATTCTTTACATCTTGCACAAGTGACTTTCATCCACCACCAATGATACATAACTGTTCATTAAACTAGTCTATAGCTTAATTCTAGCATTTTATATTACAAGTCTTCACTTGATCTTCACGCACATTCACATACTGAATGACACTTCGTATAGATACCGATCAGCTTGATCTTTACGGAATCCTTAAGTTCTTTCTAATGTCGTTCGCTGAAAATATTTTTCATTTAAAGCAAGTGTGAGCATTCAATTGCCCAGCCAGTCATAACAGTTGAACAAACAACTTCAAGAGTTTAAACATTCTTCAGAACTTCGATAACCGAACAAAGGTTATGAAGCAGCTTGAATAATCAGAATAGTCTCGATTCCTATCATCTTAAAACATCAGTCACTTTCATTTTGAAATACTTTTATTCCTCTACCTTTTTCATACACATTATGTCTGGCTAAAATTATTAGCACATACTTAACAATAGCGGTTCATGTATAAACAAAACATACTCGTATTGAACAACTCAATCACAAAACAGTTCATATCATAGAAACACCGAAGTGTTCAAATTGTGGCACAAGGCCTCGTACATTCTAACACCTTGTACAAATATCACATATTCGCACATACACAGAACATCTCAAGTTCAACATTTGAGAAGTTTTAGAAACTAGCATTCATTTAAAATATGAATGAAGTTAGGAAACTTGCCTTACACGCAACTACATCTTATAGTTTACGTTGAACTGCTCATTCCAAATCCCTATATAACACATAAAGAAATAACACATACACTAATTAGTCATATACTTGACTTACGCATTGGTTTACTTAACTTTACTTCTTAAGGATCGCATTCTTATAATTTAAGCTTACACGACTAACTTTCATTACCAGTTTATGGCTTTATGATATACGGAGATGTCTTATTCATACATTTATCATCTTGGATGATTTATATTCTTATCTTCTTCTTATAACTCTCCAAGGACTCAACACACATCGTGTCTCTGCTAGTAGTCCATATGGTACTCTGAGTGGTTTCCCACAAACAACCAACAAACAAGTTCCCGTCTCAGCTACACTGCCCACACAGTGAGTTAGATCGATTTCTAGTTTTGTATATACCTTCGCTCTCTGAAAAAATTGTTTAGCCCAGCTCCTATATGTTAACCATCAACGTTTCGATTGTACCACAACCTAACTTCTTTTAACTTATTCGAACCATTAAACTATAATGCTCGTTAAGTCAACTTCTTAATCCTTATGGCTTCTTGGAAACTAAATGCCATACCTCAGGATTCATTCTTTATCGTCTAAGTAATACAGTCATTTGTATACTCGGAATGATCATTCAACGCTAATACTATAAGGACATAGCATTAAGCATTTTACAATCCCTTATTCTTATCTTACCACGTCCGGTTCACTCGACTCGGAACGTTATCCAAGTTAAAACTACTAACTCGGCTTCTTAACGTTATACATTATTATCTTCCATTCATTTTCTTCACCGTTCATGGTTAAATCTTAGTCTTCATTACCTTACGGTCAAACCATACACGGAGTGTAGGTTCTGCCCATTTAATATTCACGTACACTCAACCCTTACGTTGGTTAAAGTGTTTAACACTTACTTCATTCCGACATTATTTATCCGACTCACCCTCGGACTTTCATTAATCTCATTACCGTTCGCTACGACTTTCTTACGATCATTCATATCTTATTTACTACTTTCGTCAATGTCCAAGTTATACAATCATTGTACACTTAGAACGTTTGTCCGACGCGATTACGATTCACGAGGATCGCTTACGTATTCCATATTTACGTTGCTCGTCTCTTAATCTCTCATTCAACTTTTACTCAAGGTTTCAATTGCATTCAATCGTTATCCAACCCATGAACCCCATGTTCATTATTCTTTCTTAATGTTGAAGCCATACTGTTCATTGTATGCTAAGACCGATCGTTCATCGCAACAACGTTGCATTCACAGCGTCTATACGCTTTACACTTATCTCTCATTACCATGACATAACATCGGAATGTTATTCATTACCTTCATCACTCAACGTCTAAGGAATCAGAATCACAGCAATCCCTCGCGTTCGTTCATAACGACTACGGTCCCCGGATATCGGTTACGTAATCTAGCGCTTAAATTCTTCATCTTTTAATCTCGTTTAATCTTTTCGTTCAACCTTCACTAAAGGTTTAACACACTTACTTAAGTGTTACATTATGTGAACTACGTGTTCGTACTTCTTTCTTGCACATCCCCTAGTAATTGAAAAATAAAAATCTCATTTCTAGGCCTTTCCCTGCACCGGCACTGCGGCGCTATGCCCCTTCCATTCCCTCGCGCTGCGGCCCGACCTACGTCTCTTTCTTCCCTTTTTGTTATGGCGCTGCGGTGCCAAGTCCTTTATTACCATCAGCACTACGGTGCCACTCTCCAGAAGTTTCTGGCTGAGTTCGTGTTGCGGCGCCACTTCTTAAAGCTCAGCCGGCGCTGCGGCGCCGAGCCAAAACCATAGAAAATTTTCTAAGTCTTGTACCAAGTTTGAGACGCGAACTTCCTAATCTCATAACTTCTTCGCTATAACTCAGAACGAGGCCGTTCCAAATCCATTCTCTTCCTTATCTTACGTACTTCAATACCCCTTAGACAGAACTTCATTCTGAATCCGTTAACTTGCCATTAGATTGGCTTAATCTTCACCCTTCGGTCATTTTTACACTTTTAACGTTCTTCAGTCGTTCGTCCGTAGTTCGATCATCCGAACTCGAAACTCGTTCGTTCTTGAGTCCACGACTCACATTTTCTACATTCTCTTACATTCTTATGAAACCATACACATTCAGGTTCATTTACTAACTTTGTAATTCTCGTTCATCTTTTATATAAATTTCGCCATAACTTCGTTATAGCTACGTTTTAATCCGTTCTTCATGAACGTTTCTTTCATTCCTAACCAAGTAATATGCAACTAACTTATACGCGATAGTTTTAAGCTTGTCCATCAACAACAATTATCATACGATGGTTTTAAACTTGTCCATCAACAACAATTATCCTACGATGGTTTTAAATTTTTCCATCAACAACGTTCTTTGTGTTCTTCGTTCGTTCTTCGTTTTAATCTATATTTTTATTTACGATTCTACTTTTTCTTGGAATTTGATGTTATAGAACATCATTCCTTACTTATTTCATCTACTCGTTCATAATATTCATTCGGATTGCTCAAAATCCTCACGAATCTTATACTTCCTTAAGAAATTTATAAACTAAATTTATAATTCTTATTTCTTCATTTTCTCATGATTTCAACCATATGAAATCATTCTTAAATTTTCTACTTCTTATCTTCATTAAGTTATGTTTTTGAACATATTAAACTTAAAGAAAATTAGAAGAAACTAGGGTTCAGATTACCGTTTTTCTTTAATTTCCTTCCGTCGGACAAAGCGTGCATTCGAGCTAGCTTTTCCTCATTCTCTCCCTCTTCTTCTCCCTCTTCATCTGAGCTCTCTCTCTCTCTCTCTCTCTCTCTCTCTTTCTCTCTCAAGTTATAGGATTTTTGAAATCCCAAAATAATGAACATAAGCTTTCTATTTATAGAATTTCAAGGCTAGGGGTAGTTTAGTCATCATCCCCACCTTCTTACTATTCCCACCTCCTCCAACACTTAGCCACCAAGTAAACTTGGCCTCCACCCTTACTTAGTGGCCAAGTGGCCGGCCCAGATGCCCATGGGTCATCCCATGGGTTACTCCAATGGTTATTACCCATCCGTTTACCCATCGGTTCGATTCCGCGATTTCTTTTCTTGGTTTGGGCCTTAACCCTAATTCTTATTGGGCCTAACTTGGGCTTGATTTCACAAATCATTGGGCTTGATATAATCCAAGTCCAATTAGATTCTACAAAGTCCATGGACTCAAAGCCCATTAAGACTTATCGTATTCTACGCATTCCATTCTCGTATTCTTGTAATCTCTTCGTATATCGTTCGTACGATATTCGTATTATACGTCGTACTAATCTTCATACTATACTTATATAATAACTACTATTATACTCGTATCTCTCACGCATAATAACCCTAGTTATTATACGTACTCATTATATTCTCGGAAATCACTTTTCCTAACCCTTAGGTTTTACGTCCGCAAGCGAAAACTTCGTTTTTGCCATAACTGAAATATTATTTAATATTCCATCACGTCTCATCATTTTACGTAATCAATAACTTCTCGGAATTTCAAAATAAAACTCCGAGCAGAAATGGATGAATAGTGCCTATTTCGTCTTTTTCCTTGGAAATATTTTTGTTCTCAAAAAATTTTCATTTTCGTCTTGAAAATTCTTACTTGTTCAATCTAACTCGTAGCCAGAATACTCCCGACTTATAATCATTCTAGGTTATAGAACGATTAATAAACACTTAGCACATAGTAGTATTAATAAAAATTCATTTTATTAATAACTAATTCTTTAAACCTAAATTCTGAAAAATCCAAAATTCCAGGTTGTTACAAACAACGTATGTTTATTATTTTGCAATAGTCTTAGAATGTTAATCTTAATGATGGATGGTGAGCACCGAATTTGAGGTAAGAAGACCCGAGTTTGGGGGCGTCACAATGGTGGTCGCTATTAATCATATCTGTGACCGAAAGTGTGGTCGCTGAAATTTTTGGTCGTTGTTAGGGCATTTTCTTGTAGTGATAGTACTTCTATATATATTAACGTAATAAATAGAAGTAAATTTGAAGAGATCTTACTGTTAGGCAAGAGAATGACTATCAAACGACTTTAGGTGCCTCGAAACTCGATTTCCACCGGTTGAAACTTGATATGTTATAGTATATATGTATAGAAGTGTTTACAGAAGAGATTTACTGTGTTTAAACAGAAGAAAAGCTCGCTTTCTCTCTCAAATACCCAGATTTTGTCTCCCTTGGGCCCTTTCTCTCTGAAAACTTGCTGAAATGAACTACTGGGGGATGATATATATAGCCCGGCCAGCCATGAGTCTACCTGCAGCTACCCCAGGTAGACTTGAGGCTGGGCCTAGTGGGCCCGCTACCTCAAAGTACGTGCCCCTTGATCTACGTGTAGGCTGCTTGAAACTTTGATAACTTGCAATTCGGGAATCCTATGGAGGTGTGACATACCATCTCGAAAAGCCCTTTCTGAGAGCTGCACAATGACATGGGGCTTTCCCTTTTCTGAATATAATAAAATTAGTCAATGACCAGAATAGCATCTTTAGGTCTTCACAGGAAGTTCGTTGACCTGTCTTGAGTAGTTTTCACTCGGAATTGTTGTGATGGCTCTTGATAACCATGTTCAAAGCTAGATATATATGGTTTATGTTGGGTTGTCAACATTCCACCTTTTCCATCCCAGGGTTGTCTCCAGGGTTGAAGTGGCGTTTGGCTATCCATTAGGGCTATTGCCGAGGTTTGACTGCTGTTGATTCTGTCTTTTCTCGGGGTTATCTTCGAGGTTTATTTGATGTCCCATGGTGCTGTCTTCAAGGTTTAATTTGATATCCCATGGGGTTATCTTCGTGGTTTAATGTTTATTGTAGTACTGCAGGGCTGTCTCCGGGGTGTAAAAAGATGCTTTTGCCCTCCTACATGGTTAGTCCAAGGAATGAAAAATTTCAAGTGTCTACAGATGCCTCTCTTTATCATGTTTATACAATGCAATGGAATAAACATGATAAAGATTACTAGACACTTGAAATATGAATAGATGTAACGCAATACAAATGGAATGGAATGATGCAATGCACATGAAATGATGTGATGCCTACGTTGGGGCTGTCTCCAATGGTTGACTTCCCATCAGTGCTGCTGATGCTTACGCTGGTGTTATCTCCAACGGTTTGATTTTTATCGGTCTTGTGATAACCCGAAATTTCAGAAATGATTAAAATAGGAGTTAGTAAATAAAATTCTTATTATAAGATATGTAAGGTTCAAATATGAATGTATATATGCGTTATATATTTTGAATTTTGGATTATGTGGGAAGAAATTGTATATGAGATTTCATGGTTAATTAAACTATCAAAGAAAAAAGAGTTTGAACTTGAAGTTTAATCTCTAAATTATTGAAGAATGTAGTAATTAATATTGTAAAGTTAAAAAGGAAGATTGATTTTTAGTTAGTATAATAAGTTAGCATATAAGAAGCATGTAAAGGATTTAAGAGTAAAGTTTATGTTTCTGTTGAAGCAGAACATGTCTGCGTTGAACTTAAGGTGGCGCGACCGCGCCACTCTCAAGCCTAAGACCAGCGCGGCCGTGCCGGTCTGCAGATGGTTCAGAATGAGTTTATTTAATCTGAACTTTAAGATTGGTATATTAGTGGCTAATATGTTGTAATAAGGATCATAATATATGTTCCAACTGTCCATGAATGGACTGAGATAGCAAAGCATGAATTGAATGAGAGTTAGTTATGGAAATTAACTAAACAAGAATAAATATTAGTTAACTTAAATTAAGTTGAAAATTATATTATGGAATAATATAATTTGAGTACTAAAGCCTTTTGTGGTAGTGGCATGATAGTAAATTGAATGAAAGGGTTAATTCACTTACATAAGATGGCGAATTAATATATGTGTTTAGCATAAGAGGATGAAAGAAATATGTTAATTAATATTTGATATTTTTAATATATTACATGGTATTGTAATATATAAAAAGGGTTAATGTTTGAAAGATAAGTGATTAATAAAAGAAGAGAACCAATATAATTATAAATGAATATTAGTTAGAGATGGAGGGATTATATTATCACTTAAGATATGGCTAAATGTAAAGATGGAATAAGTTGTCTTGGGACTATGACACCCCCAAATTCAGGTACTTCAATTCTCACATGATTTGGTGTTCACTATACAAACATCATATGTCTATTTACCCATAATAAAAGAAAGCACAAATAGATAGAAATAAATCCTCTCCTTAAGGAGTTACATCATCTGAAATAATTACATAAATCCCAAGTCATACTAACCTTAAATCTCAACTGCGGAAACATAAACAATTAATAGTCTTGCACAACATCAACATAAGTCTAAAACATAAATACATAATCGTAACGACAACAAGTCTGCATCACCTGTTAATCTTGCCCTTGCCTTTGCTAGAAGAAGGCTCGTCAGACCTTTCGTTCTTAACTACAATGTAATTATTACGCAAGAGTGAGCAAGATTGCCCACAAATATAATAATGAAACAACAATATAATAGCATGTGAGTGAATCAAAGACTTCTGGAATAAGACTCAACTTTTGAATCAAGAATGAATAACAAGAATCAAAAGAACTTCTGAGGGCCATAAGACCTTGAACTATGTCCTAGGTTATCAAGGGTTATACTTGAAACCTTTAACAATCATAAGAATATGGACACTTCTACTCGTACTTAGGGGGATCAGCCCTAAGTACCATACTGTGCACAATATCTTAACGCTAACGCCTAAGTAATCCCCTATATAGGGTTGTTCATCTCAGTTTGACATGAGAGTCCACACCAAAGGAAGTTTGGTTTGGATAATTCAACAAGGGTTCTAAAATTTAGAACATTCATCAACTAAGAACTAGTCGAATCAATAAAGGTTCGCTAGTCTAACAAGGTTCAACAATAACTGATATTTAAATCGAATAACAATCTCAAGAGGTATACAATAGAATAAGTATTGTATAACAGAATTAATCATACTTTGAGAAGATTAGTAATCTTTAATATAACAAATTGAACATAATTAGTAATAACGAGAATTTACTCGATGTAAGTTTATAACTTGAATAAGGATAACAAGTAGGGTTAGGAAACTTGCCTCGTGCGTAAATTACACGTTAATTATACACGTTCCCCGATTTAATCCTACATACCATTCATATTCACAATACCAGTCAATTATAACGTAACTAATCATAATAAGTTCAATCTTTTTGTCTAACTCGAATTATGACTATACTTAGTCAAATTACCACACTTATTGTTACATAATTTACACTTCACGAACAATAAGCTAACTATGTGTTCAATAATTCAGTCCACACGTAAATGCGTTATTGACATGTTAAGAGCCTATTTTAACATCTCATTATTTGTCTAACATATTTTTATGTTCATTAGATTAAGTTACTATTAAATTCCTGGACATGAACAATCGAAAAAAAAATTCATTTCTGAGCAATATGCAGAGTGGCACTGCGACGCCACCATCAGGCCTAATCTCGGAGCTGCAGCGCGGTGGCGCTGCAGCTTGGCCTTTACCGCTACGGCGCAGACCTTAAGGCATGGAGTTGGCACCGCGGCACGGAACTCCAGTTTTCGAATTTCCAGTTTGCGAAGAACACAAAGTCAGACAAAATTATCATTACATGATCATTAAATACATTAAATTAAACATATCCATATACAAGAATTCATACATAATCATTACCCAACCTTTGTAGAGTGATTTTAACAAGTTTAAACACATAACTACTAGAATAAAATTATATAATTTCACTGTTCTTGATGTTCTTGAAAGTTTCGAAAACAAAACATGAAGATTGGCACTACGGGTTCGTTACAACACTAATTCAGTCCATTCGAAGTTTGTTTTCTTCGTTTTAATATACATAATTATATACAAGTGTAAAATTTATGAGACAACATATGATTGACGTATTAAAGTTGCATGTAAGGGTCATATGACCATTTTTCATACTCTGTATTTTGAAGAAAGTATATACGACATATTTTTATGAAATTGATGTTATGAAAATATACAATATATAGGAAAAACATGCTATGTTAACATATTATCTCATATATATCCATATAATCACTACCCTTTCCAATTACAGAGATTTTAACATAACTTGAAAGCCATTTTCCTGAAAACTTTAATAACGTAAAATAGGAATTGGGTTGAAGAGATTACCCAAAGTATAGAGTGTAGGTTAGTAGAGAAACCTTTTTCAGATGCTTCTTCAATCACCCAACTCACAAATTTCCCTCAACAATTTCTCAATTTCTCTCTAATTTTCTTTTCCCAAACTTAGCAAATGAAAGAAGACGTATAAAATTATAAAAACTGAGTGCAGTTGTGATGGTCAGTTACCCCATCATGGGTTAACTGCTCTCAACCTCCACTAAGGCCTTGTTTGGCTCACTTATTAGAAGGTTTTCCCAACTAATTTAATTAATCCTTTATAATATAGTTTAATAATTCCACTCCCAATTAGACAATAAATCAAACATCTTATTTAATTTAAATTAATTAAAATATAATAATTTCTCATTAATTCACATAGTCACATAATTAAATTTCTCATTTATTAATTATATCAAATTATTAATTCTTTAATTAATTATTAAATTAATTAAAATAACATTATGCTTATTAAATATTTCATTTAATTCAATAAGCTCACATAACTACATAATTTGAATAATAAAAATTCTCCACATTGATTTAATAAATATAACACATATAATTAAATTAATCTACCACAATTGTATCAATTAATTATTTAATCCAAATATTAAATCATCGAAAAATATTTATTTAATTCAATAAATATTAAAATTAAACTACAAAATCTCGTTCGTCACAAGGACAATCGAATAATTATACGTATAGTGTATAATTTAAATAATTAATAGAGTAGATATTAATTATTCTAAGTGTAAAGGTTATACATATTATAAGTGTATAATTATTTAAGTAAGCTAAATAATTTAGCATTAAGGTAAAGTGTGTCACACAAAATTTATATTAAAGAAAAATTAAAATGTGGTAATGAGCTTAAAGTAAGCTTGTGGGATATGCCTAGTGTGTCATAATGACGGACTAAGGATTTGTTCAATTACATTAGTGGGGAAATGATGAAGTAATGTGATGGACTAATGAATATTATTATTAATTATTATGTGCAATTACATGTGTTGTAAGAGCATACAAAGTAATGCAATAAAATTTGCTTCATGTATAAAAATAAGGTGAGATGTTAAGAATAATATAATGTGATGTGAATAGTTATAATATAAGGTTATAAGCTTAAATGGTGTAAATTATTAAGCAAGTATAAATGAGACTTGTGTGACAATGATTCATGGTGAATCAATTAAACATGTATTTTAAAAGTATGGAAGAAAGTTAATAGATATTTGATAATAATTATCATTATAATAATTGAGTGTATTTGAAATAATAAAATTTATGAAAAATAATGGGTTGAGAGTACCAAACTGAATTATATTAAAATATTAATTGAATTAAACCAATGTACATGAGGTACATGATATTATGTATTAGTGTATATTTAAAGTATGAATGTACTTATGTACGTGTACACATATGTTTGTGTATATGTACCCATAACTTTATATAATGTGGGAATATTAATCTATGAAAATTTACTAGATGAGCCAAATTGCTAAAGTGTTGAGTTATAAGCTTTTGTCCCAATTAGAGAGTCTCATTTCTCTCATACACGTGAATAGGCCATTGGCCTATCCTATTTCATTTCCACTGTTGATAGAGCTGATTATGGCTGGGACAATGGAGGGGAGGGAGCAGGTAACTGCTTTTCACCAAATCCCCCATATCGAATAGTTTCTTCTTCTTCCCGCTAGTTTGAAATGTTGGGCAAAGCTATTATTTGGGTATTGAATTCCCTATAAATAGAGCCCCTTCTTCTCTTTTCCCGTTTGTTGAGTGACTGAACATTTACTATAGAGAGACAGAGAGAGACTTAGAGAGAAATTAAGAGAAAAAAGAATTCTCTAAAAAGTTGTGTTGGGTAAAATCTAATTACACACAACACACAAGTATACATGGTCAACAAGTAAAAAAGTGAAAGTAGAGTATCATTCCCACGAGGAATTATTTAATAAAAATCATCAAGTACTAACCCGTATCCAACTCAATCTTATTTAAACGAATGAATTTCAAATTGTATAAATTAAATTATTTAATTACACTAATTCTAATTACCACTAATTAAAAATCAGATTATGGAGATTTAATATCACAACTTCACTTATTGCTTCATTTAAGTTAACACACTTCTTATCAATTATTTTCTATCCTGAATTGTTAATCAAGAACACTAAAGCTGATAAAACCACCTCTCAGTGCATAATACCCATACTCACTTAAATTCACAGATGATAGAATTAAGCTAGACACCTTAATTAACTAATCCACTATATCTCTAAATGAATTACAATTAAAAAGGATTTAAAGCACAAGTTCTCTATAAGATTACATATGACATAAAGGCATAACTCTATCCTAAACACGAATCGTGAATTCCACCTATGCAGAAATCACAAACACATGCTATCATGATTAGATCTAAATCTAAACTTCATCTCTCGAGTTCATATAGATTATCACGGTAATTGTTAGATAGGAAATTAAACAATTAAGTCCAAATCACAATAGACAATCCTCACAATAGAACATAATAATCGATAGCAAATCATATTAACATAAACTACAATAAGATCCATTGTAATCTCAAACAAATAATTAGTTTATGAATATTGAATTAAAACTAAGAATTTACAATTGAATACACATTAAAAGACAAAGATAGAAGAAGATGAGAAGATATAATCTATTGTCTGTAGATTTGATGCTCTCTCCTTGCTCCTACTTTGAATCTTCAATGGTCTCCAAGTTGCTTCAATCTCCAAATCTCATAAGAACTAGAGTTTTGGTCTTAATCTACACTAATCTAATCTAATGGAATCCTCTCTCTCTCTAATCTCCCCTCTAATAATTGTGTTTCTCCTCCTTTTATAAGTCTCTTTATATGTCTTTAATTCCTCTTGGAAGTCATTGAGTCAATCGGATCAAAACAATCCTTCCCGAACTCAAATTTGGCCAAAATTCGCCTTTTCTGCGCGTACCCCCGCCCCGACGGGGGTTTATACTTGTAAAGGTCCCGCTCCGGCGGGGTACCTTTTTTGCTCTAACGTCCTTTGGGAGAACGGCCATAACTTTTGATCCAGAAAGAGTTACGAGACCTGCCACCTATCAAATCAAAGATATTGACGAGTTCTACAACTTTCATTCTTTGAGAATTGACAGATTCGGATTAGATCAAGGTGGAAATCGGGCTTGAAGTAGATGCTATATAAATGGCAAGCACGACAACTCTTAGCTTTGATTTTTGATGATAAAAGGTCATAACTCTCGCATCCGAACTCCGATTGGGACGATTCAAGATGTTCCAGAAAGCTAAGAAGAAGATCTACAGTATACTCCAAGTTCCAAGCCAAGAGCATACATCCAACTTGGTGTTAAAAGTCCTTCAATCTTCCCTTCTTGCATTTGCTTGCCTATTTTGGTCCAAAAGATGTCTGAATTGCTTTCCCTTGCTTCTTCATGCCAATGTTATGTCATAGCCTACAAAATATCATAATATATATGAAAAGTAACTAAGAGACATAGGTTTAAGAAATTAATTTAAGTAACAGATACCGGATAAGTAGGTATAAAATCTACTTATCAAATACCCCCAAACTTAAACATTTGCTTGTCCTTAAGCAAAAACACAAAATAACAATGCTATGCAATGTCACTAATCTACGTACCTATGAATCTAGTAGTAATGACAGAACAAGTATATTCAACCGACCTTAGAGAAATCAAGTAAACATGATAATACATCATATCAAAACAAATCATTAACTTCCCAATCAATAATTAAATCTTAGACTGTTATCACTAATAAAGTGCGTGTGTGCTCCACAACAATGTTAACTGATATAAAATCAAATTTAACACATAACAAGTCTCTTCGAAGGCATCATATAGTGTAAACTCAAAAAATCCAAAAACAAGCTAGATCCAACTAAAATCAAATAATTACCAATATCGAGGGTCAACATGGGATACTTATGCTTTATTTTTCTCTTACGGGGGTTTTTTTTGCTCTTATTTTCCGTTTTATTCATTTTTTTTTCTTTTGGTTTATATACACATAGTTATGCAATGTCTTATTCTCTTACGCTTTTCAATGATCCCTTAACGAGCTTTCGACCAACGACTCCCAGACCATTAAGACCTTAGGGTGCTAGGTGTAAAGACAATCCCTTCGGGCTTACTTACTCAAGTAACAAAGGCCACAAAACTAAACAAGCACGCCACATTGTTTATTCATACTTTTTTTTCTTTTTCTTTTCTTTTTATAGCTTATATACCCCAAATATTCCCCAAACTTAGGTTTTTGTCTAACTTTAGCCATCACTACTTATTCTTGTCATTCTTTCATTCAAACTAGCATTATCCTTTAGAGTCCCATTATGTATCAATTTAAACTCAATAAATTAACAAGTTGTTTTTAGTGTGGTATCCTTATTATACCAGTTTCAAACAGAAAAAGACTCAATTAATAACAAGAAATCACATCAAAGCTCTAATAGTCAGTACTATACTTTTCTATCCAATTCCAATCTCATCATTAGCATAAACAAATTGTAAATATCAAACAGCTGGACTCATGCAAGATGTACTAAATGCTATATAAACCTAGTAAGCTAACTACTATTTTTGAAATTTTCAAATTTTCAAATTTTTATTTATAAAAACTGAATGCAAAAAAATAAATGTAACTATACGAACTACAATGTAAATAACTAACTATATGCAATATGACACTTAAATGCCCCCCAAACTTAAACTAGACATTGTCCTCAATGGTTGAAATAGAAAAAAAGTAAAGCAGAGGACTTTCCTGAAAATATAGCAATCCTCCTCCTTGTCCGCTATGTTTGGAGAATAGGTTAGGCATATGAAACAAATTGGGCACCACACTTGAATTTGACTTGAATAACCTTTTCATAATCTTTTTCTTGTCCATTGAACCTCCAATATCTGCAATGAAGAGAGATAACATGGATTAGAATAACAATTGGATTGGTAAGAGAACTTAATATGCAACTTAATTCCTATATACTAAATAAACTAAAAAAGCATATAAATATAAAAATTCCTAGGTTGCCTCCCAGTTAGCGCTTGAATTACAGTCATTCAGCCTGACTATGTCTGGTCAACTCTATCCAATTCCTCTTCGATAATTGAGGAACCCTCCATCCATCGAAAATAATATAGCTTTTGGTAGGTTCCCATTTGTGATGACCAATGCATCAAAGTCACATAGCATGCTCTAATTTGGTATGATCTCAATCAAGAATGTACCACAGCTAGGTGTTTTCTCCATTGTGTATGTGATCACTTTGAGGCATGGAAGCTTGTCACACAAAATGGGCTCTTCGTCTATCTTCTCTTTCTCGTCCCACCATGGATTCAAAATTGTACTCGCTCTTATGTCATCAAGAGCTTCGCCAACGATATGACTACCAAGTGGGCATGATTTTATAAATCTGACTGACTCTTTGATCTTTGGTGGAGGCCAATTTAGATCTTCGTCGACCTCTATTTCATTATCCCCAATTGTCTCCACACTTTCGATATCTTGTGGCTCATTCAGTTGCAAATTTGGTCCGAGTTCTCCGTCAATTTCGTCATCCATGTTATAAAGTCAAGTGTTTGGAGGAAGGTTGCTTACGGCTTTGGTCATTTGCTCTATCTGATCCGTAAGATTTTGAATTGACCTCGCTTGATTACTCATCTTCTCCTCATTTGAAGCTATGAACTTGGAAAAAATTTCCTCCAGCCTTGACTTTTCTGTTTCAGTCTAAGAAGCCATGTATTGAGGACCATTGGTTGAGGTAGTGATGAGTTATTCCATCCGATTATTAAAATTTTGGGTTGACAGCTCTTGGCTAATCCTCAACTCCTCTAGGTTTGCTATGCCTTCAATATTACATCCCTCGAATTTGGCTTTTCTTCTTGTGGCAATGGAGGTGGACATGAAAATTTTGGTCTGTATGATTGATTTGGAGCGTAGTATTGATCTTCATAAGTATAGCTCCATGACGAATCCGAGTGATACCCCCAAACTTGATGATAATTAGCATACGTATAATCGTTGAGGTATTCACCACTGTGTTTTCCTGGCCCAAACTAACGGTGCATTGATGACTCGGATGATTACTAGCACAATAATTGCAATTAACTGCTATCCTTCAGTCATGTTGGGCTGCAACAACGTCCAACCTCCTCGAAAGTGTCTCAAGCTGCGCTGATAATGCAGAAAATGCATTAAGACCATCAATCCCCGCTCCCCTTGGCTGAGTCATTCTCATATGCGGCCATTGATAATTAAATTCCGCCATGGTACCTGAAAAGAAAGAAAAATAGGAAGAGAATTAAATAAAAAGGAAAAAAAATTGTTTAAATTAAGACTAATTTGATTGAATCTAATATTAGCAAAATTATATTAACTAATTCCCCGGCAACGGTGCCAAAAATTTTGTTGGGTAAAATCTAATTACACACAACACGTAAGTATACGTGATCAACAAGTAATAAAGTGAAAGTAAAGTATCGTTCCCACGAGGAATTATTTAATAAAAATCACCAAGTACTAACCCGTAACCAACTCAATCTTATTTAAACGAATGAACTTCAAATTATATAAATTAAAATTTTTAATTACACTAATTCTAATTACCACTAATTAAAAATCAGATTACGGAGATTTAAGACCACAACTTTACTTATTGTTTCATTTAAGTTAATGCACTTCTCATCAATTATTTTCTATCCTAAATTGTTAATCAAGAACACTAAAACAGATAAAACCACCTCTCGATGCATAATACTCATACTCACTTAAATCCACAGATGATAGAATTAAGCAAGACACCCTAATTAACTAATCCACTATATCTCTATGTGAATTACAATTAAAAAGGATTTAAAGCACAAGTTCTCAATAAGATTACATATGGCGTAAAGACATATCTTTATCCTAAACACGAATCATGAATTCCATTATTGCAGAAATCACAAACACATGCTATAATGGTTAGATCTAAATCTAAACTTCATTTCTTGAGTTCATATAGATTATCACGGTATTTGTTAGCTAGGCAATTAAACAATTAAGTCTAAATCACAATAGATAATCATCACAATAGAATATAATAATCGATAGTGAAGCATATTAACACAAACTACGCAATAAGATCCATTGTAATCTCAAATAAAGAATTAGTTCATGAATATTGAATTAAAACTAAGAATCCACAATTGAATACACATTAAAAGACAGAGATAGAAGAAGATGAGAAGATAGAATCTATTGTCTGTAGATTTGATGCTCTCTCCTTGCTCCTACTTTGAATCTTCAATGGTCTCCAAGTTGCTTCAATCTCCAAAACTCATAAGAACTAGAGTTTTGGTCATAATCTACACTAATCTAATCTAATGGAATCCTCTCTCTCTCTAATCTCCCCTCTAATCATTGTGTTTCTCCTCCTTTTATAAGTCTCTTTATACGTCTTTTAAGTCCTCTTGGAAGTCCTTGAGTCAATCAGATCGAAACCATCCTTCTCGAACTCAAATTTGGGCAAAAATTACCTTTTCTGCGCGTACCCCAGCCCCGACGGGGGTCCCTACTATTTTCCAGCAGGTATGCCCGCCCCGGCGGGGGTTTTGTGAAGGAAAAACCCGCCCTGGCGGGAGTACCTTTTCTGCTCTGATGTCCTTTGGGAAAACGGCCATAACTTTTGATCCAGGAAGAGTTATGAAGCTTGTCACCTATCAAATCGAAGATATTGACGAGCTCTACAACTTTCATTCTTTGAGAATTGACAGATTCAGATTGGATCAAGGTGAAAATCGGGCTTGAAGTAGATGCTATGTAAATGGCTAGCACGACAACTCTTAGCTTTGATTTTCGTTGATAAAAAGGTCATAACTCTCGCATCCGAACGCCGATTGGGATGATTCAAGATGTTTCGAAAAGCTAAGAAGAAGATCTATAGTATACTCCAAGTTCTAAGCCAATAATATGCATCCAACTTGGTGTTAAAAGTCCTTTAATCTTCTCTTCTTGCAATTACTTGCGTATTTTCGTCCAAAAGATGTCTGAATTGCTTTCCCTTATTTCTTCATGCCAATGTTATGTCATAGCCTACAAAATATAATAAAATATATGAAAAGTAACTAAGAAACATAAGTTTAAACAACTAATTCAAGTAACAGATACCTGATAAGTGTATAAAACCTACTTATCAAGTTGAGAGCAAAAATTTGAGGATCAAGGAAGGGGAAGAAGAGTAATCAAGTAATCTAAACTAATGAAGGAATCAGGAGGTGATAATCCAATCCTAGTTTCTTAAGTTTTTATTTATTGAGTTCTTCATTATAAATTATTTTGGTGGGTTGAATTGATGAAGATTTGGTAATATATTTTTGTGGATATATATAATCTATTATGTATCATCTATAAGTGATTTTGGGAGAATCAAATTCATCTAAATATGTTAAATAAGAAGAATTGAACTTTTAGGTGTAATAAGTACATTATGACTTATTTTGAAGTCAAAATTAAGGGTTAATAAATGTTGAAATCTGTAAATTGATAGCAGATGTTGATAATATATTGAAAAATGAAAAGAACGCAAGTTAAATGAATCAATTTGGTTAAGAAACGAATTCATAGTGAATGAATTCGCTAAATACGTTTAAAAAATGAAAATATAACATGATCACTAAAGTAGAACCCTTAAAATGAATTATTAATGTTTTTGAAGTGTTATAATTATTCTACAGATGAGTAGTTCAGAGTTTAACGAGTTCAAAGAGTCGAAAACAAACTAATTCTGACTTAAAATGAATAAGTTATGAAGATTTGAAGTATGTGCATTGCAAAATCTGTAATATGTGCGAAGCCAAGCGCGGGCGCACTGTCCATAAGCGCGGGCGCATTGTCCATAAGTGTGGGCGCTCAGTTGGGCATTGCTAGAGAGCACGGATGTGCTGGAATATGAAGGAAATGGGTGCGGCCGTGCCCATAGTATATCATGTGTGATTGTTTTGATCTATTTTAGTAAAACGAGCGTAACGTTTTCATGCAGACTCCGATTGACATGATTCAAGATGATCCAGAATAAGGACGAATAGAACTACAACTTTTGTTCTTTAAGGTTTTCAATTTGAGGTTGTTAGCAGGGGTCAAAATGGTCATCGTTAGGACTAATGTGTATTAGTAGGTAATCAGAGGGCGTCGGGCATGCACGTATGCAAGTGTAGTACTTCTGAAGATAAAAGATATTGTTCTAAGTTATAAAACGTGAATATTAGTAAGTATAATAATGCTTAGGATGAATAAATGATGTATTAGATAAGTTTTATAAGCATACTAAGAATACACAAGAGAGATAAATTAGGCGTGTGACGAATGAACGTCGAAATGCCATGACAATTGTTAATGAACTTAAAAAGTGTTTTAATTCAATTGAAGTGAACATTATAAAATATGGAATGTGGTTAATATAAAACCAATAAGGAGTCCTAGCAAGACTTAAACACTTGAATGAACTTCAAGTGTGACCTACGAAGAAATATAGTGAGATTTAAGTCGAAAGTTAACACAATCAAATTGAACATTTTGTATGGATAGTAGGAAGGGTTATGAGACATAGATTAAAGTTTACATTACAACTATACTATGTGTTGTTATGTGATTAATAGTTGATGTACATGATTATATAATTGTGTAGGGCACGTGAAGTGCAGATTGCTGTAAGCTGTTAATCTGTTATTGATAAACAATGATCAAGGCAAGTCTTTCAGTTTCTATTTGCTCTATAATGTTGATAACTATTGATTCATTTATGCTATTATATGAAATGTTAAATTACATATGAAATGCATATAAGATATGTATGAAATGCATTATGCTATACCATAAAACGTGGAAATGTCTATGAGATATGTATGAGATTGAAAATAAATATATGACTATGTGTTTTAGAAGATATTCTTTATACTTGCTATGTGAGGAGTAGCACGCGCATCGAGTTTAAATGATTATGATTTTATAAAATGCACATAAAATAATGTGTTATGCGATGCATGAAAACTGTTAGAATTGCTGGGCTGTCGAGCTCACCCTTGCAAATAACCATTTTTGTATGTTAAGGACTCATGGTAAAGATTACATGCTACTTGATTGATAGAGTTCAATAGTGTCAAAGGAGATTGATTTATTTAAATATATGCTCTTAAACCATGTTTAGGTTCTAGGAGATGTACATGATAGTAGTTTATGATGTGTAATACATGTTGAGTTGTAAAGTTATACTATGTGAAGCATAGAGGAATTCTAATCGAGATGTAAAAATTTGTATAGTAATTTGAATGGAATGAATCATAACATAATCAAGGATATGTAATTGATTCAAGTTAAGAAATTAATAAAAGATTTTTTTTCAAAGGAGATTGATAAAGTTTAAATTATTCTGCATATTTTTATAACATCGAATATGGTATAAGACAGAATGGTAAATGACCAAGATTTAAAACTTATAATAGTTTGGGGTCATTCTACATATCCTGGTAAATGACCAAGATTTGAAACTTATAATAGTTTGGGGTCATTCTACAGATCCTGGAAATGGAAAGAATTTATATTCTAAATTGCAATAAGCAAAATTATGTTCATTAAGTTATGAATAAAAGATATAAATAGTTTGACGATAAGTAGTATCGTGGTGGACCATGTCCGAGGTTCAAAGGGACCTGAATTTGGGGGCGTCACAGGTCTTGCAGACACTTGTTTGATCAAAGATAAACTGAGATGTTTTCTACATCTTTGTGGGGAATGATATTTTGAAATCACCGGACCTTCCTGACGCGTACGATGCCAGTAGTTTACAACGATGCTTACCCTGCTGGTGGTTGACAATGGTGCCTACCCTACTGGTAGTTGACAACGGTGCCTACCATGTTGGTAGTTGACAACAATTCCTACCCTACTGGGAGTTGACAATAGTGCCTACCCTGCTGGTAGTTGACAACGGTGCCTACCCTACTGGTAGTTGACAACGGTGCCTACCCTACTGGTAGTAAACAACGGTGCCTACTCTGCTGGTAGTTAACAACGGTGCCTACCCTACTGATAGTTGACAACGTTTACATCACCGAACTGTCTTAATGCCCACTCGAACGGTGGCTTGCAAAGTTTTATCTCATCGGGTTGATGCCGATGCCTACTCGAACGATAGTTTTCAAAGGTTAATCTCATCGGATTGACACCGATGCTTATGTTGGGGATATCAAAAACGGTTTGGATTTCTATTGGGTTGATACCGATGGCATAGAATATTATATATTCCTGATATCTTCGCTAAAATAGCATTTAATAGCTTACATCACCTGATCCTTCCCCGATGCTACGCTGGATTGATGCCAATAGTTTGTAATATAAGATATCCCAGATATCTTTGCTGAAGTAATGTTCAATGGCTTACATCACCAGATCCTTCGTCGATGCTACGGTGGATTAATGAAAACAGATTGTAATATTAAATCTTTTGATATCTCAGATGGGGACATTTTGTTTATCTCTGCTGGGGTTATCTTTTATAACAGATTCCATCATCAGTCTTTCCCGCCGAAGACAGTTTTAAACAGTTGTTACCACCAGGCTTCCTTAATGCTTTGCTGAAGTAGTTTTCAATAGCTTACATCACCAGACTCTACCTAATGCTATGTTGGGGATGTCACCAACGACTTAACTGAAAATCTTATATTCCAGATGTTTACAAGGATTTTAAGTGCTTTCCGCTCAATCATGTATAACCTTTTTTTTGCTTATTGGACTGTTTGGCTTCGGGGGAACCTGCCATAACTTAAATTTGATCGATCCAGAGGGGGTGGGTCCACCTAGCCCTGCCACAGGTATGGTCACGATAGGTCACATGTGTAACGCCCCCAAAATAGGTCCAATCCATCCAACCCATTCTGAGTCGCCAAATACATGGTACAGAAAATAACTACAACTTTATTATTACAATAATTATCGTGCAAAATACAACAACACATATGCTATGAGTTTGGGTACAAATATATACCAACTGTGACTCATGTCCCAACCTTGGATAACACGTCACAATGACACCTTACATAAAGGTACAGTCAAAAACTGTTTTAGAAATTAGAATCTTTGGGAAGTGCTCAAGGAAACCCTCGTACATGGGAGACCATGCTTCTAGGTTATGATAGATATCATATGGCCACAGAATTATCCTTGGTTGACCCAATAGACCCCAAAGAAAAATGAGAATTTTACTATCATATCATTTCCAATGGTGAGTCTTCTCTTGACATATCATTATCTCCACTGTCTCTAACTGAGAATTATACTTCAAACAAACACCAAGATTATATAGGTAGTGCTCGTAGATATACTCGATAAGTGGATGTGCACAACCATGTCTTATGATGACACGAGGTTGTATGTCATTATACATCCTGTAAGATAGTGTCAAAACACCCTTCCAAGTTAAATTCACCTCACCCTCAATATCTATAGACCACCGTTCTATTTCCTTGTTATCCCTCGCTCGACCCAGCTACACTTTTATTACCTGAAAGGAATTGTGAAGCAAAAGGGTGAGCACAACTAGCTCAGTAAAGAATATCATGACTAAAGATAAATTATCAATAGTCTTCAACAGTAATAAATCAGAGATTTAGAACATATGGTAGATGATAAAAATTTCAACCATAGTTGCAGCGGAACGGGCAATCCATTAGAAGAGTCAAATAGACCATAAAGTCTATTATCTTCTCCATGTTAAAAGTCCACCAATAATGTTTTATCCATGTAACATCAATCAACAGTTCTTTTCCACAATCATATGAATAATTCATAATCATAATTGTGATTCTAAATTTCATATCCAAGACGAAGATAATTTTCATCACCTGTCTTTACCTGAAACATCAAATATCATGGTTATACCAAATCATAGTTCCTGTTCATAATCATACTAATAAATTCATCTTTGCACCACGGGCCAAAGATATTCATCAACAATTCATCTTTACACTACATGCCAATGATATTCATCAACAACTCATCTTTGCACTACAGGCCAAAGATATTCAACAACAAGTCATCTTTTCACTACGGGCCAAAGATATTCATCAACAACTCATCTTTGCACTACATGCCAAAGATATTCCTCAATAGTTCATATTTGCACTACAGGCCAAATATATTATTATCTCAAAGAAATATATAATCATTTCAGAATTTATATAACCAATAATTATAACCATGTTGATCATTTCACCTTTGCACTTAAGCTAAAGATATTCAATTATAAATTCAATGGTCATGATCATACCAGTCACAATTTAACTTTTCACTACTGGACAAAGAGAACCCTAGTCATGATCATACCAATAATCTACCCATCTTTACACTCAAGTCAAAGAGAAATATCATCATTAGGGTTATAAAAATGTTATATATGACAAAAAAAAAATATGATCAACATATAGTTTTAATCTCAAGAGTAATATTCATAAATCAACTATAATTTGGTTAGAAAAAGAAACCAATTTTGTCATGAATAGTAACTCGTGAATAGTAACCCATGAATAGTAACTCATGAATAGTAACTCGTGAATAGTAACTCATGAATAGTAACTCGTGAATAGTAACTCATGAATAATAACTCGTGAATAGTAACTCATGAATAGTAACTCGTGAATAGTAACTCATGAATAGTAACCCCGACATGAAAAGTTTTAAATTTGATAAAAAGTTCAGATCAATACTTCGGCATAATGATATTGGAGAAAATAATATCATTTAAGAAGAAATAACATCCCTTACTATCCCTTACAATCCCTTACTATCCCTTACAATCCCTTACTATCCCTTACCTCAAAAGAGCAGTACTCCTGACTGGAATAACGCTGAACGAACTTGCACCGTATAGCAACACTCAAGATATCAAAATACTCACAAGAATACATTCGATAATATAGAGAGAGAAATAAAGAGAAAACTTCAGTTTCTGGTGTGATTTTCAATTCTAACCTAAGCACCTATTTATAGGAAATTGCTTAGAACACCAAAGTAGAAAATTGAATATAATAATATATTTATAACCAAATTTTCCTTAGCCCACCACATCAAAAACATATTTTTCACACAAATACACCAAAAATGCAAAACATGTTTTAAACAATTTTTGTAACAAAAATCAATTCAGACTCAATAATTCGGAACTTCAATAATTCGTAATAAATAGCCTTTTTATCAGAAAATTCGAATCTCGCGAGTTTTTATAGGAAATTCAGTTCTCTACAACTTTGCAGAAGAAAGTTTTTCTAAATTCCAAACAGAAATTGACTGAATTCTACAAACGGACGATTTTATAGTCTATAATAAATTTTCGGTCAAGAATTGTGTCCACCAACACACAAAATATGTGTTAAACATTTAATCCAACAAAAATACTCTTCCTCCTCTTATACTCATATATCCCACATTCATTGTAAAAATATCACCGTTAATATATTATTAAAATAATATATTTAAATGAATTATTTTATCAAAAAAGATAAAATACTAATTTTCAACAATTGTCACATTTAAAAATTTTCTCCATCTATATCCACATAAAATCAATATTTTCCTCATCATATAAATCAATAATTAATTATTCACAAATAATATTACAGAATCACAGTACCGGCAACCAGGCAATTCCCAGGAAAGAGGGGGCTTTCCAATAAGGATCTCTCCTTACTGGCGCGCAATTAGATGACCAAACCTCTCCTTAGACAGAACTTTCTAGACATTGCCAATAATATTATCTAATAATATTATTCAGATAATATGAATTATTGTTCCGATAATAGAAAATGCTGTGTAGTGACAACTATTAAACAAACAGTAATATAAAATATCAACGCATCAATTATTGAATCAATAAAATACAATATTGAACAGTAATTACTGTAACAATTATTGAGTAGTGCCTTCTTACGTAAAAATCAATAATTGGTGCAATATCGTGTGCTACTGTGCAACAACGCGTATTACTGTGTTTTAACCACCGGGTATTCCAACAGTATTTATAAACAACTTATTTTTATCGTTTTCTTCATCCAATCGCTTTCCGTTATAGGGCCCACACAAGATTGCGCCGTCGTACGAATATTCTCTGACAGTAAGAATATTCCACGACCAAGCGAATATTCCCCGACAACAATGAATATTTTATAACCACTTGCTTATTTTTGAAAAAAATTCATATATCACCCTTAACTTTAACTTTTTATCAATTTAACCATTTACTAAATAGAAAAATTGAATACTTTTATTTCATAAAATTCGGGGTCTTACAGCATGTGGTTTTATTCCCCCTTGACCCCTTCACATGTTATTTTTAACTTGATACCCTTCGAGAAATCTAAACCTTCCTTCTCAAATCTACTCATTTTGGGATACTTTTTATGAATTCTGTCATCGTACAAATGTTATGCATAAATCTGGTAACGTTGACCGTTAGAAAGGTAGATTTCATGCTTAATAGGTTTAAATGCAATGTATCAAATATGTATGCATAAATGACTTAATAAAATTGAACATGCTTGGTAAATGTTTGTATTTTACCATGCCAAACGTTTGATGTGAAAAACTTTCATTTTTTCAAAAGTCATTTTACACCCATTTTGATTAATCTATCCTATTTTAGGAAAAACGAGCATGAGGTTGTCATGACTATATTTTAATGGCCTTGGGTAATTTGACTGCCATTGTGGGCTTGATTTAATGTTAACATTTATATTATTCTTGATTGGGTTGATGAGCTAATGAATGAGCACCTATTCATTCCTATGTGCATGTGGATAGTCCATTTTATAGAGGAGACTCTGGTGAAATTTTTTCACGAGTCTAAGCATTTTAATGTACATGGATATTTAATTCTACTGGGGATGTATGTTAAAATAACATAAAATAACATATTTAGACTATGCATGATGTGATTATTTAAGCATATCCTTAGGAGTTTGTTTTCCTAGATGGATGCACATGCTCAATTAAATTGACTAAAGTAGAAACATACCTCACCTTTTCTGAGGCTATTTGGAGTTTCTTTTCAAGCATGGATTATAATAGGCCTAGCAGTTTCTCATCCTGTAGGGTTTCCTCGTGCGTTAGGAGGATATCTTCAGATTTTTTGTTACCTCGCTCGGCCCGACAGGTTTGTCGATTGACCGAGTCTGTGATCCGTCCTATTATGGTTGATAGGACTAGAGTTCCTGAGGAGGAGGAAGATATTCTTGCTGAGGATTCCACTCCTTCTACTTCCACTACTCACCCAGACCTTCCCCGGATACATGTGACGGTTCCCGATCTGCTAGGTGACTTAAGATGCCACGCATCGGTCCATTTACATGCTAACGAGGTGCTAGAGGTTTTCATTTTTGATAGATTTTCTCTTCCATTTTTGGTAATGGTTAAACCTTGATTTGAATATACAGGTTCCCCGGTTTACTAAGCCTCAGGGAATTGGTTTACCATCCACTCCTTGTATAGGAGCCTTCATCCCGACTACCAGACTATTGTGCATTCCTAAGGTTTCGAGGCTTTCTACTCTATTATACTGCAGCATTGTCCATGGGGATATTTGAGAGCTTTGTCTCAGCTATGGTTTCATAAGACCCAGACACTCCACTTGCTGGATTGTGAGGTGGTGATGACGCCGATGGATTGGTGGTTTATCACCGGTTTGGAGTTTACATGGGAGATGGTGCCTTTGTCAGCGGATATTTCCCCTACTGATGTTCGATCCCTACTGGGAGTTCCTCCCTCTACCCTTAAGGGTTGGGTCATTCGTTCCAGTCCTCTGAGAATTGATGCTACTAGTGACGCTTTGTCAGAGCCTCTTCCTGATGATCAGAAGGAGAGAGATTGCGTTCTGCGACATTTGTTTCTGACTGTCATCGGGGGTTATTTCATTGTAGATAACTCCTCGACTGTCTCTTTTGCCTTAGTCAGCACTCTTCGCGAGGTAGACCACATAGGGGATTTTGATTAGGGATTATTTACCTTTGCATATTTCCTTCGCGGGATGCATCTGCGCTCAGAGGGCGTTACAGAGGCTTGCCTAGGTTTTTACCCATTTATGCTGATGAGTAGAATTAATCAGTTTTCCATTTCCCAAATTTGGGTATTTTTGATATATGGACTAATGTAGTTGATTGATGCCTTTTCAGTTCTGGGCTTACGAGAGGCTTCCTTATCGTCGGCTAGTTACCACATTAGGCTTGGATACATATCCATGGGGATGCCGATGGCACCATTCTACCTTGGCTGAGGTCCCTGTAGTAGATGGCTTTACTCACTGTCATTTACAACTGGAGCTGTTGACTATTGATATCATCACCTGGGTTTCTTATACTCTAGATTTCTTGATAGTGGGTTTTGAGGATAGCTTTTCGACATGAGCTGAGTATGCACTGTCTACCCGTCGGATTCCCTTCTTGACTAAGGGAGGTTGAGAGCTCTACTTGGGAGAGCATGCTATCAGGTGCATCATATGAGAGATTTATATTCTACACCTTCCTCCTGATCGGCGGTCCTGAGATTTATCATATCCAGTTCGAGATATTCCCCTGATGGGCTTGGATGGCTTTAAATTATTCTATGGTCTTTATACTCAGGACTTTTTTCATCGGTGGAGAACTCTCCGCACCATTGGGGCTCAGACCTGTGCTACCCAGTTCCTAGCGGACATGGTGCCTGGATTTGTGATGACGGCATATTGGCTCGCCTATGTCCGCGAGCCAACTCTCTTAGACCAGATAACAACTTTGACTCAACAGGGGGATTAGTTATCCCTTTTTGTACACCATTTGGGCAGGGATCCGGCGGAGGCTGCTACTTATTACATCTCCGGGTCTGGTTCTGGTCCTTCTAGCAGGTCAGATGCTAGTGGAGATCCTCCCTTGTACCGTCCAGATGTTCCTCTTAGCAGAGATATACTGTGACTCAGGAGGAGTTGGATCGTGTTGATCGCCTTAGGGATATAGATATCCATGATTTCTTCTTATATGCTTTTGTTAGATCTTGGGTGGATGTGCCCCATTACCCTGTACTTTTTATTTTCATTTGTAGGACAGAGATGTTGTATTTAATTTCATGATGTATTAAGTTTTATATTTTAAAGAGATGTATATATAATGCTTTTCATTTAATGCACCTATTGAATTGTCATTTATCATGATGCATGCATTATATGTCATGGATTTGTGTTTTTTATTTTTATGTGTTAGAATTGACCCCTATATGGTTGCATGATAAAGATTTGCAGATGTTTTCATCTTTAGTGGTACGCATCGACCAACTTCCTCGTACCCGCATTGCTTCCAGCTTGAGATTCTGGTATAACAGTCTACTAGATTTAGATCGCATGGCAGTAAGTCAGATGCTGAGACATTCCATGTCTTTCTTGATGTTTCAGGTCCCCGAGGGCTTTGTAGAGAGTATATTATCTTGTTGGATCCCCTATAGACATTTTTTTAGGTTTGGATCAAATGAGTTGACTCCGACCATAGATGAGTACCAGCGTATTACTGGTTTACTGTTAGATGTACCCTGTGTTAGGGTAGCTGTTGGCTATATGCGTCGTTGGTTCATGACTATGACTGGTTTGAGATGGACCGTTATTTTAGATGAGGTCTCTTCTGAACATGTGGTGTCCATGGATTTTTTGATCGACCACTTTAGGGCTGCAGATAGTTTTTTACTGCATTAGAGGGATTTTGTCATCTCTGAAGAGGTTTGGAGGGTTGCCCGAGTGGACGTTTTGTTGATGTGTGTTATAGCATATTTGTGTATGCTTCTTTATATGGATCACCTGGGCATTGGTTTAGTCACCGCTGTTATGGCTCTCAGGGAGGATCATACCATCCTTCCCATGATTTTGGTAGAGACTTACATTTCATCTTCTCTTTGCCGCACTCGTCCTGATTAGTTTTTTCGAGGCAGTACTGTATTATTGTATGTTTGGTTTATGACGCATCGGAGATCGATTGGTACGTTCCGGCATCATGGATATTGCTTCAGACTTGATATAGCATTGTCTTACTCTTTCGACCCTACTGACTATGTAGATACGACATTATGGTTTGTCTTTTTGACTATGATGGAGGAGCCATTTTCCATATTAGTGTATCATGGCTACTGTTCTCCATTAGCTTTATCACACATGCCCCTGGTATAGACTTTTTCCCACTGGCAGGTCTGAGAGGTGTGACTACGTTCCTTTGACGGAACTTCAGGTCAACGATCATCAGCTTTGTTTTTATCCAGGGATGATCTGGCCAGAGTATATGATTTTTGGACTCATTGGGAGAGAGCTAATTTTTCAGATATTCACCCTGGTCGTCCTTTAGAGTACACTGCCTGGTTGGAGATCGATATAGCAGCGTCTCTTGCTACTCATTCACCATTGACTTATGATTTTGATGATGAGAAGCCTATGTAGGCTCCACCCCCTACAGAGGATGACCTGTTTGCCAGTTTGACAATAGCTTTGGTGAGAACCACTCCTAACTCGTTAGCTGCTGCTCCCCCACTTCTGAGATTAGCGTTGGAGCGGAGGGTACAACTTTTGACTTTTGAACGGGACCATGCATGTGCATTGATGTTGACAGTTTTATCTTGCTAGGATTCTACTGTGACAACCCAAGAATTTAGATGATTTATAAAATCTTAATTGATTAAATAAAGGTTAGATAATAAAACCTAGACAAGAAATAAGGTATGAATTTAAAATTTTTGTGAAAGACTTATATAGTTCTGTATGTGATTATATGTGTACAGTTTGTGGTTAAGGATTAAGGATTGATCAGATAAGTGTAACATTAACAAACCCTAATGTTATGTGAAGAACTTCGATGTTCAGTAAGAAAACCCTAACGATTTGTTAGAAACCCTAATCCCGGTTCAAAAAACCCTAATTTCAGTTATGGGAATCATAAACCCTAATCGAGAATTTCAAAACCCTAAATTGGGAGCTCAAAAGCTAAGTATTAAACTCTAAGGGGTAATATTTATAGGATATATGTGAAAAGACCAAATTGCTCTTTAAATTATAGGGAAAATTACCAAAATACCCTTAGTAGGTGCAAAATGACTAAACTGCCCTTTTACTTAAACTTTAAGTAAAAGAAATTTTGAATTTGTGATGAATCACCACTTGAACTTGCCAAGTGTCCCAACTCCACCATAAATCAGCAATAAGGCCACATAACAACATTCTTGGCCATGGAATAAAAAAGTTAGAAGATTAAAGTAAGAAAAATCTTACTTTTATGTTTATTTAGCCAAGACCCTTTCTCTCTCTTCAACCTCCAAAATTTTTAGAGGAAGTCAATCAAAAATAAAGTAAAAAATAAAGCCATGATAACTTCATAGCTTGCCAAGAACAGAATCCATGATCAGAAATCAAGAATTAAAGCATAAAATGTATAAACCCTAGCTCTATTTAAATCCTTGTGATTTATGTCAAATGATGTGTTTTGATGTTTAGATATGTGTTAGAAGATGTTATTTAGTGATCTAATATGTTGCATCAAGGATCCATAACATCTAGATGATAGAAAATAAAGTTTTAGTGACTGACCAAGAACCCTAAAAATATGGTCTGACAGCCATATGCCATGGCCCATAGATCTGTGTTTGTTAATAGTTAGGATGGATTGATGTTATAGAGTTGTTCTATGCCATGCGGAGAGTAGACTGGAAGTGGAATCAAGTCCATACCATGTATAGATCTCAAGGTATTGATGGTCAAACATGGTTGACCAAGCACAAAACCGATTTATGGAAAACCTAGAAATTTCCCAAATTGTCTGACAAGCTTTTACAGGCCTTGAATCTTACTGTTGTTAATGTTTTAGGCCATGTTAGTGTATGGGTTTTGTAGGCTGACATATAGACTACACAATCATGCCATTAGAACACCCAGATCATGAACATGATCAAAGTTATGGATGGTTAAACAAGGGTTGACCAACTGCCTGGATGAGTTTTCTGGAAAACCTAGATTTCTCAAGAACACGTTTCTAACAGCAGTTTGACCGGCCTAGATCTTTCTGTTGTGATGTTGTTAAGCTACAAAAGTGCATTACTTTTGTACCTTGACATCTCTATTACAAGATTGAACCACTCAATCACACAAACAAAGCCCAGGAATCAAATATTTTAAAGGCACCTGGCACTGTTCTTCATTTCTGGGTAACCCAGAAAATGAAGAATAGACTCTGACAAGTTTTTGAGAGCTTATATCGCTCTGTTGTGATGTTGTTTAACTATGAAATTTGTTTGTGATTATAGTATTACATCAATACTACAACACTAATATACTTAGCTGCCCAGAAACTCTAAGATCAAAGAATTACATGTGGTCAAACATGGCACCCAGATAACTGTGTATGAATGTTCTTGAATGCTCAAGAACACCTATAGCGACTGTTTTGTCGTTATAGACCCCTTTAGCGACAGTTTATTTATAAATTAATTATTTTGATTTAATAATTAGAATAAAATATATAATAATTATGAAAAATTCATAATTAATTTGTAAAAATTATTTTAAGTCATAAAAATTGATTTTTAATAATTTGGAATATATTTCATTAATATTTTAATTTATTTAAATATTAATGATATTTAATTTATTTAATATTTATATTAAATAAATTACTTAAAAATGATTATAATACTTTAAAAATTATTTGAAAATATATTAAAGTGTTAGAAAATATTTTAAGTTATTTTGAATGAATTTTAACATTTTGGGATGAATTTTATTAATAATTTAATATTAATCATAATTGATTTATTTAATAATTATATTAAATAAATTATGGAAAAATAATATTAATGTTTTAAAAACCATATAAAAATGATTTGAAGGTTTTAAAAATGTTTTAAGTTATAAAACATAACTTTTAATATTTTTTTATGAAATACATTAATATTTTAATAGTAATGGCAGTTATTTAATAATGGTTTTAAATGTTTTAAAATCATTTAAATGTGATATTAAGGTATTAAAAATATTTTGAGATATTATAAATAACTTATAATATTATGTCATGTATTTCATTAATATTTGAAATTAATTAAGTATTAGTGATAATGGAATTATGTTGTATTTAAATTATATAAATACGATATTAATGATTGAAAAATCATTTTAAATGATAATAATGTTTTAAAAATTATTATAAGCTTTTGAAAAATATTTTGATTGATAAATAAATTATTTAAGATAATTGTGAAGTGTTTAAGTAGAGTCTTATTGATATTAGGCTTGATAATTATCCGTTTAGGCAATCGGGATGTCGAAATAGTACCGAACTCAACTTAGACTGAAATAGTTTGACTTGATATCGGGTCTTATGTGTTTTATTGACATATAGGATTATGTGGTAATGTGTTGAGGTTATTTTATAACTGTAATTGACCGTGTTAACTGTGATGATATTATTCTAATTGGGAGATCGGTATTATCAATATTAGGTCTTTCAGACGAAGCTAAATAGATTACGTAGAAGTAGTCGACTGTACATGCACGTTTCTCAATCTTTACTTTTAATTAAGCAATTTCTTTAACTCAACACTTAGTTATGATTCTTCAAGTATGCTAGTGGTTAATCCTTATCGATTATATCACGTTTATGAATTATTGATTCGCACGTTGTGCATGTTGTATATGTTCATCAGGTATGAAAGGCTGATCACCTTCTTTACCATTTGGTCGAGTTGATTTATTCATGTTCATTGTTGGCCATTCATTTTATTGTCTCAATCGTTCAGTTATGAAAATTGATTCTTACTGTTTCACAATTGTTATATTATTAAAAGTCAACCAGCTTATTGTTCATTCTTTCAATCATGATATATCTTTTCTTTGAACTTAAACTTGCTGGAAAAACTTGTTACTCACCCTTGCTATATCATGATAAACATTGCAGATTAAAATGAATACTTCGGATACAGGCGAAGGCAAATGACATTGTATGTCGGATAGGCTATTGAATTTAGGTAATAAGTTAAGGTTATAGACCTTAGGGTTTATGTGTAAAGGTTAATGCATAAAGAATTTATGTTTATATCTTCCGCAATAGTTATAGAATTAGTGTACCAGGTTCGTGGTGATTAGTACTTGGATCAGGGGATGCTACAGCTACTCTTTTGGATAGGGATGAGGCCCGAGCTGCCCGGGATGCTGCTGTTGCTTAGAGTGCTGCTCTCAAATCTTTCATAGATGATATCGTCGTGCAGATGAATGAGCTCTTGGGTTATTAGGATAGCAATATTCATACCGCGATAGAGCTTTTGACTCGCATTGAGGCTACGTGACATGAGCTTAAAGATGCCCTTCAGTTTGCAGAGAGGGATAGTCTTCTAGAGTTTTTGGACCATTTGATGGCAGGATTATATATTAGTTTTATTTTGTGAATAAACTAGGTTAGTCACTTTTGTCATATACAAGACACATTGTATACATCGAACAATAACATATAAAAAGGAAATATATTTTAGTTCACTTCCCTTTTGGATATGTTTTGATTTGCTTGATGGTTGCCACTTTTCTTTGTGACTTGCTATCTTGATGCATCACTAACTCTTTCCTGATGGACTGACATTGAGGTGTCACAGGGTTTTTCAGATTGAGTTCTCGATCTTTAGGTTTTTCTGGTGTATAGGTTTTCATGTTTAATTTTGGTGTCTTGGGACTGGTATTTGATTAGATGTTTATGTTGAGGTAAAGTGTTGGGTTTTTTTGAAGGTTAGATCACACCATAGATGGATGCTTACGTACTCCCGCGTATGGGGGAGATCAGGTCTTACGTAGTTCATGCTTCGCCTGAAGGATTTGAAAAGTGTTTATTGGTTTAATTTGAGTTGGATTTTGGGCTTAGATGTTTCTTTTGATGGTCAGACCGCACCATAGATGGATGTCTACATACTCTCGTGTATGGGGGAGATCAAGTCTACGTAGTTCGCGCTTGGTGAGTTTTAAAAAGTTATATCTGGTGATCTCTGAACCATTAAAAGGGTTTTATGATTTTTTATAGGGGTTAGACCGCACCATAGTTGGCTGCTTACGTACTCCCGCGTATGGGGGGAAATCAGGTTTTTGTAGTTCCTGCTTGGTGAGGCCTAATTTGATTTGATTGATTTTTTGAGCAGGATGTTAACTGCCTGGGTTTATACACAGTATCGTTTGACAGTGTCTGAATTGATAAGTGGGGGAAATTCTTCAATGTCCATTTCTAGTAATCTGAGGGCTCTAGATAACACCTCCTTGACAATGAAAGGGCCTTCCCAGTTTGTGGTGAATTTTCCTTTGGCTGCATGTTGATTCAAGATGACCCTTTTCAGCACCAGGTCGTTTTCTTTGAACTGCCAAAGACGGACCTTCTTGTTATAGGACCGAGCAATCCTTTGTTGATAAACTAACCATGGGATATAGTGGAAGCCCTTTTCTCATCTATTAGAGATAATTGGCAATACCAGTCTTATAACCACTGGTTTTCTTCTAAGTATCAATTAACACTCTTTATGATTCTATTTCTACTTCCATGGGGAGTACTGCTTCCATGCCATAGACCAATGAATAGGGAGTGGCCCTAGTCAAAGTGCGCATTGATGTTTTGTATGCAATAAGTTTGGCCATACTTTATGATTGGCAGACATCTTCTGCATGATCTTTTTGATGCTTTTGTTAGCTGCTTCAATAGCTCCATTCATCTTAGGACGATAGATGATAGAATTGAGATATTTGATATGGAATTTGCTGCATAATTCCTTCATCATTTGATTGTTCAGATTCTTGGCATTATATGATACGATCACCTCTAGTTGTCCATATCGACCAATCACATTGTTTCTGAAGAAACTGATGATTACTTCCTTGGTGACTTTAGGAAAGGACACCACTTCTTCTAACTTAGTGAAGTAGTCGATTATAGTGAAGATGGATCGATGACCATTGCTGATTTTGGGATCTATTAGACATATCACATCCATCCCCTACACAGAAAAAGGTCATAGCAAACATATATAGTATAGTTCGTTTAGAGGAGCATGGACAATATTTCCATGGATTTGACATTGATAACATCTTTTGGCGTGATCATTGTAATAACCGTGAATTTTATGTCACTATATATGTATGTACATTATTAATATTTAAAACTTTGTGTTATACAGTGATTTAATATGTGACAACATATGTGAAATGGTGCATGGGTTAATTAACATGTATGATATAGTTATGGATATATACATTTATAGGTTTCATTAAAAATGAAAGCCTCTTAACCTAATTATAAATTAGGTGAGACAATTAAATAATCTAAGTGTTATGGTAATAAGGAGAGGTTAGTATTTAATATGTATACTAACTTAAGTGGATAATCTTATTATTTCAAGTGACTAATAATTTTAAACCTAATTCTTGTGAACCTAATTAGGTTATGAGCTAAAGTCACATGTATAGGTAATTAAATTTCATAACATTAGGAATGGAAACCCTAAATAATTAAATTGGGTAACATATATTAAAATTGTTAGACTATGTTTATTACATAGCCCAAAAGAAATAAAATGCAAGCCCAAACTTAGCCCACTTGATTAAGGGTATTTTAGACATTTGATTTATCTAATTTATGCATTAAAATAAAAGCTAAATGAAGGAGTTAGTGGGCATAAATATAGCTAACCACATTATCCTTTTAAGGCAACTAATTAAGCTAAGCAAGGTCCATTTGTAGTAACTCTTACACAAAAGGACATGGTTGTCAAGCTCCCATTAGTTGCCATTTTATTAAGCATCCTTAATCATGATTAGACTAATTAAAGTGATAAGGCAAAGCTTCTATCCATGGGTTAAATAAAGTATGGGGGATAATAGCTAGATACACTAAGTGTATCTATATTTTTTGTAAGTATCCTTTTACAACTTCTAGAGAGAGAAAGGAGAGAGAGGTTTGGCCATATATATATAGAGAGAGGAGTGCTAGTTTGTTAATGCATCCAAAGTTTATCACTTACTTTGGTAAATCAAGGAAGGTTGCCATTAAATCAAGGTATAACCTAACCTTCATCTTCTTCTTCTACTTTGTTTTTTTTCTTTAGCTTGAGTTTTGTTGGGGTTATGACCAAATAATCAAAATACCCTAGTCTTACATATGATCATGTATAGAACTAAGTATCTTGAGTGTTAGATCAAAGGCTTAGAGGAAGAATATGAGCATATGTTCTCCAAGGGTGAAAACTCTTGTTTTCTTCCACTAAATCTTGTGTAACTCAAGTTTTCCAACTTAGATTTATGATCCGTCAAAGGGAGGTTCTAGATACATGAGTTATCTAGTAAACCCAAGTGATAGAACACAAATCTAGCAAGTTTTGAATCCTTTGGAGCTGATTTCCCCAAAACAGCCCACTTGGAATGTTAGGGGTTCAAAAATCCTAAAATAGTTTCTATCCTGTTTTTCTTGGGTCTGTTTCGGATAGTTTCATATCCCTTAAAAATTTGAGAAAATTTACAGAGGTACCTTGAGAAGTTATCTACGTGTAGGAAAATGAACGGACACGTTTCGAGTTATAGATTGTGCGTAATGACTATTTCCGTAAAGGACTCCTAAAACTTTACCGTCAAATATCTCACTGTGTATACACTGGAAAATTCTGAAAGTTTTACAGTAGGTTCATATATGTTAGGAGAGCATACCCTGAAAATTTTAGATTTTTCTGAGCAAAACTCAATTTATTAAAAATGAAGCAAGATCCGAGTGTTTTGGGAATTTAAAAATAGTAGATCTTTTTCTAAAATTCCAAAAAAAATTGGGGATCCTTGTAGGTTCATATTGTGTCAAAGTACAGAAGCTGAGAATTTTTACAGTAAGTTTACTATTTTTCCTAAAAATGGTTAAGTTATGAATAAAAGGAAATAAATAGTTAAATGATGTCTTTAATAAGAAAAAAGTGATTTTTATGCTTGAATACTCATAATATATCATATCATGACTATATTAGAGCACTTTGGTAATTTATGTTAATAAATATTATTTATGACCTTTTATGGATATTAAATAAGAGGTTTAATAAAGGATGAACAATTAGAATAAATTAATTATTAATCCAATAAATTATTAAAATATTATTATGATATTAATAATTTTAGAATATGATATTGATAAGTAAATAAAAATATTAAGATTAAAATTTCTTTAAAATATTATTAAATGGTTAATAATATTTGATTTAAGTATTGATAAATGATTAAAGTATTATTAAATAATTAATAATATTAGTAATAGAATAAGATATTATTAAATGATTAATAATATTAGTAAATGAATAAAATATTATTAAATGATTAATAATATTAAATGATTAATGAAACTAAAGCATAAGTAAGATATTATTAAAGTAATAATATTAATTAAAATATTATTAAGACGATTAATAATATTAGTAAGGTATTAAAATATTATTAAGATGTTAATAATATTAATAAGCAAATGAAAGTATTATTAGGGAACTAATAATACTAAGAGGTGAATTAAATATTATCAAGATTAATAATATTATGTGGTTATAGTAACATTATCAAGACATGATAATGTTTATAAGAACTAAATATAATGCATAATATTTATGTGATTACATAATCTAATGTTATACTATGACTAATTGAAAGATTAACTATAGGTCTCTCAAAGGAAGATAATTTAACTTCATAGTGAATATAAATTAATTGCGTAGCCGTAATCTACAGACGAGGCAAGTGTCCTAACTCAAACTCGAGTTATTATTTTCAAAGCATGTTAGTGAATAATTATTGATTATTATTCACATCTATATTGATTATTGAAATTCGCACTTTATGCAATTGAATTTTTATTCTATTATTATTGAACTGTGAATTAAATTAAAGTTCTTTTATTTATGAACTGTTTATGAGATAGATCTATGCTAATTGTATCAGCTAGATCAAGCATGTTTTAATTTGTTAAATCAAATGTGTTTTAAAAAGCTGTTCTTATTAAATTGATATGATAAGAACTCTTGATTGAGAAAAGGACGAATTTGATTAAGGCATGATATCGATGCCGGAATATTAAGTGTTTATGCATAAATCACGGGGTATAAAAGGCTGATCCCTTTGAATACTAAAACTTATTAAGAGGTCTAGTTTAAATTATTGAGAACCTTGGCAAATGTTCATGGGTATCTCAAAATCACTCAGTTCATGTTATTCAGTTATTCGAATATTCAATTGTTGATTATTAATTCATGTTCCTTCATAACCTTATATTATTGTTGAATAGTGAAAGCAAAACTTCTTTCTAGTCATGATATATCTCCCTTGTATATAAACTTGCTAAGCAAATTAGTTGCTTACCCTTGCTATATCATGACATTTATTTTAGCTAAGCCTGAAGGATCCAATACGAAGGACAAGGGCAAGGGCAAGATCCAGGAATATTTTAGAATAAATATTAATTATTATTATCTAATGGAAGTTCTTATGTAAACCTTTTGTAATATGAATGGTGTGTTTAAGTTAAGGTTAAGAAGACCTTGGGACCATGCTATGAAAACTTTGTTATAATGAACAATGTATGTTTATTATTTCGTAATAGTTATAGAATGCTTATGATGATGATAGATCGTGAGCACCGAATCTGAGTTTAGAGAACCTGGATTTGGGGGCGTCACATGTTGGTATCAAAGCTGTAGGTTATAAACATTAGGAATGCGAAACCTAGGTTATAACCTTAGTAGAAAACTCTTATAGAGTATGTTAGGAGATGGATTGTGGAAATTTATCGAGTTTGTGTTGTACTTAATAAAACATTATTTCATTTTATCAATGAATATATTTTATTGTGGTACTGATGTTGGTTTTATTTATGGTGATTGTAGGATGTCTGACGGGCGCCAGGACAGTCACTCAGTAGATCAGGAGCTCATTGAGCGTGAGGTCATGGAAGAAGCCCCTCAGGGTCCTCTTATAGGGGATTTGTTGAGGAGAATCAATCAATTGGAAGGCAGGGTGGGAGAACTGGAGGTTGAAAACCACACACTTCAGTTCACAGAAGGTCAATACAAGGAGGCGGCTTATCAAGCCCATATGGAGGTAGTCGAGCAGAAGGGAAAGTTGGATGAGTCCCAGTTGCGAGTTGAGATGCTGAGGGTACAGCTAGAGCATGAAAAGACAAAGTTCGAAGAGCTGAGCATAGAGCATCTGGCGATGCGAGGCGAGTTTGACATGGAGATTGCAGACAAGATTCGCGTGGAGGAGGCATTTTATGAGTCAGCCCAGCGGGTGGACCAATTGGAGTTAGCACTGCAGGCTATGAAGGTCAGGGCCGAGACTTTAGGACTGGCGCTACACGTAGCGTATGAGGTCCAGCGCAGTGGGATTAGGAGGGCGCAGTTTGAGATAGGAGAGTCGAGTCGATCTGTTCGACGTAGTGCTATGGAGGGGTGGTTTCCCCCGGAGCCTGTTCAGGTGACCCAGCAGGGCCACCAGTGATGATTATGCTATGGACTAGTTGTAGATAGAGGCATTAGTACCCCTTTTGTGTAATAGGATTTTATGCTGATGTAAACCTCAGCAGATGTGAGGTAGTAGGTAGTCAGGTAGTATCCCTATTTGTGTTTGTAGGGAAGTATCATTTTGAGTTAATCCCATCTTTTGGGTTTAAAATGGGAGAGTAGTATTTATAAGAATATACCTGTATTAATCATGTGAGACACTGAAGATTGGTATATGAATATAAATGCGTTATTATTATGATAAGTGTTGGAAAATTTTAAATAGTAAATTGTCTATTTATTGTTATGTGAGTCTAGTAGACTGATTTGGAAAATTTTCTTTAAAAACAAACTTAACCCACTAATCAGGGAGAAAGACTTCCAAAATCTTGGTAATTTAAAACTCTCCCATAATGATCATATAATTGTTGAATACAGTAGCGTTTTACATGCTAAGTACTTATATAATAATAAAACCCGACTAACGTGTCAGAATTTTGTTCCACTAGATAATGCCGCCCTGACGTGTACTAAGGAACCAAGAGATCGAAGAGTCAGTTAATAATGCAGCGGGAGCTCATCCAAACCCAACGCAAGACTTTATCAACATGATGACTGAAGTTATGAAGAATCAAGCTCAACCTGCAGGAAATCAAGCGGGAAACCAATTAGCCAACTTTAAGGACTTCAAGGCAGTAGGACCGCCAGAGTTTAGAGGAACAACAGACCCGTTAGAGGCCTAGACGTGGATGAAGGAGATTGAGAAGGCCTTCATTATTGCTAGAGTAGTAGAAGAACAGAAAATAATTTTTGCTACCTACTTAATGAAGGGTGAGGCTAACTATTGGTGGGAGGCCAACCAGAACAACGCCGGGACTGGAATCGTGAGTTGGGAAGCGTTCAAGAAGTTGTTCTTTGAGAACTACTTCCCTGAGAGTACACAAGCGAGAATGGAGATCAAATTTTTAGAATTGAAGCAGGAGAAAATGTCAGTGTCAGAGTACGCCGCAAAGTTTAATGAATTGGCCAGATTTGCTCCACATCAGGTAGACACGGAGGTGAGGAAAGAAAGAAGGTTCGAAAATGGACTAAAGCCGTGGATTTACAGCAAGGTAGCGATTCTACAAATCACGTCATTCTCAATTCTGTTGGAGAAAGCTCTCACAGCAGAAGGTGGAAGCGAATCAGTCTCAAAGTACAATCGGGAGAAGAACAAGAAGAAAGTAGAAGGTGGGAATCAGAATGTTAGCGGTGGCGGTAGCAACAACAAGAAGTGGAAATGGAGCAGTGGGGGTAGTAATTTGGAGATTCAGCAAGGAAGTGTCCAACAAAACAAGTCAGTGTGTGGAAACTGTGGAAAGGGTCACTCGGGAGAGTGCTTGAAAGGAAAAACGGTATGTTATACTTGTGGACAAGAAGGGCATACCTCACCAAATTGTTCTAAGGTGAAGAAGGGAGGTTGTTTTAACTGTGGTGAATTGGGACATTGGATCAAGGATTGCCCAAAGAAGAAAAGCACGGATGGCGAAAACGGCAACAGGGGAAATAACACTAAGATAACCAGTGGAGGACCAACCCAGCCAAACAAGCCGACAGCGAGGACATTCAATATGATAGTGCAAGATGCCGTGGCATCCAGGGAGGTGGTGTCAGGTATAATTCCGATCAACGATATAAATGCCTATGTGTTAATCGATTCGGGAGCTTCATGTTCTTTTGTATCTGATGAATTTGCTCAAAGATTAAGTTTACCTCGTGAACTATTAGAACACCCAATGAATATAGAAGTAGCAAACAAAGACATTATTCATGTAGAGTACATATATAGGAACTGTTGTGCTGATGTACGAGGGTTTAAGCTTAACGTGGATTTGATACCAATTAGTCTTGGAGAGTTTGATGTAATCCTCGGGATGGATTGGTTATCAAGTCACAGAGCGATCATTGACTGCAAGAAAAAGTGCGTACACCTAAAGACTCCGAATAAGTCAAAGATGGTATTTTATGGCAGTAAATCACCGAGACAATCTTGTTGTCTGACGATGATGCAAGCAAAGAAATTGCTTAGGAATGGTTGTATAGGTTATTTGGCTCACGTTGTGGATACCCGCAGAGTCAAGGGTGAACTGGGTCAGATACCTATTGTAAGGGAATTCGTTGACATCTTCCCATATGAGATTCCGGGATTGCCACCAGACAAAGAGATAGAGTTTGTTATCGATTTGGCACCAGGGACATCACCAGTATACAAAGCGCCGTATCGTATGGCTCCGGTAGAAATGAAGGAACTGATGATTCAACTACAAGAATTGTTAGATAAGGGATACATTCGACCGAGCGTATCACCGTAGGGAGCACCAGTATTATTCGTAAAGAAGAAGGATAGGTCATTAAGGCTTTGTATCGACTACCGGGAGTTGAACAAGGTCACCATTAAGAACAAGTACCCGTTGCCCAGGATCGACGATTTGTTTGATCAGTTGAAGGGGGCAAAATATTTTTCAAAAATCGACTTGAGGACCGGTTATCACCAACTGAAGGTGAGGCAGAAGGATGTTCCAAAGACGACATTCAGAACTCTGTATGGACACTTTGAGTTTTTGGTAATGTCTTTTGGGTTGACAAATGCGCCAGCAGCATTCATGGACTTGATGAACAGAGTGTTTAAATAGTATTTGGATAAGTTTGTTATCGTGTTCATCGATGACATTCTGGTATATTCAGAGACAGAGGAAGAGCACGCTGAACATCTAAGGATAGTGTTAGAGACGTTAAGGAGGGAGAAGTTGTATGCAAAGTTCTCTAAGTGTGAGTTTTGGTTGCGGAGAGTGCAGTTTTTGGGTCACGTTATCGACACGGATGGTGTTTCGGTGGATCCAGCAAAGGTAGACGCGGTTATCAACTGGGAACAGCCAAAGACGCTAACAGAAATTAGGAGTTTCTTGGGATTAGCAGGATACTATCGGAGATTCATCCAAGATTTTTCAAAGATAGCATCACCGTTGACCAACCTTACCAGAAAGACAGTGAAGTTCATTTGGACAGAGAAATGTGAAAAGAGTTTCATGGAATTGAAGAAGAGGCTCAGTCAGGCACCTGTGTTGACTTTACTAGACAACACAGGAGGATTTGTAGTGTATAGTGATGCGTCATATAAGCGTCTTGGTTGTGTACTGATGTAGCATGGCAAGGTCATTGCGTACGCTTCACGTCAGCTGAAGGAGTATGCGAAGGGTTATCCGACTCATGACCTGTAATTAGCAGCAGTAGTTTTTGCCTTGAAGATTTGGAGGCACTATTTGTATGGAGAGAAGTGTGAGATATATACTGATCACAAGAGTCTGAAGTATATCTTCACGCAGAAAGAGCTAAATATGAGGCAGCGCCGATGGCTAGAATTGATCAAGGATTATGATTGTGAGATTCTGTACCATCCAGGAAAAGCAAATGTAGTGGCAGATGCCCTGAGCAGAAAAGGCTGAGAGAAGTTACTAATGTTGACCATTCAAGAGGAATTGGTGAAAGATTTCGAACGACTTGACTTCGAAGTTAAGTATCCGATGGAGACCAACGAGAAATTATTTACAGTAGCAGTGAGCCCGACTTTATTAGATAAGGTTAAAGAGGCTCAAGAGAAGAACGGAGATTGCGACAACATCAAGAAGCGGTTAGCTGAAGGGGATGAATTGAAATACAAGATTGATGGCACCGGACTGCTGAGATTCGAAGGACGAATTTGGGTACCGCTAGTACCAGAATTAAGAGAAGATATTTTGCAAGAAGTGCACAGTACGAGGTACTCGATAAACCCAAGAAGCACAAAAATGTATCAAGACTTGCGTCAACACTTTTGGTGGCCAAACATAAAGAGAGAGGTTGCAGAATGCATCAGCAGATGTCTAACTTGTCAGAGAGTCAAGGCAGAGCATCAACGACCGAGTGGATTACTACAGCCTTTAAAGATTCCAGAGTGGAACTGGGAGCACATCACGATGGATTTTGTGGTGGGACTTCCAGCAACGCAAAAAGGACACGACACCATATGGGTGATTATAGATCGTTTTATGAAGTCAGCTCACTTTTTGCCGATCAAGATCAGGTATAATTTGGACCAGCTAGCCAAATTATATATCAAAGAAATTATCTCGAGGCATGGCGTACCGATATCTATTGTGTCGGATAGAGATCCGCGATTCACGTCAAACTTCTGAAAGAGCCTTCAGGAAAGAATGGGGACGCAACTACGGATGAGCACCGCATATCATCCGCAGACCGATGGGCAAAGCGAGAGAACAATTCAAACACCTGAAGACATGCTCAGAGCTTGTGTGATGGACTTCAAGGGTAGCTGGAAGGATCATCTTCCATTAGTAGAGTTCGCATACAACAATAGTTATCATGCCAGCATCGGAATGCCACCGTACGAAGCACTATATGGAAGGAAATGTAGAACGCCCTTATACTGGGATGAAGTGGGTGAAGGTCGACTGTTGGGACCAGAACTGGTACATCAGACTATAGTGATCATCAAGGTGATAAGAGCCCGATTGGTAGCAGCTCAAGATCGCCAGAAGAAGTATGCAAACTTACATCGCCAGAAGAGAGATTTTGAGGTGGGAAGCCGTGCATTTTTGAAAGTATCTCCCTGGAAAGGGAAGATAAGGTTTGGAAAGAAAGGTAAATTGAGTCCGAGATTTATTGGACCTTTCGAGATCCTAAGAAAGATAGGCGAAGTGGCGTACGAGGTAGCTCTACCTCCTGAACTGGAACATATTCATAATGTGTTTCATGTGTCAGTGCTACGACCATACAAGCCTGATTACAAGCACATGATATCGTACGGGCCAATTCAGGTCGAAAAGGATTTGTCGTACGAGGAAATTCCAATTGAAATTTTTGATAGAAAAGAACAGAAATTACGAAATAAGGTTATACATTCTGTAAAGGTTCTTTGGAGAAACCACAATACTGAAGAAGCTACGTGGAAATTCGAAGAAAGGATGAGGGAAAGTTATCCACATATTTTTGAGTAAACTTGTAAGTAATTCCGGGGACGGAATTCTTATAAGAGGGGGAGGATGTAATAACCGTGAATTTTAAGTCATTATATATGTATGTACATTATTAATATTTAAAACTTTGTGTTATACAGTGATTTAATATGTGACAACATATGTGAAATGGTGCATGAGTTAATTAACATGTATGCTATAGTTATAGATATATACATTTATAGGTTTCAGTAAAAATGAAAGCCTCTTAACCTAATTATAAATTAGGTGAGACAATTAAATAATCTAAGGGTTATGGTAATAAGGAGATGTTAGTATTTAATATGTATACTAACTTAAGTGGATAATCTTATTATTTTAAGTGACTAATAATTTTAAACCTAATTCTTGTGAACTTAATTAGGTTATGAGCTAAAGTCACATGTATAGGTAATTAAATTTTATAAGATTAGGAATGGAAACCTTAAATAATTAAATTGGGTAACATATATTAAAATTGTTAGACTATGTTTATTACATAGCCCAAAACAATTAAAGGAGAAGCCCAAAAGAAATAAAATGCAAGCCCAAACTTAGCCCACTTGATTAAGGGTATTTTAGACATTTGATTTATTTAATTTATGCATTAAAATAAAAGCTAAATGAAGGAGTTAGTGTGCATAAATATGGCTGGCCACATTAGCCTTTTAAAGCAACTAATTAAGCTAAGTAAGGTCCATTTGTAGTAACTCTTACACAAAAGGACATGGTTGTCAAGCTCCCATTAGTTGCCACTTTATTAAGTATCCTTTTACTTCATCTTTTCATTTCATTTCATTTCTTCTCTCATTCTTCCTCATATAATTTCTCCCAAGCTAGCCACTTCTAGAGAGAGAAAGGGGAGAGAGGTTTGGCCATATACATAGAGAGAGAGGAGTGCTAGTTTGTTAATACATCCAAAGTTCATCACTTACTTTGGTAAATCAAGGAAGGTTGCCATTAAATCAAGGTATAACCTAACCTTCATCTTCTTCTTCTACTTTGTTTTTTTTTTCTTTAGCTTGAGTTTTGTTGGGGTTATGAACAAATACTCAAGATACCCTAGTCCTACATATCATCATGTATAGAATTAAGTATCTTGAGTGTTAGATCAAAGGCTTAGAGGAAGAATATGAGCATATGTTCTCCAAGGGTGAAAACTCTTGTTTTCTTCCACTAAATCTTGTGTAACTTAAGTTTTCCAACTTAGATTTGTGATCCGTCGAAGGGGGGGGGGAGTGCTAGATACATGAGTTATCTAGTAAACCCAAGTGATAGAACACAAATCTAGCAAGTTTTGAATCCTTTGGAGTGGATTTCCCCAAAACAGCCCACTTGGAATGTTAAAGGTTCAAAAACCCTAAAATAGTTTCTGTCCTATATTTCTTGGGTTTGTTTTGGATAGTTTCATATCCCTCAAAAATCTGAGAAAATTCACAGAGGTACCTTGAGAAGTTATCTACGTGTAGGAAAAAGAACGAACACGTTTCGAGTTATAGATTGTGCGTAATGACTATTTCCGTAAAGGACTCCTAAAACTTTACAGTCGAATATCTCACTGTGTATACACTGGAAAATTCCGAAAGTTTTACAGTAGGTTCATATATGCTAGGAGAGCATACCCTGAAAATTTCAGATTTTTCTGAGCAAAATTCAATTTATTAAAAATGAAGCAAGATCCGAGTGTTTTGGGAACTTTAAAAATTGTAGATCATTTTTTAAAATTCCAGAAAAATTTTGGGATCCTTATAGGTTCATATTGTGTCAAAGTACGGAAGCTGAGAATTTTTGGAGTAAGTTTACTATTTTTCCTAAAAATTGCTAAGTTATGAATAAAAGGAAATAAATAGTTAAATGATGTCTTTAATAAGAAGAATGTGATTTTTATGCTTGAATACTCATAATATATCATATCATGATTATCTTAGAGCACTTTGGTAATTTATGATAATAAATATTATTTATGACCTTTTATGGATATTAAATAAGAGGTTTAATAAAGGATGAACAATTAGAATAAATTATTTATTAATCCAATAAATTATTAAAATATTATTATGATATTAATAATATTAGAATATGATATTGATAAGTAAATAAAAATATTAAGATTAAAATTTCTTTAAAATATTTTTAAATGGTTAATAATATTTGAATTAAGCATTGATAAATGATTAAAGTATTATTAAATAATTAATAATATTAGTAATAGAATAAGATATTATTAAATGATTAATAATATTAGTAAATGAATAAAATATTATTAAATAATTAATAATATTAAATGATTAATGATACTAAAGCATAAGTGATATATTATTAAACTAATAATATTAATTAAAATATTATTAAGAGAATTAATAATATTAGTAAGGTATTAAAATATTATTAAGATGTTAATAATATTAGTAAGCAAATGAAAGTATTATTAGGGAACTAATAATACTAAGAGGTGAATTAAATATTATCAAGATTAATAATATTATGTGGTTATAGTAACATTATCAAGACATGATAATATTTATAAGAACTAAATGTAATGCATAATATTTATGTGATTACATAATCTAATGTTATACTATGACTAATTGAAAGATTAACTATAGGTCTCTCAAAGAAATATAATTTAACTGCATAGTGGATATAAATTAATTGCGCAGTCGTAATCTACAGACGAGGCAAGTGCCCTAACTCAAACTCGAGTTATTATTTTCAAAGCATGTTAGTGAATAATTATTGATAATTATTTACATCTATATTGATTATTGAAATTCGTACTTTGTGAAATTGAATTCCTGTTCTATTATTATTGAACTGTGAATTAAATTAAAGTTCTTTCATTTATGAACTGTTTATGAGATAGATCTATGTTAATTGTATCAGCTAGATCAAGCATGTTTAAATTTGTTAAATCAAATGTGTTTTAAAAAGCTGTTCTTATTAAATTGATATGGTAAGAACTCTTGACTGAGAAAAGGACGAATTTGATTAAGGCATGATATCGATGCCGGAATATTAAGTGTTTATGCATAAATCACGGGGTATGAAAGGCTGCTCCCCTTGAATACTAAAACTTATTAAGAGGTGCAGTTTAAATTATTGAGAACCTTGGCAAATGTTCATGGTTATCTCAAAACCACTCAGTTCATGTTATTCAATTATTCAATTATTCGAATATTCAATTGTTGATTATTAATTCATGTTCCTTCACAACCTTATATTATTGTTGAACATTGAAAGCAAAACTTCTTTCTAGTCATGATATATCTCCCTTGTATATAAATTGCTAAGCAAATTAGTTGCTTACCCTTGCTATATCATGACATTTATTTCAGCTAAGCCTGAAGGATCCAATACGAAGGACAAGGGCAAGGGCAAGATCCAGGAATAGTTTAGAATGAATATTAATTATTATTATCTAATGGAAGTTCTTATGTAAACCTTTTGTAATATGAATGGTGTGTTTAAGTTAAGGTTAAGAAGACCTTGGGACCATGCTATGGAAACTTTATTATAATGAACAATGTATGTTTATTATTTCATAATAGTTATAGAACGCTTATGATGATGATAGATCGTGAGCACCGAATCTGAGGTTAGAGAACCTGGATTTGGGGGCGTCACAATCATCACAGCCAGCTTTGAGAGAGATCTAGTAATTCCCAATTATTAATATCTCCTTGGCAAGTAAGGGATCGCTCATATGTGGTTCACACACTCCAACGTGTACTTCATTTATAAGTCTCTGAGCTTTATCTTTGTCCAGACACCTTAGGAGTCCCATTCCTACATCTCTTTTGTAGAGGGCGTCTCCACTTAAATAAAATCTCATGGCCATTTTATTGATCCGCTTTCTATCGGCTTGGCTGGCCCCAACGGGTGTAGATCCATCCCATAGGTATTCTTTGATATACTGGTACCAGGGTTGTTTGATGGGAGGTATTTCATCAGCAACTTCTCTAATGTAATTTTCATAAGCTGGTGCCATATGGCTTGTGAATCTGATGTTTGAGATTTTTCTTTTTAAAGAAAGGCTGACTAAGGAGGCCAGGGTTATTAGAGCATCTACAAAATCTTTTCGACTTCAAGGAACAAGGATGAAGACTATATCTTTGAATTCTATAGCCATCATAATAACTTGCCAATGATAGGGCAACAAATGTAATTCTTCGGTGTGATATGCCCCGATGGTTTGTTCGATAACCAACTCAGAATCTACAAAGATAGCTAAACATTTGATACCCATTGATTGGGCCAATTTCAATTCCATTATACAGCCTTCATACTCGGTTGTGTTATGGTGTTGACAAACAGTAGCTTAGTAGCTATGGGATACTAGGGAAACAAGAACTTCCCCTGCTCTTATACCTTCCATATTTACAGCCTCGTCGAAGTACAGTTTCCAAAATTAACCTATATCTTCTTGATGACCTTTATGAATTGTGATTACCCCATCATCCAGGAAATAAGTTTCCAATGGTTTGAAGTCCTCTATCGGTGCTTCGGTCAATTGATCTACAATCCCTTGACCTTTTATGGCTTTTTTTGTAACGTAGATGATGTCGAATTGTTGTAGGAATAGTTGCCACCTTGACAATCGATAATTTAACATGGGCTTGCTGAAGATGTATTTTAGAGGATCTATGCGAGATATGAGATAGGTTGTGTGACCATAGCGGTAATGTTGTAACCTCATGGCGGCCAATGTTAAAGCACATTTGCTCTTTTGAATCAAAGTGTACCTCTATTCATAGCTACTGAACCTTTTACTGAGGTAATAGATGGCTTTTTCCTTGCCTCTATCATCTTTCTGCCTCAGCATACAACCCATAGCATCGGTATTGACTGATATGTACATAAAAAGTGGAACTTTATCCCTTGGAGGTACCAAAATAGGAGCTTCAATCAACTGTTTCTTGATGGCGAGGAAGGCTTTTTGACATTCCTCATTCCATTTCCCAAAGCAATTTTTTCTTAATAGCTTGAAGATAGGCTCACAAGTTATTGTAAGCTGGGAGATGAATTAGCTTATGAAATTTATTCTACCTAGGAATCCCCGTATCTCCTTCTCTCTTTGAGGTATAGGCATTCCTGTGATGGCTTTAATCATGGTTGGATCTGTTAGGTTTGTAAGATTCATACGCGCAATCAAATTGCACAAAATAAGCGAAAACGTGGAAAAATAGAGTTTTAAAATTTTACAAACCATATACCCGGATCATCCTTTAAGCATAATTATTAATTAAACGAAAAAAATGAAGAACAAGAATCATACCCTTGAAGATTCGAGCTTCCTCAGGTACAAGCTCACTTCCAATCTTTTTCGCGTTCAACTTGAATCCACCGGGTTTGATTCCTTCCTTTGATCAATGTTAGCCACCCAAGTGTTTCGTATGACACCCCCAAATCTAGGTACTTTCATTCCCACATGATTTAGTGTTCACTATACAAATATCATCTATCTATCTACCCATAAAAAAAAAGCAAATCATGCAATAGATAGAAATAAATCCTCTCCATATGGGGTTACAACATCTGAATAATCAATACAATTCCAGGTCATACTAACCTTAAACATCTGTGCGAAAACATAAACAAATAATAAGTCTTAAACAACATCAAATCTGAATACAATTAATAACAACAAGTCTTCCTCATTTGTTAACCTTGCCCTTGCCTTTACTAATGGAAGGCTCGTCTGATATTTCGTTCTTAACTGTAATGTTATTATTACGCAAGAGTGAGCACGATTGCCCACAAGTATAACAATATAATAAAGAAATAATAACATGCGAATAAATTAATAGCTTCTAAAACATGAAAGCTCAACTTTTGAATCAAGAATGAATAACAAGAATCAAAAGAACTTCTAAGGGTCACAAGACCTTGAACTATGTCCTAGGTTGTCAAGTGTTTATACTTAAAACCTTTAATAGTCATAAGACTATGGACTCTTCTTCTCGTACTTAGGGTGATCAGCCCTTAGTACCATACTGTGCACAATATCTTAATGCTAACGCATAAGTAATCCCCTATACAGGGTTGTTCATCTCAGTTTGACATTAGAGCCCGCACCAAAGGAAGTTTGGTTTGGATAATTCATCAAGGGTTCTAAAATTTAGAACGCTCATTAACTACGGACTAGTCGAATCATTAAGGGTTCGCTAGTCTAACAAGATTCACAACATCTGATATTTAAATCGAATAACATTCCAAGAGATATACAATAGAATAATTATTGTATAACAACATCATGCTTTGAAAGATTAATATATTTTTGATATAACAAAATGGACTTGATCAATAATAACGAGAATTTGCTCGATGTAAAGAGACAACTTATAACTCATATAATGATAACGAGTAGGGTTAGAAAACTTGCCTCGTGCGTAGATTACACATTAATTTATACACGTTCCTTGATTAAATCCTACATATCATTTACGTTCACAATACCAGTCAATTATAACGTAACTAATCATTGCAATTTCATTCTTTTTGTCTAACTCGACTTAGTCAACTACTACACTCATTGTCACATAATAACATTTCACCAATAATAAGCTCATTATGCGCTTAATAATTCAATCCACATGCAATTTATGTTATTGACATGTTAATAATATGTTTTAACATCTCACTATACTCTTAACATATTTTTATGTTCATTATATTAGGTTAACATCACATTCATGGATTTGAACACTTTTAAAAAAAAATTATTTCTAAACATTTTGGAGAGTGGCGCTGCAGCGCCACTGTTGTACTTCCTTTCGGCGCGGTGGCACTGCAGCTGGACTTCTTGGCGTTGCGGCGCGGTATTAAGGCACGAGATTGGCTCCGCGGCGCGGCGAATTAGTAATTGTTCTGCAATTTGTGAAAAATTGCAGAACATGGCCAAAACATCCAATTAAATTATTTTTACACGAATTTAGACGTACCCCATGCATTATAACACTCCTATAATCACTACTTAACCCTTCTAGCATGCTTTTAACAAGTTATAACACATAATTTTGCATAATCAAAACATATAATTTGATGTTCTTGAAGGTTTTGAATATAAATCATAAAATTTAACACTATGGATTCGTTATAACACCAATTCCATCCATTCACGTTTTGTTCTCTTCGTTTTAACATGCATAATTATATAAAAGTGTAAAAGTTAGGGAAAATATATGATTGACGCATTAAATTTGTGCGTAAGGGCCATATGGCCATATTTTATACTCTGTAATTTTGTAGAAAGTATATACGACATGTTTTATGAAACTGATGATATGGTTTATGCAATGTATATAATCAAATACGATTTGATAACATTTATCATGTAATCAACACATAATTGTTACTCTCTTTTCCACTATAAAGCTTTTACAGAACATAAAAGCCATTTTTATTGAAAAACTTAAACAACGTAATAAAAATTAGGTTAAAGGAATTACCCAGAGCGTAAAGTATAGATTAGTAGGCTTAGATGCTTTTCAATTCCTCACTCTCAATCTCCTTCACAATCTCTAAATATTTTCTCTGACAATTTATCTCTGTATTTCTTTGCTAGACTTAGAACAATAAAGAAAATAAGATGACGTATAACTTTTATAAAAGAAACCGAATGAAAAGTGGTCAGTTAACCCAATCATGGGTTAACTATTATTAACTCCCCACAAGGCTTCGTTTGGTAGGTTTAATTGGTTCAAACTTATTTAATTTTATAAATCTCTTATACTATAGTTTAAATTGTGTCACACCCTTACACAATAATTTAAATATCTTATTTACTTTAATTTAAATAAAATATAATAATTTATCATTAATTCACATCGTCACATAATAAATTTCTTATTTATTAATTATGTCATATTATTAAATATCGAATTAATTATTACATTAATTAAAATAACATTATGCTTAATTAAATATTTCATTTAATTCAATAAGCTCACATAAACACTTACTTGGATAATAAATATTCTCCACATTAATTTAATAAGTACAACACATATAATTAAATTAATCTATCACAATTGCATCAATTAATTATTTAATATAATAATTAAATCATCGAAAATATTTATTTAATCCAATAAATATTAAAATAAAATTATAAAAATCTCATTCATCACATCTTCCCCCCCCCCTAAAAGGATTCTGTCCCCAAAATCACGACTCAATAAATTCGACTCGTTACATTCTCCCCCCTTTACAAAGATTCTGTCCCCAAAAACGATTACACATAATTTAAGTAATTAAATGAGGGTAATTCTTCATCATATTCTCTTCGAGTTCCCACGTAGCTTCTTCAGCGTTGTGGTTCCTCCAAATTACCTTAACAGAAGGTATTACTTTATTTCTGAGAACTTGTTCTTTTCTGTCGACAATTTGAACAGGAATTTCTTCGTAAGACAAGTCTTTTTTAATATGCAGTGGTTCGTATTCAATTACGTGCTTGTAATCGGATTTGTAGGGTAGTAAAACAAAACATGAAAGACGTTGTGGACATTCTCAAGTGCTAGAGGTAACGCTAACTCATACGCAACTTCTCCGATCCTTCTCAGAACTTCAAAGGGTCCGATGAATCTTGGGCTTAATTTTCCTTTCTTTTTGAGCTTGATCTTTCCCTTCTAGGGAGAGACCTTTAAGAGCACATAACTACCCGGTTCAAACTCAATATTCTTATGGTGTGGATCGACTTATTTCTTCTATCTATCTTTAGCTGCTATTAATCTTGTTCGGGTCACTTTGACTATTTCTGCTGTTTGTTGTACCAATTCTAGGGCTAGTAATTGTCTTTCGCCCACTTCATCCCAGTAAAGCGGAGTTCTGCACTTTCTGTCGTATAATGCTTCGTAAGGCAGCATGCTAATACTAGCGTGGTAACTGTTCTTGTAGCCGAACTCTACAAGCGGTATGTGATCGTCCCAATTTTCTTTAAAGTCCATCACACAAGCTCTTAGCATATCTTCTAATGTCTGAATCGTTCTCTCACTTTGTCAATCTGTTTGAGGGTGGTATGCTGTACTCATCCTCAGCTACGTACCCATGCATTCCTGTATATGTTTCCAGAAGTTCGATGTAAAGCGTGGGTCCCTATCGGAAACAATTGACACCGAAACTCCGTGTCGTGAAACAATATCTTTCACATATAACCTCGCCAACTGATCTAAGTTGAATCTGATTTTGATCGGAATGAAATGTGCAGATTTCGTCAGTCGGTCAACGATAACCCATACTGCGTCATAGCCTTTCTGAGTCGTCGGAAGGCCAACCACGAAGTCCATTGTAATATGTTCCCATTTCCATTCTGGGATCTCCAACGGTTGTAGCAACCCACTTGGTCTCTGATGTTTTGCTTTCATTTTCTGACAGGTCAGACACTTGGCAACACATTCTGCAACATCACGTTTCAAATTAGGCGACCAGAATTGTTGTCGAAGATCTTGATACATCTTGGCACTACTAGGGTGAATCGAATATCGTGAGCTATGAACCTCGCTCAAAATGTCTTCCTTAATCTCTGGTACTGGCGGTACCTAAATTCTACCCTCAAATCTCAGTATTCCTTCCTTGTCCATCTTAAATCTTGGTTCTGTTCCTTTAGATATCTTCCTTATTACCTTTTTACATTCACTGTCCTGAAGTTGAGCCTCCTTAACTTTATCTAGTAGGGTTGTACCAGATTGCATCTGAAGTAGCTTCTCATCAATTTCCATAGGTTACTTCACTTCTAACTTCAACTTTTCTATTGCTGAAATCAATTCCTTCTGAGCGGTCAACATCATCAACTTCTCCCGACCCTTTCTGCTTAAAGCATCGGCAACAACGCTTGCCTTACCAGGATGGTATAAAATCTCACAATCGTAGTCCTTAATTAATTCCAACCACTTCTTTGGCGCATGTTCAATTCTTTCTGTGTAAAAATATATTTTAGACTCTTGTGGTCTGTATATATTTCACACTTCTCCCCGTAGAGATAGTGCCTCCAGATTTTCAAAGCAAAAACCACTGCAGCTAACTCCAAATCGTGGGTCGGATACCCCTTCTCATAATCTTTCAGTTGTCGTGGCGCATACGCAATGGCTCTACCGTTCTGGATAAGCACACAGCCAAGTGCCTTATGCGACGCATCACTATAAACCATAAAATTTCCTATATCATCCGGAAAAGACAACACAGGTGTTGTACTCAACCTCTTCTTTAATTCTTGAAAGCTTTCCTCACACTTCTCCGTCCAAATAAATTTCACAACTTTTCGAGTCAAATTCGTTAACGGAGTTGCGATCTTGGAAAAATCTTGAATGAATCTTCTGTAATAACCTACCAATCCAAGAAAACTTCTTACTTCCGACGGCGTCCTCGGCTGATCCCAGTTAATCACAGCTTTGACTTTGGAGGGATCCACTGAAATTCCATCCCTATCAATCACATGTCCAAGAAATTGTACTATTTCAATCCAGAATTCACATTTTAAAAACTTGGCATATAACTTCTCCCTTCTCAACACTTTCAACGTTAATCTCAAATGCTCTTCATGTTCTTCCTTGGTTTTCGGATATACCAATATATCATCTATAAATACCACCACAAACTTGTCCAAAAACGGCTTGAACACACCATAAATTAGTTCCATAAATACTGCAGGAGCATTCGTAAACAACATTACTAAAAATTTGTAGTGACCATATCGTGTTCTGAACACTGTCTTCGGTACATCCTCTGGTCTCACCTTTAGTTGATGATAACCACTTCTCAAATCTATCTTGGAAAAATATTTCGCTCCCTTCAATTGATCAAACAGATCATCGATCCTCGGTAATGGATATCTATTCTTAATTGTGACCTTATTCAGTTCTCTATAGTCAATGAAGAGCCGCATTGACCCATCCTTCTTCTTCACAAATAAAATTGGCGCTCTCGACGGTGGTACGCTTGGTTGGATATACTTCTTGTCCAGTAATTCTTGTAGTTGGACCATCAGTTCTTTCATCTCTACCGGTGCCATTCGGTACGGTGCTTTCGATATTGGGGCTGTTCCTGGTGCCAAATCGATCACAAATTCGACCTTTTTATCTAGCGAAAGTCCTGAAAAATCGTCTGGAAATACGTCGGCGAAGTCTCTCACTACAGGTATCTCCTCTACTTTTGGATTCTCTTTACGACTGTCGACTATTTAAGCTAAATATCCTACACATCCTTGTCGTAACAACTTCTTGGCCTGCATCATCGTCAGATAACTCGCTTGTCTAGGCGACTTGCTACCATAAAACACAACCTTTGACGGAGTCATAAGGTTAATACGTTTCTTTTGACAATCAATTACCGCCCCATAATTGAATAACCAGTCCATTCCCAAGATAACGTCAAATTCCCCAAGTCGAACAGGGATAAGATCTACGTTCATGATATTACCCTTAATATCCACTCTACAGTTCTTATACACGTACTTAACAGGGATTATTTCTCTATTCGTGATTTCTATGTTCATGGGGTGTTCCAACTCATCCTTAGGTAATTGTAAATTCTTAGCAAAATCATCGGATATAAATGAATAAGTAGCACCCGAATCAAATAATACGTAACCATTAACTCTATTGATCGGAATGATACCTGACACCACATCCTGTGACTGCACTGCATCCTGCACCGTGATATTGAAGGTCCTGGCGATCGATCGATTGGTGACGGTTGGTCCTGTGATGGTCAGAGCGCTTCCACTGCTATTTCCCCGGTTTTCTCCTGATCCTGCCCCTCCAGATCCTTTCTTAGGACAGTCTCTTTCCAAATGATCCTTTGAACCACAAGTGAAGCAGGCACCTTTCTTTGGGTTAGGACAATTAGGTGCTATGTGGCCTTCCTGACCATAATTGTAGCACACACGTTTACCCTTCGTACACACTCCCAAATAAGCTTTCCCGTAGGTCGAGCACACTTCAATCCTTTTCTTCTGACCTCCTTGCTGGTTTTCGAGTGATGTGTTGTCAAACCACCTTCGTTTCTGATTATTATTACCTCCTCCCGTATTACTTCCACTAGCCTTGTTATTTCCTTCACTTTTATTCTTCTTCTTCTTCTGATCCTGATTGTATTTGGTTACCGCATCGGTTCCACCTTCAGCAAGTATGGCTTTCTCTAGTACCCAGGCGAATGTCTTCAACTAAAACATCGACACCTTACTATACAACCACGGCTTCAGTCCTTGTTCGAACCTTCTTGCTTTTCTCTCGTCCGTGTGCACTTGATATGTGGCGAACCTTGCCAACTCGTTGAATCTATTCGCATAATCTGGTACGGACATATTCCCTTGCTTCAATTCCAGAAACTGAACCTCCAATTGGTTCTGCGAGGTAGTCAGGAAATACATCTCGAAGAACATCTCCTTGAACCTTTCCCAGGTAATCATACCTTCTCCTCCACGGACCTTGTTTGCTTGCCACCAAAAACTGGCTTCACATTTCAGCATAAACGTTGCAACAACGGTCTTCTGGTCCTCTCTGACTTTTGCGACCTCAAAAACCTTCTCCATCTCCATAACCCAAGTCTGAGCTTCGATCGGGTTCATGGAGCCTTTAAACTCTGGCGGTCCTACCGCCTTGAAATCTTTGAACGTTGTATTCGGTGAAGCTTGAGGTTGATTATTCATTTCTCCAGCTAGTAAGTTCACTAATTGTTGGACGGGATTAGCATTGGCGTTATTGTTATTATTCGTTGACTCTTCCTGAGCTGGTTGACAGTTTTGTCTTCTTTTCGGCGGCATAATTCTGTTAAAATATACGCTTATTAGATCTTTATTAAATTCTCTAAATAGTTAAGGCTTAACTTAATAATTTAACATATTCACTTAACACTTTATCTCAAACAACTTGATATATTTATTCAACTCAAACGTTTTAGCATCGAACGATAGCATCACTGCTATTTACATCAACTATCCCGAGATAAATAATCTACAGGATTTAAAACATTAAACTATTCATTCGTTCATAAACACGTCTGAATTTACATCTAAAAACCAGATAAGTATTTTATATAATTAAACAGATACTATCACTGCCTGTTAAGGCGCCGAATAGCCTTGCTATATTCCTCTTCTACGATGCGAGACATCGTTCTGCGATCCAGCATATACGATGGAAGACCTTCAAACTAGATTGGGTACCTCAAAACTCGATCCTGGGCTTCATCCATTGCATTATTAAGTGTAGAGTGTGTTTCCCCAAGCTTAGCCATCTTTACACGACAATCCCTTTCTGCAAGATTAGCATTACGTGATTCTCTTACCCAGCCCTCCTATGCTATGAGCAGCCTCTCTGAGCTTTCCTTCAGTTCCTTCTTTAACTTCTCTATTTCTTCGGACTTCTCCTCAGATTGACCCTTCTCGTGAACCAAATCCCACTCCACATTTCCCACACGTGTGTGAAGAGTCACAATCTCCCTATCCTTCTGCTAGATGGTAATCTGCTGAATAATCGTCCGCCCAGTCAAATCCTGGACAGTGTCACTTAACTCTACGTTACGGTCATATAGCTCATCGTACATCTCAGCATCAATGGAGTTCGGTGGGAACTCCTTTTCTTCCTCTTCCTCCTCAGGATCATCCTTTGGATCAGTCTTAGGCTCACGCTCCTGACCAACAACAGTGATTAACGGAGATGGCTCGCTCTGTATCAACTGCTCCCTGACAACATGAATGTCATGGGGCTCCTCCTCAATAGGTACTCGGGGTTCCTCCTCCCTAGCTCGAGTAGCTCCTCCAACATCTGACATCCTGACAACACAGTTTCAAGTTTTAATTACTAAGTCGTACTAGTGAGCACATAATTTAACACATAAATAGATAAAGTCTTTTATTATCTTCAATGAATTAAGAAATTCATCTCTTAGAACTCGATAAGAGTTTTCCATCACTATGTTCTTCCTATAAGGCTACTTCCTAAGATTGTTCCCCCACATAAGGTTCATAACCTACGGCTCTGATACCAACCTGTGACACTCTCAAATCTGGGTACTTCCATTCCCACATGATTTGGTGTTCACTATAAAAATATCATCTATCTATCTACCCATAAAAAAAAGCAAACCATGCAATAGATAGAAATAAATCCTCCCCATGTAGGGTTACAACATCTGAATAATAAATACAATCCGATGTCATACTAACCTTAAACATCTGTGCGAAAATATAAATAAATAATAAGTCTTAAACAACATCAAGTCTGAGTACAATTAATAACAACAAGTTTTCTTCATTTGTTAACCTTACCCTTGCCTTTACTAGTGGAAGGTCCGTCTGATCTTTCGTTCTTAACTGCAATGTTATTATTACGCAAGAGTGAGCACAATTTCCCACAAGTATAATAATATAATAAAGAAATAATAACATGCGAATAAATTAATGGCTTCTAAAACATGAAAGCTCAGCTTTTGAATCAAGAATGAATAACAAGAAACAAAAGAACTTCTGAGGGTCACAAGACCTTAAACTATGCCCTAGGTTGTCAAGTGTTTATACTTAAAACCTTTAACAGTCATAAGACTATGGACTCTTCTTCTCGTACTTAGGGGGATCAGCCCTTAGTACCATACTGTGCACAATATCTTAATGCTAACACATAAGTAATCCCCTATACAGGGTTATTCATCTCAGTTTGACATTAGAGCCCGCACCAAAGGAAGTTTGGTTTGGATAATTCATCAAGGGTTCTGAAATTTAGAACGCTCATCAACTATAGACTAGTCGAATCATTAAGGGTTCACTAGTCTAACAAGATTCACAACATCTGATATTTAAATTGAATAACAATTCCAAGAGATATACAATAGTATATTATTGTATAACAACATCATGCTTTGAAAGATTAATATATTTTTGATATAACAAAATGGACTTGATCAATAATAACGACAATTTGCTTGATGCAAAGAGACAACTTATAACACATATAATGATAACGAGTAGGGTTAGGAAACTTGTCTCGTGCGTAGATTACACGTTAATTTATACACGTTCCTTGATTTAATCCTACATATCATTTATGTTCACAATACCAGTCAATTATAACGTAACTAATCACTGCAATTTCATTCTTTTTGTCTAACTCAACTTAGTCAACTACTACACTCATTGTCACATAATAACATTTCACGAATAATAAGCTTATTATGCGCTCAATAATTCAATCCACATGCAATTATGTTATTGACATGTTAATAATATTTTTTAACATCTCACTATACTCTTAACATATTTTTATGTTCATTAGATTAGGTTAACATCACATTCATGAATTTGAACACTTTTAAAAAAAAATATATTTCTGAACATTCTGGACAGTGGCGTTGCGGCGCCACTGTTGTACTTGCTTTCGGCGCGGTAGCGCTGCAGCTGGACTTCTTGGTGCTGTGGCGTGGTATTAAGGCACGAGACTGGCGCCGCGGCGTGGTGAACCAGTAACTGTTCTGCAATTCGCAAAAAATTGTAGAACATGACCAAAACCTCCAATTAAATTATTTCTACACAGATTTAGACGTATCCATGAATTATAACTCTCATATAATCACTACTTAACCCTTCTAGCATGCTTTTAACAAGTTATAACACATAATTTTGCATAATCAAAACATATAATTTACTATTCTTGATGTTCTTGAAGGTTATGAACATAAATCATTAAATTTAACACTACAGATTCGTTATAACACCAATTATATCCATTCAAGTTTTGTTCTCTTCGTTTTAACATGTATAATTATATAAAAGTGTAAAATTTAGGGATAATATATGATTGACGCATTAAATTTGTGCGTAAGGGCCATATGGCCATATTTTATACTTTATAATTTTATAGAAAGTATATACAACATGTTTTATGAAACTGATGATATGGTTTATGCAATATATATAATCAAATACGATTTGATAGCATTTATCATGTAATCAACACATAATTGTTACTCCATTTTCCACTACAAAGCTTTTACAGAACATAAAAGCCATTTTTATTGAAAAACTTAAACAACGTAATAAAAATTGGGTTAAAGGAATTACCCAAAGCGTAGAGTATAGATTAGTAGGCTTAGATGCTTTTCAATTCCTCACTCTCAATCTCCTTCACAATCTGTAAATATTTTCTCTGACAATTTATCTCTGTATTTCTTTACTAGACTTAGAACAATAAAGAAAATAAGAAGACATATAACTTTTATGAAAGAAACTGAATGAAAAGTGGTCAGTTAACCCAATCATGGGTTAACTGTTATTAACTCCCCATAAGGCTTCGTTTGGTTAGGTTTAATTGGTTCAAAATCATTTAATTTAATAAATCTCTTATACTATAGTTTAAATCGTGTCACACCCTTACACAATAATTTAAATATCTTATTTACTTTAATTTAAATAAAATATAATAATTTATCATTAATTCATATCGCCACATAATAAATTTCTTATTTATTAATTATGTCAAATTATTAAATCTCGAATTAGTTGTTACATTAATTAAAATAACATTATGCTTAATTAAATATTTCATTTAATTCAATAAGCTCACATAAATACTTACTTGGATAATAAATATTCTCCACATTAATTTAATAAGTATAACACATATAATTAAATTAATATATCACAATTGCATCAATCAATTATTTAATCTAATAATTAAATCTTCGAAACTATTTATTTAATCCAATAAATATTAAAATGAAATTATAAAAATCTCATTCGTCACATTTGGCCTCTAGAGGTGATCCACCAAGGAAGAATAAAGATTCAAGAAGATGGGTATTTTGGCAAAATCCTAATTTTTCTATCTCTCATAGAAAAGGGTGTAATCCCCAACTATTGAAATTACATATTCACGTGTGTTGTGAAAATATTAACCAACCTCATCCATAATAAGACTCCTCTTATTTATAGATGTAGGCAACCCTCCTTAATAATTAAGGAATTGTGTTTTATTTTAATTAATTAAAATCCTTTAATTAATTAGGCTCCTAATCTTATTAGGAACAATTAATTAAACTCTTTTAATTAATTAGCCTCCTAATCTTATTAGGATATTTGAGAGTACTTTATTAATTAATTTCCAAACTCTTTTAGAATTTAAATAATAATAATAGTAATAATAATAATAAGACTCCTCTTATTAATTTATATTTAATATTTCTAAAATATTAAATAATAAATATTAAGCTATTTAATTTATTCTATCACCATAGATTAAATTAAATATACTTAACTTATTATTACGATTATACCATTAACTTCTTAAATAATTATTCTTCCTTTCATGGTGTGACCCTTTAGGTTCTCTATATTAAACGGGCTGTGAATAAATCAATTAGAACAATTCTAATCTTACTTAAATAAATAAATTAAATTATTAATTTATTTAAATAAATAATATTTATTCTATAATAGGGATAAGCCTCCCTAGCGATCAACGACTTTTCAGATAATATAGATTTCAACATTAATCATAAAAGAACCTTTGAGCAAATAGTTATCGTACAATTCAATCCTTCCACCGTACAATGTCCCAATTAAATATAAGACATGAAATTACTGTCAAGTCTTATTTTATTTATGTATTTCGACTCTTAAATGCACAACTCTAAATAATGCAAATTATAAACTATTTTTTAATTTCATTCTGCCTTAGCCAAGGACTACTGGGTTGTCATTTATCGAATCACATAGGACATTTCTCTTCTTTTACTAGAAGTGGTAAATTATTTATTGATCATACATTATCTCTATGTGCAACTTATTATACCCAATCATACCCTTTGATATACTCTAAGGGTCTTAAGGAATAAGTCAAAGTATGACTCATCATACACAAGATACTATGATGATCTCAAGTCTAATGATCACTTGTACTACTATCACTACAAGAATTCCTATTGACAGGTAAGTAAAACTCCATTAGGTATTTCTTAGCGAGTCATGTTCAGTGAACTTATTCTCTAATAAGCACCTACATACTTGCTTTAGTGTCTTCACACAAATGATCATGAGATCAATCATCCTCATCCAATGAGCAAGCAACGTATGTACCAATATATCCAGATTCACTAATCCCCAATTTAGTAATCCAACGATTGGGAACTATTTTAGTTTTAAACTTTCTAAGAATTTAGATCTCATTAGAATGATCATCATCATTATTCTAAAAGCATTGCTTAAAACTATGGGTTTATCACATATTATAAAGCAGCATCTTGTAGTAATTAAAAGCCTTTAATAAATTAATACTTTTTATTAATAAATGAATATGATTGTTATAAAGTATATGCTTTATCATGGTTTGTGTGCATACTACTTTCAATCTCCCACTTGCACTAAAGCCAATCGCCATGCTATCTCATACCCTTCTTCTCTAAGTGACGATTATCCTGCTGTTGGAAAAGCTTTAGTTAATGGATATGTAATGTTGTTCTTGAGAATCCACTATCTCTACAGTGATTTCTCATCTTTCAATGATTCCTTTAATCAAATAAAAGTGCCGCAACACATGTTTAGATCCAAGATGAGACTTAGAAATTCTTCATAGTTTTTTAATGAACATTTATCCAAATAATCAACTTGTAGCTTCAATTACAACTATATACTTTGTCTTTATCACTAAACTAGCAACTCTTTGTTGCTTGGAACCTTTCCAATTCACTGACCATCATTCAAGGTAACGCTTTATCTTAAAGTGAATTTTCTGTCGTCTTGGACTATCTAAAAAACTTAAGTCTGTTAAGCCCTCTAGTTTTAATTTAGACCCACAATGAATATGATTACATCCTTAGTGCCGGTTAAGTAGTTTAAGATTTTTTTTACTGACTCATAGTGAACTTCTCCAGAATATGACTGGTCAATATCAGGTCTCGTACATTTCATTGCATACATGATAGTTACTCATGTGATCTCTCTTTTAGGAGTCTGTGGGGACTATTAAGAAAGATACACTACATGACTCATCAACATGAGACAAATCTTGGAGTTTGCCATGCTAAACGAATTTAGCATCAAATGAATATACATTCCTTGGGTTAAGTCGAGCATCCTCTTAAATCTATCTATATAGATTTGTATCCCCAATTACGATACTCTTCCCAAATCATTCATGGAAGAATGTTTAGACAACTTTATCTTTACTGATTGTAGCATTGGTATATCATTCCTTATCCGTAATATATCAATATATAATACTAAGAATATCACGACGCTCCCACTAACCCTTTTGTATACACTAGGTTCATTCTTGTTTTTGATAAAATCAAACTCTTTTGATTATCTCATCAAAACGAATGTTCCATATTTGAGAAGCTTGCTTCAATCCATTTCTCTAAGTGTCTACAACTTTTACCTCATCGTATGTAATTGGATCATCATCTTCTATTATTTGTACCTCATCATCATCGTCTATGATGAATCCATACCTCCTAGGTATCTTCGGTACTATTCCAGATTTACGATTCGGTTATGGTACAATAGGTCTATCTACAGGTTCCTCTTATTTGACTTATAGCGTTTTGTGGTTCTTGAACTCTTCAAGATGTATTATCCTCCCACTAGCCCCTTCAATGATAAATATCTTTATCTTAGAAGGTATCATGTTTTGCAACAAACAAATTTTGCTAAGTAGGATTATAGAACATATACCCTAAACTTACTTTAGGATATCCCACAAATTTGTACTTGTCAAATCTTGTCCCAAGCTTATCCTTTGAAACCTTTTCACATAAACTAAATAACCCCTTATCTTAACATACTTAAGATTAGGAATCCTCCCTGTCTTTAACTCTTATAGAGTCTTAGGGCTGGATTTTGAGGTTACCTTTTTTGTAGATATGCAACCATTTCTAGGACATTATCCCAAAAGGATACTAGAATGTCGGCAAAATCATTATGGACCGCACTATGTCCAACAATGTACAATTTTTCCTTTAAGATACATCAATCAATTATTGCGTATCCGGAGGCGTCCATTGTTACAAAACCATTTGAGATGATCTAAAAACTCATTGCACAAGTATTTCTTCCTCGATCTAATCAAAGAATCTTAATACTTTTCAAATTAGTTTCACTTTTGAATTCTTTGAACTTTTCAAATAATTCATACTTGTATTTCATCAAATACACACATTCAACTCTTTGAATGATCATCTCCTTTTTCTTATACTAATTTGTTTAATATTCAATTTTTTTTTAAGTAAGTCAAGTATACAAAATCCATTAAGCAATATTTCTGTTCTGTACAAAACATTATTATTATTATAAATAGAACAACAATTGTTCTTAAATATAATACCAAAGATTTCATTGTCCAACAATAAAATGGAAATAATGTTTCCAACAAGTACTGAAATACAATAACAACTTATTGACTTAATAGATTTGCCCGTAGGGATTGCTAAACTATAAGTTCATATGGCTAATGCAGCAACCTTTGCTTCATTTACCAGACATAGGATTACTTATCATTTATTTAGCTTTCTACTTCTGATTGGTCCCTTCATAAATCTATATTTATGATAACCAAAGTCGGTATCCAATACCCAAGTAGAACCTTGACTTAAAGAAAAAATTATTTTAAATCATGAACAAAATTATATTTGTAACCAAAACTTCACTAAGAAATTCTTCTGGTTAGCCTCTGCAAGATGCTTCTTGTAGTTTCTTTCCAGTGTCCAGGCTTATTGCAGTGGAAGCAAACTCCATTGTTATCCGTATCAGTTTTGTTCTTATTATCCTTTGTTTTTGCCTTTCTATTTACCTTTTTAGAATCGTTCTTCTTTTCAGAAGATTCTTTGGCCCCTACTAGTAAGACTTAGTCTTTCTTGGTTGGAAAGTGACTCTCAACATTTTCAACATGTTAAGCAAGTCAGCGAGGCCGATATCTAGCTTGTTCATATGAAAAATCACAACAATTGTGAGAAGGAGTCCGGGAGTAACTGAAAGATTAAATCTTGTATCAACTCTCGATCCATGACAAAACATGTTGTCGTAATTGTTCAATCAAATTGATCATGTTTAGGACATGTGTCTGTACTGTAGTGTCGTTGGTCATTCTAGATCGGAAGAGTACCTTAGATATCTGATATCTTTCAGTCCTACTTTCATCACCATCAACTACTCGATGTGCAGGAATATAGTATGATCATCTATAGTTTCATGCTGACGCTGAAGCTCGTTACTCATGGATGCTCGCATGATGAATTAAGCCAATTGTGCATCATCTTGACACTTTCTAAAAGTAGCAATTTCTTCCTCAGAGGCATTGTCTGCAACCAATGTATGGATAAACGTATTAAGGACATAAGATAGATTTTCAGCCATGAGAACTATTCTCAAATTTCTTAACCAATCCATTTAATTCGGTTTGGTTAAATAACATCTAATATGCTTCGCAGTGATTGTAATTTTGACATTGTAAAATTCTATAAATGAATTTGTAATTAACAACATTTTAATATACATTATTTTATTAATTACCAAAATAAATTAGGTCTTATTTTAAATTGGTATCTCCCACTATTTTCATCAAAGTATATTACCCTCACTTATATAGTTCGACAAAATTTAATTAAAGATTTGCTAGTGAGAATAAGGATCTCATTTCAAATGTATGTAGCCTTGTGGTGACACAACAAACTATATATAAATAAATAGGTAGACAACACTTGTCAATTATATCAACTATGCAACTCCTTGTATTTTGCCTCTTAGATTATTTTGATCAAGTGGTGGCACATCCGAATCAAAATTATCCAAGTTAAGTCCAACCTAGTACTCCATATATTTAAAAAAAGAAAAATATTATCCTTGTGGTGACACAACAATACAACATTGTTCAATTTTCTTTATAAGCATCAAATGTGATAAAATTAACATATCAAAGAATTAAGATAAGCCTTGTGGTGACATAACAAACTTATAATAATTAATTGATACTCTATTATTTTTATCATGCTAGAAGGCGGCGTTCGATATTTCAAATATCTTTGAACGCTTAGGACTTAGTATAAAATTTTGAGGGATTTGTTATTAATTTGTCTCTTCTTGTTTAGAGCGCACGCACACACACATACACACACACACATACACACACACACACACACACACACACATATATATATATATATATATATATATATATATATATATATATATATATATATATATAGCATGCACATATAGAATACTATATTCTACCCGGATTGATTATGGACTTTATTCTAGTTTGGTTCACTAGAGCCACCAAGTGAACCTCTAGTGAACCAAAAGGTCAAACCTATGGGTGCAAGAATTAATATTTAAATATAACTATGACTTTTAAACCCGGGCTCCATTACAAACGGGTCTTCAAGCGCTCCTTGCTCCCTGATCTCCAATTCTTCAAAATTAATTTTAACTATTTTTATTACAAAACTATTTAAAATAAATACAAACCTTGATCAGCAGTCAAGGGGAAGTACATAGGAGGGAGTTAGAATTTACATTAAGAAAAAATTAGACAAAATGAGGTACGCAGACCCCATTTAATAGAACACATACATTCATGTATCCAACTAAAATAAAATCTAATAACATTGGTCAATAATCCATAATCAATCCTATTTATTATCATACAAATCACCATATGCATCAATAAATAACACTCATCTCATAAATAATAAATAATGAATATATATATTGATATCATTTAATGGGCAAATTTAGTTAGTATAAAATATAATTTTGAATCAAAATAAACTCCTTTAATTTAATCCAAATTTAAATCAAAATAAACCTATTTTATTTTAATATATCCAATTTTGAATAAAATAAACTATTTTATTTTAATCAAATTCTTTAATCAAAATAAACTCGTTTATTTTAATTAATTATGGAATTCAATTCCAAGTCAAAATAAACTATTTTATTTAGGATAATATGAAATCTTATTACATATCTAAATAAACTATTTATTTAAGGAAACACAAATTTTCTTTCCTATTCACAAATAAACTCCTTTATTTTGAATAATATAAAATCTTATTCCATATCTAAATAAACTCATTTATTTAAGGAAATATGGATTCTCTTTTCTATTCACAAATAAACTCTTTTATTTTGAATAATATGAAATCTTATTTCATTTCTAAATAAACTCCTTTATTTAAGGAAACATGGAATCCAATTTCAACTCCAATTAGTTATCATGGAATCCAATTCCAACTTTAAGTAGTTAGCCTAAAATTCAATTTTAAAATTAAAATAAACCTTTTTATTTTAAGATTAAAATAAAATTTTTATTTTAATTATAAAATAATTAAGAATATATATATATATATATATATATATATATATATATATATATATATATATATATATATCACGTGACATTGAATTCTTAAGGAGCATCACGGGCTAATAATCATGATATCTGGATGTAATGATATCATGAATGCTTCAGTATATGTAAAAATCATGATATCATGATATCACGGGCTAATAATCATTATGTCATGAATGTTTCAGTATATGTAATAAGGATTCATAATATCTAGTGATTCACGGGCCGATAATCATATAATATATACAAATGAAGTACTGCAACATTACATAGATACATGTGATATATATATATATATATATATATATATATATATATATAATATTAACCGAATGAATCAAGATACAGGACGGACTCAGCGATAATCTGCTACAAAAACGAAAAATAGATTGAGATAGTGATTTTTTTTATAAATAGGTTTCGCGAATAAATTTTATACCATAAATTATGCCCAATAAAATTGTTCTAAACACATATCAATATGCATATCATGTTAAAACAATTAATAATTAGCATAAAGGTTTGGCTCTGATACCGCTGTTAGGTTTGTAAGATTCATATGCGCAATCAATTTGCACAAAATAAGCGGAAACGTGAAAAAATAGAGTTTTAAAATTTTACAAACCATATACCAGGATTCCCTTTATGCATAATTATTAATTAAACGAAAAATATGAAAAATAAGAATCATCCCCTTGAATATTCGAGCTTTCTCAGGTACAAGTTCACCTCCAATCTTTTTCGCGTTTAACTTGAATCCACCGGGTTTGATTCCTTCCTTTGATCAATGTTAGCCACCCAAGTGTTTGGCCTCTAGAGGTGATCCACAAATGAAGAAGAAATATTTAAGAAGATGGGTATTTTGGCAAAACCCTAGTTTTTTTATCTCTCATAGAAAAGGGTGTACTCTCCCAACTATTGAAATTACGTATTCATGTGTGTTGTGAAAGTGTTAACCAACCTCACCCATAATAAGAATCCTCTTATATATAGATGTAGGCAACCCTCCTTAACAATTAAGGAATTGTGTTTTATTTTAATTAATTAAATATTTTAATTAATTAGGCTCACAATCTTATTAAGAACAATTAATTAAACTCTTTTCATTAATTAGCTTCCTAATCTTATTAGGATATTTGAGAGTACTTTATTAATTAATTCCCAAACTCATTTAGAAACTAAATAATAATAATAGTAATAATAATAATTATAAGACTCATCTTATTAATTTATATTTAATATTTCTAAAATACTAAATAATAAATAGTAAGCAATTTAATTTATTCTATCACCATAGATTAAATTAAACATATTTAACTTATTATTACTATTATGCCATTATCTTCTTAAATGATTATTCTTCCTTTTATGGTGTGACCCTTTAGGTTCTCCATATTAAACCGATTGTGAATAAATCAATTAGAACAATTATAATCATATTTAAATAAATATATTAAATTATTAATTTATTTAAATAAATAATATTTAGTCTACAATTGAGATAAGCCTCCCTAGTGATCAACGACTTTCCAGATAATATAGATTTTAACATTAATCATAAAAGAACCTATGAGTAAATAGTTATCGTACAATTCAATCATTCCACCATACAATGTCCCAATTAATTATAAGACATAGAATTACTGTCAAATCTTATTTTATTTAATTATATGTATTTCGACTCTTAAATGCACAACTCCAAAAATTGCAAATTAGAAACTATTTTTTAATTTCATTCTGCCTTGGCCAATGACTACTGGGTTGTCATTTATCGAATCACATAGAACATTTATCTTCTTTTACTATAAGTGGTAGATTCTTTATTGATCATACATTCTGTCCATGTACAACTAATTATATCCAATCATACTCTTTGATATACTCTAAGGGTCTTAAGGAATAAGTTAAAGCATAACTCGTCATACACAAGATACTATGATGATCTCAAGTCTAAGGATCACTTGTACTACTATCACTACATGAATTTCTATTGACAGACAAGTAAAACTCCATTAGGTATTCCTTAGCGAGTCACGTTCAGTGAACTTATTCTCTAATAAGCACCTACATACTTGCTTTAGTGTCTCCACACAAATGATCACGAGTTCAATCATCCTCATCCAATGAGCAAGCAACGTATGTACTAATCTATCCAGATTCACTAATTCCTAATTTAGTAATTCAACGATTGGGAACTATTTTAGTTTTAAGCTTTCTAAGAATTTAGATCTCATTAGAATGATCATCATCATTATTCTAAAAGCATTGCTTAAAACTATGGGTTTATCACATATTATAAAGAAGCATCATGTAAATAATTAAAAGTCTTTAATAAATTGATATTTTTTATTAATAAATGAGTAAGATTATTACAAAGTATATGTTTTATCATCAATCATGATTGGCTTGTGTGCATACTGCTTTCAGGATCTAGCTCAATACCTCTATTGCTTACTAGAAAGCTCAATAGTTTACCAGATTTGACATCGAAAGCACACTTGGTTGGGTTTAGCTTCAAGTTGTATTTGCGGAGCCGGATGAATAGCTTTCTGAGATGGTCAATGTGGTCATCTTCCTTTCTAGATTTGACGATGTTATCATCCATGTAAACCTCTAATTCTTTATGCATCATATCATGGAACAAGGCCATCATGGCTCTCTTATATGTGGCACCGGCGTTGGTAAGGCCGAAAGCTAGTCGCCGATAACAGAAGGTTCCCCAAGGGGTGATAAATGTAGTTTTCTTCCTATCTTTTTCAGCAGCCATGATTTGATTGTATCTAGTAAAATAATCCGTGAAGGAATACATGCCAAACTGTGTCGTATTGTCTATCAAGATGTGGATGAAAAGTACTGGGAAGTCATCTTCGAGGCTAGCCTTGTTCAGGTCCTAATAATCCACGCATACTCGTACCTTCCCTCTGGGCTTAGGCACAGGAACCATATTGGACAGCCATTTAGGGTAAATTAACACCATGATAATTCCTGCTTTGAATTACTTGATAATTTCTTCTTTAACTTTCAGGCTCCATTCAGGCTTCAGTCTCCAAAGTTTCTGTTTGACTGGCTTGAACCCTTCTTTAATGGGCAGTCGGTGAATGACAATATTAGTTGATAATCTGATCATGTCTTCATACGACCATACAAGCACATCTTGGAACTGGGTCAAAAGTTTAATCAGGTCTCTCTTTTGGATTGGGGTAAGGTCATTCCCAATTTGTAGTTCTTTGGGATTTTCTGATGTTTCAATATTAATAGGGGTGGTTTGTTTGAGGGTTGGTTTGGGTTTGTCTTCAACCCATCCTTTGAACTCCTCAGGAACCTTATTGTCATCTATCTCCTCTTGATCAATTCCCATTAGGTCAGAGTCCAGCTCTACATCAAAGTTGTAGTCAATGTTTCGATTTGGCAATTCATCAACAAAACTAAATAAATTCAACTTTGGAGACCTGAAAACAAAATGCTTTTACTTAATATATGCAACTATTTGATAATACAAAATATCAGTAAAAAAAAATAACAAAAGTAAACTGGTAGCACTATAAAACAAAAGTAAGCAGTTTGATAATATCTACACTTTAGGGAAGATGGAGTTTCTGCCCTTTTTACCCTTTACGAGTGATGCAAAGAGTGTTGCTCCAATTATCCACAGTTTGGTCTTGGTTGACCACTACGATGAAGGGGTTTTTGTCATCCTCCTCCTTGAAGATAACCATAACTGCATCTATATCAGGGTCAGTAACTTTCCCTGTGACATCAGTGTATGCCAAGTAAAACATCTTTGTAAATTGATCTTCACTTTTTTTACAGAAATTGTTGATTCTGCATCTTTTCTTCCTGGGAGGGAAGGGACGCTTCATTTTTATCCTCAACTGCTTTTTTCTTTGGCATTAGCAGAGTGGACACCATGGTAGGAATCTTTCTTATTTGTTTCATAAATCGTGCATCAGTGAGATTTGCTAACAAGATGGTTGATAGATGAGTTGGCATATGCTTATGCGGGTTTCTGTGTTTTGATCCAGAGTAGTAGCCCAATCCAGCATTCCATACTTGGCTAGATATATGAATTGGATTCTTAATTCCTTGGTGATTCTTTTCCAATCCTTTTCCTGGCAAGAAACCCAAGGATATCATCTCTTGACCGACACTTATTACTTCGGGAGAGATTTCTGGTTTTAAGACTGGTGCCCCGACAGGTCAATAGTGAGTGTTGCTCATTTAGAAAGCTTGAAAGCTAGCAGGGTCATATTCTTCATTAAGACTGATCAGAGGCATATCCCTTTGAATAGAGATTGGGTACTCTGGTTTGGCATTAACAGTCACCAAATTGCCATTGATGATGTATTTTAATTACTGATTGAGTGTGGATGGGATGACTCCCGCCACATGAATCCACAGTTTTCTAAACAGTAAATTATATCCCGTTGTGATGTTTAACACTTAGAAGGATATGTGGGCCAATCTCCATTGGAAGTTCTATTTTTCCCATAGTATCCCGTCGAGATCCATCAATAGCTTTTATGACGACATAACTGCTCCGAATTCTGTTTGGGTTGATCTGTATCCTTTCTATGGTATCATAAGGGCAGATTCTTAAAGACGATCCTCCATCTACTAATACCCTCAATCACATATCCTGATGATATCACTACTATATGTAGTGACTTACAGTGGCATGTTCCTTCTGTTGGTTTATCATCATTAGTGAAGGAGATCACATTATTGTTCAAAATGTGATTTATCAGGTGCTCAACTTTTTTACTGTCCATCGTTATTGGCAGATGCGCTTCTTCCAGTACTTGCACCAGAATTTTAAGATGATCCTCTGAGGATAAAATCAAATCCATCATGGAGATTTGAATGTGCGCTTCTTTTAAATGCTGCACCACTCAGACTTCATTATGCTCTATTTTGCTCAGGAATTCTGTAACGTTCTTCTCATGTACTTTGCCCGGGGTTTTGATAATAGGCTTTAACACGCGATGAGGTAAGTGCAACGTATTATCCTTGGATAGGACAGCGGTCGTGACAACCTAAATTTTTAGAAATTATTTAAATAATAATTTAATAAATAAAACTCTTATTATAAGATGTTTTCAGTTTGAGTGTGTGTATATATGTGTTATATATTATGAAATATGTGATTTTGTGTGAAGAGGATTATATATTCATGTATTGGGAAAAATAGGTTTAATAGTGAATTTAAACTATTGAAGAAATAAAATGAAATTGTTATGAAAAGGAAATTAACTGAGTAACATTAGTTAATTTGATTAAGTTAAAATTATATTATGAGATAATATAATTTGATTATTATTGTGACAATGAAAATTGTTATGAATTAAATATCATAAATAATGTGAGTAGTTCACTTAACTAAAATAGTGAATTAATGTAGATATATTTGTTGTAATAAAATAAGGAATTAATATATATTACATATATATAATTGTTATATGTTAATGTAATACGATTGTGAGTTTCGTAGATAGTGAAATATTTATCGAATTAAATAAATATTTTAGTTTGAATATTTGTTGAATAAATAAATATTCGATGGAAGTTATTTTGGAATAATTTGTTTAAGTATGGTGATATTAAATAAATTGATGATAAATAATTTTATAATTTATGCGTATTTTAGTACGTTAATGTGATGGTAATATTCTAGTTTGATTAAATAATTAAATTAGAGGGTTGGTGATTTATTAAATAAAGTGGAAGTTATATTGGTTAAGTAATCTAATCAAATAAAGTGTGACATTTGTGAACCATACGATAAGGGGATTATTTAAATAAATTAGTAAGGGGTTAATTGGGTTTTAGCCAAACATGGCCTAGAGCCCTTTGTATTTGTAACTGCCGAGTTTTGATAATTGACTAAACCACGTTAAAGTGGTGGTCAGTTTACTTGCTAAAACACAGAGAAGAAGGAGAAAAAAAGAAAAAAATTGAGAGAGAAAATCATCTGTAAATTGAGAAAGATTTGATAACCAAGGAAGAAGGAAGAAGAATAATCATCTAACTATTCTAGGATGGAGTCGAAGGTAATTGTCTAAATCTAAGTTCTTGGTTTTATTTCTTATAAATTTCCATGTAATTAGAGTTTGGTGATTGATTTCTTAAAAGATTGTTTATATTTGTTTTGGGGGTATGTAATCAGTTATATATCATCTAAGGATGATTTTGAAGTAATTAAATTAATGGAAACATGTTTAAGAAGAAAGATTTTGAGTTTTGATGTATATATAAATTTTAATCTATTTTGAGACTAAAATTGGCTATGAATTTATGTATAGAGTCTGAAATTGACGATAGTTTGTATTAATACAATCAGAAATGAAAATAATGTAAGTAGAATGAATCAATTTGGTCAAGAAACGAATTCGTAGCGAAAGAGTTCGCAAAAATGTTAAATATGAAGAATTAGCATAAACTTTGATTTTTAGGTCTTTAATTTGGTTGTTTAAGTTATTTGGATTGTTAGAGTCAATATATATACGTCGGGTTATGATTCTATACGATTTGTAGTGTCTGGGTATGTTTAATTTGATGTTAAACTGAGGAAATTAGTGTTTTTGGCTTGATTCTGTGCAATTTGCCAAGTTGCAGAATACCTCACTGGTGTTGTGACACCCCCAAATCTGGGTACTTCATTCCCATAGGATTTGGTGCTCACTATCAAAAATAATTACATCTAACTACCCATAATAAAGGATAAAGACATAAAATAACTTAAACAATAATCTTTTCCCTTAAAGGGTTACATCATCTGAAAAATAATTCTAGGTAATCTAACCTCAAATTATTACATAAGTTTGCGGAATACATAATAAAATAAAAACAAGTCTTATAATATAATTCACTTAAATAAATTCAATAAATCTTCAACACTTGGACAACTTGCCCTTTCCTTTGCTAGTAGATGGCTCATCGACTTTCTCAACTTTAGCTGCAGTGTTAAATGCAAGAGTGAGCAAACGATTGCTCACTGATATAAAGAGTAGTAATGATAACAACATGAGAATGAACAGCGAGTGCTGAACAATAATGAACTTGTTCTACGATTCAAAATATAGAAAACAAGTTCGAATTTAATATCTGAGGGTCTTAAGACCACAAACTATGTCTCCGTCGGTGTTTAGATGCTATTACCTCAACCTTAACAGTCATTTAGACTATACAGGCCCTTCTTAACGTACTTAGGGGGGTCAGCCCTTTGTACCATGTATTGTGCACAAACATCTAAACCTTACACGTACAAAATCCCCTATGTTAGGGTTGTTCGTCTCAGTTTGGATTTAGAATTTCTGCACTAAGGAAAGTTTAGTTTGGAACTAGCTTATCATTGGTTCTAGAATTTTAGAACGCTATTCAATCATAGACCAATTCAATCAATAAAAGTTTGCTTACTACTTGAAGGTTTAATACAACAATATAGAATGAAAAAGGTTATCAAAGTCAAAGATCGAATAACAGCAATGTACAATTGAATAGACATAGTATGTATGCAAAGTACCACATTCAAAAGAGTTAGAACAATATCATTTGAATCATTGTATTAGAATAATATATACTTTGCATAACAATATCTAGACTTAGGAAAGTGAAACTCGCTCGATGTAACGAACTAGATTACAAGAGCTTGTGCAATCATACACGAGATAGAATCAATAGGTTTGCTCAACTTTAATGTAAAATTTAGGAATAGAAAGCTTGCTTGACATAAAAGATAACGTAGCTGTGAAACTTGCTTTCATTATAAAAGAGAATGAAGTTAGGAAACTTGCCTTGTATGTAAGCTATACAAGTATAATAATGTTCGCCAATTACCCTACACATATCATTGAAATCGCAATAACAATTAGTTGTATTAATATTAGCTTTAGGGGTTTAACCCACCATTTAAGCCATACCCTTAACTTAACACCTAACCATGTTGGTTAACATCCTTAACGAATCTGAAATCTCACTATAAACTAACATACACTTTATCATTCATCTTTAACTCTCGTAACCATTAATTTGTTCATTACATAACTTAATTAAATAATCACTTAAAATCTTTACACTTTATATTACATCACACTACAATCTGTTACTGTAGTCCACATTATGTTTTATCATCAATATCATGCATGCCAAGCTAATTAAGGTCATTATATTACAACCCACAAATAAACAGAACTCACTGCCTAGGCTGAGGGCACGGCGCAGCTATGCTGTCCCAAGCCTTGGCACCGACGCAGCTACACTGCTGTAGACTCGCAGAAGACCAACTGTACAGCTGCGCCGTTTCTGCCAGTGGTACCGGCGCAGCTGTGCCACACCCAAACAGAAACTGCAGCAGCTCTGTTTCATGCCTGACTCCAAAAATTCAATCTAACTTCACAGAAATTCACAAATTCTAACAACTAAAACTTTGTAATAACATCAATAAGCATCCTATTCTTCATTCTAATTACAAAAACATTACATATATATTTAATTTTAAAGAATCAAAACCCCAATTTTCCCAATTTCATCACTTTCAACACTTTTAGTGAATTCGATCGCCACGACTTCGTTTCTTAACCAATTAACACGATTCAAACTACGCCACTTTCGTTTATTTAACATACTAACACAATACAACATCAATTCATAGATAATAACATATATTGAGTATGAAATTTTGTACTTTCTTAAGCCATTTTTCATACATATAACACTATTTTTAAAATCTTCTACTATAAACCAAATTTCTTGTATTCTAATCATCAAATAGCACTCGCATATGGTGATTGACAGATTGTAACAACATACATATATGTATCAATCCAACGTGATTTATCAATTTATAGAAAATAATCTTGGAAACTCAAAACATAAACATTAGAAGTAAAATATACCTTCAAACCCTAGTTGTATGCTAGCAAAAGATGGTGACCCTCTCCTTCCTCTTGGCAAAATCACAGAGATTTACCCTCTCAATTTCTCACTGAGTTTCTTCTTCTCACCCAACTCAGTACTAGCCTTAGAAAAAGTACGTGAAGATATAAACTGAAGACTCCCCATGTTCATCAGTTAAAAAAAATAATATGTCTATTAGTTATGTTAGGCCAAAAGCCATAAGGCTGCATTTGGCTACACACAAACCCCCCCATTCCAATTTATTTTATTAATATTATATTATATAGTTTTTATTTGTCACATATGCAACCCATTTAATTAGCTTACACTTATAATTATAATAATTATAATTTTTTTATTATAATTATACTTATGATTAATAAATAATAATATATCTAATTTAATTATTAAATTAGACTAGAACATCACTTTATTTAATTTAATTATTTCACTAAATATTAAATAATTCATTTAATTTAATTATTTCCATTAAATTAAATCTTCAAATAAAAATTACCATTATTCAATTTAATCAACATTAATCAGTCTAGTTACTAAATTCTCAAACCACAATTCCATCAATTATTTATTTTCTCAATAAATAAATTATTTAAAAATATTTATCTAATTCAATAAATATTTAAATTAAATTACAAAATTTCTCGATCGTTACAGGTGTACGATGCTGCAACGCCCAAAATGACTTGGGGTCTGGTGTCGCAGCGCCTGCCTGCGTGGTCAACTCGGGCCAGGTTACGGCGCCGTAGCATCGGTTGCTAGTGCGATCTGGGCACCACAGCGCCAGTGCCTAGGCAGACCCAGTAAAGAGCAGCTGTAAACATAGCTTAAATGATTATTTTATAATCAATTCTAATTAACATAAAATACTTAATAAGGTATTATGGAAAGCTATATATGCTTAATTTAATTGAAAGATAAAACTTAAGGATTTATTTGGTAGTTAATTGGATTAATTTAATTAATTTGATTAACCTAATATACATCTAAAAAGGATGTAAATGCAAGGATATAAGAACTTAACTAAATGTTAAGTAACCATTTAAATAAAGTAATTTAAAAGCATGAGATGGTAGTTAAGTTAATTTACTATGATGAAGATAATACGTTCATATAATGTAACGTCAAGTTATGACGACTTAACCGAACGTAAGTGTCGATTAAAATGAAGTATAAAGAGGAGTGAGTCGAGTGTTAAAATAGTGACTTAACCAAGTGTTGAGTGTTAAACAGATTAGAGTTAAAACCTGAGGATAGGTTATAAGTTGTTAAAGAAATGTAAGTTGTAAGAGAATAAGACTCAAAGATAATGTCATCTAACTGATTTCATTATGTATGTAACTGATGCTTGTATATATGAACTTCTAAATTATTGTAGGACAAGCGCAAGACAGTTAAGCTTTAGTTGGTAAGCAACGAATCAGGCAAGTCTTTCAGTTCCTATTTGCTATATGAACTTGATGATGAACTATTTTAAATCTTTATTGCAAAAAGCATGATGTGTTATATATGTTGAAATTATGAAATGTTAAAGTCAATTTATGACTACGTTGGTTGAGTAAAGAATGCTAATTGAGTAAGAAACTCAATCTTTATACTTGTTATATGAACTGCAACATGTATGTTATGTTAGTCCAATGATTATTAGATGTATGTTGAGCATTTTATTATGTGCTACGTGATGCATGCAAATTATTAGATTTGCTAGGTTGTCGAGCTCAACCTTGCAAATAATAACTTTTGCAAGTTAAGGATTCAAGGTAACACTATGTGCTATTTGAAATACATGAATCAGATGTAATGCATGGAGATTTATATACTTTGGCTGAGTTGTTATTATTTTGAACCATGTTTAAGGTTCGGACGATGTACTTGATAATGTATGATGTTTAATAGATGTTGAGTTCTAAGTTTAAAGTTTGTTCGATGTACAAAAGGTATTGAACCTGGATGTAAGTTTTATTTATTAACTATGATAAAGTGAGTAATAAACTAAGTATAGTTCAAAGGTAGGTAAAGATAAAGGTTTTGAGAAATGTACTTGATAATTTATGATGTGAAACTTCATATTTAGTTGTAAAGTTTGCGATACCCATTCTATAAGGAATATCGAGCTGAAATGTAAGATTTTATATAATAACTCTGATAAGGCGAATCATAAAATTAATTTTATTTAGAGATATGTAGATGATGAAGGTTTTGATTTAGGGAATTAAAGTAAGAAGACAGAAAAGTTTAAATTATTTCGCATTTTATTAAGTTTAACAAAGAATAATGGTGTACAATAGGAAGTTAGACGTATTATTAACGACCGAATTTGTGCGATGGATTGTATGAATTTTGGGGTCGTTACACTTGATATTAGAGTTGTAGGTTATGAACCTTAGGTAAGAGTATCTTAAGCGATAACCTTAGAAAAGATAGATGAAGATGATAAAACTCAGATAGAGTTTGAACAATAACATATTAAAATATATGTAGAAGAGACTAAAATATGAACACGAGGAGATTCAAAGAAGAATCTTGAAGTATCTAAAAGATAAGAATCAGGGGTTACGTGACTCTAGTAATAAAGATGTTAAGTTTTAATAAATAGAAGATGTCTATAATCTGAAGATGATAAAAATAATAATAAAAAAACTCAAATAGACTTTTGTTCATAATGAATGAATTCAGAAGATTCATGTGAAACAAGTTTAAACAATATGACTAGGTTCAAAGAAGAACCTAAAAAGTCAAAATATCAGGGAACACCTGAGTTGAATAATCATAAGACAACATAATTAAAGAGAGGTAATGAGGATCGTGAAAGCAAAACGATCATAAAATAAGAAAGGAATCATAAAAAAGATGATTGTGGAATAAGATCACGACGTGATCTGTTTAAGTTGTAAAATGATCGATGGTCTATATTGATTGAATAGTTATAGCTTAACACTATAAAGTGAATGTACTATGATATAGTACGAGATACACTCACGAGGAGTTATAAGTGATGAGATATAAAAGAAAAATTCATGTTGAGCAAAGAACAAGTTCTGAGCAAGATAGAGTTAGGTGAGATTTCAATTGAGGACTCATGTGAGAGCTAAGTTGTACAAACCTTTGTATGGACGGGGGTTTTGTTCTTTCACTTGGTTTATCACATTGAAAATAGTTAAATTTTGGTGTCGCGCTATCGATATACATATGGCGAGAAGGTGATTATTTTCTCATATTTATATTTGATAGTTAGAAGTAGTAGAAATTAGGTTAGATGATATTAAGACTAGATGCGAGTTCTTAAAAAACTCATACTTATGATAAGTTGATGACTCATAATCATATGAACGTTTTTGAACCCCTAAGCGTATGGATAGTCTCTGATTGGTTATTGGACTACGTATTGCTAGAAAAAGTTCCTAAACTCGTATTATTGTGGCAAGTTCCTGAACTTCCAAAGTATGGTAAGTATGATGAATTGTATTGGGTATAGAGAAGTTGTGAAGCAAGGACTAAGAATTTTGGTATAGTAAGCATTAATGGTGCTAATGATTAGTAGAATGATTAAGTAATGAAGCAGTGGAGTTAAGATTTAAGATGATGGAGGAAACTTGGATATTCTAAATCTTCTAGCTATGCTCAATTTTTGAAATTTATTGACTTCATGCTGATGTTGCATTTCTTTGTTTTTGAAAAAAATGTTGGAACAGATGATTGAATTAATGGGTTTTTTTAAATAGTGCTATTTTTCTTGTTTCTATGCTAGTTGTTTCAGCTAGACAAAAATGATCTGAAATTATCATAACGTGTTTGTGTGATCATATGCATCATTTGATATGATGTGGAAATAATAATCGAGGGAGTCATCAATGTAATTTAACCTAGTGTTAGATGTGATCATAGGATCGTCAGCCCACTATGGTATGATGTAGCATAACTGAATCCTCAACATGCCATTAAGAAGATACAGTATCGTGATTACAAAAAGTGGTTTTCTTTGACTTTGAGAAGATGTGCTAATAAAGATGTTTTAAAAAAAAGGATTTTTTTGGTTTTCTATAAGCTAAGAAAGGTATGCCAATTGAGTTGGTTAAGAATGTATGTATATATATCTCTATTAATGTCCAAGTTGTTCCTAGAAGTCTATGCTATTTGATTCAACTAGACAAATATTGAAAGATGTTTATGAAATTCAAGTGTTCTTTGAGAAGTTTTGCCAAACCAAATTATTTTGGTGTGGATTCAGATATTAAGAAGCTAAGGTGAACAACCCTATAAAAGGGAACATGTTATCAGAGACAATGGTTCTGAATGTAATGCATATAGTCGTTACAAAGAAAAATGTTATGTACGACATAGTACTATAGGCTGATCACCAAAAGTACTTGAAGTGTTTTCAAACTTTGTGATTGAAAAACATCCTATACAAGGGTTTATAGTGTGAATTGAGTTGAAACACTATTAAATCTAGAGAGAAGTTCAAGGTCTTATGACCCCTCAACATGATTTGAAATCTTTCAAATTCCTAAGTTATTCATACTACTTCCCAATTATTGAACAATTGTAGAAGATTCTTATTATTATGAAAGGAGAAAGTGAAAAAGAAGATATTTCTAAGATAAGAGTAAGTTGTAGAATGTAATGTGTGGTGAGAAGTAAATTAAATGAACTATAATAAATCCAAGAAAGAAATAAAATTCTAGAAAGAAATGAAATTCCTTAAACCTATCCTAGGTCATCACCCCTGGTCCTTCACGAGTTTTATTGGCTTGCCACCAATAACTAGCCTCTACTTTCAACATGAATGTTGTGAAAGCAGTCTTTTTATCATCCCCTACCCTATCGACATCGAACACCTTTTCTATCTCCATAATCCAGGTTCGTGCCTTGACTAGATTCATGGACCCACGAAATTCAGGTGGTCCAACCGCCTTGAAATCCTTAAACGTTATACCTTGGTTCTGTGGTTGATTCTGCAACGCTCGTGTCAGTAGCGTCACTAGCTGCTGAACAGGGTTTCCTTCCACATTGTTGTTGTTGTTTTCCTCAGTGGTTCTCTATCGTGGTGGTTGACGTCTTGGATGCATTTTCTGTTAAAATACACCCATTAGCTTCTATTTAACCTTTAAAGTATTATATACTTAAAGTGCACATCATAAGAGATTATCACGTAATACATAACACTTTGAATAAAATAATAACTTTTATTCATTCATCATCTTTTAAAAACATCAAAATAATAGCATCATTGCTATTTACATTACTTTCCTGAACTATAACAGTTGAAGGACAACATCATCATCATTTATTCCAACGGTTATATCATACCCGGGATTTACAACTTATTTACTTCCTAACCACATATCAGCTACGATGTCCTACTAAGATACTCCATAGCCTTTTGATGTTCTTCTTCCATAATCTGGAACATTGTTCGACGATCTAACATATACAATGGCAGAGTCTCGAACTGAATAGGATAACTCAAGACCCGATCTTGAGCTCGATTGATCATGGTGTTGAATACGTTATTCATCTCATCCATCTTCATCCTTTTTGCTTGTGCGTCTCTTCCTGCTATCCCGACACGTTGATAAGCTTCCTCATACACGTCTTCGGCTCTTTCCCTCTTAGTCAATTGCTCCCTCAACTTGTTCTTAAGCTCTGTAATCTCTGCCGTCATTCGTGCACTCTCTTCTTTGGTGTGAACCAGCTTCTCATCGACATTACTTAGACGTTCCTCTCGATCTAGGATCTCGTCATCCTTCTGTGCCATCGAGGTCTGTTGTTCAGCTACTATCTCCTGCAACTCCTCAACGGTATCCTGAAGTCCCACACTGCGGTCATACACCTCATCGTACATACGGGCAGCTATTGAGTTAAGTGGAACCTCCTCCTCCTCGTCCTTCTCATCCCCTGACTATGGTAGCTCAACATGGTCCTCCTCATCCGTCTCTATCTCATTCTCCTCATCAGGTACTCTTTCCTGCTCAACTACTGTGACCGACGAAACTATTTCCTGTTGCAGTAGTTGTTCCCAAATCACCTATGTAAGACCCCAACTTTTTATAAATAAAATCGAATTTCCTCTAATTATTATTTTGAATAATAAGGTGTTAATTTGATATAATGATGTGGTTATGGGTGAAATGTGTAAATTTTGTAAAATAAGCAAGTTCTTATAAAATATTCATTGTTGTCGGGGAATATTCATTTGGTCGTGGAATATTCTTGCTGTCGGGAAATATTCGTACGATGGCGCAGCCATTTGTGGACCCCACAACAAAATTATTGTCGGAATGAGAAAATGACAGAAACATTTTTTATAAAAATAGCGGCGGAAGTTTTACCGTTAACTGTTGAACTACCCGGTAGTAAAAGTACAGTAATACGCGTGGTTGCATAGTAGCACACGATATTAATTATTGGTGCTTACGTGAGAAGTCACTCATTTTTACTCAATAATTATTACAGTAATTACTGTTCAATATTTTATTTTATTGATTCAATAATTGCTACGTTGATATTTTATATTATTGTTGTTTCAATAATTGTCATTGCACAATATTTTTCATTATCAAGTCAATAATTCATATTATTTGAATAATATTATTAGGTAGCATTATTGGTAGTGTCTAAGGAGGTTCTATCTAAGGAGAGGTTTGGTCATCTAATTGCACGCCAGTAAGGAGAAATCCTTATCGAAAAGCCCCCTCTTTCCTGAGAACGACCTGGTTGTCATAATTGTGATTCTGTAATATTATTTGTGAATAATTAATTATTGATTTATATGATAAGGAAAAATTTATTTTATGTGAATATATTTATTGTGGTTATAAATGAAGGAATTAATGCTGTGGTGTTTTATCAGTATTTTTGGCGGAATAGAGGTGCTAAAAATCGTCCGTATGTAGATTTTGGACATTTTCTGTTTGGAATTTGAAAAAACTTAAAGCTACAAAGTTGTAGAGAATTAATTTTTTTATGGAAAGCACATTATATTCAAATTTTTCTGATAAAATGGTTGTTTTATATGAATTATTGAAGTTACTGATTACTTAAAATATTTTAGAAATTTCTAGAATTGGTGGGCCCCACTTTTGGTTGATGAGAAATGAAATATGCTGAAATTTATTTTCAAAAGTGGTGGGCTTGAATAGTAGCAGGTAAAGCCATCAGGTAGCAGGTTAGTCTGCTATGGCGTTCAAAGCATTTTCCTATAAATAGGGTGCTTAGTTAGAATTGAAAATCACACCAGAAATAAGTTTTCTCTCTTTTTCTCTCTATATTATCGAGCGTATTTGTGTGAGTATTGAGATACTTTGAGAGTTGCTATTCAGTACAAGTTCTTTCAACACTATATCCGATATTCTAGTCAGAAGTACTACTCTTTTGAGGTAAGAGGTATTATTTATTTCACATTCTGAAAAGATATTATTTTTCGTATTTGTATGAATATTATTTCTGTTTAATATTCATAAGAAATTTTATTTCGTTCAATATTCGTGAGAAATATTATATTCGTTTAATATTCGTAATGAATATTATTTTCGTTTAATATTCGTAAGGGATGTAATTTTCTTCGTAAATGATATTATTTTCGTCAATATCGTTATGCCGAATTATTGATATGAGTTTTATTGTGAAATTTCTATCTTTTTGTGTCGGGGTTACTATTCCCGAAGTTACTATTTGTAGCATCCCCAAATTCGGGTACCTTTTTACTACGAATCTGATATACTAAATCCATAATTATTGCGGAAGATATAAACATAAATTGTTTATACATTAAACTTTTACAACATAAATCCCAAGGTCTACAACCTTAACTTAATACATACCTTCAATATCTTAAAGGTTTACAATATCATTTGTATCAAAAATTTTAATACTTCTAACTGCATCAAAATTAATCTTGCACTTTGTCTTTGTTTCTATCTTTACTTGAGCTTTCATCTTAATTTGAAATTTTTTATCATGATATAGTAAGGGTGAGCATCAAATTTGCCCAGCAAGTTAAATTTATTTGAGGATATATCATGATTGAAAGAATATGAATAAAAGGCTAGCTTCGTCCAACAATATAATTGTGGACTAGCAGGAATCAAATTTCATAATTGAATGAATAAGACGACATAAATAAATATCAATAATGAATATGAATAATTCAACTGGTGCAGATGGTAATGAAGGTGATCAACCTTTCATACCTGATGAACATATGTAACATGCACTAAGTGCGAATCAATAATCAGTATAGATGTGAATAATCCACAATAATTATTCACTAATATGCTTTGAAATATAACTCAAGTTTGAGTTAAGGAAACTTGCCTGCATAGTCGATTACCGCTACGCAATGTAATTTATTCTCTTTATTGAAAAGACCTATCAGGTATAAGATTGATCTTTGAATTAGAATATCATACTTTATTTCATAATACTATCTAACACTTAATCACATCGCCAAATATTAGATAATCTTAACACCATATTCATTTACTTACTTATAATCTTATCATCTCATATTAACTTGTTTAACATTCACTCCCAAAGTTAAGCATTAGACATCACACCTTAGTCTTAGTAGTATCATTATACTTTGATAATCTTACAACTTATACTTTATAAGTTTTGCCCTTTAGATGTTATCTTAGTAAGCGAGATAACTTTTCAGTAAACTGAAATATCATTTCAGTAAAATGAATTACATTTCAGCATCCTGAAATCACTATTTCAGCAAACCAAAATCAGATTAGCAGACTAAATTCAATTTCAGCAACCTGAATTCAAAATCTTCAATTTCAGCAACCTGAATTCACTATTCTTTTGCACGAAAATAATAAATCAACTTATTATTTTTCTATGTTTTGGCCAATCATATACACATGTATTCCATACACAAAAATTATTTTTCTGTAATATTTCAACAACCTTAAGTATTTTTCAAAAATCAATTTGTAGTTAATTCCTTAAGAAATTAGCTATCTCGTGCTTAACTCCAAAAATTCCCATCTCTTGACATAATGTTATACATGTTAACATGATGCTCCAGTTTAAATTTCGTGACCATCGGAGTTATAGAACTCCGGTTATAGCGATTTTAGTCGGAAAATCATAGAAATTGAAATGGTCATAACTTGCTCAATTTAAGTCAGAATGAGCTCATTTTTAGACACAACCTACTTTATCCCATATATTTTCATCCCCCAAAAGGCCGGATTTTATCTCGATAAATAAGTTTCCAAAACAGCCCTTTTAAGGTTTTGGGCAGAAGCTAAATTGTCATTTTGCAGTTTTTTGTCCTTTGCTAAAAATAGTCCATACGGAAATCTACAACTCCTTTTTATTTGATTCCAATTGGAGATGTTAGATAACATATAGATCTAACTCTAGGAATTGACCACACTCAAACATTCAAAATATTATGGGAGATATGGTCATTTTAATTTCATGTTTCGTTTTCATAAAAATCTGATTTTTAACTCTTGGTGAGTTCTAAGAAAACTTTCATGTTTTCACATAATATCAACATAACTCATCATAATACTTAATAATACCTCATACACCCATGGATCTATCATGATGAATGATCTATTCCATCAAGCAATCATCAAACACAAAATAAAATACAATCAAGGCTAAGAAAATTAGGATTTTCTACACTTTGAAAATCTAGCTTCACTTTTCTTGCTTTTGATCTAACTTTTGACACTTAAAATGGATAGATCCATGCATAAAATACTCTAAATCATGTAGATCTAAGATTTTTGAGTTTTGAAGCCTGTGACACCCCCAAATCCTGGTACTTCATTTCCTCAAGATTTGGTGTTCACGTAATCAAAACATTCATTACTAACTACCCAATTGATAAAATTGAATAAATAAAACCTGCCCATACAGGATTAAACTTAAATAAAAATCTCTCAGGTTATCTAACATTTACAAACGTTCATTCATGCGGAAAATAAATTAATATAAACTTCATTACAATCCTTAAACAAGTCTGAAAATAAACTATTCAATCTATTACAGGTCTTCAGCATTGTTTCATCTTTCCTTTCCCTTTACTGGTGCTAGGTACATCACCAGTTTCAACCTTAGCTGTAAGAAATTTTACAGGCAAGAGTGAGCAAACAAGGCCCACTTGAAATAATAATAAATAAATCAGTTAACTTTACATCATGTACCAACATTAGGTTTAATAGAACTGAACAATAAATTCTATTACTTTCTAAAAACTTTAATCAATTACTGAGGGTCTATTGACCACGAATCATGCCCACAGTTATAAGTAATTTTTCAACTTAAACTTTAACAGTCATAAGACTATAAGGACTTCACGTACTTAGGGGGATCAACCCTTCGTACAATGTATTGTGCACAATCATTTCAACGCTAAGCGTAACCTCTTATAAAAGAGTTGTTCTTCTCAGTATTTAGAATACAAGTCTGTACCAAAGTGAGTTTGGTTTGGATACATCATGGGGTAATTTAGAATTTAACGATAATCAACTAAGGGTTAGTTGATTACAAACAACATAACTGTACACTATGGAATAATCATAGTTGAATTGATATTTATAAACTAACATCATGCTTTAGGAATAATTTAATAGCATAATCATGGAATAATCATAACATGCATCCTCATAAACCAATAGATACACGAGCTTAATCAACAATAAATAATCTAACTCTACGAAAGTGTAAAGTTAGCAATTTGTACAATTGAAATGGAATTAAAGCGATAATGTGTTTAACGAATTCAAACTTGTACAATGAAGTTTGGAGTTAGAGAACTTGCATAAGTATAACATAACAGTGAAAAGTAACCTTGCTGAATAATAAAGTAGAAAATGTTAGGGAACTTGCCTCGTGTGTAGATTAAATAATTACTATTCACGTTCACCCCAAGTCCTACACATAACATATGCATTGACAATACACATTAGTTATACTAACATTACCTTTATGAGTTCCTTTATTACTCTTAGTATAGCTACTAACTAAGTTTAAGTTTAAACACAGCACATTTTTCATGAACATTACTTTTTAGCTTTATTACAACTACTTAAATGATCATGCCATTGCACCACGTGTACATTAACAACTTGATACAACATCCTAGTACATGTCCAACATGTTATCATTAAGTTATACTAATACCCAAAGGGTTGCACTTGCATTCGTGCATCCCGACGCCCTCTGATTGGCTCCAAATACACAACAGTCCTAAAGATGGCCATTTTGACTACTGTTACAGACCTCAAATTAAAAACCTTAAAGAATGAAAGTTGTAGGTCTACTCGTTATCTTTTCGAATCATCTTGAATTACCTAAATTGGAGTTAGTATGAAAAAGTTATGGCCGTTTTACTACAGGAGGCCAAAACTGCCCAACTAGGCCACTTTTCCGGCGCCGGGGCGCGGAACAGTGGCGCTGGGGCGCGGGACACGGTGCTGGGGCATGGGCCACGGCGCTGGGGCGCGGGACACGGTGCTGGGGCGCGGACATGGTGCTGCGGCGCGAACATGGCGCTAAGGCGCCACTAAAGTACTACTGGAGTCGCGCCGCGGCGCCAGACTCCAGAATCCGGCGACAGCCTCGGCAACAGTACTAGAAAAACCAATTTGGCCAAAAAACTCGAATCTAATAAGTCGATTATCATGTAAATTGCATATAGACATCATATAATTGTATACTAACGACTTCTAACATGTTTCTACTCATCAATTAGCACAAACATCAAATATTCAACACCCAATTTTAATATTTTTGGCAAAACTCTACATTTTGATATTTTTCATGAAAACCAATACTGTGATTTTGTTATTCAATCAAAACAGAAATTTCCAAGCATCATGATTATGATTTTACACTCTAGCAATTCTTATAATCAATTTATCAATACAACAACTAATTAAACCTTAATTTCCATTTTAAAAATAACCCATTCTCATTCATAAAATTCTCTGTAAAACAATTTCTTCATAAAATATATACATACATGAATTAAACTCTATATAATCATGCATAACTCATGAAACACATCTACAATTGCTAATTATATAAACTTATAACCAAAACAACCAAAATTTCTTTTCATAAATTTTTCACAGAAACTTTTTGGGAAAAAAAAAACTTTTAGAGTTTTGTAAAGAAGAAGATGGCCTACCTTGGATTATGAAGAAGATGATGGTCCTAACTCTTTGATTGTCAAGCTTTTCTCCAAAATCCGTTAATAATCTCTCAATTCTCTCTAGAATTCTCTCACTTTTCTTCTTTTCTTCTTTTCTTCTTCTTCTTCCTCTGAGTTCTTTCTTTCTCTATTTTCCTTCTTCTGAACTCTTTTCTCTCTCTAACATACGTACTAAAATATAACGTATATAATTATAATTATAATAATTGTATATTATAAATATAAGATATATAACTGACATCAGTTAAAGGTTTTGAAAATCAAAAGCCATAAGGCTTGTTTGGTTAGTCTAAATAAAATAACCCATTAATCCTTATGCCTTGTTTGGTAAAACTCAATTAGATAAAGAGTTATTATGCCATAAGACATGTTTGGTAAAACCACATTAAACTCTTTTAATTTATTTTGGTAACTCCTATATAGCAAGGTTATTAGTCACACCTTTATTAAATTAATAAATCAATTAAACGCTAATCTATTAAATTACTTTAACACATAAACAATTATAATTCTTTTTACAATTATAATTTCATTTAATCAACTAACATTTCAAACTACAATTTCTCATTTAAATATTATTATTTATTTAAAATCATTATAAGCTCTCTAGCTTATTAAATTAAACTCCATTATTATAAAATCTCATAATAATTAATTTATTTATCTCCTTACTTATTTACTCAACAAATAATTAATTAAATCACATCAACTCAAATTGCCATATAATTCAATAAATATTTAATATTGCCAATAAATATTTAATATTTAATATTTAATTATTTATTCAACAAATAATTAAATAAACCACATCACTCAAATTGAACAATTATTTATTCAACAATAACATATCCAATAAATATTTATATAAATCAATAAATATTTATAACTTACATTTAAAAAAATATGGAATGTTACATCATTCCCCTCTTAAAAGGATTCTGTCCTCAGAATCACAACTCAAACAACACATTCGCTACATTCTTCCCTACTTACAAAGATTCTGTCCTCAGAATCGAAGACACAGATTAAACAAATAACTCAGGGTATTCTTTCAACATTTTCTCTTCAAGTTCCCACGTTGCTTCTTCAGCGTTGTGGTTCCTCCAAATCACCTTCACAGAAGGTATCACTTTATTCCTGAGCACTTGTTCTTTCCTGTCGACTATCTGGATAGGAATCTCTTCATAAGACAAATCTTTCTCGAACTGCAACGGTTCGTACTCGATTACGTGCTTATAATCGGGTTTATATGGTCGTAACACCGAAATATGAAAAATATTATGAATGTTTTCCAACTCTGGAGGTAGAGCTACCTCATAAGCCACTTCTCCCACTCTTCGCAGCACTTCAAAGGGTCTAATAAACCTCGGGCTTAGTTTTCCCTTTTTACCGAAACGAATTTTCCCCTTCCAAGGAGAAACTTTTAGGAATACATAGCTTCCTACATCAAATGCACGATCTTGCCTGTGTTGATCAGCATACTTCTTCTGTCGGTCTTGAGCTGCTACTAATCTTATCCTGATGAGTTTGATAACCTCAGCAGTTTGTTGCACCAATTCTGGTCCTAACAGTTGACGTTCTCCAACTTCATCCCAGTACAGTGGAGTCTGCACTTTCTGCCGTATAATGCTTCGTAAGGCGGCATGCCGATGCTCGCGTGATAACTATTATTGTAGGCGAATTCCACCAACGGTAATTGCTCTTCCCAGCTTCCTTTGAAATCCATGACGCATGCTCTCAACATATCTTCTAATGTCTGGATCGTTCGTTCGCTTTGGCCATCTGTTTGCGGATGATATGCCGTACTCATTCGCAACTGTGTTCCCATACATTCTTGTAGTCTCTTCCAGAAGTTTGATGTGAACCTCGGATCTCTGTCTGACACAATTGACACTGGAACTCCATGTCTTGCAACGATCTCTTTAATATATAGTTTTGCCAGCTGATCAAGATTGAATCTAATCTTTATTGGCAAAAAGTGTGCAGATTTTGTCAGTCTGTCTACTATTACCCAAATCGCATCGTATCCTTTCTGAGTAGTTGGAAGACCCACCACAAAATCCATCGTGATATGCTCCCACTTCCATTCCGGTATTTCCAACGGTTGAAGCAATCCGCTGGGTCTTTGATGTTCGGCTTTTACTCTCTGACATGTTAAGCACTTTGCTACACATTCCGCGACATCCCTTTTCATATTTGGCCACCAAAAATGTCGGCGCAAATCTTGATACATTTTCGTGCTCCCTGGATGAATTGAATATTTTGAGCTATGAGCTTCGATCAAAATTTCTTCTTTCAGTTCTGGTGCTGCTGGAACCAAGATCCTTCCCTCAAACCGTAGTAACCCTTTGGTGTCGATCTTGTATTTTACATCACCGCATTCAATCAAATCCTCTTTGATTTTCGCACACTCTTCGTCTTGTAGTTGGGCACTCTTCACTTTGTCCATTAAAGTTGGACCAGCTTCTATCTGAAATAATTGTTCGTCGGATTCTTGTGGAAATTTGATTTCCAGTTCTAACTTTGTCATTGCTGAAATGAGCTCCTCCTGAGTTGTTAGCAGCATTAATTTCTCCCGACCTTTCCTACTTAAAGCATCCGCAACCACATTCGCTTTGCCCGGATGATAAAAGATCTCACAATCGTAATCTTTTATCAGTTCCATCCACCTTCTCTGACGCAGGTTCAAATCTTTCTGAGTGAAAATATACTTCAGACTTTTGTGGTCTGTGTAGATCTCACATTTCTCTCCATAAAGATAGTGTCTCCATATCTTGAGAGCAAATACCACTGGAGCCAATTCCAAATCATGAGTCGGATACCCTTTCTCATAATCTTTCAATTGTCTTGATGCATAGGCAATAACTTTGCCGTTCTGCATAAGAACACAACCCAACCCTTTGTGTGAGGCATCACTATACACCACAAAATTTCCTGTATTATCTGGTAGGGTTAACACAGGTGCCATACTTAGCTTTTTCTTCAAATCTTGGAAGCTCTCTTCACACTTTTCTGTCCAAACGAATTTCACAGCTTTTCGTGTCAAATTTATTAACGGAGTGGCTATCTTAGAAAAATCTTGAATGAATCTTCTATAATAACCGGCCAGCCCCAAGAAACTCCTCACCTCCGAAGGTGTTCTTGGTTGTTCCCAATTGATTACAGCTTCCACTTTCGATGGATCTACTGAAATCCCATCTTTGTCAATCACATGACCCAAAAATTGTACACGGTCGAGCCAAAATTCACACTTAGTGAATTTCGCGTACAACTTTTCCTTTCTTAGTGTCTCCAATGTCAGACGTAAATGTTCCACGTGTTCTTCTTGAGTTTTGGAATACACCAGAATGTCGTCGATAAACACCACTGCGAACTTGTCTAAAAATGGTTTAAATACCCTGTTCATCAAATCCATGAACGCGGCAGGGGCATTTGTTAAACCAAAAGACATCACCAGAAACTCGTAATGTCCATACCGAGTTCTGAATGCCGTTCGTGGTATATCCTCCTTCCTCACTTTCAACTGGTGATACCCACTTCTCAAATCAATTTTCGAAAAGTATTTAGCATCCTTCAACTGGTCAAACAAGTCATCTATTCTTGGCAACGGGTATTAGTTTTTAATAGTGACTTTGTTTAACTCCCTGTAATCAATGCAAAGACGCATTGACCCGTCCTTCTTCTTCACGAATAAAACTGGCGCTCCCCACGGCGATACACTTGGTTGAATATACTTCTTGTCTAGCAGTTCTTGCAACTGTACCATCAGTTCCTTCATTTCTACCGGAGCCATTCTGTACGGAGCCTTTGATATCGGTGCTGTTCCCGGCACTAAGTCGATCACGAATTCAATTTCTCTGTCCGGCGGAAGTCCTGGCAAATCTTCTGGAAACACGTCTTCGAATTCTCTCACTACCGGTATTTCTTCTAGTTTTACTCCCTTCTTTTGAGTATCGACTATGTAAGCTAAATAGCCCACACAACCTTGACTTAACAACTTCTTGGCCTGCATAGTCGTCAGACATTTCATTTGTCTAGGTGACTTGCTACCATAAAATACTACCTTTGACGGAGTCATAAGGTTTACACACTTCTTTTGGCAGTCAATTACTGCTCCATAATTGAATAACCAATCCATTCCCAAAATTACATCAAATTCCCCGAGTCTAATCGGAATCAAATCTACTAACAAGATATTCCCCTTAATGTTTACCCTACAGTTCTTGTAAACGAACCTAACAGGGATTATTTCCTTATTCGCAATTTCTATGTTCAAAGGAAAATTCAGTTCTTCTCTAGGCAATTCTAACCTCTTGGCAAATTCATCAGATATAAACGAGCAAGTAGCACCCGAATCAAATAATACATATGCATTAATATCATTGATTGGGATAATACCTGACACCACATCTTTTGATTGCACAGCATCTTGCACAGTCATGTTGAAGGTTCTGGCTGTGGGTTTGTTTGATGCTGCAGGTCCTGTAATAGCCCACGTACCTCCATTGTTACCTCCTCCATTGTTTCTGGTTGTCCCTCCCTCCTTCTTCTTAGGGCATTCACGAGCAAAATGATCCTTGGATCCGCACGTGAAGCACGCCTTCTTCTTTGGTTGAGTGCAATTTGGGTCGATGTGACCCTCCTGGCCACAATTGTAGCAAACTCGTTTCCCCATCAAGCACGCACCCTTGTGAAATTTCCCGCATGTCGCACATGCTTCAAACTTTTTGTTTTGCTGGTTACCCTGCTGGTTTCTAGCTCCCCCGTTCCCATTCCACTTCATCTTCAAGCTGTTGTTGTTATTTCCACTGCTGCCACCTCCATTCTTCATTTCATTCTCATTCTTCTTCTTCTTTTGTTCCTGGTTGAATTTGGTCACCGCCTCTCCTCCACCTTCAGCGAGTATTGCTTTCTCCATTACTGCTGCAAATGTCTTCAACTGGAACAGGGAAACCCTACTGTACAGCCAGGGCTTCAGTCCCTGTTCAAACCTCTTCGCTTTGCGTTCGTCTGTGCTAACCTGATATGGCGCAAACCGCGCCAACTCGTTGAATTTTGCGGCATACTCGGATACCGACATCGTCCCTTGCTTCAGCTCTAGAAACTATACTTCCAGCTGACTCTTTGAACTCTCCGGGAAATAGGTCTCGAAGAACAGTTCCTTGAACCTATCCCAGGTCATCACTCCTGGCCCTTCCCGAGTTTTATTGGCTTGCCACCAATAACTAGCTTCTGCTTTCAACATGAAAGTTGCGAAAGCAGTCTTCTGCTCATCCCCTACCCTAGCGACATCGAACACCTTCTCTATTTCCATAATCCAGGTTTGTGCCTCGACCGGATTCATTGACCCACGAAATTCAGGTGGTCCGATCGCCTTAAACTCCTTAAACGTTGTGCCTTGGTTTTGAGGTTGATTCTGCAACGCTCCTGTCTATAGTGCCACTAGTTGTTGAACGGGATTCGCATCAACACTGTCATTTGCTTCTTCGGTGGTTCTCTGTCGTGTTGGTTGACGTCTGGGAGGCATTTTCTGTTAAAGAAATCATCTATTAGACCACTACTCAACTTCTTTACGTATTTCTAATTAATTTGCCTCAACAAAGAAATAATCACATAGCACATAACACTTTGAATAAAATAATAACTTTTATTTATTCATAACTTTTGAAAACATAACACAATAGCATCTCTGCTATCTACATTACTTTCCTGAACTACAAAAGTTTCAGGGCAACATCATCATTCTCATATCCCATGGTTACTTAACACTCGGGACTTACACATTATTTAACACTTATTATTTGCAAAACAGACAAATTTCCTACGATGATCTATTAAGATAATCAGTCGCCTTTTGACGCTCTTCTTCCATAACACGGAACATGGTTCGGCGATCTAACACGTATGATGGCAGAGTCTCGAACTGAATTGGATAACCCATGACCCGATCTTGAGCTCGATTGATCACGGTATTGAATACTTTATCCATCTCTTCCATCTTCATCCTCTTTGTTTGTGCGTCCCTTACTGCTCTTCCAGTTCGTTGATAAGCTTCCTCGTATGCGTCTTCAGCTCTCGCCCTCTTGGTAGCTTCTTCATTCAGCTTTTTCTTCAGTTCCACGACCGTCTCGATCAGTTGTTCCTTCTGCCCTTCAGTCTGTGTCAGCTTCTCCTCGGCGTTTGTCAGTCGTTCATCACGATCCTGGATCTTGCCGTCTTTTTGTGTAATTGTAGTCTGTTGTTCAGCTACTATCTCCTGTAACTCCTCAACTATATCCTGAAGTTCCACGTTACGGTCATGCACCTCATCGTATACACGTCCAGCAATCGAGTTGAGCGGAATCCTTTCCTCCTCATCCTCGTCATCCTCATCCTCCTGTGGTAACTCCACGGGATCCTCCTCGTCTGTCTCCACATCATCATCCTCATCCTCAACTACTGTGACCAACGGGGCTGACTCCCGTGGCAGTAGTTGTTCCCAAACTACCTGAATGTCGTGAGGCTCCTCCTCTATAGGCATTAGAGGTCCCTCCTCCCTAGTCTGACTAGATTCTCCGACATTAGTCATCCTGACAACAAAATTTTAAAGTTTTAGTTATTAATCATTCTAATTGACACTCGCGAGCACATAAGTTATAAACACATAAGCACATAAGTGTTTTATTACTTCTTTCTTAAAACTCAATAAGAGTTAACTCCACTATCTTTTCAAAAGGTTACTTCCTAAGGCTTTTTCCCCCACCTAAGGTTCATAACCTAAAGCTTTGATACCAACCTGTGACACCCCCAAATCCTGGTACTTCATTTCCTCAAGATTTGGTGTTCACGTAATCAAAACATTCATTACTAACTACCCAATTGATAAAATTAAATAAATAAAACCTACCCATATAGGATTAAACTTAAATAAAAATCTCCCAGGTTACTAACCTTTACAAACGTTCATTCATGCGGAAAATAAATTAATATAAACTTCATTACAATCCTTAAACAAGTCTTAAAATAAACTATTCAATCTATTACAGGTCTTCAGCATTGTTTCATCTTTCCTTTCCCTTTACTGGTGCTAGGTACATCACCAGTTTCAACCTTAGCTGTAAGAAATTTTACAGGCAAGAGTGAGCAAACAAGGCCCACTTGAAATAATAATAAATAAATCAGTTAACTTTACATCATGTACCAACATTAGGTTTAATAGAACTGAACAATAAATTCTATTACTTTCTAAAAACTTTAATCAATTACTGAGGGTCTATTGACCACGAATCATGTCCACAGTTATAAGTAATTTTTCAACTTAAACTTTAACAGTCATAAGACTATAAGGACTTCACGTACTTAGGGGGATCAACCCTTCGTACAATGTATTGTGCACAATCATTTCAACGCTAAGCGTAACCTCTTATAAAAGAGTTGTTCTTCTCAGTATTTAGAATACAAGTCCGTACCAAAGTGAGTTTGGTTTGGATACATCATGGGGTAATTTAGAATTTAACGGTAATCAACTAAGGGTTAGTTGATTACAAACAACATAACTGTATACTATGGAATAATCGTAGTTAAATTGATATTTATAAACTAACATCATGCTTTAGGAATAATTTAATAGCATAATCATGGAATAATCATAACATGCATCCTCATAAACCAATAGATACATGAGCTTAATCAACAATAAATAATCTAACTCTACGAAAGTGTAAAGTTAGCAATTTGTACAATTGAAATGGAATTAAAGCGATAATGTATTTAATGAATTCAAACTTGCACAATGAAGTTTGGAGTTAGAGAACTTGCATAAGTATAACATAACAGTGAAAAGTAACCTTGCTGAATAATAAAGTAGAAAATGTTAGGGAACTTGCCTCGTGTGTAGGTTAAACAATTACTATTCACGTTCACCCCAAGTCCTACACATAACATATGCATTGACAATACACATTAGTTATACTAACATTACCTTTATGAGTTCCTTTATTACTCTTAGTATAGCTACTAACTAAGTTTAAGTTTAAACACAGCACATTTTTCATGAACATTACTTTTTAGCTTTATTACAACTACTTAAATGATCATGCCATTGCACCACGTGTACATTAACAACTTGATACAACATCCTAATACATGTCCAACATGTTATCATTAAGTTATACTAATACCCAAAGGGTTGCACTTGCATTCGTGCATCCCGACGCCCTCCGATTGGCTCCAAATACACAATAGTCCTAAAGATGGCCATTTTGACTACTGTTACAGACCTCAAATTAAAAACCTTAAAGAATGAAAGTTGTAGGTCTACTCGTCCTCTTTCCGAATCATCTTGAATTACCTAAATCGGAGTTCATATGAAAACGTTATGGCCGTTTTACTACAGGAGGCCAAAACTGCCCAACTAGGCCACTTTTCCGGCGCCGGGGCACGGAACAGTGGCGCTGGGGCGTGGGACACGGTACTGGGGCACGGGCCACGGCGCTGGGGCGCGGGACACGGTGCTGGGGCGCGGACATGGCGCTGCGGCGCGAACATGGCGCTAAAGCGCCACTAAAGTACTACTGGAGTCGCGCCGCGGCGCCAGACTCCAGAATCCGGCGACAGCCTCGGCAACAGTACCAGAAAAACCAATTTGGCCAAAAAACTCGAATCTAATAAGTCGATTATCATGTAAATTGCATATAGACATCATATAATTGTATACTAACGACTTCTAACATGTTTCTACTCATCAATTAGCACAAACATCAAATATTCAACACCCAATTTTAATATTTTTGGCAAAACTCTACATTTTGATATTTTTCATGAAAACCAATACTGTGATTTTGTTATTCAATCAAAACAGAAATTTCCAAGCATCATGATTATGATTTTACACTCTAGCAATTCTTATAATCAATTTATCAATACAACAACTAATTAAACCTTAATTTCCATTTTAAAAATAACCCATTCTCATTCATAAAATTCTCTGTAAAATAATTTCTTCATAAAATATATACATACATGAATTAAACTCTATATAATCATGCATAACTCATGAAACACATCTACAATTGCTAATTATATAAACTTATAACCAAAACAACCAAAATTTCTTTTAATACATTTTTCACAGAAACTTTTTGGGAAAAAAAAAAACTTTTAGAGTTTTGTAAAGAAGAAGATGGCCTACCTTGGATTATGAAGAAGATGATGGTCCTAACTCTTTGATTGTCAAGCTTTTCTCCAAAACCCGTTAATAATCTCTCAATTCTCTCTAGAATTCTCTCACTTTTCTTCTTTTTCTTCTTCTTCTTCCTCTGAGTTCTTTCTTTCTCTATTTTCCTTCTTCTGAACTCTTTTCTCTCTCTAACATACGTACTAAAATATAACGTATATAATTATAATTATAATAATTGTATATTATAAATATAAAATATATAACTGACATCAGTTAAAGGTTTTGAAAATCAAAAGCCATAAAGCTTGTTTGGTTAGTCTAAATAAAATAACCCATTAATCCTTATGCCTTGTTTGGTAAAACTCAATTAGATAAAGAGTTATTATGTCATAAGACATGTTTGGTAAAACCACATTAAACTCTTTTAATTTATTTTGGTAACTCCTATATAGCAAGGTTATTAGTCACACCTTTATTAAATTAATAAATCAATTAAACGCTAATCTATTAAATTACTTTAACACATAAACAATTATAATTCTTTTTACAATTATAATTTCATTTAATCAACTAACATTTCAAACTACAATTTCTCATTTAAATATTATTATTTATTTAAAATCATTATAAGCTCTCTAGCTTATTAAATTAAACTCCATTATTATAAAATCTCATAATAATTAATTTATTTAGCTCCTTACTTATTTACCCAACAAATAATTAATTAAATCACATCAACTCAAATTGCCATATAATTCAATAAATATTTAATATTGCCAATAAATATTTAATATTTAATATTTAATTATTTATTCAACAAATAATTAAATAAACCACATCACTCAAATTGAACAATTATTTATTCAACAATAACATATCCAATAAATATTTATATAAATCAATAAATATTTATAACTTACATTTAAAAAAGTATGGAATGTTACAAAGCCTTAGATCTTTATTCCATCAAAATAACTTAAAAATGATAACTTAGGTTTGGTTTTATACCTTTAATTTCTTGACATATCTTTTTCTTCCAAACTATGTGATGGATCTTGAATCGCATGGAAGATCAAAATCTCCTCCCTTTCTCCTCTTGGAGCTGCCGAATCCTCCCTTCTCTCATACACTCTCTCTCTTTAACTCTTGTTAGAATAATAAAAGAGATGAAAGAGAAAAATAAAATAGATTTTTATTTGTTTGGTAAATGTATATAGATATATTATATGTATCTATAGATATTCCCAACACATCTCCCCTTCACTCTCTCTTTCTCAATCATTTAGTTGTTGCTTGCAAGCTTAGCCAAATGTGGTGGCTCCAAAAATAAGAAGACACCTAGCATAGTTGGTTAACTACTTTATAAACTAAAATAAGTTATCATCATTACCTCACATGCATTATCAAGTTTGCTAGCAAAATTAAAGTGATTAGATTACCTAACATATCCATCTATATCTTGCTTTTCTATCTCTCATTATTCAAGAAGTAACTTGCAAGCAACATCTAAAGTGTTGTCCAAATAAAAAGTTGACAACTCATGAAGTTGTTCACCTACTAAAGTTATCTCATCATTACATACCACTCCTTTTTCCACTTCACCAATTTTGGCCACATGTCCTGTTCATTCACCCATTTTATTTTTATTAGCTAGTTTAATTAATGACCATAATGCCCCTCCTTAAATGGACTTTAATTGGGCCAAGTTTGGGCTCCCTTTTTATTTTTTTTTGGGCTTGCACTTTCTTATTCCTTTGTCTGCTAATTAAAATGAGCTTGAGCTCCTCCACCAAATAAATTGGGTCATCACTAAACTTGCCCTTTATATTAAATATTAGGCTAACTCAATAATTTAATTGTTCTTAAATTAATTAACTACAAATCTCATGCTTAAATAAACACTTGGGCTACAAATTAATTCTTTGAGCCTAAAAATCAACTTAGTTCTTAACTTATTAACTTTTTATCCATTCTCCATTATTTAATTAGGGTTCCCTTACACACATTAGTAAGTTAATTTCTTACTCATACACACTTATTTCCTTAAGCCAATTAGACTTGCTATAATTAGGTTATAAAATTAATTAACTGAGATATATAAAATAAATCTTTTAATGTTAGTATATATATTTATATACTAATATTCTTCCATATTATAACCTATTAGGTTATTTAATTATCACACCTAATACATACATATTAGTTCAAATAACTTAATTCTTAATTTACTTACTCCCATATTCATACAAAATAAATTATTAAATTGAGACATGGTCCACAATTCCTAGTTTAGGTCACTAGTATATAATTAAAATACTAGAACCACATACACATAATCTTATGACTCATACACTAAACATATACCTCATTATCAGACTATCACTTATAGTCTACCAAATCATTCAAGTTCTTATCCAAAAATTTTGAAATCCTTAAAATTCCTTTATAGAATCGTCAAATCCAAACACTCATTTTCTGTATAGGTCTATTATTTAACCTTATTCAATCTTTTAAGATTTTATAGAATTGTCCAAATTTTCGGGTTGTCACATTCACCCCTTCTTCTAAGAATTTCGTCCCCAAAATTTACCTTACACCTTATACCATGCACCATACACCATTCATACACAGCATCACATGCTACCCAATACACCACTCACGAGAGTAAAAGTTTTCAAATTGTGCTGAGAGGTCATATAGTCCATGAACGATTGAGGTTTATAGGTATTACTACCTTCTACCTATTTCAATTAAGAAAAAGGTACTCTACCCCTTACAAAAGTTAACAGTATGTTTACAATCACGAAGAAGGTAAACTACCATTGCTAGTACTTTAGGTGATTAGCCTATCGTACTTTTACGTCATGCATAACGTATCAATCATGTCTAGCGAATATTTATGCTATTAGATTGGACTATTTTATCCAAACAACATAGTTCACCTCAGTCTTGTCATAGGATCCCGCACCAAAACAATTTGGTTCGGGAAAATTTTCAAAGAACGCTAAGAATTTTCATAAACATTGGTCTAGCTGAATCAAATAGCTTAGACACATATCAATAATAAATTTCAGACGATATACAAATGTGTATAGCCAAACGCCGTTGGCAAATTTAAAATTTTGAAAATTAGTTTAAAAAAGGACGTCATGATGCCGTACTTTATTAACAGCCCGTTTGAGGATGTCGTCATCGAGTGACTTTGTCATAACACATCATATAATAGTGGGACAACGATAATCAGATCGAATTCAACACTAAGTATTCCTTTATTTACAACTCCATCAATTTTTTATCATATCTGCACCAGGTTATATGGTACATAAGTGATAAATAAAAATATATTTTGATATTTCAAATCATTATCGTCTAGCCGAAACAAGTAGCATAGACTATTCTTTAAACCATTCAAAAATCATTACAAATCTGTTTTATCATCTCAACAGGTAACGAGGTGTCGGTGGCCCAAAGTCCATGCATACACAAGGGTCATCAGGAGTTGAGAATAAAAATTCATTTTCAGAAAGGCACATAGTGCGTTTTTAGCTTGATGTCAAAAACTTTGAAGTCTAGCATAGCTAGAAGATTTGGAATACCTATGCTTCCACCATCAACTTAACTTCCTCTAATGATCCATTTCTTAATAAATCTATCTATTTATATCATCCTCAATGTTCTATTCACCACATAACTATACCCAGTTCGTCAAACTTATCACACATTGAGTTCAGGAACTTTCCACAATCATATGAGTTTAAGAACTTGTCCTAGTCAGACGTTTGGCGTCCATTCGCTGAGGGGTTCATAAATATTTCATATAATTATGAGTCACGAACGTACCATAAGTATGAGTTTTAAGAACTCGTACTTGACCTTATATTCTCTAACTATACCCTACCTATCTGTTATACACCTGAGAAAAGAATCACCTTCTCAACAGATATATAGCAAATAGCGCGACACAAACATTTCAATAATTATCAGTACAAAAAACTAAGTGGTTTTCAAACCAAACTCGCCCACTAATCAACATAGGAAGCTAAGCGAACAATTCCCCGCCTATACAAAGAATTGGTCAACCTAACCACTATATCAACCAGGAAGCTAAGTGATTCTAAAACTAAGTACAAATTCCCCGCCCATACAAGGAATCATACAACTCAGCTGCTGACCTGAGTCCTCAGTTGAGATCCCACACAATTCTAACTTTCACTTTTCTTAATACGAATTTTCTTTAATCCGTATCTTAAAATTTACCACTCTTTTCTGAGTTTACATAGTACCATTTCATAGTACCTTCTCTTTATAGCATCAAGCTATATCATTCCAATATTTTAACATATCATATGTTATTAATTTGATCACGTCGTGATCTTATTTTGTAATCATTTCTCCTTATACTCATGATCGTTTTATTTTACGATCTTCTTATTTTTCTCTTTAATCATATTATATTATGATTTTATTAACACTTTTCATCTTATAGACACAGTCTATTTATTATCACTTTTCATTTTTATTACTGGAGTTAGGTAACTCCAGATTCTTACCCTTATAGCATTTCAAGATTCTTCTTTGAATCTTAAATATCTTTATCTTTACTTTAATGATGAATTTCCCAAATTCATCTCTTATCAGTTAAACTCGATCTGAGTTTATTCCTTATCATCTCTGCGGTTATAGCCTAAGGTACACCAACCTAAGGTTTCTAACATACGGCTCTGATACCAACTGTAGCATCCCCAAATTCGGATACCTTTTTACCACGAATCTGGTATACTAAATTCATAATTATTGCGAAAGATATAAAAATAAATTATTTATACATTAAACTTTTACAACATAAATCCCAAGGTCTACAACCTTAACTTAATACATACCTTCAATATCTTAAAGGTTTACAATATCATTTGTATCGTAAATTTTAATAGTTCTAACTGCATCAAAAATTAATCTTGCACTTTGTCTTTGCTTCTATCTTTACTCGAGCTTTCATCATAATTTGAAAATTTTTATCATGATATAGCAACTCTGAGCATCAAATTTGCCCGACAAGTTAAATTTATTTGAGGATATATCATGATTGAAAGAATATAAATAAAAGGCTAGATACGGCCAACAATATAATTGTGAACTAGCAGGAATCAAATTTCATAATTGAATGATCAAGACGACATGAATAAATGTCAATAATGAATATGAATAATTCAACTGGAGCAGATGGTAATGAAGGTGATCAACCTTTCATACCTGATGAACATATGTAACATGCACTAAGTGCGAATCAATAATCAGTATAGATGTGAATAATCCACAATAATTATTCACTAATATGCTTTGAAATATAACTCGAGTTTGAGTTAAGGAAACTTGCCTGCATAGTCGATTACCGTTACGCAATTTAATTTAGTCTCTTTATTGAAAAGACCTATCAGGTATAAGATTGATCTTTGAATTAGCATATCATACTTTATTTCATAATACTATCTAACACTTAATCACATAGCCAAATATTAGATAATCTTAACACCATATTCATTTACTTACTTATAATCTCATCATCTTATATTAACTTGTTTAACATTCACTCCCAAAGTTAAGCATTAGACATCACACCTTAGTTTTAGTAGTATCATTATACTTTGATAATCTTACAACTTATACTTTATAAGTTTTCCCCTTTAGATGTTATCTTAGTAAGCGAGATAACCTTTCAGTAAACTGAAATATCATTTCAGTAAAATGAATTACATTTTAGCATCCTGAAATCACTATTTCAGCAAACCAAAATCAGATTAGCAGACTAAATTCAATTTCAGCAACCTGAATTCAAAATCTTCAATTTCAGCAACCTGAATTCACTATTCTTTTGCACGAAAATAACAAATCAACTTATTATTTTTCTATCTTTTGGCCAATCATATACACATGTATTCCATACACAAAAAGTATTTTTCCGTAATTTTTCAACAAACTTAAGTATTTTTCAAAAATCAATTTATAGTTAATTCCTTAAGAAATTAACTACCTCGTGCTTAACTCTAGAAATTCCCATCTCTTGACATAATGTTATACATGTTAACGTGACCCTCCAGTTTAAATTTCGTTACCATCGGAGTTACAGAACTCCGGTTATAGCGATTTTCGTCGAAAAATCATAGAAATTGAAATGGTCATAACTTGCTCAATTTAAGTCAGAATGAGCTCATTTTTGGACACAACCTACTTTATCCCATATATTTTCATCCCCCATAAGACCGGATTTTATCTCGATAAATAAGTTGCCAAAAAAGCCTTTTTAAGGCTTTGGACAGAAGCTAAATTGCCATTTTGTAATTTTCGTCCTTTACTAAAAATAGTCCATACGAAAATCTACAACTCATTTTTCAGTGATTCCACTTGGAGATGTTAGATAACATATAGATCTAACTCTATGACTTGACCACACTCAAAAATTCAAAATATAATAGGAGATATGGTCATTTGAATTTCATGTTCCGTTTTCACAAAAATCTGATTTTTAACTCTTGGTGAGTTCTAAGAAAACTTTCATGTTTTCACATAATATCAACATAACTCATCATAATACTTAATAATACCTCATACACCCATGGATCTATCATGATGAATAATCTATTCCATCAAGCAATCATCAAACACAAAATAAAATACAATCAAGGCTAAGAAAATTAGGATTTTCTACACTTTGAAAACCTAGCTTCACTTTTCTTGCTTTTGATCTAACTTTTGACACTTAAAATGGATAAATCCATGCATAAAATACTCTAAATCATATAGATCTAAGATTTTTGAGTTTTGAAACCTTAGATCTTTATTCCATCAAAATAACTTAAAAAAGATAACATAGGTTTGGTTTTATACCTTTGATTTCTTGACATATCTTTTTCTTCCAAACTATGTGATGGATCTTGGATCGTATGAAAGATTAAAATCTCCTCTCTTTCTCCTCTTGGAGCTGCCGAATCCTCCCTTCTCTCACACACACTCTCTCTTTAACTCTTGTTAGAATAATAAAAGAGATGAAAGAGAAAAATAAGATAGATTTTTATTTGTTTGGTAAATGTATATAGATATATTATATGTATCTATAGAAATTCCCAACACATCTCCCATTCAATCACTCTTTCTCAATCATTTAGTTGTTGCTTGCAAGCTTAGCCAAATGTGGTGGCTCCAAAAATAAGAAGACACCTAGCATAGTTGGTGAACTACTTTATAAACTAAAATAAGTTATCATCATTACCTCACATGCATTATCAAGTTTGCTAGCAAAATTAAAGTGATTAGATTACCTAACATATCCATCCATATCTTGCTTTTCTATCTCTCATTATTCAAGATGTAACTTGCAAGCAACATCTAAAGTGTTGTCCAAATAAAAAGTTGACAACTCATGAAGTTGTTCACCTACTAAAGTTATCTCATCATTACATACCACTCCTTTTCCCACTCCACCAATTTTGGCCACATGTCCTCTTCATTCACCCATTTTATTTTTATTAGCTAGTTTAATTAATGACCATAATGATCCCCCTTAAATAGACTTTAATTGGGCCAAACTTGGGCTCCCTTTTTATTTCTTTTTGGGCTTGCACTTTCTTATTCCTTTGTCTACTAATTAAAATGAGCTTGAGCTCGTCCACCAAATAAATTGGGTCATCACTAAACTTGCCCTTTATATTAAATATTGGGCTAACTCAATAATTTAATTGTTCTTAAATTAATTAACTACAAATCTCATGCTTAAATAAACACTTGGGCTACAAATTAATTCTTTGAGCCTAAAAATCAACTTAGTTCTATACTTATTAACTTTTTATCCATTCTCCATTATTTAATTAGGGTTCCCTTACACACATTAGTAAGTTAATTTCTTACTCATACACACTTATTTCCTTAAACCAATTAAACTTGCTATAATTAGGTTATAAAATTAATTAACTGAGATGTATAAAATAAATCTTTTAATGTTAGTATATATATTTATATACTAATATTCTTCCATATTATAACCTCTTAGGTTATTTAATTATCACACCTAATACATATATATTAGTTCACATAACTTAATTCTTAATTCACTTACTCCCATATTCATACAAAATAAATTATTAAATTGAGACATGGTCCACAATTCCTAGATTAGGTCACTAGTATATAATTAAAATACTAGAACCACATACACATAATCTTATGACTCATACACTAAACATATACCTCATTTTCAGACTATCACTTATAGTCTACCAAATCATTCAAGTTCTTATCCAAAAATTTTGAAATTCTTAAAATTCCTTTACAGAAACGTCAATTCCATACACTCATTTTTTGCCTAGGTCTATTATTTAACCTTCTTCAATCTTTTAAGATTTTATAGAATTATCCAAATTTTCGGGTTGTCACACTATTCATTGGGTACTATTCACTCGATTACTATTCACCCGGGGTACTATTCATGATAAAAATTGATTACTCTTCGGTCCAAATTATTTTTGATACAATATGATTCTTGAATTTTACTTCACAAAGAAGTATCATGTTGACAATTTGGACGCTATTTATTTATGAATAAATTAAATTATAAATCTTTAAAAAGTTATCCTTGAACTTGTTTTATTGAATTCTTATATCATTGTCATCATCCTCACGTGTATATTCTGTTGAAAGTCATCTGTGGCCTGTAGTGCATAGATGGACTTGGTTTGATTATGACCAGGGATTTTTCGGTATAATCATGACCGTAATGTTACCAATGATGTGGTAAAAGTCCTCATTGGCCCGTAGTGCATTGACGGGCAGTTTTTGGTATGATTATGGCCATGGATTCTCTTTGGCCAAGGGTGCAAAGATGAATTGTTTTATGACATGATAAAGACCGTTGATGAAAACACGATTATCTTTGGCCTGTACTGCAAAGATGAATATTTGATTCAAGATGTATATTGATTGTTGTTACAGGGATAAAATATTGATGATGGACTTTTAAATCTCAGAAGATAGTAGAATTCATTCTCTACTTGACTCTTCTAATGGATTGTTGTTTCTGCTGTACTTGTTGATCTAAAACTTGTTGTCTATTATATTCTATCAGATTTTTTCCTGTTGAAGACTAATGATAATTTGTTGTATATTATCTTAGTCATAATATTTCTTACTGGGGTAGTTGAGCTCACCATTTCATTCACTGATCTTTTCGGGAAATGAGAATATAGCTGGGACTAGTCGGGGAATGGATTGACGGTCCAGATGGTTGCATTAGTAGTCCTCACTATTCTGTGAAATAGTATAATAATAATTGTAATGAGGACTCCTTTTGAGTTTATATACTGTCTATTAGACAATATTTGTATTCAAACTCACAGTATATGTGTTGTCATATTTTGTACGACAATTGTATTACTGAAGTTGTATTTGTTTCTGTACCATATATTTGGCGACTCAGAATAGGTGATGTATACCTATTTTGGGGGCATCACAACCTGAATATCTCGATGTTCATCCTCTCTAGCCTGACTGAATCCTCCTACATTAGCCATCCTGTCAACCAAATTTTAAGTTTTAATTACTAATCATTACTACTTGACCCTCACGAGCACATAAGTTGTAATCACATAAGCACATAAGTATTTTATTACGTCTTCCTTAACAACTCAATAAGAGTTTTATCATCACTATCTTTTTAAAGGTTACTTCCTAAGGCTTTTCCACACCTAAGGTTCATAACCTAAAGCTTTGATACCAACCTGTGCCACCCCCAAATCCCGGTACTTCATTACTTTAAGATTTGGTGTTCACGTAATCAAAACATTCATATCTAATTACCCAATCGTAATAAATTGAATAATAAAACCTGCCTATACATTATTACATTAATAAAACATTATCTCCCAGGTTCTCTAACCTTTAATACAATCATTCAAGTTCGGAATTTAATTATTTCATTACACCATTATTGAAACGTCTAGGATCATAACAGTAAACTAAAGTACAAATCAGCATCACTTGTACATTTTTCCCTTTCATTTGCTAGTTGAAGGCTAATCTACCTTCTCAACTTTAGCTGCAATGAGTGTATAAATATGCAAGAGTGAGCAAAACAATTGCTCACTGGATATAACAATAAATCAACAGGAAAGTAATAATAATAATTGCCAGCAAATAGGCTCATCAAGTCTGAATAATACTCCAACAATGATAATCAAAATCTGGAATCCAAAATATTGAATATATGTAATTGAGGGTCATAAGACCATGAACTATGTCCACAGTTGTGAGTAATCTTTCAACACTAACTTTAACAGTCATAAGACTATAAGGACTCCTCGTACTTAGGGGGATCAGCCCTTCGTACAATGTATTGTGCACAAATATTTTAACGCTACGCGTAAATTATCCCCTAATAATAATAGGGTTGTTCATCCCAGTATCTAGAGTACAAGTCCGCACCAAAGAAAGTTTGGTTTGGATAAGCTTTCAAGGGAAATTGAAGTTTAACGAACATCAACTAGAGGACTAGTTGAATCAATAGTGTTTGATAATCACAACATATGTTTAATAGCAATATAACATAGAATAATTGAGAATCATAAATGAATAGATTATACATATTAAACTCATGCTTGAAATAACTATAGATCATAAGTATTCAACAAAATGAATAAAATGGTAAACATTTGCTTGAACAATAAATAAGCTAAGGTTAGAGTCTTATAACATTAGAAATGAATTTACTGAACGTACATTAACTGATAGCAAACTGTAAACTAAAAACTTGCCCAACATGATATTAACTCATGCAAAGAGTTAAAACAGTTCAATAATAGATACGAGAGTTCAAAATTACGCTCATTATACAATAATAGAACTTTAGAAACTTGCTTAACTTTAACAAGTTAGAATGAATCAATCAATAAAATTGATTTATTCAATAACAGTTAATATAAGAAGCTTGCTCAATCAAAAGCATGAAGTTATACAATATAATAATAGAACTAACTCAACGAAAGTGTAGAGTTAGAAAACTTGCTCAATGTAAAAAAACAGGGTTTAGAAACTTGCCTTGAGCACACGCTATAAAATAAAACTCACGATCACCTTCACATAATTTTAGAACCACAATACCTATTAGATATGCTAACATACCATAACATGTTCATTACCATTTACATTTCAGAAACTCTAAGTGTTTTACTTCGCAACACTTGTCTAACTTTCATTACGTATACTAAATTATAACATAACACATTCTTGATTTACTAATCATTTTTGCAACTTTGAACCTACTAACCACAATTCACTATGTTATGTTAACCTTAACATTACCCATTTAACATGCTAATATAATTTTAGACCATGTTATGATGCTTTCCCAAATTTGCAGCAACAGCAGAAGCCAGAATCTCAAACCAGGGTATGGCGCAGCTACGCCATACAAAGGCATGGGACTGGCGCAGCTGCGCCATTTTTTGTCTTGGCACCGGCGCAGCTGCGCTGGTGCTCAGACAGACGTAGAGAAGGCTAATGTACAGTAGCCGACTGTAGCCCAACAAACACAAATTTCACCCAACAAACAGTGATAATAACACGTAAAATAAATATACAACTATCATAAACATGATTGATAACATATTCAGCCACTTAGCACAATTTAACAACAACTAAAACCATTTTAATTTTTTAATTTTCATGTTTTTCCTATAAAACTCCATTTTTTATATTCATCCCAAAAACCATCACTGTGAATTAATTATTTGTTCAAATCACTCCATTCAAATTATGTTATGCTCGTATCTCAATGAACTAACATATACAAACTTCAATTTATAACTTCACATACTAATTGGCCACTAAAATTGATACTTACATAGCTACATATGAAAACATATATATTGACAAAATTTTTGCTACTATTAATTGTAATTAGCATACGATTATTGTTTAAACATAATCTCTAATCATCATAAACATATAATAATAAGTAATCTCATTGTATAGCAACAATTCAATAATTTGAAATTTACAGATGATATAAAATTGTGCCGTAGCCTCATACATACATACACATATATAGATATATAACACTATGGTTGTGAACATACCTTCAATTTCTAATACAAATGCTACTAATCACTAGAATTTGCTGTGAAAATTTTTAACTCTCTCTCAATTTTCTCTGAATCTCTCAAACTCACTCAACTCTCTCTGTTTTAGCAAATAGAATGCGTAAAAGAAAACTAACTGGTATGCGTAATGATATAATACAAAATTGATAACCCTTAATAATACTACTAAATGTTTTATCAGTTACTAATGTATATAACATAAATATATTTTATTATTTTAATTTATTTTATTTGTTTATTTTAAATTTCAAAAATTAGAAATACCAAAAGCCATAAGGCTTGTTTGGCAAAACCATTTAATTTTAAAGAATTAAAATATTTAAGCCTTGTTTGGTAAAAACTAAATTAAACCCTTTTTAATTTATTTTAATAAACACATTAGTTTATAATTATAATCACATACTATATTTTAATTAAATATAGCATTTTAGCAAATATCACAAAATTATAATCTCCATTATAACTTTATTTAATAATTTAATATACCATCTAAATTATTAAATCAAAACAACAATATAACATCTCAAGTTATTTCTACAGCTCTCAAAATTATAAATTAATTTAATTTAGAAAAATTCCCTATTAAATTTAGATTCATAAATATTTACTAATAACCATCACATCAGTAAAATATTTATTTCATCAAGTCAACAATAGACACATCAAATAAATATTTATATTATTTGATAAATATTTAATATTACAATTTGAAATTTTGGATCATTACAGGAACATAAAGTCCGGAGTTGACTCGAAGTATTCCTTCTTCATCGATTCTTGCTTCCGGAATAGCACATTCTTGTACTTTCTTTCTCATATGCATCAGCTCTAGGTCCGTAGCTTGAGCAGCTTTAACTTTATCGATTAAAGTCGGTTTTACTCGTATATTTGATATCATCACATGGATCTCTGGAGTCTTTAACTCTAGCTTCATCCTTTGTAAGTCATACAAAATAGGCCTTTACGTTGACAATATCGTACTCGTACCCGCATATGATCTTCTACTCAACGCGTCAGCTACTACGTTCACTTTTTCAGGATGATATTAAATAGTATGATCGTAATCTTTTAACAGCACGAGCCAACGTCGTTGCCATATGTTGAGCTCCTTTTGGGTGAAGAAATATTTGAGGCTTTTATGATCCGTATAGATCTCTACTTTCTTCCCATACAGGTAATGCCTCCTAATTTTAACTGCGAAAACGATAGCTGCCAACTCTAGATCATGAGTAGTATAATTCCTCTCATATTCTTTGAGTTTTCGCGATGCATAAGCTATGACTTTCCCATGTTGCTTGAGAACACATCCTAACCCTCTGCCTGAAGCATCATTATAGATGACAAATCCCTCCAAACCATATGGTATTGTCAGAACAGGTGCTGAAATGAATTTTCTCTTGAGTTTTTGGAAGCTCTTCTCACATTCATCGCTCCATCCGAATTTTGTATCTTTAAGAGTCAGCTAAGTTAATGGAGTGGCGATTCAAGAAAATCTTTCCAAGAATGTCTGATAATAACCAGCTAAGCCTAGAAAGCTACGTATTTCGATTACTAACTTAGGTTGCTCTCAACTATGACTCATATCCTAACCTTGGGATAACACCTCACAATGACACCTATTAGTTTACTACCGAACAAATATTGTATTTCTTATAGAGAGTCTGGATTCAGTATATTCCACAAAAGAAGTCACCAGATAGAGGCTTGGGTACCAACTCTTGTAATTGGGTTTTTAACTCTTGAAGTTTAATAGGAGCCATTCGATATGAGGTTTTAAAAATTAGTTCTATACCGGGTTCAAGGTCAATACATAATTTGATATCACGCTCTGGGGGTAGGCCATGATGTTCTTCAAGGAATACGTTAGGAAATTTATTAACAATAGAAATATTATTCAAATCTGACGTATTTTTGTTTAAATCTGTGACACGGGCTAAGAAAACTTGACATCCATTTTTTAATAAATGAATGACTTTATGACTTGATATAACAGTGATTGACTTTAGTGGTTTGGTTTCTTGAATTCACATAACAAGTTGGTTAGGAATATGAAAGATAACAACCTTACAAAAATAATCAATTTTAGCATGATGAGTAGTTAACTAGTCGATTCCTAAAATCACATCAACGGCAAGTCTTTTCAAAGAGGTAAGATCGACAGGTAATGTTCGGGTGCCGATTTTAATCAAACAAGATTTATAAACAGTGGATGTAACGAAGGTTTCTCCCAATGGAGTTTCAACAGATAAGTCAAAGTCTAATTTCTCTAGAGACGAGTTTAAATGTTGAGCGCAAGTAGGAGAAATAAAAGAGTGGGAAGAACTGGTATCGAACAAGATAAAATTTTTGCAAGAGTTTATGATTAGCTTACCCGTGATAACTCCGTTTAGTTCCTTGCTTTTTGGGAAGTTATGAAAAGTGCTCTCACTTGAACCACCGATTTTGACTTGTTTGGGACAGCCTTTGGTGTCATCATTACCGCTGGACTTGACTTTTGTTATAGGGAATATTCCACCCTTAACTACGTTGTCGTACTCCTGATCCATGATTTGAATCATTAATCTTTGATCCATATCGAATTGGGGTTGATTACAATGTACAGGGTAATTTAAAACTCGATGTTAGGTTCTCCCAATTGCTGTCCAAAAAGAGAAATACATATAATCTATTTTAGCCTTCTTGGATCGGACTTCTCTTTCCACAATATCAATGCGTCGTGCGACTTTTACCCTTGAATCCTTCATTCTCGATCGTTCAGTTGTTTCTTCTTTCAGCTGATCCTTGACATTTGAGTGATTAGATTCTAACTTTATCATCTTATACTCTGCCAAAGAGTGTTTCTGTTCAAGCATCACATATCGGGTAACACAAGCTTAAATTGTTGCATCCCTTTGCTCCACGACCGCCTGCCGTTCTTCAGCCTGTTCTTCTAACTCTTGAATACGATTTTGTAGTTCTACATTTCGATCATAAAAGTTCTCCTAATAAATCCTCACCAGGTTCCTCTTTTTCCTCACTCTCAGCTACTACCTCTGCGACTAGCTCGGGTGAAACTATTAATTCTTCACTCACCACATGGATATCACTAATTTCTTCCTCGCCTGACATCCTACAATCAAGTTTAATAATTTAACTAGTACTCCCCAATAAAATCTATGTTATAACAAAATATTATACTCCAATATTTATTCTTTAAATGAATCTCCTCGATTCATCACTTACAACTCTATACGAGTTCATCTCTTGATTTTCAGATGTCATTTTTAAATACTGCCATAAAATAAGGGTTAATTGACATGCCACATTTTATCCCTATATTTTTACCGACCAATTAAATAACAAATAAACTTAGGTAGGTCATACTAGCGAAGGATTTACCCGCCTTTCCCCTCCTAGTTCTAGTTTCACATCTCAGCTAGGGATCATATCCCTAAGCTTTGATACCAACTGTGACGCCCCCAAAATAGGTATACATCACCCATTCTGAGTCGCCAAATACATGATACAAAATTTAAATACAAACTTAATTATACAACTGTCGTTTAAAATATGACAAAACATAGCTGAGAGTTTTAACACGAATATTGTCTTCTAGACAATATCCAAACTCAAATGAAGTCCTCATTACAATTATTATCACACTATTTTATAAAATAATGAGGACTACTATAGCCACCATCTCGGACCATCACTCCGTTCCCTGACTAGTCCTAATTACGTTCTCATTTCTTGAAGAGAATAATGAAAGCAAATAGGTGAGCTCAACTAGCCCAGTAAGAAATTTTATGACTACGATAATGAAGAATAAATTATTGTTAACCTTCAACAGTGTTAAACTGATAGAATACAATAAAGAACAAGTTTAACTTCAACGAAACAAGAAATCCACATCACTGAATTATCCATGCACTACGGGCTAAGGATATTCATTAGTATCACGTCCACAAATTATTCATGCACTACGGGCCAAGTGTGAAGCCCCCAAATCTGGGTATCTTCTAACCCGACAGATGGTGCTACACGGTACTACCATTCACACATACATTCAATTGAAATAACTCAAAAGAGTGAATATGTCTTCTATATATTCCAAAACAATATTCCTTTCCTAGGTTCTTTATAACCATTACACATGTTTCTTGTCATTATATCAAATAATTACAACATTAAACCTATACTATTACATAGACAGTTCAGTGGTCTGCCTTAGCCTTTCCTTTATCCTTATTCAATCCATCCGGTCGTTCAGTCTTAGCTGCATTCGTATGGTTCAGGCAAGAGTGAGCATAACTAGTTAAGCAAGTATGATAATTTCATTTAAACAACAGGCTTGAATCATAGGAATTGTATATCTTCAATAGTTGAACAATAGTCATAAAGTACTATCGATAATTCAAAATAGCACTTCTCTTTTCTTTAAAACATTTTACAATGAACCACGTTCATTAAACAACAATTTTGGTCAAAGACCTTAAGCATTTCTTTCTTTCTTTGAAAAGGACAACTCGGCACTAAGTCCGTAAGTTTGGTATTACTTACGAGCACGTCTAGGTGATCAGCCTATAGTACTCTATGTTGCACAACACTTCTTCTGTAAACGTATTTACGTTTAAGTTTTGGCAACCTCACGTACCTGTCGTTTGACGAAAAATGTTTGTTTAAACATACTCAGTTTTTCATTGAAATCAATACCAAAATAGTTTGGCAAATGATAGCAACTTTGATAACATTTCAATAGATTATAAGAAATCCAATCAATACAATAAGTCTAGCCGAAGGAACTGGTTTTGACCTCATCATACATTAATTTATGTGCAAGATACAAGAATCATAAAGATTGCCCGGAATGAACATAGACAAGGGTGAGAACAATTTCCTTTAGCGTGTTTTACAGTCAATACATATTCTCTTTGATTCTTTAAGGTCTCTACAATACATAATCATGTAACATACCACATTAGGTCATAATCAAACATGTATGGTTCCTAACATATCTTACCCTTCTTCTCAATCTAATCGTTCATTAGATTTGTTAACATTGGTTACGGTTATGGCATTACCTTGTTCTTACGTTTACGTTAATCATTTGTCAATATTTAGTTGTACTATTAAGGTCATACTTATCCTTAAGGTTGTCATTCCAAGTTTAATTCATGTTATACTTTACTTTTCTATTCTTTACATGCTTTACTAAACTTCTTTGTCTTTTCTCTAGTGCTGGCGCTGCGGCGCCAGCTTCCTATACATAACTCGTGCTGCGGCGCCACCCTTCCTTCTCTGTGTCACGCTACGGCGCGACTCGTCAGTAACTGATGGCTGAGCCTGGCGTTTACGATGCCAAGGACAATGCCTTGGTCGGCGCTGCGGCGCCGGCCCTGAGCCTCGGACAGTTGACCGTTTTGTTTTCTTATGTAAACTTCCCGGCTGCATAACTTATTTATTTTAAGTCCGAATTGACTCGTTCAAAAGCCATTAGCTCACAAATCACATACTCTACGATTTCATTAGAAAATAATTCCTCTTCGAATCTTTTAACTTAGAATTTGCCGATTAGTTCATTATTACGAAAACGATAAACGTTCGTGAACATTTATAGCTCGTTTCTTCATTCTAAGTCAGAATTTGACCATTTTCGAGTCCGCAACTCTAAAATGCCAATTAAGACTAATCTCTATAGAAAACCAATGTTTTTGAGTTCAATGCTAACTTTTGACTTCTATTCTGAGAATTTAACGATTTTGATGATTATCATCTAATCTCGTAAATTTTGCCATACCTTCGTTATTTGAGATTTTTACACCGTTCCAAATGGATTCATTCCATTGTCACAACATGTATAATCCAAGCCTATAATTGATGGTTTTAAACTTGTCCATCAACAACAACATAATCAAATTTTTAATGACTTTTAATGGTTTATAGCTTTTATACTTATAATTTCACTTTCACATGGTTTATTAAGGTTTCATTCATTAATAACCATCCGTATCACCCTTTATCAAACATGCTCTACCACTACTCACTTCTCTAACATTTTGAAGAGAGGGAGAATCATGGTTTAGGAATCATTACCTTTGAAGTTCTAGCTTGGTTAATTCTTCTTCTTCCTTCTCGTTCTTAGCAAAGTTCTAGCTTTTCTCACTTTTTCTCCCTCAATATTAGATGTTGGAGGAAATTTAACAAGTAAAATGAACTAGCTAGCTTCTCATATTTATAGAAAAAGAAAAGTGAGGGCATAAAAGACATAAAGCCATCCCACCTCCTTTCTCCACCTCTTTACTATTCATCCTTGGCCACCAAGTAAAACCACTTTACTTGGTCACCAAGATGGTTGCCATGTGATCCATGGGGACCGCATGGGTTTTTTTCTTACCCATTGGTTCGATCCACGTATCCGGTTCTTACTTTGGGCTTTAGGTTTAAGTACTTTGGCCTAATGTTGAGCTTGACTATCATTTCATTGGGCCTTAACATTTCCTACACTTGGGCTTGTACCATTCCTACCAAATCCTACAAGTCCAATACATTTACTTAATACCTATAATGTATTGTCTACGTATTCCTCTCGTATGTTAACTTGTATACTCATTCATCATATATGATATACCATCATTCATATATACTCGTATGATACTCCATATCATACTCATATTCATTGTCTCGTATAATACTTGCTATTATACGATCATAATTTATTAAATCTTATATTCCTTAACATTCTCAATTTAAGTACACAGGCCAAAAACTGCATTTGTCATAACTGAAATACTATTACATATTCCATCCTCGCTTAATATTCTATCATTACGTATTTCTTGAAAGTTCAAAAATAATTCCCGAGCAGAAATCAGTGAATAGTATTTTTTGGAAAATTTCTCGGAATGCTTTTATTTTCATCTTGGAAATTCAAACACTTTAATTCCTTCACGTAGCCAAAATACTACGACATTTCGATAATCTTAGGTTATAGAATGACCTTCATCTTTCTTACACATAATAATAAATATAATAAAATTTTATTCATTAATTAATCAAATAAATTTTTTTTCAATTAATCCGAATTTCTTGGTCGTCACATCCTTCCCCTCTTGTAAGGATTCTGTCCCCAAAATCTCGTCTTACATTAAACAAATAGTTGAGGGTAATTCTTCTTTATCTTTTCTTCTAGTTCCCACGTTGCTTCTTCAGCATCGTGGTTATTCCATAACACCTTTACCGAAGGTATAACTTTGTTCCGCAAAACTTGCTCTTTTCTATTAATGATCTGAATAGGCACTTCTTCATACGTCAAGTCCTTCTCGATATGGATAGGTTCATATTCTATCACGTGCTTATAATCTGGCTTATAAGGATGTAATACAGATATATGAAATACGTTATGTATTCGTTCTAAGTATGGACGTAATGCTATCATGTAAGCTACATCTCCTACCCTTTTTAATATCTCAAAAAGTCATATAAACCTCAGACTTAACTTTCCTTTCTTTACAAAGCGTATCTTTCCTTTCCAGGGAGATACCTTTAGAAATACGTACGAACCTACTTCAAATTATCTATTTACTAGATGTGAATCCGCATATTTCTTCTGTCTGTCTTGCACCGCAACTAGACGTATTCGTATCAACTTTACTATATCCGCTGTATGCTTCACCGGTTCAGGTCCTAGCATTTGGCATTCTCCCACTTCATCCCAACACAATGGTGTTCTACATTTCCTTCCGTATAGAGCATCGTAAGGTGGCATGCATATGCTTGCGTGATAACTGTTGTTATACGCAAACTCTACCAACGGTAGATGATCATCCAAACTACCCTTGAAATACATGACGCAAGATCTCAACATATCTTCTAGCATCTGAATTGTCCTCTCGCTCTGCCCATCAGTTTGTGGATGATAAGCCGTACTCAACTTCAGTTGCATTCCCATCTGTTCTTGTAGACTCCTTCAAAAGCTCGACGTGAATCGTGGATCACGATCTAACACAATCGAAACTGGTACTCCATGTCTGGAAATGACTTCCTTAACATAAAGTTTGGCTAACTGGCCTAAGTAATAATTAACCCTTATTGGCAAAAGGTGAGCCGACTTCGTTAACCGGTCCACTATCACCCAAATTGCGTCGTACCCCTTCTGAGTAATTGGAAGTCCTACCACAAAATCCATCGTGATATGCTCCCACTTCCACTCCGAAATCTCCAATGACTGTAATAAGCCACTTGGTCGCTGATGTTCGGCCTTAACTTTTTGACAAGTCAAGTACCTACTCACATATTCTGCTATTTCTCTCTTCATGTTCGGCCACCAAAAACTTTGTCGAAGGTCTTGATACATCTTGGTACTACCAGGATGGATCGAGTACCTCTAACTATGAGCTTCTTGTAACACTTGCTCCTTTAATATCGTCTCATTCGGAACCCAAATTCTTCCTTTAAATCTTAATAATCCCTTATTATCAAGACTATACTTCAAATCTTTTTCATTGGTTAACCGCTTCTTCATTTGGTCACACTCCTCATTTCTGAGTTATACCTCCTTCACTATCTCTACAATAGTAGATTGAATCTCAGTTGTAAACAATCTATGTCCCGATTCATTCTGAAATTTCACTTCCAACTCCATCCTAGCCATCTCTGTTATTAACTCAGTTTGAGCTATTAATATAGACAACTTTTCCCGACCCTTCCAACTTAACGCGTCGGCTACTACATTGGCTTTTCCGGGGTGATACAGGGTTTCACAGTCGTAATCCTTTATCAACTCCAGCCATCTTCTTTGTCTCATATTCAACTCCTTTTGTGTGAAGATATATTTTAGACTTTTATGGTATGTGTATATCTCACATTTCTCCCCGTATAAGTAATGCCTCCATATCTTCAAGGCAAACACTACTGCGGCCAGTTCCAAATCATGAGTAGGGTAAACTTTCTCATAATCCTTCAACTGACATGATGCATGCGGAATGACCTTGCCATGTTGCATGAGCACGCAACCAAGTCCTCTATGCGAAGCATCGCTATAAACTACAAAATTTCTTGTATCATCGGGTAAAGACAATATAGCGGCTTCACTTAACCTTTTCTTCAGTTCTTGAAAACTGTCTTCACACTTCTCTGTCCATACGTACTTCACCGTCTTCCTTGTTAGGTTAGTCAACAGAGTAGCTATCTTTGAAAATTTTTAGATAAATCTCCGATAGTATCCCGCTAACTACAAAAAAAGGGGCTTCAGCAACAACCGATTTTCATTGCTAAAGGTACCAAATTTCGTTGCAAAAGGGTTTTGGCAACGAATTTACTGTCGTTGCGTCTTTCATTGCGCAATGAACGTTGCTAATTATTCCGCAACGAATGTATTTTTTTCGTTGTCAAAAGTAATACTTTTTACAATGAAATTTGGCTTTCGTACAGAGACATCGATCCTTTAGCAACAAAATGTATTGTTGCAGAATAATTAAAATTTCGTTACCAAAAACCCCATTTCATTGTAAAAGCCTGCTAATTGGCAACGAAATGAACTCTCTTTTTTTTGCACAACCATGCATTTTCGTTGCAATTGACACCATTTTGCAACGACATTTTTCGTTGCAATAAATTATGAAACTTGTTTCCTAAGCTTGCTTTCGTTACGAAATGTAAACTTTTTAGCAACGATTTTCGTTGCTAATTATATTATTTAGCAACGAGATAATGCTGAATCAGCAACGAAAATGTTTGTTGCTGGTTATTTTTTAATAGCAACGAAAGGCGTCGATTAGCAACGACATTATATGTTGCCGTTTCTTTATATATGCAACGAAAGTTGATATGATCTGCAACGATTAAAAATGTTTTCTTTTATTTTAGTATTAACAACAATATCCTCTCCGTTGTCATTAGGTTAATTTTTTGTTGCCAAATATTATATTTTTAATGCCATTAGAAACGAAAATTTGTTGCTAAATGTATAAAAAATTGTTGCTGTATTAAAACTTGTTTAATGCTTTGGTAACGAATTATATTGTTGCCAAATCAAAATTTGACATTCTTTTTGTGTACCTGGCTGGCTAAATGTCCACATAGCAAATAATGGCAAAAATACAAAAAACTAAAATATTATTAACTTAATAAAATCATCCACTACATAATCATTCATTATCTTTACAGTTAATCATCTAAAGCTACCATAATTCTTCAATCAAAGTATATATCTACATATATAGAGAGAGAGTACACTTCATAATTTCATCCATTGTCTTCCGTAAACGTAGAACGAAAATTTGATACCCAATATTGTAAGGTGGGTCGTAGAAGCAGTCTTCCTGCACATATTTAAAAATAATAGCAATTTAGGAAAATGAAACAAATAGGTCACCAGAGGCCCTTAGTTCCAAAATCAATACACAAAGACAATAGAGTTGCTACATCGTACTATTGTACACCGTAATGCTCATAAGCAGAAAAAGATAAATAGGCAATCACAATATCATTTGCTACAAATCCAAATAGAAAAAGAACCTTTAGTGCGACTATATGATTGCTCTGTTACAAGAAAAAATTGGAATCTTAATCAGCCATTTCATGAATTAATTTCAGTAAGTATAGTGGTAAACATATTTTCTGTTACAAGACTTGTAGATTATTATTATATGTTGATCTCAAGTCAGAATTCAGTCACATTCAACAACCACAAGCATCACACAATCTTAAATACCATCACACAATCTTAAATAATAATGTTTAGATTTCTATATTGAAAGGACAACAATTATGGAAAAGTTGAGGCTATTAATCAATGTGGAAAAACATTTCTTGAGACAACAATTTCCATACAGTATATGCCCCAAAGATGATAGCTATAATCACAGACATCATAGATTTATTTACCAAGAATTCAACATGTTACAGTAGACATTGGAAAGACATATTTATTGATAACTTGGGAATTTTTAAGTGGTAAGGGCAAGTTGTTTTTTTCTTTTGAAGCACATTATCAGGAACTATAACTGTATCTCCTTTTTGCGAAAATAACTAAGCAACACCAACTCATAAAAATTAAAGTAGAAACACGAAACATATAAGTGCACACCTCATAGTACAGCTCAACAGCTTCACGGGTGTAAGCATTTTTTTGTCCCATGGCAGTGGAGGACTACCTTCAGAAAACATGTTTGGAGGCTAAGGATAGCAGACAAGTTTTATCATTAATAAGTAAAATTATAGCATTTTTTTTAATTCTACAAGCACGTAACTGTATATAGGTCTACAAAAACCTCAACTTTGAAAGAAAAGGATATCATGTACAGACGAGCTGAAAACATGTCAGTCTCACAGAAGTCCTCAATAAAAATCGCTGGACATAACCTCTACATATAGAAGAAGAATAGACCAGTGAAGAATATTATCTTTATCTACCACTGACTTTTTTACTCCCGTGAGATCGTGGAACATGGTCTTCCCAAACTTTATTCCTCCATCATCAATTGCAGAAACAAGAATGCATAATAAAAATGGAAACATGAACAGGTTCAACACATCTAAGAGTGTTCTGTTATTTTCTTTTTTCATTATAGTGTGCATATTAGTCTTATTAATTATACCTTAGCTGCTACCACAACTCTTGAAATTTTAGCTTCACGGAGCTCATATTCTGACTTCTGCAAATAAATTTGCTTTGCTAGCTTATTTAATTCTTCATTATCTGGAAACTGTTCCAGTGCTTTTTGACAATATGATTCTGCTTCCACCAATAGTTTCAGACTTAATGAAGCTTTAACAGCTCTATAGTAAGCCTAAAAGATAACAAACATAATCATATCAGAACTTCTCTGACCAGCTGCAGGATAAATCAGATATCCTTCAAATTTAAAGGAGAGATTGCTCAGTATAAACATAAAACATAAAACATATTATTATAATATACAAGTAATTGCAATTTCAGTGGCAATTATTAAATATGTCTAGCTAGTCGCAACAAATTAAACTTTGGTATTACGTATCATGAAGGACAGGGTCCCCATATAAATTTTGCCTTGCAAATATTTTAGTACATTTATACTACTTTTGGGGATAACTTTACAGGCATAGACAAGTTCTAAATAAATTCCAGTCTTCGAAACTAAGAGGATCTTATAAATGTATAGAAATAGTAGTGGCTACTCCTAGCTCTTAAAAACAGATTCATGTGAATTAATCAAGATAAATAAATTTTAGCATACTTTTCAGTTGCTTATTGTTAAATGTGATAGGTTTTTTCATGTAGTTAATTGCCATAATCTTTTTAATATTTGATCCATTTTCCCCTAGCCTGGACTTTTTATACCTACTCCCTTGGTTCTAAAAGGGTGTACTACTTTGTGTTGAAGATTTGTACATATAATTAAGAGTACATACATATGACATAATTTTTTTCCTTAATAATAAATTTCAGTCATTAAAATTAGAAAGAGATTGTTACAACAATATTATATTCAACATCAGTTCTAAGAAGTCTTAGAATTTAGATTGATGTCACGGCATAGAGGCATAGACTACCACTAACTTCTACAAATTTAGATTGGAATTCAGAGCTAAGCCCGCACTACTCAGTTTGATTCAATAATCTAATACAAGGAAAAGCTGTTAGCTTTTGGTAAAAAATATGATTTTAAAATCAGTTTGGTGAAGTAATGGTACGTGGTCTTCAGTTTATGACCAGGGCAACCAACAGATCTGCAAAGGCACTTCCTTTTTTAGTGGATTGTAGGCAAGAAACAAATGGAATCCCTAAAAGTCTAAAATAGTCATTCAAAGCCAATCGATCTATTCCCCGATTTATCCTCAAAGATGGAAACTTTAACATAAAAATTACGAAATCATACCAGTATAATAGATTCAAACTAAAAAAAATGGACAAATACACCAATATGATTATCAAACAAATTACCAATTTAGATAGACAGTCGCAAGAGAATCGGAGATTGAGACGGCCGACGGGGAGAGGCGGAGCTACGACACGACGAGACAGACAGACGGCGGAGGCCGGAGATTGAGACGGGAAGAGGCCGGAGAGTCGAGAGGCAATAAGAGGTTGAGGAATTGGGAATAGAAGGGGGCAAGGGGCTAGGACAAAATGCATACACAGTACAGACTAGGAGTATTAAATATACATATAATTATAAAATTAGTATTTTTAATTACGTAGTTCAGTAACAGTAATAATAATAACAGTCATAATAATAATAATAATAGTAATAATAATAATAGTAATAATAATAATAATAATAATAACAATAACAGTAATAATAATAATAGTAGTACTAATACTAATAATAATAATAACAACAACAACAACAATAATAATAATAATAATAATAATAATAATAATAATAAAATAATAATAATAATAACAATAACAGTAATAATAATAGTAGTAGTACTAATAATAATAATAATAATACTAATAAGATTTGGAGGTGAACTTGTACCTGAGGAAGGTCGAATCTTCAAGGGTATGATTCTTGTTCTTTATCTTTTCGTTTAATTAATAATTGCGCATAAAGGATGATCCGGGTATATGGTTTGTAAAATTTTAAAACTATAATTTTTCACGTTCTACTTACTTTGTGCAATTTGACTGCGTTTATGAATATTACAAACCTAACACTTTCTCCACCTCCTTACTATTCATCCTTGGTCACCAAGTAAAACCACTTTACTTGGTCACCAAGATGGTTGCCATGTGATCCATGGGGCCCACATGGGTTGCCCTATTGGTTTTTTTCTTACCCATTTATCCATTGGTTTGATCCACAGATCCGGTTCTTACTTTGGGCTTTAGGTTTAAGTACTTTGGCCTAATGTTGGGCTTGACTTTCATTTAATCGGGCCTTAACATTTCCTACACTTGTGCTTGTACCATTCCTACCAAATCCTACAATTCCAATACATTTACTTAATACTTATAACGTATTGTCTACGTATTCCTCTCGTATGCTAACTCGTATACTCATTTATCATATATGATATACCATCATTCACACATACTCGTATGATACTTCATATCATACTCATATTCATTGCCTCGTATAATACTTGCTATTATACGATCATAATTTATTAAATCTTACGTTCCTTAACATTCTCAATTTAAGTATGTAGGTGAAAAACTGCGTTTGTCATAACTGAAATATTATTACATATTTCATCCTCCCTTAATATTCTATCATTACGTATTTCTCGGAAGTTCAAAAATAATTCCCGAGCAGAAATTAGTGAATAGTATTTTTCGAAAAAATTCTTGGAAAGTTTTTATTTTCGTCTTGAAAATTCAAACACTTTAATTCCTTCACGTAGCCAAAATACTACGACATTCCGATACTTTTATGTTATAGAATGACATTCATCTTGCTTACACATAATAATAACATATAATATAATTTTATTCATTAATTAATCAAATAAAATTATTTTACAATTAATCCGGATTTCTCGGTCGTTACACCAAGGATATTCGTGTTATCACTAATGGTCATGATCATACCAACAACTGTCCATCAATGCACTACGAGCCAATGAGAACTTTTACCACATCATTTGCAACATTACACGTCATGATTATACCGAATAATCCTTGGTCATAATCATACCAATCAACAGTCCATCTATGCACTACGGGCCAAAGATGACTTTCATCACAATATAAGCATGAAGATGATGACAATGATATAAGAATTTAATTAAATGAGAGCAATGATAAATTTAAAAGATTTATAATTCAATTTATCTAGAATTCAATAATTGTCCAAATTTTCAACATGATACTACTTTGTGGAGTAAAATTTAAGAATAATATTATATCAAAAATAATCTGGATAGAAAAGAAATCAATTTTGGTCATGAATAGTACCCCAGGTGAATAGTACCCAAGTGAATAGTATCTCGTAAATAGTACTTCGTGAATAGTACCCCGGGAATAGTACCCTAGCATGAAAAGATTAAAAATTATCAAGAATGTTCAGAATAATATTTCCGTGAAAAGATACTAGATGAAGCACAAATTTCAAGGATATTCAACTAATTTCACGGAGCATAGAAGCAATATTTTAACAAAATGAGTGTAGAATTCGGAAGTTGAAACTAAATAATATTACTTACATACTACAAATTATGGAAGAAAATATTATTTCTTACGGATATTGAACAAAAATAATATCCCTTACCTTAAAAGGAGAGTATTTGTGACTGGTAGGGCGGGGGATATTCTTGAAGAAAAATTGTACTGTTTTTTGCACTCAAAGCTTCCTAAAACTCAAAAGAAATACGCTCAATATTATAGAAGAAGAATTCTCTGATTCTGGTGTGATTTTTAATTCTAACCTAAGCATCCCATTTATAGGAGAATGGAAGGATACTATTTAGAAAACAAAATCACGGACTGCACAGTAAAATTTCGACGAAATCACGGGCGTACCAGCTAAATTTTTTGATTTTACTATGCAAATACTATGTAGTAACTATACAAACACTATGCATAATAAAATATAATATATTCTATTTTGCATAAAAAATAAAACTTATTATAATATATATATATATATATATATATATATATATATATATATATATATATATATATATATAACAAAACTGAGATAACTTCTGCCGACAGTTTTGAAAAATGGATAAGTGGGAGAACAAATAATAAGCCAAATTTACAACAAATACTTCATAAAAATCCCCTCAATATAGTTAACAACATTTATTCATCAATAACATAACTTACAAAATTAACAACCAGATCATTCCTAGGAAAGAGGGACTTTTCGATAAGAATTTCTCCCTATTGGCGCACAATTAGGTGACCAAACCCCTTTCTTGGACAGAATTTTTTAGACATTGTCAATAATGTAAATAATAATATGAATAACTTGTCATCTCAATTATTGATTTAATAATATAAAATATTGTGACAATAATTGAATCAATAATGTGAGATACTATACAAGTATAACTGAGTGACTTCTCACGTAAACATCAATAATCAATATCGTGTGCTACTATGCAACCATGCGTATTACTACACTTTTATCACGGGTTATTTCAATAGTTAACGGTAAAACTTTCGCCGTTATTTTTATAAAAAGACATTTATGTCGTTTTCTAACTCTAACAATAATTCTATTGCGGGGTCCACCAATGGTTGTGTCGTCGTACGAATATTCCCTGATAAAACGAATATTCCCCGACCAATCGAATATTTTATGACAACTAGCTTACTTTGCAAAATTTATAAATATTACCGACAACTATAACATTATAACAAATTCACACCTTAATATTCAAAAAAGATATTTAGAGAAAAAAATCATCTTTATTCATAAAAGTTGGGGTCTTACATAGAACACCCATATGAATCCAGTAACTCAAGAAACAAAGGCCACGTAATCAAGTTAAGCCAAATTAGAGTTTTATTCTATACATTTTAACAATCAATACCTTTTGGAAGACCGTGCAATGCTTAATTACCTTAGGCTATTCTGAGTTACCCATTAATGAGCTTTTGATCAATGTCTCTCAAGCCAGATGACTTTAAGGCTCTAGGTGTAGAACACCACTAAGGATCTAGTGACTCAAGCAACAGAGGCCACGTAATCAAACTTGGTCAACTAAGGCTCATATTATTCTTTTTTTATATATATGAAAACATGCCAGAATCCAAGATCCAAAACTGTATAAGCGTCTAAGTCTTTTATTACCTTGTAATCATATAAGTTCAACAGAGTGAACGCATTTTCAAAATAATAGCCATATAAACTACATCAAAAATGTAACTAGTTATAACAGTTGGTCGGTGCTCGCTAAGAAGAATGGATCAATAACAATCTCAACTTATCAACTAAACTAACCACTCATCCACACATGATTGACACAAACTCTAAGAAATAGTCATAATCACTTGGCACTTATCATTAGCCATAATAAAAAAAAATTTATAATCTATAAAACCCATGCCCAACATATCAATAGTTAAAGAAAGGGCGACATGGTTAAATAAAAACAATTGCATGATAAGATCAAAGATCTAGTAAACCCTTGCAATAGTACTAGCTCAAAATAGGGTAAATCCATAACATGGCATCAAGTATACCAATCTATGCAAATCCCAAAAGATGGCTATAAACAAAACATGCTAAATAACGCTAAAGAATAATAAAAAACTGTTCATGCATCCAACATAATAAAACAATAAACATAAGTCTGCGGTTATAACATCCCAAAAGATGTCAACAACAGTTCATACATGACTGAACTACAATACTAATAAAACATAAACAAAATACTAAGATGGTAACCTAACATGCCAGTAGACAAAATAAAAATCGATAAAACACCCCCAAACTTAAGATGATCAATGCCCTCATTGCTAATCATATAGAAATCAATACAAGAGGGCTTCCTTAAGGTCTGATCACTCGACATCATCATCATCCTCTTCAGCTTCTGCGGTCGGTGATGGTGGAGGATACAGAGGGCATACTGGAGGTACAAGAAATTAGAATGGCATCGAGTCTGCTTCGTCGCCACCCGAAGCAATATAGATACTTTCCACTATATTGGCAAACTCCGTGTGATATTGCATGAAGAGATCTTGTCGTTGAGCCACTGCATCGACCCTCCTACCTTGCCGGTCAATCTTCTAGTGCAGGAGGTTCATGGAGGTCAATACCTCTACCAATTGATTAAAATCTAAAGGACCCAGCCCAATAGGATGTGCAGACGTACCGGCCACAAAAGAAGGAGGCGGGGGCAGAGAAGAAGGCAGGAAGCCCTCACCACGTGGATGAGAACTACACCCTCCCAGACTCGGTAGCGGGTAATAGTGGCGTGATCTATAATTGCCATGGGAGGTAAGAGTATCTCATCCATGGCCACGGGTACCGCAGCTATCTGGCACAGGAATGTAATGACCGAATAATGTGGTAGACCGATCGAAGTGTTGCATCGCAAAGCCTTAAGGATAGACTTTTGAATGAGTGAGCCTATGTCAATATTCAACCCGATGACTATAGCAAATAACAACACTGTCCGCTCTCGAGTAACATCACTTATGTGCTTGGTTAGCATCAAGTTGTGGCAGATAAAATAGTACCATGCCTTCCTACAGCGCGAGAGCTCGGTGGGTGCAAAACTGGATTTCTCGCCTATGTACTCATTTATTTTCCATGTGGTGTCGAGTTTGCACAACCTCATGACTATGTCATCTACATCATAGTCGAGCACACCGTTAGCTAGGTAATCGATGTCATAATTTGGCATCTGGAAATAGGCATTGATTGTTCGATTGTCAAACAGTACTGTCACGCCCCTTACTAGCACCGCTAAACTCCCCTCAGCCGAGGCGTTAGCATAAAACTCCGTAACTAGGGAAATGACCAGGGATAAGGGATGGCGAGTGAAATGTGTTCAACTCCTATTAGAAATCATTTAAAACATTTCCCCATCAAGCCGTGCATCAGGCCTGAGGCCTCTCTCGGGCACTAAGCTCTCACTAGCTATAATAGTATAGTACTTCTCAGAAGCTTCCCTGCTTATAAACCTTGTGTGATCCCAGTGTGGTAAGTATGACGATGATCCGCCAATACTCAACTTTTGCTTCTTTGGTGCCATTTTAGAATTTATTAGTCTCTAGAAACACCCATAAGCAGAACTCCCAATGAACCAAGCACACCGCCCATAAACTCTCTCTAACGTAATTCGTCAAACACCTTATGTGCGCAACTTGAAACTAGGGTTTTCAGAGATAGCCTAGATGCTTGCTAAGCCTCAATTTGCCTCAAAGAATAACGAGCAACAAATTAAAGCAATAAAACCCAAGGCACAAGCAATACCAGTATTCACTTTAACAAAAGTCCAATTCAGAAGTTTACTTGAAAACCCTAGTACTCAATTACCTCAGAGTGAATGGAGAAGAAGAACTGTGAGAATCCTTGGCCTTTGATGTAGTTGAAGCACAATTTATATGAGGATGGCTAGGGCAAAATCGGGTGTGTGCAATGCTTTTGTTGCTTAGAGGGCTTTGGGGCAAGTCTGTCGAGAGGCTGAAGATACGTGGTCAAAAGAAAATGAAACATCCTTGCTTAAGCAACTAAAACTCGCTAACGGTGCTGCAGCGATGTGCTTCCTCTGTAACTGGCTCTACAACGCCAGTATTGAATACTGGGTTTTTAAAGTGGCACTGTAGCACTGTCTATAGGCAAGAATATGGTGATGTAGCGTATATTTCCAGTAGGCTCGCTATGAAGATGGCGATGTAGGGTTGTGATCCCTTTGTAAATCGGTGCTGCAACGTATATTTCCAGTAGGCTCGATATGAAGATGGCACTGCAGCGCTGAGTTTCCTTTATAAAACGGTGTTGCATCATGTATTTCAAGTAGGATACCGTGTTAACGGCGCTGCAACGCTGATACTCCTTTATAAACTGGTGCTACAACGCTATCGTACAAAACTGAGCTTTAAAGCTGGCGCTGCAGCTCTGGTTCAAGGTTTTACACCGGCGCTACGGCACTGTCCCCGTATCAACCCAAGACATAGTTTTTTCCTGCACATGCCAAGCCAAGTGTAAGCCATCTTAACTAAGCAACACATAAACTATTAACAACCCACATGATAACTAGTTTAACTTAACAACTGTATACACAATAACAACATACTAGATATACATGCTACCTACCTGCTATAGACACAATAACATGTGTATTAGATAAGACACTACAGTAATAAACAAACAAAAACCTATGCTAACAACCTAAAGAGAAAAGATGCAATGTAAACTAGACAGCAACAAAGAGAAACAAAAAATTTGATACTGAGATGGGGTTGCCTTCCCATCAAGCGCTTGTTTATAGTCGTCAGCCCGACTTTGTCATCGCCGTTCAGTCCTAATTATATGTGAAGATGACCATTTCATGTCGCCTATTTGTCAACTCCTTTATGTTCATGGCAGACATGGATGATTGGCCATCCCCGAACTTCACTTCACCCATCGGCACGAAGAATCATTCACCACTAGAATTATCCACTAGTTTACCTTTCTCATCAAATTGAAATCGTTCAATGTGCTCTAGTGGGTCCTCTAGGGTTTCAACAACCTTCAGCGTGGTTTCTAACTTTTCATTAGTCTTGACAATACAACCACTCATGATCCTCTCTTCTCCTTCTTTAGACTCCACAGGTTGGTCAATAAGCGCTTCGACACCTCCCTCAATATTTTGGTGAGACTCATCGCCTTTTCCTTGCGTATCCACCATGCAATGCTCTTTAATTCCTCGATGTGATTATTTATGATTGGTAGATTGCCTTGCAGTGGATTTACGATAGTATTGACGAGTTATCCAAATTGACTCTCGAGGCTCTGCAATGAGGCGTCTTGGTTTGCCATTTGAATCTCATTTCTCTCTATGAAGTTGGTAAGGAGCTCTTCAAGCCTTCTCTCTTCTTCTCGTTTTTAGTATATAGAAAGGCTCTCATTGGTTTGAGATGTTGCCTTATATTACGGCGGAGACTGATATCCAACTTCCATCGAATAGGAAAAATTTGGATCATGATGTTGTTCTTGATTGTAGTCCGAAGAGTTTGGATTACCCTGACAGTCTGGATGATAGTAAGTCAGTTTATTGTTAGCTCGTTCCTGATAGTAGGCATTCTAAGTGGACTGACACTCCAGATTGTCAGAAAACCTTAAGAGATTTATAATTTGATCTTGCAAACGCTCAAGTCCTTCTTCCAATCTCGGTTGTGCCGTCCTCTCAAAAGGCCATTGGTAACAATGATCGTCCATAACCTGTAAGCTTAAAAACAAAAAGGAAGATTAAACAAATAAAAGATAAATATATACGTTCAAATTCATACTAAATTGATTAAAATCAATGTTGGACAATATTAGAATAATAATTCCCCGACAACGACGCTAAAAACTTGTTATTCAGATTACCGATCACTAAACGCGCGCAAGTATACGTGGTCTAACAAGTAATACAGTGATATGAAGAGTGTCGAACCCACGAGGAATTATCACTAATATTTATCAAATACCAACTTTGTATCGCTTAAGTCTTATTCGAACATCAGAATAACAGATGCACAATTAATTTAGTTATATCTAATTATCAAAGCAAGTAAATGGATAACGAATGGTATCGACGGTGCTACAAGCTAGGGTCATAACTGTTTGGTAAAATCTAATTACGCACAAAACACAAGTATACGTGGTCAACAAGTAATAAAGTGAAAGTAGAGTATCGTTCCCATGAGGAATTATTAATACAAATTACCAAGTACTAACCCGTAACCAAACCAATCTTATTTAAACAAATGAATTTCAAATTATATAAATTAAATTATTTAATTACACTAATTCTAATTACCACTAATTAAAAATCAGATTACGGAGATTTAAGATCACAACTTCACTTATTGCTCATTTAAGTTAACACACTTCCCATTAATTATTCTCTATCCTGAATTGTTAATCAATAACACTAAAGTAGATAAAACCACCTCTCGATGCATAATACCATACTCACTTAAATCCACAGATGATAGAATTAAGCAAGACACCCTAATTAACTAATCCACTATATATCTCTATGTGAATTACAATTAAAAAGGATTTAAAGCACAAGTTCTCTATAAGATTACATATGGCGTAAAGACATATCTCTATCCTAAACACGAATCATCAATTCTATTTATGCAGAAATCACAAACACATGCTATCATGATCAAATCTAAATCTATACTTCATCTCTCGAGTTCATATAGATTATCACAGAAATTGTTAGCTAGGAAATTAAACAATTAAGTCCAAATCATAATAGAAAATCCTCACAATAGAACAAAATAATTGATAGCAAAGCATATTAAAATAAACTACACAATAAGATCCATTGTAATCTCAAACAAAGAATTAGTTCATTAAATTAAAACTAAGAATCCACAATTGAATAAGCAATAAAAGACAAAGCTAGAAGAAGATAAGAAGATAGAATCTATTGTATGTAGATTTGAAGCTCCCTCCTTGCTCCTGCTTTGAATCTTTAATGGTCACCAAGTTGTTTCAATCTCCAAATCTCATAAGAACTAGTGTTTTCTCCTATTCTATTCTACTCTAATCTAATCTAATGTGATCATCTCTCTCCTCTAATCCTTGTGATTCTCCTCCTTTTATAAGTCTCTTTATATGTCTTTAAGTCCTATTGAAAGTCCTTGAGTCAATAGGATCAAACCAATCCTTCTTGGACTCAAATTTGGATAAAATTCGCTTTTTCTATGCGTACCTCTGCCCCGATGGGGGTTTAGCCTTGTAAAGGGCCCGCCCCGACGGTCTAGGGTTTTGTTTTCCAGTTGGTACCCCCGCCCCGACAGGGGTTTTGTGAAGAGAAAGCCCGCCCCGGCGGGGGTCATTTTTCTACTCTGATGTTCTTTGGGAAAATGGCCATAACGTCTTCATCTGAACTCCGATTTTGTTGATTCAAGATGTTCCGAAAATAGGAGACGTAGATCTACAACTTTTAGGCTTTGAGTTTTTCGAATTAAGGACTGGAGCAATGTTGAAATTAGCTCTAAAGTGGCTGCTATGTAAATGGTCACCCAAAATAGTGAAGTTCAACGTCCGTTGGTACAAAGGTCATAACTCATGCATCCGAACTCCGATTGGAATGATTCAAGTTATTCCGGAAAGCTAAGAAGAAGCTCTACAATGTAATCCAAGTTCCAAGCCAAGAACATGAAATGAACATGAAAGCCCAAATGATGTTCGGATTACTTTTTTTTACGATTTCATACCAATTCTTTGCGATCACAGCTCCCAAGCATATAATCTACAAAACGAACACAAAATGCATGAAAAGTAACTAAGAAACATGAGTTTGAGCAACTAATTCAAGTAACAGATACCGGATAAGTAGGTATAAAACTTACTTATCAAATACCCCCAAACTTAAACAGTTGCTTGTCCTTAAGAAAAACACAAAATAACAATGCTATGCAATACAACTAATCTACATGCCTACGAATTCAGCAGTAATGACAGAAACAAGTCTATTCAACCGGCCTTAGAGAAATCAAGTAAACATGATAATACATCATATCAAAATAAATTATTAACTTTCCAATCAAGCATCAAATATTAGACTGTTATCACTAATATAGTTCGTGTGTGCTCCATAACAATGTTAACTGATATAAAATCAAATTTAACATATAACAAGTCTCTTCGAAGGCATCATACAGTGTAAAATCAAGAAATCCAAAAATAAGCTAGATCCAACTAAAATTAAATAATTACCAATATAGATGGTCAACATGGGATACTTATGCATTATTTTTCATCTACGGGGGCTTTTTGCTCTTTTTTCCCGTTTTATTAAAAAAAAATTTCTTTTATTTTATATACACATAGCTATGTAATGTCTTATTCCCTTAGGCTTTTCAATACTACCTTAACGAGCTTTCGACTAATGACTCCCAGAACATTAAGACCTTAGGGCTCTAGGTGTAAAGACAATCTCCTCGGGCTTACTTACTCAAGTAACAAAGGCCACAAAACTAGACATGCACGCCACGGTGTTTATTCATAATTTTTTTTCTTTTTTTATAGCTTATATACCCCAAATATTCTCCCAAACTTAGGTTCTTGTCTAACTTTAGCCATCACAACTTATTCTTATCATTCTTTCATTTAAACTAGCATTATCATTTAGAATCCCATTATGTATCAATTCAAACTCAATCAATCAATAAGTTGTTTTTACTATGTTATCCTTATTATACCAATTTCAAACAGAAAAATACTCAATTCAGAACAAGAAATCACATCAAAGCTCTAATAGTCAGTACTATACTTATCTACCTAATTTCAATCTCATCATTGGCCAAAACAAACTATAAATATCAAACAACTGGACTCATGCAAGGTGTACTAAATGCTATATAAACATAGTAAACTGACTACTAATTTTTAATTTTTTTTTCAAGAAACTGAATGCAAAAACTAAATGTAACTATATGAACTACAATGTAAATAACTAACTATAGATAATACGACACTAAAATACCCCCAAACTTAAACTAGACATTGTCCTCAATGGCTGAAATAGAAAAAAGTAAAGTAGAGGACTTCCTTGGAAATATAGCAATCCTCCTCCTTGTCCGCTAAGTTTGGAGAATATATTAGGCACATGAAACAAATTGGGCACCATACTTGAATTTGACTTGCATAACCTATGAATATGATAGAAGCAAGCTTATTAAATCTTAAAAAAATGAAAAAAATAAAATAAAAAAATCTATCAACTAATATGAAACCTAAAAAAACTAAAAATAAAAATTATACTTGGGTTGCCTCCCAATAAGCGCTTGATTTATAGTCCTTTAGCCGGACTTTGTCTGATCAACACTATCAAATTCCTCTTCGAAAGTTGAGGAACCCTCCATCCATCAAAAACTAATTGTCCTTTTGGAGGTTCCCATAGGCGATGGCCAATGCATCAAAGTCACCTTGAATGCTCTGATTTGGTATGATCTCAATCAAGATCATCCCACAGCTAGGTGTTTTCTCCATTGTGTATGTGATCACTATGGGGCATGGAAGCTTGTCACACACAATGGGCTTTTCGTCTATCTTCTCTTTCTCGTCCCACTATGGATTCAAAATTGTACTCGCTCTTATGTCATCAAGAGCTTCGCCGATGACATGACTACCAAGTGGGCATGATTTTGCAAATCTGACTGAGTTTTTGATCTTTGGTGGAGACCCATTTAGATCTTCGTTGACCTCTATTTCATTATTCCCAATTATCTCCACACTTTCGATATCTTGCGGCTCATTCAGTCTCAGATTTAGTTCGGGTTCTCCATCAGTTTCTTCATCCATGTCATAAAGCCAAGTGTTTGGAGGAAGGTTGCTTACGGCTTTGGTCATTTGCTATATCTGATCTGCAAGATTTTGAATTGACCTCGCTTAATTACTCATCTCTCCTCATCTGCTATGAACTTGGACAATAATTCCCCCAGCCTTGAATTTTCTATTCTAGTCTCGGAAGCCATGTATTGAGGACCATTGGGTGAGGTAGTGACGAGTTGTTCCATCTGATTATTAAAATTTTGGGTTGACAGCTCTTGGCTAATCCTCGTCTCCTCTAAGTTTGCTATGCCCTTCAATATTACATCACTCAGATTTGGCTTTTCATCTTGTGGCAATGGAGGTGGACATGAAAATTCCAGTGTGTATGATGGATTTGCAGCATAGTATTGGTCTTCATAATTGTAGCTCCATGAAAAATCCGGGTGATACCCCCAATCTTGGTGATAGTTAGGATCAACATAGTTGTTGAGGTAATCACCACTATATTGTACCGATTCAAAACTGACGGTGCATTGATGAATTTAATGGTTGCCAACACAATAGTCACACGTAACTGCCATCCTTCAACTCCTTTGGGCTGCAATAACGTCCAATGTCCTCGAAAGTTCTTCAATCTGTGCTGATATTACAGAAAATGCATTAAGTCTATAAATCCCTGTTTCCCTTGGTTGAGTTATGTTTGCCATCCTTCGACTCCGTTGGGCTGCGATAACCTCCGACGTCTTCAAATTTGCCTCAATTTGTACTGACTCTACAGAAAATGTATTAAGTCCATCAATCCCTGTTTCCCTTGGTCGAGTCATGTTCGTGTATGACCATTGATACGCAAAGTCATCCATGGTACCTAAAAAGAGAGAAATATAGGAAGAGAATTAAAAATAATAATAAAAATGTTTAAATTAAGACTAATTTGATTGAAATTAATATTAGTAAAAAATTATTAAATTAATTCCCTGGCAACAGTGCTAAAAACTTGTTGGGTAAAATCTAATTACGCACAACACGCAAGTATACATGGTCAACAAGTAATAAAGTGAAAGCAGAGTATCGTTCCTACAATAAATTATTAATGCAAATTACCAATTACAAACCCGTAAACAAACCAATCTTACTTAAATGAATGAATTTCAAATTATATAAATTAAATTATTTAATTACACTAATTCTAATTACCACTAATTAAAAATCAAATTACGGAGATTTAAGATCACAATTTCACTTATTGCTTCATTTAGGCTAACACACTTCTCATCAATTATTCTCTATCCTGAATTGTTAATCAAGAATACTAAAGTAGATAAAACCACCTCTCGATGTATAATACCCATACTCACTTAAATCCACAGATGATATAATTAAGCAAGACATCCTAATTAACTAATCCACTATATCTCTATGTGAATTACAATTAAAAAAGATTTAAAGCACAAGTTCTCTATAGGATTACATATGACGTAAAGGCATATCTCTATCCTAAACACGAATCATGAATTCCATCTATGCAGAAATCACAAACACATGCTATCATGATCAGATCTAAATCTATACTTCATCTCTCGAGTTCATATAGATTATCACGGTAATTGTTAGATAGACAATTAAACAATTAAATCCAAATCACAATAGACAACCCTCACAATAGAACATAATAATTTATAGCGAAGCATATTAAAATAAACTACATAATAAGATCCATTGTATTCTCAAACAAAAAATTAGTTCATTAAATTAAAACTAAGAATCCACAGTTGAATAAACAATAAAAGACAAAGATAGAAGAAGATAAGAAGATAGAATCTATTGTATGTAGATTTGAAGTTCCCTCCTTACTCTTACTTTGAATCTTCAATGGTCTCCAAGTTGCTTCAATATCCAAATCTCATAAGAACTAGTATTTTCTCCTATTCTACTGTAATCTAATCTAATGGAATCCTCTCTCTCCTCTAATCCTTGAAATTCTCCTCCTTTTATAAATCTCTTTATATGTCTTTAAGTCCTTTTGAAAGTCTTTGAGTCAATCGGATCGAACCAATCCTTATTGGACTCAAATTTGTACAAAATTCGCTTTTTCTACACATACCCCCGCCCCGCGCGGGGGTTTAGCCTTGTAAAGGGCCCGCCCCGGTGGGCTAAGATTCTATTTTCCAGCTGGTACCCCCGGCCCGGCGGGGGTTTTGTGAAGAGAAAGCCCACCCCGGTGGGGGTCCTTTTTCTGCTATGACGTTCTTTGGGAAAATGGCCATAACGTCTTCGTCTGAACTTCGATTTTGATGATTCAAGATGTTCCGAAAAGAGGAGATGCAGATCTACAACTTTCATGCTTTGAGTTATTCGAAATAAGGACTGGAGCAATGTTTAAATTGGCTCTGAAGTGGCTGCTATGTAAATGGTCACCCGAAACAGTGAGTTCAACGTCTGTTGGTACAGAGGTCATAACTCATGCATCCGAACTCCGATTGGAATGATTCAAGTTGTTTCGGAAATCTAAGAAGAAGCTCGACAACATAATCCAAGTTCTAAGACAAGAACATGAAATGAATATGAAAGCCCAAACGATATCTGGATTACTTTTCTTTGCCATTTCATACCAATTCTTTGCGATCACAGCTCCCAAGCATATAATCTACAAAACGAACACAAAATGCATGAAAAGTAACTAAGAAACATGAGTTTAAGTAACTAATTCAAGTACTAGATACTGAATAAGTAGGTATAAAACCTACATATCAATAACTTCACCCCACACAAGGATTTTGTCAAGCACTAGGTGTGCTATATTTTATCAAACTTCCTAACCTTCTCTTAATGGTCATAGTGGTGATGACAGTTTGTCAACCGAGAACACACAAGTGCTTATACACCACTTCCGAGGTATGTACAAACCTATCCTCTCTAGGTCCACCCGATAGGGAATAAAACAGAAAAGAACATCCAAGCTAGGTAATAATCCTACATATGTCTATGCGAATCAACCATAACAAGGATTTAAAACATAAGTTCTCTATAGGTCACACATGGTACACATATATATGTGTATTCTGCACACAAATTATGCAGTCAAAATAAAGTAGACATCTCATAATCACATACCAATATATTTTGGTGTAAATCTATAATCCCGCTTTCAATTTCATATAGATTACCAAAATCATCACTAATTTCTTAGCAAGAATCATTAGGCATGAATATATTGATCCAAACCATATGGTGCCAACTAAAGATATAAGATATTCAATTAAAATTAACAAAGGGTTCCATTATAACCTTAGAGCCAATAACTAGTTCATAGCTCTTAAACTAAACATTAGTAGCAATATAAACAACATTTATGGATTGTAAAATCGAAAGGAACAAATAGAGAAGAATAAACTTTATCAATGCTTCTTTAGTTTCCAATAATTCTTATCCTTTCAAGCTTTCCAATCCATGTTGCTAAATTCTCTTAAGCTCCATGAAATCCCAAACATCTCCCTAATATATCAAAACTATATATACAAACATTACCTACTAGAAAATGGAGAAGAAATTACAAAAGAGCGAGAGAGCCTAATTCCCAGAGGCTAAGCAGGTACAAGTGCGATATTGTCAACACAAAGGCCCATTTTGTATGACTTATAAAGGATGGAGATAAAATTAAAAACTCCAGGGACCCACGTGAAGATGACAAATATACGAGTAGAACTGACTTTAATCGATAAAGTTAAAGCAGCTCAAGCTATAGACCCAGAGCTGGTGAATATGAAGAAGAAGGTACAAGAAGGTGTTATTCCAGAAACAAAAATCGACGAACAGATGAAATCTCAACCCTCGATTTATTGGTCGATTTGAAATCCTCGACCGAGTAGGAACTGAAGCCTATAAGCTCGCCTTACCGCCAAGAATGTATCGTGTTCATAACATTTTTCACATATCTATGTTACATAAATATGTGAAAGACCCAAACCACATTATTGAACTAGAACTAGATGAGATAGTGGAAGATTTAACGTATGAGGAGGTACCTATTAAAATCTTTGATAAAAGGAACATATTCTACGCTCAAAGGTTATACCTCAAGTCAAAGTTTTATGGGAAATCCATGATATTGAGAAAATGACCTGGGAGTTAGAATCTAAAATGAAAATAAGGTATCCTCACCTATTTGACATACCAGGTACGTACATCAATTTTGAGGATAAAATTTCATAAGGAGGGGAGGTTGTAAGACCCCAACTTCTTACAAATAAAGATTTCATTTTCTCTAAATATTGTTTTAAATAGTGTAGAAACTTGAAAATTTTTGATCCTATTACTAACCCTGCAGGAGGGAAAAATCGTCTTCCAAAGATAACCTTTGAAGTCATATCAGTTTTCAACCTTGGAGACAACCCCGGGAAGTCCAGTTCTCAATCTCGGAGATAACCCCGAGAGACTTAATTTCAATCCCAGAGATAACCTCGGGAGATTCAATCCTAACCTCGGAGATAACCCTGAGGGATGCAATCCAATTTCCGGAGATAACCCTAGGAGGTCAAGTCAACCTCAGAGATAACCTCGAGGACATTCAGCATCCACAGCAGCCTAATCTTAGAGATAACCCTAAGAAACGACTGCTACATCTGCGCTAAAGTTGGAAATAATCCCGGTGGGGGAAAATCATCATTTTGCCACCTCAACATCACATTAACATCGTCTTAACATAATTCAATCCACACTACATACCAAGGTGTCCCACAAGAACCATAGCTTAAATCCTTAATGACAACTACACAAGTCAGCAGAATAGATAAACTTTGAAGACATGGAGATCTGGTCATGGACCCATCTTCCCAGCTTCGTAAAACCTCTAATCCTATGTCATTATGTAGCTCTCGAAAGCAATATTCGTAAAAGGTATAACACTCCATTATCGGATGCCCGGATTGAAAGTTATGTAGGTTTGAGCAGACAGCACGTGGCCTAAGTGTACGTACTTTAAGATGACAGGACCTGCATGGCACGGGGCAGGTCGGGTAGCCGCAGGTAGACCTGCGGCCATCGGGTCTTTAAATATGAGCTCTTAGCAGCTCATTTGAAAAAAAGAAGAAGAGCAAATAAGAGAAAACTCTGTTCATTTCAACTTGTAACCCCTGCTAGAATGCTTTAGACTGAGTGGTTCTTCTTTCAAAAACACTTGTAAGCTCGTGTTTTGTAACATACTGAAGTTTAACCATTGGAAACCGAGTTTTCACGGCATCAAAAGCAATCTGAAGTCTTCTTAGCAGCCCTTTGTAAGATTTTTTAGATTTTTAAGCTTTCTATTACTTCTATATATATATATATATATATATATATATATATATATATATACACACACATATATATATAATTACTACTTTTATACAATATTCTGCTTTAACTGCTTTCATAATGTAGATATTTAATCTTTTAGCTTGTAGGCTAGATTTGCCTAAATCTGGCTATTTCTAACTTTAACCGGTACAAAAGTGACTAAACTGGAGCCGTTAAAGCTAGAATGGTTTAGATTTATTCAAATCTAGTTTTTGTACATATTACTCTCTCATGTTAGCCTAGGAATCACGTGATCACAGATTTAGTCTCTGAATCTAGATTCATTTCCCGAGATGGACATTTCTTAGCTGTACCTATCCTGTAAATTACCTACGGTGTCTGGATATCCTTAGATGACTCTCATGCCCACAAGGAGTTTGGCACTTTTATGTATCTTATTTTCTCGAAGATGCCTCGCATCTCGAAAATAAAAGCAATCAAGCCGAACACATAATAAATTGGAAGTATCAAAGGTCTCAATTACTAATGAGCAGAAGGGTTTGAAAAACATGTTTTACAAAACTTCACTGCTATACCTTGTTAAAATTGAACTTTTATACAAAAGTCAAACCCTTTGTATATAGGTGCAAACGAGGCATAGCACTACTTCCAGATAATTGAACATAGACCTAACATACATACACATATACATACGCAGATAAAAGTTTAATGAAAAGTGGCGGTAACCGTGTTATCATTGAAGTCGGGGGGTGCCTAACACCTTCCATCCGCTTAATCAAACCCCCGGACCCTAACGAACCTCGGTTTCTCAGATCAGTTAAATAGTGTTAAAGCATTGGGTCTTTGTGGAAACCTTTTCTCGGTTGAGTTGGTGCAACCATTTAAAAATACCAACTGGCGACTTTAACAGTCAAATCGTCAACATATACATGTCGAACCTTCTCAAACTTGTTTTTTCAAACAAAACTCACCTAAAATGAGAACACCAAAAGACAAGAATGGAAAGGGACAAATAAAAATACCGATGTCGACAAATAATAAGGTGTTGATTTGATATAACGCTATAGTTATGGGTGATATGTGCAAATTTTACAAATTAAACAAGTTGTTATAAAATATTCATTTAGTCGGGGAATATTCTTTTTGTTGGGGAATATTTGTACGACGGCGCAATCATTGGTGGACCACATAACGGAATAACTGTCGGATATGAAAAGCGATAGAAATAACCTTTTTACAATCTATGGGCGTCAAACGGTTAACTGTATTGGGAGATTTGGAACTGGTAATCAGAAAAACCACTGGGGTGATCTATCATACCAAAGAATTACATTTGCTTCCTTACCATCCGCAAGTTCTCTAGATGGCTTCGGAGTCTGAAGAAATACGCTTCCTCCACATTCCTCAGAAAAGGAATGACTTTGCTGATGCACTAGCAACTTTGACCGCCTTGATCAACATACCTGAAAGGGGAAGCATTCAAAATATCACATTCGTCAGCCAAAAGGCCCCAGCCTATGGGAATTACATCTGAGAAGTATCAGATGAACTGCCTCCCATCCAACGCCCTTGGTATCACTCTATCAAGGAATATCTGCACCCACTGAGGTAAGTCAAGCAAAAAGAAAGCGAATCCATAGAATGGCCATTAAATTATATCCAAGCAGAGACACTCTACAAAAGAGATGCAGGACTATGCCTTTTAAGATGCCTAGACAAAGACGAAGCTCGGAGGGCCATAGATGAAATCCATGGTGCAGTATGCGGCCTACACATTAGTGGCCCTCTACTTGTTAAGAAGATCATAAGAACAAGGCATTACTGGCTCTCTCTCAAAGTTGACTGTGATGATCACATCAAGAGATGTTATCAATGCCAAATTCATGGAAATGCTATCCACGCCCCTCCAAGGGAGCTACACAATATGAGTTTGTCCTGACCCTTCTCATTATGGGGAATGGATGTGATCGGGCCAATCGAGCCCAAAGCCAGCAATGGTCATCGATTTATCTTCAGAATGATCGACTACTTCACCAAGTGGGTAGAAGCAGTCTCTTCCCCCAGAGTTACTAAAGAGGTGATTATTGGTTTCATCAGAAACAATGTCATTTGTCGATACGGACAACCAGAGGTGATTATATCATACAATGCTAAAAACCTTAACAACCAAATGATGGAGTAATTATGCAGTAAATTCCATATCAAGCATCTCAACTACGTCATCTATCATCCAAATATAGATGGTGTTGTTGAAGCGGCTAATAAGAATATCAAAAAGATTTTGCAAAAGATGTCCGTAAATCACAAAGGGTGGTCTGACTTGTTGCCTCTAACTATATTAGCCTATAGAACGTCAATGCGCACTTCCATTGGGGTAACCCCCTACTCATTAACCTATGGCATGGAAGTAGTGCTCCCCATAGAAGTGGAAATGGAATCCCTGAGAGTGTTGATAGATACTCAAATGGATGAAGACCAATGGTAACAAGATCAGTACCACCAATTGTCTCTAATAGATGAAAGGCGGGCCATAACCATCTTCCATGGTCAATTATACCAATAGAGGATCGCTCGATCATACAACAAGAAAGTCCGGCTACGACTGTTCAAAGAAAATGACTTGGTCTTGAAGAAGGTCCTTGACAACCAAGATCAATCTAAAGAAAAATTCGCCCCCAAATTGGGAAGGCCCGTTTGTTGTCAAGGAGATATTGACAAGAGAAGCCCTCAGATTACAAGAGATGGATGGCGAGGAATTTCCCTAATTCATCAACTCAGACACCGTCAAATAGTATTATTTCTAAAGTTACCTACAAACTAACATCCTGGTTCTGGATCAAATCCATCATCCAATTCAAGTTTTCAAAACCTCACACTACATACAACTTACAAGTTTGTCCCACCAGAGACAAACTACACAAACCTGATCTCCCCAATACACGGGAGTCCGTAGGTAGCCATTTATGGTTCGGTCTAACCTTTACAAAAACCAAAACAAAACCCTCTTTACCACATATAACTTTTAACCTTTTCACGCTAGGTTGGAACTACGCAGACCTGATCTCCCCTTCATCAATAGGAATACATAGGCAGCCATTCACGGTGCAGTCTCACCCTTACAAAAACACAAAACTCTGTCAACAGTACTGGTGTGACAACCCGAAAAATCGGATTGTCAAGAATTTAAGTTAAAGAATTAGTTATTAATAAAATGAATTTTTATTAATACTATTATGTGCTATGTGTTCATTAATCGTTCTATAACCTAGAATGATTATTAATCGGGAGGATTCTGGCTACGAGCTAGACTGAACGAGTAAGAATTTTCAAGACGAAAATGAAATTTTTCCGGGAACAAAATTTTTTTCGGGGAAAAAGACGGAATAGGCACTATTCACCCGTTTCTGCTCGGAGATTTATTTTGAAATTTCGAGAAGTTTTTGATTGCGTGAAATCTTAAGACGTGATGGAATATTCAATAATATTTCAGTTATGGCAAAAACGAAGTTTTCGCCTGCGGACTCAAAACCTAAGGGTTAGGGAATGTGAGTTCCGAGAATGTTATGATCGCGTATAATAATTAGGGTTATTATGCATGAGAAATATGATTATGATACGAGTTATTATACGAGTATATTACGAAGATTAGTATGACGTATAATACGAATATCATACGAACAATATACGAAGAGAATACGAGCATATGAGAATGGAATGCGTAGAATACGATTAGTCTTAATGGACTTTGTGTTCATAGACTTTTGTAGAATCCAATTGGACTTGGATTATGTCAAGCCCAATGATTTGTGAAGTTAAGCCCAAGTTAGGCCCAATAAGAATTAGGGTTAAGGCCCAAACCAAGAAAAGAAACCGCGGATCGAACCGGTGGGTAAACGGATGGGTAAAACCCATGGAGCAACCCATGGGGATGACCCATGGGCATAAGGGGCAGCCACTTGGCCACCAAGTAAGGGTGGTGGCCAAGTAAACTTGGTTGCCAAGTGAGGAATAGTAAGGCGGTGGAGGGGAAATGACCAAAATGCCCTTTGCTTGGAAATTCTATAAATACTAAGCTTAATTTCATTTTTGTGGGATTTTGAAAATCCTTGAACTTGAGAGAGATAGAGAGAGCTCGGTTGGGAGAGAAGAGGAAGAGCATGATCATGAACGCTCGGATCAAAAGTGATCGTGAAATAGAAAAGCTCGCAAATCGCCGTCTTTGTCTAACGGAAGAGAAATAAAGAAGAACGGTAATCTGAACCCTAGTTTCTTCTACTATTTTCTTTAAGTTTAATATGTTTAAAACATAACTTAATGAGAATAAGGAGTAAAAGATGTTAGTAATGATTTCATATGGTTGAAATCATGAGAAAATAATAAATGAGAAATAAGAAATTTAGTTTATAAATTTCTTAAGCAAGTATAAGATTTGTGAGGATTTTGAGCGATCCGAATGAATATTATGGACGAGTAGGTGAATTAAGTAAGGAATGGTGTTCTATAACATCAAATTCTAAGAAAAAGTGAAATCGTAATCCGAAATATCGATTAAAAACGAAGAACGCGAAGAACACGCGAAGAACGCGTAGAACGTTGTTGATGGACAAATTTAAAACCATCGTAGTGTAAATGTTGTTGATGGAAAAGTTTAAAATCATCGTGTATAAGTTAGTTGCTTATTGCTTGGTTAGGAGCGTTAGAAACGTTCATGAAGAACGGATTTAAATTGAGCTATAACGAAGTGATGGCGAAATTTTTATAAAAGACGAACGAGAATTAGAAAGCTAGTAAATGAACCCGAAAGTGTAGGGTTTCATAAGAATGTAAGAGAACGTATAAAACGTGAGTCGTGGACTCAAGAACGAATGAATTCCGAGTTCGGATGACCGAATTACGGACAAATGAACGAAGAACGTTAAAAGCGTAAAATGAACGAAGGGTTAAGATTAAGCCAATTGAATGGCATGTTAACGGATTCAGAATGTAGTTCTGTCCAAGGCATATTAAAGTACGTAAGATAAGGAAGAGAATGGCTTTGGAATGACCTCGTTCCGAGTTATATCGAAGAAGTTATGAGATCGTAAAGTAAACATCTCAAACTTGACTTAACACCTAGAAAGATTTTCTAGGTTTTTGTCTTGGCGCCGCAGCGTGAGAAGGGGCGCCGCAGCGCGAGAAGGGGCGCCGCGGCACAAGCTCGGCCATACACTTCTAGAGAGTGGTGCCGCAGCGCGAGAAGAAAGGCAAGGCACGGCGCCGCAGCGCCAGTGCAGTGCAATACCCAGAAATGAGATTTTAACTGCTCAATTTCTCGGGGGATGTGCAAGAAAGAAGTATGAACATATAGTTCATATAATGAAACACTTAGTCAAGTGTTTTAAACCTTTAGCAAAGGTTGAACGAAATGATTAAACGAGAATAAAAGACAAAGAATGTAGATGCGGGTTACGGAACCGATGTCCGGGGACCGTAGTCGCGATAAACGAACGTGAGGGATTGCTATGGTTGTGATTCCTTAGACGTTGGTTGACGATGTTAATGTATAACATTTTGATGTTATGACATGGCATTGAGAGATGAATGTAAAGCGTATAGACGCTATGAACGCAACGTAGTTACAATGAACGATCGGTCTTAGCATACAACGAACGGTATGGCTTCGACATTAAGAAAGAATAATGAACATGGGGTTCATGGGATGGATAATGATGAAAGTAATTGAAACATTGAGTAAAGGTTGAATGAAAGATTAAAAGACAAAAAAGTTGAATACATAAACGATCCTTATGAATTGTATTCACGTTGGATGAACGTGCAAAGTATACCGTGGTTGTATGACATAGACGTTGATGAAGGTAGTAAGTAAGATACCAATGGTATCAAGAGAGCCGTAACGAACGGTAATAAGATTACTGAAAGTCGAATATAAGTCGGATGAGAATGTTAGAATGAAAAGTAAGCACTGAACACTTTAACCAGCGTAATGGTTGAGTGTAAGCGAGTGTTAAACGGGCAGAACCTACACCCTGTGTATGGTTTAACCGTAATGTAATGAAGAATGTTGATTAACCGTGAACGGTGAAGAAACTTAGTGGGAGATAATAACGTATAAAGTTAAGAAGCCGAGTTAATAAGTATAACTTGGACAAGGTTCCGAGTTGAGGGAACCGGACGTTGTAAGATATGAATAAGTTCATATGAAATGTTTTAACGCTATGGTCTCGTAGTATTGACATTGAATGATCGTTCCGAGTATACAAAAGATTGTATGACTTAGACGATAAAGAATGATTCCTGAGGTATGGCATTTAGTTGCCAGAAAGCCATAAGGAATAAGAAGTTAACTTAACGAACAATATAGTTTAATGGTTCGGATATGTTAAGAGAAGTTAGTTGTAGTACAATCGTAACCTTTGATGGTTGACATATGGGAGCTGGGCTAAACAATTCCTTCAGAGAGCGAAGGTATATACAAAACTGGCAACCGATCTAACTCACTGTGTGGGCAGTGTAGATGAGACGGAAACTTGTTTGTTGGTTGTTTGTGGGAAACCACTCAGAGTACCATATGGACTACTAGCAGAAAAGCGATGTGTGCTGAGTCCTAGAGAAGTATAAGAAGAATATAAGAATGCGAATGATCAAAGATGATGAACGTGTTGAGTAAAACATCTCAGTATGTTATAAAGCCATAATCTGGTAATGAAAGTTAGTCGCGTAAACTTAAATTACAAGAACGCGAACCTTAAGAAGTAAAGTTAAGTAAACCAATGCGTAAGTTAAGTATATGACTAATTGGTGTACTTGTTATTTCCTTATTTGTTATATAGGGTTTTGGAATAAGCATTTCAGCGTAAACTGTAAGCTATAGCTATAAGTAAGGCAAGTTTCCTAACTTCATTCATATTTTAAATGAATGCTAGTTTCTAAAACTTCTCAGATGTTGAACTTGAGAAGTTCTGTCTATGTGCGAATGTGTGATATTTGTACAAGGTGGTAGAACGTATGAGGCCTTGTGCCACAATGTGAGCACTTCGGTGTTTCTGTGAGATGAACTGTTTGATGTTTGAACTGTTCAATAAAAGAATGTTCGGTTTATTCATGAACCGTTATTGTTAAGTCTGTGCTATTGATTCTAGCCAGACCGATTGTGCATGAAAGAAAGTAGAGAATGAAAGTATTTCAAAGTGCATGTGACTAATGTTTTAAAATGATAGGAATCAAGACTATTCCTATTATTCAAGCTGCTTCGTAACCTTTGTTCAGTTATTTGAAGTTTTGAAGAATGTTTAAACTCTTAAAGTTGTTTGTTCAACTGTATAACTTGCTGGGCAATTGAATGCTCACACTTGCTTTAAATAAAAACATTTTCAGCGAACGATGTTAGAAAGAACTTAAGCATCCCGTAAAGATCAAGCTGAGCGGTATTCAGACGAAGTGCCATTCATTATATGAATGTGCGTGAAGAGCAAGTGAAGACTTGTAATATAGAATGATAGAATTAAACTATAGACTAGTTTAATGAACAGTTATGAATCCTTTGTGGCGGATGAAAGTCACTCATGTAAGATGTAAAGAATAATGTAATCATCATTATTTGTAATGAAAGAAGTTTTGTGGTTATAGAACATGGGATTTTAGAATGTATGTTGTTATATTTCAATATATAATGATGTATGTTTGGTAAGAAGTATAACAGTGACGCACGGCGTCCGGGTCTGAAGGTAAACATGATTTCGGGGCGTTACAGGTTGGTATCAGAGCTGATAGGTTATAAATCTTAGGTAAGAGTACCTAAGACTATAATCGTGGAGAGAATGATAAGAAGATCACCACATGATCATAGTAAATCGTAGTAAAAGATGAGCTGTTAAACGATGAATGATTTATAGCTAATGCTATGAATGAATGGTACTACAAAGTAGTACGGGAAGAAGAACTCAGATTGAGTTGTAAAGGTTACTATATGAATTAAAGAAAATTTGTATTAAGTAAAGAGGAAGTTAGAAGTTGTAAAATTTCAATTGAGGACTCATGTGATGGCTGAGTTGTATGAACCTTTGTATGGGCAGAAGTTTGTGCTTGGTGTAACAACTGCTCAGTTTATTGCAGTGATAATCATTGGAATTGGTCGCGCTATTAAGATGTATATGACGAGAAGGTGAATCTTTTCTCATGTATATACTTGATAGATAGAGAAGGTTAAGGTAGGTGCGAGTCTTGAAACTCATACTTATGGTAAGTTTGTGACTCATAATAGTATGGTATGTTTTCGAATGTTTCAGCGAATGGACGCCAAAGGTCTGTCTGGATGTTCTTAAACTCATATTATTGTGGAAAGTTCCTGAACCCATAATGTGTGGTAAGTTGATGGACTGTACTAAGAAATAGGAATGTTTAGACTAAAAACGAAGTATTTTCAGTAGACTTAGCATTGAAGGTGCTAGAGAAGTTTAAGTATTGTCGCAGAAAGACACTGAAGGAAGATGGAGAATAGGATATTCCAAATCCTCTAGCTATGCTAGATTTCGAAGTTTATTCAAATCGTGCTGAATTGTACATTTTGAAAAAGAAAAGAATTGGTTCAACTTTTTGGAACCAATAAATTTTTAAAGAGCTATGTTTTGTATGTCTATGCCAATTGTTTCGGCTAGACAGAAATTGATTTGAAATATCAAAATGAATTTTATATCATCAGTGTATTTGATACAAGGATGGTAAAAAGATGGAGTTGTTAATGCAATAAAACCTGGTATGGAATTTGATCAGAGGATCAATAACCTGCTATGGTATGATGTATAATGACGAAGTCATAAACTGACGAAGTCCTCAACGTACTGTGAAGAGTATGGTAGCACGACGTCATGAAACGTTTTGAAAAGAATTGAAAGAAGTAGTCGATGTCAAGCGAATTGACTAGACGAATGTTTCAAGAAATATCCAAATTTTTGGTACTAAGTCTGAGGTGAACATACCCTGAAATGGGGTTATACGTTAGGCTGATCATTACGTATGGAAGAGGTAGTTTACCTTCTTTGTGATTGTAAACTTACCGTGTAAGAAAGGTTTACGGCGAGAGGCTGTTTAACCTTGTAAGAGTTCATGGTCAATTTGACCCCTCAGCAAAAGAATGAAATGTTTTAAAGGAATCTTTATATTCCTAGTTATTCCTTTCGCTTCATGATTCTTGATAGGTTATGGAGGTTAGGAATGATGGAAAGATAAGAACTTCTTTGAAGAGAAGTTGAGGAGAAGGGTAAGCTAAAATTTCGAGGACGAAATTCTTTGAAGGAGGGAAGAATGTGACAACCCGGAAAATCGGATTGTCAAGAATTTAAGTTAAAGAATTAGTTATTAATAAAATAAATTTTTATTAATACTATTTTGTGCTATGTGTTCATTAATCGTTCTATAACCTAGAATGATTATTAATCAGGAGGATTCTGGCTACGATCTAGACTGAACAAGTAAGAATTTTCAAGACGAAAATGAAATTTTTCCGGGAAAAAAATATTTTTCGAGAAAAAAGACGAAATAGGCACTATTCACCCGTTTCTGCTCGGAGATTTATTTTGAAATTCCGAGAAGTTTTTGATTGCGTGAAATCTTAAGACGTGATGGAATATTCAATAATTTTTCAGTTATGGCAAAAACGAAGTTTTCGCCTGCGGACTCAAAACCTAAGGGTTAGGGAATGTGAGTTCCGAGAATGTTATGATCGCGTATAATAATTAGGGTTATTATGCATGAGAAATACGAGTATAATACGAGTTATTATACGAGTATATTACGAAGATTAGTACGACGTATAATACGAATATCGTACGAACAATATACGAAGAGAATACGAGCATATGTGAATGGAATGCGTAGAATACGATTAGTCTTAATGGACTTTGTGTTCATAGACTTTTGTAGAATCCAATTGGACTTGGATTATGTCAAGCCCAATGATTTGTGAAGTTAAGCCCAAGTTAGGCCCAATAAGAATTAGGGTTAAGGCCCAAACCAAGAAAAGAAACCGCGGATCGAACCGGTGGGTAAACGGATGGGTAAAACCCATGGAGCAACCCATGGAGATGACCCATTGGCATAAGGGGCGGCCACTTGGCCACCAAGTAAGGGTGGTGGCCAAGTAAACTTGGTTGCCAAGTGAGGAATAGTAAGGAGGTGGAGGGAAAATGACCAAAATGCCCTTTTATTGGAAATTCTATAAATACTAAGCTTAATTTCATTTTTGTGAGATTTTTAAAATCCTAGAACTTGAGAGAGATAGAGAGAGCTCGGTTGGGAGAGAAGAGGAAGAGCATGATCATGAACACTCGGATCAAAAGTGATCGTGAAATAGAAAAGCTTGCGAATCGCCGGCTTTGTCTAACGGAAGAGAAATAAAGAAGAACGGTAATCTGAACCCTAGTTTCTTCTACTATTTTCTTTAAGTTTAATATGTTTAAAACATAACTTAATGAAAATAAAGAGTAAAAGATGTTAGTAATGATTTCATATGGTTGAAATCATGAGAAAATAAGAAATGAGAAATACGAAATTTAGTTTATAAATTTCTTATGCAAGTATAAGATTCGTGAGGATTTTGAGCGATCCGAATGAATATTATGAAGGAGTAGGTGAATTAAGTAAGGAATGGTGTTCTATAACATCAAATTCTAAGAAAAAGTGAAATCGTAATCCGAAATATCGATTAAAAATGAAGAACGCGAAGAACGCGTAGAACGTTGTTGATGGACAAATTTAAAACCATCGTAGTGTAAATATTGTTGATGGACAAGTTTAAAACCATCGTGTATAAGTTAGTTGCTTCTTGCTTGGTTAGGAGCGTTAGAAACGTTCATGAAGAACGGATTTAAATTGAGCTATAACGAAGTTATGGCGAAATTTTTGTAAAAGACGAACGAGAATTAGAAAGTTAGTAAATGAACCCGAAAGTGTAGGGTTTCATAAGAATGTAAGAGAACGTATAAAACGTGAGTCGTGGACTCAAGAGCGAATGAATTCCGAGTTCGGATGACCGAATTACGGACGAACAAACGAAGAACGTTAAAAGCGTAAAATGAACAAAGGGTTAAGATTAATCCACTTGAATGGCATGTTAATGGATTCCAAATGTAGTTCTGTCTGAGGCATATTAAAGTACGTAAGATAAGGAAGAGAATGGCTTTGGAACGACATCGTTCCGAGTTATAACGAAGAAGTTATGAGATCGTAAAGTAAGCATCTCAAACTTGACTTAACACTTAGAAATATTTTCTAGGTTTTTGTCTTGGCATCGCAGCGCGAGAAGGGGCGTCGCAGTGCGAGAATGGGCGCCGCAGCGCGAGAAGGGGTGCCGCAGTGTGAGCTCGGCCATACACTTTTGGAGAGTGGCGCCGCAGCACGAGAAGAAAGGCAAGGCACGGCGCCACAGCGCCAGTGCAGTGCAATACCCAGAAATGAGATTTTAACTGCTCAATTTCTCGGGGGATGTGCAAGAAAGAAGTATGAACATATAATTCACATAATGAAACACTTAGTCAAGTGTTTTAAACCTTTAGCAAAGGTTAAACGAAAAGATTAAACGAGAATAAAAGACAAAGAATGTAGATGCGGGTTACGGAACCGATGTCCGGGGACCATAGTCGCGATAAACGAACGTGAGGGATTGCTATGGTTGTGATTCCTTAGACGTTGGTTGACGATGTTAATGTATAATATTTTGATGTTATGACATGGCATTGAGAGATGAATGTAAAGTGTATAGAAGCTATGAACGCAACGTAGTTACAATGAACGATCGGTCTTAGCATACAACGGTATGGCTTCGATATTAAGAAAGAATAATGAACATGGGGTTCATGGGATGGATAATGATGAAAGTAATTGAAACCTTGAGTAATGGTTGAATGAAAGATTAAAAGACGAACAAGTAAAACGTTGAATACGTAAACGATCCTTGTGAATTGTATTCGCGTTGGACGAACGTGCTAAGTATACCGTGGTTGTATGACATAGACGTTGATGAAGGTAGTAAGTAAGATACGAATGGTATCAAGAGAGCCGTAACGAACGGTAATAAGATTACTGAAAGCCGAATATAAGTCGGATGAGAATGTTAGAATGAAAAGTAAGCACTGAACACTTTAACCAGCGTAAGGGTTGAGTGTAAGCGAGTGTTAAATGGGCAGAACCTACACCCTGTGTATGGTTTAACCGTAATGTAATGAAGAATGTTGATTAACCGTGAACGGTGAAGAAACTAAGTGGGAGATAATAACGTATAATGTTAAGAAGCCGAGTTAATAAGTATAACTTGGACAATGTTCTGAGTTGAGGGAACCAGATGTTGTAAGATATGAATAAGTTCATATGAAATGTTTAACGTCGTGGTCTCATAGTATTGACATTGAATGATCGTTCCGAGTATACAAAAGATTGTATGACTTAGACGATAAAGAATTATTCCTGAGGTATGGCATTTAGTTGCCAGAAAGCCATAAGGAATAAGAAGTTAACTTAACGAACATTATAGTTTAATGGTTCGGATAAGTTAAGAGAAGTTAGTTGTAGTACAATCGTATCCTTTGATGGTTGACATATGGGAGCTGGGCTAAACAATTCCTTCAGAGAGCGAAGGTATATACAAAACTGGCAACCGATCTAACTCACTGTGTGGGCAGTGTAGATGAGACGGAAACTTGTTTGTTGGTTGTTTGTGGGAAACCACTCAGAGTACCATATGGACTACTAGCAGAAAAGCGATGTGTGCTGAGTCCTAGAGAAGTATAAGAAGAAGATAAGAATGTGAATCATCAAAGATGATGAACGTGTTGAGTAAGACATCTCAGTATGTTATAAAGCCATAATCTGGTAATGAAAGTTAGTCGCGTAAACTTAAATTACAAGAACGCGAACCTTAAGAAGTAAAGTTAAGTAAACCAATGCGTAAGTCAAGTATATGACTAATTGGTGTACTTGTTATTTCCTTATTTGTTATATAGGGTTTTGGAATAAGCATTTCAGCGTAAACTGTAAGCTGTAGCTATGCGTAAGGCAAGTTTCCTAACTTCATTCATATTTTAAATGAATGCTAGTTTCTAAAACTTCTCAGATGTTGAACTTGAGTAGTTCTGTCTATGTGCGAATGTGTGATATTTGTACAAGGTGGTAGAACGTATGAGGCCTTGTGCCACAATGTGAGCACTTCGGTGTTTCTGTGAGATGAACTGTTCGATGTTTGAACTGTTCAATAAAAGAATGTTCGGTTTATTCATGAACCGTTATTGTTAAGTCTGTGCTATTGATTCTAGCCAGACCGATTGTGCATGAAAGAAAGTAGAGAATGAAAGTATTTCAAAGTGCATGCGACTAATGTTTTAAAATGATAGGAATCAAGACTATTCCTATTATTCAAGCTGCTTCGTAACCTTTGTTCATTTATTTGAAGTTCTGAAGAATGTTTAAACTCTTAAAGTTGTTTGTTCAACTGTATAACTTGCTGGGCAATTGAATGCTCACACTTGCTTTAAATAAAAACATTTTCAGCGAACGATGTTAGAAAGAACTTAAGGATCCCGTAAAGATCAAGCTGAGCGGTATTCAGACGAAGTGCAATTTATTATATGAATGTGCGTGAAGAGCAAGTGAAGACTTGTAATATAGAATGATAGAATTAAACTATAGACTAGTTTAATGAACAATTATGAATCCTTTGTGACGGATGAAAGTCACTCGTGTAAGATGTAAAGAATAATGTAATTATCATTATTTGTAATGAAAGAAGTTTTGTGGTTATAGAACCTGGGATTTTAGAATGTATGTTGTTATATTTCAATATATAATGATGTATGTTTGGTAAGAAGTATAACAATGACGCACGGAGTCCGGGTCTGAAGGTAGACCGGATTTCGGGGCGTTACAACTGGGATCATCATTAAAACTTTCAAACCAAACCATAAGAGATGGAACTACCTGATCTCCCCAATACACGGGAATACATCGGCGACCATCTGTGGGGCAGTTAAATCACACCTTATCGGCTTAGACCACAAGGATGGAACTACCTGGTCTCCCCACACAAATGGGAGAAAAACTGGTGACCATCTAAGCTGTGATCGAATCCTCAAAGAGAAATACCAGTCCATAAGAGATGGAACTACCTTGTCTCCTCCATACAAGGGAGTATCGACGACCATCTATGGGGCGGTCAACCTCAAAGAGGAAAGCCAAAATCCTCTCCATAAACACATTCATAAACCAATCCAAAGACACCAAAGGCTAGGGGAATACAAAGATCGACGATCCATTCTAAAAGATCCTGAGACATCTCAATGTTCGTCCATCAAGGAGGAGTTCAGAATACATAAAGATCACAAGTCCTAGAGAACATATAATCATCAAGCAAGTAATAAGGCAAGTCTAAAAAGGGAAGTGGATCAAAACATATTTCATTTCCAAATAATACTATTTGATATATACAATGTATCATGTACATGACAAAAATGGCTAACCTAATCTATGCAAGAAAATCAAAGCTAATCATAAACCAGTTGATAAGCGGGCTATCAAGTCTAACATGGTATCCCTCTCAATGGATGGAGGTAAATCTATGAGCTCCTGCCCTAGGGTATCCACACGAGCCAAGAAATCTATGGCCATCTGCATGGTGCTACTGTGCTCATCAATAAATTCACTCATCTCTGCCATAATGTCAGTAGTATGAGATATCAATACAGTGCTATCTGTAGTGGCAACATCTCGGGTAGCTAGAGCTTCATCCCGCTCAATAACAGCTGTATCCCTAGATGATCGAGCCTCATCCCGCTCAACAACAGCGGTATCCCTGTGAGCTAGATCATCATCTCTCTCAACCAGAGCGATATCTCTATCAGAAAGAGTTGTTAACATCAAGGCCCTAGCCTGATCCCTCTCAAATGTCATCAGATGTAAACTCTAATCTAAATACTCTGCAGAATGTGAAGTCACACCAGCAAGAATACTGGGGGAATCAACCAGAGCTACTGACAAACCAGTAAACATCTCATCCTCAATATTGGGAGAATCAGGGTACTCCATAGGCTCCCAACTATCAAAATCAATACCCACCTCTGAGGATATAACCCTAGCCGATGCAATCTTTACCTCCAACCATGTAGAATACTCTGCAGAGCGACCTGGATGGCTAGCCAAAAAGTTAGCTCTCTCTTGACGGGTCCAACAGTCATAAATCCTGGATAAATCCTTTGCTGACAGAAGCCGAGACGACAAACGCTGACCCACTGCCCCATCAAAGGGATGAATATCCTAAAACTGGTCAAACTGTGCCATAACAGCCAGTGAATGATATGTGGTCACACCCCTCAAACCGACCAGGGGAAGATAGTCCATACAAGCTGCATGAGTGATAAAGCTATAGAGAGTTGAGCCCTGAATATGAAAAATTATCAAACGGGTCCTCGATCCTTGACAAGAAAGCCAACCAAGAAGTTGTGTCTGTATACTCAGTCAGCTAAAAGGAATATTACATGGCTATCTCGTGGGAAAAATAGTACCCATGGCGTCTGAAAGTGCCAATTGGTCTCAAGTGTTTCATAAACCACACGTACAACAAGATCGCACTGCCTATAAAAGCCCCCACTGAATGGGAATGGTAAAACGTGGCTGACCTCAAGGTCTCTACCAAAATCATCAGTAAGATGGTATGTCCTTCTAGGAGAGCGTGAACTACCACGATCACACCGATATCCAGGTCGTCCATGTACAACGACATGTACATTCCCTAGGTTGAGTAACCTTAATTTATACACAATTCATAACCTATCTAACATATAACATTATTATCATACATACTACTATAATTATCTGCACATAATCTAAGGCTGGACTTGTCTTTGTTCTTTCTTGTATTCGACGTATTCATCTTAATCTGTAATGTTAATAATGATATAGCAAGGGTGAGCAACAAGTTTGCCCAACAAGTTTAAGTTCAATAAATTAAAGATATATCATGATAGGAAGAATTTTGAATAATAGCTGGCTAAGATTCAACAATATAATTGTGAACTAGCATGGATAATTTTTCATAGTTGAACAAACAATGAGCATGAACATATCAATTATATCTGGACGGAATGGTAATGAAGGTGATCAGCCTTTCATACATGATGAAAACATGGAATATGCACTGAGTACGATTCAAAAATTCGTAGACATGGTAATCAATAATGATTATCCACAAGCATATTTGAATAAACAACTCATAGTTGAGTTAAGGAAAAACTTGCCTGATCCGTTGATTATCATTACGCAACTTATTTAGCTTTGTCGGAAAACCTAATATAAATAATATCGATCTCTAAATATTATAATAATATCGTCATAGTATAATAATATTTTATATAATTACAAAAACTAAACACATAAATATGTATCCCTATCGGTCTACAAAACACTTAAGACACGACATTAAGTCAAACTATTGTAGTCTAAATTTAATCCGGTACAACTCTGACATCCCGACGGCCTAGTCAGACAATTATCGAGTTTAATTCAATTAAACTCTACCTAAACACTTAACAATTATCTTAGATAATTTTATTATCAGTCAAAATATTCTCTATAAGCTCGTAATAATTTTTACATAATAATTATCATTTACCATAATTTTTCAATCATTAAACTCGTATTTAAATGATTTAAATACAACTTAATTCTATAATCATTAATATTTATTTAATATTAAATATTAATGAAATACATGTCATAATATTATAATTTATTTATAATATATCAAAGTATTTTTAATACCTTAAAATCATATGTATACGATTTTTAAACCATTAAATCCATTATCCGTTAATTGCTATTAATATTAAAATATTAATATTTTTATGACAAAATATCAAAAGTTACATTTTATAACTTAAAATATTTTTATAACATTTAAATAATTTTTATATAATTTTTAAATCATTAATTCTAATTTTTCATAATTTATTTAATACATTTATTAAATAAATTAATTACCATTAATATTAATTTATTAATCAAATTCATCACAAAATATTAAAAGTCATTAAAAATAACTTAAAATATTTTCTTATACCATAATATAATTTTTCATGATTTTTCAAGTATTAAAATTATTTTTAAATAATTTATTTAATATTATAATTAAATAAATTAAATACCATTAATATTTCAAATATATTAAATATTAATGAAATATATTCAAAATAATTAAAAACTAATTTTAAGGCTTTAAAATAATTTTTAGGAATTTAATATTAATTTTTTAAGAATTAAAAACTATTTTTTTGTATTTATTAAATAAAATAATTAATTTTAGAAATAAACTGTCACTAAAAGGGCTTTAGGCGACAAATCCGTCGCTATTGGTATTCTTTGGCCAAACCCAGAACTTCAAAGTCAGTGAGTAAGGTGCTATGTTTGACCGTGATTAGATCTAGGTTTCTGTTGATTTTTGGGCTCGTAAAAGTGTTAATGTGATAGTATGTACGTAATACTACAACTGCCAGTCGATTTCATGACCAAACTATAACATAATAGAGAGATCAAAGCTCCAGAAAATCTGTCAGAAGCTGTTCTTCATTTATGGGTTTTCCAGAAATGAATAACAGTCCGAGTTGGCCACTTATGATCTCCATAACTTGCATTCTAAGCTTTCTTTGTGTAATATAAAGGTTCATTCTTGAAGTAAACATGTCGAAGAACAATTATATAACACTTGTATCACATTTTATCAGCACACGAGAGAGATCTAAACTGGTCAAAGTATGCTAGAAAAACTGCCTTTGAAGATTCTGGATTACCCATAATCTTCATCTAGCATGACGGTCAACCATACTTTGACCAACAATAAGTTCGATTCTGTGTATGATCTGGGGGTTCTAGAGGCATGTATAGATAGTTCATATACCAGTCTACAAGATCTAACCAACAACATGACCTAACTAACAAAGATCAGCAAGATCTGAGCCCTCGAAAATGGCTGTCAGAAATTCTGGGTTTCTAGGTTGCCCAGAAACTCAGAATTTCTGATCGGTCAAGTCACTTTGACCACTCATAACGTGAATTCTAGACATGATCTGACCTTGATTCAAGTTTCAGATCCAAGCCCTTACAACATAGAACACATCCATAACATAAAACACACATAACACCTAACACACACAGATCTAAGAGCCCTGACATTAGGCTGTCAGTCAATTTTTATTTAATTTTTCCAGATTTCTAAAAACTTCAATTTCGAGCATCTAAATGTTATAGATCCTTGATCTAACAACCCATATCACTAAATGATACCCTCTAACACAACTCTAACCAACAAACAACAACATTAACATAAAATTTTAAGGATTTCATATATTAGGGTTTATACCTCTTTCTAGCTTAACCATTGAATCTGATATTTGATGTTTGATCATGGGGTTTCTGGGGACTTAGATAGGGATTGAACCGCTTAATATTTTCGTGGGTTTATAGAGAGAGAGAGAGACTTGGATGAGAGTATGGGTACAACTGAGCCTTACTTTGTGACTTTATCTCTCTTTGATCTATATATAAAAGGTATGAAATGAAGTTGGCTGATAAGGTTGGATGAATGCTATGAATTTAAGTCACATGTGGTTGTTAGAGTTGGTGAACAACTCACCTTTGGCAAAACTTGCAAGCTATTACACAAATAATCCAAGAAAGCCATTTTAGACATTTGGCTTCCCATTTTCATGGCAAAATTAACATTTGATCAAACCCTTAGGGTTTAACCATAAGGTTTTCACAAATTTGATTTTTCTAAGATTTCTTATAAGGCTAAAAATAAAAATTTTAGTTACTAAAAATGTAAATTATGGTTTCCTAATTAAATTAGGGTTTCCTAATTATATTAGGGTTTCCTAATTACTTAGACCTGTAATTAGAATTAATGTTTCCTATTTTACATAAGACTTTCTTAATTAGCAAATAGGGTTCCAAATTTTGTAAATTAGGGTTTCTAATTAGCAATTAGGGTTCTAGTTTAGTAATTAGGGTTTCTAATTACTATTTAGGGCTTCTAATAGTTAAGATTTTCCCTAATTAAAATTATAATCATAAATACTTAAGCCTTTTAAATCCCAAATTAGGGTTTTCTGATTCTGAATTAGGGCTTTGGATTCCCGGAACTGAAATTAGGGTTTCCAGAGCCGGTATTTGGGTTTCTTATCCATCGCTAGGGTTTTCTAGCTGAAAGTTTACGCCCTTAATATATACTTAGGGTTTGCCACATATATTATTTATCTAGTTATTCCTTGACCCTTAACCCCAAACTGTACACATAAAATACCATATACACAGAATATATACACTTATACGCTTAATCCTGAATAATTCATCACAAAAATTTTTAAATCCATAAAATTCCTTCTTATAAATGTCAAATCCATTCACTTATTTTCTGTCTAGGTTTAATATTTAACCTTAATTCAATATTTTAAGATTTAAATAATTATCTAAATTCTCGGGTTGTCATAGTATCGCTGGTAGCTGTCCAACGACTCAAATCTGCTAATCAAGAAACTCATAGACACCACATGCCCCGAGGAAATCTCGGCTAGGGCCACTCTACGCCTCAAGCCTGTCAAGTTCATAAACTGTCGGCTCATGTCACCCACAGCCATCCGAGCGCAAGGCTTATCCAATGGCAAGTCTATAAGACGCTCGTACTCCTCCAAAGTAGGAGTCAACTCCTGGGTATCAAATCTGAATACCTGTCTATCTGGTGCCCAATACTTAAGCATGCCCTCTATAAGGCCTGCTAGAACCTGAAATGTCTGGAGGGTCATAGAGTGTCACATCAACTGATCAACTGTTACCTGATCTAGGGAAGACAAACTATCATACCACAATCTCAAGGAAGATGCCACCAACACTGGTGGGGTATGCTTAATCCGGCTAACACTTGATGAAGACATCTGTGGAGCCGTATCATAAGACCATCCAGGGGTCAATGCTAAACTCATCTCAAGAAATGCATGTGCATAACATAATGCATGCATAATAAACAACATATGACAATATGATGTAGGGAATGGAAAATATTACACATACATTCCTAAGTACATTATCATCTAAATACATCAGCTCTATATAAAACTAAAAAATCCAGGGAAATGGGGCACAGCTGCCCAACATCTAACAAAGGCCTATCAAAAGATATAACGAGAAATGGGGCACAACCACCCAATATCTAACAGAGGCCTATCAAAAGATATAGCGAGAAATGCATCAGAAGAAGTCAATGATATTTATATCCACATCATCCAATCTGTCCATCTGATGTAACTCCTCCCGAGTAACTAAATCTTTGCTAGTAGAGATTTCAGGCCGATAGAATGAAGGATATGTGCTGGCAAAACCTCCTAAATATGGGCCACCTGATGGGCCAGACCCATAGCTAGAAGGATCAAAAGCATCTGCCTCAGAAGGATCTCTGCCCAAATGCTAGATAAAGAAATGTGCCCAGCCTAACTACTAGGTCAAACTATCAATCTACGTCAGATGAGTAGGCTCTCGGACGCATGCAATTCAATCTGTTATCATAACAGGGCCAGGAACGATATCCCCCATAAACTGTATGGCGCGGGTCTGAGCTCCAATGGTGTGAGGGAACCACCAACGATAAAAAGCCTCCTGAGCGAAAGGTCCCTCTAACAAAGTAAAGCCATCCACACCTACCAATGGGATCTTATTGATCGGCTGCGACAAAGGCCAATAATGCCTGGCAGGAGGAAAGATTGGAATGTGTATCTCTCCTATAGTGCTCTTAATAGCACGCCCTCCTAAATAGAGCTCCCAACCTCCGCTTGTAAGGAGAGGAATCTGACGGGTGGATAATACATACTCGACACCAGTCAGGAAACCACCCTCGAAGCCAATTGTCAAGTGGTCCTTAGAGTAAGGAACCTCTGTATAATGACATCAATAGTTAATAACTTCAACTGTAGGTGCGAATGGGTGAAACCCTCAGCTACAGGAACCTCTGTCAAAGTGGAGTAATGACATCGCCGTCCCCATGGATAGGTGTCTAAACCTAATAGGCTAACAGGACGAAGAAATAGGAGCCTCTCGTAGGCCCAAAACTACCAATATAAGATTAAATATATGTGGTCAGTCAAACTGGTAACCCAAACAAGGGAAATCAAAAGAGAAAATACTCACCAACAGGAATGGGTAAAACCCTCACCAAGCCTCCATCACGCCCTCTAAGCATAGGGGCATCCCCCTAAGGAAGTAGGCAAATGTATAAGAACCCCAATCAAACTCTCCAATACAGTCCATATCTTGTGTGGCGCTGACTAAAGCGAATGACACCGTCGAAGAGTTATCAGCCAGGAAACAACCCCTGAGGATGATCAGGAACAATCGCTGAAGGATGTGATATATAACCCTCCGATCATTGGGCAATGGCTCAGTCAAAGCCCTACTCATGGCATCTATACTCAGGAGACCAGAACGGACTGTCATACCATTAAGCGCCGTAGCTGGGACTCCCAACAAGGATATGACGGCAGTCGGGGAAATGTCTGCCACCAAAGGCACTGATGCCCCGGAAAACTCTATCCCAATGATGTGTAACGCCCGAGAAAATTGGACCTTTATGTGAATTAAATTTTTATTTGATTATTTGAATTAAATAAATTTAATTATTTATTTATGTGAGTAAGATATTTGAAGGTCGATCTATGACCTAGAATGTGCGGATGTGGTTAGGATTCTGGCTAGGTGCTAGGATTAATTGTTATGAATTTGCAAGACGAAAATAATAGTTTTTTGAGAAATTTTCGTAAAAATACTATTCATTCGTTTCTGCTCAAGAATTAATTATGAATTTTTGAGAAACGCGTAATGATAGATTTCTAAGACGAGATGGAATATTCAATAATATTTCAGTTATGACAAACGAAGTTTTTGCCTGCGGACTTAAAACCTAAGGGTTAGGAAAAGTAAGTTTCGAGAATTTAATGGCTACGTATAATGATTAGGGTTATTATACGTGAGGAATACGAGTATGATACTAGTTATTATACGAGTATAGTATGAAGATTATTACGACATATAATACGAATATCGTACGAATAGAATACGAAGAGAATACAAGAAATGTATGAGTAGAATACAAATAGTCCTTAATGGACTTTAGTAATTGGACTTTGCCATTTCCAAATTGGACTTGGATTAGTTCAAGCCCAATAAGATATTAAGGCAAGCCTAAGATAGGCCCAATTTGAATTTATTCTAAAGCCCAAACAAAGAAACTAAATCGTGGATCGAACCGATCGGTCATCGGATGTTTAAAACCCATGGGGCAACCCATGGGTGACCCTAAAGGCTAGGTGGGTCGGCCAATTGGAGTCTAAGTAAATTGGTTTTTACTTGGTGGCTAAGGCATGAATAGTAAGGAGGTGGACCTAATGACCATTTTACGCTCCATTAGATTTGTCTATATAAGAGAAGCTAGGGTTGTTCATTAGTTGTTTTTACCAACTCTTGACAATATATTGAGAGAGAGAAAAGATCACTAACAAGTAATCAAGAGAAGTCAAGTGCAAAACATTCAAGTGTTAGTCAAGAATGCGAAGAACGTTAAGGTAATATACATAAACCTAAGTCTTCGATCCTTTTCTATTTTTTTCATAGAGAAGTATGAATGGGTGGAGCATGTCTCTTCTGGAGTAATAAGGATGGCTATTAGTGAATTAGAACATTGATAAGCCATGAACAATTAAGAATCATAAGCGTTTACTAAAGTTTAAGCGAAGAAAACTAATACGCGTTTATTTGGTTATTGATGGACAAATTAAAAACCATCATAGGTTATGTGCATCTTAATTGGTTAGGTTGTAGATAACGAATCAATGGACTAATTCCATTTAATTTGGCATATACAACTCGAGTAACGAAGTTATGGTGAAATTTACGAGATTAAGCGTTTAATGTTGAAATCGTAGAATTTTTGAATTTGTAGTCAAAAGTTATCGTGTAACTCGAAGACCTTGGTTTTTGATGGCATATTGTAGAACAACATATTTAAGAGACGTGGACTCAAGAATTGTTGAATTCTGACTTAGAACGAAGAAATGAGCTATGAACGCTTGCGAACGTTAAACGAACGCGTAATAGAAAGTTAATTAGTGAATTCATTATGAACGATTTTAAAAACTACTTTTATCCAAATGAAATCAAACTACATGAGATATGTAAGATAACGACTTTTGAATGAGCCAATCTCGACTTATAATGACCAAGTTACGAGTCCGGAAAGAATTGAATTGGAAAATAAAGAAATTTCTCAAGGGCTAAGGGTCGGCGTCACAGCGCCGCCCAAGCACATAACACCCGCGCCGCAGCATCGGGGCGATAGGAGTGGCCACTACAGAGTCGCGCCGCAGCACCACTTGTAAGCATGAGTCTCACACCACAGCGCCTAGACGAGGGATCAGGTACTGTGAAGTGGCGCCGTACCACCACTATTTTACTTAAAGTTAGCGCCGCAGCGCCGAGTAAGGAGAAATGTTAGACCAAGTTGATTGTGAACCCAATTGTTTGCAAGACAAGTATGGGACATGTATATACTTAATATACATAGTAAGACCATTACTATATCAAGTATATAGTGATGACTTTAGCAATTTAATGTTGTTTAATGGGTAATTGAACGAAGAACATAAAGTGTAAGAATGTAAACTGTATTCAATTATCATAATACTTAAACAATGATTGTTGAGCATGGGTTTAGTAACGTAAGAGCGTTAATAAGCCTTAAGGAAGATAAGTAATTGGAAACGAGCTTTATTAATGAAATAAATTAAGTTAAGTTATAGAAGAGGAAGAAGTTGGTAAAAATAATGTAATTAGATTGTTTGGTAGCTAATTTCAGTGTGCTATGTGAATATATCATGTAGATACTGTAAAGACCAAGAACTGTTGAATTTTTAATTGAAGACGCTTGAAGGCAAGTTTTTTAAACGCTTGTCTAACCGTCGTGTTACTCAAGTTTGTTGTGACTCATGTTATGAGATGCATGAATTGTTTTACGAAAGGGTCGATTCCAGTATTAACTCAGCTAAACTAATCCAAAGAGTTTGATTGATTTGTTTACAAGTCTCTCAATATAGAATTGATAACATTATCCTATGCCAATTGTTTGCTACGGATTCAAAGGTAAGCCTGAGTATGAATAAATAAATGTATTTTTACACCGATTATTCGATGGGCACATGAGGTTGCCAAAACTTAAACGTAAATACGTTTAACAGATGAGTGTTGATCAGCATAGAGTACTATAGGCTAATCACCTAGAAGTGCTCATAAGATATATCGGACTTACAGACTTAATGTCGGATTGTCCTTTTCATAAATGGGAATAAAAGAGAACGTTCATGGTCTTTTGACCTACTCAGAATTCCTAAGTCACTATAGGTACTTTGTAATGGTTTTATGAAAATTAAAAGTGATATTCAATGTTTCATAGTACTTCATAACTACTTGTTCAGTTATTGAAGAATAATCATATGATTCTCGACGTGGTATTTATATTATCTAATGCTAGACTTGCTGAGCTATTTATGCTCACTTCTTGCTTGAATTATATGATTGCAGCTAAAGCCAATCGAATCGAGGGTTCTAGTAAAGATAAAGGCAAGACTAAGATGGTTAATTAGTTATCCTGTAATAGACTAGTATTTTGTATGAATTATACTATGACGAATGAAGAATGTATTTGGTTAAAGAATATGGGAGAGGATTTATTATTATTGTAATAATAATGTAGTTAATACACTCATTTTGATGTTGTTTTAATGGAATAAATGTATAGTTATGAGTACCGTATATCACCATCTATCGGGTTGGAAGATACCCAGATTTGGGGGTATCACATGATGAACCGCCAATCCATCGATGTCATCCTCACCTCACAATCCAACAAATGGAGAGACTGGGTCTGGTGAAACCATTGCCCAGACAAAGCCCTTAGATAACCCCAGGGACAATGACGGGGGAGGATGGAAAAGAAAGCCTCGAATCCCCAAGCATGCACCATCTCTAGATACTTTGGATGAATAATCTAGTATAGAGAATGTTTGTTGAACCAGTTCCCTCTAGGCTACGTAAAGCCGGTAACCTACATCACAATGCAAATCAAAATCATAACCTTTGACCCCATAAATGAAAAAAGGAAGATCAACACGACTTTTACCTCGTTTGCATGAAGATAGATCGAGGGGTGACGATCCAAATCATCCAAAAGCTCTAAAATCATCACATTTATAGCTTTAATCTTACTGCGGGGAATGGAAGAAGAAGGAGCAGGATCCACAATGGGTACGTCTTCCTCCTCGTCCTCAACATCTGGTCTCTCAACCCAGATAGGACGAATCACTAACTTCGTTAACTGACAAGGCTGTCAGGCTGGGAGAGGCCGAGACACATCTGAAGCTCTCCTCCTCACACCTTAAGAGGTCCTACGGGAGCTACTCGGTTGGTCTGGATCCATATATCCAGACAAAAGTCTCCAAACACCTCAGAAAGGGTGTGGTAAATTCTAACCTAGACCTCATTAAATATAGTTCATATCTATATGCATGCATTACTTTTATAGACATCTACATTAAAGTTAAAAATGCATGAATGATCATTCAATTCTTAGACTCATGAAAATTTGTTGCCAGAGTCTCCTTTGTAAAAAGGACTATCCACATGCACGTAGGCTTAAACTTGAAAATAACTTGTGAAAGGGGAAAGGCAAGTGAGATATAGCCCACGGGCGACCGCGGGTTAACTCGTGACAGCCGCAGGTCTACCTGAGGCTACCCTAGGTGGTCCCCACCCCATCCGGCTCGATAAAATTTAACTTGCATAGGAGGTCCCACAAGCTGGAAAGTCAAATCAGGAAAAAAGATGCTACGCAATTAAGCAGAAAAGCCTGGAATCCTAATTTTCAAAGACCAAACAGCTGGTCTACATATGAATCATTGGTATTCGCCCGGATACAGGGTTCACAAAGCCGGCTATCAAAGCTATTGAAAGCTGCCCTTGGCAACGCATCGCGAAGGTTCGATGCCATTAACTTGGTGTTGTAATTACAATCAAAATCATACATCTCGTCAGAAATCTATCCCCATCGGAGATTTCATACATCCTTAGCCATTGAAATCTATTTAAACAAGGGTTAGGCAGCCCTGACAATACAAATCGTTGGTAGTAACTCCAGCGAAGCATCAGAAAGACTTGACGATGCAAACCGTGGAAAACTACCCTCATCAGAGAAGACCAATGATGGAATCTATAATACAGAACCTCAACAATCAACACACGATTTCCCAAAGAGTCACTCGCACATGAGAAGAGTAAATTCACTAGAAAGCTTGTAATGAGGATTATGAACTTTGGTGATAAACCCAATATTAACATCTTGTGGTCTCAATCGTGGAGAAACTTCCATTCCAAAGATTTTGAAAAACATCTTTGCAACTCGTCGGCAAATCACGCTCAAATAGCACTGATGGATGATTCAAACTGCTGGCGATAACCCAGCGTGGCATCAGGAGATTCTTGTGATAAGAGCTTTGGAAAATACCGATCGAGTAGACATCTAAGCAGTTCAACAGGGTCATCATTAACAACTCCATCCCCCGACAAAAGTGGCGGGAGCATGCAGTTATCACATCCTATTAGAAACCATTCCAACAAATAACACTCAGCATAACATTGAATCATGTTGCATCACATTTTGCATCATGATTATCTTGTCACATTTTAAATATCTATTAGTGTTTATCCTATCCATGCCATTGCATCACATGCATATGATAAAAAGGGGCATCTGTAGATACTAGAAATTTTGCATTCCTGTTACTAACCCTAGAAGAGGGCAAAATTGTCTTCCTCGAGAGACTCAATTTCAATCCCGAAGATTACCCCGGGAGATTCAGTCCCAACCTCGGAGATAACCCCGAGGGATGCAGTCTAAGTTCCAGAGATAATCCCAAAAAAGTCAGTTTCAACCCCAAAGATAACCCTAGGATACTCAGTTCAATCCCGAAGATAACCCCGAGAGGTCAAGCCGACCTCGGAGATAACTCCGAGGACATTCAACATCCACAGCAGCCCAATCTCAAAGATAACCCTGAGAAACGACTGCTACATCTGTGCCAAAGCTGGATATAACCCCGGTGGGGGCAAAATTATCATTTTTCTACCTCAACATCACATCAACATTCTCTCAACACAATCCAATCCACACTACGTACCAAGGTGTCCCACAAGAACCATAGCTCAAATTCCAAGGTGGCCATTTATCACTTATATATATATATATATATTTACTATTTTATACAAATATCTGTTTTAACTGTTTTCATAATGTAGATATTTAATCTTTCAGCCTGCGGTCTAAATTTGCCTAAATCTAGCTATTTTTAACTTTAATCGGTTGAAAAGTGACTAAATTGGAACCGTTGAAGCTATAATGGTTTAGATTTATTCAAATCTAGTTCTTTTTCTAGCTTTTGTACATATTACTCTCTCATGTGAGCCTAGGAAATATGTGATCACAGATTCAGTCTTTGAATCTAGATTCGGTTCTCGAGATGGATATTTCTCAACTGTAGCCAGCTTGTAAATTATCTACGGTGTCTAGATATCCTTAGATGGATTTCATGCCCACAAGGAGTTCGATACTGCTATGTATCTTATTTACTCGAAGATGCCTCGCATCTCGAAAATAAAAGTAATCAAGCTGAACACATAATAAAATAGAAGTATTAAAGGCCTCAATTACTATTGAGCATAAGGGTTTGAAAAACATGTTTTACAAAACTTCAATACTATATCTTGTTAAAATTGAACTTTTATACAAAAGTCAAACCCTTTGTATATAGGTGCAAACGAGGCATAGCACTACTTCCAAATAATTGAACATAGACCTAACACACACACACACACACACACACACGTAGATAAAAGTTTAATAAAAAGTGGCGGTAACCGTGTTATCACGAAAGTCAGCGGGTGCCTAACACCTTTCCTCTGTTTAGTCAAGCCCCCGGACCCTAACGAATCTCAGTTTCCTAAACCAGTTAAACAATGTCAAATCATTGGGTCTTTGTGCAAACCTTTTCTCGGTTGAGTTGATGCAATCATTTAAAAATACCACATGGCGACTCTAATAGTCAAATCGTCGACATAGACATGTCAGACCTTTTCAAACTTATTTTTTGAAATAAATCTCACCTAAAATGAGAACACCAAAAGACAAGAATAGAAAGGGACAAATAAAAATCCCAACGTTGATAAATAGTAACGTGTTGATTTGATATAATGCTATAGTTATGAGTGATATGTGCAATATTTGCAAAGTAAATAAGTTGTCATAAAATATTCATTTGGTCGGGAAATATTCTTTTTGTCGGGGAATATTCCTTTTGTTTGGGAATATTCGTACGACGACGCAATCATTGGTGGACCACATAACGGAATAATTATCGGATATAGAAAGCGACAGAAATAACCTTTTTTAAAAATATAATAGCAAGACTTTTACCGTTAAACTGTTGAAATACACGGTGATAAAAGTACAGTAATACGTGTTGTTGCATAGTAGCACATGGTATTGTATAATATCTCTGATTCTTGATGCTTACGTAAGATGTCACTCAGTTCATTTAATAAGTGCCACAGTAGTTGCTGCATAGTATCTCATATTATTGATTCAATTATTATCACAATATCATCTGCGCAATATTTTATATTATCAAATCAATAATTGAGACGACACAGTTATTTAAATTATTATTTGCATTTAGAATGTTTAGAAAGTTCTGTCGAGGAAAGGGGTTTGGTTATTTAATTGCTCGCCAGTAAGGAGAAATCCTTATCAGAAAGCCTCCTCTTTTCTGGGAACGATCTGGTTGTCAATATTGTGAGTTATAATATTAAATGATGAATAACTGTTGAAAGATTAAAAATGTGTTGATTGAAGATAAGTGATTTGTGGTAAATATTTATTCAATTTTTGATATAAATAGAGGGGTTTGTCATGAGGCATTTTTTGTAAGTTTGACTTATTATTCCATGGGGAGATGTGCTAATTTTTTAAACTGTCTGTGACACCCCTAAATCCGGTACTTCCATTTCCACTAGATTTGGCGTTCACTGTACAAACATCATCTATCTATCTACCCATAAATAAAATGCAAACCATGCAATTGATAGAAATAAATAATAAATCTCTCCCCTTATGGGGTTACATCAACTTCAAAATAAATAAATCCCAGGTTACTTTAACCTTAAATCATCTATGCGGAAACATAAACAAATAAGTCTTAAGTAACATCAATTCTACTTATCATTACATAACCATATAAATAATCAATCTTCATTACTTGCTAAGCTTGCCCTTGCCTTTACTAGTGGAAGGTTCGTCTACTCTTTAGTTCTTAACTGCAATGCTATTATTACGCAAGAGTGAGCACGATTACCCACAAGTATAACAATATAACAATGAATAATAACATGCAAGAGAAAATAATAACTTCAGATATAAAAGCTCAACTTTTGAATCAAGAATGAATAACAAGAGTTAAAAAAAATTCGGAGGGTCATAAGACCTTGAACTATGTCCTAGGTTGTCAAGTGTTTATTCTTGAAACCTTTAACAGTCATAAGACTATGGACTCTTCTTCTAGTACTTAGGGGGATCAGCCCTTAGTGCCATATTGTGCACAATATCTTAACGCTAACACATAAGTAAATCCATTTGCAGGGTTGTTCATCTCAGTTTGACATTCGAGTCCGCACCAAAGGAAGTTTGGTTTGGATAAATCAAAAAGGGTTCTTAATTTAGAACGTTCATCAACTATGGACTAGTTGAATCAATAAGGATTCGCTAGTCTAACAAGGTTCAATAATAAACGATATTTAAAATGAATAACAATCTCAATAGGTATACAATAGAACAATTATTGTATAACAGAATCGTACTTTGAAAAGATAATTAATCATTAACTTAACAAATGAACTTGATTTATAAACTTGAATAATGATAACAAGTAGGGTTAGAAAACTTGCCTCGTGCGTAGATTACACTTTAACTAACTCGTTCTCTGATTTAACTCCTACATATCAATTACGTTCACAATACCAGTCAATTATAACTTACTAAACATCACACGATTATTCTTTGTCTAACTCGAATTCAGGACTATACTTAGTAAAATTATCATACTTTTTCACATAATATAATACTACACGAACAACAAGTTAATTACATACTCAACGATTCAAATAACATGTAATTGTCTTCTTGACTTGGTAAAAACTCATTTTAATATCTCATTATATGTCTAACAAGTTTTTATATTCATTAGACTGGGTTACTAACTCATTTCTATACTTGAACATTAAAAAAAACATTTTCTGGACATTCTGCTAAGTGGCCCTGCGGCGCCACTTTTGTACTGGTTCTTGGCGCTGCAGCGCCGTGGTGCTGCGGCTTGGCACATGGCGCTGTGGCGCTGCGGCGCGGGGCATCAGTGCTGGGGTTGGCGCTGCGGCGCGGGACATCAGTTCTGGAGTTGGCGCCGCGGCGCGACACTCCAGAATTTGATTCCCAGTTCGCGAAGAACACAGAGTTCAGCGAATTAAACATTACATGATCATTATTTCCCCAAATTAAACATACCCACATGTTAGAATTAATATATATAATCAATACCCAATGTTTATAGAGTGATTTTAACCCATTAAAACACATAATCACATAATTAAAATATGTAAATTGTACTATTCTTGATGTTCTTGAAGTATTGAACATAAATTCCTAAAATTCAACGCCACGAATTCGTTATACAACCATATCCAACCATTCAAATTTCATTTTGTTCGTTTTATCATGCATAATCACATACAAGTGGAAAATTTTTAGGGATAATATAGGATTGACGTATCAATATCGCGTATAAGGCCATATGGCCATACAACATATTCTATAATCGTATACTGTAAAATTTCATGAAACCGATGATATGGAATTATGCAATATATATATATATATATATATATATATATATATATATATATATATATATATATATAACATGCCACTACTCAAATTATTACATATATCCCTAACACAACTTTCCAAATTTACAGAGATTCACATAAGACTTTAAGCCATATTCATGAAACTTAAAAAGACGTAAAATAAGAATTTGGATTGAAGAGAATTACCCAAAGCGTAGATGAATAAAAAAGACAATTCTCTCTACTTCAATCACAGAGTTTCTCCCAATCTCTCTCAAAATTTCTCAAACTCTCTCTCTGTTTCTACTTTCTAGACTTAGGCAATAATTATAATTCACAAAGGAGACGTATACTAAATAATGAACAATTGACGCATTGGTGGTCAGTTACCCAATCATGGTTTAACTGCCTCCAACTCCCCTTAGTGCCATGTTTGGCTAACAAGAAATGGATTTAAACCAATTAAATAATGTCACACTCCTTGTAAAATAAATCAATATCTTATTTAATTTATTTTAAATAAAATATAATAATTTCTCATTAATTCACATAGTCACATAATTAAATTTCTCCTTTAATAATAATGTCAAATTATTAAATCTCTAATTAATAATTAAATTAATTGAAATAACATTAAGCTTATTAAAAATTTCTTTTAATACAATAAACTCACATAAATACATGCATCGAATAATAAAATTCTTCACATCAATTTAATAAATATAACACATGTAATTAAATTAATCTACCATAATTTCATCAATTAATTATTTAATCTAATAATTAATTCATCGAAAAATATTTATTCAATCTAATAAATATTAAAATTAATTACAAAATCTCGGTTGTCACACCATCGGTTGAAGTTTTAATAATAAATCAATATGGACCGTCGGTTGAAGTTTTAATAGTAAATCAACATGCACCGTCGGTTGAAGTTTTAATACTAAATCAATATGTACCGTCAGTTGAAGTTTTAATAGTAAATTAATTTGGACCTTTCGTTTTAATAGTAAATCAATCTGGACTGTCCGTGAATCAACTACTATTTAGTCTATTCTCCTACAAATAGAAGCTCATTTCTTCCTTCTTTCTCACCAATTCACTAAAACTCCAGAGAGAGAAACTATAGTGAGAATAAGAGATAAAGAAAAATAGTATTCTTCTACTACACTATTGCAGTATCCAATATCCTATTAAGGTAAGGGGTATTATTTCTTTCATATTCGTAAAGAATGTTATTTATTTCATACTCATAAGGGTTGTCATTCCATTCCTTATTAATCTGTGGGAATAACCTGTCTACGTGGATTACCGTATGCATAATGAATAACCCTTCATATTCATCCTTTATTAATCTGTTGGTATAACTTATCTACGTGAATTATCGCATGCCTGGTCAATAACCTTTCATATTCATTCTTTATTAATATGTGGGAATAACCTGCCAACGCGGATTTTCGCATGCCTAGTGAATAACCCTTCGTATTCATTGTTTATTAAATTGTGTAAAAGATATGTCTACACGGATTACCGCATAACGGGTGAAAATCCATTTGCAGTTTCATATATTATTGTATACTCGTATGAGATATCATTTCTTTTGTACTCATCAAGGGATATCATCTTCTTTCGTATTTCACCATTTATGGTACGAATTTATTGTTTATTTCCATGACCTTATTATTAAATGGTGAAAACCCTAGAAATTAGTGGAATATTCTTAATAGTTTGTGCTTCATTTAGTATCATTTCACTATTGGTTTGAACTTTTTTATTAAAATTTTAATCTTTTCATTGTGGGATATTATTCATGTCGGGGTACTATTCATTCGGGATACTATTCATTCGGGATACTTTTCATTCGAGTATTATTTTTTTGGGGTACTATTCACGGGGTACTATTCACGACAAAATTGGTCTCTTTTCTATCCAAGTTATTTTTGATATATGAATATCATTCTTGAATTTTACTCCATAATTAGTTATCATATTGACAATTCGAACATTCTTAAACTCTGGATAAATTGAATTATAATTCTGTAATATTTATCCTTGATCTTGCTTGATTGATTCTTTATATCATTATCATCATGCTCATGATTATATTGTGTTGAAAGTCATCTTTGGCCCGTAGTGAATAGATGGACTATTGATTGGTATTATTATGACCAGGAATTATGTATTGGTATAATCATGACCTATAATGTTATAAACAAAGGTTTGTGGTGAAAGTCCTCTTTGGCCCATAGTGTGTAGATGGACAGTTGCTTGGCATGATTATGACCACTTATGATACAAACAAATATCATTGGCCCGTAGTGCATGGATAATTTGTTGATATGAAACATTTATTGATTAGTGTTACAAGGATAAAATATTGATGATGGACTTTTAAATTATAGAAGATATTAGACATCATGCTCTACTCGACTCTTCTAATGAATTGCTTGTTCCGCTGCAATTGTTGATCTAAAACTTGTTATCTATTGTATTCTATCAAATTTTTTCTTGTTGAGGACTAATGATAATTTGTACTTCATTATGTTAGTCGTAATATTCTTTACTGGGCTAGTTGAGCCACCCTTTTACTTTTGGTTATATTTTTCTTCTTAGGAGGTGAGAATTTAGCTGGTACTAGTTAGGGAGTGGAGGAATGATCCAAGATGGTTATTGTACTAGTCATCACTATTTTGTAAAATAGTGTGACAGTAATTGTAATACGGACTTTATTTGAGTATTGATTTTGTCTACGAGATAATATTTTTATTGAAACTCACAGCTTACGTGTTGTCGTATTTTGCATGACAGTTTAATAGTTGTGCAAAATTAGATTTGTATTTGAATTCTATATCATGTATTTAGCGACTCATAATGGGTTTTGTGGACTTATTTTGGGGACGTCACAATTATCGATTGTATGATTTTTGAGGGCAAACGAAATTTTTTTTGGTTCTGCTACTCGTTGCAGCTGCGCTGTGTCTAAGTTCATTTTGGGCGTGACTATGCCCTTCCACAGGAAAAGTTGATTCTGGCTTGCAGCGCGGCCGTGCCACATGCTAGAATCAGATTTTTTTTTTAATTAATATAAATGGTTTATTTAATTGATAAAAGTTTAAAATAAAGATGTTTATTTTATCTGAAATAGTATTCAGATTACTAAAAATTAAAGAGTTTAATTTTGATTTGATTTTTCATTAAAATAAAAGAGTTTATTTTGTTTTTAAAAACTAAATATTAGCAAACTTTTGCCCATTAAATTGATATCGATGCATATATGGAATGAATTTATTATTCATGAGATGAATATTATTTATTGATACATATGGTGATATGAATGATAATAAATGAGATTGATTATGGACTATTGACCAATGTAATTAGATTTTATTTTAGTTGGATGCATGAATGTATGCGTTTTATTAAATGGAGTCTACGTATCTCGTCTTCTCTAATTTTTCTTAATGTGAATTTTACCTCCCTCCTATTTACTTCCCCTTGACTGCTGATCAAGGTTTCTATTTATTGTAAATAGTTTTGTAATAGGAATAGTTAGAATTATTTTGAAGAAGTGGAGACCATAGAGAAGGAGCGCTTGAAGACCCATTTATAATGGAGCCTAGGATTTAAATATAATAGTTATATTTAAATTTAATTCTTGCACCCTAAGTTTGACATCTTAGTTCACTTAGTGGCTCTAGTGAACCAAACTAGAATAAAGTTCATAATCAATCAAGGTAGAATATAGTATTCTATATGTGCATGCTAATACTATATATATATATTGTAAGATCCCAACTTTTATGAATATAAATTTAATTTTCTCGAAATATCTTTTTGAATAATAAGGTGTTGATTTGATATAATGTTATAGTTGTGGGTAATATTTACAAATGTTGCAAAGTAAGCAAGTTGTTATAAAATATTCGTTTGGTCGGGAAATATTCGTTTTATCAGGAAATATTTGTACGACGGTACAATCATTGGTGGACCCCACAACGAAATTATCGTCAGAGTTAGAAAACGACAGAAAAAACTTTTTATAAAAATAACGGCAAAAGTTTTACAGTTAACTGTTGAAATACCCGGTGATAAAAGTATAGTAATACGCGTGGTTGCATAGTAGCACATGGTATTGTACAGTATCTTTGATTATTGATGCTTACGTGAGAAGTTACTCAGTTTTATTCAATTATTGCCACAGTAATTGATGCATAGTATCTCACGTTATTGATTCAATTATTGTCATAATATTTTATATTATTAAATGAATAATTGAGACGACAAAGTTATTCATATTATTATTTACATTATTGACGATGTCTAGAAAGTTCTATTGAGGAAAGGGGTTTGGACACCTAATTGCGCGCCAGTAAGGAGAAATCCTTATCGGAAAGCCCCCTCGTTCCTGGAAATTATATAGTTATTAATATTGTGAGTTATAATATTAATGATGAATAAATGTTATTAAAAATATGTTCTGAGAAGCCAAGTGAATTGAGATGAGTATAGTGAATTTTTATGAATTATTTGTTGTAAGTTTGGTTTATTACATGGACCCCCACTTACCCATTTTTCAAAATCATCGATAGAAAGTTATCTCAGTATATATATATATATATATATATATATATATATATATATATATATATATATATATATATATTTTGTCTCGGCGGGTATATCACGGGGGGGAGTTAGTAAATATATATTATATAAGTTTTGTTTTTTTATATAAAATAGAATACATTATATTTTATTTGCATAGTACTACATAGTGTTGCATAGTACTCCATAGTGTGTGCATAGTGTTGTATAGTTGGGCATAGTAAAATTAATTTTTTTTAAAGTTTCAGCCGAAGAAGCTCCCATGAAAATTTTCATGTTCACCCGTGATTTTCTAATTCAAATAGTATCATGTCATTCTCCTATAAATAGGATGCTTAGTTTAGAAATGAAAATCACACCAGAATTAGAGAATTCTTCTTCTATAGAAATTGAGCATATTTCTTTTGAGTTTGAGGAAGCTTTAAGTGTAGAAAATTGTGCAAGTTTTCTTTAGGAATATCCCCGCCCTACAAGTCAGAAATACTCTCATTTTAAGGTAAAGGATATTATTTATATCATATTCGCTTACGATATTATTTTTCGTATTCGTAAGAAATTTTATTTCGTTCAATATTCGTAAGAAATATTATTTTTGTTCAATATTCGTAAGGAATATTATATTTATTCAATATTCGTAAGGAATATTATTTTCGTTTAACAGTTGTAAGGGATATTATTTTCATTCAATGTTCGTAAGAAATAATATTTTCTTCCATAATCTGTAGTATGTAAGTAATATTATTTCGTTTTAGATTCTGAATTCTACACTCATTTTGTTAAAGTATTGCTTCTATGCTCCTTAAAATTAGTAGAATATCCTTGAAATTTACAATTCATCTATTATCGTTTCACGAGAATATTTTTCTAAACATTCTTGTTAAATGTTGATCTTTTTATGTTGTAGTACTATTAATGGGTACTATTTATACGTACGACACTATTCATACGTACGATACTATTCATGAAGTACTATTCACAGGATACTATTCACCACTATTCACGATAAAAAATTGATTCTTTTCTGTCCAAATTATTTATTGTACGTGAATATTATTCTTGAATTTTACTCCACAAAGTAGTTATCATGTTGACAATCTGGACATTTTTTTAAACTCTGGATAAATTAAAAATCTTTAATATTTATCATTGATTTCGTTTGATTGATGCTTATATCATGCTCATCATCCTCATGCTTATATTATGATGATAGTCATCTTTGGCCCGTAGTGAATAGATGAACTATTGATTGGTAAGATTTTGACCAGGATTTATGTATCAGTATAATCATGACATGTAATGTTACAAATGATGTGGTAAAATTCATCATTGGTCCGTAATGCATTGATGTACAGTTGTTGGTATGATCATGACTATGGGTTCTCTTCAACCAAGGGTGCAAAGATGAATTGTTGTTTGGCATGATCATGACCATTGGTGATACTAACAAATATCCTTAGCCTGTAGTGCATGGATAATTCGCGGATGTGATAATAATGAATATCCTTGGCACATAGTGCATGGATGTCATACTAACGAATGTCCTTGGCCCGTAGTGCATGAATAATTCGATGATATGGATTATTTATTGAGCTGTATTACAACGATAAAATATTGATGATGAACTTTTAAATCATAGAAGATAGTAGATATCATGTTCTACTTGACTCTTCTAATGGATTACTTGTTCCACTGCAGTTAAACTTGTTGTCTATTGTATTCTATCGGTTTAACACTGTTGAAGGCTAACCATAATTTATTCTGTATTATCTTAGTCATAATATTCTTTACTGGGCTAGTTGAGCTCACCCTTTACTTTCATTGTTCTCTTCATGAAATGAGAATATAGATGGGACTAGTAGGGAATTAGAGTGATGGTCCAAGATGGTGGCTATAGTAGTTCTCACTATTCTATTAAATAGTGTGATAATAAATGTAATGAGGACATCATTTGAGTTTGGATATTGTCTATAAGACCATATTCGTGTTAAAACTCTCAGCTACATTTTGTCATATTTTACACGACAGTTGTATAATTAAGTTTATATTTAAATTTTGTACCACGTATTCGGCGAATCAGAATGGGTTGTGTATACCTATTTTGGGGGCGTCACAGTTAGTATCAAAGCTTAGGGATATGATCCCTGACTAAGATTTGAGGCTATAACTAGGAGGGGAGAGACGGGTAAATCCTTTACTAGTATGACCTACCTAAGCTTAATTGTTATTTAATTGGTCGGTCAGATTATAGGGATAATATGTTGCATGTCAATTAACCCATGTTTTGTGGCAGTGTTTGAATATGACATCTAAAAATGTTGAGATAAGCAATGAAGCACGTGAGACCGTTGAGTCACCGACGATCAATAACTATGAAAATGTGCATCAGGAAGGCAATAATCCTCATGTAAACAACAACATCGACCAAATGATGAACGATGGGATGTTCAGAGGCTTTCTGCAATTCGTGCAACATCAGGCAAGAGAGACTCTAGTGAAAAATACAGGTGAAAACACTGGCAACTCATGGTTGGTCACCGCTAAACAATTCAAGGAGTTGGGACCCCCAGAGTTTCTATGAAAACCAGAATCACTTAAAGCAGAGACGTGGATTAAGCAGATCACCAAGATATTTAATGTCTTGGGATGCTCTGAGGAGCAAAAGGTTCCATTTGCCACCTTCATATTGTGAGGAGAGGTAGATCATTGGTGGGAATCTGTAAAATGTACCCAACCTGCCGCAATAAGATGTCTTGGGAGAAGTTCCAAGAATTGTTCAACGACAAGTACTTTCCTGAAAGTATTCGTCACATGAAGGAGGTAGAATTCATCGCGCTGGAGCAAAATAATATGACCGTATCGCAGTACGGGGCTAAGTTTTGTGGAAATATCCTTATTTGCATCCCATTTGGTAGATAATGAGGAGCGTACGACGTGAATGTTTCTAAGAGGTTTGAAACCCGAAATACGTCAATAACTTATTTCTCACAAACTTTACTTGTATTTAGATGTTGTGAATATGACTCAGTTATTGAAGCGCGATAATGAGTCAGCCCAACCAAAAGATAGCAGCCGGCAAAACGATAATACCAGTGGTATCAGTGATCAAAGCGGTGATAACAAACGTGGAGGAAATCAACATGCCAGAAATGGTAACCACTTTGGTGGTAATCATGGCCAAGATAATAGAAGTGGAAATTTCAAGAAGAGAAGGTTCAATAATGATGGAAAGACGGCAACACCAGTACCCATTTTCAAGGAAGGAGAACGACCATCGGTCATATGCTACAAATACGGAGGGGAATGACACATCAGTCCAAACTGTACGCAACAATCCAAAGCGTGTTACAATTGCGAAAGAGAAGGTTACCTAGCCCGATTTTGTCGTGTAGTGAAGTCATGTCCAGCTGGGATGGAGACACCAAAGCCCGTCCCAGACAAGTCAAAGTTGGTAGTTCAAGGAAGAACGTTTGTCGTGACATCTCAAAAAGCGAGGAACCCGAACGAGGTTATCACGGTTAAGCTAATCATAAACTCTTACGAAGTTTATACCTTATTTGATACCGGTTCTACCCATTCTTTTATTTCACCTACTTGCGCTCAACGTTTAAATTTGATTCCAGAGAAGTTAGACTTTGACTTATCTTTTGAAACTCCATTGGGAAAAACCTTCATTACATTTACTGTTTATAAGTCTTGTTTGATTTAAGTCGACACCCTCACGTTATCTATCGATCTTATCTCTTTGAAAATACTTGCATTTGATGTGATTTTAAGGATTGATTGGTTAACTACTCATCGTGCAAAAATTGATTATTTTCGTAAGGTTGTTAGCTTTCATATTCTTAACCAACCTATTATGTAAATTCAAGCAACCAAACCACTACAGTCAATCACTGTCATATCAAGTCATAAAGCTATTCGTTTATTGAAAAATAGATGTCAAGCTTTCATAGCCCATGTCACGGATTTAAACAAAAATACGTCAGATTTGAATGATATCGTTAATAAATTTCCTGACGTATTCCCTGAAGAACTTCCTGGCCTAGCCCCAGAGCATGAAATCAAATTTTGTATTGACCTTGAACCCTGTACAAAACCCATTTCCAAAGCCCCATATCGAATGTCTTCTATTGAACTTCAAGAGTTAAAAACCCAACTGCAGGAATTGTTAGACAATCGTTTCATTCGTCATAGTACGTCTCTTTGGGGTGCTCCTGTTTTATTCGTAAAGAAGAAAGATGGGAGTATGCGACTTTGTATTGATTATCGGGAGTTGAATCATGTCACCGTAAAAAAAAGATACCCATTGCCTCGTATTGATGACCTGTTTGACCAGTTGTAAGGCGTTAAATACTTTTTAAGGATCGATCTTCGTTCTTGATATCATCAGTTAAAGATTAAAACTGATGACATTCCAAAGACTGTTTTCAGAACTCCTAGTCATGTCTTTTGGATTGACAAATGCTCCTGCTGCCTTCATGGATATGATGAACTGAGTATTCAAGGAATATTTGGATCATTTTGTGGTTGTCTTTATTGATGACATCCTCATATACTCCAAAAGCTTCGTGAAAACAAACTATAAGCCAAGTTGAAGAAATGCGAGTTCTGGCTTGAGGAAGTAGAATTCCTTGGGCACGTGATATCAAATCACAAAAAATCTGTTGACCCAACAAAGATTGAAGCAATTCAAAGCTTGGTGCAACCTAAGTCAGTGATCGAAGTATGTAGCTTTCTGGGCTTAGTTGGTTATTATCAGAGATTCGTGGAAGGGTTTTCTCGAATCTCCACTCTGTTAACTCAGCTGACTCGAAAAGATACAAAATTCAATTGGAGCGAGGAATGTGAGAAGAGTTTTCAAGAACTTAAGAGGAACTCATTTCAGCACCTATTTTGACAATACCATCTGGTTCGGAGGGATTTGTCATATACAGCGATGCTTTAGGCAGAGGGTTAGGATGTGTTCTCATGCAACATTAGAAAGTCATAGTCTATGCCTCACGACAACTCAAAGAATATGAGAGGAATTATCATACTAATGATCTAGAGTTGGCAACAGTAGTTTTTACGCTAAAAATTTGGAGGCATTACCTGTATGGGGAGAAAGTGGAGATCTATACAGATCATAAAAGCCTCAAGTATTTCTTCACCCAAAAAGAACTCAACATGCGGCAACGACGTTGGCTCGAGCTGTTAAAAGATTACGACCATACCATTTAATACCATCCTAGAAAAGTGAACGTGGTAGCTGACGCATTGAGTAGAAGATCATATACGGTTACGAGTGCGACGTCATTAACACAAAGACTCATTTCATATGATTTACAAATGATGGAGATAGAGTTAAAGACTCTAAGGACCCATATGGTGACGTCAAATATACGATTATAATCGACTTTAAATCGATAAATTTAAAACTGCTCAAGCTACAGACCTAGAGCTGATGAATATGAAAAAAGGTGCAAGAAGTTATTATTCCAAAAGTGAGAATCGACGAAGTGAGGAAAGCTTAAACCTTCGATTTATTGGTCTATTTGAAATCCTCGATTGAGTAGGAATCACTACTACAAAATAGTAAATAGACAACGCTTAAAAGACAACGTTTTTTATAAAAACATTGTGGTAATTTTTTTTACAACGTTTTTAAAAAAAACATTGGAGCTACATATGGAAAAACGTTATCTATTTAAAAGGCCATTTTTTTGGTTTTAATTAAATAACATTTTTTTAAAACGTTGTCTATATGATAAAACATGGAGTTGACTTAAAATTAAAAGACTTAAAGTCTTTTTCTCTCCGAGGCTAGCCCGTCTTTGATATTATCTCTGTGCTCGATCGTCGTTCTCCGTGCAGAGCTTTTGTCCTTCTCCCAAGTCCTTACAGAGGTTCGTTCCTTCACTCTCAGTTTTGTTCCTCTGTGCTCTCAGTTTCGTTCATTCCTTCACTCTCAGTTTCCTTTACTCTCAATCCTTGCAAAGGTTCGATTATCTTTGTGCTCGATCATTTTTGGGTGTACCTTCTCTCTGAGACTGAAATTTGAGTTTGAAGATAAGGTATTTTGGGGCTAGGGTTTCATCGTAAGTTCTTCATCTCTTTGGATTTGTTCTTGCATGTGTTTATTTTCAACCCATTTACAGTCTTTATATATAAACGTGCTTGAGGTGCTCCATTTGCTTTGTTATAATGGTTTTTCTGCTTTCATATTGGTAGCATAGTGGTGGCTGCGGTGGCAGCAGTGGTGGTTTCTCTGTCTCCTCCACTAAAATTAGGTTTTAATTTCTCACTTGTTAATTTTCCCTAAAATTTAGGTTTTAATTAGAATTTTTTTGATATTTAGAGCTAATTTGGAGCTTCTAAGTGTTATTGAAGGCTAATTAAATCTAGAGGATTACATTAAGTGTTATTCACTATATTTTTAGCTCTGAAGTTTAATATCGTGTTCTCTTCAAAAATGCCATAGGATCTGATTTGTTGAATATATTTGTTTGTAAATGTGGTTCTTCAATGGAGGTTTTTCTTTTGGAATCCAGAATTGTAGATATATGTGCTAGTATAATCATTAGTTTTTGGTTTTCTAACTAACATTTGCCCCTATTTTTCTCTTGTGTGGTTGATACTGATATCAAAAGTGGACACAAATTCCAATGTAATTTGCATCTTATTTATTGGGTGAAATAGTAACATTTCTTTTATCTAGTTTAGCCAATTGATAATTAACTGAGTTCTTATTCAGTGTTTAATATTTAATGTTGGACTTTAGATGACGTGTTATGTTTTTTCTTAAGATGGATAAGTTATGGATGTGTGCTGATATAAGGTCACGAGAATATGAACTAGGCGTTGATGAATTCTTGAGGTTTACGGTAGACAACGCGAGAAATGTGAAACTTATTCATTGCCCTTGCGTAAAATGTGAAAACATTTTAAAATTTGGTTCCAGAATTATACGGGATCACTTGTATTGTAATGGGGTTGATACTAGTTATCACACTTGGATATGGCATGGAGAACCTAATATGTTAGATGCAGATGCAAATAAATCTTTTGTAGGCACTACTGAACAAGGCTATGTCTCTGAAATAGTAGATATGGAAGATAATGGTTTCGGGGTTTTCTCAAATAATCCTTGTGAGTTTCTTAATGTGATTGGGGATGGAGATGAACCCTTGTACGCTGGTTGTAAATTTAGTAAGTTATGTGCACTTGTTAGACTCTACAATTTGAAAACAAAGCATGGGTTTAGTGATGTTGGTTTCACAGAGCACTTGATTTTTCTGACTGATCTTCTTCCAGAAGGTAACCAATTACCTAGCTCCTTGTACGAGGCAAAGAAGTCTTTACGTGCCTTAGGAATGGATTATGAGAAAATACATGCTTGCCCTAGTCACTGCATCTTGTATAGAAAGGAATTTGACCGGGTAACTAATTGCCCAAAATGTTCTCTCTCAAGGTGGAAGACGGATAAGAATGAGCATGTAAGAGAAGGGGTGCCTCCGAAGGTGTTGTGGTACTTTCCTCCTATCCCGAGGTTTAAACGTATGTTTAAATCTGGCAGGGTAGCTGAGAGTTTGACTTGGCACGCTAATAATAAAATGAGCGACAGTTATATGCATCATCCATCAGATTCACCATCTTGGAAGTTAGGGGATGATAAGTGGCCGGAGTTTGGTAAAGACCCTAGAAACCTTAGACTTGCTCTCTCAGCTGATGGGATCAATCCTCATGCTTCTCTTAGTAGTAGATATAGTTGTTGGCCTATTATAATGATTATTTATAATCTTCCGCCTTGGTTATGTATGAAAAGAAAGTTCACGATGTTGACTTTGTTGATCTCGGGTCCTAAATAAGCCGGTAATGATATAGATGTCTACTTGGAACCATTGATTGATGATTTGAAGTGTTTGTGGAAGGGGGTTCCAGGGGTGTATGATGCATTTAGAGGAGAATACTTCATGCTCAAAGCACAATTAATGTGGACTATTAATGACTTACCTACCTATGGGAACTTATCTGGATGCGTTGTAAAAGGTTATAAAGCATGTCCTATATGTGGTGATGATACACCTAGCCATAGGTTGACACATGGTAAAAAAGTTTGCTACATTGGCCACCGAAGATTCTTGCCTCAAGATAATTTATTTCGGAAGCAGCGAGTAACATTTAATGGAGAACAAGAATTTAGACCACCTCCTGTGTCACTAACGGGAGAAGAAGTATTTAGAAAGGTTGATGCTTTGACTCATGCTATTGATGACAAGGATAGCATGCCTTGTTGGAAGAGGAAGTCAATATTCTTTGAACTAGAGTATTGGAAGTTTCTTCATATTAGACATTGTCTTTATGTTGTACATATTGAGAAAAATGTATGCGATAGCATTATTGGTACATTATTGGAGATTCTGGGGAAAAACAAAGATGGGGTTGCAGCTCGATTCGACCTCTTAAAAATGGGGGTGAAGACTTATTTGCGACCAAATTTTGGGGGAAAATGGACACGTTTACCTCCAAGTACTTGGAATCTATCGAGGGCAGAGAAAAGAGTTGTATGTAATTCTTTGTATGGCATGAAAGTCCCAGAAGGTTACGCTTCTAATATCAAAAGTCTTGTATAATTTCAAGACCTAAAACTCTATGGGCTTAAGTCTCATGACTGTCATACCTTAATGCAACAATTGCTCCCTGTTGCCTTACGTTCGGTGATGGAAAGACCTGTGAGGTATGCAATAATCAGAATTATTTTTTTCTTTAATGAGATATGCGACAAAGTCATCGACATTTCAAAACTAGATAAAATGCAAGCTAATGTAGTGGTAACCTTGTGTTTGCTTGAGAAGTATTTTCCACCTTCATTCTTTGATATCATGATTCATGTCGTGGTGCATCTTGTTAGAGAAGTTCGATTATGTGGTTCAGTTTACCTTAGATGGATGTATCCATTTGAAAGATTCATGAAAGTATTAAAAGGGTATGTACGTAATCGTACTCAGCCTGAAGGTTGCATGGCTGAATGTTATATTGGTGAAGAAGCTTCGGAGTTTTGCGAGGAATATTTATCTGATGTTAGTACTATTAGGATCCCATCGAAGCGAAGAATGGGTCGTACACAACCCTTATCTAGTGCTACCATAAAATCTACGAAGTGTGACATGTTAGACCAAGCACATCGTTGTGTATTAGAAAGCACGGATGAAGTTGAACCATATATCAGGTAATTTAAACGTTTTTCTATATATGATAGAAGAATTGTGTCTTATAATTTAACGACTAAAATATGATTGTCTTCTATTTCATGTAGTGAACATATGATACATCTGAAAGAAACTTATTCGAGATTCAAAAAAAGAATAAAGTGGTTACAAGATAAGCACAATCGTACATTCATTGATTGGTTTCGCAAAAGGGTAAAATTGTGTTTATCTTTGTAATTGTTTGATGGTTGCTCTTGTTCGTTCCTTGATTTATATTATTTTGGATTTAGGTTTCACATGAACTTACCCAAGCATCCAATGACATAACGGAGACTTTGCGGTGGCTTTCGGATGGCCCGTGTATGGAAGTACTAAAGTATAAAAGCTACATTGTCAATGGTCTGCACTTTAACACCAAGTCACGTGATGATGTGCGAGCTGTTCAAAATAGTGGAGTGCACCTAGTGGCAAAGACAATGCAACTTTCTAGTGCAAAGGATAAAAATCCTGTGGTGGGAGACATGAGTTTCTATGGGGTCATTTAGGAAATATGGGAGCTAGATTATCATAAGTTTATAGTACGTATGTTTAAGTGCGATTGGGTTGAGAACAATAATGGCATTAAAGTAGATGAACTTGGATTTACTTTGGTCAATCTTGGTAGGATATGTTTAGAAATGATTAATTTGTTATGGCTAACCTAGTCAAATAAGTCTTTTATGTTGATAATCCTTTAGATTCTATGTGGTCAGTTGTATTATCACCCCAAAATAGGGATTATAATGATTGTGCCAATGATGATGAGGAGGGGACATTGTAATTAACCACGAACCCTTTACAAGGGGTATGCCTGCAGTTGAGACATTTGATGATGTTTTTCACGAGGACAGCTCACAATACATGAGAGCTGACTGTGAGGATATTTAGATTGATAAGGAATAGGAACTCTTGTGGCAATTAATAGAACTTAATGAACTAAATATTTAACTTCCAGTAGTATAACTTTCACATGTATTTATATTTTCCAGTAGTATAAATTTCCTGCAGTTAATAATGTTACATTTTAGCAGTTTAAAATGTTACTTTTTCAGCAGTTATTAGCTTGTTTAACTTCTAGCAGTTTTTCGTGATGAACTGAATGTTTATTTGCTAGCAAGATGTTACTTTTCACATATATTTATATTTTCCAGTAGTGTAAATTTCCAGCAGTCGAAAATGTTAATTTTAGCAGTTTAAAATATTACTTTTCCAGCAGTTACAATGTGTTTAACTTCCAGCAGTTTTTCGTGATGAACTGAATGTTTATTTGCTAGCAAGATGTTACTTTTCACATGTATTTATATTTTCCAGCATTGTAAATTTCCTCCAGTTAATAATGTTACATTTTGGCAGTTTAAAATGTTACTTTTCTAGCAGTTATTAGCTTGTTTAACTTCCAGCTGAGAGTTTCTAACTCCATGTTTATTTTTGTGCAGAATAAAGAATACAGTTATGTCATCCCTTCAACAGAAGAAAGCTATTTCCTCCCCTCGAAAGAATAAAGCTAGTTCAAAATATGAAAAGAACCAACTTGCCGGGGCTACTCAAACGCAGCAAGCTGCTTTAGAGACTCAAAATAGTCTGAAATCTAAAATTGAGACAATCTCCAGTACCACAAAAAGAAAACGAGGCATTAACACAATGCAGCGAATAGTGAAGCGAAAAGTACAAGGCGTGAGAAAGGTTATGGAGTACAATAAAAACGGGCAACCTCGTGGGAAGACAGCAAATGAAATGCAGTCTTACATTGGGTTATTAGCACGCACGAAGGTCCGAATTGACATTAAAAAATGGAAAGCTATGGAGTTAGAAACAAAAAATAAGATTTTGGAAGCTGTAGAGGTATGTGAAGTTGATTAAATTCCTCATGTAGTTTTATTTTTCTTCATTGTCACGTGTATTGATATTTTTAATCGTGTGATCTACTTGTGCGTAGATGGCGTTTGTGATAGCTCCTCAAAGCAGGAAAATGGTTTTAAGATCAGCAGCATGTAAATGGCGAGAGTTCATGTGTAGACTGACCAATACCTATGTTTATCCTTTCAAAAATGAAACTAAAGTCTTATGTGACCCCCCTGAGGAATATCCTTTCATTGATCCTGATGCTTGGAGAGCCTTTGTAGCCCAAAGGTTTACTGAAGAGTTTAGGGTACATTTTCCTCCTTTTAATTCAGGAAATAAATCACTGCTTCTCAAATTACATAATCATTTTTCCCTTCATATTTTGCAGGCATTACATAAGAAACAACAATCAATACGTGCACAATATCAGTATCATCATCGCTTGTCACGTAAAGGATATGTTGGATTGGAGAACTGGTTAGTAAGAATTTTGTAAGATAATTATTGTTTGTTTATATGAAACAGCTGGAAAAAAAGGATTATTAACCGATTATTATTTGTTTCTATGAAACAGCTGCAAAAAATGGCGGAAGGTGACATGGATCGAGTAACATTATGGAGGAAAGGCCGGGAAGATAAGCATGGGAATATTCCAGATGAGAAGACACCTGAGAAAGCAAAGGAAATAGTAAGAAAATCAATTGATGTTTTGAATTCTTTCTTTGTGGCAGTAATTTGTTTTTATTGTTAATGTGAATTATTTGTTAATGCATTAGGATGAATTCAAGAAAAAAGTACATTAAGGTTCGTTGACTGTGATCGACAGCCATGATATTCTCACAATGGCATTGGGGACTTCAGAGTGTGCTGGACGAGTTATAGGTGTGGGAGGTTATGTGACTCCAAGTTCCTACTTTCACCTACCAAGATGCCAAACCAAGTATGTGAGCCAGAGTATTAAATAAACTGTCCACAAACTTCTTGAAGAAGAGCGAGATAAGGGGCACCTTGTGGCAACAAAACTTGTAGCGGAGGAGCGAGATTTTTTGGTGAAGAAGATTATGCAAATAGAGGCAAAACTGGATGGAAAGTGTACGGCCCAGGTGAAATAATTCCCCCAGGTCACTACTTGACTCCTACCACCCTTAGCGGTGCACATTTTTCAGACAAATCTAGTTGTTCTGTTGTTAAAAAAATTGAAATTTGGACTGATGAGAAGGAGGATGTTGACAATGGTGAGAACAAAGACAATGATAACAAAAAGATGCCACCATTAAAGACAATGATGACAAAGGTAAATGTCATTGATTTCATTAATTTCATTAATATAACAACAAGTTTTACATATTATTGATTTCATTAATATATATTCTTATATTTGTATCTAGAAACATGGAAAATGCTTAAAGTTCTACAAGACAAGTTCTGAGTCGAATAACCTGCGCCCGATGCCAAGCTCATTAAAGGTGTTGTGTGGATATGCCAAAAATACCCTCCAATTAAAGGGAGACACCATCAAAATTGTGATGGAGGAGGAAATTTTTGGGTTTGCTCGTCCAACCCATATTTTGTATGAAGACATTCTACAATTTGGTGCCATGTCAGAAATATCAGGCACTTGCATAGTGATGTACATGACGTATAATTAAATAAATCTTATTTGGTACTGTGAAATAAAACTAAGTTAACAGTTTTAAATTATTAGGTACTTGTATGATGTGTTGAAGAAGACAAATATGTTAAGGATGATTATTTTTGTGGACCCTGCTCGAGTTGGTGCTAAAGGTTGTGGAAGTATTTCTCAAAAAACATGTTACATAACATCTCAGTTTTCAAGAGCACATCCTGGCACGTATTTCCTGATACCTTACAACTCCGGGTTAGTACTTATTGTATTTAGTTCGATCTGGAATGGTAAATTTCTTTACCTTTTTTTATTAAAACTCCTGATTCTAAAAAAACTTGTTGGTTTAACAATAGTGATGTGTTTGGGGCTGATTTTTGTATAGACATCATTGGGTGCTGACCATTGTCAATCTGGACAGTAATAATGTGTACTTCATGGATTCCCTCAAGTACCGTAGAATCGATGAGGAGTGGAAACAAGTTGTGAACACGTATGTTATTCCTAAATTACTTTGTTTTTAAAGTAGTTCAGTTGGAAAGTTTTACAATAGAATTTCTTCTAATAAATCGTCTCTAAAATTATGTGCACGATATTATATGTGTCACCCTCTTGCTCATGCAGTGCCATTAAAGCTTACAATGGGCAAAGCAATAATCAAATACGAAAATCACCACAATGGAGAATCTTGGTGGTATGTGCATAAGATGTTTACTTATGTACATTTGTTATTTTTATTGATTTATCATGACATAATTACTAATTATGTTTAGGGAACTCCTTTGCAACCAACACACAAGGAATGCGGGTATTTTGTGATGCGTTTTATGAAGGAGATAGTTGAGGATGGTAGTTTGGACTTTGTAGCCAAGGTTAGTTTTGCTGTGATGAATGCGTTCTAAGCTTATTGCGTTGGTAGGGGCAGTTCAGTTTAGTTTGCTGAGCTTTTGAGTTTTATCAATATGTGAAATCTAATATATATGATTGACTCAGCCATTGGGTTTTTTCATCTTTTTTCCTTTATTTCTTGTTATGAGCTACTGTTTTGGTGTGTTAAATTATGTTTAATGGTTAGTCTAAAACTGTTATAGTGTCTAGATAGGCTGGCTAGGAATGAAGTCAAAATATATGTTTAATTGCTCATAAAAAGTGTAGTTATGCTTCAAGTACACTCTACGCTCATGTATGACATGTATTGGTATAACATTCGAGCAAAATAAAGTAAAAGAAGGACTGAAATTGGTGAGCTATACTAACTGTTATGAGAGGCTTGACTGATATGACTGTGAGACCCCAGATTTTATGAATAAATATTTAATTTTTCTCGAAATAATTTTTTTTATATTATGGTGTGGATTTGATATAATAGTTATGGGTAGTATTTATAAATTTTGCAAAGTATGCAAGTTGTCATATTATATTCAATTGGTCGGGGAATATTCTTTTTGTCGGGGAATATCCGTACGACGGTACAATCATTGGTGGACCCCACAACGGAATTATTGTCGGATTGAGAAAACGACAAAAAATACTTTATGAAAATAACGGCGGAAGTTTTACCGTTGATACTGTTGAACTACTCGGTAGTAAAAGTACAGTAATACGCGTTGTTGCATAGTAGCACACGATATTGATTATTGATATTTATGTGAGAAGTCGCTCAGTTTGATTCAATTATTGTTGATTAATAATATGAGTTATTATAACGATAATGACGTTTTGTTTTATTCGTATTATTAACGTAATAAAACAGAAACATCTTTATATATAAAACAGAATACTTAATTAAAGTTATTCTATAAATAGAATATATTATATTTTATTATGCATAGTGTCGCATAGTGTTTGCATAGTAAAAATCTTTTTATATAAATAGAATATATTATATTTTATTTAAAAGATTTTTCTTTAAATATGGACCGTCAGATTAAAGTAAATTAATCTGGACCGTTTATGGATTAGTTACTATGCATTCTATTTTCCTATAAATAGAAGCTCATTCCTTCATTATTTTCTTACGAATTCACTGAACTCTAGAGAGAGAAACTATAGAGAGAGAGAAGAAGAGTATTCTGCTACTTAACTACTTCCTTATTTCAGCTCTTCTTTAAAACGGTAAGGGGTGTTATTCTTTCTTATTCATAAAGAGAACTGTTGTTATTCCATTTCTTATTATTCTGTTGGAATAACCTGTATACGCGGTCTACCCTATACTTGGTGACATTCTTCTATTATTCTGTTGGAACATTCTGTCTGTGTGTTTTACACCGGACCTGGTTCCGTTTTTATTATTATTCTGTTGGAACATCCTGTCTGTGTGTTTTACACCGGACCTGGTTCCGTTTTTATTATTATTCTGTTGGAACATCCTGTCTGTGTGTTTTACACCAGACCTGGTTCCGTCTTGTTATTATTCTGTTGGAATATCATGTCTGTATATTTTACACCGGACCTGGTTCCATTATTTATTATTCTGTCAGAATATCCTGTCTGTGCGTTTACGCCGGACCTGGTTCTCTTATTTATTATTCTGTTGGAATAACCTGTCTATGCGGTCTATCGCATGCATGGTGATTTCTTTTGTTATTCCATTCTTTATTGTACTCAATTGGTTAAGTTTTGACTTCTATACTCCATGAAATTTGTGGAATATCCTTGATAATTGTGTTTCATCCAGTATCTTTTCATGAAAATATTATTCTAAGTATTCTTGAATTTTACTCCACAAAGCAGTATCATGTTGACAGTTTGGACGTTATTAATTCTTGAATAAATTAATTCTTGAACTTGTTTTATTGAATTCTTATATCATTGTCATCATCCTCATGTTTATAAAATGTTGAAAGTCATCTGTGGCATGTAGTGCATAGATGGACTTGGTATGATTATGACCAGGGATTATTCGGTATAATCATGACCGTAATGTTACAAATGATGTGGTAAAAGTCATCATTGGCCCGTAGTGCATTGATGGACAGTTGTTGGCATGATCATGACCATTAATGAATACACGAATATCCTTGGCCGTAGTGCAGGGGTGATTCGATGATGTGAATTATTTTATTAAGCTGAGTCTCAGCGATCACAGTGTTGAAAAAACTTTTAAATCATAAAAGATAGTAGAGTTTATTTTCTACTTGACTCTTTTAATGGATTGATTGTTCCGCTGCAGTTAAACTTGATGTCTATTATATTTTATCAGTTTAACATTGTTGAAGGCTAATGATAATTTATTCTGCATTATCTTAGTCATAATATTTCTTACTGGGCTAGTTGAGCTCACCCTTTCTTTCGCTGTTCTCTTCAGGAAATGAGAACGTAGCTGGGGCAAGTCGGGGAACGGAGTGATGGTCCGAATGATAGTATTAGTTAGTAGTCCTCACTATTCTATGTAATAGTGTGTTAATAAATGTAATGAGGACTCCTTTTGAGTATGAATACTCTCTAGAAGATAATATTTATATTCAAACTCACAGTTTATGTTTTGTCGTATTGTACACGACAGTTGTATTAGTAAGTTGTATTTAATTTCTGTACCATGTATCTGGCGACCTAAGATGGGTGATGTATACCAAATTTTGGGGGCGTCACAGTTGGTATCAGAGCTTAGGGATATGATCCCTGGCTAGGATGTGAGAATAGAACTAGGATGGGAGAGACGGGGAATTCCTTCGCTAGTATGACCTACCTAAGTTTATTTGGTATTTAATTGGTCGGTCAAAGTATATGGATAATATGTTATATTTTAATTAACCCTTATTTTGTTGCAGTATTTGCCAATGGCATCCAAAAATGTTGAGATAAACAATGAAGCACATGAGGCCATTGAATCACCAATGATCAATGCTCAGGGTAATGTGCAACCAGAGGACAATAATCCTCATGAAAATAATAACACCGATGAAATGGTGAATGATGGGATGGTCAGAGACTTTATGTGATTCATGCAACAACAAAATAACTCTCGGACGGTCACTGCTAAGCAGTTCAAGGAGCAATTCATGCAACAACGGGCGAGAGCGGCTCCTATCCAAAATGAAGGAGGAAACAATGACAACCCACGGTTGGTCACCGCTAAGCAATTCAAGGAGCTAGGACCACCGGAGTTTTTGGGAAAGCCAGAACCACTTAAGGCGGAGACGTGGTTAAAACAGATCACCAAGATATTTGATGTCTTGGGATTCTCCGAGGAGCAAAAGGTTCCCTTTGCCACCTTTATGTTGCGTGAAGAGGCAGATTACTGGTGGGAATTTGTAAAACGTACCCAGCCTAACGCACTCAAGATGTCTTGGGAGAAGTTCCAAGAACTGTTCAATGACAAGTACTTTCCCGAAAGTATTCGTCACATGAAGGAGGTGGAATTTATCAAGTTGGAGCAAAACAACATGACATTGTCGCAGTACGAAGCCAAGTTTGCCGAGTTGTCCCGATTTGCATCCCACTTGGTGGATAATGAAGAGAGAATGACGCGGATGTTTTTAAGAGGTTTGAAACCGGAGATACGTCAATATCTTATTTCTCATAAACTGTGTCTGTATTCAGATGTTGTAAATAGGGCTCAATTAGTAGAACGCGATAACGAGTCAACGCAACCAAAAGAGAGCAGCTGGAAAAATGATAATACTGGTGATAACAGTCATCAAAGTGGTGACAATAAGCATGGAGGGAATTAACATGCCAGAAATGGTAACCACTTCAATGGTAATCATGGTCAAAACAATAAGAATGGACATTTCAAGAAGAGAAAATTCAACAATGATGGAAAGACGTCAGCACCAGCACCCGTTGTTAAGGAAGGAGAACGACCACCTATCATATGCTTCAAATGCGGATGGGAGGGACACATCAGTTCAAACTGCGCGATGCCATCCAAAGCATGCTATAATTGTGGAAGAGAAGGTCACTTAGCTCGATTTTGTCGTTCACCGAAGACAAGTTCAGATAGGATGGAGGCACCAAAGACCGTCCCAGAAAAGCCAAAGCCAGTAGTTTAAGAGAGAGCGTTTTTTTTTCGTGACGAGGAACCTGAATAAAATTATCACGGGTATGTTAGTCATAAACTCTTGCGAAGTCTATACCGTGTTAGATACCGGTTCTACTCACTCTTTTATTTCACCTAGTTGTGTTCAATGTTTGAACTTAACTCCGGAGAAGTTAGACTTTGATTTATCTGTTGAAATTCCGTTAGGAGAAACCTTTGTTACCTCCACTATTTATAAATCTTGTTCAAATCAACACTTTCACGTTACCTGTTGATCTTATCTCTTTGAAAATACTTGCATTGATGTGATTTTCGGAAACGATTGGTTAACTGCTCATCATGCTTTTCGTAAGGTTGTTAGCTTTCATATTCCTAACCAACCTATTATGCGAATTCAAGTAACCAAATCACTAAAGTCAATCATTGTCATATCAAGCCATAAGTAAAAATCTCCGTTCCTTTCGTTGTTGACTTTCTGGTGTGGAATACACCGAAGCTAGACTTTCCGTAGGAGACGTTGTAAATGACGATGGCAAGTTGATCGGTATCAATGTGACGTGTTATCCAAGTCTTGGATGAGGGTCACAGTTTTAAACGATATTTCTATTGTTAATAAATTTCTTGACGTATTCTTGAAGACTTCTTAGCCTACCCCAGAGCGTAAAATTGAATTTTGTATTGACCCCAGTACAAAACCCATTTCTTAAACCCTCAAATATTTCTTCAACTAAAACGAACGTATTATGCGCCAAAGACATTGGCTCGAGCTGTTGAAGATTATGATCGTACCATTCAATAACATCGTGGAAAAGCGAACGTGGTAGCTGACGCGTTGTGTAGAAGATCGTATACGGTTACAAGTGCGAATATACGAACCCACGTGAAGATAACGAATATACGATTAAAATCGACTTTAATCGATAAAGTTAAAGCCGCTCAAGCTACATACTCAGAGATGATAAATGTGAAGAAGAAGGTTCAAGAGGGCGTTATTCTAGAAGCAAGAATCGACGAAGAGAGGAAATCTCAACTCTCGATTTAATTGGCCCATTTGAAATCCTCGATGAAGTAGGAACTGTGGCCTATAGACTCATTTTACCGCCAAGTATGTTGCGTGTTCAGAACATTTTTTTTACGTATCGATGTTACGTAAATATGTGGACGACCCGAACCATATTATTAATTTAGAACCGGACGAGATAGCGAAAGATTTAACGTATGAGGAGATACGTGTTAACATCTTGGATAAGAAGGATCATATTCGATGCTTAAAGGTTATACCTCAAGAGTTAGAATTTGAAGTGAAGTCAAGGTATCCTCACATGTTCGGCATACCAAGTACGTACGTAAATTTCGAGGGCGAAATTCCATAAGGAAGGGAGATTGTGAGACCCCAGATTTTATGAATAAATATTTAATTTTTCTCGAAATAATTTTTTTTATATTATGGTGTGGATTTGATATAATAGTTATGGGTAGTATTTATAAATTTTGTAAAGTATGCAAGTTGTCATATTATATTCAATTGGTCGGGGAATATTCTTTTTGTCGGAGAATATCCGTACGACGGTACAATCATTGGTGGACCCCACAACGGAATTATTGTCGGATTGAGAAAACGACAAAAAATACTTTATGAAAATAACGGCGGAAGTTTTACCGTTGATACTGTTGAACTACTCGGTAGTAAAAGTACAGTAATACGCGTTGTTACATAGTAGCACACGGTATTGATTATTGATATTTATGTGAGAAGTCGCTCAGTTTGATTCAATTATTGTTGATTAATAATATGAGTTATTATAACGATAATGACATTTTGTTTTATTCGTATTATTAACGTAATAAAACAGAAACATCTTTTTATATAAAACAGAATACTTTATTAAAGTTATTCTATAAATAGAATATATTATATTTTATTATGCATAGTGTTTGCATAGTAAAAATCTTTTTATATAAATAGAATATATTATATTTTATTTAAAAGATTTTTCTTTAAATATGGACCGTCAGATTAAAGTAAATTAATCTGGACCGTTCATGGATTAGTTACTATGCATTCCATTTTTCTATAAATAGAAGCTCATTCCTTCATTATTTTCTTACGAATTCACTGAACTCTAGAGAGAGAAACTATAGAGAGAGAGAAGAAGAGTATTCTGCTACTTAACTACTTCCTTATTTCAGCTCTTCTTTAAAACGGTAAGGGGTGTTATTCTTTCTTATTCATGAAGAGAACTGTTGTTATTCCATTTTTTATTATTCTGCTGGAATAACCTGTATACGCGGTCTACCCTATACTTGGTGACATTCTTCTATTATTCTGTTGGAACATCCTGTCTGTGTGTTTTACACCGGACCTGGTTCTGTTTTTATTATTATTCTGTTGGAACATCCTGTCTGTGTGTTTTTACACCGGACCTGGTTCCGTTTTTATTATTATTCTGTTGGAACATCCTGTCTGTGTGTTTTACACCGGACCTGGTTCCGTCTTGTTATTATTCTGTTGGAATATCCTGTCTGTGTGTTTTACACCGGACCTGGTTCCATTATTTATTATTCTGTCGGAATATCCTGTCTGTGCGTTTACGCCGGACCTGGTTCCATTATTTATTATTCTGTTGGAATAACATGTCTGTGCGGTCTATCGCATGCATGGTGATTTCTTTTGTTATTCCATTCTTTATTGTACTCAGTTGGTTAAGTTTTGACTTCTATACTCCATGAAATTTGTGGAATATCCTTGATAATTGTGTTTCATCCAGTATCTTTTCATGAAAATATTCTTCTAAGTATTCTTGAATTTTACTCCACAAAGCAGTATCATGTTGACAGTTTGGACGTTATTAATTCTTGAATAAATTAATTCTTGAACTTGTTTTATTGAATTCTTATATCATTGTCATCATCCTCATGTTTATAAAATGTTGAAAGTCATCTGTGGCATGTAGTGCATAGATGGACTTGGTATGATTATGACCAGGGATTATTCGGTATAATCATGACCGTAATGTTACAAATGATGTGGTAAAAGTCATCATTGGCACGTAGTGCATTGATGGACAGTTGTTGGCATGATCATGACCATTAATGAATACACGAATATCCTTGGCCGTAGTGTAGGGGTGATTTGATGATGTGAATTATTTTATTAAGCTGAGTCTCAGCGATCACAGTGTTGAAAAACCTTTTAAATCATAAAAGATAGTAGAGTTTATTTTCTACTTGACTCTTTTAATGGATTGATTGTTCCGCTGCAGTTAAACTTGATGTCTATTATATTTTATCAGTTTAACATTGTTGAAGGCTAATGATAATTTATTCTGCATTATCTTAGTCATAATATTTCTTACTAGGCTAGTTGAGCTCACCCTTTCTTTCGCTGTTCTCTTCAGGAAATAAGAACGTAGCTGGGGCAAGTCGGGGAACGGAGTGATGGTCCGAATGATAGTATTAGTTAGTAGTCCTCACTATTCTATGTAATAGTGTGTTAATAAATGTAATGAGGACTCCTTTTTGAGTATGAATACTCTCTAGAAGATAATAGTTGTATTCAAACTCACAGTTTATGTTTTGTCGTATTGTACACGACAGTTGTATTAGTAAGTTGTATTTAATTTCTGTACCATGTATCTGGCGACCCAAGATGGGTGATGTATACCAAATTTTGGGGGCGTCACAATGACTATTAATTGTTTCTAGCATGGTAAGAATACCATAACATGATGCTAAACTTTGTGAAGCTTATATGTGTTGGTTCTCAATAATCAAAAACCATTCTTGGTGACTATTACTGGGAATTATTTTAACCATGCCTTGCTTCTTTCATATGGGTAGTCCTTGACTCCATAAACTTAATCATGGTACTTTAGTACCTAGATAAATCACACTATCTTGTATTAATTTAAGGCCTTTGAGGTGCTGTTTTAAACAAAAATTATAAGTCTTTTATTTTGGCTCTTTAACTCATAAACACATATTATATAGCATGTGTTGAAGACTTGAAGACTGCTAGGTGAACTTTTGAGCTGCTATGAAAATTATTGTAACTTTTAATTAAGCTGTTATGCAAACTAAATGATATGCTATATTGCTATCATAACTGACTGTTGACATAATAGGTGCTGATATATTAAGTTGTTGTTGACTACTATGCCGTGGCTAAGATAGTATGGACTGTTATTACATTATATGGACTGTTATTACCTTATATGAACTACTATGTCATTGCTATACTATTATGGACTGAATTTAGGCACAAGGAGATAAGTTGGGCTGAGGAGTAATAAGAAGGACAAAATTGGCTTTCTTATACAAACAAATATATATAACACGAGTAATTTTAAATTGTGCACACCACGTGTTCGTCAAAAGTCCCCAGTGGACTGTTTTGAGTAAAAAAATTGATTACTAGAAAGAATTAAGGTATGGGTCAATTGGTATGCTATAGGGAGTTATAAATAAAGTGAATCAACATGCCAAACAAAAATGAAAACTCACTTTCAAGTCAAAAGCTGGTAGGAAGTTAGCGGTTCAGTTGCTACCCACGGCAGCAACAGTCATGTGCATCAGTTGAGGCTTTTCGAGCTCACAGTGGGCAAGCTAGGTAGATTAATTGTTATCTGGAGTTGGCAAATACTTTGGGCTAGTATAGATTAATTGTTCTAATTAATCTCTTATGAGCTAGCCTAACAAATGAAGCGGGAACCATTTTTGCAATTGGGCTTGCTTCCTGTTGATTTTCTGTTACTGCAGTTAGTAAGATAAACAAATTTTATAGGAATAGCAAAGTTGGAAAACCAATGTGGTGAAGACTGCATTTTTCTAGCTAACAATTAACTTGTGACTTAAAGGAAAGCAATAAGCTAATCAAGGCCAAATGAAGGGGGGAGGCTACCGCCTTTGAGCAGCAGCAGTTGATATATTTTGACTACTAAACTAGTCTAGGTAACCATCTTGGTTGAAAATAGTCTAGCCTCTAATCTAGTAGTATAGCAGGTGTTAACATATATTTCACATCAGTATAGCAGTATAGCAGGTTAGGAATGTGTTAATGTGTTATATTTCATATTTCATGTACAACCAAAACATATTTCACATATGTACACCAACTTGCTCCTCAAATATGTGTTAAACATTTTACGTGGATAGGAATTATGTTAAAAGTCATCTCTGTGATTGGTCAGTTATCTTGCCATACATCAGTATAGCAGGTTAGATTTGGTATCCTTGTGATTTGGTATCTTTGTTGAATACTAAATTTGTTGTTCTTTTATTTCAGTGGGATAAGGCATGTGGATTAACGTACACACAAGAACAAATTGACGAAGTACGGGGTGAGTGGGCAATGTACGTGAGCAACTATATGTAGAGCCTCGAGTTAACGGCGAATATGTTAGATGAATGTACGTATTTTAGGAGAACAAGGCTTTTTTACACATGCTTAGGTAGTAGCTTAATTTTATGGATAGTTTGACTTATTTTGTGGATGCATGTAATCAAATTCACAATTCAATATAGTGGTAATTTATATTGAAAAGTGAATTTGAGATGCATATATGGATACATTTTCGTATATATTTCATGGATGTAGTAATTTCAAACTGTAAATGAATGGTATTATTGGAATGTATTTTGAATGGTTGATACATTTTGGCTATATATCATGGCATTAACATATTGCAGGTGCATTGGTAATATAGGTGAACCACAATTTTTTTATTTTTTATTTATCTACAACATTTAAAAAACATTGTCTTGTATACTAAACAACAATATTTTTTTTTATTTTACAACATTTAAAAAACGTTGTCTTATATACTAAACAACAACATTTTTTTTATTCGACAACATTTAAAAAATGTTGTCTTATATACTAAACAACAACATTTTTAACCAAAAAATGTTGTGGAATCATACTGTGACGAACGATAATTTTGTAAATTATTTTAAATATTTATTGAGTTAAATAAATATTTTTCGATGATTTAATTATTAGATTTAGTAATTAATTGATGCAATTGTGGTAGATTAATTTAATTATATGTGTTACATTTATTAAATTAATGTAGAGAATTTTTAATATTCAAAGTATGTGATCATGTGAGCTTATTGAATTAAATGAATTATTTAATTAAGTATGATGTTACTTTAATTAATTTAATTATTAATTAGAGATTTAATAAATTATTATTATTTATTAAAGAGATAATTAATATTGTGACTACGTGAATTTATGAGAAATTATTATATTTTATTTAAAGTAAATTAAATAAAATATTAGATTTATCTTATAAGAGTGTGACATTAATTAAACTATATTATAAAGCTCTATTAAATTAAATAGTTTTGAATTAATTTGCTAAGCCAAACATGGCACTAAGGGAGGTTATGGGCAGTTAACCCATGACTGGGTTAACTGACCATAATACGCCAGTTCTTTTATCGACGTCTTTTCTTTTCTTCATTTGTTAAGTTTGGCATAGCATCACAAAGAGAGATTTAGAAATTTTTGGAAGGAGAGTGTAAGTTGTGTGAATTAAAGGATTAATTGAGAAGGTTTTAATGCTACTCATTCATACTCTGGGTAATTTTCTCCAAACCCAAATTCTTATTTCACGTCTTTTTAAGTTTTATGATTATGGCTTTCATATATTCTGTTAATATCTGTGAAGTGAGAAATTGTGTTATGTTATATCAAATTGTGTTTAATTATGTATATGTTGTAAACCATAACATCAAATTCATGAAAACATGCCGTACATATGTTATTTCAAAATAAATAGAGTACGTGATATGGCCATATGGCCATATATGTGATAATTGATGTATTGATTATATATTATCCCTAAATTTTACACCCTTACATTATTGAGCATGTTGATACGGAGAGATTGGAGTTTAAATGAACGGATTCGGTGTTATAACGAATCCGTAGGGAGAATTTTCATATAATGTTTTCTAAACTTCACGAACATCAAAGTCAGTAATTTTGTTAGGCTTTAAATCTGTTAATAAGTGTTTAAAATTGGTTTTGTCAGTATATAAATGTTGGGTAATGATTATATACAAATTATAGCTTATGGGTATGTTTAATTTCGAGTAGAACTTTAAGAAATTTGGAGAAATTGGCAAGTTATGCGATTTTCGCGAACTGCCATTTCTGTACCTTGTACGCCGTGCCGCAGCGCCGGCTGCCTGTTCATTTCCCGCGCCGCAGCGCCACCGTGCCGTAGCGTCATGACTCGAGCCACGGCGACACAGCGCCGCAGCGCCAAGGGCCCGGCCACAGCGCCACGGCGCCGCAGCGCGAATCCTTAGTTCAATAGTGGCGCTGCAGCGCCACTCGCCAGAAAATGTCAGAAATGTATTTTTTTAAAATGTTAAAGTCTCGCAAGTGTTAGTGGATTGATGTAATGAACATGTAATCATGTTAGGGGTATTATGAGATGATAAAATAGTTGTTTAACATGTAATAAAATATTATATGTGAATTGAATTATTAAATACATAATTAGTTGATAATTCATGAAGTATAAATTATGTGACAACGTGATAATTTGACTAAGTTTAGTCAATAATTAAAGTAGACAACGAGAATGAGTTTATATTGATTAGTTAATTTATAATTAACTGGTATTGTGTATATGAATGGTATGTAGGATTTAATTCAAAGAACGTGCTTAGTTAAAGCGTAATCTACGCACGAGGCAAGTATCATATCCCTAAATCCATTCTATTGAGCAAGTTTATTTAAACTTAAACGTTACTTTTATGTCGAGCAAGTTTCTTAACCCTACTTTTTAATATCTTTCAAGATTATTAATTACCTTGAATAAGTTATCATTTCTATTATTCAAGTTCAAGAATGATATTACAGATTATTTATATTGTCAAAGCATGATTCAGTTATACAATAATTGTTCTATTGTATACGTTTGAGGTTATTATTCAAATTGAATATCGTTATTGTTGAACCTTATTAGACTAGTGAACCTTATTGATTCAACTAGTGCATAGTTGATGAGCGTTCTAAATTTCAGAACCCTTGATGAATTTATCCAAACCAAACTTCCTTTGGTGCGGACTCGAATGTCAAACTGAGATGAACAATCCTGTATAGGGGATTATTTACGCTTTAGCGTTAAGATATTGTGCACAGTATGGTACTAAGGGTTGATCCCCCTAAGTACGAGAAGAAGGTCCATAGTCTTATGACTGTTAAAGGTTTTAAGTATATTTCTTGTTAACCTAGGACATAGTTTAAGGTCTTATGACCCTCAGAATTCTTTTGATTCTTGTTATTCATTCTCGATTCAAAAGTTGAGCTTTTATTCAGATGTCTTTGATTTATTCGCATGTTATTATAATGTTATTTCGTTATTATACTTGTGGGCATTGTGCTCACTCTTGCTTAATAATAACATTGCAGTTAAGAATGAAAGAAGCGATGAACCCCCACTAGTATGGGCAAGGGCAAAGTTAGCAAGTGATGTAGACTTGTTATTTTAATTGATGATGTATTTATGTTTAAGACTTATGTTGTTGTTTAAGACTTTTTTTGTTTAGAATTCCGCACAAATGTTTTAAGGTTAGAGTAACCTGGGATTTAATTATGATTCAGTTGATGTAACCCTTAAGGGAAGAGATTTTATTATGATTTCTATCTATTGTATGGTTTGATATTATTTATGGGTAGATCGATAGATGATGCTTGTACAGTGAACACCAAATCCCGTGGAATCGAAGTACCCGGATTTGGGGGTGTCACAGGTTGGTATCAGAGCTGTAGGTTATGAACCTTAGGTAGTAATCTTATAGAAAGAAGATAGTAAAGGAAACTGCTTATCGAGTTCTAAGAAATGAATTTTTGAAATTCATTGAAGATAATAAAATACATTATGTGTTTATGTGTTAAGTATGCGTTAGATAGTATGACTTAGTAACTAAAAGTTAAAATTTTGTTGTCAGGATGACGATTGTTGGAGAAGCTAGTCAAGCTGGGGAGGAAGAACCCTGATTACCTATAGTACCTACAGAGGAGGAGACCCGAGACATACATGTTGTTAGGGAACAGTTAGTTCAGAGGGTTTCATCTCCATTGATCACCGTTGTTGGTCAGGAACATGAACCTGAGATTGATACTGAGGAGGGTCCTGAGGAGGAGTTTGATGAGGAGGAAGAAGAAGAGGAGCTACCACAGTACACTGTTGATGCTGAGATGTATGACACACTATATGATCGTAACGTGGAGTTACAAGATGAGGTTCAGGAATTGACTGAGCGAGCGACTGTTCAGCAGTCTACTTTAGAGGAGAAGGATAGAGAGATTGTGACCCTTCATACACGTTTAGGAAACGTGGAGAGGGATCTGATTCATGAGAAGGGTCAAACCGAAGATAAGACCGAGGAGATAGAGAAGCTAAAGAAGGAACTGAAGGAAACCTCCAGAAGACTGAAAATAGCAGAGGAAGGATGGGTAAGAGAATCACATCGAGCTGATCGTGCAGAAGATGATAGTCGTGCAAAGAAGGCAAAGCTTGAAGACACATACGCCACACTTAATCATGCGATGGATGAGGTTCAAGAGCGAGTGTTAAGGTATCCCATTCAATTTGAAGGACTTCCATCGTATATGTTGGATCGCAGGACGATGTCTCGTATCATGAATGAGGAGCGTGGCAAGGCTATTGAGCACCTTGGAAGACAGGAATAGAATCTGTTTATTTATGTGAAAGACTTATATAGTTTTATGTAAATTCCGATGTGTTTATGAACTAAGGAATATGTTAATATTTGAATGTTTTAAATCCTGTGGATTCTTTATTCTAGGATAGATGATGTAAATAGCAGTATGCTATAGTTTAATGTTAAAACTTTTTATTTGAATGAAAAGACATCAAGTTGTTTGAGATGATGTGTTAAGTGATATGTTAAATTGTTGAGTAATGTCTTAACTATGTAGAGAAATAAATAAAGTTCTAATAAACGTATATTTAACAGAAAAATGCCGCCAAGGAGAAGATAACAACGCCAACCGGCTCAGGAAGGGTCAACCAACAATAACAATAATGCCAACGTTAATCCAATTCAACAGCTAGTTAATTTACTAACTGGAGTCATGAATAACCAACCGCAAGCTCCACCTAGCACAACATTTAAAGATTTTAAGGCGTTGGGACCGCCAGAGTTCAAAGGTTCCAGAAACCCGATCGAGGCTCAAACGTGGGTGATGGAAATGGAGAAGGTTTTCGACGTTGCTAGGGTTCGAGAAGATCAGAAGACCGTTTTTGCGACATTTATGCTGAAGTCTGAGGCTAGCTACTGGTGGCAGGCAAACAAGATGCGAGGAGGTGAAGGTGTAATGACGTGGGAGAGATTCAAAGAGATATTTTTCGAAATATATTTCCCAGCTAGTTCGCAGAATCTGATGGAGGTGCAATTTCTAGAACTGAAACAGGGAAACATGAGCGTGCCTGAATACGCGGCTAAATTCGATGAGTTGGCAAGGTTTGCCCCGTATCAAGTACACACTGACGAGAGGAAAGCCAGACGATTCGAACAAGGACTGAAGCCTTGGGTATACAGCAAGGTATCAATGTTTTAACTTAACACGTTTGCGGGAGTTTTGGAAAAGGACATTCTCGCGGAAGGAGGAAGTGATGCAGTGACTAAGTACAACCAAGAATAGAAAAAGAAAAAGAGTGAGAATGAAGGTAATAACAAGACTGGTAGAAGTAATATTGGGAATAATAATAATCAGAAGAGGAAGGGGACGGATAACTCGACAGCTGGAAGTCAACACGGAGGGCAGAAAAAGAAGATAGAAGCATGTCCGACTTGCGGCAAGGCACATCTAGGAGTTTGTTTGAAGGGAAAGAGAGTGTGCTACAATTGTGGTCAGGAAGGCCACATAGCACCAAATTGTCCAAACCCAAAGAAGGGTGCTTGTTTCAACTGTGGTTCGAAAGATCATTTAGCAAGAGACTGTCCCAAGAAGGGATCGGGAGGATCAGGACAAGGAGGAAACCGGGGAAATAGCAGTGGAAATACCTTAACCATCACCGGACCACCTGTAACAAACCGACCAACCGCCAGAACTTTCAACATGACGGTGCAGGATGCGATCCAGTCTCGTGAGGTGGTGTCAGGTATCATTCCGATTAATGAAATTAATGCTTATGTTTTATTTGATTCGGGTGCTACTTGTTCCTTTATATCCGAAGATTTTGCCAATAATTTAGATTTGCCTAAGATTGAATTGGATTACCCCATGAACATAGAAATTGCGAATAAAGAAATAATCCCTGTTAAGTACGTGTTTAAGAACTGTAGGGTGGATATTAAGGGTAATATCATGAACGTAGATCTTATCCCTATTCGTTTGGGGGAATTCGACGTTATATTGGGTATGGATTGGTTATCCAATCATAGGGCTGTAATTGACTGCCAAAAGAAGCGTATTAACCTTATGACTCCGTCAAAGGTTGTGTTTTATGGTAGCAAGTCACCTAGACAAGCGAGTTGTTTGACGATGTTGCAGGCCAGGAAGTTATTAAGACAAGGCTGTGTAGGATATTTAGCTTACATAGTCGATAATCGAAAAGAGAATCCGAAGGTAGAAGAGATACCGATTGTGAGGGACTTCGTCGATGTATTTCCAGACGATTTGCCAAAACTTCCACCAGATAGAGAAGTAGACTTTGTGATTGATTTGGCGCCCGAAACTGCTCCAATATCAAAGTCACCATACCGAATGGCGCCAGTAGAGATGAAGGAATTAATGGTACAACTACAAGAATTGTTGGACAAAAAGTACATTCAACCAAGCGTATCGCCGTGGGGAGCGCCGGTGTTGTTTGTGAAAAGGAAGGACGGATCGATGATGCTCTGCATTGACTACAGAGAATTAAATAAGGTCGCGATTAAGAACAGATATCCATTACCAAGGATCGATGATCTGTTTGATCAATTAAAGGGAGCAAAATACTTTTCCAAGATTGACTTAAGGAGTGGTTATCACCAACTGAAGGTGAGGCCAGAGGATGTACCGAAGACAGCGTTCCGAACGCGATATGGTCATTATGAGTTTTTAGTAATGTCGTTTGGTTTTACGAATGCTCCTGCAGCATTTATGGGACTAATGAATGGTGTATTCAAGCCGTTTTTGAACAAATTCGTGGTGGTATTTATAGACGACATTTTGGTATATTCCAAAACTAAAGAGGAACATGAAGAACACTTGAGGTTAACATTGGAAGTATTGAGAAGGGAGAAGTTATATGCTAAATTTTCGAAATACGAATTCTGGATCGAGAGAGTACAATTTCTTGGTCACGTAATCGATAAAGATGGAATTTCGGTAGATCCATCCAAAGTAGAAGCTGTGATTAACTGGGATCAGCCGAGAACGCCGTCAGGAGTAAGAAGTTTTCTTGGATTAGCAGGATATTATAGAAGATTCATACAAGATTTTTCTAAGATCGCAACTCCGTTAACGAATTTAACTCGAAAATCTGTGAAATTTGTTTGGACGGAGAAGTGTGAGGAGAGTTTTCAAGAATTAAAGAAGAGGTTGAGTACAGCACATGTGTTATCTCTTCCGGATGATACAGGAAATTTTGTTGTTTTTAGCGATGCGTCGCATAAAGGACTTGGCTGTGTGCTGATGCAAAACGGTAAAGTCATTGCGTATGCATCACGGCAGTTGAAGGATTACGAGAAGGGTTACCCAACCCATGATTTGGAGTTAGCTGCAGTTGTTTTTGCTTTGAAAATTTGGAGGAACTATTTATACGGGGAGAAGTGTGAAATATATACGGACCACAAGAGTCTGAAATATATTTTTACCCAGAAAGATTTGAATATGCGTCAAAGAAGATGGTTGGAATTAATCAAGGATTATGACTGTGAGATTTTATACCATCCGGGTAAGGCTAATGTGGTTGCCGACGCCTTAAGTAGAAAGGGTCGTGAGAAATTGATGATGTTAACTGCTCAGCAGGAGTTAATTGCAGATATGGAGAAACTGGAGTTAGAAGTGAAGTATCCTATGGAGATTGATGAGAAGCTATTTCAGATGCAATCTGGTACAACTCTACTAGATAAAGTGAAGGAGGCTCAGCTTCAGGATGATGAATGCAAAAAGGTAACATCGAAGATATCTGAAGGAACCAAACCAAGATTTAAGATGGATAAGGAAGGAATATTGAGATTTGAAAGTAGAATTTGGGTTCCGCCAGTACAAGAAATTAAGGAAGAAATTTTGAGTGAGGCTCATAGTTCAAGATATTCGATTCACCCTGGTAGTACAAAAATGTACCAAGATCTTCGACAACATTTCTGGTGGCCGAATTTGAAACGTGATGTTGCAGAATGAGTTGCCAAATGCCTGACATGTCAGAAAGTTAAAGCAGAACATCAGAGACCGAGTGGATTGCTACAACCGTTGGAGATCCCAGAATGGAAATGGGAACATATTACGATGGACTTCGTGGTTGGCCTTCCAACGACTCAGAAAGGCTACGACGCAGTATGGGTTATTGTTGACCGACTGACGAAATCCGCGCACTTTCTTCCTATCAAAATCAGATTTAACTTAGATCAGTTGGCAATATTATATATGAAAGAGATTGTTTCGAGGCACGGAGTGCCGGTGTCTATTGTTTCCGATAGGGTTCCGCGCTTCACATCAAATTTCTAGAAACGTCTTCAGGAATGCATGGGTACACAACTGCGAATGAGTACAGCTTACCACCCTCAAACAAACGGACAAAGCGAACGAACGATTCAAACACTAGAAGATATGTTACGAGCCTGTGTGATGGACTTCAAAGGAAGTTGGGATGATCACCTACCGTTGGTAGAGTTCGGCTACGACAATAGTTACCACGCTAGTATTGGTATGCCGCCTTACGAAGCGTTATACGGCAGAAAGTGCAGAACTCCACTTTATTGGGATGAAGTTGGTGAAAGACAATTGCTAGGGCCAGAATTGGTACAGCAGATGGCAGAAATAGTTAAAGTGATCCGAGCACGACTGGTGGCAGCTCAAGATCGACAGAAGAAATACGCTAATCCACATCGTAAGAATATCGAGTTTGAACCAGGTAGTTATGTTTTCTTGAAGGTCTCTCCCTGGAAGGGAAAGATCAGGTTCGGAAAGAAAGGAAAATTGAGCCCAAGATTTATTGGACCCTTTGAAGTACTGAGAAGAATTGGAGAAGTTGCGTACGAGGTAGCCTTACCTCCAGCACTCGAGAATATCCACAACGTCTTCCACGTTTCTGTGTTACGACCTTACAAACCTGATTACAAGCATGTTATTGAATACGAACCCCTGCATTTTGAGAAAGACTTATCTTACGAAGAAATTTCTATCCAGATTGTTGACCGAAAAGAACAAGTTCTGAGAAACAAAGTTATACCTTCTGTTAAGGTAATTTGGAGGAACCACAACGCTGAAGAAGCTACGTGGGAACTCGAAGAGAATATGATGAAGAATTACCCTCATTTATTTACTTAATTATTTGTAAGCGATTCTGGGGACAGAATCTTTGTAAGGGGGGAGAGTGTAACGGGTCGAATTTATTGAGTCGTGATTCTGGGGACAGAATCCTTTTAAGGGGGGAAAGATGTGACGAACGAGAATTTTGTAAATTATTTTAAATATTTATTGAGTTAAATAAATATTTTTTGATGATTTAATTATTAGATTTAATAATTAATTGATGCAATTGTGGTAGATTAATTTAATTATATGTGTTACATTTATTAAATTAATGTAGAGAATTTTTAATATTCAAAGTATGTGATTATGTGAGCTTATTGAATTAAATGAATTATTTAATTAAGCATGATGTTACTTTAATTAATTTAATTATTAATTAGAGATTTAATAAATTATTATTATTTATTAAAGAGATAATTAATATTGTGACTACGTGAATTTATGTGAAATTATTATATTTTATTTAAAGTAAATTAAATAAAATATTAGATTTATCTTATAAGAGTGTGACATTAATTAAACTATATTATAAAGCTCTATTAAATTAAATAGTTTTGAATTAATTTGCTAAGCCAAACATGGCACTAAGGGAGGTTATGGGCAGTTAACCCATGACTGGGTTAACTGACCATAATACGCCAGTTCTTTTATCGACGTCTTTTCTTTTCTTCATTTGTTAAGTCCGGCATAGCATCACAGAGAGAGATTTAGAAATTTTTGGAAGGAGAGTGTAAGTTGTGTGAATTAAAGGATTAATTGAGAAGGTTTTAATTCTACTCATTCATACTCTGGGTAATTTTCTCCAAACCCAAATTCTTATTTCACGTCTTTTTAAGTTTTATGATTATGGCTTTCATATATTCTGTTAATATCTGTGAAGTGAGAAATTGTGTTATGTTATATCAAATTGTGTTTAATTATGTATATGTTGTAAACCATAACATCAAATTCATGAAAACATGTCGTACATATTTATTTCAAAATAAATAGAGTACGTGATATGGCCATATGGCCATATATGTGATAATTGATGTATTGATTATATATTATCCCTAAATTTTACACCCTTACATTATTGAGCATGTTGATACGGAGAGATTGGAGTTTAAATGAACGGATTCGGTGTTATAACGAATCCGTATGGAGAATTTTCATATAAAGTTTTCTAAACTTCACGAACATCAAAGTCAGTAATTTTGTTAGGCTTTAAATCTGTTAATAAGTGTTTAAAATTGGTTTTGTCAGTATATAAATGTTGGGTAATGATTATATATAAATTATAGCTTATGGGTATGTTTAATTTCGAGTAGAACTTTAAGAAATTTGGAGAAATTGGCAAGTTTTGCGATTTTCGCGAACTGCCATTTCTGTACCTTGTACGCCGTGCCGCAGCGCCGACTGCCTGTTCATTTCCCGCGCCGCAGCGCCACCGTGCCGTAGCGTCATGACTCGAGCCACGGCGACACAGCGCCGCAGCGCCAAGGGCCCGGCCACAGCGCCACGGCGCCGCAGCACGAATCCTTAGTTCAATAGTGGCGCCGCAGCGCCACTCTCCAAAAAATGTCAGAAATGTATTTTTTTAAAATGTTAAAGTCTAGCAAGTGTTAGTGGATTGATGTAATGAACATGTAATCATGTTAGGGTTATTATGAGATGATAAAATAGTTGTTTAACATGTAATAAAATATTATATGTGAATTGAATTATTATATACATAATTAGTTGATAATTCATGAAGTATAAATTATGTGACAACGTGATAATTTGACTAAGTTTAGTCAATAATTAAAGTAGACAACGAGAATGAGTTTATATTGATTAGTTAATTTATAATTAACTGGTATTGTGTATATGAATGGTATGTAGGATTTAATTCAAAGAACGTGCTTAGTTAAAGCGTAATCTACGCACGAGGCAAGTATCATATCCCTAAATCCATTATATTGAGCAAGTTTATTTAAACTTAAACGTTACTTTTATGTCGAGCAAGTTTCTTAACCCTACTTTTTAATATCTTTCAAGATTATTAATTACCTTGAATAAGTTATCATTTCTATTATTCAAGTTCAAGAATGATATTACAGATTATTTTTATTGTCAAAGCATGATTCAGTTATACAATAATTATTCTATTGTATACGTTTGAGGTTATTATTCAAATTGAATATCGTTATTGTTGAACCTTATTAGACTAGTGAACCTTATTGATTCAACTAGTCCATAGTTGATAAGCGTTCTAAATTTCAGAACCCTTGATGAATTTATCCAAACCAAACTTCCTTTGGTGCGGACTCGAATGTCAAACTGAGATGAACAATCCTGTATAGGGGATTATTTACGCTTTAGCGTTAAGATATTGTGCACAGTATGGTACTAAGGGCTGATCCCCCTAAGTACGAGAAGAAGGTCCATAGTCTTATGACTGTTAAAGGTTTCAAGTATATTTCTTGTTAACCTAGGACATAGTTCAAGGTCTTATGACCCTCAGAATTCTTTTGATTCTTGTTATTCATTCTCGATTCAAAAGTTGAGCTTTTATTCAGATGTCTTTGATTTATTCGCATGTTATTATAATGTTATTTCATTATTATACTTGTGGGCATTGTGCTCACTCTTGCTTAATAATAACATTGCAGTTAAGAATGAAAGAAGCGATGAACCCTCCACTAGTAAGGGCAAGGGCAAAGTTAGCAAGTGATGTAGACTTGTTATTTTAATTGATGATGTATTTATGTTTAAGACTTATGTTGTTGTTTAAGACTTTTTTTGTTTAGAATTCCGCACAGATGTTTTAAGGTTAGAGTAACCTGGGATTTAATTATGATTCAGTTGATGTAACCCTTAAGGGAAGAGATTTTATTATGATTTCTATCTATTGTATGGTTTGATATTATTTATGGGTAGATAGATAGATGATGCTTGTACAGTGAACACCAAATCCCGTGGAATCGAAGTACCCGAATTTGGGGGTGTCACAGGTTGGGATCAGAGCTGTAGGTTATGAACCTTAGGTGGGGGAACAACCTTAGGTAGTAATCTTATAGAAAGAAGATAGTAAAGGAAAACGCTTATCGAGTTCTAAGAAATGAATTTTTGAAATTCATTGAAGATAATAAAATACATTATGTGTTTATGTGTTAAGTATGCGTTAGATAGTATGACTTAGTAACTAAAAGTTAAAATTTTGTTGTCAGGATGACGATTGTTGGAGAAGCTAGTCAAGCTGGGGAGGAAGAACCCCGATTACCTATAGTACCTACAGAGGAGGAGACCCGAGACATACATGTTGTTAGGGAACAGTTAGTTCAGAGGGTTTCATCTCCATTGATCACCGTTGTTGGTCAGGAACATGAACCTGAGATTGATCCTGAGGAGGGTCCTGAGGAGGAGTTTGATGAGGAGGAAGAAGAAGAGGAGCTACCACAGTACACTGTTGATGCTGAGATGTATGACACACTATATGATCGTAACGTGGAGTTACAAGATGAGGTTCAGGAATTGACTGAGCGAGCGACTGTTCAGCAGTCTACTTTAGAGGAGAAGGATAGAGAGATTGTGACCCTTCATACACGTTTAGGAAACGTGGAGAGGGATCTGATTCATGAGAAGGGTCAAACCGAAGATAAGACCGAGGAGATAGAGAAGCTGAAGAAGGAACTGAAGGAAACCTCCGGAAGACTGAAAATAGCAGAGGAAGGATGGGTAAGAGAATCACATCGAGCTGATCGTGCAGAAGATGATAGTCGTGCAAAGAAGGCAAAGCTTGAAGACACATACGCCACACTTAATCATGCGATGGATGAGGTTCAAGAGCGAGTGTTAAGGTATCCCATTCAATTTAAAGGACTTCCATCGTATATGTTGGATTGCAGGACGATGTCTCGTATCATGAATGAGGAGCGTGGCAAGGCTATTGAGCACCTTGGAAGACAGGAATAGAATCTGTTTATTTATGTGAAAGACTTATATAGTTTTATGTAAATTCCAATGTGTTTATGAACTAAGGAATATGTTAATATTTGAATGTTTTAAATCCTGTGGATTCTTTATTCCAGAATAGATGATGTAAATAGCAGTATGCTATAGTTTAATGTTAAAACTTTTTATTTGAATGAAAAGACATCAAGTTGTTTGAGATGATGTGTTAAGTGATATGTTAAATTGTTGAGTAATGTCTTAACTATGTAGAGAAATAAATAAAGTTCTAATAAACGTATATTTAACAGAAAAATGCCGCCAAGGAGAAGACAACAACGTCAACCGGCTCAGGAAGGGTCAACCAACAATAACAATAATGCCAACGTTAATCCAGTTCAACAGCTAGTTAATTTACTAACTGGAGTCATGAATAACCAACCGCAAGCTCCACCTAGCACAACATTTAAAGATTTTAAGGCGTTGGGACCGCCAGAGTTCAAAGGTTCCAGAAACCCGATCGAGGCTCAAACGTGGGTGATGGAAATGGAGAAGGTTTTCGACGTTGCTAGGGTTCGAGAAGATCAGAAGACCGTTTTTGCGATATTTATGTTGAAGTCTGAGGCTAGCTACTGGTGGCAGGCAAACAAGATGCGAGGAGGTGAAGGTGTAATGACGTGGGAGAGATTCAAAGAGATATTTTTCGAAATGTATTTCCCAGCTAGTTCGCAGAATCTGATGGAGGTGCAATTTCTGGAACTGAAACAGGGAAACATGAGCGTGCCTGAATACGCAGCTAAATTCGATGAGTTGGCAAGGTTTGCCCCGTATCAAGTACACACTGACGAGAGGAAAGCCAGACGATTCGAACAAGGACTGAAGCCTTGGGTATACAGCAAGGTATCAATGTTTCAACTTAACACGTTTGCGGGAGTTTTGGAAAAGGACATTCTCGCGGAAGGAGGAAGTGATGCAGTGACTAAGTACAACCAAGAACAGAAAAAGAAAAAGAGTGAGAATGAAGGTAATAACAAGACTGGTAGAAGTAATATTGGGAATAATAATAATCAGAAGAGGAAGTGGACGGATAACTTGATAGCTGGAAGTCAACACGGAGGGCAGAAAAAGAAGATAGTAGCATGTCCGACTTGCGGTAAGGCACATCTAGGAGTTTGTTTGAAGGGAAAGAGAGTGTGCTACAATTGTGGTCAGGAAGGCCACATAGCACCAAATTGTCCAAACCCAAAGAAGGGTGCTTGTTTCAACTGTGGTTCGAAAGATCATTTAGCAAGAGACTGTCCCAAGAAGGGATCGGGAGGATCAGGACAAGGAGGAAACCGGGGAAATAGCAGTGGAAATACCTTAACCATCACCGGACCACCTGTAGCAAACCGACCAACCGCCAGAACTTTCAACATGACGGTGCAGGATGCGATCCAGTCTCGTGAGGTGGTGTCAGGTATCATTCCGATCAATGAAATTAATGCTTATGTTTTATTTGATTCGGGTGCTACTTGTTCCTTTATATCCGAAGATTTTGCCAAGAATTTAGATTTGTCTAAGATTGAATTGGATTACCCCATGAACATAGAAATTGCGAATAAAGAAATAATCCCTGTTAAGTACGTGTTTAAGAACTGTAGGGTGGATATTAAGGGTAATATCATGAACGTAGATGTTATCCCTATTCGTTTAGGGGAATTCGACGTTATATTGGGTATGGATTGGTTATCCAATCATAGGGCTGTAATTGACTGCCAAAAGAAGCGTATTAACCTTATGACTCCGTCAAAGGTTGTGTTTTATGGTAGCAAGTCGCCTAGACAAGCGAGTTGTCTGACGATGTTGCAGGCCAGGAAGTTATTAAGACAAGGCTGTGTAGGATATTTAGCTTACATAGTCGATAATCGAAAAGAGAATCCGAAGGTAGAAGAGATACCGATTGTGAGGGACTTCGTCGATGTATTTCCAGACGATTTGCCAGGACTTCCACCAGATAGAGAAGTAGACTTTGTGATTGATTTGGCGCCCGAAACTGCTCCAATATCGAAGTCACCATACCGAATGGCGCCAGTAGAGATGAAGGAATTAATGGTACAACTACAAGAATTGTTGGACAAAAAGTACATTCAACCGAGCGTATCGCCGTGGGGAGCGCCGGTGTTGTTCGTGAAAAAGAAGGACGGATTGATGAGGCTCTGCATTGACTACAGAGAATTAAATAAGGTCATGATTAAGAACAGATATCCATTACCAAGGATCGATGATCTGTTTGATCAATTAAAGGGAGCAAAATACTTTTCCAAGATTGACTTGAGGAGTGGTTATCACCAACTGAAGGTGAGGCCAGAGGATGTACCGAAGACAGCGTTTCGAACGCGATATGGTCATTATGAGTTTTTAGTAATGTCGTTTGGTTTTACGAATGCTCCTGCAGCATTTATGGGACTAATGAATGGTGTATTCAAGCCGTTTTTGGACAAATTCGTGGTGGTAATTATAGACGACATTTTGGTATATTCCAAAACCAAAGAGGAACATGAAGAACACTTGAGGTTAACATTGGAAGTATTGAGAAGGGAGAAGTTATATGCTAAATTTTCGAAATGCGAATTCTGGATCGAGAGAGTACAATTTCTTGGTCACGTAATAGATAAAGATGGAATTTCGGTAGATCCATCCAAAGTAGAAGCTGTGATTAACTGGGATCAGCCGAGAACGCCATCAGAAGTAAGAAGTTTTCTTGGATTAGCAGGATATTATAGAAGATTCATACAAGATTTTTCTAAGATCGCAACTCCGTTAACAAATTTAACTCGAAAAGCTGTGAAATTTGTTTGGACGGAGAAGTGTGAGGAGAGTTTTCAAGAATTAAAGAAGAGGTTGAGTACAGCGCTTGTGTTATCTCTTCCGGATGATACAGGAAATTTTGTTGTTTTTAGCGATGCGTCACATAAAGGACTTGGCTGTGTGCTGATGCAAAATGGCAAAGTCATTGCGTATGCATCACGGCAGTTGAAGGATTACGAGAAGGGTTACCCAACCCATGATTTGGAGTTAGCTGTAGTTGTTTTTGCTTTGAAAATTTGGAGGAACTATTTATACGGGGAGAAGTGTGAAATATATACGGACCACAAGAGTCTGAAACATATTTTTACCTAGAAAGATTTGAATATGCGTCAAAGAAGATGGTTGGAATTAATCAAGGATTATGACTGTGAGATTTTATACCATCCGGGTAAGGCTAATGTGGTTGCCGACGCCTTAAGTAGAAAGGGTCGTGAGAAATTGATGATGTTGACTGCTCAGCAGGAGTTAATTGCAGATATGAAGAAACTGGAGTTAGAAGTGAAGTATCCTATGGAGATTGATGAGAAGCTATTTCAGATGCAATCTGGTACAACTCTACTAGATAAAGTGAAGGAGGCTCAGCTTCAAGATGATGAATGCAAAAAGGTAACATCGAAGATATCTGAAGGAACCAAACCAAGATTTAAGATGGATAAGGAAGGAATATTGAGATTTTAAAGCAGAATTTGGGTTCCGCCAGTACAAGAAATTAAGGAAGAAATTTTGAGTGAGGCTCATAGTTCAAGATATTCGATTCACCCTGGTAGTACAAAAATGTACCAAGATCTTCGACAACATTTCTGGTGGCCGAATTTGAAACGTGATGTTGCAGAATGTGTTGCCAAATGCCTGACATGTCAGAAAGTTAAAGCAGAATGGATTGCTACAACCGTTGGAGATCCCAGAATGGAAATGGGAACATATTACGATGGACTTCGTGGTTGGCCTTCCAACGACTTAGAAAGGCTACGACGCAGTATGGGTTATCGTTGACCGACTGACGAAATCCGCGCACTTCCTTCCTATCAAAATCAGATTTAACTTAGATCAGTTGGCAAGATTATATGTGAAAGAGATTGTTTCGAGGCACGGAGTGCCGGTGTCTATTGTTTCCGATAGGGATCCGCGCTTCACATCAAATTTCTGGAAACGTCTTCAGGAATGCATGGGTACACAACTGCGAATGAGTACAGCTTACCACCCTCAAACAGACGGACAGAGCGAACGAACGATTCAAACACTAGAAGATATGTTACGAGCCTGTGTGATGGACTTCAAAGGAAGTTGGGATGATCACCTACCGTTGGTAGAGTTCGGCTACAACAATAGTTACCACGCTAGTATTGGTATGCCGCCTTACGAAGCGTTATACGGTAGAAAATGCAGAACTCCACTTTATTGGGATGAAGTTGGTGAAAGACAATTGCTAGGGCCAGAATTGGTATAGCAGATGGCAGAAATAGTCAAAGTGATCCGAGCACGACTGGTAGCAGCTCAAGATCGACAGAAGAAATACGCTAATCCACATCGTAAGAATATCGAGTTTGAACCAGGTAGTTATGTTTTCTTGAAGGTCTCTCCCTGGAAGGGAAAGATCAGGTTCGGAAAGAAAGGAAAATTGAGCCCAAGATTTATTGGACCCTTTGAATTACTGAGAAGAATTGGAGAAGTTGCGTACGAGGTAGCCTTACCTCCAGCACTCGAGAATATCCACAACGTCTTCCATGTTTCTGTGTTACGACCTTACAAACCTGATTACAAGCATGTAATTGAATACGAACCCCTACATTTTGAGAAAGACTTATCTTACGAAGAAATTTCTGTCCAGATTGTCGACCGAAAAGAACAAGTTCTGAGAAACAAAGTTATACCTTCTGTTAAGGTAATTTGGAGAAACCACAACGCTGAAGAAGCTACGTGGGAACTCGAAGAGAATATGATGAAGAATTACCCTCATTTATTTACTTAATTATTTGTAAGCGATTCTGGGGACAGAATCTTTGTAAGGGGGGGAGAATGTAACGGGTCGAATTTATTGAGTCTTGATTCTGGGGACAGAATCCTTTTAAGGGGGGAAAGATGTGACGAACGAGAATTTTGTAAATTATTTTAAATATTTATTGAGTTAAATAAATATTTTTCGATGATTTAATTATTAGATTTAATAATTAATTGATGCAATTGTGGTAGATTAATTTAATTATATGTGTTACATTTATTAAATTAATGTAGAGAATTTTTAATATTCAAAGTATGTGATCATGTGAGCTTATTGAATTAAATGAATTATTTAATTAAGCATGATTTTACTTTAATTAATTTAATTATTAATTAGAGATTTAATAAATTATTATTATTTATTAAAGAGATAATTAATATTGTGACTACGTGAATTTATGAGAAATTATTATATTTTATTTAAAGTAAATTAAATAAAATATTAGATTTATCTTATAAGAGTGACATTAATTAAACTATATTATAAAGCTCTATTAAATTAAATAGTTTTGAATTAATTTGCTAAGCCAAACATGGCACTAAGGGAGGTTATGGGCAGTTAACCCATGACTGGGTTAACTGACCATAATACGCCAGTTCTTTTATCGACGTCTTTTCTTTTCTTCATTTGTTAAGTTTGGCATAGCATCACAGAGAGAGATTTAGAAATTTTTGGAAGGAGAGTGTAAGTTGTGTGAATTAAAGGATTAATTGAGAAGGTTTTAATTCTACTCATTCATACTCTGGGTAATTTTCTCCAAACCCAAATTCTTATTTCACGTCTTTTTAAGTTTTATGATTATGGCTTTCATATATTCTGTTAATATCTGTGAAGTGAGAAATTGTGTTATGTTATATCAAATTGTGTTTAATTATCTATATGTTGTAAACCATAACATCAAATTCATAAAAACATGTCGTAAATATGTTATTTCAAAATAAACAGAGTACGTGATATGGTCATATGGCCATATATGTGATAATTGATGTATTGATTATATATTATCCCTAAATTTTACACCCTTGCATTATTGAGCATGTTGATACGGAGAGATTGGAGTTTAAATGAACGGATTCGGTGTTATAACGAATCCGTAGGGAGAATTTTTATATAAAGTTTTCTAAACTTCACGAACATCAAAGTCAGTAATTTTGTTAGGCTTTAAATCTGTTAATAAGTGTTTAAAATTGGTTTTGTCAGTATATAAATGTTGGGTAATGATTATATATAAATTATAGCTTATGGGTATGTTTAATTTCGAGTAGAACTTTAAGAAAATTGGAGAAATTGGCAAGTTCTGCGATTTTCGCGAACTGCCATTTCTGTACCTGGTACGCCGCGCCGCAGCGCCGGCTGCCTGTTCATTTCCCGCGCCGCTGCGCCACCGTGCCGTAGCGCCATGACTCGAGCCACGGCGCCACAGCGCCGCAGCGCCAAGGGCCCGGCCATAGCGCCACGGCGCCGCAGCGCGAATCCTTAGTTCAATAGTGGCGCCGCAGCGCCACTCTCCAGAAAATGTCAGAAATGTATTTTTTAAAATGTTAAAGTCTAACAAGTGTTAGTGGATTGATGTAATGAACATGTAATCATGTTAGGGGTATTATGAGATGATAAAATAGTTGTTTAACATGTAATAAAATATTATATGTGAATTGAATTATTAAATACATAATTAGTTGATAATTCATGAAGTATAAATTATGTGACAACGTGATAATTTGACTAAGTTTAGTCAATGATTAAAGTAGACAACGAGAATGAGTTTATATTGATTAGTTAATTTATAATTAACTGGTATTGTGTATATGAATGGTATGTAGGATTTAATTCAAAGAACGTGCTTAGTTAAAGCGTAATCTACGCACGAGGCAAGTATCATATCCCTAACTCCATTCTATTGAGCAAGTTTATTTAAACTTAAACGTTACTTTTATGTCGAGCAAGTTTCTTAACCCTACTTTTTAATATCTTTCAAGATTATTAATTACCTTGAATAAGTTATCATTTCTATTATTCAAGTTTAAGAATGATACTACAGATTATTTATATTGTCAAAGCATGATTCGGTTATACAATAATTGTTCTATTGTATACGTTTGAGGTTATTATTCAAATTGAATATCGTTATTGTTGAACCTTATTAGACTAGTGAACCTTATTGATTCAACTAGTCCATAGTTGATGAGCGTTCTAAATTTCAGAACCCTTGATGAATTTATCCAAACCAAACTTACTTTGGTGCGGACTCGAATGTCAAACTGAGATGAACAATCCTGTATAGGGGATTATTTACGCTTTAGCGTTAAGATATTGTGCACAGTATGGTACTAAGGGCTGATCCCCCTAAGTACGAGAAGAAGGTCCATAGTCTTATGACTGTTAAAGGTTTCAAGTATATTTCTTGTTAACCTAGGACATAGTTCAAGGTCTTATGACCCTCAGAATTCTTTTGATTCTTGTTATTCATTCTCGATTCAAAAGTTGAGCTTTTATTCAGATGTCTTTGATTTATTCGCATGTTATTATAATGTTATTTCATTATTATACTTGTGGGCATTGTGCTCACTCTTGCTTAATAATAACATTGCAGTTAAGAATGAAAGAAGCGATGAACCCTCCACTAGTAAGGGCAAGGGCAAAGTTAGCAAGTGATGTAGACTTGTTATTTTAATGGATGATGTATTTATGTTTAAGACTTATGTTGTTGTTTAAAACTTTTTTTGTTTAGAATTCCGCACAGATGTTTTAAGGTTAGAGTAACCTGGGATTTAATTATGATTCAGTTGATGTAACCCTTAAGGGAAGAGATTTTATTATGATTTCTATCTATTGTATGGTTTGATATTATTTATGGGTAGATAGATAGATGATGCTTGTACAGTGAACACCAAATCCCGTGGAATCGAAGTACCCGGATTTGGGGGTGTCACACATACCTTCTACAACGTTTTTAAGCATCTGCTAATTTTTTGAAAACAAATACACAACGTTTTTTCTAAAAAAACGTTGTGTATTGTGCTTAACTACAATGTTTTTAAAACGTTGTGTAAGGGTGTCAAATAGACAACACCCTTAACCACGACGTTTTTCTGACAGAAACCACAACTTTTTTTCTGCGCTGTCTATTTACTGTTTTGTAGTAGTGAATTGTGGCCTATAGACTCGCCTTACCGCCAAGTATGTCTCGTGTTCATAACGTTTTTAACATATCTATGTTGCATAAATATATGAAAGACTTGAACCACATTATTGAATTAGAACCAGACGATATAGTGGAAGATTTAATGTATGAAGAAGTACCTGTTAAAATCTTGGATAAGAAGGAACATATTCTACGCTCCAAGGTAATACCTCAAGTCAAAGTTTTGTGGAGAAACCACGATGTTGAGGAAATGACTTGTGAGTTAGAATCTGAAATGAAATCAAGGTATCCTCACCTCTTCGACATAACTGGTATGTACACCAATTTCGAGGATAAAATTTCATAAAAATGGAAGGTTTTAAGACCCCAACTTTTATGAATAAAGATTTAATTTTCTCAAAATATCTTTTTGAATAATAAGGTGTGGATTTGATATAATGTTATAGTTGTGGGCAATATTTAGAAATATTACAAAGTAAGCAAGTTGTTATAAAATATTCGTTTGGTTGGGAATATTCATACGACAACACAATCATTAGTGGACCCCACAACTGAATTACTGTCGGAGTTAGAAAACGATAGAAATAACTTCTTATAAAAATAACTGTAAAAGTTTTACCGTTAACGGTTGAAATACCCGGTGATAAAAGTACAGTAATACGCATGGTTGCATAGTAGCACAAGGTATTGTATATTATCTTTGATTATTGATGCTTATGTGAGAAGTCACTCAGTTTTATTCAGTTATTGCCACAGTAATTGCTGCATAGTATCTCACATTATTGATTCAATTATTGTCACAATATTTTATATTATTAAATCAATAAATGAGACGAAAAAGTTATTCATATTATTATTTACATTATTGACGATGTCTAGAAAGTTCTGTCAAGGAAAGGGATTTGGCCACCTAATTGCGCACCAATAAGGAGAAGTCCTTATCGGAAAGACACATCTTTCTTGGGAATGATCTAGTTGTTAATATTGTGTGTTATAGTATTAATGATGAATAAATATTATTAAAAATGTGTTCTAAGAAACCAAGTAAATTGATATAAATAGAGGGGATTTTTCTGAAGTATTTGTTGTAAGTTTGGCTTATTACATGGACCACCACTTACCCATTTTTTAAAATTGTCAATAGAAAGTTATCTAAGTTTTGTTATATATATATATATATATATATATATATATATATATATATATATATATTTGTTTTTTATATAAAATAGAATATATTTTATTTTATTTGCATAGTACTGCATAGTGTGTGCATAGTGCTACATAGTATAATCAAAATTTTCTAAAGTTTCAGCCGAAGAAGCGCCCGTGAAAAAATTTCTATTAACCCGTGATTTTCTAATTCAAATAGTATCATGTCATTCTCCTATAAATAGGATGCTTAGTTTAGAAATGAAAATCATATCAAAATCAGAAAGTTCTTATATAATATTGAGAGTATTTCTTTTGAGTTTAAGGAAGCTTTGAGTGTTAAAAATAGTGCAACTTTTCTTCAAGAATATCCCCGTCCTACCAGTCAGAAATACTCTCCTTTTAAGGTAAGGGGTATTATTTATTTCATATTCGCTTACGATATTATTTTTCGTATTCGTAAGAAATTTTATTTTCGTTCAATATTCGTAAAGAATATTATCTTCATTCAATATTCATAGGGAATATTATATTCGTTCAATAGTTGTAAGGGATATTATTTTCATTCAATATTCGTAAGAAATAATATTTTCTTCCATGCATACTCTATAGTATGTAAGTAGTATTATTTCGTTTCAAATTATGAATTCTACACTCAATTTGTTAAAGTATTGCTACTATACTCCTTGAAATTAGTAAAATATCCTTAAAATTTGCGCTTCATCTAGTATCGTTTCATGAGTATATTTTTCTAAACATTCTTGTTAAATTTTGATCTTTTCATGCCGGAGTACTATTCATGGGTACTACTCATATTTACGACATAATTCATACGTACGACACTATTCATACGTATGACACTATTAATATGTACGGTACTATTGATACGTACGACACTATTCATGAAGTACTATTCACGGGGTACTATTCACCCGGGGTACTATTCACGACGAAAAATTGATTCTTTTCTGTCCAAATTATTTTTGATACATGAATATTTTTCTTGAATTTTACTCTACAAATCAGTTATCATGTTGACAATATGGATATTTTTTTTACACTCTAGATAAATTAAAAATCTTTAATATTTATCCTTGATTTCGTTTGATTGATGCTTATCTCATTATCATCATCCTCATGCTTATATTGTGATGAAAGTCATTGTTGGGTAAAATCAAGACGCTAAAAAAAACACGGAAGTGCACGTGATCAACAAGTAATATAGTAGTGAATAGAGTATCATTCCCACGAGGACAAAATATCAAGAATCTTAACTTCACAATTATCAGTTTTGCATTAACCCTAATTTTATTAAACTAATCAATTCAATGGTTTTAAATTATATTAAAAAAACTAAATTACTAAATAAATAAATTATCACAAAACAGTCACCAATAACGAAATCCGGAATTTCAAACAATTAATAGAGAATTAAACTTATGATTTCACCCTGAGCTCCACTCTGATTTTCAAACCTTTATTCCAACTCAATTTAATATCCCAGTTTATTAATCAAGAACACGAACGTAGTAAGAGCCACCTCTCGATGCACTAATACCATATTAACATCAATCCACAATTAAGATAGAAATTCGTTAAACACCTAAATTAACCAACTCACTGTATCTCTATGTGAACTGCAATCAAAGAAGGTTTAAGTTTAAGCTCTCTATACGATTACATGCGATGTCAAGCGTATCTCTACCTTAACAATAACCACAAATCTACTATCGACAAAATTCATGACACATGCTATATTAACTAGGTCTAGATTCGAATCTCCTCTCTTGATTCCTTTCAAATCCACAAAGAACTGTTGATCAGGCAATTCATAAATTCTCGCTCAAATTAACATAGATAAACTGAAAATATCTTATTGAATTGGAAATCAAAGTTATAGAATCATCGTTTCACCCAAAGATCCATCACAAGTCTAATAAGTGAATTAGTTCATAACGAATAAATTAAAAACTGAATAATTTGTTGAAAACATCCCTCTAATCACAAATAAGACTAAAGAGAAGAAGAATAAAGAAAACCCCTTCACGTAGCCTTGATTCGCAACCGTCGTGACAATCTCTGAAAATTAATCCTCCAATGTTCGCTCTTCAATCCTTGAAATCGCTCTTCAAAATCTTTCCTTTTTGTTGTGAGATTGTTGTATTTTACATAATAGCCAGCTCTCCTTTAGTTCTGGCCGAAATCTCCTTTTATTAGAGTCCAAACGCTTAACAAAAATATCACAAACCATGTTGCATCAGAGTCCAAACAGCAGCAGGACATTTCAGAAAATGGAACCCCAGCCCCGGCAGGGAGTATAAGCTTAATAAGGCCAGCCCCGGCGGGCTAGGCTACTGACTTCAACTTTTCCTTTTTCCAACTTTTTTCGACTTTTGCTCCAAAAAGACCGCCTTTCCTCACCAATTGAATTCATGACCACCCTACACATAAAATATCATGCAACGAGTAAAAACGAACACAAAACATGAAGATAACTACGAATTTAAACTTGAAATGAATATCGATTTGTGTATATAAAATCCACTTATCAGTCATCTTTGGCCCGTAGTACATAGATGGACTATTGATTGGTATAATTATGACCATGAATTATGAATCGGTATAATGATGACATGTAATGTTACAAATGATGTGGTAAAAGTCCTCATTAGCCCGTAGTGCATTGATGGACCGTTGTTGGTATGATCATAACCATGGGTTCTCTTTGGCCAAGGGTGCAAAGATGAATTGTTATTTGGCACGATCATGCCCACTGGCGATACTAACGAATATCCTTGGCCCGTAGTGCATGGATAATTTGTGGATGTGATAATAATGAATATTATTGGCCCATAGTACATGAATAATTCATGGATGTGATACTATAGAATATCCTTGGCCCGTCGTGCATGGATAATTCGATGATGTGGATTAATTATTGAGTTGTGTTACAGCGATAAAATATTAATGATGAACTTTTAAATCATAAAAGGTAGTAGATATCATGCTCTACTTGACTCTTCTAATGGATTACTTGTTCCACTGCAGTTAAACTTGTTGTCTATTGTATTCTATCAGTTTAACACTGTTGAAGGCTAATGATAATTTATTATGTATTATCTTAGTCATAATATTCTTTACTGGGCTAGTTGAGCTCACCCTTTGCTTTCATTGTTCTCTTCAGGAAATAAAAATATAGCTGGGACTAGTCGGGGATTGGAGTGATTGTCCAAGATGGTGGCTATAGTAGTCCTCACTATTCTATGAAATAGTGTGATAATAAATGTAATGAGGAATTCATTTGAGTTTGAATATTGTCTACGAGATAATATTCGTGTTAAAATTCTCAACTACGTTTTGTTGTATTTTACACGATAGTTGTATAATTAAGTTTATATTTGAATTATGTACCATGTATTTGTCGACTCGAAATGGGTTGTGTATACCTATTTTGGGGGTGTCACACACATACACACACACACACATACACACACACATACACACACATGTGTGTGTGTGTGCATGCGTGCTAAACAAGATGAGACAAATAATAAAAAACTCCTCAAAAAAACTATATTAAGTCCGAAACGTTCAAAGATATTTGGAATATTGAACGTCGCCTTCTACATGATAAAAATAATAGATTATCAATATATTAGTATAAGTTTGTTTTGTCGCACAAGGCTTATATTAATTTTTGAGATGTTAGTTTTATCGCATTTGATGCTTATAAATAGATTGAATGATGATGTTTTGATGTGTCGCACAAGGACAATGTTTTTCTTTTCAATATATAGAAGTGTTAGGATGGACTTAACTTAGATAATTATGATTCGGATGTGTCACACTTGATCATAACAATCTAAGAGGCAAAATATAAGTAATTACATGATGATGTAATTGGCAAGAGTTGTCTACCTATTTATTCATATATAGTTTGTTGTGTCGCATAAGGTTATATATTTTAAATCAGATTCTTAATCTCACTAGCAAATCTTTAATTAGATTTTGCCAAACTATATAAATGAAGGTAATATAGTTTGAAGAAATTAGTGGGAGATACCAATTTAAAGCATGACCTAATTTATTTTGATAATTAATTAATTAAATGAATGTATGATAAAATGTTGTCTTTTTCACATGTAGAAATTTGAAAATGTCAAACTCACTAATTTCAATGTGTAATATATATGATGCTAAAAAATTGACCAGACCAAATTATACGGACTGGTTAAGGAATCTGAGAATTGTTCTCACTGCTGAAAAGATTTTTTATGTCCTAAATTCGTCTGTCTCTGCAAAAGTTGTTGAAACAGCCTCTGAGGAAGATATTGCTACTTTTAAGAAGTGGAAAAATGATGCATTTGTGGCTCAATGCATTATGCTTGTATCCATGAGTAATGAGCTTCAAGGTCAGCATGAAACTATGGATGCTCCTACTATATTGCTGCACCTCAAAGATTTGTATGGTGAGTAAAGTAGGACTGCTAGATATGAAATATCTAAGGAGCTCTTCTGATCTCAGATGACCGTGGGCACTACTGTTGAGACTCATTTCCTAAAGATGATCAATTTGATTAAACGTCTTGGACAGCTAGGGTTCGTTATAGATAGGGAGTTAAGTCAAGATTTAATCTTGCAGTCACTCGTAGACACCTTCTCACAATTTGTTGTGAATTTTCACATGAATAAGTTAGACGTCAGCTTGCCTGAATTACTTAACATGTTGAAAACTGCTGAAGGTCACTTCTCATCTAAGAAGGACCAAGTTTTAATGGTGGATGACTCTTACAAGAAAAGGAAGAGGCCCAAGGTATCTTTTGAAAAAGGAGAAATCCAAGAAGGCTAAAGGCAAGGTGAAAGTGAATGATTAAAAAAATCTGATCCAACTAGCAATGGAATAAGCTTCCATTGCAATAAGTCGGGTCATTGGAAGAGGAACTGCAATGAGTTTCATGCGGAACAAAAGAAGAAGAAGCTTGGAGAAGCTTTGACTCCTAATAAAGGTTTGTTTATCCAATTTATCCAATTATTAAATCCACTTGAATTGTTAACATAAATTCAATGTATTTATAAGCCCTTTTCTAAGTGATCAAATAAAAATATTCAAATGGATTAATTATGAGATATTCCTATGCAAAACAAAAGAATCAAATTCATTAAGCACCAATTCCCAATTGTTTCATAAAGTGAAACGAGATATCCATATTCAATTCACAATTATTCATCTCATGTAAATAATTAATAATACATGCTATCACATTCAGTTCTAACCCAAAATTTCATCTTTCGAATTCATCTAGTGTAACATGGTAATCATTAGCTAGACAATTAAACATTAAGTGTAAAATATGATAGACAAATCAATTTGAATAAATAATTAGATTAATTTAGATAATCAATTCATAAGCATAAAAGGTTCAATTGTAGGCTCAATTAGAAAATTAGTTCATACTGAAAATTAAAACCAAAAATCCCATGGAAGACATCACAGTTAAATTACAAACAGAGAAGAAGATTAAAAACTTAATAATTGTCTCCAGTCTTCAATCTCCAATCTGAAATCCTTGTGATGATCCTTTGCAATCTTCAATCTCTAAATTCAGATCTTTATCAAAATCTCTGTGTTTTTCTTTCTCCCCTTGTTAGGGTTATAACTCCTTCCTTTTATATCCAGAAGTCTCTCCAAGCCAGCATCAAATTAAAATCTTATTCTAATTAGAATTTAGCTCTGAAATGCCCCCTACTAAAAATCTTGACCAACCTCCAGCGCCCAAGCATTGGGTTTGTACTATGATATATCACCCCGGCGCTTGCCTTGTTTTTGCAAATTATAGTTTTGCCCCTGATGAAGCTGAATTCCCCATTTTGCCCTCATAATATCTTAACCTACAAAACAACAATAAAACAAATAGGAAGGACCTAAAATACTCAAGAAAAATAATATATCAAGTCTAAACATACCTGTTTCATGGGTATATTACCCACTCACCAGAGGTAAAGAGCATGTGTCCGATGCACGTGAAATCATCTATCATTGTGAGGAAATTAGAATGACCACGTCTATCCTTCACATTCATTGGGCCACATATATCCCAATGAATAAGCTATAATGGTGTATTTTCCTTTGTGGCTTTACCAAATGGTTTCCTGGTAGACTTACATGCTAAGTAGTGTTCACAAGTAGGCAAGTTGACCTTAAGGAGTGGGCCTAAAAGATATTCTCGAGCTAACTTGGTCACCCTGTCTTATCTAATATGGCCTAATATAGCATGCCATTGAATTTAACTACTATGTTCACTCTCAACAGAAGTAAGATAAGAATATGAATCATTATTATAACTAGAATTAATAATATCCAAAACCATTAAACCATTATTAATAAAACCAAATCCACAAACATTTTTCCCATGAGAGAATAACTTGTTCTCTCTCCAAAATCATAGAAAACTGCATCTTAAAATAGCATGAACAGAAAATAAATTTTGCCAGACATCCGACGCATAAGGTACATCATGCAAAATTAATGCAGAGCATCCTCGCATCTCCAGTTTGTAAGTGCCAATTCCTAGCACGCTCACACTAGAGTCATTCCCCATGTATACTTTTATGCCAGCCAGAATGTTGCGGTACTCCTCGGACCCAGCTCGATCTCTGGCTATATGGTCCGTTGCTCCGGAATCTACAATCCATTAATAGAGATATTGAGCAACAAAAGTACTAGAAGTAACATTACACATAGTTTGATCAAAACAAGAAAGTACCTTTTTTGGCTCAGTGCATTCACGAGTGAAGTGCCCCATTTTGCCAAAATTGTAGCAGGCCATCTTAGCCTTATTTTTCTTGACAACTCTTTTTCCTCTTGGCACCTACATTTGCTGCCTTCTTAGGTGCAGGTGTAAGAGTTGTAGCAATAGATTTCTTTCCATTATTTCTTCGTTTAGGTTTCCCCTTGTGAAAATTAGACTCATCAACATATGCCTTGGACGACTTAACAACTTCTAAGCGTTCAACCTCAAGCTCATATTGATGTCGAACTTCTGCAAAGTTTTTAATATTCGAGTTATTAGTCATATTAGCCCGCATATGTTCCCAATTATCTAGGAGTGAGCATACCATAACTAATATCTGATGCTCATCTAATAAATCATTGTCTGCAACCTTTAACTCATGAATCATATTTTAAATTATTCTAAGGTATTTCTTCATTGAATGAGCAACCTCCTTCTTCTAACCGTCAAACTTGATAGTTAATCCGCACAACCTAGTCAATGAGGTTCCTCTGAATTTTGTTTTGAGAGCTTCCCACATCTCATAAGTAATAAAGAATTCTTTGTATTCAAATAAGAACTCGTTGTTCATGTTACTGAAGAGAGTAATTGCGTATAATTCTATCTTTCTTGCTCTAATTTTCAAAGGCAACTAGCTTTTCAACATTTTTAGCATTATCACCAGTCGGTTTAAATTCTTTAACAATTAGAGTCTCTTCCACTTCTAACTCCTCAAGTACCATGCGGGCCTTACGATGCCATACATTACAATTGTCCTCGTCGAACTTGTTACCTTTATTAAGATCAGTAATAATTTTTTTGAAGCCATCTAAACAATCGAGAGAACATTATTAGACAATTAAGAGTTCACCACAATATGTTTCCCACATAACATAAACTTACTAAAATAATCAAGTATAAACACAAAAGGGAAACTTTTCTAAGCTTAAGATTGTAACTCCCCCAAACCCGGTCTATCTACAAACTCGATTTTGGTGTATCAAAATAATGAAATATAACAACGTATTTCTTAAATTCCCAAATTTTATTACCTTAAATTCTTCGTTCATTACAACAATGATAATTACATTATTCTTTACTTCTTTACATGTGTGGCTTTCATTCGCCACAACAGATACATACAGTTTATTAAACTAATCTATAGTTTAATTAAACTATTCTACATTACAAGTCTTAGCTTTATCTTTACTCTCATTCATATAATGAATGACACTTCATCAGGATACCGATCAGTTTGATCTTCACAGGATCCCTTAGTTCATTCTAACATCGTTAGCTGAAAATATTTTTATTTTAAGCAAGTATGATCATTCAATTGCTCAACAAGTTCTAACAATTGAATAACAACAATCTCAAGAATCACATATTCTTTTTAAAACTTCAATAATCGAACAAAGGTTATGAAGTAGCTCGAATAATAAATTCAAATTCCTATCATTTTAAAGTATTAGTTACATTCACTTTGATATAACATAAGTTCTTATACTCTTTTCTTTACATACTGTCTAACTAATTTCATTAGAATGAACTTAACATTAACAGTTTGTGAATAAACAGAACTATTTCACATTTGAATAATTCTAACATAGAATAGTTCATCTTTCGAAAGCACATAGGTGCACAGAATAGGCACATAGCCTCATACATCATAAAAATCTTATATAAACATAACACATTTTCTCACAGTTAAATCTTTCTCAAGTTCAACATCTGAGAAAGTTTAAGAAACTAGCATTCATTTAAATATGAATGAAGTTAGGAAACTTGCCTTAAGCATTGTATACAATTAGAGTTTACATTGTACGACTTTTCGAACTCCCTATATATCACATAAGGAATAACATATTTCAATTAGTCATATATTTGACTTACGCATTGGTTTAAAACTTAAATTTACTTTTTATTGTTCGCGTTTTATAACTTAAGTTCACGTAACAACTTTCTTAACCGTCTTTCGACGTTACAACATATTGAGATGTCTTAATTCATATAATCATCTTTTATGATAGATTTACCTTTTTTCTTCCTATCTTAACTTATCTGAAGCATTATAACTTTAATGTTCATTACGTCGATTATAATTCCTTATGGCTTTCTAACAAATAAATGTCATACCTCAGGATTATTATTTATTGTTTAAGTCATACAGTCTTTAGTATGATAAGAATGATCATTCAATGTCAATATTATGCGTTAACAACATTCAAGCATTTTACATTACCTCATTTCATATCTTAAAATGTATGGTTCATTTATCTGGGAACATTATTCAAGTTATCATCATTAACTCGGCTTTTTAACGTTATACGTTTTTCATTATTCAAGTTATTGTAATGCTCATGGTATTTATGACCATAGCACTTTAGAATGATCAAGTTACTACCGACTTACTCAATATCCCCTACTAAGGGTCTGGTTGAAGTGTATTCTTATTCCGAGACATCAACAACGAGAGGCTTGGGGTTTTCCACGCATTACACATAACTCATATCTCTTCATTACCTTACGTTCAAACCATACATAAGTGTATATGTTTAACAAGTTTAACTTACGCGTACACGAACAACCTTCGTTAATTTACGTGTTTTAATGCTTACATTCTTTCTCACATTCCTTATCCAATATAGGTTTAGAACATTTGTTAACCCCATTACTGTTCGTTATAGCTTGATAACATTTAAATGTTATAAGTAATAATCTTTGTTCAACATTCAAGTCATTACATTTCATGTAATCTTAAACGTTCATTCAATACGAATACAGTCTACCGTATTTTCGAATACAGGATCATGTATTCTAATTATGCCCTTTGCCTTAATATTTAACAATATTCAAATCAATTCTTGATTATAATACTCATGGTTTTTAATAACATTCATTAAACATCTATGCTACACAACCATTGTATACTTAGAACGTTCGTTCAATGTGAATACGGTTCATGGATATCAGTTACGTATTTTACGTTCACTTTATTCATTCTTACTCTCTCGTTCAACCTTTACTTAAGGTTTAAATCACTTCTTTAAGTGTTACATTATCTAATTATTAAATTGTAATCATTTCGTACTCTTCCCCCATGAGCTGAGCAGTTAAAAGCTCATTTCTAAGCCTTGCACTGTACCGGCGCTGTGACACCGGTTCCCCTTTGTTAAACTGGCGCTACAACACCAGTTAATAGAAATTGGCTTCTGGGGAGGCACTGTAGCACCTCCTTTAAATTCTTGGTTGGCGCTGCAGCTGTAGACACTCAAAATTTCACTTTCCCTATACTAACCTTGTAGGAAGGCAAAACCGTCATTTCACTTTGGAGACAACCCCGAGGTAGGGCAAAAGAATCATTTAACCAAGGCAAAAACCCTCAGGAGAGATTAAGGTGGAAAGCTGCCCAGACACAGAGCGAACCGAATGAGGATCGGAAAGTTGAGGATGTGACCATAAGACGTCACCGCAACAACTAATGAACCGCGAGCTATTGAAGATAAGTCAATTGATGACTCTCGGGAGACACAAGATACCTTTTAGCTACTTGCATCATCTTCCTGGACTCCTAACCAGTCAGAATCGACTGCATTTCGCAGCCTTCCACAAACACTTTCTGAGATTTTTGGGTACATTACTCAACTTTCATCTGATTGGGAACCAAAGGCCTGAACTTCAAGACATCGTGACTTGTGGGGCCCAGAATTAGGTGTACCTGCTCTAGCCGTAGGTACACCTACAGCTGCCTTCGGATGGCATAAGTTCAGCATCAGAAGCATATTAGACATAGAAAGAACATAATAGAAAGCTAGAGAAAAGGAAGAGAGAGAGCTTCGGATTTGGCATTTCTATATCACATTTTCATTGTTTAATCTCATATCATATACATATTGTATGTCTTGAGTGATATAAGTTGAATCCAAGCCAAAAGAAGCTTGTTCACGTATCCCCCAAGGTTAAAAACACTAATTTCAGCCACTTTCTTTGTAACTGTTGTTATAAATACCAATTTTATGTACATATAACAGTTTCTACTACTTAAATTTGTTATTTTACATGTATATTACGTATTAGTGGGTAGACATTGAGTTTTTACCGATTAAATTGTGCATATACAGTTTTAAATCAGTTATTTGACTAGATCTACCAAGATGTAGCCAAATCTTGCATTTTGAGTGGTTATAAAGCATAATGTTATAACCTATAAGCTAGATTGATTCAGATCTATGATAGATCTAGATATTTTATTGCTTTTGGCTAGTCCCAGTAACTTTGTAGAGCCCGAGATCTGTATCTAGAGGTGAGGAGGTCCTAATGGCTAGATATGGGGATTACAACCGATGAAATTACCTAACATCAAGTATAGGATGTTGTATATACATATTTATGCATATCAATGTGAGCCTAATATTCCTGAGGTTGAGATCAACTGAATGGATCTTAACTAGATTCCCATAATGGACTATTTGGTTTAAATTTAATGTTTAAATACTACAAATCGTTGTACATGTAATATTGGATCTTAAAACGAGTTTGAGGGGTTCGTCCTAAGAATTCGGATTTAAGATCCCATGATAGTGAAAAACATTTTGTGAGTGGTTGGATTCATCGAGATGGCTTTCATGCCCGATGATGATCCGACCTCTTTTTGGCGCTTTATTGCATACATAATCACCTAAAACGATTTTCAAATAAAATCACAAAAATCTTTCATGCAGAATAAAGTGATTTGGGTAGATCATGTAAGAAATATAAATATAATAAAATGAAGTATCAAAGTCCTCAATTCCTAGTCGAGCCAAGGATTTAAAAACCCTTTTTCAAAACATCATTTCAATTTCCATACCGTGTTGAAAATGAACCTTTTGTTATATCAAATCCTTCGTACCTAAGTGCAAAAGAGGTACAATACTACTTCTAAATAACACCAATAAAGCCTAGAAAAGACTTTAAAATAAAAAAAAAACACACACACACACACTTTATGCGCATGAAATAAATTAGATGCGGTAATCGTGTTTTCACGGAAGACGGGAGGTGCCTAACACCTTCCCCTCGCTTAAGCAAGCCCTTGAATTCTAAGAATCTCGGTTTGAGACCAATGGTATAGAGTCACATATTGGGCCATATTGCAAAAAACTTTCAAATCTGGATGAGTTGGTATATCCATTTAAACCATATCACTTGGCAACTTTGTCTCATTCGGCCCAATCATAAAAAATCAAATTATAGTAAAATAAGTCGACTAACTGCCGGTCTTTTCCTAAAACATCACGCACTAATCAAATCAATCGATAAATCAAAGTAGAAAGGGTAAGAACAAAGAAAATACATAAGATAAGGAAAACAACGAGAAATAATTTTTTTTCTTCTTGGCGTCGACAGGTGGCGACTCTGCTGGGGACCACAGAGGGCCCAAGCCGCATAAAAATCTTTTTTATTTCCATTCTATATGTGTATTCTTGTGTGAATGATCTTTATGTGTGATGAATGTCTCAAATCTTTAAGTGCTTTATATTAGTGCCTTGCATAATATATTAGTGCCTCGCAGAATGTCATCATATTGCATCCGGCGAGGACAATGAATGCACGAATGTATGTTATGTGGTCCCACTGTCTAGAGGCAAACATGTCTGCTATTTATTACTGGACTCTATATAGTGTTCTCTTGTGAGGCTCAGGAAAGGCACCACTCAGATTCGCTCCAATTGAAAAATGGATGTTTTCATCAAGTAAATTGCGAAGATCTGGGAACCAATTTCAAAAAGCTCGTGAGAGTTATCTTACGAAAGGTCAGTGTAATAGCCAAGAATTCTAAGTCACTTTGTAAATAGATATATTAATTAAGTATTAATGATATCGAAAACTTTGGGGTATGTGTGGAGTGATTAGGAAGTAACATAATTATGTGAATTGTAATTATGCCTATGTGTTATTAATTTTATAAAATAAATTAAAAAGGAAAGGTTTCATAACCTAATTATACATTAGGTATGGAATTTAAATAACCCAAGGGTTATGGTGTGAGAGAATATAATATTTAAAATTATACTAATTTAAGAGATATATTTTACTATCTCGATTTGTTAATTTTTATAATTTAAATTAAGCAAGTCTAATTGGGTTATAAAATTTAATGTTCACGAGTAAGGATTTAAATTCCAAATGTGTGGAATTGAAACCCTAATTAATTAATTAGGGTAGGATAAAGTGGAAGGCATTGAAATATGTTAATTTTCCATGGGCCAAATAAGTAAATTGAAAGCCCCAAAAGATGAAAATTCCCAAATTAAAGCCCAATTGAATAGAGGCACTTTAGACATTTAGTATACTAGATAATGCATTAAAAGAAAACCAAATTTGGAGGATAATAAGGCCACATGGCCGGCCACATGAGGATGAGAAAAAGGGTGTGCACCTTATGATTAAAAGTCCACAATTTTTAAAGATATTTCCAAAACTTAGCCATGTGTCAAAGTTATTAAGGAGCCACCTAAATTGCTAATCTCTCATATATCTAGGTGATGATTAAAAAGAGTGAAAGGGATAAGAAGATGTTGGGGAACTATAATTACACATACATATTATATTTATACATTTTTCTACAAAAAAAAATCCTAGTCCCTATCTCTTTTATTTCATTCTCTTAACTAATATAAACAAGAAAGAAAGAGAGAGAGAGAATTCGGTGGGCAGGAAGAGAGAAAGAGGAAGGAGATCCACCATTGATGCTCCATAAGTTCATCTTCTACTTTGGAAGAGAAAGAATAGTAGCCCAAAAATCAAGGTTAAAACTTAAACTAGCTTAATCCTTTTTATTTTGTTTGATTTTGGTTATTTAAAGTTTATGATCTTGAGGTACGAAACCCTCTATCTACATGGTTTATATGATTTCATGTACGGTTATAACATATTTGAGTGTTAGAAAGTTAATCAAAAGGATAGAAATGAAAATAGTTTTGTTTTGTTAGAAAACTCTAGTTTATTTTCTTCTTTTGATCGACTATCTTTTTTGATCTACACCTTCTTTTTGTGATCCGTCAAAGAGAGGTTCTAGATATGTAAGTTATCTACTAAACTGAAGTGGTAGCACTCAAAAAAGTTGAGTACAAAAGTCGTAGTGATTGTTTTAGTAAAAATAGTTTCGTCTTTAGAAAGAAAAACAAACTTTTTTTTGACAGTCAATGCCAGGGGCAGTTTCGTTATTTTTCTGATATTAAAAAATTCTGAAAAAATTTTGGATGATAATATGATGAGTTATCATTCAAACCCAAGTGGAATCACCGAAAAGGAGTTGTAGATTTCCATATGGACTAATTTTAGTAAAGTAAAAGAGGAAAATCCCGAAAACAAACTGCCCAAGATTTTAGAAGGGCAGTTTCAACCACTTAAGCTTTGAAAAAACTTCTGACCTTTTGGGATATGAAAATACATGATATAAGGTAGCCCCTGTCAAAAAATGAGCTCATTCTGACTTAAATTGAGCAAGTTATGTCAATTTCAATATTTGGGTTTTTCGGACGAAAATCGCTATAACCAAAGTTCTACAACTCCGATGGCCACCGAATTTAAACTGGAGGGTCACGTTAACACATATAAGATTATGCCAAGAGATGGGAATTTCTGGAGTTAAGAATGATGGGGCTAATTTCTTAAGCTACAGACTAAAAATGATTTTTGAAAAATACTAAAAGAAAATGAAAAATTACAGAAAAATTCTTTTTGTGTAGGAAATATATGTATATATATTTGGCCAAATGATAGAAAAATAATAAGTTGATTTGGTATTTTCATAAAAAGGAATAGTGAATACAACTTGCTGGATTAAAGATTATGAATCTAGACTTGCTGGATTAAAAATTTGATGAATTCAGGTTGCTGGATTGCAAAACAGTTTACTAAATTGAATGACTAGTGAATCAAGTTTGCTGGATTGGAAAATAGTTGACTGAATTAAAATTTAGTTTGAATCTAGGTTGCTAAATTGAGGGAGTAGTGAATCCAGTTTGCTGGATTGGTCAATCTAGGTTGCTGGATTAGTCAATCCAGGTTGCTAGATTGGCATACTGAAATAATCCAGACTATAGTATTAGTATTCGGCTTACTGGATTATAAGGAAGAACTAATAAAAGGAAACATTAAGTGTTAAATCATAATGTATAAGAATAAAGTAATTAAAATATTATCAAATGACGATAATAACCATGATGTTTTAAGGTAATTGATTATGTGGTTAAGTGTTAACTAATTTGCTGATAGAGTAATTGTATTATGATATAAAATATGATATGCTGATTGTAAGATCAATCTTAACAATGGTAGGTCTTTGCAATAAAGAGATTAAATTAAATTGTGTAGCAGTAGATCGCAGTCGATGCAAGTTCTCTAACTCAAACTTGAGTTATTATTTTCAAAGTATGTTAGTGACTAATTATTGTTAATTATTCACCTCTATATTGATTATTGATACTTGCACTTGGTGCAACTAAATTCCTGTTATATTATTATTGAATTGTGAATTAGTTGAAGTTCTTTCATTCATGAACTGAACTGTTTAAGATATGGATCTATGTTAATTGTATCAACTAGATCAAGTATGTTTAAATTTGTTAAATCAAATATATTGTTAAAAGTTGTTCTTCACCAATTGATTTGGTAAGGACTCAACTTTGAGGAAAAGAATAATTTTATTAAAGCATTATTGGAAAATAATTATTGCTCGTACATTAATTGTTTATGCATAATACACTGGGTATGAAAGGCTGATCCCCTTGATTACCAAAACTTATTAAAAGAACCAGTTTAAATACTGACAATCTTAGCATATGTTCATGGTCATTATGACCACTCAGCATCTGTTATCCAATTATTCGAATATTTAGTTATCAAGACTTAATTCATGTTCTTTCATAATTGATTTCTATTGTTGAACATTAAACGATAAATTTCTTGTTAATCATGATATATCTTCCTTGTATTTAAACTTGCTAAGAAAATTCATTGCTTACCCTTGCTATATCATGACATTTATTTCAGCTAAGCCAGAGACGTCCAAGAAGGACAAAGGCAAAGGAAAAGTGCAAGAATAGATAATGCGAATGTTTATGTATTATACTATATATTACGTACATTGGTAACGTAAACCTTTTGGGTTACTAAGGGTTACTTAAGTAAGGTATGTTTAAGTTAAGGTTAATAGACCTTGGGATATTGTTGTAAGACTTTATTATAATGAACAATGTACGTTTATTATTTTGCAATAGTTTATAAAATGCTTATGATGATGATGGATCGTGAGCACCGAACCCGAGGTTAGAGAACTCGGGTTTAGGGGTGTCACAGTCAGCCTCTGATAAATAAAACGCGTAGGATATCTCTTCATACCCTGTTAAATTCTTGAATATACAAATTTCATCCATCTTAAAACTGTCATTTGTATATCTTTCTTATCATGTCATCATGTCAACTGACCCTTGTCTTTGCAGGAAAAATTTAAAAAAAACCAAAACCCTAAATTGATGTGTAGCATATCATCCATCCATATCATCTGCCAATATCAAGACTAAACTGGATACCGGTTTGTGTGCAGATTAATCCTAGAACTCGATCCTAAGCCAAGAAGGCAGGATCACTCCCAGCCAAAATGGTAGAAAGCAGTTCATCAGAACTTATGTCTGTAACTCGAATAGAGTTTGAAGAGTTTAAGAAGCAGATGGCTGAGATGACAATACTATTAAAAGAAAAGTGTAGAGTCACTCATGAGTCCAAACTGAAAACTCCAACTGAACCCTCTGTGTAAGGAGATATGCAAGTACCAGGAAAGAACAGTGATACACATATGTCTACCCTAATATCTACAACCAATGTTAGTTCTGCCAAAGATGCCACGAATAAGAATCTAACAAAGGAAGTAATAAACCTTCGCGAAGACAGAGAAACTGTAGATATCCGGAAGAAAGTCAAACAAATAGAGGATGTTATCCGATCTATTAAGGGGACATGATCCTATGGGAGCGGGAATTTTTCTGATCTGTGTATTTTCTCAAAGGCGAGATACCTCGATAAATTCTAAGTCCCAAAATTTAAAAACTATAATGGATTGGGAGATCCATACACCAATTTGAAGGTCGACATAGGTGAGCTGGGATCATATGCCAAGGAGGAAAACCTCATAATGAAGTTGTTTAAAAATAGCCTTACTAGTGAAGCCCAAACTTGGTACTCCCAGATTGATAACTCCAAAGTCCAGGGTTGGGAGGATCTAGCCCATGACTTTTGCAATAAGTATAACTTCTAATCCCAAATGGACTCTGATCGCTACCAAGTAACCAAATTATAGAAACTAAGTAATGAGTCATTCAGGGAGTACACACAGAGGTGAAGGCGTACGGCCGCCCAAGTTAGTCTGCCAATGGATGAAGGTAAGATGGTAATGACCTTTATTGACATCCAAGAGACCCCATATTAGAAGAGAGTCATGGAAGAAATATGAAAATAGTTTTTTTAGATAATCAAACATAGGGAAATGGCTAAAATGGGATTAACATCCGGCAAAATCAAGGACCTTACGTCCTTGGAGGTAGTGGCAGAGCATATACAATTGGGCAATTACTTGAATGCTCCCAAAAGGAATAAGGAATGTGTCTCTTTAATCTTGCAAGGGAAATCAGCAAACAAGAACAGTAATCCACCTATATCAAAGCAAGACAATTACCCTATAACTGCAAACACCCGAAATCCTATAGCACCAAGAGTCAGGGAAAACAAGCGAAGAAGAATATTCACTCCCTTAGGGGACTCGTTAGAGAATATATTGGCATTGCTAGTAACATAGAAGAAGATCACTGAGCTCGCTCCACCTGCTGACCTTAATGGAAGACAATTTGATCCTAGTAAGAAATGTGCATATCATTCTGGATCACCGCGACATGACACTTAAAACTGTTGGGCCTTAAAACATAAGATTTAAAACTTAATTGATAGCGGGGAGATTACGGTAAAAGTGAAAGAGCAGCCAAATTATAACAATCCCTTAACTCAACATGATGTGGAGGGAGTCAACATGATCAGTACATGAGGTCAGAAAAACTGTAAATATCTAAGAAAATTAGGAGAAGCTCCTGCGATGACTAATTCTTCCATATGGGGTTACCCAGAAGAAAGGTATACGATGGAATAGAGCTTGGCCTCAATCAAGGTAGAAATAGACCAATTAGTAGAGCTAGTTGTGTACCAACATCAGTGAACTCATCAGTTGATTGATCAAGTCCTACGAGGGCAGATCAGCATTCCACCTCCTAAGTTTATTCCCTTTCGAAAGGGAGATCAAATTCGTCTTCAGGATCATAGTAGATGAAAAGAAAAGATAGCCATGGAAGCTAGATTTCATTCTCATCAGGATTTTATAGTCAAGCAAAAATTTACCCCTCTGGGCAATCTGGGGAAGAAATCCTGCAGATGTTGATCAATAAAGGAAAGATCACGTAGTTTTCACCACCACTAGACCCTCGATCAAAATATTTCAACCCCAGTAGGATATGCCTTTATCACTTAAATGCTCCGGGACATGCCACTGAGGAATGTTGGGCTTTGCGTCATCTAATTCAAAATCAGATCGAATCAGGAGAGTTGGGAATGATAAGGGAGGCTGAGATTTTCCCTGATGAAGACATTATATACCCTCAAAAGGTGAAAGATTCAGAAGAAATTGTGGCAGTTATCACTTGTGTAGAAGGAACTTCCACCCTGTCTATAGCCATCTGAGGATTGTCTAATATGGGAGGTCAGACTCCATTGGAAATAGTTGCGCCAATGCCGGTGATGTTGACCCCTCGACCGCAGGTCTCTGTTTTTAATCTGAAAAAGGTTCCTTGGAATTACGGAGAAGGTACAAGGTCTGAAACCAATTGTACTGCAAACCTGCAAAAGGACAACCCATTATGTCTCCCAGGACGGATAATGGAGCTAATAGCTAAAACACTGGGAAAGGTGCCGCTAGGGAAGATTATGGATTTCCTTAACAAAGTGGGACATAATGAAGCGAGAGTTATGAAGCAGCTGAAAGAGGCACCACCCTGAAAACTCTATTATAGACCTTGTGCTAGCTTCCGAAGATCATCATCAGATTCTGAATCAAGTGTTGAAGGAGGCCTACTTGCCCAAAACTATTGATACTGAGAAGTTCCAGCATCTGATTAGCCACGTGCTAGAGAGTAACGTGATATCTTTTCTCGACGATGATATACCAGCCAAAGGAATTGAACATTGCATGCCACTACATATCGCTGTTATATCATCTAGGTATGTGATATGAGGCGTACTTATTGATGGTGGTTCGTCCTTGAATATCTGCCCTCGATCAGAATACCTTAGAGAGGATAAATATCAATCCAAATTGGATCTGAGACAGCTATGTGGTGATTCAAACTTTCGATGGATAATGGAGGGATATAGTAGAGGAAATTGAACTTCCCTTGGAGATCGGTCTATTCACTTTCAACATATCCTTCCAAATATTGAACATCATTACTGGATATAACTTGTTGTAAGGGCGAACATGAATTCATATGGCTTGAGCCATTCCGTTAACTCTTTACCAGCAATTAAAGTATATTATCAACGGTAACTTGGTTACCATCAGTGCTGAACCTGAATATCCAATTTATAATCTGGAGGTTATGACAGGATCAGTGTGAATGAGGGTATTGAACCAGTCAATTTCCAATATTTTGAAATAAGCTCTCCTCAATACCATTCTATGGGTTCACCAGCATTGAAACCCCTGATATCCCCAGAGGTGATGACAATTGGCCAAGAGATGTGTTCCTGAGGACATCTACTAGGTTAAAAGAATCAGATATTTGATCTATATACCAACTTAGTGGGGCAGAGTTGGACTGGGCTACCTTGGTGGTTCCAAACACCATAATCCCTATAAGCACATGCATGTCTACCTGATGGTTTCCCTTAGGTAGAGCCTCAATGAAGCGGGATTCAAGGAACCATTGAAGAAGATCCCTACCTATATCTCAAACCTCTTGATACCCCAGGTCAATTAGAGTATAGATATGGAAGCCTGTGAGGGAGAACCTAATAAAGATGAGGTTGGGAAAGCCAAGATCCAGAAGTTTCTGGATGAGATTTAGTTACAATTTTTGAACAACTTTTCCCTCACCAAGGAAGCTACTAAGAAACCCCTTGAGGCCGATCCATCAGATGATCAGCCCATCCATTCGTTCATCAATTGGAAAAGTGTGAATATCCCAAAGGAGGATTTTAGGTCCAGTTTCGAGCCAGTCATGGTCATCCTCAGAGACAGCAGTAACCTTGACAATACCTCTATCTCAGCCATCCCTGAAGATCTAACTACCAGTAATTAGACGATCACGCCTCAGATCGTCTGAAAAGGGTAAAAACATAAAATGATCTGTTAATAGGGAGCTTAACCTTTACATTTCAGTCTATTTTCTCTTATATGCAATTTGTTATTGCCTTTTGTCATATTAACTATTGAACCCTTTTGTAATTGACCATTGTTTTATATATATTAAGCAATCAAGTTTTCTTCTCAGGTTTCTAAATTTGAGTATTTTTATCCTTATCCATAACTTGTCACATTTGAGTAGTGACTACAATTTTGATATAGAATTGGACTTTGACTTAATGGGGGTAAAGCAAGAAGAGGTAGACGATGACGAGGTGCCTGGGGAAATTAAAGGATGGGTCAAAGACAAACTCAAATCCAACCTTGAGCAGACTATCACCATAAACCTTGGAACCTCTGACCTTCCTAAAGAACTATAGATTGGAACCAACCTACCCTCTAACTAAGAAAAAGACTTAATAAACCTCCTAACCCAGCTTAAGGATGCTTTTGCTTGGTCTCATGAAGACAGGACCAGTTTATCCATAGATATTGTCATCCATTAGTTACCAATTAAAGAAGGGTTCAAACCAATAAAGTATAAGCTAAGACAGTTAAAACTAGAATGGAGCCTGAAGGTTAAAGAAGAAATTATCAAACAGTTCAAAGCAGGTATCATTATGGTATTAACTTACCTTGAGTGGTTATCTAATGTGGTCCCAGTATCGAAGCCTGGGTGAAAGTTGTGAGTTTGTGTGGATTATTGAGATCTCAACAAGGCCAGCCTTAAGGATGACTTCTCAGTCCCATTCATCCATGTATTGATAGACAATACGACATAGTATGAGATGTACTCCTTGGTTGATTATTTTTCTAGTTACCACCAGGTTATGGTTGGTGAAGAAGACAAGGAAAAGACCGCCTTCATCACCCCTAGGGCACTTTATGCTATAAGAGATTAGCATTTAGCCTCACCAATGTTGGTGTTATATATCAGAGGGCTATGATGACCTTATTCCATGATATAATGCCTAAAGAGATTGAATTGTATGTGGATGATATCATTGTAAAGTCCAAAGAGGTACATGATCATTGAACCCATCTCTAGAAGTTGTTTGAGCGACTCCTCAAATATAACTTGAAATTGAACCCAACCAAGTGTGCTTTTGGTGTGAAATCTGAAAAACTCCTTGGATTCCTTGTAATTAATTGAGAGGATGATGTACTGACTCTATCAAGTGACGAACATGTCGAGTAATCCGCAGAATGAGTATCCGAAGCAGGCTTACGAAGCCGAACCCCGGATGAAGCCTTATGGGAAGAAGAGCTACTAAATATATCCAAGTTCATGTCTAAACAATGACTTCATAGAATTCAGAATAATACAAGGTATGGCTCTATCACATTTTAATATGCATTTGCGATAACATAGAGAAAATAGACTCCTAGGAATTTAATTTGGGTCATAACATCATGCATGTCCTATATATGTGTTAATAGATGCATACATTATTTTGGCACAAATATCCTAACATAGCTAAGCATGCATATAGGATCATGTCATTTAACTCACGAAAAACTTTCACCAGAGTTTCCTCTATAAAATGGAATATCCACGTGTATGCATGCAAACATTTAATGACCTAATGAGGGTACACAGTCATAATTCATCAATTAGATAGCAATTTAAATAGTTTTTCTAATACACTATCAGAATACATGTCTAGACTAACTATTAAATCAAAATATACTGCATCTATACGGTCCATATATTGATACAAAAGCATGCATTGCATTATAACATGTCTATCAAGCTATCTATGCATACATGTTCAACATATTGCAATTAATGAAGAAAATACGGTAAAACACCAATGAAAATGCAAAAAAAAATAGATGTATACGTTATCTGTAGTGTGTAGAATGAACGTACGGGGGCAAAATATCCAAAATCAAGCCCGGTTTGAGTAGATATGAGAAGAAGGGTCAGATTCTACAAAGAGAATAGAAGAAAACTCGAATCAAATGAATGGAAATGAGCCTTCCTTGGAGTATAAGCCAAACCCCGGCTAGCCTCAAACATACCTGCTCCATCCGCATGTACACATGCGGCTGCCCAGGGTGTGTGATGACCCGAAATTTCAGAAATGATTAATAAGAGTTGGTAAATAAAATTCTTATTATAGGATATGTCGAGTTCAAATATGAATGTACATATGTGCTATATATTTTGAATTTTGGATTATGTGGGAAGAAATTATATATGAGATTTTATAGTTGATTAAATTATTAAAGAAAGAAGAGTTTGAACTTGAAGTTTAATCTCTAAAATACTGAAGAAAGTAGTAATTTATAATGTAAAGTTGAAAAGGAGATTAATTTTAGTTAGTATAATATGTTAGTATATAATGTGACGAACGAGAATTTTGTAAATTACTTTAAATATTTATTGAGTTAAATAAATATTTTTTGATGATTTAATTATTAGATTTAATAATTAATTGATGCAATTGTGGTAGATTAATTTAATTATATGTGTTACATTTATTAAATTAATGTAGAGAATTTTTAATATTCAAAGTATGTGATTACGTGAGCTTATTGAATTAAATGAATTATTTAATTAAGCATGATGTTATCTAATTAATGTAATTATTAATTAGAGATTTAATAAATTGTTATTATTTATTAAAGAGAAATTTAATTATGTGACTATGTGCATTATTGAGAAATTATTATATTTAATTTAAAGTAAATTAAATAAAATATTGATTTATTTTATATGGTTGTGACATTATTTAAACTATATAATAAAGCTTTATTAAATTAAATGATTTTTAAAACCTATTTTTTTAGCTAGCCAAACATGGCCTTAGTGGAAGTTACAACCAGTTAACCATGACTGGGTTAACTGGCATTGACGCATGCCAGTTCTTATACGACGTCTTGTTCTTTATTATGTTCTAAGTCTGATAAAGATACCAGAGAGAATTAGAAGAGAAAATCAGAGAGTTTTGCTAAGAGGTTGGGTGAGTCAGGAAGAATCGGAAGGAATTCATCCCTGATTACTTTATCTACTCTGGGTAATTCTCCTTCCAAATTTATAATATACGTCTTTTAAGTTTTCATAAAATGGCTTTCACAGTTTTCTAAAAAAATCTCCGTGTTTGATATATGAGATGAGTATAACTTTATATATGTTTGTTATGTTATACCAAATAGTGTTTAATTATATATACCATGTAAGCCATGTGATTAGTTTCATGAAAGCTTGTCGTACGTATGATTTTCAAAATAAACAGAGTATGTGATATGGCCATATGGCCTTATACGTGATAATTGATGTATTGATCATATATTATCCCTAAATTTTACACTTGTAAGTTGTTATGTACGTTAACACGAAGAGATTAAGCCTTAAACAAACGGATTCGGTGTTATAACGAATCCGTAGTGTTAAATTATATATTTTATATTCAAAAATCACCAAGAACATCAAAGTCAGTGAATTCACATGTTTTAATTATGTGATTATGTGTTTTGATTGGTTAAAATCACTTTATATATGTTGGGTTATGATTATACATGAATTATAACATGTGGGTATATGTGATTTGGTGAAATTAGTGATAAAATGTGTTGTTTTCGCTGAACTCTGTGTTATTCGCGAACTGAGAATCAGTTTCTGGAGTCTCGCGCCGCGGCGCCAACTCCAGAACTGAAGTCCCGCGCCGCAGCGCCACTGCGCCGCAGCGCCAAGACCCAAGCCACGGGGCCATAGCGTCGCAGCGCCAAGGGCCCGGCCACAGCACCACGGTGCCGCAGCGCGAATCCTTAGTTCAATAGTGGAGCCGCAGTGCCACTCTCCAGAAAATGTCAGAAATGTATTTTTAAAATGTTAAAGTCTAACAAGTGTTAGTGGATTGATGTAATGAACATGTAATCATGTTAGAGGTACTATGAGATGATAAAATAGTTGTTTAACATGTAATAAAATATTATATGTGAATTGAATTATTAAATACATAATTAGTTTTATAATTCACGAAGTACAAATGATGTGACAAAGTGAAAATTTGACTAAGTTTAGTCGAATAATTAAAGTAGTCAAAGAGAAAGAGTTTATAATGATTAGTTAAGTTATAATTAACTGGTATTGTGTATGTGAATGGTATGTAGGATTTTTAATTCAAAGAACGAGTTAGTTAAAGTGTAATCTACAAGCAAGGCAAGTTTCTTAACCCTACTTTTTAATATCTTTCAAGATTATTAATTACCTTGAATAAGTTATCATTTCTATTATTCAAGTTCAAGAATGATATTACAGATTATTTATATTGTCAAAGCATGATTCAGTTATACAATAATTATTCTATTGTATACGTTTGAGATTATTATTCAAATTGAATATCGTTATTGTTGAACCTTATTAGACTAGTGAACCTTATTGATGCAACTAGTCCATAGTTGATGAGCGTTCTAAATTTCAGAACCCTTGATGAATTTATCCAAACCAAACTTCCTTTGGTGCGGACTCGAATGTCAAACTGAGATGAACAACCCTGTATAGGGGATTAATTACGCTTTAGCGTTAAGATATTGTGCACAGTATGGTACTAAGGGCTGATCCCCCTAAGTACGAGAAGAAGGTCCATAGTCTTATGACTGTTAAAGGTTTCAAGTATAATCCTTGATAACCTAGGACATAGTTCAAGGTCTTATGACCCTCAGAATTCTTTTGATTCTTGTTATTTATTCTTGATTCAAAAGTTGAGCTTTATTCAGACGTCTTTGATTATTCGCATGTTATTATACTATTGTTTCATTATTATACTTGTGGGCATTGGTGCTCACTCTTGCTTAATAATAACATTGCAGTTAAAAATGAAAGAAGCGATGAACCCTCCACTAGTAAGGGCAAGGGCAAAGTTAGCAAATGACGAAGACCTGTTATTTATTAGCTGTTGTATTTGTTTAAGACTTGAGTTATGTTGATGTTAAGACTTATTTGTTTAGAATTCCGCACAGATGTTTTAAGGTTAGATTAACCTGGGATTTATTTATGATTCAGTTAATGTAACCCTTAAGGGAAGAGATTTTATTATGATTTCTATCTATTGTATGGTTTGATATTATTTATGGGTAGATAGATAGATGATGCTTGTACAGTGAACACCAAATCCCGTGGAATCGAAGTACCCGAATATGGGGGGTGTCTCAAGTTGGTATCAGAGCTGTAGGTTATGAACCTTAGGTGGGGGAACAACCTTAGGTAATAACCTTATAGAAAGAAGATAGTAAAGGAAAACTCTTATCGAGTTTTAAGAAATGAATTTTTGGTAATTCATTAAAGATAATAAAATACATTATGTGTCTATGTGTTAATTTATGTGCTCATTAGTACGACTTAGTAACTAAAACTTAAAATTTTGTTGTCAGGATGACGAATGATGGAGAAGCTAGTCAAGCTGAGGAGGGATCTCGTGTACTTGTAGGATCGACTGAGGAGGAGCCCCGAGACATTCATGTCGTTAGAGAGCAGCTGGTGCAGAGGGTTTCATCTCCATTGGTCAACGTTGTTGGTCAGGAGCATGAACCTGAGATTGATCCTGAGGAGGATTCTGAGGAGGAGTTTGATGAGGAGGAAGAAGAAGAGGAGCTACCACGGTACACTGTTGATGCTGAGATGTATGACACACTATATGATCGTAACGTGGAGTTACAAGATGAGGTTCAGGAATTGACAGAGCGAGCGACTGTTCAGCAGTCTACTTTAGAGGAGAAGGATAGAGAGATTGTGACCCTTCATACACGTTTAGGAAACGTGGAGTGGGATCTGGTTCATGAGAAGGGTCAAACCGAAGATAAGACCGAGGAGATAGAGAAGCTGAAGAAGGAACTGAAGGAAACCTCCGGAAGACTGAAAATAGCAGAGGAAGGATGGGTAAGAGAATCACATCGAGCTGATCGTGCAGAAGATGATAGTCGTGCAAAGAAGGCAAAGCTTGAAGACACGTACGCCACACTTAATCATGCGATGGATGAGGTTCAAGAGCGAGTGTTAAGGTACCCCATCCAGTTTGAAGGACTTCCATCATATATGTTGGATCGCAGGACGATGTCTCGTATTATGAATGAGGAGCGTGGAAAGGCTATTAAGCACCTTGGAAGATAGGAATAGAATTTGTTTATTTATGTGAAAGACTTATATAGTTTTATGTAAATTCCGATGTGTTTATGAACTAAGGAATATGTTAATGTTTTAAATCTTGTGGATTCTTTATTCCAGGATAGATGATGTAAATAGCAGTATGCTATAGTTTAATGTTAAAACTTTTTATTTGAATGAAAAGATATCAAGTTGTTTGAGATGATGTGTTAAGTGATATGTTAAATTGTTGAGTAATGTCTTAACTATGTAGAGAAATAAATAAAGTTCTAATAAACGTTTATTTAACAGAAAAATGCCGCCAAGGAGAAGACATCAACGTCAACCGGCTCAGGAAGAGTCAACTAATAATAACAATAATGCCAACGTTAGTACAGTTCAACAGCTAGTTAATTTACTAACTAGAGTCATGAATAATCAACCGCAAGCTCCACCTAACACAACGTTTAAAGATTTTAAGGCGGTGGGACCGCCAGAGTTCAAAGGTTCTAGAAACCCGATCGGGGCTCAAACGTGGGTGATGGAAATGGAGAAGGTTTTCGACGTTGCTAGGGTTCGAGAAGATCAGAAGACCGTTTTTGTGACATTTATGCTGAAGTCTGAGGCTAGCTACTGGTGGCAGGCAAACAAGATGCGAGGAGGTGAAGGTGTAATTACGTGGGAGAGATTCAAAGAGATGTTTTTCGAAATGTATTTCCCAGCTAGTTCGCAGAATCAGATGGAGGTGCAATTTCTAGAACTGAAATAGGGAAACATGAGCGTGCCTGAATACGCGGCTAAATTCGATGAGTTGGCAAGGTTTGCCCTGTATCAAGTACACACTGACGATAGGAAAGCCAGACGATTCGAACAAGGACTGAAGCCTTGGGTATACAGCAAGGTATCAATGTTTCAACTTAACACGTTTGCGGGAGTTTTGGAAAAGGCCATTCTCGCGGAAGGAGGAAGTGATGCAGTGACTAAGTACAACCAAGAACAGAAAAAGAAAAAGAGTGAGAATGAAGGTAATAACAAGACTGGTAGAAGTAATACTGGGAATAATAATAATCAGAAGAGGAAGTGGACGGATAACTCGACAGCTGGAAGTCAACACGGAGGGCAGAAAAAGAAGATAGAAGCATGTCCGACTTGCGGCAAGGCACATCTAGGAGTTTGTTTGAAGGGAAAGAGAGTGTGCTACAATTGTGGTCAGGAAGGCCACATATCACCAAATTGTCCAAACCCAAAGAAGGGTGCTTGTTTCAACTGTGGTTCAAAAGATCATTTAGCAAGAGATTGTCCCAAGAAGGGATCGGGAGGATCAGGACAAGGAGGGAACCGGGGAAATAGCAGTGGAAATACATTAACCATCACCGGACCACCTGCAACAAACCGACCAACCGCCAGAACTTTCAATATGACGGTGCAGGATGCAATCCAGTCTCGTGAGGTGGTGTCAGGTATCATTCCGATCAATGAAATTAATGCTTACGTTTTATTTGATTCAGGTGCTACTTGTTCCTTTATATCCGAAGACTTTGCTAATAGTTTAGATTTGCTTATGGATGAATTGGATTACCCCATGAACATAGAAATTGCGAATAGAGAAATAATCCCTGTTAAGTACGTGTTTAAGAACTGTAGGGTGGATATTAAGGGTAATATCATGAATGTAGATCTTATCCCTATTCGATTGGGGGAATTCGACATTATATTGGGTATGGATTGGCTATCCAATTATGGGGCTATAATTGACTGCCAAAAGAAGCGTATTAACCTTATGACTCCGTCAAAGGTTGTGTTTTATGGTAGCAAGTCGCCTAGACAAGCGAGTTGTCTGACGATGTTGCAGGCCAGGAAGTTATTAAGACAAGGCTGTGTAGGATATTTAGCTTACATAGTCGACAGTCGAAAAGAGAACCCGAAGGTAGGGGAGATACCGATTGTGAAGGACTTCGTCGATGTATTTCCAGACGATTTGCCAGGACTTCCACCAGATAGGGAAGTAGACTTTGTGATTGATTTGGCGCCCGAAACTGCTCCAATATCGAAGTCACCATACCGAATGGCGCCAGTAGAGATGAAGGAATTAATGGTACAACTACAAGAATTGTTGGACAAAAAGTACATTCAACCGAGCGTATCGCCGTGGGGAGCGCCGGTGTTGTTCGTGAAAAAGAAGGACGGATCGATGAGGCTCTGCATTGACTACAGAGAATTAAATAAGGTCACGATTAAGAACAGATATCCATTACCAAGGATCGATGATCTGTTTGATCAATTAAAGGGAGCAAAATACTTTTCCAAGATTGACTTGAGGAGTGGTTATCACCAACTGAAGGTGAGGCCAGAGGATGTACCGAAAACAACGTTCCGAACGTGATATGGTCATTATGAGTTTTTAGTAATGTCGTTTGGTCTTACGAATGCTCCTGCAGCATTTATGGGACAAATGAATGGTGTATTCAAGCCGTTTTTGGACAAATTCGTGGTGGTATTTATAGACGACATTTTGGTATATTCCAAAACCAAAGAGGAACATGAAGAACACTTGAGGTTAACATTGGAAGTATTGAGAAGGGAGAAGTTGTATGCTAAATTTTTGAAATGCGAATTCCGGATCGAGAGAGTACAATTTCTTGGTCACGCAATCGATAAAGATGGAATTTCAGTAGATCCATCCAAAGTAGGAGCTGTGATTAATTGGGATCAACCGAGAACGCCGTCAGAAGTAAGAAGTTTTCTTAGATTAGCAGGATATTATAGAAGATTCATACAAGATTTTTCTAAGATCGCAACTCCGTTAACGAATTTAACTCGAAAAGCTGTGAAATTTGTTTGGACGGAGAAGTGTGAGGAGAGTTTTCAAGAATTAAAGAAGAGGTTGAGTACAGCGCTTGTGTTATCTCTTTCGGATGATACAGGAAATTTTGTTGTTTTTAGCGATGCGTCACATAAAGGACTTGGCTGTGTGCTGATGCAAAATGGCAAAGTCATTACGTATGCATCACGGCAGTTGAAGGATTACGAGAAGGGTTACCCAACCCATGATTTGGAGTTAGCTGTAGTTGTTTTTGCTTTGAAAATTTGGAGGAACTATTTATACGGGGAGAAGTGTGAAATATATACGGACCACAAGAGTCTGAAACATATTTTTACCCAGAAAGATTTGAATATGCGTCAAAGAAGATGGTTGGAATTAATCAAGGATTATGACTGTGAGATTTTATACCATCCGGGTAAGGCTAATGTGGTTGCCGACGCCTTAAGTAGAAAGGGTCGTGAGAAATTGATGATGTTGACTGCTCAGCAGGAGTTAATTGCAGATATGAAGAAACTGGAGTTAGAAGTGAAGTATCCTATGGAGATTGATGAGAAGCTATTTCAGATGCAATCTGGTACAACTCTACTAGATAAAGTGAAGGAGGCTCAGCTTCAGGATGATGAATGCAAAAAGGTAACATCGAAGATATCTGAAGGAACCGAACCAAGATTTAAAATGGATAAGGAAGGAATATTGAGATTTGAAAGCAGAATTTGGGTTTCGCCAGTACAAGAAATTAAGGAAGAAATTTTGAGTGAGGCTCATAGTTCAAGAAATTCGATTCACCCTGATAGTACAAAAATGTACCAGGATCTTCGACAACATTTCTGGTGGCCGAATTTGAAACGTGATGTTGCAGAATGTGTTGCCAAATGCCTTACATGTCAGAAAGTTAAAGCAGAACATCAGAGACCGAGTGGATTGCTACAACCGTTGGAGATCCCAGAATGGAAATGGGAACATATTACGATGGACTTCGTGGTTGGCCTTCCAACGACTCAGAAAGGCTACGACGCAGTATGGGTTATCGTTGACCGACTGACGAAATCCGCGCACTTCCTTCCTATCAAAATCAGATTTAACTTAGATCAGTTGGCAAGATTATATGTGAAAGAGATTGTTTCGAAGCACGGAGTGCCGGTGTCTATTATTTCTGATAGGGATCCGCGCTTCACATCAAATTTTTGGAAACGTCTTCAGGAATGCATGGGTACACAACTGCGAATGAGTACAGCTTACCACCCTCAAACAGACGGACAGAGCGAACGAACGATTCAAACACTAGAAGATATGTTACGAGCCTGTGTGATGGACTTCAAAAGAAATTGGGATGATCACCTACCGTTGGTAGAGTTCGGCTACAACAACAGTTATCACGCTAGTATTGGTATGCCGCCTTACGAAGCGTTTTACGGTAGAAAGTGCAGAACTCCGCTTTATTGGGATGAAGTTGGTGAAAGACAATTGCTAGGACCAGAATTGGTACAGCAGACGACATAAATAGTCAAAGTGATCCGAGCACGACTGGTAGCAGCTCAAGATCGACAGAAGAAATACGCTGATCCACATCGTAGAAATATCGAGTTTGAACCAGGTAGTTATGTTTTCTTGAAGGTCTCTCCCTGAAAGGAAAGATCAGGTTCGGAAAGAAAGGAAAATTGAGCCCAAGATTTATTGGACCCTTTGAAGTACTGAGAAGAATCGGAGAAGTCGCGTACGAGGTAGCCTTACCTCCAGCACTCGAGAATATCCACAACGTCTTCCATGTTTCTGTGTTACGACCTTACAAACCTGATTACAAGCACGTAATTGAATACGAACCCCTGCATTTTGAGAAAGACTTATCTTATGAAGAAATTCCTGTCCAAATTATCGACTGAAAAGAACAAGTTCTCAGAAATAAAGTTATACCTTCTGTTAAGGTAATTTGGAGGAACCACAACGCTGAAGAAGCTACGTGTGAACTCGAAGAGAATATGATGAAGAATTACCCTCATTTATTTACTTAATTATGTTTATGCGATTCTGGGGACAAAATCTTTGTCAGGGGGGAGATGTAACAGGTCAAAATTATTGAGTCGTGATTCTGGGGACAGAATCCTTTTAAGGGGGAAAAGATGTGACGAACGAGAATTTTGTAAATTATTTTAAATATTTATTGAGTTAAATAAATATTTTTCGATGATTTAATTATTAGATTTAATAATTAATTGATGCAATTGTGGTAGATTGATTTAATTATATGTGTTACATTTATTAAATTAATGTAGAGAATTTTTAATATTCAAAGTATGTGATTACGTGAGCTTATTGAATTAAATGAATTATTTAATTAAGCATGATGTTATCTAATTAATGTAATTATTAATTAGAGATTTAATAAATTGTTATTATTTATTAAAGAGAAATTTAATTATGTGACTATGTGCATTATTGAGAAATTATTATATTTAATTTAAAGTAAATTAAATAAAATATTGATTTATTTTATATGGTTGTGACATTATTTAAACTATATAATAAAGCTTTATTAAATTAAATAATTTTTAAAACCTATTTTTTTAGCTAGCCAAACATGGCCTTAGTGGAAGTTACCACCAGTTAACCATGACTAGGTTAACTGGCATTTACGCACGCCAGTTCTTATACGACGTCTTGTTCTTTATTTTGTTCTAAGTTTGATAAAGATACCAGAGAGAATTAGAAGAGAAAATCAGAGAGTTTTACTAAGAGGTTGGGTGAGTCAGGAAGAATCGGAAGGAATTCATCCCCGGTTACTTTATCTACTCTGGGTAATTCTCCTTCCAAATTTATAATATACGTCTTTTAAGTTTTCATAAAATGGCTTTCACAGTTTTCTAAAAAAATCTCTGTGTTTGATATATGAGATGAGTATAACTTTATATATGTTTGTTATGTTATACCAAATAGTGTTTAATTATATATACCATGTAAGCCATGTGATTAGTTTCATGAAAGCATGTCGTACGTATGATTTTCAAAATAAACAGAGTATGTGATATGGCCATATGGCCTTATACGTGATAATTGATGTATTGATCATATATTATCCCTAAATTTTACACTTGTAAGTTGTTATGTACGTTAACACGAAGAGATTAAGCCTTAAACAAACGGATTCGGTGTTATAACGAATCCGTAGTGTTAAATTATATATTTTATATTCAAAAATCACCAAGAACATCAAAGTCAGTGAATTCACATGTTTTAATTATGTGATTATGTGTTTTGATTGGTTAAAATCACTTTATATATGTTGGGTTATGATTATACATGAATTATAACATGTGGGTATATGTGATTTGGTGAAATTAGTGATAAAATGTGTTGTTTTCGCTGAACTCTGTGTTCTTCGCGAACTGAGAATCAGTTTCTGGAGTCTCGCGCCGCGGCGCCAACTCCAGAACTGAAGTCCCGCGCCGCAGCGCCAAGACCCAAGCCACGACGCCATAGCGTCGCAGCGCCAAGGGCCCGGCCACAGCGCCACGGCGCCGCAGCGCGAATCCTTAGTTCAATAGTGGAGCCGCAGCGCCACTCTCCAGAAAATGTCAGAAATGTATTTTTAAAATGTTAAAGTCTAACAAGTGTTAGTGGATTGATGTAATGAACATGTAATCATGTTAGAGGTACTATGAGATGATAAAATAGTTGTTTAACATGTAATAAAATATTATATGTGAATTGAATTATTAAATACATAATTAGTTTGATAATTCACGAAGTACAAATGATGTGACAAAGTGAAAATTTGACTAAGTTTAGTCGAATAATTAAAGTAGTCAAAGAGAAAGAGTTTATAATGATTAGTTAAGTTATAATTAACTGGTATTGTGTATGTGAATGGTATGTATGATTTTTAATTCAAAGAACGAGTTAGTTAAAGTGTAATCTACAAGCAAGGCAAGTTTCTTAACCCTACTTTTTAATATCTTTCAAGATTATTAATTACCTTGAATAAGTTATCATTTCTATTATTCAAGTTCAAGAATGATATTACAGATTATTTATATTGTCAAAGCATGATTCAGTTATACAATAATTGTTCTATTGTATACGTTTGAGATTATTATTCTAATTGAATATCGTTATTGTTGAACCTTATTAGACTAGTGAACCTTATTGATGCAACTAGTCCATAGTTGATGAGCGTTCTAAATTTCAGAACCCTTGATGAATCTATCCAAACCAAACTTCCTTTGGTGCGGACTCGAATGTCAAACTGAGATGAACAACCCTGTATAGGGGATTAATTACGCTTTAGCGTTAAGATATTGTGCACAGTATGGTACTAAGGGCTGATCCCCCTAAGTACGAGAAGAAGGTCCATAGTCTTATGACTGTTAAAGGTTTCAAGTATAATCCTTGATAACCTAGGACATAGTTCAAGGTCTTATGACCCTCAGAATTCTTTTGATTCTTGTTATTTATTCTTGATTCAAAAGTTGAGCTTTATTCAGACGTCTTTGATTATTCGCATGTTATTATACTATTGTTTCATTATTATACTTGTGGGCATTGGTGCTCACTCTTGCTTAACAATAACATTGCAGTTAAGAATGAACGAAGCGATGAACCCTCCACTAGTAAGGGCAAGTGCAAAGTTAGCAAATGATGAAGACCTGTTATTTATTAGATGTTGTATTTGTTTAAGACTTGAGTTATGTTGATGTTAAGACTTATTTGTTTAGAATTTCGCACAAATGTTTTAAGGTTAGAGTAACCTGGGATTTATTTATGATTCAGTTGATGTAACCCTTAAGGGAAGAGATTTTATTATGATTTCTATCTATTGTATGGTTTGATATTATTTATGGGTAGATAGATAGATGATGCTCGTACAGTGAACACCAAATCCCGTGGAATCGAAGTACCCGGATTTGGGGGGTGTCTCATATAAGAAGCATGTTAAAGGATTTGTGAGTAAAGTTTCTGTTTCTATTGAAGCAGAACTTGTCTGCGTTTGAACTTGAGGTGGCGCGACCATGCCACTCTCACGCCTAAGACCAGCGCGGTCGCGCCGGTATGCCGACCGTTCATGATGAGTTTGTGTAATCTGAACTTTAAGAATTGTATATTAGTGGCTAATATGTTATAATAAGGATCATAATTGGTGTTCCAACTGTCCAGGAATGGATAGAGATATCGAAGCATAAATTGAATGAGAGTTAGTTATGGAAATTAACTAAACAAGAATAAATATTGGTTAACTTAAATTAAGTTGAAAATTATATTATGGAATAATATAATATAAATATTAAGACCTTGTGTGGTAGTGGGGTGATAATAAATTGAATGAAAAAGGTAATTCACTTAAGTAAAATGGTGAATTAATATGTGCTTTACATGAAAAAAATGAAATGATTATGTTAATTAATTTTGGTATTTTAATATATTACATATCATGGTAATATATGAAATGGTCTAATATTTTGAAAGATGTTAATGCAAAATAGGTTGTGGATGAGAAAATAAAACCAATATGACTATAAATAAATATTTGTTCAAGATTTATAAATTGAATTAATATTTAAGATATGACTAAATGTATAGATTGAAGAAGTTGTCGTGGGAAAATTATAAAAGAAAGGGAATTGAACAATCATATTATATAATAATTAGTATAGTACATACTAATTATTCTAAAGAAATGGTTATGAGTATAATCTCATAAATTCTAGTGAAATAGTTATACATATTATAATCGTGTAATCATTAAAGGTAGCTAAAACAATTAAAGCGAAGTGTGTCACTCATACTTCATATTAAATAAATGTTAAAATACTGTGAAATTGGGAAAAAGTCAAATGTGGCCTAGACCCCTAGTACTCTATTGTTGAAATTATGAGCTGGAATTATATAACTCTAGTAACTGAGATAACTGAGTCTTGTGTTGCATGAGTATTAAAGTTAAACCAGAATAAATGTTTAACTGGAATTAATAGAAAGAGAATTAATGGTAAGGGAATAAATGATTAATTTAATTAATAATGGTGATATTTATATGTGATAGAAAATAGTGGGTTGAGCGTACCCAACTAAATTATACTTAGCCCAATTAGAATATTACTTGGACTAATTTCGTGTACCAGAGGTACTTGATTAAATGTGTTGTGGTATATTTAAATGTAGGTATACTTGTTTATATGTGGGTGTAATAACCCAATATTTTCGATATAATTAAATAAGAAATTTTGCGTATAATTTTTTTTATAAAGGTGGGAATATGTGCAAGGTAAAGTGTGTGTATATATGTAATAAATAAAATTTTATTTATTACATGAATAATTGCAAATAATTTTTTTTAAAAGGAATTATTGATCATTATACATTATATTTTTATAATAAATTAAATTTGTAGTCAAAATATTTTATTATTTATTTTTCCATGAGAATGTGATTACTGTATTATTTAAATAATATGTGATATAATTATTAGAATTATTACAATAACTATTTTGTTATATGAATTTATTCAGATTAGTTAAGTTAATTATTTTAACTTAATTAATAATAATGGTATATACGAAAGTTAAGTCGGATATGGATTCAAAACCCTAATTTTGGATTTTGAATAAAGAATGAGAATACTAATATAATATTAATTATATTTCAGTGCTATAAATATGTATAGTATGTGTGTAATGTTATTTGTTGAACATTTATAGTGGAGCATGACAAAACCCTAGCATTACTGTTTAGTAATTATGTTATACGATTATTAACAAGTATGATAGATTTTAATGCTAATTAGGGAAACCCTAAATAGTAATTAGAAACCATAATTAATTAGAAATCCTAAATGCTAAGTTATGAACCCTAATCGTTAATTTAGCAAGCTTAATGATAGTTTGTAAAACCTAAACCTAATTTCTATGTTCTAAAAAATTAGGAAACTTAACAAAATTAGGAAACCCTAATTTCCAAAATTAGAAAGCTAAATTTTTATTTTAAACCTAATTACAAAATCTTAGAAAATGAAATTATAAAACCTTAGGGTCAAACCCTAAGGCTTGGGACAAGATTGACATAAGTGACATTAAATTGCTAGCAAAATAACCCCAATGCCCTTTTGTCACATTCTTTAATAAGTAACTTGTAGATCTAGCCAAAATTGGAGTTGGTGAACCACTCTTGATTTCCCATGTGACAAAAAAATACATACATATCAGCTATATATCTCTGCTATACATTGCATCCAATTATATATAGATTAAGAGAGAGAAAAGTCACTTATTAGCCTCATTTATACACAAACTCCTTACCAAGTTCCCCTCTTTCCCAAACCCACGAAATTGTTAAGTAGACCAATTCCAAATCAACTCCATATCACAACCATAATAGACCAGGAGCCCAGAATTAAGATTTGTGTAAAGAAAGGTATAAAACCCTAACCTAGAATCTGATCTTGCTTGACGTGTTAGAAATTATGACTCTGTGTTGTAATATATTGTTTGTAGTATATATAGTTGATCTGGGTTGGTATATGATAGATCCATAACATATAGATGCACGAATTTAAAATTTTTCAAAATTTAGAAAACTAGAAAAATGTTGTCTGATAACCAAATGTCAAACCTCATAGATCAGTGATCGTTAATGATTTCAATGTTTTAAATGTTTATAGTTGTAGTATGTCATGTGGGCTTGGATCTGAAACTCAAATTATAGTCAGATAATGTACAGATTGCAAGTTATGGGAGGTCAAACCTCGTTGACCGACCATGACTTTGCAAATCTGGGTAACCCAAATGTTACCTAGAAAGCTCTGACAAGAAGTTTAGGGGCTCTGATCTTTCAGTTGTTTGTTGCTTTGTTATAGTTGTTGTATCTAAGTTGTAATATGTTATATAAACTACATGCTTATGCCTATAGATCACTAAAACATCAAACATGTTGGATTTAGTGGTCGGTCAAAGTAGCTAAGTCGAACACGAAAACTATTTTCTGAGTAACCCAAAAAACGTATGAACGTGTATTTTGACATGGGTTGATCGGCATGGATCTTAAGATTGTGTTGTTGTTAGACTTGTTTTGTGTAATAGATCTATTCATTTACATGTTGGCTACGACTTGGAACTATTAGAATACCAAAACATCACCTGTACAGCAAGTTGTGGAAGCCCAAAACTAGTCATTCGAACTGTTCTTCATTTCTGGGTAACCTAGAAAATGAAGAATAGTTCTGACAGCTTGTTCAACGCCCTAGATCTCACTCGTGTTATGCTATTTGACCTTGTTTGTTGTTGGATCATGTAGTATTACACTAGTACTACAAGATCAATATCATAGCTTGCCCAGAAACACACTGAATCAGTGTTTAATGTTTGGTCAAACTATGCATCTCGAAACTGCATGTGAATGTTCTTGGTGCTCAAGAACACTATAGGCGGCACTTTCTGTCGCTAAAGGCTATAGCGACAGATTTAATAATTTTAATTAAATAAATTTCCAAAAATCAATTAGAAATAGAAATTAATTTCTAAAAATTACAAAATTAGTTTTAAAAATTAATTTAAGTTATAAAAATTAACTTTTAATAATTTGACATATTTTTTTATAAATATAAGTATTTATTTGAATATTAATAATATTAAATTTATTTAATAAATGTATTAAATAAATAAATTAAAAATAATTTTATTATATTAAAAATTATTTTAAATGAAAATAAGGTATTTAAAAATATTTTAAGTTATAAAACATAACTTTTAATATTTTAAGATAAATTTCATTAATTATTTAATATTAATGATATTAGATTTATTTAATAATTATATTAAATAAATTGTTTAAAAATAATTTTATTGATTTATAAATCATTTAAAAAAGGATATAAATGATTTAAAAATATTTTAAGTAATAATAAATGACTTTTAATATTTTGGTGAAAATACTTAAATATTTAAATATTAATACTAATTATTTAAAAATAATTTTAAATATTTTAAAAATCATTTAAGGGTAATATTAATGTTTTAAAAATATTTTGAATTATTATAAATAACTTTAATATTTTGGCAATGGTTTCGTTAATAATTTAATATTAATAATAATATAATTATTTAATATTTAAATCATTTAAAAATAATTTCAGTGTTTAAAAAATCATGATAAATTATAATAATTATTAAAAAAAATTATTATAAGTCATTTAAAAATACTGTGACTGATATTTAAAATATCCAGAATAATATTGAACTACATAATAGAGTTTTAGACTCGATAATTACTCGATAAAGCCGTCGGTACACTGAAATATTTTAGAAATTGATCCGGACTTAGATAGTTTGACTAGATAGGTATTTGTTTATGTTCTTATAACAGATATAAGTGTGTGACAATGTGTTTAACTTATGTGTTAACTGCATATAGCAGTACTAAATGTTATGATATATTATTCTAATCGATAGAATGATCTTATTAATGATAGGTATCTGTATAAAAGATAAAACTAAGTTGTGTAAACAACAAATCATGCAAGTATCCTACTTTTGCATTTACTTTATGCAATATAAATGTGTAAGCTAATATCTGAACTATTCTTTTTCATTCTTCAAGTATCTTAACCTTGGTATATACTTATGCAATGATTCTGTATAAGTAAGTTATTAAATTATAATCTATTATACAAGTTCTTTAACTATGTTATTATAGATCAAGATATATATCTTGTTCGATATTTTCTAAATTTGGTTATAGAAGTGTCCTCACTTGGATAATTGTTGTAGATGTTGATACACAATTATTGATTTCTAGTATGTATACATTGACTTAAAAGCCGTCTAAGCTATTTGAATCAGCTAGCCACATATTTAAAAATAGCGTTGAACATGATAAAAACTTATTGTTATCCAACCGAGTTATTTTAGTTCGGATTCCAGACTAAGTATGAACATCCCGAACATGTGAAACTTTTGTACGCCTAAGGCGAATATGCTGGACGAAAATATTGTTCGAACACGTAGTATTGATCAATAGAGGGTATAACGAGCTGATCACCCTCCGTGCCCATATGTTATAACAGTTTGCATATGAAGTTCTGTATACCTTTTAAAAAATTGAAAACAAAGTTCATAGTCTGTCGACTGCTCTCCATTTATAGTTAGTACATAGTTTCAAAATTTGAAATACGATTGATATGTTGTATAGTATTGTTTCAGCTTACTTCGCAACTGTTGTTTCGTTGTAGAAGTGTCGTTCAAAGAAAATATTTAGTTCTTTTAGCTAAAGTTTATGATCTGCTATTACTTGTTGGGCAATCAAATGCTCATTCTTGCTTTATATTTAAATGTTTTCAGCTAAGCATGATCAACCTGAAGGTTCTGCCAAGAGCAAAGGAAATGGAAAGCTGACCGAATAAGTTTTATGGTATCCTATGTAATAGTTAGACTTATTAAGACGATAATATTTATTATCTATCATGTAATGAATGTTTTAAAGGTCGCGTACCTGGGATTACACAACTCTGATATATGTAAATTAAGTTTGATATTTATATTATTATTATTATTATTATTATTATTATTATTATTATTATTATTATTATGCTCAAAGAAATGATATCGTGAAGCACCAAGTTTGAGTTTCAAGTACCTGAATTTGGGGGCATCACAGTGGGGGTACATACATGACAGTGTGTGTATATGTGCCTATAGCTTAATTTAATGTATTAATGATAAGTCATTATAATTGATTTAATAATTCCAAAAAATTTTACTAATAAGTGAAGAAGTAATAGAATTTGTCCCATTTTCTTAGTCCCAAAGTTTGCATCAGCCGTATATAGGCCATTGGCCTACTCCTACTTTGCTAAAAATGAGATTGGTGATGATGGCTAGAGTTCATGTGCTGATGAGTTTTAGGGAGTGGTTCACCAACTCATTCTTACCTAATGGTTCCATCTTTTTTTCCCTACTGCTTTGATTTCTAGGGCAAAGACCAAAATTGGCCAATGATTTGGCTATATATAGAGAGAGCTTCCCTTCTCAATTTTCATTTGTTGGATTTCTGTTAGTTCAATAAATGGAGTGGAATTGCTGGATAGGGAGAGAGCTAGTGAGTTAAGAAAAATTCTAAGAAAGCTCTTGCATTTTGGTGATTGCAGTAAAAGAGAGTAATACTCTGTAATTGAGGGAAATCATCAAAGGTACTCAATTATAACTCCTCTATATTTCTTTATACTTAAATCAGTGATAGAATGATGAAGCATGAGGATTATAATGAAAGAAAGAAAAATTTGTGGGTTTAATAAACTCTTAGAGATTTCATGAATTATCTGTTAATTGATTTATCAAGTAATGTGAACATGTTATTAGAGTTCATATGTATGTTAAAGAACGTATATGGGTGGTCTAAGCCTGTTAAATTGAAGAGTATATGTTATGTGGTCTGGACTCTGTAAAGACAGAGCAAAGCCTGAGTCTGCCCCAAAGTGGCACGGCCACGCCACTTCCCTATACAAAACCAGCGCGGTCGCGCTGGTTGTCTGTGGTTGAAAATTTTTCTAGCATGCTAGGCAGGTGGGGTTAGCTTAGTGAAGCATAAAAGTAAGTCTGGTATGATGTTTAAGTTCTATTACATGCAATGTATTACGTTAACATGATTAAATGTTGATTTTTCAAAGAAATCATAGGAGTTTTGAAAACAAACTTTGAAGAATCTTGTGACCTTTAAGTTCTGACCTTTCTAGCGTGTATGCTAGGGTATTTTATGTCTCTAGACATGACAAATATGTTCACCATCTAGTTAAGCATGATTTAGACTTTTCAGGCATGGTTTATTATGAGATTTCAAGTGTTAAACTATTTAACCTAGATGTAAATGAGTTGTATACATGTGAGCATGCATATATGTCTTCGTTAAATGTACAAATGAGTAATAGGATATGATTCGAAGTTACTTTGTATATTAACTGGGTTTAGCTTGAGTTTTTAAAAGCAAACTTGAAGTTTTGAAAATGAAACTTGATGCACCTTGTGTCTTTTAAGTTCTAACCTTGGGAACATGTGTATGTAACCTAGTTATGTGCGCGAATGGGTAAGGAAAGTGGTTAAAATATATATTGCATATAAAAGGTTGTCAAGCTTGGTTTAATATGTGTTTTAAAGGAAAATTTAAAAATTTTAGAAACTATTTTTGATGAGCATTGTATTAAATGCATTATACCCTTAAGAGCAAGCATGATATTACTTCTTATGCCTTTAAGCATGAATGATATGTGCATCCAATTAGTTATGTATGTAAGCTATTTAAGCATGTTTAAAGGAAGGACTATACTAATTTTGTGTGAATGAGTTTGATACACAAAAACATGCGTATTAAGGATTGTTTAGTATCGTTATGTGACTTAATGGTTAACATAAAGAGTCCCTTGTATAAATAAACCTATTTAGCCTCGATTAAAGAGTTTAGAAAAGGAAGTTGTATGCTTGATTCAAGTTTTATCTCAATGTCTGTTGTAAATACCTAAGATGGTGTTCAACGTGGTCCATAAACTTTTTGAACATGATAATCCTAGTCGTGCTAAGAAACGCAAAAGAAACTAAAAGTTTTAGAAGTTAACATCAACGTTAACAAGTGTGGGAAACCAAATTTGTTCTAAAACCTGTCTTTATATGTTTATATTGTGTCCAAAGGTATTAGTGTGCTAACAAGAGACTGGACCTTTGAAAATCTCTATTCTGATTCTGGTTGGGAGTAGCGCGGCCACACCACTCCCAAGCTTATTATCAGTGCAGCCACTCCATGCTGCTGAGTGGTCAAGAACAGTTTGTTAACTGTCTAGACTTTAGAGCATGTCTATATATATTCCTTAAAGACTGTAAAAGATGAAATAAAATTGTTTCGAAAGAATAAACATGAGAGTGGAATGGATTAGCAATATAGATATCCTAAGAGTATACTGAAGAAGTGAAATAAAATAATGTAAAATTTATTATTGGATTGAGAATGTAAGGAAAAGCATGACTGATGGGTATGAATCCATGATTATAATTATGTAGGAATACACGAAGTACAGATAATGTTAAGTAGTTAAGTTGTAATTGATAATCTACAAGCCAAGTAAGTCTTTCAGTTTCAATTTGCTCTATAATGTTAATAATTGTTGATTGATTTATGCTATGATATGGAATGTTAAATTACATATGAAATGCATACGAGATATGTATGAGATGTATTATGTTATGCCATGAAACGTGGAAATGTCTATGAGATATATATATGAAATTGAAAGTAAACCTATGACTATGTGTTTTAGAAGATAATCTCTATACTTGCTATGTGAGAAGCAGCATGTGCATTGAGTTTAAATGATTATGATTTTATAAAATGCACATGATATTATGTGTTATGTGATGCATGAAAACTATTAGAATTGCTGGGTTTTCGAGCTCACCCTTGTAAATAACCACTTTTACAAGTTATGGACTCACGGTAAAGTTACATGCTACATGATTGATAAAGTTCAATAGTCACAAGCAGATTGATTTTTTTACCTGAAGATATGATTTCGAAGCATGCTTTAGGTTTAAGATGATGTACTTGATAGTTGTTTAACTCTTGTAAAGTTGTAAAGTCATACTATTTGACATATAAAGAACATAGAATTATGATGTAAATTTTATTATGTAACTTTGATGAATCGAAGCATAAAATAAATTTAATTCAGAGATATGTAAATGATGAAGGTTGTGATCCAATCGAATGAATAAAGAATTCAAAAATGTTTTAATTATTTCGCATCTTATTAAGTATAACATCGAATATGATGTAAAAATAAGAATGGATAATGATCAAGATCGGCAATTGAATTATGAAGTTTTTGGGATCGATCCATAGATCCCAGATATAAAAAGGAATTAAGAAATTAATTAGTATCAAAGTTAAATTGTATTCATTAAATTATGAATTGAAGTTATTAATAGTTAGACGAAGATAGTATCGTAACGCACCAGGTCTGAGGTAATGGATACCCGGATTTGGTGACATTATAGTATGGGCCCCGTAACTCCCCATTTGGTTAAATGCAGTCCAAGACGCATCCTTTTGGATCCAAAAAAAAGTGTCACTTAGAAAGGTACCCTTCCTTGTCATTTTTAACCCTTAAAACCCTGAAAAACCTCCAAAAAGGAGCGAGAACCAGGGAAAATCAAAAACCACATTGTGGAATGCCGGAAGACCAAACGGTTCAACCTTAGGCACTTTCATCGATAACCAATTGCTTAAAACGTTTACATTGACCCCAACGAAGATCAGCTTAACCCCAATATTGTGTAATCCATTGGCATTGACCCCAACGTAGATCGGCTTGACCCCGATGATACAATCTATTAGCTTGACCCCAGTGAAGGTGTCGGCTTAACCCTGATGATGCAATCTATTAGCTTGACCCCAGTGAAGATCTGCTTAACCTTGATGTTATAGAATTCATTGGCATTAACCTCAACGAAGATCGGCTTAACCCCGATGTTGTAATCCGTTGGCAACAATCCAACACAGACCCCGAAAGTACATGCTGGTAGCAACATGATTTGTGATTTATGTAATAAAGACTTGATAAAATTTTAACTTGCGAGGATTGGCTTGACCCTGATGATGTAATCCGTTGGCGATAACCCAATGAAGGATCAGCTTGACCCCGATGATGTAATCCGTTGGCGACAACCCAATGAAAGATCGACTTGACCCTGATGATGTAATTCGTTGGCGATAACCCAATGAAGGATCGGCTTGACCCTGGTGATGTAATTCGTTGGCGACAACCCAATGAAAGATTAGCTTGACCCCGATGATGTAATCCGTTGGCGACACCCCAATGAAAAATCGACTTGACCCCGATGATGTAATCCATTGGCGACAATCCAATGAAAGATCGACTTGACCCCGATGATGTAATCCATTGACAACAACTACATGAAAGATCAGTCTGACCCCGATGATGTAATCCGTTGGCGACAACCCAATGAAGGCGTCAGCTTGACCCCTGATGATGTAATCCATTGGAAATAACCCAGTGAAGGCATTGGCAATAACCTAACAAAGATGTCGGTAGTACCCGATGACGTTCTCACAATACTTATCGTCCTAGAAGATGGGAGTAACATTTTTAAAAATCTAAATCATACATTTCATTGCGTACTTTACACATGTCATTGCATCATTAGATATACCTTGTCATATATCTTAGTGTCTAGTAATCTTTATAATGTTCATTCCATTACTTTGCATAAACATGATAAAGAGGGGCATCTATAGACACTTGAAATTTCATTTTTCCAGGACTAACCCGGTAAGAGGGCAAACACGTCATTTCACTTCAGAGACCACCCCAATGTAGGGAAAAAACATCATTTCATCCCGACGACAACCTCGTTGAGAGATCAAGGTGCAACGATGCCTAGAGACACAGCAAATCGAATGAGGAACGCAAAACTGAAGATGTGACCATCAGACGTCACTGCAGTAACTAATGAACCGCGAGTTATCGAAGACGAGCCGATTGATGACTCTCGGGAGATGGCAGATACCTTTTAGCTACTTGCATCATCTTCCTGGACTCCTAATCAGTCAGAATCGACTGCATTTCATAGCCTTCAGCAAAGACTTTCTAAGATTTTTAGGTTGAGAGCTCAACTTTCATCGGACTTGGACCTAAAGGCACAAACTTTTAGACAGTGGGACCTGTGGGGCCCAGCCATAGGTATACCTGGTCCAGCCATAGGTACAGACATAGGTGTACCTTCGGATAGCATAAGTTCAGCAGCAGAAGCTCATTAGACATAGACAAAATATAATAGAAAGCTTGAGAAAAGGAAGATAGAGTGCTTCAGATTTGGCATTTCTATATCACATTTTCTTTTTTCTCATAATATATATATATATATATATATATATATATATATATATATATATATATATATATATATATATGTAAGTCTTGAGTGATATAAGTTGAATCCAAGCCAAAAGAAGCTAGTTCATGCGTCCCTCAAGGTGAAAACACTCATTTCAGCCACTTTGTTTGTAATTGTCGGTATAAATGCCAATTTTATGTCGATATAACAATTTCTATCAGTTAAATTTGTTGTTTTCCATGTATATTGTGTATTAGTGGGTAGACATTGAGTTTTTACCAGTTAAATTGTGCATATTCAGTTATAAATTAGTTATTTGACTTGATCTACCTAGATCTAGCCAAATCTAGCATTTTGAGCGGTTCTAAAGCATAATGCTATAACACGTATGCTAGATTGGTTTAGATCTATGGTAGATCTAGATGTTTTACTGCTTTTGGTTAGTCCTAGTTACTCCGTAGAGCCCTAGATCTGTATCTAGAGGTGAGGAGGTCCCAATGGCTACATATGGGGATTTCAACTGATGAAATCACCTAATATCAAGTCTAAGATGTTGTATATGTATATTTAAGCATATCAATGCGAGCCTTCGAATCTTGAGGTCGAGATCTACTGAATGGATCTTAACTAGATTCCCATAATGGACTTTTTAATTTAAATGTAATGTTTAAATAATGTAAATTGTTGTACATGTAATATTGGATCTTAAAACGAATTTGATGGGTTCGTCCCAAGAATTTGAATTTAAGATCCCATAATAGTGAAAATCATTTTGTGAGTGTTTGGATTCATTGAGATGGCTTTCATGTGCGATGATGATTCGACCTCTTTTTTGCGCTTTATTGCATACATGATCACCTAAAATGATTTTCAAATAAAACACAAAGAGCTTTCGTGTAGAATAAAGCGATTTGGGTAGATCATGTAAGAAACATAAAGATAATAAAAGGAAGTATCAAAGTCCTCAATTCCCAGTCGAGCAAAGGATTTGCAAACCCTTTTTCGAAATATCATTTCAATTTCCATATCTTGTTTAAAATTAACCTTTTGATATATCAAATACTTCGTACCTAGGTGCAAAAGAGGTACCACTACTTCCAAATAACACCACTAGAGCCTAGAAAAGACTTTAAAATAAACACACACACACACACACACACTTTACGCACAGGAAATTAATAAGATACGCTAACTGTATTTTTACGGAAGTCGGGGGGTGCCTAACACCTTCTTCTTGCTTGAGGAAGCCCCCAAATTCTAAGAATCTCAGTTTGAGACCAATGCTATGGAGTCACATATTGGGTCATATTGCAAAAAACTTTGAAATCGGGATGAGTTGGTACATCCATTTAAATGATATCAACTGGCGACTCTGTCTCATTTGGCCCAATCATAAAAAATCAAATTTTCGTAAAATAATTCGACTAAATGTCGATATTTTCCTAAAACCTCACCCTTTAATCAAATCAATCGATAAATCGAAATAGAAAGGGTAAGAACAAAGAAAAGACATAAGATGAGGAAAACAACAAGAAAGATTTTTTTCTTCCCAGCATCAACAGCAGCGCCAGCCCAAAAATCTAATTTTTACCCAGCACTTTTCAAAGTGTTGGAACGCGTACGAATTGCCTAATTTGCAATCTCATAACTTTTTCGTTATAACTCAAAATAAATTCATTTCAAAGCCATTTTCTTCCTTTCATTACATACTCGGATTTCCCCTTGACAGAATACTTTTCTGAATCCATTAATAAGGCTTTCCATTTGGTTAAATTTCATCGTTCGTTTGTTTTACTTTATTAACGTTCTTCGTTCATTCGTTCGTAATTCGGTTATTCGAACTAGGAATTCATTCGTTCTTGAGTCCATGACTCGCGTTTTAAATGTTTATCAACATTCTTATGAAACCTCGTTAATTAGATTTCCTTAACTTACTTTTTACTTTTCGTTCGTCTTTTACAAAATTTTGCCATAAATTCGTTATATATAGACTAATTTCAATCCATTCTTCATGAACGTTTCTTTCAATTCTAAATTCCTAACCAAGCATATGTAAACAAGCATATATATAATGGTTTTAAACTTGTCTAGCAACAACAAGCTCTAATTAGGATGGTTTTCAATTTCTCCATCAACAACGTTCTTCACGCTTTTCGCGTATACTTCGTGTTCTTCATTGGTTCTTCATTTTTAATCGATATTTTGATTACAATTTTACTTTTTCATGAAGTTTAGTGTTATAACTCATCAATCCTTACTTATTTCATCTAATCGTTCATATGATTCATTATGATCATCCAAAAACATCAAGTAATTCATTCTTCATATGAAAAACTTTTAAAAGAAATTTATAACTAAACTTCAAATACTTCCTTCTTCAATTTTTTAGGATTAAATCATATGAAAATCAATTCTTAACATCTTTTACTTCCATTTTCATGAAGCTATGAATTTTGATATAGGAAACTTAAGGGAAAAATTAAATTAAGATTATGTTTTGATTACCTTTTTCCTTAAATTCTTCTTCCTTTAGATAAAACTTGTTGATTTGCTAGCTTTTCCTTTTCCTTTTCCTTTTCCTTTTCCTTTTCCTTTTCCTTTTCCTTCATCTTCCACCTAAAATCTCTCTCTCTCTCTCTCTCTCTCAAGTATTGGTTGATTTTTGTAACGATCGAAATTTTTTATAATTTAATTTCAATATTTATTGAATTAAATAAATATTTTAAATAATTTATTTATTGAGGATAATAAATAATTTATGAAATTGTGATGCAAGAATTTAGTAACTAAATTGATTAATTGTAACTAAATTGAATAATTATAATTTTTATTTGAAAGATTTAATTTAATGAAATAATTAAATTAAATGAATTGTTTAATATTTAAGAAAATAAGTAAATTAAATAAAGTGATGTTTAAGTCTAATTTAATAATTAAAATTTGATATATAATTATTTATTAATCATAAGTATAATTGTAATAAAAATTATAATTATTATAATTATAATTGAAAGTTATTTAAATTGGTTCATGTGTGATAAGTAAAACTATATAATATAAATATTATTAAAATAAATTGGAAGAGGGGAATTATGGTTAGCCAAACAAGGCCTTGTGGCCTTTAGCCTAATTTAACTGACATAGACTTTTTGGTTCGTACCTGACGTACGTGGGGGAAGAGGGAGTCAATTTATATGTTTACGCCTATTATTCCTAAGGCTAGAGAACACATAGTTTGGAGAGGAAAAGAGAGAAACACAGTGAGAATTGAGAGTTGGAGAGAAGGGTTTTGAAAAAGGATTGCTATCAACTTTGCTAACTGTTGATCGATTTCGCAATCAATGAATACGTGCAAGTATACACGGTCAGCAAGTAATAAATTGATAAGAAAAGTATTGTTCCCATGAGGAATTATTTAATAAAAATTACCAAGTACTAACTCTTAACCAAATCAATTTTAGCTAAATAATTGATTTAAGATTTTTGAATTAAAATAATTATTACGACTAAATCCTAATTACCACTAGTTTAGAATCAGGTTATGGAGATTTAAGATCACAACTTCACTTATTGCTTCACTTATATTAAAACACATCTTATTAATTATGCTCACTATTCTATATTGTTAATCAGGAACTTATTACTATTTATAACCACCTTCCGATGCATCATAAACATATTAATCCAAATCCACAGTTGATAGAATTGAATCAAACACCCTAATTAACTAATTCACTATATTCCTATGTGAATTACAATTAAAAAGGACTTAAAGCACATGTTCCCTTATTAGATTACACGCGGCGTAAAGGCATATCCCTATCCTAAACACAAATCATGATTTCCAACACCATGCATAAAACACAATCACATGCAATTATGATCCGATCTAAATCTATAGTTCATCTCCCGAATTCATATAGATTATCATGATAATTGCTAGCTAGACAATTAAACAATTAAACGCAATCATAAAAGACAATCCATAAAATAGATCACAGTAATTAACAGAGAAGCATTGTTATTGAATTAAAATCAAGAATCCACAATTGAATAAACATTAAAAGACAAGAATAGAAGTAGAGTAAAGAATAAAATATGTTGTCAAAAATCTGATGCTCCCCTCTTGCTCCTGCTCTTGATCTTCAATGATCTCCAAGTTACTTCAATCTCCAACAATCCAATATAAACTACGGTTTATGTTCTAATCTAATGGAGTATTTTATCTATTCTAATCTATGTATCTCCCACTATTTTATGATTTGCATCATGTAAGTCCAATTTTTAGCTTAGGAACAAACCTAATCCAATTTAGAGTAAAAAAAGTGTCAAAATTCACCCCAAAACGCGTCCAAGCTTGACCAGGCCATAGCTCAGCACCCCAGCATTGCTCATGGAGCTGTAAAGCTACTCCCTAGCGCCCTGGCACTGAAAATGAACTACAAATGGGCGCCCCCGCGCTGGGACCTTTTTCGAGAATTTTTTACTCTGACGTCCTTTGGTAAAATTGTCATAACTTCTTCGTCCGAACTCCGATTTTGATGATTTAAGATGTTCCAAAAAGAGGAGACGTATATCTATAACTTTTAGTCTTTGAGGTTTTCAAAATAAGGTCCGGAACAATTGTAAAATTGGCCCCGAAGTTACTGCTATGTAAATAGCAAGCCAAAAATGCGAATCTAGCAACCCCAAACGTCGATCCAAGTAACTTTTGTCCCAATTCCTACAAAACAACGTAAAACATGCATGAATAGACACAAACACTTAAATACATTCAAAAAAGATTAAGCTCAAACGTATTCAATTCATGGGTATAAAACTCACTCATTAAATACCCCCAAACTTAAATATTTACTTGTCCTCAAGCAATATCACAAAAGAACTAAAAATAAACAACGTAACTCAACTACATGAATGCACATGCATGATCTACTTCCTAATATACCTGCGAACCCAGCAATAAATCAGTATGATATATAGCAATAGGCCTCAAAGATACCAATGATACTCAAATAATATATCCAATCAAGTCAAAGTCCATAACTCTAACCAGTTAGTCAATCCAAACCTGTCATCACCCATGTTGTGTGTGTGTGCTTGTTAACCATTCTAACCAACCACAGTTCAAAATAATCACATAACAAACTTCTTAGAAGGAAAATTTCAGTTCCAATTCAATACTTTTGTGAACATGACAACTCCGGTTAAAACTAAGCAATTACCAAGTCTAAGGGAAAATACATGATTTATTTTTACCTTTATTCAACCACGAGGGCATTTTTGCTCTTTCTCGTATTTTATTCATTTTTTATTTTTCTCATGGTTGTGCAATGTCTTATTCCCTTAGCTTTTTCAATGGTACCTTAACGAGCTTTCGACCAACGACTCCCAGACCATTAAGACATTAGGGCACTAGGTGTAAAGACAATCCCATCGGGCTTACTTACTCAAGTAACAAAGGCCACAAAACTAGACAAGCATGCCATGGTGTTTATTCATTTTTTTCTTCTGGATTTTATATTTTTTTTCTTTTCATCATTTCTTTTTTTTCTTTTTTTTTCTTTTTTGTATATATATACCCTATAAATTCCCCCAAACTCAAGTTTTTACGTCATTCCAACCTTTACCGACAGGTCACTAATTTCCTTAAATTTTAACCAAGATTTTCCCTCTTAAAAAATTATGAAACCCTTGAACCAAGTGGATTAAAACAGTTAAACTTTAAGTGCTAACCGGTTACATAAGTTTCAGATAGGCTCATATTTTCTTCATAGGAAAATTAGAACTCATCGTCAATTATCAACAATGTTCAAGTTAACATGCAAAACTAATCTTATCATAGGTCGAGCTAAGACCACACCAACTGATCGTACAGATTCATGCAAAAAACAAAATACAATTACTCTGCATGAACATATACTAATGCAACCTATGTATGCATATGCAAATACCTACCATGTATTATATGCACCCTAAAAAAACACAATGTTTGTGACGCCCCCAAAATTAGGTATACATCACCCATCTTGGGTCGTCAGATACATGGTACTGACTACAAATACAACTGTCATGTACAATACGACAAAACATAACTGTGAGTTTGAATACAATTATTGTCTACTAGAGACTATAGAAACTCAAAAGGAGTCCTCATTACAATTATTGTCACACTATTTAACAGAATAGTGAGGACTACTAATACTATAATCTGGTCCATCACTCCGTTCCCCGACTCGTCCCAGCTATATTCTCATTTCCTGAAGAGAACAATGAAAGAAAGGGTGAGCTCAACTAGCCCAGTAAGAAATATTATGACTAAGATAATGAAAAATAAATTATCAATAGTCTTCAATAATGTTAAACTGATAAAATACAATAGACATCAAGTTTAACTGCAACGGAATAAGTAATCCATTAGAAGAGTCAAGTAGAGAATAAAACCTACTATCTTCTATGATTTAAAAATGTTTTCATCAACTTTTATCACTGAGACTCAGCTTAATAAATAAACCACATCTTCTAATCATCCCTATATTACGGGCCAAGGATATTCATTAAATCATCAATGGTCATGACTATACCGAAAAATCCCTGGTCATAATCATACCAAAAACTGGCTATCAATGCATTACAGGCCACTAAGGACGTTTACCACACCACTTATAACATTACAGTTCATGATTATACCGAATGATCCCTAGTCATAATCATACTAAGTCCATCTATGTACGTAAGCCAAAGATGACTTTCAACATAAAATAAACACGAGGATAATGACAATGTTATAGTAATTCAATTAAACAAGTTCAAGAATTAGTTTATCCAGGAACTGATAACGTCCAAATTGTCAACATGATACTGCTTTGTGGAGTAAAATTCAAGAATACTTAGAAGAATATTTTCATGAAAAGATACTGGATGAACCGCAATTATCAAGAATATTTCACTAATTTCATGGAGTATAGAAGTCAAAACTTAACCAACTGAGTATAATAAAGAATGGAATAACAAAAGAAATCACACGACATGCAATAGACCGCACATACAGGTTATTCCAACAGAATAATAAATAATGAAACCAGGTCCGGCGTAAACGCACAGACAGGATATTCCGATAGAATATTAAATAATGGAACCAGGTCCATCGTAAACGCACAGACAGGATATTTTGACAGAATAATAAAAAATAGAACCAGGTCCGGTGTAAAACACACAGACAGGATGTTCCAACAGAATAATAACAAGACGGAACCAGGTCCGGTGTAAAACACACAGACAGGATATTCCAACAGAATAATAATAAAAACGGAACCAAGTCCAGTGTAAAACACACAGACTGGATGTTCTAACAGGATAATAGAAGAATGTCACCAAGTATATGGTAGACCGCGTATACAGGTTATTCCAACAGAATAATAAGAAATGGAATAACAACAGTTCTCTTCATGAATAAGAAAGAATAACACCCCTTACAGGTACAACAAATAATATCCCTTACCGTTTTAAAGAAGAACTGAAATAAAGCAGTAGTTTAGTGGCAGAATACTCTTCTTCTTTCTCTCTATAGTTCCTCTCTCTAGAGTTCAGTGAATTCCTAAGAAAATAATGAAGGAATGAGCTTCTATTTATAGGAAAATAGAATGTATAGTAACTAATCCATGAACGGTCTAGATTACTTTACTTTAATCTGACGGTCCATATTTAAAGCAAAATCTTTTAAATAAAATATAATATATTCTAATTATTACCTAATAAAACAAACAACTTTAATAAAGTATTCTATTTTATATAAAAAGATGTTTCTGTTTTATTACGTTAATAATACGAATAAAACAAAACTTCATTATCGCTAAATAATTCATATTATTAATTGACAATAATTGAATCAAACTGAGTGACTTCTCACATAAGCATTAATAATCAATACCGTGTGCTACTATGCAACCACACGTATTACTGAACTTTTAGTACCGAGTAGTTCAACAGTATCAACGGTAAAACTTCCGTCGTTATTTTTAATAAAATATTTTTGTCGTTTTCTCAATCCGACAATAATTCTGTTGTGGGGTCCACCAGTGATTGTACCGTCGTACAAATATTTCCTGACTAATCGAATATTTCCCATAAATAGTAACTCGTGAATAGTAACTTGTGAATAGTACTCTGACACAAAAGGCACCCTAAAAACTCGAGTGAATAATACTAGAGTGAATAGTAACCGGGTATTTTATGACAACTTGTCTACTTTGAAAAATTTTCACATATCACCTTTCAGTTTAACCTTTTATCAATTTAACTATTTACCAAAATAGAAAAATTGAATACTTTTATTTCATAAAATTCAGGGTCTCACAATGTTAATACATAAAAATAACTAACTACAATGCAAATAACTAACTATATGCAGTATGACACTAAAATGCCCCCAAACTTAAACTAGACATTGTCCTCAATGGCTGAAATAGAAAAAAGTAAAGCGGATGACTTCCCTGAAAATATAGCAATCTTCCTCCTTGTCTGCTAAGTTTGGAGAATAGGCTAGGCACATGAAATAAATTGGGCACAACACTTGAATTTGACTTGAATAACTTGTAAAACCATGATAGAAGTAATTTTATTAAATCCTAAATAAATATAAATTCAAAGCCACTAATATAAAACCTAATAAAAAACTAAAAATTAAACTTGGGTTGCCTCCCAATAAGCGCTTGTTTTATAGTCTCAACCTGACTTCTTCAATTCTCTATCCAATTCCACTTCAAAAATTGAGGAATCCTCCATCCATTAGTAGCAATGTCCATTTTGGGAGGTTCCCATTAGTAAAGGCCCTTGAATTAAAGTCACCTAGCATGCTCTTTGTAGATAGGTTCCCTATTAAGAACGTTCAACAATAAGTGTTTTCTCCATTATGTCTATGATTAGATTGGGGCATTGAAGCTTAGTAAACACAATGGGATATTCCTCTATCTTCTCCTTTTCATCCCACCATGACTCCATAGTTGTATTAGCTCTTATGTCACAAAGAGCTTTGCCTACGACATGACTGCCAATTGGGCACGATCTTGAAAAACTGCCCGAATCCTTAAACTTTAGTGGAGAAGGTACATGGAACACTATCAAAAATCAGCTCATCTTCGTTGGTACTCAAAGTTAGATCTTTGCCGATCTCCTTTTCTTGGTCCCCAAGTCTCTCCTCTCTTTCAACATCTATATCATTTGGCACATCCGATTAAAGATTTGGTTCAGGCTCACCATCAGTCTCGAAATCCATGTCATAGAGCCAGGTGTATTGAGGACAAATGTTCGAGGCATTGACTAGTTGTTCCATTTGGTTCATAAAATTTTGACTCGATATCTCTTGATTAATCCTTCTCTCCTCATATGAAGGTATGAACTTGGACAAAATTTCCTCCAAATTTGAATGTTCTTCCTGTTGTAGTGGAGGTAGACACGAGAAATATGGTGGGTATGCTGGACTTGGAGCATAAAATTGATCTTGATGAGTATGACTCCATGAAAAATCCGGGTGATACCCCCAATCCTGATAATAGTTGTTGGGATAGACATAATTGTTGGGGTAATCACTACCATACGGTATCGGCTCGAAACTGGTGGTGCATTGATGACTCGAATGATTTCTAGCACAATAAGCACATGTAACCGCTACACTTTGACGACGTTATGCTGTAAAAGCTTCTAACCTCTTCGACAGTGTCTCAATCTGTGCTAACAATGTAGAAAGTGCCGCGAGTCCGTTATTCTCCGCTCCCCATGCCTGACTCATTCTCATATACGGCTATTGATAATTAAATTCTGCCACGGTACTTGAAAAGAAATAAAAAATAGAAAGAGAATTAAGTGAGAAAATAAATAAATAAAAAAGACGTTTAAATTAAAACTAATTTGATAAAAATTAATATTGGCAAATATTATTAAATTAATTCCCCGACAGCGGCGCTAAAAACTTGTTGATCGATTTCGCAATCAATGAATATGTGCAAGTATACACGGTCAACAAGTAATAAAGTGATAAGAAAAGTATCGTTCCCACGAGGAATTATTTAATAAAAATTACCAAATACTAACTCTTAACCAAATCAATTTTAGCTAAACAATTGATTTAAGATTTTTGAATTAAAATAATTATTACAACTAAATCCTAATTACCACTAGTTCAGAATCAGGTTATGGATATTTAAGATCACAACTTCACTTATTGCTTCACTTATTGCTTCACTTATATTAAAACACATCTTATTAATTATGCTCACTATTCTAGATTGTTAATCAGGAACTTATTAATATTTATAACCACCTTCCGATGCATCACAAACATATTAATCTAAATCCATAGTTGATAGAATTGAATCAAACACCCTAATTAACTAATTCACTATGTTCCTATGTGAATTATAATTAAAAAAGACTTAAAGCACATGTTTCCTTATTAGATTACACGCGGCGTAAATGCATATCCCTATCCTAAACACAAATCATGATTTATAACACCATGCAGAAAACACAATCACATGCTATTATGATTAGATCTAAATCTATAGTTCATCTCCGGAATTCATATAGATTATCATGATGATTGCTAGCTAGACAATTAAACAATTAAACGCAATCATAATACACAATCCATAAAATAGATCACAATAATTAACATAGAAGCATACTAAAATAAGCTACGCAATAAGATCTGTTGCAATCTTAAACAAGAAATTTAGTTTATTGTTATTGAATTAAAATCAAGAATGCACAATTGAATAAACATTAAAAGATAAGATTAGAAGTAGAGTTGAGAATAAAATATGTTGTCTGCAAATTTGATGCTCCCCTCTTGCTCCTACTCTTGATCTTCAGTGATCTCCAAATTGCTTCAATCTCCAACAATCTAATATAAACTAGGGTTTATGTTCTAATTAATGGAGTGTTTTATCTAATCAAATCTATGTATCTCCCATTACTTTATGCCTTACATCATGTATTTATAGGTTACAAGTCTAATTTTTAGCTTAGGAACAAACCCAAACCAATTTGGAGTCAAAAAAGTGTTAAAATTCGCCACAAAATGCGTCCATGCATGACCAGGCCCTAGTCCAGCACCCCAGCGCTACTCACGGTGCCAGAAAGCTACTCCCTAGCGTGTCGGTGCTGAAAATAAACTACAAATGGGCGCCCCCGCGCTGGGACCTTTTTCGAGAATTTTCTACTTTGACGTTCTTTGGAAAAATTCCCATAACTTCTTCATCCGAACTCTGATTTTGATGATCCAATATGTTTCGAAAAGAGGAGACGTAGATCTATAACTTTTAATCTTTGAGGTTTTCGAAATAAGGTCCAGAACAATGCTGAAATTGGCCCTGAAGTGGCTGCTATTGTGATAGCCCGGGATTTTGAATAATCAAAAATTTTTGAATAATTTTATTATTATTTATATTAATATTGACTGTTAATGTTGTACTGTGTATATGTGTTACGAGTCTTGAGAATTAGTCAGTTGGTGTATTCACTGATAAATTAGAGTATAGTTGTGCTTAACAAGCTTTAGAAACCCTAACCCTAATTTTTAGAAAGGGATTCGATAGAAAATACATTTTGTAAAACCCCAAATCTTTAATGAATAAAATCGAATTTTCTCTATTTATTATTGTGAATAATAAGGTGTTAATTTGATATAATGCTTTAGTTATGGGTAAAATATGTAAATTTTTTTAAATAAACAAGTGGTTATAAAATATTCATTGTTGTCGGGAAATATTCGTTTGGTCGTTGAATATTCTTTCTGTCGGAAAATATTTGTACGACGGTGCATCCATTTATGGGCCCCATAACAGAATAACTGTCGGATGATGAAAATGACAAATTTGAATTTTTTTATAAATAACGGCTTAATCGTTACCGTTAACACTGTTGGAATACCTGGTAGATAAAGTAAAGTAAAGTAATACGCGTTGTTGCACAGTAGCACACGGTATTGCATAGTATTTTTGAATTATTGATTCTTATGTAAGAATGCACTACTCAATAATTGTTACATTAATTACTGTTCAATATTTTATTTTATTGATTCAATAATTGTTACGTTGATATTTTATATTATTGTTGTTTCAATAATTGTCACTGCACAGTATTTTCTATTATCAGATCAATAATTCAAATTACTTGAATAATATTATTAGATAGTATTATTGGCAATGTCTAGAAAGTTCTGTCTAAGGAGAGGTTTGGTCATCTAATTGTGCGCCAGTAAGGAAAAATCCTTATTGAAAAGCCTTCTCTTTCTTGGGAACTGCCTGATTGTCAGTATTGTGATTCTGTAATGTTATTTGTGAATAATTAATTACTGATTTATATGATAAGAAAATATTTATTTGATGTGGATATAAATGATGGATTTATTTATGTAGTTATAACTAAAGGAAGTAATGCTGAGGTATTTTATTAGTATTTTATCGAAATGAAGAGCGAAATTTAGAAATTTTCAGAAAATTAGTTTATTACTTGATTTTGTAAAATCTGTAACTCTTTGTGTATAATGAGTTAGGAGATGGGCCATATATCAAAAGAAAGCCCTGGAAGTAAGCTAAACGTAGAAATTTGAATCACCCAAAAATCCTTTGTAGATTTGTCATGGTGAATTTTTGAATGAAACTGGTCAGAAGGATTCATAATCCGAAAAATCAGTGTTCTTGAAATATATTGCGTGAGTTATAATTTTTAATCCGACCGTTGGATCGTTGTGATTTTTGGATATATTATACATATATAAGTTGAGTATATATCCACAAATTTTGAACCGTTAAAAATGAACATATGATTTGTTATGAATTTTTAGAGGTGACTGATTCAGAAATTATTTTTATAAATGATTTTGGTAGAAATTTCTAGAAGGTGGGCCCCATTTTTGTTTCTATTTGAAAGCATGTGCTGAGTTAAAGCTTCAAATATGGTGGGCTGGAATTTTCAACTTGCGTAGGAATAAAATAAATATATTATTTTATTAATTTAGTCTCATTCTAGCATTTTTTTTATAAATAGGTGTTTATGTTAGAATTGAAACTCACACCAGAATTCATAAGTTTTCTCTCTATATTATCGAGCGTATTTTAGCGAGTATTTAGATATTTTGAGAGTTGTTATTCAGTGAAAGTTTCCATCGGCATTACTTTCGATATTCAAGTCAGAAATACTGCTCTTTTGAGGTAAGGGATTGTAAGGGTTATTATGTTTTTCAGTTTCGTAATTTTTCGGACATTCAAAAATTCTGGAAAATTTTGAAATGATAATTTGATGAGTTTTCTAGATTGTGTCCAAAAATGGCGAATTTTGGTTGTATAGATTAGGAGTTATGAATTTTATGAGAAAAGACTATTTTAAAAGTAAACCCTTATAACTCCTTGTGATTAACTCTAAAATTGGTGAAATTTTTACTAGGAGTACATGTATATAACAGAAGTATACTCTGTAAATTTCAGAATTTTTGGATAAAAGTACAGTTTATGATAAATATCTAAATATTCGGCTGTTTTGGCCATATGAAAAATAGTAAACGAATTTTAAAAATTCTGAGAAAAACATATATTCAATATGGAACTATATTAAGCTAAATCCCAGAAAAGAAAATTTGTTTGTACTGATTTGGTATTTTTCATGAAAATGGACTAGTTATGAGTAAATGAATTGTATATGTTATGTGAAGTAAGAAAATTAGAAAATATGATTTTATGGCTTGAGAATCCTATATGAGGTATATGCAGCTTTTTGATGAGGGTTTTGGTTATTGGTGATGAAATCTTATGAGTTTGGTATTTTAGGATGATTAAATGCATTATTTAGTAAAGTGTAAACAATTAAAATAAATTATTTATAAGTTTAAGAAATGTTATTCTTTTAATATCATTATACCGAAATATTGGTATGGATTTTATTGTAGAATTTCAATCTTTTTTATGTCGGGGTTACTATTCACGAGTTACTATTCACGAGTTACTATTCATGAGTTACTATTCACAGGTACTATTCACGACAAAATTGGTTTCTTTTACTGACCAAATTATCGTTGATTTATGAATCTTACTCTTGAGATTAAATTTATATGTTGATTATATTATTTTTATTACCATATATAACATTTTTATAACCATAGTGATGATGTTTCTCTTTGACTTTAGTGTAAAGATGGGTAGATTATTAGTATAATCGTGACTATGGGTTCTCTTTGTCCAGTAGTGCAAAGATGAATTGTTGACTGGTATGATCATGACCATTGAAGTTATAATTGAATATCTTTAGCTTAAGTGCAAAGGTGAATTGATCAACATGGTTATAATTATTATTTATATAATTTCTGAAATGATTATATATTTCTTTGAGATATTAATATCTTTGGCCCGTAGTGCAAAGATGATCTGTTGTTGAATATCTTTGGCCCGTAGTGCAAAAATGAACTGTTATTGAATATCTTTGGCTTATAGTGCAAAGATGAACTGTTGTTGAATATCTTTGGCATGTAGTACAAAGATGGACTGTTGATGATTATCTTTGGCCTGTAGTGCAAAGATGAATTTATTAGTATGATTATGAATAGGAACTGTGATTTGGTATAACCATGATCTTTGATGTTTCAGGTAAAGACATGTGATGAAATTATCTTTGTTCTGGATGCGAAAAGGAATTTAGAATCACAATTATGATTATGAGTTATTCATATGATTGTGAACCAGAACTGTTGATTAATGTTACAAGGATAAAACATTATTGGTGGATTTTTAACATGGAGAAGATAATAGACTTTAAGGTCTATTTGACTCTTCTAATGGATTGCTCGTTCCGCTGCAACTATGGTTGAAATTTTTTATCATCTACCATATATTCTAAATCTCTGATTTATTACTGTTGAAGGCTATGGATAATTTATTTATCTTTAGTCATGATATTATTTACTGGGCTAGTTGAGCTCACCCTTTTGCTTCATAATTCCTTTCAGGTAATAAGAGTGTAGCTGGGTCGAGCGGGGGTAACAAGAGAATAGAACGGTGGTCTCTAGCTATGGAGTTCTCCCTAAACAGTTTAGAAAAGTGTGTTATATTTTGTACATCATTTAGTAGTTATATTTGGTGAATCAAATAGGGTGAGACAAACCCAACGTTAGAAGGGTGTTTTACCACTATCATTCAAGATGTCTAATGCCATACAACCCCGTGTCATCATAAGACAGGGTGGTGCACATCTACTTGCTGAGTATATCTACGAGTACTACCTATATAATCTTGATGTTTGGTTGAAGTATAACTCTAAATTAGAGACAGTGGAGATAATGATATGTCAAGAGAAGACTCACCATTGGAAAGAATATGATAGCAATCTTCTCATTTTTTTTGGGCTCTATTGGGTCAACCAAGGATAATTATGTGGACATGTGATATCTATCATAACCTAGACGCACGGGCTCCCATGTACGAAGGTTTCCTTGAGCACTTCCCAAAGATTCTAATTTCTAAAACAGTTTTTGACTATACCTTTATGTAAGGCGTCATTGTGACATGATATCCAACGTTAGGATGAGAGTCACAGTTGGTATATATTTGTATCAAAACTCACAGCATATGTGTTGTTGTATTTTGCACTACAATTGTTGTAATAAAGTTGTAGTTATTTTCTATACCATGTATTTGGCGACTCAGAATAGGTTGGGTGGAATAAACCTATTTTGGGGTTGTCACACAGTTGCTATAACTGTATCGTTGAGTACGTGTGTAAGACCCCAACTTATTAATGGATAAAATCAAATTTTCTCTAAATATTATTGTGAATAATAAGGTGTTAATTTGATATATTACTTTGGTTATGGGTGAAATGTGCAAATTTTGCAAAATAAGCAAGTGGTTATAAAATATTCATTTTGTCGGGGAATATTCGTTTGGTCGTGGAATATTCTTGCTGTCGGGAAATATTCGTACGACGGCGCAACCTTGTGTGGGCCCCATAACGGAAAGCGATTGGATGAAGAAAACGACATGTATAAGTTGTTTATAAATAACGGCGTAGTTGTTACCGTTAATACTGTTAGAATACCCGGTGGTTAAAATACAGTAGCACACGGTATTGCACCAATTATTGATTCTTACGAAGGAATACACTACTCAATAATTGTTACAGTAGTTACTGTTCAATATTTTATTTTATTGATTCAATAATTGCTGCATTGATATCTTATATTATTGTTGTTTCAATAATTGTCACTGCACAATATTTCACATTATCATATCAATAATTCATATTATTTGAATAATGTTATTAGATAACATTATTGGCAATGTTTAGAAAGTTCTGTCTAAGGAGAGATTTGGTCATCTAATTGCGCGCTAGTAAGGAGAAATTCTTATTGGAAAGCCCCCTCTTTCTTAGGAACGGCCTGGTTGTCATAAATGTGATTCTGCAATATTATTTGTGAACAATTAATTATTGATTCATATGATAAGGAAATATTTATATATTTTTGTGGTTAAAAATGAAGGAGTTAATGTTGAGGTTTTTATCAGTATTTTTGTCGGAATGGAGGTATTAAAAATCAAGATTTTTGAGATATTTTACGGGGGTTATAATTTTTAATCCGACCGTTGGATCGTGGTAATTTTTGGATATGTTATACATATATAAGTTGAGTATATGTCCACAAATTTTGAACCGTTAAAAATGAACGTATGATTTATTATGAATTTTACGAGATGACTGGTTCAGAAATTGTTAAATTTTCAGAGTTTATCATTTTAGTGGAAAATTTTAGAATTGGTGGGCCCCACTCTTGGTTGGTGAAGAAATGTGCTGAGATTTTTATTCAAATGTGGTAGGCTTGAATAATAGCAGGTAAAGCCATTAGGTTGCAGGTTAAGTCAGCTTCGGTGTACTAACATTTTCCTATAAATAGAGGGCTAAGTTAGAATTGAAAATCACACCAGAAACAAGTTTTCTCTCTTTCTCTCTCTAGATTATTGAATGTATTTTGTGAGTATTTAGATACTTTGAGAGTTTCTATTCATTAGAGCAAGTTTCTTTCAGCCTTATACCGGTATTCCGGCCAGAAGTACTGATATTTTGAGGTAAGGGATATTATTTTCTTCTTAAATGATATTATTTTCTTCAATATCATTATGCTGAAATATTGATACGAGTTTTTTTTTATCAAATTTAGAACTTTTTGCGTCGGGGTTACTATTCACGTATACGGCACTATTCACGAATACGACACTATTTACCAAAAAATAAAAATCTTCCTTTTTGTCCAAGATATCTATTATGGTTACTATCTTTGATTGTATCCATGTTTTGATCTTTATTTTTGAATTCTGCTTCACAATTGATTATGATGAAGTATTATTGATCTTAAATAAACTGTTATACGAATCCCTACTATTTATCCTTCTGTCTCACTGGATTCGTTTCCTTTAAAATATTTTCATCATCCTCAGTCCTAAATGATGATACTACTGAATATCTTTGGCCTGTTGTGCAAAGATGAATGATTAACTGATGAATGTCTTTGGCCCGTAGTGCAAAGATGAACAGGTGTTGAGATGAACATAACCGACTGGTGATACAAATGAATATCTTTGGCCTGTAGTGCAAAGATGAATATTTGGTTAAAGATGATTATTAATTGATGTTACAGGGATAAAATATTGATGATGGACTTTTAAATCTTAGAAGATAGTAGAATTCATTCTCTACTTGACTCTTCTAATTGTTTGCTGTTTCCGTTGCAGTTGTTGATCTAAAACTTGTTGTCGATTATATTCTATTAGATTTTTTCTTGTTGAATACTAATGATAATTTGTTGTATATTATCTTAGTCATAATATTATTTACTGGGCTAGTTGAGCTCACCCTTTTGCTTCATAATTCTTTTCAGGTAATAAGAGTGTAGCTGGGTCGAGCGGGGGTAACAAGGGAATAGAACGGTGGTCTCTAGCTATGGAGTTCTCCCTAAACAGTATAGAAAAGTGTGTTGTATTTTGTACATCATTTAGTAGTTATATTTGGTGAATCAAATAGGGTGAGGCAAACCCAACGTTAGAAGGGTGTTTTACCACTATCATTCAAGATGTCTAATGACATACAACCCCGTGTCATCATAAGACAGGGTGGTGCACATCTACTTGCTGAGTATATCTACGAGCACTACCTATATAATCTTGATGTTTGGTTGAAGTATAACTCTAAATTAGAGACAGTGGAGATAATGATATGTCAAGAGAAGACTCACCATTGGAAAGAATATGATAGCAATCTTCTCGTTTTTCTTTGGGCTCTATTGGGTCAACCAAGGATAATTCTGTGGACATTTGATATCTATCATAACCTAGACGCACGGGCTCCCATGTACGAAGGTTTCCTTGAGCACTTCCCAAAGATTCTAATTTCTAAAACAGTTTCTGACTATACCTTTATGTAAGGCGTCATTGTGACGTGCTATCCAACGTTAGGATGAGAGTCACAGTTGGTATATATTTGTATCAAAACTCACAGCATATGTGTTGTTGTATTTTGCACTACAATTGTTGTAATAAAGTTGTAGTTATTTTCTGTACCATGTATTTGGCGACTCAGAATAGGTTGGGTGGAATAAACCTATTTTGGGGTTGTCACACAGTTGCTATAACTGTATCGTTGAGTACGTGTGTAAGACCCCAACTTATTAATGGATAAAATCAAATTTTCTCTAAATATTATTGTGAATAATAAGGTGTTAATTTGATATATTACTTTGGTTATGGGTGAAATGTGCAAATTTTGCAAAATAAGCAAGTGGTTATAAAATAATCATTTTGTCGGGGAATATTCGTTTGGTCGTGGAATATTCTTGCTGTCGGGGAATATTCGTACGACGGCGCAACCTTGTGTGGGCCCCATAACGGAAAGCGATTGGATGAAGAAAATGACATGTATAAGTTGTTTATAAATAACGGCGTAGTTGTTACCGTTAATACTGTTAGAATACCCGGTGGTTAAAATACAGTAGCACACGGTATTGCACCAATTATTGATTCTTACGAAGGAATGCACTACTCAATAATTGTTACAGTAGTTACTGTTCAATATTTTATTTTATTGATTCAATAATTGCTGCATTGATATCTTATATTATTGTTGTTTCAATAATTGTCAATGCACAATATTTCACATTATCATATCAATAATTCATATTATTTGAATAATGTTATTAGATAACATTATTGGCAATATTTAGAAAGTTCTGTCTAAGGAGATGTTTGGTCATCTAATTGCGCGCTAGTAAGGAGAAATTCTTATTGGAAAGCCCCCCTCTTTCCTAGGAACGGCCTGGTTGTCATAAATGTGATTCTGCAATATTATTTGTGAACAATTAATTATTGATTCATATGATAAGGAAATATTTATATATTTTTGTGGTTAAAAATGAAGGAGTTAATGTTGAGGTTTTTATCAGTATTTTTGTCGGAATGGAGGTATTAAAAATCAAGATTTTTGAGATATTTTACGGGGGTTATAATTTTTAATCCGACCGTTGGATCGTGGTAATTTTTGGATATGTTATACATATATAAGTTGAGTATATGTCCACAAATTTTGAACCGTTAAAAATGAACGTATGATTTATTATGAATTTTACGAGATGACTGGTTCAGAAATTGTTGAATTTTCAGAGTTTATCATTTTAGTAGAAAATTTTAGAATTGGTGGGCCCCACTCTTGGTTGGTGAAGAAATGTGCTGAGATTTTTATTCAAATGTGGTAGGCTTGAATAATAGCAGGTAAAGCCATTAGGTTGCAGGTTAAGTCAGCTTCGGTGTGCTAACATTTTCCTATAAATAGAGGGCTAAGTTAGAATTGAAAATCACACCAGAAACAAGTTTTCTCTCTTTCTCTCTCTAGATTATTGAGTGTATTTTGTGAGTATTTAGATACTTTGAGAGTTTCTATTCATTAGAGCAAGTTTCTTTCAGCCTTATACCGGTATTCCGGCCAGAAGTACTGATATTTTGAGGTAAGGGATATTATTTTCTTCTTAAGTGATATTATTTTCTTCAATATCATTATGCTGAAATATTGATACGAGTTTTTTTTATCAAATTTAGAACTTTTTGTGTCGGGGTTACTATTCACGTATACGGCACTATTCACGAATACGGCACTATTCACCAAAAAATAAAAATCTTCCTTTTTGTCCAAGATATCTATTATGGTTACTTTCTTTGATTGTATCCATGTTTTGATCTTTATTTTTGAATTCTGCTTCACAATTGATTATGATGAAGTATTATTGATCTTAAATAAACTGTTATACGAATCCCTACTATTTATCCTTCTGTCTCACTGGATTCGTTTCCTTTAAAATATTTTCATCATCCTCAGTCCTAAATGATGATACTACTGAATATCTTTGGCCTGTTGTGCAAAGATGAATGATTAACTGATGAATGTCTTTGGCCCGTAGTGCAAAGATGAACAGGTGTTGAGATGAACATAACCGACTGGTGATACAAATGAATATCTTTGGCCTGTAGTGCAAAGATGAATATTTGGTTAAAGATGATTATTAATTGATGTTACAGGGATAAAATATTGATGATGGACTTTTAAATCTTAGAAGATAGTAGAATTCATTCTCTACTTGACTCTTCTAATTGTTTGCTGTTTCCGTTGCAGTTGTTGATCTAAAACTTGTTGTCGATTATATTCTATTAGATTTTTTCTTGTTGAATACTAATGATAATTTGTTGTATATTATCTTAGTCATAATATTATTTACTGGGCTAGTTGAGCTCACCCTTTTGCTTCATAATTCTTTTCAGGTAATAAGAGTGTAGCTGGGTCGAGCGGGGGTAACAAGGGAATAGAACGGTGGTCTCTAGCTATGGAGTTCTCCCTAAACAGTATAGAAAAGTGTGTTGTATTTTGTACATCATTTAGTAGTTATATTTGGTGAATCAAATAGGGTGAGGCAAACCCAACGTTAGAAGGGTGTTTTACCACTATCATTCAAGATGTCTAATGACATACAACCCCGTGTCATCATAAGACAGGGTGGTGCACATCTACTTGCTGAGTATATCTACGAGCACTACCTATATAATCTTGATGTTTGGTTGAAGTATAACTCTAAATTAGAGACAGTGGAGATAATGATATGTCAAGAGAAGACTCACCATTGGAAAGAATATGATAGCAATCTTCTCGTTTTTCTTTGGGCTCTATTGGGTCAACCAAGGATAATTCTGTGGACATTTGATATCTATCATAACCTAGACGCACGGGCTCCCATGTACGAAGGTTTCCTTGAGCACTTCCCAAAGATTCTAATTTCTAAAACAGTTTCTGACTATACCTTTATGTAAGGCGTCATTGTGACGTGCTATCCAACGTTAGGATGAGAGTCACAGTTGGTATATATTTGTATCAAAACTCACAGCATATGTGTTGTTGTATTTTGCACTACAATTGTTGTAATAAAGTTGTAGTTATTTTCTGTACCATGTATTTGGCGACTCAGAATAGGTTGGGTGGAATAAACCTATTTTGGGGTTGTCACACAGTTGCTATAACTGTATCGTTGAGTACGTGTGTAAGACCCCAACTTATTAATGGATAAAATCAAATTTTCTCTAAATATTATTGTGAATAATAAGGTGTTAATTTGATATATTACTTTGGTTATGGGTGAAATGTGCAAATTTTGCAAAATAAGCAAGTGGTTATAAAATATTCATTTTGTCGGGGAATATTCGTTTGGTCGTGGAATATTCTTGCTGTCGGGGAATATTCGTACGACGGCGCAACCTTGTGTGGGCCCCATAACGGAAAGCGATTGGATGAAGAAAATGACATGTATAAGTTGTTTATAAATAACGGCGTAGTTGTTACCGTTAATACTGTTAGAATACCCGGTGGTTAAAATACAGTAGCACACGGTATTGCACCAATTATTGATTCTTACGAAGGAATGCACTACTCAATAATTGTTACAGTAGTTACTGTTCAATATTTTATTTTATTGATTCAATAATTGCTGCATTGATATCTTATATTATTGTTGTTTCAATAATTGTCAATGCACAATATTTCACATTATCATATCAATAATTCATATTATTTGAATAATGTTATTAGATAACATTATTGGCAATATTTAGAAAGTTCTGTCTAAGGAGATGTTTGGTCATCTAATTGCGCGCTAGTAAGGAGAAATTCTTATTGGAAAGCCCCCCTCTTTCCTAGGAACGGCCTGGTTGTCATAAATGTGATTCTGCAATATTATTTGTGAACAATTAATTATTGATTCATATGATAAGGAAATATTTATATATTTTTGTGGTTAAAAATGAAGGAGTTAATGTTGAGGTTTTTATCAATATTTTTGTCGGAATGGAGGTATTAAAAATCAAGATTTTTGAGATATTTTACGGGGGTTATAATTTTTAATCCGACCGTTGGATCGTGGTAATTTTTGGATATGTTATACATATATAAGTTGAGTATATGTCCACAAATTTTGAACCGTTAAAAAGGAACGTATGATTTATTATGAATTTTACGAGATGACTGGTTCAGAAATTGTTGAATTTTCAGAGTTTATCATTTTAGTGGAAAATTTTAGAATTGGTGGGCCCCACTCTTGGTTGGTGAAGAAATGTGCTGAGATTTTTATTCAAATGTGGTAGGCTTGAATAATAGCAGGTAAAGCCATTAGGTTGCAGGTTAAGTCAGCTTCGGTGTGCTAACATTTTCCTATAAATAGAGGGCTAAGTTAGAATTGAAAATCACACCAGAAACAAGTTTTTTCTCTTTCTCTCTCTAGATTATTGAGTGTATTTTGTGAGTATTTAGATACTTTGAGAGTTTCTATTCATTAGAGCAAGTTTCTTTCAGCCTTATACCGGTATTCCGGCCAGAAGTACTGATATTTTGAGGTAAGGGATATTATTTTCTTCTTAAATGATATTATTTTCTTCAATATCATTATGCTGAAATATTGATACGAGTTTTTTTATCAAATTTAGAACTTTTTGTGTCGGGGTTACTATTCACGTATACGGCACTATTCACGAATACGGCACTATTCACCAAAAAATAAAAATCTTCCTTTTTGTCCAAGATATCTATTATGGTTACTATCTTTGATTGTATCCATGTTTTGATCTTTATTTTTGAATTCTGCTTCACAATTGATTATGATGAAGTATTATTGATCTTGGATAAACTGTTATACGAATCCCTACTATTTATCCTTCTGTCTCACTGGATTCGTTTCCTTTAAAATATTTTCATCATCCTCAGTCCTAAATGATGATATTACTGAATATCTTTGGCCTGTTGTGCAAAGATGAATGATTAACTGATGAATGTCTTTGGCCCGTAGTGCAAAGATGAACAGGTGTTGAGATGAACATGACCGACTGATGATACAAATGAATATCTTTGGCCTGTAGTGCAAAGATGAATATTTGGTTAAAGATGATTATTAATTGATGTTACAGGGATAAAATATTGATGATGGACTTTTAAATCTTAGAAGATAGTAGAATTCATTCTCTACTTGACTCTTCTAATTGTTTGCTATTTCCGTTGCAGTTGTTGATCTAAAACTTGTTGTCGATTATATTCTATTAGATTTTTTCTTGTTGAATACTAATGATAATTTGTAGTATATTATCTTAGTCATAATATTATTTACTGGGCTAGTTGAGCTCACCCTTTTGCTTCATAATTCTTTTCAGGTAATAAGAGTGTAGCTGGGTCGAGCGGGGGTAACAAGGGAATAGAACGGTGGTCTCTAGCTATGGAGTTCTCCCTAAATAGTATAGAAAAGTGTGTTGTATTTTGTACATCATTTAGTAGTTATATTTGGTGAATCAAATAGGGTGAGGCAAACCCAACGTTAGAAGGGTGTTTTACCACTATCATTCAAGATGTCTAATGACATACAACCCCGTGTCATCATAAGACAGGGTGGTGCACATCTACTTGCTGAGTATATCTACGAGCACTACCTATATAATCTTGATGTTTGGTTGAAGTATAACTCTAAATTAGAGACAGTGGAGATAATGATATGTCAAGAGAAGACTCACCATTGGAAAGAATATGATAGCAATCTTCTCGTTTTTCATTGGGCTCTATTGGGTCAACCAAGGATAATTCTGTGGACATGTGATATCTATCATAACCTAGACGCACGGGCTCCCATGTACGAAGGTTTCCTTGAGCACTTCCCAAAGATTCTAATTTCTAAAACAGTTTTTGACTATACCTTTATGTAAGGCGTCATTGTGACGTGCTATCCAACGTTAGGATGAGAGTCACAGTTGGTATATATTTGTATCAAAACTCACAGCATATGTGTTGTTGTATTTTGCACTACAATTGTTGTAATAAAGTTGTAGTTATTTTCTGTACCATGTATTTGGCGACTCAGAATAGGTTGGGTGGAATAAACCTATTTTGGGGTTGTCAAACAGTTGCTATAACTGTATCGTTGAGTACGTGTGTAAGACCCAAACTTATTAATGAATAAAATCAAATTTTCTCTAAATATTATTGTGAATAATAAGGTGTTAATTTGATATATTACTTTGGTTATGGGTGAAATGTGCAAATTTTGCAAAATAAGCAAGTGGTTATAAAATATTTATTTTGTCGGGGAATATTCGTTTGGTCGTGTAATATTCTTGCTGTCGGGGAATATTCGTACGACGGCGCAACCTTGTGTGGGTCCCATAACGAAAAGCGATTGGATGAAGAAAACGACATGTATAAGTTGTTTATAAATAACGGCGTAGTTGTTACCGTTAAAACTGTTAGAATACCCGGTGGTTAAAATAAAGTAGCACACGGTATTACACCAATTATTGATTCTTACGAAGGAATGCACTACTCAATAATTGTTACAGTAGTTACTGTTCAATACTTTATTTAATTGATTCAATAATTGCTGCATTGATATCTTATATTATTGTTGTTTCAATAATTGTCACTGCACAATATTTCACATTATCATATCAATAATTCATATTATTTGAATAATGTTATTAGATAACATTATTGGCAATGTTTAGAAAGTTCTGTCTAAGGAGAGGTTTGGTCATCTAATTGCGCGCTAGTAAGGAGAAATTCTTATTGGAAAGCCCATCTTTCCTAGGAACGGCCTGGTTGTCATAAATGTGATTCTGCAATATTATTTGTGAACAATTAATTATTGATTCATATGATAAGGAAATATTTATATATTTTTGTGGTTAAAAATGAAGGAGTTAATGTTGAGGTTTTTATCAGTATTTTTGTCGGAATGGAGGTATTAAAAATCAAGATTTTTGAGATATTTTACGGGGGTTATAATTTTTAATCCGACCATTGGATCGTGGTAATTTTTGGATATATTATACATATATAAGTTGAGTATATGTCCACAAATTTTGAACCGTTAAAAAGGAACGTATGATTTATTATGAATTTTACGAGATGACTGGTTCAGAAATTGTTGAATTTTCAGAGTTTTTCATTTTAGTGGAAAATTTTAGAATTGGTGGGCCCCACTCTTGGCTGGTGAAGAAATGTGCTGAAATTTTTATTCAAATGTGGTAGGCTTGAATAATAGCAGGTAAAGCCATTAGGTTGCAGGTTAAGTCAGCTTCGGTGTGCTAACATTTTCCTATAAATAGAGGGCTAAGTTAGAATTGAAAATCACACCAGAAACAAGTTTTCTCTCTTTCTCTCTCTAGATTATTGAGTGTATTTTGTGAGTATTTAGATACTTTGAGAGTTTCTATTCATTAGAGCAAGTTTCTTTCAGCCTTATACCGGTATTCCGGCCAGAAGTACTGATATTTTGAGGTAAGGGATATTATTTTCTTCTTAAATGATATTATTTTCTTCAATATCATTATGCTGAAATATTGATACGAGTTTTTTTATCAAATTTAGAACTTTTTGTGTCGGGGTTACTATTCACGTATACGGCACTATTCACGAATACGGCACTATTCACCAAAAAATAAAAATCTTCCTTTTTGTCCAAGATATCTATTATGGTTACTATCTTTGATTGTATCCATGTTTTGATCTTTATTTTTGAATTCTGCTTCGCAATTGATTATGATGAAGTATTATTGATCTTGGATAAACTGTTATACGAATCCCTACTATTTATCCTTCTGTCTCACTGAATTCGTTTCCTTTAAAATATTTTCATCATCCTCAGTCCTAAATGATGATATTACTGAATATCTTTGGCCTGTTGTGCAAAGATGAATGATTAACTGATGAATGTCTTTGGCCCGTAGTGCAAAGATGAACAGGTGTTGAGATGAACATGACCGACTGGTGATATAAATGAATATCTTTGGCCTGTACTGCAAAGATGAATATTTGGTTAAAGATGATTATTAATTGATGTTACAGGGATAAAATATTGATGATGGACTTTTAAATCTTAGAAGATAGTAGAATTCATTCTCTACTTGACTCTTCTAATTGTTTGCTGTTTCCGTTGCAGTTGTTGATCTAAAACTTGTTGTCGATTATATTCTGTCAGATTTTTTCTTGTTGAATACTAATGATAATTTGTTGTACATTATCTTAGTCATAATATTATTTACTGGGCTAGTTGAGCTCACCCTTTTCCTTCATAATTCTTTTCAGGTAATAAGAGTGTAGCTGGGTCGAGCAGGGGTAACAAGGGAATAGAACGGTGGTCTCTAGCTATGGAGTTCTCCCTAAACAGTATAGAAAAGTGTTTTGTATTTTGTACATCATTTAGTAGTTATATTTGGTGAATCAAATAGGGTGAGGCAAACCCAACGTTAGAAGGGTGTTTTACCACTATCATTCAAGATGTCTAATGACATACAACCCCGTGTCATCATAAGACAGGGTGGTGCACATCTACTTGCTGAGTATATCTACGAGCACTACCTATATAATCTTGATGTTTGGTTGAAGTATAACTCTAAATTAGAGATAGTGGAGATAATGATATGTCAAGAGAAGACTCACCATTGGAAAGAATATGATAGCAATCTTCTCGTTTTTCATTGGGCTCTATTGGGTCAACCAAGGATAATTCTGTGGACATGTGATATCTATCATAACCTAGACGCACGGGCTCCCATGTACGAAGGTTTCCTTGAGCACTTCCCAAAGATTCTAATTTCTAAAACAGTTTTTGACTATACCTTTATGTAAGGCGTCATTGTGACGTGATATCCAACGTTAGGATGAGAGTCACAGTTGGTATATATTTGTATCAAAACTCACAGCATATGTGTTGTTGTATTTTGCACTACAATTGTTGTAATAAAGTTGTAGTTATTTTCTGTACCATGTATTTGGCGACTCAGAATAGGTTGGGTGGAATAAACCTATTTTGGGGTTGTCACACAGTTGCTATAACTGTATCGTTGAGTACGTGTGTAAGACCCCAACTTGTTAATGAATAAAATCAAATTTTCTCTAAATATTATTGTGAATAATAAGGTGTTAATTTGATATATTACTTTGGTTATGGGTGAAATGTGCAAATTTTGCAAAATAAGCAAGTGGTTATAAAATATTTATTTTGTCGGGAAATATTCGTTTGGTCGTGTAATATTCTTGCTGTCGGGGAATATTCGTACGACGGCGCAACCTTGTGTGGGCCCCATAACGGAAAGCGATTGGATGAAGAAAGCGACATGTATAAGTTGTTTATAAATAACGGCGAAGTTGTTACCGTTAATACTGTTAGAATACCCGGTGGTTAAAATACAGTAGCACACGGTATTGCACCAATTATTGATTCTTACGAAGGAATGCACTACTCAATAATTGTTACAGTAGTTACTGTTCAATATTTTATTTCATTGATTCAATAATTGCTGCATTGATATCTTATATTATTGTTGTTTCAATAATTGTCACTGCACAATATTTCACATTATCATATCAATAATTCATATTATTTGAATAATGTTATTAGATAACATTATTGGCAATGTTTAGAAAGTTCTGTCTAAGGAGAGGTTTGGTCATCTAATTGCGCGCTAGTAAGGAGAAATTCTTATTGGAAAGCCCCCTCTTTCCTAGGAACGGCCTGGTTGTCATAAATGTGATTCTGCAATATTATTTGTGAACAATCAATTATTGATTCATATGATAAGGAAATATTTATATATTTTTGTGGTTAAAAATGAAGGAGTTAATGTTGAGATTTTTATCAGTATTTTTGTCGGAATGGATGTATTAAAAATCAAGATTTTTGAGATATTTTACGGGGGTTATAATTTTTATTCCGACCGTTGGATCGTGGTAATTTTTGGATATGTTATACATATATAAGTTGAGTATATGTCCACAAATTTTGAACCGTTAAAAATGAACGTATGATTTATTATGAATTTTACGAGATGACTGGTTCAGAAATTGTTGAATTTTCAGAGTTTATCATTTTAGTGGAAAATTTTAGAATTGGTGAGCCCCACTCTTGGTTGGTGAAGAAATGTGCTGAGATTTTTATTCAAATGTGGTAGGCTTGAATAATAGCAGGTAAAGCCATTAGGTTGCAGGTTAAGTCAGCTTCGGTGTGCTAACATTTTCCTATAAATAGAGGGCTAAGTTAGAATTGAAAATCACACCAGAAACAAGTTTTCTCTCTTTCTCTCTCTAGATTATTGAGTGTATTATGTGAGTATTTAGATACTTTGAGAGTTTCTATTCATTAGAGCAAGTTTCTTTCAGCCTTATACCGGTATTCCGGCCAGAAGTACTGATATTTTGAGGTAAGAGATATTATTTTCTTCTTAAATGATATTATTTTCTTCAATATCATTATGCTGAAATATTGATATGAGTTTTTTTTATCAAATTTAGAACTTTTTGTGTCGAGGTTACTATTCACGTATACGGCACTATTCACGAATACGGCACTATTCACCAAAAAATAAAAATCTTCCTTTTTGTCCAAGATATCTATTCTGGTTACTATCTTTGATTGTATCCATGTTTTGATCTTTATTTTTGAATTCTGCTTCACAATTGATTATGATGAATTATTATTGATCTTGGATAAACTGTTATACGAATCCCTACTATTTATCCTTCTGTCTCACTGGATTCGTTTCCTTTAAAATATTTTCATCATCCTCAGTCATAAATGATGATATTACTGAATATCTTTGGCCTGTTGTGCAAAGATGAATGATTAACTGATGAATGTCTTTGGCCCGTAGTGCAAAGATGAACAGGTGTTGAGATGAACATGACCGACTGGTGATACAAATGAATATCTTTGGCCTGTAGTGCAAAGATGAATATTTGGTTAAAGATGATTATTAATTGATGTTACAGGGATAAAATATTGATGATGGACTTTTAAATCTTAGAAGATAGTAGAATTCATTCTCTACTTGACTCTTCTAATTGTTTGCTGTTTCCGTTGCAGTTGTTGATCTAAAACTTGTTGTCGATTATATTCTGTCAGATTTTTTCTTGTTGAATACTAATGATAATTTGTTGTACATTATCTTAGTCATAATATTATTTACTGGGCTAGTTGAGCTCACCCTTTTCCTTCATAATTCTTTTCAGGTAATAAGAGTGTAGCTGGGTCGAGCGGGGGTAACAAGGGAATAGAACGGTGGTCTCTAGCTATGGAGTTCTCCCTAAACAATATGGAAAAGTGTTTTGTATTTTGTACATCATTTAGTAGTTATATTTGGTGAATCAAATAGGGTGAGGCAAACCCAACGTTAGAAGGGTGTTTTACCACTATCATTCAAGATGTCTAATGACATACAACCCCGTGTCATCATAAGACAGGGTGGTGCACATCTACTTGCTGAGTATATCTACGAGCACTACCTATATATTCTTGATGTTTGGTTGAAGTATAACTCTAAATTAGAGATAGTGGAGATAATGATATGTCAAGAGAAGACTCACCATTGGAAAGAATATGATAGCAATCTTCTCGTTTTTCATTGGGCTCTATTGGGTCAACCAAGGATAATTCTGTGGACATGTGATATCTATCATAACCTAGACGCACGGGCTCCCATGTACGAAGGTTTCCTTGAGCACTTCCCAAAGATTCTAATTTCTAAAACAGTTTTTGACTATACCTTTATGTAAGGCGTCATTGTGACGTGATATCCAACGTTAGGATGAGAGTCACAGTTGGTATATATTTGTATCAAAACTCTCAGCATATGTGTTGTTGTATTTTGCACTACAATTGTTGTAATAAAGTTGTAGTTATTTTCTGTACCATGTATTTGGCAACTCAGAATAGGTTGGGTGGAATAAACCTATTTTGGGGTTGTCACACAGTTGCTATAACTGTATCGTTGAGTACGTGTGTAAGACCCTAACTTGTTAATGAATAAAATCAAATTTTCTCTAAATATTATTGTGAATAATAAGGTGTTAATTTTATATATTACTTTGGTTATGGGTGAAATGTGCAAATTTTGCAAAATAAGCAAGTGGTTATAAAATATTTATTTTGTCGGGAAATATTCGTTTGGTCGTGTAATATTCTTGCTGTCGGGGAATATTCGTACGACGACGCAACCTTGTGTGGGCCCCATAACGGAAAGCGATTGGATGAAGAAAACGACATGTATAAGTTGTTTATAAATAACGGCGAAGTTGTTACCGTTAATACTGTTAGAATACCCGGTGGTTAAAATACAGTAGCACACGATATTGCACCAATTATTGATTCTTACGAAGGAATGCACTACTCAATAATTGTTACAGTAGTTACTGTTCAATATTTTATTTTATTGATTCAATAATTGCTGCATTGATATCTTATATTATTGTTGTTTCAATAATTGTCACTGCACAATATTTTAAATTATCATATCAATAATTCATATTATTTGAATAATGTTATTAGATAACATTATTGGCAATGTTTAAAAGTTCTGTCTAAGGAGAGGTTTGGTCATCTAATTGCGCGCTAGTAAGGAGAATTTTTATTGGAAAGCCCCCTCTTTCCTAGGAACGGCCTGGTTGTCATAAATGTGATTCTGCAATATTATTTGTGAACAATCAATTATTGATTCATATGATAAGGAAATATTTATATATTTTTGTGGTTAAAAATGAAGGAGTTAATGTTGAGGTTTTTATCAGTATTTTTGTCGGAATGGAGGTATTAAAAATCAAGATTTTTGAGATATTTTACGGGGGTTATAATTTTTAATCCGACCGTTGAATCGTGGTAATTTTTGGATATGTTATACATATATAAGTTGAGTATATGTCCAAAAATTTTGAACCGTTAAAAATGAATGTATGATTTATTATGAATTTTACGAGATGACTGGTTCAGTAATTGTTGAATTTTCAGAGTTTATCATTTTAGTGGAAAATTTTAGAATTGGTGGGCCCCACTCTTGGTTGGTGAAGAAATGTGCTGAGATTTTTATTCAAATGTGGTAGGCTTGAATAATAGCAGGTAAAGCCATTAGGTTGCAGGTTAAGTCAGCTTCGGTGTGCTAACATTTTCCTATAAATAGAGGGCTAAGTTAGAATTGAAAATCACACCAGAAACAAGTTTTCTCTCTTTCTCTCTCTAGATTATTGAGTGTATTTTGTGAGTATTTAGATACTTTGAGAGTTTCTATTCATTAGAGCAAGTTTCTTTCAGCCTTATACCGGTATTCCGGCCAGAAGTACTGATATTTTGAGGTAAGGGATATTATTTTCTTCTTAAATGATATTATTTTCTTCAATATCATTATGCTGAAATATTGATACGAGTTTTTTTATCAAATTTAGAACTTTTTGTGTCGGGGTTACTATTCACGTATACGGCACTATTCACGAATACGGCACTATTCACCAAAAAATAAAAATCTTCCTTTTTGTCCAAGATATCTATTATGGTTACTATCTTTGATTGTATCCATGTTTTAATCTTTATTTTTGAATTCTGCTTCACAATTGATTATGATGAAGTATTATTGATCTTGGATAAACTGTTATACGAATCCCTACTATTTGTCCTTCTGTCTCACTGGATTCGTTTCGTTTAAAATATTTTCATCATCCTCAGTCCTAAATAATGATATTACTGAATATCTTTGGCCTGTTGTGCAAAGATGAATGATTAACTGATGAATATCTTTGGCCCGTAGTGCAAAGATGAACAGGTGTTGAGATGAACATGACCGACTGGTGATACAAATGAATATCTTTGGCCTGTAGTGCAAAGATAAATATTTGGTTAAAGATGATTATTAATTGATGTTACAGGGATAAAATATTGATGATGGACTTTTAAATCTTAGAAGATAGTAGAATTCATTCTCTACTTGACTCTTCTAATGGTTTGTTGTTTCCGTTGCAGTTGTTGATCTAAAACTTGTTGTCGATTATATTCTGTCAGATTTTTCCTTGTTGAATACTAATGATAATTTGTTGTATATTATCTTAGTCATAATATTCTTTACTGGGCTAGTTGAGCTCACCCTTTTCCTTTTTATTCCATTTTTCTTCTCAGGAGGTGAGAACATAGCAGGATCTAGTCGGAGTATGGAGTGATGGTTTTAGAAAGATGTTTTAGCAGTCCTCACTATTTCTGTAAAATAGTGTTTGAATAATTGTAATGAGGACTTATTTGAGTGTGGATATTGTCTAGAAGACAATATTTGTATTTAAACTCACAGTATGTGTTGTCGTATTTTGCACAACAATTGTGTTATTAAAGTTGTAGTTTTCTTTTGGTACCATGTATTTGGCGACTCAGAATGGGTTTTGTATATCTATTTTGGGGGCGTCACAGTTGGTATTAGAGCTATAAGTAAAGAGCCCCGAGCCTCTCGCTGGTGACTTCCTGTTGATGGGGGATGCACCGAAGCCAGACTCTCCGTAAGGGACGCCGTTCTGCGGTGGCAAACTAATAGGTATCAATGTAAGGTGCTGACACAAGTTGGTGTCCAGAGTTACAGTTGGTATCAGAGCTTAGGGATATGATCCCTGGCTGAGATGTGAGACAAGAACTAGGAGGGGAGAGACGGGGAATTATTTCTCTAGTATGACCTGACTAAGTTTATTTGGTGTTTATTTGGTCGGTCAGAGTATAGGGATAATATATGACATGACTATCCCTTGTTTTATGGCAGTATTTAAGAATGGCAGCTGAGAACGTTAATAATGGAGTAAATCAGACCGTGGAGACACCTTTGATCACCACCCAGGGAAACGTGCAACAAGAAGGCAATATTCCTCCTGTAAACAACGTTACCAAGCAAACGATGAATGATGGAATGTTTAGGAGCTTTTTGCAGTTCATGCAAAATCAGATGAGGGAGACTCGTGTGCAGAATACGGGTGGAAATGATAACAGCGTTCGGTTTGTCACAGCCAAGCAGTTCAAAGAATTGGGACCACCAGAATTTAAGGGAAAGCCGGATCTGATCATGGCGGAAATGTGGGTTAAACAAATTACCAAGATATTCGATGTCTTGGGATGCACGGAGGAACAGAAGGTTCCATTCGCCACCTTTATGTTCCGTACTGAGGCAGACTACTGGTGGGAGTCTGTGAAGCGTACCCAGCCTGACGCACTCAACATGTCCTGGGAAATATTTCAAAAACTATTCAATGACAAGTACTTTCCTGAAAGTATTCGTCATATGAAGGAGATGGAGTTTATCAGACTGGAACAAAACAACATGACGGTGTCCCAGTACGAGGCAAAATTTATAAAGTTATCCAGGTTTGCACCTCATTTGGTCAAAAATGAGGAATGAATGACAAGGATATTTCTAAGAGGTCTAAAACCCGAGATTCGGCAATATCTTATCTCTCACAAATTTTCTTTTTATTCAGATGTTGTAAACAGGGCTCAATTATTAGAGCGAGATAATGAGTATGTGCAATCGAGGGACCACAACCAGGGTCATACTGGTGGCGGCAGTCATCGAAGCAATGAAAACCAGCAGGAAGGAAAACATTCGGACAAAAGCGGTAACCACTCTGGTGGTAATCGTGGACGTGATAATAGAAGAAGCGAGTCGGGAGGAGATTTCAAGAAGAGAAGGTACAACAACGATAACGTGAAGACATCAGTACAAACATCAACTGTTTCTAGGGGAGGAGAACGACCACCGGTCGTATGTTACAAATGTGGGAAAGAGGGACATATCAGCCCAAACTACCCACAACAATCCAAAGTATGTTATAACTGTGGAAAGGAGGGTCATATAGCTCGAGAGTGTTCTGTAGCAAAACCAAGTTCAGCGGGGATGGTGACTCCAAAAGTTGTTCTGGATAAGTCGAAATCAGCGATTCCTAGAAGAGCGTTTGTCGTGACTGGCCAAAACGTGAGAAACTAGAATGAGGTGATCACGGGTAAGCTAATCTTGAACTCTTGCGAAGTTTATACCTTACTAGATACCGGTTCTACCTATTCTTTTATCTCTCCTAGTTGTGCTCAACGTTTAAACTTGACTCCGGAGAAATTGGACTTTGACTTATCTGTTGAAACTCCGTTGGGTGAAACCTTCGTTAGATCTACAGTTTATAAATCTTGCATGATCCAAGTTGGCACTATCACATTACATGTTGATCTTATCTCTTTAAAGATACTTGCTTTTGATGTGATTTTAGGAATTGATTGGTTAACCACTCATCATGCTAAAATTGATTGTTTCCGTAAGGTTGTTAGTTTTCATATTCCTAATCAACCTGTCATACGAATTCAAACTACTAAACCACTAAAATCAGTCACTCTCGTATCAAGCCACAAAGCTATTCGTTTATTGAAAAACGGATGTCAAGCTTTCTTAGCCCATGTTATGGATTTAAACAAAGACAAGTCAGATTTGAATAATATTTCTGTTGTTAGAGAATTTCCCGATGTATTGCCTGAAGAACTTCCTGGTCTACCCCTAGAACGTGAAGTTGAATTCTTTATTGACCTTGAACCCGGTACAAAGCCCATTTCTAAAACCCCATATCGAATGGCTCCTATTGAACTTCAGGAGTTAAAAGTCCAATTACAGGAATTGTTAGACATCGGTTTCATTCGTCCTAGTACGTCTCCTTGGGGTGCTCCTGTTTTATTCATAAAGAAGAAAGACGGGAGAATGCGACTTTGTATTGACTATGGAGAATTGAACCATGTCACCATCAAGAATAGGTATCCGCTACCTCGTATTAATGACCTGTTCGACCAATTGCAAGGAGCATAATTCTTTTCAAAGATCGATCTTCATTCTGGATATCATCAGCTGAAGATTAAAACTGAGGATATTCCAAAGACTGCCTTCAGAACTCGGTACGGGCATTATGAATTCTTAGTCATGTCTTTTGGATTGACTAGTGCTCCTGCTGCCTTCATGGATATGATGAACCGTGTGTTCAAAGAATATTTAGATCAGTTCGTCGTTGTCTTTATTGATGACATCCTCATCTATTCCAAAAGCCGTGAAGATCATGAGCGCCATTTGAAGCTGATATTGCAAAGGCTTCGTGAAACAAGCTATATGCCAAACTGAAGAAATGTGAGTTCTGGCTTGAAGAAGTAGCATTCCTTGGGTACGTGGTGTCAAAACATGGAGTATCGGTCGACCCGACTAAGATTGAAGCCATACAAAGTTGGGAGCAACCGAAGTCGGTAACCGAAGTACGTAGCTTTCTGGGCTTAGCTGGTTATTACCAGAGATTCATGGAAGGATTTTCTACAATCGCTACTCTATTAACTCAGCTGACTCGGAAGGATACAAAATTCGGTTGGAGCGAGGATTGTGAGAAGAGTTTTCAAGAACTCAAGAGGAGACTCATTTCGACACCTGTTCTGACAATACCATTTGGTTCGGATGGATTTGTTATCTACAGCGATGCTTCAGGCAAAGGGTTAGGATGTGTTCTCATACAACATGGGAAAGTCATAGCCTATGCCTCGCGACAACTCAAAGAATATGAGAGGAATTATCCTACTCATGATTTGGAGTTGGCAGCAGTCGTTTATGCATTGAAGATTTGGAAACACTACCTGTATGGGGAGAAAGTGGAGATCTATACGGATCATAAAAGCCTCAAATATTTCTTCACCCAAAAGGAACTCAACATGCGGCAACGACGTTGGCTTGAGCTATTGAAAGATTACGATCATACCATCCAATATCATCTTGGAAAAGTGAACGTAGTAGCTGACGCATTGAGTAGAAGATCAAGCGCGGGTACGAGTGCAATGTTGTTAACACAAAGGCCCATTTTGTATGATTTGCAAAGGATGGAGATAGAGATAAAGGCTCCAAGTACCCACATGATGATATCAAATATATGAGTAGAACCGACTTTAATTGATAAAGTTAAAGCCGCTCAAGCTACGGACATTGAGCTGATGCGTATGAAGAAGAAAGTGCAAGAAGGCGCTATTCCAGAAGCAAGAATCGATGAAGAAGGAATACTTCGAGTCAACTCCAGACTTTGTGTTCCTAACGATTTTGACTTGAAGCATAGAATAATGATGGAGGCACACAACACACCGTTTGCAATCCATCTCGGGAGTACCAAAATGTATCACGATCTTCGACATATATTTTGGTGGAGCAATATGAAAAGAGAGATCGCGGAGTTTATCTCGAGGTGTTTAACTTGTTAACGTGTAAAGGCGGAGCATCAAGTGCCAAAAGGTCTATACAACCACTTGAGATTCCGAAATGGAAGTGGGAACACATTACTATGGATTTCGTTACGGGTCTTCCCAAGGTGTCTCAAGGCGTAGATGCGATTTGGGTCATTATTGATAGATTAACCATGTCTGCCCATTTCTTGCCTATACGTGAGACTTATTCCCTTGAACGTCTTGCTAGTATATACGTGAATGAGAATGTGAGATTGCATGGCATGCCAGTATCCATAGTTTCGGATCGTGACCCAAGATTTACTTCAAGATTTTGGGTTAACTTGCAGAAAGCTATGGGCACGGATTTACGATTTAGTTCAGCATACCATCCTCAAACGGACGGGCAATCAGAGAGGACTATTCAAACCCTTGAAGATCTATTAAGACTCTGTGTTCTAGATTTCAAAGGAAGTTGGGATAAATACTTGCCACTGGTGGAATTTTCCTACAACAACAGTTATCAGGCAAGTATAGGTATGGCTCCATTTGAAGCCTTGTATGGGCGAAAGTGTCGTTCTCCAGTATGCTGGGACGAGGTGGGTGAAGCAACATTGTTGGGACCAGAGTTGGTACGCATGACTACAGAGAAGATCCAAACGATTCGACAATGTATACAAACGGCATAGGATCGACAAAAGAGTTATGCGGATCTTCATCGGAAGGACGTGGAATTTAATATTGGAGATCATGTATTGTTACGTGTTGCACCATGGAAGGGAGTTACAAGATTTAGAAAGAGAGGAAAGCTCAATCCAAAATTTGTTGGTCCATTTGAGATTCTTGAGCGAATAGGAAATGTGGCATATAGACTCGCATTACCTCCAAGCATGTCTCGTGTTCATAATATTTTTCACATATCTATGCTTCGTAAATATGTTAAAGACCCGAACCACATTATTGAGTTAGAAACAGACGAGATAGCTGAAGATTTAACGTACGAGGAAGTACCTGTTAAGATCTTGGATAGGAAAGGGCATGTCCTACGCACAAAGGTTATACCACAAGTTAAGATTTTGTGGAGAAACCATGCTATTGAAGAAATGACCTGGGAGTTGGAATCAGAAATGAAAGCGAGGTATCCTCACCTTTTCGAAATATCAGGTACGTACGTCAATTTCGAGGACGAAATTTCATAAGGAGGGGAGGTTGTAAGACCCCAACTTATTAATGAATAAAATCAAATTTTCTCTAAATATTATTGTGAATAATAAGGTGTTAATTTGATATAATACTTTGGTTATGGGTGACATGTGCAAATTTTGCAAAATAAGCAAGTGGTTATAAAATATTCATTTTGTCGGGGAATATTCATTTGGTCGTGGAATATTCTTGATGTCGGGGAATATTCGTACGACGGCGCAGCCTTGTGTGGGCCCCATAACGGAAAGCGATTGGATGAAGAAAACGACATGTATAAGTTGTTTATAAATAACGGCGTAGTTGTTACCGCTAATACTGTTGGAATACCCGGTGGTTAAAATACAGTAGCACACGGTATTGCACTAATTATTGATTCTTACGAAGGAATGCACTACTCAATAATTGTTATAGTAGTTACTGTTGAATATTTTATTTTATTGATTCAATAATTGCTGCATTGATATCTTATATTATTGTTGTTTCAATAATTGTCACTGCACAGTATTTCCCATTATCAGATCAATAATTCATATTATTTGAATAATATTATTAGAAAACATTATTGGCAATGTCTAGAAAGTTCTGTCCAAGGAGACGTTTGGTCATCTAATTACGCGCCAGTAAGGAGAAATTCTTATTGGAAAGCCCCCTCTTTCTTGGGAACGGCCTGGTTGTCATAAATGTGATTCTGTAATATTATTTGTGAATAATTAATTATTGATTCATATAATAAGGAAATATTTATATATTTTTGTGGTTAAAAATGAAGGAGTTAATGTTGAGGTTTTTATCAGTATTTTTGTCGGAATGGAGGTATTAAAAATCAGGGTTTTTGAGATATTTTACGGGGGTCATAATTTTTAATCCGACCCTTGGATCGTGGTAATTTTTGGATATGTTATACATATATAAGTTGAGTATATGTCCACAAATTTTGAACCGTTAAAAATGAACGTATGATTTATTATGAATTTTACGAGATGACTGGTTTAGAAATTGTTGAATTTTCGGAGTTTATCATTTTAGTGCAAAATTCTAGAATTGGTGGGCCCCACTCTTGGTTGGTGAAGAAATGTGCTGGGATTTTTATTCAAATGTGGTAGGCTTGAATAGTAGCAGGTAAAGCCATCAGGTTGCAGGTTAAGTCTGCTTCGACGTGCTAACATTTTCCTATAAATAGAGGGCTAAGTTAGAATTGAAAATCACACCAGAAACAAGTTTTCTCTCCCTAGATTATTGACTGTATTTTGTGAGTATTTAGATACTTTGAGAGTTTCTATTCATCAGAGCAAGTTTCTTTCAGCCTTATACCGGTATTCCGGCCAGAAGTACTGATATTTTGAGGTAAGGGATATTATTTTCTTCTTAAATGATATTATTTTCTTCAATATCATTATGCTGAAATATTGATACGAGTTTTTTATCAAATTTGAAACTTTTTGTGTCGGGGTTACGATTCACATATACGACACTATTCACGTATACGGCACTATTCACGAATACGGCACTATTCACCGAAAAATAAAAATTTTCTTTTTGTCTAAGATATCTATTATGGTTACTATCTTTGATTGTATCCATGTTTTGACCTTTATTTTTGAATTCTTCTTCACAATTGACTATTATGAAGTATTATTGGTCTTGGATAAACTGTTATACGAATCCCTACTATTTGTCCTTCTGTCTCACTGGATTCGTTTCCTTTAAAATATTTTCATCGTCCTCAGTCCTAAATGATGATATTACTGAATATTTTTGGCCTGTTGTGCAAAGATGAATGATTAACTGATGAATATCTTTGGCCCGTAGTGCAAAGATGAACAGGTGTTGAGATGAACATGACCGACTGGTGATACAAATGAATATCTTTGGCCTGTAGTGCAAAGATAAATATTTGGTTAAAGATGATTATTAATTGATGTTACAAGGATAAAATATTGATGATGGACTTTTAAATCTTAGAACATAGTAGAATTCATTCTCTACTTGACTCTTCTAATGGTTTGTTGTTTCTGCTGCAGTTGTTGATCTAAAACTTGTTGTAGATTATATTCTGTCAGATTTTTCCCTGTTGAATACTAATGATAATTTGTTGTATATTATCTTAGTCATAATATTCTTTACTGGGCTAGTTGAGCTCACCCTTTTCCTTTTTGTTCCATTTTTCTTCTCAGTAGGTCAGAACATAGCAGGATCTAGTCGGGGTATGGAGTGATGGTTTTAGAAAGATGTTTTAGCAGTCCTCACTATTTCTGTAAAATAGTGTTTGAATAATTGTAATGAGAACTTATTTGAGTGTGGATATTGTCTAGAAGACAATATTTGTATTTAAACTCACAGTATGTATTGTCGTATTTTGCACGACAATTGTATTATTGAAGTTGTAGTTTGATTTTTGTACCATGTATTTGGCGACTCAGAATGGGTGTTGTATACCTATTTTGGTGGCGTCACAACGTGTTTGTACTATATACAGTTTTGACTAGTGATTAATCGAGTTGGGTATAACATTAGTAAACCCTAATGAGAGATTGGAAACCCTAATCTCAGGTTTAGAAATCCTAACATACAGTTAGAGATCCTAAACGGAAGCCGAGAAACCCTAATTTCATTTTCGGGAACCCTAAACCCTAATTAGAAAACCCTAATCCTAATTGGTAAGCTTAATGTGTTTATTAAACTTAAATATGATTAGAAAACCCTAATTATATTTTAGTTATTTTTAATTTCTATTTTACAAACCCTAATTGTAATTAATTTTTTTTTAATTTAAACCCTAAATAGAAAATCTTAGAAAATTAGTGTTGTAAAACCTAAAGATTAGAACTTTAGGGTTAAACCCTAAGGGTTTATGCAATTGACCATCATGCCATTAAAATTACAAAAACAATGACCAAAATGCTCTTTATGGATTTTTTTTAGTTTACTTGTAAAAATGGCCAAGACTTTAGTTGTTCACCAACTATTTTGACCAATGTGACTTAACATACCAACAAATCAACCTCTAATGGACAGCTAGCAGATCATGCATTGCATCTAAGTGATTATATAAGAGATTTAGAGAGAGAAAGTCATCAAAAGTTGGTCATTTGCACTCAAACACTCAACTCACTCTTGTTCTCTCTAACCCTCCGAATTCATCGAGTGACTCAGTCCCTAGAACATCCCTTAGAACACCAAGATCAGTGGAGAAAGAATAGGATCAAAGATTGGAAACTAAAAGGTATAAACCTTAACCCTACTTTGATCTTGTATGCTTCGAAAATAATTGTGTTTATATGTTTATATAAGTGTTAGAGGATGTTTTATGATGATCTATGGTGATATACCATAGATCTATGGCATCAAAAGGCCTTAAAGACCAAGTTTTCAAAAACTGTTAAAACCCTAGAAAGTGGTCTGACAACCATATGTCAGTGACGACAAATCTTTCTCTGTTATTTTTTGGTTTGTTTTATGTTTTGGATCTGTTGTATGACATAAGGACTGTAATCTGGAAGTGAAATCACAACCATTACATGTCCAAATTTCATTTTATTGATGGTCAAATAGAGTTGACCGAGCATGACCAACACTTTCTGGGTAACCCAGAAAGTGTGTAAACCGTGTCTGACAGGTTTTTCTACGGTCTTGATCTGTCAGATGTTAAGAGATATGATGGTGTTGTTGTAACCAAGTTGTAGCATGCTAGATGGACTTAAAATTCATTCCTTTATATTCCTTAAACAACAAATTTGTGGGATGTAGTGAATGGTCAAACTGACCCATTCGATCACAGCGAGCATTTCTGGAATTTCCAGAAATTGTATGAGCAAGCCCTCTGACAGGGTTTGACCGAGTTGAATCTTACAACTATGATGTAGTTGGACTGTCATATTGATGTGTATGTGTTCTTTGACATGTATACTACACGCTTAAACCATAATATGGATCATTTGATTACCAGAAAACCAAAATAATTGAACTACAATGAGGCTCCACGAACTGCCTGGGTTTCTGGAAAACCCAAAAATCATATGACAAGAACTGTTAAAGCTCATATCTTACATTTGAGTTGTTGTTGGACCAAGATGTTAGTTGATAATTATAGTATTACATATACACTAACAAATCAGTGTTTTAGCTAGCCCAGAACATGCATAATCAGAGGATTGCAAGTGGTCAAACCGAGCACCATGAACACTGACTTTGTCAGCGTTCTTGAACCAAGAACACCTAAAACGATAAACATTTATCGCTAAAGGGCTACAGCGACGGTTTTAAATAATTTTAATTTCTGAATTTTCGGAAAATGTTTAAAAATAGAAATAAATTATTAAAAATATTAAAAATAGTTTTAAAAACCATTTTAAATTCTGAAAAATAACTTGTAATTATTTGGGACATTTTTCATTAATATTTATAATTATTTGAATATTAATGATATTTAATTTATTTAATTAGTGTATTAAATAAATTAGAGAAAAATAATTTTAATATTATAAAAATTATTTAAAATAATAATAAAGTGTTTAAAAACATTTTAAGTTATAAAATGTAACTTTTAATATTTTTAGAGAATTTTCATTAATAATTTAATATTAATGATATTAGATTTATTTAATTATTAAATTAAACAAATAAAATTAAAAATAATTTTATTGATTTAAAAAACATTTTAAATAAGAAATAGAGTTTTAGAAAATATTTTGAGTTATAAAATATAATTTTCAATATTTTTGGAGAATTATCATTAATAAATTAATATTAATGATGTTAGATTTATTTAATTATTATATTAAATAAATAAATTAAAAATAATTTTATTAATTTAAAATTATTTAAAAATGAGAAAAATAATTTTAAGTTATAATTAATGACTTTTAATAGTTGGATGATAATTTAATTAATATTTAAATATTAAGGGGGATGATTTAAGTGGAATATTGTTGATTTAAAAATATTTTAAGTTATTGATAATAACTTTAATATTTTGACAAGTATGTCATTAATATTTTAATATTATTAAATATTAATGATGATAAGATTATTAGATAATTAAATCATTTAAAAACGATTTTGAAGTTTGAAAAATTATTATAAATTATAATAATTGTTTATAAATTATTAAAAGCTTCCGAAAAATATTGTTAATGATAATTCACTTATCTAAAATAATATTGAAGCTTAAAGACGAAGTTTAATTGACAATCAATGTGTTAATTAGCGGCTCGAGTGACCAAAACACCGAGAATGGACCGAAGTCCAACCAGACCGAAATAGTTAGACTTATTAAGTGTTTATATAGGTTATAAACACTGATGTGATTATGTGCCTAGGAGAAGTTTGACTGTAGAATACAGTGTTACGTGTTATGAAACATTGTGCTAATTGTGAGACCGATATTATTGGTTATAGGTCTTTCAAACGCAGATAAGTATATTGTGTAGCTATAAACGGCGGAAGAGACAAGTTTCCTAACTCAACCTTGAGTTATATTCATTCAATTATTATAGTGGTTAATTATTGTTAATTATACCACGTCCAAGAATTTATTGTTGATTATTCGCAGTTAGTTCATGTTTAATAATTTAAATTGAATTACTGATTCGTAAAATATACACTCGTTGAATAACTGTTGTTAGATATTCATATCCGTAGAAGCTAATATTGACAGTACAGATAATTCCTATTTATTGTCAAATTATGTTGAGAAATGTCTTAGCTAATTATTCTGGCTAGACGAACATTTGTTAGAACTTGATAGATTCGGGAAGAGAATTCAATTATTATTGACAGATCGATGCCAATTATTTCGGCTAGATCGATAAGTAAATAGAAATTGAAATCATTAAATTTCGTTGTTAAATCAAATCTTGATTCTGAGACTGAGAAGAATAACCTTTTATATAAAGGGAACACTTTTAGTCGTATATTCAACCATTGCGCGCGACTTAAGTATTATGCATAATATAGGGTACAAGGAGTTGGTTGGCTCTAATTACTTGCAGAGGGGTATGATTTAATCTTTATGGTTATTTGATACACCTGCGTATATGTCAAAGTAAAACTTTGATATATACCCGAGAAGAGAAGTTCAAGATCCAACAGATCGCTCAACATAAATCTGAAAAATATTCCACTTTGCTATTTCGTAGAATTAATTCTTGATTATTCATTTGAATATCGTAGAAAACCTTAAAAGCGTTGTACTCTTTCATATTGAGATTATTGTTGTATAGAAGGCGAGAAGACTTGTTATTTATTTATATATATTTATTGTATATCTTAACTTGCGGGGCAAACTTGTTGCTCACCCTAGCTATATATAAAACTTTTCAGCTAGGAACGAAGTGGCAGAAGGTGCAGTGAAGAATAAAGGAAAAGGCATAGTGATAAATTAGTATAATGAATGTTATTAATATTATGTTGTATTGTAAACCCTTTTTGTATACCTAAGGGGTATGTTTATAATGTTAAGGTTAGCGGACCTGAGATTATTATATTAACAAGCTCTGTTAATGACTTATGTATTACTATTTCTATATGAATGGGTAGTTAGATGTTATTATATTGTGGATCGTGAACATCAAACTCGGGGGTCAGGTAACCCGTATTTGGGGGTGTCACATCTATGTAAATGGCAAGCCAAAAATGCGAATCTAGCAACCCCAAACGTCGATCCAAGTAACTTTTGTCCCAATTCCTACAAAATAACGTAAAATATGGATGAATAGACACAAACACTTAAAATCATCCAAAAGATTAAGCTCAAACGTATTCAGTTCATAGGTATAAAACTCATTCATCACTAACATATAATAAAAAGATTTAGGTATAATCTACCCCTAATTCTAATATTTAGTTTTTGTAATTTTCTATTATGTGAAATTGGGTTTTTTGTTGAATTGAAGTAAAAGATGTTGATTATATGTATGTATAATCTTGTGTAACCTGTTAGTTATCATCTATAATCTTCTGTTAGTAATAAAATTCATAGGTATTGTGTTTGTAGAAGAAAAGTAGAATAACAGTGTATGTCTATGTAATATGGCTTGTGTAAGTACAAAATTTGATGTGCAATATGTGATGTAATCTGTCAATTTATGTTAGATTGTGTTAGTATGTTATGAAACGAAAACGACGTAGTTTGAATCGTGCCAATTGGTTAAGAAACGAAGTCGTGGCAATCGAATTCGGTAAAAGTGTTAAAAGTGATGAAATTGGGAAAATTATGGTTTTGATTCTTCAAATTTGGTTATATAAAGTGTTATGTTGATTAATATGAAGAATTTCATGTTTATAGACGTTATTACAAAGTTTAAGTTATTGAGTTTGTGAATTTTTGTGGACTTGGGTTGATTCTTAGTGTGTTGGTGTAGAACAGAGCTGCTGCAGTTTCTGTCTGGGTGTAGTGCAGCTGCACCGGTACCACAGGCAGAAATAGCATAGATGCGCCGTTGGTTTTCTGTGAATCTGCACCAGCGCAGCTGCGCCGGTGCCAAGGCTTAGGGCAGCGCAGCTGTGCAGTGCCTTGAGCCTAGACAGTGAATTCTGATTATTTGCAGACCATAGTATGTAAACCTAATCTAGTTTGGCATGCATGATAAGCATGTAAAATCATAACATGACATATAATAACAGATTTGTAGTGTAATGTAATACAAAAATATGGAGATTTTAATTTATCACTTGAATAAGTTATGTAATGAACAAAGGTGATGTTTACAAAAGTTAGAGATGAATGATAAGGTTTATGTTAGTTTATAGTGAGATTTCAGATTCGCTAGAATGGTTAACCAACATGGTTAGATGTTAAGTTACGGGTATGACTTCAATGGTGGGATAAACCCATAAAGCTAATGTTGATACAACTAATTGTTTATGCGATTTCAATTATGTGTGTAGGGTAATTGGCGAACATTATTATACTTGTGTAACTTGCATACAAGGCAAGTTCCTTACCCTAAACTTTTATTGAGCAAGTTCCCTAACTTCATTATCTTTATAATAAATGCAAGTTCCATAATTCCGATATTTTGTTATTCTCAAGCAAGCTTTCTAGTTCTAAATTATCATTATGCAAATCCTATATTAAATTGAGCAAGTCTATCGATTCTATCTCATGTATGGTTGCATAAGCTCTTGTAACCTAATTCGTTACATCAAGCGAGTTTCACATTCCTATTTCTTGTTATTGATATTCAAAGCATATATTGTTTTAATACATTGATTCAAATGAGATTGTTCTAACTCTTTTGAATATGGTACTTTGTGTGTGTGTGTGTGTATATATATATATATATATATCTCGTCTATTCAATTGTATATTGTCGTCATTCAATCTTTGACTTAAATAATTGTGTTCAATTCTATATTGTCGTGTTGAACCTTCAAATAGTAAGCTAACTCTTACTGATTGAACTAATCTATGATTGAATAGTGTTCTAAAATTGTAGAACCACTGATAAGCTAGTTCCGAGCTAAACTTTCTTTAGAGCAGAAATTCTAAATTCAAATTGAGATGAACAACCCTAACATAGGGGATTATGTACGTGTAACGTTTAGATGTTTGTGCACAATACATGGTACAAAGTGCTAATCCCCCTAAGTACGTAAAGAAGGGTCTGTATAGTCTAAATGACTGTTAAGGTTATGGTAGTAATACCTAATCAACGGGGACATAGTTTGTGATCTTAAGACCCTCAGATATTAAAGTTCGAACTTGTTTTCTACTTTTGATTCGTAGAACAAGTTCATCATTGTTCAGCATTTGTTGTTCACTCTCATGTTATTATTATTGCTACTCTTTATATCAGTGAGCAATTGTTTGCGCACTCTTGCAATTAACACTACAGCTGAAGTTGAAAGAGTTGACGTACCGTTTTCTAGAAAAGGAAAGGACAAGATGTCCAAGTGTTGAAGACTTATTTGAATTTATTTAAATGAATTATATTATAAGACTTACTTTGTTTATGTGATGTATTCTGCAGACTCATGTAATAGTTTAAGGTTTGTTTACCTGGTAATGTTTTTAAGTTGATGTAACCCTTTAATGGGAAAAGATTATTGTTTAAGTTATTTAAATTATGTCTTTATCCTTTATTATGAGTAGTTAGATGTAAAAGTTTTGTATAGTGAGCACCAAATCTTGTGGGAATGGAGTACCCGGATTTGGGGGTGTCGCATGTTGGTATCATAACTTTAGGTTATGAACCTTAGGTGGGAAAACCTTAGGAAGTAACCTTTAAGAAGACAGAAAATATAGCGGTGTCAAACTCCTATCGAGTTTTAAGGAATTGATTAAGGCATCCATTAAACCTAAACAATAAAAGACATTATGTGGTATGTGTTAATAACTTATGTGCTTGCGAGTATCTAAGAATGCCATATAATAAATAAAGTTAAAAATATTTTGTTGTCAGGATGTCTAACGTTGGAGGAACTAGTCCAGCTAGGGAAGTGATACCTCAGATACCTGGAGATGAGGAACCCCGGGATATCCACGTTGTGCGGTAATAGTTGATTCAGGAAGATGAGCCTGTGACTGATCCTGAGGAGGATAGCTCTGAGGAGATTGAGGAAGAGGATCCTGTGGAGTTTCCACCAAACTCCATATCGGCTGAGATGTATGATGCACTGTACGACCGTAACATAGAATTACAGGACAAGGTTGAGGAGCTGAAGGAGTTGGTTGATATGCATCACGCTACGCTAGAGCATAAGGATGCGGAGATTCAGGAACTCGACTCACACCTTGGAAACACGGAGTGGGACCTAGTTCATACTAAAGGTCAGCATGAAGATCTATTGTCGGTGAATGAGAAGATCAAGACTGATGTGGAGAAGTTAAAAGATGACTTGAAAGAGGAATCAGCTAAGCGTGCAAGAGCAGAGGACGATTAGACTAAGGCGAATCAACGTGCAGACCGTGCTGAGGCTAAGGTCCAAGTGAGGAAGGCCAAGATGAATGAGATGGATTACGCCTTTAATTCTTCGATTGATAGGGCCCATGATCGAGTCTTTTATTACCCACCTCAATTTGAAGACTCGTCGTGGTTCGTGATGGATCGTAGGAGAACGAATCATATTATGGAGGAAGAACATAGAGAAGCCTCTCGACGTCTTAATATTCCCAAATAGAAAGAATAAGAATAATAATAATATGTGGTTAATTATGTGAATGAATAAGCTGTAAATCCCTTATTTTGAGATAAATAAAGGGGTAGTATGAGTATGTAATCCTGAAACTTGTCTAGTTTAGGAAAATGGATGTTAATACCAGTTATGCTATCCTTATTATGTTTTAAAAACGTTATGAATGAATAAAATATCAAAGTTTATTTGAAATGTTATGTGTTATAGCTTTAATATTAGAATGTTTAAGTTAAACATTGAATACTCAAAAAGTTGAGTAATGAACTAATAAGCGTATATTTTAACAGAAAATGCCTCCTAGAAGAAGACAACCACGCCAACAACCACCTCTTGAGGGGTCTAATAACAATAATAACGAGGCCAACACTAACCCGGTTCAGTAGTTGGTAACCTTGTTAACGGGAGTACTTGCTAATCAACTGCAAGCTCAAGTCACGACCTTCAAGGAATTCAAAGCAGTCGAACTGCCAAAGTTTCAAGGGTCTATGAATCCAGTGGAAGCCCAAACCTGGATCATGGAAATGGAGAAGGTGTTCGAAATTGCCAGAGTCAACGAGGATCAGAAGACCGCGTTCATAGCATTTATGTTAAAGTCTGAAGCTAGCTACTGGTGGCAGGAAAATAAGATTCGTGGGGGACAAGGAGTGATAGCATGTGATAAATTTAAAGAGATGTTTTTCGAAATGTAATTTCCAGCGAGTTCTCAGAATCAGTTGGAGGTGCAATTTCTGGAGCTGAAACAAGGAACCATGACTGTGCCAGAATATGCTACGAAGTTTAACGAGTTGGCAAGATTTGCCACTTATCAAGTCAATACCGACGAGCGTAAGGCAAGAAGGATCGAACAAGGATTTAAACCCTGGCTTTATAGCAAGGTTTCAATGTTTCAGTTAAATACATTTGCGGTTGTACTAGAATAGGCAATTATCGCGAAAGATGGAAGCGATGCCTTGACCAAGTACAATCAATAACAGAAGAAGAGGAAGAATGAGAATAAAAATAAGGCTGGTGGAAGTAACGTTGGAAGTAACAATCAGAAAAGGAAGTGGAACAAGAATTCGACTGCGGGAGGACATCAAGGGAGTCAGCAAAAGAAAAAGTTTAAAGCTTGTGCGACGTGCGGGAAGAACCACACTGGGGTGTGTTCGAAGGGAAAATGAGTGTGTTTCAACTATGGTCAGGAGTGACACATTGCACCGAACTATTTTAGTCCAAAGAAAGGAGTTTGTTTTACCTGCAGTTCGAAGGATCACATGGCTCGTGATTTCCTTAAGAAGCTAGCAGGAAGTGCAAGTGTAGGAAAAGGAAACAACAACGGTGGTGGTGCATTGACTATCACTGGACCGGCACAATCAAGCCGACCTACTGCGAGGACTTTCACTATGACTGTGCAGGATGCTGTATAGTCTAAGGATGTGGTGTCAGGTATCATTTCGATTAATAGTATTAATGCTTATGTGCTATTTGATTCAGGTGCTACTTGTTCATTTATATTCGATGAATTTGCTCAGAACTTAGATTTGCCTAAGGAAGAATTAGATTATCTTTTGAGCATAGAAATTGTGAATAGGAAAGTGATTCATATTAGATTCATATATAAGAATTGTAGAGGGGTTATTAAGGGTCACGAGATGATGGTAGATTTGATACCAATTAGACTTGGTGAGTTTGATGTTATACTGGGAATGGATTAGTTATTCAATTACGGGGCAATAATTGATTACCAAAAGAAATGTGTTAACCTTATGACTCCGTCAAAGGTTGTGTTCTACGGTAGCAAGTCACCTCGACAAGTAAGTTATCTGACGGTGATGCAAGCTAAGAAGTTGTTGAGACAAGGATGTGTAGGATACTTAGCCTACATAGTCCATACACAAAAGAAGAGTGCGAAGTTAGAAGTGATACCGATCATAAGAGATTTTGCAGATGTATTTCCAGATAATTTGCCGGGTCTTCCGCCAGATCAACAAATCAAGTTCGTGATTGACTTATTACCAAGAACGGCCCCGATATCAAAAGCCCCATACAGAATGTCCCCGGTAGAGATAAAATAGTTGATGGTGCAATTGCAAGAATTGCTCGATAAGAAGTATATTCAGCCGAGTGTGTCGCCGTGAGGAGCATCGGTGTTGTTTGTTAAGAAGAAAGATGGATCGATGCGGCTCTGTATTGATTACCGAGAATTTAATAAGGTCACGATTAAGAATAAGTATCCATTACCAAGAATTGATGATCTGTTCGATCAACTGTAGGGAGGAAGATATTTCTCAAAGATAGACTTGAGAAGTGGTTATCATCAGTTGAAGGTGAGGCCAAAGGATGTACCAAAAATAGCGTTCAGAACTCAGTATGGTCATTACAAGTTTTTGGTCATGTCATTTGGTTTAACCAATGCACCTGCAACATTCATGGATTTGATGAACAGGGTGTTTAAACCGTTCTTAGACAAATTTGTGGTGGTGTTTATCGACGATATTTTGGTGTATTCCAAGACCAAAGGAGGAACATGTTGAACACTTAAGAGTAACATTGGAGACATTGAGAAAAGAAAAGTTGTACGTAAAATTTTCAAAATGTGAATTTTGGTTGGAACGTGTACAATTTCTCAGACATGTTATTGATAAGGACGGAATTTTGGTAGATCCATCAAAAGTGGAAGCTGTAATAAACTGGGGTCAGCCGAAGACACCATCAGAAGTAAGATGTTTCTTGAGATTGGCATGTTACTATAGGCGTTTTATTCAAGACTTTTCCAAGATCGCAACTCCGTTGACGAATTTAACTAGAAAGGTGGTTAAGTTTGTTTGGACAGAGAAGTGTGAGGAAAGTTTTCGAGAATTAAAGAAGAGATTAAGTTCAGCACCTGTGTTGCCATTGCCTGATGATACAGAGAATTTTATGGTGTATAGTGACGCATTACATAAAGGACTCGGCTGTGTGCTTATGCAGAATGGCAGAGTTATTGCGTATGCATCACGTCAATTGAAAGATTATGAGAAAGGGTATTTGACTCATGACTTAGAGTTGGCTGCGGTGGTGTTTTCCCTGAAGATTTGGAGACATTATCTTTATGGAGAGAGGTGTGAGATATATACCGACCATAAAAGTCTGAAGTATATATTTACACAAAAAGATTTGAGTATGAGACAAAGAAGACGGTTGGAGTTGATCAAAGACTATGACTACGAGATTTTCTACCATCCCGAAAAGGCGAATGTTGTTGCTGATGCTTTATGTAGGAAGGGACGGGAGAAGTTAATGATGCTGACTGCTCAGGAGAACCTAGTGTCAGAAATGGCTAAGATGGAGTTGGAAATTAAATATCTGAAAGAATCAGATGAAAAATTGTTCCAAATGGGAAACAGATCAACGTTGATAGATAAGGTGAAGAATGCACAACTTCAGGATGAAGACTGTGAAAAGATAAGACATAAAGTATTTGAAGGTGAGGAAAACAAATTTAAAATTGATTTGAAAGGGTTACTTCGATTCGAAGGGAGAATTTGGGTTCCGCCAGTACGGGAAGTTAAGAAGGAAATTCTGAGTAAAGCTCACAACTCAAGATATTTGATTCACCTGGGAGTACAAAAATGTATCAGGATCTTAGACATCATTTTTGATGGCCAAATATGAAAAAGGATGTGGCTGAGTGTGTGGCGAAGTGTTTAATGTGTCAGAAAGTTAAAGATAAACATCAAAGGCTAAGCAAATTATTACAACCGCTGGAGATATCGAAATGGAAATGGGAGCACATCATAATAGATTTTGTGGTAGGTCTTCCAATGACTCAATAAGGTTATCGATTGACGAAGTCGACACATTTTTTCCCAATCAAGGTTTGATTTAACCTAGATCGGTTGGCAAAACTGTACGTGAACGAAATGGTTTCTAGACACGGTGTTCTGGTGTCCATTGTATCAGACAGAGATCCCCGTTTCACATCTAATTTCTGGAAATGACTACAAGAATGATTAGGAACTCAGTTGAGAATGAGCACAGTGTACCATCCTCATACTGACAGATAGAGTGAGAGAACCATTTAATACTAGAAGATATGGTCAGAGCATGTATCATGGATTTCATGGGAAGTTGGGACGGTCATTTGCCGTTGGTTGAATTTGCCTATCATAATAGTTATCACGCGAGTATTGGCATGCTGCCTTACGAAGCGTTATACGACAGGAAATGCATAACTCTGTTATGCTGGGACGATGTAGGTGAAAGTCAGCTATTGGGTCCAAAATTGGTGTAACGAACTGTCGAGATCATCAAGGTTATTCGAGCAAGATTGATAGCATCCCAAGATAGACAGAAGAAATATGCCGATCAACACCGACAAAAGCAGGAATTTGATGTTAGTAGTTATGTTTTCTTGAAAGTGTCTCCCTGGAAAGGGAAAATTCGATTTGGCAAAAAGGGGAAATTAAGCCCTAGGTTTATAGGACCTTTTGAAGTCCTTCAACGAGTTGGTGAAGTGGCATACAAGGTAGCTTTACCTCCAAAGTTAGAGCATATTCAAAATATTTTCTATGTATCAGTATTAAGGCCATATAAGCTTGATTATAAACATGTTATAGAATATGAGAGCCGTTACAGTTTGAGAAAGACTTAACATATGAAGAAGTCTCTGTCCAAATTATTGACAGGAAAGAGCAAGTACTAAGAAATAAAGTGATACCTTCTGTTAAGGTAATCTGGAGGAACCACAATGCTGAAGAAGCTATGTGGGAACTTGAAGATGTTATGATGAAAAATTATCCTCAGTTATTTACTTAATCTTGTATAGCGATTCTGGGGAAAGAATCCTGTTAAGGATGGAAGAATGTAATAAATTAATTTATCGAGTTGTGATTCTAGGGACAAAATCCTTTTAAGGAGGGAAGGATGTAACGATCGACAAATTTTGTAATTTAATTTAAATATTTATTAAATTAAATAAATATTTTAAATAATTTATTTATTGAGGAAAATAAATAATTGATTAATTTGTGATGCAAGAATTTAGTAACTAAATTGATTAATGTTAATTAAATTGAATAATGGTAATTTTTATTTGAAAGATTTAATTTAATGAAATAATTAAATTAAATAAATTGTTTAATATTTAAGAAAATAAGTAAATTAAATAAAGTGATGTTTAAGCCTAATTTAATAATTAAAATTAGATATATAATTATTTATTAATCATAAGTATAATTATAATAAAAATTATAATTATTATAATTATAATTGTAAGTTATGTAAATTGGTTCATGTATGACAAGTAAAACTATATAATATAAATACTATTAAAATAAATTGGAAGAGGGGAATTGTGGTTAGCCAAACAAGGCCTTGTGGCCTTTGGCCTAATTTAATTGACGCAAACATTTTGGTTTTTACCTGACGTACGTGGGGGAAGAGGGAGTCAGTTTATATGTTACGCCTATTATTTCTAAGGCTAGAGAACATAGAGTTTGGAGAGGAAGAGAGAGAAACACAATGAGAATTGAAAGTTGGAGAATAAGGGTTTTGAGAAAGGATTGTTATCAACTTTGCTAACATATAATCAAATGATTTAGGTATAATCTACCCATAATTCTAATATTTAGTTTTTGTAATTTTCTATTCTCTGAAATTGGGTTTTTTGTTGAATTGTTGTAGAAGATGTTTATTATATGTTTGTATAATCTTGTGTAACCTGTTAGTTGCAGTCTATAATCTTATGTTAGTAATCAAATTCATAGATATTGAGTTTGTAGAAGAAAAGTAGAATAAGAATGTATGTCTATGTAATATGGCTTGTGTAAGTACAAAATTTGATGTCCAATATGTGATGTGATATGCAAATTTATGTTAGATTGTGTGAGTATGTTAAGAAACAAAAACGGCGTAGTTTGAATCGTGTCAATTGGTTAAGAAATGAAGTCGTGGCAATCGAATTTGCTAAAAGTGTTAAAAATGATGAAATTGGGAAAATTGTGGTTTTGATTATTCAAAATTGGTTATATAAAGTGTTATGTTGATTAATATGAAGAATCACATGTTTTTAGACGTTATTACAAAGTTTAAGTTATTGGGTTTATGAATTTAAGTGGAATTTAGTTGATTCTTGGTGTGTTGGTGCAGAACATAGCTGCTGCAGTTTCTGTCTGGGTGTGGCGCAGCTGCGCCGGTACCACCGGCAAAAACGGTGCAGTTGCACCGTTGGTCTTCTGCGAATCTGCACTAGCGCAGTTGCGCCGGTGCCAAGGCTTGGGACAGTGTAGCTGTACTGTGCCTGAACCTAGACATTGAATTCTGATTATTTACAGACCGTAGTATGTGAACCTAATCTAGTTTGGCATGCATGATAAGGATGTAAAATCATAACATGACACACAATAACAGATTTGTAGTATAATGTAATACCAAAATATGGAGATTTTAATTTATCACTTGAATAAGTTATGTAATGAACAAAGGTGATGTTTACAAAAGTTAGAGATGAATGATAAGGTTTATGTTAGTTTATAGTGAGATTTCAGATTCACTAGAATGGTTAACCAACATGGTTAGATGTTAAGTTACGGGTATGACTTAAATGGTGGGATAAACCTATAAAGCTAATGTTGATACAACTAATTGTTATTGCGATTTCAATGATGTGTGTAGGGTAATTAGCGAACATTATTATACTTGTGTAGCTTGCATACAAGGAAAGTTCCTTATCCTAAACTTTTATTGAGCAAGTTCCCTAACTTCATTATCTTTATAATAAATGCAAGTTCCATAATTCTGATATTTTATTATTGTCAAGCAAGCTTTCTAGTTCTAAATTATCATTATGCGAATCATATATTAAAGTTGAGCAAGTCTATCAATTCTATCTTATGTATGGTTGAATAAGCTCTTGTAACCTAATTCGTTACATCAAGCGAGCTTCACATTCCTATTTATTGTTATTTATATTCAAAGCATATACTATTTTAATATATTGATTCAAACGAGATTATTATAACTCTTTTGAATATGGTAGTTTTTATATATATACCACATCTATTCAAATGTATATTATCATCATTCAATCTTTGACTTAAATAATTTTGGTCAATTCTATATTGTCGTGTTGAAACTTCAAATAGTAAGCGAACTCTTATTGATTGAACAAATCTATGATTGAATAGTGTTCTAAAATTTTAGAACCACTTATAAGCTAGTTCCGAGCTAAACTTTCTTTAGTGCAAAAATTCTAAATTCAAACTGAGTTGAACAACCCTAACATAGAGGATTATGTACGTGTAACATTTAGATGTTTGTGTACAATACATGGTACAAATGGTTGATCCCCCAAAGTACGTAAAGAAGGGTTTGTATAGTCTAAATGACTGTTAAGGTTGGGGTAGTAATACCTAATCACTGAGGACATAGTTCGTGGTCTTAAGACCCTCAAATATTAAAGTTCGAACATGTTTTCTATTTTTGATTCGTAGAACAAGTTCACCATTGTTCATCATTTGTTGTTCACTCTCATGTTATTATTGTTGCTACTCTTTATATCAGTGAACAATTGTTTGCTCACTCTTGCAATTAACACTACAGCTAAAGTTGAAAGAGTTGACGAACCGTCTTCTAGCAAAGGAAAGGGCAAGATGTCCAAGTATTGAAGACTTATTTGAATTTATTTAAATGAATTATATTATAAGACTTACTTTGTTTATGTGATGTATTCCGCAGACTCGTGTAATTGTTTAAGGTTTGTTTATCTTGGAATGTTTTTAAGTTGATGTAACCCTTTAATGGGAAAAGATTATTGTTTAAGTTATTTAAATTATGTCTTTATCCTTTATTATGGGTAGTTAAATGTAATAGTTTTGTATAGTGAGCACCAAATCTTGTGGGAATGGAGTAACCGGATTTGGGGGTGTCACAATTTTTCTCAAACCAAATAAATGAGCTTAAGCTTCTCTTTTATAGAATTTTAAGGCTAGGGGTACTTTGGTCATTTGTCAACTTTTTACAATTTCCCCCCACCTCCTTACTATTCACCAAACTTTTCTTGGAAGCTTCGTTGTTCCGCCTTTTAGAATTCGTCCGACAGTTTGAGAAACTGCGTTCTCTGGAATCTAAATATTTTTAGATATTCCGCCTTTTCTCTACAGATTAACTTTTACGCATTCTTTGAAAATTCAAAAATCTAAAAAACACTTTTTGATGAATAGTGCTTTCTATCACGTTTTCCTAAAACGTAGTTAAATGATCAAAAACTACATAATAATATTTGTCGTCATTTTTATTTTGTCTGATTTCTGCACATTTTTTGAGAAAATATTTTATCGGCTAATATGAATTTACACGACATATTACCGCCAAATCTTAAAACGAAATGTCATTTCGACATGCCAAACTCTCAAAATGACTTAGGTTATTCATCGAATGAATAGTGCATACTTCATCTTTTTCTCAAAAAAATTTCTTTCCTCACAAAATTTTTATTTCGTCTTCAAAATTCTTACGCATTTATTCTAGCACCTAGCCAAAATCCTCCCGTTTTATAGTCATCCTTGGTTATAGAATGACTATCGACATTGGGATTTTAATTGTCCCTTTTTTATTCTTGTATTTTGGTGTTCTCATGTTAGGTGAGATTTGTCTGAAAAAACAAGTTGTGAAAAGGTCCGATATGTATATGTCGACAATTGGACTATAAGAGTCGCCAGTTGATTTTTTAAATGGTTGTACCAACACAACCAAGAAAAGGTTTGCACATTGACCCAGTGATGTGACACTACTTAACGGGTCTGTGAAACCAAGATTCGTTAGGGTCCAGAGACTTGATTATACGGAGGGAAAGTGTTAGGCACCCCCCGACATCCGTGTTGCCACGGAGACCGCCACTTTTTAATTAAACTGTTATATGAATGTGTGTGTGTGTGTGTGTGGGTCAATGCGCAATTATTTAGAAGTAGTGTTATGCCTCGTTCACACCTATATACAAAGGGTTTGAATTTTGTATAAAATTTATTTCTAACAAGATATAGCAATGATGTTTTGTAAAAAGAGATTTTTCAAACCCTTGTGCTAAATAGTAATTAATGCCTTTGATACTTCCATTTTATTATGTGTTCGGCTTGATTGTTTTTAAATTCGAGATGTGAAGCATCTTCGAGAAAATAATATACATAGTAGTGTCAAACTCCTTGTGAGCATGAGAGCCATCTAAGGAAATTCAACACCATGCATAATTTACAAGCCGTGTTCAACTAAAAATGTCCATCATGGGAACCGAATCTAGATCCAGTAGACTGAATCTGTGATCACATGATTCCTAGGCTCACACGAAGTAGCAATTTGTATGAAAGCTGTAAACAATTATATATATATAAAAGCTGTAAATATATATATATATATATATATATATATATATATATATGTGTGTGTGTGTGTGTGTGTGTGTGTGTGTGTGTGTGTGTGTGTGTGTGTGTGTGTGTGTGCAGGCAATCAACCACCACGAAGCACCTCCACGGGAGATTGCAAATGTAAATAAAGCAGTAAAAATCAATCAACCACCACGAATCACCTCCACAGGGGATTGGAAAATATAAATAAAGCAATAAAAAGATCAACCGCCTTGAAGTAAACTCTAAGCGGGACAAAATATAAATAAAACTGTAAAAGGCAACGAAGTAAACTCCAGGCCTGGCAGAAATATAAATAAAGCGGTAAAAGACCACAAAGTAAACTCTAGGCCAGACTGAAATATATATATATATATATATATATATATATATATATATATATATATATATATATATATATATATATATATAAGCAAATAAACGTTACGAAAGTGAGTCCAGGCTCAATCGAGGAATAACTCTATAATGTTAGTCCATATATATATATATGTAAATATATATATATATATATATATATATATATATATATAAAGAAATAAAATCCACGGACCGAAGTCCGGGCATACACACCCTACACGACTCTCAACGTAAAGAGTTGTGTGTGCACAGTAGTGGAGAAAGGCTTTAAAACTTGTAAGAAGGGTTACATTCGACTGCCAAAGAAGACTTCAATAGCTTTAAATGGATGTACACTCAGCTCCCGTCAGTAAAAATATAGCCAAATATAAGCTCACAAGTGTTTAAAATGAGAAAGCATTCAGTTTAGTGTGTTTACAGAGCAATTTGGACATGGCTTCCTCGCCTTTTTCTCTCTAAAATAGCTGCCCCAAGCCCTCTATTTATAGAGAGGGGAACTGCAGGTGTACCTACGGTAGCCACAGATGTACCTGCGGCTGCCCGGGGTGCCCCGGGTTTCGCGGGTTCTACAGTCTTAAAGTACGTGCACGCGTGCAACTTGTTATCCGCTTGAATTTTCAGAACTTCATTCTGGGTATCCGATCGAGGTGTATAAGACCTTTTACGGCATGTTATTGTCGAGAGCTAGACAAAGACATGGGATTAGAGGTTGTACGAAGTCAAGAAGATGGGACCATGCCCTTGGTCTTGAAGCTACAAATTCTATCTGGTGTGCTGTCTTGTGCAGTAGTCACTCGGGATTGGAGCTCTTTGGTTCTTATAGGATACTTCTATGTAGAATGTATGTTTAAATTTTGTTGAGACGGTGCAATGTGGGATTGAGATGATAAAATGATGATCCTGCCCCTTACCGGGGTTATCTCCGGTTTGAGCTATTTTAGCGGTCATTTCTTAAGGTTATCACTGAGAATGGACTAATGCAAGTGTTGACCATCCTCAGGGTTGTCTCTTAGGTATGCTTGACTTCCCAGGGTTATCTCCAGGCTTGGGGGAATGAGTGCCTCGAAGTTATCACCGAGTGTTGAAGCTGATCGCATGGGTTTGAAACAAGCATTTTCGGGGTAATCTCCGAAACTACAACTGCATGCCTCGGGGTTGTCTGCAAGGTTGATACTATCTTTCTTAGCATTATTTCTAGGACTGAGACTGAGTATCTCGGGGTTATCTCTGAGATAAAACGGTCTTCTCTGGTGTGATTTCCTGTATTTGAACTACATTCCTCGGGGTTAACTCCGAGGTTGAAACTGAAACTCCCGGTGTTGTTTCCAGGATTGAACTAGATGTCTCGGGGTTATCTCCGAGATGGTAATAACTAAATACCTCAGGGTTATCTCCGGGATTGAACTGAGCTGTCTTCCAGGGTTATCTCTGAAAGACAATTTTGCCCTCCTGGAATGTTAATAACAGGTATGTAGAAAATTTTGAGTGTCTACAGATGCCACTCTTTATCATATTCATGCAATGCAATGGCATGGTTAGGATAAAGAATACTAGACACTTGAAATGTATCAAGATAATCATGATGCCATGTACCGCAACATGATGCAAATGTATGTGGTTTGTTGGATTATTCTCCAATATGGTGGGATGATTGTCGGCTCCCCTTGACTTCTATCGGGAGTAGGGTTATTCATGACCACTCCGATAAACTGTTTGGACGTGTGATCCAAAGCCACCATGAACTTCTAGGATGTTATCGTTGGGATTATCATCAAAGCCCCTAATCCTTGATGCAGACTTTCACTGAAGAGGTATCTCTCATATACAAGAGACTCTGTGGGGATGTGTTTTATCTATTGAGGATTTGTATAACATATTCCATCATTGTTCCTTCCTAATTAGGATGCTCTGTCGAAGTTACTGCCAACAGTCTGTGTTGTCAGGATTGCTTGACCCTCACAGAAAGGTACATCAACGGATGAAATCCTTGATGGGGATAATGTCAAGGCTGCTTGACCTTTGTTGACGTGTGCATCAATGGATGAAATCATCGGACAGCTTTCGATGTTTCAATGGGTTTACCTGTTATCGACTGAAGTAACGTCAAGATTGCTTGACCTTCGTTGACATGTACATAAACGGATGAAAATGCATGACACCCTCATCGGGGATCTGTACATCAATAGATGAAAATGCGTGACACTCCCGCCGGGAATTTATACATCAACAGATGAAAATGTGTGACACCCCCGCTGGGGATCTATACATCAACATATGAAAATGCGTGACACCCCCGCCGGGGATTTGTACTTTAGAGTTGCGACCCCAAACTGACCGCATCGGACCTTTGTGAGGTATTGTCGAGGGTGATTAGCAACCGCTGAGATCAATGGTATAGTTTACCCTGTGTTTGGGTGAATACCAATGAATGATATGAAAAGCCATAGTTTGGCCCTGGAAAACTAGGATTTCAGGCTATTATGCTCAATCGTGTAGCGTTTTTATCCATAATTTGGCCTTTTTAGCTTGTGAGAACTACTTTACAACTCAAACTGGACCAAGTCGGAGGGGTAAGCCCCACCTAGAGGAGCCGCAGGTACACCTGCAGTAGCCGCATGTAGACCTGCGGCCAGCCGTGGATGGCTTTAAAGGTTGTAGGTTGCTTTCTCAAGTCATTTTACATTGCGCCGCACAGGAAATCCGAGAGCTCTTCTTCAGATCTGCTGAGTTCGGGCGTCTTTCTGCAAATTCTATCACCATACAAGTGTTTTACACTGTCTTGGTAACGTATGCATGTTTTTTTTTTCCAGTTTCTATCCATTGGAAAATGACTTTTTATATGAAATGCGTCTAAACACACAGTAGTGAATATGCATGCTCATATGATAAAAATATTCAACATAGTAAATGTTAGTATTAAACTATGCTAAACATAATGATGTGAAAAAATTTGACTTTTGAAACAATCAAATGTGTACCTTCTTTCTACTATTTCTTATCCTATTTGAGGACAAATGAGCAAAGGTAAGTGAGCAAAGAAATCCTAGTATTTAATCTACTGTCATTGATTGTGACTTTGATTTTTTCATGTATTGTAGGATGTTTATAACTGTGGGTAGGTGTGCTACTGAATGGCCACCTAGTCATGCCTATGTGCATGTGGATAGTCCTATTTACAAAGGAGACTCTGTCAAAAATTTTCCAAAAGTTTAGGCATTGGGTAAACATGCATTTTTAACTCTACTGTAGGCATATGTTAAAGTAATGCATGCATGCATATAGTCAAAAAATGCATCAAAATGCTCCAGGTTAAAATTTAGCACACCCTTTTTGAGGTGATTTGGAGACTTGTGTTCCAGATATTATGAATCTAAATCAGCCGAGTAGTTCCCGCAAGACCACTTCAGGTGTGCGAAGGAGGGCTTCTGAAGTTCCTCCACCCCGTTCAGTTAGACAGCCTCGTCGTTTGGTAGAGGCGGTGATTCATCCTATCCGGGTTGATGTACCGGATGCCGAAGACAGGGAGGAGGATGTACCGGTAACGGCTCCAGCTCCTGCTGCTAATGTTCCCCGTAGGAATTTTCCAGGCATTCAGGTGGCTATTCTAGATCTTCTGGGTGGTTTGAGTCGCCACCCCTCAGTTTACTTGGATGCAAATGAGGTAAAAGCTGGATTTCATCTTCCTTTTTCCTATTGAGGAGGAGCAAGGATTTTGACATTGATTTGCATGTGATGTAGGTTCCCGGCTTTACACAGCCTCGAGGGAACTGGTTCAACATACACTCCCTGTATCAGGCTCTGCATCCAGATTACCGAGGTATTATACATGATTGGGGCTTTGGGGCGTTCTTTTCCATTCTTTCCCGCCATTGTCCCTGGGGTTACCTCAAGGGCATTGCTTGACCGTTGGTTTCACCAGACTCAGTCTCTCCATTTGTTGGATTGTGAGGTGATGATGACACCGATGGATTGGTGATTTATCACCGGTATAGAGTTTGGAGGGGCGCCAGTGCCATGTAAGGCGAATATTACCCCGACCGCCGTCAGATCTTTGTTGGGAGTTCCTGTAACGACCCAAAAATTTATACAATTTATTCTCGATTTCAGTCGTCAATAATACTTTCAACCTCTACTTTTACATCATTAACTGATAATACAACCATTGAAAATTTATGGAACAATTAAAATTTTCTATTACAAACTATCCTCGTTCCCAAAACCTTCAACCTTTACCTCTAAATATCTCAAAATCAATTTAATACTACAACAGTTTACATCGCAAAACTATATTACAATTCAACATTAATACATCATTCGGAACCTTAAACACGGTTCAAGTAATAATAACGCAACCAAAGTGTATAAATCCTCAAGTACCACGTCGGGTTCATATCTTTCAAGTAACACATAACTTTACCTTAAAATCTTAACCTGCAAAAATGGTTATTTGTAAGGTTGAGCTCGACAGCCCAGTAAAATCTAACAGTTTTCGTGCATCACATAACACATACTAACATGCTCAAAATATATTTCTTAAACATTGGACTAACATAACATACATGCTACAGTTCATATAACAAGTATAAAGATTGAGTTCCTTACTCAATCAGCATGCTTTACTTAATTAACGTAGTCATAAGTTGACTTTGACGTTTCATGCTTTCAACATAAATATAACACATCATGTTATTTACAATAAAGACTTAGAACAATTAATCATCGAGTTCACGTAGTAAATAGGAACTAAAAGACTTGCCTTGATCGTTGTTTACCAATAACATTTTAACAGCTTACAGATATCTGCACTTCATGTGCCCTACACAATTATATAATCATGCACATCAACTATTAGTCACATAGCAATGCATAGTAGTTGTAACGTAAACTTTACTCTATAACTCATAACCCTTCCTATTATCAATACACAATGTTCAATTTGATTGTGTTAACTTTCGACTTATAGCTCACTATGTTTCATATTCGAAGTTCATTCAAGTGTTTAAGTCTTGCTAGGACTACTTATTGGTTTTATATTAACACTGTTCAATATCTTATAATATTCATTTCATTTGATTTAAAACACTTTTTACGTTCATTATCACTTATCACGACGTTTCGACGTTTATTTGTCACACGCACAATTTGTCTCTCTTGTGCGTGCATAGTATGCGTATACAACTTATCTAACACATCATTTATTAATGTTAAGCATTATTATACATCATAATATTCATGTTCTATAACTTAGAACAACATCTTTTATCATCAAGAGCACTACACTTGCATACGTGCATGTCCGACGCCCCCCGATTGCCTTCGAAAACACAATAGTCCTATAAATAACCATTTTGACCCTTTCTCCAGACCTCAAATTGAAAAACTTAAAGAATAAAAGTTGTAAGTCTATTCGTCCTTGTTCTGGATCATCTTGAATCACCTAAATCGAAGTTCGTATGAAAAAGTTATGACCGTTTTACCAAAATAGGTTAAAGTAGTCACAGTCAGCACACATGGGCGCACGCCCGCGTGACTTCCAGCTCGCCCGCGCCATCTCCCAGCCCCAACTGCGTGCTCGCACACACGAGCGGCGCGCCCGCGCGAGGCTTTGCACATATTACAGTTTTATTGACGTAACTTTCTTGTTTTCAGTCCGAATTAGTTGGTTTTCGATTCTATGGGCTCGTTAAACTCTTAGCTACTCATCTAGAAATTAATTATAATACTTCAAACATATTAACAAATCATTTTAAGGGTTCTAATTCAGTGTTCATGCCATATTTTCATGTTTTAAACACAATTAGCGAATTCAATCACCACGACTTCGTTTCTTAACCAATTAACATGATTCAAACTGCGTCGTTTTCGTTTCTTAACGTACTAACATATTCTAACATCAAATAACAGATTATAACACATATTAAGCATGAAATTTTGTACTTTCTAAAGCCATTTTTGAACAAAAACACTGTTATTTACTTTTCTCTTTATAAACATAAATTTCATGTATTTGAACACCAACATAGACTTATAGAGGATAACTAACAGATTTAGCAACATATTACAAACATATAAACAACATCTTACACAAAAATTCAACTAAAACCAAATTTCCAGAGAATAGAAAATTACAAAAACCAAATATTAGAATTAGGGGTAGATCGTACCCTTAACCCTTTGATGTTAACAAGGTTCTAGCAAATCCTTCTCAATCCCACTCATTCTCCAACTCTCAATTCTCTGTATTATTTCTCTCTACCTCTTTGTTCTTCTTAGTTAGCCATTAGGAGAAATAAGATGCGTAATATAACTGATAGAGCCTCCCCTCCCACGTACTTATCAGTTAAAGAAAATAAAAGATGTCAGTTGAATAAGCCAAAGGCCACAAGGCCTTGTTTGGCTAAGCACATAACTCCTAAACTAGATTATTTTAATAATCTTATATTATATAGTTTTTATTTGTCACACCTGCCACCAATTTAAATAGCTTACCATTATAATAATTATAATTATAATTTTTATTATAATTACTCTGATGATTAATAAATAATTATATATCTAATTTAATTAATAAATTAGATTTAAACATTACTTTATTTATTCCCTATAATATTAAACAATTCATTTAATTTAATTAATTCATTAAATTAAATCTTCAAAGAATAAAATTTACCTTTGCTTTAATTTAATTATCATACACACGTAACTAAATTATTATACCACAATTCATAAATTATTTAATTTTCTCAATAAATAAATTATTTAAAATATTTATTTAATTCAATAAATATTTAAAATAATTACCAAATTCATTTAATTTCTTCAATAGTTAACTTAACTATTGAACCTCACTTTCTCAATATATGAATATATATTTCTCTTCACACTAGATCACATATTTAAAAATATATAGCATGTATATATACATACTCAAACTCAAAACATCTCATAATAAGAATTTTAATTATTAAATTTTTATTTTAATAACTTACAAAAATTCGGATTGTCACATCCTTCCTTCCTTATAAGGATTCCGTCCTCGGAATCAACGAAACCTCCTTACTCGATTTTCACCAAATCTCTTTTCAAAATTTATCGTTGAATATGTTCAACACATTACCTTAATATAAGTTTTATATTTCCTCTTACATTCATTACCTCAACAAATTATAGGTTTTATTTCATTACTTTCACTTGAACTCAATTATATTTTGAGTATTATATATTCTTTAACCCATTCATTTCCTTCTCTAAGGATCGTTATCATAAACACTCGGGTTATTACATTCACCCATTCTTCTAAGAATTTCGTCCTCGAAATTTTATTTATTAATCTTCATTCAATCAATCTATCAAAATAGATTTTACGCTAATACTTTATTTATTCATGGGGTTTTATAACAATTCTTTCCACAAAGGTCTTTCTAAGATCACCATATTCCTCATATCTTCCTCTTCTAAGAGTTTCACATTTATCTTCTTTCTGGAATTACATTTCTTTCTTGAAATTATTATGTTTTGCTTAATTTTCTCGTCCTTTCCACTTTCATCTTTCAGAATAACAAGAATCTTTCACAATTGCTCAATAATTGGGAAGCGATATGAAGAACAGGAATTTAAAATATTCCAAAACATTCTGAGGGTCATAAGACCTTGAACCACGCCCACGGTTATAAGTACTCTTTTAACTTAAACCTTAACAGTCATTAGACTATAGGGACTCCCGTACTTAGGGTGTTAGCCCTTCGTATGATTTATTGTGCACTCTGTCCACGGTTATAAGTACTCTTTTAACTTAAACCTTAACCGTGATTAGACTATAGGGGCTCCCGTACTTAGGGTGATCAACCCTTCGTACTATGTATTGTGCACAAACATATAAACGCTTCCGCGTAATCCCCTATAAAAGGGTTGTTCATCTCAATTTTTTAACATCTGAATCCGCACTAAAATAATTGGGTATGGCATAACTTCTCATAAAAAACGCTTGAATTTCATGAACATCTTTCAATATTCGTCTAGCTGAACCAAATAGCACAGACTTCTACAACAATCCAGACATCAATTGAAATATACATATACATATACATATATATATATATATATATATATATATATATATATATATATATATATATATATATATATATATATATATATATATATATATTCTCATATCTTAAAGAAATCTCAAAAATATTTTTATGACGTCATGATACCGCACTGTATTTACAGTCCGTTTGAGGATTTCGTCATTTGGTGATTTTATCATACTACATCATACCATAGTGGGCTGACGATCCTTAGATCACATCCAACACTAAGTAATACTTCATTGATGACTCCATCATTTTTTTCTCATCTCTGCATCATGTTCCATGACACATTAACGATATAAAAATACATTCTGATATTCTTTAAATCATTTTTGTCTAGCCGAAGCAATTAGCATAGACATATGAATAATGGTATTATTTTTAAAACTCATTGGTTTCATTATTTGATCCAATGTTTTTCAAAAAAATAGAATTATAAACATCAGTACGAAGTCAATAAATTTCAAAAGTCGAGCATAGCTAGTAGATTTAGAATATCCAGGTATCCATCAGCTTTAATCTTTACTTCATTACTTCATTACTTAACCGTTCTATCAATCTTCAACTTCATCAATGCTCTCTATACTATAACCGTTTTCTACCCAAAATAGTTCATCAAACTTACTACACATTGGAAATCTAGGAACTTGCCACAATAATATGAGTCTAAGAACTTGTCCTAGTCAGACCATAGGCGTCCATTCGCTGAGGGGTTTAAAACATACCATATTATTATGAGTCACAAACTTACCATATGCATTAGTTTTAAGAACTACACCTAATCCTAATAATATCTGACTAATCTTAATAGTTTCTAACTATAAAATATACACATGAGAAAAGAATCACCTTTTTGTCATATATACATTGATAGCGCGACACCAACATTCTAATAATTATCAATGTGATAAACTAAGCGCAAGTATAAAACCCTCGCCCATACAAAGGTTTGTACAACTCAGTCATCACATGAGTCCTCAATTGAAATCTCACCTAACTCTATATTACTCTTAACTTGCTCTTTGCTCGATACGAATTCTTCGTATCACATTATCTATAACTCCTCGTGAGTTTATCTCGTACTATATCATAGTACATTAACTTCATAGCATCAAGCTATAATTATTCAAACATTACACCCCGTCTTTCTTTTATAACTTAAGCCGATCACACCGTGATCTTATTCTATAATCGTTTCCCTTAAAATTCTTTTTTAACTCGTGATCGTTTGTTTTACGATTGTGACACCCCCAAATTCGGGTACTTGAAACCCGAACTCGGTGCTTTACGATACCATTTCTAAAAGCTGAATAATACTAATAATAATAACAATAATATAAAATTCAAACTTAATTTATATATGCATCAAAGTTTACTCCCAGGTACGAGACCTTTAAACATTCATTACATCATAGATAATAAGTAACATTGTCTTAATAAACTATAACTATTACACAACATATTAGAAATCTCATTCGAACAGCTTTCCTTTCCCCTTGTTCTTGCCTGAGCCTTCAGGTTGATCATACTTAACTGAAAATATTTAATTTAAGCAAGATTGAGCATTTGAGTGCCCAGCAAGTAATAACATTTATAAATATTAGCTGAAAGGGTTAAATGTTTTCTTTGTACTACCCTTCTACAACAAGTCAATAGTTGTGAAGTAATCTGAACTGATAATAATAACATAACAACTGTCTATCAAATTTTTAAAACTACGTAATGACTATAATTGGGGTTTAGGTGACATACTATGAACATTGTTTTTAATTTTCGAATAGGTTTAGCAGAACTTCATCTGCAAACTGTCACAACTTACGGGCACGGGGGGGGGGTGATCAGCCCGTTATGCCCAGTATTGATCAATACTACATGCAAGAACGATAGTATCGTTCACTCTGTCCACCTTGGGTGCATAAAAAGTTTTCCCGTTTACGTTCATACTTGTCGGGTTCCAAACCAGAGCAATTCAGTTGGATAATAATAAGGTTTTATATGTTTAACAATAATCTATAATTCAACATATATATATATATATATATATATATATAGGTAATTGATAAATGTGTATCAACATGTGATTAAATACAATAATTATCCAAGTGGGGACACTTGTATAACCATTTATAAAAATTAACGAATAGAATATATATATCTGAATTACCATATACTAACATGTTGATAATCAATGAGCGTATATAGTATAAGGTTAATAATCAGTACTATAATAATATAATTCTTAAACATTCTTACTCATGCCCATTGCATAAAAGAAATGCAAAGGTAGGATACTTGTCTGATCTGCTGCTTACAATAACGTACCTTAGATTAATCTTTTATACAACGACCTATCAGTAATAAGATCATTCGTTCGATTAGAATAATATATCGTAATGTATAGCACTGTTTATTGCAGTCCGCACCTTATATAATCACATTGTCACATGTGTTTAACAACCATTGAATCACAAATAAACACTTATCAAGTCAAATTATCTAAGTTCATATCAATTTCTGAAATATTTCGGTGTACCGACGGCTTTATCGGGTAATTATCGAGTCTAAAACTCTATCCTGTAGTTCAATAACTGAAAATATCAGTCATATTATTTTTAAAATGACTTATAATAATTTTTAAACATTTATTATAATTTATCATGAATTTTCAAACATCGGAATCATTATTAAATGATTTAAATATTCATTAATTCTAATATCATTAATATTTAATTAATATTAAACTATTAATGAAACTATTGTCAAAATATTAAAGTTATTTATAACAACTCAAAATATTTTTAAAGTATTAATATTACCATTAAATGATTTTTAAAATATTTAAAATTATTTTTAAATATTTATCATTAATATTGAAATATTAATTTATTATTTATCAAAATATTAAAAGTCATTGATTATAACTTAAAATATTTTTAATTCATTTATTTCCTTTTTAAATGATTTTTAATTCAATAAAACCATTTTTAAACTATTTATTTAATATAATTATTAAATAAACTTAATATAATTAATATTTAATTATTAATAAAATTTACCTTTAAATATCAAAAGTTATATTTTATAACTTAAAATATTTTTAAACTATTTATTTTCATTTAAACTAATTTTTATAATATTAAAATTATTTTTAATTAATTTATTTAATATAATTACTAAATAAATCTAATATCATTAATATTTAATAAATAATGAAACTTGTCTTAAAATATTAAAAGCTATATTTTATAACTTAAAATATTATTAAATACCTTATTATTATTTAAAATGATTTTTAATACAATAAAATCATTTTTTATTAATTTATTTAATGCATTTATTAAATAATTTAAATACCAATAATATACAAATAAATATTAATATTTATGAAAAATATGCCAAATTATTAAAAGTTAATTTTTTATAACTTAAAATAATTTTTAAAACATTTTTTGTAATTTTCCAAATTTATTTACTATTTTTAAATGATTTTTAGAAATTAAATTAATTAATTTAAATAAGTCTGTCGCTAAAGCCCTTCGGCGACAGTAAGTGTCGCCTTAGGTGTTCTTGAGAAACCCAGGTGTTCATTACTCAGTGATCGAGGGTACTAGTTTGACCAAGATTAATTTCGAATCTATGATGTTTCTGGGTGTTCTAGAGCTCTGATCTTGTAGTACTACAAGAACCAACAATAAACTGGGTCAAACAACATCACAATAGCAAGTTATAAGCCTTCAAACTAGATGTCAGAAGTGTCCATGTAATAACCCGATATTTTTTTTATATAAATAGATAAGAAATTTTGCATATAAATTTTTTTTTACAATGAGAATAAGTGTCAAGTATTGTGATGTTAAATGCGAATATATTTATTACTTGAAAAATTAGAAATAATTTTAGAATTATTAATTACTAGAAATTATATTCTTATGGTAATTAATTTCTATAAGCAGAAATGTTTTTATTATTTATTTTCCCTGAAAATATAATGTATATATTATTTAAATAATATATTAAGTGATAATTAGAATTATAATAATAAATATGTTATTATATGAATTTGTTCAGAATATTTAAGTTAATTATTTTAACTTGATTATTGATGTTGTGTACGAAGGATAAGTCAGATATGGAATCCAAACCCTAAACTTGGATTTTTATCCAGGAATGAGAATAATAATGTAATAATAATTATATTTTAATTTTCAGTACTTAAATATATACCGTATATCTGTAGACTGTTAATGTTGATCAATTGTGGTAAATTGGGTCATAACCTAATATTGTGTTGTGAAACCCTAATTGTTAAACTCAATTATGAGTTAAGACTGAGTAGTAATTGTGTTATATGAATTCTTCTGCGTATTAGAATTTCTGTAATTAGAAGAAACCCTACTTATTGTTTTATGCTGATAATTAGGAAAACCCCTAATTATTTATTTGAAAACCCTAATAGCAAATTTTAGAAACCCTAATTATTATTTTATGAATTATAAAGATAATTAGGAAACCCTAATTAATTTGGAAACCCTAATAATATTTAGGAACCCTAATTTAAAAACCCTAATTTCTATTAAAAACCTTAATGTAATTAGTATGTTTTAAATTAAAATTGTATTACACTTTAAATTTTAAATTGTCCAAACCCTATAAATTATTTGGGAAATTGTAAGATTTTTAATCTAGTGAATAAACCCTAGATTTAATCACCTTGTACAAGAATGCCTTTGAGATTTTAAGTGAAATTACCAAAATACCCTTTTTGTCTCTTTAGTGTATTATTAGTGAATTATTGTGCATTATTGCTATCAAAGCATGGCAAACATCCTACCCTACCAATTTAGCATCCAAGAATCAATTATATTCAGATTCAATCAATCATTTTGAGCATTCAATATATCGTGATCACCCCGTCTTTCTTTTATAACTTAAATCGATCACACCGTGATCTTATTCTATAATCGTTTCCCTTAAAATTCTTTTTTAACTCGTGATCGTTTGTTTTACGATTGTGACACCCCCAAATTCGGGTACTTGAAACCCGAACTCGGTACTTTACGATACCATTTCTAAAAGCTGAATAATACTAATAATAATAACAATAATATAAAATTCAAACTTAATTTATATATGCATCAAAGTTTACTCCCAGGTACGAGACCTTTAAACATTCATTACATCATAGATAATAAGTAACATTGTCTTAATAAACTATAACTATTACACAACATATTAGAAATCTCATTCGAACAGCTTTCCTTTCCCCTTGTTCTTGCCTGAGCCTTCGGGTTGATCATACTTAACTGAAAATATTTAATTTAAGCAAGAGTGAGCATTTGAGTGCCCAGCAAGTAATAACAATTATAAATATTAGCTGAAAGGGTTAAATGTTTTCTTTGTACTACCCTTCTACAACAAGTCAGTAGTTGTGAAGTAATCTGAACCGATAATAATAACATAACAACTCTCTATCAAATTTTTGGAACTACGTAATGACTATAATTGGGGTTTAGGTGACATACTATAAACATTGTTTTCAATTTTCGAATAGGTTTAGCGGAACTTCATCTGTAAACTGTCATAACTTACGGGCACATGGGGGGTAATCAGCCCGTTATGCCCTGTATTGATCAATACTACATGCAAGACCTATAGTATCGTTCACTCTGTCCACCTTGGGAGCATAAAAAGTTTTCCCGTTTACGTTCATACTTGTCGGGTTCCAAACCAAAGCAATTCAGTTGGATAATAATAAGGTTTTAAATGTTAAACAATAATCTATAATTCAACATATACATATATATATATATATATATATATATATATATATATATATATACGGGTAATTGACAAATGTGTATCAACATGTGATTAAATACAATAATTATCCAAGTGGGGACACTTGTATAACCATTTATAGAAATTAACAAACAGAATATATATATATATATATATATATATATATATATATATATATATATATATATATATATATATATATATATATATATATGAATTACCATATACTAACATGTTGATAATCAATGAGCGTATATAGTATAAGGTTAATAATCTGTACTTTAATAATATAATTCTTAAACATTCTTACTCATGCCCATTGCATAAAGGAAATACAAAGGTAGGATACTTGTCTGATCTGCTGCTTACAATAACGCAACTTAGATTAATCTTTTATACAGCGACCTATCAGTAATAAGATCATTTGTTCGATTAGAATAATATATCGTAACACATAGCACTGCTTATTGCAGTCCGCACCTTATCTAATCACATTGTCACATATGTTTAACAACTATTGAATCACAAATAAACACTTATCAAGTCAAATTATCTAAGTTCAGATTAATTTCTAAAATATCCCGGTGTACCGACGGCCTTATCGGGTAATTATCGAGTCTAAAACTCTATCCTGTAGTTCAATAACTGAATATATCAGTCATATTATTTTTAAAATAACTTATAATAATTTTTAAACATTTATTATAATTTATCATGAATTTTCAAACATCAGAATCATTATTAAATGATTTAAATATTCATTAATTCTATTATCATTAATATTTAATTAATATTAAACTATTAATGAAACTATTGTCAAAATATTAAAGTTATTTATAACAACTCAAAATATTTTTAAAGTATTAATATTACCCTTAAGTGATTTTTAAAATATTTAAAATTATTTTTAAATAATTATCATTAATATTGAAATATTAAGTTATTATTTATCAAAATATTAAAAGTCATTGATTATAACTTAAAATATTTTTAATTCATTTATTTCTTTTTAAATGATTTTTAATTCAATAAACCATTTTTAAACTATTTATTTAATATAATTATTAAATAAACTTAATATCATTAATATTTAATTATTAATAAAATTTTCCTTTAAATATCAAAAGTTATATTTTACAACATAAAATATTTTTAAACTATTTATTTTCATTTAAAATAATTTTTATAATATTAAAATCATTTTTAATTAATTTATTTAATATAGTTACTAAATAAATCTAATATCATTAATATTTAATAATTAATGAAACTTATTTTAAAATATTAAAATTTATGTTTTATAACTTAAAATATTATTAAATACCTTATTATTATTTAAAATGATTTTTAATACAATAAAATTATTTTTTATTAATTTATTTAATGTATTTATTAAATATTTTAAATACCAATAATATCCAAATAAATATTAATATTTATGAAAAATATGCCAAATTATTAAAAGTTAATTTTTTTTAACTTTAAAATAATTTTTAAAACATTTTTTGTAATTTTCCAAATTTATTTACTATTTTTAAATGATTTTTAGAAATTAAATTAATTAATTTAAATAAGTCTGTCGCTAAAGCCCTTCGGCGACAGTAAGTGTGGCCTTAGGTGTTCTTGAGAAACCCAGGTTTTCATTACTCAGTGATTGAGGGTACTAGTTTGACCAAGATTAATTTCGAACCTATGATGTTTCTAGGTGTTCTAGAGCTCTGATCTTGTAGTACTACAAGAACCAACAATAAACTAGGACAAACAACATCACAATAGCAAGTTATAAGCCTTCAAACTAGATGTCAGAAGTGTTCATCATGTTTCTGGGCTCCCCGGAATTTCTGGTCATGGCCGGTCAACGCTTTTGTTGACATTATATCTAATAATCTGTTCATGTATTTGGTAGTTTAGACGTCGGGCTGTGTAGAGTATCTATCAAGGTCCATGAATCAAGCAAGGTTCAAGTCTAAACATCATTAAGCTGCAAGATCTAAGAAATTAAAAAGGCTGTCAGAGATGTTCTTCATTTCTGGGTTACCCAGAAATGAAGAACAGCTTCGAGTGACCACTTTTGAACATCCACTACATGATGATCGTGAAATATTTTTGTGATCTAAGAGTTCCAGGTTGTAGAATACATGTAACTAAATATATCTATTACAAAACATCAATAAAACAACAACACAACAAGAAGATATAATCTGGTCAAATTGTGGCAGTGAAACTGTTCTTCATGAATATGGGTTTTTCCCATAAACTCATAAGGCTGGTGGTCAACCCTAGTTTGACCACCCATATCTTTGATCATGTAACGGATCTGGTTGTTCTATGGGTTTTAAAATATAGTATTCGTGTCAAACTACTAGTCTATAACAACAACATGGCCTAAAGAATTACAAGGAGCAAGATCATAGGCCATCAAAAAGCCTGTCAGACTTTCTGGGCAAATTCTGGGCTTCAAGAACAGCCAGTCAATGCCGGTCAACCCACTTTGACCTTAAATAACTTTTAATCTACAATAGATATGACCATGATTCAAGTTGCAAATTAAAGATCTCCTAACAGACTACAAGTACAAACTTCCAAAACACAAAAACACATAACATATTAAAATCTATGGGGACTGACATTCACTGTCAGACCCCTATTTCTTCAATTTCTAGATTTTTGAAAAACTTAATTTTGAGCACTTTGATGTTATGGATCTAACAAATATCAACCCAGATCAACTCTATGGACTACAAATAACATGTTTTAAAAATAAATCATAACATCTAACACAAGATCAAACGTTAAATTTCTAAATTAGGTTTTATCTCATTATGATCAAATTCTGACTTCTATGTTTCTGATTTGATGCTGGTGTTCGTGGGGCTTGATTGGGGACTGATCTAGCAAGGAAATTTCAGAGGTTTGGTCTTGAGAGAGTATGGCTATGTATTTGTGAACAATTTAGGCCAAAATGAGCACTTTCTCTCTCTTAAATCTAAAAATCATGGATGCCATGTATGGGATGGCTGATCATGTGATGTTAATCTAGCTGCTAGGTTGATAGGGTAGGGTGGCTGCAGATTTGCAAAGATTTGTTAGCCAATAATTCAAATAATGGGACAAAAAGGGTATTTTAGTAATTTTCTTTTAATCTCAAGGGTATTCTTGTCCAAGGTGCTTGAATATAGGATTTAATCACTAGATTTTACATCTTAAAGTTTCCCAAATAATTTCTAGGGTTTGAAAAATTAAAATTAAAGTGTAATAAAACATTAATTAAAACACACTAATTGAAAATTAGGGTTTTTAATAAAAAATTAGGGTTTTTAAATTAGGGTTCCTTAATATCATTAGGGTTACCAAAATAACAATTAGGGTTTCCTAATTATCATTATAATTTACAAAAATAATAATTAGGGTTTCTAATTTTAGCAAATTAGGTTTTTCAAATAATAATTAGGGTTTCTGCTAATTACAGAAATTCTACAATACGTAGTAAAATTTATATACTCAATTACTATACAGTCTCGAACTCATAACTGAGTTTAACAATTAGGGTTTAATAACACGATATAAGGGTCATGGCATAATTTATCATAATTGACCCACCATTACCAGTCTACACATTTACAGTACATATTTATATCACTGAAAAATCAAAATATACTTAATATTATATTACTATTCTCATCCTTTGATAAAAATCCAAATTTAGGGTTTGGATTCCATATCTGGTTTAACATCAATAATTAAGTTAAAATCATTAACTTAATAATCTGAACTAAAATTCATAAAATAAAATAATAATTATAATAATTCTAATAATCATTTCCTATATTATTTAAATAATACAAAAATCATATTTTCCTGGAAAGTAATTAATAAAGACATTTCTACTATAAAATTAATTATTATAAGAATATACTTTATAATGATCAATAATTCTAAAATTAAATTATTTGAAATTATTCATGAAATAAATAAATTTTATTTATCACATAAATACATGCACATTACTTGACACTTATTCTCATCATTATGATAAATAACTAAATAAAAATTATATGCAAAATTTCTTATTTATTTTATATTAAAAATATCGGGTTATTACAACGATCCCATTTCTTTCCTTTTTCATCATTTACGATATTATTCGTTATCTTGGCTATTTGACTTAGGGAACTCCTGATTCTTATCTACATATCTTTTCAAGATCCTTCTTTGAATCTTCTTATTTATATAACAATTCTTGCTTTAAGAATTTCTAACTTCATTTATATCGTTCAACATTTTATCCAAGTTCTACATTTTCACCATACGTATCCATTTCTATACTTGGTACACATCGAGTCTCTAACAGTTTCAATATGGTACGTTAAGTGGTTTCCCACAAAAAACCAACAAACTAGGTTCCTTGTTCCTATTTCGTATATACCTCCGCTCCATTAAGGAATCGTTTAACCCAGATACCATACATCAACTACTAAAGAGAACAATTGCACCATACTTGAATATAACTCTCTATTCTTAACTTCTTTATCACTCTCTTTTTATAGACATTGTCTATTTATTATCACCTTACATCCTTATTAATGGAGTTGGGTAACCCCACATTCATATTCCTTATAACTCTGCGAGATTCTTCTTTGAATCCTTTCACGCATGTTTTAATCCATTCTTTATAAATTTCGTAAATTACTTCTTATTGGTCAAACTTTATTTGAGCTTATCATTTCATTATCTTCACCTTCCTTTTCTAAGGTTATAGCCTAAGGTACTCCTACCTAAGTTTTCTAACCTATCAGCTCTGATACCAACTATAACGATCCCAAAATTCATACAATTTAATTCTCGATTTCAGTCGTTAATAATACTCTCAACCTATACTTTTACATCATTAAATGATAATACAACCATTGAAAATTTGCGGAACAATTAAATCTTTTTTATAACAAACTATTCTCGTACCCAAAACCTTCAACATTTACCTCTAAATATCTCATAATCAATTGAATACTACAATAGTTTACATCGCGAAACGATATTACAATTCAACATTAATACATCATTCGGAACCTTAAACATGTTTCAAATAATAATAACGCCACCAAAGTGTATAAATCCTCAAGTACCACGTCGGGTTCATATCTTTCAGGTAACACATAACTTTACCTTAAAATCTTGACATGCAAAAATGGTTATTTGCAAGGTTGAGCTCGACAGCCCATCAAAATCTAATAATTTTCATGCATCACATAACACATAATAACACGCTCAACATATATTTCTTAAACATTGAACTAACATAACATACATGCTACATTTCATATAACAAGTATAAAGATGGAGTTCCTTACTCAATCAGCATGCTTTACTTAATTAGCGTAGTCATAAGTTGACTTTGACGTTTCATGTTTTCAACATAAATATAACACATCATGTTATTTGCAATAAAGACTTAAAACAATTAATCATCAAGTTCAAGTAGCAAATAGGAACTGAAAGACTTGCCTTGATCGTTGTTTACCAATAACAGTTTAACAGCTTACAGATATCTGCACTTCACGTGCCCTACACAATTATATAATCATGCACATCAACTATTAGTCACATAGCAATGCATAGTAGTTGTAACGTAAACTTTACTCTATATCTCATAACCCTTCCTATTATCAATACACAATGTTCAATTTGATTGTGTTAACTTTCGACTTATGGCTCACTATGTTTTATATTCAAAGTTCATTCAAGTGTTTAAGTCTTTGCTAGGACTACTTACTGGTTTTATATCAACACTATTCAATATCTTATAATATTCATTTCATTTGATTTAAAACACTTTTTACGTTTATTATCACTTATCACGACGTTTAGATGTTTATTCGTCGCACGCCCAATTTGTCTCTCTTGTGTGTGCTTAGTATGCGTATACAACTTATCTAACACATCATTATTAATGTTAAGCATCATTATACTTCATAATATTCATGTTATATAACTTAGAACAACATCTTTTATCGTCAAGAGCACTGCACTTGCATATGTGCATGCCCGACGCCCCCCGATTGCCTCCGAAAACATAATAGTCCTAAAAAAGACCATTTAGGCCTCAAATTAAAAAACTTAAAGAATAAAAGTTGTAGGTCTATTCATCCTCGTTTCGGATCATCTTGAATCACCTCAATCGGAGTTCGTATGAAAACGTTATGATCATTTTATCAAAACAGGTCAAAGCAGTCACAGTCAGCACACATGGGCGCGCGCCCGCGCCATCTCCCAGCCCCAGCTGCGCGCCCGCGCGTGTGAGCGGTGCGCCCGCGCGAGGCTTCGCACAGATTATGATTTTTTTGACGTAACTTTCTCGTTTTAAGTCTGAATTAAACTCTTAGCTACCCATCTAGAGAATAATTATAACGCTTCAAACATATTAACAAATCATTTTAAGGGTTCTAATTCAGTGTTCATGCTATATTTTCATGTTTTAAACACAATTAGCGAATTCAATCGCCACGACTTCGTTTTTTAACCAATTAACATGATTCAAACTGCGTTGTTTTCGTTTCTTAACGTACTAAGATATTCTAACACCAAATAACAGATTATAACACTTATTAAGCATAAAATTTTGTACTTTCTAAAGCCATTTTTGAACAAAAACATTGTTATTTACTTTTCTCATTATAAGCCCAAATTTCATGTATTTGAACACCAACATAGACTTATAGAGGATAACTAACAGATTTAGCAACAGATTACATACATATAAAAAGCATCTTCTACAATAATTCAACCAAAACCTAATTTTCAGAGAATAGAAAATTACAAAAACCAAATATTACAATTAGGGATAGATTATACCATAACCCTTTGATGTTAACAAGGTTCTAGCAAATCCTTCTCAATCCCACTCCTTCTCCAACTCTCAATTCTCTGTATTCTTTCTCTCTACCTCTCTGTTCTTCTTAGTTAGCCATTAGGAGAAATAAGACGCGTAATATAACTGATAGAGCCTCCCCTCCCACATACTTATCAGTTAAAGAAAATAAAAGATGTCAGTTGAATAAGCCAAAGGCCACAAGGCCTTGTTTGGCTAAGCACATAACTCTCAAACTAGATTATTTTAATAATCTTATATTATATAGTTTTTATTTGTCACACCTGCCACCAATTTAAATAGCTTACCATTATAATAATTATAATTATAATTTTTATTATAATTACTCTGATGATTTATAAATAATTATAAATCTGATTTAATTAATAAATTAGATTTAAACATTACTTTATTCAATTTATTTATTCCCTTTAATATTAAACAATTCATTTAATTTAATTAATTCATTAAATTAAATCTTCAGAGAATAAAATTTACATTTGCTTTAATTTAATTATCATACACACGTAACTAAATTATTATACCACAATTCATAAATTATTTATTTTTCTCAATAAATAAATTATTTAAAATATTTATTTAATTCAATAAATATTTAAAATAATTATCAAATTCATTTAATTTCTTCAATAGTTAACTTAAATATTGAACCTCACTTTCCCAATATATGAATATATATTTCTCTTCACACTAGATCACATATTTAAAAATATATTGCATGTATATATACATACTTAAACTCAAAAGATCTCATAATAAGAATTTTAATTATTAAATTCCTATTTTAATAACTTATAAAAATTTGGGTTGTCACAGTTCCAACTGAGGCGCTCAAGGGCAGGATCGTCCGTACGGGTCCTTTGATCGTAGATGCTATGAGTGGGCTGTTGGGTGAGCCTATGCCCGCTGATGTGAGAGTCAGGGATCGCATTCTTCGGCGATTGTTCCTGGTTATCATCACGGGTTGTTTCATTGCTGATAACTCTTCTATGGTGTCATTCGCTTTGATCAGCGCCACGCAGGAGGTGGACCGTATTGGAGAGTATGATTGGGGTTCCTACACCTTTGCCTATTTCCTCAGGGGAATGCGCATGCATTCGCAGGGCTTGACCGAGGCTTGGCTAGGATTTTAGCCGTTTATGCTAGTGAGTATTTCTCTTTTGATTTCGCATGTACATGTTAAGAGTATTCACTGACAGCAGATGGTTTGCCTTTGTGTTGGCTATTTTGGGCCTATGAGAGACTTCCATGTTTGCGTGTTGTGAGTGTGTTAGGATAGATACCTATCCACAAGGATGGCGATGGCGTCACTCTATATTGGCGGAGGTTCTTGAGGAGAAGGGTTTCACCCATTGTTGCTTACAGTTGGAGCTATTGACAGCTGATGTCATCACTTGGGTTCCCTACTCTGGGGAAAACTTGGCCATTGGATTTGAGGATGGATTCCTGACTGGGGTCGAGCACGTGATATCCAATCGTAGGATTCCTCTCTTCATGGATGGAGGATGGGAGCTCTATTTAGGAGAGTGTGCTATTAGGAGCACCACATGAGAGATTCGTGTACTGATCTTACCTCCTGCCAGGTGTTATTGGTCTGTGATGCAGTCACTCGTCGATGACATCCCATTGATAGGGATTGACAGATATACTTTGTTAGAGGGTTCACATACTCAGGATACATTCCATCACTGGTGGTCCCCTCGTACCATTAGAGCCCAGACCCGCGCAACTCAGTTCATGGGGGATATGGTTCCTGGATTCGTGATGATGATGGATTGGCTGACCTGTGTCTGAGATCCGACTCATTTGACACAGATTCATCATTTGACCCGACAGTTGGACCGGACACATTTTTTCATCCAACACTTGGGTAGAGATTCTTCAGAGGCAGATACTTTTTATCCTTCCAGCTCAGGCGCTGGCCCCTCAGGTGACCCATATGGCTTTGCCGGTGCAGATCCTCCATTGTATAGGTCTGACATCCATGTTGATAGAGATCCAGTGACTCAGGAGGAGTTACATCAGGTGGACAGGATTGATGATGTAGATATTGACACCATTATCTTCTTCTGATGTGTATTCTCATTATCTCTTTTGATAGTCCTCTGTTAGATATTGGGTGGATATGCCCCATTCTCGCTATATCTTTTGATAGACCTCTATTAGTAGTAGGGCATCTGTGCCCCATTTCCTTGTATTTTTAGCTGTACAAAGATGATGTATGTAGATGATGATGCACTTAGGAATGTATGAACTGTTTTACATTCCCTATATTATATTGTCATCTATTATCTGTCATGCATTTATCATGTATGCATATGTATGTATGTCTAGAGATATTCTACATTGACCCCTGGATGGTCTTATGATACGGTCCACACAAATGTCTTATTCGACAGTCAGCAATATAGATCACACCCCACCAGTATTGGTGGCATCCCGTCTGAGATCCTGGTATGATATTATGTCACCCCCCGATAAGGTGACCGTAGATCAGCTATTACAACATTCCATGACCCTCTTGATGTTTCAGGTTCCCGCAGGCTTTGTAGAGGGTATGCTGGAGCATTGAATACCGAAGAGACATGTTTTCTGGTTTGGTACCCAGGAGTTGACTCCTACATTAGAGGAGTACGAGCGGTTGATGGCTTTGCCCTTAGACAAACCTTGTGCTCATATGGCTGTCGGAGATATGCGTCGACAGTTCATGACCCTCACTGGGTTGTGGCATAGAGTAGTAGAGGCTGAGATTACATCCGGCCATGTATTGCCCCAGTGTTTTCTGATAGACAGATTTGGCTCATTGGATAGCTATGCTCGGCATTCCGGGGATTTCACCACACTAGAGGATCAATGGCATTTGGCCAGAGTGGACCTACTCGTACTGTGCGGAGTGGCGTATGTATACATGCCACGAAATATGGATGATATGGACATCGGCGTTATCATGGCAGTGAGAGCTTTTAGGGAGGGTTATACCATCATCCCGATGATCGTGGTTGAGACGTTGAGGTCAGCCAGTTTTGCAGCACCTACCCTGCAGGGGTATTTACAAGCAGCTCGGTCATGTTATACGTGTGGTTTATGTCACACTTGAGACCGATTGGTACTTTCTGCCGATACGGGTACTGCTTTACCCCTGATATAGCTATGTCCTACTCCTTTCAACCATCGGAGTGTACAGACGCTATGTCTTGGTCGATATTCTTGGCAGGGATCAGAGATCCATTTGGCATGCTGTCATGCACAAGGCTCAGCTCACCCTATAGCTTCATTACTCGTGCTTCGAGCATGGATTATCTCCCTCTAGCTAGTTTGAGGGGCATGACTACCTACCACCCACTAGCTGTGATGTCATAGTTTGACCAGTTCCTGGACTTCCATCCTTTTGAGGGGGCGTTAGGTCAGCGTTTAGCTTTTCGCCACTTATCAGCAGAGGACCGATCCCGGGTGTATGCTTGTTGGGATCAGCGTGAGAGTGCTAAGTTTTCTGTTAGCCATCCGGGCTATTCACCAGAGTATTCTGCGTGGATGGAGACAGAGACTTTATCGGCTGCGGCAGTATCCACAATGTCGGGTATTGATTCAGATGGTGGAGAGTGTAACGACCCCAAAATCTATACAATTTAAATCCCGACTTCGGTCGTTAACCATACATTCAACCTCTAAATAATACATCATTATTCGATGTTAAACTTAATAAAATTGCGGAATATTTAAAATTTTTATACATTTCCTTCTTTCTTGCCCTGAATCGTAACCATTACATTACATCTCTTTGATTCAATCTTATATCATGAATCGTTACAACAAAATGACTATACAAAGTCTTACATCATAACTAAATATCCATATACATTGGATAGCTCAACTTACATTTCAACAACATGTTGCGTTCAAAATATGAAATACATTTCTCATAAAACATAAGTAATCTTCGTGAATATAGATCTCTATAACTCACATAACACATATCTTTACCTTAAAATCTTGACCTGCAAAAGTGGTTATTTGCAAGAGTGAGCTCGACAGCCCAACAAAGTCTAACAGTTTTCATGCATCACAAAGCACCTAATAACATGCTCGACATACATCTCATTAAAGTAACATGACATACATGCTTTTAATTCACATAACAAATATAAAGATTGAGTTCCTTACTCAATCATCATTACTTAGCCAAAACAATGCATGCATATATTGACTTTAACATTTCATGATTTCAACATGCATAACATATCATGTAATTTAAAACTGTTCATCAAATCCATGTAGAAAATAGGAACCGAAAGACTTGCCTTGATCGTTGTTTACCAATAATAGCTTAACAGCTTACAGTTATCTGCACTTCACGTGCCCTACACAATTATATAATCATACACATCAACTATTAGTCACATAACAACACATAGCAATTGTAATGTAAACTCTACTCCACATCTCATAATCTTTCCTATTAATAAATACACAATGGTCAATTAGATTGTGTTAACTTTTCGACTTATGACTCACTATATTTCTTCTTAGTCAAACTCGAAGTTCAAGTGCTTAAGTCTTGCTAAGACTACTTATTGGTTTTATTTTAAACCCATTTCATATCCTATAATATTCACTTCAATTGAATTGAAACACTTTTTAAGTTCATTAACACTTGGCACGACGTTTCGACGTTCATTCGTCACACGCCGGATTTGCCTCTCTTGTGTATGCTTACTATGCTTCTATAACTTATCTAATACATTATTTATTAATGTTAAGCAACATTATATTTACTAAGATTCATGTTTTATAACTTAGGACATCATCTTTTACGGTCTGGAGCACTACACATGCATATGTGCATGCCCGACACCCTCTGATTGCCTCTGAAAACACAATAGTCCTAAAGATGACCATTTTGACCCATCCAAGTGACCTCCAATTGAAAAACTTAAAGAAACAAAGTTGTTGGTCTACTCGTCCTCGTTCCGGATCATCTTGAATCACCTCAATCGGAGTTCGTATGAGGAAGTTATGGCCATTTTACTATAGGAGGTCAAAACTATCCAAGTCAGACTTCTGTCCCCGCGCTGGGGCGCGAGGACTAAGCCAACTAGTGGCGCTGGGGGGCGAGATTGGCGCTGGGGCGCGAATTTCAGCGCTGGGGTGCCAACTTCTGGCGCTGGGGCGCGAATTTTGGCGCCGGAGCGCGATTTTTGGCGCTGGGGCTCAAATTTTGGCGCTGGGGCGCCGAAACTTGCAGAACCCAACCACGAAGAACAGAACAAAGCTACTGTCTTTATTTTTAACAGTAATTAACCCCAATTAACATGTATAACTTATATAAATTACACATATACACACTACCCAACATGCATATACTAGTTTAAATTACTATGCAATAATCACAGAAAACTAAATTCCTTGAAAATCATATTTTAAAACAAAACTCCATGTTTGATATTTGTTAAACACAATGAACACTATAATCTCTAATAACCACAAATTTGATTTCTTTTAAACTACAATTCTCTATAGTTCATATCCAATTAACATAATCACACTTCAATTTCATAACTTCACAATTAACATATACTAATTTTGATATTTCTACAAACCACTTTCACACGTGAATGTTAATGTAAAAACTAATTTCTCTTTCTCTATGAACGTAATTTAGCATACCACACATATATACATATATACATGTTAGTTATTACCAGAACACATGATTTCATAATCATTTAGTAAAACATAGTTTACAGACAACCTTTGTAAAACTTATATACAATGAAGTTGAGTTTCATGAAACACAGAGGCTAAATAATTATACTATAAAACATATTTGTTAAGAGTATAAACATACCTTTTTATTCAGACAATCTTTGCTTAATCACTGATAATAGTTCGAAGAATACATAATTTTCTCTTGTTTCTCTCTCTAAGACCTCTGACAATTTCTCTCAAAACTCTTTGGTCTCTCACTTTTCTTTTCTTTTTCCTTTCTTAGTCTTAAGCCAAAACACACTGTACGTAAAACTAAACTGATAACACTTATGCGTAAACTAAAAACTGATATGGCCTTAAAAATCACCATAACTATTATCAGTTACGAAAATAATAAGTGTATATCCATTATAAATATATTTTATTATATATTATTTATAAAAATTCAAAATTTAAAAACCAAAAGCCATAGGGCTTTGTTTGGCAAAATAATTTAAAACTAAAGACTTAATATATTTAAGCCTTGTTTGGCAAAATAAATTAAAACTACTTTAATTTATTTTAATAACCACTTATAATATAATTATTTGTCACACTTCTAATTAATTAAGTTTTCATACTTAATTTAATTAATTCTAATAACAATTCATTGCATAATATAATTATTTATTTAATCATTATAAATTCTCTAACTTAATTATTAAATTAAATTAGATTACTATTTCAAAATAATTACTTTCCTTAACTCATTAATTATTTATTAAACAAATAAATAATCAAATCACATCAAATCAAATACTTATTCAACAATAAACACATCCATTAAATATTTATATAATTTAATAAATATTTAAATATTATAATAAAAATCTGGATTGTTACATCATTCCCTCCTTACAAGGATTCTATCCTCAGAATCACAACTCAAGCCACTCATTCGTTACAATCTTCCCTACTTACAAAGATTCTGTCCCTAGAATCGAAGACACAAATTACACAAATAACTCAGAGAAATCTTTCATCATTTTATCTAAATATAGATTTTATATTTCCTACTACATTCATTACCTAACAAATTCTATGTTTCATTTCATAACTTTCATTTGAACTCAATTATATTTTGAGTAATATATATCTTTTAACCAATTCATTTCCTTTTCTAAGGATCGTTATCATAAACACTCGGGAATCGCTATCATAAACACTCGGGATATTACATTCACCCTTTCTTCTAAGAATTTCGTCCTCGAAATTTTGTTTATTAATTTTTATTCATTCACTCTATTGAAGTAGATTTTACATCACTACTTCATTTATTCATTGGTTTCTATAACAACTTTCTTTCCACAGAGATCATTCTACAATTATTAAATTTTCTATTAAAATTTAACATTATTCTTTGATAACTCATCTATTTCTCACTTCAAAATCTCTTTTCTTACTTATTCAACATATTCATCATTCAGTGTCGTATTCTACGACTTACTTCTTTCTAAGGAATACTTTCCTTACCACATTCACCTTTTAGAATATCAAGAATCTTCCATAATTGCTCAATAATTGGGAACCGATATGAATAACAGAAATTTAAAAGATTCCAAATCATGCTGAGGGTCATAAGACCACGAACTATGTCCACAGTTACAAGTAATCTTTCAACTTCAACTTTAACAGTCATAAGACTATAAGGACCCCCGTACTTAGGGTGTTAAGCCCTTCGTACGATGTATTGTGCACAAATATTTAAACGCTATGCATATGTCCATAGTTATAAGTAATCTTTCAACTTAAACTTTAACAGTCATAAGACTATAGGGACTCCTTGTACTTAGGGTGATCAGCCCTTCGTACAATATATTGTACACAAACATCTCAACGCCTCCGTGTAAGCCCCTATAAAAGGGTTGTTCATCTCAGCTTTTCAACATCTGAATCCGCACCAAAATAATTTGGTTTGGCGTAACTTCTCAAGAAACTCTTGAATTTCATGAATATCTTTCAATATTTGTCTAGCTGAATCAAATAGCATAGACCTCTACAATAACTCGGACATTAACCGAAATATACATATACATACATACATATGTATTCTCATATCTTAAAGAAATCTCAAAAATCTTTTTTTTTTGACGTCATGATACCGCACTGTATTTACAGTCCGTTGAGGATTCCGTCATTTGGTGATTTTATCATACTACATCATACCATAGGGGGTTGACGATCCTTAGATCACATCCAACACTAGGTAATATTGCATTGATGACTCCATCGTTTTTATCATCTTTGCACCAGGTTACATGATGCATTAATGATATAAAATACATTTTGATATATTGCAAATCATTTTTGTCTAGCCGAAGCAATTAGCATAGACATACGAATAACAGTATTGTTGTTAAAACTCATTGGTTCCATCATTTGATCCAATGTTTTTCAAGAAAATAAAAGTGTAAACATCAGCACAAAGTCAATAGATTTCGAAAGTCTAGCATAGCTAGTAGATTTAGAATACCTATGCTTCCACTATCAACTCCACTTTCTATAATGATCCATTGCTTAATAGGTCTATCTATTCCTATCATCCTCAATACTCCATTCACACTTAATTATACCCTAGTTCATCAAACTTACCACACGTTATGAGTTCAGGAACTTGCCACAATCATATGAGTTTAAGAACTTATCCTAGTCAGACCATAGGCGTCCATTCACTGAGGGGTTCAAAAACATACCATATAATTATGAGTCACGAACCTACCATAAGTATGAATTTTAAGAACTCGCACTTAACCTTATAATATTCTCTAACTATACTCTACATATCTGTTATACACATGAGAAAAGAATCACCTTCTCAACAGGCATATAGCAAATAGCGCGACATAAACATTCTAATGATTATCAATGTGATAAACTGAGTGCAAGCACAAAACCCTCGCCCATACAAAGGTTTGTACAACTCAGCCATTACATGAGTTCTCAATTGAAATCCCACCTAACTCTATCTTTCTTTTAACTTGCTCTTTGCTCGATACGAATTCCTAGTATTACATCATCTATAACTCCTCATGAGTTATCTCGTACTATTTCATAGTACACCATCTTCATAACATTAAGCTATAATCATTCAAACATTACAGACCATCTTTCTTTTATAACTTAAACAGATCACGTCGTGACCTTATTCTATAATCGCCCCTCTTAAAATTCTTTTGTTAACTCGTGATCGTTTTGTTTTACGATCCTCATTCTTTTTCTTTTTCATCATTTACGACATTATTCGTTATCTTGGCTATTAGAGTTAGGAAACTCCCATTTCTTATCTTTATATCTTCAAGATTCTTCTTTGAATCTTCTTGTTTATAAAACAATTCTTCCTTTAAGAATTTCTAACTTTATTTACATCGCTCAAAATTTCATTCAAGTTCTAAACTCTCATCATACGTGTCCACTTCTACACTTGGTACACATCTAGTCTCTAACAGTTTCAATATGGCACGCTGAGTGGTTTCCCACAAACAACCAACAAACTAGGTTCCGAGTTGCTAGTTCGTATATACCTCCGCTCCATGAAGGAATCGTTTAGCCCAGATACCATACAACAACTATTAAAGAGTACAATTGTACCACGCTTAGACATAACTCTCTATTCATAACTTCTTTATCATTCTCTTTTTATAGACATTGTCTATTTATTATCACCTTACATCTTTATTATTGGAGTTGGGTAACCCCACATTCATATTCCTGATAACTCTGCGAGATTCTTCTTTGAATCTTTTTACGCAAGTTTTAATCCCATATTGTTCAAACTCTATTTGGGCTTATTCATTCTTTATCTTCACCTCTCTTCTCTAAGGTTATTGCCTACGGTACTCCTACCTAAGGTTTATAACCTACAGCTCTGATACCAACTGGCGCCGAAACTTGCAGAACCCAACCACGAAGAACAGAACAAAGCTACTGTCTTTATTTTTAACAGTAATTAACCCCAATTAACATGTATAACTTATATAAATTACACATATACACACTACCCAACATGCATATACTAGTTTAAATTACTAAACAATAATCACAGAAAACTAAATTCCTTGAAAATCATATTTTAAAACAAAACTCCATGTTTGATATTTGTTAAACACAGTGAACACTATAATCTCTAATAACCACAAATTTGATTTCTTTTAAACTACAATTCTCTGTAGTTCATATCCAATTAACATAATCACACTTCAATTTCATAACTTCACAATTAACATATACTAATTTTGATATTTCTACAAACCACTTTCACACGTGAATGTTTACTGTAAAAACTAATTTCTCTTTCTCTATGAACGTAATTTAGCATACCACACATATATACATATATACATGTTAGTTATTACCAGAACACATGATTTCATAATCATTTAGTAAAACATAGTTTACAGACAACCTTTGTAAAACTTATATACAATGAAGTTGAGTTTCATGAAACACAGAGGCTAAATAATTATACTATAAAACATATTTGTTAAGAGTATAAACATACCTTTTTATTCAGACAATCTTTGCTTAATCACTGATAATAGTTCGAAGAATACATAATTTTCTCTTGTTTCTCTCTCTAAGACCTCTGACAATTTCTCTCAAAACTCTTTGGTCTCTCACTTTTCTTTTCTTTTTCCTTTCTTAGTCTTAAGCCAAAACACACTGTACATAAAACTAAACTGGTAACACTTATGCGTAAACTAAAAACTGATATGGCCTTAATAATCACCATAACTATTATCAGTTACGAAAATAATAAGTGTATATCCATTATAAATATATTTTATTATATATTATTTATAAAAATTCAAAATTTAAAAACCAAAAGCCATAGGGCTTTGTTTGGCAAAATAATTTAAAACTAAAGACTTAATATATTTAAGCCTTGTTTGGCAAAATAAATTAAAATTACTTTAATTTATTTTAATAACCACTTATAATATAATTATTTGTCACACTTCTAATTAATTACGTTTTCATACTTAATTTAATTAATTCTAATAACAATTCATTGCATAATATAATTATTTATTTAATCATTATAAATTCTCTAACTTAATTATTAAATTAAATTAGATTACTATTTCAAAATAATTACTTTCCTTAACTCATTAATTATTTATTAAACAAATAAATAATCAAATCACATCAAATCAAATACTTATTCAACAATAAACACATCCATTAAATATTTATATAATTTAATAAATATTTAAATATTATAATAAAAATCTGGATTGTTACATCATTCCCTCCTTACAAGGATTCTATCCTCAGAATCACAACTCAAGCCACTCATTCGTTACAATCTTCCCTACTTACAAAGATTATGTCCCCAGAATCGAAGACACAAATTACACAAATAACTCAGAGAAATCTTTCATCATTTTATCTAAATATAGATTTTATATTTCCTACTACATTTATTACCTAACAAATTCTATGTTTCATTTCATAACTTTCATTTGAACTCAATTATATTTTGAGTAATATATATCTTTTAACCAATTCATTTCCTTTTCTAAGGATCGTTATCATAAACACTCGGGAATCGCTATCATAAACACTCGGGATATTACAGAGAGCCCATTGAGAACATTGATTCCCACACCGAGGAGGAGCCATTCACTGGGTTGCCAGCAGCTCTTGTAGATTCTCTTAGTTCTAGCACTGTCGTGATCTAGCATTCAACATAGTAGTTCGAGCAGAGTCTTCATCTGAAGACCTTTGAAAGGGATCAGGCTAGAGCCCTGATGTTGACAGCTCTTGATGGGAGAGATGCCGCTCTATTAGAGAGAGACGAGGCATTAGCACATAGAGATGCCGCTATTGAGCAGCGGGAAGAGGCCAGATTAGTCAGAGATACCGTGATGTTTGAGCGGGATGGTGCAATATCTGCCCAGGAAGTAGCCGTTACAGATAGTACCATAGTGAGGTCCCTTACTACTAGCATGATTTCAGAAATGAGTGCATATATTAATGAGCATAGTGTCACCATGCAGATGGCTATAGATCTGTTAGCTCGTATGGATACCCTTGTGCAGGAGACCACAACGTTACCTCCTTCTTCTAAGAGGGATGCCATGTTGGGCTTGATAGCTCACATATACACTGATTTGTAGATGGGCTTGTACTTTCCTGCACAGACTAGCTTAGCCATTTTGTCATGTACAGTTCATATTGTATATATCAAACAACATTATATATAACAGGAAAATATATTTTTGATCACTTCCCTTTTTAATTATGCCTTGTTGCTTGCTTGATATCTGCATGTTTCTTCAGGGCATGTGATCTCAATGTCTTTTGAATCTTTTAGAATGACATTGAGATATCTCCTAATCTTTTAGAATGGATCATGGATCTGTGTGTATTCCCTACCATCTTTGGTGTCTTGGGTCTGGTTTCTATATGTAGATGTGGAGAGGAGTGTGGCTTTCCTCTCTAAGGTTGACTACACCACAGATGGTCGCCAGTACTCCCTTGTACGGGGGAGCCCAATTAGTTCCATCTCTTATGGATTGGTGTTTCTCTTTGAGGATTAACCGCAACTTAGATGGTCGCCGATTCTCTCGTTTACATGGGGAGGTCAGGTAGTTCCATCCCTTTGGTCTGAAGCCAATGAAGCGTGATGGATTGAAGGATGATCCCAGTACCATTGACAAGTGTTTGTGTTTTGGTAGGGGGTAAGACCGAACCATGAATGGTTGCTTACATACTCCTATTGAAGAGGAGATCAGGTCTACGTAGTTCGAACCTGGTGTAAGAGGTTCAATGCTCTATGTGGCAAAAGGGTGTAGAAATGTTTTTGTTATTTTTATTTTTTGTAATGAGAAGGTTGTACAAATGTTTCTGTTGTTTTTGTTTTGTTGCGATCAGACCATATAAAATATAACAACCTACGTACTCCCGTGTATCAAGGAGATCAGGTCGACGTAGTTCGCCCATGTTCAGGACTGTTTACAACCAATGAAAAGTTTGATCCCATGTTCAGGATAAACTGCGGGTGAGAAAGTTTAATCCTATGTACAGGATAAACTGCAGGTGTGAAAAGTCTTATCCCTAGTGGGGTAAACCTGCGGGTGTGAAAGGTTCAATCCCTAGTGGGATAACCGGAGTTGAGTAAGGGTTCAAAACCAAGTAGAGAAAAAGGATCTGGCGATCCGGAACTAGGCTGCTAGTTAGAAAAGTGTGTTTATCCCTAATGGGGCAGATGAGTATGAAGAGAAGTTGTATGTAGTGGAAGGTTAGAAAACCTGAAATAACTAGGGGGATCTGATGATCCAAAACCAGGATGTTTGCTTGATGGAAACCTTAGACATAATACCATTTCATGGTGTCTGTATTGATAAGCTGTGGAAATTCATCGCCATCCATTTCCCGTAATCTGAGAGCACCTCCTGTCACTACCTCCTTGACAATAAACGGGCATTCCCAGTTCGGGGCAAATTTTCCCTTAGATTGATCATGGTTGTCAATGATCTTCTTCAAAACAAAGTTGTGTTGTTTAAACTGCCGTAGCCAGACTTTTCTATTGTAGGACCTGGCGATCATTTGTTGATATAACTGACCGTGGAAGATAGTAGTGGCACACCATTCGTCTATTAGAGATAATTGGTGACACCTATCTTGTACCCATTGGTCTTCATCTAGCTGAGCGTCTATCAACACTCTAAGAGATTCTATTTCCACTTCTATGGAGAGCACTGCTTCCATCCCATAGGTTAATGCATAGGGTGTTGCCCCAGTGGAAGTGCGCACTGATGTTCTATAGGCTAACAGAGTCAGAGGTAATAAGTCAGGCCACCCTTTGTGGTTAGCGGACAACTTTTGCATGATCCTCTTGATGATTTTGGTAGCCGCTTCAACAGTACCATTCATCTTTGGACGGTAGATGACGGAGTTGAGATGTTTGATGTGGAATTTACTACACAATTCCTCCATCATTATGTTGTTGAGGTTCTTAGCATTGTCTGATACAATCATCTTTGGTTGTCCATATCGACAAACGATATTGTTTCTGATGAAAGCAATGATGACTTCTTTGGTAACCCTAGGGAAGGAAGTTGCTTCTACCCACTTTGTGAAGTAGTCGATCATGGTGAAGATAAACCGATGCCCATTGCTAGGTTTGGGCTCGATGGGTCCAATCACGTCTATTCCCCACATCAAGAAGGGCCAAGGTGAACTCATATTGTGGAGCTCCCTCGGAGGGGCGTGGATAGCATTCCCATGAATTTGGCACTGATACCATCTCTTGACGTGATCTTCACAGTCAGCCTTGAGAGAGAGCCAGTAATGCCCTGTTCTGAGGATTTTCTTTACAAGTAGGGGGCCGCTCATGTGTGGGCCACATACTCCACCATGGATCTCATCCATGAGCCTCTGAGCTTGGTCCTTGTCCAAACATCTGAGGAGACCTAATCCTGGATCTCTTTTATAGAGTGCATCTCCGCTCAGGTAGAATTTTATAGCCAGTCGATGGATCCACCTTCTTTTAGTCGGGCTCGCCTTATTGGGTGTAGATCTATCTTGTAAGTACTCCTTGATATTTGGGTACCAAGGGTGTTGGACGGGATGTATCTCATCCGATACTTATCCAATGTAATTCCCATAGGCTGGAGCCGTTTGTTGGGCAAATGTGAGGGTTGGCATGTCTTCCTTATCATGTATGTTGATCAAGGAGGCCAATGTTGCTAGCGTATCCGCAAAATCATTTCTATTTCGAGGAATGTGGATGAAGGATATTTCATCAAACTTTGAAGCCATCTGTAGAACCTGCCGATGGTAAGGCAGCAAATGTAGACCTTTGGTGTGATAGATTCCTGTAGTTTGTCTGATTACCAACTCGGGATCTCCAAAGACAGTTAACTGTCTGATGCCCATTGATTGGACAAGTTTTAGCCCCATGATACAGCCTTCATACTCAGCTGTATTGTTAGTGTTGGCAAACTGAAATTTGACGGTGACAGGATGCTACTCCCCCGTAACGGATACTAGAACTAGTCCTGCTCTAGAACCTTCTATGTTTGTAGCTCCATCAAAATACATCTTCCATGTTTGACATGCATTTTACTGATGGTGTTGTTGAATTGCCATTACCCTTTCATCGGGGAAGTATTTTTCCAAGGGTTTGAAATCCTCTGAAGGTGCGGCGGCCAGTTGATCCGCAATTCCTCGACCTTTAATGGAAATTTGCGTCAAGTAGACAATGTCAAATTGTTGTAGGATCAACTACCATCTGGACAGTCGGCAGTTCAGCATGGGTTTACTGAACACGTACTTGAGAGGATCTACGCGGGATATGAGATGGGTTGTGTGATCATGGAGGTAATGTTGTAACCTCATGGAAGCCCATGCTAAAGCACAACAAGTCTTCTCAATTAGAGTGTACTTGTGTTCACTGCTGCTGAATCTTTTCCTGAGGTAGTAGATGTTGGGATTTCGGCACAACAAAGCAACGCAAAGCGGAATATAAATTGAACAAAACAAAATAATTTTTGAAACCCAAACCAGGATCCATGCGAAATAGATATTAATTCAGTGTTAAGAGATTATACCGATTATGAAATAGCTTCTGAAACGCTTCGAATCTGCAACGCAATTCCTCACGAAACTACGTCTGTATGGTATCCACACGAACGGACGCGAACCGTCACACGATTCTGCAAAGGGAACTGCGGTACTAGCCACCAAAGGAACAGGATTTTCGAAACTATTTCTCTCTAGTCTCTCTCTAGAGCGGCTAAGGTTTTAGGATATTATGATTATCCCAAAATGGCTGCTACATATCATATATATAGCGGATAAAAAAGAATTCATCAAAACCCTAATTTAAAATCCGAATATATACATACATATATATATATATATATATATATATATATATATATATATATATATATATATATATATATCTTAATTAAGTCTTACTTAATTAATATACCTTTATATATAAATTATCCTATTAGTTTAAAATCGTAATTTAAATACTATCAATCGTATTGACATATTTAAATATTTACAAGTTAAATTAATTCTCTTTTAATTATGTTCTATGTGTGTGGCCCTATGGGTTATTATTACGTTGGCAATAATTTTAAAATCATATTATAAAATTATAAACAGTGAGCGACATCTAGTATTGCATCACTGCTACTCAAGTAATAATAAGACCGATGATTCGATGCAACCTTTTCGTGACCAATGTTTCAATATAATTTAATCCTTTTAACCTTGACATCCTAGATTAAACTTGAGTCATGGAATGTGTCATACTCTTCATAATTTAATCTGAATTTTCTTGATCAATGAGTAGACTATATGTAACAAATTACTATTTGAGCATGGCTATGCATTTCATAGTCTTACTCAATCAAGAGGCCTATGGATATCACCTCTAATATATAGGAGGGTGACATTCCATCTAGATCACTTATATTCCTCACACGATTCATGATGTACCCAATAATCATCTTTATTTTTTACCCTATTAAAGGTGACTTTTGATGATATCAAAGTACATAAATTCCGGTGTAGTAATATAGTGATTTCAAGTCGGAGGATCATTACAACATTGGCACTATGAGAATCGCTAATGACTCTTCGCATAATGCTCCACATAGAATTCTTATGGTGGGTCTGTCCAGTACATTATTCTCTAACACGTACCTATGCATTGACTTAATATCTCATATATTTATGACCAATGAGATTTGGTCATCAGTTAATCCACATACTAGTCTCAATGCATCATTGTTGTCCCATCAACAGTGATACTCGAGTAGGAACATTTAAGAGCAATGATACTAATTGAAATTATATAATCTCATGTTCAAGTCATATACTTGAAACTATATAATTTGTATCATTATTCTAAGGAATTTTATTATGTTAACATTTATATAACGCAGTAAATAAAACCATAATAAAATCATTCATTTATTCAATCAAATATAATATCGAAATGTTAAGCAATTATATCAAATAATTGGCCTCTAGGGCACTAACTCTAACAGTCTCCCACTTGCACTAGAGGCAATCACTCATGTATCTAATACCCATGGAACTAGTGTGGCCATCAAGCTTCTGTTGCGACAAAGCCTTGGTCAGTGGATCTCCAACATTATCATCTGTTTGCACTCTTCCTATATGTACATCTCCTCTATCAATGATTTCACGGATGAGATGGTACTGCCTAAGTATACGCTTGGATCTTTAGTGAGATCTGGGTTCCTTAGCATATGCAATGGCTCCATTATTATCACAGTATAGCTTAACCGGATCAACAATGGTTGGAACAACACCAAGTTCAGTGACTAACTTTTTAATCCATATAGCCTCCTTGGCTGCACTAGAAGCAGCAATATACTCAGCCTCTGTTGTAGAATCAGCTACTGTCTCTTACTTCAAACTCTTCCAGCTAACAACACCATCATTAAGGCAAAACACAAAACCTGGCTGAGACTTATAGTCATCATTATCAGTCTGGAAACTAGCATATGTGCAACCCTTTACTGCCAGTTCGTCTTCACCTCCATATACCAAGAATGAATCCTTAGTTCTTTTCAGGTACTTGAGGATATTCTTGACTGCCGTCCAATGACCTTCACCTAGATTCGACTGGTATCTGCTCGTCATGCTCAAAGCATACGAGACATCCGGACGAGTACATATCATTGCATACATGATAGATCCAATTGCCGAAGCATAAGGGATCTTTCTCATACGCTCCTCATTATCTTATGATTTAGGACATTGGGCCTTAGAGATCTTTACACCATGAGTCACGGGTAAGTGTCCTCTTTTCGCCTCTTGCATGCTGAACCATTTCAGCACTTTATTAATATATGTACTTTGACTTAGGCTGAGCATTTTTCTCGATCTATCTCTATATATCTTGATACCTAAAATGTAGGTTGCATCGCCCAAATCTTTGATGGAGAAACATTTTTCTAACCCTGTTTTTACAGCCTGTAAGGAAGGAATGTCATTCCCCATAATTAATATGTCATCAACATATAATACTAGGAATACAATGTGACTCCCACTAACCTTCTTATATACACAAGGTTCATCTTCATATTTTATAACGCCAAACTCTTTGACTGCTTCATCAAATCGAAGATTCCAACTCCGAGAGGCTTGCTTCAATCCATAAATGGATTGTTGCAGCTTACATACCATTCCAGCATCCTTTAGAGTGACAAAACCCTCAGGTTGTGTCAAGTACACATCCTCAAGGAGATTTTTGTTATGGAAAGTAGTTTTAACATCCATCTGCCAGATTTCGTAATCGTAAAAGGTTGTAATAGCAAGTAAGATCCTGATGGATTTAACCATTGCCACTGGAGAGAAGGTTTCATCATAGTCAACACCTTGAACTTGTTTGTAACCTTTTGCTACCAGTCGGTCTTTGTAGGTTTGTACATTACCATCCATGTCAGATTTCTTCTTGAAAACCCACTTGCACCCGATTTGTTTTACCCCTTCGGGTGGATCAAGCAAAGTCCAAACTTGGTTAGTATTCATGGAATCCATCCCATATTTCATGGCTTAAAGCCATTTCACAGAATATGGTCCATTCATAGATTCCTAGTAGGAAGTAGGCTCATCCTGATCTATGAGCATCACATCGCCATTTTGAGTCACAAGATGTCCATAATATCTCTCAGGCTCTTGGCGTGTCCTACTAGATCTGTGAATGCCTCATGTAATTTGAATAGGTTCACTTTCCATAATGTCTCGTGGTTCCTGCTCACGTTCTAACTCAGGTTTAATGATATTTTGTGGTTCTCAAATTTTTTCGAGTTCTACTTTCCTCCCACTGTTTCCTTTAGAGACAAATTCTCTTTCTAGAAAAATACCAGTTTGAGCAAAAAATACTTTATTCTCAGAAGGTTTGTAGAAATAATACCCTTTTGTTTCTTTTGAGTATCCCACAAAATTACATTTGTTAGATTTGGGTCCGAGCTTGTCAGAATCCAGATGTTTTACAAACACCTCGGAACCCCAAATCTTTATGAACGACATACTAATACGTTTCCCAGTCTACATCTCATATGGTGTCTTCTGAACCGTCTTTGTAGGAACACGATTAAGTGTGAATACAGCTGTCTCTAGCAAAAGCTTATTGGAAGATCTGCATGACTCATCATTGATCGTACCATATCCAACAAGGTGTGATTCCTCCTCTCAGATACACCATTCCATTGTGGTGTTCCAGGTGGAGTGAGCTGTGATATAATACCACACTCCTTTAGAAGGTCATCAAAGTCTTGGCTTAAGTATTCACCTCCTCGATCGGATCGAAGGGCTTTTATGCTTTTGTCAAATTGGTTTTGAACTTCATTCTTGAATTCCTTCAACTTTTTAAAGGATTCGAATTTGTGTCTCATAAGATACACATATCCATATCTACAAAAGTCGTCAGTAAATGTAATGAAGTAATAAAACCTACCTCTTGCTAATGAACTCATGGGACCGTATACATCACTATGTATAAGTCCCAATACATCGCTAGCCCGTTCACTGTGTCTAGTGACAGGGGCTTTAGTCATCTTGCCTAATAAACAAGACTCACATCTTTCATATGATTCGAAATCAAATGAATCTGAAAACCCATCTTTATGGAGTTTGGATATGCGTTTCTCATTTATATAGCCTAATCGATAGTGCCAGAGATATGTCGGATTTGAATCATTTGATTTAAATCATTTTGTATATATGTTATAGATAGGCATTTCTAAGTCAAGAATATAGAGACCATTAAACAATTGTGCAATACCATAGCATATATCATTTAAGTAAAAAGAACAACGGTTGTTCTTTATTATAAATGAAAAACCTTTCTTGTCCAAACAAGAAACAGAAATAATGTTTTTGCTTATAGTAGGCACATAATAACAATCCTCTAATTATAATACTAGTCCAGTGGGCAAAGATAAATGATAAGTTCCTACGGCTAGTGCCGTAACCTTTGCTCCATCCCAACTCGTAGGTCAACCTCTCCTTTTGCCAAAGTCCTACTCCTTCGGAGTTCCTGCATATTAACCCAAATGTGTGAACCACATCTAGTAACCAATACCCATGATGTAGAAGTAGACAAGTTGACTTCTATAACATATATATCTGAATCAGAACTCGCACTTCTTTTCCTTTTCTTCACTTCTTCCAAATAAGCGTGACAATTCCTCTTCTAGTGTCCAGGTTTTCCACAGAAGTGACAATCACCTTCTTTAGCCACTCCACCTTTAGGTTTTAAAGTCTGTTTGGTTTTGGAATTGGGTTTAGAACCATATTTAGATCTTATTTTTTTCTTGCCTTTCCAATTTCCCTTAGCATTCCCCTTTTGCACCTTTATTATGGGAGCGGGTCCTGCCTTTTTCATTTTGTTCTTGGCAGTTATTAACATGCTCAACAACTTAGTAAGTGGTTTCTCAATTTCATTCATGAGATAATTCATAAAAAATTGAGAGTAGCTGATATTCAAAGATTGCAAAACAAGATCAGTTTGGGCTTACGGAGTGATTGGAAAACCCAACCTATCAAGGTACTCAATATACCCAATCATTTTTAGCACATGAGGACCAACTGGATCACGTTCACCCATCTTCCAGTGATACAACACCTTTCTTGTATCATACCTTTCCTGTTGAGCATGCCCTTCGAACAATTTCTTGAGATGCTCGATCATCTCATAAGCATCCATCAACTCGTGTTGCTTCTGAAGCTCAGTGTTCATAGTTGCTAGCATGAGACAACTGACGTCCAGAGCATCATCTTGATGCTTCTTGTAAGCATTATGCTCTGCATGTGGTGCAGTGTTAGCTGGTGCTGTAGGAATGGGCCCATCAAGGACATTTAGCTTGCGCTCTTGTTCGAGGACAATCTTCAAATTCCTATGTCAGTCAAGGAAATTAATTCCACTCAGCTTTTCCTTCTCAAGGACTGATCGTAGTGAAAAACTATTAGTGTTGTTGTTGTTTGCCATTGATATCTACAATTTATAAGTGCAAAATAATAAGTCAAATTGTAGAACTTTATGATATTATGTAATTGATAATAGTACATTTAAAATATGTCTCTCACTATTTTATTCAAATTAATAGCCCTCACCATTAATTCGGAAAGTATTTTCTATTAAATCTTTTTAGTGAGCCAAGATCCATATTTCATTATGCATTAAGTTAACTTTGGTTAATCTCTTAAAACATAATTTTTTAGGTAGACAACCCCTTGTCAATTATATCATATATAACTCTTGGTTAGTTTGGTAAACAACATTTATTTCTAGTCCATCTAATGGTACCCACCAAACTCTATGCCTCTAAGTCCACAATCTTAACAGTTTGGATATCACAATTATCCTATCTCATCTTACCAAGATAAATAGGGTACTTTGCTTTGACAAACCTACATCTATTGATCAAGGTCTTGATGAGTGTTATTCATTAGATGGCATCTGATTTAGACTTAATAATTTAATGAGGGATTTTATTAATAAATTTAGATCTCACCAATTTTAATCTTATTAAGCATGCAAATTATTTATCATATCATATAGTATACAAGCATAAATAAAGTGCAAAATTAAATGTGACACATTTATGGCTCAATCTACTGTCAATCTTTTCAACCTAATGAAAGTTTGAAGGTCAATCTAAGGTGGTAAAAGATCTTCAAAATAGTAGCTTCCTCATGCATGTGCCTCATCTCCATCCTCATCTTTCATCGTGTTCTTCATCTTTTCATCTACATCTTGTTATCGATTATTACATGACATAAAGAAACCTCGAGTTACATTCGAGGGGATTTAGATGAGAAGAGAATGTTACATTAGAATTTATAGAAAGACACGACATACAAGCCGTATTTGAAAACCAAAAACCACTAACCTATGGGTCAAAAGGCCATAACTGTGCACCATGCATATCACAACAAGCACATAACAATTTATATATAATTAAAGAAAACTATATATAACATATTGGGGTCACGACCATCGTGCGCTATGACGGGGGGGGGGTCTCCCCTCCCCGGCGGTGGTCTGGCTGATACGTCAGCGAGCGGGGTCGAGGGCAGCACCCCTGGGAAATTTTTTTAAACTACAATCTGTATTGTAGATTTTTTCCATATGAAGCTCTAAAACAATTCCAGAATCATATCAAATCCACTATAACACACACAATAACAGTAGACCAAGAACATATCATATATGTCCAGTTTCAATCAACCATATTAAAACGAATCTTCATGCTTCGAATCCAATTAGAATAGAAGTTGTATTGTTATTCCACCTTCTAATATACCATTAATAGAATCATTATATACATGCATATATATTACATCTATTCATAATACCAGAATATGCCGACAAACAGAATATTAAATATTCAATTTCAGATCGGTAAAATTGTATCATCATATATCATATATATCGAAAACAATAAAACACGTAATCTGAATTAATCGTTTTGCAAGTAGCTCTGATACCACTGTTGGGATTTCGGCACATCAAAGCAACGCACAACAGAATATAAATAGATTAAAACAAAATAATTTTCGACACCCAAACTAGGATCCATGCGAAACATATATTAATTCAGTGTTAAGAGATTATACCGATTATGAAATAGCTTCTAAAACCCTTCGAATCTCCAACGCAATTGGTCACGAAACTACGTCTCTATGGTATCCACACGAATGCACGCGAACCGTCGCACGACTCTGCAAAGGGAACTGCGGTACTAGCCACCAAAGTAACAAGATTTTCGAAACTTTTTCTCTCTAGTCTCTCTCTAGAGCGGCTAAGGTTTTAGGTTATTATGATTATCCCAAAATGGCTGGTACATATCATATATATAGCGGTTAAAAGAGAATTAATCAAAACCCTATTTTAAAAACTGAATATATATATATATATATATATATATATATATATATATATATCTTAATTAAGTCTTACTTAATTAATATACCTATATATATAAATTATCCTATTAATTTAAATTCGTGATTTAAATACTATCAATCATATTGACATATTTAAATATTTACAATTTAAATTAATTCCCTTTTAATTACATTTTATGTGTGTGACCGTGTAGGTTATTATTACGTTGGCAATAATTTTAAAATCATATTATAAAATTATAAATAGTGAGCGGCATCTAGTAATGCATCACTGCTACCCAAGTAATAATAAGATCGATGATTCGATGCATCCTTTTTGTGACCAATATTTCAATGTAATTTAATCCTTTTAACCTTGACATCCTAGATTAAACTTGAGTCATGGAATGTGTCATACTCTTCGTAATTTAATCTTAATTTTCTTGATCAATGAGTGGACTATATGTAACAAATCACTATTTAAGCATGGCTATGCATTTCATAGTCCTACTTAATCAAGAGGCCTATGGATATCACCCCTAATATATATGAGGGTTAAATTCCATCTAGATCACTCATATTCCTCACACAATTCATGATGTACCTAATAATCATCTTTATTGTCCACCCTATTAAAGGTGACTTTTGATGATATCAAAGTACACAAATTCTCGTGTAGTAATATAGTGATTTCAGGTTGGAGGATCATTACATCATTGTTACTATGAGAATCGCTAATGACACTTCACATAATGCTCTATATAGAATTAACATAGTGGGTTTGTCTAGTAAATTGTTCTCTAACACGTACCTATGCATTGACTTAATATCTCATATATTTATGACCAATGAGATTTGGTCATCAGTCAATCCACATACTAGTCTCAATGCATCATAGTTGTCCCATCAACAATGATACAAGACTAGGGACATTTAAGAGCAATAATACTAATTGTAATTATATAATCTCATGTTTAAGTCACATACTTGAAACTATATAATTTGTATCACTATTCTAAGGAATTGTATTATGTTAACACTTATATAACGCAGTAAATAAAACCATAATAAAATCATTCATTTATTCAATCAAATATAATATCGAAATGTTAAGTAATCATATCAAATAATTGGCCTCTAGGGCACTAACTCTAACAGTAGGTAGCTTGCTTTTGGCCTCTATCATCTTTCTGTTCCAACATGCAGCCCATGTCATTGTCACTTATGGACATATACATGAACATGGGAACATCATCCCTGGGTGGTACCAAAATATGAGCTTTGACTAGCTGCTCTTTGATTGTATGGAAGGCCTTCTGACACTCATTATTCCACTTCATGGAGGAGTTCTTCCTTAATAATTTGAAAATAGGCTCACAGGTTGCTGTGAGTTGGGAAATGAACCTTCTGATGAAGTTGATTCTTCCCAAAAATTCCTATATCCCCTTCTTCTGTCAGAGGAATGGGCATTTCCGTGATGGCCTGGATTTTGGTGGGATCCAGCTCAATTCCCTTGTGAATGACTAGGAATCTTAGCAACTTACATGATTTAACGCCAAAGGCGCACTTGGCTGGATTCAACTTTAAGTTGTACTTCTGTAGCCTGTTGAAGAGCTTTCTGAGATGGTCTAGGTGGTCTTCCTCCTTTCGGGACTTGACAATAATGTCATCCATGTAGATCTTTATCTCTTTGTGTATTAAATCGTGGAAAAGAGCCATCATGACTCGCTGATAGGTAGCTCTGGCATTTATGAGGCTGGATGACAACCGTCTATAGCAAAAGGTTCCCCAAGGAGTGATGAACGCAATTTTCTCACGATCCTCTTCAGCAACCATGATTTGATGGTACCTCGCGAAGTAATCAGCAAAGGAGTACATGTCTTATTGAGTAGTAATATCAATGAGAATGTGGATAAATGGCACGGGAAAGCTATCTTTAAGGCAAGCTTTATTCAGATCCCGGTAATCCATGCAAACTCGCACCTTCCCTCCTAGTTTAGGAACAGGGACTGTGTTTGATAGACATTCAGGGTACGTAGACAACATGATGATGCCTGTTTGAAATTGTTTCACAATTTTCTCTTTAACCTTTAAACTCCACTCAGGTTTTAATCGCCTGAGCTTCTGCCTGACTGGCGATGGATGACAATGTCAGTGGACAAACTCACCATGTCTTCATGAGACCATGCAAACACATCCTGGAATTGGGTTAATAGTGTAACCATGTCATTCCTTTAGTTTGGAGTGAGGTCTGTACCAATCTGGATTAGTTTAGGGCTTTCTATGGTTCCGAGACTGAAGGAGGTGGTTTGATCAAGGTTGAGTTTAGGTTTGTCTTCGACCAATTCTTTGATCTCCTGAGGTATCTCAATGTCCTCTTGTATTTCCATCAAGTCTGAGTCCAACATTTCATCAAAGTTACAATCCTTGTGGAGAAGAGGCACCTTATCAGTAAGTATAGGCACATCTAAATTCAGAGTCCTGAAACCAAAATATGCTTTCACTTAATATATGAAACTGTTCAATCGTACAAAGTGTTAGCATGTACTGACAAAACAACTGCTAATACTGTACAAAAAAGTAAGCAGTTATTATTATCTACAAGGCAGAAAGAGTTTCTGCCCGTTTTACCCTTATCGACCAATGAAAGGAGTGTTGCTCCAATTATTAAGGGTGAAGTCCTGATGAACTGCAATGATGGAGGGGCTTTCATCGTACTCCTTTTCCCGAATGATGACCATTACGTCTGGACAATCATCGTCTAGGGTGTATCTATTTGTGTGATCATCACGGAGAATGATACATATGTTCGACATCATCCTGGCGATGTCCTATTTACATCTCTGTTCCTCTTCTTCCACTTTTGGATCTGGAACCAGGACTTCTTTCCCCTTTACCGGTATCGGTTTAGAAAATAACATAGCCATTACATGGGCATGCACCTTTACCGGAGACCGTACAGGCTCAGGAACTGTAGGTGGAGATAATCGTCGTGTGGCTGAAGTTGAAGGAATCTGCTTGTGTTCATGAGGATTCCTGTGACTGAAACTAGCAGTATAGCCTAGTCCGACTATCCCTGTTTGACTAGGAACTTGAATGGGGAACTTGATGCCCTGATGATCTTTGCTCAACCCTTGTCCAGGTTGATAACTCAATGTCATCATTTCTTAAGTGCTGACATTACTTTGGAAGAAATCTAGGGTATGAGAGGTGGCGCCCCAATAGGATGGTAGTGAGTGTTGCTCACCTCCATGGCATGCAAACTGACCGGCTCCACTTTTGAATTAAAGCTGGTGAGTGGTATGTTACCTTGTTTAGGACATTCCGATTCAGCATCGATAGTGACTAGGCTTTTATTAATAATGTATTTAAGTTTGTTGGTGAAGAGTGGAGGGGACGGCTCCGGCCATATGAATCCACTGTCTTCCCAAAAGTAGGTTGTATCCTGTATCTATTTTGAGAATGTGAAAAGACACGCAGAATATATGTGGACCAATCTCCATAGGCAGTTCAATCTATCCGACAGAGTTTCGTCGGGAACCATCAAAAGTTTTGATAACCGTATGGCTACTTCGGATCCGATTGAGATTAATGTTCATCTTCACCAAAGTGGTATAAGGACAGATATTCAAAGATGATCCTTCGTCTATCAAAACTCCTCCCACCATATATCTGGAAGATAAAACTGCTATATACAACGGCTTGCAATGACCGATTTCTTCGGGAGGTATATCGTCGTCAGTGAAAGATATCACATTGCTGTTGAAAATGTGATTCACCAGATGTTAGAATTTCTCAACATCTATTGACTTAGGTAGTTCGGCTTCTTCCAAAACCCTAAGCAATATTTTTATGTGATTTTTGAAAGAGAAAACCAAGTCCAGTATGGAAATTTGATGTGGAGCTTCTCTTAAGCTTAAAACCACCTTGGCATCATTATGGCCCATAGTACGGAGAAATTCTTCCACTTTTTTCCATGGGAATCTTCCCCTTTGTCTTAATGGTAGGCTTCATCACCCGTGGGGGAAGATACAGTGGATTATCCTTCGACACTGTAGCAGTTATGTGAGATGTGGATCCTTCAGCCCCTCCAAAATTCCACGGAACTTTTTGTAGGCTAATAACAAGATATTTTGGTCTGAATGGTAAGATAATTAACTTTGGTGCAACCACTTGCAAAGGATTGTCAACACCCTTGAGTTGAATTGGTTGGATTATATGTGCGGGAGTAGTTGCATCTGTCTCAGAAGATATGACTACTACGACTTCCTTCCACTTTGTAGGAAATGCGTCCCCACTCTCTTATACTATAGCATCATCGTCTGCCATTTGTAGGACACCGCTGTCAATTAAATTTTGAATAAGGTGGTGGAGTGCCCAGCATTCTTCTGTGTTGTTACCGCGAGATTGGGAGTGATACTGGCGCACCCCATTGAAATCAAACCGTCTTGACTGCGGGCTAATTGGAGGTAGCAGAGCTGTGATTCTTTCTTCATTTATCAGCATCTGTAGTATTTCTTCCATCGGTTGGCCTAGGTATGTAAATTCCCTTTTGTTGGCAAAATACCGACGGGCTTTGGCATTTACTCTTTTTGCAAGTTTATCCTTCAGTGTTTCATTTTTTGGAATACGTGGTGGAGTGTTTGTAACAAAAGGAAGGAGACTGGCATGCTCTTGACCAAATAATTGGCGTGTGACTTGGTGTTGATGGATCACCAGTTCTGCAAATTAGTTGAGTTGCTCACACTGAGCATTCATTTTTCGTTCCATCATAAATTAGAACTTTGAATAGTCCCACTTGTCAGCATTATCCTTGCTGGTCTGGGAAGATCCACCATTAAAATTAGAACTATGTCCACTTCTCCAATTAATCATGTTAACCTCTTCTTCTTTGTGTTGAGGAAGAGGGTTGTCATTCATATGGGGCTGGTCGGGTTTAGCTACCACGATCTCACCATTATCAATCAAATCCTGGATCTTGTGTTTCAAGGCCCAGCAATCTTGAGTTTCATGTCCTGGAGCTCCAACCTGATAAGCATATTTTTGACTAGCATTGAAACCGTTCCCATTTGGGTTTGCTGGTGGAAGAAGATGAGTAATTTTCTTATGAGTGGTCAGAAGATTGAGAATGTTCTCGAGTGAGTCCCCTAGGGGTGTGAACACTCGAGTGCGTCTGACTACTCCACCCTTTAGCAACGAAGGGTTCGAAGGCTGTGCTTGGAAAGGGGAGTAATTTCTCCTCTAGATAGGCATATTCTGACTGCCTTTCTAACCTTGTAGTATCAAGGGAAGATCCTCCTCTTTCTTTTTATGGACCCTCCGGGGGTTGTTTCCATAATTCCCGGACTAGATGTGCTCAGCAACAACTTTAAGGGCAACTAGGTCTTGAATCTTTCCTGACTTCAATACCATCTCAGCCATCTCCCCATGTTTAATCATTTCAAAGAATGGTTTGCCAATACCAACTAGAACCCTATCATAGAAAGGAGCTTCTTGTATGTCTATGAAGGTCATAACCATTTCTGACTCATTCATAAAGGGAACAACTTGAGCAGCAAGGTGCCTCCACCTTTGAGCATACTCTCTGAAAGACTCATTGGTTTGTTTCCTGACTTTATTTATTTGGTACCGGTCAGGGGCCATATGAGACTAGAAGCTATACTGAGTGAGAAAGGCATGAACTAGTTTCTCCCAGCTATGGATCTTGGAGTCGTCTAATCTGGTAAACCACGAACGGGCTTCTCTAGTTAGACTCTTCTGGAACAGCTGCATTCTGAGCTTTTCATCCTCGACATAAGATCCGAGTTCTCCAATGAATACCTTCATATGTGTGTAAGGGTCTCCTAACCTGTCATACTTTTCAAAGTCAGGAGTCTTGAACTTCTCTAGACAATGCATACCAAGGAATATACAAAGGTATGCATATGAAAAAATCCCATGTGCTCCAATCCCTTTGATAGAACGGATAGTCTCTTCCATTTGAAGGACTTTCTTTCTAATATCACCGGTGTCTAGATCTTCTTTGAGATGGGTGGTATCATGAATTTTGTTGGTTGTATTCAACTAAAAATCAGGTACTGGAGTAGCTTTATCCGAACCTTGGGTTCCTCCTAGTGCAGAGGATTCTGTATGTATGGGTATATTTGTACCCTGGGTAGATTGGTATAGTTCTTCACAAGAGATAGGATTAGTATTTGTCTGGTCAGATGAAGACATAATTGGCTGTAGGCTCATAGCCTTTTTGGACTTTGAACGGGTAATAGGTCCGACTGTTTCCCTGCGAAAAACTGACGTAGTTTAGTTTTAGGGAATGTATAAACGTTGACATGCTATATAATGTATCCGTTTTAGGAGTATTTATCACGCAAAACGGATGTTAGCTGTTTGTAATACAGGATAGCATGTTAATATTTGTAAAATATGCATGTACACATATTTCTTCATATTTCCCATTACATGGATATCAATATGGAATGAAATTACAAGCAATTGACTTTACGTGTAATTTTAAATTGGGAAAGCATGAAGAAACTTCCCTCCGCATTTGGTTTATCAGATGCTAACCTATCTTAAGCTACTCTCGCGGCTTTTTGGCATAAAGGTTCCTAAAACATCGCAATTTACTCGACGGGAAGTTAATCCGGTCTTTCAACTGCAGCGAATTTGGGTGGTGCCTTTCCTGACCCTCGTTGGAATTAGTCTTCCTACGAGTCCAGTAATCAAACACCGATAGGATAGCCTCTTGATGGAGGAACCACACAACATACATTCACATACAACGTGTCTCACCGTTTATGAAAATGATGATATGTGCAAAGCACTAATAGCATAAGAAGATATAGTGTAAAGCATTAAGTACAGTAAGTAAATGCATTTGTACACATCCATCAAATGTAAATGTAACATCCACACAGAAACATATAACAGTTTTCAAAAGCTTGTGATAGCGGCTTAAGTCCTCTTACTGGAGCCCCCAACAGAGTCACCACCTGTCGACGTCGGGATTTTAATTGTCCCTTTTCTGTTCTTTTCTTTTGGTGTTATCATGTTAGGTGAGATTGTTTGAAAAAAAAAGTTGTGAAAAGGTCCGACATGAATATGTCGGTGATTGGACTATAAGTGCCGCCAGTTGGTTTTTTAAATGGATGTTCCAACACAACAGATAAAAGGTTTGCACATTGACCCAGTGATGTGACACTACTTAACGGGTCTGTGAAACTGAGATTCGTTAGGGTCTGGGGACTTGATTATACGGAGGGAAGGTGTTAGGCACCCCTTGACATCCGTGTTGCCATGGTGACCACCACTTTTCAATTAAACTGTTATATGAATATGTGTGTGTGTGTGGGTCAATGTGCAATTATTTAGAAGTAGTGCTATGCCTCATTCGCACCTATATACAAAGGGTTTGAATTTTGTATAAAATTCAGTTCTAACAAGATATAGCAGTGATGTTTTGTAAAAAGAGATTTTTCAAACCCTTGTGCTCAATAGTAATTGAGGCCTTTGATACTTCTATTTTATCACGTGTTCGACTTGATTACTTTTATTTTCGAGATGTGAAGCATCTTTGAGAAAATAATATACATAGCAGTGCCGAACTGCTTATGGGCATGAGAGCCATCTAAGGAAATTCAACACCATGCATAATTTACAAGTCGTGTACAGCTAAAAATGTCCATCATGGGAACTGAATCTTGATCCAAAAGGCCGAATCTGTGATTACATGATTCCTAGGCTCACATGAAGTAGCAATTTGTATGAAAGCTATAAACAGTTACATATATAAAAACTGTAAATATATATATATATATATATATATATATATATATATATATATATATATATGCAGGCAATCAACCACCATGAAGCACCTCAATGGGGGATTGGAAATGTAAATAAAGCAGAAAAAACCAATCAACCACCACGAAGCACCTCCATGGGGGATTGGAAAATATAAATAAAGCATTAAATTGATCAACCGCCTCGAAGTAAACTCCAGGCGGGACAAAATGTAAATAAAGCTGTAAAAGGCCACGAAGTAAACTCCAAGCTTGATAGAATTATAAATAAAGCGATAAAAGGCCATGAAGTAAACTCCAGGCCAAACTGAAATGTAAATATATATATATATATATATATATATATATATATATATATATATATATATATATATATATATATATAGCAGTAAACGCTCCAGATGTAAATACAGGCTCATCGAACAAAGTTCGACAACGGTTTATATATAAGTATATATATATATAAAAGAAAATTAACGTTCCAGACGTGAGTCCAGGCTCAATCGAAGCATAACTCGATAATGTTAGTCCATGTATATATATATATATATATATATATATATATATATATATATATATATATATACAAAAAGAAATAAAAGCCACGGACCGAAGTTCGGACATACACACGCTATACGACTCTCAACGTTAAGAACTGTGTGTGCATAGTAGTGGAAATATATATATATATATATATATATATATATATATATATATATATATATGCAAAAAGAAATAAAAGCCACTGACCAAAGTCCAGGCATACCCACGATACACGACTCTCAACGTATAGAACTGTTTGTGCATAGTAATGGAAAAAAACTTTAAACGTGTAAGAAGGCTTATAGTGGACTTCCAAAGAAGACTTCAATAGCTTTAAATGGATGAACACTCAGCTCCCGCCTGTAAAAATATAGCCAAATATAAGCTCACAAGTGTTTGAAATGAGAAAGCACTCAGTTTAGGGTGTGTACAGAGCAAATTGGACAGGGCTTTCTCGCCTTTTTCTCTCTAAAATGGCTGCCCCAAGCCCTCTATTTATAGAGTGGGGAGCCACAGGTGTACCTGCGGTAGCCACAAATTCACCTGCAGCAGTCGTAGATGCATCTACGGCTGCCTGGGGTGCCCCGGGTTCTGCGGGTCCTGCCGTCTCGAAGTACGTGCATGCGTGCAACGTGTTGTCTGCTCGAACTTTTAGAATTTCAATCTGGGCATCCGTTCGAGGTGTATAAGACCTTTTACGGCATGTTGTTGTCGAGAGCTATACAATGACATGGGATTAGAGGTTGTACAAAGTCAGGAGGATGGGTCCATGCCCTTGGTCTTCAAGCTTCAAATTTTATCTGGTGTGTTGTAGTCACTCGGGATTGGAGCTCTTTGGTTCTTGTGGGATACTTCTGTGTAGAATGTATGTTTGAATGTTATTGAGATTGCGCAATATGGGATTAAGATGGAAAAATAACGATCCTGCCCCTCACCGGGGTTATCTCCGGTTTGAGCTATTTTAGCGGTCGTTGCTCAAGGTTATCTTTGAGATTGGACTATTGCAAGTGTTGACCATCCTAAGGGTTGTCTTTGAGGTGTGCTTGACTTCCCAGGGTTATCTCCGGGCTTGAGGGAATGAGTGCCTCGGGATTATCGTCAAGTGTTGAAGCTGATCGCATGGGTTTGAAACAAGCATTTCTTGGGTTATCTCTGAAATTGTAACTGCATGCCTCATGGTTGTCTCCGAGGTTGATACTATCTTTCCCGGCATTATTTTCGGGACTGAGACTGAGTATCTCGGGATTATCTCCTAGATATAACGGTCTTCTCCGGTGTGATTTTCGGTATTTGAACTGCATTCCTCGGTGTTATCTCTGAGGTTGAAACTGAAACTCCCGGTGTTGTTTTCGGGACTGAGCTGGATGTCTCGTGGTTATCTCCGAGATGGTAATAACTGAATACCCCAGGGTTGTCTCCAGGATTGAACTGAGCTGTCTTCCAAGGTTATCTTTGAAAGACAATTCTCCCCTCTTGCAATGTTAGTAACAGGTATGCAGAAAATTTCGAGTGACTACAATGACTAATAATCACATAACACAAAATATAATTAATAAAAATTCACTTTATTAATTAATAATTCTTAAAACTTAATTTTCAGGGAAATCCGATTTTCTGGGTTGACACATTCTTCTTCCCTTATAAGAAGTCCATCCTCGGAATTACCATTACATAATTGTACCCATATATGGATGCATTATCTTTACTTGTATTTCTTCATACTTATCTTTTAAGTTGAATAAACTTAACATACTATTTCAATTAGGTATTACCTAATTATTCCTTTCCTTAACTCATTTCATTCTTTTTTCTAAGGACTATCTTCTGACATAATCATCATTAGTTAAACTTCATGCTTAACTATTCTTTCACTCATTCAAGTTATCACATTCACCCCTTCTTCTAGAAATTTTGTCCTCAAAATTTTAGCATACAAACTTTCTCAATTAATTGAGTTTCTTACTACTTCTCGTATGAGAATCATATCTTACCACAACTCCTTTTCGCAGAAGTTCTCTTCTTCTAGTCATTCCAGAATCTTCACAATTTATTAAAGAATTATGAAGTAGAATGAATAATTAGGAATATAAAGATTCCTTTAAAACATTTTATATTTTGTTGAGGGCTCATATAAATCATGAACTCTAGACTTGATTTAATGATATTTCACTGTAAACGATTCTTTCTTACCTAGTACGTTTATAATCACAAAGAAGATAAACCACCTTTCAGGGTACATTAGGTGATTAGTCTATCCCCATATCTCGGGGTTTGTTCTCCTCAAACTTATTCATCAGATTCTGCACTAAAGCAATTTGGTTAGGGAAAACGTGACATATCATTCGTCTAGCCAAATCAAATAGCTTAGACCATTCCAATAAATTGGACATTAACTGAAACATTCGTCTAACCAAATCAATTGGTATCGATTACTCTTTAATTCTTTCAAATTTCGTTAAATTGTTAAATGATATCATGATACCATACTGACTTTTTAGCACATTGAGGACTTCGTCAGTTTATGACTTTGTCATACTACATCATACCATAGCGGGTTGTTGATTATATGATCCCATCCAACACTAAGTTTAAATGCACTGATAACTTCATCTTTTTATCATCTCTACATCAAATACATTGATGATATAAAATACATTTTGAAATTTCCAAATCAAATTATGTCTAGCTGAAATAATTTACATAGACATACAAATAATAGTTCTTTTAAAATCCATTGGTTCAAAATTCTGACCCAATATTTTCTTTCCAAAAGCATACACATCAGTACGATGTCAACAAATTTTCAAATCTAGCATAAGTAGATGATTTGGAATATTCTTTTTCTCCATCTTCCTTCATTTTCTTACTTACGACAATTCTAAATCTTCTTTAGCACCTTTAATGCTAAGTATACTGAAAATGATACTTTTTCAGTCTACCACATTCCTATACCTTAGTATAGTTCATCAAACTAACCACACTTTATATGTTCAGGAACTTTTCACAACCATATGTGTTTAAGAACTTATCTTTATAATATATAATCCAAGAACAAATCAAGGACTATCCATATGCTTAGGGCTCAAAAACATATCATATAACTATGAGTCACAGACTTTTCATAAGTATGAGTTTTAAGAACTCGCACCTATCTTAACATTCTCTAACTATCAAATATATACATGAGAAAAGATTTACCTCTTCAACATATACATACTGATAGCGGACATTACTATTCCAATGATTATTACTGTAATAGACTAAGCAGTTGTTACACCAAGCACAGACTCCTGCCCATACAAAGGTTCACACAACTCAACTATCACATGAGTCCTTAATTGAAATCTTACAACTTCTTACTTAATACAAATTTTCTTTAATTCGTATTTCATCCTCTATGACTCTTCTAAGTTTTCTTCTCGTACTACTTCCTAGTACCATTCTTTATATCATTTAGCTATAAACTTCCATCGTTTAATAGAATATCTGTTATTTCACGATTTACTACGACCACGTGGTGATCTTACTTCATAATCATTTTATAATGTGATTTTCTTACTCTATGACCACTTTATTCCTACGATCTTCTTAATTATTTCAGATTATAGCCTTAGATACTTCCACCTAAGGTTTATAACCTATCAGCTCTGATACCAACTTGTGGTGACCCCAAATCCGGTCTATTTGCAAACCTAACTTTAGTGTATCACGAGTGCTTACCATACTGTCATACATCATTAATAATGAAATATATGATAAGTAAGTTTTATACCTACTTATCCGATATCATCTAAGCTACAATTGTTGCCTAACCCCGCTTATCATAATAGCCTTTCATGAATTTCTTTCTATTTTGTAGGATTCATGCTCAGGAATTCAATTGGTGTCATTTGGAGCTAAAAAAATGTGTTTAGGCTAAAATTGATCTACTATTTCCAAGATATCAAGTGGAGATGCAGCTGTAAGGTTTTGTGAAAATCAAAGTAGCAATCAAATTACAAAATATAGTGGAAGCAAAATAATATTAGATTTTAAAATTTTTCACAACCCAATTACCCGGATCATCTTTTATTCATATTATTAATTAAAACGAAGAACAAGAAGTTATGGAATCATACCCTTGTAGATACGAGCTTCTACAGGTACGAGTTTTCCTCCTACTTCTCCGCGATCTCCATGAATCTCTGGGTAGATTCTTTCCTTTGATCAATGTTAGCCACCCAATTGTATGGCCTCTAGAGGTGATCCACCAAGGAAGACCAATTTTCAATAAGAAGGGTGTATTGGCTCAAACCCTAGTTTTTCTTATCTATATAGAAAATGGGGCGTACTCTCCAACAACTTCGAATTACATATATATTTGATATCTGATATAAGACTCCTCTTATAAATATATCTAGGTAACCCTATTTTAATTAAAATAATATATTATTTATTTAATTAAACTCTTTTAATTAAATGGGTTCCCTAATCTTATTAGAGATAATTAATTAAACTACTTTAACTAATTTTTCCTCCTAATCCTATTAGAATAAATGAGAGTACTTATATTAAATTAATTCCTAAACTCTTTTAGAAATTAAAATAAGAATAATTGTAATAATCTTAATAAGACACCTCTTATTAATTTATATTTAATATTCATAAAATATTAAATAATAAAGATTAAGCTATTTATTTTTTTATATCACCATAGATTAAATTAAATATACTTAACATATTTTTACGATTATGCCATTAACTTCTTAAATAATTATTATTCCTTTTATGGTGTGACCATTTAGGTTCTCCATATTAAAACAGTTGTGAATAAACCAATTAGAACAATTCTAATCTTATTTAAATAAATAAATTAAACTATTAATTTATTTAAATAAATAATATTTATTCTACAATAGGGATAAGCCTCCATAGCAATCAACGACTTTCTAGATAATATAGATTTTAACATTAATCATAAAAGAACCTTTGAGTTAATACTTACCGTACAATTCAATCCTTCCACCATACAATGTCCCAATTAAATATAAGACATGGAATTACTGTCAAGTCTTATTTTATTTTATTATATGTATTTCGATTCCCAAATGCACAACTCCTAATGAATGTAAATTAGAAACTACTTTCTAATTTCATTCCACCTTGGCCAAGGATTCCTAGGTTGTCATTTTTCGAATCACATAGGACATTTCTCTTATTTTACTAGAAGTGGTAGATTCTTTATTGATCATTCATTATCTCCATATATAACTTATTACACCCAAGCATACCCTTTGATATACTCTAAAAGTCTTAAGGAATAAGTTTAAGTGTAATTCATTATATATAAGATACTATGATGATCTCAAGTCTAAGGATCATTTGTACTACTATCACTACAGGAATTCCTATTGACAAGCAAGTAAAACTCCATTAGGTATTCCTTAGCGAGTCACGTTTAGTGAACTTATTCTCCAATAAGCACCTACATACTTACTTTAGTGTCTCCACACAAATGATCATGAGATCAATCATCCTCATCCAATGATCAAGCAACGTATGTACCAATCTATCCGGATTCACTAATCCTTTTTTTAGTAATCCATTGATTGGGAATATTTTAGTTTTAAGCTATCTAAGAATTTCAATCTCATTAGCATGATCTCATCATGATTCTAAAAGCATTGCTTAAAACTATGGGTTTATCACATATTAATAAAACAACACCATGTATATAATTAAATGCCTTTAATAAATAATTCTTTTATTAATAAATAAATAAGATTGATTACAAAGTATATGCTTTATCATCATACATGATTGGCATGTATGCATACTACTTTTAATCTCTCACTTGCACTAAAGCCAATCACCGTGGTATCTTATACCCATATTCTCTAAGTGACGACCAAACTGCTGTTGTGTTAACGCTTTAGTAAATGGATTTGCAATATTATCTTGAGAGTCCACATGCTTTAGGGTGATATCTCTTCTTTCAATGATCTCTCTAATCAAATGAAACCGTCGCAACACGTGTTTGGATTTCTGATGAGACCTGGGTTTCTTAGCCTGCGCAACATCTTTGGTGTTGTCACATAATAAAGGTATTGGTCTTGTAATACTAGGAACCACACCAAGTTCGGTAATGAACTTCTTCATCCAAGCAGCTTCCTTTACAGCTTCTTTGCAGCTATGTACTCTGCCGCTGTCACTGAATCAACAACTGTTTGCTGTTTGGAACTCTTCCAACTCACTGCGCCACCATTTAAGGTAAACACATACCCCGAAACGGATTTATTGTCATATTGGTCCGTTTGAAAACTTGAGTCTGTAAAGACCTCTAATTTCAATTCAGACCCACCGTAGCCAAGAAATATATCCTTAGTTCTTCTTAAGTACTTTAGGATATTTTTCACTTCCTTCAAGTGTTCTTCTCCTGGACTCGACTGATATCTGCTTGTTACACTAAGTGCATGAGCGACATTTGGTCTAGTACATATCATACCGTACATGATAGATCTTATTGCTGAAGCATAAGGAATCTTACTCATGCGGTCTCTCTTTTCAGGTGTCTTTGGGGCCTATTTCTTGGAAACATGTATTCCATGGCTTATCCACATGAGACCTCTTTTGGAATCTTCCATGCTAAACTTCTTTAGCATCGAGTCAATGTACGTTCCTTGGGATAAGCCAAGCATCCTTTTAGATCTATCTCTATAGATCTTTATTCCCAAAATATAAGATGCTTCTCCCAAGTCCTTCATGGAAAAGTGTTTAGATAATCAGATTTTAATTGATTGTAGCATAGGAATATCATTCCCTATCAGTAATATATCATCAGCATATAATACGAGGAATGAAATAGCGCTCCCACTAACCTTCTTGTACACACATGGTTCATCCTCATTTTTGATAAAATCAAACTCTTTGGTTATCTCATCAAAGTTCCACCAACGAGAAGCTTGCTTCAAACCATAAATGGATCGTTGTAGCTTACAGACTTGATTTGTTCCAACCTTTGAAACAAATCCCTCTGGCTGTGTCATATACGCATCCTCCTTAAGTTTCCCATTGAGGAAGGCCATTTTCACGTCCATCTGCCAGATTTCGTAGTCATGGTAAGCTGCAATCGCAAGCAAAATCTGAACGGACTTGAGCATTGCTACTGGTGAGAAAGTTTCGTCATAGTCAACTCCTTGTCTTTGTTTGAAACCTTTTGCGACCAGTCGAACTTTATAGGCCTCTACCTTGCCGTCTACTCTAGTCTTTTTTTTAAAGACCCATTTACACCCAATAGGCTTAATTCCTTCAGATGGTGAAACCAAAGTCCATACTTGGTTCTCATAGATGGAGTCCATCTTGAATTTCATGGCTTCTTGCCACTTCTCTGAGTCTTTACTACTCATAGCCTGTTCGTAATTTAATGGATCATCATCATCTATGATGCATACCTCATTGTTATCCTCTACGACAAGTCCATACCTATCAGGTATCTTTGGTACTCTTCTAGATTTACGAATAGGGTGTGGTACAGAAGGAATTTCTACTTGGACATGTTCATCCATTTGATCTATAGTGGTTTGTGGTTCTTGAATTTCTTCAAGATTTATTTTCCTCCCACTGACCCCTTCAAGGATAAACTCCTTTTCCATGAAGACAACATATTTGGCAACAAACATCTTTTGTTCAGTAGTATTATAGAAATAATATCATAAACTTTCTTTAGGATATCCCACAAAAGTACACTTATCAGATCTTGTCCCAAGCTTATCATTCTGAAACCTTTTCACATAAGCTGGACTTTCCCAAATCTTAATATGCTTAAGACTAGGTTTCCCCCTTGTCCACGTCTCATATGGAGTCTTAGGGATGGATTTCGAGGGAACATTGTTTAGTAGATATGTAGCCGCTTCTAGAGCATATCCCCAGAATGTCACCAGAAGATCGATAAAACTCATCATGGAACGAACTATGTCCAACAGTGTTCGATTTCTCCTTTCAGATACACCATTCAGCTGTGGCGTCCCTGGTGGAGTCCATTGTGAGATTATACCAATTTCTTTGAGACAATTGAGAAAGTCACCACTTAAGTATTCACCTCCTCGATCTGATCGAAGAATCTTAATACTTTTGCCAGTTTGTTTCTCTACTTCACTTCTGAACTCTTTGAACTTTTCAAATTATTCAGATTTGTATTTCATTAAATACACATATCCAAATCTTAAGTGATCGTCAGTGAATGTAATAAAATAAGAATACCCTCCTCATGCATTCGTTGTCATAGGTCCACATACATCTGTGTGTACCAACGCTAACAACTCTGTAACTCTTTCTCCTTTTCCACTAAAAGGAGATTTAGTCATTTTTCCCATGAGACAAGATTCACAAGTTGGATATGATTCATAATTAGATAACTCTAGGAGCCCATCTTTATGTAATTTGGATAATCTTGTTTCATTAATATGACCGAGTCTACAATGCCATATAAAGGTATAATTTACATCATATCTTTTCCTTTTCTTAGTTTGTTCAATTTGAAGTATATTTTCATGCAAGTCAAGAATGTAAAGTCCATTTCGTATAATACCAATACCATATAAAACATTATTATTATAAATAGAACAACTGTTGTTCTTTATTACAATGTTAAAACCATTCATATCCAATACAGAGATATAAATAATATTTTTAATAAGTGACGGAACAAAATAAATGTGACGCCCCCAAATCCGGGTCTCTTTCAACCCGTCATATGGTGCTCTAGGGTGGTACAGTTCACACAAACATTCAATTGAAATACCTAAAAAGAACGAATATGCCTTATATATATTCCAAAACAATACTACCATTCCCCAAGTTCTTTATAACCGTTACATTTGTTCTTGTCATAATATCAAATATTATCATTTCAAACCTGTACTATTACATAGGTAATCTACAACTTCGCTTTAGCCTTCTCTTTATTCTTGTCGAATCCTTCAGTCCATTCGGTCTAAGCTGCATTCATATGGTTCAAGCAAGAGTGAGCATAACAAGCTCATCAAGTACAACAATTTCATTTTAAAAGCATGCTTGAAACATATGAATCATATATCTTCAATAACTGGATGATAGTTACGAAGTACTATCAATAACTTAAAATACCGTTTCTTTTCCTTAAAAACATTTTACAATAACAAGATTCAGTAATACATCAATTTTGGTTCAAGACGTGAGCGTCTTATAGTTTCTTTGAAAAGGAAAATCTGGCACAAAGTCCGTAAGTCCGGCATATCTTACGAGCACTTCTGAGTGATCAGCCTATAGTACTCTATGTTGATCAACACTACATCCATTAAATGTGTGTACATTTAAGTTGTGGAAACCTCACGTACCTATCGAATACTCGATGAAAATACAGTTGTTTATTCATGTTCAGGCTTACCTTGAATCCATACCAAACAATTGGCGTAGGATAGCGTTAACAATTCTATATTGAAAGACTTGTAAATAAATCAATCAATCTATCATGATTAGTCTAGCTGAGTTAAAACTGGCTTCGACCCTTTCTTTAAAATCATACATGCATCTCATAACGTGAATCATTTGAAAACCTGGCTAACATGAAGGTTAGACAAGCATTTAGAAAAAACTTGCCTTCAGCGTCTGCTACAGAATAATTACGTTTCCTTTGAGTCTTTACGGTCTCTACAACACATAACCACATAACATACCACATTAGGTCATGAATGAACATACTTGATTTTTAAAGAATCTTACCCTTCTTCTAAATCTAATCCCGTATTAGATTTGTTATTTATTGGTTCCGGCTTTCCGTCATTCTTTACATCATTCTTACCAACTTCGTTCTTTTCTATTACTTAATGGAATTTATTTCATTATCACAACTCGTTTTCGAGTTAAACATCCTTCCTTACGGCTTACTAACTTCCTTACATTATTAATCGAAACTCGATCGCCATTGGTGAAGTGCCAACTTTGAATACCATTCATGGTTTACTTAATTACACTTCACGTGCTTCTTTTAAATTATTCTTTCTTTCCACCTCTAATGCATTGCTTAAGGTTATACATCTAAGTGATGTTACATTAAGTTGATTAAGAATTTAATTTATACTTCATTCAATTCTCCTTTACTTCACATTCAAAAACCTTTCTTCTCTCTCTATATTCTAGTGCTGGCGCTGCGGCACCAGCTTTTGTACTGCACCTCGCGCTGCGACGTTACCCGTTAGGGCTTGGAGACCGGACTCAGGACTGCTGCGCGAGTCCCTTTGTTAATGGTTGCGCTGCGGCGTCAACTAACAATAGATGATGCTCTCTTTGGCGCTGCGGCACCAGTCCTTTAAGCTTAGAGACGTGCCGCGGCGCGGACTCTGAGCCACAAAAAATTTTGACAGACTTTTTGAATTGTGAGATTCCCGGATTCGTAACTTCTTCGTTATAAGTCTGAATTGGTTCGTTCGAGAGCCTACGGTTCACAAATCACGTACTCTATGTGGTCATGCAAGAATTTTATCTATTCTACTTTATTTGCTAAAAACTCACCTATTAGTCCATTTTTAACGAAAAGGACAAACGTTCGTGAACGTTCAACGCTCGTTTCTTCGTTCTAAGTCGGAATCCGGCCATTTTGAGTCCGCAACTCTTTAATGCCAAATAAGACTTGTCTCCATTGAAAACCAACATTTCCAAACTCAATATCAAAATTCGACTTCCATTCCGAGAATTTCACGAATTCTACAATTATCGTCTAATCGTTTGAATTCCGACAAAACTTCATTACTTAAGATTTGTTCATCATTCTAAACGGATTCCTTCCAACATACCTATATCTTGACATACATGCTTCATTAACTTATAAACATGATAAGTTATTACTAGTTCATTGTGAGTTTATAACTTATACAAATATAAATTACTTATATTTTCATTACTCATGACTTATATCTTCTTTTCATATAACTTATTATGGTTAATGACTTCTAACCATTATTCTTGCTTCTTATTATCATACTAACTTCATTAATATAAACATGTTACAAGTTTATATCCGTTCATTATAAGTTCATAACTTATATAAGTATAAATGACTTATTCATGACTTATTACGGCTTAAGTCCATTAACCATTCATTCTTATCATTCTTTAGTATGCTAGTTCTACCAATACCCCATTCTCTAACAATGGAAGAGAAAGAGAATCTTGGTTTATGAGTACTTACTCTTTGATGACATCTTGCTTAATCTTTGATCTCCTTCTTGCTTCTTGAAATATGAAAGACTAGCTTTCTAGCTTTTCTAACTTATTCTCTCTAATCAATAAGCTATAAGTTATCGGTTGGAAATCTAACAAAGGAAGTCTAACTTTATATGTCCTTATTCTCTCAAGCAAATAAGCTCTCAACTTTATAAGTTGGATGAAATGAAACAACCAAACAAATGAATCCAAGCTTGCTATTTATAGGATTTCCAAGGTTAGGGTAGTTTAGTCTTTTAGGCCACTCCACCTCCTTACTATTCATTACTTTGTGATTAAGTTAACTTGCTCACCACCTAAACTTGGTCATCACACTTACTTAATCCTTAAGTATACTTGTTAATCACACATAAACACTTTGCTTGCCCACCACAACACTTGCTCACCACTCTTGTTTCTTTGTCACCAAGATCACCCATGTGATCATGGGTTGCTCCATGGATCCTCCTAATCCATTGGACCATAGCTTGGGCTTCAGTTTAATTAACCTAACTTAATCATTTGGGCTTGCATTAACAAATAATTGTGCTTATTCATTAACTTACATTGGAATTAACCATTCATACATTTGGGCCTTATCACACTTCCCACTTAACAATACAATTTCCTACACAATTCAACAAATCCATTACCTTTGGCTTTAAGCCTTATCATGTATTCTATACGTATAATTCTCGTATTCTAAATCATATTCTTATTCATCATATACGACATACCATCATTCATACCTACTCGTATAATACCTCGTATCATACTCGTATTCACTACTTCGTATAATACCTACGTATTATATGATCATTGTTTTATTCATTAATCACATTACATTTCCTTCTCGTAAATCATTTTCTCTAAACGATAGATTTTAAGTCCGCAGACGAAAAACTGCATTTTTCATAACTAAAATATTATTGGATATTCTATCCCACCTCGATATTTTATCGTTACATATTTCTCGAAAGTTTAAAACTAATTCCCGAGCAGAAATGCGTGAATAGTGTTTTTCAGAAAATTTCTCGAAAAGTTTTTATTTTTATCTTGGAAATTCAAACACTTTAATTTTATCACGTAGCCAAAATCCTACGACTTTTCGATATGTTTAGGTCATAGAACGACCTTCAATTAGCTTACTCACTTAAATAATCAATTAAATTCATTTAATTCTCATAATTGAATAAAATTTAATTCTCCTAAAAATTTGATTTTCTGGGGTGTTACACTCTTCCCTCCTTATAAGGATTTTATCCCCAGAATCTCGCCACTAATTATATTAACAAATGAGAAAAAGTTTTCTTCATTTTTATTCTCGAGCTCCCACAATGCTTCCTTCGACATTGGGGTTTTTACACTCACCTTCACCAAAGGTATTATCTTAATTCACTTAACTTATCACTTCCTATCAATAATTTGAGTTGGAAGTTAAACATTTATTAACACATTACGCTATCTTCCTTTTATTAGTCCTTCTTTTTACTTGTAACTATTTGTAACTCAAATTCCTCCCTCAAACCAAGATTATACTTAGTCTTCTCTTTATCTTGCATCCTCTTCTTCATTTGTCGGCATTCCTTGTTACTTAATTGTACTTACTTAACTCGTTCCATTATCATGGATTGAGTCTATGTTGTGAATAACATTTCTACTACTCGATTCCATAGTTTAACTTCTAACTCCATTTTCGCCATTTCCGTTAGTAACTCATTCTGAGTTTTTAACATCGATAGCTTTTCACTACCCTTCCTTACTTAACGCGTCGTCATCTAATTTTACCTTCCCTGTATGATATAAGATATCACAATTCTCTCTCTACCGCATATTCAACTCCTTTTGTGTGACGATATATTTCAGACTTCTATAGTCCGTGTATAACTCACACTTCTCCCCGTACAATTACTATCTTCCGATTTTTAATTCAAAACTACAACTGCCTATTCTAGGTCATAAGTAGGATAAATCTTCTCATAATCCTTTAACTGGTGTGATGCATATGCAATGACCTTGCCATGCTACAAGAGCACGCAATCTCGTCATCTATGCAAAACATCGAGATACACTACAAAACTCATCGTATCATCTGATAAAGACAATACAGGTGACTCACTTATCTTTCTTTTCTCACATCCAATTCCCAACTTACCTTTCAATTTGCCACTGAGTTACTCAGCGCCCCATACAAAAAACCTAAATTTAGTACATCAGTTAACCCAAATGACATAACCAGAAACTTGTCATAACAATAACGAGTTCTGAATGTCATCTTAGGTACCTCCCCTCTTCCTCACTTTCAACTGACGATACCCCATACACAAATTTATCTTTAAAAAAATACTTTACCCCTTTCAACTGATCAATTAGATCATCGATCCTGGGCCATAGGTATTTATTCTCAACCGCTAACCGAATAGTCATATATTTGACTTACGCATTGGTTTACTTAACTTTACTTCTTAGGGTTCACATTCTTTTGACCTATGTTTACGCGATCTACTTTCATTACCAGCTTACAACTTCATGACATACGAAAATGTCTTACTTAATACGTGCATCATCTTTGATGATTTACATTCTTATCTTCTTGTTATTACTTCTCTAGGAATCAGCACACATCGCTTCTCTGCTAGTATTCTATATGGTACTCTGAGTGGTTTCCCATAAATAACCAACAAACAAGTTCCCGTCTCGCCTACACTGCCATCACAGTGAGTTAGGTCGGTTGCCAGTTTCGTATATACCTTCGCTCTCTGAAGGAATTATTTAGCCCAGCTCCCATATGTCAACCATCAAAAATTACGATTGTACACCAACCTAAACTTATATTAACATCCTTCTAAATTGCGTCATAATTAGACAACAAGAATTTTTCGGTGTTTTATTACCGTAAAATATCACCTTGGGTTTATTAGAAAACTGAAGATTCATGCTTTTCCTTAGACAATTTGTTAAAGTTATATGGTTAATCAACCCATTCATACCGAGAATTACTTCAAATTCTATTAACGTTAACAGTACTTATCTACTGATATATGCTTACCTGTATTATTCATGAAATAAATTTTCCATGGATAAATTAACGAAAATTATTTCTTCCTCCTCTACCTTAATGTTTTAAAGGTACTTATAATCCCTTTCAGACGGACTCCTAGATGAGTCTTTCCACATGTCTTACACACTTCGATCTTAAGTTTAGAATCCCCTTGTCTCACTCCAGTATCCCCGAAGTTAAAATTCTTTCTTCTCGGCATACTGCCACTGGCATCCTCTACCTTGGTTCCTCCCTCTCCCTTGCTCTCATTCTTCTTCTTTGTGGTATTGAGTCAACGCCTCACTACCATCCTATGCTATAATTACCTTCTCCAGAATGGTCCCATGGGAAACCCTCTGGAACACCGACATCCCACTATAGAGACAGGGTTTCAGGCCCTGCTCAAACCTATGAGCCTTCCTATCCTTAGGGTTAGCGTGCAGCAAACCTTGCCAATTCATTGAATTTGGCCGCGTACTGGGGAACCTTCATGTCCCCTATTTTAAGTTCTAAGAACTTGATCCCCATCATCCCTCGCATGTTTGTAGGGAAATAATTCTCGATGAAAACCTTCTTAAATAGTTCCCATGTTACCACCTCTGTCCCAGCCCCACCCTGGTGAGCCTCCTACTAAATGTTGGCTTCCCCTTCATCATATAGGTCGTAAAAGAAGTCTTTTGCTTCTCTTCTACGTTTGAAATATCCAACACCTTCTCTATTTCGTTTACCCCTGTATGGGCCTCTATTGGGTCCGTCGTTCCTCTGAACTCCGGCGGACCTACGCTTTTAAACTCTTTAAAGGTAGTCGTTCTGGCTATCCTAGGTTCCGCGGGTGCTCTACCCCCGATTTGATTAAATACAACTGTTAATAAATTAACTGACTCTTGCATAGGGTTGTTTTGACCCCCCTTGATTATCATTACATGATTATGCTGCCTGATTACGTTGTCTTCTCCGTGGCGGCATTTTCTACTAAAATAAAATTTCATTATTATCTATTTACTTACTTCATTATTATTCGCCACATACCAACGCATACCATAACAAAGCATATTAAATGAAAACTTCATCATATTCATATGCTTCTTCATAGTTTAAAACTATTTACAATTTGTTCTCCATAGCCAAAAGCTATTACAGTTCTATCCTGAATTTCGAACTTCACAAAAGTTGAGATTTACAAAAAGACTACCCTTTTTATACAAAAGAGGGTTTTACGTCACTGCATACATATTTATAACTCTAGACTTCTAATAATGCATAACAGAATCCTCGTGTTTCTCATTCGCAATCTTCGTTACAATATACCGACTAATCATATGACGGGTTTGTCCTGTCTCATTGGAATAACAAGCAACTTTCAGCTTGAAATCCTTATGAGCACTCTCATGGATGTAAGACATACGTGCTATCTTCAAGTCCTTGTCCCCCAGTTCTTTACGAAGCTCATCGACCTCCTTCTTATAGTGTCTAGCCTTATTTATCATGAGCACCTTCTCATCATGCTCTGACTCAAAATCTGCTTCTGCAGACTCCTTCGCTACATAAAGAGCATTAATCTCTTCATTCTGATTTTGCACAACTGCACTCAGTTGCACATTCTTGTCAAGTTCTTCCAAATACAATGATCTCATTGCATCTGGAGGTGATGACTCTGGTGTTGGTACCACCGCATCAACTGATGTTACCTCTCTTTTCGCCTCCACATCGCTCATCATATTAAGATATGATGTTATATCCATCTCTCCCTCGGAGTAGTCTTCCTCAGAAAAGTACTCCTCTGGCTCTGACTCCTCCAGAGTCACTATTGGTACCTCCGCTACTGGCATGGGTACAAGCTCTATTCTGTTCACAATTTCTTCGCTCGCTACATGTTTATCTCTATACATCAAGCTATTGATCAACATCCTACAATAACAAAAACATATTGATTAGTACATAATACACAATAGTATAAGTACAAATCACATTTAATTTATTTAGGGTTACTTTCCATCTTTTAATTTTTTCGGTACTGAGTTTCCTCAATACCTTATTGACTTATTCAACTTAAGAAAAGCTCAGGTTTACTTCCTTCGGACTTCTTTTCCTTAATGAGGTTATTAGCCTAAGGTTCTTCCCCCCTTAAGTTTTATAACCTAATGCTTTGATACCAACCTGTGATGCCCCAAAATTCGGGTCTCTTTCAACCCGGCATATGGTGCTCCACGGTGCTATAGTTCACACAAACATTCAATTGAAATACCTCAAAAGAACGAATGTGTCTTATATATATTCTAAAACAATACTACCATTCCCCCGGTTCTTTATAACCATTACACTTGTTCTTGTCATAATATCAAATATTATCATTTCAAACCTATACTATTACATAGGTAATCTACAACTTCGCTTTAGCCTTCTCTTTATTCTTGTCGAATCCTTCAGTCCATTCGGTCTAAGCTGCATTCATATGGTTCAAGCAAGAGTGAGCATAACAAGCTCAGCAAGTATAACAATTCATTTTAAAAGCATGCTTGAAACATAGGAATCATATATCTTCAATAACTGGATGATAGTTACGAAGTACTATCAATAACTTAAAATAGCGTTTCTTTTCCTTCAAAACATTTTACAATAACAAGATTCAGTAATACATAAATTCTGGTTCAAGACGTGAACGTCTTATAGTTTCTTTGAAAAGGACAACCCGGCACGAAGTGTGTAAGTCCGACATATCTTACGAGCACTTCTAGGTGATCAGCTTATAGTACTCTATGTTGATCAACACTACATCCATTAAACATGTGTACGTTTAAGTTGTGGCAACCTCACGTTCCCATCAAATACTCGATGAAAATACAGTTGTTTATTCATGTTCAGGCTTACCTTGAATCCATACCAAACAATTGGCATAGGATAGCGTTAACAATTCTATATTGAAAGACTTGTAAATAAATTAATCAATCTATCATGATTAGTCTAGCTGAGTTAAAACTGGCTTCGGCCTTTTCTTTAAAATCATACATGCATCTCATAACGTGAATCATTTGAAAACCTGGCTAACACGAAGGTTAGACAAGCATTTAGAAAAAACTTGCCTTCAGCGTCTGCTACAGAATAATTACGTTTCCTTTGAGTCTTTACGGTCTCTACAACACATAACCACATAACATGCCACATTAGGTCATGAATGAACATACTTGATTTCTAAAGAATCTAACCCTTCTTCTCAATCTAATCCCGTATTAGATTTGTTATTTATTGGTTCCGGCTTTCCGTCATTCTTTGCATCATTCTTACCAACTTCGTTCTTTTCTATTACTTAATGGAGTTTATTTCATTATCACAACTTGTTTTCGAGTTAAGCATCCTTCCTTATGGCTTACTAACATCCTTACGTTATTAATCAAAACTCGATCGCCATTGGTGAAGTACCAACTTTGAATACCATTCATGGTTTACTTAATTACCCTTCACGTGCTTCTTTTAAATTACTCTTTCTTTCAACTTCTAATGCATTGCTTAAGGTTATACATCTAAATGATGTTGCATTAAGTTGATTAAGAATTTAATTTATCCTTCATTCAATTCTCCTTTACTTCACATTCAAAAACCTTTCTTCTCTCTCTATATTCTAGTGCTGGCGCTGCGGCGCCAGCTTTTGTACTGCACCTCGCGCTACGGCGTCACCCATTAGGGCATGGAGACCGGACTCGGCACTGCGGCGCGAGTTCCTTTGTTAATGGTTGCGTTGCGGCGTCAACTAACAGTAGATGATGCTCACTTTGGCGCTGCGGTGTCGGTCCTTTAAGCTTGGAGAGGTGTCGCGGCGTGGACTCCGAGCCACAAAAAATTTTGACAAACTTTTTGAATTATGAGATTCCCGGACTCGTAACTTCTTCGTTATAAGTCCGAATTGGTTCGTTCGAGAGCCTACAGTTCACAAATCACATATTCTACGTGGTCATGCAAGAATTTTATTTATTCGACTTTGTTTACTAAAAATTCACCTATTAGTCCACTTTTAACGAAAATGATAAACGTTCGCGAGCGTTCAACGCTCGTTTCTTCGTTCTAAGTCAGAATCCGACCATTTTCGAGTTCGCGACTCTATAATGCCAAATAAGACTTGTCTCCATTGAAAACCAACATTTCCAAACTCAATATCAAAATTAGACTTCCATTCCGAGAATTTCACGAATTCTACGATTATCGTCTAATCGTTTGAATTCAGACAAAACCTCATTACTTAAGATTTGTTCATCATTCTAAACGGATTCCATCCAACATACCTATATCTTGACATACATGCTTTATTAACTTATAAACATGATAAGTTATTACTAGTTCATTGTGAGTTTATAACTTATACAAATATAAATTACTTATATTTTCATTACTCATGACTTATGTCTTCTTTTCATATAACTTATTATGGTTAATGACTTCTAACCATTATTCTTGCTTCTTATTATCATACTAACTTTATTAATGTAAACATGTTACAAGTTCATATCCGTTCATTATAAGTTCATAACTTATATAAGTATAAATGACTTATTCATGACTTATTACGGCTTAAGTCCATTAACCATTCATTCTTATCATTCTTTAGTATACTAGTTCTACCAATACCCCCTTCTCCAACAATGGAAGAGAAAGAGAATCTTGGTTTATGAGTACTTACTCTTTGATGATATCTTGCTTAATCTTTGATCTTCTTCTTGCTTCTTGAAATATGAAAGACTAGCTTTCTAGCTTTTCTAACTTATTCTCTCTAACCAATAAGCTATAAGTTATCGGTTGGAAATCTAACAAAGGAAGTCTAACTTTATATGTGCTTATTCTCTCAAGCAAATAAGATCTCAACTTTATAAGTTGGATGAAATGAAACAACCAAACAAATGAATCCAAGCTTGCTATTTATAGGATTTCCAAGGTTAGGGTAGTTTAGTGTTTTAGGCCACTCCACCTCCTTACTATTCATTACTTTGTGATTAAGTTAACTTGCTCACCACCTAAACTTGGCCATCACACTTACTTAATCCTTAAGTATACTTGTTAATCACACATAAACACTTTGCTTGCCCACCACAACACTTGCTCACCACTCTTGTTTCTTGGTCACTAAGATCACCCATGTGATCATGGGTTGCTCCATGGATCCTCCTAATCCATTGGACCATAGCTTGGGCGTAGGTTTAATTAACCTAACTTAATCATTTGGGCTTGCATTAACAAATATCTGGGCTTATTCATTAACTTACATTGGACTTACCCATTCTTACATTTAGGCATTATCACACTTCCCATTGAACAATACAATATCCTACACAATTCAACAAGTCCATTACGTTTGGCTTTAAGCCTTATCACGTATTCTATACGTATAATTCTCGTATTCTAAATCATATTCTTATTCATCATATACGATATACCATCATTCATACCTACTCGTATAATACCCCGTATCATACTCGTATTCATTACTTCGTATAATACTTACGTATTATACTATCATTGTTTTATTCATTAATCGAATTACACTTCATTCTCGTAAATCACTTTCTCTAAACGTTAGGTTTTAAGTCTGCAGGTGAAAAATTACGTTTTTCATTGCTAAAATATTATTGGATATTCTATCCCACCTCGATATTCTATCATTACGTATTTTTCAAAAGTTCAAAAGAAGTCCCGAGCAGAAATGCGTGAATAGTGTTTTTCAGAAAATTTCTCAGAAAGTTTTTTTTTATCTTGGAAATTTAAACACTTTAATTCTATCACGTAGCCAAAATCCTACGATGTTTCGATATGTTTAGGTCATAGAATGACCTTCAATTAACTTACTCCCTTAAATAATCAATTAAATTCATTTAATCCTCATAATTAAATAAAATTTAATTCTCCTAAAAATTCGATTTTTTAGGGCGTTACAATAATAATTATTTAAACTAATGGATTTTCCCGTAGGCAGTGCTAAACAATAAGTCCCTACATCTAATGTAGCAACCTTTGCTCCACTTTCCACTCGTAGGACGACCTCATCCTTGCTCAACTTTCTACTTCTGACCAGTCCCTGTATATTATTACATATGTGAGAACCACAGTCGGTATCCAATACCGAAGTAGAAGATTGAATTTAATAAAAATTAATTTCAATCATAAACAAACCTTGATTAGGATTCGAAGCTTCTCCAAGCTTCTTCTGCTTTTGTTCCACAAGATAATCCTTGCAGTTCCTCTTCCAGTGACTCGGCTTGTTGCAATTGAAGCAAATTCCTTTGCTAGCTGGATCATGTTTCTTTTTATCCTTCACTTTCGCCTTTCCCTTAGCCTTCTTGGATATCTTCTTTTTAGAAGATACCTTGGGCCTCTTCCTTTTCTTGGAAGAATCATCCACCAATATTACATGATTCTTCTTGGATGGGAAGTGACCTTCAGCAGTTTTCAGCATGTTAAGTAATTCAGGCAAGCTAACATCTAACTTATTCATATGAAAATTCACAACAAATTGTGAGACGGTGTCTGAGAGTGACTTCAAGACTAAATCTTAACTCAACTCCCCATCCATGACAAACCCAAGATGTCCAAGACGTTCAATCAGATTAATCATCTTTAAGACATGAGTCTCAATAGTAGTACCTTTGGTCGTCCGAGATCGGAAGAGCTCCTTAGATATTTCATATCTAGCAGTCCTACTTTGCTCACCACACAACTCTTGAAGGTGCTGTAGCATAGTAGGAGCATCCATGGTTTCATGCTAACGTTGAAGCTCGTTACTCATGGATGCGAGCATGATGTATTAAGCCACAGATGCATCATCTTGTCAATTTTTAAAAGTAGCAATCTCTTCCTCAGAGGTTGTCTCTGCAACTTTTGCAGGTACGGGCGAATTTAGGACATAAGAAATCTTTTCAGCAGTGAGAACAATTCTTAGATTCCTTAACCAGTCCGTGTAATTCGATTCGGTTAGTTTGTTTGCATTAAGTATGCTACGCAGTGAAATTAGTGAATGTGACATTTTCAAAATTATGCATGTAAAAAGACAATATTTTAGCAAACATTCATTTAATTAATTACCAAAATAAATTAGGTCTTATTTTATATTGGTATCTCCCACTATTTTTTTCAAACTATATTACCCTCATGAATATAGTTCGACAATATCTAATTAAGGATTCGTTAGTGAGAATAAGGATCTCATTTCAAATGTATATAGCCTTGTGTGTGCACAACAAACTATATATAACTAAATAGGTAGACAACTCTTGTCAATTACATCATCATGTAACTCCTTAGATTTTGCCACTTAAATCATAATGGTCAAGTGTGTGCATATCCGAACTAAAATGATTTAAGTTAAGTCATACTCAGCATTTCCATATAAGTGAAGAGAAAACTACAGCCCTTGTGTGTGCACAACAAAGCGGTAATGTTCAATTCCTTATAAACATCAAATGTAATAAAAACAACATCTCAAATATTTAATACTCGCCTTGTGTGTGCACAACAAACTCATATTAAATATTCAATGCTCTATTATTTTTATCATGCTAGAAGGCGACGTTTGATATTCCAAATACCTTTGAACAATACAACTTAATATAATTTCATTGAGGGCTTTGTTATTATTGGTCTCATCTTATTTAGCGCGCATACAAATATATATATAAAATACGCGTCATATGATTAAACATGCGAAGCATGTTTGCATAATATATAATATACATAATACTAGCATGCACATGTAGAATACTATATTCTACCCATATTGGTTATGGACTTTTATTCTAGTTTGGTTCACTAGAGCCACCAAGTGAACTATAAGGTTAAACCCTAGGGTGAAAGAATAAACATTTAAATATAACTATTACATTTAAACACGGGCTCCATTACAAAAGGGTCTTTGAGCACTCTTTGCTTCTTGATCTACGGTTCTTCAAAAAATTCTAACTAACCCTATACAATTAAACTATTTAATTTAAATAGAAACCTTGATCAGCAGTCAAGGGGAAGTACATAGGAGAGAGATAGAATTTACATCAAGAAGAAAACCAGAAAAGACGAGGTACGCAGACCCCATTTAATAAAACACATTCATTCAAACATCCAACCAAAATCAATCAAATCACATTGGTCAATAGTTCATAATCAATCTCATTTATTATCATACATATCATTATATGTATCAATAAATAAAATTATTCCATATATATGAATATCATTTAATGGGCAAATTTATGTTGCATGAAATCCAATTTCAAGATTAAAATAAACTCTTTATTTTAATTATAAAATTATTATAAATATATTAATAATTGTAATCATACGGATGACCCTGCAGGTGTCCTTGTAAACCGTTCAAAAGTATTTCATATATGTATAACTAAATATAATTAATTACTATATATATAATCTTGTAATGCATCCTGATTACGTTATCATATGAATAATATATATATATATATATATATATATATATATATATATATATATATATATATATATATATATATATATCACGTGATTAGCGAAGTCCGATTTAAAAAAAAACCGTATTGTGATTTGGCGAATTTTTTTTTTCTTCATAAAAAATTAATTCTATACAACAAATTATGCCCAATAAATTATTCAAAATATATATCCATATATATATATAGAATAAAAATAATTAATAATTCGCATAAAGTTTGGCTCTGATGCCACTGTAACCTTTTGTAAAAATCAAAGTAGCAATCAAATTTCAAAATATAGCGAAAGCAAAATAAAATCAGATTTTAAAATTTTTCACAAACCAATTACCCAGATCATCCTTTATGCATATTATTAATTAAAATGAAGAACAAGAACCTACGGACTCATACCCTTGTAGATACGAGCTTCCACAGGTACGAGTTCACCTCCTATTTCTCTGCGATCTCCTTGAATCTCCATGTAGATTCCTTCCTTTGATCAATGTTAGCCACCCAAGTGTATGGCCTCTAAAGGTGATCCACCAAAGAAGAACAATTTTCAAGAAGAAGGGTGTATTGGCCCAAACTCTAGTTTTTCTTATCTTTATAGAAAAAGGGGCGTACTCTCCAACAACTTGGAATTACGTATATATTTGATATCTGATATAAGACTCATTTTATAAAGATATCTAGGTAACCCTATTTTAATTAAAATAAAGTATTATTTATTTAATTAAACTCTTTTAATTAAATGGGCTCCCTAATCTTATTAGGGATAATTAATTAAACTCATTTAACTAATTTTTTCTCCTAATCCTATTAGGAATAAATGAGAGTAGTTATATTAAATTAATTCCTAAACTCTTTTAGAAATTAAAATAATAATAATTGTAATAATATTAATAAGACACCTCTTATTAATTTATATTTAACATTTCTAAAATATTAAATAATAAATATTAAGATTTTTATTTTATTCTATCACTATAGATTAAATTAAATATACTTAACATATTATTACGATTATGCCATTAACTTTTTAAATAATTATTCTTCCTTTAATGGTATGACCCTTTAGGCTCTCCATATTAAATTGGTTGTGAATAAATCAATTAGAACAATTCTAATCTTATTTAAATAAATAAATTAAACTATTAATTTATTTAAATAAATAATATTTATTCTACAATAGGGATAAGCCGCCCTAGCGATCAATGACTTTTCTAATAATATAAATTTTAACATTAATCATTAAAGAACCTTTGAGTTAATTGTTACCGTATAATTCAATCATTCCACCATACAATGTCCCAATTAAATATCAGACACGAAATTACTGTCAAGTCTTATTTTATTTAATTATATGCATTTCGATTTCCAAATGCACAACTCCTAATGAATGAAAATTAGAAACTACTTTCTAATTTCATTCCACCTTGACCAATGATTCTTGGGTTGTCATTTATCGAATCACATAGGACATTTCTCTTCTTTTACTAGAAGTGGTAGATTCTTTATTGATTATTCATTATCTCTATATATAACTTATTACACCCAAGCATACCATTTGATATACTCTAAGATTCTTAAGGAATAAGTCAAACTGTAATTCATTATATATAAGATACTATTGTATTAACCGAATATTTTCAATAAGAAGTTTTTTTCGAATAAATTTTTATATATATAAAGGTGGGAATATGTGCAAAGTAAAGTATATGTATATATATGATAAATAAAATGATTTAGATGAATAATTATAAATAAATTCTTATTAAGAATTATTGATCGTTATAGATTATATTCCAATAATAAATTAGTAATAACAGTATTAGTTATTTTCCGTAAATATATGATTATTGTTTATAGGATATAATTGCTAGGATTATTATGATAAGTGGTGTAATACCCGAGAAATTTCATGTCTTAGGAATACACTAATGAAATAAATATTTATTTGGATATAAATGATTTCATGCTATGTGACGAGTTAACTCAATTATATTAAAGTGATTAATGTGGAGTTGTAACAAACTTGTAGAAAGCCTTGTGTGGTGCAGTGGTGGGAAATATTAATAATAATATTAATCGACCAAGGAATTATTAAGTGAGCAATTAATTAATATTAATTGTTAATCGTTATTGTAGAATATTGACTAATTGTTTAATGATTTTTTTATTGCTAGTAATATGTCTATAAATATAATAAGAATGATATAGATAATTAATGATTATGGAGATCCATAAATACATTAACCGATGATGATTAGAGTAATTAATTTTGGTGTTAATTAGTCAAGGAAGTGAATAATTTATTTAATTAACATAAATAAATAAGTTATTAATATAATAATATTAGATTAACGGTTATGTGCATGTGGGCAATAATTAAAAATATAAAATAGAACTATAGTATACAATGTAGTGTTACATTTATGTGACTATATACAACAACCTTATATTAGGTCATATTGAAACTATATGGTATAAATATATCATGAAATATGTATGTAACAATATGAATGTGAGTAGATATTTAAAATATGGTTATATGAGTGGTAAAAATAATTATGGAACTACTTAGACAATAATACCTGACTGCATTATTTTATTGCGTATATTTGATGTACATAGATTATATGATATGAGTATATATTTAATCCCTAAATTCTTAATATGGTAACAATTGTACATTGAGATTACAGTATGGGAATTAAATAAACCAAACTAAGCCGGGATAACATGAAATACTGGGATTTTCTCTCTTGTCCCATAATTAGTGTCACCAAGTACAATGAACAGTAACTCAAAGCTATAATATGTCTTCTTCCACAAGGCTAGCTCTGGGTAATGATGGTTGTGCTTGAGGGTGGTTGGCCAACCCTTGAGCAAGCATTGTTTCATTGCATTGCATCTTGGATTCAAGTTTTGTGTAACATCAATGTCCAGTCCATCTTCCTCCTTTAAATAGCAGACTAAAATCTCAATGGTGTGGCTTGGAGTTATCTGAGAATTTCTAAGTAGAAGGTTGAGAGCATACAAGTGTTCTAGGAGCTTGAGAGTTCATTAGGACCAAGTTTCATTTATATTGCAGAGGTATAATTCCATTCTATGCTTTCCATTTTCAATTTCTGTTAAACAGAGCTTTGAATTGTTAAAATTCAAATTCTTGATTTTGTAGGATTGAATGTTAATGAGGGTGGGTAATGTTCATATAGTTATTTTATGGCCTTATGAGCATGTTTAAACTGATGCATGAGCGCTTAGAATCAAATTCGTGGGCAAATTCTGTGTTTGGGCTAAACTGTTGCCGAAGCAGACTGTTCCTGGCTCGAACCAGGCGTGGCGCAGCTGCGCCGTATTGATACTGAGGCGCAGCGCAGCTGCGTCGGTTGCTAAATTTAGTTTTGAGCTTCTGTTTTGTAACATGTTAAAATACTATGACTTATAATAGCATACAAGCATGTGTAATGTGTATGTGTAAGTATATTATGCTAAGTGGAGTATCTTTTAATCGATTTGCATGATTAATGAAAGCATATGGTTTAGATGGAGATTTGGACTTTAAGTTTTGAAAACAAACTATGTTAGAGATCATGTTCTGCAAATTTTGAACATACTAAGCTATACATGACAAATTTTACACTTAGATGAGCATGTTATAGTGGACATAGTTCCTTTGAGCAAGATCAAACTTATTAAGTTTTGTGATACAAATATTTTCAAGAAAAAGCTTAGCCTAGTGAGCTAACATGCATGATTTCTACATGATTTATATTATGACTTTGAAAGCGTGTTAGTATGACCTAGAAATGCATGAATAAACCTTTAGATGGTGTTTATCAGGCTATTAAGCAAGCATGAACATGTTGAACCTACTAGTAAGCTTTGAATGTGAATATTGTCAAGCTACCGTGAGGACTAGAATCTGACATTTGTCATCATGTTTGATGACACTCTTAAACTCACTCATGTAGCATAAACATATATATACCATGCTTGTGTGTCATATTTCAAGTAAAACATAAACAAAGCATATTTTTAACCAAAACGAGGTTAATTACACATATGTGTTATGAATACTCACAAGCATGCCTAATATAAGTTTTATAACTACCTTATACATTTAGAGAGCAAGCCTGTTAGACTTTGTGATTCCATGAATTTGAATGGCCTTGACTTGTTGAAATGTTTAACCATATAATTATTTTTATAAAAAGGGAACCTAGATTAACTTGGGAAGCATGAAAAGGCCTTTAACATGTCAAAATATATTATGTATGATTGTGTGTTCAAGCCGGGCAGAGACCACAAGGCAGCAACTGACTTTTGGCTGGGTCAGAGGATGACGCAGTTGCGCCGATCCTAGGCTTAGCCATGGCGCAGCTGCGCCAGTCTGAAATCAGGACTTGGTCAGTTTTGAAATCTGAACTTTGGCAGTCAACTTGTATGGTACCTAAAATGCCAGATGGGGTTTAAAACCTACTGATACATGTATATATTTAATGATTAAGTAATATGATAGTGTTTGCTTTAGATAATGAAAGTTCATGGGTAAAAATACCTTAAACTTGGGCATTCTTAATTTGCTTAAAAAGTAACGAGATACTTGATTTCACGATAAACTTATGAGGTGATTGTGTATCATATGTGCATATTTGATTCAGGTCGAGCTTGATTAACAAATGTATTAGCTAATGAGTATCTTGTAATTATAATACGCTATAAATAGGATTTGAAAGTGTTGATTTAATTACGTGGATAAACTACGCTTAAGGCAAGTATCTTCACTCTTTATATCTATTTATGCAATAAACCTGCGTAAGTAAGTTATTGAATTGTATTCCGATTATATGAGTTTTTAAACTTTATTGTTATTAATCATAATATTCATGCAAGTTCCCTAAACTTACTCCAATTATTATTGAGCAAGTTCCTTGAACTCTACTTTTATTGAGCAAGTATCCTACCTTTGCATTTTCTTTATGCAATGGACAGAAGTAAGAGAGTTTTTAGAATTATATTATTATTATTATTTACCCTACTGTTATATATATTATAACTGATCATTGAATATCAACATGGAAATATATTATTATTTAGATATTTATTCTGTTCGTTAATTTCTAATTATGGTTATACAAGTGTCTCCACTTGGATAATCATTGTATTTAATCACATGTTGTTATATATATATATATATATATATATATATATATATATATATATATATATATATATATACACACACACACACACACCTATTGATTGCTAGTACGTATACATTAACTAAAAGGCGTCTAAGCTATTTGATCAGCTAGAAAAAGATTTAGAAATATCGTTGAATATGATAAAACCTTTTTGTATCCAATCAAATTGTTTTGGTTCGGATTCCCGACTAAGTATGAACATCCCGAACATGGAAAAACTTTTGTGCGCCTGAGGCAGATATGATGAACGAGAATATCGTTCTGGTATGCAGTATTGATCAATATAGGGCATAACGGGCTGATCACCGTCGTGCCCGTAAGTTATGATGATTTACGGATGAAGTTCTGCAAAACCTATTCAAAAATTGAAAACAATGTTCATAGTATGTCACCTTAACCATATTTATAGTCAGTACGTAGTTTTAAAAATTTGATAGAAAGTTGTTATTATTATCGGTTCAGATTACTTCACAACTATTGATTCGTTGTAGAAGGGTAGTACAAAGAAAATATTTAATCGTTTCAGCTAATATTGATAATCATTATTACTTGTTTGGCACTCAAATGCTCATCCTTGCTTAATTTAAATGTTTTCAGTTAAGTATGATCAACTAGAGGGCTCTGCCAGGAACAAAGGGAAAGGAAAGTTGTCAGAATAAGTTGTGTTATCACATGTAATAGCTAGACTTAAATAAGATGATAATATTTATTAAGTATCACGTAATGAATGTTTTAAGGTCGCGTACCTGGGATTTAGACAACTCAGATATGTAAATTAAGTTTGATATTTATGACATTATTATTATTATTCTGCTCAAAGAATTGGTATCGTGAAGCACTGAATTCGGGTTTCTAGTACCTGAATTTTGGGGTGTCACAGGTTGGTATCAGAGCTTTAAGGTTAGAAACCATAGGTGGGATAGACCTTAAGCTATAACCTTAGGGCAGAGGGAAACATTGAAAATATAAATAACTCGAATAGAGTTTTAAAGGAGATGAATTAACTAAATTCATCGTAAAACCAAATAAAAGATAACTTATATAAAAGTATTAATTGTTGTGTGTATATATATTATATACTAATCTAGAAAAATTATGTGTATATGTCAGGTGGAAAAGGATTTGGATACATTCAGATCATAAAGGAGGAGTTAATCTCCATAACCGAGCTAATGTCAAGGCCAATAGCTAAAATAGAGGCTCACATTGAAGATAACCTTGACGAGGTGATCATTTTAGAGAATATAGTACCGGACCCAAAAATGGTGGCACTAACAGATAGTGATTCAGACACCGAAGTTGGAGCTGATCAAGCATCAACCGAAGTGAGGAATCTGAGGAACAAGGTTTCTTCTATGAAAAAGTTATGGGAAATAGAAAAGCTACTAAATAATTAATTGCGAAAGGCATTAGTCGAAACGATGGAAGAACAGGATAAGCTTAAAATCCAAATTGATCAGATGGGAGCCAAAAGCAACATATCGTGTGCAGCTCCGAGCAAAAAGGGGAAAAAAATGAAAGACCGCGAATTATGAAATTCTGATAATAACCAAGAGGACGCTAACAAGGTAGGAAGTGTACAAACTGTAGCAAGAAACATGAATGCGTACGTGGGAAAGGGAGAAAAATATGTTATAATTACGGACATAAGGGACATATCTATCCTCATTGTCCCAATCCAAAGCAGGGTACATGTTTTATTTGTGGGATGGAAGGTCATCGAGCGAAAGGTTGTCCAAGATCAGGAAAATGCGTAGTAAATAAGTAGTATAAGTACTGTTTGAATATGTGTGTTCTATGATTAGTATATTTATGTAATATAATATTTTCACATTTTGTGTAAGTTGTGGTAGCGATTCTCGACTTTTGTGGACACAAAAGGGAAATCAGATGTTTAAAGCAGTATGTGCTATGTTATGTGCTATGAAATAGTTGAATGAATATGAATCTATGTTTCATTAATGAAACAAGTTTAAAATATTAAACTTATATGATAAGGATTAGAATGTAAGTTAATAAAATAGAGATTATGTTTTATTTAAACCAGAAAATGCCGCCAAGACATCAACTCAAAATCAAAGGCCGGAAGAATCTGTCAACAATGCTGGAGGACAACAACCAGACCTAATGCAAAATTTCGCGAACATGATAGCACAAGCCATGCAAAATGGAATGCCAGCGGTAGGAAATCAACCAGACAATCGATCTGTAAACTTTGAGAATTTTAAGGCCATAGGACTGCCAGAATTTAGAGGTATCACTAACCCGATAGAAGCCCAAACTTGGGTTAAGGAAATAGAAAAAGCATTTATAGTCACTAGGGTAGATGAGGGCCAGAAGACAGCTTTTGCCACCTATTTGATGAAAGGAGAGGCAAATTTCTGGTGGGAGGCAAATCAAGCTAGGGCAGGAGAAGGAGTGATAGCATGGACTAGGTTTAAGACTCTATTCTTTGAGAACTATTTTTCGTCTAGTATGCAGGCTAGGATGGAGGTGAGATTTTTGGAATTGAAGCAGGAGAAGTTGACAGTTGCGAAATATGCCGCAAAGTTTAATTAATTAGCTAGTCTCGCTCCACACCAAGTAGATACGGAGGCAAGGAAGGCAAGGAGGTTTGAGCTGAGATTAAAACCATGGCTCTACAATAAGGTGGCGGTGTTACAAATAAATACTTTTGTAGCAATTTTTGAGAAGGCTATCATAGTCAAGGAGGGAAGTGAGGCCATGAGCCTCTATAATAAGGAGAAAAAGAATAAGGGTAAGGTTGAAGGAGCAGTAAAGATAGAAGCAGGTAGTGGTAGTGGGAATGGAAAAAGAAAGTGGAACAATTTTGGAAATGTCCAAGTCAGACAAGAAGGTGTGAGGAAGCATGTTGTGCAGTGTAAGAATTGTGGGAACAATCATTCAGAAGAGTGTCTTAGTGGTAAGTTTGTGTGCTATAAGTGTGGGAAAGAGGGGCATATCTCTCCTAACTGCCCCAATCTTAGGATGAACAATTGGTGTTTTCTGTGTGGATCAACGGATCATAAGTTAAAGGACTGTCCGAAAAGGAGAATGGATGTAGGAAGCGTGAATGCGGGGAAAGGTAGTGGAACACTGGCAATAACGGGACTAACTTCAACAAAATCAACTGCAAGAGTCTTCAATATGACCGTTCAGGATACCGTAGCAGCCGGAGATGGAACTCCGGGTATTATTCGTATGAATTTTATTTTCGTATATATGATTTTTCATAAATATAGTAAATTATTTTATAAAGAAATTTTGAAGGAGAAATTTGAGTTCTGATAGAAATTAAATTTTCGTATGATCCGATAGACAAGGTTTATGCTGAATAGTTAAAGATCAGTCCGATCGAATCTGAGCGGGATCTACTTGAAGTTATTGTGTATGCTATTTGCACTAGTGTTTATAAGTTTTTAATCGGCGATTCCGGGGACCGAATCCTTATAAGGGATGGAGGATGTAATAACCCAATATTTTCAACAAGAAATTTTTTTTTAATAAATTTTTTATATATAAAGGTGGGAATATGTGCAAAGTAAAGTATATATATGTGATAAATAAAATGATTTAGATGAATAATTATAAATAAATTCTTTTTATGAATTATTGATCGTTATAGATTATATTCTTATAATAAATTAGTAATAATAGTATTAGTAATTTTTCGTAAATATATGATTATTGTATATAGGATATAATTGTTAGGATTATTATGATAAGTGGTGTAATACCCGAGAAATTTCATGTCTTAGGAATACACTAATAAAATAAATATTTATTTGGATATAAATGATTTCATGCTATGTGACGAGTTAACTCAATTATATTAAAGTGATTAATGTGGAGTAGTAACAAACTTGTAGAAAGCTTTGTGTGGTGCGGTGGTGGAAAATATTAATAATAATATTAATCGACGAAGAAATTATTAAGTGAGCAATTAATTAATATTAATTGTTAATTATTTTTGTAGAATATTGACTAATTGTTTAATGATTTTTTTATTGTTAGTAACATGTCTGTAAATATAATAAGAATGATATAGATAATTAATGATTATGGAGATCCATAAATACATTAACCGATGATGATTAGAGTAATTAATTTTGGTGTTAGTTAGTCAAGGAAGTGAATAATTTATTTAATTAACATAAATAAATAAGTTATTAATATAATAATATTAGATTAACGGTTATATGCATGTGGGCAATAATTAAAAATATAAAATACAACTATAGTATATAGTGTAGTGTGACATTTATGTGACTATATACAACAACCTTATATTAGGTCATATTGAAACTATATGGTATAAATATATCATGAAATGTGTACGTAACAATATGAATGTGAGTAGACATTTAAAATATGGTTATATGAGTGGTAGAAATAATTATGGAACTACCTAGACAATAATACCTGACTGTATTATTTTATTGCGTATATTTTGTAGACACTCGAAATTTTTTGTACACCTGTCACTAACATTGCAGGAGAGCAGATTCGTCTTTTAAGAAGGAACCCTGAAAGACGATCCATATCCATGCCGGATACAACCGGAAGTTCAGCATCAACCCCGGATCGGAATCTGGGAGTAACAATTCCAATCTCGGAGATAACCCCGAGGCATACAGATACAATACCGGAACACACACCGGAGAAGACCGATTAATCCCAGAGATAACCCCGAGGTATCCAGTCTCAGTCCCAACCATGGGAAGAGCCACTAACCTTGGTGATAACCCCAAGGAATGTAATTTCGGCGATAACCCCGAAAATGCTTGTTACAAATGCAACCAACTTCAATCTCGGCGCTCACAATGAGATCCACTGTACCAGCACGGCGATAACATCGGGAAGACAGACACACCTCAAAGATGACAATGAGGACCTTCAACAAATTGCAGCAGTCCAATCTCAGCGAAGCTGAGCAACGTCTGCTTTATCAGCCCAATCCGACGATAACACCGGTGAGGGGCAACATCGTCATCTGATCGACACGATGTCATGCCACGTCATCTCAACATAGCTACGCAATAATGTCCCACAAGACTAACCAATCCCGAGTGACTATTGTGCGAGGTAACGGATGAAAGTTTAAGCTTGAAGACCGTAGGGCACCGTCCCATCTTCAATGACTTCGTACAAACTCTAATCCCATGCCATCGTACAACTCTCGACAACGGCGGTCCGAAATAGGTCCTGTATACCTCAAACGGATGCCCGGATTGCACTTCTGAAAGTTCGAGTAGACATTATAGTGTCCGAGTGCACGTACTTCGAGACGACCCGAGCTGAAAAACTCGGGCCCACCCGGGTTGCCTCTGGTACACCTGCGACTCAGCCACAGGCATCCTCTATAAATAGAGGGCTTGGGGTGGCCATTTTGTAAGAGAAAACGGCGAGGAAGCCCTTCCCAATTTGCTCTGTACTCACCCTAGACTGAGTGCTTTCTCATTTTAAACACTTGTGAGCTCACATATAGCTTATTTCATACCAACAAAAGCTAGTGTTTATCCACTTTAAACGTATTGAAGTCTTCTTTGGTAGCCCACTGTAAACCTTTTTTCACACTTTAAAGTTTTTATCTTCATCTTTGCACACACCCTTCTACATGTTGAGAGTCGTGTTGCACACTTTTGCCCGGACTTCGATCCGTGGTTTATTTTTAGTTTGTATATACATATATATATATATATATATATATATATATATATATATATATATATATATATATATATATATATATGGACTAACATTATTAAGTTATGCCTCGATGAGCCTAGACTTCGGTCTGGAGCGTTTAATTGCTTTATTATATATATATACACTTATATATATAAACTGCGTGTCGAACTCTGTTCAATGAGCCTAGACTTATGTCTGGTGCGTTTAATGACTTTCTTATATATATATAATTATATATATGAACTGCTATTGAACTTTGTTCGGTGAGCCTGGATTTCACATCAGGTGCTTTTACTTCTTTAATATATATATACTTATATATATTAACTGTTGATGGACTTTGTCTGATGAGCCTGTATTTTATATCCAGTACGTTTACATGCTTTTATCTATATATATATATATATATTTACATTTCGTCCCACCTGGAGTTTACTTCGTGGTGGTTAACCGTTTTTACAGCTTTTTGTACATTTCGTCCCGCCTGGAGTTTCCTCCGCGGCGGTTGATAGCTTTTACAACTTTATTTATGTTTCTGATCCCCCATGGAGGTACTTCGTGGTTGGTGATCATGTCTGTATATATATATATATTTACAGCTTTTATATATATACCTGCTTACTGCTTTCATATAAATTGCAGTATTCTGTGCGCCTAGGAATCATGTGATCACAGATTCATCCCATTGGATCTAGATTCGGTTCCCGTGATGGACATTTTCAGCTGTAAGCAGCTTGTAAATTATTCTGCGGTGTCTGAATTTCCTTAGATGGTTTACATACCCACGAGGGATTCAGCACCTTTTTTACATTATTTTCGTACGGATGCCTCGCATCTGTCAAATAAAATCAATCCAGCCGAATACGGATTAAATGGGAGTGTAAAAGGTCTCAATTACTATTAAGCATCAGGGTTTGAAAAACCTCTTTTATAAAACATCACTGCCATATCTTGCTAAAATTGAATTTTTACATAAATTCAAACCCTGTGTATATAGGTGCAAACGAGGCCTCGCACTACTTCCAAATAACAGCACATTGACTCACATACACACATTCAAATAACAGTTTCTTAAAAAGAGACGGTCACCGTGGTAACACGGATGTCAGGGGGTGCCTAACACCTTCCCCCCCGCATAACCAAGTCCCCAGACCCTAATTAATCTCGGTTTCATCGACCCGTTTAGCAGTGTCACATCATTGGGTCAATGTACAAACCTTTTCTCGGTTGTGTTGGTACAACCATTTAAAACACTAACTGGCGACTCTTAACAGTCCATCATCGACATTATACATGTAGGACCTTTTTCACTTATTTTTTCAAACATATCTCACCAAAAATGGGAACACTAAAGAACAAGTAACGGAAAGGGACAATTAAAAATCCCGATGTCGACAGGTGGCGACTCTGCTGGGGACTCCAGTAAGAGGACTTAAGCCGCTATTACAATTTTTTCAAAATTGTTATCTGCTTGTGTGTGGATGTTGCATTTACATTTTATGATGAATGTGTACGAATACATTTCCTTACTTAGCGCTTCGCACTATAAACTGCATGTGATCTTAGTGCTTCGCACTATAAACTGCTCATGATATTAGTGCTTCGCACTATAAACTGCTTATGATATTAGTGCTTCGCACATGTCATCATGTCATACGGTGAGTCGTGATGTATGTGAATGTATGTTGTGTGGTCCCTCCAACAGGAGGCTATCCCATCGGTGTTTGATTACTGGACTCGTGAGAAGACTAATTCTCCGAGGCTCAGGAAAGGCACCACCCAAATTCGCTCCAGTTGAAAGACCGGATTAACTTCCCGTCAAGTAGATTGCAATGATTTGGGAACCTTCATGCCAAAAAGCCGCGAGAGTAACCTAAGATAGGTCAGCCTCTGATAAACCCAAAACGGAGGAAAGTCTCTTCATGCTCTCATTTCAAATACTTGTAATTATCTGTCATATGTATCTCCATGTAATGAGAAATATGAAGAAATGTGTACACATATATGCTATAAACAGCTGACATCCGTTTTGCAGGATAAAATTCCTAAATTGGACACATCGAATAACATGTTATTATCCACCCTAAAGACTAAACTATGCAAGTCTTTTGTAGGGAATCAATCGGTCCTACCACCCGTTCAAAGTCCAAAAAGGCAACAGGCCTACAGTCAATCATGTCGTCATCCGACCAGACTGAACTTAATCCAGTTTATAGATTATAGATGTGGCTGTTCTACTAAAAGAATTACACCAGTCTACGCAGGGTCAGAAAATACCCATACATGCTGAATCCTCCACACAAGGAGGAACCCAGGTCGTTACAATACCTGAACTGCAGTTGGATCCGACCAACAAAACTCATAATGCTGCCCATCACACTGAAGACCCAGTCACTGGTGACATCAAAAAGAAAGTCCTCTAAATGGAAGAGACCCTTCGCACTATCAAAGGAATTGGAACACACGGGAGTGTTTCGTATGCTGATTTGTGTATTTTTCCTGGTATTAATTATCTAGAAAAGTTTAAGACTCCTGACTTTGAAAAATATGATGGGTTAGGAGATTGTTACACACATCTAAATGTGTTTATTGGAGAATTTGGATCTTATACAGAGTATGAAAAACTCAGAATGCAACTGTTCCAAAAAAGTCTAACTGGAGAAGCCCGTTCGTGGTACACAAGATTAGACAATTCAAAGATCCAAAGTTGGAAAGAGCTAGCATGCGCTTTCCTCACCCAATACAACTTTCAATCTCAAATGGCTCCTGATTGGTATCAAATTACCAAGATTAAGAAACAGTCTAATGAGTCTTTCAGAGAGTATGCTCAGAGGTGGAGACGTCTGGCTGCCTAAGTTAGTCCTTCCATGACAGAATCAGAGATGGTCATGACTTTCATAGACATACAAGAAGCATATTTCTATGAAAGAGTTTTAGCCGGCATCGGCAAACCATTTTCTAAAATGGTCAAACATGGGGAGATGGCTGAAATGGGATTGAAATTCGGAAAGATTCAAGACCTAGCTGCACTCAGAGCGGTTGCTGATCACATCCAATCTAGAAATTATGGGAACAACCCCCGGAGGGTCCATAAAAAGAAAGAAGAGGATGTTTTTCTGATACTACAGGGTCAAAAAGGCAATCAGAACATGCCTATCCAGAGGAGAAATTACACTCCCTTTCAAGCATAGTCTTCAAACCCTCCAGTACCAAAAGGTGGAGAAGCCAAACGACCTCGAGTATTCACACCCTTAGGGGACACCCTCGAGAACATTCGCAATCTTCTAACAACACAGAAGAAAATCACGCATCTTCTTCCACCAGCCAGCCCTAATGGTCGGGGTTTTAATGCTGCTCGGAAATGTGCTTATCATGCTGGGGCACATGGACATGATACTCAGGATTGTTGGGCCTTGAAACATAAAATCCAAGACCTGATAGACAACGGGGAAATCGTGGTCACCAAACCCGATCAACCTCACATTCAAGACAACCCTCTTCCTCAACACAAGGAAGAAGAGGTCAACATGATTAATTGGAGCAGTGGACAGAGTTCCAATTTTAGCTGTGAATCCTCCCAAACCCCCGAAGATGGTGATGATTGATGGGATTGTGCCAAGTTCCAATTCACAATGGAACGAAAGATGAAAGCTCTTTGTAAACAAATTGAGCAATTGGGGGAACTGGTGACTTATCAGCATCAAGTGACTCGTCAGCTAATCAGCCAGGAGCATGCCAGTCTCCTACCTATTGTCATGAATATTCCCTCTTCACTTTCAAAAAATGAAATACTGGAAGACAAAGTAACGAAGAGAACGAATGCTAAGGCCCGTCGGGATTTTGCCAACAAAAGGGAATTCACATATTTGGGCCAACCTATGGAGGAAATCCTTCATATGTTAATCAATGAAGGAAGGATTAGTTCCCTTCTACCTCCAATCAATCCCCATTCGGGACGATACAACTCTGAGGGAGGATGTCAATATCATTCTCAATCTCGCGGTCACAGTACAGAAGAATGTTGGGCACTCCGCCACCTTATTCGAAATTTAATCGACAGTGGCGTACTGCGTCTGGCAGATAATGACACTGTGTTACGGGCAAGTGAGGATTTGTGTCCTACTAAGTGGAAGAGTGTAGTAGCAGTCATATCCACTGAAAGTGATGGGGTTAACAAATCACTTGTCATGCCAGTAATTTAACTCAAGGGAATCAACAATCCTTTGAAAGTGGCCGCTCCCGAGCCAATCAACTTGCCATGCAGAGCACAATATCCTATTGTTAGCTTGCGTGCAGTTCTGTGAAATTATGGAGAAGGTGAAGGATCCACCTCACATAGAACTGCTACAGTGTCAAAGGAAAATCTATTGTATCTTCCTCAACGTGTAATAAAGTCTGTCATCAAGTCTAAGGGGAAAGTACTAATTGAGAAGATTGAAAATTTCCTCTACACTATGGGTCATAACGAAGCCAGGGTGGTTTTAAGCTTGAAAGAAGCTCCACAACAGATATCAATCTTGGACTTGGTCTTGACTTCCGAGAATCACCAGAAGGTCTTATTAAAGGTTTTAGAAGAAGCCTATTTACCGACATCAGTTGATACGGAAAAGTTTCAACATCTAGTTGATCACATTTTCAACAACAATGTGATATCCTTCACTGATGATGACATACCACCCGAAGGGACCGGTCATTGTGTGAAACCCCAGATTTTATGAATAAAGATTTAATTTTTTCGAAATATTTTTTTAAAATATTATAGTGTGAATTTGAGATAATGTTATAGTTGTAGGTAGTATTTATAAATTTTGCAAAGTATGCAAGTTGTTGTATTATATTCTATTGGTCGGGGAATATTATTTTTGTTGGGAAATATTCGTACGACGGCACAATTATTGGTGGACCCCACAATGGAATTATTGTCGAATTGAGAAAACGACAAAAATATTTTATTAAAAATAACAGCGGAAGTTTTACCGTTGATACTGTTGAACTACTCGGTAGTAAAAGTACAGTAATACGTGTGGTTGCATAGTAGCACACGGTATTGATTATCAATGCTTATGTGATAAGTCACTCAGTTTGATTCAATTATTGTCAGTTAATAATATGAATTATTTAGCGATAATGAAGTTTTGTTTTATTCGTATTATTAACGTAATAAAACAGAAACATCTTTTTATATAAAACAGAATACTTTATTAAAGTTTTTCTATAAATAGAATATATTATATTTTATTTAAAAGATTTTTCTTTAAATATGGACCGTCAGATTAAAGTAATCAATCTGAACCGTTCATGGATTAGTTACTATGCATTCCATTTTCCTATAAATAGAAGCTCATTCCTTCATTATTTTCTTACGAATTTACTGAAACTCTAGAGAGAGAAACTATAGAGAGAGTTCTTCTTCTATAATCTTGAGCGTATTTCTTTAGAGTTTAAGAAAGCTTTGAGCGTAGTATAAGCTTCTTCGAGTATATTCTCGCCCTACCAGTCGGAATACTCTTCTTTCAAAGGTAAGGGATATTATTTGTTATACCTGTAAGGGGTATTATTTCTTTTGTATTCATGAAGAGAACTTCTGTTATTCCATTATTTATTATTCTGTTGGAATAACCTGTATACGCGGTCTACCCTATACTTGGTGACATTATTCTATTATTCTGTTGGAACATCCTGTCTGTGTGTTTTACACCAGACCTGGTTCCGTCTTTATTATTATTCTGTTGGAACATCCTGTCTATGTGTTTTACACTGAACCTGGTTCCGTATTTATTATTCTGTTGGAATATCTTGTCTGTGTGTTTTACACCGGACCTGGTTCCGTCTTTATTATTCTGTTGGAGTATCCTGTCTGTGCGTTTTACTCTGGACCTGGTTCCGTTTTTATTATTTTGTTGGAACATCCTGTCAGTGTGAATTTCACCTGACCTAGTTCCGTTATTATTATTCTGTTAGAATAACCTGTCTATGCGAAGTACCGCATGCATGGTGATTTCTTTTGTTATTCCATTCTTTATTATACTCAGTTGGTTAAAGTTTTGACTTCTATACTCCATGAAATTAGTAGAATATCCGTGATATTTGCGCTTCATCCAGTATCTTTTCATGGAAATATTCTTCTGAGCATTCTTGAATTTTACTCTACACAAAAGTATCATGTTGACAATTTGAACATTATTGGTTCCTGGACAAATTAATTCTTGAACTTGTTTTCTTGAATTCTTATATCATTGTCATCTTCCTCATGTTTATATTATGTTGAAAGTCATCTGTGGCCTGTAGTGCATAGATGGACTTGGTATGATTATGACCAGGGATTATTCGGTGTAATCATGACCGTAATGTTACAAATGATGTGGAAAAAGTTCTCATTGGCCGTAGTGCATTGATAGAAAATTTTTGGTATGATTATGGCTATGGATTCTCTTTGGCCGTAGTGCAAAGATGAATTGTTTTATGGCATGATCAGGACCGTTGATGAAAACATGATTATCTTTAGCCGTAGTGCATGGATAATTCGTGGTCGTGATACTAAAGAATATCCTTGGCCGTAGTGCAGGGGTGATTCGATGATGTGGATTATTTATTAAGCTGAGTCCCAGCGATAAAAGTCACGAAAAACCTTTTAAATCATAAAAGATAGTAAATTTTATTCTCTACTTGACTCTTTTAATAGATTGCTTGATCCGCTGTAGTTAAACTTGATGTCTATTGTATTTTATCAGTTTATCATTGTTGAAGACTAATGATAATTTATATTCTGCATTATCTTAGTCATAATATTTCTTACTGGGCTAGTTGAGCTCACCCTTTCTTTCACGGTTCTCTTCAGGAAATGAGAAAATAGTTGGGACGAGTCGAGAAACGGAGTGATGGTCCTAGTTGATAGCATTAGTAGTCCTCACTATTCTATGTAATAGTGTGATAATAATTGTAATGAGGACTCCTTTTGAGTATGGATACTCTCTAGAAGAGAATATTTGTATTCAAACTCACAATTTATGTTTTGTCGTATTGTACATGATAGTTGTATTAGTAAGTTATATTTGAATTCTGTACCATGTATCTGGCGACCCAAGATGGGTGATGTATACCTGATTTTGGGGGCGTCACACATTGCAAACCGTTGCACATTGCGGTCTTGTCCTTCGGATATATGGTGGCGGGAGTTTTAACAGATGGAGGTTCCTCTCTGAATATCTGCCCATATGCTACCTTGGTGAAGATGAATATCAATCCCAATCGAATTCGGAGTAGCCATACCATCATCAAAGCTTTTGATGGAGCCCGCCGTAACTCGGCCGGAGTAGTTGAGCTACCAATTGAGATTGGTCCTCATACATTCTTCGTATCTTTCCATGTGCTCAAGGTAGATTCGAGATACAACCTGCTCTTGGGACGACAATGGATTCACATGGAAGGGGCAGTCCCCTCCACTCTTCACCAACAGTTGAAATACATCATCAACAATAGCCTGGTCACAGTCAACGCCGAACCAGAGATTCCTCAGCACGGGGACATGCCGCTCATCAATGCCAATAAGGATGTTGAGCCAATTAGTTTTCATGCTTTGGAAATAAGCAATACCCAATACCATGCTATTGGAACGCCATTGCCCGAACCCTAGATTTATGCCGAGGTAATGTCGACCACACAAGAAATGATGTCGTTGAGTCATAAACCGGGACAAGGGTAAAGATTACCAAGGTGTCAAATACCCTATTCGTTTAACCCAGCAAATTAGGACAGCTGGACTAGGCTATTTTGCCAGCTCTAGTCACAGGAATCCTCATAAGCATCAGCAGATTCCTGTAGCTTCAAACGTGCGGCGTTTAGCTTCGCCTTAAAGCTTCGAGTCCGCACAACCTCCCGTAAAGGTGTCAGCCAATATAATGGCAATGTTATTTCCCAAGCCAGTACCGGTGAAGGAGAAAGAAATCTTTGTTCCAGATCCCGTAGTGGAGGAAGAGGAACGAAGAATCAAGCAAGACGTCACCAGGATGATGTCCAACATACGCATCATCGTTCATGATGAGCATACAAATAGATATACCCTAGACGATGATTGCCCAGACGTAATGGCTATCATTCGGGACAAGGAAGATGATGATAATCCCTCTATCACTGCGGTTCACCCGGAATTTGCTCTTGCCAATTTGAACAGCATTCCTTGCATTGGTCGTCAAGGGTAAAGCGGGCAGAAACTCTTTCTGCCCTGTAGATATAATAAATGCTTGCTTTTCTGTACAGTATTAGCAGTTTATTTTGCCAGTATGTGCTAACAATGTGTATGATCAACACATTTCATATATACTAAGTGAAAGCATATTTTGTTTCAGGACTCTGAATTTAGATGTGCATGTGCTTGCTGATACGGTGCCTCTTCTCCACAAGGATTGTACCTTTGATGTAGAGATGAATTCAGCCTTGGTGGATATACCATATGACATTGAGGTGCCTCCAAAAATTCAAGAATGGGTCAAAGACAAACCTAAACCCAACCTTGATCAAACCACTCATTTCAATCTCGGAACCTTAGAAAACCCTAAGTTAATCCAGATTGGTTCAGACCTTACCCCAAACCAACAGAATGACATGGTTACGCTACTAACCCAGTTCCAGGATGTGTTTGCATGGTCTCATGAAGATATGGTGGGTTTGTCCATTGACATTGTCCTTCATCGCATTCCCATCAAAGAGGGATTCAAGCCAGTCAAGCAAAAGGCTCAGACGATTGAAACTTGAATGGAGTTTAAAGGTGAAAGAAGAAATTGTGAAACAATTTCAAGCCGGCATCATAATGGTGTCTACATATCCTGAGTGGGTATCCAACATCGTGTCCGTACCTAAACCTAGAGGAAAGGTGTGAGTTTGCGTGGACTACCGGGACTTGAACAAAGCTTGTTAAAAGAATAGCTTTCCCGTGCCATTTATCCACATTCTCATTGACAATACTGCGTAATACGACATGTACTCCTTTGCAGATTGCTTTGCGGGGTATCATCAGATCATGGTTGTCGAGGAAGATCGTGAAAAAACTACTTTCATCACTCCTTGGGGAACTTTTTGCTATAGACGGTTGTCATTCGGCCTCATCAATGCTGGAGCTACCTATCAACGAGCTATGATGGATCTTTTCCACGACTTAATGCATAAAGAGCTTGAGATCTATGTGGATGACATTATTGTCAAATCCCGAAAGGAGGATGACCATATAGACCATCTCATGAAATTGTTCAATAGGTTGCGTAAGTACAACTTGAAGTTGAATCCCGCTAAATGCGCCTTTGGCGTTAAATCAGGCAAGTTGCTAGGATTTTTAGTCAGCCACAAAGGGATAGAGCTGGATCCTGCCAAAATCCAAGCCATCACTGAAATGCCCATTCCTAAGATAGAAAAGGAAATACGGGGATTTTTGGGAAGAATCAACTTCATTAGCAGATTTATCTCCCAACTCACAGCAACCTGTGAGCCAATCTTCATGCTCTTAAGGAAGAACTCCTCCATGAAATGGAATGAGGAGTGCCAGAATGCCTTCTTTACAATCAAGAAACAGCTAATCAAAGCTCCCATCTTGGTACCACCCAGGGATGATGTTCCCCTGTTTATGTATATGTCCGTAAGTGACAATGCCATGGGCTGCATGCTGGGACAGAAGGACAATAGAGGCCTAGAACGAGCTATCTATTACCTCAGCAAAAGATTCAGCAGTAGTGAACACAAGTACACTCTGATCGAAAAGACGTGTTGTGCTTTAGCATGGGCTGCCATGAGGTTACAACATTATCTCCATGGTCACACAACCCATCTCATATCCCGCGTGGATCCTCTCAAGTACGTGTTCAGTAAACCCATACTGAATTGTCTACTGTCCAGATGGCAGTTGATCATACAACAATTTGACATCGTATATGTGACTCAAAAGTCCATCAAAGGTCAAGGAATTGTGGATCAACTGGCTATCGCACCATCAGGGGATTTCAAACCCTTGGAGACATATTTCCTCGATGAAGGAGTAATGACAATTCAGCAACACCATCAGTACGATACACGCAAAATATGGAAGATGTATTTTGGTGGAGCAGTTAATATGGAAGGTTCTGGAGCTGGAGCAGTTCTAGTATCTGATACAGGGGAGCAGTATCCCGTCGCCGTCAAATTAAAGTTTGTCAGCACCAACAATACGGCTGAGTATGAAGGCTGTCTTATGGGGCTAGAACTTGCCCATTCAATGGGCATTAGGCGGTTAACTGTCCTTGGAGATTCGGAGTTGGTAATCAGACAATCAACCATAATCTATCAAACCAAGGAACTATATTTGCTGCCTTACCATCAGCAGGTTTTAAAGATGGCTTTAGGATTCGAAGAAATATCCTTTCTACACATTCCTCGTAATATGAATAATTTTGCAGACGCGTTAGCAACTTTGGCATCCTTGATTCACATATCAGACAAGGAACATTTGCCAAGCATCACAATTTTCCTGCACAAGGCCCCGGCCTATGGGAATTACGTTGGAGAAGTATCGGATGAGCTACCTCCCATCCAACATCCTTGGTATCAACATATCAAGGAATATCTGCGAGATGGATCTACACCCGCTGAGGCGAGCCCGACTGAGAAAAGGCGGATCCACCAATTTGCTATGAAATTCTACCTGAGTGGAGATGTGCTCTACAAAAGAGATGCAAGATTAGGTCTCCTCAGATGTTTAGAGAAAGATCAAGCCCAAAGGCTTATGGATGAAATCCATGGCGGAGTCTGTGGCCCCAACATGAGTGGCCCCTCTTTGTTAAGAAAGTCTTTAGGACGGGACATTATTGGCTATCTCTCAAAGCTGATTGCAATGACCATGTCAGGAGATGATATTAGTGCCAGATTCATGGGAATGCTATACACGCCCCTCCACGGGAACTTCACAATATGAGTTCAGCTTGGCCCTTCTCAATATGGGGAATGGACGTTATCGGGCCCATTGAGCCTAAAGCTAGTAATGGTCATCGATTTATCTTTACCATGATCGACTACTTCACCAAGTGGGTAGAAGCAGCCTCCTTCCCCAGGGGTTACTAAAGAAGTCATCATTACTTTCATCAGAAACAATGTCATTTGTCGGTATGGACAACCAGAGGTGATTGTGTCCGACAATGCCAAGAACCTCAACAACAAAATGATGGGGGAATTATGCAGTAAATTCCACATCAAACATCTCAACTCAGTCATCTATCTTCCGAAGATGAATGGTGCTGTTAAAGCGGCTAACAATAACATCAAGAAGATTATGCAAAAGATGTCCACCAATCACAAAAATTGGCCTGACCAATTGCCTCTGACTCTGTTAGCCTACAAAACCTCAATGGGCACTTCCACTGGGGCAACCCCCTACGCATTGACCTATGGGATGAAAGCAACGCTCCCCATAGAAGTTGAGATGGAATCCCTCAGAGTATTGATAGACGCTCAGTTGGATGAAGACCAATGGGTACAAGATAGGTATCACCAATTGTCTCTAATAGACGAAAGGCGAACCGCGACTATCTTCCATGGTCAGTTATATCAGCAAAGGATCGCCCGATCCTATAACAAAAAGTCCGACTACGGCAATTCAGACAACATGACTTGGTTTTGAAGAAAATATTGGACAACCAAGATCAGTCTAAGGGAAAATTCGCTCCTAACTAGGAAGGACCGTTTATTGTCAAGGAAGTATTGATAGGAGGCGCTCTCAGATTGCAAAAAATGGACGTCGATGAATTTCCACAACTCATCAACTCAGATGCCATGAAATGGTACTATGTCTGAAGTTACCCTTAAGTAAACATCCTGGTGATAGACCATCAGGTCACCAGTCATTCCGGTTCTTTAAACCTTTACCACAAATAACTTTTCTACACTTTTCCCCTCAGGGAAACATACCTTTCAAGCCAGTAGCCTGGCTTTCTCCTTTGCGTTACTATAACTTAGGTCATCCTACCTTGGATTGAACCTCTTGCGTATATAGTTTGGTTACCCATACCTGGGATCAAACTTTTCACTTGTAGTTTATCCTCAACCCATGATTAAACTCTCTCCTCCTCGCACTCTGACCTGCACATGGGATTACGCTTTTCATCTCGCCCTGAGGGGTGAACAACGTCGACCTGATCTCCCCTTCAGTAGGAGTACGTACGCAACCATTTCATATGGCCTGGTCGAAATAAAACAAAAACAACAAAAATATTCCTACACCATTCCTGCCATATACAGCGTTGAACCTCTTACACCAGGTTCGAACTACGCAGACTTGATCTCCTCTTCAATAGGAGTACGTAGGCAGCCATTCATGGTGCGGTCTCACCCCATACCAAAACACAAACCCTTGTCAGTTGGTACTGGGATCATCCTTCAATCCACTACTTTTCATTCGGCTTTAGTCCAAATGGATGGAATTACCTGAACTCCTCCCAAATAGGAGATTCGGCGACCATCTAAGCGGCGGTTGTACCTCGAAGAGCAACACCAATCCATAAGAGATGGAATTAACTAGGCTTCTCCTAAATAGAAGTGCTGGCGACCATCTGTGGTGCGGTCAATCTCAGAGAGGAAAGCCACACTCCTCTCCTCATTTCCATTCAGAAACCAGTCCCAAGACACCGAAAGATGGTAGGGATACATACAGATCGATGATCCATTCTGAACTATCCAGAGACAACTCAATGTCAATCCACCTAGGAATAATTCAGAATACATCACAAGCCCTGAAGCAGCAGGCAAAATATCAAGCAAGCAGCAAGGCATATCTAAAAGGGAAGTGATCAAAAATATATTTCCTTGTCATATATATAATGTTGTTTGATATACACAATATAAACTGTACATAACTAAATAACTAAGCTAGTCTGTGCAGGAAAATACAAGATCATCTACAAGTCAGGATTTATGCGAGCTAACAAGCCCAACATGGCATCCCTCTCAGAAGATGGAGGCAAAGATGTGGTCTCCTGTATGAGAATATCCATACGACTCAACAGATTTGTAGCCATCTACATGGTGACCATATGATCATCAATATATGCGATCATCTCTGCGATCATGCCTGTGGTAAGGGACCTCACTGCAGTACTATCTGTGACGGCTACATCCCGGGAAGATATGACGATATCCCGCTCAACTATCACTGCATCTCTGGCTGATATAGCCTCATCCCGCTCAATGACAACGGCATCTCTGTGAGCCAAGGCCTCGTCTCTCTCCAATAGAGCGACCTCCCTCCCATCAAGAGCAGTCGACATCATATATCGAATCTAATCTCTCTCAAAGCTCATCAGATGAAAACTCTGCTCTAAGTACTGTGCCGAGTGCTGAACCACAATAGTGCTGGTACTAGGAGAATCTGGAAGAAATGCTGGCAACCCAGCAGTGGGCTCCTCCTCGATGTAGGTATCAATGTCCTCCATGGGCTCTACATCATCTAACTCACTCTTCGGTACTGCAAATACTGTTGCAGCTGATAAAATCTCTGTCTCCATCCACGCGAAATACTCTGCAGAATAACCAGGATGACTGACAGAAAAAGCCGCTATTTCACGCCGATCCCAGTAGGCGTATACCCGAGATCGGTCCTCTGCTAAGAGATACCGAGAAGCTGAACGTTGACCTTTCGCCCCCTCAAAAGGATGAAATCTTGGAACTGGTCGAACTGCGACATCACGGCCAATGCGTGATAAGTGGTCACTCCCCTCAAACCAGCCAGAGGGATATAGTCCATGCCCGGAGCATGAGTAATGAAGCTGTATAGTGAGCTAAGCCCCGAACACGGTAATATACTGAATGGATCTCTGATATCTGCCAAGAATGTGGACCAGGACAGAGCATCTATACACTCTGATGGCTGAAAAGAGTATGACATAGCTACATCATGGGTGAAGCAGTACCCATGCCGTCTAAAAGTGCCAATCAGTCTCAAGTGTGACATGAACCACACATATAGCATGACTAAACTCCCAGTGAACACTCATGTAGGATACGTGCAAGAATATGATGTCGACCGCAGGGTCTCTGCTACAATCATAGGTACAATGGTACGACCCTCCTTGAGAGCTCTCACGGCAATGATAATGCCTATATCTATCTCATCCATATACCGCGACATATACACATATGATAGTACACATAGCATCAGTACGTCAACTCAGGCCAAGCGCCAATGATCCTCCGATGTTGTGAAATCCCCGGAATATCGTGAGTAGCTATCCTCTGAGCCAAATATGTCGTACAGAAAACGCTGGGATATCACGTGGCCAGGTGTCAACTCATCTTGTACCACTCTACACCTCAATCATGTGAGAGTCATGAATCGTCTACTCATGTCTCCCAAAGCCAGATGCACGCAAGGTTTGTCTAGAGGCAGCATCGTCAATCGTGCATACTCCTCCAGAGTAAGAGTCAACTCATAGGTGCTGAATCGGAATACCTGCCTATCCGATAGCCAATGTCCTATCATCCCGTCCACAAATCATACGGGAACCTGAAACGTTAAAAAGGTCATGGTATGCTGCAATAAATGATCTACAGTCACCCTGTCTGGTGGTGACATGCTATCATACCACGATCTCATACCCGATGCCACCACTGACGGTGGGGTATGATGTATGCGGCTAACTGTCGAAGAAGACATCTGTGCGGTCGTGTCATAAGACCATCCAGGGGTCAATACCAAATATCTCTAGACATACATACATATGCATAACATGATACATGCATAATAGATAATAGATGGCAATATGATATAGGGAATGAAAAAAACAGTGCATACATTCCTAAGTATATCATCATCTAATACATCTTCTCTGTACAGCTACAAATACAGGGAAATGGGGCACAACCACCTAATATCTAACAGAGGCCTATCAAAAGATATAGCGAGAATGGGGCACAACCACCCAATATCTAACAGAGGCCTATCAAAAGATATAGCAAGAATATACATCAGAAGAAGACAATGGTGTCGATGTCCACATCATCAGTCCTGTCCACCTGATGTAACTCCTCCTGAGTCACTGAATCTCTATCAACAGGGATGTCAGGCTTATATAAAGGAGGATCTACGCCGACAAAACGAATGGGTCACCTGAGGGGCCAGCGCCTGAGCTAGAAGGATCAAATGAAGCCGCCTCTGTCGGGTCTCTGCCCAAATACCGGATAAAAATATGTGCCTGGTCCAACTGTCGGGTCAAACTATCAATCTGGGTCATATGAGTCAGATCTCAAACACAAGCTATCCAATCCGTCATCATCAAAGATCCTGGAACCATATCCCCCATAAACTGTGCGGCGTGGGACTGAGCTCCAATAGTGCGAGGGGACCACCACCGATGGAACGTCTCCTGAGTACATGGACCCTCTGACAATGAAAAACCGTCAACCCCCAACAATGGGATATCAATAACGGGTGACTGCGATATAGGCCAATAACGCCTGGCAGGAAGCAAGATCGGTATACGAATCTCCCCTGTGGTGCTCCTAATAGTACGCTCTCCAAAATAGAGCTCCTAGCCTCCATCTGTGAAGAGAGGAACTCTCCTGGTGGAAATCACATACTCGACTCCAGTCGGGTATCCATCCTCAAAATCCACAGTCAGGTGTTCCCCGGAATAGGGAAGCCATGTGATGGTATCGGCCGTCAGCAACTCCGACTGCATACGGAATCCCTCAGCTACAGGGACCTCTGGCAGAATCGAATGATGCCATCGTCGTCCTCGTGGATAGGTGTCTAAACCTAACACACTCACGAGACGCAAGCATAGAAGCCTCTCATAGGCCCAAAACTGTCAACACAAAGGAAAACATCTGCTATCAGTTAACACTCTTAACCTATACATGGTAAATAACAAGAGAAATACTCACCAGCAGAAATGGGTAAAATCCTAGCCAAGCCTCAGTCAAACCCTGTGAGCGCATACACATGCCCCGGAGGAAATAGGTAAAGGTGTAGGAGCCCCAATCATACTCTTCAATATAGTCCACATCACGTGTAGCGTTGATCAAAGCGAAAGAAACCGTAGAAGAGTTATCTGCTATGAAGCAGCCTCTAATGATCATCAGGAACAATCGTCGCAGAATGCAATCCTTGATTCTGACATCATCAGGCATAGGCTCACTCAATAGCCCGCTCATAGCATCTACGCTCAAAGGACCTGAACGGACAGTCCTGCCTTTGAGCGCCGCCACCGGAACTCCTACTAAGGATCTAATGGCAGTAAGGGTAATATTTGCCATGCAAGGCACTAGCTCCCCTCAAAACTCCATACCTGTGATAAATCGCCAATCCATAGGCGTCATCATCACCTCGCAATCTAGCAGATGGAGTGACTGAGTCTGATGAAACCATCGATCAGACAATTCCCTAAGGTAACCCCAGGGACAACGACGGGGAAGGATGGAGAAAAATGCCCCAAATCCCCACTCATGTACTACCGCTCTATAGTCAGGATGAAGCGCTTGATACATGGAGTGAATGTTGAACCAGTTCCCTCAAGGCTGTGTAAAACCAGGAACCTGCATGAAATGCAGATCAACATCAAAACCCTTTAATCCTCATCAATAGGAAAGAAGGAAGATCAAAGTCTAACGTCATACCTCGTTAGCATGTAAATACATCGATGGATGTCTGCCCAAATCACCCAACAATTCTGGGTTCACCACCTTAAAGCTCGGAAGCTCCTTGCGAGGGACATATGCAGCAGGAGTGGGATCCTCTATCGGAATATCCGCCTCCTCGTCCTCAATCGTCGAGGTTGTCTGACAGAACGGGGACGAGGTACTTCAAAAGCCCTCCACCGTACACCAGAAGTGGTCCTATAGGAACTGCTCGGCTGATCCGGATCCATAGTATCTGGACAATAAGTCTCCAAATCAGCTCAAAAAAGGGTGTGCTATTTCCTTACCTGGAGCTTTGCATTTACTTTAACATATATAATAGAGTTAAAATGCATGACTACCCAATGACTACATTTGGAAAATTTTTGCAATAGTCCTCTCTGAAAATAGGACTATCCACATGCATACATGTATGTCTAGGTGGCCATTCAGTAGCACACCTGCCCCAAAGTCATATACATAATATAAGCTTTAAAAATTAAAATCATCATGTATCAAGCCAACCTCAATACTAGGAGTACTTTGCCTTGCTACCTTATGCTCATTGGACCTCAAATTGGACAAAAAATAGCAGAAAAAGGTGCCAATTTGACTGTCTCCAAAGTCAAATTTTTTCACATCATTATGTTTAGCATGGTTTAATACTAATATTTACTATATTGAATTTTTTTATCTAGTCATTTGTGCATACATAATCACTACTATGTGTTTAGATGCATCTCATGCGATAACTCAAGATCCAACGGACAAAAATGAGAGAAAATACAGGTATATGTTACCAGGATAGTGTAGAACACTCGTACGATGACATAATTTACAGAAAGTAACCCGAACTCAGCAGATCTAAAGATGGCTCATGTATTTTCCTTTGCGCAACAAGTTAAAAGTGACTTGTGAGACAAACTTGCTGGAATTTATCATCCACGGTTGGCCGCAGGCCCATCTACAGCTGCAGCAGGTTCACCTGCGACACTCCCATGCGGGTACCATCACTCTGGCTCGGTCTGGTTCGAGTTGCAAAGGAGTTCTTACAAGCTGAAAAGGCCAAACCCGGGATAAAAATGCTACGCGATTGAGCATAATAGCCTGAAACCTTGGTTTTACTGGATCCAACTGTGGCTTTCTTTTCATCCATTGGTATTCGATCGAACACAGGGTTTACTATACCGATGATTCAAGTCTTTGCATACCACATTCGGCAATACCGTACAAAGGTCTGATGCCGTCAGCGTAAGGTTGTCACCCCAATCTTTTCACACAAGCTAATCCCCGACGGGGGTTACAAAGCATGCTCATTCGTTGACACACAAATCAATGAAGGTCAAGCAGCCTTGACGTTGTTTCAGCCGATGGCAAGTAAACCCATCGAAGTATGGAAAGTTGTCTAATCATTGCGTACATTTATATCCATCACTCCGTAGGAGATCCCCGGCGGGGGTTACAACGCATGCTCATCCGTTGACACACAAATCAACGAAGGTCAAGCAGTCTTAACATTATTACATCTGATAGCAATTTAAACCTATCAGAGCTCTAGAGCTATTCGAGGTTTTCACACCTGACCGCTCAGATCCCCGGCAGGGGTCACAATGAAATGTTCCAATGATCTACACGACATCGGAGGTCAAGCAGCCTTGACAGTATATCCTACAGGATTTTTTTAGCCGTTGATGCACATGTTGGTGAGGTACACGTCAATGAAGGTCAGGCATCCCTGACAGCATTTGTTGTTGGCAGTAAACCCAACAGAATCTTAGCATATTCTGGCGATACTAACCAGGAGAGGTCAATGTCATCAAAGAGGATAGATGATGTAATATGTTATACACATCCTCAAACAGATCAAGCTTTATTCCCAGAGATCTCTTACACAAAAGAGGTACATCTGCAGGATCAAGTCATTATCTATGAAGTTGATGATAACTCCAACATCAACATCCTACTAGATTCAGATAACACATCAAATCTGGTCATCGTTGCCAATCCCCAATTAAAGCAACAGGGAGCCAGCAATCATCCCCAGCGTGTTGGGCTACAATCTCATACACATGCATCATACATTTGCATCATGTTGCTATCCATAGTATCATGTTTATCTTGTTGCATTTCAAGTGTCTAGGATTCTTTATCCTACCCATGCATCGCCTTGCATGAGTATGATAAAGAGGGGCATCTGTAGACACTCGAAATTTTTTGTACACCTGTCACTAACATTGCAGGAGAGCAGATTCATCTTTTAAGAGGGAACCCTGAAAGACGATCCATATCCATGCCGGATACTACCGGAAGTTCAGCATCAACCCCGGATCGTAATCTGGGAGTAACAATTTCAATCTCGGAGATAACCCCGAGGCATGCAGATACAATACCGGAACACACACCAGAGAAGACCGATTAATCTCGGAGATAACCCCGAGGTATCCAGTCTCAGTCCCAACCATGGGAATAGCCACTAACCTTGGTGATAACCCCAAGGAATGCAATTTTGGCAATAACCCCGGAAATACTTGTTACAAGTGCGACCAGCTTCAATCTCGACGCTCATAACGAGATCCACTGTACCAGCCCGGCGATAACATCAAGAAGATAGCCATGCCTTAAGGATGATAATGAGGAACTTTAACCAATTGCAGTAGTCCAATCCCAGCGAAGTTGAGCAACGTCTGCTTTATTAGCCGATCCAGCAATAACACCAGTGAGGGGAAACATCGTCATCTGACCAACACGATGCCACGCCACGTCGTCTCAACATATCTACGCAACAATGTCCTATAAGACTAATCAATCCCGAATGACTATTGTATAGGGTACCGGATGAAAGTTGAAGCTTGAAGACCAGAGGGCACCGTCCCATCCTCAATGACTTCGTACAAACTCTAATCCTATGCCATCATACAACTCTTGACAACGGCGGTCCGAAATAGGTCATGTATGCCTCAAACAGATGCCCGGATTGCACTTCTGAAAGTTCAAATGGACATTACAGTGCCCGAGTGCATGTACTTCGAATTGACCCGGGTTACCTCTGGTACACCTGCGGCTCAGCCGCATATACACCTACGGCTAATATGCCTATAAATAGAGGGCTTGGGGTGTTGATTTTTCAAGAGAAAACGGCGAGGAAGCCCTGCCCAATTTGCTCTGCACTCATCCCATGCAGTGTACTTTCCCCTTTAAAACACCTGTGAGCTCATATATAGCCTCTTTTGTACCCACAAAAGCCAATGTTTACCCACTCTAAAGATATAGAAGCCTTTTTTAGCAGTCAGCTGTAAGCCTTCTCACACACTTTAGAGTCTTTCTCTTCATCTTTGCACACACCCTTCTACATATTGAGAGTCGTGTTGCTTGCTTTTGCTCGGGCTTCGGTCTGTGGTTTCATTCTAGTCTTTATATATATATTATATATATATATATTGACTAACATTATCGGGTTATGCCTCGATTGAGCCTAGACTTCGGTTTGGAGCGTTTAATTGCTTTTATATATATATACACTTTAATATATGAACTGTGTGTCGAACTCTGTTCGATGAGCCTAAAGTTATGTCTGGTGCGTTTAATGGCTTTCTTATATATATAATTATATATATAAACTACTATCGAACTTTGTTCGGTGAGCCTGGATTTCACATCCGGTGCGTTTACTGCTTTAATATATATATACTTATATATATTAACTGTTGTTGGACTTTGTCTGATGAGCCTGAATTTTATACCCAGTGCGTTTACATACTTTTATCTATATATATATATATATATATATATATATATATATATATATATATATATTGTCCCACCTAGAGTTTACTTCGTGGTGGTTGATAGTTTTTACAGCTTTCTGTACATTTCGTCCCACCTGGAGTTTACTACGTGGTGGTTGACCGTTTGTACAGCTTTCTGTACATTTCGTCTCGCCTGGAGTTTCCTCCGTGGCGGTTGATAGCTTTTACAAATTTATTTATATTTTTAATCCCCCATGGAGGTACTTTCGTGGTTGGTGATCATGTATGTATATATATATTTACAGCTTTTATATATATATACCTGCTTACTACTTTCATATAAGTTGCAGTATTCTGTGCGCCTAGGAATCATGTGATCACAGATTCATCCCATTGGATCTAGATTTGGTTCCCGTGATGGACATTTTCAGCTGTAAGCAGCTTGTAAATTATTCTGCGGTGTCTGAATTTCCTCAGATGGTTTACATACCCACGAGAGATTTAGCACCTTTTTGTACATTATTTTCGTACGGATGCCTCGCATCTGTCAAATAAAATCAATCCAGCTGAATACGAAATAAAATGGGAGTGTAAAAGGTCTCAATTACTATTGAGCATCTGGGTTTGAAAAACCTCTTTTATAAAACATCACTGCCATATCTTGCTAAAATTGAATTTTTACATAAATTCAAACCCTGTGTATATAGGTGCGAACGAGGCCTCGCACTACTTCCAAATAACAGCACATTGACTCACACACACATATTCAGATAACAGTTTCTTGAAAAGAGGCGGTCACCGTGGTAACACGGATGTCGGGGGGTGCCTAACACATTCCCCCGCATAACCAAGTCCCCGGACCCTAATGAATCTCGGTTTAGCCGACCCGTTTAGTAGTGTCACATCACTGGGTCAATGTATAAATCTTTTCTCGGTTGTGTTGGTACAACCATTTAATAAACCAACTGGCAACTCTTAACAGTCCATCGTCGACATTATACATGTCGGACCTTTTTCACTTGTTTTTTCAAACAAATCTCACCTAAAACTAGAACACCAAATAACAAGTAACGGAAAGGGACAATTAAAAATCCCGACGTCGACATATTTGATGTACATAGATTATATGATGTGAGCATATATTTAATCCCTAAATTCCTAATATGGTAACAATTGTACATTGAGATTACAGTATGGGAATAAAATAAACCAAACCAAGCCGAGATAACATGAAATGCTGGGATTTTCTTTCTTGTCCCATAATTAGTGTCACCAAGTACAATGAACAGTAACTCAAAGATATAATACGTCTTCTTCCACAAGGCTAGCTCTAGGTGATGATGGCTGAGCTTGAGGGTGGTTGGCCAACCCTTGAGCAACCATTGTTTCATTGCATTGCATCTTGGATTCAAGTTTTGTGTAACATCAATGTCAAGTCCATCCTCCTCCTTTAAATAGCATACTAAAATCTCAGTGGTGTGGCTTGGAGTTGCCTGAGAATTTCTAAGTAGAAGGTTGAGAGCATACAAGTGTTCTAGGAGCTTGAGAGTTCATTAGGAGCAAGTTTCATTTATATTGTGGAGGTATAATTCCATTCTATGCTTTCCATTTGTAGTTTCTGTTAAACAGAGCTTTGAACTCTTAAAATTTAAATTCTTGATTTTGTAGGATTGAATGTTAATAAGGGTGGGTAATGTTCATATAGTTGTTTTATGGCCTTATGAGCATGTTTAAACTGATACATGAGTGCTTAGAATCAAATTTATGGGTAAATTCTGTGTTTGGGCTAAACAGTTGCCGAAGCAGATTGTTCCTGGCTCGAACCAGGCGTGGCGCAGCTGCACCGTATTGATACCGAGGCTCAGCGCAGCTGCGCCGGTTGCTAAATTTAGTTTTCAGTTTATGTTTTGCAATATGTTATAATACTATGACTTATAATAGCATGCAAGCATGTGTAATGTGTATGTGTAAGTATATTATGCTAAGTGGAGTATGTTTTAATCGATTTGCATGATTAACGAAAGCATATGGTTTAGATGGAGATTTGGACTTTAAGTTTTGAAAACAAACTATGTTAGAGATCATGTTCTGCAAATTTTGAACATAGTAAGCTATACGTGACTGATTTTACAGTTAGATGAGCATGTTATAGTGTACATAGTTCCTTTAAGCATGATCAAACTTATTAAGTTTTGTGATAGAAATATTTTCAAGAAAAAGCTTAGCCTAGTGAGCTAACATGCATGATTTCTATATGATTTATATTCTGACTTTGAAAGCGTGTTAGTATGACCTAGAAATGCTTGAATAAACCTTTAGATGGTGTTTATGAGGCAATTAAGCAATCATCGACATGTTGAACCTACTAGTAAGCTTTGAATGTGAATATTGTCAAGATACCGTGAGGACTAGAATCTGACATTTGTCATCATGTTTGATGACACTCTTAAACTCACTCATGCAGCATAAACGTATATATACCATGCTTGTGTGTGATATTTCAAGTAAAACATAAACTAAGCATATTTTTAACCAAAACGAGGTTAATTACACATATGTGTTATGAAACTCACAAGCATGCCTAATATGAGTTTTATAACTATCTTGTACGTTTAGAGAGCAAGCCTGTTAGATTTTATGATTCCATGAACTTGAATGGCCTTAACTTGTTGAAATGTTTAAACTTAGAATTATTTTTATAAAAAGGGGAACCTAGATTAACTTGGGAAGCATGAAAAGGCCTTTAACATGTCAAAATATATTATGTATGATTGTGTGTTCAAGCCGGACAGAGACCATAAGGCAGCAGCTAAGTTTTGGCTGGGTCAGAGGACTGTGCAGCTGCGACGGTCCTAGGCTTAGCTATGGCGCAGCTGCGCCAGTCTGAAATCAGGACTTGGTCAGTTTTGAAATCTGAACTTTGGTAGTCAACTTGTATGGTACCTAAAATGGTAGATGGGGTTTAAAACCTACTAATATATGTATATATGTAATGATTAAGTAATATGATAGTGTTTACTTTAGATAATGAAAGTTCATGGGTAAAAATACCTTAAAATTGGGCATTCTTAATTTGCTTATAAAGTAACTAGATACTTGATTTCACGATAAACTTATGAGGTGATTATGTATCATATGTGCATATTTGATTCATGTCGAGCTTGATTAACAAATGTATTAGCTAATGAGCATCTTGTAATTATAATACGTTATAAATAGGATTCGAAAGTGTTGATTTAATTACGCGGATAAACTATGCTTAAGGCAAGTATCTTCACTCTTTATATCTATTTATGCAATAAACCTGCGAAAGTAAGTTATTGAATTGTATTTTGATTATATGAGTTTTTAAATTTTATTGTTATTAATCTTAATATTCATGCAAGTTCACTAAACTTACTCTAATTATTATTGAGCAAGTTCCTTGAACTCTACTTTTATTAAGCAAGTATCCTACCTTTACATTTTCTTTATACAATGGATAGAAGTAAGAGAGTTTTTAGAATTATATTATTATTATTATTATTATTATTATTTACCCTATTGTTATTTATATTGTAACTGATCATTGAATATCAACATGGTAATATATTATTATTCAGATATTTATTCTATTAGTTAATTTCTAATTATGGTTATACAAGTGTCCCAACTTGGATAATAATTGTATTTAATCACATGTTGTTATATATATATATATATATATATATATATATATATATATATATATATATATATATATATATAGTAAAAGTCGTCTACGCTATTTGATCGGCTAGACACAGATTTAGAAATATTGTTGAATATGATAAAACCTTTTTGTATCCAATCAAATTGTTTTGGTTCGGATTCCCGACTAAATATGAACATCCCGAACATGAGAAAACTTTTGTGCGCCTGAGGTGGATATGATGAACGAGAATATCATTCTGGTATGCAGTATTGATAAATATAGGGCATAACGGGCTGATCACCCCCGTGCCCGTAAGTTATGATGGTTTGCGGATGAAGTTCTGCTAAACCTGTTCGAAAATTGAAAACAATGTTCATAGTATATCACTTTAACCCTATTTATAGTCAGTACTTAGTTTCAAAATTTTGATAGAAAGTTATTATTATCGGTTCAGATTACTTCACAACTATTGATTCGTTGTAGAAGGATAGTACAAAGAAAACCTTTAATCCTTTCAGCCAATATTTATAATTGTTGTTACGTGTTGGGCACTCAAATACTCATCCTTTCTTAATTTAAATGTTTTCAGTTAAGTATGATCAACCAGAGGGCTCTGCCAGGAACAAAGGGAAAGGAAAGCTGTCAGAATAAGTTGTATTACCATATGTAATAGCTAGACTTAAATAAGATGATAATATTTATTAAGTATCATGTAATGAATGTTTTAAAGTCGCGTACCTGGGATTTAGACAACTCTGATATGTAAATTAAGTTTGATATTTATGATATTATTATTATTATTCCGCTCAAAGAAATGGTATCATGAAGTACTGAATTCGAGTTTTAAGTACTTGAATTTGGGGGTGTCACAACTATGATGATCTCAAGTCTAAGGATCATTTGTACTACTATCACTGCAGGAATTCCTATTGAGAGACAAGTAAAACTCCATTAGGTATTCCTTAGCGAGTCACGTTCAGTGAACTTATTCTCCAATAAGCACCTACATACTTGCTTTAGTGACTCCACACAAATGATCATGAGATCAATCATCGTCATCCAATGAGCAAGCAACGTATGTACCAATCTATCCGGATTCACTAATCCCCTTTTTAGTAATCCATTGATTGGGAATATTTTAGTTTTAAGCTATCTAAGAATTTAGATCTCATTAGCATGATCTCATCATGATTCTAAAAGCATTGCTTAAAACTATGAGTTTATCACATATTAATAAAACAACAGCATGTAGATAATTAAATGCCTTTAATAAATAATTCTTTTATTAAAAAATAAATAAGATTGATTACAAAGTATACGCTTTATCATCATACATTATTGGCTTGTATGCATACTACTTTCCGCAGCTATAGAAGTGAAACACAAATCAAATTCTAGTGATTTTGGCTTGCTGGGCAGCGTGACCATGTCATTGACTGCCCAGAGATCCTACACAGCATACCCGGACTCGTTTTTGCCTACTGATCAGCGTGACCACGCCAGTCTCTAATGAATAAAATGCTGACTTTTCATTTAAGTGACTAATGGGAGAGTAGCTTGAAGGAGGGGTTTTGGAGGTTGAGACAATATATCAGAACATTTATTTAACTACTTTGGGTATATATAGAGAATATAAAGAGAGGGATACACATATTTTATTCATTACATTTTGAATCTAGCTTAGGTTTTTGATTTTCATTCCTAGATTAGCTTAGATTAGGTTAGATCTTTGGAGATTGAAGCAATTGAAGATCCTTGGAAGTTCAGAATTGAAGTAAGAGAAGAAATCCAGATTTGTTATCCCTAATTCATACTTCTCTTTACTTTTATTTGCATTTTTCAATGTATGATCAATTGTGGATATTGGATTTTATTTCAATTATGAACTAAACCCTATTTTGAGATTAGAATGAATCTTATTGCTTAACTAAAATTGATGTGCTTCTTTGTTTGAATTCCAATTAATTGTTAATTGATTGTGTAACATGATTTGTGTTAATTTCTTAATTGCTAGATCACCAATTATTGTGATAACCTATATTAAATTGAGAAATGGAATATAGGCTTAGATATGATCATGTTAGCATGTGTTTATGACTTCTACATGGCGATGAAATTCATGGTTCGTGCCTAGGACAGAGATATATTGAAGCACCGCGTGTCGAGAACTTGTGCTTATACCTTATTTAATTGTAATTCACACAGAGATATAGTCGTTAGTTAATTAGAGTGTTTGCATTCATTCTATCTATTGTGGTTTTAATGTGATATGGGTATGGTACATCGAAAGATAATTATATTTTGCGTTCGTGTTCTCTACTAACAATCTAAAGTAATTAATTGGGGCTTATCAGGATGTATGTCAATATAAGTGCTACAATAAGTGAAATTATAATCTCATATCTCCCTTATCTGATTTAATCACTTGTTAATTTGTTTAAATTGTTTCTCAATACAATTTAGATAATTCAAATTCTTGCTCATTTGTTTAGAGAGACTAAAATAGTTATAAAATTGGTGCTTGTTAGATTAGATTTTAGTTTAATTTTCTCTGTGAGAACGATACTTAACTTACATTATATTACTTGCTAACCATGTACACTTGCGTGTGTGTATTGATTTGTCATATACCCAATCAGTCAAACAAGTTTTTAGCGCCGATGCCGAAAATCATTAATTTTTTTTATTACAATCATCATCAGTTTAAATTATATTGGTCTTAGTTAAACAATCTTTATTATATTATTTCTTTTTATATTTTTCTTTGTTTCAAGTACCCTTAAATAGTGCATGCAAACTCGATCTAAGAAGCCTGATTTGTTGCCTAACAAGGACGTTATTAATAGAAGGGTTCAGGGATTGAGTAAGGGGATTAAAGACATTGAAGAGGCAATTAAAACACGGGTAATCATGGTGGCAGAGGAACAGAAAGCATTGAGATATTATGCTACACCGCGAATCGATGAACTCCAATCAAGTATCACAAGACCAACCAAAGCAACAAATTCTTTTAAAATCAAACTAGGAACCATCCAAATGATACAAAAATCAGTTCAATTTGGTGGAATGGTTAATGATGACCCAAATGAACACTTGCTGAGCTTCCTTAAAATTTGTGATACATTCAAGTTTAGTGGGGTATCGAACGATTTAGTGAGACTCATAATATTTCATTTTACATTGATGGACAGAGCAAAAAGCTGGCTTCACTAACTACTACCGAGCTCCATTGCCACTTGGAATGACTAAGCACAGAAGTTCTTAACTAAATTCTTCCCGCCTGCAAAGACTACTAAAATGAGAAATGACATCTCTACTGTTTGGCAACAATATGGGGAATCATTATATGAAGCGTGGGAAAGATATAAGGATTTGTTAAGGAGATGCCCTCATCATGGATTACCTCTGTGGATGCAGTTGAATACCTTCTAAAATGGGCTAAGTAGTAATACTAGAACAAGCATTGATAAAGCTTCTGGAGGGGCATTTATGACTAAAAATATTAAGGAGGAGTATGAATTACTAGAAACTATGGCTGCGAATAACTACCAATGACCAACTTCTAGATTGAATCAGTAGAAAGTAGCCGGGGTATTAGAGGTAGATGTCGTCACAGCACTTGCAACACAATTGTATGCAAGGTCAAAGAAGATTGATGCCCTCACAAGACCAAATATACAACAAGTGGCCTTTATTTGTGAGTTATGTGTTGGAGCACATCCAACAAAACAGTGTTCAATCAATCATGCGTCTGTTTTGTTTGTGGGTAGCTACAACAGACCTCCAAATCTATATCAGAATTGTTACAATCCTAGGGCAAGGAATCATCCAAACTTTTTATGGAGTAACAATCAAAATTAGCAACAAGCTCCAAGACCGTCATATCCCAAAGGTTTAATAATCAACACCAACAAGCAGCACCACCTCCCCAACCATAGAAGAAACCAGACTTAGAAGAACTCATGATGAAATATATGCATAACAATGATGTGATGTTAAAAAGTCAAGTAGCTGCTATCAGAAATTTAGAAAATCAAGTGGGGCAAATGGCTTGTTTGTTGGAAAATAGACCACAAGGATCACTACCAAGTAATATTGAAGTCAACCCAAAGAGAGATGGAAAGGAGCAGTGTCAGTAGTGACACTTAGAAGTGGAAAACAAATTATGGCAGATGGCACGACCGTGCTTGAAATATAAAGGGAAGTCGCGCGGCCGCTCCCTCCCCCAATCACAGAAAATGAAGAAATTTCAAGGGAACGGGAAAGGAAAGCAGAGGCAGAGCCAAAAAAGAAAGAAATAACAGAGAAAACCAAAGTTACTCCACCATTAGTGTATCCACCAGTTCCTTATCCATAGAGGCTTAATAAACAGAAGTTGGATAACAAATTCTATAAATTTCTTGAAATTTTTAAGAAGTTACAAATCAACATACCATTTGCTGAGGCTTTAGAGCAGATGCCGAGCTACGCCAAGTTCATGAAGGGAATCTTGTCAAGAAAGAAAAAGCTTGAGGACTATGAGACGGTAGCTTTGACTAAAGACTGTAGTGCTATTTTGCAAAGAAAGTTACTTCATAAATTAAAGGATCCTCGCAGCTTTACTATTCCCTGCATTATTGGTAGCTTATCATTCAACAAATATTCGTGTGATTTGGGAGCAAGTATTAATCTCATGCCACTATCTGTGTACACTCAAGTAAGACATTCAGCATTAACACCAATAAACATTTCTCTACAACTTGTTGGTTAGTCTATTACATATCCACGTGGAATTGTAGAGGATATTCTTGTAAAGGTAAACAAGTTCATATCCCCAGCTGACTTCATCATCTTGTATTACGAAGAGGAAAAGGACATTCCAAATATACTAGGGAGGCCATTTTTAGTAATTGGAATGACTCTCATAGATGTGCAAAAATGGGAATTTACTATGAGGGTTTAGGATCAAGAAGTTACATTCAATGTATTCAAGACCATGAAATTCCCTATAGATGAAGAGGAATGCTTCCGAATGGATGTCCTTGAAAAAGCAATGGATAATGAGTTTCTGAGAGAGATGAATAAGGATACTGGGGAAACTACACTATTGGGGGATATTGACCTGTATGATCTAGAGTTAATAGAATATCTATAGAGGTTAGATGCATTACCAAGGGTAAACAAGTTTAAAGTTCCTTTCGAGCTATTTAGGGTATGCAAAAAAGTCTTCGAATCTTTTGAAGTTATCTCTAGAGATACCTCCTATAATTCAGCTCAAACCTCTACCTAATCATCTCAGGTATGCATATTTTGATGATTCTTCTACTTTGCCTGTTATTATTGCATTTGCACTTAACAAATTTCAGGAAAGTAAGTTGATAAGAGTCCTTCAAGAGTTCAAGATTGCAATAGGATGGACCATTGCAGACATCAAAGGGATCAGTCCTTCATTATGTATGCACAAAATTCTTATAGAGGATGATATCAAACCCACAGTCAACCAATAGAGAAGGCTCAATCCTATAATGAAAGAAGTGGTAAAGAAGGAGATTCTGAAATGGTTAGATGCTGGGATTATATACCCTATTGTAATAACCATGAATTTTTAAGTCACTTTATAAATAGATATATCAATTATGAATGATATTGAAAAAAAAAAACTTTGTGGCATATGGTGATTGAGTGTCTAATTAAATAACAAGTGTGTTACGAGAATTTTATAGGAAGTCCCTCTTATGGAATAATTAAAGTAGTGGACTAGCCTAAGAATGTTAACACTCAAGGGAGTTGATTAAGATGATGAACCCTAATTGAACATTCAATTTACTTGTAGGTAGCAAGTCTAATTAGGTTATGAAAATAAAGTGGTATTCTTGATTTATGGGTATGTGTAATAGTCTTAGTAAGTGTTACTAGTGGGCTAGCCCAATTGGATGAATAATCAACCCCACTAATTTTATTGGAAGTTATACCTTAATTAATGGCATTAGTTAAATGAAATAACTTAGCCCAACATGTGGAATTAATAAATAGTAGCCCAAGTAATATAAAAGTAAACTTGACTACTAATAACCCAAACTAATTAATTGTAAGCCCAAACATTAATTAAAGAGGCCAAACCCTTGGTCCATGAAACAAATGACATTTAATCGGTACATTAAGTATATAACACAGTAAAAATAAATCTATAATTGGAGAAACGGGAGTGTATAGAAGGCCACTAAGGGGCATAATGGGGAGAATATGAAATTTTTGTTAAGTTTGTCCAATATCTAGGATATAATCTTTTGAAACCAACACCCATGACAAGTGTCACCCTCCTAGCATGCCCAACACATGAGTTTAGTGACTAAGCAAGCAAGTAATGATTAAGGGAGAGAGTTAGTGGGAGCATGCTTGTACTTTCAACTATACCCATTTCCACCAGATATAAATCGTCAACAAAAGAAGAAATTTTTACATGAGGTGAAAAGATACATTTGGGATGAGTCGTTCTTATTCAAGAAGTGTGCAGACAAAATGATATGTAGATGTATTCCATATAGTGAGACACAAAGTATTTTACATGCATGTCATTCTTCACTAATTTTATTGGAAGTTATACCTTAATTAATGGCATTAGTGAAATGAATTAACTTAGCCCAACATGTGGAATTAATAAATAGTAGCCCAAGTAATATAAAAATAAACTTGACTACTAATAACCCAAACTAGTTAATCGCAAGCCCAAACATTAATTAAAGACGCCAAGCCCTTGGTCCATGAAAGAAATGACATTTAATCGTTACAGTAAGTATGTAACACAGTCAAAATAAATCTATAATTGGAGAAACGGGGGTGTATGGCCGGCCACTAAGGGGCATAATAGGGAGAATATGAATTTTTTGTTAAGTTTGTCCAATATCTTGGATATAATCTTTTGAAACCAACACCCATGACAAGTGTCACCCTCCTAGCATACCCAACACATGAGTTTAGTGACTAAGCAATCAAGTAATGATTAAGGGAGAGAGTTAGTGGGAGCATGCTTGCACTTTCAACTATACCCATTTCCACTAACTTCATTTCATTTGCATACTTAGACTTCAAAGCCCCTTAGCTAGAGAAAGAAAGAAAATAAAGAGAGAGAAAGAGAGAGAGAGAGAGGATTTCGGCCAAGAGGAAGAAGAAGATGGTCTTGAACTTCATGCATGCTAAGTTTCTAAACTACTATAGGAAGATAGCAAGAAAAACTAGGTATTGATTCTCTTCATTTTTAAAGTTTAATTTCTTATTTGTTGGGTTTTTGATGAAACAAGAGTCTTAAGTTTGATCTTTGAAAAACTCTTCATCTATTGGTGTATGAATGTTTTATATGATGATCAAAACAATTTTGAAGTTGAATATAAGATCAAAAGAGAGATTTGTACCAAATGGATAGAGAAAGGCACATGCATGCATGCATTATGAAATTTTATGATAGATACTTGTGATGCATGTTGGATATAGTTAGTATCAAGATTAGAGTGTTATATCATGGGTTTATCAGAGGAGACTTGTGGATTTTTTATGAGTTCATGTGATTGAGATTTGAAAAAAGATGATAGACCGATTTTTGAAGGAATTTTTGTTTAACTAATATGCTTTATCATGTGCATGTTGAAATCTACAAGTGATATTTGAAATTTTCTTTCTTGATATGATAGATGCATGAGTTAAGAGCTAAACCCCTTTGGAATCACTCAAATATGTTTTAAAATGAGCAAGTTATGAATTAAATCCAAAACTACCCAACAGTTGAGAACATGCTACTGATCAGTCACTTGTGGACTGTTTTCGGTAACCAAAACAAACTCAAATTTGGTGTTTGAAATATGGAAAAGTTAGTTCGGGAAAATAAGAATCCAACGATACCAAATGGACCCAAATCCGAGACGTAGATCTCGAGATATGAGCGTTTCCGTAAAGGATCTCAAATCTGGAAAACGACTAAACTGTTATGAATGTCCTTGCGGATCAGTCCAATTTGACACTTATTTCTGGGACCTAAAAAGAAAAAAATCTGATGTTTGATGAATGGAAATTGGAGTTCGAAAAGATTGGAATCCAACGCCTCCGACAGAACCAAAATCCGAGTTGTAGACTTCGTTCTACAAACGTTTCCGCGAAGGACCCCAAATCTGAAAATGTTGAGCGAAAATTTGAGTGTCAATATGAAGTGTAATGAAAATGGGTTATAGAAATAAATAACTTCAAAGCCACTAACGGGCTAGTAAGTTAATTACATATATAATGAAATGTAATTAATTACCTAATTATTATTTAAACGATGTTAAGTAATAATTAAAATGAGTTAGTGTTATTGGGATAACTACTTAATTAAGATTAAATAATAAATTGAGTTAATCAATTCATTATTTATTATTTAATTAATATTATACAATGATTAAAGTGTAATTAAGTAAGATTAAGTGATAATTACTTACTTACTTTGAATTGAAAGTTTATAGAATTAATTGTTTATTATTCAGATAATAAATAAAGATGATTGTTAATTAATTATCCTTTTAATAATAATAAGGAATAATTAAAGAAGAATGAATTGAATAAATCAAATATTATTTATTCAATGATGAGAGGGTTATTAATTATTATTTAAAGACAAATAATAGTTTAATTGTCCATTATTTAATTAACATTAAATAATGAGGAGTAATAATTGGTTATTAGTAAGTAATAACCAAAGGTAAATGGATAATTACTATTTAACTTATAGTAATCGAAGGAAGAGGGGGTTAACAATTTAATGAAATTAAAATAACTCCTAAATTAAATGATTATGATAAATTGTTTAAAAATCTAATAAGTGTTTATCACTTAAGGAAAGCCTTATTAAATTATTAAATCATTAACCCAAGAATAATTAAATATCTTATAGGATTAATGATAGTACATTAGATGCATGTACCCTGTGAATGTAGTATTGGTTAGATAATAATACGAGTAGGCGTATTGATGAACAAATATACGCAGTACTAATTGACAGATCTACCTTATCAATGATAGGTCATTCAAAGATTGTTAATTAAAGCTAAAAAGTTGTAGCTCGCTGAACAGGCAAGTTTCCTAACTCAAATTCGATTTATTATTGTTCAAATATGTTGGTGGATAAAATATTGTTTATATTTTTCCACATCCTGATGAATTATTGTGAATCGCACTTGGTGCAAATTGAATTCCTTTTCTACTATATGTTGAACTGCTTATGAGATGGACCTATGCTAGTTGTGTCAGCTAGATCAAGCATGTTTAAAATTTGTTAATTCAAATTCGTTATGAGATGGATCTATACTAGTTGTGTTAGCTAGATCAAATGTGTTTAACATTGCTTATGAGATGGATCTATGCTAGTTGTGTCAACTAGATCAAGCATGTTTAAAATTTGTTAAATCAAATTTGATTTAAAGAGTTGTGCCTATTCAATTGATTTGATAAGGACTCCTGATTGAGAAAGGAATGTTATTGAAGCATCATATTGGAAACAATTGTTGATGTCTAGTAAGTGTTTATGAATATTGTACCGGGTACGAAAGGCTGATCCCCTTAACTACTAAACCGCAAAGGACCAGTTTTAATACTGACACCATCTGCAGATGTTTATGGTCATGATGGACCACTAAATATCTATGGTTCATGGTCATGGTGGACCACTCCAAACCTATTTGTATCTATGGTTTATGGTCATGGTGGACCACTCCGAACCAATTATTCAAATGTTCGAATAATAAGAAAGTAATTCATGTTCTTCTATAATAATATTCTATTGTTGAACTTTGAGCGATAAATTCATTTCTATCATGATATATTTTCTTGTGTTTATACTTGCTAAACAAACTTGTTGCTTATTCTTGCTATATCATGACATTTATTTCAGCTAAGCCATGATCGTCTAAGAGAGACAAAGGAAAGGGCAAGGCTCATGAGTTGTTTGATTATGAACTAAGAAAGTATTTAGTTTAAATAATTGATGTAAACCTTTTGTAATGTTAAGGGCATTATTTATGTTAATGTTAAGACCTTGGGATTTATGATGAAGACTTTATAATAATAAACAACGTATGTTAACTATTCCACAATAGTCTTAGAATGTTATGTAAATGATGGATCGTGAGCACCGAATCTGAGTTAAGAGGACCCGTGTTTGGGGGCATCACACCCTATATCTCTGACAGTTCATGGGTGAGCCCGGTGCAATGTGTTCCAAAGAAGGGGAGAATGACAGTGGTGAAAAACGAGAACAATGAGTTGATACTAACAAGGACAGTAACTAGATGGAGGGTTTGTATGGACGACAAGAAGCTCAACAAAGCAATAAAAACGGACCACTTCCCTCTTCCCTTTATTGATCAAATGATGTATGGCGGGTCATGAGTATTATTGTTTACTAAATGGGTATTCAGGGTACAATCAGATTGTCATTACCCTAGAGGATCAAGAGAAGATGGCATTTACTTGTCCTTACAGTACTTTTGCATTTAGGTGAATATCGTTTAACCTTCGTAATGCACCGATAACTTTTCAAATGTGTATGGTGGCCATCTTCTCAGATATAGTAGAATAAAATGTTAAAGTTTTTATGGATGACTTTTCAATCTTCGAAGATTTTTTTTTGACAACTGTTTGGAGAACTTGATTATGGTTATGAAGTGATGTGTGGAAAAAATCTTGTGCTTAATTGGGAGAAGTGTCATTTAATGGTACAAGGAGGAATTATATTATGGCATAAAGTGTCATAAAAGGGATTGGAGGTAGATAAGGCCAGGCTCGAGACCATAGAAAACTTACCACCACCAACTTTAGTAAAAGGGATTCGCAGTTTTTTAGGACATGTTGGCTTTTATCAAAGATTCATAAAGGACTTCTCCATGATTACAAAACATCTATGCAGTTTATTGGAGAAGGATGTACCCTTCAGATTTAATAAGGATTGTTTGTCAGCTTTTGAGCTATTAAAGAAGAAATTGACCACAACACCAATGATAGTTGCATCGGATTGGTCCATGCCATTCGAGTTAATGTGTGATGCTAGTGACTATGCGGTGGGGGTTGTTTTGAGTCAACAGAAGGAAAAGGTTTTTCATGTCATCTACTATGTTAGCAAAACACTATCTGATGCTCAATTGAATTACACAACCACTGAGAAAGAAATACTTAGAGTAGTTTATGTTTTTAACAAGTTTCGTTCTTACCTCATTGGGACCAAGTTTGTGGTTTTCACTGATCATTCTGCCATCGTGTATTTGATTTCTAAGTAAGATGCAAATCCTAGGTTGATTAGATGGATTTTATTACTTCAGGAATTTGATTTTGAAATTTAGGATAAAAGGGGTACTGAGAATCAAGTGGTGGACCATCTTTTGAGGTTATTGAGTACGGAGTAAAACAAGATGGATAAGGCTTTGATCAATGAGTGTTTCCTCAATGAATAACTATTTACAGTTAACTTAGATATTCCATGGTTTGCCGATTTTGTCAATTATCTAGTAAGCAATGTACTTCCACCAGATATAAATCGTCAACAGAAGAAGAAATTTTTACATGAGGTGAAAAGATACATTTGGGATGAATCGTTCTTATTCAAGAAGTGTGCAGACAAAATGATATGTAGATGTATTCCATATAGTGAGACGGAAAGTATTTTACATGCATGCCATTCTTCACTATATGGAGGAAACTATGGAAGTGAGAGGACATTTGCAAAGGAGCTTCAAGCCAGATTTTATTGGCCTTCTTTATTCAGAGACGCCCACCAATTTATTAAGAATTATGATAGATGTCAAAGTGTGGGCAATATCTCCAAGCACCATGAGATGTCATTTAATACTACCTTGGAGGTTGAAGTCTTTGACGTATGGGGGATAGACTTCATAGGGCGATTTCTATATTCTTTTAGTAACCTCTACATCCTCTTGGTAGTAGAATATGTTTCTAAATGGGTTGAGGCCAATGCTTTACCAACGAATGATGCCAAGCTCTTAATGAAATTTCTGCAAAAGAATATCTTCACAAGATTTAGTACACCGAGGGCAATCATCAGTGATGAAGGGAGCCATTTTTGTAATAGATACTTTATAACTCTCTTAGCAAAATATGGGGTGACTCATAGAATTGCCACTACATATCTTCCTCCGATTAGTGACCAAGCAGAAGTATCAAATAGAGATGTGGAGAGGATTTTGGAGAAAATTTTCAATCCAACTAGAAAGGATTGGTCAATGAAGCTAGATGACGCACTTTAGGCATATATGACTTCATACAAAACACTAATTTGCATGTCTCCTTATTAGTTAGTCTATGGAAAATGTTGTCACCTTCTTGTGGAACTTGAACACAAAGCATACTGGGCCATCAGAAGGAAAAATTTTGATCACACAGCTACAAGGGAAAAAAGGCTTCTCGAGCTTAATGAACTTGATGAATTCAGACTGCGGGCATATGAGAGCTCAAAATTATACAAAGAGAAAGTCAAGAAATGGAATGACCAGAGAATCGTTGAGAGGACATTTGAGTCGGGACAAGTAGTTATGCTATTTAATTCAAGATTGAGAAATTTCACAAGAAAGCTTAAATCTTGATGGTTGGGACCATTCCTTGTCAAAACTGTGTTTCCACACGGCGCCGTTGAGATAGTGGGTAAAAGTTAAGAGCAACCATTCGAGATCAATGGACGATGCATTAAGCACTATTGGGGTAGTGATTTTGTTAGCTAGAAGTCCTCAATAGTCCTTGCCAATCCACAATAGAACAAGGAATATTCGAGCTGAATGACTATAAACCAACTGCTCGATGGGAGGCACCCCATCCAATCATTTATATCTCGCTCTTTGATTAATTCTTATTTATAATTTGTTATAATAGGTAAATTTTGGTTAGTATTAGTCATTTGAAAAGCTCATGTGTGTCAAATCTCAAGTAAAATTCCATTAACCACATGAATGCATGAACAAAAAGTTGGAAAAGAAAAAGCTACCTGGAAAAGTAAAAGCCCTCATTAAAATACCGACAGTGCGCCTGCGCCATCTGTCAGTCAAGAATTTCAACTCCAGGCAACTGCGCGGCCGCGCCCAAATACAAAGCAAGCCTAACACGGTCGCGCCGCGACCTGAAGTCAGTTTTTATAATTTTTCAGACGCGGCTTCTACTATTTTAGTCCACACAAAATTTGGAAAAGGCAGAACTAAACTCCCTTATTCTAGCCACTCTCCCACTCTTATTTAATAATTGATACATTAGCTTAAACCCCAACCCTAATCCACATCTAATTTAGATTATACCTTTTCTCTCTCTTATATAAACCCTAGATCCATCTCCCTTACATTCAAATTATAGATTTAAAGTAAAGGTAAATCAGAGTTTGGGGGTTTGGCATATAATTTGTTTGAGAAAAGTTCATAGCCAGTTTGGGGGTAATCTGAGCAAGTTTGGGGGTAGCTTCACTATCAATTTTATAAGGGTTTAATCAGCAGATCCGTTCCAACCACAAAGGCACTAAAAAGGGTTCGAACTCATTCATTTTCAAGTAGTAGTGATGGCGAAGGTAGTAGCAGTGATGTGTTGGATGACACTAAGTTCGTCAACCTCTCAGCCCATCATTACTATTTTGATGTAATGATGAACAAAACTTTTATGCTGGAAAGAGGGCTCAAGCTTGATAAAAAAGATGGAAAGATTTGGAATATGATTATAGAGGATGTTTGGGTCTCAGTGGTTAGTAGTCCATGGGTGGCACCAATGGCCATAGTCCGTGAATTCTATGGCAACGACAGGGAAACTCAAAATGGGATATCTTATATTCGGGGCAAAATAGGTTCCATACACAAAGTAGGCCATCAATGAGCTATTTCACTTGGACACTTTGCCACTAGATGAGTCTAATTGGGTGCAGTACCAATGCTTCGATATGGACTTGGACAAGCTAGTGGAAGAGATGTGTAATGTAAGACTCCAAATTATTAATAAATGAAATTTAAATTTCTCTATTTATTATTTTGAATTAGTAAGGGTTGATTTTATTAATGTGGTTAGTTATGGGTAAAATGCTCAAATATTTTAATTAAGTAAGTGATTATAAAATATTCATTTTTATCGGAGAATATTCGTTTGGTCGTGGAATATTCTTACTGTCGGGGAATATTCGTACGACGGCGCAGCCTTGTGTGGGCCCCATAACGAAAAGCGATTAGATGAAGAAAACGACAAGTATAAGTTGTTTATAAATAACAGCGTAGTTGTTACCGCTAATACTGTTGGAATACCCGGTGGTTAAAATACTGTAATACGTGTTGTAGCACAGTAGTACACGGTATTGCACCAATTATTGATTCTTACGTAAGAAGGCACTACTCAATAATTGTTACAGTAATTACTGTTCAGAATTTTATTTTATTGATTCAATAATTATTGCGTTGATATTTTATATTACTGTTATTTCAATAATTGTCACTACACAGTAGTTTCTATTATCGAAGAAATAATTCATATTATATGAATAATATTATTAGATAATATTATTGGCAATGTCTAGAAAGCTCTGTCTAAAGAGAGGTTTGGTCACCTAATTTCGCGCCAGCAAGGAGAAATCCTTATTGGAAAGCCCCCTCTTTCCTGAGAACTGCCTGGTTGTCAGTATTGTGATTCTGTAATATTATGTATGAATAATTAATTATTTATTTATATGATGAGAAAAATATTCATTTTATGTGGCTATAGATGGAGAAAATTTTTAAAGTGACAATTGTTGAAAATCGATATTTTATCTTTTCTGATAAAATAATATTTTATTATATTATTATAATATAATAATGATGATATTTTTACAAAGAATGTGGGATATATGAGTATATGAGGACGAAGAGTATTTTTGATACCTTAAATGATTAAAACATATTTTTCATGTCGGTGGACCCCATTTCTTGACTGAAATATTATTATAGTTTGTAAAATCGTCCGTTTGTGGATTTCAGTCAATTTCTGTTTGGAATTTGGAAAAACTTTTTTATTTAAAGTCGTAGATAATAGAATTTCCTATGGTGGAGATAGAAGGTTCATATTTTTCTGACAAAAGGGCTATTTATTATGAATTATTGAAGCTCCGAAGTTCTGAAATAATTGATTTTTGAAAGTTTTAATTATTTTTAATATGAAAAACGTTTTTGGTCATTAGTGTGGGTCTTGCATGTGATGTAAATGGCTGAATTCAGATTTAAGAAAGTGGGCGTAAGAAATTTGATTATATATATTAATATTATATTAAATTTTCTGCTTTGGTGTTCTAAGCATTTCCCTAAAAATAGGGTGCTTAGGTTAGAATCGAAAATCACATCAGAAACTAAAGTTTTTTTCTCTCTTTCTCTCTCGATATATAGAGCGTATTCTTGTGAGTATTTTGATACTCTGAGTGTTGTAATACGGTGCAAGTTCCCTTCAGCACTATAGTCAATATTCTAGCCAGAAGTACTATTCTTCTGAGGTAAGGGATGTTATTTTCTTCTTAAATGATATTATTTTCTTCAATATCATTATGCCGAAATATTGATCTGAATTTTTTATCAAATTTGAAACTTTTTGTGTCGGAGTTACTATTCACGTATACGGCACTATTCACCGAAAAATAAAATTTTCTTCTTTTTATCTAAGATATCTATTATGGATACTAGCTTTGATTGTATCCATGTTTTGATTATTTTTGAATTTTACTCCACTATGATTATTTATGAGGTATTTTTGGACATGGATAAATCGAAATACGAATCCTTAATATTTATTATTTTGTTTCACTGGATTCCTTTTCTTTAATATATTTTTCATCATCCTCAGTCCTAAATGATGATATAACTGAATATCTTTGGCCTGTAGTGCAAAGATTAATAATTTTATGATAAATATCTTTGTCCCGTAGTGCAAAGATGAACAGATATTGAGATGAACATGACCAACTAATGAATATCTTTGGCCTGTAGTGCAAAGATGAATATTTGAATCAAGATGTATATTGATTGATGTTACAGGGATAAAATATTTATGATGGACTTTTAAAATTATTGAAGATAGCTGATTTCATTCTCTACTTAACTCTTCTAATGATTTATTATTTTCGCTGTGAATATTGATTTAAAATTTATTGTCTATTGTATTTTATTAAAAAAAATTTCTGTTGAGGACTAACGATAATTTGTTCTATACTATCTTAGTCATAGTGTTCTTTACTAGGCTAGTTGAGCTCACCGTTTTTCTTTTTGTCTATTTTTCTTCTCAGGAGGCGAGAATGTAGCGAGTACTAGTCGGGGTGTGAAATGTTAGTTCTAGAAGTTGTTCTAGTAGTCCTCACTATTTTGTGATATAGTGTATTAATAATTGTAATGAGGACTTATTTGAGTGTGAATATTGTCTAGATGACAATATTTGTATTTGAACTCACAGTTTTTATGTTGTATTAATAAAGTTGTAGTTGTTTCTGTACCATGTATTTTGACGACTCAGAATGGGTGTTGTATACCTATTTTGGGGGTGTCATAGTTGGTATCAGAGCTTAGGGATATGATCTCTAGCAGAGATCGGGGAATAGTATTAGGAGGGGAGAGACGAGTAAATCCTTCGCTAATGTGTCCTACCTAATCTTATTTGTTGGTCGGTCATAATATAGGGGTATTATGTTATTTGTTAATTTCTTTAATTAACCCTTGTTTTATGGCAGTATTTGAGAATGGCAACTGAGAATGTTAACAGTTGAGTAAATGAAACCGTGGAGACACCTGTACTCACCAACGAGGATAACGTGCAACAGGCTGACAATGTTCCTCCCGTGAACAACACTGCTGAGCAGATGATGAACGATTGAATGTTTAGAAGCTTTTTGCAGTTCATGAAAAATCAGACGAGGGAGACTCGTGTTCAAAATATTGGAGGAAATGATAGTAATTCACGGTTTGTCACAGCCAAGCAGTTCAAGGAGTTGGGACCACCAGAATTCTGGGGAAAGCCGGATCCGATTAAGGTGGAGACGTGGGTTAAACAAATTACCAAGATATTCTATGTCGTGGGATGCACGGAGGAACAGAAGGTTCCATTGGCCACCTTTATGTTCCGTAATGAGGCAGATTACTGGTGGAAATCTGTGAAGCGTACCCATCCAGCCGCACTTAGCATGTCTTGGGAAACGTGTCAGAAACTGTTCAATGACAAGTACTTTTCTAAAAGTATTCGTCATATGAAGGAGGTAGAGTTTATTAGACTGGTGCAGAATAACATAACGGTGTCCCAGTACGAGGCGAAGTTTGCAGAGTTGTCCAGGTTTGCACCTCATTTGGTAGAGAATGAGGAACATATGACGCGGATGTTTCTGAGAGGTTTGAAACCCGACATACATCAATATCTCATTTCACATAAATTTTCTCTCTATTCAGATGTTGTCAATAGGGCTCAATTATTAGAGTGAGATAACGAGTACGTTCAATCGAGGGACCACAACCAGGATTATACCGGTGATAGCAGTCATCAGAACAACGATAACCAGCGGAGAAAGAAAAATACGGACAAGAGCAGTAACCACTCTGGTGGTAATCATGGCCATGAGAATAGAAGAAGCGAGTCGGGAGGAGATTTTAAAAAGAGGAGATTCAACAATGACAATACGAAGACGTCAGCGCCAGCAGCAACTAATTCTAAGGGAGGAGAACGACCACCGGTCATATGCTATAAGTGCGAAAAAGAAGGACATATCAGCCCAAACTGTCCACAACAGTTTAAGGTATGTTATATTTATGGAAAGGAACGACATATCGCTCGAGATTGCACTATAGCAAAACTAAGTCCAACGGGGATGGTGACTCAAAAGGCTGTCCCAGAAAAGTCAAAGTCAACGATTCCTGGAAAAGTGTTTGTCGTTACTGGTCAAAATGCGAGGAACCCAAACGAGGTGATCACGGGTAAGCTAATCATAAATTCTTGTGAAGTTTATACCTTACTAGATACCGGTGCTACCCATTCATTTATCTCTCCTACTTGTGCTCAACGTTTAAACTTGACACTTGAGAAATTAGACTTTGACTTATCTGTTGAAACTCCATTAGCAGAAACTTTCATCATATCCACTGTTTATAAATCTCGCTTGATCCAAGTTGGCACCATCACCATATCTGTTGACCTTATCTCTTTAAAGATACTTGCATTTGACGTGATTTTAGGGATGTTTGGTTAACTACTCATCATGCCAAAATTGATTATTTTCGTAAGGTTGTTAGTTTTCATATTCCTAACCAACCTGTTGTGCGAAATCAAGCAACTAAGCCATTAAAATCAATCACTGTTATATCAAGTCATAAAGCTATTCGTTTATTTAAAAAAATGGATGTCAAGCTTTCTTAGCACATATTATGGATTTGAATAAAGATATGTCATATTGGAATAATATTCCTGTTGTTATTGACTTTCCTGACGTATTTCCTGAAGAACTTCTCGGTCTACCCCCAGAACGTGAAGTTGAATTCTTTATTGATCTTGAACCTAGTACAAAGCCCATTTCTAAAACCCCATATCGAATGGCTCCTATTGAACTTCAGGAGTTAAAGGTTCAACTACAAGAGTTGTTGGACATCGGTTTCATTCATTCTAGTACATCTCCTTGGGGTGCTCCTGTTTTATTCGTAAAGAAGAAAGACGGGAGTATGCAACTTTGTATCCACTACCGGGAATTAAACCATGTCACTATCAAGAATATGTATCCGCTACCTCGTATTGATGATCTGTTTGACCAGTTACAAGGAGCACAATTCTTTTTAAAGATCGATCTTCGTTCTGGATATCATCAGCTGAAGATTAGAACTGAGGATATTTCAAAGACTGCCTTTAGAACTCGACACGGGCATTATGAATTCTTAGTCATGTCTTTTAGATTGACTAATGCTCCTGCGGCTTTCATGGATATGATGAACCGAGTATTCAAGGAATATTTGGATCAGTTAGTTGTTGTCTTTATTGATGACATCCTCATATATTCCAAAAGTCGTGAAGATCATGAGCACCATTTGAAGCTGGTACTCCAAAGGCTTCGTGAAAACAAGTTATATGCCAAGTTAAAGAAATGCGAGTTTTCGCTTGAGGAAGTAGCATTCCTTGGGCACGTGGTGTCAAAACATGGAGTATCTATTGACCCGTCGAAGATTGAAGCATTACAAAGTTGGGAACAACCGAAGTCGGTGACCGAAGTACGTAGCTTTCTGGGCTTAGCTGGTTATTATCGGAGATTCGTGGAAGGATTTTCTCGAATCGCTACTCCATTAACTCAGCTGACTCGGAAATATATCAAATTCGTATGGAGCAAGGAATACGAGAAGTGTTTCCAAGAGCTTAAAATGAGACTCATTTCGGCACCTGTTTTGACCATATCATCTGAATCGGATGGATTTGTTATTTACAGTGATGGCAAAGGGCTAGGATGTGTTCTCATGCAATGTGGTAAAGTTATAGTCTATGCCTCGCGACAACTTAAAGAATATGAGAGAAACTATCCTACTCATGATCTAGAGTTGGAAGCAGTCGTTTTCGCGCTAAAGATCTGGAGGCACAATCTATATGGGGAGAAAGTGGAGATATATTCAGACCATAAAAGCCTCAAATATTTCTTCACCCAAAAAGAACTCAACATGCAGCAACGACGTTGGCTTGAGCTATTGAAAGACTACGACCATACCATTCAATACAATCCTGAAAAAGCGAACGTGGTAGCCGACGCATTGAGTAGAAGAGCATACGCGGGAACGAGTGCGATGTTGTCAACACAAAGGCCCATTTGGTGTGATTTACAAAAGATGAGGATAGAAGTCAAGACTCTGGGGACCCATGCAATGATGTCAAGTATACGTATAGAACCAACTTTAATCGAAAAAGTTAAAGTTGCTCAAGTCACAGACCCGGAGCTGATGCGTATGAAGAAGAAAGTGCAAGAAGGTGATATTCCAGAAGCAAGAATCGATGAAGAAGGAATACTTCGAGTCTACTCCAGACTTTGTGTTCCTAACGATTCTGATTTGAAGTACAAGATCATGATAGAGGCACACAATACACCATTTGTAATTCATCCTAGAAGTACCAAAATGTATCGTGATCTTCGACATACATTTTGGTAGAACAATATGAAGAGAGAGATTGCAAAGTTTATCTCAAGGTGTTTAACTTGTCAATGTGTAAAGGCGGAGCATCAAGTGCCTAAGGGTCCATTGCAACCGCTTGAGATTCCGAAATGGAAGTGGGAACATATTACCATGGATTTCGTTACATGTCTTGCTACGGTTTCTCAAGGTATAAATGTTATTTGGGTTATTGTTGATAGATTAACTAAGTCTGCTCATTTCTTGCCAATATGGGAGACTTATTCCCTTGAACGTCTTGCTCGTATGTATGTAAATGAGACTGTGAGATTGCATGGCATGCCAATATCCATAGTTTCGGATCGTGACCCAAGATTCACTTCACGATTTTGGGTTAGCTTGCAGAAAGCTATGGGCATGGATTTACGATTCAGTTCGGCATACCATCCTTAAATGAACGGACAATCAGAGAGGACTATTCAAACTCTTGAAGATCTATTAAGACTCTGTGTTTTAGATTTCAAAGGGAGTTAGGATAAGTATTTACCATTGGTAGAATTCTCCTACAACAATAGTTATCAGGCAAGTATAGGTGTGGCTCCATTCGAAGCATTGTATGGACGAAAGTGTCCTCTCCAAAGGTGGGTGAAGCAACATTGTTGGGACCCGAGTTGGTACGTATGACTACAGAAAAGATTCAAATGATTCGATAACGTATACAAACGACACAAGATCGACAAAAGAGTTATGCAGATCTTCATCGAAAGGACGTGGAATTTGATATTGGGGATCATGTATTGTTACGTGTTACTCCATGGAAGGGAGTTACAAGATTCGGGAAGAGAGGAAAGCTTAATCCACGATTTATTGATCCATTTCAGATTCTTGACCGAGTAGGAAATGTGGCCTATAGACTCGCGTTACCTCCAAGTATGTCTCTTGTTCATAACGTTTTTCACATATCTGTCATTCATAAATATGTGAAAGACCCGAACCATATTATTGAGTTAGAGCCAGACGAGATAGCCGAAGACTTAATATACGAAGAGGTACCTATCAAGATCTTGGATAGGAAAGAGCATGTCCTACACACAAAGGTCATACCATAAGTTAAAGTTTTATGGAGGAACTATGCTATTGAGGAAATGACCTGGGAGCTGGAAACGGAAATAAAAGCGAGGTATCCTCATTTTTTCGAAACACCGGGTACGTACGTCAATTTCGAGGACGAAATTTCATAAGGAGGGGAGGTTGTAAGACCTCAAATTATTAATAAATAAAATTTAAATTCCTCTATTTATTATTTTGAAATAGTAAGGGTTGATTTTATTAATATGGTTAGTTATGGGTAAAATGCGTAAATATTTTAATTAAGTAAGTGGTTATAAAATATTCATTTTTATCGGAGAATATTCGTTTGGTCGTGGAATATTCTTACTGTCGGGGAATATTCGTACGAAGGCACAGCCTTGTGTGGTCCCCATAACGGAAAGCGATTGGATGAAGAAAACGACAAGTATAAGTTATTTTTAAATAACGACGTAGTTGTTACCGTTAATACTGTTAGAATACCCGGTGGTTAAAACACAGTAATACGCGTTGTTGCACAGTAGCACACGGTATTGCACCAATTATTGATTGTTACGTAAGAAGACACTACTCAATAATTGTTACAGTAATTACTGTTCAGTATTTTATTTTATTGATTCAATAATTGTTGCGTTGATATTTTATATTACTGTTATTTCAATAATTGTCACTACACAGTATTTTCTATTATCGAAGCAATAATTTATATTATCTGAATAATATTATTAGATAATATTATTGGCAATGTCTAGAAAGTTATGCCTAAGGAGAGGTTTGGTCACCTAATTGCGCGCTAGTAAGGAGAAATCCTTATTGGAAAGCCACATCTTTCTTGAGAACTACCTGGTTGTCAGTATTGTGATTCTGTAAAATTATTTGTGAATAATTAATTATTGATTTATATGATGAGAAAAATATTCATTTTATGTGGATATAGATGGAGAAAATTTTTAAAGTGACAATTGTTGAAAATCGATATTTTATCTTTTTTGATAAAATAATATTTTATTATATTATTATAATATAATAATGATGATATTATTACAAAGAATGTGGGATAAATGTGTATATGAGGAGGAAGAGTATTTTTGTTGTATGAAATGATTAAAACATGTTTTTCATGTCGGTGGACCCCTTTTCTTGACTAAAATTTGATTATACCTTGTAAAGTCGTCCGTTTGTGGATTTCGGTCAATTTTTATTTGGAATTTGGAAAAACTTTCTTCTGCAAAGTTGTAGATAATGGAATTTCCTATGAAAAAGACATAAGGTTCAAATTTTTCTGACAAAAGGGCTATTTATTATGAATTATTGAAGCTCTGAAGTTTCAAAATAATTGATTTTTGAAAGTTTTAATTATTTTTAATATGAAAAATGTTTTTGGTCATTATTGTGGGTCTTGCATGTGATGTAAATGGCTGAATTCAGATCTAAGAAAGTGGGCGTAAGAAATTTGATTATATATATTAATATTATATTAAATTTTCTACTTTGGTGTTCTCAGCATTTTCTTATAAATATGGTGCTTAGGTTAGAATTGAAAATCACCCCAGGAACTAAAGTTTTTTTCACTTTTTCTCTCTCGATATATTTAGCGTATTCTTGTGAGTATTTTGATACTTTGAGTGTTGTAATACGGTGCAAGTTCCCTTCAGCACTATATTCAATATTACAACCAGAAGTACTATTCTTTCGAGGTAAGGGATGTTGTTTTCTTCTTAAATGATATTATTTTCTTCAATATTATTATGCCAAAATATTGATTTGAACTTTTTATCAAATTTAGAACTTTTTGTGTCGGAGTTACTATTCACGTATACGACACTATTCACGAATCCGGCACTATTCACCGAAAAATAAAATTTTCTTCTTTTTATCTAAGATATCTATTATGGATACTAACTTTGATTATATCAATATTTTGATCATTCTTGAATTTTACTCCACTATGATTATTTATGAGGTATTTTTGGACATGGATAAACCGAAATACGAATCCTTAATATTTATTCTTTTGTTTTACTAGATTCGTTTTCTTTAAAATATTTTTCATCATCCTCAGTCCTAAATGATAATATAACTGAATATCTTTGGCCTGTAGTGCAAAGATTAATAATTTTATGATGAATATCTTTGTCCCATAGTGCAAAGATGAACAGGTGTTGAGATGAACATGACCAACTGATAAATATCTTTGGCCTATAGTGCAAAGATGAATATTTGAATCAAGATGTATATTGATTGATGTTACAGGGATAAAATATTTATGATGGACTTTTAAAATCATTGAAGATAGTAGATTTCATTCTCTACTAATGATTTATTATTTTCGCTACGAATATTGATTTAAAATTTGTTGTCTATTGTATTCTATTAAATTTTTCCCTGTTGAGGAGTAACGATAATTTTTTCTATATTATCTTAGTCATAGTATTCTTTACTGGGCTAGTTGAGCTCACCTTTTTCTTTTTTGTTCCATTGTTCTTCCTAGGAGGCGAGAATGTAGCAAGTACTACTCGGAGTGTGGAATGATGGTTCTAGAAGTTATTCTAGTAGTCCTCACTATTTTGTGATATAGAGTATTAATAATTGTAATGAGGACTTATTTGAGTGTGGATATTGTCTAGATGACAATATTTGTATTTAAACTCATAATTTTTATGTTGTATTAATAAAGTTGTAGTTGTTTATGTACCATTTATTTTGATGGCTCAGAATGGGTGTTGTATACCTATTTTGGGGGTGTCACATGTAAGCCTGAGACTGTATAGACTGCAAGAGCAGGAACCATCAGAAAAATCCATTTCCCTCACACTGTGCTGAATCGATATGCCAATGCTTGGTACAGTGTCATTTGTTCTAGTTTACTCCCCATACGTCATCAGAATAACGTCACTACAGAAAGAGTTTTACTACTTTGTGGCAACATCAAGGGAATGTCGATTGATGTGGGTTAACTAATCCATTAGTCTATGCTGCGTTATATGAGAGGAAGTACCATTGGAGGGATTCCACATGCATCAATTGTCACCAAACTGTGTGGCCAAGCAAGCGTTGAATGGGTTGCTGAGACATTATAGATGCCTATGAAAGACATCAACCATGTGGCCATCAGAAAATACATTAGATGAGAATGAGGTGAATCTCATACTCGTGCTCTTAGTTTCATATTGCCCGACCAAGAGGAGAGTGAAGAAGGTGATAACGAAGAAGAAGCTGAGGCTTCTATTGTTATGCCTCCTCCACATCCTACTCGTTAAGATAGAGAGATGTGTCACTTGAGGTGGTGAATGGATGCCTTACATACTGATTTAACGACATACACTACTAAATTTGTTGGGGTGCTCTCTCGAGCATTTGCACAACTTGGCACGGAGGCTCGTTTCCCTATCTTTGGGTTAGGCAGCACTTATTCACCTCAAGACATGCCACCTGAGCAGGATGAAGTCGGTGGGGATATTGATGCTTCTTAGGGGAGTTCTTTTCCAACCTTTACCTTCCAATGAGGGCATTGCTTATTTTAAAGTCTTGGAATATTGGTTATTGCATGATTAGTGTAGTTTGAATTTAATTTAGTTTATTCAGTTGCATGTTAATGTAGGTTCATTATTGTTTAAGTTCAGTTTTTGTAATTTCAATTGCTTATTAAAAAAGAAAAAAAATCCAAATTTTTTTTCTTTCTTATTTTGTTGCATTGTGCTTAATTAGATCATCTTGCACAAATCCTAGCATCTTGTTTGCTTGAAATTCTTATTGGTCTATGATGATATTGGAACTGCTTGGTTGTTAGCATTGTTGATAATTTTAGTTTGGTTATGACGTTACAGCATGATGTGAATTTTAATCTGTTTGAAACTGATGTAATCGGAAAGCACTTGAGAGTAGCCATCACGGTTTGCTCAGTTTAAATGGTCGCATAATTTCCTTCTGGTGGGAAACTTATTTAATGACAAAAATTTAGCAAAACATTTAGTAATGGCTTAGACGATGCAAAAGCTTATGTTTGAGGAAACAACATTGCCATGCTATGAAAAGAAATAGTATGTGAATAAATACTTGGCTAGCTTAGTTCTGTGAATATGCGATCGTGTTGGTAAACTCGGCATGATATTACACGAACTGGTTCTGCCGCTGGGCAAAAGTGTCCACCTTCCTATCCATAAAGTTCACGCTGGCCAAAAGTTCAGCTATGACCCCAGTTGGAGCAGACACAGACTCTGGTGACTGAGTGGACGGTCCGACCTCGGATGAGGGTGGCGGCTGTGGAGCCGGTAGGTAACCCTCTCCCCGAGGGTGAGACAATGCTCCCTCCCACACACCGAATCGAGATATGATATAATGATCAATAAGTGCCTTGGGCAGTTAAGTGTTGTCATCATTTTGCCACTGCACGCCTGCTCGTTTGCAAATGTGGGTGATCATGGAAGGGTGAAGGAGTCCTGAAATTGTATTACTTCTAATAGCCTTCTTGATCGAATCCTAGATTAGCACCCCTATGTCTACCTTCAAACCCATGACGATAGCGAATAGCAGGACAACCCGCTCTCTAGTGACGTCTCTTAGGTGGCGGGTAGGCATGATGTTGGAACATATGAAGGCATACCACGCTTTGCCACAGCGACTCAGAGCATGCTGGGGAAAACTGGTCTTCTCGCCATGGAATTTATTTGTCTTCCATGCAGTGTCGGGCTTGCAAAGCTTTGCTATGATCTCATCTAGGTTGTAGCTTCTTAGCACAGGCTCCAAGTTGTCCCTGCCAATAAAATTCGGTGTCCCAAACACGTTGTTGATGGTCTGGCTGTCGTAGGGAATTATTTTCCCCCGAATAAGAACCACTACTAGCACATCTGCACTTGCATTGACATAAAACTCTCGAACCACAGAAAGGATGGCAGAATCAGGATGCGTTGTATAGTGGACCCACTTCAGCTCAAGTATCATTTTCATAAGTTCTCTGTCATTCTTGTCATCGGGCCTCAAACCCCTCTCAGGCACCAAGTTATACTTGGCGAAGGTTTTGGTGTACTGCTTCCAACCCTCCTCGCTAATGAATTTAGAAGCATCCCATCTTGCTGTAGTGGAAGAGGGGCCAGTGCTAGTGCGCGGTCGTTTGAATGCCATGTCAACAATTTCAGTTTTTAGCACAATTGGAAGAACTGTCCAACCCACCACTATCATAACCAAAATTTGCCCCCAATTGAAATGTGATAGAGAGAATCCTAGCCAGTAGCAAGCCAAATTAACAAATAACCAACAGTTGCCAAGTCAACTTTTGTTTAAGCAATTCGCCGAACAGTTGGCATGCGCAGTTGAAAACTAGGGTTTCATATAACAAGCCTAGATTTTTGTTGATCATAATTGGTTCAAATAATGAACCAAAATAATACCAGAAGCAAGCCAAATCAATCGAACCAGCAACACCCAACAATAATAGTAATTAGCCAAGTTAAAGTAGAGAAACTTACAAACCCTAGTTTTCAATTACCTCAAAATGAATTGAGTAGACTACTTGGTTCGGATCCTCAGCAATTGATGTGAATGAAGCTAGATTGCAAGGAGAATGGCTAGGGCAAGTAGATTTCTACACTTGGAGAGGCTCTTGCTATTTTGCTATCAAGTTGTGAGGGAAGTGCTGTCGAGAGGCTAAGGAGAAGGAAAGGTTTGTGACTGCTTTGCTGAGAAAAGCCCCTCTTAAGTGCCCAAAAATTTGCTATTGACGCTGCAGCGTGAGAGTAAAAGTCCAGAATTAAAATTGGCGCTATAGTGCGAGGCAAAGGGTAACTTCTACTGTTGCAGCATGAGTTTCCAGTGTGTTGAGGTAGTATTGGCGCTGCAGCGCGACCTTCGATACAAATTCTAGTGCTGCAGCGCAACTGTGACGCCCCCAAAATAGGTATACATCACCTATTCTGAGTCGTCAAATACATGGTACAAAATACAAATAAAACTTAATTATACAACTGTAGTGTAAAATACGACAAAACATAAGCTGTGAGTTTAAATACAACACTTTCTTCTAAATAGGATTCAAACTCAAAATAAGTCCTCAATATATTTATTTTCATACTATTTCACAGAATAGTGAGGACTACTAATGCTATCATCTGAACCGTCATTCCGTTCCCCGACTAGTCCCCGCTACGTTCTCATTTCCTGAAGAGAACAATGAAAGAAAAAGGGTGAGCTCAACTAGCCCAGTAAGAAATATTATGACTAAGATAATGCAGAATAAATTATCATTAGCCTTCAACAGTGTTAAACTGATAAAATATAGCAAACATCAAGTTTAACTGCAGCAGACCAAGCTATCCATTAAAAGAGTCAAGTAGAGAATAACATCTACTATCCTTTATGATTTAAAATTTTTTTCATTACTTTTATCACTGAGACTCAGCTCAATAAATAATCCACATCATCCCTGCACTACGGCCAATGATATTCATTAGTATCACGACCACAAATTATCCATGCATTACGGGCCAAGGATATTTGTGTATTCATCAATGGTCATGATAATGCCAACAACTATCCATCAATGAACTACGGGCCAATGAGGACTTTCACCACATCATTCGTAACATTACGGTCATGATTACACTGAATAATCCCTGGTTATAATCATACCAAGTCCATCTATGCACTACATGGCACAGATGACTTTCAACAAAATATAAACATGAGGATGATGACAATGATATAATAATTCAATAAAACAAGTTCAAGAATTAATTTATCCAGGAACCAATAACGTCCAAATTGTCAACATGATACTGCTTTGTAGAGTAAAATTCAAGAATGCTTAGAAGAATATTTTCATAAAAATATACTGGATGAAGCGCAAATATCAAGGATATTCCACTAATTTCGTGGAGTATAAAAGCTAAAACTTTAACCAAGTGAGTATAATAAAGAATGGAATAACAAAAGAAATCACCAGGCATGCGATAGACCGCACAGACATGTTATTCTAACGGAATAATAAATAACAGAACCAGGTCATCCGTAAACGCACCGACAGGATATTCCGACAGAATAATAAATAATAGAACCAGGTTCGGCGTAAACGCACCGACAGATATTTCGATAGAATAATAAATAATGGAACCAGGTCCGGCGTAAACGCATAGACATGATATTTCAACAAAAAAATAAAGATGGAACCAGGTCCGACGTAAAACGCACAGACAAGATATTCCAACAGAATAATAAAGAATGAAATAATAGAAGAATTTCACCAAGTATAGGATAACCCGCGTATACAGGTTATTCCAACAGAATAATAAATAATGGAATAACAGAAGTTCTCTTCATGAATACAAAAGAAATAATACCCCTTACCTTAAGAAGAAGAGTACTGGATATAGGAGTAGTGAAGTAGCATAATACTTTTCTTCTTTCTCTCTATAATTTCTCTCTCTATAGTTTTAGTGAATTCATAACAAATAATGAAGGAATGAACTTCTATTTATAGAAGAATGGACTACATAGTAACTAATTCATGAACGGTCCAGATTGATTTACTTTTAATCGGACGATCCATATTTAAAGCAAAATCTTTTAAATAAAATATAATATATTCTATTTATAATCTAATAAACCGAATAACTTTATAAAAGTATTATGTTTTATATAAAAAGATTTTATTATGCAAAACACTATACAGACATTATGCAAATACTATGCATAATAAAATATAATATATTCTATGTATAGAATAACTTTATAAAAGTATTCTATTTTATATAAAAAGCTTTTCTGTTTTATTACATTAATAATACTAATAAAAAAAACTGAGTGACTTATCACATAAGCATCAATAATTAATTCCGCGTGCTACTATGCAACCACACGTATTATTGTACTTTTACTATCGAGTAGTTCAACAGTATTAACATTACAACTTCCGCTGTTATTTTCGTAAAATATTTTTGTCATTTTCTCAATCCGACAATAATTCCGTTGTGGGGTCCACCAATGATTGTGCCGTCGTACGAATATTTCCCGTTCAAACGAATATTCCCCGACCAATAGAATATTATATACCAACTTGCGTACTTTGAAAAATTTATAAACATTACCCACAACTATAACATTATATCAAATTCATTTCATAATATTTAAAAATGATATTTATACAAAACTCATCTTTATTGAAAAAATTGGGGTCTTACAACCTCCCCTTCTTATGAAATTTCGCGCTCAAAATTAGGGTATGTACCTGATATGTCGAAGAGGTAAGGATACCTTGATTTCATTTCAGATTCTAACTCACAGGTCATTTCCCCAAAATCGTGGTTCCTCCATAAAACTTTGACTTGAGGTATAACCTTGGAGCGTAGAACATGATCTTTCTTATCCAAGATTTTAATAGGAACCTCTACATACGTTAAATCTTCCGCTATTTCATCTGGTTCTAACTCAATAATGTGGTGCAGGTCTTTCATATATTTACGTAAGATAGATATTTGAAAAACGTTATGAACACGAGACATACTTGGCGGTAAAGCGAGTCTATAAGCCACAGTTCCTACTCGATCGAGGATTAAAAATGGGTCAACGAATCGAGGATTGAGCTTTCCTCTCTTTACATAATCCTGTAACTCCTTTCCATGGAGTAACACGTAACAACACATGATCTCCAATATCGAATTCCACGTCCTTTTGATGAAGATCATCATAACTCTTTTGTCGATCTTGTGAGGTTTTTATACGTTGTCGGATCGTTTGAATCTTTTCCGTAGTTATACATACCAACTCCGGTCCCAACAACGTTGCTTCACCCACCTCATCCCAGCATACTGGAGAACAACACTTTCTTCCATACAACGCTTCGAATGGAGCCATGCCAATACTTGCTTGATAGCTTTTGTTGTAGGAAAACTCCACCAATGGTAAAAACTTGCCCCAACTTCCCTTGAAATCAAGGACACAGAGTCTTAATAGATCTTTAAGAGTTTAAATAGTCCTCTCCGACTGCCCGTCCGTTTGAGGATGATATGCCGAACTAAATCGTAAAATCCGTGCCCATAGCTTTCTGCAAACTAACCCAAAATCGTGAAGTGAATCTTGGGTCTTGATCAGAAACTATGGTTACTGGCATACCATGCAATCTTACAATCTCGTTTATGTACATACGAGCAAGACGTTCCAGTGTATAAGTTTCTCATATAGGTAAGAAATGAGCCGACTTGGTCAATCTATCAACAATGACCCAAATCGCATCTATGCCTTGAGAAACCTTGGGAAGACCGGTAACGAAATCCATGGTAATGTGCTCCTACTTCCATTCTGGAATTTCAAGTGGGTGCAATGGACATTTTGGTACTTGATGTTCCGCCTTAAGTCGTTGACACCTTAGACACCTTGAGATAAATAGCGTTATCTCTCTCTTCATATTGCCCCACCAAAATGTATGTCGAAGATCATGATACATTTTGGTACTCCCAAGATAGATTGCAAAGGGTGTGTTGTGCGCCTCCATCTTGATATTATACTTTAAATCAAGGTCGTTAGAAACACAAAGCTTGGAGTTGACTCAAATATTCCTTTCTCATCGATTTTTGCTTCTGGCATAGTACCTTCTTGCACTTTCTTCCTCATACGCATCAGCTCCAGGTCTATAGCTTGAGCAGCTTTAACTTTATCAATTAAAGTCGGTTCAACTTGTATATTCACCTTCATCACATGGGCCCCGGAGTCTTTAACTCTATCTCCATCCTTTGCAAGTCACACAAAATGGGCCTTTGCGTTGACAATATCGCACTCGTACCCCCATATGATCTTCTACTCAATGCGTCAGCTACCATGTTCACTTTTCTAGGATGGTATTAGAGGGTATGATCATAATCTTTCAACAGTTCAAGCCAACGTCGTTGCCGCATGTTAAGTTTCTTTTGCGGTGAAGAAATATTTGAGGCTTTTATGATCCGTAAAAATCTCCACTTTCTCCCCATACAAATAATGCCTCCAAATCTTTAGTGCAAAAACGACTGCTGCCAACTCTAGATCATGAGGAGGATAATTTCTCTCATATTCTTTGAGTTGTCGAGAGGCATATGCTATGACTTTTCCATGTTGCATGAGAACACATCCTAACCCTTTTCCCAATGCATCACTATATATGACAAATCCCTCCGAGCCAAATGGTATGGTCAGAACAGGTGCTGAAATGAGTCTTCTCTTGAGTTCTTGAAAACTATTCTCACATTCCTCGCTCCAACTGAATTTTGTATCTTTCCGAGTCAGCTGAGTTAGTGGAGTAGCGATTCTAGAAAATCCTTCCATGAATCTCCGATAATAACCAGCTAAGCCTAGAAAGCTACGTACTTCGGTCACTGATTTGGGTTGCTCCCAGCTTTGAACAGCTTCAATCTTTGTCGGATCAACAGATATTCCATGACTTGATACTAAGTGCCCAAGGAATGCCACCTCTTCAATCCAGAACTCGCATTTCTTCAACTTGGCATAAAGCTTATTTTCAGGTAGCTTTTGGAGTATTAGCCTCAAGTGTTGCTCATGATCTTCACGGCTTTTGGAATAAAAAAGGATGTCATCAATAAAGACGACCACAAAGTGATCCAAATATTCCTTGAATACTCGGTTCATCATATCCATGAAGGCAGCAGGAGCATTAATCAATCCAAAAGACATGACTAAGAATTCATAATGCCCGTACCGAGTTCTGAAGGTAGTCTTTGGAATATTCGCAGTTCTAATCTTCAGCTGATGATATCCAGAACGAAGATCGATCTTTGAAAAGAATTGTGTCCCTTGCAACTGGTTAAACAGGTCATCAATGCGATACAACGAGTACTTATTTTTTATGGTGACATGATTTAACTCCCGAGAATCAATACAAAGTCGCATACTTCCATCTTTCTTCTTCACGAATAGAACATGAGCACCCCAAGGAGAAGTACTAGGTCGAATGAAACCGATATCTAACAATTCCTACAATTGGGTCTTTAACTCCTGAAGTTCAATAGGAGCCATCCGATATGGGGCTTTATAAATGGGTTTTGTACCGGGTTCAAGGTCAATACAAAATTTAATTTCACGCTCTGGGGGTAGGCCATGAAGTTCTTTAGGGAATACGTCAGGAAATTCATTAACAATAGAAATATCATTCAAAACTGACGTATTTTTGTTTAGATATGTGACATGAGCTAAGAAAGCTTGACATCCATTTTTCAATAAACGAATAGCTTTATGGCTTGAGATGACAGTGATTGATTTTAATGGTTTGGTAGCTTGAATTCGCATAATAGGTTGATTAGGAATATGAAAGCTAACAACCTTACAAAAACAATCAATTTTAGCATGATGAGTAGTTAACCAATCAATCCCTAGAATCACATCAAATGCAAGTATTTTCATTGAAATAAGATCGACAGGTAATGTAAGGGTACCGATTTGAACCAAACAAGACTTATAAACAGTGGATGTAATGAAGGTTTCTCCTAACGGAGTTTCCACAGATAAGTCAAAGTCTAATTTCTTCGTAGTCAAATTTAATCGTTGAGCTCAAGTAGGAGGAATAAAAGAATGGGTAGAACCGGTATCAAATAAGGTATAGACTTCGCTAGAGTTTATGATAAGCTTACCCGTGATGACCTCGTTCGGGTTCCTTGCTTCCTGGGAGGTCACAACAAATGCTCTCCCTTAAACTACTGGTTTTGACTTGTCTGGGACTGTATTTTGTGTCACCGTTCCAACTGGACTTGTCTTCGGTGCATGACAAAATTGGGCTAGGTGACCTTCTCTTCCACAATTATAACACGCTTTGGATGGCATCGCGTAGTTTGGACTGATATGTCCCTCCCCTCCGCATTTGAAGCATATGATAGGTGGTCGTTCTCCTTCCTTATCAACGGGTGTTGGTGCTGATGTCTTTCCATCATTGTTGAATCTCCTCTTCTTGAAATGTCCACTTTTATTGCCTTGGCCATGATTATCACCAAAGTGGTTACCATTTCTGGCATGTTGATTCCCTCCACATTTGCTATCACCGCTTCGATGACTGTTACCACTAGTATTTTCATTATGTCAGCTACTTTCTCTTGGTTGTGTTGACTCGTTATCACGCTCCAATAACGGAGCCCTATTTACTATATCTTAATACAAACACAGTTTATGAGAAATAGGATATTAACGTATCTCCGGTTTCAAACCTCTTAAAAACATCCGCGTCATTCTCGCCTCATTATCAACCAAGTGGGACGTAAACCGGGATAACTCGGCAAACTTAGCTTCGTACTGCGACACGGTTATATTATTCTGCTCCAACTTGATGAACTCTACCTCCTTCATGTGACGAATACTTTCGGGAAAGTACTTGTCATTGAACAGTTCTTGAAACTTCTCCCAAGACATCTTCAATGTGGCAGGTTGAGTACGCTTTACCAATTTCCACCAGTTATCTGCGTTCTCGCAACATAAAGGTGGCGAAGGGAACCTTTTGCTCCTCGGTGCATCCCAAGACATCAAATATCTTGGTGATCTGCTTGATCCACGTTTCTGCCTTAAGTGGTTTTGGCTCTCCAATAAACTCCGGTGGTCCCAGCTCCTTGAACTGCTTAGCGGTGACCGTCCGAGAGTTTTCAGTGTTTCCCCCTACATTTTGGATAGGAGCCTATCTCGCCTGATGTTGTATGAATTGTTTAAAGCCTCTAAACATTCCATCATTCATCATTTGGCCAGTGTTGTTGTTTGCATGAGGATTGTAGCCTTCCTGATGCACATTATCCAGATTATTGATATGTGGAACCTCAACGGTCTCCTGTGCTCCACTACTATTCTCAACATTCTCTGATGTCATTTTCAGATACTGCCACAAAACAAAGGTTAATTGTGACGAACGAGAATTTTGTAAATTATTTTAAATATTTATTGAGTTAAATAAATATTTTTCGATGATTTAATTATTAGATTTAATAATTAATTGATGCAATGGTGGTAGATTAATTTAATTATGTGTTACATTTATTAAATTAATGTAGAGAATTTTTATTATTCGAGTATGTGATTGTGTGAGCTTATTGAATTAAATGAAATATTTAATTAAGCATGATGTTATTTAATTAATGTAATTATTAATTAGAGATTTAATAAATTATTATTATTTATTAAATAGATAATTAATATTGTGACTACGTGAATTTATGAGAAATTATTATATTTTATTTAAAGTAAATTAAATAAAATATTAAATTTATCTTATAAGAGTGTGACATTAATTAAACTATATTGTAAAGGTGTTATTAAAATAAAGAGTTTTAACTTAGTTGCTAGCCAAACATGGCACTAAGAGAGGTTAGGGTCAGTTAACCCATGACTGGGTAACTGACCACCAACGCGCATCTGATCCTTCCTAATTGATTACGACGTCTTCTCTTTTCATTTTGTTCTAAGTCTGATAAAAATCACAGAGAGAATTCAGAGAGAAAACTTGAGAATTCAGAGAGAAAACTTGAGAGTTCAGAGATTTTGAGAGTTAGGAAGAAATTGGAGAAGGTTTCAATACTACTAATCTACGTTTGGGTAATCTTTTCAACCCAATTTTTATTATTACGCTCTTTAAAAGTTTCACGAATATAAGTTTCAAAGTTTTGGTTTAACCTCTGTAATTGAGTTAGGAGTATTGATTATGAGTTGTATATGTGTTATGTTATATCACACCGTATTTAATTATATATTGTTGCAAACCATAACATCAGTATTGTGAAAACATGTCGTACATATGTTATTTCAAAATAAACAGAGTACGTGATATGGCCATATGGCCATATAAGTGATAATTGATGTATTGATTATATATTATCCCTAAATTTTACACCCTTACATTATTGAGCATGTCGATACGGAGAGATTGGAGTTTAAATGAACGGATTCGGTGTTATAACGAATCCGTAGGGAGAATTTTCATATAAAGTTTTCTAAATTTCACGAACATCAAAGTCAGTAATTTTGTTAGGCTTTAAATCTGTTAATAAGTGTTTAAAATTGGTTTTGTCAGTATATAAATGTTGGGTAATGATTATATATAAATTATAGCATACGGGTATGTTTAATTTCGAGTAGAACTTTAAGAAATTTGGAGAAATTGGCAAGTTCTGCGATTTTCGCGAACTGCCATTTCTGTACCTGGTACGCCGCGCCGCAGCGCCGGCTGCCTGTTCATTTCCCGCGCCGCAGCGCCACCGTGCCGTAGCGCCATGACTCGAGCCACGACGACATAGCGCCGCAGCGCCAAGGGCCCGGCCACAGCGCCACGGCGCCGCAGCGCGAATCCTTAGTTCAATAGTGGCGCCGCAGCGCCACTCCCCAGAAAATTCAGAAATGTATTTAAAAAAAAATGATTAAGTCTAACAATGTGTTAGTGGATTATTGTAATGAACATGTAAACATGTTAGAAGAATAATGTGATGATAAAATAGATGTTTAACATGTAAATAACATAATTACATGTGATTTGAATTATTAAATTTCATAATTAGTTTGGTAATTCACGAAGTACAAATGATGTGACAAAGTGAAAATTGATTAAGTATAGTCAATAATCAAAGTAGACAATGAGAATGAGTTTATATTGATTAGTTAATTTATAATTAACTGATATTGTGTATATGAATGGTATGTAGGATTTAATTCAAAGAACGTGCTTAGTTAAAGCGTAATCTACGCACGAGGCAAGTATCCTATCCCTAACTCCATTCTATTGAGCAAGTTTATTTAAACTTAAACGTTACTTTTATGTCGAGCAAGTTTCCCTAACCCCACTTGTCATTATTGTTTAAGTTTATTATTTACCTTGAATAAATTATCCTTGTTATTATTCAAGTTCAAGCATGATATTAAAGATTAATTATCTTTCCAAAGCATGATTCAGTTATACAATAATTGTCCTATTGTATACTTTTGAGATTATTATTCTAATCAAATATCAATTATTGTTGAACCTTATTAGACTAGTGAACCTTATTGATTCAACTAGTCCATAGTTGATGAGCGTTCTAAATTTCAGAACCCTTGATGAAAGTATCCAAACCAAACTTCCTTTGGTGCGGACTCGAATGTCAAACTGAGATGAACAACCCTGTATAGGGGATTAATTACGCTTTAGCGTTAAGATATTGTGCACAGTATGGTACTAAGGGCTGATCCCCCTAAGTACGAGAAGAAGGTCCTTAGTCTTATGACTGTTAAAGGTTTCAAGTATATTTCTTGTTAACCTAGGACATAGTTCAAGGTCTTATGACCCTCAGAATTCTTTTGATTCTTGTTATTCATTCTCGATTCAAAAGTTGAGCTTTTATTCAGATGTCTTTGATTTATTCGCATGTTATTATAATGTTATTTCATTATTATACTTGTGGGCATTGTGCTCACTCTTGCTTAATAATAACATTGCAGTTAAGAATGAAAGAAGCGATGAACCCTCCACTAGTAAGGGCAAGGGCAAAGTTAGCAAGTGATGAAGACTTGTTATTTTAATTGATGATGTATTTATGTTTAAGACTTACGTTGTTGTTTAAGATCTTTTTTGTTTAGAATTCCGCACAGATGTTTTAAGGTTAGAGTAACTTGGGATTTATTTATGATTCAGTTGATGTAACCCTTAAGGGAAGAGAATTTATTATGATTTCTATCTATTGTATGGTTTGATATTATTTATGGGTAGATAGATAGATGATGCTTGTACAGTGAACACCAAATCCCGTGCAATCGAAGTACCCGGATTTGGGGGTGTCACATTAATTGACATGTAACATAATATCCCTATACTCTGACCGACCCATTAAATACCAAATAAACTTAGGTAAGTCATACTAGCGAAGGAATTCCCCGTCTCTCCCCCTCCTAGTTCTAGTCTCATATCTTAACTAGGGATCATATTCCTAAGCTTTGATACCAACTGTGACGCCCCCAAAATAGGTATACATCACCTATTCTGAGTTGTCAAATACATGGTACAAAATACAAATAAAACTTAATTATACAACTGTCGTGTAAAATACGACAAAAAATAAGCTGTGAGTTTAAATACAACACTTTTTTCTCAACAGGATTCAAACTCAAAATAAGTCCTCAATATATTTATTTTCACACTATTTCATAGAATAGTGAGGACTACTAATCCTATCATCTAAACCGTCACTCCGTTCCCCGACTAGTCCCCGCTACGTTCTCATTTCCTGAAGAGCACAATGAAAGCAAAAGGGTGAGCTCAACTAGCACAGTAAGAAATATTATGATTAAGATAATGCAGAATAAATTATCATTAGCCTTCAACAGTGTTGAACTGATAAAATATAACAAACATCAAGTTTAACTGCAGCGGAACAAGCTATCCATTAAAAGAGTCAAGTAGAGAATAACATCTACTATCTTTTATGATTTTAATTTTTTTTTATTACTTCTATCGCTGAGACTCAGCTCAATAAATAATCCACATCATCCCTGCACTACGGCCAAGGATATTCATTAGTATCACGACCACAAATTATCTATGCACTATGGGCCAAGGATATTTGTGTATTCATCAATAGTCATGATCATGCCAACAACTGTTCATCAATGCACTACGGGCCAATGAGGACTTTCACCACATCATTCGTAACATTACGGTTATGCTTACACCGAATAATCCCTGGGTAAAATCATACCAAGTCCATCTATGCACTACATGCCACATATGACTTCCAATAAAATATAAACATGAGGATGATGACAATGATATAAGAATTCAATAAAACAAGTTCAAGAATTAATTTATCCAGGAACCAATAACGTCCAAATTATCAACATGATACTGCTTTGTAGAGTAAAATTCAAGAATGCTCAGAAGAATATTGCCATGAAAATATACTGGATGAAGCATAAATATCAAGGATATTCCACTAATTTCATGGAGTATAAAAGCCAAAACTTTAACCAACTGAGTATAATAAAGAATGGAATAACAAAAGAAATCATCAGGCATGCGATAGACCGCACAAACAGGTTATTCCAACAGAATAATAAATAACGGAACTAGGTTATGCGTAAACGCACTGACAGGATATTCTGACAGCATAATAAATAATGGAACCAGGTCCGACGTAAACGCACAGACATGATATTCTGACAGAATAATAAATAATGGAACTAGGTCCGGCGTAAACGCACAAACAGGATATTCCAACAGAATAATAAAGACGGAACTAGGTCTGGTGTAAAACACACATACATGATATTCCAACAGAATAATAAAGAATGGAATAACAGAAGAATTTCACCAAGTATAGGATAGCCCGCGTATACAGGTTATTCCAACCGAATAATAAATAATGGAATAACAGAAGTTCTATTCCTGAATATAAAAGAAATAATACCCCTTACCTTAAAAAGAAGAGTACTTGATATAGGAGTAGTGAAGTAGCAGAATACTTTTCTTCTTTGTCTCTATAATTTCTCTCTCTAGAGTTTCAGTGAATTCGTAAGAAATAATAAAGGAATGAGCTTCTATTTATAGAAGAATGGACTGCATAGTAACTAATTCATGAACGGTTTAGATTAATTTACTTTTAATCGGACGATCCATATTTAAAGCAAAATTTTTTAAATAAAATATAATATATTCTATTTATAATCTAATAAAACGAATAACTTTATAAAACTATTATGTTTTATATAAAAATATTTTACTATGCAAAATACTATGCAGGCACTATACAAATACTACGCATAATAAAATATAATATATTTATTTATAGAATAATTTTATAAAAGTATTCTGTTTTATATAAAAAGCTTTTCTGTTTTATTACATTAATAATACTAATAAAACAAAACTGAGTGACTTATCACATAAGCATCAATAATCAATACAACGTGCTACTATGCAACCACACGTATTACTGTACTTTTACTACCGAGTAGTTCAACAATATTAACAGTAAAACTTCCGCCGTTATTTTCGTAAAATATTTTTATCATTTTCTTAATTCGATAATAATTCTGTTGTGGGGTCCACCAATGATTGTGTCGTCGTACGAATATTTCCTGTTCAAACGAATATTCCCTGACCAATCGAATATTATACACCAACTTGCGTACTTTGCAAAATTTATAAATATTACCCACAACTATAACATTATATCAAATTCATTCCATAATATTTAAAAATAATATTTATAGAAAACTCATCTTTATTAAAAAAAATTGGGGTCTTACAGCGACTTTCCAGTACGATGTAGAATTTTGTGGCGTTGTAGCTCGGCTCCTGCATAATAGTTTTCTGGCTGACTCCTGCACATGCCAAGTCCAAGATGAACATAACTTTTAAAATACACAAAAACTATCAAAACCTATATAATAAGTAGTTTGACTCTAACTATTAGACGCACATTAACAACATAGTTAAGCAAGCATGTTACCACATAATATAAACATTAACATGCATACTATGCAAACATGTTTTAAAGTCGTCGACTTGACTATTCCGCCGTCTTACACCGGGTCACCTAGTGTAATGCAAGTGTTCTTGTGACGCCCCCAAAATAGGTATACAATACCCATGCTGAGTGTCCAAATGCATGGTACTGAATCAAATATAAACTTCTTTTATACAATACGACAAAAGCATAGTTGAAAGTTTTTACACGAATATTATCTTCTAGACAATATCCAAACTCAAATGGAGTCCTCATTACAATTATTGATACACTATTTCATAGAATAGTGAGGACTACTATAGCCACCATCTCGGACAGTCACTCCGTTCTCCGACTACAAACTTTCTCATACAACTGTCGTACACAATACGACAACACATATGCTGTGGATACCAACTAAGACTCTTATCCCTTTACTTGGATAGCACCTCACAGTGATACCTTACAAAGGTACCTTACATAAAGGTACAATCAATAACTATTTTACAAATTAAAATATTTAGAAAATGCTTAAGAAAACCTTCGTACATGAGAGATCATGCATCTAAGTTATAATTGATATCATATGACTCGAGAATTATCCTTGGTTGATCCAATAGACCCCAAAGAAAAATGAGAAGATCGCTATCATATTCTTTCCAATGGTGAGTCTTCTCTTGACATATAATTATCTCCATTACATCCAACTGAGAATTATATTTCAACCAAACTCCCAGATTATATAGGTAGTGCTCGTAGATATAATCATCAAGTGGATGTGCACAATTCTGTCTTATGATAACACGAAGTCGTAGGTCATTAGACATCTTGTATGATAGTGGTAAAACACCCTTCCAAAGTTGGGTTCACCTCACCCTATTCGGTTCACCAAAATCAACGGTTAAATGACGTATAAAATATGACACACTTATCAAAAATTCTCAATAAAATTATTTTCATTCTATTTTAGGGGAAACCTCAATAACTATCGACCACCATTCTATTCCACTATTACCCCCGCTCGACCTAGCAAAACTTTTATTACCTAAAAGGAATTGTGAAACAAAAGGGTGGGCACAACTAGCCCAGTAAAGAATATCATGACTAAAGATAATTAAATTATCAGTAGCCTTCATCAGTAATGAATCAGAGATTTAGAACATATGGTAGATGATAAAACTTTTCAACCACAGTTGCAGCGGAACGAGCAATCTATTATAAGAGTCAAATAGACCATAAAGTCTATTATCTTCTCAATGTTAAAAGTCCACCAATAATGTTATAACCCTGTAACATCAATCAACAGTTCTTGTCCACAATCATGTGAATCACTCATAATCATAGTTGTAGTTCTAAATTCCTCTTCTCATCCAGGACGAAGATAATTTTCATCACCTGTCTTTACCTGAAATATCAAAGATCATGGTTATACCTAATCACAGTTCCTGTTCATAATCATACTAATAAATTCATCTTTGCACTATGGGCCAAATATATTCATTAATAGTTTATCTTTGCACTACAAGCCAAAGACATGCAACTGTATTTTAGAAGAGTCAAGTAGAGCATGATATTATCTTCTACGAATTAAAAGTTTATTATCAATATTTTATCACTGAGACTCAGCTAAATAATCTACATCACCAAATTATCCATGCATTACGGCCAAGGATATTCATTAGTATCACATCCATGAATTATCCATGCACTATGGGCCAAGGATATTCATTATTATCACATCCATGAATTAATATTTCATCGCTGTGACTCAGCTCAACAATTAACCCACATCACTGAAGTATCCATGCACTACAGGTCAAGGATATTCATTAGTATAACGACCACGACTTATCCATGCACTACAGGCCAAGGGTATTCGTGCTTTCGCTAATGGTTATGATCATGCCAAACAATAATTCATCTTTGCACCCTTGGCCGAAGAGAACGCATGGTCATGATCATACCAATAACTGTCCATCAATACACTACGGGCCAATGAGGACTTTTACCATATCATTTGTAACATTACGGATCATGATTATACCGAATGATCCCTGATCATAATCATACCCATCAATAGCCTATCTTTGTATTACGAGCCAAAGATGACTTTTATCACAATAAAAACATAAGGGTAATGACAATGATATACGCATTTAATTAAATGAGAGCAAGTATAAATATTAAATATTTTATAATTTAATTTATCCAGAATTCAATAATGTCCAAATTGTCAACATGATACCACTTTGTGGAGTAAAATTCAAGAATAATATTGTATCAAAAATGATTTGGACAGCAAAGAAAACAATTTTTATCTTGCATAGTTCATCAGGTGAATAGTACTCGAGTGAATAGTACTTTATGAATAGTATTTAAGAATAGTACCCATAAATTGTACTTTGTGAACAATACCCCATGAATAGTACTTTGTGAATAGTACCCCGTAAATAGTATTCCGACATAAAAAGATCAATAATTATCAAGAATGCTCAGAATAAAATTTCCATGAAAAGATACTGGATGAAGCGCAAATATCAAGGATATTCTACTAATTTCACGGAGTATAGAAGCAATACTTTAACAGAATGAGTGTAGAATTAGGAATACGAAACGAAATAATATTACTCATATACTACAGAGTATGGAAGAAAATATTATTTCTTACGAATACTGAACAAAATAATATCCCTTACCTTAGAAGAAGATTGGATACTAGAATAGTGAAGTAGCAGAATACTCTTCTTCTTCCTCTATAGCTTCTCTCTCTATAATTGTTCTTGTGAGTCTTACTGAATTGGTGAGAATGAAAGAAGAATGAGCTTCTATTTATAGGAAAACATAGTTTCAATAATTGCACGTTTTGGGGCTCAAATTATTACAGTATATTACCTTCATCTTTTTCTCCATTTTTAATTTAGTCCTGCAAGTATTACCAATCTTGCAGCACCTCCCCTAATAGTAATGCATGTGAACCAATAGTTCCATTCATGTGAGCAAATAGTTTTATGCATGTGAACTAATAGCAATTAATTATCCATTTATCCGATTAATTACCTGATTGGTCAATTTAACATCCAGAAATCAATTATTATCGAAATAAATGTCGATTTCCACTAACACAAATAATCCCAACACAATGGAAATATTTTTAACAATAATTTCATAGTATTAATCATTAATACTATAACTCAAAATATTTAAAAACTAGATCATTCCTAGGAAAGAGGGGGCTTTTCGATAAGGATTTCTCCCTACTGGCGTGCAATTAGGTGACCAAACCCCTTTCGTTGACAGAACTTTCTAGACATCGTCAATATTACAAATAATAATATGAATAACTTTGTCATCTAAATTATTTATTTAAAAATATAAAATATTATGTAAATGATACTATGACAATAATTGAATCAATACTATGAGAGATATTATGCATCAATTACTATAGCAATAATTGTGTATAACTGAGTGACTTCTCACGTAAGCATCAATAATCAATACCGTGTGCTACTATGCAACCACACATATTATTGTTCTTTTACCATCGGGTAGTTTAATAATTTAACGGTAAAACTTTCGTCATTATTTTTATAAAAAAGTATTTCTGTCGTTTTCTAACTCCGACAATACTTCTGTTGCGGGTCCACCAATGATTGTGTCGTCGTACGAATATTCTCTGACAAAAAGAATATTCCCCCACCAAGCGAATATTTTATGACAACTTGCTTACTTTGCAAAAAATTTCACATATCACCCTTAACTTTAACCCTTTATCAATTTAACCATTTACAAAATAAAATAATAATTATAAGAAAATTGAATACTTTAATTTCATAAAATTCGGGGTCTTACAGTTCTGATGATCAATCTCGCCGCCCCAGTAGTGTTTAAGGCGTTGCCCATTCACCTTGAAGGTTTTGTCAGAATTTGGGTCCTTAACCTCAATTGCTCCATGAGGATATACATTGGCTATTTTGAGCGGCCCCGACCATCGGGACTTCAACTTCCCAGAAACAATTTCATTCGGGAGTTGAAGAGAAGCACTTTCTGGCACGGTTCAAAATCTCTTTCCACTATCTTCTTGTCATGCCATCTCTTTGTCTTTTCTTTGTACAATTTTGCGTTCTCATACGCTTGGAGCCGAAACCTATGATACCCCCAAATCTGGGTACTTAATTCCCACAAGGCTTGGTGTTCACTTTCCATTCATTCATATCTAACTACCAAATTATAATAAAATTTAAACCAAAAATCCCCCCATTAAAAGGGTTACATCATTAAACCAATACGCCTCCCAGGTTATCTAACCTTTGACATACATCAAGTGCAAACAATTAAATTAATTACATCACATCATTTAAAAATATAGACTATCATCATGACATTAAATAAAAGTACAGTTCTTCAACACTTGTTCATTTTTTTCTTTTTCTTTGCTAGTGGTAGGTTTGATAAGTGGATTTTATATACGCGAATCAATATTCGTTTCAAGTTTAAATTCGTAGTTATTCTCATGTTTTGTGTTCGTTTGTACTCGTTTCATGATATTTTATGTGTAGGGTGGTCATGGATGCAATTGGTGAGGAAAGGCGGTCCTTTTGGAGCAAAAGTGGAAAAAAGTTGGATCTTTAAAATCTTGAAGACAGTGGGCTAGCCCGCCGGGGTGGGCCTTTTTGTGCATGTACCCCCCGCCGGGGCGGGGGTCCCGTTTCCTGAGTTTTCTTGTTTGGTTTCGACTTCTGTTGGTGCTGGGTTTGTTGGGTTTAGCTAGTGCGTTTGGACTCTAATAAAAGGGGAATTCGACCAGAAGACATGGGGGCTTGCTACTAGGTAGAAAAACAGCAATCTCATAACACAAAGGCAAGGATTCAAGAGCGATTTAAAGGATTTAAGAGCGAGCGTTGGAGGAGTAATTTTCAGAAATTGTCACGACAGTTGCAAATCGAGGCTACGTGAAGGGGTTTTCCATAATTCCTCTTTTCTTTCATCTATTTGTACTTGGGATGATGTTTTCAACAAATTATTCAGTTTTTAATTCATTCGTTATGAACTAATTTACTAATTAGACTTGTGATGGATCTTTGGGTGAAACGATGATTTTATAACTTTGATTTCCAATTCAATAAGATATTTTCAGTTTATCGATATTAATTTGTTCGTGAATTTATGAATTTCCTGATCAACAGTTCTTTGTGGATTTGAAAGGAATCGAGAGAAGAGATTCGAATCTATACCTAGTTAATATAGCATGTGTCATGAATCATGTCGATAGCATATTTGTGATTATTGTTAAGGTAGAGATACGCTTGACATCGCATGTAATCGTATAGAGAGCTTAAACTTCAACCTTTTTGATTGCAATTCACATAGAGATATAGTGAGTTGGTTAATTTAGGTGTTTAACAGATTTCTATCTTAATTGTGGATTGATGTTAATATGGTATTAGTGCATCGAGAGGTGGCTCTTACTGCGTTCGTGTTCTTGATTAATAAACTGGAATATTGAGTTGAGTTGGAATAAAGGTTTGAAAATCAGAATGAAGCTTAGGGTGAAATCATAAGTCTAATTCTCCATTAATTGTTTGAATTTCCGAATTTCGTTATTGGTGACTATTTTGTGATAATTTAATTATATATTAATTTAGTTGCTTTTATTCATTTTAAAAACCATTGAATTGATTAGTTTAATAAAATTAGGGTTAATACAAGATTGATAATTGTGAAGTTAAGATTCTTGATATTTTGTCCTTGTGGGAACGATACTCTATTCACTACTATATTATTTGTTGACCACGTGCACTTGCGCATTTTTAAGCGTATTGATTTTACTCAACAAGTTTTTGGCGCCGTTGTCGGGGAAAATTTAGCCTAGATTTTAATATTTATTTTTATAATATCAGTTTAATTAGTCCAGTTTTACTTAAACATTTTATTTTTGTTTTCTCTATTTTAGGTTTTCGACATTGGTTTATGTAAACACGATCTAAACATCCATACTTGCTTCCTTTTGAGGACGACATTAATAGAAGATTTCAAAAGTTAAGTAAGTGGATTGAGGAAACGAGGAACGAATTCAAAAATTCTGATAAGGAAGAAACGATGGCTGCCGAAGACCAGAAAGCGTTGAGGGATTTTGCCACACCTAGGGTGATTGATCTGCAGTCGAGCATTACTAGGCCTACAATTGCTGCGAATACTTTTGAAATAAAGCCTGGGACTATTCAGATGATGCAGAACTCATGTCAGTTTGGGGGAATGGCGAACGACAATCCGAATGAGCATTTGATCAGTTTTCTAGAGATGTGCGACACGTTCAAGTACAATAGGGTGTCGGATGAGGCAGTGAGACTTCGCTTGTTCCCATTCACTTTACGGGACAAGGCGAAGAGTTGGTTACATTCTCTACCGCCGGGTTCGATCACTACATGGGAGGATTTGGCTCAAAAATTTCTTGCCAAATTTTTCCCACCTACGAAGACTGCGAAAATGAGGAATGACATCACAATGTTTGGCAGCAGAATGGAGAGTAACTATATGAGTCATGGGAGAGATACAAAGAATTACTCAGAAAGTGCACACATCGTGGATTGCCCAAGTGGTTACAAATGAACACCTTCTACAACGGGCTACATGGAAATGTCAGAACTAGTATTGATGCGGCATCGGGCGGTACATTCATGGCTAAGAGTTACGAGGATGCCTACAATTTGATCGAAACAATGTCGGCAAATAACTACCAGTGGCCCACAGTAAGAATGACACATGCAAAGGCGGCTGGGATCTTGGAATTAGATGGAGTAACAGCTATACAAGCAACTCTTTCTGCACTATCCATGAAGTTTGATACGATGAATGAGAGGGTAAATACGATAGCAGAGGCTCAAGCTCAACAAGTTCAGCAGATTATGGTAGTATGTGAATTGTGTGCGGGTGATCATCCGACAGAGCAGTGTGCAATAAATCCAGCATCCGTTCAGTTCATAGGCAACTACAACAGAATTCCGTAAAATACCTACCAAAATACCTACAACCAGGGGAATAGGAACCACCCAAACCTCTCATGGAGCAATAATCAGCAAACTCAAGCTCCACGACCATCATATCCCCCTGGTTTTCAGAATCACCAACAGCCGATTCAACATCAGGACAGCAAATTCGATGGGGAGGAAACATGGGTAAAGTACATAACTAGCAATGATTTGGCTATGAAGAATCAAGCTATTGCTATCAAAAATATAGAGAATCAGATAGGTCAAATTGCGTTGGCATTGAATAATCGACCACAAGGAACATTACCTAGCGACACTGTGACACCCCCAAATCCGAGTACTTCGATTCCACGGGATTTGGTGTTCACTGTACAAGCATCATCTATCTATCTACCCATAAATAATATCAAACCATACAATAGATAGAAATCATAATAAAATCTCTTCCCTTAAGGGTTACATCAACTGAATCATAAATAAATCCTAGGTTACTCAAACCTTAAAACATCTGAACCTTAAAACATCTGTGTGGAATTCTAAACAAAAAAAAAGTCTTAAACAACAACATAAGTCTTAAACATAAATACATCATCAATTAAAATAACAAGTCTTCTTCACTTGCTAACTTTGCCCTTGCCCTTACTAGTGGAGGGTTCATCGCTACTTTCATTCTTAACTGCAATGTTATTATTAAGCAAGAGTGAGCACAATGCCCACAAGTATAATAATGAAATAATATTATAATAACATGCGAATAAATCAAAGACATCTGAATAAAAGCTCAACTTTTGAATCGAGAATGAATAACAAGAATCAAAAGAATTCTGAGGGTCTTGAACTATGTCCTAGGTTAACAAGAAATATACTTGAAACCTTTAACAGTCATAAGACTATGGACCTTCTTCTCGTACTTAGGGGGATCAGCCCTTAGTACCATACTGTGCACAATATCTTAACGCTAAAGCGTAAATAATCCCCTATACAGGGTTGTTCATCTCAGTTTGACATTCGAGTCCGCACCAAAGGAAGTTTGGTTTGGATAAATTCATCAAGGGTTCTGAAATTTAGAACGCTCATCAACTATGGACTAGTTGAATCAATAAGGTTCACTAGTCTAATAAGGTTCAACAATAACGATATTCAATTTGAATAATAATCTCACACGTATACAATAGAACAATTATTGTATAACTGAATCATGCTTTGACAATATAAATAATCTGTAATATCATTCTTGAACTCGAATAATAGAAATGATAACTTATTCAAGGTAATTAATAATCTTGAAAGATATTAAAAAGTAGGGTTAAGAAACTTGCCTTGCTTGTAGATTACACTTTAACTAACTCGTTCTTTGAATTAAAAATCCTAGATACCATTCACATACACAATACCAGTTAATTATAGCTTAACTAATCATTATAAACTCTTTCTCTTTGACTACTTTAATTATTCGACTAAACTTAGTCAAATTTCCACTTTGTCACGTCATTTGTACTTCGTGAATTATCAAACTAATTATGTATTTAATAATTCAATTCACATATAATATTTTATTACATGTTAAACAACTATTTTATCATCACATTATTCTTCTAACATGTTTACATGTTCATTACAATAATCCACTAACACATTGTTAGACTTAAACATTTTTTAAAATACATTTCTGAATTTTCTGGAGAGTGGCGCTGCGGCGCCACTAATGTACTAAGGAGTCGCGATGCGGCGCTGTGGCGCTGTGGCCGGGCCCTTGGCGCTGCGGCGCTATGGCGCCGTGGCTTGGGTCTTAGCGCTGCGGCGCAGTGGCGCTGCGGTGCGGGACTTCAGTTTTGGAGTTGGCGCCGCGGCGCGAGACTCCAGAAACTGTTTCCCAGATCGCGATGAACACAGAGTTCGGCGATTTACACATTTTATGATCACTAAACTCACTAATTTAACGTACCCACATGTTAATACTTCCATATAATCATTTCCCAACATCTGTAGAGTAGTTTTAACCAATTAAAACACATAATCACATAATTAAAACATGTGAATTCACTGACTTTAATGATCTTGGTGGTTTTTTGATAAGTGGTTTTATTCCTACTTATCGGGTATCTATTACTTAAATTATTTGCTTAATCTCATGTTTCTTAGTTACTTTTCATACGTTTTATGTTATTTTGTAGGCGATGACACGGCATTGGCATGAAGAAGCAAGGAAAAGAATTCGTACATCTTTTGGACTAAACTACGCAACAAAATATTATTAGGGAATATTGAAGGACTTTTAACATCAAGTTAGATGCATGTTCTTGGCTTGAAAATTGGAATTTACGGTAGCTCTACTTCTTATCTTTCCGGAACATCTTGAATTGTCCCAATCGGAGTTCAGATGCGAGAGGTATGGCCAAAATATCAACAAAGATCAAAGCTAAGAGTTGTCATGCTTGCCATTTACACAACATCTACTTCAAGCTTGATTTCTGCCTTGATCCGATCCGAATTTGTCAATTCTCAAAGCATGGAAGTTATAGATCCCGTCGATCTCTTCGATTTGATAGCTGGCAGGCCCCGTAACTCCAAGCGGATCAAAAGTTATACGTGTTTTACCAAAGGACGTCGCAGCAAAAAAATAGGGCAGCGCGGACCGCGCTAGGGCGCGCTAGGTAGCCAGATTTTTCGACCCTGTAGCGCGGACCGCGCCCAGAAAGGCTTAGCAGCGGCACTGAGCGCGCTAGGCTGCGGGAATGCAGCGTTTTTTTGGTCATTTGATGTCCAATTTGAGCTAAAATAGGATTCTTAGTTGCCTAACTTTCTTGGGTGTCCATTAGAACTATAAATACATGATGAGAGACATAAAAGAGAGGAGATCGAGGTTAGTTTTAGAGGATTTCATTAGATTAGATTAGAGTAAATTAGATCCAAACCCTAGTTCTTATGGGATTGGAAGATTGAAGCAACTTGGACACCATTGAAGATCAAGAGCATGAGCTTGAGGAAGATGGAGATTTGCTGACAACAGATTTATTCTTTACTCTTCTCCTATTTTTGTCTTTTAATGATTATTCAATTGTGGATTCTTAGTTTTAATTCAATAATAATGAACTAATTCTTTGTTTGAGATTACAATGGATCTTATTATGTAGTTTATTTTAATATGCTTCGCTATCAATTATTATGTTCTATTATGAGGATTGTCTATTATGATTTGGACTTAATTGTTTAATTGATTGGCCATCAATTTACCGTGATAATCTATATGAACTCGAGAGATGAAGTATAGATTTAGATCTTATCATGATAGCATGTGTTTGTGATTTCTACATAGATCGAATTCATGATTCGTGTTTAAGATAGAAATATGCCTTTACGCCATATGTAATCTTATAGAGAACTTGTTCTTTAAATCCTTTTTAATTATAATTCACATAGAGATATAGTGAATTTGTTAATTAGGGTGTCTTGCTTAATTCTATCATCTGTGGATTTAAGTGAGTATGGGTATTATGCATCGAGAGGTAGTTTTATCTACTTTAGTGTTCTTAATTAACAATTCAAGATAGAAAATAATTGATGAGAAGTGTGTTAACTTAAATGAAGCAATAAGTGAAGTTGTGATCTTAAATCTCCGTAATCTTAATTTAACTAGTGGTAATTAGAATTAATTTATTTATAAATTGAAATTCATTCGTTTAAATAAGATTGAGTTGGTTACGGGTTAGTACTTGGTGATTTATATTAATAATTCCTCGTGGGAACGATACTCTACTTTCACTTTATTACTTGTTGACCACGTATACTTGCGTGTTGTGCGTAACTAGATTTTACCCAACAAGTTTTTGGCGCCGTTGCTGGGGAATTGGTTAATATATTCTTGCCAATATTAGCTTCAATCAAATTAGTCTTAATTTAAACATTTTTTTCTTTTTATTTAATTCTCTTCCTATTTTTCTTTCTTTTCAGGTACCATGGCGGAGTTTAATTATCAATGGCCGTATACGAGAATGACTCAGCCAAGGGGAGCGGAGATTGATGGACCCGCGACACTTTCTGCATTATCAGCACAGGTTGAGACACTTTCGAGGAGGTTGGACACTTTTGCAGCACAACGTCGTCAAAGTGTAGCGGTTACTTGCAAATATTGTGTTGGTAATCATCTGTGTCATCAATGCACCGTTAGTTTTGGGCCGGGACAACACGGTGGTGAATACCTCAACGATTATACATATGCTAATTATCATCAAGTTTGGGGGTATCACCCGAATTCGTTATGGAGCTACAATTATGAAGACCAATACTACGCTTCAAATCAATCATACACACCGGACTTTTCATGTCCACCTCCATTGCCACAAGAAGAAAAGCCAAATCCGATGGATGTAATATTGAAGGGCATAGCAGACCAAGAGGAGAGGATGATGAGTCAAGAAATATCGAGCTTCAATTTTCAGAACCAGATGGAACAACTCAACATTACTTCAAACAATGGTCATCAATACATGGCTTCTGAGACTGAAACAGAAAATTCAAGGTTGGAGGAATTGTTGTCCAAGTTCATAGCATCAAATGAGGAGAGGAGGATTAATCAAGAGCGGTCAATTCAGAATCAAGAGATATCAATTCAAAATCTGCAGAACCAGATGGATCAATTGCTCAAAGCTTTGAACAACTGTCCTCAAAACAATTGGTGTTATGACGAGGATTCCGAGATTGATGAAGTGCCCGAGCCAAATCTACAACTGGATGAGACACGAGATGTTGAAAAAGAGGAGACAAGTGGGGATGAACTAACTATGAGTACTAACGCGGATGAGCGGATGTTATTAATGCCTCAAGTGCCTTCTCCGCCAAAGTTCAAGAATCCGGTTAGATTTGCAAAATCATGCCCACTTGGTAGTCATGTCGACAGCGAAGCTCTTTATGACATAAGAGCGAGTGCAACAATGAAGCCGTGGTGGGAAGAGAAAGAGAAGATAGACGAAGAGCCCATTGTGTGTGATAAGCTTCCATGCCCCAAAGTGATCACATACACAATGGAGAAAACACCTAGCTATGAGACGTTCTCGATTGAGTGCATACCAAATCAGAGCATGCTAGGTGACTTTGATGCATTGGCCATCGTGAATGGGAACCTACCAAAAGCTATATTATTTCCAATGGATGGAGGGTTCCTCAATTACCGAAGAGGACTTGGATAGGGTTGACCAGACAAAGTCAGGCTGAAATACTATAATTCAAGCGCTAACTGGGAGGCAACCCAGGAATTTTTTTTATTATTTATTTATATGCTTTCCTAGTTTATTTAGTAGATAGGAATCCAAGTGTTATTCTAATCCATGTTATCTCTCTTCATTGCAGGTATTGGAGGTTCAATGGATAGGAAAATGATCGTCGCCGCCAACACCACCATCACTACAAGCTTAAATGATTACATGTAAGGCAGGAAAAAGAATGTCCCCAAGCTACTGCCCCCATAGCGCGGACCGCGCTCCCCAACGCTCAGACACGGCGCTGGTCGCGCCACTACCCCAGCAACTTACTGACATACCAGCGTGAGACGCGCCACTCGAAAATCCCAGGCATTAAAAGTGGTTTAATTGCAATGTTAGTCAAGTTCAACTCAAGGGTGGTTCCTAATTTATTCCAATGTGTCTGGCCTATTCTTCAGACTTAGCAGACAAGGAAGTACATGCTATATTTTCAGGGAAGTCCTTTTTTTTTAATTTTTCCTATCTTATCCATTGAGGACAATGTCTGTTTTAAGTTTGGGGGCATTTTAGTGTCATATTGCATATAGTTAGTTATTTACATTGTAGTTCGTATAGTTACATTTAATTTTTGTATTCTTGAAAAAAAAAATTCAAAAATAATAGTTAGTTACTATGTTCATCTTGCATGATTCCAGCTGTTAGATAGTTATAGTTTATTTTGGCCAATGATGAGATGGAATTGGGTAGACAGGTATAGCATTGACTATTAGAGCTTTGATGTGATTTCTTGTTATGAATTGAGTCTTTTGCTGTTTGAAACTGGTATAATAAGGATAGCACTGTAAGAACAACTTGTTGATTGATTGAGTTTAAATTGATACATAATGAGACTCTAAAGGATAATGCTAGTTTGAATGAAAGAATGACAAGAATAAGTTGTGATGGCTAAGGTTAGACAATAACCTAAGTTTGGAGGAATATTTGGGGTATATAAGCTGAAAAAAAAGGGAAAAGAAAAAAAAGAGCTGAATAAATTAAGTCCTGTGGTGGGTGGAGAAGAAGCGTGAAATGCACTCCCCATAAACACAGGCGTGAGATGGAGCGTAAAACGCACTCACTATCCATCAACAAAAAAGAAGAAGAATAAAACGGGAAATAAGAGCAAAAAGCCCCCGTAGATGAAAAATGAAGTATAAGTATCCCATGTTGACCCTCGATATTGGTAATTGTTTAATTTTAGCTTGATCTAGCTTATTTTTGGATTTCTTGAGTTTACATTGTATGATACCTTCGAAGAGACTTATTATGTGTTAAATTTGATTTTATATCAGTTAACATTGTTGTGGAGCACACACGCACTATATCAATGATAACAGTCTAAGATTTGATGATTGATTGAGAAGTTAATGATTTGTTTTGATATGATGTATTATCATGTTCACTTGATTTCTCTAAGGCCAGTTGAATAGACTTGTTTCTGTCATTACTGCTGCATTCGTAGGCATATAGATTAGTTGCATTATATGGCATTATTGTTTTGTGTTTTTGCTTGAGGACAAGCAAATGTTTAAGTTTGGGGGTATTTGATAAGTGGTTTTATTCCTACTTATCGGGTATCTATTACTTGAATTATTTGCTTAATCTCATGTTTCTTAGTTACTTTTCATACATTTTATGTTATTTTGTAGGCGATGACACGGCATTGGCATGAAGAAGCAAGGGAAAGAATTCGTACATCTTTTGGACTAAACTACGCAACAAAATGTTATTAGGAAATATTGAAGGACTTTTAACATCAAGTTGGATGCATGTTCTTGGCTTGAAAATTGGAATTTACGGTAGCTCTACTTCTTATCTTTCCGGAACATCTTGAATTGTCCCAATCGGAGTTCAGATGTGAGAGGTATGGCCAAAATATCAACAAAGATCAAAGCTAAGAGTTGTCATGCTTGCCATTTACACAATATCTACTTCAAGCTTGATTTCCGCCTTGATCCGATCCGAATCTGTCAATCCTCAAAGCATGGAAGTTATAGATCCCGTCGATCTCTTCGATTTGATAGGTGGCAGGCCCCGTAACTCCAAGCGGATCAAAAGTTATGCGTGTTTTACCAAAGGACGTCGCAGCAAAAAAAATAGGGCAGCGCGGACCGCGCTAGGGCGCGCTAGGTAGCCAGATTTTCTGACCTTGTAGGGCGGACCGCGCCCAGAAAGGCTTTGCAGCGGCGCTGAGCGCGCTAGGCGGCGGGAATGCAGCATTTTTTTGGTCATTTGATGTCCAATTTGAGCTAAAATAGGATTCTTAGTTGCCTAACTTTCTTGGGTGTCCATTAGAACTATAAATACATGATGAGAGACATAAAAGAGAGGAGATCGAGGTTAGATTTAGAGGATTTCATTAGATTATATTAGAGTAAATTAGATCCAAACCCTAGTTCTTATGGGATTGGGAGATTGAAGCAACTTGGACACCATTGAAGATCAAGAGCATGAGCTTGAGGAAGATGGAGATTTGCTGACAACAGATTTATTCTTTACTCTTCTCTTATTTTTGTCTTTTAATGATTATTCAATTGTGGATTCTTAGTTTTAATTCAATAATAATGAACTAATTCTTTGTTTGAGATTACAATGGATCTTATTGTGTAGTTTATTTTAATATGCTTCGCTATCAATTATTATGTTCTATTATGAGGATTGTCTAATATGATTTGGACTTAATTGTTTAATTGATTGGCCATCAATTTACCGTGATAATCTATATGAACTCGAGAGATGAAGTATAGATTTAGATCTTATCATGATAGCATGTGTTTGTGATTTCTACATAGATGGAATTCATGATTCGTGTTTAGGATAGAAATATGCCTTTACGCCATATGTAATCTTATAGAGAACTTGTTCTTTAAATCCTTTTTAATTATAATTCACATAGAGATATAGTGGATTAGTTAATTAGGGTGTCTTGCTTAATTTTATCATCTGTGGATTTAAGTGAGTATGGGTATTATGCATCGAGAGGTAGTTTTATCTACTTTAGTGTTCTTAATTAACAATTCAAGATAGAAAATAATTGATGAGAAGTGTGTTAACTTAAATGAAGTAATAAGTGAAGTTGTGATCTTAAATCTCCGTAATCTTAATTTAACTAGTGGTAATTAGAATTAATTTATTTATAAATTGAAATTCATTCGTTTAAATAAGATTGAGTTGGTTACGGGTTAGTACTTGGTGATTTATATTAATAATTCCTCGTGGGAACGATACTCTACTTTCACTTTATTACTTGTTGACCACGTATACTTGCGTGTTGTGCGTAACTAGATTTTACCCAACATTTTTGAATATAAAATATATAATTTAGCACTACGGATTCGTTATAACATCGAATCCGTTTGTTTAAGGCTTGATCTCTTCGTATTAACATGCTCAATAATATAAGAGTATAAATTTTAGGAATAATATATAATCAATACATCAATTATCACATATAAGGCCATATGGCCATATCACGTACTCTGTTTATTTTGAAATAACAAGTCATCAGATTACTACATGTTTTCATGAACTTGATGATATGAAATCATGTAATATATATATAAAACATGTTATGTTATTCTTACTATCACATAAATCCATATAATAGTACAATTCCCAAATCACAGAGATTAACAGAAGTTTTGAAAGCCAATTTATAAAAACTAAAAGACGTAAATGTAGAAATTGGGTTTGGGAGAAATTACCCAGAATACAAACTAGAAGAGTGATTCCAAATGTCCCTTTTTCAAAAGCCTGTTGATTACACACTCACTTTATCTCCCAGACTTCTCAATCCTCTCTGTAATTCTCAATCTTTTCTCTCTGTGATGCTTATCAGACTTAGAGAAAGAAATAGAAAAAGAATACGTAATATAATTGCAAAGAACTGACGCGCATACTAGTCAGTTAACCCAGTCATGGGTAACTGCTAGTAACCCCCCTTAAGGCCATGTTTGGCTAGCCTTAAAGGCTTAAACTCAATTAATTTAATAAACTCTTTTATTATATAGTTTAATAAGTGTCACACCCAATTGCACAATAATTCATATATCTTATTTAATTTAATATAAATAAAATAAAATAATTTCTCATAAATTCACATAGTCACATAAATAAATATCTCATTAATAAATAATGTCAATTTATTAAATTTCTAATTAATAATTTAATTTAATTAAAATAACATCATGCTTAATTAAATATTCATTTAATTCAATAAGCTCAATTAATCACATACTTGAATAATAAAAATTCTCTACATTAATTTAATAATGTAACACATATGATTAAATTAATCTACCACAATTGCATCAATTAATTATTAAATCTAATAATTAAATCATCGAAAATATTTAAAAATTAATTGCATCAATTTATTTAACTCAATAAATATTTAAAATAATTTACAAAATTCTCGTTCATCACATCTTTCCCCCTTAAAAGGATTCTGTCCCCAGAATCACGACTCAATAAATTCGACCCGTTACAATCTTCCCCCCTTACAAAGATTATGTCCCCAGAATCGCTTATAAATAATTAAGTAAATAAATGAGGGTAATTCTTCATCATATTCTCTTCGAGTTCCCACGTAGCTTCTTCAGCGTTGTGGTTCCTCCAAATTACCTTAACAGAAGGTATAACTTTATTTCTCAGAACTTGTTCTTTTCGGTCGACAATCTGGACAGGAATTTCTTCGTAAGATAAGTCTTTCTCAAAATGCAGGGGTTCGTATTCAATTACATGCTTGTAATCAGGTTTGTAAGGTCGTAACACAGAAACATAGAAGACGTTGTGGATATTCTCAAGTGCTGAAGGTAAGGCTACCTCGTACGCAACTTCTCCAATTCTTCTCAGTACTTCAAAGGGTCCAATAAATCTTAGGCTCAATTTTCCTTTCTTTCCGAACCTGATCTTTCCCTTCCAGGGAGAGACCTTCAAGAAGACATAACTACTTGGTTCAAACTGGATATTTTTACGATGTGGATCAGCGTATTTCTTCTGTCGACCTTGAGCTGCTATCAGTCGTGCTCGGATCACTTTGACTATTTCTGCCGTCTGCTGTACCAATTCTGGCCCTAGCAATTGTCTTTCACCAACTTCATCCTAATAAAGCGGAGTTCTGCACTTTCTGTCGTATAACTCTTTGTAAGGCGGCATACCAATACTAGCGTGGTAACTGTTGTTGTAGCCGAACTCTACCAACGGTAGGTGATCATCCCAATTTCCTTTGAAGTCCATCACACAGGTTCGTAACATATCTTCTAGTGTTTGAATCGTTCGTTCGCTCTGTCCGTCTGTTTGAGGGTGGTAAGCTGTACTCATTCGCAGTTGTGTACCCATGCATTCCTGAAGACGTTTCCAGAAATTTGATGTGAAGCGCGGATCCCTATCGGAAACAATAGACACCGGCACTCCGTGCCTCGGAACAATCTCTTTCACATATAATCTTGCCAACTGATCTAAGTTAAATCTGATTTTGATAGGAAGGAAGTGCGCGGATTTCGTCAGTCGGTCAACGATAACCCATACTGCGTCGTAACCTTTCTGAGTCGTCGGAAGGCCAACCACGAAGTCCATCGTAATATGTTCCCATTTCCATTCTGGGATCTCCAACGGTTGTAGCAATCCACTCGGTCTCTGTTGTTCTGCTTTAACTTTCTGACATGTCAGGCATTTGGCAACACATTCTGCAGCATCACGTTTCAAATTCGGCCACCAGAAATGTTGTCGAAGATTTTGGTACATTTTTGTACTACTAGGGTGAATCGAATATCTTGAACTATGAGCCTCACTCAAAATTTCTTCCTTAATTTCTTGTACTGGCGGAACCCAAATTCTGCTTTCAAATCTTAATATTCCTTCCTTATCCATCTTAAATCTTGGTTCGGTTCCTTCAGATATCTTCGATGTTACCTTTTTGCATTCATCATCCTGAAGCCGAGCCTCCTTCACTCTATCTAGTAGAGTTGTACCAGATTGCATCTGAAATAGCTTCTCATCAATCTCCATAGGATACTTCACTTCTAACTCCAGTTTCTCCATATCTGCAATTAGCTCCTGCTGAGCAGTCAACATCATCAATTTCTCACGACCCTTTCTACTTAAGGCGTCGGCAACCACATTAGCCTTACCCGGATGGTATAAAATCTCACAGTCATAATCCTTGATTAATTCCAACCATCTTCTTTGACGCATATTCAAATCTTTCTGTGTAAAAATATATTTCAGACTCTTGTGGTCCGTATATATTTCACACTTCTCTCCGTATAGATAGTGCCTCCAAATTTTCAAAGCAAAAACAACTGCAGCTAACTCCAAATCATGGGTTGGGTAACCCTTCTCGTAATCCTTCAACTGCCGTGATGCATACGCAATGACTTTGCCATTTTACATCAGCACATATCCAAGTCCTTTATGCGACGCATCGCTAAAACCAACAAAATTTCCTGTATCATCCGGAAGAGATAACACAGGCGCTGTACTCAGCCTCTTCTTTAATTCTTGAAAACTCTCCTCACACTTCTCCGTCCAAACAAATTTCACAGCTTTTCGAGTTAAATTTGTTAACGGAGTTGCGATCTTAGAAAAATCTTGTATGAATCTTCTATAATATCCTGTTAATCCAAGAAAACTTCTTACTTCTGACGGCGTTCTCGGCTGATCCCTGTTAATCACAGCTTCTACTTTGGATGGATCTACCGAAATTCCATCTTTATCGATTACGTGACCAAGAAATTGTACTCTCTCGATCCAGAATTCGCAATTCAAAAATTTAGCATATAACTTCTCCCTTCTCAATACTTCCAATGTTAACCTCAAGTGTTCTTCATGTTTCTCTTTGGTTTTGGAATATACCAAAATGTCGTCTATAAATACCACCACGAATTTGTCCAAAAACGGCTTGAATACACCATTCATTAGTCCCATAAATGCTGCAGGAGCATTTGTAAGACCAAACGACATTATTAAAAACTCATAATGACCATATCGCGTTCGGAACGCTGTCTTCGGTACATCCTCTGGCCTCACCTTCAGTTGGTGATAACCACTCCTCAAGTCAATCTTGGAAAAGTATTTTGCTCCCTTTAATTGATCAAACAGATCATCGATCCTTGGTAATGGATATCTGTTCTTAATCGTGACGTTATTTAATTCTCTGTAGTCAATGCAGAGCCTCATTGATCCGTCCTTCTTTTTCACGAACAACACCGGTGCTCCCCACGGCGATACGCTCGGTTGAATATACTTTTTATCCAACAATTCTTGTAGTTATACCATTAATTCCTTCATCTCTACTGGCGCCATTCGGTATGGTGCCTTCGATATTGGAGCAGTTCCGGGCGCCAAATCAATCACAAAGTCTACTTCCCTATCTGGTGGAAGTCCTGGCAAATTGTCTGGAAATACATCGCCGAAGTCTCTCACAATCGGTATCTCCTCTACCTTCAGGTTCTCTTTTCGACTGTCGACTATGTAAGCCAAATATCCTACACAGCCTTGTCTTAATAACTTCCTGGCCTGCAACATCGTCAGACAACTCGCTTGTCTAGGCGACTTGCTACCATAAAATATAACCTTTGACGGAGTCATAAGGTTAATACGCTTCTTTTGGCAGTCAATTACAGCCCCATAATTGGATAGCCAATCCATACCCAATATAACGTCGAATTCCCCTAATCGAATAGGGATAAGATCTACATTCATGATATTACCCTTAATATCCACCCTACAGTTCTTAAACACGTACTTAACATGGATTATTTCTCTATTCGCAATTTCTATGTTCACGGGGTAATCCAATTCATCCATAAGCAAATCTAAACTATTAGCAAAGTCTTCAGATATAAAGGAACAAGTAGCACCCGAATCAAACAAAACATAAGCATTAATTTCATTGATCGGAATGATACCTGACACCACCTCATGAGACTGGATTGCATCCTGCACCGTCATATTGAAAGTTCTGGCGGTTGGTCGGTTTGTTACAGGTGGTCCGGTGATGGTTAAGGTATTTCCTCTGCTATTTCCCCGGTTTCCTCCTTGTCCTGATCCTCCCGATCCCTTCTTGGGATAGTCTCTTGCTAAATGATCTTTTGAACCACAGTTGAAACAAGCGCCCTTCTTTGGGTTTGGACAATTTGGTGCTATATGGCCTTCCTGACCACAATTGTAGCACACTCTCTTTCCCTTCAAACAAACTCCTAGATGTGCCTTGCCGCAAGTCGGACATGCTTCTATCTTCTTTTTCTGCCCTCCGTGTTGACTTCCAGCTGTCGAGTTATCCGTCCACTTCCTCTTCTGATTATTATTATTCCCAATATTACTTCCACCAGTCTTGTTATTACCTTCATTCTCACTCTTTTTCTTTTTCTGTTCTTGGTTGTACTTAGTCACTGCATCACTTCCTCCTTCCGCGAGAATGGCTTTTTCCAAAACTCCAGCAAACGTGTTAAGTTGAAACATTGATACCTTGCTGTATACCCAAGGCTTCAGTCCTTGTTCGAATCGTCTGGCTTTCCTCTCGTCAGTGTGTACTTGATACGGGGCAAACCTTGCCAACTCATCGAATTTAGCCGCGTATTCAGGCACGCTCATGTTTCCCTGTTTCAGTTCCAGAAATTGCACTTCCATCTGATTCTGCGAACTAGCTGGGAAATACATTTCGAAAAACATCTCTTTGAATCTCTCCCACGTCATTACACCTTCACCTCCTCGCATCTTGTTTGCCTGCCACCAGTAGCTAGCCTCAGACTTCAGCATAAATGTCACAAAAACGGTCTTCTGATCTTCTCGAACCCTAGCAACGTCGAAACCTTCTCAATTTCCATCACCCACGTTTGAGCCTCGATCGGGTTTCTGGAACCTTTGAACTCTGGCGGTCCCACCGCCTTAAAATCTTTAAACGTTGTGCTAGGTGGAGCTTGCGGTTGGTTATTCATGACTCCAGTTAGTAAATTAACTAGCTGTTGAACTGGATTAACGTTGGTATTATTGTTATTGTTGGTTGACCCTTCCTGAGCCGGTTGACATTGTTGTCTTCTCCTTGGCGGTATTTTTCTGTTAAATATACATTTATTAGAACTTTATTTATTTCTCTACATAGTTAAGACATTACTCAACAATTTAACATATCACTTAACACATCATCTCAAACAACTTGATGTCTTTTCATTCAAATAAAAAGTTTTAACATTAAACTATAGCATACTGCTATTTACATCATCTATCCTGGAATAAAGAATCCACAGGATTTAAAACATTCAAATATTAACATATTCCTTAGTTCATAAACACATCGGAATTTACATAAAACTATATAAGTCTTTCACATAAATAAACAGATTCTATTCCTGTCTTCCAAGGTGCTCAATAGCCTTGCCACGCTCCTCATTCATGATACGAGACATCGTCCTGCGATCCAACATATACGATGGAAGTCCTTCAAACTGGATGGGGTACCTTAACACTCGCTCTTGAACCTCATCCATCGCATGATTAAGTGTGGCGTACGTGTCTTCAAGCTTTGCCTTCTTTGCACGACTATCATTTTATGCATGATCTGCTCGATGTGATTCTCTTACCCATCCTTCCTCTGCTATTTTCAGTCTTCCGGAGGTTTCTTTCAGTTCCTTCTTCAGCTTCTCTATCTCCTCAGTCTTATCTTCGGTTTGACCCTTCTCATGAACCAGATCCCACTCCATGTTTCCTAAACGTGTAAGAAGGGTCACAATCTCTCTATCCTTCTCCTCTAAAGTAGACTGCTGAACAGTCGCTCGCTCAGTCAATTACTGAACCTCGTCTTGTAAATCCACGTTACGATCATATAGTGTGTCATACATCTCAGTATCAACAGTGTACCGTGGTAGCTCCTCATCTTCTTCCTCCACATCAAACTCCTCCTCAGGACCCTCCTTAGGATCAATCTCAGGTTCATGCTCCTGACCAACAACGGTGATCAATGGAGATGAAACCCTCTGCACCAGCTGCTTCCTAACGACATGAATGTCTCGGGGCTCCTCCTCAGTCGGTCCTACAAGTACACAAGATCCTTCCTCAGTAGGTACTATAGGTAAATGGGGTCCCTCCTCAGCTTGACTAGCATCTCCAACATTCGTCATCCTGACAACAAAATTTTAAGTTTTAGTTACTAAGTCGTACTAACGAGCACATAAATTAACACATAGACACATAATGTATTTTATTATCTTCAATGAATTACCAAAAATTCATTTCTTAAAACTCGATAAGAGTTTTCCTTTACTATCTTCTTTCTATAAGGTTACTACCTAAGGTTGTTCCCCCACCTAAGGTTCATAACCTACAGCTTTGATACCAACCTGTGACACCCCAAAATCCGGGTACTTCGATTCCACGGGATTTGGTGTTCACTGTACAAGCATCATCTATCTATCTACCCATAAATAATATCAAACCATACAATAGATAGAAATCATAATAAAATCTCTTCCCTTAAGGGTTACATCAACTGAATCATAAATAAATCCCAGGTTACTCTAACCTTAAAACATCTGTGCGGAATTCTAAACAAAATAAAAGTCTTAAACAACAACATAAGTCTTAAACATAAATACATCATCAATTAAAATAACAAGTCTTCTTCACTTGCTAACTTTGCCCTTGCCCTTACTAGTGGAGGGTTCATCGCTTCTTTCATTCTTAACTGCAATGTTATTATTAAGCAAGAGTGAGCACAATGCCCACAAGTATAATAATTTAACATTATAATAACATGCGAATAAATCAAAGACATCTGAATAAAAGCTCAACTTTTGAATCAAGAATGAATAACAAGAATCAAAAGAATTCTGAGGGTCTTGAACTATGTCCTAGGTTAACAAGAAATATACTTGAAACCTTTAACAGTCATAAGACTATGGACCTTCTTCTCTTACTTAGGGGGATCAGCCCTTAGTACCATACTGTGCACAATATCTTAACGCTAAAGCGTAAATAATCCCCTATACAGGGTTGTTCATCTCAGTTTGACATTCGAGTCCGCACCAAAGGAAGTTTGGTTTGGATAAATTCATCAAGGGTTCTGAAATTTAGAACGCTCATCAACTATGGACTAGTTGAATCAATAAGGTTCACTAGTCTAATAAGGTTCAACAATAACGATATTCAATTGGAATAATAATCTCAAACGTATACAATAGAACAATTATTGTATAACTGAATCATGCTTTGACAATATAAATAATCTGTAATATCATTCTTGAACTCGAATAATAGAAATGATAACTTATTCAAGGTAATTAATAATCTTGAAAGATATTAAAAAGTAGGGTTAAGAAACTTGCCTTGCTTGTAGATTACACTTTAACTAACTCGTTCTTTGAATTAAAAATCTTACATACCATTCACATACACAATACTAGTTAATTATAACTTAACTAATCATTATAAACTCTTTCTCTTTGACTACTTTAATTATTCGACTAAACTTAGTCAAATTTCCACTTTGTCACGTCATTTGTACTTCGTGAATTATCAAACTAATTATGTATTTAATAATTCAATTCACATATAATATTTTATTACATGTTAAACAACTATTTTATCATCACATTATTCTTCTAACATGTTTACATGTTCATTACAATAATCCACTAACACATTGTTAGACTTAAACATTTTTAAAAATACATTTCTGAATTTTCTGGAGAGTGGCGCTGCGGCGCCACTAATGTACAAAGGAGTCGCGCTGCGGCGCGGTGGCGCTGTGGCCGGGCCCTTGGCGCTGCGGCGCTATGGCGCCGTGGCTTGGGTCTTGGCGCTGCGGCGCGGGACTTCAGTTCTGGAGTTGGCGCTGCGGCGCGAGACTCAAGAAACTGTTTCCCAGATCGCGATGAACACAGAGTTCGGCGATTTACACATTTTATGATCACTAAACTCACTAATTTAACGTACCCACATGTTAATACTTCCATATAATCATTACCCAACATCTGTAGAGTAGTTTTAACCAATTAAAACACATAATCACATAATTAAAATATGTGAATTCACTGACTTTGATGTTCTTGGTGGTTTTTGAATATAAAATATATAATTTAACACTACGGATTCGTTATAACACCGAATCCGTTTGTTTAAGGCTTGATCTCTTCGTATTAACATGCTCAATAATATAAAAGTGTAAATTTTAGGGATAATATATAATCAATACATAAATTATCACATATAAGGCTATATGGCCATATCACGTACTCTGTTTATTTTGAAATAACAAGTCATCAGATTACTACATGTTTTCATGAACTTGATGATATGAAATCATGTAATATATATATAAAACATGTTATGCTATTCTTACTATCACATAAATCCATATAATAGTACAATTCCCAAATCACAGAGATTAACAGAAGTTTTGAAAGCCAATTTATAAAAACTAAAAGACGTAAATGTAGAAATTGGGTTTGGGAGAAATTACCCAGAATACAAACTAGAAGAGTGATTCCAAATGTCCCTTTTTCAAAAGCCTGTTGATTACACACTCACTTTATCTCCCAGACTTCTCAATCCTCTCTGTAATTCTCAATCTTTTCTCTCTGTGATGCTTATCAGACTTAGAGAAAGAAATAGAAAAAGAATACGTAATATAATTGCAAAGAACTGACGCGCATACTAGTCAGTTAACCCAGTCATGGGTAACTGCTAGTAACCCCCCCTTAAGGCCATGTTTGGCTAGCCTTAAAGGCTTAAACTCAATTAATTTAATAAACTCTTTTATTATATAGTTTAATAAGTGTCACACCCAATTGCACAATAATTCATATATCTTATTTAATTTAATATAAATAAAATATAATAATTTCTCATAAATTCACATAGTCACATAAATAAATATCTCATTAATAAATAATGTCAATTTATTAAATTTCTAATTAATAATTTAATTTAATTAAAATAACATCATGCTTAATTAAATATTCATTTAATTCAATAAGCTCAATTAATCACATACTTGAATAATAAAAATTCTCTACATTAATTTAATAATGTAACACATATGATTAAATTAATCTACCACAATTGCATCAATTAATTATTAAATCTAATAATTAAATCATCGAAAATATTTAAAAATTAATTGCATCAATTTATTTAACTCAATAAATATTTAAAATAATTTACAAAATTCTCGTTCGTCACAGACACCAAGAGAAATCCTAAGGGTAATCAGGAGCAATGTAAAGCAGTTAGGTTGAGAAGTGGAAAACATCTAGGTGGGAATAGTGCAGAAAATTCAGCAACTCCGGATGAAAAGGTCGACGACAGTAACACAGTGGAGGGGAACAAAACCGAGGAACCCAAGTTAAACAGTGAGCTGATTGTTTATCCTCCACCACCGTTTCAGCGGAGGGTCCAAAAATAGAAATCAGATAAGCAGTTCGAAAGGTTTTTAGATGTGTTCAAGAAACTTCAGATTAACATCCCATTCGCAGAGGCCCTCGAGCAAATGCCGAGTTATGCAAAGTTTATGAAGGGGATTTTGTCGAGGAAGAAGAAATGGGAAGACTTCGAAATAGTGGCACTAACAGAGGAGTGTAGTGCAGTGTTATAGAAAAAGCTTCCACCAAAACTCAAAGACCTGGGGAGCTTTACTATCCCATGCACGATCGGGAAGATGTCTTTTAACAAGTGCTTATGTGATTTGGGGGTGAGTATAAACCTGATGCCATTATCAGTATATTTAGAATTGGGTTTGCCCGCGCCAAAGCCTACGAATATTTCATTACAGTTGGCGGATATGTCAATAACATATCCGAGAGGCATTGTAGAGGACATTTTGGTAAAGGTGGATAAGTTTATATTCCCTGCGGACTTTATCATACTGGATTTCGATGAAGATAAGAACATCCCGATCATCCTAGGGAGACCTTTCTTGGATACGAGAAAGACACTCATAGACATGCAAAAAGGAGAACTTACAATGAAGGTCCAAGATCAAGAAGTAAAATTCAATGTGTTCAAGGCCATGAAATATCCTACGGACAAGGAAAAGTGTAATCGAATGGATTTAATTGAGCAGATTACCAGCGAAGATATTAACAAGAGATTGATCAATGATCCGTTGGAAACAACTTTACTGGGGGATGAAGAAAAAGACGACCCGGAATTTGTGGACTTATTACAGATGCTAGACTCGTTGCCACGAGTTAGCTGATTCAGAGCACCGGTTGAACCTTCGTACACCGAGGAGACAATTTCAGAAAAATTGAAACCATCATTGGAGGAGCCACCGACATTGGAACTTAAACCACTCCTTAAACATCTCAGGTATGCGTATTTAGGCAATTTGAATTCCTTACCTGTAATTATTTCTGCTGCAGTTAACGAATTGCAGGAACAAAAGTTGTTGGGGGTGCTTAGGGATAATGAATCAGCAATTGGATGGACGATTACGGATATAAAAGGCATTAGCCCATCATTTTGCATGCATAAGATTCTGATAGAGGATGACGCAAGTCCATCGGTGGAGCATCAACGTCGACTTAACCCAATTATGGAGGAAGTGGTCAAGAAGGAAATTTTGAAATTATTGGATGACGGTGTCATATACCCAATTTCAGACAGTAAATGGGTGAGTCTGATTCATTGTGTGCCTAAGAAAGGGGGAATGACGGTAATTCAGAATGAGGATAATGAGTTAATTACGATAAGGGCAGTGACAAGTTGGAGGGTCTGCATCGATTATAGAAGATTTAATAAGGCAACCCGAAAGGATCATTTCCCGCTACCTTTTATCGATCAAATGTTAGACAGGTTAGCGGGACATAAGTTTTACTGCTTATTGGATGGATATTCGGGATATAATCATATTGCTATCGCTCATAAGGATCAAGAAAAGACAACATTCACTTGCCCTTACGGCACCTTTGCATTCAGGAGAATGTCATTCGGACTGTGCAATGCACCGGTAACTTTCCAGCGGTGTATGATGGCTATTTTCTCGGATATAGTGGAGAAGAACGTTGAAGTCTTCATGGATGATTTCTCGGTCTATGGAGACACTTTTGACACTTGTTTAGAAAATTTGGTCATGGTATTGCAGCGTTATAAGAACACAAACCTCATACTGAATTGGGAAAAATGTCACTTTATGGTTGAAGAGGGCATAATATTGGGCCATAAGGTGTCGGCTCAAGGATTGGAGGTGGATAAGGCAAAGTTGGACACGATCGAGAAACTACCTCCACCGAGCTCAGTTAAGGGTATTCGCAGTTTTCTGGGGCATGCTGGGTTCTACCGGAGGTTCATAAAAGACTTCTCTAAGATTGTAAAACCTCTATGCAGTCTTTTAGAGAAGGATGCCACTTTCATCTTTACTGCGTAATGTAAGTCCGCGTTGAATTATTGAAACATAAATTAACTACAGCCCCCGTGATAGTCGCACCGGACTTGAAATTACCATTCGAACTGATGTGTGACGCGAGTGACTACACAGTCGGGGCTGTTTTGGGCCAAAGACGAGATAAGGTGTTTCACACTATATACTACGCAAGCAAAACACTAACAGAGACTCAAATAAACTACACTACCACGAAAAAGGAATTGCTTGCAGTACTATACGCGTTCGACAAATTCCGGGCATATTTGATCGGAACTAAGGTAATAGTTTACACGGACCATTCGGCGATTCGGTACTTAATAGCAAAAAAAGATGCTAAACCACGCCTTATTCGATGGATTCTCTTACTTCAAGAGTCTAATTTAGAAATTAAAGATAGAAAGGGTACGGAGAATCAAGTTGTCGATCAACGAGACATTTCTGGATGAGCAGTTATTTGGGTTGAATGCAGAATTTCCGTGGTATGCAGACTTAGAAAATTATGTGGTAAGCAAGATTATTCCCCTAGATCTTACACGTCAACAGAAAAAGAAGTTTCTTCACGACGTTAAGTGGTACATGTGGCATGAGGCGTATTTGTTTAAACAATGCGCCGGTAAGATGATTCGACGATGTATCCCATGCAGTGAAGTCCACAACATATTACAAGAATGCCATTCATCGGCATACGGTCGACATTACGGGAGTGAGCGCACCACGGCGAAAGTTCTTTAATCTTGGTTTTATTGGCCTACAGTGTTCAAAGACGCCCACCATTTTGTGAAAACATGCGATAGATGCCAAAGGGTGGTAAACATATCGAAACGGAATGAGATGCCCCTACAAACAATCCTTGAAGTGGAGATCTTTGATGTATGGGGCATCTATTTCATGGGACCATTCCCGTCGTCTTTGAGCAATCAATATATTCTGCTCGCGGTGGATTACGTCTCGAAATGGGTTGAAGTTACTGCATTACCATCTAATGATGCCAAGGTGGTCCTCAAGTTTCTACAGAAAAATATTTTCACGAGGTTTGGCACGCCAAGAGCAATAATTAGTGATGAAGGCAATCACTTCTGCAATAAGTAGTTTACAGCTCTTTTGGCTAAGTATGGGGTCAATCACAAGGTGGCTACAGCGTATCACCCTCAGACTAATGGGCAAGCCGAGGTATCGAATAGAGAAGTTAAGAGGATATTGGAGAAGGTTGTAAATTCGAGTCGAAAAGATTGGTCACTTCGATTGGATGACGCATTATGGGCGTACTGGACTGCCTTCAAAACGCCAATCGGGATGTCACCGTATCAACTCTTCTACGGAAAGGCATGTCATTTACCGGTGGAGCTACAGTACAAGGCTTACTGGACCATACAAAAATTGAATTTTGATCAAGCTGCAGTAGGAGAAAAGTGGATACTCCAACTAAATGAGCTCGATGAATTCCGCCTCCAAGCCTACGAGAATGCCAAGTTATACAAAGAAAAAGTTAAAAGATGGCACGACCAGAAAATTGTGCAACGAACATTCGAGCCGGGTCAAGCAGTCCTCTTGTTCAATTCACGGCTGCGTTTGTTCCCCGGAAAGCTTAAGTCGAGATGGTCGGGACCATTTACTATTAAACAAGTATTTCCTCATGGCGCCGTTGAACTTTACAGTCGTAATCCGCTAGACACGTTCAAAGTCAATGGGCAACGTATAAAGCATTACTGGGGTGGCGAGTCAAACTGGGACGCTGACAACATCACCCTCGCCGATACACATTAAAGCAGGGAGTAGTCAGGCTGAACGACTTAAAATCAAGCGCTAATTGGGAGGCAACCCAATATTTATTTATTTTCCATAGTTCATGTTTAATTTGTTAGGATATAATTTATAAAGCAGTAGTTAGGACTTGTCAATTATAAGTTTTGCTAAAAATCTCTAAAAAGTACTAAAAATCTCATTGAAACTACAAGTTGTCATTAATCTAACGTAGTGCATGTTTTTGGTTTCAGGAGAGGTCTAACGTGAGTTAGAGCAACAACGCCTACGAAATGGAGGAAAATCGGAAATTTTTACATCTCAAAAATTTTTGACCAAAAAGTTTTACAGTGGGCTAGCGCGCCGGGGCCGGCCTTTTTGGCCTAGCACCCCCCGCCGGGGCGGGGGTCCTAATTCCTGGGCAGACGTGTTCATTTAAACGGCACGTCCCAGCCATTTCCCCCTCGCTCATAACCTGCTACCATTTTTGTCTTCAACTCCTCAACACAACCCACGACCCTACACAACTACTACCACTACGACCACTACCTAAATCAATTGAACCCACCTTCACCCCCACTCTCCACTCACACGACTTCAATCCCGTCCACCACTTCATCTCCCCCACATCACTCTATATAAACCCTACCTCATACTTCCCATATTCAATAACATTACACTTGAATTCTTCAGGCAATTGGGATACACACATTTGAGGGTAAGTGGCTATAGTGTCAAGGCTTCATCTCATCTCTACCACATACACCAATTTCCAAGTTAGAAATTCAAAAATTATGTAACCGAACGAGCTGTGCACGCTAAGTGTTTGATAAATTGACTGAACCAAGTGTGAGACAAGGAAGTGTGTGCTAGCAAGTCAAACATCCGAAAATCAATGGCTTCACAACCAAAATCAGAACGCCAACGAGGAGAGGGTTCAAGTTCCGCTCCACCGACACAAACATATGACCGTCGAAAATTTAGAAGTGCCACCACCGCCGATCGGTACGACTATATGGTTCCCAAGGCTCTTACACCGGAGCGGGGGTTGGCTCCCGAGGGGAATGATGCGGAGATGATGCAACAAATTTATCAGCAAGGATGGATAAGGTTTACGGCGGAGCCCGAGCCCGTCGTTGTGAATGTCGTTAAAGAATTCTATGCAAACGCCGAGGACAAGGCACCGTTCAATGCCTTCGTGCGGGGTCGCATGGTCCCGTTCAGTGCTGACACAATCAATACATATTATCAGCTGAGGGTGCCACGCCAGTGCCAGTATGCCTATATGCGGGATTTCGACCCTGACTTTGAGGAGGTGATTCAAAGCATGACTAAGCCGGGGACTACTAGGTTAAAGGGTCGAAAAGGAGGCACAGTGTTTCACAGTAAGGACCTAAGTCGGTACAGAAAAATCTAGTATGCCTTCCTCTATGTTAAATTGCTACCGTTCACGCACACCTCGGACGTGACCAAGGAGAAGGCACTCCTCCTGTATGCCATCACGCAAGACTTCCTCATAGACATCGGGGCAATTATCAGTTTTTCTATACGACGATGTCTCCAAGGCAACTTTTCTGGTGGCTTACCACACCCATCTCTCATTTGTGGGTTGTGTCGTCAAGCCGGAGTGCATTCGTCTGATGATGAACCCACTTTGATGTCGCTGCAACTCTTAGATACTAGAATGATAGCACGGTATTCTGTGTGGCCCAGTGGCGAATCGCATCCTAGAGGTATATGATTTGTTTTTCCATCAGCGTCGGAGGACGAGGCTGAAGCTGAAGATACTTCAGAGGATGAGGATAACACAGTGGGAGATCAAGGAACTGAGCAGGTTCCGCAGACTGGGGCATTTTCTAGTACTCAGTTCCTTGAGTTCCAGAATCACATGAATGCACAAAATAGGGAAGCACGCCGGGAAATGCGGCATTTGGCGCTCCGCCAAGATCACATGTTCGATGCCATGAACGCGTATTTCGCTTCATTCAACACAACGCTCCAAAGCTTTAACCCGACAGCCTAATTTTCGTATCAACAACCTGGTCCATTACCTCGATTTCCTCCTAGTGATTCTGATGAAGAAGAGCACCAACCACCGCCCCAGACTTAGACAATTCCAGAGAAGTCCTCGTGCATTTTTATTTTTATCCAGTGAGGGCATTGTCTTATTTAAGTTTGGGGGAGATAGTTGTTTAGTTGCATACATTGCATACATGCATTTTTAAAATTTTTATTGTCATATCTGGTGTTGCATTATAGAATAGGTATTTGCATAGTAGTTAGGACTTTGACTTTTCATATCTAAATAATAAAAAAAAGAAAAAAAAACAAGGAACTAAATAATAAAATAAAAATTTTTAGTTAAATAGTTTGTTTGCATATGTCCAATGGTGTTGCATTCTACAAGTTATCCTGGCCAATGATGAGACTGTGAACAAGTTAACCAATATAGTATGGATTATTAGAACTTTGATATAATTACTCTTATGAATTGGTTCTTGGACTTGTTTGAAACTGTTATAAAAAGGGTAGCACTAATGACATCTTTGTTGACCGGTTAGTTCAAATTGATACATAAAGTGTTTCTAAGGGATAGTGCTAGCGTGAACTAGAAAATGACAAGGATAGGCAGTGAAGGCTTAAATTAGGCAAGAACCTGAGTTTAGGGGAATATATGCGGGATATATAAGCTTTGAAAAAAAAAGAGAATGAAATATGTTGAGTCTTGTGGTGGGTTGAGGTGAAGCACTCCCCATAAACACAAGCATGAGATGGAGCATAAAACGCACTCACCAACCATCTATAAAAAAATAAGAATAAAACAGGAAAAGTGCAAAAAGCCCCCGTATTAAAAAAAAGAAGAGAGAGTATAAGTATCCTGCATGTACCCTTGAATTTGGTTGAGTTTAATTTTAGTTGAATCGTGCCTATCTTTGAGATTTTATTTTAGTTTGCATTGTATGATTCCTTCTAAGAAGTTGTTTATGTATTAAATTTGGGTCTGTATCAGTTATCTTTGATGTTGATCACACACGCACACTATACCAGTGATAGTTGTTCAAGAATTGAGAATTAATATGTAAGTGTAGATTGATTTTGATAATTTGTATTATAAAGTTACTTGTTTTCTCTGAGGCCGATGGGATAAATCAGTTTATGTGATGTGATTGAATTTTATTTTTAGGGATTTAGATTGTTATTGCATTTCGTTGCACTGCGTGTAGTTTATTTTGTGCTCAGGGACTAACACGAATTAAGTTTGGGGGATTTTGATAAGTGGATTTTATATACGCGAATCAATATTCATTTCAAGTTTAAATTCGTAGTTATTCTCATGTTTTGTGTTCGTTTGTACTCGTTTCATGATATTTTATGTGTAGGGTGGTCATGGATGCAATTGGTGAGGAAAGGCGGTCCTTTTGGAGCAAAAGTGGAAAAAAGTTGGAACTTTAAAATCTTGAAGACAGTGGGCTAGCCCACTGGGGCGGGCCTTTTTGTGCCTGTACCCCTCGCCGGTTCCTGAGCTTTCCTGTTTGGTTTCGACTTCTATTGGGGCTCGATTTGTTGGGTTTGGCTAGTGTGTTTGGACTCTAATAAAAGGAGAATTCGGCCATAAGACGTGGGGGGTTGCTACTAGGTAGAAAAACAACAATCTCATAACACAAAGGCAAGGATTCAAGAGTGATTTAAAGGATTGATGATCGAGCGTTGGAGGAGTAATTTTCAGAATTTGTCAAGACAGTTGCAAATCGAGTCTACGTGAAGGGGTTTTCCATAATTCCTCATTTCTTTCATCTATTTGTACTTGGGATGATGTTTTCAACAAATTATTCAGTTTTTAATTCATTCGTTATGAACTAATTTATTAATTAGACTTGTGATGGATCTTTGGGTGAAATGATGATTTTATAACTTTGATTTCTAATTCAATAAGATATTTTTAGTTTATCTATATTAATTTGTGCGTGAATTTATGAATTGTCTGATCAACAATTCTTTGTGGATTTGAAAGGAATCGAGAGAGGAGATTCGAATCTAGACCTAGTTAATATAGCATGTGTCATGAATCATGTCGATAGCATATTTGTGATTATTGTTAAGGTAGAGATACGCTTGACATCTCATGTAATCGTATAGAGAGCTTAAACTTCAACCTTTTTTATTGCAATTCACATAGAGATATAGTGAGTTGGTTAATTTAGGTGTTTAACATATTTCTATCTTAATTGTGGATTGATGTTAATATGGTATTAATGCATCGAGAGGTGGCTCTTACTGCGTTCGTGTTCTTGATTAATAAACTGGAATATTGAGTTGAGTTGGAATAAAGGTTTGAAAATCAGAGTGAAGCTTAGGGTGAAATCATAAGTCTAATTCTCCATTAATTGTTTGAAATTCCGGATTTCGTTATTGGTGACTGTTTTGTGATAATTTAATTATTTATTAATTTAGTTGCTTTTATTCATTTTAAAAACAATTGAATTGATTAGTTTAATAAAATTAGGGTTAATAAAAGATTGATAATTGTGAATTTAAGATTCTTGATATTTTGTCATTGTGGGAACGATACTCTATTCACTACTATATTATTTGTTGACCACGTGCACTTGCGTGTTTTTAAGCGTATTGATTTTACTCAACAAGGTTCATCTACCTTCTCAACCTTAGCTACAATAATTATATATATGCAAGAGTGAGTAAAACAGATGCTCACTTGAAATATCAATGAATAACAGCAACATAATAATTGCCAATGAATAGGCTCAACAGAACTGAATAATACTTTGTCAATGATAACCAAAAACTGGAATTAAAATATGAAATATATCTGAGGATCATAAGACCACGAATTATGTCCAAGGTAATCTTTCAACTTTAACCTAAACAGCCATAAAGTTGTCGGGACTCCCCGTATTTAGGGTGATCAGCCCTTTGTACCATGTATTGTGCATAAACATCTAAACGCATCGTGTACCCCTATAATAGGGTTGTTCTTCTCAGTTTTAGAGTACAAGTTCGCACCAAAGAAAGTTTGGTTTGGATAAGCTTCAAGGGTAATTTAGAGTTTAACAATCATTAACTAAAGGATTAGTTGAATCAACAAAATTCAATAACACTATGAATGATCACTAGCAACATAATGTGGAATAATTTATTAATCATAAGTGAACCAACACTATATATCAAACTTATGCTTAGAAAAAAACTAAATAGCACAAGCATTGAATAATACAATAAACCTTGCTGGAACAATATTAAGCTAGGGCTATAATCTTTTCGAATAAGAACATTGAATTATTGAACATGCAATAATGAATAACAAGTTGAAAACAAAAAAAAACTTGCTCAATATGATAATAAGATCACAACTTGCGTAAAGTAAATGAAACAGGACAACTGAATTAGAGATTAGAGTTCAAGAAATTTCATTCATTATAGAAAGAATGAAACTAGGGAAACTTGCTTAACTATAAACAAGTTAGGATAAAGCAAACAACAATTAGAGTTCAAAAATTGCTCGAATAAAATTTGGATTAGAGCTTGCTCAAATAAAGTTTAGGGGTAAGGAAACTTGCCTCGTGCGTAAGCTATAAATTACTACTCACGTTCACCTACACATATTATTAGAATCACAATATCTATTAGATATACTAACATCCACTTTCCAAATTAAAACTCATTTTTAGTTAAACTTGTTTCTTTAGTACAAGTTTCAATTCACACCATATACACTTCAGAAATCACAAGTATTAGATTTGAAACACTTACTAACTCGTGTGCTTAATAAATCACAACGTAACATTTTCACAACTTACTAACTTTTACAACTTTGGAATTACCACCCACATGATACAAATCTGTTATAGTATCTTCATTACATGTTCATCACATTAATATTTCATTAGACTAAGTTACAATGGGTTTTTCAAGGTCTTCATAACCAACAGACATTACTGCCTCTGATCTGGGTATGGCGCAACTGCGCCATATTTAGACTTGGTACCAACGCAGCTGTGCTGCAGCGCAGCTGCGCTATTTCTGGTCTTGGCACCAGTGCAGCTGCGCTGGTGCGCAGACAGAAACTACGCAGTCTGTTTCTAACACTCTGTTCAGCCCAACTATCACAATTTCACTCACAAAATAGCAAATTAAACATACCCAAATGATATTGAACTCATACAAACATTATTCATCACATATATACCAACTTAGAACAATTAAACAACAACTTCAAACAATTTAAATCCTTGAATTCCAAGTTTTCACCAAAAACTCTATTTTTAACATCATTGACAAAAATTAACACTGAGGTCTCAATACTACACCAAATTAACTCATTCAAATTGCATTCTCTTCATTTCTTATTGAATTAACATATTCTAGACTCAATTCATAGATTAGTTCACAAACTAACTACCAATTTTTGTACTTTCACAAGCTATAAATACATAAGTTCACTGTAAATGGTTTTCTTTCTTTTTGAACGTAATTAGTATACTAAATTCTTATATAGATGCTAGTTATAACATCACAATTTGCTAATAAACACAATCAATGAGTTTGTATAACAACAATTCATCAAACATGCATTTACATAAAATTTGAAACTCAAGAACATAAACTCTTCATAAACGTAGAACTCAAATTTTAGAGATTATACCTTTAATTGCTTTGAGCTAATTCTCTATAGAACACAAAGAATTACTTGGAATCACCATACTCTTTCTCTCATTTCTCAAATTCTCTCTCAAATTTTCTCTGTAAACTCCATTTCTTCTCTTCTCTCAGGCTTAGGCCTAGTCTTTTACGTAAGGTAAAATAAAACCAACGCACAAAAATTAAACGTCTAAAACTGACATTCTAATAATTATAATAATTAATTTTCAGTTATAAAATATTTAATATATTTTTATTTTATTTTATTTTAATTCAAATTCAAATTCAAAAGTAATAAGGCTTTGTTTGGCAAAACACTTTTAAAATAAAAACTTAATATTTTTAAACCTTGTTTGGTAAATCCATTTAAAACTACTTTAATTTATTTCAATAAATCAGTTATACTATAGTTTATAGTCTCATACTATTTATTTAGATTTTCATATCCAATCTTAGTTAAATAAACTAATTACAACATATTAAATAAATTCTCCACGTAGCCAATTACCACAAAATTATAATCTCATTATAATTTTATTTAATAAATTAACATATCAGTTTTAATTACTAAATTAAAAAAGCAATATAGCAACTCATGTAATCTTTATCAACTCTAACTATTATATTAAATTAGAGTATTATCTCATAAATTTAATTCACAAATATCTACTAACAACAACCACATCAATAAAAAAATATTTATTTAATTTAATAAATATTTGAAATTACAAATAAAATTCTGGATTGTTACAAAACTAGTCTGATTCATTCAGTTGTAACAATCTCTTCTCACCCGCTGTATCCAAATCAAAATTGAGCTTTTGAATTGCCCAATAAGCACTGTGCTCCAATTCGATCGGGAGATGACATGCCTTACCATACACAAGCCTATAAGTAGACATTCTGATAGGTATTTTGTAGGCAGTGCGGTATGCCCACAAGGCATCATCCAGCTTTTTAGACCAATCCTTCTTGTTCGGGTTCACAATCTTCTCTAGAATGCGCTTGAATTCCCTGTTTGATACCTCCGCTTAGCCACTTGTTTGCAGATGATAGGCAGTGGCAATTTTATGGGATACCCCATATTTAGCGAGAAGGGCTTTGAAATACTTATTGTAGAAATGTGACCCCTTGTCACTAATTATTGCCCGAGGTGTGCCAAATCGGGTGAATATATTCTTTCTTAAAAAATTCAGCACAACCTTGGCATCATTTGAAGGCAAGGCAACGACTTCCACCCACTTAGAGACATAGCCCGCCATGACTAGTATATAGAGATTATTTTTTGAGGAAAAAAATGGGCCATGAAATCTATTACCCAAACATCAAACAGTTCTACCTCTAGAATAATTTATAGAGGCATTTCATGCCTTTTGGAAATGGTTCCTTCCATTTGGCAGTTATCACAACGCGATACATAAAGATGAGCATCTTTAAACAAAGTTGGCCAATAGAAACTAGATTGGAGCACCTTTGCAGCTATTCTTTGTCCACCAAAATGCCCTCCGTAGTTCGAAGAGTGATAGTGATGGAGCACGACCTCAATTTCTTCCTCAAGTAGACATCTACACAAATTTTGGTATGCACGGTGTTTGAACAGGAACGGCTCATCCTATAGATAATGCTTCGCATCATTTAGGAATTTCTTCCTCTGTTGATAGCTCATGTTTGGGGTCAGCACATTACAAGTAAAAAAAATTTTGAATTCTACATACCACGGTGCTATGCTTTGAATAACATACAACTGCTCATCTGGGAAGAATTCATTGCTATATGTCTCTAAATCCCCGAATTAAGTTGGGTTTTCCAATCTCGATAAGTGATCCGCGGCTCGGTTTTCAGTCCCTTTTTTATTGCTAATCTCCAAATTGAATTCTTGGAGGAGAAGGACCCATCTAATAAACCTTGGCTTAGAATCTTTCTTTGAGATAAGGTACTTGATTACTGAGTGGTCAGTGAACACGATAACCTTGGTTCTGATGAGATAGGAGTGAAACTTATCAAAGGCATATACCACTGCCAGAAGCTCTTTCTCAGTTATGGTGTAGTTAAGCTGAGCATCAGTCAATGTCTTACTGGCATAGTAAATTGTGTGAAACACTTTGTCCCTCCTTTAGCCCATCACTGCTCCAATAGAAAAATCAATGGCATCGCACATAAGTTCAAATATAAAGGTCCAGTCAGGAGCCACTACTATAGCAGCTGACACAAGTCTCTCCTTTAACAATTTAAATGCTCCTAGGCAGGCTTCGTCAAACTAGAAAGATACGTCCTTTTCCAATAAACTACAGAGCAGCTTGGTTATTTTTGAAAAGTCTTGGATGAACCGTCTGTAGAATCCCGCATGCTCTAGAAAACTTCTTACCCCTTTCATTGATGATGGCGGTGGTAGATTATCGATAACATCGATTTTTGCTCTGTCGACCTCTATCCCGCAAGTAAATACCATGTTTCCAAAAATAATGCCCTCTTTTACCATAAAGTGGCACTTCTCCCAATTCAACACTAGGTTTATCTCTACGTATCTTTTTCAGGACGGTAGTCAGATTTTGTAGACAGTTTTCGAAAGAGCTCCCAAAGACAGAAAAATCATCCATAAAGACCTTGAGGGTCTATTCCACCATGTCAAAAAAGATGGACATCATGCAATGCTGAAATGTTTCAGGAGCGTTACACAGCCCGAAAGACATTGTTTTTAAGGCAAAAGTGTCATATGGGCATGTAAACGTAGTTTTCTCCTGATCTTCGGGTGCTATAGCAATTTAATTGTAGCCAGAATATTCGTCAAGGAGACAATAGAATTCGTGCCCAGCGAGTCTGTCGAGCATCTGGTCAATGGAGGGTAGAGGGAAATGATCTTTATGTGTAGACTTGTTCAGCTTTCTATAGTCTATGCATACCCTCCATCTAATAACCGTCCTGGTGGGAATAAGCTCATTATTCTCGCTTGACACTACTATTATGCCGCCCTTCTTTGGCACGCATTGGATGGGACTAACCCAGGGACTGTCTCAGATGGGGTAGATAATGCTCACATTCTACAATTTGATTATTTCTTTTTAGACTACCTCTTTCATAATGGGTTCAGTCGTCGCTGATGCTCAATAGAAGGCTTAGACCCTTCTTCGAGTAGGATTTTATGCATGCAGAAAGATGGACTGATACCTTTTATATCCAGAATAGACCACCCCAAGGCTATTTTATACTGTTAGAGAACTTGAAGTAGCTTCTCTTCCTGTGCCTTATCCAAAGATACAGAAATAATAATTGGTAGGGTGGATGAATTCCCTAAATAGGCATACCTCAAATGGTTTGGCAAGGGCTTGAGATCAAGGACAAGCGGTTCTATGACTGAGGGTTGTGACTTGGAAGTGGATGCTTCTTGGTCATTCAGAGTTTCAAACTATCGATGAAACTATTTCGATCTCTAGGGTGCATCCAACCACTTAGCACACTCAAGATGAGTAGGCTCTTCCATATTACCAGCACCTGTCAAAGTAGTTTCAAGTGAGTCCAACATGCAAGTTTTAGAAAATACTTCTCTCACCGATTTGTCAATCGCATTAATCTGGAAGCATTCTTTCGAGGCGCTGGGATATTTCATTAGCCTGAATACATTGAATGTTACCTCATGGTCCTAAACTCTCATAGTTAATTCCCCCTTTTGAACATTTATTAGTGTCCTTCCAGTTGCTAGGAATGGGTTTCCTAGGATAATCGGGACCTCCCTATCTTCCTCGAAGTCCAGGACAATAAAATCCGTTGGGAAAATGAACTTGTCTACCTTGACAAGCACATCTTCTACGATCCCCTTCAGGTAAGTAAGAGATCAGTCTGTCAGTTGCAGGGTCACTCTAGTAGGTTTGGCCTCATTTAACCCCAACTTTTTATAGATAGATAGAGGCATTAGGTTAATACTCGCTCCTAAATCTGACAGGGCTTTGCCGATGAACTGATCCCCTATTGTGCACGATATAGTGAAACTCACAGGATCCTTCAGCTTTGGTGGAAGCTTATTTTGTAAAATTGCACTACATTCTTCCGTTAGTGCCACTGTCTCGTAATCCCCCATCTTCCTCTTTTTGGACAAGATGACCTCCATAAATTTTACATTGCCAGACATTTGCTCCAACGCCTCTACAAACGGAATATTGATATGAAGCTTCTTAAACACTTCTAAAAACTTTAAAAATTGTTTATCGAGCTTCTATTTCTACAGGCATTGTGGAAATGGTAATTGTTGGATAGGAGGACTAGAATTGCTAACTATAGGGATTAGTTTTATAGGTTCATCCTGTGCAGTCTATTCTCCCCCAAACTTATCACCAATTGGCTCCACAATTGGTTCCTTTTTAGCCACGTCCTCTTATATTGTTGAAGTCTATCCACCATTTTCATTTACTGTCCTTCCACTCCGGAGTGTGACAGCTTTGCACTGCTCCTTGCCATCCCGTTTTGGGTTAACATCAGTGTCACTTGGCAATGTGCCTTGAGGACGACTATTTAGAGTAGTTGTTAATTATCCCATTTGGACTTCTAGGTTTTGGATGGATGCCTCTTGATTATTGCTCCTAGTTTTATTTGAGGAATATATCTCAAAATGAGATCTTCCAAATTGGGCTTTCTTTCCTGTTGAGGTGGGGGTTGGTAAGAACTTTGTGGATGTTGGTGGTATTGGTTCTGGTTTTAAAACCAGGAGGATTTGAATAATTTGGTCTAGTGGTAGATGGTTGTGCTTGGTTGCTGTTTGTGTTTCCCCATGAGAAATTTGGATGATTTTGTCAGTCCAGGATGATAGTGAGTAGGAAGATATGAATTTTGTTGCTGCCCATAGTTTGAAACAAACTGAACTGATTCAGGGCAAATGGCGCACTGATCAGTTGGGTGGCTCCCTACACACAATTCACATGGCACCGCAACACTTTGCACATTTTGTATATTTTTCACTAATTGCACTCCCATGATGTCGAGTCTTTTGGTTAGCGCATCAACCTGACCAGCTAATACCATGATTGAATCAACTTCATATACCCCTGCCACTCTCCTAGGTGCTTGTCTGTCATTGGGTCATTGGTAATTGTTGGCAGCCATTGTTTCCACCAAGTCATATCCTTCTACATGATGTTTTGACATGAACGCCCCACCGAATGCGGCATCTATACTCGAACGAGTATACAAGAATAAACCATTATAAAAGGTCTGGATGGGAAGCCATTCTGGCAATCCATGGTGGGGGCATCTTCTCAGTAAATCCTTGAATCTCTGCCACGAGTCGGACAGAGACTCGGATTCAAATTGGATGAAAGATGTAATTTCATGTCTGGGCCTGGCTATTTTTACGGGTGAAAAGAACTTCGCCACCAATTTTTGAGCCAAGTCAGTCCATGTGGTGATGGAGCCTGGCAAAAGTGAATGTATCCAAATCTTTGCCTTGTCTCGCAGAGTGAATGGGAACAATCAGAGTCTGATGGCATTGTCGGACACTCCATTGCATTTAAATGTATCGTAGATTTCCAAGAAATTGATCGAATGATCGTTAAGGTCATCGTCAGGCAATCCTCCGAACTGAACATTATTTTGAATCATTTGAATGGTGCCCGACTTAATCTCGAAGTTGTTAGCTTAGATTATGGACCTCGGAATGCTCGCTTGTAAATCTACGATATGGGGCATGGCATACTCCCTTAAAGATTTTTGAATCTCCTCAGCCATAATAATAGGAGTAGGTATGTCCCGAGCTTTTTCACTTCTCAGTCGTCTATACGTTCTATCTACCTCGGGATCAAGAGGTATTATATTCTGAACCCTTCGAGGTGGCATACACAGTTGAGACTACCTGAGAAGAAGATTAAACAGATATATTAGTTCAAATTAAGACCGTATTGAATTAGTATTAATATTGATAAACAAATAATACTAAGTCCTCGGCAACGACGCCAAAAACTTGTTATTCTTTTACACAATCACGAAAACATGCGCAAGTATACATGGTCTAACAAGTAATATAGTGATAAGATGAGTGTTGTACCTACAAGGACAAAGTGTTAAACCTAGTCACATACTAAAATTGGAACAATACGGTTTTATCTAAACAAATGGTTAAAGATGATATGTTATAAACTATATGATTAAAAATAGTAAAAATAACAGAGTGAGTTGGACAAGTAAGTTAAGCTAGGATCACAACTACCCTAATGCGTCGCCTAATCTCCTAACTCTCAACATTACAAACAAATCATAAGAATGGCCAACCGAGAACAGTAAATACACATAAGCCTCTTTCGACGGTCAAATACACATCCCTTAGCTAGATGAATCATAATATATCTATGGTGAAAATAACTGGATTAGGGTCATTAACCTTAATCTCAATGGTTACAAAAGGCAAATAGAGATATGTTTATCCTATTATGCAATATATGTTAACATTCCAATATGCATGGTCATAACAAGTTTTATTATATTTTAGGGTTAGATATTAACATTCATTTTTCAATATCCATTAATACCTATATCAATTCCTTTGTCAAGCAATCAATAAATAAGAAAGAAATATAACAACCCATTCCAAAATGATTCATTATAATAAATAGGAGAGAAAGAAAATCAAGCTAAACATTAGGTTATATTGAAATCCTAGAAATGTAATTAGTTCATAACAATGGGACTAATAAACATTTTTAATGTGTTTAACATGCTCAAAAATACAAAAATGAATGAAAGATTTGAATAAAGAAAACTCATATTGTGAAGTTTTCTGGCTCCAAGTCTTCTCTTCTCCGTGTAGAGTTCGACCTATGAAGGATGCAATGAGCTTTTCTTCTTTAAAGACCAACTTCTTTCTTTTCTAAGCTAAAAAAACTCAAAATCTTAATTTTAATCTATCTCTAGAATTTTTGGAGGCTACTGCTCATAATGAATTATCTTTTTCTTAGCTTTTTTTGGGTCATTAAGACCTAATCTTTGCCTAGGCACCAGAGGTGGTGCTACAGTGCCAAGTTTAAGCCTTTGGACGCCGCTGCAGCGCTAAGTCAGCACATTAAGACCTGAGGTGGTGCTGCAGTGCCATTTTATAAAGGAACTGGGCACTGCAGAGCTAAGCTGATGTCACTGTTGGCCAGGTGGTGGCGCTGCAGCTCTAGTTTTAAGCCTGGCATCTGCGCTACAGCGCCGGTAAAGGAAATTTAGCATTTTTGCCCCTGAAAAGCTGGAAATGACCTAATAAGCCATGCAACAAATATATTAAGCAAAATAATAACAAAATAAAATAAAAGATATATAAATTATGAAGAACAAGTAACTTTTTAAGCAATAGAGGATCCGATTCGCAGGTATAAATCCCACTCATCAGTACAGGGCAACGTGGTCGCGCCCTCATTAAAATACCAAGTCGTGCGCCTGTGCCCTCTGTCAGTCAAGAATTTTAACTCCAGCCAACTGTGCGGCCGTGCCCAAATACAAAGCAAGCCTAACATGGACGCGCTGCGACCTGAAGTCAATTTTTTAAAAAATTTAGACGCAATTTCTGTTATTTCTGTCCAAACTAAATTGGGAAAAGGCAGAGCTAAACTCCCCTATTCTAGCCACTCTCCCATTCCTATTCAATAATTTATATATTCACTTAAACCCTAACCCCAATCTATATCTAATTTAGATACTATCTTTTCTCGCTCTTATATAAACCCTCGCTCCATCTCTCTTTCATTCAAATTCCAGATTTAAAGCAAAGGTAAATCAGAGTTTGGGGGTTTGGCATATAATCTTTTTGACAATAGTTTATAGTCAGTTTAGGGGTAATCTGGGCAAGTTTGGGGGTAGCTTCACTATCAATTTTATAAGGGTTTAATCAGTTGATCAATTCCAATCACTAGGGCACCAAAAAGGGTTCAAACTCCTTCATCTTCAAGCAGTAGTGATGGTGAAGGTAGTAGCCATGATGTGTTAGATGCCACTAAGTTTGTCAACCTCTCAGCCCAGCATTACTATTTTGATGTACTGATGAACAAGACTTTTGTGCTGGAAAGACGGCTCAAGCTTGATAAAGAAGATGGAAAGATTTGGAATATGATTATAGAGCATGGTTGGGTCTCAGTGGTTAGTACTCCATGGGTGGCACCAATGGCCATAGTCAGTGAATTCTATGGCAAAGCCAGGGATACTCAAAATGGGATATCTTATGTTCGGGGTAAAACAGGTTCCATACACAAAGCAGGCCATCAATAAGCTATTTCACTTGGACACTCTGCCACTAGATGAGTCTAACTAGGTTGAGTACCAATGCTTCGATACGGACTTGGACAAGCTAGTGGAAGAGATGTGTAAGCCTGGGACTATATGGACTGCATGAACAGGAACCAACAGAAAAAACCATTTGCTTCACACTGTGCTGAATCGATATGCCAAAGCCTGGTACACTGTCATTTGTGCTAGCTTACTCCCCACACGTTATTAGAATGACGTCACTATAGAAAGTGTTGTACTACTTTATTGCATCCTCAAGGGAAAGTTGATCGATGTGGGTTAACTAATCCATCAGTCTATGCTGTATTATATGAGAGGAAGTACCACTGGAGGGATTCCACATGCATCAATTGTCACCAAATTATGTGGCCAAGCAAGCATTGAATGGGATGCTAAGACATTACAGATGCCTATAAAAGACATCAACCATGCGGCTATTAGAAAATACATTAGATGGGAATGAGGTGAATCTCATCCTCGTGCTCTTGGTTTCATATTGCCCGACCAAGAGGAGAGTAAAGAATGTGATAACAAAGAAGAAGTTGAGGCTCCTGTTGTTATGCCTCCTCCACATTCTACTCATCAAGATAGAGAGATGTGTCGCTTGAGGTGGCAAATGGATGCCCTACACACTAATTTCATGACATACACTACTGAATTTGTTGGGGCGCTCTCTCAAGCATTTGCACAACTTGGCACTGAGGCTCATTTCCCTATCTTTGGGTTAGGCAGAACTTATCCGCCTCCAGACACGCCACCTGAGCATGATGAAGCTGGTGGGGATAGTGATGCTGCTTAGGGGAGTTCCTTTCTAACCTTTACCTTCCAATGAGGGAATTGCTTATTTTAAAGTCTAGGGGTATTGGTTATTGCATGATTAGTGTAATTTGAATTTAATTTAGTTTGTTCAGTTGCATAGTTTCATTATTTTTTATGTTCAATTTTTGTAATTTCAATTGCTTATAAAAAAAGAAAAAATCCAAAAAAATTTTTTTGCTTATTTTGTTACATTATGCTTAATTAGATCATCTTGCATGAAATAGTAGTATCTTGTTTGCTTGAAATCCTTATTGGCCCATGATGATATTGGAACTGCTTGGTTGTTAGCATTGTTGATAACTGTAGCTTGGTTATGAGGTTACATCATTATGTGAATTTTAATTTGTTTAAAACTGATGTAATCAGATAGCACTTTAGAGTAGCCATTACGTTGTGCTTAGTTTAAATTATCGCATAATTGCCTTCTGGTGGGAAACTTGTTTAATGACAAAAATTTAGTAAAACAATTAGTAATGGCTTAGACGACGCAAATGCTTAATTTTGAGGGAAAAACAAAGGGCATGCTATGAAAAAAAAATTATGTGAACAAATACTTAGCTAGTTGTGGCCTTAGATACTTGAGTAAGTAAGCCCTTAGGGGTATCTCTACATCAAGTGCCCTAAAACCGTCTGGTTTGAGATTCGTTAGTCGAAAACTCGCTACACGGGTATCACTGAAAAGCCTAATAGAGCTAGGCATTGAACATCCAAGTGTATACACAGGAAAGTGCGAATATCACCCTCGTGAGTAAATAAAAGCATAATTAATCCCTTGTTGACTCTTAGCTTAGTTAATGTGTAGTCTTGGTCATAGATTTAGTTGTTTATTGAGATTCTTGAATTAAATCTATATTTCCCCCTAAACAACATATTATGCGAGATATTTGTTCTAAAGTAAATTTAATGGCTGCTAAGAACACACACACACACACACACTACATCAGTGATGACAGGTTTTGATTTGCAAAATGTTATGGCACATTAACTTTGACTTTGTTGGATACTTTGTTTGAAAATCATCGTAGTTTTTCTTAGGCATATCATTTGGATTTCATACTTACTGATGTGTGGATTCTTAGGCACGTAGGTGTGTATTGTATGTTGCATTTTGTTTCAACTCTTGTCCTTCTAGTTTGTTACTTGGGGGTAAGCAACGTTATAAGTTTAGGGGTACTTGATAAGTAGTTTTATACTTACTTATCCGGTATCATCTAAGCTATAATTGCTGCTTAATCCCGCTTATCATGGTAGTTGTGACAACCTAAAGATTTAGAAGATATTGAATAATTAAATTAAAGGTTAAACTTTAAAACCTTGAGTGAAAATAGAGGATTTATTAAAAAAATAAGAAAAACCTATACGGTTTAAAATTTTAAATAGTATAAAGAAGATATGGGTTACAAAATTCAAAACCTAGAATGTCATTGTACTTGGAAGTGTGTTAAGAATAAGGTATTATGTTACCTTTAACTTTATGTGAATTAATGAAAGAGATTATGAAATGATATATATGGAAAATGTTTAAAAAGGGAATACGGTTTGAATACAGTTTCAATGTAGCTTGTTGTATTAGTGAATTTAGCTTTCCTTAATTAGAATTAGGTTTGCTGAATTAGTATGCAATTTGAATCCAGGTTGCTAGAATGGAGGTCAGTTTGAATCCAGTTGGCTGGATTAGAAAATAGTTTGCAGACTTCTATATAGTTTGCTATATTAGTTATGTCAACTTTGATGTGTTGGGAAATAACAAGTTGATTGAATAATCTAGGTTATTGGATTAGGTATTCAGCTTATTAGATTATACAGAAGAACTTGTATAATAAAAGAGTAAGCGTTAGAAAATTTAATAAAAAAGGGATTAAGATTATGGTAAGTCAAAATAATGATTATGGCAAGACATATGAAGAAGGCTTATTGAATGTAGCAAATCGTATTAGAGGTTTTAATAGACATTGAATTAAAAGTCTAACCTAATATATGAAAATACTAATTATTTACCAATAAAGTGAATAATGGTGATTTATGTGAAGTATGTGTTTGATTAAATAAATATATATTGTAAATAAGTATATATTTATTTATTTTTTTAAAGAGGATTGAGAAGAAACTATTTAGCCTAATATAATATATATTAGGAATGTGCATTAAATAACCTAAGGGTTATGGTAATTGAAGAATGCTAATATTTAAATTAAATACTAGCTAGTAAATCAATGAAATAATTAATAATCAATAGATGATTAGCTGATATGATTAATAATAAAAAGGAGAGCAAGTTAAAACTCAAAGTTTGAGTTAGGGAAATAATTTTGACGCACAGACTGATCGGTTGCATCCAGAACGTCCAGATTAGTCAGAAAAGGCTGTAAACACAAAATGTATCATGGTTGACTTTTTGGTTAAAGTCAACAGTTGACTTTTTCTGGAGAAAAGTCAAAATCAGAGTTTAGGAGTGGAATTTGAAGACGCGGAAAAGATATTTGAGTCCAGAACATCGAAATTAGCAAGAATGGACTCTAAACACAAAATGTGTCGGGGTTAATTTTTTGGTCAAAGTCAACAGTTGACTTTTTTTGAAAAAAGTCAAACTTGAAATTTGGAGATGAATTTGAAGAAACGGATGTGTCCGTGACGTTGGGAGCATCGAATTTAGTAGGAATCAACTATAAACTCAAAATTTTGGTTTTTCGGGTTCGAGAGTCAAAAATGGAATTAAATACGCAAAATGAAAAATTAAAAACGGGTCTCACAAGATAGATATCAGCTGGATTTCCAGCACATGGGTGACACCTAACCCCATTTAATCCTATCTACTAACTGAGTCTCTCTCTCTCTCTCTCTCTCTCTTTAATTATTTGGGCAAAAAGTAAAGAAAGAGAAAAATAACAATCAAAATCATTCTTTCTCTCATTTCTTCCATTCCCACCGATCAAGAGAGAGAATATAGAGGGGGATATCAGCCATTGATGGAGCAAGAGGGAGAGAGGTAACCATGGAAGGAGAAGAAGAGAAGAGAGGAAAAGGAAAGAAAATGAAGAAAACTCACTTAAGGTAATTCCTAAACTTAAATCCATAGAAATTTCATGGATAGATTTCTTCTAAAATCTGAAATCCCTACCACATTTATGTGTTTCTTTTATGTCTCAAGTGGTGGGTAGCCTTTGAAGCATGGAAGAAAAAGCTAAGGAAGAAAACAAGAAGGTATACGAAATATTAACCCTTAAATTATGTTTAATCTTATGTTGATGGGAGTTTAATGAAATAGATGATGGATCACGGTAGATCCTTGATCTTAAGGAGTAATAGTATGTAATATGATAGTTTATGATAGTTAATGTTTGATTAATCAAGAGATTATGGAAGTTTTTTTAGAAATCATAAAGGTTAGAAAATCAGATTTTTGAGAAAATGAAACCTAAAATTCAAACGATCATATCTCTCAGTCTATTTTGAATTTTTGAATGTGGTTAAGTGCTAGAGTTAAATCTGCGAGTCTTCTAACATCTCTAAGTGGAATCACTAAAAAAGAACTTGTATATTTTACAATGGACTGTGTTTGGCAAAGTACGAAAACTCTGGAAATACCGAAAAGTAAATTGTCCAAATATTTGCAGGGGCATTTTCGGCCATTTAATTATATAAATAAAATCAGCCCTTTTGGGACTTAAAAATAAATGATATAAAGTAGCTCATGTCCAAAAATGAGCTTATTCTGACTTAAATCGATCGAGTTATGGCCATTTTGATTTTTGAGATTTTTCAACAAAAATGTCTATAACTAGAGTTCTATAACTCCGATGGCCACGAAATTTAAACTGAAAGTTCACATTAATACGTGTAAGATTCTTCCAAACGATGGGAATTTTTAGAGTTGAGCATGATATAGCTAATTTTCTTATGTTACGAACTAAAAACGGACTTTTGAAAAATACTAAAAGAAATTGAAAAATTCTAAAAAAGTTATTTTTGTATATGGAATATATGTATATAAGATAATAAGATGATTTTAATTTTCATGCTTACTATCGAAGTCGGGAAATATTTCTTTTGTTTGAAATTCCTTTATTTACCCTTTATGTTTTCTATGTGTTGAGTTTTGTTTGAAAGGGCGAGTTTGAAAAAAGTCCGACACAAAATGTTGACGATTTGAAAATTTTGAGTCGCTATTTGGTAGTTTTTAAATAGTTGTACCAATTCAACCGAATTTGAAAAAGGTTTACACAAAGACCCAATTATTAGATTTTGTTTAACAGGCTTTGGAAACCAAGATTCATAGAGTTTGTGGACTTGATTAAGTGGGGGGAACGTGTTAGGCACCTTTCGAATTCAGTGAAAACACGATTATCGGGTCTTTTCGATTCCCTAATTTATTTGAAGTGTATGTGTGTGTGTGTGTGTTAATTAGGCCTAAGTGTATTATTTGGAAGTAGTGATATGCCTCGTTTGCACCTATATACAAAGGGTTTGATTGGCATAAAAGTTCAATTTTAAGAAATATATATAGAAATGATGTTATGAAAACAGGTTTTCAAACCTTTATGTTCACATAGTAATTGAGGCATTTGATACTTCTATTTTATTCTGTATTCAGCTTGATTTGATTTTATTTTCGAGATGTGAACCATCTTCGACAAAATAATATACATATAAGTGTCTAGCTCCATATGGGCATCAAAGCGATCAAAGGATGTCCAAACACCGCAAGTGTTCTGCAAGCTAACTGTACTGCTGAAAAGGGTCTATCATGGGGACCAGATCTAGATCCGTTAGTTGGATCTTAAATTTCGTGGCTCCTAGGCTCACACAAAATCTAGAAAGAAAACTACATTTAAATAAATCTTAGTCATTCTTGCTCAACGGTTCCAGTTTTGCGACTTTTGAACTGGTTAAAAGTTAGATATAGATAGATTTAAATAAATATAGTCCATAAATTTAAATATTATATATATAAGCATTAAAAAGGCCACGAATTTAGAATCCAGGATATAATATATATATATATTATATATATATATATGTATATGTATAAAGAAGTAGAAAGCTTTAAATTTGAAAAAATCTTACAGTGTGCTGCAAAGAAGGCTTCAGACCACTTTTGGAGCTTTAAACTCAGTTTCTGCTGGTTAAAATTTGATATGTCATAGTATATATGTATACAAGTGTTTTAAAAGAAGAGTATTGAAGTTTGGAGCACTATAGGAGGGGTTAAGAGCTGAAATGGACAGAGTTTTCTCTCTTTTCTCCTTTTTTTATTTTGGCTGATGGGGGGGGTCTACTTATAGACTAAAGTAGCCACGGGTCTACCTGCGGTTGTCCAAGTGGGCCTGGGCCCTGTGGGTCCTGTTGTCTCAAAGTATGTGCACTCGGACCAACGCGTTGTCCGCTTGAACCTTCATAACTTTCAATCCGAGAATCCGATGGAGGCGTGTTATTCCTTTCTAGAAAGCCCTTGATGAGAGATACAAAATGATAGGGGATTTGACATTTTTTAAATTCGATATGATGGGTCCATGACCAGATCTTTGAGTCTTCGCAGTCCATCCGTTGAGCTGCCTTATGATGTTTTCACTCGAAATTGATGTTATAGTTCTGCATGACTTCTTTTGTAGTGATTTAGGCTAAATTAAAGTTGAGATAGTAAAATTACTATTTTGCCCCTCTCGGGTTAGTTCCGGGCTTGATGAAGTTGTAGCCGTCTTTTCTCAGAGTTGTCTCTGAGATTAAACTATTGTTGACTCTTGACAATCCTCAAGGTTGTCTCTGAGGATGGTTTGATCTTTCGGGGTTATCTCTGGGGTTTAGATATGATCTCCCTAGGTTGTCTCAAGGGCTTGACTTAATCTCACGGGGTTGTCTCCAGGGTTTGATTTGATCTCCCAGGGTTTTCTCCAGGGTTGGATTTGATCTCCCGTGGTTGTCTACGGGATTTGGCTTGATCTCCTGGGGTTGTCTTCGGGCTTGACTTTGAACTCCCGGGGTTATCTTTGGGGATTGATTTGATCTTTCGGGGTTATCACCGGAGTTGGATTTGATCTCCCGGGGTTGTCACTGGGGTTTAGATTTGATCTCCCGGGGTTGTCTCTAGGGTTGGATTTGATGAGTTGACTTCCACGGTTGTCTTTGGGAGATAAAAGACGATTCTACCTTCCTATATGGTTAGTAACATGAATGAAAAATTTTGAGTGTCTATAGATGCCCTCTTTATCATGTTTATGCAATGTAATGGCATGACCATGATAAAGATTATTAGACACTTGAAATTTAACAAGATTAAATGATGCCATGTAATGCAGCATGATATGATGTTATGTATGTTTTTGGTTGGAATTATTTCCAATGGTACTCTATCACTGACTGCTCCAGCCATTTTTGTTGGGAATGGGGTTGTCAAAGATGGTCTCCATTGAACTGCTTTGATGTCTACTCGAATGGTAGTTTACAAAGCTTTCATCAACGGATCTTTCCCGATGCTACGCTGGGGTTGTCGCCAATGGTTTGAAATATTCATCAGAGCTATTGAGATTGATTCGACAACAAGTTGTAGAGATGCTTTCAAGATCCCTGCTGTGGAAGTTTTCCTATGGCTAAGACCATTGGATTCTGACATTGAGGTTATCACCAACGTTCTTTATCTTTAGATGTACTTTCTGAGTTTATTTCCGTTGAAGATGTTCCTCTCTTTTTGCGAGTGACTCACTGGGGATTATTGATGTTTACCTTATGATAGCTTGCCTTGGTTGCCATCATTGGATTCTTCCCGTCGTTGCGCTGGGATTTTCACCACCGCTCATGCTTTCTATTAGGTTGTTGCCGATAACATCATTGGAGATAGATTTTTTTACTGCTTGCTTTCACAGCATCCTCATAATACTTACTCGAATGGTAGTCGTGTGAAGGTTGACCATCACCGATTTTCCTCAATGCCTACTTGAACAGTAGTTTACAACGATCTGAAAATCACCTAACCTTCGCGGTGTCTCAACTAGGGATTTATATAATAGATTCCATCATCGGTTCTCCTTGAGGGAGATAGTTTTCCACGATTTTCATCACCAGATCTTTCCTGATGCTACGCTGGAGTTGTCGCCAATGGCTTGCAATATCAGATACTCTGCTCTTCGTTGAAATAGTTTTCAACGGCTTACATCACCGAATCTTTCTCGATGCTACATTAGAGTTGTCGCCAACGATTTACAATATCAATCATTTTAACCTTCGTTGAAGTAGTTTTTAACGACTTACATCACCGGACCATTCCCTATGCTACGCTGGAGTTGTCGCCAATAGTTTGCAATGTCAATCATTCTGATCTTTGTTAAAGTAGATTTCAACATCTTACATCACCGGACCATTTCGATGCTACACTGGAGTTGTCGCCAACGGGTTACACTATCAGACATACCAGATATCTCTGTCGAGGATAGCTTTATGCCGAATTATATCCCTAAACAAATCTGAACATTTTGATTGCACTTAATACCCCCAGTTCATGACATAGGACCTTCCCGATGTTTTGACATGGGCCATTTTCAATAACCTCTATAATCGACTCTCCGAACCCCACATCCGGGTTAATACCAATGACATACATGTAATCAGAAGTTTGGTATGTGAACTCAAGGTTTCATGTCCTTTCTGCTCAATTGCGTAGCACCTTTTTCCTTGATTTGACTTTTTAGCTTCTAGGAACTCCGTTGTAACTTAAATTTAATCGAACTGGAAGGGGTGGGGACCACCCTGGGTGGCCGCAGGTAAACCCGCGGCTGTCGCAGGTCGACCCGCGACTCTAATCTGGTATATCTACTCCTTCCCTTCTATTTCATAAGTCATTTTCAAGTTGATCTATACTGAAAATTTTAAAATGTCCTCTTCAGATCTATTAAATTCGGGTTGCTTTTTGCAAAATTCTTCACCGTATAAATGTTCTGCACTACTCGGGTAACGTTACATGTTTTTTTTTCAATTTTTAACCGTTAGAACGTTAGATTTCATAAAGAATGCTTCTAAACACAATGTAGTGAATATGCATGCTCATATGACTTGAAAAAAATTATTCAACTTAGTAGATGTTCATATTTTACCATGCTGAACTTATTGATGTGAAAAAAACTGACTTTTGATACAGTCACTTAGCACCCTTTTTTGCTAGTTTGTTCATCTTATTTGAGGACAAGTGAGCACAGGTTTTCAAGTAAAGCATACATAGTAATTTGTCTGCCATGGCATATTTAATTTTGATGTGCAGTTGCGCCTTGGGGCAGCGCAGCTGCGATGTGCCCTGAGCCAAGGTAGTGACTTCTGCCTATTTGTAGGTCATGTGTAATGGACTTATGTTAGCTAAGCAAGCATGTTAATGACGTTAAGACATAATAGAAACTACAATAATAGATTGTAAGGTGTTGTAATGCAAAGTGTAAAGATTTTAAGTGATTGCTTAATTAAGTTATGCAATGGAACTAAATGTGATGTTTTCAAAAGTAAGAAATAAATGATAAGGTTTATGTTGGTTTATTGTGAGATATAAGTTGAAAGAATGATTTGAATTTTAACTTGATTAGTTAATCTAACATATGTTTAAAAGGATGTAAATACACGTTAGAAGACTTAACTGTCAATTGTAAGGGAAGCGTAACTAGAGAGGTTATAGAACTTAGTTGTTGTTAACAAGTGTAAAAAGATTAAGACTTTACTGAACGTGAAGTGTCAGTTACGAAAGAAGTATAAAGAAACACAATATGGGAGTACGTAATGATATGTGTCATACGAAGAGGAGTAAACACCTGAAGTTATGTGTTAAGTTTCAAAGAGACGCAATTTATAAAAAGATTAAGACTAAGAGTCATTGTGGTTTCATTATATGTGTAACTAATGCATGTGAATATGAACCTTTGAACTGTTGTAGGATGTGCGCAAAGTATTTAAGTTATTTTTCGGTAATTTGTAATCTACGAACCAGGCAAGTCTTTCAGTTTCTATTTGCTATGTGAACTTGATGATTAACTGTTTTAGATTTTTATTGCAAATAACATGATGTGTTATATTTATGTTGAAAGCATGAAACGTTAAAGTCAACTTATGACTACGTTGATTGAGTAAAGCATGTTGATTGAGTAAAGAACTCAATCTTTATACTTGTTATATGAACTGTAGCATGTATGTTATGATAGTTCAATGTTTAAGAGATATATGTTGAGCATGTTATTATATGCTACGTGATGCATGAAAACTGTTAAATTTTGCTGGGCTGCCGAGCTCAACCTTGCAAATAACTATTTTTGAAGGTTAAGGATTGAAGATAACACTATGTGCTACTTGAATGAAGTGGATCAGAAATAATATACGAAGATTTATATTTTAGCTAAAGTTGTTATTTCCTTAAACCATGATTAAGATTCATGAGATGTATTAAATGTTTTATGATGTATAGTTTTATATTGAGTTATAAAGCTATAGTTAGAGTTATCTAATATGTAAAGGTTATCGGATTGAAATGTAAAATTTTATATGATAACAGTGATAAAGAGAATCATAAAATAAGATTGATTGAGTAAAGCATGCTGATTGAGTAAAGCATGTAGTTGATAAAGGTTTTGATTCAGGGAATTAAAGTAAGAAGACAAAAGTTTAAATTATTCCGCATTTTATAAAGTTTAATATCAAATAATGATGTAAAATCAGAAGTTAGATGTATTGTTAATGACCGAAGTCGAGAATTAAATTGTATGAATTTTGGGGTCGTTACAGTTGGTATTAAAGCTGTGGGTTATAAACCTTATGTAGGAGTACCGTATGCTATAACCTTAGAGAAGAGATGTGAAGATAATGAAAGAATAAGCTCAGATAGAGTTTGAACAATAAGAAGTAGTTTAAGAAACGTATAGAGAAGGGATTAAAACATGCGTGAGTGGATTCAAAGAAAAATCTCGCATAGTTGTGGGGTTACCCAACTCCAATAATAAGGATGTAAGGTGATAACAAATAGACAATGTCTATAAGAAGAGAATGGTAAGGAAGTTAAGGATAAAAAGTTATAGTTAGGTATGGTACAGTTGTACTCTTTAGTAGTTGATGTATGGTATCTGGGCTAAACGATTCCTTCATAGAGCGAAGGTATATATGAACTAACAACTCAAAACCTAGTTTGTTGGTTGTTTGTGGGAAACCACTCAGCGTATCATATTAAAACTGTTAGAGACTCGATGTGTAACAAGTATAGAGAATTGATATATATGATGAAAATGTGAAACTCGAATAAAATGTTGAACGATATAGATGAAGTTTGAAATTCTTAAAGGAGGAATTGTTATATAAACAATAAAATTCAAAGACGAATCTTGAAATGATATAAAGATAAGAAATGGGAGTTGTCTAACTCCAATAGCCAAGATAACGAATAATGTCGTAAATGAAAGGAAAGAAAGGGGATCGTAAAAAAACGATCACGAGTTAAGAAAAAGTTTTTAAGGGATATGATTATAGAATAAGATCACTACGTGATCTGTTTAAGTTATAAAAGAAAGATGGTCTGTAATGTTTGAATAATTATAGTTTAATGCTATGAAGATAATGTACTATGATATAGTACGAGGTAAACTCACGCGGAGTTATAGATAATTTGATACGAGGAATTCGTATTGAGCAAGTTAAGAGCAAGTTATGAGTAAGATAAAGTTAGGTGGGATTTTAATTGAGGACTCATGTGATGGCTGAGTTGTACAAACCTTTGTATGGGCGAGGGTTTTGTGCTTGCACTTGGTTTATCACATTGATAATCATTGGAATGTCGGTGTCGCACTATCAATGTATATGTGGTGAAAAGGTAATTCTTATCTCATGTGTAAATTTGATAGTTAGAAACTATTAAGATTAGTCAGATATTATTAGGATTAGGTATGGTTGTTCAAACTAATGTATATGGTAAGTTCGTGACTCATAATAATATAGTATGTTTTGAACCCCTCAGCGAATGGACGCCTATGGTCTGATTAGGATAAGTTCTTAAACTCATACTATTGTGGCAAGTTCCTGAACTTTCAATGTTCGGTAACGTGACGCCCCCAAAATAGGTATACAACACCTATCTGAGTCGCCAAATACATGGTACATAAAGCAACTACAACTTCAATAATACAATTGTCGTGCAAAATACGACAACACATACTGTGAGTTTAAATATAAATATTGTCTTCTAGATAATATCCACACTCAAGTAAGTCCTCATTACAATTATTTAAACACTATTTTACAGAAATAGTGAGGACAACTAAAACATCTTTCTAGAACCATCACTCCATACCCCGACTAGATCCTGCTATGTTCTCACCTCCTGAGAAGAAAAATGGAACAAAAAGGAAAAGGGTGAGCTCAACTAGCTCAGTAAAGAATATTATGACTAAGATAATATACAACAAATTATCATTAGTATTCAACAGGGAAAAATCTGATAGAATATAATCGACAACAAGTTTTAGATCAACAACTGCAGCGGAAACAGCAAACCATTAGAAGAGTCAAGTAGAGAAAGAATTCTGCTATCTTCTAAGCTTTAAAAGTCCATCATCAATATTTTAACCATGTAACATCAATCAATATACATCTTGAATCAAATATTCATCTTTGCACTACAGGCCAAAGATATTCATTTATAACACCAGTCGGTCATGTTCATCTCAACACCTGTTCATCTTTGCACTACAGACCCAAGATATTCATCAGGTAATCATACATCTTTGCACTACAGGCCAAAGATATTCAGTAATATCATCATTTAGGACTGAGGATGATGAAAAATATCTTAAGGAGAACGAATCCAGTGAGACAGAAGGATAAATAGTAGGGATTCGTATAACAGTTTATCCAAGATCAATAATACTTCATAATAATCAATTGTGAAGCAGAAATCAAAAATAAAGATCAAAACATGGATACAATCAAAGATAATAACCATAATAGACATCTTGGACAAAAAAGAAAAATTTTTATTTTTCGATGAATAGTGTCGTATTCGTGAATAGTGTCGTATACGTGAATAGTGCCGTATACGTGAATAGTAATCCCGACACAAAAAGTTCCAAATTTGATAAAAAAAACTCATATCAATATTTCAGCATAATGATATTGAATAAAATAATATCATTTAAGAAGAAAATAATATCCCTTACAATCTCTTACTATCCCTTACTATCCCTTACAATCCCTTACAATCCCTTACCTCAAAAGAGAAGTACTTCTGACTAGATATCGGATATGAGGCTGAAGGAAACTTGTACTGATGAATACAAACTCACCAAGTATCTAAATACTCACAAAATACGCTCGATAATATAGAGAGAGAAAGAGAGAAAACTTATGTTTCTGGTGTGATTTTCAATTCTAACTTAGCCCTCTATTTATAGGAAAATGTTAGCACGCCGATGCAGACTTGACCTGCAACCTGATGGCTTTACCTGCTACTATTCCACCCACCAAAAATCAGCCACCACCCCCAACAACCAAAAGTGGGGCCCACCCATTTCTAGAATTTTTTACTAAAATCATTTATAAACTTAATTTCTGAATCAGTCACCTCTTAAAATTCATAACAAATCATTCGTTCATTTTTAACGGTTCAAAATTTGTGAACATATACTCAACTTATATATGTATAACATATCCAAAAATCACAACGATCCAACGGTCAAATTAAAATTATAACTCACGCAATAGGGCTTTAAGAACACCGATTTGATCTTTTATTACCTCCAATCCGACAAAATACTGATAAAACACATCAACATTAACTCCTTCATTTATAACCACATAAATAAATCCAACATTTATATCTACATAAAATAAATATTTCCATATCATATGAATCAATAATTAATTATTCACAAATAATATTACAGAATCACATTTATGACAACCAGGCTGTTCCTAGGAAAGAGGGGACTTTCTAATAAGGATTTCTCCTTACTGGCGCGCAATTAGGTGACCAAACCTCTCCTTAGACAGAACTTTCTAGACATTACCAATAATGCTATCTAATAATATTATTCAAATAATATGAATTATTGATCTGATAATGGGAAATACTGTGCAGTGACAATTATTGAAACAACAGTAATATAAAATATCAATGCAGCAATTATTGAATCAATAAAATAAAATATTGAACAGTAACTACTGTAACAATTATTGAGTAGTGCCTTCTTACGTAAGAATCAATAATTCAACAATACTGTGCAATACCGTGTGCTACTGTGCAACAACGCGTATTACTGTATTTTAACCACCGGGTATTCCAACAGTGTTAACGGTAATAACTACGCCGTTAATTATAAAAACTCAATTTTTATCGTTATCTTCATCTGACCATTTTCCGTTATGGGGCCCACAAATAGCTGCGCCGTCGTACGAATATTTCCCGACAGAAAGAATATTCTACGACCAAACGAATATTCCCCGACAACAATGATTATTTTATAACCACTTGCTTATTTTAAAAGTTTTGCACATTTCACCCATAACCAAAGTATTGTATCAAATTAACACCTTATTATTCACAATAATAAATAAAAAAAATTCAATTTTATTCATTAAAAAGTTGGGGTCTTACAACCTCCCCTCCTTATGAAATTTCGTCCTTGAAATTTACGTACCTGGTATTTTAAAAAGTTGAGAATACCTTGCTTCCATTTCAGATTCTATCTCCCCGGTCATCATGATTTTTCCATTGCTCATCTCCTGTGATAACTTCATTTGGGTTCCTCACTTGTTGGGAAGTCATGACAATCGCTATCCCTTGAACTACTCGGATTTGACTTGTCTGGGGCAGTATTTGGCGTCATCACTACCGTTGGAATATACTTTTCTATAGGACATATTCCTCCCTCAACTACCTCATCGTACTCCTGATTCATGATCTGAATCATCAATCTTCGATCCATATCGAATTCAGGTTGACTGCTATGTACAGGATAATTCAAAACTTGATGTTGGGTTCTCCCAATTGCTGTCCAAAAAGAGAAATACATATCATATATTTTAGCCTTCTTAGATCGGACATCTCTTTTCACAATATCAACGCGTCGTGTGGCTTTTACCCATGCATCACTCATTATTAGTCGTTTAGTTTTTTCTTCTTTCAGCTCAGATTCCATCTTTATCATCTTATACTCTGCCAAAGAATGCTTATGTTCAAGCATCACATATCGGGTAACACAGGCTTGAATTGTTACATCCTTTTGCTCCACGACCGCCTGTCGTTCTTCAGCCTGCTCTTCTAACTCATGATTACGATTTTGCAATTCTACATTTTAATCATATAATACCTCTAATAAATTCTCCTCAGGTACCTTTTCTTCTTCTTCTTCCTCACTCTCAGCTGTTACCTCTGCGACTATCTCGGGTGCAACTATCAATTCTTCACTCACTACAAGAATATCTCTAATTCCTTCTTCGTCTGACATCACATTTTCATGGTTAGTGATTAGAGGTATCCCCACAGTCTCATTCACTCCATTGCTAGCATTCTCAGCTGTCATTCTCAAATACTGCCATAAAATAAGGGTTAATTAAGCAAATTAACGTATCACATAATATCCATATATTATGATCAACTAACAATTAAGCTTAGGTAGGACACACTAGCGAAGGATTTACTCATCTCTCCCCTCCTAGTTATATTCCCCAATCTCCGCTAGAGACCATATCCCTAAGCTCTGATACCAACTGTGACGCCCCCAAAATAGGTATACAACACCTATCTGAGTCGCCAAATACATGGTACATAAAGCAACTACAACTTCAATAATACAATTGTCGTGCAAAATACGACAACGCATATTGTGAGTTTAAATACAAATATTGTCTTCTAGACAATATCCACACTCAAGTAACTCCTCATTACAATTATTGAAACACTATTTTACAGAAATAGTGAGGACAGCTAAAACATCTTTCTAGAACCATCACTCCATACCCCGACTAGATCCTGCTATGTTCTCACCTCCTGAGAAAAAAAATGAAACAAAAAGGAAAAGGGTGAGCTCAACTAGCCCAGTAAAGAATATTATGACTAAGATAATATACAACAAATTATCATTAGTATTCAACAGGAAAAAATCTGATATAATATAATCGACAACAAGTTTTAGATCAACAACTGTAGCGGAAACAACAAACCATTAGAAGAGTCAAGTAGAGAAAGAATTCTACTATCTTCTAAGATTTAAAAGTCCATCATCAATATTGTATCCCTGTAACATCAATCAATATATATCTTGAATCAAATATTCATCTTTACACTACACACCAAAGATATTCATTTGTAACGCCGGTCGGTCATGTTCATCTCAACACCAGTTCATCTTTGCACTACATACCAAAGATATTCATCAAGTAATCATACATCTTTGCACTACAGGCCAAAAATATTCAGTAATATCATCATTTAGGACTGGGAATGATGAAAAATATCTTAAAAAGAACGAATCTAGTGAGACAGAAGGACAAATAGTAGGGATTCGTATAACAGTTTATCCAAGATCAATAATACTTCATAATAATCAATTGTGAAATAGAAATCAAAAATAAAGATCAAAATATGGATACAATCAAAGATAATAACCATAATAGACATCTTGGACAAAAAAGAAAAATTTTTATTTTTCGGTGAATTGTGTCGTATTCGTTAATATTGCCGTATACGTGAATAGTGTCGTATACGTGAATAGTAACCCCGACACAAAAAATTCCAAATTTGATAAAAAAAACTCATATGAATATTTCAGCATAATGATATTGAATAAAATAATATCATTTAAGAAGAAAATAATATCCCTTACTATCCCTTACAATCCCTTACAATCCCTTATAATCTCTTACCTTAAAAGAGCAGTACTTCTGACTGGATATCGGATATGAGGCTGAAGGAAACTTGCACTGATGAATAGCAACTCACCAAGTATCTAAGTGCTCACAAAATACGCTCGATAATATAGAGAGAGAAAGAGAGGAAACTTATGTTTCTGGTGTGATTTTCAATTCTCACTTAGCCCTCTATTTATAGGAAAATGTTAGCACGTCGAAGCAGACTTGACCTGCAACCTGATGGCTTTACCTGCTACTATTCCACCCACCAAAAATCAGCCACCATCCCAACAACCAAAAGTGGGGCCCACCCATTTCTAGAAATTTTTACTAAAATCATTTATAAACCTAATTTCTGAATCAGTCACCTCTTAAAATTCATAACAAATCATTCGTTCATTTTTAACGGTTCAAAATTTGTGAACATATACTCAACTTAAATATGTATAACATATCCAAAAATCACAACGATCCAACGGTCAGATTAAAATTATAACTCATGCAATAGGTCTTTAAGAACACCGATTTGATCTTTTAATACCTCCAATCCGACAAAATACTGATAAAACACCTCAACATTAACTCCTTCATTTATAACCACATAAATAAATCCAACATTTATATCTACATAAAATAAATATTTTCATATCATATGAATCAATAATTAATTATTCACAAATAATATTACAGAATCACATTTATGACAACAGGTTGTTCCCAAGAAAGAGGGGACTTTCCAATAAGGATTTCTTCTTACTGGCGCGCAATTAGGTGACCAAACCTCTCCTTAGACAGAACTTTCTAGACATTGCCAATAATGCTATCTAATAATATTATTCAAATAATTTGAATTATTAATCTGATAATGGAAAATACTGTGTAGTGACAATTATTGAAACAACAATAATATAAAATATCAATGCAGCAATTATTGAATCAATAAAATAAAATATTGAACAGTAACTATTGTAACAATTATTGAGTAGTGCCTTCTTACGTAAGAATCAATAATTCAACAATACTGTGCAATACCGTGTGCTACTGTGCAATAACGCGTATTACTGTATTTTAACCACCGGGTATTCCAACAGTGTTAACAGTAATAACTACGCCGTTAATTATAAAAACTAAATTTTTGTCGTTATCTTCATCCGACCGTTTTTCGTTATGGGGCCCACAAATAGTTGCACCGTCGTACGAATATTCCCCGACAGAAAGAATATTCCACAACCAAACGAATATTCCCCGACAACAATGATTATTTTATAATCATTTGCTTATTTTAAAAATTTTGCACATTTCACCCATAACCAAAGTATTATATCAAATTAACACCTTATTATTCACAATAATAAATAAATAAAATTAATTTTATTCATTAAAAAGTTGTGGTCTTACAAGTAAGTTTGATGAACTATACTGAGGATATAGGAGGACTGTAAGTTGAAAGACAAGAATATTTAGTATAAAGATTTAAATTGATGGAGAAAATTAGATATTCCAAATCTTCTAGCTTTGCTAGATTTTTAAAATTTATTGACTTCGTGCCAATGGTTATACTTTTGATTTTTTTTAAAAAAAAATAAAATAAAAATGTTGGGTCACACTAGTGAACCAGATTTTTTTTAAAATAGTGTTATTATTCGCGTATTTATGTTGTTTGTTTCGGCTAGATAAAAAAAAGTTTTTTTAAAGTTTCAAAATATATTTTAACTATATGTATCAGGTGATATGATAAACGATGGAGTCATCAATGCAATGGAACCTGGTGTTGGATGTGATCATATGATCGTCAGCCCACTATGGTGAGATGTAGTATACAACGTCATAATCGTGACGCCGTAAAAAGGTTTTTGAGAATTCTTTAAGATATGAGAATATATATATATATATATATATATATATATATATATATATATATATATATGTATATTTTGGTTGATGTTCGAATTGTTGAAGAAATCTATGCTATTTGATTCAGTTAGACGAATATTGAAAGATGTACATGAAATTCAAGCGTTCTTTGTCAAAATATACTAAACCAAATTGTTTTGGTGCAGATTCAGATGCTCAAAGCCTGAGGTGAACAACCCTACAAAAAGGGGACATGTTATCGGAGACAATGGTTTCGAAAGTAACGCATATAGTCATTACGATGTTAAGATGTAATACGTTGTGCACGACGTAGGGGTACGATAGGCTAATCACCTAGAGTACTTACAGAGAGTGCTTTCAGTTTGTGTGATTACTAAATATTTTGTTAATAACTATTTACAGTGGTGATGCACTGTTAAACCTAGGAAAGAGTTCAAGGTATGTATAGTCTTATGACTATTAAAGGTTCAAGTTAAGATACTTGATAACCTAGGGACGTAGTTCAAGGTCTTATGACCCCTCAGCATGATTTGGAATCTTTTAAATTCCTGTTATTCATATCGCTTCTCAATTATTAAGCAATTGTGGAGGATTCTTATTATTCTGAAAGGTGAAAGTGGAAAGGATGAAAAAATTAAGCAAAACATAATAATTTCAAGAAAGAATTGAAATTCCAGAAAGAAAAGAAATGTGAAACTCTTAGAAGAGGATGAGGTGAGGAATATAATGGTCTTAGAAAGATCTTTAGAGAAAGAAAATGGTTATAGAACCCAATGAATGAATAAAGTATTATCGTAAAATCTATTTTGATAGATTAAATGAATGAAGAGTAATAAATAAAATTTCGATGAAGAAATTCTTAGAAGAAGGGGTGAATGTAATATTCTGAGTGTTTATGATAATGATCCTTATAAAAAGAAATGAATGGGTTTTAGAATATATAATACTCAAAATATAATTGAGTTCAAGTGAAAGTTATGAAATAAAACTTAGAATTTGTTGAGGTAATGAATATAATAGGAAATATAAAACCTATATTTAGGTAATGTGTTGAAGATATTCAACAACGATAAATTTTGAAAAGAGATTTGGTGAAAATCGAGTAAGTGAGGTTTCGTTGATTCCGAGGACGAAATCTTTATAAGGAGGGAAGGATGTGACAACCCGAATTTTTATAAGTTATTAAAATAAGAATTTAATAATTAAAATTCTGATTATGAGATGTTTTGAGTTTGAGTATGTATATATACGTGTTGTATATTTTGAAATATGTGTTCTTTTGTGAAGAGAAATATATATATTCATATATTGGGAAAGTGAGGTTTAATAGTTAAGTTAACTATTGAAGAAATTAAATGAATTTTATAATTAAGTTTAAATATTTATTGAATTAAATAAATATTTTTAAATAATTTATTTATTGAGAAAATAAATAATTTATGAAATTGTGGTATAATAATTTAGTTACATGTGTATGGTAATTAAGTTAAAGTAAAGGTAAGTTTTATTATTTGAAGATTTAATTTAATGAATTAATTAAATTAAATGAGTTGTTTAATATTAAAGAAATAAATAAATTAAATAAAGTGATGTTTCTAATTTATTAATTAAATTAGACATATGTAATTATTTATTAATTATAAGTATATATAAGTTATTTAAATTAATTAAGCTAAAGTCATTTAAATGAACTAAAATTAAGTGTGACAAAGGTAACTATATAATATAATGCTATTAAAATAATCTAGTATGAGGGAATTTTATGTAGCCAAACACAGCCTTATGGCTTTTGGCCTAACATAACTGATGAACGTGGGGAGTCTTCAGTTTATTAATAAGCGTCTTTTATTTTTAAGCCAAGTATAGAGAGGGTTTGGAGAGAAGAAGAAACACAGAGATTTTAGAGGAGGAATCATAGTGGTTTTCAGAGAGAGTCACCATCTCTTGCTAGCATACAACTAGGGTTGAAGTTATATTTTATTTTTAATTCTATGTTTTGAGTTTCTATGATTATCTTTTGTAAATTGCTTATCACATGGTATTTATACATGTATGTATGTGGTTTATAATCTGTTAATCAACTTATGTAAGTGTTATTTGATGATTAAATACATGAAATTTGGGTTTGTAGGGAGAAAAGTAAATAACAGTGTTTATACATGAAAAATGGCTTAATAAAGTACAAAATTTCATGGTTAATATGTATGATAATCTAAAAATTGATGTTGGATTATGTTAGTATGTTAAGAAACGAAAGTGACGTAGTTGGAATAGTGTCAATTGATTAAGAAACGAATTCGTGGCGATCGATTTCGCTAAATATGTAAAAAAAATGAATACATTTGGAAATTGGGGGTTTTTGATTCCTTAAATTTGTGTAAATGTGATGTTTATATGGTTATAATGGTGTATGACATGTATAACTATACTATTACAAAGTTTCAGTTGCTAGGTTTCATAATTTCTGTAGGAATTGGGTTGAGATGGGTGATGTGATGCCCCCAAGTCCGGGTACTTAAAACCCGAACTCGGTGCTTCACGATACCATTTCTATGTGCGGAAAATACTAATCATAATGTTAATAACAATAATATTGATATCAATTTTAATTTACATATGCATCAAAGTTTAAATTCCAGGTACGAGACCTTTAAACATTCATTACATCATAGATAATATGCATCATTGTCTTAATAAACTATAATTATTACACAGAATATTATATATCTCATTCGAACATCTTTCCTTTCCCTTTGTTCTTGCCTGAGCCTTCGGGTTGATCATACTTAACTGAAAATATTTAATTTAAGCAAGAGTGAGCATTTGAGTGCCCAACAAGTAATAACAATTATAAACATTAGCTGAAAGAGTTAAATATTTTCTTTGTACTACCCTTCTACAACAAATCAATAGTTGTGAAGTAATTTGAACCGATAATAATAACATAACAACTCTCTATCAAAATTTTGAAACTACGTAATGAATATAATTAGGGTTAAGGTGACATACTATGAACATTATTTTCAATTTTCGAATATGTTAAGTAGAACTTCATGTGTAAACCGTCATAACTTACGGGCAAGGGGGTGATCAGCCCGTTATGCCCTGTATTTATCAATACTACATGCTAGAACGATGTTATCGTTCACTTTGTCCACCTTGGGTGCATAAAAATTTTTCCCATGTACGGGATGTTCATACTTGTCGGGGTTCCAAACCAAAGATTTTATCTTGTTCAACAATAATTTATAATTCATCATATATATATATATATATATATATACACACACACACACACACACACACAGGTAATTAACAAAGGTGTGCCAATATGTGATTAAATACAATGATTATCCTAGTGGGGACACTTGTATAACCATTTATAGAAATTAAGGAACATAATATATATCTGCATTACCATATACTAACATGTTGATAATCAATGAGAGTATATAATATACATAACAATAGGGTTAATAATCTATACAGTCATAATATAATTCTAAAACATTCTTACTCATGTCCATTGCATAAAGAAAATGCAAAGGTAAGATACTTGCCTGATACGCTGCTTACAGTTCATAACTTAGCTTTATCTTTTATATAACCACCTATCAGTAATAAGATCATTTTACTGATTAGAACAACATATTATAACACATAGCACTACTTATTGTAGTCAGCACATTACCTAATCACATTGTCACATATGTTTAACAACTATTGAATCACAAATAAACACCTAGTAAGTCAAATTATCTAGGTTCAGATCATTTTCTAAAACATGTCGGTGTATCAAGTGCTTTATCGGGTAATTATTGAGTCTAAAACTCTATCCTGTAGCTCAATAACTGTAATTATCAGTCATATTATTTTTAAATGACTTATAATAATTTTTAAAATATTTAATATTATTTATAATGAATTTTCAAACATCGGAATCATTATTAAATGATTTAAAGATTAGACAATTCTACTATCATTAATATTTAATTAATATTAAACTATTAATGAAACCATTGTCAAAATATTAAAGTTATTTATAATAACTCAAAATACTTTTAAAATATTAATATTACCCTTAAATGATTTTTAAAATAATTAAAATTATTTTTAAATAATTACCATTAATATTTAAATATTAATGTACTATTTATCAAAATATTAAAAGTCATTAATTATAACCTAAAATATTTTTAATTCACTTATATCCTTTTTAAATGATTTTTAAATTAATAAAACCATTTTTAAACTATTTATTTAATATAATTATTAAGTAAATTTAATATCATTAATAATAAATTAATAATCATTAATATTAACTTATTAATGAAATTATCCTTAAAATATTAAAATTTATATTTTATAACTTAAAATATCATTAAACACTTTATTTTCGTTTAAAATAATTTTTATAATAATAAAATCATTTTTAAACTAAATTATTTAATATAATTATTAAATAACTTTAATATCATTAAATAATAAAATTTACCTTTAAATATTGAAATTTATATTTTATAACTTAAAATATTTTTAAATACCTAATTATTATTTAAAATAATTTTTAATATAATAAAATCATTTTTAATTAATTTATTTAATTCATTTAGTTAATAACTTAAATATCATTAATATTAATTTATTAATGAATTTCATCACAAAATATTAAAAGTTATTAAAAATAACTTAAAATATTTTCTTATACCATAATAAAATTTTAAATGATTTTTCATGCATTAAAATCATTTTTAAATAATTTAGTTAATATTATAATTAAATAAATTAAATACCTTTAATATTCCCAAAATATTAAATATTAATGAAATATATTCAAAATAATTAAAAATTAATTTTTAGACTTTAAAATAATTTTTAATAATTTATTTTGTATTTTTAATAATTTAAAACAATTTTTTTCAATTTATTTAATTAAAATAATTAATTTAATAAATAAACTTTCGCTAAAGGTATATTAGGGGGCAAAACTGTCGCTAATGTTGTTCTTCACCAAACCCAGAACACGCATGTCAGTGAACGAGTGACCAGATTTGACCACGAATCACATACTGTGTATTGAGTTTCTGGGCCAAGTTAAACCTTGATTGTAATAACCCGATATTTTTTATATAAATAGATAAGAAATTTTGCATATAAATTTTTTTTTACAATGAGAATAAGTGTCAAGTATTGTGATGTTAAATGCGAATATATTTATTAATTGAAAAATTAGAAATAATTTTAGAATTATTAATTACTACAAATTATATTCTTATGGTAATTAATTTCTGTGAGCAGAAATATTTTTATTATTTATTTTCCCTGAAAATATAATTTATATATTATTTAAATAATATATTAAGTGACAATTAGAATTATAATAATAAATATGTTATTATATGAATTTGTTCAGAATATTTAAGTTAATTATTTTAACTTGATTATTGATGTTGTGTACGAAGGATAAGTCAGATATGGAATCCAAACCTTAAACTTGGATTTTTATTCAAGAATGAGAATAATAATATAATATTAATTATATTTTAATTTTCAATGCTTAAATATATACCGTATATCTGTAGACTGTTAATGTTGCTCAATTGTGGTAAATTGGGTCATAACCTAATATTGTGTTGTGAAACCCTAATTGTTAAACTCAATTATGAGTCAAGACTGATTAGTAATTGTGTTATATGAATTCTTCTGCGCATTAGAATTTCTGTAATTAGAAGAAACCCTAATTATTGTTTTATGCTGATAATTAGGAAAAACCCTAATTATTTATTTGAAAACCCTAATTGCAAATTTTAGAAACCCTAATTATTATTTTGTGAATTATAAAGATAATTAGGAAACCCTAATTAATTTGGGAACCCTAATAATATTTAGGAACCCTAATTTAAAAACCCTAATTTAAAAACCCTAATTTCTATTAAAACCCTAATTTAATTAGTATGTTTTAAATTAAAATTGTATTACTCTTTAAATTTTAAATTGTCCAAACCCTATAAATTATTTGGGAAATTGTAAGATTTTCAATCTAGTGAATAAACCCTAGATTTAATCACCTTGTACAAGAATGCCCTTGAGATTTTAAGTGAAATTATCAAAATGCCCTTTTTTGTATCTTTAGTGTATTATTAGTGAATTATTGTGCATTATTGCTATCAAAGCATGGCAAACATCCTACCCTACCAATTTAGCATCCAAGACCCAATTATATTCAGATTCAATCAACCATTTTGAACATTCAATGCATCTAATTTGGTTTATATATAGATTGGAGAGAGAATTAAGGCATTTTGTACACTAAAAATTGCCCAACTCTCATCCTTGTGCTTCTCTCTCTAAAACATACGAATTATTGTAGTATTTCAGTCCCAAAACAAAGCCCTACTACCAATCATAACAAATCGTAAGCCAAAAATTAAGAATCAAAGCTTAGAAAAGGTATAAACTCTAGCTTGATTTTTTTTTTAATTTTTGGTGTTAGATGTTATGTTTAAATGTTAGAACTTGTTTATTATAGTGTCTAAGGATGATCTGGGTTGCTAGATGTTGGATCCATAACATTTAGAAGCTCGGATTTGAAGATTTCCAAAATCTAGAAATTTTATTTTTTGTAATTTTTTGGCAAATGTCAAGCCTTATATCTCTGTGATCTTTAATGTGTTTTGTGTTCTAAAAGTTGATATGTGTAGCTTGTTATGTGTTCTTTAATCTCCAAAACGAATCAGGTCCATATCTATCTTGGATTAAAAGTTATTTAAGGTCAAAGTGGGTTGACCGGCATTGACCGGCTGTTCTTCAAACCCAGAAAATATTCTAAGTGTTCAGAAAATATTGTTTGGCACATGTCAGAGCTTATAAATCTTTGCTCGATCATCATTTTTGTTGTTTAAAAGATGTTATGTGTAGACGGATATGTCGTCTTTAATATGCAAAAAGAATCAAGTTCATAGCTTTTGTAGATCGGGAGTTATTCATGGTCAAAATCCGTTGACCGAAAATGCTAAAGAACACAAACCCATAATTTTTTTGAGCAGATTCCGTGTTGAAGTTTGACCAGCTAGATCTTGCTCATGTTATGATGTTAATGTGTTATGATGCTTTGTAGTTGTAGTCCTACATGTTGTCTGCACACTGCAATTGATAGATCACACAAACAATACACGGATTGGAAGTTATAAGGATCCAAAGTAGGCACCTCGACTGTTCTTCAGTCGAAGAACAACCTTGTCAGACTTTTTGATGGCTAATAACTCTTAGATCTGATATTTTTTTTAGTCATGATGTTTGTTGATAATTGTAGTATTACATGAGAACTACAAGATTCAAGTGTTAGATTGCCCAGAAACGTAATATATTGAGAATTATAATTGGTAAAACTAGGCACCTTGATAACTGCCTTGTCAGTGTTCTGGAGGCTGAAGAACACCTAAGGCAACAGATAAGCGTCGCTAAAGCCTTTAGCGACGGTTTTGATTTATTTTAAAATTTTTAATTTCTGAAAATTCCGGGAATGATTTAAAAATTAGAAAAATTAGATTTTAATTATTAAAAATACTTAATAAATTCTGAAAAATTATTTTGAAGTCTGAAAAATAGTTTTTAACTATTTTGAGTATATTTCAAAAATATTTAGTATTTTTGGAATATAAAAAGGTATTTATTTATTTAATTATAATATTAAATAAATTATTTAAAAATGATTTTAATTCATGAAAAATTATATTATTGTGTTACAAAATATTTTAAGTTATTTTTGATGAATTTTAATATTTTTTGATGAAATTTCATTAATTAATTAATATTAATGATATTTAAGTTATTTAATAAATGTATGAAATAATTATGGAAAATAGAATTAATGATTTTAAAAATCATTTATAGTATCATAAAAATATTTTGAGTTATAAAATATGACTTTGGATATTTTGTCATGAAAAATATTATTAATTTAATATTAATGATATTAATCTAATATTGATGATATTTAGTTTATTGAATAATTATATTAAATAAATAGTTTAAAAATGGTTTTTTTTATTTAAAAATCATTTAAAAAGGATATAAATGAATTAAAAATATTTTAAGTTATAATAAATAACTTTTAATATTTGGATAAATAGTGCATTAATATTTTAATATTAATGATAATTATTTAAAAATGATTTTAAATGTTTTAAAAATCATTTAAGAGTAATATAAATGTTTTAAAAGCATTTTGAGTTATTATACATAACTTTAATATTTTGGCAACAGTTTCGTTAATAATTTAATATTGATTAAATGTTAATGATAATAGAATTATTTGATGTTTAAATCATTTAAATATGATTCCGATGTTTGAAAATTCATGATAAATTATAATAAATATTTTAAAATTATATTAAGTCATTTAAAAATAATATGACTGATACTTACGGATATTGAAATACAGTATAGAGTCTTAGACTCAATAATTATCCAATAAAGCTGTCGGTACACCGACATGTTTCAGAAATTCATCTAGACTTATATATTTTGACTATATTAATGATTAATTATGATTCAATGACTGTTGGATATGTGTGATAAAGTGATTAGGTTATGTGCTGACTGCGAAATGCAGTACTATGTGTTATAGTATATTATTCTAATCGAACGAATGATCTTATTACTGATAGGTCGCTGTATACAAGATTAATCTAAGTTGCGTTATTGTAAGCAGCAGCTCAGGCAAGTATCCTACCTTTGTATTTCCTTTATGCAATGGACATGAGTAAGAAGTTTCAGAATTAAATTATTATTATGCTATATTATCAACTCTACTGCGAAATATTCTATATCCGCTCATTGTTTATCAACATGTTAGTATATGGTAATTCAGATATATATTATGTTCGCCAATTTCTATAAAATGGTTATATAAGTGTCCCCACTTGGATAATCATTATATTTAATCACATGTTGATATACCTTTGTCAATTACCCTTATATATAGAGGTTGAATTATAGATTATTGTTGAACAAGATAAAATCTTTGCTTTAGAACCTAGACAAGTATGAACATCCCTTACATAGGGAAAACTTTTATGCGCCCAAGGCGGAGAGAGTTCTTAAAATGTAGTATTGATCAATGCAGGACACAACGAGCTGATCACCCCCGTGTCCGTAAGTTATGACGGTTTGCAGATGAATTTCTGTTTATCCTTTTCGAAAAAGAAAACAATGTTCATGATATGTCACTTAACCCTACTTATAGTCAATACGTAGTTTCAAAAATGTGAAAGAGAGTTGTTATATTATTATTATTCTTGGTACAGCTTACTTCAGAATTGTTGATTCGTTGTAGAAGTGTTTTTCAAAGAAAACATTTAATTCTTTCAGCTAATATATATTATTGTTATTACTTGCTGGGCACTCAAATGCTCATTCTTGCTTAATTTAAATATTTTCAGTTAAGTTTGAAGAACCAAAAAGCTCGTGCAGAAATAAAGGAAAAGGAAAGCTATATGAATAAGATTTGTGGTAGTTGCTGTAATAGTTTATATTATTAAGACAATGATATATATAAAACTAATATCATGTATTGTATGGAATGTACTTTAAGGTCTTGTACCTGGGGAGATAAACTCTGATAATTATGTAAATTAAGTTGTTATTCATATTATTATTATTATTATTCATATAATTCCGCTCATAGAAATGGTATCGTGAAGCACCAAGTTCGGGTTTCAAGTACCCGAATTTGGGGGCGTCACAGGTTGGTATCAGAGATTTAGGGTTAGAAACCTTAGGTGGGATCGACCTTAGACTATAACCTTAGGACAGGGGGAAACGTTGAAAATACAAATAACTCATATAGAGTTTTAAAAGGAGATGAATTGAATAAATTCATCATTAAACAAAATAAAAGATAACTCTTATAAAACTATTGTTTGCTGTGTGTATATACTATATGCTAATCAGGATAATTTATGTGTGTAGATGTCTGGTGGAAAAGGATTGTTATGGGCTTATAACTTGAAGAAGAATCAGATCTATACACCCAAGCTAATATCGAAGCCAATAGCTGAAATAAAGGCTCACAATGAAACCAACTCGGACGAGGTGGTTATTGTGGAAAATGTAGTACTAGATCCAAAAATGGTGGAACTAACAGATAGTGATACGGACACTAAAGTAGAAGCTGATCAAGCATCAACGGAGGTGCAGAATTTAAGGAACAAGGTTTTTTCTTTGAAAAAGCTGTGGGAAAAAGAAAAGCTGTTGAATATTCAACTGCGTCAGGCGTTAATAGAAACAATGGAAGAGCAGGATAAGCTTAAAATCGAAATTGATCAGATAGGTGCCTTAAGCAACACATCGTGTGCAGCTCCGAGAGATAAGGGAAAAAGAAAGATAGAAGACCACGATTTTGGAAAACCTGATAAGAAGAAAGGGAAAAAGATATGTTACAATTGCAGACATGAGGGACATACCTCTCATCATTGTCCCGACTTTAATCTAGGCGTACGTTTTGTTTGTGGGATGGAAGGTCATCGATCAAAAGATAGTCCGAGAGAGAGGCTTATTAAATAGGTAGTATAGGTTCTGTTGTGTAGGTATGTTTAAGGTAATATGTGTGATAAGTATGTTTGTGTAATAAAATATTTTCAACTTTTGTGTTGGTCAATGTTGTAAATCCCGACTTTTGTAGTCACAGAGGGATAGCTGGTGTGTAAAGTAGTATGTGCTATGCTATGTAAAATATTCGATGAATGAATATGAATCTAAGTTTGAGAAATGAAACAAGTTTAATATATTAATCTTATGCAATAAGGTTTAGAATGTAAGTTAATAAAGTATAATTTATGGTTTTACTTAACCAGATAATGCCGCCACTCGAAACCAAAGGGTAGAAGAATCTCTCAACAACACTGAGGAACAACAACAAGACCCGATGCAAAACTTTGCAAACATGGTAGCTCAGGCTATGCAGTAGGAAATACCAGCCGCAGGAAACCAGCCAGATAATCGCTTGGCAAAATTTAAAGACTTCAAAGCAGTAGGACCACCAGAATTCAGAGGATCAGCTGACCCTATAGAAGCCCAGACATTGGTTAATGAAATAGAAAAGGCGTTCGTAATTACTAGGGTAGATGAGGGGCAAAAGACTACTTTTGCCACTTATATGATGAAAGGGGAAGCCAACTTTTGGTGGGAGGCAAATAAAACTAGGGTAGGAGAAGGAGTAGTTACTTGGGATAGGTTTAAGACTTTATTTTTCGAAAACAATCTCTCAGCTAGTATGCAAGCTAGGATGGAGGTGAAATTTTTGGAGTTAAAGCAAGAGAATAGGGCTGTTGCGGAGTATGTCGCAAAGTTTAATGAGTTGGCTAGGTTTGCTCCACATCAAGTTGATACGGAGGCTAGAAAGGCAAGGAGGTTTGAGCTGGGCTTCAAACCCTTGCTCTACAATAAGGTGGCAGTATTGTAAATCAATACTTTTACAGCACTCATGGAGAAGGCTATCATAGCTGAGGAGGAGAGTGAGGCTATAAGCCTCTACAACAAGGAGAAGAAGAACAGAAGCAAGGCAGAAGGATCTTTGAAGGTGGAAGGAAATAGTGGAAATAGGGGTGAGAAAAGAAAGGGGAATTTTTCTGGGAATGTTCAGGTGAAACAGGAAGGTGTGAAGAAGCAGGTAGTGCAGTGCAAGAATTGCTGGAAGAATCACTCTGGTGAGTGCCTGAAGGGTAAGTTTGTATGCTATAAGTGCGGGCAGGAGGGTCATATCTCTCCCAACTACCCCAACCCAAGGATGAACAGTGGGTGTTTTATATGTGGATCGACTGAGCATAAGGTGAAGGATTGTCCAAAGAGGAGAATGGAGGCAGGAAATGTAACCACGGGGAAAGGCAGTGGGACTTTAGCAATCACAGGACCGACCTCAACCAATAACCCAACAAAAGCAACTCCGAGGGTCTTCAACATGACGATCCAGGATATTGTGGCAGCTGGAAATGGAACTCCAGGTGTTATTCGAATAACTTATATATTTTATATGATTTTCTTATATATATAGTAAATTAATTTATAAAGAAATTTTGAATGAAGAATTTGAGTCCTTTTAGAAATCAAACATCTGTTTAATCAGGTAGACAAGCGTTATGCTGAATAGTAAAAGATCAGTTCGATCAATTATGATCGAGGTCTACTTGTAATGATTAAATATGCTATGTACCCTTGTATATATGAGTTTTAAAACGGTGATTCCGGGGACGGAATCCTTATAAGGGAGGGTGAATGTAATAACCCGATATTTTTTATATACATAGATAAGAAATTTTGCATATAAATTTTTTTTTAACAATGAGAATAAGTGTCAAGTATTGTGATGTTAAATGCGAATATATTTATTAATTGAAAAATTAGAAATAATTTTAGAATTATTAATTACTACAAATTATATTCTTATGGTAATTAATTTTTGTAAGCAGAAATGTTTTTATTATTTATTTTCTCTGAAAATATAATTTATATATTATTTAAATAATATATTAAGTGACAATTAGAATTATAATAATAAATATGTTATTATATGAATTTGTTCAGAATATTTAAGTTAATTATTTTAACTTGATTATTGATGTTGTGTACGAAGGATAAGTCAGATATGGAATCCAAACCCTAAACTTGGATATTTATCCCGGAATGAGAATAATAATGTAATATTAATTATATTTTAATTTTCAGTGCTTAAATATATACCGTATATCTGTAGACTGTTAATGTTGCTCAATTGTGGTAAATTGGGTCACAACTTAATTTGTGTTGTGAAACACTAATTGTTAAACTCAATTATGAGTTAAGACTGAGTAGTAATTGTGTTATATGAATTCTTCTGCGTATTAGAATTTCTGTAATTAGAAGAAACCCTAATTATTGTTTTATGCTGATAATTAGGAAAAACCCTAATTATTTATTTGAAAACCCTAATTGCAAATTTTAGAAACCTTAATTATTATTTTGTGAATTATAAAGATAATTAGGAAACCCTAATAAATTTGGGAACCCTAATAATATTTAGGAACCCTAATTTAAAAACACTAATTTCTATTAAAAACCCTAATTTAATTAGTATGTTTTAAATTAAAATTGTATTACACTTTAAATTTTAAATTGTCCAAATCCTATAAATTATTTGGGAAATTATAAGATTTTCAATCTAGTGAATAAACCCTAGATTTAATCACCTTGTACAAGAATGCCATTGAGATTTTAAGTGAAATTACCAAAATGCCCTTTTTGTCTCTGTAGTGTATTATTAGTGAATTATTGTGCATTATTGCTATCAAAGCATGGCAAACATCCTACCCTACCAATTTAGCATCCAAGACTCAATTATATTCAGATTCAATCAACCATTTTGAACATTCAATGCATCTAATTTGGTTTATATATAGATTGGAGAGAGAATTAAGGCATTTTGTACACTAAAAATTGCCCAACTCTCATCCTTGTGCTTCTCTCTCTAAAACATACGAATTATTGTAGTATTTCAGTCCCAAAACAAAGCCCTACTACCAATCATAACAAATCATAAGCCAAAAATTAAGAATCAAAGCTTAGAAAAGGTATAAACTCTAGCTTGATTTTTTTTTTTTTAATTTTTGGTGTTAGATGTTATGTTTAAATGTTAGAACTTGTTTATTATAGTGTCTAAGGATGATCTGGGTTGCTAGATGTTGGATCCATAACATTTAGAAGCTCGAATTTGAAGATTTCCAAAATCTAGAAATTTTATTTTCTGTAATTTTTTGGCAAATGTCAAGCCTTATATCTCTGTGATCTTTAATGTGTTTTGTGTTCTAAAAGTTGATATGTGTAGCTTGTTATGTGTTCTTTAATCTCCAAAACGAATCAGGTCCATATCTATCTTGGATCAAAAGTTATTTAAGGTCAAAGTGGGTTGACCGGCATTGACCGGCTGTTCTTCAAACCCAGAAAATATTCTAAGTGTTCAGAAAATATTTTTTGGCACATGTCAGAGCTTATAAATCTTTGCTCGATCATCATTTTTGTTGTTTAAAAGATGTTATGTGTAGACGGATATGTCGTCTTTAATATGCAAAAAGAATCAAGTTCATAGCTTTTGTAGATCGGGAGTTATTCATGGTCAAAATCCGTTGACCGAAAATGCTAAAGAACACAAACCCAGAATTTTTTTGAGCAGATTCCGTGTTGAAGTTTGACCAGCTAGATCTTGCTCATGTTATGATGTTAATGTGTTATGATGCTTTGTAGTTGTAGTCCTACATGTTGTCTACAAACTCCAATTGATAGATCACACAAACAATACGCAGATTGGAAGTTATAAGGATCCAAAGTAGGCACCTCGACTGTTCTTCAGTCGAAGAGCAGCCTTATCAGACTTTTTGATGGCTAATAACTCTTAGATCTGATATTTTTTTAGTCATGATGTTTGTTGGTAATTGTAATATTACATGAGAACTACAAGATTCAAGTGTTAGATTGCCCAGAAATGTAATGTATTGAGAATTATAATCGGTCAAACTAGGCACTTTGATAACTGCCTTGTCAGTGTTCTGGAGGCTCAAGAACACCTAAGGCAGCAGATAAGCGTCGCTAAAGCCTTTAGCGACGGTTTTGATTTATTTTAAAATTTTCAATTTCTGAAAATTCCGGAAATGATTTAAAAATTAGAAAAATTAGATTTTAATTATTAAAAATACTTAATAAATTCTGAAAAATTATTTTAAAGTCTGAAAAATAGTTTTTAACTATTTTGAGTATATTTCAAAAATATTTAGTATTTTTGGAATACAAAAAGGTATTTATTTATTTAATTATAATATTAAATAAATTATTTAAAAATGATTTTAATTCATGAAAAATTATATTATTGTGCTATAAAATATTTTAAGTTATTTTTGATGAATTTTAATATTTTTTGATGAAATTTCATTAATTAATTAATATTAATGATGTTTAAGTTATTTAATAAATGTATGAAATAATTATGAAAAATAGAATTAATGATTTTAAAAATCATTTAGAGTATCATAAAAATATTTTGAGTTATAAAATATGACTTTGGATATTTTGTCATGAAAAATATTATTAATTTAATATTAATGATATTAATCTAATATTGATGATATTTAGTTTATTTAATAATTATATTAAATAAATAGTTTAAAAATGGTTTTTTTTTATTTAAAAATCATTTAAAAGGATATAAATGAATTAAAAATATTTTAAGTTATAATAAATAACTTTTAATATTTGGATAAATAGTGCATTAATATTTTAATATTAATGATAATTATTTAAAAATGATTTTAAATGTTTTAAAAATCATTTAAGAGTAATATAAATGTTTTAAAAGCATTTTGAGTTATTATACATCACTTTAATATTTTGGCAACAGTTTCGTTAATAATTTAATATTGATTAAATGTTAATGATAATAGAATTATTTGATGTTTAAATCATTTAAATATGATTCCGATGTTTGAAAATTCATGATAAAATATAATAAATATTTTAAAATTATATTAAGTCATTTAAAAATAATATGACTGATACTTACGGATATTGAAATACAGTATAGAGTCTTAGACTCAATAATTATCCAATAAAGCTGTCGGTACACCGATATGTTTCAGAAATTCATCTAGAATTAGATATTTTGACTGTATTAATGATTAATTATGATTCAATGACTGTTGGATATGTGTGATAATGTGACTAGGTTATGTGCTGACTGCAAAATGCAGTACTATGTGTTATAGTATATTATTCTAATCGAACGAATGATCTTATTACTGATAGGTCGCTGTATAAAAGATTAATCTAAGTTGCGTTATTGTAAAGTAGCAGCTCAGGCAAGTATCCTACCTTTGTATTTCCTTTATGCAATGGACATGAGTAAGAAGTTTCAGAATTAAATTATTATTATGCTATATTATCAACTCTACTGCGACATATTCTATATCCGCTCATTGTTTATCAACATATTAGTATATGGTAATTCAGATATATATTATGTTCGTCAATTTCTATAAAATGGTTATATAAGTGTCCACACTTGAATAATCATTGTATTTAATCTCATGTTGATATACCTTTGTCAATTACCCTTGTATATATAGGTTGAATTATAGATTATTGTTGAACAAGATAAAACATTTGCTTTAGAACCCAGACAAGTATGAACATCCCTTACATAGGGAAAACTTTTATGCGCCCAAGGCGGAGAGAGTTCTTAAAATGTAGTATTGATCAATGCAGGACACAACGGGCTGATCACCCCCGTATCCGTAAGTTATGACGGTTTGCAGATGAATTTCTGTTTAACCTTTTCGAAAAAGAAAACAAAGTTCATGATATGTCACTTAACCCTACTTACAGTCAATACGTAGTTTCAAAAATGTGAAAGAGAGTTGTTATATTATTATTATTCTTGGTACAACTTACTTCAGAACGGTTGATTAGTTGTAGAAGTGTCTTTCAAAGAAAATATTTAATTCTTTCAGCTAATATATATTATTGTTATTACTTGCTGGGCGCTCAAATGCTCATTCTTGCATAATTTAAATGTTTTCAGTTAAGTTTGAAGAACCAGAAAGCTCGTGCAGAAATAAAGGAAAAGGAAAGCTATCTGAATAAGATTTGTGGTAGTTGTTGTAATAGTTTATATTATTAAGACAATGATATATATATATATATATATATATATATATATATATATATATATATATATATATATATATATATATATATATATATATATAATAGCATGTATTGTATGGAATGTACTTTAAGGTCTCGTACCTGGGGAGATAAACTCTGATAATTATGTAAATGAGGTTGTTAATAATATTATTGTTATTATTATTCGTAGAATTCTGCTCATAGAAATGGTATCGTGAAGCACCGAGTTCGGGTTTCAAGTACCCAGATTTGGGGGCGTCACATTGATCTTGTACCTGAAGTGTAACACTACAGTAACAAACCATCATCTAGGTCATGCAACAAACACACGAGGAGATCTGGGCTCACCAACACACTGTCAAAGTGTTGCTGGGTTTTCCCAGAAACCTAGAAATTCGAGTTACTTGGTTCATGCTCGATTTAATTTAGGTTCCAGCCTTGTTTAATGTGATATAATGGTTCATACGTATAGAGTACATGACAAGGAACAATAATATATCATGAGATCGGCATAACATCAATACAATAAAGATAAATGGGCCGGTCAAAGTACCCTCCCGGAACTGTTCTTGAACATTTTTGGGTTTCCCAGAAATGTTCTTGAGCAGTTTCGGCTACCTAAGTTTGACCATCACTAGATTTGATTCTGTTACGAATCTATGTGATATAAAGGCTTTAGCATGTAGTCTTCATGTCAGTCTACAACTACATAACAACTACATGGCAAACAAACTTAAACATAGCAAGATCCAAGCTCTGCAAAAACACTATCATAGATTTCTAGGTAGATTCTGGGTTTCAAAAACAGCAGGTCAATGCCGGTCAACATACTTTGACCTTAAATAACTTTTAATCTACAACAAATATGGATCTGATTCAAGTTGTATATTAAAGAATTCCTAACATACTACAAGTACAAACTTTCAAAACACAAAAATACATAACAGATCGACATCTATGGGACCTGACATTCACTGTCAGAACATTATTTTTAAAAATTTCCAAATTTGGAAAATCATCAAAACTGAGCCTCTAGATGTTATGGGTTTAACATCTAGCAACCCAGATCATTGATTAGCACCCCATACAACATATTTAACACAAAAATTTTTACATCTAACATAAGATCAAAAGTAAAATTTCTAGATTAGGGTTTACCTCTTTATGATCCAATTCTGATTCCTATGCTTATGATTTGATGTTGGTGTTCGTGGGGCTTGATTTATAACTTATATAACACTAAAATTTTGTGGGTTTGAGATTGAGAGAATATGGTTAAGTGTAAGTGATTAAATTAGGCTAAATGTGCACTTTATCTCTCTTGTTCCTTATATAATTTATATAAAATGCATGTGGCTGATGAATTGAACCTGTTTTGCTGGAAATTATAGCTGATTATAGCTTAGACTAGGGCGGCTAGCAAGATTTGATAAGATTTGGCTAATAATAATGCAATAATGAGACAAAAAGGGTACTTTAGTAATTTGGTTATTAATTTTAAGGGCATTCTTGTCCAAGCTGCTTGAATCTAGGATTTATTCACTAGATTTTACATCTCAAAGTTTCCCAAATAATTTATAGGGTTTAAAAATTTAAAATTAAAGTGTAATAAAATTTTAATTAAACACACTAATTTAAAATTAAGGTTTTTTAATAGAAAATTAGGGTTTTTAAATTTGGGTTCCTTAATATTATTAGGGTTCCCAAATTAACAATTAGAGTTTCCTAATTATCATTATAATTTACAAAAATAATAATTAGGGTTTCTAATTTTAGCAAATTAGGATTTTCAAATAATAATTAGGGTTTCTCCTAATTACATAAATTCTATAATACACAGTAAAACTCATATAACACAATTACTACACAGTCTCGAACTCATAACTGAGTTTAACAATTAGGGTTTAATAATATGATATAAGGGTCATGGCATAATTTACCATAATTGACCAACCATTATCAGTCTACACATTTACAGTACATATTTATAGCACTGAAAAATCAAAAATATAATTAATATTATATTATTATTCTTATCCCTTGAACAAAAATCCAAATTCAGGGTTTGGATTCCATATCTAATTCATTTTTCATATACAACATCAATAATTAAGTTAAAATAATTAACTTAAATATTCTGAACAAATTCATATAATAAAACATTTATTATTATAATTCTATTAATCATTTCATATATTATTTAAATAATATAAAATCATGTTTTTATGGAAAATAATTAATAAAACATTTCTGTTTACAAAAATTAATTACTATAAGAATATAATTTGTAATGATCAAAAATTCTAAAATTATTTTTAATTTTTTAGGTACTAAATATATTTGTATTTATCATACACATTACTAGACACTTATTCTCATCATTAAAATAAATAAATAATTTATGCAAAATTTCTTATTTATTTTATATTGAAAATATCCGGTTATTACAGGTGATTGTCATGTAGCAGAGTTGTTGCTGCAGTTTCGGTCTGTACGTGGCGCAGCTGCGCCGATACCACATGTAGAAACGGCGTAGCTGCGCTGGAGCAGTTGCACCTTGGGTCAGCGCAGCTGCGCCGTGCCCTGAGCCCAGGCAGTGACTTCTGCCTATTTGCAGGTTATGTGTAATGGACTTACGTTAGCTAAGCAAGCATGTTAATGATGTTAAGACATAATAGAAACTACAATAACAGATTGTAAGGTGTTGTAATGCAAAGTGTAAAGATTTTAAATGAATGCTTAATTAAGTTATGCAATGGAACTAAATGTGATGTTTTCAAAAGTAAGAAATAAAAGATAATGTTTATGTTGGTTTATTGTGAGATATAAGTTGAAAGAACGATTTGAATGTTAACTTGATTAGTTAATCTAATATATGTTTAAAAGGATGTAAATACGTGTTAGAAGACTTAACTGTCAACTTTAAGGGAAGCGTAACGAGAGAGGTTATATAACTTAGTTGTTGTTAACAAGTGTAAAAAGATTAAGACTTTGCTGAACGTTAAGTGTCAGTTACGAAAGAAGTATAAAGAAACACAATATGGGAGTACGTAATGATAGGTGTTATACGAAGAGGAGTAAACACCTAAAGTTATGTGTTAAGTTTCAAAGAGACGTAAGTTATAAAAAGATTAAGACAAAGAGTCATTGTGGTTTCGTTATATGTGTAACTAATGCATGTGAATATGAACCTTTGAACTATTGTAGGATGTACACAAAGCATTTAAGCTATTTTTCGGTAATTGGTAATCTACGAACTAGGCAAGTCTTTCAGTTCCTATTTACTATGTGAACTTGATGATTAACTGTTTTAGATTTTTATTACAAATAACATGATGTGTTATATTTATGTTAAAAGCATGAAACGTAAAAGTCAACTTATGACTACGTTGATTGAGTAAACCATGATGATTGAGTAAAGAACTCAATCTTTATACTTGTTACATGAACTGTAGCATGTATGTTATGATTGTCCAATGTTTAAGAGATATATGTTGAGCATGTTATTATATGCTACATGATGCATGAAAACTGTTAGATTTTGCTGGGCTGTCGAGCTCAACCTTGCAAATAGCCATTTTTGCAGGTTAAGGATTGAAGATAACACTATGTGCTACTTGAATGAAGTGGATCAGAAATAATATACGAAGATTTATATTTTAGCTAAAGTTGTTATTTCCTTAAACCATGATTAAGATTCATGAGAAGTATTAAATGTTTTATGATGTATAGTTTTATATTGAATTGTAAAGTTAGAGCTAGAGTTATCTGATATGTAAAGGTTATCGGATTTAAATTTAAAATTTTATATGATAACAGTGATAAAGAGAATCATAAAATAAAATTGATTCAAAGACATGTAGTTGATAAAGATTTTGATTCAGGGAATTAAAGTAAGAAGACATAAAATTTTAAATTATTTCACATTTTATAAAGTTTAATATCGAATAATGATGTAAAATCAGAAGTTAGATGTATTATTAACGACCGAAGTCGAGAATTAAATTGTATGAATTTTGGGATCGTTACAAATAAAGTATTATTGATTGATTGATAATACTAAAGAATAAGTAAGGTATTATTAAAGTAATAATATTAATGCATGATTAAAATATTATTAAGAAAACTAATAATATTAGTAAAGTATTAAAATATTATTAAGATGTTAATAATATTAGTAAACGAATAAAAGTGTTATTAATGGTGTAAGACCCCAACTTTTATGAATAAAGATGAATTTTCTATAAATATCATTTTTGAATATATGGAGTGAATTTGATATAATGTTATAGTTGTGAGTAATAATTATAAATTTTGCAAAGTACACAAGTTGTTATATTATATTCGATTGGTCGGGGAATATTCGTTTTAACAGGAAATATTCGTACGACGACACAATCATTGGTGGACCCCACATCAGAATTATTATTAGACTGAAAAAATGACAAAAATATTTTTGTATAAAATAACGGCGAAAGTTTTACCGTTAACTGCTGAAATACCCGGTGGAAAAAATATAGTAATACGCGTGGTTGCATAGTAGCACACGGTATTGATTATTGATGCTTACGTAAGAAGCCACTCAGTTATACTCAATTATTGGCACAGTAATTGCTGCATAGTATCTCATATTATTGATTGAATTATTGTCACAGTATCATCTGTATAATATTTTATATTATTAAATCAATAATTGAGATGACAAAGTTATTCATATTATTATTTATAATATTCACGATGTCTAGAAAGTTCTATCAAGGAGAGGTTTGGTCACCTAATTGCGCGCCAATAGGGAGAAATCCTTATCGGAAAGCCCCCTCTTTCTATGGAATAACCTGGTTGTTAAATATTGTGAGTTATAATATTAATGATGAATAATTGTTGGAAGATTAAAAATTTATTGATTGAAGATAAAATGATTTGTGGTAATATTTATTCAATATTTGATATAGATAAGAAGTTTGTTATGAGACGTCTGTGGTAAGTTTGGTTTATTCTATGGGGACCTATATGTTGTCATCTAAGAGTCACTTTCGCCAATAGTAATTGCCTTTACCAGACGTCAAACCAATTGTCGTTTCATATTACAGGCGTCGAACCAATTGTCGTTTCACATTACAGGCATCGACCAATTGTCGTTTCACATTATAGGCGTCGACCAATTGTCATTTCACATTATAGACGTCGACCAATTGTCGTTTCACATTATAGACGTCAAACCACTTTTCTTTTCACATCACCAGTCGTCAAGCCAGTTGCCTCTTCATATTGCAAGGGCTAAGCTATAAATCTTCTATAAATAGAAGCTTATTTCTTTTTTCATTCTCACCAATTCAATAGAAGCTTATGTCTTCTTTCATTCTCACCAATTCACTATGACTCACAAGAGAATTCTATAGAGAGAAAATCATAGAGAAAGGAGAAGAGTATTCTGTTACTACACTATTTTAGTATCCAATATCCTACTAAGGTATGGGGTATTATTTCTTACGTATTCGTAAGGGGTATTATTTCTTTCGTATTAGTAAGGGGTATTATTTCTTTCGTATTCGTAAGGGATGTTATTTTGTTCAATATTCGCTTAAAATAATATTTTCTTCCATACTTTGTAGTATGTAAGTAATATTATTTCGTTTCAAATTTCGAATTCTATACTTGTTTTGTTAAAATTTTGGCTTCTATACTCCATGAAATTAGTAGAATATCCTTGATATTTGCGCTTCATCCAGTATCTTTTCATGGAAATATTATTTTTAACATTCTTGATAAGTTTTAACTTTTTCATGCTGGAGTACTATTCACAGGATTACTATTTCCAAAGTACTATTCACGGGGTACTATTCACTCAAGTACTATTCACCCAGGGTACTATTCATGATAAAAATTAATTCGTTTTCGTTCTAAATTATTTTTGGTACAATATTATTCTTGAATTTTACTCCACAAAGCAGTATCATGTTGACAATTTGGACATTATTGATTTCTAGATAAATTAAATTATAAATATTTAAAAAATTTTCTTTGAACTTGTTTTATTGAATTCTTATATCACTGTCATCATCCTCATGTTTATATTCTGTTGAAAGTCATCTGTGGCATGTAGTGCATAGATGGAGTTCGTATGATTATGACCAGGGATTATTCGGTGTAATCATGACCGTAATGTTACAAATGATGTGGTAAAAGCCCTCATTGGCCCGTAGTGCATTGATGGACAGTTGTTGGCATGATCATGACCATTGATTAATATACAAATTTCCTTGGCCAGTAGTGCATGGATAATTTGTGATTGTGATACTAATGAATATCCTTGGCCAGTAGTGCATGAATAATTTGTGATTGTGATACTAATGAATATCATTGGCCGTAGTGCAGGGATGATGTGGATTATTTATTAAGCCGAGTCTCAGCGATTAAAGTGATGAAAAACATTTTAAATCATAGAAGATAGTAGATTTTATTCTCTACTTGACTCTTCTAATGGATTGCTTGTTCCACTGCAGTTAAACTTGGTGTTTGTTATATTTTATCAATTTAACACTGTTGAAGGCTAACGATAAATTATTTTGCATTATCTTAGTCATAATATTTCTTACTGGGCTAGTTGAGCTCACCCTTTTGCTTTCATTGTCCTCTTCAGGAAATGAGAATGAGCCGGGACTAGTCGGGGAACGGAGTGACGGTCCCGATGATAGCATTAGTAGTCATCACTATTCTATGAAATAGTGTGATAATAAATGTAATGAGGACTTATTTTACGTTTTAATACTGTCTAGAAGACAATATTTGTATTAAAACTCACAGCTTATGTTGTGTCGTATTCTATACGACACTTAACAGTTGTATAAATTAAGTTTGTATTTGTATTCTGTACCATGTATTTGGCAACTCAGAATGGGTGATGTTTACCTATTTTGGGGGCGTCACAGTTGGTATAAAAGCTTAGGGATATGCTCCTTGGCTGAGATGTAAGACAAGAACTAGGAGGGGAGAGACGGGGAATTCCTACGCTAGTATGACCTACTTAAGTTTATTTGGTATTTAATTGGTCGGTCAGAGTATATGGATAATATGTGACATGTCAATTAACCCTTGTTTTGTGGTAGTGTTTGAAAATGGCAGCTGAAAATCTTAACAATGGAGTGAATGAGACCGTTGAGACACCTTTAATCACCAACAAGGTTAATGTGATGTCAGACGAAGAAGAAATTAGAGATATCTACGTGGTGAGTGAAGAACTAATAGTTGCACCCGAGTTAGTCTCAAAGGTAGCAGCTGAGAGTGAGGAAGAAGAGGAACCTGAGGAGAATTTATTAGAAGAATTTTATGATCAAAATTTAGAATTACAAAATTGTATTCATGAGTTAGAAGAGCAGGCTGAAGAACGGTAGGCGGTCGTGGAGCAAAGAGATGCAACAATTCAAAATTGTGTTACCCGGTGTGCGATACTTGAACAGAAGCACTCTTTGTCAGAGTATAAGTTATTAGAGCTGGAATCTAATAATGATATGATCAAAGTTCTGATGAAAGAGGAAACAACTGAACGAATGAGAATGGAGGATGCATGGGTAAAAGTCGCACGACACGTTGATATTGTAGAAAAATACGTCCGATCCAATAAGGCCAAAATAGATGAAATGGATTTCGCTTTTTGGACAGCAACTGGTAGAATCCAACATCGAGTTCGGAATTACCCTGTGCAGAGCGGTCAACCCCAATTCGATATGGATCGGAGAGTAATGATTCAAATCATGGATTAAGAATGCGATGAAGCAATTAATGGTGGAATGTCCTTTATAGCAAAGTCAAGTCTAGCTGGGATGGTGACGCCAAAAGATATCCCAAACAATTCAAAATCGGCAGTTTAAGAGAGCGTTTTTTGTGACGAAGAACCCGGACGAATTTATAATGGGTAAGTTAATCATAAACTCCTCCAAAGTTTATACCTTATTTGATACCGGTTCTACCCATTCTTTTATTTCTCCTACTTGCGCTCAACGTTTAAATTTAACTCCAGAGAAATTAGACTTTGATTTATCTGTTGAGACTTTATTGAGAGAAATCTCTGTTACCTCCACTATTTATAAATCTTGTTTGATTCAAATCGACACTTTCACGTTACTTGTCGATCTTATCTCTTTAAAGATACTTGCTTTTGATGTTATTTTAGGGATTGGTTGGTTAACTACTCATCATGCTAAAATTGATTATTTTGTAAGGTTGTTAGCTTTCATATTCCTAACCAACCTGCTATGGGAATTCAAGCAACCATACCACTAAAGTCAATCACTGTCATATCAAGCCATAGAGCCATTCGTTTATTAATAAACGGATGTCAAGCTTTCTTAGCTCATATCACAGATTTAAACCAAAATACGTCAGATTTGAATGATATTTCTATTGCTAATAAATTTTCTGACGTATTCCTTGAAGAATTTCTTAGCCTACTCCAGAGCGTGAAATCAAATTTTGTATCAACTTTGAACCTGATACAAAACGCTCAAATATTTTTTCACCTAAAATAAACGCATTATACGCCAAATATGTTGGATCGAGCTGTTGAAAGATTACGTATGACCATACCATTCAATACCATCCTAGAAAAGTGAACGTAGTAGCTGACGCATTGAGTAGAAGATCATATGCGGGTACGAGTGCGATATTATCAATGCTAAGGCCCATTTTGTATGACTTGTAAATGATGGAGATAGAGATAAAGACTCCAGGGACGAACGTGATGATAGCAAATATACGAGTAGAACCAACTTTAATCGATAAAGTTAAAGCTGCTCAAGCTACAGACCTAGAGCTGATGCGTATGAGGAAGAAAGTACAAGAAGGTGCTATGTCGGAAGCAAGAATCGATGAAAAAGGAATACTTCGAGTTAACTCCAGACTTTGTGTTCCTATTGACCTTGATTTAAAGTATAAAATCATGATGGTGGCGCACAACACACCGTTTGCAATCCATCATGGGAGTACCAAAATGTATCATGATATTCGACATACATTTTAGTGGAGCAATATGAAGAGAGAGATCGCGGAGTTTATCTCAAGGTGTCTAACTTGTCAACGAGTCAAGGCGGAGCATCAAGTACCAAAAGGTCCATTGCAACCACTTAAAATTCCATAATGGAAGTGGGAGCACATTACCATGTATTTCGTTACCGGTCTTCCCAAGGATTCTCAAGGCATAGACGCGATTTGGGTCATTGTTGATAGATTGACCAAGTCGGCTCATTATTGATAGATTGACCAAGTCGGCTCATTTCTTACCGATACGAGAAACTTATACACTTGAACGTCTTGCTCGTATGTACATAAACGAGATTGTAAGATTGCATGGTATGCCAGTATCCATAGTTTCTAATCGAGACCCAAGATTCACTTCAAGATTTTGGGTTAGTTTGCAAAAAGCTATGAGCACAAATTTACGATTTAGTTCTGCTTATCATCCTCAAACGGACGGGCAGTCAGGGAGGACAATTCAAACCCTTGAAGATTTATTAAGACTCTGTGTTCTTGACTTTAAGGGAAGTTGGGATAAGTTCTTACCATTGGTGAAATTTTTCTACAACAACAATTGTCAAGCAAGTATTAGCATGGCTCCATTTGAGACATTGTATGGAAGAAAGTGTCGTTCTCCAGTATACTGGAATGAGGTAGGTGAAACAACGTTGTTGGAACCAGAGTTGGTACATATGACTACGAAAAAGATTCAAATGATCCGACAACATATAAAAACCTCACAAGATCGACAAAAGAGTTATGCTGATCTTCATCGAAAGGACGTAGAATTCAATATTGGAGAACATGTGTTGTTACGTGTTGCTCCATGGAAAGGAGTTACAAGATATGGAAAGAGAGAAAAGCTCAATCCTCGATTCATTGGCCCATTTTTAATCCTCGAATGAGTAGGAACTGTGGCCTATAGACTCGCCTTATCGCCAAGTATGTCTCGTGTTCATAACGTTTTTCACATATCTATGTTACGTAACTATGTGGAAGACCCGACGCACATTATTGAGTTAGAACCGAACGAAATAGCGAAAGATTTAAAGTATGAAGAGGTTCCTATTAAAATCTTGGATAAGAAGGAGCATATTTTACGCTCCAAGGTTGTACCTCAAGTCAAAGTTTTGTGGAGAAACCACGATGTTGAGGAAATGACCTAGGAGTTAGAATCTGAAATGAAGTCAAGGTATCCTTACCTCTTTGACATACCAGGTACGTACCCTAATTTCGAGGGCGAAATTTTATAAGAAGGGGAGGTTGTAAGACCCCAACTTTTATGAATAAAGATGAATTTTCTATAAATATCATTTTTGAATATTATGAAGTGAATTTGATATAATGTTATAGTTGTGGGTAATATTTATAAATTTTGCAAAGTACGCAAGTTGTTATATTATATTCGATTGGTCGGGGAATATTCGTTTTAACAAGAAATATTCGTACGATGGCACAATCATTGGTGGACCACACAACGGAATTATTGTTGGATTGAGAAAATGACAAAAATATATTTTTTTATAAAATAACGGCAAAAGTTTTACCGTTAACTGTTGAAATAACCGGTGGTAAAAATACAGTAATACGCGTGGTTGCATAGTAGCACACGGTATTGATTATTGATGCTTACGTAAGAAGCCACTTAGTTATACTCAATTATTGCTACAGTAATTGCTGCATAGTATCTCGTACTATTGATTTAATTTTTGTCACAATATCATCTGCATAATATTTTATATTATTATATCAATAATTGAGACGACAAAGTTATTCATATTATTTACAATATTGACGATGTCTAGAAAGTTCTATCGAGGAGAGGTTTGGTGACCTAATTGCGCGCCAATAGGGAGAAATCCTTATCGGAAAGCCCCCTCTTTCTTGGGAATAATCTGGTTATTAAATATTGTGAGTTATAATATTAATGATGAATAATTATTGGAAGATTAAAAATGTATTGATTGAAGATAAAATGATTTATTTTAATATTTATTCAATCTTTGATATAAATAAGAAGTCTGTTATGAGACATTTGTGGTAAGTTTGGTTTATTCTATGGGGGGCCATATGTTATCATCTAAGAGTCACTTTCGCCAATAGTAATTACCTTTAGCAGACGTCAAACCACTTGTAGTTTCATATTACAAGCGTCGAACCAATTGTCGTTTCACATTACTGGCGTCGACCAATTGTTGTTTCACATTACAAGCATCAACTAATTGTCGTTTCACATTACAGGCGTCGACCAATTATCGTTTCATATTACAGGCGTCAAACCACTTTTCTTTTCACATCACTAGTCGTCAAGCCACTTGCCTCTTCACATTGCAAGGGCTAAGCTAGAAATCTTCTATAAATAGAAGCTTATTTCTTCTTTCATTCTCACCAATTCACTACGACTCACAAGAGAATTCTATAGAGAGAGAATCAGAGAGAAAGAAGAAGAGTATTTTGTTACTATACTATTTCAGTATCTAATCTCCTACTAAGGTTAGGGGTATTATTTCTTTCGTATTCGTAAGGGGTATTATTTCTTTCGTATTAGTAAGGGGTATTATTTCTTTCGTATTCGTAAGGGATGTTATTTTGTTCAATATTCGCTTGAAAAAATATTTTATTCCATACTCTGTAGTATGTAAGTAATATTATTTTGTTTCAAATTTCGAATTCTGTTCTCGTTTTTTTAAAATTTTGGCTTCTATACTCTGTGAAATTAGTAAAATATATTTGATATTTGCGCTTCATCCAGTATCATTTCATAGAAATATTATTCTGGGCATTCTTGATAAGTTTTAACTTTAATGCCGGAGTACTATTCACCGGGTTACTATTCCTAAAATACTATTTACGAGATACTATTCACTCGAGTACTATTCACCTAGGGTACTATTCATGATAAAAATTAATTCGTTTTCGGTCCAAATTATTTTTGACACAATATTATTCTTGAATTTTACTCCACAAACCAGTATCATGTTGACAATTTGGACGTTATTGATTTCTTGATAAATTAAATTATAAATCTTTAAAAATTTATCCTTGAACTTGTTTTATTGAATTCTTATATCATTGTCATCATCCTCATGTTTATATTATGTTGAAAGTCATCTGTGGCCTGTGGTGCATAGATGGACTTGGTATGACTATGACCAGGAATTATTCGGTATAATAATGACCGTAATATTACAAATGATGTGGTAAAAGTCTTCATTGGCCCGTAGTGCATTGATGGACAGTTGTTGGCATGATCATGACCATTGATGAATACACGAATATCCTTGGCCAATAGTGCATGGATAATTTGTGGTCGTGATACTAATGAATATCCTTGGTCGTAGTGCAGGGATGATGTGGATTATTTATTAAGTTGAGTCTCAGCGACTAAAGTGATGAAAAACCTTTTAAATCATAGAAGATAGTAGATTTTATTCTCTACTTGACTCTTCTAATGGATTGCTTGTTCCGCTGCAGTTAAACTTAATGTTTGTTATATTTTATCAGTTTAATATTGTTGAAGGCTAAAGATAAATTATTCTGCATTATCTTAGTCATAATATTTCTTACTAAGCTAGTTGAGCTCACCCTTTTGCTTTCATTGTCCTCTTCAGGAAATGAGAACGTAGCCGGGACTAGTCGGGGAACGGAGTGACGGTCCAGATGATAACATTATTAGTCCTCACTATTCTATGAAATAGTGTGATAATAAATGTAATGAATATTTATTTTACGTTTTAATACTGTCTAGAAGACAATATTTGTATTAAAACTCACAGCTTATATTGTGTCGTATTCTATACTACACTTAACAGTTGTATAAATTAAGTTTGTATTTGTATTCTGTACCATGTATTTGACGCCTCAGAATGGGTGATATATACCTATTCTAGGGGCATCACAAATGGACTAATAACACTAAGAGGTGAATTAAATATTATCAAGATTAATAATATTAAGTAAATTAAAAGTAGTTGTTATTTAATAGTAATATTATCGAGGCATGATAATATTTCTAAGAACTAAATCTATTATGTAATATCTATGTAATTACATAATGTAATGTTATGCTATGGCTAATTGAAAGATTAAATATAGGTCTCTCAAAGGAAGATAATTAAACTGCCTAGCAGATAGAATTTAAGTGTGTAGCAGTAGCCTACAAACGAGGTGAGTTCCCTAACTCAAACTCGAGTTATTATTTTCGAAACATGTTAGTGAATAATTATTGTTGATTATTCACATCTATTCTGATTATTGAGATTCGCACCTTGTGCAATTGAATTCATGTTCTATTATTATTGAACTGTGAATTAAATTAAAGTTATTTCATTCATGAATTGTTTATGAGATAGATCTATGCTAATTGTATCAGCTAAATCAAGCATGTCTAAATTTATTAAATCAAATGTGTTTTAAAAGCTATTTTTATTAAATTGATATGGTAAGAACTCTTGGCCGAGAAAATGATGAATTTGATTAAAGCATGATATCAATGCTCGATTATTAAGTGCTTATGCATAAATTACGGGGTATGAAAGGTTGATCCCCTTGATTACCAAAACTTAATAAAAGGTCCAGTTTAAATGCTGAAAACCTTGGCAAAGGTTCATGGTTATTTCAAACGACTCAGTACCTGTTATTCAATTATTCGAATATTCAGTTGTTGACTATTAATTTATGTTCCTTCACAATTGTATACTGTTATTGAACATTGAAAGCGAAACTTCTTTCTAATCATGATATATCTCCCTTGGGTATAAACTTGTTAAGAAAATTAGTTTCTTACCTTTGCTATATCATGGAATTTATTTCAGATAAGACAGAAACGTCCAAAGGGGACAAAGGAAAACGAAAGGTTTAAGAGTAGATGTTTGAGAAGGCTTATGTACTAGTTTATTTTAAATGCTATTTGGTTATGTAAACTCTTTATAGTATTAAGAGTACATTTTAAGTTAGGATTAAAGAACCTTGGGACTATGATTGTAAGACTTTATTACTATTATGATAAATAATGTATGTTTATTCTTCCGCATTAGTTAGAAAGTATGTTTGTTGTTGAGTATCGTGAACACCGAATTCGAGGTTAGAAAACCCGAAATTGGGGGTGCCACAGGTTGGTATCAAAGTCGTAGGTCATAAACATTAGGAATGTGAAACCTAGATTATAACCTTAGTAGAAAACTCATATAGAGTATGTAGGTGATAGGTTAAGGAGATCCATCGAGTTTTAGTTGAACTGAATAAAATATAATTTTATTTTATCAATGAATATATTTTATTGTGGTAATAATGTTGGTTTTATTTGTTGTGTTTGTAGGATGTCGGACGAGAGTCAAGATATCTATTCATTGAACCAAGAGCTGAGGGACTCTAGTGAGGAGCCCATAGAGCATGAGGTGGTTGGAGATTTGCTGTCGAGGAAAGTCGAGCTAGAGGTTAGGGCTAAATGAGTGGAGGCGCAGAACCACATCCTCCAGATTTCTGAGCAGCAGTACAAGGACGCTGCTTACCAGACACAGACTGAGTTAGCCGAGTTGCGAGGGAGGCTGGAGCAGAGAGAGCTATAGCTAGGACATTTGAGGGATAAGGTGGAAGCTAAAGATGTGAGGATATATACTTTGGAGCAAGCTTTAGACATCGCCTTTATGCAGTTCGACACCAAGTGGATGGAGATGTCATCTAGCAGCAAGAGCAGGCGTTGATTTGTATTCATGTTCGATATAGTCCCATTTTTGTTTCTAATAGGGACAATTTAGTTTTTGTAAATCCTTATGCTTTATTGTATGCATAGGATGACAGTTAGACGCCAAATTTTGTTTTGATAGAGGGGTAGATGGTAATGAATTCTCACTTTTTATCCATTAGAGGATAGTTGGTGGTGGCATTAACACATTAAAATTATATTTTGGAAGTCTAAAGAAACTAAGCTAGGCAAATTAATCACATTGCTAAGAATTGGGAAGCTCAGTTGAGCAATCAGTATATGAATAGTAACTCACTCTATAATACGCGAACACAAGTCGGTAGTTGAAGCTATAATAGCAGTGATGATGGCTATGGAGGTGGGCAGTTGACCAACTCTTCTTTACCTAACATTTCCTTTCATTTTCCATTGAATCAAACCTTGGTGTAAAGCAATTGACTGGATATGCATTTCTCTATATAAGTAACTTCAGTCTTCTCATTCTCTGTTACTTGAAATTGTCAGCTAAGTGTGAACTAAGAGTGTGAATTGCTGAGCATTAAGGGAGGTATAATCAGAGTAGTGAGGAGTCCAATTCAAGCTTCAAGGGGGTATAAAATCTAGTATTGTGTTCTCGAGCTTGAGTTTTGTCAAAAAATTTCAATTGTATGAAATCTCTATTAATTGATGTAGAATAGCATGCCATTGTGTTATCTGGATTTGTTTGCATGACTAGGAGCTGTATACTGGGTTTGAACTCAGGTTAGATGTTGGTTATGTTGGAGCTCTTCAGCAGTAGAGTCCTTATTCTTCATTCTGATTGAAGTGGCGCGGCCGTTCCACTTCTATAGTACATGACCGCGCGGTCGCGCTGGCTGGCAGTCCTATGTGCTGATTTTATGATCTTGCCTTTATCTGAGCATGCTATGTTAGCTAGTATATGCATATAAACCACCTTAACACATGGAATGAGGATGTTATGTATATAGTAAGCCATGTTAGTTGATTTTAGTATAAACGTTCAAAGAAAACTTTAAGATTTGGAAAAATAGAAATTGTGAACTTGGGGTAATGTATATTCTGATCTTACAAGCATGTTAGTATGGTTTTTAAATGCATGTCAGACATACTAACTTGCGTATATGGATTTCGTAATGAAGCATGATCATGTTGAAATTATTAGTAAGCTTTGCTAATGAAAATACGAACTTTGAACGTGAATATTAATATGCTACTTTGAGAGTTAGAATCTGATATTTGTGAACATGCTTGATTATACTCTTAGACTCACTCATGTATCATAAATGTATATATACCATGCTTAGGTATTGTAATTCAAGTGAAGCATAAACAAATCATATTTTAAAACCAAAACGATGTTAATTACACATAGGTGATATGAATACTCACAAGCATGTTTAATATGAGTTATATGGCTACTTTATATGTTTAAAAATCAAGCATGTTAGACTTTGTGATTTCATAACCTTGAATGGCCTTAACTTGTTGACATGTTCAACTTAGAACCATATTCAGTAAGAAGGGACCTAGATTGAACTTGAGAGATACGAAAGGACCCTTGACATGTTAATATATGTTATGTGTGTAAGGATGAGCAAGCTAGGCCAAGCAAGTGATTGCTCAGCCCTGGTTTGAATTGAGAGACGTGTGACCGCGCGTATCCCTACTACAAATCAGGCGCGACCACACCCCTCTACAGAACTTGGAAAGAGACTTTTGTGATTTTTGAAATATGTAGTGTAATAACCCTATATTTTCTATATAAATAAATAAGAAATTTTGCATATAAATTTTATTTATTTATTTATTTTAAAGTTGGGAATATGTGCCAGGTAATGTGTATGTATATTTGTGATAAATAAAAATTTATTTATTTCCTGAATAATTACAAATAAATTTTTAAAGAATTATTAATCATTATAAACTATATTTTTATAGTAATTAATTTTATAGTAGAAATGATTTTAGTATTTATTTTCCATGAAAATAAATTATTATATTATTTAAATAATATATGAAATCATTATTAGTAATATTATAATAAATAATTTATTATCTCAATTTATTTAATTTAGTTAAGTTAATTATTTTAATTTAATTAATAGTGGTATGAATAAGAAAGATAAATTAGATATGGAATCTAAACCCTAATTCTGAACTTTGGTCAATGAATGAGAATAATAATATAATATTATTTTATTTCAGTGCTATAAATATGTACTATATGTACGTATTGATAATGGTTGGTCAATTATGGTATAGATTTAAAAAACTTTAATATTAAGTTGAATAACCCTAATTTGAAACTCAAAACCGAAGTTTAAGATCAGTCAAAAATTGTGTTAATGTGATTAATAACAAGTGTTAGAATTATAATTGTAAATTAGGGAAACCTTAATTTTTGAAAACCTTAATTCATCAGATTTTTCAATCCAGCAAGCTGGATTCCATATCCGTTTCACGAAAATACTAAAACAACTTATTATTTTTCTATCCTTTGTCCAAACACATATACATATAAATCATACACAAAAAGTATTTTTTCATAATTTTTCAACTTCCTTTAGTATTTTACAAAAATCATTTTAATAAATTCCTTAAGAAATTAGCTACCTCGTGCTTAACTCCAGAAATTTCCATCTCTTGACACAATCATATATGTGTTAGCGTGACGCTCCAGTTTAAATTTCGTGGTCATCGAAGTTATAGAACTCCGGTTATAGCGATTTTCGTCGAAAAATCACAAAAATTGAAATGGTCATAATTCGGTCATTTTAAGTAAGTCGGAATGAGCTTATTTTTGGACAATAGCTACTTAATACCATATATTTTCATGTCCCAAAAGGCCGGATTTTTTCTAACAAAGTAAGTGGCCGAAAATGCCATTTTAAAAGTGTTTTAAAAAATCTAAAAATTTTTCTAATGTGGTCTGACAACCGAATGTCAGACCTTCCAGATCTCAGCGTGTGTTTTGTCTTAGTGTTTTAAGTGTTTGATATTGTAGTGTGCTATGAGATCTCTACTATGGAACTTGAATCAAGGTTATAGCATGAGCAGATTGTAAGATATTGATGGTCAAAAGCCGTTGACTGGCCATGACTGGGCGTTTCTGGGTAACCCAGGAACTGCCCAAAAAGGGCCTGACGACTTATTCAAGCGCCCGAATCTTTCTTGTGTTTATTGTTTTGTTCTTGTTATTGTATCCAGGTTGTAGTGTGTTATACTAACTGTTAATTAAAGCTTTTAGATCGCCTAAACATTTATCAGGTAGATCACAATGAATGGTCAAATCAAGCCGGAAGACCATGAAATACGTTTTCTGGGTAACTTAGAAAACGCATAACCAGGTCTTCTGACATGGTTTGACCGGCATGTATCTTAAGCTGCTGTTGTTGTTATGATGATGTTATGTAATAGATCTGTACACCTCCATGTTGTCTACACACTGAAAGGTTAAGATCACTAAAATATTACATAGATTGCAAGTTGTGAAAGCTCAAAGTAGGCCTCACGAACTGTTCTTCATTTATGGGCAACCCAAGAAGTGAAGAACAACTCTGACAACCACTTTGGAGGCTCAGATATCTTTCGTTATATGTTGTTTGTTCATGTTTGTTGTTGAATCATGAAGTCTTGCACTAGCACTACAATATCTGACCACCAACATGCCTAAAAACATTACAGTTTACGAATTAAACTTGGTCAAACTACCTAACTCGAAACTGGCGTATTAATGGCTGGGTTGCTCAAGAACACCAAAGGCGACACTTTCTGTCGCCAAAATCTTTTAGCGACAGACTTTTTAATTTTAATTAAATTAATTTTCAAAAATTATTTAAAAATAAAAATTTATTTCTGAAAATTACAAAAATAATTTTAAAAATTATTTTAAGTTAAAAAAATTAACTTTTAATAATTTGATATATTTTTCATAAATATTAGTATTTATTTGAATATTATTGATATTTAATTTATTTAATAAATGTATTAAATAAATTAATTAAAAATAATTTTATTATATTAAAAATCATTTTAAAATGATAATAAGGTATTTAAAAATATTTTAAGTTATAAAATATAACTTTTAATATTTTAAAGCAAATTTCATTAATTATTTGATATTAATGATAATAGATTTATTTAATAATTATGTTAAATAAATTAATTTACAAATGATTTTAACATTAGAAAAATCATTTTAAATGAAAATAAAGAGTTTAATAATATTTTAAGTTATAAAATATAACTTTAAATATTTAAAGGTAAATTTCATTAATTATTTACTATTAATGATATTAAATTTATTTAATAATTATATTAAATAAATTAGTTTAAAAATGAATTTAATATTTTAAAAATTATTTTAAATGAAATTAATGTGTTTAAAAATATTTTAAGTTATAAAGTATAACTTTTAATATTTAAAGGATAATTTCATTAATAATTTAATATTAATGATATTAAAGTTATTTAATAATTCTATTAAATAAATAGTGTAAAAATGGTTTTGTTAATTTAAAAATTATTTAAAAAGGGTATAAATGAATTAAAAATATTTTAAGTTATAATTAATGACTTTTAATATTTTGATAAATAATGCATTAATATTTAAATATTAATGGTAATTATTTAAAAATAATTTTAATTCTTTTAAAAAATTATTTAAAGGTAATATTAGTACTTTAAGAATATTTTGAATTATTATAAATAACTTTAATATTTTGGCAATGGTTTCATTAATAATTTAATATTAATTAAATATTAATGATAATAGAATTATTTAATATTTAAATCATTTAATAATGATTCCGGTGTTTGAAAAATTATGATAAATTATAATAATTATTTAAAAATTATTATAAGTCAAGTAAAAAAATAATATGACTGATTTTTAGTTATTGAAATACAGAGAGAGTCTTAGACTCGATAATTACCCGATAAAGCCGTCGGCACATTGACATATTTCAGAAATTGATCTGGACTTAGATAATTTAACTAGATACGTGTCTGTTTGTGATCCAATGACTGTTAAACATGTGTGATAATGTGATTAGGTAATGTGCTGACTGCAAATAGCAGTACTATGTGTTATGATATAATATTCTAATCGAACAAATGATCTTATTAATGATAGGTTGTGATATAAAAGATAAAACTAAGTTGCATACTAGTAAGCAGCATCTCAGGCAAGAATCCAAACTTTGCATTTACTTTATGCAATGGTCATGAGTAAGAAAGTTTCAGAATTATATTATTATTATGCCAGATTATTAATTCCATTGTTAACGATTATATATCCAATCTTTGTATTTATACAAGTTCTTAAATTATCCGATCATTGTTTATTATCACATTATTACTGTATAATTAAGATATTTATTCTGTTCGTTGATTTCTAAATATGGTTAGACAAGTGTCCTCACTTGGATAATCATTGTATTTAATCACATGTTTGATACATACTAATTAGTTTCCAGTATGTATCCGTTGACTTAAAAGTCGTCTAAGCTATTTGACTCGGCTAGACACAAACTTAATAATATTGTTGAATAAGATAGAACTTTATTGTATCCAACCAGATTATTTTGGTTCGGATTTCCTACTAAGTATGAACATCCGATACATGGGAAACTTTTGTGCACCAATGGCGGATAAGATTTACGATAATCTCATTCTCGCATGTAGTATTGATCAATACAGGGCATAACGGGCCGATCCCCCCCGGGCATGTAAGTTGTGACGGTTTATAGATAAATTTTTGTTTAACCTTTTCGAAAATAGAAAATAATGTTCATAGTCTGTCAACTGATTCCCAATTATGGTCAATACGTAGTTTCAAAAATTTGATATACAATTGATATGTTGTTATTATTGGTTCAACTTACTTCACAACAGTTGATTCATTATAGAAGTGTTATTCAAAAAAAATATTTACTTCTTTCAGCTAATAATTATTGTTGTTATTACTTGCTAGGCAATCAAATGCTCATCCTTGCTTTAAATTAAAATGTTTTCAGCTAAGCGTGATCAACCAGAAGGTTCAGGCAAGAACAAAGGGAAGGGAAAGATGGTAGAATAAATTTATGTTCTCTTATGTAGTAGCTAGACTTTATTAAGACAATAATATTTATTATTATCATGTAATGTAATGTTTAAAGGTCGCGTGCCTGGGATTCAAACTCTAATATGTAAATTAAGTTTGGTAACTATATTATTGTTATTGTTATTAGTATTATTTCGCTCATAGAAAATGTATCGTGAAGCACCGAGTTTGGGTTTAAAGTACCTGAATTTGGGGACGTCACTGGTTGGTATCAGAGCTTAGGATTAGAAACCTTAGGTGGGATAGACCTAAAGCTATAACCTTAAAATAGAGGGAAACATTGAAAATACAAATAACTCATATAGAGTTTAAAAAGGAGATGAATTGGATAAATTCATCGTCAACTAAACGAAAAGATAACTTATATAAAACTATTATTTGCTGTGTGTATTTACTATGTGCTAATCAGGATAATTTATGTGTGTAGATGTTAGGTGGAAAAGAATTAGGATACCCTTAGATCGTAAAGAAGGAGCCAATATCAAAACCAATAGCTAAAATAGAGGCTCACAGTGCAAGCAACCCTGATGAAGTGGTGGTATTGGAAAACGTAGTATCAGATCCAGAAACAATAGAACTGACATATAGTGATTCAGACACAAAAGTTAGAGCTGATCAAGCATCAACGGAGGTGCAGAATCTGAAGAACAAGGTTTCTTCTCTGGAAAAGCTGTGAGAAATAGAAAAGCTGTTAAATAATCAATTGCGAAAAGCATTAATAGACCCAACGGAAGAACAAGATAAGCTTAAAATCCAAATTGATCAAATGGGAGCAAGAAGCAACATGTTGGGTGCAACTCTGAACAAAAAGAGGAAAAGAAAGATGAAAGACCGCAACTTAGGAAATCCTATTAACAATCAAGGGACCCTTTATCGAATAGAAAAGTATACCAATTGTGATAAGAAACATAAAGGCTCGTGCCGGAAAGGAGAGAAGGTTTGCTATAATTGCGGACATAAGGGACATTTCTCTCCCCATTGTCCTAATCCAAAGCAATGTGTATGTTTTATCTGTGGGATAGAAGGTCATCAGACGAAAGGTTGTCTAAGATCCAGAAAAAGGAGTAGTGAACTAGTAGTGTAAGTACTGTTAAATTATGTATGTTTTATGATAAGTATGTATGTATAATATAATATTCTCAAACTTTTGTACAAGCCATAGCATTAAATCATGACGTTTGTTGTCACCAAGGGATAGCAGTATGTGTTATGTCATGTAAAGTACTATGATTTAGTTTAATGAATATGAATCTATGTTTTATTTATGAAATAAGTTTTGTATAACACTTTGTGTTATATGTTAAATTTATACAATAATGTTTAGAATGTAAGTTAAATTTATGATTTTATTTAATCAGATAATATCGCCACGACGTCGAACTCGAAATCAAAGGGCCAAAGAATCTGTCAACAACGTTGGGGGACAACAACCAGATCCGATGTAGAACTTCATGAACATGGTAGCTCAGGCTATGTAGTCGGGAATACCAGCCGCAGGGAACCCGCTAGACAATCTCTTGGCAAACTTCAAAGAATTTAAGGTTGTAGGACCGACAGAATTTAAAGGTACAACTGACCTTGTAGAAGTCCAAACTTGGGTTAAGGAAATTGAAAAAGCATTTGTGATAGCTAGGGTAGATGAGGGAAAAAAGACCGCTTTTGCCACCTATATGATGAAAGGGGAGGCGAACTTTTGGTGGAAGCAAATAAAGCGAGAGTAGGAGAAGGTGTGGTAACTTGGGCTAGGTTTAAAACTTTTTTTTTTTGAAAACTATCTATCAGCTAGTATGCAGGCGAGGATGGAGGTAAAATTTCTTGAGTTAAAACATGAGAACATGACAGTTGCGGAGTATGCCGTAAAATTTAATGAGTTGGCTAGGTTTGCTCCGCATCAAGTTGATACGAAGGCTAGGAAGGCGAGAAGGTTTGAGCTGAGATTAAAACCCTGGCTCTATAACAAGGTGGCGGTGTTGTAGATCTCTACATTTACAGCACTCATGGAAAAGGCTATCATAGCTGAGGAGGGGAGTGAGGCCATAAGCCTCTAGAATAAGGAAAAAAGGAATAAGGGCAAAGTCGAGGGAACTGCGAAGGTGGAAACTAATAGTGGGAGTAGGAGTGGAAATGTGAAAAGAAAAGGGAGCAATTTTGGGAATGTTCAAGTCAAGCAGGAAGGAGAGAAGAAACAGGCTGTGCAGTGCAAGAACTGTGGAAAGAACCATTCGGGTGAATGTTTAAAGGGTAAATTTGTTTGTTACAAGTGCGGGCAGGAGGGCCATATCTCTCCCAACTGCCCCAATCCAAGGATGAACAGTGGGTGTTTTCTATGCGGATCGATGGAGCATAAGGTTAAGGACTGTCTGAAGAGGAAAATGGATGTAGGGAGTGTGACTATGGGTAAAGGCAGCGGGACTCTGACGATCACGGGACCAACGTCATCAAACAAACCAACCAAATCAATTGCGAGAGTCTTTAACATGACGGTTCAGGATGTCGTGGCAGCTGGTGAGGGAACTCCAGGTATTATTCGTATAACTTTTATTTTAATATACATGATTTTCCTATATATAGTAAATTATTTTATAAAGAAATTTTGAAAGAGGAATTTGAGTTCTTTTAGAAATCAAAATTCCGTATAATCAGATAGACAAGCTTTATGTTGAATAGTTAAAGATCAGCCCGATCAAATCTAATCAAGATCTACTTAAAATGAATGTGTATGCTATTTACCCTAGTATGTGTAAGTTTTAAAACGGTGATTCTGGGGACGAAATCTTTATAAGGGAGGGTGAATGTAATAACCCTATATTTTCTATATAAATAAATAAGAAATTTTGCATATAAATTTTTTTTTATTTTAAAGTTTGAAATATGTGCCAGGTAATGTGTATGTATATTTGTGATAAATAAAAATTTATTTATTTCCTAAATAATTACAAATAAATTTTTAAAGAATTATTAATCATTATAAACTATATAATGATTACTATATTTTTATAGTAATCAGATGTGAAATTCAAACCCTAATTCTAGACTTTGGTCAATGAATGAGAATAATAATATAATATTATTTTATTTCAGTGCTATAAATATGTACTATATGTACGTATTGATAATGGTTGGTCAATTATGGTATAGATTTAGAAAACTTTAATATTAAGTTGTATAACCCTAATTTAAAACTCAAAACCGAAGCTTAAGATCAGTCAAAAATTGTTTTAATGTGATTAATTACAAGTGTTAGAATTATAATTGTTAATTAGGGAAATCCTAATTTTTGAAAACCCTAATTACTAAACTAGAAACTCTAATTTGCTAAATAGGAACCCTAATCGCTAAATTATGAATAGTGTAACTAGAAACCTAATCTAAATAAGGAAATCCTAAATACAAATTTTAAGAAACTAAATTTTGTTCAAACCCTAATTGCTAAATCATACAAATTCAATATGCTAAACCTTAGGGTTAAATCCTAAGGGTCAAACCCTAAGGGTTAGGGCAAATGACAAATTGTTCATTAAAATTGCAAGCCTAATGACTAAAATACCATTTGTCATATTTTTTATTAGATTGCTTGCAAATCCTACCAAATTTAGGAGTTGGTGACCAACTTATTTGACTCTGTGACTTAAATAATCACAGCAATCCGTCTTTTAGCCGGCCAATTCATTGCATCTAAATGTTATATATAGATTGGGAGATAGAGATTTTTTTTTACTTAGCTCATTTTTGCTCCAACACTCAGCTAATCCTCTCTCTTTAAAACCCACGAAAATTATAAGTATATCAGTCACAAAATCCAGCCCCACGAATTCCTTTAACAGATCAGAAGCCTTGAATCCAATTTTTTCAAAGTAAGGTATAAAACCCTACTAAGAATCTGATCTTGATTAATGTGTTAGATGTTTGTTTTTTTGTGTTAAATATGTTGTTAGTAGTGTATAGTGATGACATGGGTTAATAGATGTTAGATCCGTAACATCTATAGGCTCAGATCTAGTGTTTTACAAAATTTGGAAATTTTTCTAATGTGGTCTGACAACCGAATGTCAGACCTTCTAGATCTCAGCGTGTGTATTGTCTTGGTGTTATAAGTGTTTGATATTGTAGTGTGCTATAAGATCTCTACTCTGGAACTTGAATCAAGGTCATAGCATGAGCAGATTGTAAGATATTGATGGTCAACAGTCGTTGACCGGCCTTGACTGGGCGTTTCTAGGTAACCCAGAAACTGCCCAGAAAGGGCATGACAACTTATTCAAGCGCCCATATCTTTCTTATGTTTATTGTCTTGTTCTTGTTCTTGTATCCAGGTTGTAGTATGTTATACTAACTGTTAATTAAAGCTTTTAGATCGCCTAAACATTTATCAGGTAGATCACAGTGAACGGTCAAATCATGCCAGAAGACCATGAAATACGTTTTCTGGGTAACCCAGAAAACGCATAACCAGGTCTTCTGATATGGTTTGACCGACTTGTATCTTAAGCTTGTGTTGTTGTTATGATGATGTTATGTAATAGATATGTACACCTCCATGCTGTCTACACACTAAAAGCTTAAGATAACTAAAATATCACATAGATTGCAAGTTGTTGAAGCCCAAAGTAGGCCTCACGAACTGTTATTCATTTCTGGGCAACCTATAAATGAAGAACAGCTCTGACAGCCACTTTGGTGGCTCAGATCTCTTTCGTTATATGTTGTTTGTTCATGTTTGTTGTTGAATCATGAAGTCTTGCACTAGCACTACAATATTTGACCACCAACATGCCTTGAAACATTACTGTTTACGAATTAAACTTGGTCAAACAACCTAACTCGAAACTAGCGTATGAATGTCTGGGTTGCTCAAGAACACCTAAGGCGACACTTTCTGTCGCCAAAAGCTTTTAGCGACAGACTTTTTAATTTTAATTAAATTAATTTCTAAAAATCATTTAAAAATAGAAATTTATTTCTGAAAATTACAAAAATTATTTTAAGTTATAAAAATTAACTTTTAATAATTTGATATATTTTTCATAAATATTAGTATTTATTTGAATATTATTGATATTTAATTTATTTAATAAATGCATTAAATAAATTAATTAAAAATAATTTTATGATATTAAAAATCATTTTAAAATGATAATAAGGTATTTAAAAATATTTTAAGTTATAATATATAACTTTTAATATTTTAAAGTAAATTTCATTAATTATTTGATATTAATGATATTAGATTTATTTGATAATTATGTTAAATAAATTAATTTAAAAATGATTTTAATATTAAAAAATCATTTTAAATGAAAATAAAGAGTTTAATAATATTTTAAGTTATAAAATATAACTTTCAATATTTAAAGGTAAATTTTATTTATTATTTACTATTAATTATATTAAAGTTATTTAATAATTATATTAAATAAATTAGTTTAAAAATTATTTTAATATTATAAAAATCATTTTTAAAAAAATTAAGGTGTTTAAAAATATTTTAAGTTATAAAGTATAACTTTTAATATTTAAAGGATAATTTCATTAACAATTTAATATTAATAATATTTAACTTATTTAATAATTATATTAAATATATAGTTTTACTAATTTAAAAATCATTTAAAAAGGATATAATGAATTAAAAATATTTTAAGTTATAATTAATGACTTTTAATATTTTGATAAATAATTCACAAATATTTAAATATTAATGGTAATTATTCAAAAATGATTTTAATACTTTCAAAAAATCATTTAAGGGTAATATTTATACTTTAAAAATATTTTGAGTTATTATAAATAACTTTAATATTTTGGCAATAGTTTCATTAATAATTTAATATTAATTAAATATTAATGATAATAGAATTATTTAATATTTAAATCATTTAATAATGATTCCGGTATTTGAAAAATCATGATAAATTATAATAATTATTTAAAAATTATTACAAGTCAATTAAAAAAAATAATATGACTGATATTTTTAGTTATTGAACCATAAGATAGAGTCTTAGACTCGATAATTACCCGATAAAGCCGTCGGTACACCGACATGTTTTAAAAATTGATATGGACTTAGATAATTTGACTAGATATGTGTCTGTTTGTGATCCAATGACTGTTAAACATGTGTGATAATGTGATTAGGTAATGTGCTGACTACAAATAGTAGTACTATGTGTTATGATAAAATATTCTAATCGAACAAATGATCTTATTAATGATAGGTTGTGATATAAAAGATAAAACTAAGTTGCATACTAGTAAGCAGCAGCTCAGGCAAGTATCCTAACTTTGCATTTACTTTATGCAATGGTCATGAGTAAGAAAGTTTCAAAATTATATTATCATTATGCCATATTATTAATTCTATTGTTATCGATTATGTATCCAATCTTTGTATTTATACAAGTTCTTAAATTATCCGATCATTGTTTATCAACACAGTATTACTGTATAATTAAGATATTTATTCTGTTCGTTAATTTCTAAATATAGTTAGACGAGTGTCCTCACTTGGATAATCATTGTATTTAATCACATGTTTGATACATACTAGTTAGTATCCAGTATGTATTCGTTGACTTAAAAGTCGTCTAAGATATTTGACTCGGCTAAACACAAACTTAATAATATTGTTGAATAAGATAGAACTTTATTGTATCCAACCAGATTATTTTGGTTCGGATTCCTGACTAAGTATGAACATCATGTACATGAGAAACTTTTATGCGCCAAAGGCGGATAAGATGAACGATAATCTCGTTCTCGCATGTAGTATTGATCAATACAGGGCATAACGGGCTGATCACCCCCGTGCCTGTAAGTTATGACGGTTTACAGATGAATTTCTGTTTAACCTTTTCAAAAATAGAAAATAATGTTCATAGTCTGTCGACTGATTCCCAATTATGGTCAATACGTAGTTTCAAAAATTTGATATACAATTGATATGTTGTTATTATTGGATTAGCTTACTTCACAACAGTTGATTCATTATAGAAGTGTTATTCAAAGAAAATATTTACTTCTTTCAGCTAATAATTATTGTTGTTATTACTTGCTGGGCAATCAAATGGTCATCCTTGCTTTAAATTAAAATATTTTTTGCTAAGCGTGATCAACTAGAAGGTTCAGGCAAGAACAAAGGGAAGGAAAAGATGGCAGAATAAATTTATGTTCTCTTATGTAATAGCTAGACTTTATTAAGACAACAATATTTATTATTATCATGTAATGTAATGTTTAAAGGTCGTGTACCTTGGATTCAAACTCTGATATGTAAATTAAGTTTGGTATCTATATTATTGTTATTATTATTAGTATTATTCCGCTCATAGAAATGGTATCGTGAAGCACCGAGTTTGGGTTTCAAGTACCTGAATTTGAGGGCGGCACATATCGCATTCTAGTATAACTTCATTATGCTTTTTTCTGTCCATGACACACTGACAGAGGTAGCCTTGCATGTTAACACCTATCTTAGCTTGAATTGATAAGGTGTTTTTAAATGATAAAGTCTAACGATAGTTCCGAGCTACATAATGACATACGTATAAGATTATGTGACTAGAAGAATAGCAATATATGTTAGCATTTATAAAGTACACTTGTGTATAATAGTAAGTTAAGATAATAGGTGTACATGTTGAACTTGTATAACTAATATGATTATACATGAAAAGGATATCATAGTGCATTATTTTGATATTAAGTTTTACTTTGGTAAACTACACTTGAGGCAAGTATCCTAAAACCTTGCATTATTTTATTCAACTGATATCATAAGCAAACCTTATCTCTTTGAATGCAAGTTATATTAGTTTCTCGTTCAATTGAGCTAGTATGTTAAACTCTTGAGAAAACTATTATTCATGTTGAACTTCATATTGTTCCTGAATATTGTGAAAGTGTCTATGCCATTTAATTCGGCTAGACTATATACATGTTTATAAAACTATCCAAACCAATTGATTAGTGCAAAAATCTTAAAAACTGAGTTGAACAACCCTTATGATAAGGGGATTGTTTATTGTTGGAAGCCCCAACACATGCGTGAATATTACTGTGTAGTTATGCATAACTTAGAGTATTGTAGACTGATCATCTATCATACTTGATTATTTTGGGTTATCAGTTTAATATTGGTAATTCTAGTATATGTTCAATAGTCCTTAGTGACTGCACAGTATAAATTGTTTATCCTGTTGGATACATTGATAGTCTTTAAATTTATATATATATATATATATATATATATATATATATATATATATATATATATATATATTAATTGATATTGAATTATCGTTCTTATTCCAAGGATTTGATTCAAGAATTATTGATATTCATTATTCATGATATTATTCTGAAACCCTGAACTATCTGAGAGATGATACTTTGATATTTCACACTCGTATTATAGAACTCTTTACCCTTGTTATATATTACTTGCTGGGCAATTTGTGCTCATTCTTGCTTATTTAACACCTTTCAGTTAAGGTGGAACAGGAAAGTGTCTCTGGGAAATACAAAGGCAAGGGCAATGCTACCGACTAGCTTGTTCCTTTATGTTTAAAAGTGTTATGTTATATTAAGACTATTTTCGGACTATGATTAAGCTTAAGTAGGATTATATAATAAGTCTTTATTCGATATTATTATGTAATCTATTAAGTACTGTAGGTTACGAGACTTGGGGGAATAATTATAATAAATCATTGTATATTATTCTAAATTAGATTTTCTGCTGTGAATATGTAATTCTAGTTATTGTGGTATTACCATGAGAATGTGATAAACCGAATTCGAGTGACCAAGTGGCGGTCCGAATTTGGGCGTGTCACAGGTTGGTATCAAAACTATAGTTATAAACCTTAGGAATGAGAGTCCTTAGATTATAACGTAGGAAAACTTAGGAGATTTAGAGGGATGAGAATCATGTAGAGTTTTCCTAGAGAGTAACTTAGTGTGTTATAGAATATAACTTCATTCTATACAATGAACTTATGTTATTCAACATTCTAATGGAGTTGTTGTTTGTGTTGTCTTGTGTTGGTAATTGTAGGACGACTGACATGGGAAGACCTAGCCGAGTATTAGAGGAGGAGCCGCATGACATCCACGTGATATATGAGGCACCATTGATAGCGGAGCCTATATCAGTAGTGGCTCCTATTGATGATGATAATGAGGAAGAGGAGATGGAGACATTACCTAAGGAGTCTGATCCGGAGGAGGAGCCTGAGCCTATGGAGGACTCCGACGAGGTTACTTTTGAGGATCGGGTGTTGGGGGAGTATGAGGAGAAGATTTTGGAGTTGGGATGTAGAGTGGAGGAATTAGAAACTGAGGCTAGGGAAAGGAAGCCTGAGTTCCAGAAACTGAGGGACGAGGACCACCAGAGGAAATTGGTGGTTCAGGAGATGGAGGTAGAAATTGCTCACTGTAAGGAGGCAGGGATCTATATGGGGACCTTGTTTCACCGATCTGTGAATAGGAATGTGGAGCTGGCAGGGAAGCTAGAAGATGTGGAGCAGAGAGAGATGAACGAGAGGACGGAGAATGAAGCACGTCGCACTCGACTAGAAATGGAAGTGATGGATAGGATCCACTTCGAGGAGAAGTGGGAAGGAGCTAATGATCGGGCTAATGATCTAGAGGATGAAGTAAGGTGTAAGAGAAGGAAGATGAACAAGATGAGCTATGCTCTATGCATGACCATAGAGAGGTTGATTGATGGGGTAAATTACTACCCGGCAGAGCATGGACAAACCCAACATACCATAAGCCGAGACATGGTGGTGCACATTACTTAGAAGGAATACCAGAGCGCCGTGGAGCGTGGGATGTTAGATTGAGTCTAGAGGAAGAAGTTTAGTAGTTGTATCATATTTATTTATGTGTTGTTGAAATCTGTTGTTAAAATCTCAGTCTTTTGTGTAAGATGTGAGATAGTTATAAACCCCAAACTTTTGAAAAATGTTAGAGGGTTAGTAAGCTAGTGTTGTCCTCGTCTTTTGTGATAATAGGGTATATGTGTTATCATTTATAGCAGTATGCTAGAAAGAAGCATGTAATTGTAACGATTTAGCATATGAATATAAATGAGCTTATTTCAGAAACGTGTTATAAAGTTATTCTTCTTGATGTTAAGAGAAATACTTAAGTGATATAACTAAATAATAATAAAATGAAAATTTTGTGATGCAGATCATTGCACTAAGATATAGAATAATTGTACCAAAAGAGTCGGTTAATGATGAGAAAGGACCAGTAGATCCGATGCAGAGGCTTGTAGATTTGTTAGGAGAGGCTCTTAGGGGAAGGAATGAGCCAGTACCACCTGTTCCCCAAGCAGCTCTTGTCACAAACTTTAAAGATTTTAAGAGTGTAGGACCGCGAGAATTTGTAGAAATGACTGACCCGATAGTTGCGCAAACATGGATCAAGGATATCAAAAAAGCTTTCGCTCGCGTGGGCGAAGATCAGAAGACATTGTTTGCTACGTATATGATGAGGAGAGAAGCGAACTATTTGTGGGAGGCTAATCAACAGAGAGCTGGCGAAGGAATAATAACATGTGATAGGTTTAAGACGCTGTTATTCGAGAACTATTTCCCGAAGAGCATGAAGAATAGAATGGAAGTAAAGTTCCTAGAGTTAAAACAAGGGGATATGACGGTGGCGCAATACGCAGCTAAGTTTAACGAACTAGCGCAATTTTCAGAGCACCAAGTTAGGGATGAGGAAAGGAAGGCGAGATGCTTCGAGGAAGGGCTAAAGCCATGGCTGTACAATAAGGTAGCAGTTCTACAAATTGATTCCTTTGCAACATTGTTAGAGAAGGTAATCATTACGGAAGGTGGCAGTGAGGCCTTAAGTCTATATCATAAGGAGAAGAAAAATAAGAACACTGTGAGTGAGTATCGTGGGGGAAACAACAGCGGAGGGAGTAACTCCAGAAAGAGGAAATGGGAAAACAATAACAACAACAACAGAAACAATAATCAAGGTGGAAGTCACCAGGGAATCTTCAAGAAAAGTACTTAAGCTTGTAACAAGTGTGGGAGGAGTCATCATGGGGAATGCTGGAAAGGAAAGATCACATGTTATAATTGCAGTCAAGAGGGGCACATATCGCCAAATTGCCTGAAACCAAAGAAGATCAGGGGATGCTTCGATTATGGATCAATGGAGCACCAGATAAAGGATTGCCCAAAGAAAGGAAGTGGTAGAACTGGCGTAGGCCAGGGAGGAGGAAGCAAGTTAATGATTGGTGGACTCTTCAACCCAACTGATCGACCGTCCAAACCTTTAAAATAACCATCCAGGACGTAATAGCTGCGAAGGACGTGGTGTCAGGTATAATTCCAATCAATGATATAAATGCTTATGTATTATTTGATTCGGGTGCGACCTATTCTTTTATATCTGAAGAATTTGTTAGTAAACTTAGTACACCCCGAGAACGTTTAGAAGGTCCTTTGAACGTAGAAGTTACGAATAAGAAAATAATCCCTATAGAATACATTTATCGAAATTGTCGTGCAAATATTAGAGAACATGAACTGAGCGTAGACTTGATTCCTATTAGACTGGGAGAATTCGACGTAATACTGGGAATAGATTTGTTATATAACCATGCGGTGGTAATTGACTGTCAGAACAAGTGTGTGAACCTTCAGACTCTGAGTAAGTCTAAGGTAGTGTTTTATGGTAGCTCATCGCTTAAACAATCGTGTTGCATTACGATAATGCAGGCCAAAAAATTGTTAAGGAAACGATGTGTAGGTTATTTAGCTTATATCATAGATACTCGAAAAAAGGGAGTAGAAATTAAGGATATATCCATAGTGAATGAATTTCAAGTTGTGTTTCCAGACGATCTGCCTGATCTTCCGCCAGACAGAGAAATTGAATTCGTAATAGACTTAGCACCAAGAACGACACCAATTTCAAAAGCTCCATATCGTATGGCATCGTTAGAAATGAAGGAATTAATGATATAACTTTAAGAGTTATTAGATAAGGGGTACATTCGATCGAGAGTGTCTCCTTGGGGAGCACCAGTGTTATTCGTTAAGAAAAAAGACGGATCGATGAGGCTCTATATCGATTATCAGGAATTGAACAGAGTAACGATCAAGAATAGATATCCGCTACCGAGGATAGACGACTTATTTTATCAACTGAAGGGAGCAAAATGTTTCTCGAAGATCGACCTACGGACGGGATATCACCAACTAAATGTGCGGAATAAGGATATACCAAAGACTACATTTTAAACCCGTTATGGACATTACGAGTTTTTGGCAATTTCATTCGGTTTAACTAATGCTCAGGCAGCATTTATGGACTTGATGAACCGCATTTTCAAGCCATTCTTAGATAAATTCGTAGTAGTTTTCATCGACGACATTTTGATCTACTCGAAGATAAAGGAAGAACACGACGAACATCTAAAGATGTTTTTAGAGGCACTACGAAAGGAGAATCTGTATGCAAAATTTTCAAAGTACGAATTTTGGATGAAGAAGGTTCAATTCTTAGGCCACGTGGTAGATGAGAATGGAATCCCAGTAGACCCCGTAAAGGTAGAAGCAGTACGTAATTGGGAACAACCGAGAACACCAATGGAGGTGAGAAGTTTCTTAGGGTTAGCTGGGTACTATCGAAGATTCATCCAAGATTTTCTAAGATAGTAACCCCGTTGACTATTCTGTCGAGGAAAACGGTGAAATTGTATGGACCGACAAAAAAGAAGAAAGTTTTCAAGAGTTGAAGAAGAGACTGAGTTAAACGCCTGTGTTATCATTAACAGATGATGCGGGAAATTTTGTGGTATATAGTGACACATCGCACAAAGGGACTTGGTTGTGTGCTCATGCAACACGGCAAGGTCATTGCATATGCATCACGACAACTAAAGGATTACGAAAAACAATACCCTACTCGCGACTTGGAGTTAGCGGTAGTATTTTTTGCGTTAAAGATATGGAGGCATTATTTGTACGGAGAGAAATTTGAGATATACACGGACCACAAAAGTCTGAAATATATCTTCACATAGAAAGAGTTGAATATGCGTAAGACAAGGTGGTTGGAATTGATCAAAGATTATGACTGCGATATTCTTTATCACCCGGGGAAGGCAAACTTGGTTGCCGACGCTCTGAGCAGGAAATGAAGAGAGAAATTATTCCAATTGATGACTCAAGAAGAGTTAATAAGAGAAATGGAGAAATTAGAAATAGAGTTAAAGGTACCCGAGAGGTCTGAAGAGAAGTTATTTGTAATGGAAGCTTGTCCGATATTGTTGGATAGAGTAAAAGAAGCACATGAGAAAGATGAAGAATGTGAGAAGATCAGGAAAATGATTTCAGAAAACGAGGAAGGGAAATTTTGAATAGATAAAGACGGTATCTTAAGATTCGAAGGAAGAGTATGGGTACCAGCGGTAACCGAGTTAAGAGAAGAGATTTTGTACGAGGAACACAATACGACGTATTCCGTTCATCCGGGAGGCACTAAGATGTACCGAGACTCGAGGCAACATTTTTGGTGGCCCAATTTGAAACAGGAAGTTGTAGAGTGCGTTAGTAGATGTTTGACTTTCCAACGCATAAAACCAGAGCATCAGCAGTCGAGTGGTTTACTACAACCATTGAAAATACTAGAGTTGAAATGGGAGCACATTACGATGGATTTTGTAGTAGGACTTCCAGTTACAAAGAAAGGTTATGATGCCATTTGGGTTATCGTGGATTGACTTACAAAGACCACACATTTTCTACCGATCAAGATCTGCTACAGTTTGAACTAGTTAGAGAGCCTATACATAAAGGAGATTATCTCACGACATGGAGTGTCGGTATCTATTATCTTTGATCGAGATCCACGCTTCACGTCAAATTTTTGGAAAATCTTACAAGAGAGGATGGGAACACAGTTAAGGTTGAGTACCGCTTATCATCCTCAGACGGACGGACAGAGTGAGTGAACAATACAAATGCTAAAGGACATGCTTAGGACTTGTGCGATGGACTTCAAGGAAAATTGGGATGACCACTTAACTTTAATCGAATTTACGTATAATAATAGTTACCATGCGAGTATCGGCATGCCACCGTACGAAGCTCTTTACGGAAGAAAGTGTAGAATGCCATTATGTTGGGACGAAGTCGAGGAGCGACGAATACTCGGACCAGAGTTAGTACAACAAACCACAGACATGGTGACGGTGATAAGAGCCAGACTAGTAGTAGCTCAGGATCGCCAGAAGAAGTACGCAGACTTGAAACGGCAGGACCGAGACTTTAAAGTTGGCAGTTTCGTATTCTTGAAGGTATTTCCATGGAAGGGAAAAATTCGTTTCGGCAAGAAAGGAAAACTGAGTCTAAGATTCATAGGTTTGAGATACTAAAGCGAGTGGGCGAAGTGGCATACAAAGTTATATTACCACCCGAGTTGGAGGACATCCATAATGTGTTTCACATATCCGTGTTGCGTCCATACAAGCCTGACTACAAGCACGTGATTTCTTACGAACTCATTTAAGTTGAGAAGAACTTAGCGTATAAAGAAATTCATGTCCAAATTACAGATAGGAAAGAGCAAACTTTAAGGAATAAAGTTATTTCCTCTATAAAAGTACTTTGGCGTAACCACGATGTCGAGGAGGCAACGTGAGAGTTAGAAGATAGGATGGTAAGGGATTATCCCCATCTATTTGTGTAACCTTGTAGCAATTTTGGGACGAAATTTTTATAATGGGGGGTGGATGTAATACCCGAGAGTTTCCATATATTAATAAATAAATATATTAATGGAAATGAGTACTTATTTGAATAGAAATGATTTGCTGTTATGAGACGAGTTAACTCAATTATATTAAAGTGAATAATTGTAATTAGTGAGGAAATGTGGAGTTGTAATTAACTCATTGAAAGCCTGGTGTGGCACAGTGATAGGAAATATTAATAACGATATTAATCGACGAAGGAATTATTAAGTGAACAATTAATTTATATTAATTGTTAATTATTATTGTAGAACATTAATTAATTGTTAATGGTGATTAATTAATGATATGTGATTGTTATTGTTAGATATATAATAATTAACTTGTTTATAAATATAATAAGATTTATATTTATTTACTATACGTGATAGATAATTAATTGTTATAAAGATCAATGATTACATTGATCAATAAGGAATGGATTAATTAATATTATTATTAATTAATCAATAAGAGGAATAATTTATTTATTTGACATAAAACAAATAAGTAAGTTATTAAAATAATAAGACTATATTGACTATTATGTGCAAGTGTGTAATAATATACAACTGTATTATATAGTATAGTGCGACACTTATATGACTATACTAAATATAACTACCATATATTAAGATTTATTAAACTATATTGTATGAAGCAATATGATTGAACCTATTGGAAACTATATAGTTAAGTAGAAGAAATTATAAATAATTGCTTATGGGACAATAAATATGTGTTGTGCAGTAAAATATGTACTGTTGCAAAGAATTACAAATTATTTCAATAAGTGAACCTAATTTGAATAATAAAGTTGTAAGGAAATATTGAATTATCAAGGACCAATTAAATTGAGACCATACATGTTATAAACATTAATTGGACTGGATTAATATACATGGACTATATGATGTAGATATATAAATAATCCCTAACTTCCCTTATGTAGTAGCATTAACACATTAAAATTACATTGGAAGTCTAAAGAAACTAAGCTAGGCAAATTAATCACGTTGCTAAGAATTGAGAAGCTCAATTGAGTAATCAGTACATGAACAATAACCCACTCTATAATACGCAAACATAAGTCGATAGTTAAAGCTAGAATAGCAGTGATGATGGCTATGGAGGTGGGCAGTTGGCCAACTCTTCTTTACCTAACATTTCCTTTCATTTTCCATTGAATCAAACATTGGTGTAAAGCAATTGACTGGGTATGCATTTCTTTAGATAAGTAACTTCATTCTTCTCATTCTTTGTTGCTTGAAATTGTCTGCTAAGTGTGAACTGAGAGTGTGAATTGCTGAGCATTGAGGAACGTATAATCAGAGTAATGAGGAGTCCAATTCAAGCTTTAAGGGGTATAAAATCTAGTATTGTGTTCTTGAGCTTGATTTTTGTCAAAAAATTTCAATTGTATGAAATCTTTGTTAATTGATGTAGAATAGCATGCCATTGTGTTATCTGGGTTTGTTTGCATGACTAGGAGCTGTATAGGGGGGTTGAACTCAGGTTAGATGTTGGTTATATTGGAGCTCTACAGAAGTAAAGTCCTTATTCTTCATTCTGATCGAAGTGGTGTGGCCGCGCCACTTCTATAGTACATGACCGCGCGACCGCACCGACTGCCAGTCTTGTGTGCTAATTTTGTGATCTTGCCATTATCTAAGCGTGCTGTGTTAGCTAGTATATGCATATAAACCACCTTAAAACATGGAATGAGGATGTTATGTATATAGTAAGCCATGTTAGTTGATTTTAGTATAAACGTTCAAAGAAAACTTTAAGATTTGGAAAAATAGAAATAGTGAAGTTGGGGTAATGTAAATTCTGATCTTACAAGCATGTTAGTATGGTTTTGAAATACATGTCGGACATACTAACTTACGTATATGGATTTCGTAATGAAGCATGATCATGGTGAACTTATTAGTAAGCTTTACTAATAAAAATACGAACTTTGAACGTGAATATTAACACACTACTTTGAGAGTTAGAATCTGATATTTGTGAACATGTTTGATTATACTTTTAGACTCACTCATGTATTATAAATGTATATATACCATGCTTAGGTATCGTAATTCAAGTGAAGCATAAACGAAGCATATTTTCAAACCAAAACGATGCTAATTACACATAGGTGATATGAATACTCAGAAACATATCTAATATGAGTTATACGGCTACTTTATATGTATAAAAATCAAGCATGTTAGACTTTGTGGTTTCATAACCTTGAATTGCCTTAACTTGTTGAGATGTTCAACTTAGAACCATATTATGAAAGAAGGGACCTAGATTAAACTTGAGAGATACGGAAGGACCCTTCATATGTTAATATATGTTATGTGTGTAAGGATGGGCAAGCTAGGCCAAGCAAGTGATTGCCCAGCCCTGGTTTGAACTGGGAGCCACGCGATCGCGTGTCTCCCTACTACAAATCAGGCGCAGCCGTGCCCCTCTACAAAACTTGGAAAGTGACTTTTGTGATTTTTGAAATATGTAGCATGCTAGTATAACTTCATTATGCTTATTTCTGACCATGACACACTGACAGAGGCAACCTTGCATGTTAACACCTATCTTATCTTGAATTGACAAGGTGTTTTTAAATGATAAAGTCTAACGATAGTTCCGAGCTACATAATGACATACGTATAAGATTATACAACTAGAAGAATAGCTATATATGTTAGCATTGATAAAGTACACTTGTGTATAATAGTAAGTTAAGATAATAGTTGTATATGTTGAACTTGTATAACTAATGTGATTATACATGAATAGGATATCATAGTGCATTAGATTGATATTAAGCTTTACTTTGGTAAACTACGCTTGAGGTAAGTATCCTAAACCCTTGCATTACTTTCTTCAACAGATATCGTAAGCAAACCTTATCTCTTTGGATGCAAGTTATATTAGTTTCTCGTTCAATTGAGCTAGTATGTTAAACTCTTGAGAAAACAATTATTCATGTTGAACTTCGTACTGTTCTTGAATATTGTAAAAGTGTATATGCTATTTAATTTGGCTAGACTATATGCATGTTTATAAAACTATCCAAACCAATTGATTGGTGCGAAAATCTTGAAAACTGAGTTGAACAACCCTTATGGTAAGGGGAGTGTTTATTGTTGGAAGCCCCAACACACGCGTGAGTATTACTGTGTAGTTATGCATAACTTAGAGTATTATAGACAGATCATCTATCATACTTGATTCTTTTGGGTTATTAGTTTAACATCGATAATTCTAGTAGATGTTCAATAGTACTTAGTGACTGCTCAGTATAAATTTTTTATCCAATTGGATACATTGATAGTCTTTGAATTCATATATATTTGTTGATTTATATTGAATTATCGTTCTTATTCCAAGGATTTGATTCAAGAATTGTTGATATTCATTATTCATAATATTATTTTGAAACCCTTTACTATCTGAGAGATGACACTTCGATATTTCACACTCGTATTATAGAACTCTTTACCCTTGTTAGATGTTACTTGCTGGGCAATTTGTGCTCATTCTTTCTTATTTAACACCTTTCAGTTAAGGTGGAACAGGGAAGTGTCTCTGGAAAAGACAAAGGCAAGGGCAAGGCTACCGACTAGCTTGTTCCTTTATGTTTAAAAGTGTTATGTTGTATTAAGACTATTTTTAGACTATATTTCAGCTTAAGTAGGATTATGTAATAAGTCTTTATTTTATATTATTATGTAATCTATTAAGTACTGTAGGTTGCGACACTTGGGGGAATAATTATAATAAATTATTGTATATTATTCTAAATTGTATTTTCTGCTGTGAATATGTAATTCTAGTTATTGTGGTATTATCATGAGAATGTGATGAACCGAATTCGAGTGACCAAGTGGTGGTCTGAATTTGGGGGTGTCACAGATAATACCGTCAAGGTTGCTTGACTTTCGTTGAAATGTGCATCAACGGCTGATACCATCGGATTACTTCTGATGCTTTGCTAGATTTACTTACCAATGGCTAAAGAACGTCAAGGTTACTTGACCTTTGTTGAAATGTGCTTCAACGACTGATGATGTATGAAGTTCCCGCTGAGGATAGGTTTTTGGAGTTATGGCTCTGAACCGACGGCATCGGACATTTGTGAGGTATGACCGAGTGTAGTTTGCAACTACTGTGATCATTGGTGGTGTGAACCCTATGTTTGGGCGAATACCAATGAGTGAAATATAGACCCGCAGTTTGGTCTTTGAAAACAAGGATTTCAGGCTTTTTCGCTCAATCCCGTAGCATCTCTTTTCATGATTTGACATTTTCAACTTGTGAGACCTCCGTTGAAACTCAAATTGGACTGAGTCGAAGGGGTGGGACCTACCCAGAATAGCTGCAAATACACCTACGATAGCCGTAGATACCCCTACGATTATTCGTGGGTATATTTGTGGCTCCCATGGCTTTCACAAGTCATTTATAAGTCGCACAACACAGAGAATTCGAGAGTTCTTCTTTAGATCTACTGAGCTTGGGCTGCTTTCTGTAAAATCCATCACCTTACAAGTGTTCTGCACTATCTTGGTAACGTATGCATGTCTTCTTTTCCAGTTTTATCCGTTGAAAAATGAGTTATCACATGAAATGCTTCTAAACACATAGTAGTGAATATCCATGCTCATATGACTTGATAAAAAATATTCAACATAGTAAATGTCAGTATTTAACTATGCTGAATATAATAATGTGAAAATTTTGACTATTGAAACAGTAAAATTGGCACCTTTTTTTGCTATTTCTTATCCTATTTGAGGACAAATGAGCAAAGGTTGTAAAGCAAAGTAATCCTGGTAATTAGGCTACCCTTACGGATCATGACTTTGACATCTTTTTACATAGAGAATGTTTATGACTGTGGATTGGTGTGCTACTAAATGGACACCTAGTCATGCCTACATGTATGTGGATAGTCCTTTTTACAAAGGAGACTCTGGCAAAAATTTTCCATAAGCCTAGGCATTGAATAGTTATGCATTTTTAACTCTATTAGAGGCGTATGTTAAAGTAATGCACGGATGCATATAGTCATAAAATACATTTGAAAAGCTCCATGTTAAAATTTACCATACCCTTTTTGAGGTGATTTAGAGATTTGTGTCCAGATATTATGGATCCAGATCAGCCGAGTAGTTCCCGTAGGACCACTTCAGGTGTGCGGAGGAGGGATTCTGATTTGCCTCGACCCCGTTCAGCCAGATAGCCTTGTTATTTGGTGGAGGTGGTTATTCATCCTATCCGGGTTGAGGTACCGGATGCTGAGGATGAAGAGGAGGATGTGCCGATTTCGGCTCTAGCTCCTGCTGCTCATGCTGCCCACAGGGATTTCCCAGGCATTAATGTGATGATTATAGAGCTTCTGAATGATTTGAGTCGCCACCCCTTGGTTTACTTGTAGGCAAACGGGATAAAAGCTGGATTTGATCTTCCTTTTTCCTATTGATGAGGAGCAAGGATTCTGATGTTGACTTGATTTTGAAGGTTCCCGGCTTTACGTAGCCTCGAGAGAACTAGTTCAGCATACACTCTCTATATCTGGCTCTTCATCCAGAGTATCGAGAGATTGTGCATGGTTGGGGCTTTGAGGTGTACTTTTTCATCCTCCCCCGCCGTTGTCCCTGGGGTTATTTCAGGGCATTATCTAAGTGCTGGTTTCACCAGACTCTGTCTCTCCATTTGCTAGACTGCGAGGTGATGATGACGCCGATGGATTGGCGATTTATTACCGGTATGGAGTTTGGAGGGGCGCCAGTGCTTTGTACGACGAACATTACCCCTAGTGCCATCAGATCCTTGCTAGGAGTCCTGGCCGAGGCGCTCAAAGGTAGGACAGTCCGCACTAGTCCTTTGAGTGTAGATGCTATGAGTGGGGATTTAAGTGAGCCCATACATGCTAATGTGAGAGTCAATGATCACATTCTTCGGCGATTATTCCTGGTCATCCTCAGGGGTTGCTTCATAGGGGATAACTCTTCCACGGTCTCATTCGCTTTGGGTAGCGCCACACGAGAGATGGACCATATTGAAGAGTATGACTGGGGCTCCTATACCTTTGCCTATTTTCTCAAAGAAATGAACATGTATTCGCAGGGCTTGACAGAGGCTTAGCTAGGATTTTACCCATTTCTGTTGGTGAGTATTTCTCTTTTGATTTCCAATGTACAAATTAAGAGTGTTAACTGACCGCAGATGTCTGCCTTTGTGTTGGCAATTTTGGGCCTATGAGAGGCTCCCATGTCTACGTCCCATTAGCGTGTTAGGTGCAGATACCTATCCACGGGGACGACAATGGCATCACTCCACGTTAGTAGAGGTTCCTGTAGCTGAGGGTTTCACCCATTGTCGCTTACAGTTGGAGTTATTGACAGCTGATGCCATCACTTTGGTTCCCTATTCTGGGGAACATTTGATAGTTGGCTTCGTGGATGGGTACCCGACTGGTGTCGAGTATGTGATATCCACCCATCAGATTTCTCTCTTCACGGATGGAGGGTGGGAGCTCTATTTGGGAGAGCATGTTATTCGGAGCACCACAGGAGATATTCATGGACCGATATTGACTCCTGCCAGGCGTTATTGGCCTGTGTCGCAGTCGAATGTCAATGACATCCCATTGATGGGCGTTGACAATTTTACTTTGTCAGAGGGTCTGTTCACTCGGGAGGCATTCTATCGCTGTTGGTCCCCTCGTACCATCGAAACCCTGACCCTCACCACTTAGTTCATTGGGGATATGGTTTATGTATTCGTGATGATGACGGAATGGATGGACTGCATCTGAGATCCTACTCATTTGACGCAGATTGACAGTTTGACCTGGCAGTTGGACTGGGCATATTTTTTCATCCTGTATTTGGGCAGAGATCCTTTCGAGGCGGATACTTTTGATCCTTCCAGCTCTGAGCTGGCCCTTCAGGTGACCCATATGGCTTTGCCGGTGCAGATCCTCCATTGTATAGGCCTGACATCCCTCTTGGTGGAGATCCAGTGACTCAGGAGGAGTTACATCAGATGGAAAAGATAGATGATGTAGACATCAATACCATTGAGTTCTTCTGATGTATTTCTCACTATATCTTTCGATAGGTCTCTTTTGATATTGGGTGGTTATGCCCCATTTTCGTTATATCTTTTGATAGGCCTCTGTTAGTTGTTGGGCGTCTGTGCCCCATTTTCCTTTATTTTTCAGCTGTACATAGATGATGTATTTAGATGATGATATACTTAGGAATGTATGTATACTATTTTCCATTCCCTACATCATATTGCCATCTATTGTTTATCATGCATGTATTATGGTATGCATATGTATGTCCAGAGATGTTCAACATTAACCCCTGGATGGTCTTATGATACAGCCCACACAGATGTCTTCCCCGATAGTTAGCTGCATTGATCACACCCCACCAGTATTGGTAGTCTCATGTTTGAGATCATGGTATGATATTTTATCACCTCTAGATCGGGTGACTGTAGATCAGATGTTACTGCATTCTATGACCCTCTTGATGTTTTAGGTTCCATTGGGCTTTGTAGAGGGCATGTTAGAGCACTGGGTACTGGAGAGGCAGGTTTTTCGGTTTGAGACCCAAAAGTTGAGTCCCACCTTATAGGAGTATGAGCGGTTGACGACTTTGCCACTAGACAGGCCTTGCGCTCAGATGGCTGTTGAGGATATGAGCCGACAGTTCATGACCCTCACCGGGTTAAGGTGTAAAGTAGCACATGATGAGATTACATCCGAGCATGTAGTGTCCCTTTATTTTTTGATAGACAAATTTGGCTCACTGGATAGTTATGCACGGCACTCCAGGGATTTCACCACATCGGAGGATCAATGGCGTGTTGCCAGAGTATATACACTCATGATGTGTGTGGTGGCTTATTTGTACATGCCATTGTATATGGATCATCTGGACATCAGTGTCGTTAGGGCAGTGAGATCTCTCAAGGAGGGTTATACCATTATACGGATGATTGTGGCAAAGACCTTGAGGTCGGCCATGTATTGCCACACCCATTCTGCTGGGGTATTTACAGGTAGCTCGGTCTTGTTATATGTGTGGTTCATGTCACACATGAGACCGATTGGCACCTTCTGACGGCATGGGTATTGTTTTTCCCATGAGATAGCCATATCTTACTCCTTTCAGCCGACGGAGTATACAGACGCTGCATCCTGGTCGGTGTTCTTAGTAGGGATCTAGGATCCATTTTACATTTTGCCTGTACAGGGCTCAGCTCTCCCTACAGCTTTATTACTCATGCACCTGGCATGGATTATCTCCTTCTGGCTAGTTTGAGGGGCATAACCATGTATTACCCACTGGCTTTGATGGCACAGTTTGACCAGTTTCAGGATGTTCATCATTTTGAGGGGGCATTAGGTCAACGTTTGTCTTCTTGGCATTTGTCAGCAGAGGATAGATCCAGGGTGTATGCATGTTGGGCTGAGCGTGAGAGGGTTGAGTTTTTTGTTAGCCATCTGGGCCGTTCTACAGAGTATTTTTCATAGATGGATGCAAAGATTACGTCAGTCGGGCTTGTATCCACCGTATCGGGGATTGATTTTGATAGTGGGGAGCCTATGGAGGACATTGATTTTACCACCGAGGAGGAGCTATTTGCTGGGTTGCCAGTAGCTCTTATATATTCTCCCAGTATAACTGCTACTGTGACCCCATATTCGGTAGAGTATTTAGAGCAGAGTCTGCATCTGATGACATTTAAGAGAGACCAGGCTAGGGCCTTGATGTTGACAGCTCTTGCAGGGAGAGATGTCGCTTTATTAGAGAGAGGTAATGCTTTAGCTCATAGAGACATCGTTGTTGCTGAGCGGGATGAGGCCAGATCATCTAGAGATGCAATGATTATTGAGTGGGATGGCGCTATATCTGCCCGAGATGTCACTATTATAGATAGTACTGCAGTGAGGTCCCATACTACTGCGATCATTGTAGAGATGAGCCCATATAGAGCATAATGTCACCATGAAGTTAGCTGTGGATCTGTTGGCTCGTGTAGATACCCTTGGGCAGGAGCTTACAGTGTTACCTCCTTCTTCTGAAAGGGATGCCATGTTGGACTTCATAGTGCGCATATACATTGACTTGTAGATGGGCTTGTATTTTCCTACACATACTAGCTTAGCCATTTTTGTCATGTACAACACATGTTGTATATATCAAATAGTATTATATATGGCAGGGAAATATATGTTGATTCACTTCCCTTTTAGTTATGCCTTGTTACTTGCTTGATATTTGTCTGTTTCTCTAGGGCTTGTGATCTTGATGTATTCTGAACTCCTCCTTAATTGACAGACATTGAGATATCTCAGGATCTTTCAGAATGGATCATTGATCTGTGTGTATTCCTTACCATCTTTGGTGTCTTGGGACTGGTGTAAGGAGAGGAGTGTGGCTTTCCTCTCAGAGGTTAAGCACACCACAGATGGTCGCCAGTACTCCTTTGTATGGGGGAGCCCAGGTTATTCCATCTCTTATGGATTGGTGTTTCTCTTTGAGAATCAACCTCAGCTTAGATGGTCATCGATTCTCCCATTTATGTGGGGAGACCAGGTAGTTCCATCTCTTTGGTCTGAAGCCGATGAAGTGTCGTGGATTGAAGGATGATCCCAGTACCATTGATAAGTTTTTATGTTTTGGTAGGGGTTGAGAACGAACCATGAATGGCTGCCTACGTACTCCCATTGATGAGGAGATCAGGTCTGCGTAGTTTGAACATGGTGTAAAGGTTCAAAGTTGTATGTTGTAAAGTGGGTGTAGAGATGTGTTTGTTTTTGTTTCTTTGTTGTGGTGAGACCGGATCATAAAAATTGTTGTAGCATCCGCAAATCCAGTGTTTTTTACCTCAGATCTGGTTCAATCAATTCTATAACTATTTGCAGAAGATATAAACATAAATTGTTTATACATTAAATTTTTATAAATCAATCCCAATGTCTACAACCTTAACTTAGTACATACCTTCAATATCTTAATGTTTATAATACTATTTTCGTCAGAAAATTTAATAGATTTAACTGCATCATAATTTAATCTTGAACTTTGTCTTTGCTTCTGTCGTTACTCGAGCTTTCATCTTAATCTAAATTTTTTTATCATGATATAGCAAGGGTGAGCATCAAATTTTACCAACAAGTTATATTCATTTTAGGATATATCATGATTGAAAGAATATGAATAAAAGGCTAGCTACGTTCAATAATATAATTGTGAACTAGCAGGAATCAAATTTCATAACTAAACGATCAGGACGACATGAATAAATGTCAATAGTGAATATGAATAATTTAACTGGAGCAGATGGTAATGAAGGTGATCAGCCTTTCATACCTAATGAACATATGCAACATGCACTAAGTGCGAATCAATAATCAATATAGATGTGAATAATCAACAATAATTATTCATTAACATGCTTTGAAAATATAACTCAAGGTTGAGTTAGGAAACTTGCCTGATTCGTTGAATACTGCTACGCAATTTAAGTTAACTTCTTTTGTAAGACCTATCATTTATAATATTGATCTTTCAGTTAGCATATCATACTTGTTAGCTCAATATACTATTACTTTATCCATAGATTATCTAACACTTAATCAAATATTAGATAACATTTTAACACATAAGTATTATTATCATCCTTTGATAATTTCTTAATCACTATATCATATACATTATGATTTAACACTCCCTTTTTCATTTCATAAGTTATTCTTTAACATCTAATAAGTCAAATACTAATCCAGCAATCTGGATTCTAAATCTAACAACCAAATTGTCAATCCAGCAGACTGGATTCCAAATCCAGCAACCTGGATTCAACAAATTTCCAATCCAGCAAGCCAAACTGCAATCCAGTAAACTGGATTCAACAAATTTTTAATTCAATAAACTTCTTTTCAATCCAGCAAGCTGGATTCATCAGATTTTTCAATCCAGCAACCTGGATTCCATATCCTTTTCACGAAAATACCAAATCAACTTATTATTTTTCTACCTTTTGCCCAAACACATATACATATATTTCATACGCAAAAAGTATTTTTTTCATAATTTTCCAACTTCCTTTGGTATTTTTCAAAAATCATTTTTAGTTAATTTCTTAAGAAATTAGCTACCTCGTGCTTAACTCCAGAAATTCCCATCTCTTGGAACAATCTTATACATGTTAACGTGAGTCTCCAGTTTAAATTTCGTGGCCATCGGAGTTATAAAACTCTGGTTATAGCGATTTTTGTCAGAAAATCCAAAAAATTGAAATGGCCATAACTTGGTCGTTTTAAGTCGGAATGAGCTCATTTTTGGGCAGGAGGTACTTTATGCCATAAATTTTCATGTCCCTAAAGGCCTGAATTTATTTCAAAAATTAAGTGGCCAAAAATTCCCTTTTAAAATTTTGGGCAGTAGCAAAATTGGAAAAACAAGGTTTTAGTATTTTGTTAAAAATATTCCATACGGAAATCTACAACTCCTTTTTCACTGATTCCTCTTGGAGATGTTAGAAAACTTATCATATTATCCTCCCAAATTTTTCCAAAATTTTTGAATGTCAGAAAAATGACTAAACTGCCCCTACTATTGACTGTCCAAAAATAATCTATTTTTCTTAAAAGATACAACACTATTTTTGTTAAATCAGTCACTACGGACTGTGTACTCAACATTTTTGAGTGCTACCACTTGAGTTTAGTAGTTGACTTATATATCTAGCACCTATCTTTGACGGATCACAAAAAGAAGGTGTAGATAAAAAATGGTGAAAATCCAAAGTACATAGAAATTTAGGGCTTATAAACTAGAAAATCACTTTTTCTTTACTTTTGATTTCTAACTAAAACAACACCCAATATGGGTATCTCTAAATATGAAACACTCATTAACATGTATATACATGATTTTTGAGTTTAGAAACATAGATTCGAGGTTTGATTAAGAGTAATCAAAATAAAATTATATAAACAAAAAGGGGTTTATACTTTTGATTTTTAATGCTCCCGTTCTTGTTCTTCTTCCCAAGATGGCTATGGATTTAGGAGAATTTGAAGAAAACTTTCCCTCCTCCCCCTCTATGGCTGCCGAAAATGCTAGCTCTCTCCCTCTCTCTATAGTCTCTCTCTTTCTTTCTTAGTTTATGTTAGATAATACAATGAAAACAAAAAGATAAGACTTAGATTTTTTTTTCTTGTTTGTTGGAAAAGTAGATATAGATATATTTTGTATATCTAATCATAATCTACCAACATATCTCTATCTCTTCTCTCACTCAACCACTAAGTGATTGCTTGCAAGCTTTACCAAAGTGTTGGAGAAATAAGCAAATGACACATGGGATGAGTTGGTCACCAACTAAAGTAGAAAATCATCACATTCATCTCCCTTTCTATCCTTCTCCCATATCTGGCCATGTGGCCTTCTTTTTGCCCCTTTTTATTTTGCTTTTATTTCATTAATTAGCTTACTAAATGCTAAAAAAGTCCCCCCATACTTGGATCAAATTTTGGGCTTTTTAAATTATTGATTGGGTCAACTCTTGGGCCGCCATATTTAATCTCTTTGGACTTTTAATTTAATTTCTTTGGGCCATACCAAATTAACATCTTCAACACTTCTAATATTACCATTCCATAATTATTTAATTAGGGTTTTCATTTCCTCAATTATAACATAAATCCTTACTCATGCACATTTATTTCCTTAACCCAATTAGACTTGCTATAATTATGTTATAAAATTAATTAATTGAGATGTATAAAATAAATCTCTTAGAATTAGTATATATATTTATATACTAATATTCTCCCATATTATAACCTCTTAGGTTATTTAATTATCACACCTAATACATATATATTAGGTTACATAACTTAATTATTAATTCACTTACCCACATATTCATACACAATAATTTAATAAATTGAGACATGGTCCACAACTCTTAGATTAGGTCACTAGTATATAATTAAAATACTAAAACCACATACATATAATCTTATGAACTCATACACTAAACATATACCTCATTATCAGAGTATCACTTATAGTCTATCAAATTATTCAAGTTCTTCTCCAAAAATTTTGAAATCCTTAAAATTCCTTTACAGAAACGTTAAATACATACACTTATTTTCTGCCTGGGTTCATCTTATAACCTTTAATCCATCACTTTAGGATTTTATAATAATTATCTAAATTCTTGGGTTGTCACATTCACCCCTTCTTCTAAGAATTTCATCCTCGAAATTTCAGTCTACTAATCACCACTCTTTTTAATCATCAAAACTAGGTTTTCAAATTAACCTTTACTTGATTTCATGCTCAATTTAATGAATACATCATGCTTCCTACTATGAGGAGCTCTGCTACTATCACATTCTTTCATGACTTCAGTTTACGGAGTTAAAACTTTTCAAATCATGTTGAGGGGTCATATAGACAATGAACACGTAGTTTTAAAGATATTTATATCGCAAAACAGTAAATTACTAGGTATGTTTACAATCACAAAGAAGGTAAACTACCATTGCTAGTACTTTAGGTGGTTAGCCTATCGTACTCTTACGTCATGCATAACGTATCAATCATGTTTAGCGAATACTTACGATACTAGATTGGATTATTTTATCCAAACAACATAGTTCACCTCAGTCTTATCATAGGATTCCGCACCAAAACAATTTGGTTCGGGATAAATTCTCAAAAATATTTTGAATTTTCATAAACATCTGTCTAGCTGAATCAAATAGCTTAGACATATATCAATAATTCAAATTTCAATCGAAACATTTCTAGCCAAATTTAATTGGCACTTAACTTTTCTTTAAAATCTTGAAAATCATTTTATGACGTCATGATACCGCACTGTATTTATAGTCCGTTTGAGGATTCTGTGTGACAACCCAAGAATTTAAAAAAAAATTAAAATCATAATTGATTGATTTAAGGTTCAATATTAGAATCTAGATAGAAAATAAGTGTATGCATTTGATATTTTTGGGAAGGAATTTTGAGGATTTCAAAAGTCTGTGAAGGATTTTGGTGAATTATTCAGGATTAAGTGTATACGTAAATATGTTCTGTGTATATGGTCATTTATATGTACAGTATGTGGTTAGGGGTCAAGGGTTGATCAGATAATCTATATATGTGACAAACCTTAATATTATATTAAGAACGTCAGCATTCAGTTAGAAAATTCTTACGAATTATAAGAAACCCTAAAATCGGTTCTAGAAACCCTTATTTCAATTTTCAGGAATTTGAAACCCTAATCCAGGAACTTAAAGGAGAATTATAATGCTCAAGTGCTATTAATTATAATATTAATTTGGGTAAAGCTTAATTAATTAGAAAATCCTAATTTTAAATTTTTAAACCCTAATTATTCCGTTTGAAACCCTAAGGTACAATTATGGACATAATTGCTGAATTAGCAATTTTAATTAGAAAATGTTAATCCTAATTAGCAAGATTGAGCTTATGATTAGGAAATCTAAATATAAATATAGAATCCTAATTATAATTTTGAAATATTAATTTTATATTTCGAAAACCCTGATCTGGAAATCCTAGAAAATTGATTTATGGAAATCTTAGGTTTTAACCCTAAGGGTCAAACCCTAAGGGTTTCATCAAATGACAATTTTAGAATTAAAATTGTATGAAAATGACTATTATACCCTTTTTATCACATTCATTAATGGGTGGCTTGCAAATATTTCCATATAATGGAGTTGGTGACCAATTCTAACCACTCCATGTGCTAAAATATCACAGCCATCAGACATTTCCTAAGCCATATACATTGCATTGTATTACAATATAAAAATTGGAGAGAAAGAAATGCCTACTTTATTTTCTCATTAGTACCTAAGCTCTTCTCTCTCTAAATTCGAAATTTAAGAGTGAGAGAGAGTATGATACAAAGCCAAGATCATATGTTAGAGTACCAAGATCAGGAATCAAGGATCAAATTCAAAATCCTAGCTAAAAAGGTATAAAAACCCTAAATCTAGAAATCCTTTGATTTGATGTTGAATGTTGTTGTTTATTGGTTAAAGTTATGTTTGAGGATGTCATTTGATGATCTGGGTTGCCAAAACATAGATCCATATCATTTAGATGTTCGAGATTAAAGTTTATAAAAATATGGAAAACTGGAAAAATAAGGCCTGACAGCATAATGTTAGGGCCACTATATCTTTATCTGTTAGTTGTTTAGTGTGTTTTAAGTTCTAGATTTGTTCTTTGACATGTCGACTATGATCTAAAACTAAAAGAAGGGTCAGACCATATGTATATTGAAAGATATAGGAGGACAAAGTACTTTGACCGACATTGACCACCTGGTTTCTAGGCAGCACAGAAACCCAGAATGGTCTGACAGTGATTTTTGAGACTCTAGATCTTGTTGTGGTTTAATTTTCGGGCCAAGTTGTTGTATTAATGTTGTAGTTTGTTAGATGGACTACATATATAAGATTTTAGATCACCCAAATGCTTAACAAAATAAAAGTTATACCAGGACAAACCTGAGTTGACCATCTGTCGATGAACATTTCTGGGTTTTCCAGAAATGTTCAAGAACAGTTTTTGTGGCTTAGTTTGACCTGTCCAGATCTTACGTTGGGATGTTGTTGAGCAGATCTGTTGTTATAGTTATGTTCTACGACATGTGGACTATAAATTTGAACCATAATAACCCTTATTTGATGACCAGAACCTAGATTTAAGTAAGCTAGAAAGTGACTACTTGGACTGCCTGGGTTTCTGGGATTACCCAGAAAACCCAGAATGTTTTCTGACTGCTTGGTATGTGATTGTATGACCTATATTGTGGTTTATAGTTGTAGTGGTGCATATTGACTACACGATCAACGTTTAAACTAGCCCAGAAACAGAATGATCAAAGAACAATCGCTGGTCAAACATGGTCCCTCGGTGTCTGACATTGCAAGTTTTGGGTAGATCAAGAATACTCAAGAACACCTATAGCGACGGTTCTGTCGCTATAGGACCATTTATTAATTATTAATTTCTGAAAATTATTTATTTTAATTAATAAATTTGAAATAAATAGTTTTTAATTACTAAAAATACAAAATAAATTCCTAACAATTATTTTAAAGTCCGAAAAATAGTTTTTTATTATTTTGAGTATATTTCATAAATATTTAATATTTTTGAAATATAAATGATATTTAATTATAATATTAAATAAATTATTTAAAAATAATTTTAATTCATGAGAAATCATGAAAAAATTATATTATGCTATAAGAAAATATTTTAAGTTATTTTTAAAGACTTTTAATATTTTGTGAAAAATTTTATTAATTAATTAATATTAATGATAATTAATTTATTTAATAGATATATTAAATAAATTGTGGAAAAATAGGATTAATGATTTATAAATCATATAAAAATGATTTAAGTGTTATAAAAATATTTTAAGTTATAATATATAACTTTTGATATTTTGTCTTGAAAATATTAATATTTTAATATTAATAGCAATTATCGGATAATATATTTAATTGTTTAAAAAGCATATAAATATGATTTTAAAGTATTAAAAATATTTTGAGATATTATAAATATATTATAATATTATATCGTGATTTTCATTAATATTTTATAATAAATAAATATTAATGATAAAAGAATTATGTGGTATTTAATTTATTTAAATACGAGTTTAATGATTGAAAAATCTTGATACATGATAATAATTACTTAAAAATTATTACGAGCTTATGAAAAAAATACTTTGACTGATAATATAATTATCTAAGGTAATTGTTAAGTGATTAGACAGAGTTTAATTGAACTTGGACTAGAAGTTTTATCCGACTAGACCGTCGGGATGTTAGAATTTTGCCGAACTCGACTCAGACTGTAAAAGTTTGACTTGAGAATAGGTCGTATGTGTTGTAATATCCCGAGTGTTCATGATAACGATCCTTAGAAAAGAAAATGAATTGGTTAAAGAATATGTAATACTCAAATATAATTGAGTCTAAGTAAAGGTTATAAAATAAAACCTAGAATTTGTTGAAAAAAATGATAAATGTAGTAGGAAATATAACACTTATATTAAGGTAATGTGTTGAAGATATTTGATGATAAATTTTGAAAAGAGATTTAGTAAAAACCTGAGTAAGGTAGGGTTTCGGTGATTTCGAGGACGGAATCCTTATAAGGAGGGAAGAATGTGACGAATGAAATGTTTGAGTTGTGATTCTGGGGACAAAATCCTTGTAAGGAAGGAAGGATGTGACAACCCAAATTTTTATAAGTTATTAAAATAGGAATTTAATAATTAAAATTCTTATTATGAGATATTTTGAGTTTGAATATGTATATATGCGTGCTATATATTTTGAAATATGTGATCTGGTGTAAAGAGAAATATATATTCATATACTGAGAAAGTGAGGTTCAATAGTTAAGTTAACTATTGAAGAAATTAAGTGGATTTGGTAATTAATTTTAAATATTTATTGAATTAAATAAATAGTTTAAATAATTTATTTATTGAGAAAAATAAATAATTTATGAAATTGTGGTATAATATGTGGTATAATAATTTAGTTACGTGTGTATGACAATTAAATTAAAGCAAATGTAAATTTTATTCTTTGAAGATTTAATTTAATGAATTAATTAAATTAAATAAATTTTTTAATATTAAAGGGAATAAATAAATTAAATAAAGTAATGTTTAAATCTAATTTATTAATTAAATTAGATATATGTAATTATTTATTAATTATAAGTATAATTATAATAAGATTATTATTATTATTATAAGTTATTTGAATTAACTAAAGGTGTGACGCATGAAGTCATATAATATAATGCTATTAAAATAATCTAGTATGAGGGAATTTTATGTAGCCAAACACAGCCTTATGGCTTTTGGCCTAGCATAACTGATGAACGTGGTGAGTCTTCAGTTTATTTCTAAGCGTCTTTTATTTTTAAGCCAACTATAGAGAGGGTTTGGATAGAAGAAGGAACACATAGATTTTTGAGAAGGAAGAATCATGGTAGTTTTGAGGGAGGGTCACCATCTCTTGTTAGCCTACAACTAGGGTTTTAAAGGTATATTTTACTTCTAATGTGATGTTTGAGTTTCCATGACTATTCTCTGTAAATGGTTAAATCATGTTGAATTGATATATAATATATATATATATATATATATATATATATATATATGATGTTATAATCTGTTAATTATCGTTTGTGAGTGCTATTTGATAATCAAATTCGTGAGAATTGGGTGGTAATAAAAGATTTCCAATAACAGTGTTTATATTATAGAATATGGTTTAGAAAGTACAAAATTTTATGGTCAATACTTGTTGTAATCTATGAATTCGTGGTGAATTATGTTAGTATGTTAAGAAACGAAAGCGGCGTAGTTGGAATCGTGTTAATTGGTTAAGAAACGAAGCCGTGGCGATCGAATTCGCTAAATGTGTTAAAACATAAAAATAGAGTATTAACATGTGTTTTGGGTCAAATTTTAGGTTGGTTAATATTTTTATAAATTGTTAGAATTCAAGTATGTTGTAGTTCTATAAATTACAAATCCATAGAATCGAAAACGGACTAATTTGGATGTGTATAACTTAAGTTATGAAGATCAGTAGGAAAAAATGGTAAAAATAATTAGAAAACACTGTAATATGTGCGAAGCCTCGCACGGGCACGCCTCCCGTGCACGCGGGCATGCTGGAAGTCGTGCAGGTGCGCGCCTAAGGCGTGATAACTTTGACTACTTTGACCTATTTTGGTAAAACAACCATATTTTTTTCATACGAACTTCGATTGAGGAGATTCAAGATGATCCGGAACGAGGACGGATAGACCTACAACTTGTGTTCTTTACGGTTTTTAATTTGCGGTCAGGAGCATGGGTCAAAATGGTCATCTTTAGGACTGTTGTGTTTTAGAAGGCAATCGGAGGGCGACGGGCATGCACGTATGCAAGTGTAGTGCTTTTGACTATAAAAGATGTTGTTCTAAGTTATAAAACATGAATGTCAGTAAATATAATGATACTTAACATTGATAAATGATGTATTAGATAAGATGTATAAGCATACTAAGCACACACATGAGAGTCGAAGCGGGCGTGTGACGAATGAAAGTCAAAATGTCGTGCCAAGTGTTAATGAACTTAAAAAGTGTTTCAAGACAAATGAAATAAATAAGATATGAAATGGGTTTAACATAAAACCAATAATTATTCTTAGCAATACTTAAACACTTGAATGAACTTCGAGTATGAAATATAGTGAGATACAAGTCGAAAGTTAACACAATCAAATTTAGCATTGTGTATTTATGATAGGAAGGGTTATGAGATGTAGAGTAAAGTTTATATTACAACTACTATGCGTTGCTATGCGACTAATAGTTAATGTGAATGATTATATAATTATGTAGGACACGTAAAGTGTAGATAGCTGTAAGCTGTTAAACTATTGTTGGTAAACAACAATCAAGGCAAGTCTTTCAGTTCCTATTTACTACGTGAACTTGATGATTAATTGTTTTAAGTCTTTATTGCAAATAACATAATATGATATATTTATGTTGAAAGCATGAAACGTTAAAGTCAACTTATGACTACGTTAATTATGTAAAGCATGTTGATTGAGTAAAGAACTCAATCTTTATACTTGTTATATAAACTGTAGCCTGTATATTATGTTAGTCCAATGTTTAAGAAATATATGTTGAGCATGTTATTATGTGCTATGTGATGCATGAAAACTGTTAGATTTTGCTGGGCTGTCGAGCTCAACTTTGCAAATAATCATATTTGTAGGTCAAGATTTCAAGGTAAAGTTATGTGTTACCTGAAAGATATGAATCCGACATGGTACTTGAAGATTTATACACTTTGGTTGCGTTATTATTATTTGAACCATGTTTAAGGTTCCGAATGATGTATTAATGTTGAATTGTAATATCGTTTCTCGGTGTAAACTATTGTAGTATTAAATTGATTCTGAGATACTTAGATGTAAAGGTTGAAGGTTTTGGGAACGAGGATAGTTTGTAATAGAAAATTTTAATTGTTCCGCAAATTTTCAATGGTTGTATTATCATTTAATGATGTAAAAGTAGAGGTTGAAAGTATTATTAACGACTGAAATCGAGAATTAAATTGTATAAATTTTGGGGTCGTTACAGTTGGAATCGTGTTAATTGGTTAAGAAACGAAGCCGTGGCGATCGAATTCGCTAAATGTGTTAAAACATAAAAATAGAGTATGAATGTAAGACCCCAACTTATTAATAAATGAAATTAAATTTCCTCTATTTATTATTTTGAAATAGAAAGGGTTGATTTGATTAATATGGTTAGTTATGGGTAAAATGTGCAAATTTTGTAAATAAGCAAGTGGTTATAAAATATTTATTTTGTCGGGAAATATTCGTTTGGTCGTGGAATATTCTTGATGTTGGGAAATATTCGTACGACAGCGCATCTATTTGTGGGCCCCATAACAGAAAGTGATTTGATAAAGATAACGACAAAAATTGAGTTTTTATAATTAACGACGTAGTTGTTACCGTTAACACTGTTGGAATACCCGGTGATTAAAATACAGTAATACGCGTGGTTGCACAGTAGCACACAGATTGCACAATATTTTAGAATTATTGATTCTTACGAAGGAATGCACAACTCAATAGTTGTTACAGTAGTTACTGTTCAATATTTTATTTTATTAATTCAATAATTGCTGCGTTGATATTTTATATTATTGTTGTTTCAATAATTATTGCTGCATTGTATTTTCCATTATCAGATCAATAATTCATATTATTTAAATAATATTATTAGATAGCATTATTAGCAATGTCTAGAAAGTTCTGTTTAAGGAGAGGTTTGGTCATCTAATTGCGCGCCAATAAGAAGAAATTCTTATTGGAAAGCCCTCTCTTGCCTGGGAACGGCCTGGTTGTCATAAATGTGATTCTGTAATATTATTTGTGAATAATTAATTATTGATTCATATGATAAAAAAATATTTATTTTATGTGGATACAAATGAGAGATATATTTTTGTGGTTAAAAATGAAGGAGTTAACGTTGAGGTGTTTTATCTGTATTTTTGTCGGAACGGATGTATTAAAAATTAAATTAGGGTTTTTGAGATATTTTGTGAGGGTTATAATTTTTAATCCGATCGTTGGATCGTGGTAATATTTGGATACGCTATACATATATAAGTTGAGTATATGTCCACAAATTTTGAACCGTTAAAAAATAAACGTATGATTTATTATTAATTTTACGAGATGACTGGTTCAGAAATTGTTAAATTTTCGGAGTTAATCATTTTGGTGGAAAATTCTAGAATTGGTGGGCCCCACTCTTGGTTGGTAAAGAAATGTGCTGAAATTTTTATTCAAATGTGGTGGGTGGGAATAGTAGCAGGTAAAGCCATCAGGTTGTAGGTTAAGTCTGCTTCGGCGTGCTAATATTTTCCTATAAATAGAGGGCTAAGTTAGAATTGAAAATCACACCAGAATTCATAAGTTTTCTCTCTTTCTCTCTCTAGATTATTGAGTGTATTTTGTGAGTATTTAGATACTTTGAAAGTTGCTATTCAGCACAAATTTCATTCAGCCTCATATTTGATATTCAGTCAGAAGTACGGTTATTTTGAGGTAAGGGGTGTTATTTTCTTCTTAATGATATTATTCTTTCAATATCATTATGCCGAAATATTGATCTGAAATTTTTATCAAATTTGGAACTTTTTGTGTCGGGATTACTATTCACGTATACGGCACTATTCACGAATACGACACTATTCACCAAAAAATAAATTTTTCCTTTTTGTCCAAGATGTCTATTATTGTTACTATCTTTGATTGTATCCATGTTTTGATCTTTATTTTTGAATTCTATTTCACAATTGATTATTATGAAGTATTATTGATCTTGGATAAACTGCTATACGAATCCCTAATATTTGTCCTTTTGTCTCACTGGATTCGTTTTCTTTAAGATATTTTTCATCATTCTCAGTCCTATGAGAACATAGCAGGATCTAGTCGGGGTATAGAGTGATGGTTCTAGAAAAATGTTTTAGATGTCCTCACTATTTTTGCAAAATAGTGTTTGAATAATTGTAATGAGGACTTACTTGAGTGTGGATATTGTCTAGAAGACAATATTTGTATTTAAACTCACAGTATGTGTTGTCGTATTTTGCACGATAATTGTATTATTGAAGTTGCAGTTTACTTTTTGTACCATGTATTTGTTGACTCAGAATGGGTGTTGTATACCTATTTTGGGGGCGTCACAGTTGGTATCAGAGCTTAGGGATATGATCCCTGGCTGAGATGTGAGATAAGAACTAGGAGTGGAGAGACGGAAAATTCCTTCGCTAGTATGACCTGACTAAGTTTATTTGGTATTTATTTGGTCGGTAAGAGTATAGGGATAATATATGACATGACTATTAACCCTTGTTTTATGGCAGTATTTAAGAATGACTGCTGAAAATGTTAACAATGGAGTGAATGAGACTGTGGAGACACCTTTAATGACCACCCAGGGGAACGTGCAACATGAATGCAATATTCCTCCTGTAAACAACGTTACCGAGCAAACGATGAATGATGGAATGTTTAGGAGCTTTTTACAGTTCATGCAAAATCAGACGAGGGAAACTCGTGTGCAGAATACGGGTGAAAATGATAACAATGCGTGGTTTGTCACAGCCAAGCAGTTCAAAGAATTGGGACCACCAGAATTTAAGGGAAAGCCGGATCCAATCATGGCAGAAATGTGGGTCAAGCAAATTACCAAGATATTCGATGTCTTGGGATGCACGGAGGAACAGAAAGTTCCATTCGCCACCTTTATGTTTCGCGGTGAGGCAGACTACTGGTGGGAGTCTGTAAAGCGTACCCAGCCTGACGCACTCAACATGTCCTGGGAAACGTTTCAGAAACTGTTTAATGACAAGTACTTTCTTGAAAGTATTCGTCATATAAAGGAGGTAGAGTTTATTAGACTGGAAGAAAATACCATGACGGTGTCCCAATACGAGGCGAAGTTTGCAGAGTTATCTAGGTTTGCACCTCATTTGGTTGAGAATGAGGAACGAATGACAAGGATATTTCTGAGAGGTTTAAAACCCGAGATTCGGCAATATCTTATCTCTCATAAATTTTCTTTATATTCAGATGTTGTAAACAGGGCTCAATTATTAGAGCGAGATAATGAGTATGTTCAACCGAGGGACCACAACCAGGGTCATACTGGTGACAGCAGTCATCGGAGCAATGAGAACCAGTGAGGAGGGAAAAATACAGACAAAAGTGGTAACCACTCGGGTGGTCATCGTGGCCATGATAATAGGAGAGGTGAGTCAAGTAAAAATTTTAAGAAGAGAAGATTTAACGATGACAGGAAGATGTCGACAGCAGCACCAGCACCAGGAACAAATTCTAGGGGAGGAGAACGACCGGCAGTTAGATGTTACAGATGCGGAGAGGAGGGACATATAAGTCTAAACTGGCCACAACAGTTCAAGGTATGTTATTTATGGAAAGGAAGGACATATCGCTCGAGATTGTACTATAGCGAAACCAAGTCCAGCTGGGACGGTGACACCAAAGGCGGATACGGACAAAATAAAGTCGGCGGTTTCTGGAAGAGCGTTTGTCGTGACTGCCCAAAACGTGAGGAACCCGAACGAAAGTATAATGTGTTAGTTAATTATAAATTCTTGCGAAGTTTATACCTTACTAGATACCGATTCTACCCATTCTTTTATCTCTACTGCTTGTGCTCAACGTTTAAACTTGACTCTGGAGAAATTAGACTTTGACCTATCTGTGGAGACTCCGTTAGGAGAAACTTTCATTACATCTACAGTTTATAAATCTTGCTTAATCCAAGTTGGCATAATCACATTACCTGTTGACCTTATCTCTTTAAAGATACTTACTTTTGATGTGATTTTAGGAATTGATTGGTTAACTACTCATCATGTCAAAATTGATTGTTTTCGTAAGGTTGTTAGTTTTCATATTCTTAACCAACCTGTTATACGAATTCAAGCAACCAAACCACTAAAATCAATCGCTGTCATACAAAGCCATAAAGCCATTCGTTTATTGAAAAATAGATGTCAAGCTTTCTTAGCCCATATCATGGACTTGAACAAAAATACGTCAGATTTGAATGATATTTTTGTTGTTAGAGAATTTCCTGAAGAATTTCCTAGCCTAACCCAGAGTGTGATATTGAATTTTTGTATTGATCTTCAACCCGATACAAAACCCATTTCTAAAATCTCATATTGAATAGCTTATATTGAACTTCAGGAGTTAAAAACCCAACTATAGAAGTTGGTACCCGAGCCTCTATCTGGTGACTTCCTTTGTGGAATGCAGCAAAGTCAAACTCTCCGTAAGGGACTCTATATTTGTGTGGTGGTAAAACAATAGGTTCCATTGTGACGTGCTATCCAAGATTGGGATATGAATTACAATTGAGAGTAACCGAAGTCGGTGACCAAAGTACGTAGCTTTCTGGGCTTAACTGGCTACTATCGGAGATTCGTGGAAGAATTTTCTCGAATTGCTACTCCGTTAACTTAGCTGACTCATAAAGATACAAAATTCGTATGGAGCGAGGAATGCGAGAAGATTTTCCAATAGCTCAAGAGGCGATTCATTCGGAACCTGTTCTGACCATACCATCCCGGAAAAGCGAACGTAGTAGCTGACGCGTTGAGTAGAAGATTGTATGCGAGTACGAGTGCGATATTGTTAAACACAAAGACCTATTTTGTATAATTTATAAATGATAGAGATAGAGTTAATGACTCTAGGGACCCACGTGATGACATATGAGTAAAATCGACTTTAATCGATAACGTTAAAGCCGCTCAAGCTATAGACCTGGAGCTGATGAATATAAAGAAGAATGTGTTATTCTAGAAGTAAGAGTCGATGAAGAGAAGAAAGCTCAAGCCTTCGATTTATTTGAAATCCTCGATCGAGTAGGAATTGTGGCCTATAGACTCGTCTTAACACTAAGTATGTCGCGTGTTCATAACGTTTTTTACTTATCGATGTTACGTAAATATGTGGACGACCCGAATCATATCATTGCGTTAGAACCAGACGAGATAGCCGAAGATTTAACGTACGAGGAGGTACCTGATAAGATATTGGATAGGAAAGAACATGTCCTATGCATGAAGGTTATACCACAAGTTAAGGTTTTGTGGAGAAACCATGCTATTGAAGAAATGACTTGGGAGTTAGAATCAGAAATGAAAGCGAGGTATCCTCACCTTTTCGAAACACTAGGTACGTACGTCAATTTCGAGGACGAAATTTCATAAGGAGGGGAGGTTGTAGGACCCCAACTTATTAATAAATGAAATTAAATTTCCTCTATTTATTATTTTGAAATAGAAAGGGTTGATTTGATTAATGTGGTTAGTTATGGGTAAAAGGCGCAAATTTTGCAAAAAAGCAAGTGGTTATAAAATATTTATTTTGTCGGAGAATATTCGTTTGGTCGTGGAATATTCTTGCTGTCGGGGAATATTCGTTCGACGGCGTAGCTATTTGTGGGTCCCATAACAGAAAGCGATTGGATGAAGATAACGACAAAAATTGAGTTTTTATAATTAACTGCGTAGTTGTTACCGTTAACACTGTTGGAATACCCGGTGATTAAAATACAGTAATACACGTGGTTGCACAGTAGCACACGGATTGCACAGTATTTTAGAATTATTGATTCTTACGAAGGAAGGCACTACTCAATAATTGTTACAGTAGTTACTGTTCAATATTTTATTTTATTGATTCAATAATTGCTGCGTTGATATTTTATATTATTGTTGTTTCAATAATTGTTGTTGCACTGTATTTTCCATTATCAGATCAATAATTCATATTATTTAAATAATATTATTAGATAGCATTATTGGCAATGTCTAGAAAGTTCTGTCTAAGGAGAGGTTTGGTCATCTAGTTGCGCGCCAGTAAGGAGAAATTATTATTGGAAAGCCCCCTCTTTCCTGGGAACGGCCTGGTTGTCATAAATGTGATTCTGTAATATTATTTGTGAATAATTAATTATTAATTCATATGATAAGAAAATATTTATTTTATGTGGATATAAATGAGAGATATATTTTCGTGGTTAATGTTGAGGTGTTTTATCTGTATTTTTGTCGGAACGGATGTATTGAAAATCAAATTGGGGTTTTTGAGATATTTTGCGAGGGTTATAATTTTTAATCCGACCGTTGGATCGTGGTAATATTTGGATATGTTATACATATATAAGTTGAGTATATGTCCACAAATTTTGAACCGTTAAAAAATAAACGTGTGATTTATTATGAATTTTATGGGATGAATGGTTCAGAAATTGTTGAATTTTTGGAGTTAATCATTTTGGTAGAAAATTCTAGAATTGGTGGGCCCCACTCTTGGTTGGTGAAGAAATGTGCTGAGATTTTTATTCAAATGCGGTGGGTGGGAATAGTAGCAGGTAAAGCCATCAGGTTGTAGGTTAAGTTTGATTCGACGTGCTAATATTTTCCTATAAATAGAGGGCTAAGTTAGAATTGAAAATCACACCAGAATTCATTAGTATTCTTTCTTTCTCTCTCTAGATTATTGAGTGTATTTTGTGAGTATTTAGATACTTTGAAAGTTGCTATTCAGCACAAGTTTCATTCAGCCTCATATCCGATATTCAGTCAGAAGTACGGTTATTTTGAGGTAAGGGGTGTTATTTTCTTCCTAATGATATTATTCTTTCAATATCATTATGCCGAAATATTGATATGAAGTTTTTATCAAATTTAGAACTTTTTGTGTCAGGATTACTATTCACGTATACGGCACTATTCACGAATACGGCACTATTCACCGAAAAATAAAATTTTTCCTTTTTGTCCAAGATGTCTATTATGGTTACTATCTTTGATTGTATCCATGTTTTGTTCTTTATTTTTGAATTCTGTTTCACAATTGATTATTATGAAGTATTATTGATCTTGGATAAACTGCTATACGAATCCCTAATATTTGTCCTTCTGTCTCACTGGATTCGTTTTCTTTAAGATATTTTTCATCATCCTCAGTCCTAAATGATGATATTACTGAATATCTTTGGCCTGTAGTGCAAAGATGTATGATTACCTGATGAATATCTTTGGCCTGTAGTGCAAAGATGAACAGGTGTTGAGATGAACATGACCGACTGGTGTTACAAATGAATATCTTTGGCCTGTAGTGAAAAAATGAATATTTGATTCAAGATGTATATTGATTGATGTTACAGAGATAAAATATTGATGATGGACTTTTAAATCTTAGAAGATAGTAGAATTCTTTCTCTACTTGACTCTTCTAATGGTTTATTGTTTCCGCTGCAGTTGTTGATCTAAAACTTGTTGTCCATTATATTCTATCAGATTTTTCCCTGTTGAATACTAATGATAATTTGTTGTATATTATCTTAGTCATAATATTCTTTACTTGGCTAGTTGAGCTCACCCTTTTCCTTTTTGTTCCATTTTTCTTCTCAGGAGGTGAGAACATAGCAGGATCTAGTCGGGGTATGGAGTGATTGTTTTAGAAAGATGTTTTAGCTGTCCTCACTATTTCTGTAAAATAGTGTTTGAATAATTGTAATGAGGACTTACTTGAGTGTGGATATTGTCTAGAAGACAATATTTGTATTTAAACTCACAGTATGTGTTGTCGTATTTTGCACGACAATTGTATTATTGAAGTTGTAGTTTGCTTTTTGTACCATGTATTTGGCGACTCAGAATGGGTGTTGTATACCTATTTTGGGGGCGTCACAATGAACATGTGTTTTGGGTCAAATTTTAGGTTGGTTAATGTTTTTATAAATTGTTAGAATTCTAGTATGGTGTAGTTCTATGAATTATGAATCCATAGAATCGAAAACGGACTAATTTGGATGGGTATAACTCAAGTTATGAAGATTAGTAGGAGAAAATGGTCAAAAAAATTGAAAAACATTGTAATATGTGCGAAGCATAGCGCAGACGCGCCGCCCATGCGCGCGGGCGCGCAGCTGGGGCTGGGAGGTCGCGCGGGTGCACTGGAAGTCGTGCGGGCGCGCGCCCAAGGTGTGCTAACTTTGACTGCTTTGACCTAATTTGGTAAAACGGCCATAACCTTTTCATACGAACTCCGATTCAGGCGATTCAAGATGATCCGGAACGAAGACGGATAGACATACAACTTTTGTTCTTTTAGGTTTTCAATTTGATGTCGGGAGCATGGGTCAAAATGGTAATCTTTAGGACTATTGTGTTTTATGAGGCAATCGGAGGGCGTCGGGCATGCACGTATGCAAGTGTAGTGCCTCTGGCGATAAAAGATGTTGTTCTAAGTTATAAAACATGAATTTTAGTAAATATAATGATACTTAACATTGATAAATAATGTATTAGATAAGTTGTATAAGCATACTAAGCACACACAAGAGAGTCGAAGCGGGCGTGTGACGAATGAAAGTCAAAATATCGTGCCAAGTGTTAATGAACTTAAAAAGTGTTTCAAGACAAATGAAATAAATAAGATATGAAATGGGTTTAACATAAAACCAATAATGATTCCTAGCAATACTTAAACAGTTGAATGAACTTCGAGTATGAAATATAGTGAGATACAAGTCGAAAGTTAACACAATCAAATTGAACATTGTGTATTTATGATAGGAAGGGTTATGAGATTTAGAGTAAAGTTTATTTTACAACTACTGTGCGTTGCTATGTGACTAATAGTCAATGTGAATGATTATATAATTGTGTAGGGCACGTGAAGTGCAGATAGCTGTAAGCTGTTAAACTATTGTTGGTAAACAACGATCAAGGCAAGTCTTTCAGTTCCTATTTGCTACGTGAACTTGATGATTAATTATTTTAAGTCTTTATTGCAAATAACATAATATGTTATATTTATGTTGAAAGTATGAAACATCAAAGTCAACTTATGACTACGTTAATTAAGTAAAGCATGCCGATTGAGTAAGGAACTCAATCTTTATACTTGTTATATGAACTGTAGCATGTATATTATGTTAGTCCAATGTTTAAGAAATATTTGTTGAGCATGTTATTATGTGTTATGTGATGCATGAAAACTGTTAGATTTTGCTGGGCTGTCCAGCTCAACTTTGCAAATAACCATTTTTGCAGGTCAAGATTTCAAGGTAAAGTTATGTGTTACCTGAAAGATATGAATCCGACGTGGTACTTGAGGATTTATACACTTTGGTTGCGTTATTATTATTTAAACCATGTTTAAGGTTCCGAATGATATATTAATGTTGAATTGTAATATCGTTTCATGATGTAAACAATTATAGTATTAAATTGATTATGAGATATTTAGATGTAAAGGTTGAAGGTTTTGGGAACGAGGATAGTTTGTAATTGAAAATTTTATTGTTCTGCAAATTTTCAATGGTTGTATTATCATTTAATGACGTAAAAGTAGAGGTTAAAAGTATTATTAACGACTAGAATCGAGAATTAAATTGTATGAATTTTGGGGTCGTTACAGTTGGAATCGTGTTAATTAGTTAAGAAACGAAGACGTGGCGATCGAATTCGCTAAATGTGTTAAAACATAAAAATAGAGTACGAACATGTGTTTTGGGTTAAATTTTAGGTTGGTTAATGTTTTTATAAAATGTTAGAATTCTAGTATGTTGTAGTTCTGGGAGGTCGCGCGTTTTTGACCCAAAACACATGTTCATGCTCTATTTTTATGTTTTAATACATTTAGCGAATTCGATCGCCACGGCTTCGTTTCTTAACCAATTAACACGATTCCAACTGTAACGACCCCAAAATTCATACAATTTAATTCCTGATTTTAGTCTTTAATAATATTTTCAGCCTCTACTTTTACATCATTAAATGATAATACAACCATTGAAAATTTGCGAAACAATTAAAATTTTCTATTACACACTATCCTCGTTCCCAAAACCTTCAACCTTTACATTTGAATATCTCAGAATCTATTTAATACTACAATAGTTTACGTCGCGAAACGATATTACAATTCAGCATTAATACATCATTCGGAACCTTAAACATGGTTCAAATAATAATAATGCAACCAAAGTGTATAAATCCTCAAGTACCACGTCGGATTCATATCTTTCAGGTAACACATAACTTTACCTTGAAATTCTGACCTGCAAAAATGGTTATTTGCAAGGTTGAGCTCGACAGCCTAGCAAAATCTAACAGTTTTCATGCATCACATAACACATAATAACATGCTCAACATATATTTCTTAAACATTGGACTAACATAATATACATGCTACAGTTCATATAACAAGTATAAAGATTGAGTTTCTTACTCAATCAGCATGCTTTACTTAATTAACATAGTCATAAGTTGACTTTCACGTTTCATGCTTTCAACATAAATATAACATATTATGTTATTTGCAATAAAGACTTAAAACAATTAATCATCAAGTTCACGTAGCAAATAGGAACTGAAAGACTTGCCTTGATCGTTGTTTACCAACAATAGTTTAACAGCTTACAGCTATCTACACTTCACGTGCCCTACACAATTATATAATCATTCACATTAACTATTAGTCACATAGCAATGCATAGTAGTTGTAATATGAACTTTACTCTACATCTCATAACCCTTCCTATCATAAATACACAATGTTCAATTTGATTGTGTTAACTTTCGACTTGTATCTCACTATATTTAATACTCGAAGTTCATTCAAGTGTTTAAGTATTGTTAGGAATCATTATTGGTTTTATGTTAAACCCATTTCATATCTTATTCATTTCATTTGACTTGAAACACTTTTTAAGTTCATTAACACTTGGCACGACGTTTCGACGTTCATTCGTCACACGCCCGCTTCGACTCTCTTGTACGTGCTTAGTATGCTTATACAACTTATCTAATAAAATATTTATCAATGTTAAGTATCATTATATTTACTAACATTCATGTTTTATAACTTAGAACAACATCTTTTATCGTCAGAAGCACTACACTTGCATACGTGCATGCCCGACGCCCTCCGATTGCCTCCTAAAACACAATAGTCATAAAGATGACCATTTTGACCCATTCTCCCTACCTCAAATTGAAAACCTTAAAGAACAAAAGTTGTAGGTCTATCCGTTCTCGTTCCGGATCATCTTGAATCGCCTCAATTGGAGTTTGTATGAAAATGTTATGGCCGTTTTACCAAAATAGGTCAAAGCAGTCAAAGTTAGCACACCTTAGGCACGCGCCCGCGCGACCTCCCAGACCCAGCTGCGTGCCTGTGTGCACGGACAATGCGGCCGCACGAGGCTTCGCACAAGTGTTTTTCGATTTTTTTTTACCATTTTCTCCTACTAATCTTCATAACTTGAGTTATACACATCCAAATTAGTCCGTTTTAGATTCTATGGATTCGTAATTCATAGAACTACAACATACTAGAATTCTAACAATTTATAAAAACATTAACCAACCTAAAATTTGACCCAAAACACGTGTTCATACTCTATTTTTATGTTTTAACACATTTAGCGAATTCGATCGCCACGGCTTCATTTCATAACCAATTATCATGATTCCAACTACGCCGCTTTCGTTTCTTAACATACTAACATAATTCATCACAAATTCACATATTACAAGTATTGACCATGAAATTTTGTACTTTCTAAGCCATATTCTATAACATAAACACTGTTATTGGAAATCTTTTATTACAACCCAATTCTCAAGAATTTGATTATCCAATAGCCCTCACAAACAATAATTAACAGATTATAACAACATATATATATATATATATATATATATATATATATATATATATATATATATATATATATATATATCAATTCAACATGATTTAACCATTTACAGAGAATGGTCATGGAAACTCAAACATCACATTAGAAGTAAAATATACCTTTAAAACCCTAGTTGTAGGGTAGCAAGAGATGGTGACCCTCCCTCAAAACCACCATGATTCTTCCTTCTCAAAAATCTCTATGTTTCTTCTTATCTCCAAACCCTCTCTATAGTTGGCTTAAAAATAAAAGACGCTTAGAAATAAACTAAAGACTTCCCACGTTCATCAGTTATGTTAGGCCAAAAGCCATAAGGCTGTGTTTTGCTACATAAAATTCCCTCATACTAGATTATTTTAATAGCATTATATTATATGACTTCATGTTTCACACCTTTAGTTAATTCAAATAACTTATAATAAAAATAATAATCTTATTATAATTATACTTATAATTAATAAATAATTACATGTATCTAATTTATTTAATAAATTAGATTTAAACACTACTTTATTTAATTTATTTATTCCCTTTAATATTAAAGAATTCATTTAATTTAATTAATTCATTAAATTAAATCTTCAAAGAATAAAATTTACCTTTGCTTTAATTTAATTGCCATACACACGTAACTAAATTATTATGCCACAATTTCATAAATTATTTATTTTTCTCAATAAATAAATTATTTAAAATATTTATTTAATTCAATAAATATTTAAAATTAAATATCAAATCCATTTAATTTCTTCAATAGTTAACTTAACTATTGAACCTCACTTTCCCAATATATGAATATATATTTCTTTTCACACCAGATCACATATTTCAAAATATATAGCACGCATATGTACATATTCAAACTCAAAATGTCTCATAATAAAAATTTTAATTATTAAATTCTTATTTTAATAACTTATAAAAATTAGGGTTGTCACATGTGTTATAAACGGATAGGATTATGTGATAATGTGTTTCAGTTATTTTAAATACTGTGATGATATTATTATAATGTGTAGATCGGTATTATTTATATTAGGTTTTTAGACAAAGCTTATTAATTGCGTAACGGTAATTAACGATTCAGGCAAGTTTTTCTTAACTCTACTTGAAGTTGTATTCAAATGTATTTATGGTTAACCATTGTTGATTGTCATGTCTAAGAATTGTAGAATTGTACTCTGTACATACTGAGTGTATTAGTCAGGTTTGAAAGGCTGATCACCTTCATTACCATTCGGTCTAGATATATTTGTTCATGTTAAATGCTTGTTCAGTCAGAAAATTTGTTCGTGCTAATTCACAACTATATTGTTGAATTATAGCCAGCTTATTATTCAAACTCTTTTAATCATGATATATCCTCAAATAAACCTATACTTGCTGGGCAAGCATATGCTCACCCTTGCTATATCATGATAAACAATGCAGATTAATGTGAATACGTCAGATACAAGAAAAGGTTAAAGATAGTTCCACCTTGAGTATACTTGTCCAGTTAGATTTGTAACAGTAATGTATCGTAATGTTATTGTAAGTCAAATAAGTTATGAATTGTGTATAAGTTAAGGTTACTCGACCTTGAGGAAATAGTGTGTAATGTAATGTATAAATAATTTATATTTATATCTTCTGCAATAGTTATAGAATGATTGTACCAGATCCGCGGTGATTTGGGACCCGAATTTGGGGCCCTCATAATTGGTATCAAAGCTGTAGGTTATGAACCTTAGGTAGGAATACTTGAGACTAATAACCACAGTGATTAGGATAAGTACTAACTCACATAGAGTTAGTAAGTCGGTAAGATTCAAAAACGAATCTCGACGAGTTATAAAGATACAGAGTTCCCTAACTCTAATAATAAAGGTGAACAGTAGTGATGAATAGATCGAGTCTAAAAGACTGAAAGAACCAGGAATAGAAGATCGTAAAACAAAACGAGCAAGGCATAGAAATAAATCATAATATATACGATGAGATCACCCCGTGATCGGATAAGGTTATAGTACGGAGAAGGATCAAGAGAATGATTGAAAAGTTTACGGCAATAATGTTGTGTGAAAGTTATACTATGAATTGGTACATATTCAAGAAAGGATTATGAATACGAGATGAATGAAATTCGTATTGAGAAGGGAGTTAAGATTAAGTGGGGATTTCAATTGAGGACTCATGTCAGTAGCTGAGTTATATGATTCTTCGTATGGGAGTTGAATTGTACTTGGTGTAACAACCACTTAGTTTCTGACACTGATAATCATTGAAATGTTCGTGTCGCGCTATTTGCTAAATGTATGTTAAGAGGGTGATTCCTTTCACATATATATAACAAATAGATAGGTTATAGGTACAGAATATAAGGTTAAGTACGAGTTCTTAAAACTCATACTTATGTTATGTTCGTAACTCATAGTTATATGAAATGTTTATAAACCCCTCAGCGAATTGACGCCAAAGGTCTGACTAGGGTAAGTTCTTAAACTCATATGATTGTTAAAAGTTCCTGAACTCATGAGTGTGGTTTGATGAACTGGGAATAGTCATGTGTGAATGGAGTATTGAGGACAATATGAATAGATAGACTGTTTAAGCAAATGATTATTAGCAGAGACATTAAGTTTTTTAAAATTCCTAGCTACGCTAGACTTCTAATTTTTGACATCAAGCTAAAAACGCACTTGGTTGTTTTGAAAAAAAAATATATATATATTTGTAATAATTTTTGGAACGGTTTAAAGTATAGTCTATACTACTTATTTCGGCTAGACGCAAATGATTTGAAATATCAAAATATATTTTTATTTATCACTTATGTACCATGTAACCTGGTGCAAAGATGATAAAAGTTGACAGAGTTATAAACGTAGGAATACTTAGTGTGAATTCGATCCAAAAATCATTGTTCCACTATTGTATGATGTGTTATGACAAAGTCATACGATGACGACATCCTCAAACGGACTGTTAATACAATACGACATCATGACGTCATTCTCAAAAATATTTTCAAATATTTCAATTGCCAATGGGGTTTGGCTACACTTGAATAATTCGATTGAATTGAATTATTGATATGAGTCTATGCTATTCGATTCAGCTAGACTAACGTTTATGAAAATTCTAAGCGTTCTTTGAAATATTCCCGACCAAATTATTTTGGTGCGGAATCCAATAAGACTGAGGTAAAATTTTTGTGCCTATGGCAGTGACGAGAAATAGAGTCGACCAGCAATACTTAATAAGTACAGGGCATACCGGGCAAATTACCTACTATGTCCGTAAGTTATGACGGTTTACGGATGAACTTCCATAAAACCTTTCCGAAAATGACAGATAATAGTCTGTATAACCCCTCAGAACGATTTCAAAATTTTAACTCTTATGGGGAATGTATTGGGAAGCATGTGATGATGAGAAGGAATGGTGAATGGTGTATGGTGTAAAGTAAATTTTGGAGATGAAATTTTTAGAAGAAGGGGTGAATATGACAACCCAAGAATTTAAAAAAAATTTAAAATCATAATTGATTGATTTAATGTTCAATATTAGAACCTAGACAGAAAATAAGTGTATGCGTTTGATATTTTTGGGAAGAAATTTTGAGGATTTCAAAATTCTATGAAGGATTTTGGTGAATCATTTAGGATTAAGTGTAAACGTGAATATGTTCTGTGTATATGGTCATTTATGTGTATGGTATGTGGTTAAGGGTCAAGGGTTGATCAGATAATCTATATCAGTGGAAAACCCTAATATTATATTAAGAACATCAGCATTAAGTTAGAAAATTCTGACGAAATATAAGAAACCCTAAAATCGGTTCTGGAAACCCTAACTTCAATTTTTAGGAATTTGAAACCCTAATTCGGGAACTTAAAGGAGAATTATAATGCTCAAGTGCTATTAATTATAATATTAATTAGGGTAAAGCTTAATTAATTAGAAAACCCTAATTTCAAATTTTTAAACCATAATTGTTCCGTTTGAAACCCTAAGGTACAATTAGGGACTTAATTGCTAAATTAGCAATTTTAATTAGGAAATGTTAATCCTGTTAGGTTTGTAATATTCAAGAACGCAATCAAATTGCACAAAATAAGCGAAAGCGTGTAAAAATCAGAGTTTAAAATTTTACAAACCATATACCGGATCATCCTTTATGCGCAATTATTAATTAAATGAAAAGATAAAGAACAAGATTTATACCCTTGAAGATTCGAGCTTCCTCAAGTACAAGTTCACCTCCAATCTTTTTCGCGTTCAACTTGAATCTACCGGGTTTGGTTCCTTCCTTTGATCAACGTTAGCCACTCAAGTGTTTAGCCTCTAGAGGTGATCCACCAAGGAAGAATAAAGATTCAAGAAGATGGGTGTTTGACAAAATCCTAATTTTTCTATCTCTCATAGAAAAGGAGCGTACTCTCCTAACAATTAGAATTACGTATGTTGTGAAAAAGTCAACAACAACCACTTACCCATAATAAGACTCCTATTTATTTATAGATGTGGGCAACCCTCCTTAACAATTAAGGAATTAGGTTTTATTTTAATTAATTAAATTCCTTTAATTAATTAGGCTCCCGATCTTATTAGGAATAATTAATTAAAATCTTTTAATTAATTTACCTCTTAATTTTATTAGGAATATATGAGAGTACTTTTATTAATTAATTACCAAACTCCTTTAGGAATTAAATAATAATAATAGTAATAATAATAATATGACTCTTCTAATTAATTTATATTTAATATTTCCAAAATATTAAATAATAAATAATAAGCTATTTAATTTATTATTACAATTATTTCATTTGCTTCTTAAATAATTATTCTTCCTTTTATGGTGTGACCCTTTAGGTTCTCCATATTAAACCGGTTGTGAATAAATCAATCAGAACAATTCTAATCTTATTTAAATAAATAAATTAAGCTATTAATTTATTTAAATAAATAATATTTATTCTATAATAGGGATAAGCCTCCCTAGCGATCAACGACTTTCCAGATAATATAGATTTCAATATTAATCATAAAAGAACCTTTGAGTAAATAGTTACCGTACAATTCAATCCTTCCACCATACAATGTCCCAATTAAATATAAAACATGAAATTACTGTCAATTCTTATTTTATTTAATTATATGTATTTCGACTCTTAAATGCACAACACCAAATAATGCAAATTAGAAACTCTTTTTTAATTTCATTATGCCTTGGCCAAGGACTACTGGGTTGCCATTTATCGAATCACATAGGACATTTCTCTTCTTTTACTAGAAGTGGTAGATTCTTTATTGATCACACAATATCTCCATGTACAACTTATTATACCCAAGCATACCCTTTGATATACCCTAAGGGTCTTAAGGAATAAGTCAAAGTATAACTCATCATACACAAGATATTATGATGATCTCAAGTTCAAGGATAACTTGTACTACTACCACTACATGAATTTCTATTGACAGGCAAGTAAAACTCCATTAAGTATTCCTTAGCGAGCCACGTTCAGTGAACTTATTCTCTAATAAGCACCTACATACTTGATTTAGTGTCTCCACACAAATGATCATGAGAACAATCATCCTCATTCAATGAGCAAGCAATATATGTACCAATCTATTCGGATTCACTAATCCCCAATTTAGTAATCCAACGATTGGGAACTATTTTAGTTTTAAGATTTCTAAGAATTTAGATCTCATTAGAATGATCATCATCATTATTCTAAAAGCATTACTTAAAAATATGGGTTTATCATATATTATAAAACAACATCATGTAGATAATTAAAAGCCTTTAATAAATTAATACATTTTTATTAATAAATTAATAAGATTGTTTACATAGTATATGCTTTATCATCAAACATGTTTTATCACATTCTTTAATGGGTGGCATGCAAATCTTTCCATATAATGAAGTTGGTGAGAAACTCTAACCACTCCACGTGCTAAAATATCACAGGCATCAGACATTTCCTGAGCCATATACATTGCATTGTATTACAATATAAAGATTGGAGAGAGAGAAATGCCTACATTATTTTCTCATTCTTACCTAAGCTCTTCTCTCTCTAAATCCAAAATTTAAGAGTGAGAAAGAGTATGATACAAAGCCAAGATCATATGTTAGAGTACCAAGATCAGGAATCAAGGATCAGATTCAAAATCCTAGCTAAAAAGGTATAAAAACCCTAAATCTAAAAATCCTTTGATTTGATGTTGAATGTTGTTGTTTATTGGTTAACGTTATATTAGAGGATGTCATTTGATGATCTGGGTTCCCAAAACTTAGATCCATATCATTTAGATGTTCGAAATTAAAGTTTATAAAAATCTAGAAAAGTGGAAAATTAAGGCCTGACAGCCTAATGTCAGGGGCTCTAGATCTTTATCTGTTAGTTGTTTAGTGTGTTTTAAGTTCTAGATTTGTTCTTTGACATGTCGACTATGATCTAAAACTGAAAGAAGGGTCAGACCATATGTATATTGAAAGATATAGGAGGTCAAAGTACGTTGACCAACATTGACCACCTGGTTTTTGGGTAGCCTAGAAACCGAGAATGGTCTGACATTGATTTTTGAGACTCTAGATCTTGCTGTGGTTTAATTTTTAGGCCAAGTTGTTGTATTAATGTTGTAGTTTGTTAGATGGACTACATATATAAGATTTTAGATCACCCAAATGCTTAACGGAATCAAAGTTATACCAGGTCAAACCTGAGTTGACCGTCTGTCGATGAACATTCCTGGGTTTTCCAGAAATGTTCAAGAACAGTTTTTGTGGCTTAGTTTGACCGGTCCAGATCTTACGTTGGGATTTTTTGAGCTGATCTGTTGTTATAGTTATGTTCTATGACATGTGGAGTATAAATTTGAACCATAATAACCCTTATTTGATGGCCAGAACCTAGATTAAATTAAGCTAGAAAGTGACTACTTGGACTGCTTGGGTTTATGGGATTACCCAGAAAACCAAGAATGTCTCTGACATGGATTTTGAGGAGCTGGATTTGCTTGGTATGTGATTGTATGACCTATATTGTGGTTGATAGTTGTAGTGGTGCATACTGATTACAAAATCAACGTTTAAACTAGCCGAGAAACAGAATGACTAAAGAACAATCGCTGGTCAAACATGATTCCTCGGTGTCTGACATTGTATGTTCTGGGCAGCTCAAGAATACTCAAGAACACCTATAGCGACGGTTCTGTCGCAATAGGACCATTTATTAGTTATTAATTTCTGAAAATTATTTATTTTAATTAATAAATTGAAATAAATAGTTTTTAATTATTAAAAATACAAAATAAATTCATAAAAATTATTTTAATGTCTAAAAAATAGTTTTTAATTATTTTGAGTATATTTCATAAATATTTAATATTTTTGGAATATAAATAATATTTAATTTATTTAATTATAATATTAAATAAATTATTTTAAAATGATTTCAATTCATGAAAAATCATGAAAAAATTATATTATGGTATAAGAAAATATTTTAAGTTATTTTTAATGACCTTTAATATTTTGTGAGGAATTTCATTATTTAATTAATATTAATGATAATTAATTTATTTAATAGATATATTATATAAATTATGGAAAAATAGGATTAATGATTTATAAATCATATAAAAATGATTTAAGTGTTATAAAAATATTTTAAGTTATAATATATAACTTTTGATATTTTATCATGAAAATATTAATATTTTAATATTAATAGCAATTATCGGATAATAGATTTAATTATTTAAAAAGTATATAAATATGATTTTAAAGTTTTAAAAATACTTTGAGATATTATAAATATATGATAATATTATACCGTGATTTTTATTAATATTTGATAATAAATAAATATTAATAATAACATAATTATGTGGTATTTAATTTATTTAAATACGAGTTTAATGATTGAAAAATCTTGATAAATGATAATAATTACTTAAAAATTATTACGAGCTTATGAAAAAAAATACTTTGATTGATAATATAATTATCTAAGGTAATTGTTAAGTGATTAGACAGAGTTTAATTGAACTTGGACTTAATATTTTATCCGACTAGATCGTCGGGATGTTAGAATTTTGCCGAACTCGACTCTGGCTATAAAAGTTTGACTTGAGAATAGGTGGTATGTGTGTTATAGACGGATATGATTATGTGATAATGTGTTTAGGTTATTTTAAATACTGTGATGATATTATTCTAATGTGTAGATCGGTATTATTTATATCAGGTTTTCAGACAAAGCTTATTAATTGCGTAACGGTAATCAACGGTTCAGGCAAGTTTTTCTTAACTCTACTTTGAGTTGTTGTATTCAAATGTATTTATGGTTAATTATTTCTGATTGCCATGTCTAAGAATTGTAGAATTGTACTCTGCACATATCAAGTGTATAAGTCAGGTATGAAAGGCTGATCACCTTCATTACCATTTAGTCCAGATATATTTGTTCATGTTAAATGCTTGTTCTGTTAGAAAATTTGTTCATGCTAATTCACAACTATATTGTTGAATTATAACCGACTTATTATTCAAACTCTTTCCATCATGATATATTCTCAAATAAACTTATACTTGCTGGGCAAACATATGCTCGCATTTGTTGTATCATGATAAACATTGCAGATTAAGGCGAATACGTCGGATACAAGGAAAGGTTAAAGACAGGTCCAGCTTGAGTATACTTATGCAGTTAGATTTGTAACAGTAATGTACCTTAATGTTATTGTAAGTCAAATAAGTTATGAATTGTGTATAAGTTAAGGTTACTCGACCTTTGGGAAATAGTGTGTAATGTAATGTATAAATAATTTATGTTTATAGCTTCTGCAATAGTTATAGAATGATTGTACCAGATCCGCGGTGATTTGGGACCCATATTTGGGGCCCTCACAGTTGGTATCAAAGTTATAGGTTATGAACTTTAGGTAGGAATACCTGAGACTAATAATCGCAATGATTAGGATAAGTACTAACTCACATAAAGTTAGTAAGTCGGTAAGATTCAAAGATGAATCTCGACAAGTTATAAAGATACAGAGTTCCTTAACTCTGATAATAAAGGTGAACAGTAGTGATGAATAGATCGAGTCTAAAAGACTGAAAGAACCAGGAATAGAAGATCGTAAAACAAAACGATCAAGGCATAGAAATAAATCATAATATATACGATGAGATCACCCCGTGATCGAATAAGGTTATAGTATAGAGAAGGATCAAGAGAATGATTGAAAAGTTTACGGCAATAATGTTGTGTGAAAGTTGTACTATGAATTGGTACAGATTCAGGAAAGGATTATGAATACGAGTTGAATGAAATTCGTATTTAGAAGGGAGTTAAGATTAAGTGGGGATTTTAATTGAGGACTCATGTCAGCAGCTTAGTTGTATGATTCTTTGTATGGGAGTTGAATTGTACTTGGTGTAACAACCACTTAGTTTCTTACACTGATAATCATTAAAATGTTTGTCTCGCGCTATTTGCTAAATGCATGTTAAGAGGGTGATTCCTTTCTCATGTATATAACAAATAGATAGGTTATAGGTATAGAATATAAGGTTAAGTACGAGTTCTTAAAACTCATACTTATGGTATGTTCGTAACTCATAGTTTTATGAAATGTTTATGAACCCCTCAGCGAATGGACACCAAAGGTCTGACTAGGGTAAGTTCTTAAACTCATATGATTGTGAAAAATTCCTGAACTCATGAGTGTGCTTTGATGAACTGAGAATAGTTATGTGTGAATGGAGTATTGAGGATAATAAGAATATATAGATTGTTTAAGCAAATGATTATTAGCGGAGACATTACGTTTTCCAAAACTCCTAGCTATGCTAGACTTCTAATTTTTGACATCAAGCTAAAAACGCACTTGGTGCTTTTGAAAAAAAATATATAGACTCGTAATAATTTTTGGAACGGTTTAAAGTATAGTCTATGCTACTTATTTCGGCTAGACACAAATGATTTGAAATATCAAAATATATTTTTATTTATCACCTATGTACCATGTAACCTGGTGCAGAGATGATAAAAGTTGATAGAGTTATAAACGCAGGAATACTTAGTGTGAATTCGATCCAAAAATCATTGTTCCACTATTGTATGATGTGTTATGACAAAGTCATACGATGGCGACATCCTCAAACGGACTGTTAATACAATACGGCATCATGACGTCGTTCTCAAAAATATTTTCAAAAATTTTAATTGCCAACGGGGGTTGGCTACACTTAAATAATTCGATTGAATTGAATTATTGATATGAGTCTATGCTATTCGATTCAGCTAGACCAACGCTTATGAAAATTCTAAGCGTTCTTTAAAATATTCCCGAACAAAATTATTTTGGTTCGAAATCCAATAAGACTGAGGTAAAAGTTTTGTGCCTATGGCAGTGACGAGAAATAGAGTCGACCAGCAATACTTAATAAGTATAGGGCATACCGGGCTATTTACCTTATATGTCTGTAAGTTATGACGGTTTACGAATGAACTTCAATAAAACCTTTGTGAAAATGACAGACAATAGTCTGTATAACCCCTCAACACAATTTCAAAATTTTAACTCTTGTGAGGAATGTATTGGGAAGCATGTGATGATGAGAAGGAATGGTGAATGGTGTATGGTGTAAGGTAAATTTCGGGGACGAAATTTTTAGAATAAGGGGTGAATGTGACAACTCGAGAATTTAAAAAGAAAATTTAAATCATAATTGATTGATTTAAGGTTCAATAATAGAACCTAGACAGAAAATAAGTGTACGCGTTTGATATTTTTGGGAAGGAATTTTGAGGATTTCAAAATTCTGCGAAGGATTTTGGTGAATTATTCATGATTAAGTGTATACGTGAATATGTTTTGTGTATATGGCCATTTATATGTACAGTATGTGGTTATGGGTCAAGGGTTGATCAGATAATCTATAACCGTGGCAAACCCTAATATTATGTTAAGAACTTCAACATTCAGTTAGAAAATTCTTACGAATTATAAGAAACCCTAAAGCCGATTCTGGAAACCCTAATTTTAGTTTCTGGGAATTTAAAACCCTAATCCTGGAATTTATAGGAGAATTATAATGCTCAAGTGCTATTAATTATAATATTAATTAGGGTAAATCTTAATTAATTAGAAAACCCTAATTTCAAATTGTTAAACCCTAATTGTTCCGTTTGAAACCCTAAGGTACAATTATGGACTTAATTGCTAAATTAGCAATTTTAATTAGGAAATGTTAATCCTAATTAGCAAGATTGAGCTTATGATTAGGAAATCTAAATATAAATATAGAATCCTAATTATAATTTTGAAATATTAATTTTATATTTCGAAAACCCTAATATGGAAACCCTAGAAAATTGATTTATGGAAATCTTAAGTTTTAACCCTAAGGGTCAAACCCTAAGGGTTTCATCAAATGACAATTTTAGAATTAAGATTGCAGGGAAATGACTATTATACCCTTTTTACCACATTCTTTAATGGGTGGCTTGCAAATCTTTCCATATAATGGAGTTGGTGAGCAACTCTAACCACTCCATGTGCTAAAATATCACAGCCATCAGTCATTTCTTAAGCCATATACATTGCATTGTATTACAATATAAAGATTAGAGAGAGAGAAATGCCTACTTTATTTTCTCATTCTTACCTAATCTCTTCTCTCTAAATTCAAAATTTAAGAGTGAGAGAGAGTATGATACAAAGCCAAGATCATATGTTAGAGTACCAAGACCAGGAATCAAGGATCAGATTCAAAATCCTAGCTAAAAAGGTATAAAAACCCTAAATCTAGAAATCCTTTGATTTGGTGTTGAATGTTGTTGTTTATTGGTTTAAGTTATGTTAGAGGATGTCATTTGATGATCTGGGTTCCCAAAACTTAGATCCATATCATTTAGATGTTCGAAATTAAAGTTTATAAAAATCTGGAAAAGTGGAAAAATAAGGCCTGACAGCCTAATGTCAGGGCCTCTAGATCTTTATCTGTTAGTTGTTTAGTGTGTTTTAAGTTCTAGATTTGTTCTTTGACATGTCGACTATGATCTAAAACTGAAAGAAGGGTCAGACCATATGTATATTGAAAGATATAGGAGGTCAAAGTACGTTGACCAACATTGACCACCTGGTTTCTAGGCACCCTAGAAACCGAGAATGGTCGGACAGTGATTTTTGAGACTCTAGATCTTGCTGTGGTTTAATTTTTGGGCCAAGTTGTTGTATTAATGTTGTAGTTTGTTAGATGGACTACATATATAAGCTTTTAGAACACCCAAATGCTTAACGAAATCAAAGTTATATCAGGTCAAACCTGAGTTGACCGTCTGTCGATGAACATTTCTGGGTTTTTCAGAAATGTTCAAGAACAGTTTTTTTGGCTTAGTTTGACTTGTCCAGATCTTACGTTGGGATGTTGTTGAGCTGATCTATTGTTATAGTTATATTATATGACATGTGGACTATAAATTTGAACCATAATAACCCTTATTTGATGAACAGAACCTAGATTAAAGTAAGCTAGAAAGTGACTACTTGAACTGCCTGGGTTTCTAGGATTACCTAGAAAACCCAGAATGTTTCTGACATGGATTTTGAGGAGCTGGATTTGCTTGGTATGTGATTGTATGACCTATATTGTGGTTGATAGTTGTAGTGGTGCATACTGACTACACGATCAACGTTTAAACTAGCCCAGAAACAGAATGATCAAAGACCAATCGCTGGTCACACATCGTCCCTCGGTGTCTGACATTGCAAGTTCTGGGCAGCTCAAGAACACCTATAGTGACGGCTCTGTCGCTATAAGACCATTTATTAGTTATTAATTTCTGAAAATTATTTATTTTAATTAATAAATTGAAATAAATAGTTTTTAATTATAAAAATACAAAATAAATTCCTAAAAATTATTTTAAAGTCCGAAAAATAGTTTTTAATTATTTTGAGTATATTTCATAAATATTTAATATTTTTGGAATATAAATGATATTTAATTTATTTAATTATAATATTAAATAAATTATTTAAAAATAATTTTAATTTATAAAAAATCATGAAAAATTATATTATGGTATAAGAAAATATTTTAAGTTATTTTTATTGACTTTTAATATTTTGTGAGGAATTTCATTAATTAATTAATATTAATGATAATTTATTTATTTAATTGATATATTAAATAAATTATGGAAAAATAGGACTAATGATTTATAAATCATATAAAAATGATTTAAATGCTATAAAAATATTTTAAGTTATAATATATAACTTTTGATATTTTGTCATAAAAATATTAATATTTTAATATTAATAACAATTATCGGATAATGGATTTAATTGTTTAAAAAGCATATAAATATGATTTTAAAGTATTAAAATTACTTTTAGATATTATAAATATATTATAATATTATATCGTGATTTTTATTAATATTAGATAATAAATAAATATTAATGATAAAAGAATTATGTGGTATTTAATTTATTTAAATACTAGTTTAATGATTGAAAAATATTGATAAATGATAATAATTACTTAAAAATTATTATGAGCTTAAGAAAAAAAAATACTTTGACTGATAATATAATTATCTAAGGTAATTGTTACGTGATTAGACAGGGTTTAATTGAACTTGGACTCGAAGTTTTATCCGACTAGACCGTCGGGATGTTAGAATTTTGTCGAACTCGACTCAAGCTGTAAAAGTTTGACTTGAGGATAGGTCGTATGTGTGTTTTAGATGGATAGGATTATGTGATAATGTGTTTAGATTATTTTAAATACTGTGATTATATTATTCTAATGTAGTGATCGGTATTATTTATATCAGTTTTTCAGACAAAGCTTATTAATTGTGTAACGGTAATCAACGGTTCATGTAAGTTTTTCTTAACTCTACTTTGAGTTGTTGTATTCAAATGTATTTATGGTTAATTATTGTTGATTGCCATCTCTCAGAATTATAGAATTGTACTCTGTACACATCGAGTGTATAAGTCAGGTATGAAAGGCTGATCACCTTCATTACCATTCGGTCCATATATATTTTTTCATGTTAAATGCTTGTTTAGTCAAAAAATCTGTTCATGCTAATTCACAACTATATTGTTAAATTATAGCCAGCTTATTATTCAAACTCTTTCACTCATGATATATCCTCAAATAAACTTGTACTTGCTAGGCAAACATATGCTCACCCTTGCTATATCATGATAAACATTGCCGATTAAGGCGAATACGTCGGATACAAGAAAAGGTTAAAGACAATTAAAGCTTTAGTATACTTGTGCAGTTAGATTTGTAATATTAATGTATCTTAATGTTATTGTAAGTCAAATAAGTTATGAATTGTGTATAAGTTAAGGTTACTCGACCTTGTGGAAATAATGTGTAATGTAATGTATAAATAATTTATATTTATATCTACCGCAATAGTTATATAATGATTGTACCAGATCCGCGGTGATTTGGGACCCGAATTTGGGGCCCTCACATTCCGTCATTGTGTGACTTTGTCATACTACATTATTCAATAGTGGGATGACAATCTTTAGAACACATCCGACACTAAGTAATTCTACATTGATGACTCCATCGTTTTTATCATCCCTGCACCAGGTTGCATGATGCATTAATGATATAAAAATAAATTTTGATAATTCAAATCATTTTTCTCTAGCCGAATCAATTAGCAAACACTTTTCTTTAAACTGTTCAAAAACCTTTGAAAATCATCTTTGGTGTCATCATGCCACAGCAGGTAACGATGTGTTAGTGGCTCGAAGTCCACACCTATACACTTGTCCCCATATGTTGAGGATAACAAAAATTCATTTTATTTCGAAAGGCACATCAGTGCGAATTTAGCTTGATGTCAAAAACTTCAAAGTCTAGCATATCTAGAAAATTTGGAATACCTATACTTCCATCATTAACTTCACTTTCTTTAATGATCTATTGCTTAATAAATTTATCTATTTTATCATCCTCAATTCTCCATTCACACATAATTATACCCAGTTCGTCAAACTTACCACACATTATGAGTTCAGCAACTTTCCATAATCATATGAGTTTAAGAACTTATCCTAGTCAGACTATAGGCGTCCATTCGCTGAGGAGTTCAAAACATACCATATGATTATGAGTCATGAACTTACCATAAGTATGAGTTTTAAGAACTGTAACTAATCTTATATTCTCTACCTATTCGTTATACACATGAGAAAAGAATCACCTTCTCAACAAGTATATAGCAAATCGCGTGACACCAGGTTCCAACGATTATCAATGTAAGAAACTAAGTGGTTGTCAAACCAAACTCGGCCACTAATTAATATAGGAAGCTAAGCGAACAATTCCCCGCCCATACAAAGAATTGCTCAACCTAACCACTATATCGACCAGGAAGCTAAGTGATTCTAAAACCAAGTACAAATTCCCCGCCCATACAAGGAATCATACAACTTAGCTACTGACATGAGTCCTCAATTAAAATCCTACACAATTATAACTTTCTCTTTTCTTAATACGAATTTTCTTTAATCTGTATCTTAACATTTACCACTCTTTTCTGAGTTTATATTGTAGCATTTTCTAGTACCTTCTCTTTATAACGTCAAGCTATATCATTCTAATCACTTAATATATCATATGTTATTCAACGATTTAATCTGATCACGTCGTGATCTTATTTGGTAATCATTTTATATTACGATTCTCTTCTATCTTATAATCGTTTTGTTTTACGATCTCCTTCTCCTTTATACTTTTAGTCTCATAGACTCTATTCATTATTACTTTTTGTCATTAACAGCAGAGTTAGGTAACTCTGAATCTTTATAACTTTTTAAGATTGTTCTTTGAATCTTATTTACTAAATAATAAATTTTCCAAATTCATCTCTTAACAAATTAAACTATATTTGAGTTTATTACTTATCCTCATCTCTGCAGTTATTTCCTAAGGTACACCTACCTAAGGTTTATAACCTACAGCTTTGATACCAATTGTAGCATCCCCAAATTCGGCACTTTTTACCTCAGGTCTGGTTCAATCAATTCTATAACTATTTGCGAAAGATATAAACATAAATTGTTTATACATTAAACTTTTATACATCAATCCCAAGGTCTACAACCTTAACTTAATACATACCTTCAATATCTTAATATTCACAATACTATTTTTATAAGAAAATTTAATAGATTTAACTGCATTATAATTTAATCTTGAACTTTGTCTTTGCTTCTGTCTTTACTCGAGCTTTCATCTTAATCTAAAATTTTTTATCATGATATAGCAAGGGTGAGCATCAAATTTGCCCAGCAAGTTAAATTTATTTGAGGATATATTAAGATTGAAATATTATGAATAAAATGTTAGCTACGTTCAACAATATAATTGTGAACTAGCAGGAATCAAATTTCATAACTGAACGATCAGGACGACATGAATAAATGTCAATAATGAATATGAATAATTCAACTGCAGCAGATGGTAATGAAGGTGATCAGCCTTTCATACCTGATGAACACATGCAACATGCACTAAGTGCGAATCAATAATCAATATAGATGTGAATAATCAACACTAATTATTGACTAACATGATTTTAAAATACAACTCAAGGTTGAGATAGGAAACTTGTCTGATTCGTTGACTGCTGCTACGCAATTTAAGTTAACTTCTTTTATAAGACCTATCATTTATAATATTGATTTTTCAGTCAACATATCATACTTGTTAGCTCAATATACTTTTACTTTATCCATAGATTATCTAACACTTAATCAAATATTAGATAACATTTTAACACATTAGTATTATTATCATCCTTTGATAATTTCTTAATCACTATATCATATACATTATGATTTAACACTCGCCTTTTCATTTCATAAGTTATTCTTTAACATCTAATAAGTCAAATACTAATCCAGCAACCTGGATTCTAAATCTAACAACTAAATTGTCAATCTAGCAAACTGGATTCCAAATCTAGCAACCTGGATTCAACAAATTTCCAATCCAACAAGCCAAACTACAATCCAGCAAACTGGATTCAACAAATTTTTAATTCAGTAAACTTCTTTTCAATCCAGCAAGCTGGATTCATCACATTTTTCAATCCAGCAAGCTGGATTCCGTATCCTTTTCACGAAAATACCAAATCAATTTATTATTTTTCTATCTTTTTTCCAAACACGTATACATATATTTCATATACAAAAAGTATTTTTCCATAATTTTCCAACTTCCTTTAGTATTTTTCAAAAATCATTTTTAGTTAATTCCTTAAGAAATTAGCTACCTCGTGCTTAACTCCAAAAATTCCCATCTCTTGGCACAATCTTATACGTTTTAACTTGAGCCTCCAGTTTAAATTTTGTGGCCATCGGAGTTAAAGAACTCCGGTTATAGCGATTTTTGTCAGAAAATCCCAAAATTTGAAATGACCATAACTTGGTCGTTTGAAGTCGGAATGAGCTCATTTTTGGACAGGAGGTACTTTATACCATATATTTTTATGTCCCAAAGGGCCTGAATTTATTTCAAAAATTAAGTGGCCGAAAATACCCTTTTAAAATTCTGGGCAGTAGCTAAATTGGAAAAACAAGGTTTTCGTACTTTATTAAAAATATTCCATACGGAAATATACAACTCCTTTTTCACTGATTCCAGTTGAGGATGTTAGAAAAATTATCATATTATTCTCCCAAATTTTTCCAGAATTTTTGAATGTCAGAAAAATAACTAAACTGCCCCTACTCTTGACTGTCCAAAAACATTGTATTTCTCTTAAATGATACAAAACTATTTTTGCTAAATCAGTCACTATGGACTGTGTACTCAACATTTTTGAGTTCTACCACTTGGGTTTAGTAGTTAACTTATATATCTAGCACGTCTCTTTGACGAATCACAAAAAGAAGGTGTAGATCAAAAACGGTGAAAATCCAAAGTACAAAAAAATTTAGGGCTTAAAAGCTAGAAAATCACTTTTTCTTTACTTTTGATTTCCAACTAAAACAACACCAAATATGGGTATATCTAAGCATGAAACACTCATTAACATGTATATACATGGTTTTTGAGTTTAGAAACATAGATTCAAGGTTTGATTAAGAGTAATCAAAATAAAATTATATAAACAAAAAGGGGTTTATACCTTTGATTTTTCATGCTCCCTTTCTTCTTCTTCTTCCCAAGATGGCTATAGAGTTATGAGAATTTGAAGAAAACTCTCCCTCCTCCCCCTCTATGGCTGTCGAGAATGCTAGCTCTCTCCCTCTCTCTCTAGTCTCTCTCTTTCTTTCTTAGTTTATGTTAGATAATACAATGAAAAGAAAAAGATAAGACTTAGATTTTTTTTTTCTTGTTTGTTGGAAAAGTAGATATAGATATATTTGGTATATCAAACTATAATCTACCAACATATCTCTAGCTCTTCTCTCACTCAACCACTAAGTGATTACTTGCAAGCTTCGCCAAAGTGTTGGAGAAATAAGCAAATGACACATGGGATGAGTTGGTCACCAACTAAAGTAGACAATCATCACATTCATCTCCCTTTCTCTCCTTCTCCCATATCCGGCCATGTGGCCTTCTTTTTGCCACTTTTTATTTTGCTTTTATTTCATTAATTAACTTACTAAATGCCCAAAAAGTCCCCCCCCCCATACTTGGATCAAATTTTGGACTTTTAAAATTATTGATTGGGCCAACTCTTGGGCCGCCATATTTAATCTCTTTGGACTTTTAATTTAATTTCTTTGGGTCATAACAAAATAACATCTTCCAATATTTCTAATATTACCATTCCCTAATTATTTAATTAGGGTTTTTATTTTCTCAATTATAACATAAATCCTTACTCATGTATATTTATTTCCTTAACCCAATTAGACTTGCTATAATTAGGTTATAAAATTAATTAATTGAGATGTATAAAATAAATCTCTTAGAATTAGTATATATATTTATATGCTAATATTCTCCCATATTATAACCTCTTAGGTTATTTAATTATCACACCTAATACATATATATTAGGTTACATAACTTGATTCTTAATTCACTTACTCACATATTCATACACAATAATTTAATAAATTGAGACATGGTCCACAACTCTTAGATTAGGTAATTAAAATACTAGAACCACATGCACATAATCTTATGAACTCATACACTAAACATATACCTCATTATCAGACTATCACTTATAGTATATCAAATCATTCAAGTTCTTCACCAAAAATTTTGAATTCCTTAAAATTCATTTACAGAAACGTCAAATACATACACTTATTTTTTGTCTAGGTTCATCTAATAACCTTTAATATATCACTTTAGGATTTTAATAATTATCTAAATTCTTGGGTTGTCATAATTGATGCCTACATACTCCTGTGTATTAGGGAGATCAGGTCTGCGTAGTTCGCCTCATGTACAGGACAGACTGCAGATGAAAAGTTTGATCCCATGTACAGGACAAATTGAAAGCATGGAAATTTTTATCCCTGGTGGGATAAACCGAAGGGGTGGAAGGTTTTGAAAACCTGTGTTGGGTAAAGGATCTAGTGATCCAAAACCAGGCTGCTGGTTGGAAGGTTTGTTTGTCCCTGATGGGGCAAACGGATGTGAAGAAAGGTTGTACGTAGTGAGAAAGATTTAGAGAACCTAAACTGACTGGGGATTTGGTGATCCAAACCTAGGATGCTAGTTTCCTGGTAACTTCAGACATAGTACCATTTCACAGTGTTCAAGTTGATGAGTTATGAAAATTCATCGTCATCCATTTCCTATAATCTAAGAGCTCCTACTGTCAATACCTCCTTGACAACAAACGGACCTTCTTAGTTTGGGGCGAATTTTCCTTTGGATTGATCTTGGTTGTCAAGAATTTTCTTTAAGACCAAGTCATGCTCCTTGAATTGCCATAGCTGAACTTTTCTGTTGTAGGATCTGACGATCCTCTATTGGTATAACTGACCATGGAAGATTGCAGCGGTTCACCTTTCATCTATTAGATATAATTGGTGATACCTATCTTGTAACCACTGGTCTTCATCCAGCTAAGCGTCTATCAATACTCTGAGGGATTTAATTTCCACTTCTATGGGGAGCACTACTTCCATTCCATAGGTTAATGAGTAGGGGGTTGCCCCAGTGGAAGTGCACATTTATGTTATGTAGGCTAATAGAGTCAGAGGCAATAAGTTAGGTCATCCCTTGTGATTGGCGGACATCTTTTGCATGATCATTTTGATATTCCTATTAGCCGCTTTAACAACACCATTCATCTTTGGACGGTAGATAACGTAGTTGAGATGTTTGATGTGGAATTTACTACATAACTCCTCCATCATTTGATTGTTGAGGTTTTTAATGTTGTCTGACACAATCACCTCTAGTTGTCCATATCAACAAATGACATTTTTTCTGATAAAAGCAATGATGACTTCTTTAGTAACCTTAGGGAAGGAGGCTGCTTCTACCCACTTGGTGAAGTAGTTGATCAGGGTGAAGATGAATCGATGACCATTACTGGCTTTGGGATCGATGGGTCTGATCACGCCCATTCCCCACATTGAGAAGGGCCAGAGCAAACTCATATTGTGGAGCTCCCTTGGAGGGGCGTGGATAGCATTCCCATGAATTTTGCATTGGTAACATCTTTTGACGTGATCATCACAGTCAGTCTTGAGAGAGAGCCAGTAATGCCCTGGTCTTAGGGTTTTCTTGACAGGTAGAGGGCCGCTTATGTATGGGCCACATACTCCACCATGGATTTCATCCATGAGTCTCTGAGCTTGGCCCTTGTCCAGACATCTAAGGAGACCTAGTCTTGCATCTCTTTTATAGAGTGTGTCTCCGCTCAGGTAGAATTTCATAGCCATTCGATGGATCCGCTTTCTTTCAGCTGGACTCGCCTCAGCGGGTGTAGATCCATCTCGCAGATACTCATTGATATGCTGATACCAAGGGTGTTGGATGGGAAGTAGCTCATCCGATACTTCTCTAATGTAGTTCCCATAGGCTTGAACCTTTTGTATGGTAAATGTGATGTTTGGCATGTTTTTCTTGTTATGTATGTTGATCAAGGAGGCCAAGGTTGCTAGCGCATCCATAAAGTCCTTCATATTTCGAGGAATATGGAGGAAGGATATTTTTTCAAACTCCGAAGTCATTAGTAGAACCTGTCGATGGTAAGGCAGCAAATGTAGCTCTTTGGTGTGATAGATGCCAGTGGTTTGTCTAATTACCAATTCAAAATCTCCAAAGACAGTTAACCGTCTGATGCCCATTAATTGAGCTAGTTTCAACCCCATGATACAACCTTCATACTCAGCTGTGTTGTTGGTGCTGGCAAACTGTAATTTGACGGCGACGTGATGCTGCTCCCTCGTAATGGATACTAGAACTACTCCAGCTCCAGAACTTTCCATGTTTATAGCTCTATCAAAATACATCTTACATGGTTGGTGTGTATCGTCCTGATGGCGTTGCTGAACTGTCATTACCCCTTCATCGGGGAAGTATGTTTCCAAAGGTTTGAAATCCCCTGAAGGTGCGACGGCCAGTTGATCCGCAATTCTTTGACCTTTGATAGACTTTTGTGTTATGTAGACAATGTCAAATTACTGTAGGATCAACTGTTATTTGGACAGTCGACAATTCAACATGGGCTTACTAAACACTTACTTAAGAGGATCCACGAGGGATATGTGATGGGTTGTGTGACCATGGAGGTAATGTTGTAACCTCATGAAAGCCCATACTAAAGTACAACAAGTTTTCTCAATCGGAGTGTACTTATGTTCACTAATGCTGAATCTTTTGCTGAGGTAATAGATAGCTCTTTCTTGGCCTCTATCATCTTTCTGTCCCAGCATGTAGCCCATGGCGTTATCATTGATTGACAGGTATATGAATAGGGGAGCACCCTCCCTGGGTGGCACCAAAACAAGAGCATTGACTAGCTGCTCTTTGATTGTAAGGAAGGCTTTCTGACATTCGTCATTGCATTTCTTGGAGGAGTTCTTCCTTAACAACTTGAAGATAGGCTCATAGGTTGCTGTGAGTTGGGAGATGAATCGACTGATAAAGTTGATTCTGCCCAAAAATCCCTGTATTTCCTTCTCTGTCTGAGGTCTAGGCAATTCAGTGATGACCTGGATTTTTGTGGAATCTAGCTCAATCCCTTTGTGGCTGACTAGGAATCCTAGTAACTTGCCTAATTTAACACCAAAGGCGCATTTAGCTGGATTTAACTTCAAGTTATACTTACCCAACCTGTTGAAGAGCTTTCTAAGATGATCTAGGTTGTCTTCCTCCCTTCGGGACTTGACAATGATGTCATCCACATAGATTTCTATCTCTTTGTGCATTAGATCATGGAAAAGAGCCATCATGGCTCACTGATAGGTAGCTTCGGCATTGATGAGGCCGAATGACAACCGTTTGTAGCAAAAGGTTCCCCAAGGAGTGATGAATGTTGTTTTCTTACGATCCTCTTCAGCAACCATAATTTGATGGTACCCCGCAAAGCAATCAGTAATGGAGTACATGTCATACTGAGTTGTATTATCAATGAATATGTGGATGAATGGCACGAGAAAGCTATCTTTAAGACAAGCTTTGTTAAGATCCCTGTAATCCACGCAAACTTGCACCTTTCCTATAGGTTTTGGCACGGGGACTATGTTGGATAGCCACTCAGGGTATGTTGATACCATGATGATGTCAGCTTGAAATTGTTTCACAATTTCTTCTTTAACTTTTAAACTCCACTCAGGTTTTAATCGCCTGAGCTTCTACCTGACTGACTTGAATCCCTCTTTGATGGGGAGGTGATGAATGATAATGTCAGTGGACAAACCAACTTTATCTTCATGAGACTATTCAAACACATCATGAAATTGGGTTAATTGAGTAACCATGTCATTCCTTTGGTTTGGAGTGTGGTCCGTATCAATCTGGATTTGCTTGGGGTTTTTTGAGGTTCCGAGGTTGAAAGAGGTGGTTTGATCATGATTTGGTTTGGGTTTGTCTTCGACCCATTTTTTGATCTCCCGAGGTATCTCATAGTCCTCTTGTATTTCCATCAAGTCTGAGTCCAACTTTACATCAAAGTTACAATCCTTGTGGAGAATAGGTACCTCATTAGCATGTTTAGGCACATCTAACTTTAGAGTCCTAAAATAAAATGCTTTCACTTAATATATGAAATTGTTTAATCATACAAAGTGTTAGCATGTAATGACAAAAGTAACTGCTAATAATGTATAGAAAAAGTAAGCAGTTATTGCTATCTGCAGGGCAAAGCGAATTTTTGTCCTTTTTACCCTCGTCGGCAAATGCAAGGAGTACTGCTCCAATTGCCAAGGGTGAAGTCCTGGTGGACGGCTATGATGAAGGGGTTTTTGTCGTCCTACTTCTCCTGAATGATGACCATAATGTCTGGACAATCATCATCTGGAATCACTCTGTTCATACCATCCTTATGGACTAGGACGCATGTGTTTGATAACCGCCTTGCAATGTCTTGTTTACACCTACGCTCCTTTTCCTCCACTTCGGGGTCTAGAATCAGGACTTCCTTTCCTTTAATCGGTATCGACTTAATGAAGCCCATACAGGCTTAGCTTCTACATGATTAGGCAATCTCCTTTTAGCTGAAGGAACCTGTTTGTGTTTATTAGGGTTCCTGTGATTGGACCCAGGAGAATAGCCTAGTCCGGCTGTCCTTGTTTGTCTGGGAACTTGAATTGGGTGCTTAATGCCTTGATGATCCTTACCTAACCCTTGTCCAGGTTGAAAACCCAGGGATATCATCTCTTGACTTGCAGACATTACCTCGACAGAAACTTTGGGTATCAGAGGTGGCACCCCAATGGGTTGATAGTGAGTGTTGCTCACCTCAAGGGCCTGTAAGTTGATAGGCACAACTTCAGCATTGGAACTGATGAGTGGTATGTCACCTTATTCAGGACATTCTGGCTCATCATTAACAATTACTAAGATACTATTAATGATGTATTGAGTTGTTGATGAAGGGTGGAAGGGACGGCTCCAACCATATGAATCCACGGTCTTCCCAAAAGTAGGTTGTATCCTGTATCTATCTTAAGTAAATGAAAGGATACGCAGATTGTATGTGGACCAATCTCCATAGGTAGTTCAATCTCTCCGACAGCATTTCGTCAGGATCCATCGAAAGCTTTGATAATTGTAATGCTGCTTCGGATCCTATTGAGATTGATATTCATTTTCTCCAAGGTGGCGTAAGGGCATATGTTTAAGGATGATCCTCCATCTCACAGAACTCCTCTCACCATATATCCAGATGACATAACTGCTATGTGCAACAGTTGGCAATGACTGGTCCCTTCAGGAGGTATGCCATCATCGGTGAAGGATATCACATTTCTATTGAAGATGTGATCAACCAGATGATGGAACTTTTCAACATAAACTGATTTTGGCAAGTGGGCTTCTTCTAAGACTCTCAGTAAGACCTTCCGGTGATCCTCTGAGGAGAAAACCAAATCCAGTATAGAAATCTGTTATGGAGCTTCTTTCAAGCTTAAAACCACCTTTGCTTTATTGTGTCCCATAGTACGGAGGAATTCTTCAATCTCCTCCATGGGAACTTTTCCCTTTAACCTGATGGTAGGCTTCATCACCCGTTGGGGAATATACAATGGATTATCTTTCAACACTATAGCAGTTATATTGGATGTGGATCCTTCAGCCTCTCCATAATTCTATGACACTTTTTATAGGCTGACAACAGGATACTGTGGCTTGAATGGCAATATGATTGGCTTTGGCGCAACCACTTTCAAAGGATTTTTAACACCTTTGAGTTGAAAAGGTTGAATTGTATGTGGTCTGGTAAGCAAGTCTCCCTCAGAGGATATAACTGCTACGACTTCCTTCTATTTTGTAGGAAAGGTGTCCCCACTCTCAAGTAATAAAGCCTCATTGTCTGCCATTTACAGGATACCACTATCAATTAGGTTCTAAATAAGATGGCGGAGTGCCCAACATTCTTCAGTGTTGTGACCGCGAGAGTGGGAATGGTATTGACATACTCCATTAAAATCAAACCGTCTTGAGCGTGAGCTGATTGGAGGTAGCAGAGCTGTGATTCTTCCCTCATTGATTAACATCTGCAATATCTCTTCAATCAGTTGGCCTAAATAGGTGAATTCCATTTTGTTGGCTAAATCCAGACGGGCTTTGGCTTTTGCTCTTTTTATAATTTTATCTTCCAGTGTTTCACTTTCTGGAGTAAGTGGTGGGGTACTTGGAATAAAAGAAATGAGGCTAGCGTGCTCCTGACTGAATAATTGACGTGTGACTTGGTGTTGATGAACCACAAGTTCTGCTAATTGATTAACCTACTCACCAAGAGCCTTCATTTTCCGTTCTGTCATAAATTGGAACTGAGCATAATCCTATCTGTCAGCACTGTCCTTGCTGGTTTGGGATGAACCACCACATAGTTGGAGCTTTGTCCACTGCTCCAGTTAATCATGTTAACCTCCTCTTCTTTGTGTTGAGGAAGAGGGTTGTCTTGAGCATGAGGCTAGTCGGGTTTGGTCACCACAATCTCACCATTGTTAATTAAATCATGGATTTTATGCTTCAGATCCCAACTATCTTGAGTATCATAGCCTGAAGCTCTAGCATGGTAGGCACATGTTCTGCTCGCATTAAAACCTTTTCCACTTGGGTTGGCTGGTGGAACGAGATGAGTAATTTTCTTCTGAACTGTCAGAATTTTGAAAATGATGCTGAGTGAGTCCCCTAAGGGTGTGAACACTCGGGTACATCTGACTTCTCCAATTTTTGGCAATGGAGAGTTTGAAGACTGAGCTTGAAAAGGGGAATATTTTCTCCTCTGAATAGGCATATTCTGATTTCCTTTGTGTCCTTGTAGTATCAAGGAAACATCTTCCTTTTTCTTCTTATGGACCATCCGGGGGTTATTTCCGTAACTTTCAGACTAGATGTGCTCAGCTACAACTTTTAGCGCAACAAGGTCTTGAATCTTCCCAGATTTCAATCCCATCTCAGCCATCTCTCCTTGTTTGATCATTTTAGAGAATAGTTTGCCTGTGCCAGCTAAGACCCTCTCATAAAAGGGAGCTTCTTGAATATCTATGAAGGTCATGACCATTTCAGACTCAATCATAGCTGGAATAACTTGAGCATCCAGACGCCTCCATCTTTGGGCATACTCTCTGAAATACTCATTGGCTTGTTTCTTGACCTTGGTAATTTGATACCAGTCTGGAGCCATCTGAGTTTTGAAACTGTATTGACTGAGGAAAGCATGAGGTAGCTCCTCCCAGTTATTAATCTTGGAGTTGTCTAATCTGGTGTACCATGCTTTGGCTTCTCTAGTCAGACTTTTCTGAAATAGCTGCATTCTGAGCTTTTCATCCTCTGCATAAGATTCGAACTCCCCAATGAAAACCTTTAAATGTGTGTACGGATCTCCCAATCCATCATACTTTTCAAAAATTGGGAGTCTTGAACTTTTTTGGATAATGAACTCCAGGGAAGATGCAAATATCTGAATATGAAACAGTCCCATGTGCTCTAATACCTTTGATGGACCGAATGCTCTCTTTCATTTGTAGGACTTTCTTCCTAATATCACTGGTGTCTATATCTTCTTTGAGATGGGTGTTTTCAGAGGTATTATTGGTTTTGTCCAACTGAGAATCAGGTACTGGAATTTCTTTGTCCGGACCTTGGGTTCCTCCATGTGCAGAGGATTCAGTATGTATGAGTATTTGTGGATCCTGAGTGGACTTGTGCAGTTCTTTGAGCAGAATAGCCAACTCTATAATTTGGTTGCTTAATCCTTTGAACTCCTCGTGAGAGACAGGAGTAGGATTAGACCGGCTAGATGTAGCCATGCTTGGCTGTAGGCTTGTTGCCTTTTTAGATTTTGAATAGGTAACATGACCAATTATTTCCCTACAAAAAAACTTATGTAGTTTAGTCTTAGGGAATGTAAGAAATGTTAAATGCTATATAATTTGTCCATTTAGAATTATTATCCTGTAAAACGTATGTCAGTTATTTTAATGACAATATAGCATGACAGTTTTTAATATGAAAGGGAATGCATGTACACATATTCCTTTATTTTTCCAATACATTGAGATTGACATGGAAATGAAATTACAAGTAATTGAAATGGGAAGGTATGAAGAGACTTGCCTCCGTATTTGGTTTATCAGAGGTTGACCTATCTTAGGCTACTCTCGCGGCTTTTTGGCATGACGGTTCCCAGATCAATGCAATTTACTCGACGAGAAGTTAATCCGGTCTTTCAATTGGACGAATCTGGTTGGTGCCTTTCCTGAGCCTCATTGGAATTAGTCTCCCTACGAGTCTAGTGATCAAACACAGACGTGATAACCTCTTGGTAGAGGGACCACACAACATACAATCACATACATCACGTCTCACCGTATGGAAATGATGATATTTGCGAAGCACTACTATCACAGGCAGATATAGTGTGAAGCACTAAGTGTAGTAAGTAAATGCATTAGTACACATTCATTCAAATGTAAATGCAACATCCACACACAAGCAGATAAACGTTTTAAAAATCTTTAATAACGACTTAAGCCATCTTACTGGAAGTCCCTAGCATATTCGCCACCTATCAACGTCGGGATTTTTATTTGTCCCTTTTCTATTCTTGTCTTTTGGTATTCTCATGTTAGGTGAGATTTGTTTGGAAAAACAAGTTGTGAAAAGGTCCGATATGTATATGTCGATGATTGGACTGTAAGAGTTGCCAGTTGGTATTTTTAAATGGTTGCACCAACTCAACCTAGAAAAGGTTTGCACATAGACCTAGTAATGTGACACTGCTTAACTTGTCTGTGAAACCAAGATTCATTAGGGTCTGAGGGCTTCATTATGCGGAGGGAAGGTGTTAGGCACCCCCCGACATCTGTGGTAACACGGTGATCGCCACTTTTCATTTTAAACGTTTATCTGAATGTGTGTGTGTAGGTCTGTGTGCGGTTGTCTGGAAGTACTATTATGCCTCGTTTCCACCTATATACAAAAGGTTTGAATTTTGTATAAAAGTTCAATTTTAACGAGATATGACTGTGATGTTTTGTAAAATAGGTTTTTCAAACCCTTGTGCTCAATAGTAATTAAGACATATGATACTTCCATTTTATTATGTGTTCGGCTTGATTGCTTTTATTATTTTTGAGATGCAAAACATCTTCAAAAAGATTAGATACATAGCAGTGTCGAAATCCTTGTGGGCATGAGAGCCATCTAAGGAAATTCAAACACCGTGAATAATTTACAAGCTGGTTACAGCTGAAAAATGTTCATCACGGGACCCAAATATAGATTCAAGAACTGAATCTGTGATCACATGATTCCTAGACTCACATAATGATGCAGTATGCATAAAAGCTGTAAATAGTTATATAAGTATGTGTGTGTGTGTGTGTGTGTGTATCTGTGTGTGTGTGCAATCAACTGCCACAAAGAGAACTCCAGGTAGGACGAAAAATGTAAATATATATATATATATATATATATATATATATATATATATATATATATATATATATATATATATATATATATATAGTAAAACTTAAACAGACAAAAGAAACTTTAAGAAGATGACCGTCAAATCGGTAAAGTAATCTCTTTCTTTTATTTATAAACAGCTGAGGAAGGGATTACGTAAAACCTAGATAAACTATAAATGGAAGAAGGAAGTACGAAGAACATCTTTTTCATCTTACTAAAAGAAGGAAGCAACCAGCTTCTTCTTCGTTTACTAGAGAGAAGGCGGAGAGGACCTCAGGTGAAGTTTCCTTACAAAAGAAAAGCTTGAGAAAATCTAAACACTTTGAGTTACTTAAATAGAAAATTGAAAAGTAAATTACTATTGAATCACACAGGATTCACTATTACATTAACTGAAGTAAAAGTAAACGTAAGAAACATTTTACATTTACATTTGCTAGGGTAAAAGTAAAAACATTTTACTTTAAGTAAAAGCAGAAGTAAAAGTATTTTCTTTTACTTTACTTTTCTAATTTACTGGGGGACAACAATGATGTTGTTGTTGACTACTTTCCGCTTTTGCTGAAAGCTGATGATGACTGGGGCCATCATTGTTGATTAACTGGTCTGTCTCCTGTTGGTGCCGGAGGGCGCTGTTGATCATCTTCTCAGATGGATCACCATCCCCATACTATTCGACCCCAAAATTTTTATTCAGGAAAATACCCTTCAACCCCAAAAATTTAGTTTATAAAGATAGGAGAAAAAAAATTCACCGAACAATTGGTCACCATCTTCAAAATTTCTTTAATTTTGTAAAAATTTTGTTTAAAAACAAATCAGACTGCGTCTGACACAAAGGATCACTCGATTGGCCTTGATCTATCAATGAACTCGATCTAAACAGGAGACTTCATTATTAACAGTTTAATCAAAAATTTGTTCTTCTGTCATTCCGCTTAAACTCAAACCATTCTTGCCTTAAGTAAACTCATACCTGTAGATCTAAGAATTCCCTTAGCCTAAACTGCTCCTACACTAGAGACTTACAACGGCATAACGAGACTTAAGGCGATCTTAGGTGGTTTACAGCAAGTTAGGCGATTTAAAGTGGAGCAAAAGAAATAAAAGTTTGAAGAAACATTTAAAAACAAGATCTAACTGTTTTTAATCGAAACCACCAACAGAACCAAAAACCAACCGTGTGGCTCTGATACCATTTAACAGTGGATAAGTTTTAAATTGTAAAACTTAAACAAAAAGAAGAAACTTTAAGAAGATGACCGGTGAATCGGTAAAGTAATCTTTTTCTTTTATTTATAAACAGTTGAGGAAGGGATTACATCTAACCTATATAAACTGTAAATGGGAGGAGAGAAGTACTAAGAACTTCTTCTTCATCTTACTAGAAGAAGGAAGCAACAAGCTTCTTCTTCGGTAATTAGAGAGAAGGGGGAGAGGACCTCAGGTGAGGTTTTCTTACAAAAGAAAAGCCTGAGCAACTCTAAACACTTTGAGTTATTTAAATAGAAAACTAAAAAGTAAATTACTATTGAATCACGCAGGATTCACTATTACATTAACTGAAGTAAAAGTAATTTTACTAAAGTAAAAGTAAACGTAAGACAAATTTGACATTTACATTTACTAAGGTAAAAGTAAAAATATTTTAATTAAAGTAAAAGAAAAAGTAAAAGTATTTTCTTTTACTTTACTTTTTTGATTTATTGGGGAACAGCAATGATGTTGTTGTTGACTGCTTTTCGCTTTTACTGAAAGCTGATGATTACTGGGGCCATAATTGTTGATTAACTGGACCGTCCCCTGTCGGTGCCGGAGGGCGCTGTTGATCATCTTCTTAGATGGATCACCATCCCCATACTATTCAACCCCAAAATTTTTATCCAGGAAAATACCCTTCAATCCCAAAAATTTGGTTTTTAAAGAGAGGAGAAAATTTTTTGTACCGAACAATTGGTCACCATATTCAAAATTTCATTAATTTTGTAAAAATTTTTGTTTAAAAACAAATCAGACTGCGTCTGATACAAAGGATCACTCGATTGACCTTGATCTATCAGTGAACTCGATCTAAATAGGAGACTTCATTATTAACCATTTAATCAAAAATTTATTCTTTTGTCATTCCGCTTAAACTCAAACCGTTCTTTCCTTAAGTAAACTCATACCTATAGATCTAAGGATTTACTTAAGGCAATAACAGTTCGAGTTTAAGCAAAATGACAAAAGAACAAATTTTTGATTAAACGGTTAATAATGAAGTCTCATGTTTAGATCGAGTTCACTGATAGATCAAGGCCAATCGAGTGATCCTTTGTGTCAGACGCAGTCTGATTTGTTTGTAAACAAATTTTTTTATAAAATTAAAGAAATTTTGAAGATGGTGACCAATTATTCGGTGAAATTTTTTTTCTCCTCTATTTATAAACAAAATTTTTGGGGTTGAAGGGTATTTTTCTGGATAAAAATGTTGGGGTCGAATAGTATGGGGATGGTGATCTATTTGAGAAGATGATCAACAGCGCCCTCCGGCACCGACAGGAGACGGACCAGTTAATCAACAATGATGGCCCCAGTCATCATCAGCTTTCAGCAAAAGTGAAAAGCAGACAACAACAACATCATTGCTGTCCCCTAGTAAATCAGAAAAGTAAAGTTAAAGAAAATACTTTTACTTTTGCGTTTACTTAAAGTAAAATATTTTTACTTTTACCTTAGTAAATGTAAATGTAAAATGTATCTTACGTTGACTTTTACTTTAGTAAATTACTTTTACTTTAGTTAATGTAATAGTGAATCCTACGTGATTCAATAGTAATTTACTTTTCAGTTTTCTATTTAAGTAACTCAAAGTGTTTAGAGTTACTCAGGCTTTTCTTTTGTAAGAAAACCTTACCTAAGGTCCTCTCCCCCTTCTCTCTAGTTACCGAAGAAGAAGCTTGTTGCTTCCTTCTTCTAGTAAGATAAAGAAGAAGTTCTTCGTGCTTCTCTCTTCCCATTTACAGTTTATCTAGGTTAGATGTAATCCATTCCTCAACTGTTTATAAATAAAAGAAAGAGATTACTTTACCGATTCACCGGTCATCTTCTTAAAGTTTCTTCTTTCTGTTTAAGTTTTACAATTTAAAACTTATCTGCTGTTAAATGGTATCAAAGCCACACGGTTGGTTCATGGTTCTGTTGGTGGTTTCGATTAAAAATAGTTAGATCTTGTTTTTAAATGTTTATTCAAACTTTTATTTCTTTTGCTCCACTTTAAATCGCCTATCTTGTGTAAACCACCTAAGATCACCATAAGTCCCATTATGCCGTTGTAAGTCTCTAGTGTGGGAGCAGTTTAGGCTAAGAGAATCCTTAGATTTACAGGTATGAGTTTACTTAAGGCAAGAACGGTTTGAGTTTAAGCGGAATGACAAAAGAACAAATTTTTTATTAAACGGTTAATAATGAAGTCTCCTGTTTAGATCGAGTTCACTGATAGATCAAGGCCAATCGAGTGATCCTTTGTGTCAGACGCAGTCTGATTTATTTTTAAACAAAAATTTTTACAAAATTAAAGAAATTTTGAATATGGTGACCAATTGTTCGGTGATTTTTTTTTTCTCCTCTCTTTATAAACCAAATTTTTGGGGCTGAAGGGTATTTTCCTGGATAAAAATTTTGGTGTCGGATAGTATGGGGATGGCGATCCATATGAGAAGATGATCAATAGCGCCCTCCGGCATCGACAGCAGGCGGACCAGTTAATCAACAATGATGGCCCTAGTCATCATCAGCTTTCAGCAAAAGCGAAAACCTGTCAACAACAACATCATTGCTGTCCTCTAGTAAATCAAAAAAGTAAAGTAAAAGAAAATACTTTTATTTTTGCTTTTACTTAAAGTAAAATGTTTTTACTTTTACCTTAGTAAATGTAAATGTAAAATATTTTTTACATTTACTTTTACTTTAGTAAATTATTTTTACTTCAGTTAATGTAATAGTGAATCCTGCTTGATTCAATAGTAATTTACTTTTCAGTTTTCTATTTAAGTAACTAAAAGTGTTTAGAGTTACCCAGGCTTTTCTTTTGTAAGAAAACCTCACCTGAGGTCCTCTCCCCCTTTTCTCTAGTTACCGAAGAAGAAGCTTGTTGCTTCCTTCTGCTAGTAAGATGAAGAAGAAGTTCTTCGTACTTCTCTCTTCCCATTTACAGTTTGCGTAGGTTAGATGTAATCCCTTCCTGAACTGTTTATAAATAAAAGAAAGAGAGTACTTTACCGATTCACCGGTCATCTTCTTAAAGTTTCTTCTTTCTGTTTAAGTTTTACAATTTAAAACTTATCCGCTGTTAAATGGTTACATTTACATTTACTAAGGTAAAAGTAAAAATATTTTACTTTAACTAAAAGCTGAAGTAAAAGTATTTTCTTTTACTTTACTTTTTTGATTTACTGGGGGACAACAATTATGCTATTGTTGACTGCTTTTGCTTTTGGTGAAAGCTGATGATGACTGGGGCCATTATTATTGATTAACTGGTCCGTCTCCTGTCGATGCCGAAGGGCGCTGTTGATCATCTTCTCAGATGGATCACCATCCCATACTAGGCTTCCAAATGATATCAAAGCCTAGTTTGTTTGTTCCTAATTGCTGAGTTAAATATTTTTAATCAACTATTCTTTCCTTTTTTTAAAATCTTCTTCTTTTCATTATTCTGAAGTCAACTAACATACTTGTAGTCCACCTAGTTTGTTTCAAACCTTTTGTAAGTTTCTTGGGTGAGCAATGTCAGGTTTTATAACTTAGGTATGAGTCTACTTAGCGTATGAGGGTATGCATGAATGAATAATGAGTAAGAATTATTTTTGAAATTAGTAAAGATGAGTAGATTATTTAGATCTAGCTCTTCAGTTAGTAACTGGTTATCTTTGCCCCCTGTTCCAGACATAGTCAACCAAGAAGAACATAGTTATGAAAACCTTAGTCAAGTTATACATGATTGGAACATACCTAGAGTCTCTCCTAGGGAAATTTACCAGTCAACTTTTTTGGATAACTTCAAAACTGATTATAATGTTAAAACAGTAGAAAAAGTTTATGCCATTAACAAAGAATATGAAAATTGCAGCCTCTTGTCTCCTAATGTTATTAAAAAACATAGGAAAAAAGGTTATAATTTTATTCATATAGGTCTGGTTCAAGTTGCAGTCAAACCACTTAATATCAAAGGAATTAATTCAAGTTTCTACCTCTGTCTCAGAGATGCTAGATTCCTGAATTATCACCCCAGTATCATTGGCATGATGGAATCAAGTTTGCATAATGAACCAATCGATTTCAATTTCTTTCCTAATTTCACGTTAAGTCTTAGTGATCATAATTTATTAAAAGCTTTAACATTAAATATAAAAACTGCTGGTGAAATTACTCAGATGATTGAGGGTTCTTAGCCTCTTGCTTTGATTTATAGGAATTATTATAAAACCATGAAAACAAATTTGAATGTTCATGCTCCTAATAAAAGTCCTAAAGATCAAACTATTTTAATTCAAAGTTCAACTAGCGACACTAATGTTCAAACTCCGAGAACCATCCTCTGGAAAGACATTACCTTACCTAGTCAATGGACTTTACCCAGTGAAATACCTCAGCAACCTGTAGTTAACAACTTATTAAATGTAGAAAATATTAGACAATTTTTTGATGGAACAGTTAAAATAAGTTTTGAAAGCACTAGACAGACAGTTATCATAGAAGATTTTACTAGTTCTTCAGCACCTTCAGTTCACACTCAAAGAGATACTAAAGTGTTAAGTAACCCTTCTATTAGAGATATAAAATTAAAAGGTATCCTTAATCAAGGTCAAGCTAGTCATCCTTGTTATACTCAAAAAGATCATGTTGAAGAAGAAAGCACTTCCTCTCCAACGTCTTCTGAGTATCCTACTCAATCTGATTTTGATGCTCCTATTAATAAACAATTAAGAGTCATTAAAAAGGACTTGGTTTTAGATTGGGATTATCTTGTTAAAGATTTCAATTCTAAATCTAACAAAGATAAAAGACATTTATTTAGGAATAATCACCCTACTGAGAAAGAACGTGATAAAATAGTCAATAGATGGAAAAGATTTATAAAAAAATGAACAGATAAACATTACTTTTTACGATTGGTATGATCAATATCAAAGTAAATGCAATGTTTTAACTAAAATCCAATGGATTAAAGAAGATAAATCTAAGGTTTCTTCCTGTCATCCTCCTTTGTAGACTATCCTTATTCCAATTAAAAATACTTCAGTCATTGCCATTCCGTTTAAAATTTCAAATAATAATAAAGATGATAAAAAAATAATTGAACAATTAAATTTCACTAACCAATGCCTAGCAACAGTTGGTAGGCAGCTGGATAGAATTGAAGAAAAATTTGAAGAAACCACTGTTAAAAAACCAGAGTCAAAGATTGAACAACCCTGGTTGAAATTACCAGAAAATAGAAACAAATTAGGTCTACCTAATATTGATAATGAACTTACCCATGTTATTGATAAGTTATTTTAAAAACTAAAAACTGAAGATAGTTCAAGCGGCACTATTACTCTTATTGATCAAATTCAATCTGGTGATGAAAGTGATAGTTCTTCCGACCAGTCTAATGCAGTTTCTGATCTAAATGATCAGCTGAAAAAATTAATTGTTAGTAACACTAGCATTACCAGAAATTGGTATTCTAGACCTACTCCTCCTGATCTACAGTTCGAGGAAAGAAATTTAGATAAAATTTTTTTTTTCTTCCAATAAGATTTATGAATGGAACATTAATGGTTTTAGTGAACAAGAAATTTTAAATAAACTAAATCACATGTCAATGGTAGCTAATAGCTATATTACCAAGTTCAACAACCTGTCTCAACCAGATATAGTTGAATTAATAGCTAGTAGATTTATTGGTATTCTTAGGTCTTGGTGGGAAAAGCATCTCACTGAAGACTCTAGGTTATCAATAATCCAAGCTATCCAATTAGGCGATGATGGCAATCCCATCTTTGATGAAGAAGCTGGTATTGGTCCACCTGATGGTGTTAATACATTAATATTTACAATTATTAAACATTTCGCCGGAACTCCTAGTAACATTACTGAAAGAATTCACGATCAACTAAGTAACCTCACTTGTCCTACTCTAAGTGATTTTAGATGGTATAAAGACGTATTTACTTCCAAAGATATGATACGTAATGATAGTAATAAACTATTCTGGAAAGAAAAGTTCGTTAATGGTTTACCATCATTATTTGCTCATAAGGTCCGGGAAGAATTAAGTAAAAATTTAGGATACATTGATTATAATAATCTAACATACGGTGATATTATAAGTAATATTCAAAAGATTGGTTTAAAAATGTGTATTGATTTCAAATTGGCTAAACAAGCTTGTAAAGACAAGAATAAAGCCAAATATGAGTTAGGAAGGTTTTACGAACAATACAGTTTACCTCCTGTTGCTCCCTTTAAAAGAAAGCACATGCATAAACTTTTTGAGTCTCGTAAAAGTCACAAACATCATAAGAAACACAGTCAAGAAAAAAATAAAAATCAAGACCACTATTATACTAAACCTAAGTCATCTCGTAATAAATCAACTAAGAAATCTAAAAAATTTGATAAAAGTCAAATTGTTTTCCTCAACTGTGGGTAAAAAGGGCACTATAAAAGTGAGTGCAGGGTTAAACAAAAATTAGCTCAGTTAAATATTTCAACTGAAGATACTGAGTAGTTATTAGAATTAAATAGAATAAAAAATAATGCTAGTGATGATGAAGGCTCTGACATTCTTGATCCTTCTAGTAGCAGCACTAGTAACGATGACTCAAATGGTGATAATGAAGTTACCATATGTACTGAGAATTGCAATAGTAACTGTTGTGTTAAAGGATTAAATGTAATTACTAAAGAGGATGAAGAATGTTCTTTGTTGATTGAGTTAATTAGTAAAATCACAGACCCTGAATTAAAAATCCAATACACAAAACAGTTAAAAGAACTATTAACCAAAGACAGAGGAGTTAAAGACAAGATATTTAGGGCTAAAGAAAAACCTATATTTAGCCTCATTAAAACTCTCTAAAAATTTAAATTGCCAGTTAAAGAAATAACCCTTCCAGAATTAAATCAAGAAGTTAATAAACTCAAAAGAGAAATCTTTAATCTAAAATTAGATGTTTCTAATTTAAAGAAAGAAATTGAAGATAGAAAATCTGATCTTAAAGTTCATGATTCCTCTTCTAGTGATGAGGACCACAATGAACCGGAATCATCATGTATTAAGGAAGAGTCTGATCTTTGTATTCAAGGTCTCTCCCTTAAAAGGAGTAAAGATATCACTATACAAAAATGGTATATCTCTATTAACTTAGTCATTGATAAAACTTTCTCAATACAACTCCCTACCTTAGTTGATAATGGAGCAGATCTGAATTGTGTTTAAGAAGGTCTTATTCCCACTAGGTATTATAAGAAAACTAGTGAAAAACTCAATTCAGCCAATCGTAGTCAGATAGAAATAAAATATAAATTACCTAAAGTTCATATTTTTCAAGATAATATGTGTTTTAAAACTTCATTTGTTTTAATTCGCAATCTTACAAATAAGATCATCTTAGGCTTACCATTTATATATTTATTGTACCCATTCACTACCAGCAATAAAGGATTAAGTTGTGAACATTTAGGAAAAAAAGATAACATTTAAGTTTCTTATTAAAACAAAAGAGATAGATTTAAAATTTATTCAAGAAGAATCTATTTCTAAATCCTTAAATCTATTAAATTGCAAAGTTACTCATTTAAATTTTCTAAAAGAAGAAATTAAATATAAGCAAGTTGAAAAACAGCTTAAGAGTAAAAGAATTCAAGAAAAATAGCTGAATTAAAATGTTATTTAAATGATAATTTATGTTTTGATTCTCCTAACGCCTTCTAGCATCGAAAGAAGCATATAGTTAGAGTCCATTATGCTAAAGAATTTAAAGAACATTTAATTCCTACTAAAGCCAGACCTATACAGATGAGTCATGTACAAATGGAATTATGTAAGAAAGAAATCAATGATCTACTTAATAAAGGTCTAATTAGGCATAGTAAATCCCCTTGGTCATGTCCTGCATTTTATGTCAATAATGAAGCAGAAAAGGAGAGAGGTGTTCCCCGTCTAGTAATTAATTACAAACCACTGAATAAAGTTCTTGAATGGATTAGGTATCCCTTACCCAATAAGGAAGATCTCCTTAGTAGGTTAAGCTCTGCCACCATCTTCAGTAAATTTGACCTAAAATCAAGTTTCTGGCAAATTGCCATCCACCCTTATGATAGGTAAAACACATCATTCACCACTCCATTCAGCCATTACGAATGGAATGTTCAGTCATTTGGTTTGAAAAATGCCCCTAGTGAATTTCAGAATATTCTCAATGATATTTTAAATCCTTTCAGTCATTTTATCATTATTTACATCGATGATATCCTTGTTTACTCCAAGACCATTGAAGAACACATTAAGCATTTGAATTCATTCTTCAAAACGGTTAAAACCAATGGCCTTGTTCTTTCTCCTTCCTGTATGTTTCTGACAAAAGTCAGGTTTCTTGGTCTAATCCTCTATCGTGGACTCACTCGGCCTATTAACAGAGCTATTCAATTTGCCGACCGATTTCCAGATAAGGTTACCAACAAAACTCAGCTGTAGAGATTTCTGGGCTCACTCAATTATATTGGCAAGTTTTACCAAAATCTCAAGAAGATTTGCAAACCTCTTTTTCAGCGCTTACAAAGTAATCCTCCCCTTGGACTGACGTTCATACTTTCGTCGTCCGACAAGTTAAAAAGTACGTTAAGGTTTTGCCTTGCCTTGGCATTTCAAATGATTCAATATTCAAAATCGTTGAAACTGATGCCTCAAACATTGGATTCAGAGGCATTCTCAAACAAAATTTAACTCCTAATTCTCCTGAACAAATTGTCCGATTTCATTCCGGCGCATGGAATCTCACACAATTAAATTACAGTACTATTAAAAAAGAAATCCTTTCTTTAGTATTATGTATTAATAAATTTCAGAGTGACTTATTAAATCAAAAGTTTCTAGTTAGGATAGATTGCAAATCTGTAAAATTTATTCTTGAGAAAGATGTTGAGCATATTGAATCTAAGCATTCTTTCGCTAGATTGTAAGCACTATTAAGTATCTTTGATTTTTACATTGAATACATTAAATGTAGTAATAATTCAGTCCCAGATATTTTAACTCATGAATTTATTAACACAGGTACCATATCATCACCAAGAGTGTGCGAAGAGGTTCTTCTTCTCGAGGTCAGGGTCGCCCTACATGCCCAAGTAATCAATTAAAAAGAACTCTTGTTCCTCACCTAGTTATTCCAGTTCCTCAACCCAACCCAGCTAACAAATTCTAGGTCCTTGGTACAGTTTCAAAGCCCTATTCATCTATCCTAGCCAGTCAGCCTAAACCAGTTAATCCTTTTTGCAATTAAACGAGGGCAACCTCTTCAAAACCTAGTTATCCCGCTTCTGAGTATATTATTAAATGGGAACAACATTTGTTCCATTTAGAACTTTATATAAAGCCCAAAGATGACCCCATTAAGCTGGCTGCCCAATATTTTCCTAGTGGATGGCATTTTACCCCTTGGGCTCTTTATAAATCCCTTGCGAATTATAAGGACATACTTCTTGAAACTGAGTCGATATTCATTAAACCCATTTATGCCAAAGATAATGAATCTCAAATTCTTTATCATTCTCTCTATATTAAACACATTATTAAATTCTCCGATTGGGGAAATTATCCTTCAGATCTTAGACAACTTTCTAATCAAACTAACTCATATTGTTATTTTGATTATATTGAAGCTTGGAATAAGATCTTCCTCTATCAAAATGAGGGCCATAGTCATTCATGGTTCTTATAATTTGACCATCAATTCAAAAGTCAAATCCCTTTCTAGTTTACCCTTTGGTGGTCTAGATTTGGGTTATGTTTTGAGCTTCTTCCTAATCCTCTTAAAGCTCAACTCAATCATCTTAGCAATCATAATAAGTATCATCCCAAGTATGAGGGAATCTCAGTTTTCCTTCAGTTCATTAGTAAATATAAGATTCCTTAGATTCTTAAGTGGCAGTACATCGTTCTCACTCCCTATGAAGTTACAACATTTCAGTCCCCGTCATTCACTAATCCGACGACGCAAACCACTGTATCCCCAATTACATATGTTTCCCGCTAATTCTTTATCAAATGGTGGGATAAATTCGGTGTTGATCGGATTGTAGGTCAAGTTCAAAAGAAATTTCCCCTTGCTCCTACTTTAGTTCACCCAGTCAGTTTGATCCCTGCGGAAGGATCTTCTAGTAAATCAAAACCATTAAAAACCAGTTCTGCAATTTCTTTAAGCTCTATTGATATAACCAAAGTTAATAAATGTTCATCTACAGAGTTAAAAGTTCTTACTGATGCAATCCATAAAAGAATTGATAAGTTTCATGAACAAATTGAAGCTTCAGAAACTGCTTCTTCTTTCTCCAAAAACACTGTTTCCAGTAAAAATGATGATGAGGAAGATGATGATCCATACGGAACCATCAGTCTTCAAGATGCTCAAGACCCGTTTGCTTGACGTCTCAGTCACACGCACCTGCTCTGGCAGCCTGCACCTGTTCCAGCAGCCTTAGTCAGAAAGAATCTCCTGCTTTCCAACCAAAAAGCAGCCCTCAGTCACATGCTCCCGGTCCCACGACCGCTTAGTCAAAAAGATGCACTAACTTTTCCATTGAAAGCATTTTTTCACGTGTTTTGGTCTAAAGTTGCCACTACGTTCCATGCATAGTAATATGCTTTTACTTTTACTTTAGTAAATGTAAATGTAACATGTTTCTTACATTTACTTTTACCTTAGTAAATGTAAATGTAACATGTTTCTTACGTTTACTTTTACTTTAGTAATTTACTTTTACCCTGTACTTTTACTTGAGTTAATGTAATAGTGAATTTGTAACAGTTCTTTTCTTATTCTATAAAAGGAATCAGAACTCAGTTAGATAGGCAGACTTAAAAAGACTCAGAGCTCCTTCTCTGACGAAACTTTAGACTCTCTTCCTTCTCTCTTCTTCTTCTATTTCTCTAATGTCCAGTTAGATCTGTAAGTCACTTTTATTTTCTTGTTTTTGTAAATAGTTTTCAGTTATCAATAAAATCAATAATTTCAGTAATTAACTGTGTTAATTATGTTTATATGCACTTCTTTTGTTCTTCTTCTTTTAATCTTCTTTTAATATCCGCTTCCGCCTCAAATGGTATCAAAGCGGTAAATGGCCACGAAGTGATCTCCAAGTCTGACAGAAATGTAAGCGCACCGGATATGTCGATCCAAGCTCAATCGATAATTCGAGAATATATATATATATATATATATATATATATATATATATATATATATATATATATATATATAAGTAATAAATGCAACGGATCAACGATCCGGACATACACACACAACACGACTCTCAACGTGAATATCTGTGTGTGAATAAAAGTGGAGAAAGGATTTAAGAAAGGTGAGGTGTCTTACAGTGGGTTGCCAAGAAGACTTCAAATAGCTTTAAATGAATGAATACTCGGTTTCCACTGGTAAAATATAACAAAAGACAAACTCACAGGTGTTTGGAAAGAGAAAGCACTCAGTTTAAAGTGTGTACAGACCAAAATGGACCGGGCTTTCTTACCTTTTCTCTTTTCAAAATGGCCACCCCAAGCCCTCTATTTACAGAGGGAGGAGCCGCATGTGTATTTATGGCAGCCGTCGATGTACCTGCGGCTACCCGGGGTGCCCCAGGCTCCGTGGGCCCCACCATCTCAAAGTACGTGCACATGTGTTGTTGTCGAGAGCTACACAATGACATGGGATAAGAGGTTGTACGAAGCCGAGAAGATGGGTCCATGCCTAGATCTTCAGGTCTTCAAAATATATCCGGTGTGCTGTCTTGTGTAGTAGTCACTCGGGATTTGAGCTATGATTCTTATAGGACACTCCTGTGTAGAATATGGTATAAAATGATGCTGAGACGGTGTGAATGTGGGATCGAGGTGGCAAAATAACGATTTTACCCCTCACCATGGTTATTTCTGGCTTTGGGCTAATTTAACAGTCATTGCTCAGGGTTATCTTTGAGATTGGACTGCTGTGAGTACTGAATGTCCTCAGGGTTGTCTCTGAGGTGTGCCTAACCTCGCAGGGTTATCTCTGAGGTTGGTACTGAGTGCCTCGGGGTTATCTCTAAGGTTAAAGCTAACTTTTGGGGATTTAAAATGGACTATTTTAGGGTTATCTTCGGATCTTCAACTCCATTCCTCGGGGTTGTCTCCGGGACTGAAACTAAATATCTCGGGGTTGTCTCCAAGATGGAAAACTGAGTATCCCAGGGTTGTCTCTAGGATTGAGCTGATTTAACTTCCAGGGTTATCTCTGGAAGACATTTCTTCTTTCCTGAAAGGTTTGTAACAGGAATGCCAAATTTCGAATGTCTACAGGTATTTAAGACTTTTAATTAATCAAATTTGTGCGTTAAAATAAAAGCAAAATAGAGGGGATAATGGGGCAAGAGTGACCGGCCTTTTAGGCCTTTTAAGGCAACAAAATTATGCTAATCAAGTTCCTTAATTAGTAAGTCTTACATCAAGTACAAATGTGTCCATCTCCCATTGGTAGACAATCTACTTAGTACCATTAATGACATGATTAGGCTTAATTGAAAGAGATAAGGCAAAGCCTTTTATCCAAGGGACAACAAAGATATGGGGGATATTATTTATGATCCTAGTTGTATCTAACTATATTGTAAGATGCATTTTTAAGTCACTACATTTCATTTTCTCTTCATTTCTCCTATCCTTCTTCTTCTATTTTTCCCACAAGCTAGCAAAATACAAAGAGAAAAAAGAGAAAGAGGGGTTCAGATTTTTGAGGACAAAGATAGGAGTGTGCTAGCTTCATTAATGCACCCTAAGTTTATATCTTACTTTGGTAGATCAAGAAAGGTTGCTACTAGAACAAGGTATAACCTAAATCTTCTTCTTCTTCTTCTATTTGGTGTTATAGAAAGATTTGATGGGGTTATGAACTAATACCCAAGATACCTAGTTCTAAATATCATCATGTATGGGACTAAGTATCTTAAGTGTTAGATTAAAGGTTTAGAGGAAGAAAATAAGCATATGTTCTCCTAGGGGTGAAACCCTAGTTTTCCTTCCACTAAATCTTGTGTAACTCAAGTTTTACAATTTGGATTTGTGATCCGTCAAAGGGGGGGGGGGTGCTAGATACACGAGTTAGCTAGTAAACTCAAGTGGTAGAACATAAATGCAATAATTTTTGAAGCCTTAGGGGCTGTTTTCCCAAAATAGTCCATGTATAGAACTTAAAGCTTTAAAACCCTAAAAGTCCACTAACCATGCTTTTCCTAAGGCTATTTCGGCCAGTTCTGAATCTTTTAAAAATCTGGAAAAAATCATAGAGGTACCTTAAGAAGTTATCTACATGTAGGAAAAAGAACGGACACGTTTCGATGTGTAGCTTGTGTGTAATAGCTTTTATCATGAAGGACTCCTAAATATTCTTACCCGGATTTATCATTGTGTATACCTTTGAAAATTTGAAATTTATACAATATGTGTATATATGTTATGAGAGTGTACCCTGAAAGTTTCAGAATTTTCTAAGCAAAACTTGATTTATGAAAAATGTAACAATATTCAGTGGTTTTGAATACTTTAAATATAGTAAATCACTTTCTAAAATTTCACAAAAATTTGTGAATCATTGCTGGATCATATACTCTCCAGATCCAGAAGGAAATAATTTTCAGAACCTATTTGCTATTTTTCATAATAATATTATAGTTATGGTTAAAAGGAAATAAATGGTTAATGATGTCATAAATGAGGAAAATTGGATGTTAAAGCTTAGGTACTCCTATTATAGTGTAATCTGACCTATGTGAGGTATTTTGGTAATCTATTATGATAAATAGTATTTATGATCTTTTATGGGTATTAAATAAGTTGTTTAATAAACGGTAAAACAATTAAAATAAATTGTTTATTTGCCTAATAACTTATTAAAATGTTACTACGATATTTGTAATATAAGAATCTAATATTTTTAAGTAAATAAAAATATTAAGATTAAAACTTTATTGAAATATTATTGAATGGTTAGTAATATTTGATTTAAGTAATAATAAATGATTAAAATATTATTAAATGGCTAATAATATTAGATTAAAATATTATTAATAACATTAGATTAAAATTTTATTAAAAGATTAATAATATTATATTAAAGTATTATTAGATGATTAAAATATAATTAAGTAAATAATAATATTCGAAATTAAATAAAATAATATTAAAAATGTAATAACATTAGTAAATGAATAAATTATTATTAAATGATTAATAAGATTACTAAATAAATAAAATATTATTAAAAGGTTAATAATATTATTAAATGAATAAAGTATTATTAATTAATTGATAATACTAAAGAATAAGTAAGGTATTATTAAAGTAATAATATTAATGCGTGACTAAAATATTATTAAGATAATTAATAATATTAGTAAAGTATTAAAATATTATTAAGATGTTAATAATATTAGTAAGCGAATAAAAGTGTTATTAGTGGACTAATAATTCTAAGAGATGAATTAAATATTATCAAGATTAATAATATTAAGTGAATTAAAGGTAGTTGTTATTTAATAGTAATATTATCAAGACATGATAATATTTCTAAGAACTAAATGTAATATGTAATATCTATGTGATTACATAATGTAATGTTATGCTATGGCTAATTGAAAGATTAACTATAGGTCTCTCAAAGGAAGATAATTAAACTGCCTAGCGGATATAATTTAATTGCGTAGTAGTAGCCTACAAACGAGGCAAGTTTCCTAACTCAAACTCGAGTTATTATTTTCGAAGCATGTTAGTAAATAATTATTGTTGATTATTCAAATCTATACTGATTATTCAGATTCGAACCTTGTGTAATTAAATTCATGTTCTATTATTATTGAATTGTGAATTAAATTAAAGTTCTTTCATTCATGAACTATTTATGAGATAGATCTATGCTAGTTGTATCAGCTAGATCAAGCATGTCTAAATTTGTTATACCAAATGTGTTTTAAAAGTTGTTCTTGTTAAATTGATATGGTAAGAACTCTTGGCTCAGAAAAGGATGCATTTGAATAAAGCATGATATCAATGCTGGATTATTAAGTGCTTATGCATAAATCACGGGGTATAAAAGGTTGATCCCCTTGATTACAAAAACTTATTAAAAGGTCGAATTGAAATGCTGAGAACCTTGACAAATATTCATGGTTATTTCAAACCACTCAGTACATGTTATTCAATTATTCGAATATTCAGCTGTTGACTATTAATTTATGTTCCTTCACAATTTTATACTGTTGTTGAACATTGAAAGTGAAACTTTTTTCTAATCATGATATATCTCCCTCGTGTATAAACTTGCTAAGAAAATTAGTTGCTTACCCTTGCTATATCATAACATTTATTTCGGCTAAGGCAAAAACGTCCAAAGCGGACAAAGGAAAGGGGAAGATTCAAGAGTAGATGTTTGAGAAGGCTTATGTACTAGTTTATTTTAAATGCTATTTGGTTATGTAAACTATTTATAGTATTAACAGTACATTTTAAGTTATGGTTATAGAACCTTGGGACTATGATTATAAGACTTTATTACTATTATGATAAACAATGTATGTTTATTCTTCCGCATTAGTTAGAAAGTATGTTTGTTGTTAAGTATCGTGAAGACCGAATTCGAGGTTAGGACACCCGAATTTGGGGGTGTCACACTAGTAATTCCAAAATCTTCACAATTTATTAAAGAATTATGAAGTAGAATGAATAATTAGGAATATATAGATTCCTTTAAAACATTTCATATTTTGCTGAGGGCTCATATAGACCATGAACTCCGAACTTGATTTAACAATATTTCACTGTAAACCACTGTTTCTTACCCAGTACATTTACAATCATAAAAAAGGTAAACCACCTTTCAGGGTACATTATGTGATAAACATATCCCCATATCTCGAGGTTTGTTCTCCTCAGACTTATTCATAATATTCTGCACCAAATTAATTTGGTTTGGCACAACTTCTCAAAGAAATCTCGATTTTCTTTTAAACATGACATATCATTCGTCTAGCCAAATCAAATAGCTTAGACCAAACCAATAGTTTGGACATCGATTGAAACATTCGTCTAAGCAAATCAATTGTTATCGATTACTCTTTAATTCATTCAAATTTCTTCAAAATGTTTAATGACGTTATGATACCTTAATGACTTTTCAGTATGTTGAGGACTTCGTCAGTTTATAACTTTGTCATACTACATCATGCCATAGCGGGTTGCTGATCATACGATCACATCCAACACTAGGTTTAAATGCATTGATAACTCCATCTTTTTATGATCTCTGCATCAAATGCATTGATGATATAAAATACATTTCGATATTTCTAAATCAAATTATATCTAGCCGAAACAATTAGTGTGACGCCCCCAAATTCGAGTACTTGAAATCCGTTCTTGGTGCTTCACGATACCATTCATTCAAACTACTTAATATATTAACTAATTAAAAATATTAAATCATAGTTGTATATTCCTAGGTACGAAGACCTTTAAGTACTTCATTACATGTTAGATAATATATTATCACCATACAAAACTCTAGTTATCATGAGTAACGTCATCTAATTATTCATTTAGCTTCCCTTTGAAAGTAGTATGCACACAAGCCAATCATGTTTGATGATAAAGCATATACTTTTTAACAATCTTATTCATTTATTAATAAGAAAATATTAATTTATTAAATGCTTTTAATTATCTACATGATGCTGCTTTATAAAATGTGATAAACCCATAGTTTTAAGCCATTCTTTTAGAATAATGATGATGATCATTCTAATGAGATCTAAATTCTTATAAAGCTTAAAACTAAAATAGTTCCTAATCGTTGGATTACTAAATTGGAGATTAGTGAATCAAAATAGATTGGTACATACGTTGCTTGCTCATTAGATGAGGATGATTGATCTCATGATCATTTGTGGGGAGACACTAAAGCAAGTATGTAGGTGCATATTGGATAATATGTTCACTGAACGTAGCTTGCTAAGGAATACCTAATGGAGTTTTACTTGTCTGGTAATAGAAATTTCTGTAGTGATAGTAGTACAAGTGATCCTTAGACTTGAGGTCATTATAGTATCTTGTGTATGATGAGTTATACTTTGACATATTCCTTAAAACCCTTAGGGTATGTCTAAGGGTATGCTTGGGTATAATAAGTTGTACATGGAGATAATGTATGATCAATTAAGAATCTACCACTTCTAGTAAAAGAAGAGAAATGTCATATGTAATTCGATAAATGACAACACAGTAGTCCTTGGCCAAGGCAAAATGAAATTATAAAGGAGTTTCTAATTTGCATTATTTAGAGTTGTGCATTTAAGAGTCAAAATTGGGACATTGTATGGTGGAATGATTAAATTATACGGTAAGTGTTTACTCAAAAGTTCTTTTATAATTAATGTTGAAATCTATATTATCTGAAAAATCGTTAATCGCTAGGGAGGCTTATTATCTCTATTGTAGAATAAATATTATTTATTTAAATAAATTATAAGTTTACTTTATTTATTTAAATAAGATTAGAATTGTTCTAACTGATTTATTCACAACCGGTTTAATATGGAGAACCTAAAGGGTCACACCATAAAAGGAAGAATAATTATTTAAGAAATTAATGACATAATCGTAATAATAAGTTAAGCATATTTAATTTAATCTATGGTAATAGAATAAATTAAATAGCTTAATATTTATTATTTAATATTTTGAAAATATTAAATATAAATTATTTTGAGGAGTCTTATTATTATTATTATTACTATTATTATTATTATTTAATTACTAAAGGAGTTTGGGAATTAATTAATAAATGTACTCTCATATATCCTAATAATATTTGGAAGCTAATTAATTAAAAGAGTTTAATTAGTTATTCCTAATAAGATTAGGAGCCTAATTAATTAAAAGAGTTTAATTAATTAAAATAAAACCCAATTCCTTAATAGTTAAGGAGGGTTGCCTACATCTATAAATAAGAGGAGTCTTATTATGGGTGAAGGCGGTTAACACTTTCACAACACACGTGAATATGTAATTCTAATAGTTGGGAGAGTGCACCTTTTTTATTAAAGATAAAAAAATTAGGGTTTTGCCAAATACCCTTCTTCTTGAATATTACTACTTCCTTGGTGGATCACCTCTAGATGCCAAACACTTGGGTGGCTAACATTGATCAAAGGAATGAACCAAACCCGGTGGATTCAAGTTGAACGCGAAAAGGATTGAAGGTGAACTTGTACTTGAGGAAGCTCGAATCTTTAAGGGTATGATTCTTGTTCTTCATATTTTTGTTTAATTAATAACTATGCATAAAAGATGATCTGGGTATATGGTTTGTAAAATTTTAAAACTCTAATTTTTCATGCTTCCGCTTATTTTTGCAATTTGATTGCGTTCATGAATATTACAAACCTAAAAGTGGTATCAAAGCCAAACTTTTATGCGAATTATTAATTATTTTAATTTGATATATATATTCATATGTGTTTAGAACAATTTAATTGGGCATAATTTTGTTGTATAAAATTTAAAAAACAAAACAAAAAAAGCCGTGAAGATCAATTCGTGAAATCTGTGACTGTTTATTTTTCAAAACGGTAATCATGATTCTTCACAGTTGGATTCATATTATATATAATATCATGTTAACTTGTGATTTAAATCATAATAGATAAAATGATTCATACCAGGTGGTTCAAAGTTATATACAGAAGTTAAGATCTCCTATAAATATAACGCGTATCTCGAGGTTATTTTATATATATATATATATATATATATATATACATATTAATATCCTTAATAATTTTATAATTAAAATAAAATATTTATTTTAATCTTAAAATAAAAAGTTTATTTTAATCTTAAAATAAAAGATTTATTTTAATTTTAAAATTAGATTTCATGCTAACTAATTAGAGTTAGAATTGGATTCCATGATAACTAATTGAAGTTGAAATTAGATTCCATGTTTCCTTCAATAAAAGAGTTTATTTAGATATGAAATAAGATTTCATATTATTCAAAATAAAGGAGTTTATTTGAGAATAGGAAAGTGAATCCATATTTTCTTAAATAAAGGAGTTTATTTTGATATGAAATAAGATTTCATATTATTCAAAATAAAGGAGTTTATTCGTGAATAGGAAAGAGAATCTGTGTTTCCTTTAATGAAGGAGTTTTTTTTACTTGGAATTGGATTCCATAATTAATTAAAATAAATGAGTTTATTTTGATTAAAAATTTTGATTAAAATAAAATAGTTTATTTTATTCAAAATATGATAAATTAAAATAAAAGATATTTATTTTGATTTAAATTTGGATTAAAATAAAGGAGTTTATTTTGATTCAAAATTAGATTTTATGCTAACTAAATTTGCCCATTAAGTGATATCAATATATATATTGAATGTTTGCTATTCATGAGATGAATGTTATTCATTGATGTATATGGTGATGTGTATGATAATAAATGAGATTGATTATGGACTATTGACCAATATGATTGGATTTTATTTTAGTAGGATGCTTGAATGTATGAGTTTTATTAAATGGGGTCTTCGTACCTCGTCTTCTCTAATTTTTTCTAAATATAAATTCTATCTCCTTCTTATGTACTTTCCCTTGACTGTTGATCAAGGTTTCTAGTTATTTTAAATAGTTTTGTAATAGGAATAATTAGAATTAATTTTGAAGAATTGGAGATCAAGGAGCAAGGAGCAAGGAGCGCTTAAAGACCCGTTAGTAATGGAGCCCGAGTTTAAATGCAATAATTATATTTAAATATTAATTCTTGCACCCCTAGGTTTGACTTTTTTTGTTTACTTGGTGGTTCTAGTGAACCAAACTAGAATAAAGTCCATAATCAGTCTGGGTAGAATATAGTATTATATATGTGCATGCTTATACTATATATATATATATATATATATATATATATATATATATATATATGTGTGTGTGTGTGTGTGTGTGTGTGTGTGTGTGCATGCGCGCTAAACAAGATGAGACAAATTAATAACAAACCCCTCAAATTTTTTTATATTAAGTCCTAAGTGTTAAAAGATATTTAGAATATCGAACGTCGCCTTCTAGCATGATAAAAGTAATAGAGTATCAATTAATTATTATAAGTTTGTTGTGTCACCACAAGGCTTATCTTAATTCTTTCAGATATTAATTTTATCACATTTGATGCTTATAAAGACAATTGAACAATGTTGTTTTGTTGTGTCACCACAGGGACAATATTTTTCTTTTTTGAATACATGGAGTGCTAGGTTGGGCTTAATTTGGATAATTTTGATTCGGATGTGCCACTACTTGATCAAAATAATCTAAGAGGCAAAATACAAGGAGTTGCATAGTTGATGTAATTGACAAGAGTTGTCTACCTATTTATTTATATATAGTTTGTTGTATCACCACAAGGTTATATACATTTGAAATGGGATCATTATTCTCACTATCAAAAACTTTAATTAGATTTTGCCGAACTATATAAGTGAGGGTAATATAGTTTGATGAAAATAGTGGAAGATACCAATTTAAAACAAGACCTAAATTATTTTGGTAATTAATAAAAGAATGTATGCTAAAATGTTGTTAAGAACAAATTCATTTACATAATTTTACAATGTCTAAATTACTATCACGGGTTGCAGAAAATGTCTAAAGACTATCTTATATCCTTAATACGTCTTTCCTGCAATGGTTGCAGACAATGCCTTTAAGGAAGAGATTGCTACTTTTAGAAAGTGGTAAGATGATGCCAAGTTGGCTCAATGCATCATGCTCGCATCCATAAGTAATGAGCTTTAGCGTCAGCATCAAACTATAAATGCTCTTACTATACTCCTACACGTCAAGTAGTTGATAGTGAGGAAAGTAGGACTAATAGATATAAGATATATAAGGAGCTCTTCCGATCTAGAATGACCAACGACACTACAGTACAGACACATGTCCTAAACATGATCAATTTGATTGAACAATTAGGACAACATGTTTTATCATGGATGGAGAATTAAGTCAAGATTTGATATTGCAGTTACTCCCGGACTCCTTCTCACAATTGTTGTGAATTTTTCATATGAACAAGCTATATATCAGCCTCGCAATAAGAACAAAACTGTTACGGATAGCAAAGGAGTTTGCTTCCACTGCAATAAGCCTGGACACTGGAAAGAAATTGTAAAAAGCATCTTGTAGAGGCTAACCAGAAGAAGCTTAGTGAAGTTTCGGTTATAAATATAATTTTGTTCATGATTTAAAATAAATTTTTCTTTAAGTCAAGGTTCTACTTGGGTATTGGATACCGACTTTGGTTATCATAAAAATAGATTTATGAAGGGACCAAACAGAAGTAGAAAGCTAAACAAAGATAAGTAATCCTATATGTGGGAAATGAAGCAAAGGTTACTACATTAGCCATAGAAACTTATAGTTTAGCATTACCTACGGGCAAATCTATTAAATCAATAAGTTGTTATTGTATTCTAGTTCTCGTTAGAAACATTATTTCCATTTTGTTGTTGGACAATAAAATCTTTGGTATTATATTTAAGAACAATTGTTGTTCTATTTATAATAATAATATTTTGTAGAAAACTATAATATCACTTAATGGATTTTTTATACTTGACTTACATGTAAAAAAGATATTTTGTAAATTGAACAAGCTAGTATAAGAAAAGGAGATGATCATTCAAAGAGTTGAATGTGTGTATTTGTTGAAATACAAGTGTGAATTGTTTGAAAGGTTCAAAAAATGCAGAAGTAAAACAAATTGGCAAAGTATTAAGATTCTTTGATTAGATCAAGGAATAAATACTTGAGTAATAAGTTTCTAGATCATCTCAAATAGTTTTCTCATAATGGACGCCTCCTGATTGGCAATAATTGATTGATGTATATGAAAGAAAAAATTGTACCTTGTTGGACATGGTACAGTCCATAATGATTTTACCGACATTCCAGTATCCTTCTGGGATAATGTCCTAAAAATGGTTGCATATCTACAAAAAGGTAACCTCAAAATTCAGCCCCAAGACTCTGTAAAAGTTATGGATAGTGAGAATTCCTAATCTTAATTATGTTAAGATAAGGGGTTGTCCAACTTATGTGAAAAGGTTTCAAAGGATAAGCTTGGAACAAGATTTGACAAGTACAAATTTGTGAGACATCCTAAAGTAAGTTTAGGGTATATGTTCTATAATCTTACTTAGCAAAAGGTGTTTGTTGCGAAACACGCTACCTTCTATGATAAAGGTATTTATCATTAAAATGGTTAGTGGGAGGATAATAGATCTTGAAGAGTTCAAGAACCACGAAACACTATAAGTCAAATAAGAGGAACCTATAGATAGAACTATTGTACCACAACCGAATCGTAAATCTGGAATAGTACCGAAGATATCTGGGAGGTATGGATTCATCATGGATGATAATGATGAGGTACGTATCATAGAAGATGATGATCTAGTTATATACGATGACGTAAGAGTTGTAGACACTCAGAGAAATTGATTGAAGCAAGCTTCTCAAAAATGGAACATTCATTTTGATGAAACAAATCAAAAGGGTTTGGTTTTATCACAAATAAGAATGAACCTAGTGTGTACAAAAGGGTCAGTGGGAGCGCCGTAACATTCCTAATATTATATGTGGATATATCATGGATAAGGAATGACATACTAATGCTACAATCAGTAAAGGTAAAGTTATCTAAACATTCCTCCATGAATGATTTGGGAAGAGTATCTTAATTGGGGATACAAATCTATATAGATAGATTTAAGAGGATGCTCGACTTAACACATGGAACGTATATTTATTTGATGCTAAACTTGTTTAGCATGGAATACTCCAAGAGATGTCTCATGTTGATGAATCATGGAGTGTATCTCTCATAATAGTCCCCATAGACTCCTTAAAAGAGAGATCGCATGAGTGACAATCATGTATACAATGAAATATACTAGACTTGATGATGATGGGTCATATTCTGGAGAAGATCATTGTAAGACAGTGAAAAATATCTTAAAGTACTTAACCAACACTAAGGATGTGATTAAAATTTATGGTAGGTCTAAATTAAAATTAGAGGGCTTATCAGACTCAAGTTTTTTTCAAACAGACCAAGATGATACAAAATCCACTTTAAGGTAAAAGGTTACCTTGAACAGTGGTGCAGTGAATTGGAAAAGTTTCAAACAGTAAATAGTTGCTGGATTAGTGAAAAGACAAAGTATATAGCCATAAATGAAGCTACAAGTTGATTGTTTGGATGAAAAGTTCATTACAGAACTAGGAACAGTTCCTAAGTCTCATCTTGGATCTAAACATGTGTTGTGGCACTTTCATTTGATTATAAAAATCATTGAAAGATGGTAAATCACTATAGAGATAGTGGACTCTCAAGAACAACATTACATATCCATTAACTAAAGCTTATCCAACAGCAGGATAATCGTCACTTAGAGAAGTAGGGTATGAGATACCATGACGATTGACTTAGTGCAAGTGGGAGATTGAAAGTAGTATGCACACAAGCCAATCATGTTTGATGATAAAGCATATACTTTGTAACAATCTTATTCATTTATTTAAAAAATATTAATTTATTAAAGGCTTTTAATTATCTACATGATGCTGCTTTATAAAATGTGATAAACCCATAGTTTTAAGTAATTCTTTTAGAATAATGATGATCATCATTCTAATGATATCTAAATTCTTAGAAAGCTTAAAACTAAAATAGTTCCCAATCGTTAGATTACTAAATTGGGAATTAGTGAATCCAAATAGATTAGTACATACGTTACTTGCTTATTAGATGAGGATGATTGATCTCATGATCATTTGTGTGGAGACACTAAAGCAAGTATGTAGGTGCATATTGGAGAATATGTTCATTGAACGTGGCTCGCTAAGGAATACCTAATGGAGTTTTACTTGCCTGTCAATAGGAATTCCTATAGTGATAGTAGTACAAGTGATCCTTGGACTTGAGGTCATCATAGTATCTTGTGCATGATGAGTTATACTTTGACTTATTCCTTAAGACCCTTAGGGTATATCGAAGGGTATGCTTGGGTATAATAAGTTGTACATGGAGATAATGTATGATCAATAAAGAATCTACCGCTTTAGTAAAAGAAGAGAAATGTCCTATGTGATTCGATAAATGACAACTCAGTAGTCCTTGGCCAAGGCATAATGAAATTAGAAAGGAGTTTCTAATTTACATTATTTAGAGTTGTGCATTTAAGAGTCAAAATACACACTACTACAAAACAATAAATAGACAACACTTAAACCACAACGTTTTTATAAAAAATGTTGTGGTATTTTTTTTACAACATTTTTTAACAAAACGTTGTAGATATATATAAAAAAGTGTTATCTATTTAAAATGACATTTTTTAATTTTAACTAGATAACATTTAAAAAAAACGTTATCTATCTAAAAAACACGGAGGCTTAAAAAAATCTCGCGAAAGTGAAAACCTCAAATAATTTTATAATAACTAGCACTGCTCTATGTTTTCTCCCATTTTGCCCTAGCCCTCTCCCTGTCTCCGAATAGCCAGATCTGAAATCTCAATTTTGTTTCTTTATTTCTCTCCCGCAGTTTTGCTTTCTTCCTCGTCGTCGCCATATCGCCGTCGTCGTGGCCTCTCTTCCCCGTCGTCGTCCCTCTGCTTCTATCTCTCTCAAGCTTGGTACGTTATCCCAATTCAATATTCCCACAAGTTTTCCCTAAATATAACCGTATGAACATCTGTAGAAGCCCAGCTGTATGCCTGGGTAACATCTGTAGAAGCCCAGCTGTATGCTTGGGTAACATCTGTAGAAGCCCAGCTGCTGAGGGTATTCACGAATGCGAGATGGATGAAGAATTCCCTGGGGCTTTTGGGTCGACCGCTAGTTTGGGTTTGAGGCTGGGTCAGGTCCTCTTCTCTCTTGCTTCTCGCCTCTTCATGTGCATACCTGTTGAATTCTACAGTTACACTTCCTTCTGGTAATTCCTATTTCTCCTACTCTTTTTTTTTTCAGTTTTTGATCAATTGGTTTTAATGGGTTGATTTCCATTTTCCCCTCCAAAAGATGCATACCCATTTCATTTTCAGTTTTCCCCTCCGGTTCTCGTTCTCCACTGTCAGCTGATAATAAAGACAATTGTTCAATAATCAACTATGGCCATCCGTTGTATGTTTACATCTAATTAAGCTACTTATGGAGTATTGGAACTCTGATGATCATTTAATTCAGTATTGAAGCATTCTCTTTCCTTGTTCTCCTAGCTATGTCCAAAAATTGGTGTCCACGCTCTAATTAAGGTACAATTTTGTCAAAAGTCTTGAGAAATTAAATAGGGCTCTCATTTCAGGACAAAGGTTGTGTGTGTTTTAATGATTACAAGGACACTTGTCTATGAAATTTTTAGAATTTAATGTCAAATTATGATTTATGTGACTATAAAATGATGAACAGTGTTTCTTGTTGGCTTCATGAAATGACATAATCTACATTGTTCAATAAAGTCAAACTCCTGCTAGTTTGAGTAATTAATCTTCTGGTGATCATATATGTGCTATCAGACTTGGTTACAAATAATAGGACATGTATTTACAGTATATTTATAAAGTTGAAGCACATAAGAGGAGATGCATATATAGGTTTATATTAAATGTATCAGACTTGGTTGCAAATAATAGGACATGTGTTCAATTATGCTGGAAATAGTAAATGCATTTTCACTAGATTAGATGATTAACATTGAATAACATGGTCATACAGGCAGCATTCTGAATATTTGGTCTTTTACAGTGGTGTCTATATATATACTACTGAGCTCTTATGGACAAATATGATAGTGAATATCACAGCATTATTACCAATCAGTTTCTTATTTTATTTCCTTCTAGGGTACCTGCAATAGAAAGAGAAACCAACAAAATCTGGGAACCATCAAGTCTTCTAACTTGTGTACTGAGATTATTGAGTAAACAAGTCCAACAGAAACTACTGTATGTAATCTGGCATCAAATGCTCTACCACGATATGTTAGAGAGAAGGTGTGTTATGATGGTATGCATTTTTGTTGAGAGATTGCTCTTTTTGTATTTTTGCTGGTTTCTCATTGGGTATTTTACTTTTGTATGAAGTTATAAACTTGATGATGCCTACATAGTTTTTCTTGTGTTTCTTGGATTGATGTCCTTAAGAGTGGTTATGTTGAATTATCTTAGGGGAGAGCCAACCGATGAAATGGGCAATGAGGTTAAGAGTGGCTTTATATTTAGCTCAAGCTTTGGGGTATTGCAGCGGTAAGGGGCAGGCTTTGTATCATGATCTAAATGCTTACAGAGTCTTATTTGATCAGGTATTGGTTTTTACATAAGTTTCCTAGATGCCTTTCTATTTGTCATAGTGCCGGTCTAATTCTGCATTACCTGTCCATAAGATGCCAATCCTAGGCTCTCTTGCTTTGGCTTAATGAAGAATAGCAAATACAGAAAGAGTTACAATACGTACTGAGTTGGTGCGATTAGCTTCCCGTTGTCTCTAAAAGTGTTGGAATGATGAGCTCCTCAGGAGCACTTGTTATTTAAGTCATTAAAGGGTCATAACTGGTTTTATTGATTCTTTAGCTCATCTTTTGTTTTATCAAAGAAAAAATTATGTTATTCTATATTCATATTCATCAACATATATGTTCTTAATGACCAAACAGGTTTTCTCTGCCTAAGTTACTCCGTCTTCCTTTGTAATGTAATTATAGTCGATATAGTGGAGAACTAATTTTTCTGTTACCTCAGTTATAAGGCAAAAGCTATTGAAGGATCTTCATATTGCATGTATGTTCACTATTTGCTTTGATAATATTCAAATGGGTAAAGATTATAGATGTGATAAGTGTGATTTCTGACTAATTGATTAATCAGGTCCCATCACATGAATTGATGGGTATTCCACATGGAAATGCAAATTCTACAGAACCGTTACTGTTGTCGCCGTTGGGTGAATCTTGCTTGAGAATGGATCTGACAGCCATACATGAAATATTAGAGAAGATTGGATACAAGGATGATGAGGGAATTTCCAATGAGGTTCGTTATCAGCAAAACCTAATTTTTTTTAAAATACTTTATATTATCTCAGTATATAAAGCTCTTTGTGTCACTTTTATCTTTGTAAATTGGGATGACAAGTACTGGTTGCTGAAGAGAGCAAGTATAGACTCGATTTCTGTTAAGGGGTAGTAATAAATTCTGTTTCCTGGTTGCTGTAGATTTTTTTTCTTTTATTGGTGATAGCAAAGCTAATATCAATTGTAATCTGCTTGCAGCTTTCTTTCCAAATGTGGACAAATCAAATGCAGGAGACATTGAATTCTAAGAAGCAAGGAGATTCTGCTTTCCAGGCTAAAGATTTCAAATGCAGGTTAAAATGTGGATTCAATACCATGACAAAATGAATGGTATTATTGGGTTGTATTTTGAATAGTTTAGTATATATTTTATGGATAGTTTAGTATATATTTTGTGGATGTAGTAATTTAAAACTTTAAACGAATGATATTATTGTGATGTATTTTGAATGGTTATACATTTTGGCTTTAAATTTAAATGATAATTTAGACCTTTTAGCTATATATCATGGCATTAGCATATGACAGGTGCATTGGTAATATTGCAGGTGCATTGGTAATATAGGTGTATCACAACCTTTTTTTTTCTTTTTTTTTTTATCTACAACATTTTAAAAATGTTGTCTGATATATTAAACTACAACATTTTTATCCAGAAAACGTTGTGGAATCATACCTTCTACAACGTTTTCAAGCATCTGCTAATTTATGGAAAACAAATCTACAACGTTTTTTTCTTAAAAAACGTCGTCTAATGTGCTTAACTTCAACGTTTTAAAAACGTTGTGTAAGGGTGTCAAATAGATGACACCCTTAACCACGACGTTTTGCTGAATGAAACCACAACGTTTTTTCCGCGTTGTCTGTTTACTGTTTTGTAGTAGTGACATATAATTAAATAAAATAAGACTTGACAGTAATTCCATGTCTTATATTTAATTTGGACATTGTATGGTGGAAGGATTGAATTGTACGGTAACTATTTACTCAAAGGTTCTTTTGTGATTAATGTTGAAATCTATATTATCTGAAAAGTCGTTAACCGCTAGGGAGACTTATCCCTATTGTAGAATAAATATTATTTATTTAAATAAATTATAAGTTTAATTTATTTATTTAAATAAGATTAGACCTGTTTTAATTGATTAATTCACAACCGGTTTAATATGGAGAACCTAAATGTTCAAACCATAAAAAGAAGAATAATTATTTAAGAAGTTAATGGCATAATTGTTATTATAAGTTAAGTATATTTAATTTAATCTATGGTGATAGAATAAATTAAATAGCTTAATATTTATTATTTAATATTTTGAAAATATTAAATATAAATTAATAAGAGGAGTCTTATTATTATTATTATTACTATTATTATTATTATTTAATTCCTAAAGGAGTTTGGTAATTAATTAATAAAAGTACTCACATATATCCTAATAATATTTGGAAGCTAATTAATTAAAAGAGTTTAATTAATTATTCCTAATAAGATTAGGAGCCTAATTAATTAAAAGAGTTTAATTAATTAAAATAAAATCCAATTCCTTAATTGTTAAGGAGGGTTGCCTACATCTATAAATAAGAGGAGTCTTATTATTGGTGAAGGTGGTTAACACTTTCACAACACACGTGAATACGTAATTTCAATAGTTGGGAGAGTATACCTTTGCTATGAAAGATAGAAAAATTAAGATTTTACCAAACATCCTTCTTCTTGAATATTCCTTCTTCCTTAGTGGATAACCTCTAGAGGCCAAACACATGGGTGGCTAACATTGATCAAAGGAAGGAACCAAACCTGGTGGATTCAAGTTGAACGCGAAAAGGATTGGAGGTGAACTTGTACCTGAGGAAGCTCGAATCTTCAAGGGTATGATTCTTATTCTTCATATTTTCGTTAATTAATAATTGTACATAAAGGGTGATCCGGGTATATGGTTTGTAAAATTTTAAAACTCTGATTTTCCAAGCTTCCGCTTATTTTTGCAATTTGATTGCGTTTATGAATATTACAAACCTAACACCCTTTACCCTTGTCCTTACAAGAACCTTCTGTTTGATTTCGCTTAGCTGAAAATATTTAATTTAAAAGCAAGGATGAGCATTCAATTGCTCAACAAATAGTAACAGTTAAAGAACATTGTATAAAAGGATTAAATGCTTTATGTAAGAATACTTCCACAACGAATCAATAGTTGTTGTAGACACTCGAAATTTTGCATTCCTGTTACTAACCTTATAGGAGGGAAAAATCATCTTCTAGAGATAACCTTGGAAGCCAAATCAGCTAAATCTCGGAGACAACCCCCGGATACTCAGTTTTCAATCTCGAAGACAACCCCGAGATACTCATGTTTTAATCACGGAGATAACCCCGGGATACTAAGTTTTAACCTCAGAGATAACGCCGAGGGATGCCATTCAAGTTCCAGAAATAACCCCAGAATAGTCAGTTCTAACCCCGGGACACTCAGTTCCAACCCCGGAGATAACCCCGGTAGGTGAAGCACACCTCATATATAACCCTGAGAACATTCAGCACTCATAGCAACCCAATCTCATAGATAACCCTAAGCAACGACTGCTACATCTACACAGAGCCAGAGATAACCCCGATGAGGGGTAAAATCGACATTCTACAACCTCAATAACACATTTACATCGTCTCAACATCATTTCAACCAACACCTCATGTAAAAGTGTCCCACAAGAACCATAGTCCAAATACCGAGTGACTACTGTCGACGTCAGGATTTTTAATTGTCCCTTTCCGTTACTTGTTATTTGGTGTTCTTTGTTTGAAAAATTAAGTGAAAAAGGTCCGACATGTATAATGTCGACGATGGACTGTTAAGAGCCGCCAATTGGTTTTTTACATGGTTGTACCAGTACAACCGAGAAAAGGTTTGCACATTGACCCAGTGATGTGACACTGCTAAGCGTGTCAGTGAAACCGAGATTCATTAGGGTCCGGGGACTTGGTTATGCGGAGGGAAGGTGTTAGGCACCCCCCGACATCCGTGTTACCACGGTGATCTCCTCTTTTGAAGAAACTGTTATCTAATTGTGTGTGTGTGTCTGGGTCAATGTGCTGTTATTTAGAAGTAGTGCGAGGCCTCGTTCGCACCTATATACACAAGGTTTGAATTTTATGTAAAAACTCAATTTTAAGCAAGTTATGGCAGTGATGTTTTATAAAAGAGGTTTTTTCAAACCTTGATGCTCAATAGTAATTGAGACCTTTTACACTCCCATTTTATTAAGTGCTCGGCTTGATTGATTTTATTTGACAGATGCGAGGCATCCGTACGAAAATAAATATACAAAAAGGTGCTGAATTCCTCGTGGGTATGAAAACCATCTAAGGAAATCCAAACATCACAGATAAATTTACAAGTTGCTTACAGCTGAAAAGGTCCATCACGGGAACCGAATCTAGATTCAGGGGACTGAATCTGTGATCACATGATTCCTAGGCTCACATGATGCCGCAATTGATATAAACGCAGTAAGCAGGTATATACATAAAAGCTGTAAATATATTTATACATACGTGATCACCAACCACGAAGCACATCCATGGGGGATCAGAAATATAAATAAAGCTATAAAAGATATCAACCGCCACGGAGGAAACTCTAGGCTGGATGAAATGTACAGAAAGCTGTAAAAACGGTCAACCACCGCGAAGTAAACTCCAGGTGGGACGAAATGTAAATATATATATATATATATATATATATATATATATATATATATATATATATATTAAAGCAGTAAATGCACCGGATGTGAAATCCAGGCTCATCGGACAGAGTCCAACAACAGTTAATATATATAAGTATATATATATATATATTAAAGCAGTAAACACACCGGATGTGAAATCCAGGCTCACCGAACAGAGTTCGATAGCAGTTCATATATATAATTATATATATTAGAAAGCCATTAAACGCACCAGACATAAGTCTAGGCTCATCGAACAGAGTTCGACACGCAATTCATATATATAAATGGATATATATACAAAAGTAATTAAACGCTCCAGACCGAAGTCTAGGCTCAATAGAGGCATAACTCGATAATGTTAGTTAATATATATATATATATAGACTGGAATGAAACCACGGACCGAAGCCCTGGCAAAAGCAAGCAACACGACTCTCAATGTGTAGAAGGGTGTGTGCAAAGATGAAGAGAAAGACTCTAAAGTGTGTGAGAAGGCTTACAGCTGACTGCTAAAAAAGGCTTATATATCTTTAGAGTGGGTAAACACTGGCTTTTGTGGGTACAAAAGAGGCTATATATGAGCTCACAAGTGTTTAAAAGGAGAAAGTACACTGCATAGGATGAGTACAAAGAAATTTGGGTAGGGCTTCCTCGCCGTTTTCTCTTGAAAAATTAGCACCCCAAGCCCTCTATTTATAGGCATATTAGCCGCAGGTGTACCTGCGGCTGAGCCGTAGGTGTACCAGAGGCAACCCGGGTTGGCTCGGGTTTTTCGGGTCGGGTCGTCTCGAAGTACGTGCACTCGAGCACTATAATATCCACTCGAACTTTCAGAAGTGCAATCTGGGCATCCGTTTGAGGTAGACAGGACCTATTTCAGATCGCCGTTGTCGAGAGTTGTACGATGGCATGAGATTAGAGTTTATATGAAGTCATTGAAGGTGGGACGGTGCCCTCCGATCTTCAAGCTGCAACTTTCATCTGTTACCCCGTACAATAGTCACTCGGGATTAATTAGTCTTGTAGGACATTGTTGCGTAGATATGTTGAGGCGACGTGGCATGGCATCGTGTTGGTCAGATGACGATGTTGCCCCTCACCGGTGTTATCGCCGGATCGGCTAATAAAGCAGACGTTGCTCAGCTTCGTTGGGATTGGACTGCTGTAATTGGTTAAAGGTCCTCGTTATTATCCTTGAGGCATGCCTATCTTCTTGATGTTATCGTCGGGCTGGTACAGTGGATCTCATTATGAGCACCGAGATTGAAGCTGGTCACACTTGTAACAAGCATTTTCGGGGTTATTGTCGAAATTGCATTCCTTGGGGTTATCACCAAGGTTGGTGGCTATTCCCATGGTTGGGACTGAGACTGGATACCTCGGGGTTATCTCTGAGATTAATCGGTCTTCTCCGGTGTGTGTTTCGGTATTGATCTGCATGCCTCAGGGTTATCTCCGAGATTAGAATTATTAATCCCAGATTGCGATCTGGGGTTAATGTTGAACTTCTGGTAGTATCCGGTATGGATATGGATCGTCTTTTAGGGTTACCTCTTAAAAGATAAATCTGCTCTCCTGCAATGTTAGTGACAGTAGTACAGAAAATTTCGAGTGTCTACAGATGCCCCTCTTTATCTTACTCATGCATGGCGATGCATGGGTAGGATAAAGAATCCTAGACACTTGAAACGTAACAAGACGAACATTGTACTATGAATAGCAACATGATGCAAATGTATGATGCATGTATACGGGGTTGTAACCCAACACGCTAGGGATGATTGTTGGCTCCCAGTTGCTTCAACTGGGGGTTGGCAACGATGACCAGATTTGATGTGTAATCTGAATCTGTTAGGATGTTGATGTTGGAGTTATCACCAAAGTCTTGTGTCTTCGATTATGACTTGATCCCGAAAATGTACTTCTTATGTGTGAGATCTATGTAGATGAAGCTTGATCTGTTTGAGAATGTGTATAACATATTCCATCATCTATCCTCTTTATTGACATTCCCTTCGTCGACCTGTGAATCAACGGCTGAAACTTTGTGGGTAGATTGTCAAGGTTGCTTGACATCCGCTGTCTTGTAGATCACCGGAACAGTGCGTTGTGACCCCCGCCAGGGATCCGTTGGGGAATACGAGCGGTCGGGTGTGAAAACCTTGAATAGCTCCAGAGCTCTGAATGTTTTAAATCGCTATCGATAATAATAATGTCAAGGCTGCTTGACCTTCGTTGATATGTGCATTAACGGCTTGAATGTACGTGGTAATCCCCTGCCGTGACTTCATATTGTAACCCCCGTCGGGGATCCACTGGGGAGTGATGAATATAAACGTACGCAATGATTGAACAACTTTCCATGCTTCGATGGGTTTACTTGCCATTGGCTGAAACAACGTCAAGGCTGCTTGACCTTCGTTGATTTGTGTGTCAACGGATGAGCATGCGTTGTAACCCCCGCCGGGGATCTCACGTTGTAACCCCCGTCTGGGATTTCACGTAGGGTAATGACCTGGAGTTGGTGGCATCAGACCTGTATAAGGTATTGTCGTTTATGATTTGTGACAACGGGGATCATTGGCAGGGTATACCTTGTACTCAGGTGACTACCAATGAGTGATGTATAGATTCAAAGTCTAATCTGAGAGGACTAGGATTGTATGCAGTTTTGCTCAATCGTATGGCATTTTTATTTCCGATTTGACTTTGCTAATCTACAAGAACTCCTTTGCAACTCGAACTGAACCGAGCCAGAGGGGTGGGTCCCACATAGGGGTGCCGCAGGTGCATCTGCTGTAGCCACAGATTGGCCTACGGCCAACCATGGATCATAAATCCTGCAGGTTGGTCTTCACAAGTCACTTTCAACTTGTTTCGCATAGAGAAAACCGCGAGCCATCTTCAGATCTGCTGAGTTCGGGCTACTTTCTGCAAATTCTGTCACCATACAAGTGTTCTACACTATCCTGGTAACATATGCCTGTATTTTCTCTCATTTATGTCCGTTGGATTTTTAGTTATCGCATGAAATGCATCTAAACACATAGTAGTGATTATGTATGCACAAATGACTTGATAAAAAATATTCAACATAGTAAATGTTAGTATTAAACCATGCTGAACATAATGATGTGAAAATTTTTGACTTTTGAGACAGTCAAATTGGCACCTTTTTCTGCTATTTTTTTTATCCTATTTGAGGTCCAATAAGCACAAGGTAGCAAGGCAAAGTACTCCTAGTATTGGGGTTGGCCTTATGCATGATGATTTTAATTTTTAATGCATATATTATGTATATGACTTTGGTGTATGTGTGCTACTGAATGGCCACCTATACATGCATGTATGCATGTGGATAGTCCTATTTTCAACGGGGACTATGGCAAAATTTTTCCAAATGTAGGCATTGGGTAGTCATGAATTTTTAACTCTATTATATGTTAAAGTAAATGCATGCATGCATATAGTCATAGAATGCATTTTAGAAAGTTCAAGGTAATGAAATACCACACCCTTTCTGAGGTGATTTGGAGACTTGTTGTCAAGATATTATGGATCCGGATCAGCCGAGCAATTCCTATAGGACTACTACTGGTATACGACGGAGGGCTTTTGAAGTGCCTCGTCCTCGTTCTGTCAGACAGCCTCGTCGGTTGGTGGAGGCTGTGATACGTTTTGTTCAGGTAGATGTTCCAGATGTTGAGGAAGAGGAGGTGGATATTCCGATAGAAGACCCCGCTCCTGCTGCACATGTCCCTCGTAGGGAGGTTTCGAGCATTCAGGTGGTGAACCAAGAGTTGCTAGGTGATTTTGGCAGACATCCGTCGATGTATTTGCATGCTAACGAGGTATGGCCTTAGACTTTGATCTTCATTCTTTCCTATTGATGAGGATTAAAGGGCTTTGATGTTGATCTGCATTTCATGCAGGTCCCTGGTTTTACACAGCCTCGAGGGAACTGGTTCAGCATTCACTCCATGTACTAGGCGCTTCATCCTGACTATAGAGCGGTAGTGCATGAGTGGGGATTTGGGGCATTTTTCTCCATCCTTCCTCGTCATTGTCCCTGGGATTATCTCAGGGCATTGTCTGAGTGATGGTTTCATCAGACTCAGTCACTCCATCTGCTGGATTATGAGGTGATGATGACGCCTATGGATTGGCAATTTATCACAGGTATGGAGTTTGCAGGGGAGCCAGTGTCTTGCATGGCAATTATTACCCCTACTGCCGTTATATCCTTATTAGGAGTTCTGGCGGCAGCGCTCAAAGGCAGGACTGTCCGTTCAGGTCCTTTGAGCGTAGATACTATGAGCGGGCTATTGAGTGAGCCCATGTCTGATAATGTTAGGATTAGGGATCGCGTTTTGCAGCGATTGTTCCTGATGATCATTCGAGGCTGCTTCATAGCGAATAACTCTTCCACGATATCTTTCGCTTTGATCAACGCTACACGTGATGTGGACCATATTGGAGAGTATAATTGGGGCTCCTATACCTTTGCCTATTTTCTCTAAGGCATGCGTATGCGCTCACAGGGTTTGACCGAGGCTTGGCTAGGATTTTACCCGTTTCTACTGGTGAGTATTTCTCTTATCGTTTCATCTTTATAGGTTAAGAGTGTTTACTGATAGTAGATATACTTTTTTATTGTATTAGCAGTTTTGGGCCTATGAGAGGCTTCCATGCTTACGTCCCGTGAGTGTGTTAGGTTTAGACACCTATCCACGAGGACGACGATGGCATCATTCGATTCTGCCAGAGGTCCCTGTAGCTAAGGGATTCACTCATTGTCGTATGCAGCTGGAGTTGCTGACGGCCGACATCATCACATGGCTTCCCTATTCCGGGGAACACCTGACCGTGGGTTTTGAGGATGGATACCCGACAGGAGCCGAGTATGCGATTTCCACCAGGAGAGTTCCTCTCTTCACGGATGGAGGCTGGGAGCTCTATTTAGGAGAGCGTGCTATCAGGAGCACCACAAGGGAGATCTGTATACCGATCTTACCTCCTGCTAGGCGTTCTTGGCCCGTATCATAGTCACCCTCCATTGATATCCCGTTGTTGGGGGTTGACGGATTTGCATTGTCAGAGGGTCCATGTACTCAGGAGATATTCCAGCGTTGGTGGTTCCCTCGCACTATTGGAGCCTAGTTCCGCGCCACACAGTTTATGGGAGACATGGTTCCAGGATCCTTGATGATGACGGATTGGGTAGCTTGTGTCCGAGCTCCGACTCATATGACCCAGATTGATGGCTTGACCCGACAGTTAGATCGGGCACATATATTTATCTGGCATTTGGGCAGAGATCCAGCAGAGGTGGAGTCATTCGTTCCTTCCAGCTCAGGCGCTGGTCCCTCGGATGACCCATTCGGTTTTGCCGGCACAAATCCTCCTCTTTATAGGCCTAACATCCCTGTTAATAGAGATTCAGTGACTCAGGAGGAGTTACATCAGGTGGACAGGATTGATGATGTGGATATCGAGACCCTGGTCTTGTTCTGATGTATATTCTCGTTATTTCTTTTGATAGGCCTCTGTTAGATATTGGGTTGTTGTTCTCCATTCTCGCTATATCTTTTGATAGGCCTCTATTAGTAGTAGGGCGTCTGTGCCCCATTTCCCTGTATTTGTAGATGTACAGAGATGATGTATTAGATGATGATATACTTAGGAATGTATGCATAGTATTTCCATTCCCTATATCATATTTCCATCTATTATCTGTTATGCATGTATCATGTTATGCATATGTATGTATGTCCAGAGATATTCGACATTGACCCCTGGATGGTCTTATGACACGGCCCACACAGATGTCTTCTTCAACAGTTAGCTGTATAGATCATACCCCACCGTCAGTGGTGGCGTCGGGTATGCGATCGTGGTATGATAGCATGTCACCACTAGACAGGGTGACTGTAGATCATTTATTGCAGCATACCATGTCCTTTTTGACTTTTCAGGTTCTCGCAGGATTTGTGGACGGGATGATAGAGCATTGGTTACCAGATAGGCAGGTATTCCGATTCAGCCTACTCTGGAGGAGTATGCACGTTTGACGATGCTGCCTTTAGACATACCTTACGTGCATCTGGCTTTGGGAGACATGAGTAGATGATTCATGACTCTCACAGTATTGAGGCGCAGAATCGTACAGGATGAGTTGACATATGGCCACGTGATATCCCAGTGTTTTCTGTACGACAGATTTGGCTTGGAGGATAGCTATTCACGACATTTCGGGGATTTCACCTCACCAGAGGATCATTGGCGTTTGGCCAGAGTTGACGTACTGATGCTATGTGTATTGTCATATATGTATATGCCACGATATACGGATGAGATAGATATAGGCGTTATCATGGCTGTGAGAGCTCTCAGGGAGGGTCGTACCATTGTACCTATGATTGTAACAAAGACCCTGCGGTCGGCATCGTGTTGTTGCACGTATCCTACAGGAGTGTTCACAGGTAGCTCAGTCATGCTATATGTGTGGTTCATGTCATATTTGAGACCGATTGGCACTCTTAGATGGCATGGGTACTGCTTCACCCATGATGTAGCTATGTTATACTCTTTTTAACCATCAGAGTGTATAGATGCTCTGTCCTGGTCCACATTCTTAGCAGATATCAGAGATCCATTCAGCATATTGACGTGTTCAGGGCTTAGCTCAACATACAGCTTCATTACTCATGCTATTGTTGGCTGTAACCAGGCTATTGTTGATGATGTATTTCAACTGTTAGTGAAGAGTGGAGGGGACTACCCCTGCCATGTGAATCCATGGTCGTCCCAAGAGCAGATTGTATCCCGAATCTATCTTGAGCACATGGAAGGATACGCAGAATGTATGAGGACCAATCTCAATTGGCAGCTCAACTACTCCAACTGAGTTACGGCGGGCTCCATCTAAAGCTTTGATAATGGTATGACTACTATGAATTCGATTGGGATTGATATTCATCTTCACCAAGGTAGCGTATGAGAAAATATTCAGAGAGGAACCTCCATCTATTAAAACTCCAGCCACCATATATCCGGAGGATAAGACCATAATGTGCAACAGTTTGCAATGACCGGTCCTCTCGGGCGGTATGTCATCATTAGTGAAGGATATCACATTGTTGTTGAAAATGTGATCCACCAGATGTTGAAACTTTTCCGTATCAACTGATGTCGGTAGATAGGCTTCTTCTAAAACCTTTAACAAGACCTTCTGGTGATTCTCGGAAGTTAGGACCAAGTCCAAGATTGAGATCTGTTGTGGAGCTTCTTTCAATCTTAAAACCACATTGGCTTCGTTATGACCCATAGTGCAGAGGAAATTTTCAATCTTCTCAATGGGTACTTTCCCCTTAGACTTGATGACATTCTTCATTACCTGTTGGGGAAGATACAGTGGATTCTCCTTCGACACTGCAGCAGTTGTATGCGAGGTGGATCCTTCACCTTCTCCATAATTCCACGGAACTGTGCGCAAGATAACAATAGGATATTTTTCTCTGCACGGCAAGTTGATTGGCTCGAGAGCGGCCACTTTCAAAGGATTGTTGATTCCCTTGAGTTGAATTACTGGCATGACAAGTGATTTGTTAACCCCATCATTTTTAGTGGATATGACTGCTACTACACTCTTCCACTTAGTAGGACCTGAATCCTCACTTGTCCGTAACACAGTGTCGTTATCTGCCAGGCGCAGTACGCCACTGTCGATTAAATTTTGAATAAGGTGGCGGAGTGCCCATCATTCTTCTGTGCTGTGACCGCGAGATTGAGAATGATAATGACATACTCCCTCAGAGTTGTATCGTCCTGAACGGGGGTTGATTGGAGGTAGAAGGGAACTAATCCTTCCTTCATTAATTAACATATGAAGGATTTCCTCCATAGGTTGGCCCAAATGTGTGAATTCTCTTTTGTTGGCAAAATCTCGACGGGCCTTGGCATTCGCTCTCTTCGTTACTTTGACTTCCAGCATTTCATTTTCTGAAAGTGAAGAGGAAATATTCATGACAATAGATAGGAGACTGGCATGCTCCTGGCTGATTAGCTGACGAGTCACTTGATGCTGATAAGTCACCAGTTCTGCCAATTGCTCAATTTGTTTACAGAGAGCTTTTATCATTCGTTCCATTGTGAATTGGAACTTGGCATAATCCCATCTATCATCACCATCTTTGGGGGTCTGGGAGGATTCACAGCTGAAATTGGAACTCTGTCCGCTGCTCTAATTGATCATGTTGACCTCTTCTTCCTTGTGTTGAGGAAGAGGGTTATCTTGAACTTGAGGCTAATCGGGTTTGGCGACCACAATTTCGTTGTTGTCTATCAGGTCTTGGATTTTGTGTTTCAACGCCCAACAATCCTGAGTATCATGTCCAGGTGCCCCAGCATGATAAGAACATTTCCAAGCAGCATTAAAACCCCGTCCATTAGGGCTGGCTGGTGGAAGCAGATGCGTGATTTTCTTCTGTGTTGTTAGAAGATTGAGAATGTTCTCGAGGGTGTCCCCTAAGGGTGTGAATACTCGAGGGCATTTGGCTTCTCCACCTTTTGGTACTGGAGGATTTGAAGACTGTGCTTGAAAGGGAGTGTAATTTCTCCTCTGGACAGGCATGTTCTGATTGCCTTTTTGACCCTATAGTATCAGGAAAACATCCTCCTCTTTCTTTTTATGGACCCTCTGGGGGTTGTTCCCATAATTTCCAGATTTCAATCCCATTTCAGCCATCTCCCCATGTTTGACAATTTCAGAAAATGGCTTGCCGATGCCGGCTAAAACTCTTTCATAGAAAGGTGCTTCTTGTATGTCTATGAAAGTCATGACCATCTCTGATTCTGTTATGGAAAGACTAACTTGGGCAGCCAGGCGTCTCCACCTCTGAGCATACTCTCTGAAAGACTCATTAGACTGTTTATTGGTCTTGGTAATTTGATACCGATCAGGAGCCATTTGAGATTGAAAGTTGTATTGGGTGAGGAAAGCATGTGCTAGCTCTTCCCAACTATGGATATTTGAATTGTCTAATCTTGTGTACCACGAGCGGGTTTCCCCAGTTAGATTTTTTTGGAACAGTTGCATTCTGAGTTTTTCATCATCTGCATAAGATCCCAGTTCTCCAATAAACACCTTTAGATGTGTGTAAGGATCTCCTAACCCATCATATTTTTCAAAGTCAGGAGTCTTAAACTTTTTTGGATAACGAATACCAGGGAAAATACACAAATCAGCATATGAAACACTCTCGTGTGTTCCAATTCCTTTGATAGTGCGAAGAGTATCTTCCATTTGGAGGACTTTCTTTTTGATGTCACAAGTGTCTGGGTCTCCAGTGGTATGGGCAGCATCATGAGTTTTGCTGGTCGAATCCAACTGCAGTTCAGGTATTATAATGACATGGGTTCCTCTTTGTGTGGAGGATTCAGCATGTACGGGTATTTTCTGACCCTGTGTAGACTGGTGTAATTCTTTTAGTAGAACCGCCAAATCTGTAATCTGTTTGCTTAATCCGTCAAATTCTTTGCGAGAAACTGGATTAAGTTCCGTCTGGTCGGATGACGACATAATTGACTACAGGCCTGTTGCCCTTTTGGACTTTGAACGGGTGGTAGGTCTAATTGATTCCCTGCAAAAGACTTGCATAGTTTAGTCTTTAGGGAAGGTTGATAATAACATGCTATGTGATGTGTCCAGTTTAGGAATTTTATCCTACAAAACGGATGTCAGCTGTTTGTAGCATGTATGTGTACACATTTCTTCATATTTCTCATTACATGGAGATAGATATGGAAGATAATTATAAGTAATTATGCTTTACAAGTAATTTGAAATGAGAGCATGAAGAGACTTTCCTCCGTTTAGGGTTTATCAGAGGCTGACCTATCTTAGGTTACTCTCGCGGCTTTTTGGCATGAAGGTTCCCAAATCATCGCAATCTACTTGACGGGAAGTAAATTCGGTCTTTCAACTGGATCAAATTTGGGTGGTGCCTTTCCTGAGCCTCAGAGAATTAGTCTTCTCACGAGTCTAGTAATCAAACACCGATGGGATAGCCTCCTGGTGGAGGGACCACACAACATACATTCACATACATCGCGTCTTACCGTATGAAAATGATGACATGTGTGAAGCACTAATATCACAAGCAGATATGGTGCGAAGCATTAATATCACGAGCAGTTTATAGTGCGAAGCACTAATATCACAAGCGGTTTATAGTGCGAAGCACTAAGTAAGGAAATGCATTCATACACATTTATCATAAAATGTAAATGCAACATCCACACACAAGCAGATAACAATTTTGAAAAAATTATACTAGCGGCTTAAGTCCTCTTACTAGAGTCCCCAATAGAGTCGCCACATGTCGACGTCGGAATTTTTAATTGTCTATTTCCGTTACTTGTTCTTTGGTGTTCTCATTTTAGGTGAGATTTGTTTGAAAAAACAAGTGAAAAAGGTCCAACATGTATAATGTCGACGATGGACTGTTAAGAGTCGCCAGTTGGTTTTTTAAATGGTTGTACCAACACAACCGAGAAAAGGTTTGTACATTGACCCATTGATGTGACACTGCTAAGCGGGTCAGTGAAACCGAGATTCATTAGGGTCTGGGGACTTGGTTATGCGGAGGAAAGGTGTTAGGTACCCCCCGACATCCATGTTACCACGGTGACCGTCTCTTTTCAAGAAACTGTTATCTGAATGTGTGTGTGTGTGTAGGTCAATGTGATGTTATTTAGAAGTAGTGTGAGGCCTCGTTCGCACCTATATACACATGGTTTGTGTTTTATGTAAAAATTCAATTTTAAGCACGATATGGCAGTGATGTTTTATAAAAGAGGTTTTTTCAAACCTTGATGCTCAATAGTAATTGAGACCTTTTACACTCCCATTTTATTAAGTGCTCGGCTTGATTGATTTTATTTGACAGATGCGAGACATCTGTACGAAAATAAATGTACAAAAAGGTGCTGAATTCCTCGTGGGTATGAAAACCATATGAGAAAATCCAAACATCATAGATAAATTTACAAGCTGCTTACAGCTGAAAAAGGTCCATCACGGGAACCGAATCTAGATTTAGGGGACTGAATCTGTGATCATCACATGATTCCTAGGCTCACGTGATGCCGTAATTGATATAAACGCAGTAAGCAGGTATATATAGAAAAGCTGTAAATATATATATACATACATGATCACCAACCACAAAGCACATCCATGGGGGATCAAAAATATAAATAAAGCTGTAAAAGCTATCAAACGCCACAGAGGAAACTCCAGGTGGGACGAAATGTACAGAAAGCTGTAAAAACGGTCAACCACCACGAAGTAAACTCCAGGTGGGACGAAATGTAAATATATATATATATATATATATATATATGTATATAAGCATATAAATGCAACAAATATAAAATTGAGGCTCATCGGACGGAGTCCAACAACAGTTAATATATATAAGTATATATATATTAAAGTAGTAAACGCACCGAATGTGAAATTCAGGCTCGTCGGACGGAGTCCAACAACAGTTAATATATATAAGTGTATATATATTAAAGCAGTAAACGCACCGGATGTGAAATCCAGGCTCACCGAACAGAGTTCGATAGCAGTTCATATATATAATTATATATATAAGAAAGCCATTAAACGCACCAGACATAACTCTAGGCTCATCGAACAGAATTCGACACGCAATTCATATATATAAATGTATATATATACAAAAGTAATTAAACGCTCCAGACCGAAGTCTAGGCTCAATTGAGGCATAACTCGATAATGTTAGTCAATATATATATATATATATATATATATATATATATATATATATATATATACAGACTGGAATGAAACCACGGACCGAAGCTCGGGCAAAAGCAAGAAACACGACTCTCAATGTGTAGAAGGGTGTGTGCAAAGATGAAGAGAAAGACTCTAAAGTGTGTGAGAAGGCTTACAGCTGACTGCTAAAAAAGGCTTCTATATCTTTAGAGTGGGTAAACACTAGCTTTTGTGGGTACAAAAGAGGTTATATATGAGCTCACATGTGTTTAAAAGGGGAAAATACACTGCATAGGATGAGTGCAGAGCAAATTGGGCAGGGCTTCCTCGGCATTTTCTCTTGAAAAATCAACACCCCAAGCCCTCTATTTACAGGCATATTAACCGCAGGTGTATCTATGACTGAGCCGCAGGTGTACCAGAGGTAACCCGGGTCATCTCGATGTACATGCACTCGGGCACTGTAATGTCCACTTAAACTTTCAGAAGTGCAATCCGGGCATCCGTTTGAGGCATACTGGACCTATTTCAGACCGCCGTTGTTAAGAGTTGTACGATGGCATGGGATTAGAGTTTGTACGAAGTCATTGAAGATGGGACGGTGCCCTCCGGTCTTCAAGCTTCAACTTTTATCCGTTACCCCGTACAATAGTCACTTGGGATTGATTAGTCTTGTAGGACATTGTTGCGTAGATATGTTGAGGCGACGTGGTGTGGCATCGTGTTGGTCAGATGACGATGTTGCCCCTCACTGGTGTTATCGCCGGATCGGCTAATAAAGCAGACGTTGCTCAGCTTCGCTGGGATTAGACTACTGCAATTGGTTAAAGGTCCTCATTGTCATCCTCTATCTTCCTGATGTTATCGCCGGGCTGGTACCGTGGATCTCATTGTGAGCGCCGAGATTGAAGTTGGTCGCACTTGTAACAAGCAATTTCGGGGTTATTGTCGAAATTGCATTCCTTGGGGTTATCACCAAGGTTGGTGGCAATTCCCATGGTTGGGACTGAGACTGGATACCTCAGGGTTATCTCCGAGATTAATCGGTCTTCTCCGGTGTGTGTGCCGGTATTGATCTTCATGCCTCGGGGTTATCTCTGAGATTGAAATTATTACTCCCTGATTGCGATCTGGGGTTGATGTTGAACTTCTGGTAGTATCCTGTACGGGTATGAATCGTCTTTCAAGGTTCCCTCTTAAAAGACGAATCTGCTCTCCTGCAATGTTAGTGACAATAGTATAGAAAATTTCGAGTGTCTACTACTACTACACAAGACAGCACAATGGATAGAATTTGAAGACTTAAAAATTTGGTCATGGACCCATCTTTCTGGCTTTGTACAATCTCTAATCCCATGTCATTGTGTTGTTCTCGACAACATCATTCTAAAAAGGTATATCACGCCTCTATCGAATGCCCGGATTGAAAGTTATAAAGGTTTGAGCGGATAGCGCGGTGCATGTGTGCACGTACTTTAAAACGATGGGACCCGCATGGTCCGGGGCAACCCGGGCATCCGTAGATAGACCCGCGGCCATCTGGTCTTTAAATATGAGCCTTTGGTTGCGTATTTGAAAAAAAAATTGAAAAATTAGAGAAAACTCAGTCCATTTCATTTTTTAAACACTTCTAGAGTGCTCTAAACTAAGTGATTCTTCTTTCTAAACACTTGTGAGCTCGTATTTTGCTACATACTTAAATTTAACCGGTGAAAACCCAGTTTTCAGGAGTTAAAAGTTATATGAAGTCTTCTTGGCAGCCCACTGTAAGATATTTCAGATTTTTAAGCTTTTTATCACTTCTGCATATATATATCTACACACGTTGAGAGTCGTGTCGTGTGGGTATGCCCGAATCATCGATACGTGGCTTTTTAATGCTTATGTATATATATATATATATATATATATATATATATATATATATATATATATATATATATATCGAACTATGCTTCAATTGAGCCCGGATATAACATTCGGAGCGTTTACTGCTTTTGTATATATATAAATACTTATGTATATGCTCCTTTTCATCAAACTTCGTTTGATTGAGCCTGGATATATATTCGGTGTATTTACTGCTTATATATATATATATATATATATATATATATATATATATATATATATATATATATATATATATATATATATATATACAGAATGGAATGAAACCACGGACCGAAGCCCGGGCAAAAGCAAGCAACACGACTCTTAGTGTGTAGAAGGGTGTTTGCAAAGATGAAGAGAAAGACTCTAAAGTGTGTGAGAAGGCTTACAGTTGACTACTAAAAAAGGCTTCTATATCTTTAGAGTGGGTAAACACTGGCTTTTGTGGGTACAAAAGAGGTTATATATGAGCTCACATGTGTTTAAAAGGGGAAATTACACTGCATGGGATGAGTGCAGAGCAAATTGGGCAGGGCTTCCTGGGCATTTTCTCTTGAAAAATCAACACTCCAAGCCCTCTATTTATAGGCATATTAGCCTTAGGTGTATCTGTTACTGAGCTGCAGGTGCACCAGAGGCAACCCAGGTCATCTCGAAGTACGTGCACTCGGGCACTTTAATGTCCACTTGAACTTTCAGAAGTGCAATCCGGGCATCCGTTTGAGGCATACTGGACCTATTTCGGACCGCCGTTGTTAAGAGTTGTACGATGGCATGGGATTAGAATTTGTACGAAGTCATTGAAGATGGGACGGTGCCCTCCGGTCTTCAAGCTTCAACTTTCATACGTTACCCCGTACAATAGTCACTTGGGATTGATTAGTCTTGTAGGAGATTGTTGCGTAGATATGTTGAGGCGACGTGGCGTGGCATCGTGTTGGTTAGATGACGATGTTGCCCCTCTCCGGTGTTATCGCCGGATCGGCTAATAAAGCAGACGTTGCTCAGCTTCGCTGGGATTGGACTGCTGTAATTGGTTAAAGGTCCTTATTGTCATCCTTGAGGCGTGTCTGTTTTCCTGATGTTATCGACGGGCTGGTACAGTGGATCTCGTTGTGAGCACCGAGATTGAAGCTGGTCGCACTTGTAACAAGCATTTTCGGGGTTATTGCCGAAATTGCATTCCTTGGGGTTATCACCAAGGTTGGTGGCTATTCCCATGGTTGGGACTGAGACTGGATACCTCGGGGTTATCTTCGAGATTAATTGGTCTTCTCCGGTGCGTGTGCCAGTATTGATCTTCATGCCTCGGGGTTATCTCCGAGATTGGAATTGTTACTCCCAGATTGCGATTTGGGGTTGATGCTGAACTTCCGGAAGTATCCGGTACGGATATGGATCGTCTTTCAGGGTTCCCTCTTAAAAGACGAATCTGCTCTCCTGCAATGTTAGTGACAGTAGTACATAAAATTTTGAGTGTCTACAACTACTACACAAGACAACACAATGGATAGAATTTGAAGACTTAAAAAATTGGTCATGGACCCATCTTTCCGGCTTCGTACAATCTCTAATCCCATGTAATTGTGTAGTTCTTGACAACATCATTCTAAAAAGGTACATCACGCCTCTATCGAATGCCCGGATTGAAAGTTATGAAGGTTCGAGTGGACAGCGCATTGCATGAGTTCACGTACTTTAAAACGATGGGACTCGCATGGTCCGGGAAAACCCGGGCATCCGTAGATAGACCCGCGGCCATCTGGTCTTTAAATATGAGCCTTTGGTTGCGTATTTGAAAAAAAAAATTGAAAAATGAGAGAAAACTCAGTCCATTTCATTTTGTAAACACTTCTAGAGTGCTCTAAACTAAGTGATTCTTCTTTCTAAACACTTGTGAGCTCATGTTTTGCTACATACTGAAATTTAACCGGTGGAAACCGAGTTTTCAGGAGTTAAAAGTTATCTGAAGTCTTCTTGGCAGCCCACTGTAAGATATTTTAGATTTTTAAGCTTTTTATCACTTCTGTATATATATATCTACACACGTTGAGAGTCGCGTCGTGTGGGTATGCCCGAATCGTCGATACGTGGCTTTTTAATGCTTATATATATATATATATATATATATATATATATATATATATATATATATATATCGAGCTATGCTTCAATTGAGCCCGGATATAATATTCGGAGCGTTTACTGTTGTTGTATATATATGAATACTTATGTATATGCTCCTTTTCATCAAACTCCGTTTGATTGAGCCTGGATATATATTCGGTGCATTTACTGCTTATATATATATATATATATAATTGTTTTATCAGCCTGCGGGCTAGATTTAGTTAAATCTGGATATTTCTCACTTTGACCGGTTCATGGTGACTAAACTGGAACCGTTGAAGCTGGAATGGTTTAGATTTACTCAAATCTAGTTTTTTTTCTAGCTTTTATCAGCCTGCGGGCTAGATTTGCATAAATATGGCTATTTCTCACTTTAACCTATTCATAGTGACTAAATTGGAACCGTTGAAGCTGGAATGCTAAGATTTATACAAATCTAGACCGTTTCTAGCTTTTGCACATATTGCTTTATCATGTGAGCCTAGGAATCATGTGATCACAGATTCAGTTTCTGAATTTAGATTCGATTCCCGTAATGGACATTTTTAGCTGCAGACAGCTTGTAAATTATTCACGGTGCCTGAATTTCCTTAGATGGCTCTCATGCCCACAAGGAGTTCGGCATTGCTATGTACCTTATTTTCTCGAAGATGCTTCGCATCTCAAAAAATAAAAGCAATCAAGTCGAACACATAATAAAATGGAAGTATCAAATGCCTTAATTACTATTGAGCACAAGGGTTGGAAAAACCTGTTTTACAAAACATCACTGCCATATCTCGTTAAAATTAAACTTTTATACAAAAGTCAAATCCTTTGTATATAGGTGCGAACGAGGCATAACACTACTTCCAAATAACTGCACATAGACCTAACACACACACACACACACACACACATAAATAGATAAAAGTTTAAACTGGAAAGTGGCGATAACCATGTTATCACGGAAGTCGGGGGGTGCCTAACACCGTCCCTCCGTTTAATCAAGCCCTTGGACCCTAATGAATTTTGATTTTGCAGGCCAATTAAACAGTGTCACATCACTAGGTCTTTGTGCAAACCTTTTCTCGGTTGAGTTGGTGCAACCATTTAAAAGTAACCAACTGGTGACTCTTACAGTCAAATCGTCTACATATACATGTTGGACCTTTTCAAACCTGTTTTTTCAAACAAATATCACCTAACATGAGAACACCAAACGAAAAGAACAGAAAGGGACAAATAAAAATCCCGACGTCGACAGTGGCGACTCTGCTGGGGATTCCAGTAAGAGGGCTTAAGCCTCTATCAAAGCTTTTCAAAACTTTTATCTATTTATGTGTGGATGTTGCATTTACATTTGAATGAATGTGTACTAATGCTTTATTTACTGCACTTAGTGCTTCGCACCATAACTGCATGTGATATTAGTGCTTCACACATGTCATCATTTCCATACGGTGAGACGCGATGTATTTTAATGTATATTGTGTGGTCCCTCCACCAGGAGGCTATCCTATCGGTGTTTGATTACTGGACTCGTCGGGAGACTAATTCCACGAGGCTCAGGATAGGCACCACCTAGATTCGCTCCAGTTGAAAGATCGGATTAACTTCTTATCGAGTAAATTGCGATGATCTGGGGACCTTCATGCCAAAAAGCCGCGATAGTAGCCTAAGATAGGTCAACCTCTGATAAACCAAACGCGGAGGGAAGTCTCTTAATACTTTCCTATTTCAATTATCAGTAATTTTAATTACTTGTAATTTTATTTCCATGTCAATCTCAATGTAATGGAAAATATAAAGGAATATGTGAACATACATTCCCTTTTCATATCAAGACCTGTCATGCTATCCTGTCATCAAAAAGACTAACATCCATTTTGCAGGATAATACTCCTAAAAAATGAACACATTATATAGCATCTAACATGTCCACGTTTCCCCCAAACTAAACTACATAAGTCTTTTTGTAGGGAAAAGATTGGTCCCGTTACTCGTTCAAAGTCCAAGAAGACAATTAGCCTACAACCAAACATAGCTACATATGGCCAGCATAATCCTACTCTTGTATCTCACGAGGAGTTCGAAGGATTAAGCAATCAAATAACAGAGTTAGCTGTTCTGCTCAAAAAATTACACAGGTCAACTCAGGGTCCACAAATACCACTCCACACAGAACCCTCTGTACATGGAGGAATCCAGGGTCCGGACAAAGAAGTTCCAGCACTTGAGTCTCAGACTGATAAGACCAACAAAACCCTTGAAGTCACCCATCTTAAAGAAGATCAAAACACCGGTGATATTCGGAAGAAGGTCCTACGAATGGAAGAGACCATTCGGTCCATCAAAGGGTTTGGAACACATAGAAGTGTTTCATATTCAGACCTTTGCATCTTCCCCGGGGTTCATTATCAGGAGAAATTCAAGACTCCAGATTTTGAGAAATATGATGGATTGGGAGATCCTTATACCCACTTAAAAGTGTTCATTGGAGAGCTCAGATCATATGCCGAGAATGAAAAGCTCATAATGCAGCTATTTCAGAAAAGTCTGACTTGAGAAGCCAGAGCATGGTACACCAGATTGGATAACTCCAAAATTCATAGCTGAGAGGAGTTAGCCCATGCTTTCCTCAGTCAATACAACTTTCAAACTCAGATGACTCCAGACCGGTATCAAATTACCAAGGTCAAGAAGCAAGTCAATGAGTCTTTCAAAGAGTATGCCCAAAGATGGACGCGTCTGGGTGCTCAAGTTATCCCATCCATGACAGAGTCTGAAATGGTGATTACCTTTATAGATATTCAAGAAGCTCCATTTTATGAGAGGGACCTAGCTGGAATATGAAAGCCGCTCTCAAAAATGATTAAGCATAGAGAAATGGTTGAAATGGGATTGAAGTCTGGGAAGATTCAAGTCCTCGCCACGTTAAAAGTCGTAGCTGAGTATATCCAATCTGGAAGTTATGGGAACAACCCCCGGAGGGTCCATAAGAAGAAATAAGAGGATGTTTTCTTGATACTGCAAGGACAAAAGGGCAATCAAAACTTGCCTATTCATAGGAGAAACTATTCCCCTTTTCAAGCACAGTATTCAATCCCTCCCTTGCCAAAGAGTGGAGAAGTCAGACGTACAAGAGTGTTTACACCCTTAGGGGACTCACTCGAAAACATTCTCACACTTCTAACTGCTCAGAAGAAAATCACTCATCTCCTTCCACCAGCCAACCCTAGTGGACACGGTTTAAATACAAGCAAGAAGTGTGCTTATCATGCTGGAGCTTCAGGCCATGACACTCACGATTGTTGGACCCTTAAGCATAAGATACATGACTTAATTGACAGTGGTGAGATCGTGGTGACCAAGCCCGACCAACCACATGTTCAATACAACCCTCTCCCTCAACACAAGGAAGAGGAGGTTAACATGATCAACAGGGTAGTGGATAGAGCTCCAGATACCTCAAATGTGTGTGGCTCATCCCAAATCAGCAAGGATAATTCCGACAAATGGGATTATTCCCAATTCCAGTTCATGATGGAACAAGAGTTAAAATCTCATGGCGAACAAGGCAATCAACTGGCAGAACTGGTGATTTATCAACACCAAGTCACACAACAGTTTTTCAGTTAGGAGCATGCTAGCCTCCTTTCTCTTATCAAAAATACTCCATCACTTACCTAAGAACGTGAGACTTTGGAGGAAAATTTTGCAAGAAAAGAAGAAGCTAAAGCCCGTCGAGACTTCACCAACAAAAGGGAATTCACCTATTTAGGCCAACCGATAGAAGAAATATTGCAGATGCTGATCAATGAGGAAAAAATCACAGCACTACTACCTCTAGTCAATCCACACTCAAAAAGGTTTTATGCTACTGGAGTGTGTCAATACCACTCCCACTCTCGCGGTCACAATACTGAAGAATGTTGGGCACTCCTCCATCTTATCGAAAACATGATTGACAGCGGTGACCTGTAAATGGCAGACAATAACACTATATCATCTGAGAGTGGGGACATATCTCTTCCAAGATGGAAGGAAGTTGTAGCAGTTGTATCCTCTAAAGGAGATTTGGATGCCACACCACTTACAATTCAACTCAACGGAGATGAGAACCCTTTGAAAGTGGTTGCACCAAAGTCAATCATATTATCATTCAGGCCACAATATCCTGTCGTCAACCTTAAGGATCAACATCAAACATAACTGCTGCAGTGTCTAAAGAAAATCCATTGTATCTCCCTCAACGAGTGATGAAGCCTATCATCAGATCTAAGGGGAAAGTGCCCAGGGAGAATATCGAAGAATTTCTCCGGCAGATGGGATATAATGAAACCAAGGTGGTTAAAATCTTGAAAAAAGCTCCACAACAGATCTCTATTATGGACTTGGTTTTCTCTTAAGAAGATCACTAGAAGGTCTTATTGAAAATATTAGAAGAAGCCCAATTGCCAAAGACAGTGGATGTTGAAAAATTTCCATCATCTGGTTAATCATATCTTCAATAGCAATATGATATCCTTCACCGATGATGACATACCTCCCGAAGGGATGGGTAATTGCAAACTGTTGCACGTAGCGGTTATGTCTTTCGAATATGTGGTCGGAGAAGTGCTAATAGATGGATGATCATCCCTAAACATCTGCCCCTATGCCACATTGGAAAAAATAAACATCAATCTCAACAGGATTCGAAGCAGCCATATAATCATCAAAGCTTTTGATTGATCTCAGAGAAATACTGTCAGAAAGATTGAATTACCCGTGGAAATCAGTTTGTATACATTCTATGTATCCTTCCAAGTGCTCAAAATCACTACAAGATATAATTTACTGTTGGAAAGAGCTTGGATTCATATGGTGGGAGCCGTCCCATCCACTCTTCATCAGCAACTCAAGTATATAATCAACAGTAACCTGGTCACTGTCAATGCAGAGCCAGAATGTCTTGTACAAAGTGATATACCTCTCATCAATTTAAATGAGGTAGTTGAGACTGTTAGCTTCCAGGCCCTTGAGGTGAGCAACACTCACTATCAACCCATTAGGGCTCCACCTCTGAAACTCAGAGTTTCTGCCGAGGTAATGTCGGCAAGTCAAGAAATGATATCCTTGGGTTTTCAACCTGGACAAGGGTTAGGAAAGGATCAACAAGGAATCAATTGCCCAATTCAAGTTCCCAGCCAGACAGGGACAGCCGAACTAGGCTAGTCCTCTGGGTCCAGTCACAGGAACCCGCACAAGCATACATCAGTTCCTTCATCTACAAGGTTGTTGCCTAAACCTATAGGTGCTAATCATGTACGATCTCTATGGAAATTTCATGCCCTTGTGGTAGCTATGTTATTTCCTATGCTGATATCGGTCAAAGGAAAAGAAGTCATGATTCCAGACCCAGAGGTGGAGGAAAGGAATCAAAGGCGCAAATAAAATATTAAGAGGCAGTTATCGAAGATGTACTTCCTGGCACATACCGAGAGTATAAACAAGGATATCTTAGATGACGACTATCCAGCCTTCATGGTCATCAATCAAGAGAAGGATGACGATAACAACCCCTTCATCACAGTTGGCCACCAGGACTTGACCCTTAGCAATTGGAGCAGCACTCCTTACATTTGTTGACAAGGGTAAAAAGGGCAGAAACTCCCTCTGCATTATAAATAGAAATAACTGCTTACTTTTGTTGCATAGTATTAGCAATTGCTTTTGTCATTTCATGCTAACACTTTGTATGATTAAACAATTTCATATATTAAGTGAAAGCATTTTGTTTTAGGAATCTAAAGTCAGATGTGCCTAAACTTGCTGATGAGGTGCCTATTCTTCACAAGGACTGGAACTTCGATGTAAAGTTGGACTCTAACTTGATGGAGATTGAGCAAGATGACTTTGAGATACCTCAGGAGATCAAAGAATGGGTCGAAGACAAACCCAAGCCAAATCTTGATCAAACCACATCTTTTAACCTTGGAACCTTATAAAATCCCAAACAAATCTAGATTGGTACGGACCTTACTCCAAGTCAAAGGAATGACATGGTTATTCTATTGACCCAAAACCAGGATGTGTTTGCATGGTCTCATGAAGACATGGTCGGTTTGTCAACTGACATCGTATTGCATCGCCTTCCCATTAAAGAGGGATTTCATCCAGTCAGGCTGAAACTCATACGATTAAAACCTGAGTAGAATTTAAAAGTCATAGAAGAAATTGTGAAACAATTTCAAGCCGACATCATCATGGTGTCAACATACCCTGAGTGGCTATCCAACATAGTTCTCATGCCTAAACCCGGAGGAAAGGTGCGAGTTTGTATGGATGACAAGGATATGAACAAAGCTCGCCTCAAAGATAGCTTTCTCATACCGTTCATCCACATACTCATTGACAGTACAGCTCAGTATGACATGTACTCCTTTACTGACTGCTTTGCTGGGTACCATCAAATCATGGTTGCTGAAGAGGATCGTGAGAAAACTGCATTCATCACTCCTTGGGGAACCTTTTGCTACAGACGGTTGTCATTCGGCCTCATCAATGTCGGAGCTACCTATCAGCGAACCATGATAGCTCTTTTCCATGATCTAATGCATAAAGAGATAGAAGTCTATGTGGATGACATCATTGTCAAGTGCCGAAGGGAAGATGACCACATATATCATCTCAAAAAGCTCTTTAGCCGGTTGCGTAAGTACAACTTGAAGCTGAACCCGGCCAAATACGCCTATGGTGTTAAATCAGGCAAGTTGCTAGGATTCCTAGTAAGCCACAAAAGGTATTGAGCTGGATTCTAAAAATATCCAGGCCGTCACGGAAATGCCCATACCCCAGACAGAGAGGGAAATGAATGGATTTTTTAGAGGAATCAACGGCATCAGCCGATTCATCTCCCAACTCACAGCAACCTGTGAGCCTATCTTCAAGTTGCTAAGGAAGTACTCCCCCAAGAAATGGAATGATGAGTGTCAAAAAGCCTTCCTTCTCATCAAAGAGCAGGTAATCAGAGCTCTGTTTTGGTACCTCCCAGGGATGGTGTTCCCCTGTTTATGTACCTGTCAATTAATGACAATACCATGGGTTGCATGCTGGGATAGAAAGATGATAGAGGCCAAGAAAAAGCTATTTATTACCTCAGCAAAAGATTCAGCAGTAGTGAACACAAATACACTCTCATTAAGAAAACTGGTTGTGCTTTCACATGGGCTTCCATAAGTTTACAACATTATCTCCATGGTCACACAACCCATCTCATATCTCTCATTGATTCACTCAAGTATGTGTTCAGCAAACCCATGTTGAATTATCGACTGTCCAAATGGCAGTTGATCCTATAGCAATTTGACATCATCTACGTGACTCAAAAGTCTATCAAAGGTCAAAGAATTGCGGATCAACTGGCCTCCACACCTTCAGGGGATTTCAAACCTTTGGAAACCTACTTCCCCGATAAAGGGGTAATAACAATTCAGCAACACCATCAGAATAATACACACCAATCATGGAGGATGTATTTTGATGGAGTTGTAAACATGGAAGGTTCTAGAGCTGGAGCAGTTCTAGTATCCATTTCGGGATTATAGTATCCCGTTACCATCAAATTGTAGTTTGTCAACACCAATAACACAACTGAGTATAAAGGTTGTTTCATGGGGTTGAAACTCGCCTAATTCATGCGCATTAGATAGTTAATTGTCTTTGGAGATTTCGAATTGGTAATCAGACAAACCACATGGATCTATCACACCAAAGAATTACATTTGCTGCCTTACCATCGGCAAGTTATCCAGATGGCTTCGGAGTTTAGAGAGATATCCTTCCTCCACATTCCTCAGAATAGGAATGACTTTGAGAATGCACTAGCAACTTTGGCCTCCTTGATCAACATACTTGATAATGAAGACATGCCAAGTATCACATTTTCCCGATAAAAGGCCCCAGCATATGAGAATTACATTGGAGAAGTATCGAATGAACTGCCTCCCATCTAACACCTTTGGTATCAACATATCAAGGAGTATATGCGAGATGGATCTACACCCGCTGAGGCGAGTCAAGCTAAAAGAAAGCGGATCCATAAAATGGCCATGAAATTCTATCTGAGCGGAGATGCACTCTACAAAAGAAATGTAGGACTATACCTTCTCAGATTCCTAGACAAAGCCAAAGCTTAGAGGCTCATAGATGAAATCTATGGTGGAGTATTCGGCCCACACATGAGTGGCCCTCTACTTGTAAATAAAATCCTAAGAATAGGGCATTACTGGCTCTCTCTCCAGGCTGACTGTGATGATCACGTCAAGAGATGTTACCAGTGCCAATTTCATAGGAATTCTATCCACGCTCCTCCAAGGGAGCTCCGCAATATGAGTTCGCCCTGGCCCTTCCCAATATAGGGAAAGGACGTGATCGACCCAATTAAGCCCAAAGTCAGCAATGGTCATCGATTTATATTCACCACGATCGATTACTTCACCAAGTGGGTAGAAGTAGCCTTCTCCCTCAGGGTTACTAAAGAGGTGATCATTTGTTTCTTTAGAAATAATGTCATTTGTTGATATAGACAACCAGAGGCGATTGTATCAAACATTGCCAAAAATTTCAAGAACCAAATAATGGAGGAGTTATGTAGTATATTTCACATCAAACATCTCAACTTCGTCATCTATCGTCCAATGATGAATGGTGCTGTTGAAGCGGCTAATAAGAATATCAAAAAGATCATCCAAAAAATGTTTGCCAATCACAAAGAATGGACTGACTTGTTGCCTTTGACTCTATTAGCCTACATAACGTTAATGTGCACTTCCACTGGGGCAACCCCCTACTCATTTTACCTATGGCATGGAAGCAGTGCTCCCCATAGAGGTGGAAATGGAATCCCTCAAAGTGTTGATAGACGATCAGCTAGATGAAGACCAATGGTTACAAGATCGATACCACCAATTGCCTCTGAGAGATGAAAGGTGAGCCGCAACCATCTTCCATGGTCAGTTATACCAACAGAGGATCACTCGATCCTACAACAAGAAAGTCCGGCTATGGCAATTCAAAGAATATGACTTGGTCTTAAAGAAGGGTCTTGACAACCAAGATCAATCCAAAAGAAAATTCTCCCCAAACTGGGAAGGTCCATTTGTTGTCAATGAGGTATTGACAAGAGGAGTCCTCAGATTACAAGAGATGGGTGGCGAGGAATTTCCCCAACTCATCAACTCGGACACCGTGAAATGGTACTATGTCTGAAGTTACCTGCAAACTAGCATCCTGGTTCTGGATAATCAGATCCATCAGTTAATTTAGGCTTTCAAAACCTTTCTCACTACATACAATCCTCACCACTTCAGTTTATCCCACCAGGGATAAAACCTTTCACAACTTTAGTTTGTCCCACTAGGGATAAAACCTTTCACAACTTCAGTTTGTCCCACCAGGAATAAAACCTTTCACAACTTCAGTTTGTCCCACCAGGGATTAAACTTTTAATAACTTCAGTTTGTCCCACCAGGGATTAAACCTTTCACCACTTCAGTTTTTCCCACCAAGGATTAAACCTTTCACCACTTCAGTTTGTCCCACTAGGGATAAAACACTTCATCACAACTTCAATTTGTCCCATCAGGGGCGAACTATGCTGACCTGATTTCCCCATTACGCGGGACTGCGTAGGCAGCCATTTTTATGGTCCGGTCTAACTACGAAAAAAAACAAAAAAATCTCTACACCCTCTTCATCACCTACAACTTTTAACCTTTTCATGCTACGTTGGAAGTACGCAGACCTGATCTCCCCTCATTAATGGGAGTACGTAGGAAGCCATTCATGGAGCGATCTCACCCCTACCAAAACATAAAAACTTTACCATGGTACTGGGATCATCCTTCAAACCTTTAAACCGCACATCATCGGCTTAGACCGATTGGATGGAACTACCTGGTCTCCCCACATAAATGGGAGAACCTATGACAACTCGAGAATATGAATATTTATTAAAATCTTAAAATATTGAATTAAGTTTAAATAATAAACCTAGACTGAAAATAAGCTTATGGATTTGATATTTTTTGGAATGAATTTTGTGGATTTAAAAATTTTTGTGGTGAATTATTCAGGATTAAGTGTATAAGTGTATATGTTTTGTGTATGTGGATTTATGTGTATAGTTTGTGGTTAAGGGTCAAGGGTTGACTAGATAAATTATATATGTGACAAACCCTAAGTATATATTAAGAACGTCAATATTTAGTTAGAAAACCCTAGCGATGAATAAGAAACCCTAATACCTGAAAGGTTTTGTGAAAATCAAAGAAGCAATCAAATTGCAAAAATTAGCGGAAGCAAAATAAAATCAGATTTTAAAATTTTTCACAAACCAATTACCCGGATCATCCTTTATGCATATTATTAATTAAACGAAGAATAAGAAATTATGAAATCATACCATTATAGAAACGAGTTTCCTCATGTACGAGTTCACCTCTTACTTCTCCGCGATCTCCTTGAATCTCCGGGTAGATTCCTTCCTTTGATCAATGTAAGCCACTCAAGTGTATGGCCTCTAGAGGTGATCCACCAAGGAAGAAGAATTTTCAAGAAGAAGGGTGTATTGGCTCAAACCCTAATTTTTTCAATCTCTATAGAAAAGGGGGCGTACTCTCCAACAACTTGGAATTACGTATATATGATATCTGATATAAGACTCTTCTTATAAAGATATCAGGTAACCCTATTAAAATAAGGTATTATTTATTTAATTAAACTCTTTTAATTAAATGGGCTCCCTAATCCTATTAGGGATAATTAATTAAACTCCTTTGACTAATTTTTCCTCCTAATCCTATTAGGAATAAATGAGAGTACTTATATTAAATTAATTTCTAAACTCCTTTAGAAATTAAAACAATAATATTAATATTAATATTAATAAGACTCCTCTTATTAATTTATATTTAATATTTCTAAAATATTAAATAATAAATGTTAAGTTATTTAATTTATTCTATCACCATAGATTAAATTAAATATACTTAACATATTATTACGATTATGCCATTAACTTCTTAAATAATTATTCTTCCTTTTATGGTGTGACCCTTTATGTTCTCCATATTAAACTGGTTGTGAATAAATTAATTAGAACAATTCTAATCTTATTTAAATAAATAAATTAAATGATTAATTTATTTAAATAAATAATATTTATTCTACAATAGCGATAAGCCTCCCTAGCGATCAACTACTTTTCGGATAATATAGATTTCAACATTAATTATAAAAGAACCTTTGAGTTGATAGTTACCGTACAATTCAATCCTTATACCATACAATGTCCCAATTAAATAAGACATAGAATTACTGTTAAGTCTTATTTTATTTAATTATATGTATTTCGATTTCTAAATGCACAACTCATAATGAATGCAAATTAGAAACTACTTTCTAATTTCATTCCACCTTGGCCAAGGATTCTTGGGTTGTCATTTATCGAATCACATAGGACATTTCTCTTCTTTTACTAGAAGTGGTAGGTTCTTTATTGATCATTCACTATCTTCATATATAACTTATTACACCCAAGCATACCTTTTGATATACTCTAAGAGTCTTAAGGAATAAGTCAATGTATAATTCATTATATATAAGATACTATGATGATTTCAAGTCTAAGGATCATTTGTACTACTATCACTACAGGAATTCCTATTGACAGGCAAGTAAAACTCCATTAGGAATTCCTTAGTCAGTCACGTTCAGTGAACTTATTATCTAATAAGCACTTACATACTTGCTTTAGTGTCTCCACACAAATGATCATGAGATCAATCATTCTCATCCAATGAGCAAGCAACGTACGTACCAATCTATCCGGATTCACTAATCCCCTTTTTAGTAATCCATTGATTGGAAACATTTTAGTTTTAAGCTATATAAGAATTTAGATCTCTGTAGCATGATCCCATCATGATTCTAAAAGCATTGCTTAAAACTATGGGTTTATCACATATTATTAAAACAGCACCATGTAGATAATAAATGCCGTTAATAAATAATTCTTTTATTGATAAATAAATAAGATTGATTACAAAGTATATGCTTTATCATCGCACATGATTGGCTTGTATGCATACTACTTTTAATATCGGCTCTGGAAACCCTAATTTCAGTTCTGGGAATCCAAAACCCTAATTCGGAATATGAAAACCCTAAATTTGGGAATTCAAAATTTGAGTATGGATATTAAGCGTTATTAAATACTACCTAATTAGGGAAAATCAAAAAAATTAGTTAGAAAACCCTACTTGCTAAATAGAAACCCTAATTGCCAAAATTAGGAACCCTAATTGCTAATTAAGAGATTTTAATGTTAATTTGGAAATATTAATTCTAATTAACAAGTCCTAATGCGATTAGGAAACTTTAGTATAATTAGAAAAATCTAATTATAATTTAGAAATATTAATTTTCTAATTTTAAAATCTAATTAGAAAATGCTAAAAAAATTAAAACTTTAGGGTTAAACCCTAAGGGTTTGATAAAATTACAACATTGCCATTAAATTTAAAAGTCAAATGACATTAATACCCTTCTTGCATTATTGAAGATAACTTGTATATTTTGCGAAATATGAGTTGGTAAACCACTCCATGTGCTAAAATCTCAGCCAAAAATCTGATCTAAGGGCTCTCTTGTATTATATAGGTCCATTATATCAAAATATATAGATTAAGGAGAGAGAAAAAGACTCACTTTATTTCTCATATGAACCAAGTCTTTCTCGCTCTAAGATTTCAGAAATGGAGAGAGAAAGGGAGTGTTAAGTCTAGCTAATATCACTACTTAGCAAGACAAGATCAAATCAGTAGGATCAAAATCAAAAATGGGGCATCAAATAGGTATAAACCCTAAAACTTCAAAATTTTGTAATTTATGTTATACATTATGGTTTGATGTTTTAAGTTATGTATTAGGGTGTCATTTAGTGAACTGTGTTGTTAGATCATAGATCTATAACATCTAAATACACGAAATAGCATTTTTAGAAAATATTCTTGAACCTTAAAAAGTTGTCTGACAAGTAAATGTCAGGTTTTCTAGATCTCTATGTGTTTGATGATATGTGTGTTTTAAGTTATAGATTTGTTCTATGCCATGAGAACTATGATCTGTAACTCAAATCAAGGTCAGATCATGTCTAGAACTCAAGATATGAGTTGTCAAAGTGTGTTGACTGATCAGGAAAATTGTGTTTCTAGGTAACCCAGAAACCCAGATTTCGTCTGACAACGTTTTTCAAGCCTCAGATCTTGTTGTGTGTTAGTAGTTAGGCCATGTTGTTGTTTGATCTTTGTAGCCTGTCATGTATGTAACGTTCACGAATTTGAAACTCCTTATTTAATTAAATATGTGATTTAATTTTTATGAGTTTGTTTTGTGAGTTTATTAAACCTTATGTGGTTATGTGAATTTATAAAATGATTAAAGGGAGTCGCTAATAGTTATTTAAATTAGTGGACTAACCCTAAGAGTTTGATATCAAAGAATTGATAGGATTATTAGTATTTAAATATTCAAGTTATTTGAATATAGTAGCAAGAGCTGAACATGTGGATTAATTGCAATTATGAATAATTTATTGATAATGTGTTAATTAATAATTATTATGAATAAATAATAATTAATGTGTAAAAGATTAATAATTTATAAAATAATTATATGTTTACTTGATTAATTTGTGCAAGCATGCAATAATTTAAACCTTTATTATATGATAGTTAACTATATATTTTATATAGTATAAGGTATCACATTAATATGTCTATATATTATATATATAGACTATATAGTAAGAATTATTACATTCATGAGAGTACGTAAATAATCACCAACTTTTCATTGTGTAGTAACATTAACATATTAAAATTACATTTTGGGAATTAAAAGAAACGAACTAAGCATATTAATCAAGTTGTTGAGATTTAAAACTCATCAGTTACCCAAACAGTGACCAAACAGTAGCCTAACTATAAACTATGCAAACAAGAGTCGACAGTTGAAGGCTAGTTTAGCTGTGATCATGAAGAAGGGAGTGGGAGAGATGAAGTTGGTATTCTCTTTTCACCAAACTCTCTCAATCCAATGGTTCCTTCTCTTCCCCGTTGGATTTTATATGGTAGACAAATTCATAAACTATGTAAACCATTCTCTATAAGTAGAGTTCTTTTCTTCATTCTGTAAACTTTGAATTCACTGAGTTTTGGTAAGTTGCATATAGAGAGTGTGAATTACTGAGAATTGAGGGAGTATAATCAGAGAAGTGAGGGAGTTCAATTCAAGCTTCAAGGAGGTATAATTTCTATTTTTGTTCTTAGTTGAGTTTTGTCAAAATTCTTGCAATTCTCATGAAATCTCTGTTATGTAGTAGGAATTAGCATGTCTCTATGTTTTTTTGAGTTAGTATGCATGCTTAGAAGTATTAGAAGTAGTTGAGTTACAACAAATGGATGTTTGGCAATGTTGGACTTGAGCCTTTGCAGAAGCAGAAGCCATATTTTTATTTCTGGGCATAGTGGCACGGCCGCACAACTTCCCTAGTCTTTCACCGCGCGGTTAGCAGATGACAGTTGCTCATGTTAGCTTCTTGAGATATGCTGAGCTTCCTATGACAGTTAGTATATGACTATAAATGACATGAACTTGTGGACTAAGGTAGTTATGTACATAATAAGCCATAATAGGTTTGCTTTGGACTTGGTTATTCAAAGAGGACGTAAAAGCTTTGAAAGCTAGAAATTGTATACATGGAGTAATATACATTCTAACCTTGTGAACATATGTAAATAACTGGAGTATGTGCACAAATGCATATGAAAGCATGAATTAGACAATATAGACGTATCTTGCATGTTTGAATGAATTTTACTAATGGAGACATAAAGTTTTGAAAATGAACTTGATAAACTAGATATACATTAAGTTGAGAACTTGTAGGTATGTTTTTTATATCTAGCATGTATATATATATATATATATATATATATATATATGAAAGTATGATATATGGTAGGTAAAATGACTTACATGATTAATAGTTTAACATGTGGAGTCTTGATTAAGTAAAAACGAATAATGACCTTTGATATGTTTGATGAAAGGTTAAAGTTAGTTATTCATATAATAACATGTGTATTGTGCATGATTGTTCATTTATGTGCAAGTCGTGTGTGCACTGACTTATTGTTGAAGCAGCCATGTCTTGGTTTGCACTAGGAGCCGCGCAGCCGTGCGTCTCCTTAGTACAAATCAGGCGCGGCCGCGCAGTCTTGTACTGAGATCTGAGTTCTGTTATTAAATTGAGAACTGATGCATGCTTGTATGGTTACTCTAATCTATAATACATGTCCAGTATAGTAACCATGTGTTAATAAGCATGTTATTGAAATATCCTATGATGAATTAGTGTTTACAACTATAAAGTCAGTAGTGATTTCAACTATGACATAGTGTGTTAGAAACTAATCGGGTAATGATTTGATATATGTATAGAAGTATGCTATGTAATGATTTGATTCTTGTAAGTATGGACTCATATTAGTTTACATGTACTAATTGAAAAGATCGACTTGTTAATGTTAGGTCGTTTCAACGCAAGTTAATTAAAGCTATAATTATTATAACTGAGCAAACAGGAAAGTGTCTAAACCTTACGCACTACCTTTATTTTGTGCAAACGGACATATGTTTATGCAAGTTTCCTTGAACCCTACTTTTATTGAGCAAGTTCCCTAAGTTTACCCAAATTATTATTGAGCAAGTTTACTTGAACTTCACTATTTGACGATGAAAGTTTCCTATCCTTCTCATATTGAATTGAGCAGGTTATCGTTGAATTGAACGTTATTCGTTTAAGCTTGAATTTTATTTCCAAGCATGCTATTAAGTGGTTTAATTACCTTACAATTAATCCACATCGATATTATTGATATTCGCACTTAGTGCACTTAATTTCGTACAGTCTTGGACGTGTACTTTATTTAAAGTTCTATAATTCTTGAACAGTGTCAGATAGAGTCTGAACCTTTGTTCGGTCAGACAAGTATACGAAGTTTTATAAAAGTTATCCAAACCAATTGATGGTAAGGATTCTTAGACTGGAAGAACACCCCTTCTATGATAGGGGAGTACCCCAGGTATCTAATATAAGATACAAAAAGCAGATTTAAATGTTATGCATATACATAGTGTACGCAAGGCTGATTCCCTCAAGTACTTATTCTGTAGCTAGTAACCAAAGGGTCAATCAACTATTAATTCCATTGGAGTGTTATAGTTCAAAGTCTACTTGACTAGCAGTTATTCTAAAAGCAATCATTATCTTTGCTTCTAATATTCATATGATTGAATCCTTCAGATATTCATATTGTTGAATTCTTTGTCAGATATTTTCCTTTCATCATAATATATCCTTATTGTTGTATTTAAACTTGTTGAGCAAACTTGTTGTTCATCCTTGCTATACCATGAATTATGTTGCAGCTAAGCCCGAGACCTCAGGAAAGGACAAGGGTAAAGGAAAGATGTAGAATTGTTGTCAGAAGCAGAGTTTACTTTGTCCTTAGTTTAAATTACTGTTATGTAATATGAACCCTAAATACTATTATAGGGTATGTTTATAAGACTTTATTAAGGTTATCGAATCTTGGGACTAGTAACACCTTTGGAATGAACGACGTACATTTATTATTTTCTGCATTTTAGTTATCATATGTTGTTTAGAGGTGGATGTTTATATTTTATCGTGATGACCGGACCGGGGTCAGAGGACCCAGTTTCGGGGGTGTTACAATGTACACTACATATACAAGTCATTAGATTACCCAGATCATGATCAAAATTAATCAAGGTCAAAGTAGGTTGACCGATCTACCTTATGAAGGTTTCTGAAATATCCAAAATCTTCAAGAGCCGAACTTTCTGACAACGTTTGACTGACTTGAATTTTGCGATTGGGTTAATAGTGGACTGATATTATGTTATATAATTGTTCCTTGACATGAATGTTACACGATTTAACTTTCATATTACACTGAGCAAGCCCAGAACTATAGATTCAAGGCTTGCAAAGTAGCTACCTTGGTTGTTCTTCATTTATGGGTAACCCATAAAATGAAGAACATACCTGACATGAATTTTGGAGGTCTATATCTCTCTATTGTTGTGACGACCCAAAAATTCGGATTGTCTAAAATTTAAGTTTAAAGAATTAGTTATTAATAAAATAAATTTTTATAAATAATATTTTGTGATATATGTTTATAAATCGTTCTATAACCTAGGATGATTGGAATACATGAGGATTCTGGCTATGAGCTAGACTGAACGAGTAAGAATTTTCAAGACGAAAATAAAAATTTTCTGGCAACAAAAATATTTCGGGAAAAAAGACGAAATATGCACTATTCACCCGACAAAGCCTAAGGGTTAGGGTTTGATTAACCTAAGCCTTTTCGAGAGTTCGGTATGTCGAAATGACATTCCGTCGAAAGATTTGATGATAATATATCGTGAAAAGTTATGTAAGCTGATAAATTTTTTTCTCAAAAAATGTGTAGAAATCAGACGAAATAAAAACGACGAAAAGTACTGATATGTACTTTTCATTCATTTAACTGCGTTAGGGGAAAACGTGAAGAAAAATGCTTAACACCAAAAAGTATTTTTCAGTTTTTCGGAGATTCGAAGAATGCATAAAAGTTAGTCGGTAAAAGAAAGACGAAATATCCAAAAAAATTTGTATTCCGAGAATCGCAGTTTTTAAAACTGTCGGACGAAACCCGAAAGACAGAACCACAAAACTTCCAAGGGAAGTTTCGTGAATAGTAAGGAGATGGAATGAGGAGGTGTGAATAGTAAGGAGGTTGGGGGAAAATGACTAAAATACCCCTAGCTTGGAAAATCTATAAATAGGAAGCTAAATTCATTTATTTAGGATTTTGAAAATCCTACAACATGAGAGAGAGAGAGAGAGAGAGAGAGAGAATGGGAGAAAGAAGAGGAAAGGGAGGAGGAAAAGTTGCTCGTGAGCAAACTTTGTCTGACGGAAAGAGATTAAGGAAGGAAGATAATTCAAAACCTAACTTTTATATAATTTTCTTTAAGTTTTATATGTTTAAAGCATAGATTAATGAGAATAAGTAGTATAATATGTTACGAATGATTTCATATGGTTGAAATCATGAGAAAATAAGAAATAAGAATTAGAAGTTTAGTTTATAAATTTCTTAAGGAAGTACGAGTTTCGTAATGAATTTGAACGATCTGAATGAATCATATGAATGATACAGTGAAATAAGTAAGGAATGGTGTTTTATAATATCAAATTCTAAGAAAAAGTGAAATCGTAATCCAAAATATCGATTAAAAATGAAGAACGAAAGAAGAACACGAAGAACACGCGAAGAACACGAAGAACGTTGTTGATGGACAAATTTAAAACCCTCGTAGGATAATTGTTGTTGATGGACAAGTTTAAAACCATCGGGTATAAGTTAGTTGCTTATTGCTTAGTTAGGAACGGTAGAAACGTTCATGAAGAACGGATTAAAACTGAGCTATATCGAAGTTATGGCGAAAATTTCCTTATGTGCTATATAGGAATTGGAATGAGCAGTTCAACGTAAACTCTAAGCTGTAGATGTGCATAAAGAAAGTTTCCTAACTTCATTCATATTTTAAATGAATGCTAATTTCTTAAACTTCTCATATGTTGAACTTGAGGAGTTTTGTCTATGTGCAAATGTGTGATATTTGTATAAGGTGGTAGAACATATGAAGCCTTGTGCCACAATTTGAACACTTCGGTGTTTCTATGAGATGAACTGTTCTATGATTGACTGTTCAATATGAGAATGTTCTGTTTATACATGAACCGTTATTGTTAAGTTTGTGCTAATGATTCTATCCAGACAGGATGTGTATGAAATAGGTAGAAGAATGAAAGTATTTCGAAGTGAATATGTTTAATGTTTTAAAATGATAGGAATCAGAATTATTCCTATTATTCAAGCTGCTTCATAACCTTTGTTCGGTTATCGAAGTTCTGAAGGAATGTTTAAACTCTTGAAGTTGTTTGTTCAACTGCTATGACTTGCTGGGCAATTGAATGCTCACACTTGCTTTAAATGAAAAACATTTTTAGCGAACGATGTTACAAATAACTTAAGGATCCCGTGAAGATCAACCTGATCGGTATCCAGGAGAAGTGTCATTCAGTATATAGATGAGCGTGAAGATCAAGTGAAGATTTGTAATGTAGAATAGTTCAATTGAACTATGGATTAGTTTAACGAACGGTTATGTATCCTTGGTGGCGGATAAAAGTCACTCTTGTAAGATGTAAAGAATAATGTAATTATCATTATTTGTAATGAACGAAGTTAAAAGTTATTAGAACCTGGGAATTGAGAATTTATGTTGTTATATTTCAGTGTATAATGATGTATGTTGGGATGAATGATGTAATCGTGACGTACGGAATCCGGGTCTGAAGATAGACCGGATTTCGGGGCGTTACAGTTGTGTTATGTTATGGCTATGAAAGTTGTTGTAGGTTGTAGTGCTACATCAATACTATAATCCTAACAAAATTTCAAGTCCAGAATCCTTATGACCAAGAATCTACATGTGGTCAAACCTACCATCTTGATAACTGACATGAAGGTTCTGGGAAGGCTCAAGAACACTTATAGCGACAGTTTTGTTGCTATAGGGCCCTTTAGCAACAGTTTAATTAGAGAAATTAAGTATTTTATTTAATAAGTAGAGAAAAATAGTTTTTAATTATTAAAAATTAATATTAAATTCCTAAAAATTATTTTAAAGCTTAAAAATGGGTTTTTAATTATTTTGAATATATTTCATTAATATTTAATAATTTTAGAATATTAATGGTATTTAATTTATTTAATTATAATATTCAATAAATTACTTAAAAATGATTTTAATACTTAAAAATCATAAAAAATTATATTAAGGTATAAGAAAATATTATAAGTTATTTTTGATGACTTTTAATATTTTGTGATGAATTTTATTAATAAATTAATATTAATGGTAATTAATTTATTTAATAATTATATTAAATAAATTATGGAAAAATAGAATTAACGATTTAAAAATCATATAAAAATGATTTAAAGGTTTAGAAAATATTTTAAGTTATAAAATATAATTTTTGATATTTTGTCATGAAAAATATTAATATTTAATATTAAAGGCAGTTATTTAATAATGGTTTTAGTTACTTTAAAATCATTTAAAGGGCAATAATAAAGTATTAAAAATACTTTGAGATATTATAAATATATTATAATATTATGACATGTATTTCATTAATATTTAATATTAAATAAATAATAATGATAATAGAATATTGTGGTATTTAAATTAGATAAATATGATATTAATGATTGAAAAATCATGATAAATGATAATAATTATTTAACAATTATTATGATCCTTTGAAAAATATTTTGAATGGATCTGGGGCCTTCACAGTTGGTATCAAAGCTGTAAATTATAAACCTAGGGTAGTGATACCTTAGACTAATAACCGCAGTGATTAGGATAAGGACTAACTCAAATAGAGTTAGTAAGTCGGTAAGATTCAAAGATGAATCTTGGCGAGTTATAAAGATACGGAGTTCCCTAACTCTGATAATAAAGTTGAACAGTAGTGATGAATAGATATAGTCTAAAAGACTAAAAGTACAGGGGCAGGAGATCAAAAAGCAAAATGATCAAAACATAGAAATTAATCGTAATATATACGATAAGATCACCCCGCGATCTAATAAGGTTATAGCAGGGAGGAGAATTCATCAATGATTATAAAGTTTATAGCAAGATTGTTGTGTGTCAGTTGTACTATGAATTGGTACGAGGCAAATTCAGGAAAGGACTATGAATACAGATTAAATAAAATTTGTATCGAGAATGGAGTTAAGATTAGATGGGGATTTCAATTGAGGACTCATGTCAGCAACTGAGTTGTATGATTCCTTGTTATGGGCGGGGAATTGTACTTGGTTTAAAAACCACTTAGTTTCTCGTACTGATAATTATTGAAATGTATGTGTCGCGTTATTTGCTATATACCTGATGAAAAGGTGATTCTTTTTTCAGGTGTATAACAGATAGGTAAGGTATAGTTAGAGAATATAAGATTAAGTTCGAGTTCTTAAAACTCATACTTATGGTACGTTCGTGACTCATAATTATATGAAATGTTTATGAACCCCTCAACGAATGGACGGCAAAGGTTTATCTAGGACAAGTTCTTGAACTCATATGATTGTGAAAAGTTCCTAAACTCATAACGTGTGGTAAGTTTGACGAATTGGGCAGAACTAAGTGTGAAAGGAGTATTGAGGATAATAGGAACAGATAGACTGATTAAGCAATGGATTATTAGTGGAGACATAGGTTTTCCAAATCTCCCAGCTATGCTAGACTTTGAAATTTTCGACATCAAGCTAAATACGCACTATATGCCTTTTGGAAATGAATTTTTATTCTCAACTTCTGGTGGCCATTGTATATGTGTGGACTTCGAGCCACCGACACATCGTTACCTGTTGAGATGATAAGACTAAATTGCAACTGTTTTTGAACGGTTTATAGTATAGTATATGCTACTTATTTCGGCTAGACAATAATGATTTGAAATATCAAAATATATTTTTATTTATCACTTATGTACCATGTAACTTAGTGCAGAGATGAATTTGATCTAAAGTCGTTGTTCCATTATTGTATGATGTGTTGTGACAAATTCACTCGATCACGACATGTGACAACCCGAGAATTTTGAAGATTTTTTAAAATTTTAATTAATTGATTTAAGGTTCAAAATTATAACCTAGACAGAAAATAAGTGTATGCGTTTGAGATTTTTAAGAAGGAATTTTAAGGATTTCAAAATTCTGTGAAGTATTAAGGTGAATTATTCAGGATTAAGGAAATACATGATTATATTCTGTGAATATGTGTACAGTATGCAGTTAAGGGTCAAGGGTTGACCAGATAAATTAAATCTGTAACAAACCCTAGGTATATATTAAGAACGTCAACGTCCGGTTAGAAAACCCTAGCGTTTAATAAGAAACCCTACAACCGGTTTTGGAAACCCTAATTTTAGTTACGGGAATCCAAAACCCTAATTCGGTGCATGAAACCCTAAATCGGGAACTTAATAGCATAAGTGTAAATAATTAAAAGATTAATTAGGGTTAATCTTAACAAATTGGTTAAAAACCCAAATTCCTAATTTGAAACCTTAATTTCGGTATTAAAAAAAAGCCTAATTTTATAATTAGGGAAAACTAAGTGTTAATTTAGAGATTTCATGTTAATTAGGAAACATTAATCCTAATTTTCAAGTTATAGTAATTAGAAAGCCCTAATATAATTACGAAAATCTAATTTCTATTTTAAGAAAATTAATTTTTATATTAAGAACCCTAATTAGTGGTTTGTAAACCCTAATGACCGATTTGATCTTAATTGCCGAATTAGGGATTTTAATTAGGAAATACTAATCCTAATTAGCAAGATTTTATTTGTGATTAAGAAATTTTTATATAATTAGTAAATCCTAATTATAATTAAGAAAACATGACTTTCTATTTTAAAATCTAATTAGAAAATGTTAGAAATTTAATTTGCTAAATTTTTAGGGTTAAAACCTAAACCCTAAGGGTTAAATATTAAACCCTAAAGTGCTAAACCCTAAACCCTAAGAGTTTAATCAAATGACAATTCTAGAATAAAAAATGGCATGGAAAATAACCTTTATGCCCTTTTGACACATTCTTTAATAGGTGGCTTGCAAATATTGTTATTTATTGAGTTGTTGAGCAACTCTAACCACTCCTTGATTTATTTATCCCAGCAATATCTCAGCCCTTACATCATATAGATACATTGTATCAAAATAATTGGATTAAAAGAGAGAGAAAAGACCACTTTCATGCTCATTCTCTCCAACCCTTTTTCTCTCTTCCAAATCCGAAATCTAGAGTGAGAGAGAGAGGGAAAATTTGAGCCCTGATCAGTTAATAGCAACTTAAAAACATAATCAAAAAGTCAGAATCGGGAGATCAAAGCTCAAGAGGTATAAACCTTAAATTTTAAAATCTTTTTATTTGATGTTAAATGTTGTTAAGTATGGGTTAAATATGTGTTAGGGGGTGTCTTTTAATGATCTGGGTTGTTGGATCATGGATCCATAACATCTAGAGGGACGAAAATCAATTTTTCAAAACTGACCAAGAACCCTAATTTTAAGGTCTGACAGTCAAATGTCAGGGCCTGTAAATCCTTCTCCGTTTCTGAGTTTTGTGATTTTATGTTATACATATGTTCTATGACATGTAGACTGTGATCTGAAACTGGAAACACGACTAGATCATGAATATATTGAGAGATATGAGCGGTCAAACCTCGTTGACCGTTCATAGAAACTGATTTTTGGGCAGCCCAGAAATCTCAGTAACATCTGACAAGGTTTTTGTAGGCGATAGATCTTGCTATGTGTTAATGTTTCATCCAGGTTATTGTGTTGCCTTTGTAGATTGGTATAGGGACTGCACGATCGTGCCTTTAAATAACACATATCATGATCAGGATCGGAATTAATCGCGGTCAAATATGCGTTGACCAACTGCCTTGGACAAATTCTGGAAAACCAAGAATTCGTTGAAGAATAGTTTTTGACCCCTTGTTTGACCGGCCTAGATCTTGCGTATCGGATGTTGTTATATTGTCATGATGTTATGAGGTTGTACTCTGACATCAAGACTATAATTTTGAACTTTTATATTACACAAACAAAACCCAGAATGAAAGTTATAATGACGCAAAGTAGGTACCTAGGTTGTTCTTCATTTCTGGGTAACCCAGAAAATGAAGAACAAGCCTGACAAGTTTTTTAAATGACCAGATCATCATGATATGTTATGTTATGACTCAGATAATGATTACAACTTGTAGTATTATATACTTACTACAAGATCAAGGTTCAAACAGACCCAGAAACTAAATATACTGAGAATTACGTCTAGTCAAACCACCCCCCTAGCTCACTGACATGCATTTCTGGGCTTAGTGACGGTTCTGTCGCTATAGGGCCCTTTAGTGACAGTTTATTAGTATTATTTTCTGAAAATTATTTAAAAATTGATAAAAATAGTTTTTAATTATTAAAAAAATACATAATAAATTCTGAAAAATTATTTTAAAATCTAAAAAATAGTTTTTAATTATTTTGAGTATATTAAATAAATATTTAATATTTTTGGAATATAAATGATATTTAATTTATTTAATTATTATATTAAATAAATTATTTAAAAATGGTTTAATTCAGGAAAAATCTTGAAAAATAAGATTAATGTATAAGAAAATATTTAAAGATATTTTCAGTGATTTTTAATATTTTGTGATGAATTTCATTAATTAACTAATATTAATGATAGTTAATTTATTTAATAACTATATTAAATAAATTATGGAAAAATAGAATAAATGATTTAAAAATCATATGAAAATGATTTAAGGGTTATAAAAATATTTTAAGTTATCAAATATAACTTTTGATATTTTGTCATGAAAATATTAATATTTTAATATTAAAAGCAATTATTGGATAATGGATTTAAGTGTTTAAAAATCATATAAATATGATTTTAAGGTATTAAAAATACTTTGATATATTATAAATATATTATAATATTATGACATGTATTTCATTAATATTTGATAATAAATAAATATTAATGATAAAGAAATTATGTGGTATTTAATTCATTTAAATACGAGTTTAATGATTGAAAATTTTCGATAAATGATAATAATTATCTGAAAATTAGTATGAGACTTAGAAAAATATTTTGACTGATATTAAAATTATCTGAGTTAAATGTTAAGTGTTAAGTCAGAGTTTAATTGAACTTAGACTCGATAAAAGTCCGACTAGACCGTCGGGATGTTAGAATTGTGTCGGTCTCAACTCCGACTGCAATAGTTTGACTTGATACTGAGTCTTATATGTGTTATAGACTGATAGGATTATGTGTTATGTATTATGTGTTTAGGTTATTCTATGTATGTCTATATATATAATAGTATTATATTGTGATGATATTATTCTAATATTGGGGATATATATTACTAATATTAGGTCTTCGGATAAAGCGTTATAAATTGTGTTGCGGTAATCAACGGTTCAGGCAAGTTTATTTTTACTTAACTCTAATAAGAGTTGTTTCATTCGGATAAGCTTATGGTTAATCATTGCTGATTGCCATGTATAATTGTACTCTGTACATATTGCATGTATAAGTCAGGTATGAAAGGCTGATCACCTTCATTACCAGTTGGTTCAGATATATTTGTTCATGTATAATACTTGTTCAGTCATAAATTTATTCCTGCTAGTTCATAATTATATTTTTGAATTATAGCTAACTGGTTATTCAGACTATTTCAATCATGATATATCGTTATATTGTTGAAATTAAACTTGTTGGGCAATCCTTATGCTCACCCTTGCTATATCATGATAAAACATTGCAGATTAAGGCGAATACGTCGGATACAAGGAAAAGTTAAAGACAGTTCGAGCGTTGGGATATGTGTGCAGCTAAATTGTATAAGTACTGTACGCTAATAATGTAGTATGTTAGAAAAGTTATGAAATGTGTATTAAGTTAAGGTTACTCGACCTTGGAGAATAGTAAGTATATGTATTGTATAAACAATTTATGTTTATATCTTCCGTAAATATAGTAATAGTGATAGAATGATCGAACCGGATCCGAGGTGATTTAGGACCTGGATTCGGGGCCCTCACACGACATCCTCAAACGGGCTGTTAATATAGTACGGCATCATGACGTCATTTTCAAACTAATTTTAAAATTTTGATTTGCCAACGGGGTTTGGCTATACCTTCATATTTTGATTGAATTGAATTATTGATATGAGTCTATGCTATTTGATTCGGTTAGACCAACATTTATAAAATTCTAAGCGTTCTTTGAAAATTTTTCCAAACCGAATTATTTTTGTGCGGAATCCGATAAGACTGAGGTATAATTTTGGTGCATATGGCAGTGACGAGAAACAAATCTGACCAGCAGTTCTTAATAAGTACATGGCATAATGGGCTAATTACCATATATGTTTGTAAGTTATGACGGCTTGCGGATGAATTTCCATATAACCATTTCGAAAATGAAAGTTCGTAGTCTATATGACTCCTCAGAATGATTTGAATAATTTAACTCTTGTGAGTGATGTTTTGGGTAGCTTGTGGTGATGAGTATGAAAGGTGTAAGGTGTAAGGTAAATGGTTAATTTTGGGACAAAATTTTTAGAAGAAGGGGTGAATGTGACAACCCGAGAATTTGGATATTTATTAAAATCTTAAAATATTGAATTAAGATTAAATAATAAACCTAGACAGAAAATAATTATGTGAATTTGATATTTTCTGGAAGGAATTTTGTGGATTTAAAAATTTGTGTGGTGAATTATTCTAGATTAAGTGTATAAGTGTATAAGTTCTGTGTATGTGGATTTGTGTGTACAGTTTGTGGTTAAGGGTCAAGGGTTGACTAGATAAATTATATTTGTGACAAACCCTAAGTATATATTAAGAATGTCAACGTTCAGTTAGAAAACCCTAGCGATGGATAAGAAATCCTAATACCGGCTCTGGAAATCCTAATTTTAGTTCCGCGAATCCGAAACACTAATTCAGAATATGAAAACCCTAAATTTGGGAATTCAAAATTTGTGTGGGTATTAAGCGTTAGTAAATAATACCTAATTAGGGGAAATCTAACAAATTAGTTAGAAAACCCTAATTGCTAAATAGAAACCTTAATTGCAAAAATTAGGAACCCTAATTGCTAATTAAGAGATTTTAATGTTAATTTGGAAACATTAATTCTAATTAACAAGCCCTAATGTGATTAGGAAACTCACTACAAAAAAATGGGGCTCATTGCTAAAGGTGCCAAATTTCGTTGCTAAAGGGTTTTGGCAACGACTTTACTGTCATTGCGTCTTTCGTTGCGCAATGAGCGTTGCTAATTGTTCCCTAAAAAACAATAATACTACTTGGACCCAACTGAAACATATCTAAAAGATATAACTTAGTGAAATAAAAAAAAATGTGATCCGAACTAATTTTTGCAGCAGATGTATATAATATAATGTATCTCATTGCAATCATGGAATGTTCCTTATAAAGCCATGAAACACTACCTGCTACACTGCTGACAGAACCTTTGCATTACATTTCCGACCATGCTCTAGTAGCTTTGGAATGCAAATCACATACCTTATGACGCCGGTGATAATCTTTTGCATTGCTCAAATCAACTTGACAGCCCTCCACCTAGTATATTGCACGGTTTGATGCAGCCCCAATAAGCTTGGTTTTCTTTCCACTCTTCTCCACCTAATTTTCCTCCTCTTCTTCAATAATGGGGTACACTTGCCCCCCAAGCTTCAAATTAAGCAACCCAGCTTCGTTATTTAACACTTCATCTTCAATGACCACAACCCTCATCCGTTTCTCCAATTCTCCCTTTCCTCTCTCATTGCCCAAAGTAATTCCATCTGAGCCAGAGGAAGAACTATTAGACAGACCTGTACTTGCAGGAATTTCTGATCCACTAGGAAACAACTGCCTACTCCTACAATCTGATGTGCTGAATTTAGTGGAGCAGCTCTAAACAGATCACCATCCCATAATCCCTTCATAAGAAGCATTTTATATTAACTGAACAAACCAGTATCCTGTATGAGCTAAACAAAACCATTGTTTCACCTCAAGAGGAAAGTAAGTTGGTCGCTTCGGCTTCCCAACATTTATGCATGGTAGTTCAGTAGAGTAGCGTAATTCAATATGGCGGCGATTGACAAAATAATCATAAACAATTATTTTGATTGATTTCACTTCACCATTGTCATCCTTTCCACCTTTTTGCTTCAATGTAAACCTACAACATGCAAAATGAAAATAATTTCACATGTGGTGAGAAAGTCTACTTTCACTAAGATAATAACTGCATCAGCTATCATTAGTGTAGTTAGACAAAGGGTTTCAAATATTTAGCAAAAGTATACGTCTGCTCTTTGCAAGGTCTGTCACTCAATCCAGTAATCTTGTACTCAGTGTTGGTTGGACTAGTTTTCACCCTCAAATTCTTTAGTACCCGTTTTTCCTGATCAAATGAAGAGAGAAAATCTTACCAACTATTACTCCATATAAACCGATTGATTATGAAGTGAAACATTAGTTACCTTTGCCCAGTCAACTGAAAAGGGATCCTTCACATTTTGGTTGGCAATTAGAAAATCAACTATTGGACCAGGTTGGATAATCATTGTTGTAGATACATCTGATAGTCATCAAAATAGAGTTGGTTATAGAATCATCGGTGCTCAGAAAAAGGGTGAGATAAAGAAACCAAAAAAGAAATTTTAAAAACAATTACCAATATTCAAAGACAAACCACCCTGAGTGGTACGAAAAATACGAATGGAATCCTCGACAACCAAGAACACCACCACCAACATCAGTTAAATTATTCACATCATTGTGGAAGAAAGATTGACGAACAAGTAAGCAACCCCAGCAGTTCTCCATATATGTTAGACAATTGACAAAAAGAGCCATAACAAGTGTTGAGGAAAAATAACATACTGCTTTGCCGCATGCTTCCTCAAGATTATATGAAGAACTCGTAAGGCTTCTTGAGAGTTTTCCGATTTCTGACCACGTAATGCTTGTGCAATGGCCTGCATAGGAATTTTAGCAGCAAAACTTATTTCCACTTTGAATGTTTTCGATTGATATGGACGTCGTAACCTATTTCGATCATTCTCATTTGGACTTCCGTGACCATTAGGGCTACAATTACCATTATTTCTGAATACAAACAATCTGTTAGAAACCGAATCATACAGCACATAATAATGACGTGAGCATTAATGAGTAATAGCTTACCGATAGGAAGTAATATCCTCAAGCACAATAGTAAACTCCAGTTTATTATGTGGAAAAGCACCAACAGTAAACAAACTCTTCTCCTCGTCATAAGCGAAGTCTTTCCCATCTAACTCTGAATCATAAGTCTCATGAACTCGATCTAGCACTCTTCTTCCAATACCCTTTCCATCAACTGGGCTGCCATCTCCATAAAAAAGGGCAACCTGCTCAAAGTTATGCATCAAAATAAAGGTCAGTTACTCCTCAGTCCCATTTTGATTGTCATCCTGAAAAGAGAGCTGCAAGGCACATATTTTAAGAAGCATTACTAGACACATCTAAATTTGAACTTTCATAACACAAAAAAAATATAAAAACATAATTCTAATTGTTCAATTGCATATAGTACAATCTATGATAACACATTCATAGTTTTGATACACAAACTCAAACAGCATGAGCAAAATAAGTTGTACAACTCAATAAGATAAGTTAAAGCCATTAAGGTGTTGATAGTCAGGTGAAAACTTACACTGTAATGGAAGAAGTGCCCATTAACATTGGTCACATTCACTTTGAAGTGATTAGTCTAGAGTGAAATTTTTTTCCCCTTGGATGCCAGGCCACATCTAGCTATTGGTACTCGCACAATCTTCTTCTTAACTGGCTCAGCAGTAGGATCTGCTTCTGCCCGCAATGGAACAACATCTGCAGGAATATCAGGAGGTAGAGGCAGAGCCTCCTTTGCTGCCTCGTTACCTACTGCCCCGTCTCCTTCCTGTTTAAGCGTGACACGTCACAGTCCAAACTACTGAGAGCTAATTTTACGAGTATAGCAAGGGACCCAATAATAAAAATTATAAACCCAAAGGCAACATAATATATAGATTATAAAAATCATCACCATTTGATGTTAATCAAGCATGGAGCTCAATTAGACACTTTTTATAGCATGGCATGTATTCAAAATGTATCCAGTAGTTTGACTCAGAACGCTGACATTTAAAAACTAGTTAAAATGAATATGTGATCACACTTCATACCTCAAAAACATATATAGTTCAAAAAAGAATTAAAGTTGAGAAATATCGTACATTTAAAGCTATAAATTTGCGAAAATTGCATAAAAAGAATCCATAGGTACAACAAATATTAGACTCCACATAGGGAAAGCAGTAGCCCTATAATTGGCCGAGTGAAATTTTATTATATACACAACTTGATGAGTCTTGAACCCAATTAGACTTGAACCCAAATACTAAACTAAATTGACCAAAACATAGATACAAAAGAAGAACATTAGGTATGTTGTATATAAACCCAAAGAAACCGAATCATGCATAAATTGTCTTCTTTTTTTCTTATTGTGATTTGCGGTTTTTGAACGACCTAGTATATTATCTACCAAATTCGTACCTGATGAGACTTGAGAGATCGAGAGTTCGAGATGAAGGGCAACCGAAGGCGATGAGGCGATGGCCGCCGGCGTCGGCCGATGAGAGATTGAGACTTGAGAGTTTCGAGTTCCGAGTTTGAGATCTGGGTTTGGGATGAGAGATTGAGACTTGAGATTGAGGGTTCAAGATCTGGATTTGGGAATTGAGAGGAGGAAGCAAATTTAGAGGGCTAGCCGGCGAATTCAGAGCACCAACAGTAAATAAACTCTTATTAGGAATGACTTATCATTTTTAAATAACTTTATTCTGTTTAAGTTCATAAAACATAATAAAAAAAAATTCATCTTTTATGTTTTCTATTATAACTAATAGTATTATAATTTAATTTTATAAATATTTATATGAATATTTAGGGATAAATTTATAAATATTTATTTACATATACATACATACACATATATATATATATATATATATATATATATATATATATACATATTCATAGTTACTTTATATATATTTAGTTTAATGTTGAGATTTGTAACTAAATATATATAAAGTAACTATGAATATTTTAATATATATATATATATATATATATATATATATATATATATAAAATATTATCTCAAAATATTCATATAAATTTATAAACAAATATTTTTTATAAATATTTGTTTACGTGTATATATATATATATATATAATATATATATATATATATATATATATATATATATATATATATATAAAAGGTCCGGGATCTTGGACTTTATAAAAATACGGACCTTTTTTTTAAACAACTAAAAAAAGTTTAATATTTTATGGAACTAAATTTTTTACATAATACAGTGTTTTGGGTGTGATTTGGATATATATAACAAAACATGTCTGTAAAGTTATTATTATTATTATTATTATTACAGTTATTATTATTATTATTATTATTATTACTATTATTATTATTATTATTATTATTATTATTATTATTATTATTATTATGACTGTTATTATTATTATCGTAGTATATAACTTCTTGAGATTATATTAATGATATGTAGTGAAGGAGAAGAAAGGAATATATGGGGGAAATCTCATGTCTTGATATAGATATTAATCCGTGCAAGATATTAACAGATAAATTGTGTTGTTCAAACGGTCAAATGACCAAAGTAACAAATGATAGGTCACAGGTTCGAATATGTTTTGCATTTGGATATAAGTTTTAAATACTAAATATGAATATTTTTTGACAATTCTCCGAATAACGAATATTGTCTTACAAAAACATGTTTATTGGGATTATCTTAATTTAAGGCAACATTTTAATAGTCGTTGCAAAAATTTGTATAAGATATGCAACGAAAGTAAAAATTGTTGCCAATGAATATGGCCCATATTAGGCAACGAAATATAGCAACAATTTTTTTTTCGTTGTCCACGATGAGGAGAAATCAAGTGGTTAGAAATTTTGCAACGAATTTCTAACGAATTTTGTTTTTAAATTTTGCAACGACTTATAAATTTCGTTGCAAAAAGTGAAAGCCTGACACAATCTGCAACGAAGGACAAGTTTCGTTGCTAAACATACACTTTTAGCAACGACTTATAAAGTTGTTGATTGAAAAATCGTTGCTAAAGCCCCATTTTTAGCAACAAAAAACTTTCGTTGCCCACGATGACGGGAAATCAAGTGGCCAAAAATTTTACAACGAATTTCTAACGAAATTTTTTTCCGCCAATGAATTAGCAACGCAATTTTGCAACGACTTATGAATTTCGTTGCAAAAAGTGAAAGTCTGACACAATCTGCAACGAAGGACAAATTTCGTTGCTAAACATATACTTTTAGCAACGACTTATAAAGTCGTTGCCCGAAAAATTGTTGCTAAATGCCCATTTTTTTGTACTGACTTTAGTATAATTAGGAAACCCTAATTATAATTTAGAAATCTTAATTTTCTAATTTTAAAATCTAATCAGAAAATGCTAAATAAATTAAAATTAAAACCTTAGGGTTAAACCTTACGGGTTGGATAAAATGACAACATTGCCATTAAATTTAAAAGCCAAATGACATTATTACCCTTCTTTTCATTTATTGAAGATAACTTGTATATCTTTCCAATTTTGAGTTGGTGAACCATTCCATGTGCTAAAATCTCAGCCGAAAATCTGATCTAAGGGCTGCCTTGTATCATATAGGTCCATTATATCAAAATATATATATTAAAGAGAGAAAAAGACTCACTTTATTTCTCATATGAACCAAGACTTTCTCTCTCTAAGATTTCAGAAATGGAGAGAGAAAGGGAGTGTTAAGTCTAGCTAATATCACTACTTAGGAAGACAAGATCAAATCAGTAGAATCAGAATCAAAAATGGGACATCAAATAGGTATAAACCTAAAAAACATTAAAATTTTGTAATTTATGTTATATGTTATGGTTTGATGTTTTAAGTTGTGTAGTAGGGTGTCATTTAGTGATCTGGGTTGTTAGATCACAGATCTATAACATCTAGATGCGCGAAATAGCATTTTTAGAAACTGTTCTTGAACCCTAAAAAGTTGTCTGACAAGCAAATGCCAGGGCTTCTAGATCTCTGTGTTTGATGATATGCGTGTTTTAAGTTATAGATCTATTATATGCCATGAGGACTATGATCTGGAACTCAAATAAAGTTCAGATCATGTCCAGAACTCAAGATATGAGTGGTCAAAGTGCGTTGACCGATCAGGAAAACTGAATTTCTGGGTAACCCAGAAACCCGGATTTCGTATGGCAACGTTTTTCAAGCCTCAGATCTTGCTGTGTGTTAGTAGTTAGGCCATGATGTTGTTCGATCTTTGTAGCCTGTCATGTAGACTACATATACAAGTCATTAGATTTCCCAGATCATGATCAGGATCGAAATTAATCAAGGCAAAGTAGGTTGACCGATCTACCTTATGAAAGTTTCTGGAAAACCTAGAATCTTCAAGAGCCGAACTTTCTGACAAGGTTTGACTGACTTGAATTTTGCGATTGGGTTGATAGTAGACTAATATTATGTTATAGGATTTTTCCTTGACATGCATGCTACATGATTGAACCTTCATATTACACAGAGCAAGCCCAGAACTCTAGATTCAAGGCTTGCAAAGTAGGTTCCTTGGTTGTTCTTCATTTCTAGGTAACCTAGAAAATGAAGAACATGCCTGACATGAATTTTGGAGGTCTATATCTCTCTGTTGTGTTATGGTATGGCCATGAAAGTTGTTGTAGGTTGTAGTTCTACATAAATACTATAATCTTAACAAAATTTCAAGTCCAAAATCCTTATGACCAAGAATCTACATGTGGTTAAACCTACCATCTTGATAACTGACATGAAGGTTTTGGGCAGGCTCAAGAACACCTATAGCGACAGTTTCGTCGCTATAGGGCCCTTTAGCGACAGTTTAATTAGAAAATTAATTATTTTATTTAATAAATAGAGAAAAATAATTTTTAATTCCTAAAAATTATTTTAAAGCTTAAAAATGGGTTTTTAATTATTTAGAATATATTTCATTAATATTTAGTAATTTTAGAATATTAATGGTATTTATTTTATTTAATTATAATATTAAATAAATTACTTAAAAATGATTTTAGTACTTTAAAAATCATAAAAAATTATATTATAGTATAAGAAAATATTATAAGTTATTTTTGATGACTTTTGATATTGTGTGATGAATTTCATTAATAAATTAATATTAATGGTAATTAATTTATTTAATAATTATATTAAATAAATTATAGAAAAATAGAATTAATTATTTAAAAATGATTTAAAGGTGTAGAAAATATTTTAAGTTATAAAATATAATTTTTGATATTTTGTCATGAAAAATATTAATATTTAATATTAAAGGCAGTTATTTAATATTGGTTTTAATTACTTTAAAATCATCTAAAGACAATAATAAAGTATTAAAAATACTTTGAGATATTATAAATATATTATAATATTATGACATGTATTTCATTAATATTTAATATTAAATAAATATTAATGATAATGGAATATTGTGGTATTTAAATTTGATAAATATGATATTAATGATTGAAAAATCATGTTAAATGATAATAATTATTTAAAAATTATTATGAGCCTTTGAAAAATATTTTGAATGAATAATAAATTATCTAGGATAATTGTGTTGCATTTAGATACAATCTTAGTGAAATTAGGCTCGATATTTATCCGACTAGGCTGTCGGGATGTCAAAATAGTACCGAACTAGACTCAGACTGTAAAAGTTTGACTTGAGGTTAGGTTTTATGTGTTTTATAGATTGATAGGATTATGTGTTAATGTGTTTAGGTTATTTTATAATTCTGATGATATTATTCTAACTTGGTAGATAAATATTATTTATAATAGGTCTTCAGGAAAAGCTAAATAAATTGCGTAACAGTAATCAACGGTTCATGTAAGTTTTCCTTAACTCGACCTCGAGTTACTTATTTGAATATGCTTATGGTTAATCATTGTTGATTACCATGTCTATGAATTATTAATTTGCACTCTGTGCACATTGCATGTATTCATCAGGTATGAAAAAGCTGATCACCTTCATTACCATTCGGTCCGGATATATTTGTTTATGTTAAATGTTTGTTCAGCTATGAAAATTTGTTCATGCTAGTTCATAATCATATTGTAGAACTTTAGTCAGCTTATTGTTCAATTCTTTTTATCATGATATATCCTTAATTTATTGAACTTTCTTGCTGGGCAAACTTGTTGCTCACCCTTGCTATATCATGATAAACATTGCAGATTAGAACGAATACGCCGGATACAAGAAAAAGTTAAAGACAAGTTCAACTTGGAAATTATGTATGCAGCTAAAATTGTAACAGCAGTGTATGATAATAACATTGTATGTCAATTAGGTTATAAATTGTGTAATAAGTGAAGGTTCTCGACCTTGGGGATAGTGTGTAAAGTTTATCGTATAAATAATTTATGTTTATATCTTCCGTAATAGAAATAGAATTGATGTACCAGATCCGTTATGATTTGGGACTTGGATCTGGGGCCCTTATAGAACCGGCGACCATCTAAGCAGTTGTTGAGTCCTCAAAGAGAAACACCAATCTATAAGAGATGGAACTACCTGGTCTCCCCAATACAAAGGAGTACCGACGACCATCTGTGGTGCGTTCAACCTCAGAGAGGAAAGCCACAATCCTTTCCATAACCATATATAAAAATTAGTCCTAAGACACCAAAGGTAGGGGATACAAAGATCAATGATCCATTATGAAAGATCGTGAGACATCTTAATGTTCATCTATCAAGGGGGAGTTCAGAATACATCAAGATCACAAGCTCTAGAGAACAATCAAATATTAAGCAAGTAACAAGGCATAACTAAAAAGGAAGTGAATCAAAATATATTTACTTACCATATAATATTGTTCGATATATACAATGTGTCCTGTACATAACAAAAATAGTTAAGCTAGTTTGTGCAGGAAAATCTAAGCTAATCTACAAACCAGTGGATAAACGCGCAATCAAGCCTAACATGGAATCCCTCTCACAAGAAGGGGTAACTCTATGAGCTCCTGCCCTAGGGTATCAACGCGAGCCAAAAGATCCACAACCATCTACATGGTGACACTATGCTCATCAATGAACATGCTCATCTCTACAATGATATCAGCAGTATGGGACCTCAATGCAGTACTATCTGTAGTGGCAACATCTCGGGAAGATAGAGCATCATCTCGCTCAATAACAGCTGCATCCTTAGATGATCGAACCTCATCCCGCTCACCAATAGCGGTATCTCTATGAGCTAGAGCATCATCTCTATCAACTAGAGCGACATCTTTATTAGAATGAGCTGTCAACATCAAGGCCCTAGCCTTATCCCTCTCAAATGTCATCAGATGTAGACTTTGCTCTAAATACTCTATAGAATGTGGAGTTATAGCAGAAGGAATACTGGGGGAATCAACCAGAGCTACTGTCAACCCAGCAAATAGATCGTCCTCAGTAGGAGAATTAGGGTCCTCTATAGGCTCCCCACTATCATAATAAATACTAGGCTCCATGGATACAACCTTAACCGATACAATCTCTACCTCTAACCATGCAAATTACTATGTAGAACGGCCTGGATGGCTAGTAGTAAAATTAGCCCTCTCACACTGGGCCCAACAGGCATAAATCCTGGATAAATCCTCTGCTGACAGAAGCCAAGATGACAAACGCTAACCCAATGCCCCGTCAAAGGGATGAACATCCTAAAACTTGTCAAATTATGCCATCATAGCCAATGGATGATAATTGGTCACACCCCTCAAACCAGGTAGGAGAAGATAATCTATGCCAGATAAATGAGTAATAAAGCTATAGGGAGAACTAAGCCTTGAACACGGTAGAATATCAAATGAATCCTCGATCCCTGACAAGAAAATCGACCAAGAAGCAACATCTGTACACTTCGCCGGCTGAAAGGAGTAAGACATGGCTATCTCATGGGAAAAATAATACCCATGGTGTCAGAATATATCAATCGGTCTCAAGTGTGTCATAAATTACACGTACAGCAAAATCGAACTACCTGTAAATACCCCCACAGAATTGGTATGACAATACATGGCCGACCTCAAGGTCTCTACCAGAATCATCGGTAAAATGGTATGTCCCTCCTTGAGAGCCTGCACTGCCATAATCATGCCGATGTTCAAGTGGTCCATGTACAATGGCATGTACAGATAAGCCACTATGCACATCAAAAGTACATCTACTCTGGCAACATGCCAATCATCCTCTGAAGTGGTGAAATCCCCGGAGTGCCTCATATAACTGTCCATAGAGCAAAACCTGTCAATTAGAAAATGCATGGACACTACATGCCCCGAGGAGATCTCATCCAGGGAAACTCTGCGCCTCAACCTGTGAGGGTCATAAATTATTGACTTATGTTGCGAACAACCATCCAAGCGCAAGGCCTATCGAATGGAAAATCTGTCAGACGCTCATACTCCTCTAAGGTAGGAGTCAACTCTTGGGTCTCAAACCGGAACACCTGCCTATCCGGTACCAAGTGCTCTAGTATGCCCTCTACAAAACCCAATGGAACCTAGAACATCAAGAGGGTTATAGAGTGATGCATCAGCTGATCTACTGTCACCCGATCTAAGGAGGATAAGCTATCATACCACGATCTCAAACAGGAGGCCACCAATACTGGTGGGGTATGATCTATCCAGCTAACTGTCGATGAAGACATCTGTAGGGTCGTGTCTTGTCATAAGTCCATCCAAGGGTCAATGCTGAACTCATATCTGGAAATACATATGCATAACATAATACATGCATGATAAATAATAGATGACAATATGATGTTAGGAATGGAAAATAGTATATATACATTCCTAAGTACATCATCATCTAATACATTATCTCTATATACAACTGAAAAATAAAGCGAAATGGGGCACAGTCACCCAACAACTAATAGAGGCCTATCAAAAGATATAACGAGAATGGGGCACAATTGCCCAATATCTAACAGAGGCCTATCAAAAGATATAGTGAGAAATACATCAAAAAAAGTTGATAGTGTTGATATCAATATCATCTAACATATCCATACGATGTAACTCCTCTTGAGTCAATGTGTCTCTCTCAGTAGGGATATCAGGTCGATACAACAGAGGATCTGTACCGACAAAACTATCTGAATATGGGCCACCTGAAGGGCCAGCCCTTGAGCTGGAAGGATCAAAACTATCCACCTCAGAAGGATCTCTGCCCAAATATCAGATGAAAAAATGCGCCCGATCTAATTGCTGGGTCAAGCTATCAATCTGCGTTAGATGAGTAGGCTCTCGAATGCAGGTAATCCAATCCGCCATCATGACGCAGCCAGGAACCATATCCCCCATAAACTGTGTGGCGTGGGTCTGAGCTCCGATGGTACGAGGGAACCACTAGCGGTAAAATACCTCTTGAGTTAACGGTCCCTCTAACAAAGCAAAGGCATCAACTCCCACCAACGGGATATCACTGATCGACGACTGCGACACATACCAATAACTCCTGGTAGGAGGACAGATTGGTATACAGATCTCTCATGTGGTGCTCCTAATAGCACGCTCTCCTAAATAGAGCTCCTAACCTCCATCTGTGAAGAGAGGAAGCCTGCGGGTGGACATCACATGCTCGACACCAATCGGGAAACCACCCTCAAAGCCAACTATCAAATGGTCCTCAGAGTAAGGAGCCCATGTTATAACATCGGTTGTCAACAGCTCCAACTGTAAGCGAGAATGGGTGAAACCCTCAGCTACAAGAACCTCCACCAACATAGAATGATGCCATTTTCGTCCCCGTGGATAGGTGTCAAACCTAATAGGCTAACGAGACACAGACATAGAAGACTCTCATAGGCCCAAAACTGCAAATACAAGATCAAACATTTGTTGTCAGTCAACACTCTTAACCCGAACAATGGAAATCAAAAGAGAAATACTCACCAGCAGGAACGGGTAAAATCCTAGCCAAGCCTCTGTCAAGCCCTGCGAGCGTAGACTCCTTCCCCTGAGGAAGTAGGCAAAGGTATAAGAGCCCCAATCAAACTCTCCAATACGGTCCACCTCCCGTGTGGCGCTGACTAAAGTGAACGACAAAGTGGAAGAGTTATCTGCCAGGAAACAACCTCGGAGGATGACCATGAATAATCGCCGAAGAATGCGATCCTTGACTATCCTGTCATCGAGAAATGGCTCACTCAATGCCCCACTTATGGCGTCTACACTCAAAGGACCAGTGCGGACTTTCCTGCCTTTGAGCGCCGTAGCCTGGACTCCTAGCAAGGATCTGATGGCATTGGAGATGTCAGCCACACAAGGAACTGGCACCCCAGAAAACTCCATACAGGTGATAAAATGCCAATCCATCGATGTCATCATCACCCCACAATCTAACAAATGGAGAGACCGGGTCTGGTGAAACCAGCGCTCGGACAATGCCCTGAGGTAACCCTAGAGACAATGGCGAGGGAGCATGGAAAAGAATGCCTTGAAACCCTATACATACATAATCTCTAAGTACTCTAGTTAAAAAATTTGGTACATAGAGTGTATACTGAACCAGTTCCCTCGAGGCTACGTTAAGACAGGAACCTGCATCATAATGCAAATCAACATAAACACCCTTACTCCTTATCAATAGGAAAAAGGAAGATCAAACACAACTTTACCTCGTTCGTATGCAACTAGATCGAGGGGTGGCGACTCAAATCTTCCAGAAGCTCTGGAATCATCACATTTATGGCTGGAAGCTCCCTACGGGGAATAGAAGTAGCAAGAGCAGGAGCCGTAATCGATACATCGTCATCCTCGTCCTCAACATCCGGTACATCTACTCGGATAAGACGAATCACTGACTCCGTCAATCGATGAGGCTGTCAGGATGGGCGTGGTCGAGGCACATCAAAAGCTCTCCTCAACACACTTGAAGAGGTTCTACGGGAGCTGCTCGGCTGTTCTAGATCCATATATTTGGACATAAGTCTCCAAATCACCTTATTAAGGGTGTGGTAAATTCTAACCCGGAGCTTATTAAATGCATTTTATGTCTGTATGCATGCATGCATTATTTTAACATACACATAGAGTAAAGTTAAAAATGCATGTATATTCAATGCCTAGACTCATCGAAATTTTTTGCTAGAATCTTCTTTGTAAAAAGGACTATCCACATTCATGCAGGCATGACTAGGTGGCCATTCAGTAGCACACCAACTCACAATCATAAACATCCTATATGCATAAAAAATATTAAAGTCATAATTCATAAGGGTAGCTTAATTACTAGGATTACTTTGTTTAAAACCTTTGCTCATTTGTCCTCAAATAGGATGAAAAAATAGCAGAAAAAGGTGCCAAATTGACTGTTTTAAAAGTCATTTTTTTCACATCAATACATTCAACGTAGTTAAATACTAACATTTACTGTGTTGAATAATTTTTATCAGGTCATATGAGTATGCATAATCACTACTATGTGTTTAGAAGCATTTCATGTAATAAGTTAATTTCCAACGGTCAAAACTGGAAAAGAAGACATGCATACATTACCAGGATAGTGCAGAACACTTGTACAGTGACAGATTTTGTAGAAAATAGCCCGAACTTAGTAGATCTGAAGAAGAACTCTAAGATTCTCTGTGTGGCGTCAAGTGAAAATGACTTGTGAAAGGGAAAGGCATTTGAAATAGAACCCACGGATGGCCTCAGGTCTACCTGCGGCTGCCATGGGTCCACCTGTGGCTATCCTGGGTGGTCCCCACCCCCTCTGGCTTGATCAAATTTGAGTTGCAAAGGAGGTCTCACAAGCTAAAAAGTCAAATTAGGAAAAAAGACGCTACGTGATTAAGCGGAAAAGCCTAAAATCCTAATTTTTAGAGACCAAACTGCGGGTCTATATATCAATCATTGGTATTTGCCCAAACACAAGGTTCACAAAGCTGATAATCACAGCTGTTGAAAGCTACCATTGACAATACCTCACAAAGGTCCAATGCCATCAACTTGGGGTTATAACTCCAATCACAACCATATGTTTTATCAAAAAAATCTTTCCCCAGTGGGATTGTATACATGCTCAGCCGTTAAAGCACATTTCAATGAAGGTCAAGCAGCCTTGACATTATCTGTCGTTGGTAAGTAAATCCAGCGAAGCATCAGATGTGGTCCGATGATCTCAGCTGTTGAAATACATTTCAACGGAGGTCAATCAGCCTTGACATTATCAGCCGTTGGCAAGTAAATCCAACGAATCATCGGAGGTGGTTCGATGATCTCACTATTGAAGAACATTTCAATGAAGGTCAAGCAGCCTTGACATTGTCAGTCGTTGTCAATTAAATCTAGCGAAGCATTAGAGATGGTCCGATGATGGCAGTCGTTGAAGGACATTTCAATGAAGGTCAAACAGCCTTAACATGGTTCAGCCATTGGCAATTAAATCTAGTGAAGCATCGGGGGTGGTCCGATGAAGTTTACTGTCGAAGCACATTTCAACGAACGTCAGGTAGCCTTGACAACACAGACTGTTGGCAGTGACTCCAAAAAAGTTTCAAAAAATTCTGGCGATGCAAACCACGGAAAACTATCTTCATTAGGGATGACCGATGATGGAATCTATTATACAAATTTTCAACAGACAGAGCACAATTCCCCAAGAGTCTCTAGCATATAAGAAGAACCTCTTCGGTGAGAAACCCTACAATGAAGATTAAGGACTTTGCTGATAACCCCAATGTTAATATCCTCTTGTCTCGTTCGTGGAGCAGCCTCCATGTCATCCTTCATGCACTCAACATGCATTAGCATCATGTTGCATTACATTTGCATCATGATTATCTTGTCACGTTTCAAGTTTCTAGTGATCTTTATCCTATCCATGTCATTACATTGTATGGATATGATAAAGAGGGGCATCTGTAGACACTCAAAATTTTGCATTCCTGTTACTAACCTTGCGGGAGGGTACAATCATCTTCAAGAGATAACCTTGGAAGTAAAATCAGCTAAATCTCTGAGACAACCCCGAGATACTCAGTTTTCAATCTCAGAGACAACCCCAAGATACTCAGGATTCAATCCCGGAGACAACCACAGGATACTTAGTTCCAACCTCAGAGATAACCCCGAGGGATACCGTTTTAGTTCTAGAAATAACCCTGAAATAGTCAGTTCCAACCCCGGAGACAACCCTAGGACATTCAGTTCCAATCGCGAGAGGTCAAGCACACCTCAGATATAATAATGAGGACATTCAGCACTCACAACAACCCAATCTCAAAGATAACCCTTAGTAACGACTACTACATCTGCACAGAGACGAAGATAACCCCGATGAGGGGAAAAATCATCATTTTACCACATCGATAATACATTTACATTGTCTCAACATCATTTCAACCAACACCTCATACAAAATTGTCCCACAAGAACCATAGCCCAAATCCCGAGTGACTACTACAAATCCCGAGTGACTACTACATAAGACAGCACACCGGATAGAATTTGAACACTTGAAGACCTGGTCATGGACCAATCTTCTCGGCTTCTTACAACCTCTAATCATATGTCATTTTGTAGCTCTTGACAACAGAATTATATAATTATACATCACACCTCTATTGGATGCCCGGATTGAAAGTTATGACAGTTTGAGCGGACAGCGCATTGTACGAGTGCACATACTTCGAGACGACAGGACCTACATGGCCTGGGGCAACCCGGGCAGCCGCAGGTAGACCCACAGCTACTGCGGGTAGAGTCGTGGCCATCTGGCCTTTAAATATAAGCATTTGGTTGCTTATTTGAAAAAAAAATAGAAAAAGGAGAGAAAACTCAGTCCATTTCAGTCTATAAACACTTCTAGAGTGCTTTAAACTGAGTGATTCTTCTTCCTAAACACTTGTGAGCTCATGTTTTGCTACTAAAATTTAACCGGTGGAAACTGAGTTTTCATGCGTCAAAAGCTATCTAAAATCTTCTTGGCAGCCTACTGTAAGATATTTCAAATTTTTAAGTTTTTTTATCACTTCTATATATATATCTACTCACATTGAGAGTCACATCGTGTGGATATGCTCGGATCGTCGATCCGTGGCTTTTTAATGCTTTTATATATATATATATATATATATATATATATATATATATATATATATAGCAGTAAACGCACCAGATATATATCCAGACTCAATCAAACGTAGTTTGATCAAAAGGAGTATATATATATATATATATATATATAAATTTTATCATCCTGCTGGCTAGATTTGCCTAAATCTGTCTAAGGAAAATAAGGTTATAAAATTACAAGGCCTACCATGTCAACCATATATCTACATAAAGAGATCACATAATCAGTAATACGCATGCTTACAGGTGTTCACATCATTTATGCATGGCTAGAATTGTTTTTAACTATAAAACATGTATAAACTCACGCTTAGTTAACTTTCATCATATATAACACATATGAATCATGTTTAGAGACACAATGAACATAAACATGCCATCCTAATTCTCCAGAACTTAACTACTCATACAAATGCAACTTAGTTTAAAAAAAATATCTGAGTTTGCTTTTGAAATCATTTTAAAACAAGTCAAGGAAATTTAGTGCATATGAAGCATCTTATAATCATATTTCATGCATAGCTAGACCGTATACTCATGCTCAGAAAAATCAAAAATGAGACATTATTAGTTTCATCAAGGTCTACTTCTAGAGTTCAAGTCTTCTCTAGCAAATACATACTAAAGCAAGTACAGGTAGTCATGTTATACAAAGGAACTTAAAGTCATAAGTCAGAACTATTTTCATGTATATCTAAGTTGTTTTAGAATGACAAAACTACCACATAACATTAGAAGTCCAAAACTCAGGATTGGTGCACGGCGCAGCTGCGCCGTGTTGAACTACAGGGAGCGCGCAGCTGGGCTCTACCCTGGTAAGTTCAGACCAGTCTCTGCTTTGGCAGAGATAAAAAAAATTACAGTTTTCCTCCATCCTAACATGTTTAAACCTATTGTCTGAGGTTCATTACTTACATAAAAACTTCATAAGCACTTGATAGCACATTTTCAAACCAAATTCATAAGAATTTGTGAGAATTTCTATAATTTGCTATGTTTGGAATTAAGAATTTAAAACAAGAATTTTACCTTCTATGAAGCTTAGTTTCTTCCTTCTGTAATTCTAGACTCTCTAAACAACAAGCAACTCACACTCAAAATCTTGGAATTCAACAGACAATTCTCAGAAACGGGAAAATAAAAATGAAGCTTCCTTTTTATAGAAGAATGATTAACTGGATAATGGTTTTACACTAAGCTTGGAATCCATGGTGCAGAAGAAGAAGACAATAGTTATAGAAGAGTTGTTCAACCACTCTCCCTCAGCCATTTTTGTAGCCATCATCACCTAGCTTGTAGCTATTGTTCAAAGCTCGACAGTTCACGTAAAGGAAAATGGAACACTGTTTGGGCAACTGAATTTGGGACAAGTCTCTTAATCCTCAGCATTTAGTTCAAAATGTAGTTAATTTAATCCCCTTTTGGTTTACCCCATGTGATTTTAATGTACTAATGCTATTATAGAATGAAAAGTTAGCGATTATATATGTGCCCATATCATATAATCTATGTACATTGGGTTCTCATCAAATAATATTTAATGCAGATAAAGTAATGTAGTTAGGTATTATTGATCGGGTATTCTCCATAAATATTATTAGTACTCACACATCAATATTATAACAATATTCAATGTTAAATGTCTATTTTTCTAACATTCAATTCCTTTCTGAATTTATGAGATACATAGTTAATTAACTACTTCTGTATTAAAATATACCACATGATTTTATTATGCTACTTGGTACTTCATACCATTAAATTTACTCTTATCATATAATGTTAATAATGTCGCACATTACAATAATATTCCATATAATATTCATAGTATTAACCAACTTCCAACATTTGGCCATTGGTTCAGCTATGCCAGTTTGTACTGCAGGAAGGGCGCAGCTACGCCGGTCCCTAGCAGTGCCAAACTAGTTTAGCTACATGCCAGTTCCAACCACTGTCACCAATCCAATGTCACATAGCATGAATTAAATCCCAAATTGATAATACTACTAGTTAAACATCCTATTCATTTCAGTCATGGAGTTATACAATTACATATATATAATCATTCTTTTATTAAACTGTTTCTCTCTTAATTCTCTTATTGATTCTCTTAGTCCTTCATTACGCCACACTTGGCAATTCTGATACGCTTTACGCTAAGGTCTTCACCAGTCTTATCACAATACCTTGTTGTCATATATGTAAGAGCCCGAATTTTATGAAATAAAAGTATTCAATTTTCTTATATTTATTATTCTATTTAATGGTTAAATTGATAAAGGGTTAAAGTTAAGGGTGATATGTGAAAATTTTGCAAAGTAAGCAAGTTGATATAAAATATTCGTTGTGTCGGGGAATATTCTTTTTGTCAGGGAATATTCGTACGATGACACCATTATTAGTGGACCCCACAACAGAATAACTGTTAGAGTTAGAAAACGACATAAATATCTTTTTTATAAAAATAACGGGGAAAGTTTTACCGTTAAACTGTTGAAATACCTGGTGGTAAAAGAATAGTAACACGTGTGGTTGCATAGTAGCACACGGTATTGATTATTGATGCTTATGTGAAAAGTCATCCAGTTATACTCAATTATTGCTACATAGTATCTCACGTTATTTAATTCTATTATTGTCACCGTATCACCTGCATAATATTTTATATTACTAAATCAATAATTGAGATGACAAAGTTATTCATATTATTATTTACAATATTGACGATGTCTAGAAAGCTCTGTCGAGGAGAGGTTTGGTCACCTAATTGCGCGCCAATAAGGAGAAATCCTTATCGGAAAGCCCCGTCTTTCCTGAGAATGAGCTGGTTGTTAAATATTGTGAGTTATAATATTAATGATGAATAATTGTTAATAGATTAAAAATATGTTTATTAAAGAAAAGTGATTGTGATAAATATTTATTCAATTTTTGATATAAATAAAGGGGTTTGTTATGAGGTGTTTGTTATAAGTTTGACTTATTATTCCATGAGGAGATATGCTAATTTTTCAGACTGTTGATTGAAGTTATAATAGTAAATCAATATGGATCGTTGGTTGAAGATATAATAGTAAATCAATATGGACCGCTGGTAGAAAGTTATAATAGTAAATCAATATGGATCGTTGGTTGAAGATATAATAGTAAATCAATATGGACCGCTGGTGGAAAGTTATAATAGTAAATCAATATGGATCGCTAGTTTAAAGTAAATCAGTATGGACCGTTGCTTTAAGTTTTAATAGTAAATCAATAGGGACCGTCCGTTTAAAAGTAAATTAATCTGGGTCGTTCATGAATTAGTTAATATTCAGTCATTTTTCCTATAAATAGAAGCTCATTCCTTCATTATTTCTTACGAATTCACTGAAACTCTAGAGAGAGAAACTATAAAGAGAAAGAAGAGGAGTATTCTGCTACTACCCTACTTCAGTATTCAATCTTCTACTAAGGTAAGGGGTGTTATTTATTTCATATACGCTTACGATATTATTTTTCATATTCATAAGAAATACTATCTTTGTTCAATACTCGTAAGGGTATTATTTCTTTCGTATTCATGAGTAGAGTTATTTTCTTTCAATACTCATAAGGGTTGTTATTCCATTCTTTATTATTCTGTTAGAATAATCTGTCTACGCAGACTACCGCATGCATGGTGAAATCATTTTTTATTCTATTCTTTATTATTCTGTTGAAATAACCTGTCTACGCGGACTACCGCATGCATGGTGAAATCTTTTATTATTCCATTTTTTATTATTCAGTGGAAATAACCTGTCTACGCGGACTACCGTATACATGATGAAATCTTTTGTTATTCTATTCTTTATTATTATGTGGGAATAACCTGTCTACGCGGACTACCGCATGCATGGTGAAATCCTTTAGTTATTCCACTATTTATTATTCTGTGGAAATAACATTTCTACGCGGACTACCGCATGCCTGGTGAATAACCCTTCATATTTAATTGTTATTAAATTATGGAAATGATCTGTCTACGCGGATTACCGCATGACAGGTGAAAATCCATTTGCAGTTTCGTATATTATTTCTTTTCATATTCTTAAATCTAAACTTAATATGGTAAGTATTGCTTCTATAATTATTAAAATTAGTGGAATATCATTGAGTTTTGCGCTTCATCTAGTATCGTTTCATTGGAATATTGATCTGAACTTTCGTAAAAAATATCAATATTTTCACCCGGAGTACTATTCATAGGTTACTATTCACTCGATTATTATTCACTCGAATATTATTCACCTGAGGATTTGGGGTACTTTTTATACCGAGTTACTATTCACGAGTTACTATTTACTCGGGTACTATTCACTCGAGTATTAATCACTCGGGTATTCGGGGTATTTTTCATGTCGGGATACTATTCACGGGATACTATTCTTGAAATACTATTCACAGGGTACTATTCATTCGAGTACTATTCACCCAGAGTACTATTCATGACAAAAATTGATTTCTTTTCGGTCCAAATCATTTTTGATACAATATTATTCTTGAATTTTACTCCACAAAGCAGTATTAGGTTGACAATTTGGACATTATTGAATTCTGGATAAATTAAATTATAAATATTTAAAAATTTATCCTTTGCTTTCTTTTAATTGAATTCTTATATCATTGTCATCATCCTCATGCTTATATTGTGATAAAAGTCATTTGTGGCTTATGTGCATAGATGTACTATTTAGATGTACTATTGAATGGTATGATTATGACCACGTGATTTATTCGGTATAATCATGACCGTAATGTTACAAATGATGTGGTAAAAGTCTTCATTACGCCATAATGCATTGATGGACAGTTGTTGGTATAATCATGACCATTGATGAAAACACGAATATCCTTGGCCCGTAGTGCATGGATAATTCGTGGTCATGATACTAATGAATTTCCTTGGCCCTAGTGCAGGAATGATTCAATGATGTGGATTAAGTATTAAGTTGAGTCTCAGTGATAAAATTGATGATAAACTTTTTAAATCATAGAAGATAGTCGATATCATGCTCTACTTGACTCTTCTAATGGATTACTTGCTCCGATGCAGTTAAACTTGATGTTTATTGTATTTTATCAGTTTAACACTGTTGAAGGCTAACGATAATTTATTTTACATTATCTTAGTCATAATATTTCTTATTGGGCTAGTTGAGCTTACCCTTTGCTTTCATTGTTCTCTTCATGAAATGAGAATATAGCTGGGACTAGTCAGGGAACAGAGTGATGGCCCGAGATGGTGCATTAGTAGTCCTCAATGTTCTGTGAAATAGTGTGATGATAAATGTATTGAGGACTTCATTTGAGTTTGAATACTGTCTATAATATTTGTGTAAAAACTCTAAGCTACGCTGTTGTCGTATTTTATAAAAGAAGTTTGTATTTGATTTATGTAACATATATTTAGCGACTCAAAATGGGTGACGTATACCTATTTTGAGGGCATCACGTTGGTATCAAAGCTTAGGGATATGATCCCTGGCTGAGATGTGAGACTAGAACTAAGAGGGGAGAGACGGGTAAATCCTTCGCTAGTTTGACCTACCTAAGCTTATTTGGTATTTATTTGGTCAGTCAGAGTATAAGAATAATATATGACATGTCAATTAACCCTTGTTTTGTGGCAGTATTTGAAAATGGTATCCGAAAATGTTGAGATAAGCAATGAAGCACATGAGACCGTTGAGTCACCAATGATCAATACTCAGGTTAATGTGCATCAGGAAGGCAATAATCCTCGTGTAAATAACAACACCGACCAAATGATGAACGATGGTATATTTAGGAACTTTTTTGAATTTATGCAAAACCTTACGAGAGAGACTCATGTTCAAAATACAGGTGAAAACACTAACAACTCACGGTTGGTCACCGCTAAGCAGTTCAAGGAGCTGGGACCGCCGGAGTTTTTGGGAAAGCCAAAACCACTTAAGGCGGAGACGTGGATAAAGTAGATCACCAACATATTTGATGTCTTGGAATGCTCCGAGGAGGAAAAAGTTCCCTTTGCCACCTTCATGTTGCGAGGAGAGGCAGATTACTAGTGGGAATCAGTAAGACGTACTCAGCCTGTCGCACAGAAGATGTCTTGGGAGAAGTTCCATGAACTGTTCAATGACAATTACTTTTCCGAAAGTATTCGTCACATGAAGGAGGTAGAGTTTATCAAGCTGGAGCAAAACAATATGACCGTATCACAGTACAAAGCTAAGTTTGCTGAGTTGTCCCGATTTACGTCCCACTTGGTTGATAATGAGGAGAGAATGACGCGGATGTTTCTAAGAGGTTTGAAACCCGAAATACGTCAATACCTCATTTCTTACAAACTTTGTTTGTATTCAGATGTTGTGAATAGGGCTCAGTTATTAGAGTGCGATAATGAGTCAGCTCAACCAAAAGATAACGACCAACAACACGATAGTAATCGTACCGATGGCAACGGTCATCGGAACAATGATAACCATCGTGGAGAAAAATATCATGCCATAAATGGTAACCACTTTGGTGGTAACCATGACCAAGATAATAGAAGAAATGATTCAGGTGAAAATTTCAAGAAGAGAAGATTTAACGGCGACAGGAAAACATCGGCAATAGCACCAGCAACAAATTCTAGAGGAGGAGAATGACCGCCAGTTAGATGCTACATGTGACGACCCCAAAATAGGTCCATTCCATCCAACCTATTCTGAGTCGCCAAATACATGGTACAGAAAATAACTGTAACTTTATTACAACAATTGTCGTGCAAAATACAACAACACATATGCTATAAGTTTGGATACAAATATATACCAAATGTGACTCATGTTCCAACCGTGGACATCACCTCACAATGACACCTTACATAAAGGTATAGTCAAAAACTGTTATAGAAATTAGAATATTTGGGAAGTACTCAAGGAAACCTTCGTACATGGGAGGCCATGCGTCTAGGTTATGATAGATATCATATGGCCACAGAATTATCATTGGTTGACCCAATAGACCCCAAAGAAAAACGAGAAGATTACTATCATATTCTTCCCAATGGTGAGTCTTCTCTTGACTTATCATTATCTCCACTGTCTCTAATTGAGAATTATACTTCAAACAAACACCAAGATTATATAGGTAGTGCCCATAGATATACTCAGCAAGTGGATGAGCACAACCCTGTCTTATGATGACACGAGGTTGTATGTCATTAGACATCTTGTATGATAGTGACAAAACACCCTTCCAACGTTGGGTTCGCCTCACCCTATTTTCTTCACCAAATATAACTACTAAATGATGACCACCGTTCTATTCCCTTGTTACCCCCGCTCGACCCAGCTACACTCTTATTACCTGAAAGGAATTGTGAAGCAAAAGGGTGAGCACAACTAGCTCAGTAAAGAATATCATGACTAAAGATAATTCAATTATCAATAGCCTTCATCAACAATAAATCAGAGATTTAGAACATATGGTAAATGATAAAAATTTTAACCATAGTTGCAGCGGAATGAGCAATCCATTAGAAGAGTCAAATAGACTATAAAGTCTATTATCTTCTCCATGTTAAAAATCCATCAACAATGTTTTATCCCTGTAACATCAATCAACAATTCTGGTCCACAATCATATGAATAAATCATAACTGTAGTTCTAAATTCCTCTTCTCATCCAGGACGAAGATAATTTTTATTACCTATCTTCACCTGAAACATCAAAGATCATAGTTACACCAAATCACATTTCCTGTTCATAATCATACTAATAACTTCATCTTTGCACTACGGCCAAAGATATTTATTTGTATCACCTGTCGATCATGTTCACCTCAATACCTGCTCATCTTTGCACTACAGGCCAAAGATATTCATCAAGTAATCATACATCTTTGCACTACAGGCCAAAGATATTCAGTAATATCATCATTTAGGACTGAGGATGATGAAAAATATCTTAAAGAGAACGAATCCAATGAGACAGAAGGACAAATAGTAGGGATTCGTATAACAATTTATCCAAGATCAATAATACTTCATAATAATCAATTGTGAAGCAGAATTCAAAAATAAAGATCAAAACATGGATACAATCAAAGATAGTAACCATAATAGACATCTTGGACAAAAAGGGAAAATTTTATTTTTCGGTGAATAGTGCCGTATTCGTGAATAGTACCGTATACGTGAATAGTGCCGTATACGTAAATAGTAACCCCGACACAAAAAGTTTCAAATTTGATAAAAACTCATATCAATATTTCAGCATAATGATATTGAAGAAAATAATATCATTAAGAAGAAAATAATATCCCTTACCTCAAAATATCAGTACTTCTGGTCGGTATGCAAAGCCGAAGGAAACTTGCACTAAATAGCAACTCTCAAAGTATCTAAATACTCACAAAATATGCTTCATAATATAGAGAGAGAAAGAGAGAAAACTTGTTTCTGGTGTGATTTTCAATTCTAACTTAGCCCTCTATTTATAGGAAAATTTTGGTAGGTTTGACCTGCAACCTGATGGCTTTACCTGCTACTATTCTCACCCACCACATTTGAAATATAATTCAGCACATTTTTTCACCAACCACAAGTGGGGCCCACCAATTCTAGAATTTTCCATCAAAATGATAAACTCCGAAAATTCAACAATTTCTGAACCAGTCATCTTGTAAAATTCATAATAAATCATACGTTCATTTTTAACGGTTCAAAATTTATGGACATATACTCAACTTATATATGTATAACATACCCAAATATTACCACGATCCAACGGTCGGATTAAAAATTATAACCCTCACAAAATATCTCAAAAACCCTAATTTTTAATACCTCCATTCCGACAAAAATACTGATAAAAACCTCAACATTAACTCCTTCATTTTTAACCACAAAAATATATCCCTCGTTTATATCCACATAAAATAAATATTTCCTTATCATATGAATCAATAATTAATTATTCACAAATAATATTACAGAATCACATTTATGACAACCAGGCCGTTCCCAGGAAAGAGGGGGCTTTCCAATAAGGATTTTTCCTTACTGGCGCGCAATTAGATGACCAAACCTCTCCTTAGACAGAACTTTCTAGACATTGTCAATAATGTTATCTAATAATATTATTCAAATAATATGAATTATTGATCTGATAATGGAAAATACTGTGCAGCAACAATTATTGAAACAACAATAATATAAAATATCAACGCAGCAATTATTGAATCAATAAAATAAAATATTGAATAATAACTACTGTAACAATTATTGAGTAGTGCCTTCTTACGTAAGAATCAATAATTGGTGCAATACCGTGTGCTACTGTATTTTAACCACCGGGTATTCCAACAGTATTAACGGTAACAACTACGCCGTTATTTATAAACAACTTATACTTGTCGTTTTCTTCATCCAATCGCTTTCCGTTATGGGGCCCACACAAGGCTGCGCCGTCGTACGAATATTTCCCGACAGAAAGAATATTCCACGACCAAACGAATATTCCCCGACAACAATGATTATTTTATAACCACTTGTGTATTTTGAAAAAAAATTTATATATCACCCTTAACTTTAACATTTATCAATTTAACCATTTACTAAATAGTAATTATAAGAAAAATTGAATACTTTTATTTCATAAAATTCGGGGTCTTACAATCTCCCCTCCTTATGAAATTTCGTCCCCGAAATTTACGTACCTGGTATTTCAAAGAGTTGAGAATACCTTGCTTTCATTTCAGATTCCATCTTTCCTGTCATCATGATTTCTCCATTGCCCATCTCCTGTATTTCAGATATCATTCTAGAATATAGCTTCAAAAACAAAGGTTAATTTAACAAATTAACATATCACATCATATCCCGATAGTATAACTGACCAACAAATAAGCTTAGGTAGGACACACTAGCGAAGGATTTACTCGTCTCTCCCCTCCTAGTTGTATTCCCTGATCTCCGCCAGAGATCATATCCCTAAGCTCTGATACCACCTGTGACGACCCCAAAATAGGTCCATTCCATCCAACCTATTCTGAGTCGCCAAATACATGGTATAGAAAATAACTGTAACTTTATTACAACAATTGTCGTGCAAAATACAACAACACATATGCTATAAGTTTGGATACAAATATATACCAAATGTGACTCATGTTCCAACCGTGGACATCACCTCACAATGACACCTTACATAAAGGTATAGTCAAAAACTGTTATAGAAATTAGAATATTTGGGAAGTACTCAAGGAAACCTTCGTACATGGGAGGCCACGCGTCTAGGTTATGATAGATATCATATGGCCACAGAATTATCATTGGTTGACCCAATAGACCCCAAAGAAAAACGAGAAGATTACTATCATATTCTTCCCAATGGTGAGTCTTCTCTTGACTTATCATTATCTCCACTGTCTCTAATTGAGAATTATACTTCAAACAAACACCAAGATTATATAGGTAGTGCCCATAGATATACTCAGCAAGTGGATGAGCACAACCCTGTCTTATGATGACACGAGGTTGTATGTCATTAGACATCTTGTATGATAGTGACAAAACACCCTTCCAACGTTGGGTTCGTCTCACCCTATTTTCTTCACCAAATATAACTACTAAATGATGACCACCGTTCTATTCCCTTGTTACCCCCGCTCGACCCAGCTACACTCTTATTACCTGAAAGGAATTGTGAAGCAAAAGGGTGAGCACAACTAGCTCAGTAAAGAATATCATGACTAAAGATAATTCAATTATCAATAGCCTTCATCAACAATAAATCAGAGATTTAGAACATATGGTAAATGATAAAATATTGAATCAACAATATTATAAAATATCAACGCAGCAATTATTGAATCAATAAAATAAAATATTGAATAATAACTACTGTAACAATTATTGAGTAGTGCCTTCTTACGTAAGAATCAATAATTGGTGCAATACCGTGTGCTACTGTATTTTAACCACCGGGTATTCCAACAGTATTAACGGTAACAACTACGCCGTTATTTATAAACAACTTATACTTGTCGTTTTCTTCATCCAATCGCTTTCCGTTATGGGGCCCACACAAGGCTGCGCCGTCGTACGAATATTTCCCGACAGAAAGAATATTCCACGACCAAACGAATATTCCCCGACAACAATGATTATTTTATAACCACTTGTGTATTTTGAAAAAAAATTTATATATCACCCTTAACTTTAACATTTATCAATTTAACCATTTACTGAATAGTAATTATAAGAAAAATTGAATACTTTTATTTCATAAAATTCGAGGTCTTACACTACAGATGCGGAGAGGAGGGGCACATAAGTCCAAACTGTTCACAGCCTTCCAATGTATGTTTTAGTTGTAGAAAAGACGGTCACATAGCTCGATTTTGTCCTGTAGCGAAACCAAATCCAGTTGGGATAGTGACTCCAAAGGCTATCCCGAACAAGTCAAAGTCAGCGGTTCATGGAAGAACGTTTTTTGTGACTTCTCAAAAAGCGAGTAAGCCGAACGAAGTTAGCACGGATTAGTTAATTATAAATTATTGAGAAGTTTACACCTTACTAGATACCAGTTCTACCCATTCTTTTATTTCTCCTACTTGCGCTCAACGTTTAAATTTAACTCTAGAGAAATTAGACTTTGAATTATCTGTTGAAACTCCGTTGGGAGAAACCTTCGTTACATCCAATGTTTATAAATCCTATTTGATTCAAATCGACACTTTCACGTTACCTGTTGATCTTATATCTTTGAAAATACTTGCATTTGATGTAATTTTAGGGATTGATTGGTTAACTACCCATCATGCTAAAATCGATTATTTTTGTAAGGTTGTTAGCTTTCATATTCCTAACTAACCTATTATGCGAATTCAAGCAACCAAACTATAAAAGTCAATCACTGTCAAAATAAGCCATAAAGCCATTCATTTATTAAAAAATGGATGTCAAGCTTTCTTAACCCATGTCACAGATTTAAACAAAAATACGTCAGATTTGAATGATATTTCTATTGTTAATAAATTTTCTGATATATTCCCTGACGAACTTCCTAGCATACCCCAGAGCGTGAAATTGAATTTTGTATTGACCCCAGTACAAAACCCATTTCTAAAACCTCAAATATTTCTTTACCTACAACGAACGTAACATGCGCCAAAGACGTTGGCTCGAGCTGTTGAAGATTACGATAATACAATTCAATACCATCCTAGAAAAGCGAACGTGCTAGCTGTCGCATTGAGTAGAAGATCGTATGCGTTTACGAGTGCGATATTGTTAACACAAAGACTCATTTTATATGACTTACAAATGATAGGGATAGAGTTAAAGACTCTAGGGACTCACGTGATGATGTCAAATAATACGAGTAGAATCGACGTTAATCGATAAAGTTAAAGCCGCTCAAGATACACACCCAGAACTGATGAATGTGAAGAGGAAGGTTCAAGAGGGCTTTATTCTAAAAGCAATAATCGACGAATAGAGGAAATCTTAACCCTCAATTTTATTGGCCCATTTAAAATCCTCGATCGAGTAGGAACTGTGGCCTAGAGACTCACTTTATCGCCAAGTATGTCGCGTGTTCGTAATATTTTTCACGTGTCGATGTTACGTAAATATGTGGACGACCCGAACCACGTTATTAGAACTAAATGAGATAGTAGAAGATTTAACGTATGAGGATATACCTGTTAAAATGTTGGATAAGAATGAATATATTCTACGCTCAAAGGTTATACCTCAAGAGTTAGAATCTAAACAAGGTATCCTAACCTCTTCGGCATACCAGGTACGTACGTAAATTTCGAGGGCAAAATTTCATAAGGAGGAGAGATTGTAAGACCCCGAATTTTATGAAATGAAAGTATTCAATTTTCTTATCATTATTATTCTATTTAATGGTTAAATTGATAAAGGGTTAAAGTTAAGGGTGATATGTGAAAATTTTGCAAAGTAAGCAAGTTGATATAAAATATTCGTTGTGTCGGGGAATATTCTTTTTGTCAGGGAACATCTGTACGACGACACCATCATTAGTGGACCCCACAATGGAATAACTGTCGGAGTTAGAAAACGACAGAAATATCTTTTTATAAAAATAACGGCGAAAGTTTTACCGTTAAACTGTTGAAATACCTGGTGGTAAAAGAACGGTAATACGCGTGGTTGCATAGTAGCACACGGTATTGATTATTGATGCTTACGTAAAAAGTCACTCAGTTATACTCAATTATTGCTACATATTATCTAATGTCATTTGATTCAATTATTGTTACAGTATCATCCACATAATATTTTATATTACTAAATCAATAATTAAGACGACAAAGTTATTCATATTATTATTTACAATATTGACGATGTCTAGAAAGTTCTATCGAGGAGAGGTTTGGTCACCTAATTGCGCGCTAATAGGAAAAAATCCTTATCAAAAAGCCCTCTTTCTTTGGAATGATCTGGTTGTTAAATATTGTGATTTATAATATTAATGATGAATAATTATTAATAGATTAAAAATGTGTTTATTAAAGATAAGTTATTTGTGGTAAATATTTATTCAATTTTTGATATAAATAAAGGGGTTTGTTATGAGGTGTTTGTTATAAGTTTGACTTATTATTCCATGAAGAGATATGCTAATTTTTTAGACCGTTGGTTGAAGTTATAATAGTAAATGAATATGGATCGTTGGTTGAAAATATAATTATAAATCAATATGGACCGCTGATGGAAAGTTATAATAGTAAATCAATATGGATCGTTGGTTGAAGATATAATAGTAAATCAATATGGACTGCTAGTGGAAAGTTAAAATAGTAAATCAATATGGATCGCTGGTTTAAAGTAAATCAGTATGGACGGTTGCTTTAAGTTTTAATAGTAAATCAATATTGATCGTCCGTTTAAAAGTAAATTAATCTGGGCCATTCATGAATTAGTTAATATTCAGTCCATTTTTCTATAAATAGAAGCCCATTCCTTCATTATTTCTTACAAATTCACTGAAACTCTAGAGAGAGAGACTATAGAGAGAAAGAAGAGGAGTATTCTGCTACTACCCCACTTCAGTATTCAATCTTCTACTAAGGTAAGGGGTGTTATTTATTTCATATTCACTTACGATATTATTTTTCATATTCGTAAGGAATATTATCTTCGTTCGATACTCGTAAGGGGTATTATTTCTTTCGTATTCATGAAGAGAGTTATTTTCTTTCAATACTCATAAAGGTTGTTATTCTATTCTTTATTATTCTGTTGGAATAACCTGTCTACGCGGACTACCGCATGCATGGTGAAATCTTTTGTTATTCCATTCTTTATTATTCTGTTGGAATAACCTGTCTACGCAGACTACTGCATGCACGGTGAAATCTTTTGTTATTCCATTTTTTTATTATTCTGTGAAAATAACCTGTCTACGCGGACTACCGTATGCATGGTGAAATCTTTTGTTATTCTATTCTTTATTATTCAGTGGGAATAACCTGTCTACGCGGACTACCGCATGCATGGTGAAATCCTTTAGTTATTCCACTCTTTATTATTCTGTGGAAATAACATGTCTACGCGGACTACCGCATGCCTGGTGAATAACCCTTCGTATTCAATTGTTATTAAATTGTGGAAATGATCTATCAACGCGGACTACCGCATGATATGTGAAAATCCATTTGTTATTTCGTATATTATTTCTTTTTATATTCTTAAATCTAAACTTAATATGCTAAGTATTGCTTCAATAATTCCTGAAATTAGTCGAATATCCTTAAGTTTTGCGCTTCATCCAGTATCATTTCATTGAAATATTGATATGAACTTTCTTATTAAATATCAATATTTTCACCCGGGGTACTATTCACTCGATTAGTATTCACTCGAATATTATTCACCCGATGATTTGGGGTACTTTTCATACAGAGTTACTATTCACGAGTTACTATTCACGGGTTACTATTCACTCAGGTACTATTCACTCGAGTATTAATCACTCGGGAATTCAGGGTATTTTTCATTTCGGGGTACTATTCACGGGGCACTATTCCTAAAACACTATTCACGGGATACTATTTACTCGAGTACTATTCACTCAGAGTACTATTCATGACAAAAATTGATTTCTTTTCGGTCCAAATCATTTTTGATAAAGTATTATTCTTGAATTTTACTCCACAAAGCAGTATCATGTTGACAATTTGGATATTATTGAATTCTGGATAAATTAAATTATAAATATTTAAAAATTTATCATTTACTTTCTTTTAATTGAATTCTTATATCATTGCCATCATCCTCATGCTTATATTGTGATAAAAGTCATTTGTGGCTTACTTGCATAGATGTACTATTGATTGGTATGATTATGACCATGGGATTTATTCGGTATAATCACGACCGTAATGTTACAAATGATGTGGTAAAAGTCTTCATTGGCCCGTAGTGCATTGATGGACAGTTGTTGGTATGATCATGACCATTGATGAAAACACGAATATCATTGGCCCGTAGTGCGTGGATAATTCGTGGTTGTGATACTAATGAATATCTTTAGCCATAGTGTAGGAATGATTTGATGATGTAAGTTAATTATTAGGCTGAGTCTCAGCGATAAAATTGATGATAAACTTTTTAAATCATAGAATATAGTAGATATCATGCTCTACTTGACTCTTCTAATGGATTGCTTGTTCAACTGCATTTAAACTTGATGTTTATTGTATTTTATCAGTTTAACACTGTTGAAGGCTAAAGATAATTTATTCTGCATTATCTTAGTCATAATATTTCTTATTGGGCTAGTTGAGCTCATCCTTTGCTTTCATTGTTCTCTTCAAGAAATGAGAATATAGTTGAGACTAGTCAGGGAACAGAGTGATGGTCGGAGATGGTGCATTAGTAGTCCTCACTGTTCTGTGAAATAGTGTGATGATAAATATAATGAGGACTTCATTTGAGTTTGAATACTATCTATGAGATAATATTCGTGTAAAAACTCTAAGCAACGATGTTGTCGTATTGTATAAAAGAAGTTTATATTTGATTTATGTAACATATATTTGGCGACTCAGGATGGGTGATGTATACCTATTTTGAGGGCGTCCCAATATAGATCTCAATACTTAACTTAATTGAATAGAGTTTCTACAACTCATGCCACAACAATATTTAATTATACTCAAATAAATACTCGACTTTTATAAATATATTCATTAATAATATTTAGAAATTCTCGGGTATTACAGTAATTACATAATCAAACATTTGATACTACCAAAAATCATTAGCAATATTATCGTGCTTTGATAATATTTCAGTCACTATATTATATACATTATGATTTAACATTTAACCTTTTATTTGTTAAGTTTTTCTTTATAATCCAGTAAGCCTAATACTAATACGGTAAACCGAATACTAATACGGTAGACAAAATACTAATATGGCAGACTGAATACTAATACGACAAACCGAATACTAATACGACAAATCGTTTTCCCTTTTTAGCATATTGAATTCCAATTTTGCTTACTATATAACATATTAAATGTCCAATTCAACATACTATATTCTTAACTTCTTTTTATTATTCGTCTTAAACACTCAGCTAGTATTATTAATTATTTAATAATATTTTATTCCTTTTTGAATATTATTAATCACTTAATAATATTTCATTCACTCCCAAGTATTATTAATCATTAAATAACATCTTACTCTTATCATAATATTATTAATCATTTAATAACATTTTAAATCCAAAAATTATTAATTACTTAATAATAACTTAAACTAATATTATTAATCTCTTAATAATATTTTAATCATTTATTAAACCAATAAAAAAATTATTTTAATTATTTTTTCTTAATTACTTTATTTAATAACTCTAAAATGCTACAACTATAATATTTCATCAACAATGACAAAAATACCCTCTACAAATCTGATCTCATCATATTTAGGATTTCTAAGCCATAAAATTATATTTTTTTGCCATTTATGACATCATATAACTTATTATTCTTATTTATTCATAACTCAAACACATCTATGAAAAATACCAAAACTGTTCTGAAAATTCTTATTTTCTAGATAATATTAGTACATGGTATCATGAGGAACATATAATATTTTTAGAATTTTTGGATGTCATTTACTATTTTTAAAATTACCAAAACAATCAGATCTTGCAACATTTTTCATAAATCGAAACTTTGTCCAAAAGTTCTATGATTTTCAGGATATGATCTTTTCATGATACTCCACCTCCAGTAAAAATTTCATAATTTTTGGAGTCGCACACAAAAATTTATTCAAGTTTACTTTTAAAATATTCCTTCCTTTTAAACTCCATAACTTTCATTCTACTCATTCAAAAATTGTTATCTTTGGGCTGGACCTCAATATCATCATAGTATCTTACCAATTTTTTCTAGAATTTTAAAAGCAAAGAAAAAGGACAAAATTACCCCTGCAAGAAACAGGTTAGGAGTTGTCCTTTCCTTTTTCTTCACAAGTCGAACTGTTCCGACTAAAATAGCCTCCATGGTTTGAAAAATCAACATTTTTTAGTGCTATCACTTGGCTTTAAAATTTAACTCACATATCTAGTGCCCCTCTTTGACGGATCGAAAAAAGGATGTGTAGATTTCTTCCTTTTTGATCAATATAGAAGCACTCAAATGGTTAGATCATTATATGTGACACTTAATAATATGCAGATCTAAGGATTTTGGGTTCAAAAATATTAATCCCTCTATGTTGTAAAACAAATCAAGTAACAAGAAAATAAACACAGTTTCTATTTCTTCCTTTTTGATCAACATTCAAGCACTCAAATGGTTAGATCCATACATGCAATACTTAATAGTATGTAGATCTAAGGATTTTAGGTTCAAAAATATTAACACCTCTATTTTGTAAAACAAATAAAGTAAAAAGGACATAAACTAGTTTAGAAATTATACCTTGATTTATGAGTTGTCCTTCTTGATTTTTCCAAAGTAGGAGATGAATTTTTAGAGCATGAAGATCATACTTCTTCCCTTTCTTACCCCTTAAACCCACGGTTTCTCTCTCTCTCTCTCTCTCTCTCGACCTCTTTGTTTTGTTCTTTTGCTTTTATTTTTTTGGTGGAGAGAGAAAATGAACAGGTAAAGTAACTTCTTAGATACTTAAAGTGGAATAGGTAATTGTTATTGGTGAAATAGTATAGATATAACTCATGTATGTATATTAGTTTTCCAACACTTCTCTCTCTTCCTTATTTTTAATTTTCTTACACAATTAAACAAATAAGTGGCTAGATGGTGGAGCAACACATGAGGTAATGATTAAAAGTAATGATTAACATCACACGGGCTTTCCTCCCCCTATTGGCCAAATTTTTGGCAACCTTGTCCTCCATTTTTGATTTATTTTTATTGTCAATATTTGCTTAGTATAATGACTAACAAGTCCCTCCCAAGTTGGACTAAGTTTGGGTCACTAGATTAATTACTTGGTCCATAATAATTCATTTGGGCCATGTAAAATATTATAGATTCAACACACTAATTTTACATTACCCTAATTATTGAATTAGGGTTTCTATCCCACTTATTTTGGAAATTATATGATTACTTGCATATATTTAATTATATAATCCAATTAAACTTTTTATAATTAGGTTCATAATAATTAATTGAGTTAATAAAATTAATTTATTAGGTTAGTATATATTTTTATATATTTTAAATACTAAAATTCTTCCATACTATAACTCTTAGGTTATTTAATTTTCATACATAATGTATAATTAGGTTATAAGACTTTCTTTTTAATTTTATTTATATAACAAATAAATATATACACATATTTACAACATATATATTTATTTAGTCACATATATCTTTGACATAAGTCATAACATATTTATCATTATTGATAAATAGTTATTATACTCCTTTAATCACATATTCACTAAAGATATGACACAAAGTGTTCAACATAAATAAATAATTTAATATTCTTATTTTTTGGCTTTCCTTTTTGTTCCAGTAATTTACTAATTCAATTAACCTTAATTGGCATGATGAATTATTAAGCATTCATATAATCACTTTATATAAGTCATATTAACTAATTACTTAAAGATTATAAATCTTTATATTTACCATTCAAGGTTAACATTCAAGTTATGTTAATTTTCAACTTAAGCTTGTCTTACTTTTTCTTCAATCAATTAATTAGTTATTCATCTTTGCTTCATTTGCATTTCTTAGTCAACTTAAAATAAATAAATTGATTAACTTGCTTAATTCATATCACATATGCTCAAAGTAAATAATAATAATAAAAAAATTATTCGTAAAACTATACTTATATAATTGTATAAAATTCTCGGTCCTTACATTCTCTCCTCCTTATAAGGATTCTGTCCCCGAAATCACTATTATCGTATGCTCAAATTATGTCTATACTTAGACTCTTATTTATCATTCATAATTTATTACCCTAATATAGGTATTACTTTGCTTCTTGCATTTACTCTTTTCCACCCTATTCGGGGCGGAAAATCTTATACTTAACTCAAGTCTCATTTGTCTTGTGATTGCTCATAATTACCTGGTATATTTAGGTATTAACATCTTCCTCATAATAGTATTCCTTTAATATATCAAGCAACTTGTGCTTTCTCTCATTCTACTTTGGAACCTCTAAGTGTCGATGTCGGGAAAAATTTCCTTTTTTTTGGAATTCCTCTTTTAATGATTTCATACCCTTTATGTTTTCTATGTGTTGAATTTATTTTTAAAGGGCGAGTTTGAAAAGAGTCCGACACAAAATGTCGATGATTTAAAAATTCAGAGTCGTCAGTTGGTAGTAGTGAAATGGTTGTATCAACTCAACCGAATTTGAAAAGTTTTGCAAAAGGCCCAATTATTGGACTCTGCTTAACAAGCCTTGGAAACAGAGATTCATAGAGTTCGGGGGCTTGATTAAGCGGGATAAAGGTGTTAGGCACCTCCCGACTTCCATGAAAACACGGTTACCATGACTTTTTAATTTCCTAATTTATTTGAAGTGTGTGTGTGTGTGTGTGTGTGTATCAAGTTAATTAGGCCTAAGTGCATTATTTGGAAGTAGTGATATGCCTCGTTTGCACCTATATCCAAATGGTTTGATGTAACGACCCCAAAATTTATACAATCTCTCAACTTCGGTCGTTAACAATACGTCTAACTCCTGATTTTACATCATTATTTGATGTTAAACTAAATAAAATGCAGAATAGTTTAAACTTTTTTGTCTTCTTACTTTAATTCCCCGAATCAAAACCTTCATCATCTACACATATTTGAATCAAATTTATTTTATGATTCGCTTCATCAGAGTTATTATATAAAATCTTACATTTTAGCTCGATATTCCTTATACATTGGGTAGCTCAAACTTTACAACTAAATATGAACTTTCACATAATAAATTATCAAGTACATTTCTCAAAACCTTTATCTTTACATGCCATTGAACTATACTTAGTTTATTACTCACTTTATCAGAGTTAATAAATAAAACTTACATCCAGGTTCAATACCCTTTGTACATCGAACAAAATTTAAACTTTATAACTCAACATCTATTAAACATCATACATTATTAAGTACATCGTCTATAACCTTAAACATGGTTCAAAATAATAACAACTCAGCCAAAGTATATAAATCTTCATGCATTACATCTGATTCATGTCTTTCAAATAGCACATAGCGTTACCTTGAATCCTTAACTTGCAAAAGTGGTTATTTGCAAGGTTGAGCTCGATAGCCCAACAAATCTAGCATTTTTCATACATCACGTAGCACATAATAATATGCTCAACATACATCTCATAATCATTGGACTAACATAACATACATGTTGCAATTCACATAATAAGTATAAAGATTGAGTTCCTTACTCAATCAACATTCGTTACTCAATCAACGTAGTAATAAATTGACTTTAACGTTTCATACATTCAACATATATAACACATCACGCTCTTTGTAATAAAGATTTAAAACAATTCATCATCAACTTCACATAGCAAATAGGAACTGAAAGACTTGCCTTGATCGTTGTTTACCAATAATAGATTAACAGCTTACAACTATCTGCACTTCACGTGCCCTACACAATTATATGATCATGCACATCAACTATTAGTCACATAGCAACACATAGTAGTTGTAATATAAACTTTACTCTACATCTCAATACCCTTCCTATTAATCAATACACAAGATTCAATTTGATTGTGTTAACTTTCGACTTATATCTCACTATATTTCTTCTTAGGTCATACCCGAAGTTCATTCAAGTGTTTAGGTCTTGCTAGGACTCCTTATTGGTTTTCTATTAACCCCATTCCAAATCTTATATGTTCATTTCAATTGAATTAAAAAACTTTTTATGTTCATTAACACTTGTCACGGCGTTTGGACGTTCATTCGTCACATGCCCGATTCGTCTATCTTGCGTATGCTTAGTATGCTTGTACAACTTATCTATTACATCATTTATTACTGTTAAGCATCATTATATTTACTAATATTCATATATTATAACTTAGAACAACATCTTTTATCATCAAAAGCACTACACTTGCATACGTGCATGCTCGACGCCCTCTGATTGCCTTCGAATACACATTAGTCCCAAAAATGGCCATTTTGACCCCTTCTAACGACCTCAAATCAAAAAACTTAAAGAATGAATGTTGTAGGTCTATTCGTTATCTTTCTGAATTATCCTGATCACCTCAATTGGAGTTCGTTTGAAAAAGTTAAGGTCGTTTTACTACAGGAGATCAAAACAATCCAACCTGACTACTGTTCCAGTGCTGCAGCACCCCAAATAGCCTTGGGGGCAGCGTTGCAACGCCCCTAAGCAGAAAGGTCTGCGATTTTTTTCAAGTTTTGTTGTTGTTGTGAATTTTTAACCATTTCTCCTACCAACCTTCATAACTCGAGTTATACACATCCAAATCAGTCCGTTTTCAAATCTATGAATTCGTAATTCATAGAACTACAACATACCAAAGAATCAACAATTTAAAAAAATATTAACTAACCCAAATCTTAACCTAAAACACATGTTCATACTAAATTTTCATGTTTTAACATATTTAGCAAATTCATTCGCTACGAATTCGTTTCTTAACCAAATTGATTCATTCAACTTGCGTTCTTTTCATTTTTCAACGTTCTTACAACATCCATCATCAATTTAAGGTTTACAACATGGATTCATCATCAATTTTAGTCTCAAAGTAGACCAAAACATATATTTTAGCCCACAACCAAATTCTTCTTATTTAACTCCAAAAACACCAATTTGCTTGATTCAAATCAAATTATGGATGATAATAATCATATTATATATCTATTAACGTATATATCAACTTCTCAACGAATTCTCCATCAAAATCCACTTACAAAGACTAACTTGGAGACAACAAAAACTTAAAATTTTAAAGTGAGTTTATTACCTTTGATTCCTTGTTAGTCTTAGATAGATGATGAAGAATTTGCTTGCTTCCACTTGCTTTCTAGAGTTTTCCCCCTCTCAAGATTCACAAAGAATTCTTTCTCTCTCAAACCTTCTTCCTCTCTTTTTCATCTTTATTTTCTCTCTCAGACAAAGAAAATAAACGTAAAACCAAATAACTACGTGACTTGTCATTTATACACACGAGTCTCAACAGTTACAGAATGGGAATGTCTCTATGCCTTGTTTGGTTAAACCCAATTAACCCTCAACTTATTTATTTTAATCATTCACTTATTATATGGTTCACAAATGTCACACTTTATTTGATTAAATTACTTAGCCAATATAACTCTAACTTTATTTAACAAATCACAATCTCTCTAATTTAATTATTTCATTAAATTAGAATATTTCGCATTCCCTCATTATTATCACACTTCAAATAATTACCCCATAACCATTCCAGTTAAATTTTTATTTCATTCCTTAAATAATCCATCTAAAATATTTATTTTATTCGATAAATATTTTAACTATTTACGAAACTCATAATCTTGCTACATAAACATATTACATTTATATGTAATATATTAATCTTCTGTTTATTAAACAAATATATTCACATTAATTCACTATTTTAATTAAGTGAATCACTCACATTATTTATGAAATTTAATTCATAATAATTTTCATTGCCCACAAGGCATAACAATCAAATTATATTATCTCATAATATAATTTTAACTTAATTAAATTAACTAATATTATTTAGGTAATTTTTCTTTTTGAAACAACTTCATTTATTTTCTTCAATAGTTTAATTAACTATTAAACCTCTTTTTCCCCAATATATGAATATATAATTCTCTTCACAGCAAACCACATATTTCACAATATATGTCACATATATACACATACCCAAACTCAAAACATCTCATCATAATAATTTTATTTATTAAATTCTTATCTTAATAATTTCTAAAAAGTAGGGTTGTCATATCATTTCCTCTTTATAAGGATTCCGTCCTCGGAATCAACGAAGCCTCCTTTACTTGGTTTACACCACATTTCCCTCAAAAAAAAATTATTGTAGAATAACTTCAACGCATTACCTTAATATAGGTTTTATATTTCCTATTCCATTCTTTTTCTCAATAAATTCTCGCAAGCTTTATTTTATAACATTCACTTAAACTCAATTATATTTTGAGTATTATATATTTTTAACCCGCTCATTATCTTTTTCTAAGTATCATTGTCACATACTTAATTCATAAACACTTGGGATATTACATTCACCCCTTCTTCTAAAAATTTCGTCCTCATAATTTTAATTTACTAATCTTCATTCATTTGATTTATCAAAATGGATTTTCATTAATTTCTATTCATTCACTGGGTTCTATAACCAAATTCTTTCTCTAAAGATCTTTCTAAAATCACCACATTCTTCAAATCTTTCTCTTTTAAAAGTTTCTCATCATTACTCATCATCAGCTAAATTTATCCCTTCCTTTTCTAGAATTTTATTTCTTTAATTTCTTGGATTTATTATAGTTTGTTTAATTTACTTCTCACCACACATTGCATTCTACAACTTACTATTTACTAAGAAATATCCCCCTTTCCAGTTTCTCCTTCAGTATAATAATCTTCCGCAATTGTTCAATAATTGGGAAGTAGTATGAATAACTCGGGAATTTAAAAGATTTCAAGTCATGCTGAGGGGTCATGAGAACTTGAACTCTTCTCCAGGTTTAATAGTGCATCACCACTGTAAACCATCTATAACAGACTGTTTAGCAATCATACAGACTGAAAACAGTCTCTACAAGTACTCTAGGTGATCAACCTATCGTACCCCTACGTCGTGCACAACGTATTATATCTTAACATCGTAACGACTATATGTGTTATTTTTGGAACCATTGTCTCCGATAACATGTCCCATGTTATAGGGTTATTCACCTCAGCTTTTCAACATCTGAATCCGCACCAAAATAATTTGGTTTGGTATAGTTTGACAAAGAACGTTCGAATTTCATAAACATCTTTCAATAATCGTCTAGTCAGATCAAATAGCATAGACTTCTACCAATAACTCGGACATCAATTGAGATATATATATAAATTCTTAACCAACTCAATTGGTATACCTTTCTTAGTTAAAAGAAAACTTTTTTTAAAAAAAAACAACACAATTGGCATATCTTTCATACTTTAAAGAAAACTAAAAATCTGTTTATGACATCATGATACCGTACCGTCTTCATAGTACGTTGAGGATTCCGTCATTTTGTGACTTTATCATACTACATCATACCATAGTGGGCTGATGATCCGATGATCACATCCAACACCAGGTTCAATTGCATTGATGACTCCATCTCGTTTATTATTTCTACACCATATTAAATGATATATATGATTATACAAAATACATTTTGTTAATTTAAAATTATTTTTATCTAGCCAAAACAATTAGCATAGACACAAGAATAATAACACTATTTTAAAAAATTCATTGATTCAATCATTCGATCTAATATTTTTAAAAACACAGAAGTGCAAACATCAACACGTATTCAATAAATTTCGAAAATCTAGCAAAGCTAGAAGATTTGGAATATCTAATTTTCTCAATCAACTTCAATCATTACTCGATTACTTAATTACTTAATCATTCTATCTATCTTCATCACCATCATTTCTCAATATACCAAAAATTCTTAGTTCTCAACTTAAAAATCTTTCTATACCAAGTATAGTTAATCAAACTTACCACACATTGGAAGTTCAGGAACTTACCACAATAATATGAGTTTAGGAACTTGTCCTAGGAATACGTAATCTAAGAACCCATCAGGGACTGTCTATACACTCAGGGGTTCAAAAACATACATATGATTATGAGTCATCAATTTACCATAAGTATGAGTTTTAAGAACTCGTACCTAATTCAAATAATATCTGACTAACCTTAATAGTCTATAACTACCAAATATACACATGAGAAAAGAATCACATTTTCACCATATATACATTGATAACACGACACCAACATTTCAAAGATTATCAATGCGATAAACTGAGTGCAAACACAAAACCCTCGCTCATATAAAGGTTTGTACAACTCAGCCATCACATGAGTCCTCAATTGAAATCCCACCTAACTCTATCTTTCTCATAACTTGCTCTTTGCTCGATAAGAATTTTTTGTACCTCATCATTTATAACTCCTCCTGAGTTTACCTCGTACTATTTCATAGTACCTTCTCGTTATAGCATCAAGCTATAACCCTTTAGTCATTATAGATCCTCTATTATTTTACAACTTAAACAGACCACGTCGTTATCATATTCTACAATCATCTCCCCTTGTGATTCATCTTCTATTTATGATCGTTTTAGTTTTACGATCTTCCTCTCTCTCTAATCGTATTGTCTTTTGATTATTTAACTCAGGTGTTCCTTAATATTTTGGCTTTCCAGGTTCTTCTTTGAACCTATTCATATTGTTTAAACTTGTTTCACATGAATTTTCTGAATTCATTCATTATGAACTAAACTCTATTTGAGTTTATTTTATTTATTATTATTTTTATCATCTTCATCTTATAGACATTGTATATTTATTAAAACTTAACATCTTTATTACTGGAGTCAGGTAACCCCTAATTCTCATCTTTTAGCTACTTGAAGATTCTTCTTTGAATCTCCTCGTATACATATTTTAGTCTCTTTTACATATATTTTAATGTTATTGTTCAAACTCTATCTGAGTTTTATCATTTTCATCTTTCTTTTCTTAGGTTATCGCTTAAGGTACTCTTACCAAAGGTTCATAACCTGGCTTTGATACCAACTGTAACGACACCAAAATTTATACAATTCATCTCTCAACTTCGGTCATTAACAACACGTTTAACTTCTAATTTTACATCATTATTCGATGTTAAACTTAAAAAAATGCGGAATAATTTAAACAATTATGTCTTCTTACTTTAATTCCCTGAATCAAAACCTTCATTATCTACACATCCCAGAATCAAATTTATTTTATGATTCGCTTCATCAGAGTTATTATATAAAATCTTACATTTTTGCTCGATATTCCTTATACATTGGGTAGCTCAAACTTTACAACTAAATATGAAGTTTCACATCATACATTATTAAGTACATTTCTCAAATCCTTTATCTTTAGCTACCTTTGAACTATACTTAGTTTATTACTCACTTTACCAGAGTTAATAAATAAAAATTACATCCACATTAAATACTCTTTGTACATCGAACAAATTTTAAACTTTATAACTTAACATCTATTAAACTTAATACATTATCAAGTACATCATCCAAAACCTTAAACATATTTTAAAATAAAAATAACTCAGCCAAGGTATATAAAACTTAATGCATTACATTTTATTCATATCTTTCAAATAGCACATAGTGTTACCTTAATTCCTTAACCTACAAAAGTGGTTTTTTGCAAGGTCGAGCTCGACAGCCTGTAACGCCCGAGAAAATCAGATTTTTATGATAATTAAATCTTTATTTGATTATGTGAATTAAATAAATTTAATTGATTTATTTTGTGAGTAAACTATGTGAAGGTCGTTCTATGACCTAGAATGTGTTTATATGGTTAGTAATCTGGCTACGTGATAGAATTAATTGTTTAGAATTTTCGAGACGAAAATAAATGATTTCCAAAAAATTCCCGTAAAAACAATATTCATCCGTTTCTGTTCGGGGAATTATTTTGAAATTCCGAGAAACGAGTAATGATAGAATATCGAGATAAGATGAAATATCTGATAATATTTCATTTATGACAAACGAACTTTTCGCCTGCGGACTTAAAGCCTAAGGGTTGAGTATATTGATTTTCGAGAAGAAAATGATATGCGTAGAAGGAATTGAGTTATGGTTAAAGCGTGTGTTATACAAGTTTGATACTATTTAGTATCTATGTATAATACGATGAGTTAATACGAAGTACAATACGATTATTGTATGGGTATTATACAGAAGGAATACGTGAATTATACGTATAGAATACGATTCGTATTATAGAATTAAGTTAAGACTTAAGGTTAATTCATTTGAGTTGGGTTATGTTTAGTCCAACCAATTGAAGGAGTAAGCCCAAGGGATTAATGGGTTAAGCCTAAGTTAAGGCCCAATGATAGATTGCTTAATCCCAATGCATGAAAATCGAAACGTGGATAGAACCGGTGGGTCACCGAATAGGTAAAACCCATAGGGCAACCCAAGGGGATGACCCATGGGGAAGGGTGGGCCGGCCCCTTGGTGTGAAAGCCAAGCATAATGCTTGGTCACCAAGTGTGAATAGTAAGGAGTTGGGAAGGTGTAATGTCTAGATTGCCCTCCATTTCAATTACCTATAAATAGAAAGCAAGAGTTTGTCTTTTGTGAGTTTTTCAATTGCCAACCTAGATTATTTGAGAGGGAAAGATAGCTAGACTCAACCAAATCATACACTTTGGAAGCTTTGACTTGGAGTTCTCCAAGAGATTATTTAAGAGTTCTTAAAGGTAATATTCATTAATTCTACTTTCATCTCTTTTGGTTTTCTTTTATCATAGAGAATCATATATGGGTGGGGTATGGCTTGTATGGTGGAATAAGAGTGACTTACCATAGATTCAATCTCTATAAGTCATGTAATCATAGAAATCATAAGGTTTGATTTAGTTTTAAACCATAAAAATATTAATTATTGAGATTGATTGTTGATAAACAATTGAACTCCATCAATACATTAATATGTGCATCTTGTTTAGTTAGGATGTAGATATGAAGTCCATGGAGTATTCCATGTGATTTGGCTTAGAGAACATTAGTAACGAAGTTATGGCGAATTTCACGGAAATAGATGTTAAACGTCGAAAACGTTAAAATTTCAGATTATTAGACGAAAGTTGTCGTGAAGCTTGAATTTTTTTTTTCAATGTCAACACGTGAGATAGGGTAATTAAGAGTTGTGCGTTCGAGAATCGTCGGATTCTGACTTAAAACGAAGAAAATGAGCATTGAACGCTCATTAACGTTTACGAATGCTTAGAAAATGAACTCAATAGTGAATTTTGAGTTAATAGATTCAAAAGTGTCAAATTCTTATATGAACGCGTAGAGTTTGTCATTTATGATGTGTAGGCTTTTGAACGGATCAAATCGGGTTTATAACGAAAAAGTTATGGCCCCGAGAATTTCATAAAATTTTCAAAACTGCTGATAATTCTGGTACTGAGGTCTGGCGCCGCGGCGCCAGACATAGTGTTAAATGCTACGCCTCAGCGCTGGCACAGTAAAGTTGGCCACTGCTAAATGGCGTCGCAGCGCCACTGTTAGTATTAAGTCTCGCGCCGAGACCGGAACCCAGACACTGCTAACTGGTGCCGCAGCGCCAGTCTAGTACTAAGAAGCCCATGCCGCGGCGCGAGTTCAGGGTTTGTGATAGAAAACTTAAGTTTTAAACTTCAGTTGTTCCGAGACTTACATGAGTTGAGTTTATATACTCAATAAATGTACTAAGAATAATCATATACTATCTATACTAATGTATATGGTATTGAACTTAGGAATTGAATGCATGTTAATAAGTTATGAATGATGAACAAAGTTGGTACATTATCAACAATGTTAGAGTCCGGTTAATAACGTAAGTTGATTAATAAACAGAGACGAAGGGTAATAAGTCGAGTTGACTTTATTATTGATATTAAGTTAAAAAAGACATAGAAGAGAAAGAAGTTGGTATGAACAATGTGAATAGTTGTTTGATAGCTAATTATAGTATGCTATATGAATATATCATGTAGATTATGTAAAGAATGTGGTCAGTTGATTAAGTTATTTGAAGACCTTGAAAGGCAAGTTTTCTTAACGCTTGTTTGACTTTCAAGTTAGCCAAGTTTTATGTGATTCATTATACTGAATTGCACGACTGGTTTTAAAGAAAAGGTCAATGCCAGATTTATTTTGGCTAGACTGCTCATAAGATATAGATTGATTGATATTCATATCTTTCTATATAGAAATCTTAACGCTATCCTATGCCAAGAAATTGGTACGGACGTGAAGGTAAGGTTTGTCTATGAACAAACAAAAGTATTTTTCATCGATATTTCGATGGGCACGCGAGTTTGCCAAAATGTTAAACGTAAATACGTTTAACGAATGAGTGTTGATCAACATAGAGTACTATAGGCTGATCACCTAGAAGTGCTCGTAAGTAATGCGAATGTACAGCCTTAGGGCTGCGATATCCTTTTCAAGTATGAAAACTGAAAGTTACTGTTCATGGTCTATTGACCGGTTCAGAATTCCTAATCTACTCTATACATTGGGAATTGATGATATGAAATGTTAAAGTATTATTATTTAATAATACTTCATAACTATTTGTTCAGTTATGTAGGAATTGTTATATAATTCACGAATGTGGTATTATTGCTATCCCTTGTTAAACTTGTTGAGCTGTTATGCTCACTTCTTGCGTGAATTATATAATTGCAGTTAAGGATGAACGTACTGAGAAAGCTAAGAGAGATAAGGGCAAGGCTAAGATGGATACTTAACCATCGTGTAATAGACTAGTATGTTTGTATGTATTACACACTATGAACAACGAATGATGTAATCGGTTTATGAACCTGGGAAGGATTATACTTTGATTGTAATAAGAAGATAGTAATTACATTCATTTTGTTGTATTTCAATGGAATGATTGTATGGATGTTAGTATAGTGGTGCACCATATGTCGGGTTGGAAGATACCCGAATTTGGGGGCGTCATAGGTTGGTATCAAAGTATTAGGTTATAAAACTTAAGGGGGAAAAACCTTAAGCTAATAACCTCGTAAGGAAGGTAAAGTCCGAAGAATAAAATTCAAGTTAAATGAATTAATATGGTATTGAAATAACTCAGTATCGAAAGCATTAAAAGATGGAAATTAATCTTAAATAAATTAAATGTGATTTGTGATTATACTATAGTGTATTATGTACTAATCAATTTGTTATGTGCTGTTGTAGATGTCAATCGATATCATGATGTATATAGACATTCACGTTGTGAGTGAATAGTTAGTAAACCAAGTGGAGATTGTACTAATGCCAGTGGCTGAGGTACCGATAGTGGTCCTAGAAGACTTCGACATAGAGGAGTACATCTCTGAGGAGGAATACTCTAAAGAGATGATGGGATTAGCATCATATTTGAATGAGATGCTAGATGTAGAAGAGGAGATGGAGGTAACATCGATTAATACGGTGGTACCTACTCAGGAGCCAACACCTCCGGATGCAATGAGATCATTGTATCTGGCAGTGTTGGATAGGAATATGCATCTGCACACTGTGGTAGAGACGCAGAATGAGGGGACAATCGCCTTATATGAGGCGAAAGAGTCTGCCGAGGCGGATTTTGAGTCAGAGCACTATGAGAAAGTGCGTATGACAGATAAGGCACGTGATTATAAGGAAGAGGCCGCAGAGCTTCGAAAGAAATTGGTTAAAAAGACCAGAAGATAGCTAGGATGTCATACATCCACGAATGTGCTCATGAGGATTTCAAGCTGAAAATTGCTTGTTATTCTATTTAGTCCGGGCAGACTCGACATACCATAAGTCGAGATATAGTGTCGATTCTGGAAAATCAGAAATATGAGAATGCCGTTCGACAGTGTTAGTAAATCATTAGATCTTTTTGTATGTAGTAGTGACGTAAAGCCTCTTTTGTATAATTAAAGGGTAGTCTTTTTATTAATCCTAATTTTTGTAGAAGGCAATCGTGGGATAGCATGTAATAGCTTTTGGCTAAGGGAACATGATGTAAATAGTTTTGACTATGAAAGCATATTAATATAATGAAGCTTTTATTTAATCTGCTTGTTGTGGTATGAGTTGTTGCTGTTTGAGAATGATAACGTAGTAGTTAAATAGATAATAACAAAACTTTATTTATTCAGAATTATGCTGCCAAGAAGGAGACAACGTAACCAAGAGGCCGAGTCTCATAATGAGAATCAGGGGGGGTCCTAATAACCCTATGCAAGAGTTCGTTAATTTATTAACAGCTGCATTTAACCAAATGGGGGGTGGGATTCCTGTAGCTCATGGGGTAGTAAGAACAACTATCTTCAAGGAATTTAAGAGTGTGGATCCCCCTGAGTTTCGAGGAACAACGGACCCATTAGAAACCCAGACATGGGTGAAAGAAATTAAAAAGGCATTTGTGATAACAAACGTATGTGAGGCGCAGAAGACTTCTTTTCCGACCTACAAGATGAAGGGGGAAGCCAACTACTGGTGGGAAGCTCACCAGGGTGGGGCTAGAACAAAAGCTGTTATGTGGGAATAGTTTAAGAATGTCTTCTTCGAAAACTATTTTCCTACTAGCATGCAGGGTAGGATGGAGATTAAGTTCCTAGAACTTAAGTAGGGGGATATGACAGTTCCCCAATATGCCGCCAAGTTCAATGAATTTGCGAGATTTGCTCCACACCAGGTGGATACAGAGGAAAGGAAGGCGCGCAAGTTTGAGCATGGCTTAAAACCCTAGCTCTATAGTAGAATATCAATTTTTCAGAGTGCTTCCTACGGGACCATTCTGGAAAAGGCGATAATAGTAGAAGGTGGTGATGAGGCATTATCTCAGTACCACAAAGAGCGAAAGAACAAGAGTAAGTTAGAGGGAGTGAGTAAGGCTGAAGTTGCCAACGGAAGTGGCAACTTGCCAAAGAGGAAGAGTTTTAACCCTGAGAATACTGTGGTAAAGCATGGAGAACCCAAGAGAAGGACGGAAGCATGTAAGACATGCGAAACGACTCATATGGGAGTCTGTTTAAAGCAGAAAGCAGTCTGCTACAACTGTGGGTAGGAGGAACATTTGTCACCCAACTGTCCTAACCCTAAGAAGAACCAGGGGTGTTTTGTCTGTAGGTCATTGGACCACATGGCAAGAAATTGCCCGAAGAAAGGGTTAGAGGGAAATAAGGGTTCTGGTAGTGGTAAGTTAGCCATTTCTAGACCAACACCATTAGTGGGTAGACCCTCAGCTCGTATGTTTAATATGACTGTCCAAGATGCGGTTGCATCAACGGATGTGGTAGCAGGTATCATTTCGGTCAATGAGATAAATGCTTATGTGCTATTTTACTCGGGTGCTACTTGTTCTTTTATAACATGTGAATTTGCTAACCGATTAGGCTTAATCCCTGAGAAGTTACCGATACCTTTAGACATTAAGGTAGCAAATGAAGAGATAATCCCTATTGAACATATTCATAAGGGTTGTTGTGTAGATATTAGAGGGAATAAATTATCGGTAGATTTAGTACCAATAAGGTTAAAAGAATTCGATGTAATTCTTGGTATGGATTAGTTGGTAAACCATAAGGCGATGATAGATTGCCATAGGAAAAATGTGAACCTTCGGCTTTCTAAGAAAACTAAGGTAGTGTTCTTCGGTAGTAAATCACCGAGACGCTCTTGTTGTCTGTCGATGACACAAGCTAGGAAGATGTTGAGAAAAGGGTGTGTAGGGTATCTGTGCCATGTTGTGGACACCCAAAGAGTGGGAACATCCTTGGACCAGATACCTATAGTACAAGAGTTCGTGGATGTATTTCCGGAGGAGTTACCGGGTATTCCACCGGATAGGGAAGTTGAGTTTGTAATTAATCTGTTACCGGGAACGGCACCAGTTCCAAGGTCACCATATCGGATGGCGCCAGTCGAGATGAAGGAGTTAATGGTTCAATTACAAGAACTATTAGATAGAAAGTACATTCAACCGAGTGTATCTCCTTGGGGAGCACTGGTGTTGTTTGTAAAGAAGAAGGATGGGTCGTTAAGACTTTGTATCGACTATCGAGAGTTGAACAAGTTAATGATTAAGAATAAATACCCATTGCCCAGGATCGATGATCTATTTGATCAGTTGAAAGGGGCAAAATATTTTTCTAAGATAGATTTACGCACGGGGTATCATCAGTTAAAGGTGAGGAAGGAGGATGTACCTAAGACGGCGTTCAAAACTCGTTATGGTCATTACGAGTTTTTGGTGATGTCGTTTGGGTTGACTAATGCGCCAGCCGCATTTATGGATATAATGAACAGAGTGTCCAAACAGTATTTGGACAAGTTCGTGGTAGTGTTCATTGATGATATTCTAGTCTACTCTAAGACGTCAGAAGATCATGCAGAACATTTAAGAATAATGTTGGAAACACTAAGGAAGGAGAAGTTGTATGCGAAATTCACAAAGTGTGAATTTTGGCTTGAGAGAGTGCAGTTTCTAGGACATATTATTGATAAAGATGGCATTTCCGTGGATCCAGCAAAAGTCAAAGCAGTTAATGAGTGGGAGCAACCAAAAACGCCAACCGAGGTTCGAAGTTTTCTAGGGTTAGCGGGATACTATAGAAGGTTCATTCCGGACTTTTCTAAAATAGCTATTCCATTGAAAAATCTGACGAGAAAGTCGGTTAAATATGTGTGGACTGAAAAATGTGAGAAGAGTTTTCAGGAGTTGAAAAAGAGATTAAGTGAGGCACCTGTATTGTCCTTACCCGACGATACAGGGAACTTTGTAGTGTATAGCGATGCTTCGCATAAAGGACTGGGTTGCGTGCTCATGCAGCATGAAAAAGTCATTGCGTATGCGTCACGTCAATTGAAGGATTATGAGAAGGTCTATCCTACTCATGATCTGAAATTAGCAGCTGTAGTTTTTGCCTTGAAGATATGGAGGCATTATCTATATGGTGAGAAGTGTGAGATATTGTGACAACCCGAGAATTTAGAAAACTTTTAAAATTTTAATTATTTGATTTAAGGTTCAATATTAGAACCTAGACATAAAATAAGTGAATGCGTTTGATATTTTTGAGAAAGAATTTTGAAGATTTCAAAATTCTGTTAAGGATTTAAGTGAATATGTTATGTGAATATGGTATTATATGAGTACAGTATGTGGTTAGGGGTCAAGGGTTGATTAGATAACCTGTGTCGATGTCAAACCCTAAATATATATTTAGAACGTCCACGTTCAGTTATAAAATTCTTACGATCTATAAGAAACCCAAGAAATCGGTTCTGAAAACCCTAGATTTAGTTCCGGGAATTTAAAACCCTAATCCGGATATTAAAATTCTAATTTGGGAATTTAAATGTTATGTATAAGGTTTATGTATTTTAATTATAAATCTAATTAGGAATAATCCTAATTATTAATTAGATTTTTAATAATTTAGAAACCCTAATTTATAAATAGGGAAAACTTAAGTGTTAATTTAATACTTTTAATGTTAATTAGGAAATATTAATCCTAATTTTCAAGTTATGAGTAATTAGAAAACCCTAATCTAATTACGAAACCTAATTTTTATTTTATAAAATTAATTTTCTATTAGAAACCCTAATTCGTGGGTTATAAACCCTAATAACCATTTTGACCCTAATTGCTTAATTAGCAATTTTAATTAGGAATTTTTAATCCTAATTAGGAATATTTAAATTTATGATTAAGGAATTTTAATATAATTAGATAATTCTAATTATAATTTAGAATCATTAATTTTCTATTTTGAAACCCGAAATTCGAAAATGTTAGAAACTAAATTGCTAGCCTAAGGGTTCAAACCCTAAATCCTAAAGGGTTCAAACTCTACACCCTAGCCCAAACCCTAAACCCTAAGGGTTTGGCAATTTACTAGCATGCCATTCAAACTAAAAATCAAAAGGACTAAACTACCCTTTGTGCATTATTGAAGTAGCTTTCAATTATTGCCCTATATGTAGTTGGGGACTAGCTAAGATACACCCATGTGCTAAAAATCTAAGCAATATCAGCCCTCAATATCAGTCATATCTATTACATCCAATTTTTCAATAATTGAAGAGAGAGAAAAGTTCATATATTTGGATTATTTGTGTTCTACCACTCAACCATGCCATCCTCTCTCTAGAGCTACGAAATTATTTAGTAATTCAGTTCTTAGATTGATCTATAGCCAGTCATGATCAGATCATAAAGATCAGAATCAAAGATCAAGCTAGAAAGGTATAAACCTTCAAAATTCAAAATCTTTAGATTTTATGTTAAATGTTGTAATTGATTGTTTAAAGTTGTGTTTTAGGGTGTCATTTGATGATCTGGGTTGTCAAAACCTAGATCCATATCATCTTGATGCTCGAAATTTGAGTTTTTAGAAATCTGGGAAATGCTTGAAAAATGGCCTGACAACCATATGTCAAAGGCCATAGATCTTTACCTGTTAAGTGTTAGTGTCGTTTTAAGTTCTAGATCTACAGTATGTTATGTGGACTATGATCTGGAACTTGAATCAAGTCAAGATCATGTGTAGATCGAAAGATATAAGCGGTCAAATATTGTTGACCATTCATGAAATGAGTTTCTGGGCGGCCTAGTTTTGCCTAGAAAATTCTGACAACCTTTTGCAGGGTATGAATCTTGCCGAGTTTTATGTTATTGGTCCTGTTGTTGGGTGGATGTTTGAGACAGGAATAAGGACTACATACTCAGGTTTTTAGATTACTAAAATAAGTAACAGAATCATAGAAATCCTTGGTCAAACTATCATTGACCATCACGCCTGATGAACATTCTGGGTAACCCAGATCTTCATCAGCCGTGTTCATGTCAGGTAGTTTGACCGGCCCAGATCTTGTGCATCTATTTTTCTTATGTTGTTATGATGTTATGAGATTGTACTCTGACATTTGTACTACAATTGTGAACTTTTATATCACACAAACCGAGTCTGGGAAGCTAAGATTTAAGGAACCAAAATAGGCACCTTTAATTCTGGAAAACCCAGAAATAATCTAGCAGCCTCTGACATGTAATTTGAGAGCTTATATCTCTCAATGGTGTTATTGTTTGGTCATGTAATCCGTTTATAGATGTAGTATTACATTTATACTATGGCATGAACACTTAATCAGCCCAAAAACCTTAAAGATAAGTGATCTAGCACTGGTCAAAGGGGGCACCTTGGTGTCTGACTTGAAGTTCTGAGCAGCTCAAGAACATGCTCAACAATACCTATAGCGACGGTTCTGTCGCTATAGGGCCCTTTAGTGACACTTATTTTCGAAAAATGATTTATTTTAATAAATAAATAGAAAAAAATGGGTTATAATTATAAAAAATACAAAATAAATTTCGAAAAATTATTTTAAAGTCTGAAAATTAGTTTTTAATTATTTTGAGTATATTTCATAAATATTTAATATTTTTAGAATATAAAAAGGTATTTATTTATTTAATTATAATATTAAATAAATTATTTTAAAATAGTTTTAATTCATGAAAAATCATGAAAAATAATATTATAGTATAAGAAAATATTTTAAGTTATTTTTAGTGACTTTTAATATTTTGTGATGAAATTCATTAATTAATTAATATTAATGATAGTTAATTTATTTAATGAATATATTAAATAAATTATGGAAAAATAGAATAAATGATTTATAAATCATATAAAAAAGATTTAAGTGTTAGAAAAATATTTTAAGTTATAAAATATAACTTTTGATATTTTGTCATGAAAATATTAATATTATAATATAAAAAGTAATTATCGGATAATGAATTTAATTGTTTAAAAATCATATAAAGGTGATATTAAGGTATTAAAAATACTTTGTGATATTATAAAAATATTATAATATTATGGCAAGAACTTCATTAATATTTGATAATAAATAAATATTAATGATAAATGAATTATGTGGTATTTAATTTATTTAAATACGAGTTTAATGATTGAAAAATCCTTAATAATAGTAATAATTATGTGAAAATTATTATGAGACTTACAAATTTTTTTTGACTAATAATAAAATTATCTAAGATAATTGTTAACTATTAAGGCAGAGTTTAATTGAACTTAAACTTGAGTAAAGGTCCGACTAGACCGTCGGGATGTTAGAATTGTGTCGGGCTCAAGTCAGACTGAAATAGTTTGATTTGATACCGAGTTTTATGTGTGTTATAGGCTGATAGGGTTATGTGCTATGCGTTAAGGTTATTCTATGTGTGTGTGTATATATATATATTTATATTTATATATATAATAGTATTATATTATGATGATATTATCCTAATGTATAGATCGGTATTATTGCTATTAGGTTTTCAGACAAAGCTAGATATTTTGCGTAACGGCAATCAACGGTTTAGGTAAGTTTTACTTACTCTACTAAGAGTTGTTTCATTCAGATATGCTTATGGTTAATCATTGTTGATTGCCTTTGTAGAATTGTACTCTGTACATATTGCATGTACAAGTCAGGTATGAAAGGCTGATCACCTTCATTACCAGTTGGTCTAGATATATTTGTTCATGTTTAATACTTGTTCAGTCAAAATTTTGTTCGTGCTAATTCACAACTTTATTGATGAATTATAGCCAGCTTATTATTCAGACTCTTTCAATCATGATATGACTTAATAAATTTAAACTTGCTGGGCAACCTTATGCTCACCCTTGCTATATCATGATTTAACGTTGCAGATTAAGGCGAAAACGTCGGATACAGGAAAAGGGTTAAAGCCAAGTTGAGCTTGGGATAAAATGTGTAGCTAATTTGTAATAGAATAGTTTGATAAATATGTTATATGTCTAATTGTTTATGAATTGTGTATAAGTTAAGGTTACTAGATTTTGGGAAAATAATGTGTACGTTTACTGTATAAACAATTTACGTTTATATCTTCCGTAACTAGTGATAGAATGATTGTACCAGATCTGCGGTGATTTGGGACTTGGATTCGGGGCTCTCACAGTTGGTATCAAAGCTGTTGGTTATAAACCTTAGGTAGGGTTACCTGAGACTAATAACTGCAGTGATTAGGGTAAGTACTAACTCAAATAATGTTAGTGTGTCGGTATGATTCAAAGACGAATCTCGGCATGATGTAATTTACAAAGTTCCCTAACTCTGATAATAAAGTTGAACAGTAGTGGTGAATAGATAGAGTCTAAAATACTAATAGTTCAGAGATAGATGATCGAAAAATAAAACGATCATAGAATAGAAATGGATCGCATTGTATACGATGAGATCACCCCGTGATCTGATATGGATTAAGCGAATGATAGATAAGTCTGCGGCAAGAATGTTCTGTGACAGTTGTACTATGAAATGGTACAGATTCAGGAAAGAATTATGAATACGGATTAAATGAAATTCGTATTGAGAAGGTAGTAGGTTTAGGCGGGGATTCAATTGAGGACTCGTGTCAGTAGCTGAGTTGTATGATTCCTTGTTATGGGCGGGGAATTGTACTTGGTGTAAAAACCACTAAGTTTCTGGCACTAATAATAATTGAAATATTTGTGTCGCGTTATTTGCTATATGCATGTTAAAAGGGTGATTCCTTTCTCATGTGTATAATAGATAGATATGTTATAGGTATAGAATATAAGGTTAAGTACGAGTTCTTAAAACTCATACTTATGGTATGTTCGTGACTCATAATTATATGAAATGTTTATGAACCCCTCAGCGAATGGACGCCAAAGGCCTTTCTAGGACAAGTTCTTAAACTCATATGATTGTGGCAAGTTCCTGAACTCATAAGTGTGGTAAGTTTGACGAACTGAGTATAGTAGTGTGAATGTAGTATTAAAGATAATCGGAATAGATAGACTGTTTAAGCAAATGATTATTAGTGGAGACATAGGTTTTTCAAAATTTCTAGTTATGCTAGACTTCGAACTTTTTGGACATCAAGCTAAATACACACTATGTGCTTTTAAAAAAAATGTGTAGACTCGTAATCATTTTTGGAACGGTTTAAAGTATAGTCTATGCTACTTATTTCAGCTAAACGCAAATGATTTGAAATATCAAAATATATTTTATTTATCAGTTAGGTACCATGTAACCTGGTGCAGAGATGATAAAAAGGTGATGAAGTTGTAAATACAGGAATACTTAGTGGGAATTTGATCTAAAATCGTTATTCCACTATTGTATGATGTGTTATGACAAAGTCATACGATGACGACATCCTCAAACGAACTGTTAATACAGTACGACATCATGACGTAATTTTTGAAAATATTTTCAAAAATTTTAATTTGCCAACGGGGTTTAGCTACACCTTAATAATTCGATTGAATTGAATTATTGATATGAGTCTATGCTATTCGATTCACCTAGACTAATGCTTATGAAAACTCTAAGCGGTCTTTGGAAATTATCCCGAATCAAATTATTTTGGTACGGATTCCTATAAAGACTGAGGTACAATTTTGCGCCCCAGGGCGGATATGAGAAACAGATCAGACCAGCAGTACTTTATAAGTACAGGGTATACCGGGCTAATTACCCATTATGTCCGTAAGTAAAGACAGTTTGCGGATGAATTTCCATAAAACCTTTGCGAAAATGACAGACAATAGTCTGTAAAACCCCTCAGCACAATTTTAGAATTTTAATTCTTGTGAAGAATGTATTGGGTAGCATGTGATGCTGTGTATGTATTGTGTGTAGTGAACGGTGTATGGTGTAAGGCAAATTTCGGGGATGAAATTTTTAGAAGAAGGGGTGAATGTGACAACCCGAGAATTTAGAAAACTTTTAAAAATTTAATTATTTGATTTAAGGTTCAATATTAGAACCTAGACATAAAATAAGTGTATGCGTTTGATATTTTTGAGAAAGAATTTTGAGAATTTCAAAATTCTTTTAAGGATTTAAGTGAATATGTTCTGTGAATATGGCATTATATGAGTACATTATGTGGTTAAGGGTCAAAGGTTGATTAGATAACCTATGTCAATGTCAAACCCTAAGTATATACTTAGAACGTCTACGTTCAGTTATAAAATTCTTACGATCTATAAGAAACCCTAGAAATCGGTTTTGAAAACCCTAGATTCAGTTCCGAAAATTTAAAACCCTAATTCGGATATTAAAATCCTAATTTGAGAATTTAAATGCTATGTATAAGGTTTATGTATTTTAATTATAAATATAATTAGGAATAATCCTAATTATTAATTAGATTTTTAATAATTTAGAAACCCTAATATATAAACAGGGAAAACTTAAGTGTTAATTTAATACCTTTAATGTTAATTAGGAAATATTAATCCTAATTTTCAAGTTATGAGTAATTAGAAAACCCTAATCTAATTACAAAATCTAATTTTTATTTTAGAAAATTAATTTTTTATTAGAAACCCTAATTCGTGGGTTGTAAACCATAATGATCATTTTGACCCTAATTGCTTAATTAGAAATTTTAATTAGGAATTTTTAATCCTAATTAGCAATATTTAAATTTATGATTAAGAAATTTTAATATAATTAGAAAATTCTAATTATAATTTAGAAATATTAATTTTCTATTTTGAAAACCGAAATTCGAAAATTTTAGAAACTAAATTGCTAACCTAAGGGTTCAAACCTTAAACCCTAAAGGGTTCAAACTCTACACCCTAGCCCAAACCCTAAACCCTAAGGGTTTGGCAATTTACTAGTTTGCCATTAAAACTACAAATCAAAATGACTAAATTACCCTTTGTGCATTATTGAAGTAGCTTTCAATTATTGCCCTATATGTAGTTGGGGACTAGCTAAGATACACCTATGTGCTAAAAATCTAAGCAATATCAGCCCTCAATATCAGCCATATCTATTACATCCAATTTTTCAATAATTGAAGAGAGAGAAAAGTTCATATATTTGGATTATTTGTGTTCTACCACTCAACCATGCCATCCTCTCTCTAGACCTACGAAATTCTTTAGTAATTCAGTTCTTAGATTGATCTATAGCCAGCCATGATCAGATCATAAAGATCAGAATCAAAGATCAAGCTAGAAAGGTATAAACCTTCAAAATTCGAAATCTTTAGATTTTATGTTAAAAGTTGTAATTGATTGTTTAAAGTTGTGTTTTAGGGTGTCATTTGATTATCTGGGTTGTCAAAACCTAGATCCATATCATCTTGATGTTCAAAATTTGAGTTTTTAGAAATCTGGAAAATGCTTGAAAAATGGCCTGACAACCATATGTTAGAGGCCATAGATCTTTACCTGTTAAGTGTTAGTGTCGTTTTAAGTTATAGATCTGTAGCATGTTATGTGGACTATGATCTGGAACCTGAATCAAGTCCAGATCATGTGTAGATCGAAAGATATAAACGGTCAAAGATAGTTGACCATTTACGAAATGAGTTTCTGGGCTGCCCAGTTTTGCCAAGAAAATTCTGACAACCTTTTGCAGGGCTTGAATCTTGCCCAGTGTTATGTTATTGGTCTTTTTGTTGGGTGGATGTTCGAGACAGGTATAAGGACTACATACTCAGGTTTTTAGATCACCAAAATAAGTAACAGAATCATAGAAATCCTTGGTCAAACTATCGTTGACCATCACGCCTGATGAACATTCTGGGTAACCCAGATCTTCATTAGCCGTGTTCATGTCAGGTAGTTTGACCGGCCCAGATCTTGTGCATCTGTTTTAGTTATGTTGTTATGATGTTATGAGAATGTACTCTGACATTCGTACTACAATTGTGAACTTTTATATCACACAAACCGAGTCTGGGAAGCTAAGATTTAAGGACCCAAAATAGGCACCTTTAATTCTGGAAAACCAAGAGAGAATCCAGTAGTCTCTGACATGTAATTTGAGAGCTTAGATCTCTCAATGGTGTTATTGTTTAGTCATGTAATCTGTTTGTAGATGTAGTATTACATTTATACTATGGAATGAACACTTAATCAGCCCGGAAACCTTAAAGATAAGCGATCTAGCACTGGTTAAAAGGGGCACCTTGGTGTCTAACTTGAAGTTCTGGGCAGCTCAATAACATGCTCTAAAACACCTATAGCGACGGTTCTGTCGATATAGGGCCCTTTAGTGACACTTATTTTCAGAAAATGATTTATTTTTAGAATATAAAAAGGTATTTATTTATTTAATTACAATATTAAATAAATTATTTAAAAATGGTTGTAATTCATGAAAAATCATGAAAAATAATATTATGGTATAAGAAAATAATTTAAGTTATTTTTAGTGACTTTTAATATTTTTTGATGAAATTCATTAATTAATTAATATTAATGATGGTTAATTTATTTAATGAATATATTAAATAAATTATGGAAAAATAGAATAAATGATTTATAAATCATATAAAAATGATTTAAGTGTTAGAAAAATATTTTAAGTTATAAAATATAACTTTTGATATTTTGTCATGAAAATATTAATATTTTAATATTAAAAGCAATTATCGGATAATAAATTTAATTATTTAAAAATCATATAAAGGTGATTTTAAGGTATTAAAAATACTTTGTGATATTATAAAAATATTATAATATTATGGCAGGAACTTCATTAATATTTGATAATAAATAAATATTAATGATAAATGAATTATGTGGTATTTAATTTATTTAAATACGAGTTTAATGATTGAAAAATCCTAATTAATAGTAATAATTATGTGAAAATTATTATGAGACTTAGAAAAAAAATTTGACTAATAATAAAATTATCTAAGATAATTGTTAACTGTTAAGGCATATTTTAATTGAACTTAAACTCGAGTAAAGGTCCGACTAGACCGTCGGGATGTCAGAATTTTGTCGGGCTCAAGTCAGACTTAAATAGTTTGACCTGATACTGAGTTTTATGTGTGTTATAGGCTGATAGGGTTACGTGCTATGTGTTCAGGTTATTCTATGCATATATATATATATATATATATATATATATATATATATATATATATATATTATTATATTGTGATGATATTATCCTAATGTATAGATCGGCATTATTGCTATTAGGTTTTCAGACAAAGCTAGATAATTTGCGTAACGGTAATCAACGGTTCAGACAAGTTTTACTTAACTCTACTTAAAGTTGTTTCATTCAGATATGCTTATGGTTAATCATAACTGATTGCTATTGTAGAATTGTACTCTGTACATATTGCATGTATAAGTCAGGTATGAAAGGCTGATCACCTTCATTACCAGTTGGTCCAGATATATTTGTTCATGTTTAATACTTGTTCAGTCAAAATTTTGTTCGTGCTAATTTACAACTTTATTGATAAATTATAGCCAGCTTATTATTCAGACTCTTTCAATCATGATATGTCTTAATAAATTTAAACTTGCTGGGCAACCTTATGCTTACCCTTGCTATATCATGATTTAACATTGCAGATTAAGGCAAAAACGTCGGATACATGAAAAGGGTTAAAGCCAAGTTCAACTTGGGATAAAATGTGTAGCTAATTTGTAATATAATAGTTTGATAAATATGTTATATGTTTGATAGTTTATGAATTGTGTATAAGTTAATGTTACTTGATTTTGGGGAAATAATGTGTACGTTTATTGTATAAACAATTTATGTTTATATCTTATGCAAATAGTGATAGAATGATTGTACCGGATCTGCGGTGATTTGGGACATGGATTCGGGGCTCTCACAGATATACATGGACCACAAAAGTCTAAAATATATCTTTACACAGAAGGAATTGAATATGAGATAGAGAAGGCGGTTAGAGTTAATCAAAGATTATGACTGTGATATTTTATATCATCCGGTGAAAGCAAATGTAGTGGCTTATGCGCTAAGTAGGAAGGGAAGAGAGAAACTGTCAATGTTAACAACTCAGAATGAGTTGGTAATAGCGATGGCAAGGATGGAGTTAGAAGTTAAGTTACTGGAGGAAGCGATAGAAATGTTATTTTCTATGGAAACCCAACCAACCATAGTGGAACGGGTTAGGGGAGTACAATTGAACAATGAAGAATGGAAGCAGATGAAAAAGAGGATTGAAGATGAAGAGAAGACTAAGTATAACCTCGATAAGAAGGGATTACTTCATTTTGAAGGAAGAATTTAGGTTCCGAATTAAAGGAAGAAATTATGATGGAGGCCTATAGTTCGAGGTACTCGATACATCCCGACAGTACGAAGATGTATCAAGACCTTCGTCAGAACTTTTGGTGGCCGAACATGAAAATGGAGATAGTATAATACGTTAGTAGGTGCTTAACTTGTTCAAAAGTTAAGGCTGAACATCAACGACGACCGAGCGGGTTGTTACAACCGTTAGAAATTCTAGAGTGTAAATGGGAGGAAATCACGATGGACTTTGTGGTGGGACTTCCAACAACAAGAAAAGGATACGATGCTATTTGGGTGATAGTGGATCGATTGATGAAATCGGCTCATTTTCTACCAATAGGAGTTAGGTATAACCTGGATCGTTAGCTAAGATGTATGTCAAGAAAATTATTCCAGACATGGAGTACCTGTTTCGATTATGTTAGATCGTGATCCACGATTCACATCAAACATTTGGAGGAGTTTGCAAGAGCAAATGGGAATGCAGTTAAGATTGAGTACGGCGTATCATCCTCAGACAGATGGTCAGAGTGAGCGGATAATTCAAATGCTTGAAGATATGTTAAGATCTTGCGTTATGAATTTCAATGAGAGTTGGGATGAATATTTACCGTTGGTGGAATTTTCGTACAATAACAGTTTTCACACTAGTATAGGCATGCCGCCTTACGAAGCATTGTATGGAAAGAAGTGTCGAACTCCATTGTGTTGGGATGAGGTGGGTGAACGTCGGATGTTGGGACATGAGATGGTACAACAAACGGTGGACATGGTGAAGATAATACGTACTCGATTAGTTGCGGCTCAAGACCGGCAAAGGAAGTATGCAAATCCTCATAGAGAGAATAGAGAATTCAAGGTAGGGTCTTTTGTCTTTCTGAAAGTATCGCCTTGGAAAGGGAAGATACGTTTTGAAAAGAAAGGGAAGTTAAGTCCAAGGTTTGTAGGACCTTTTGAGATCTTAAGAAGGGTAGGAGAGGTGGCTTATGAAGTAGCCTTACCTCCAGAAATGGAATGCATTCATAGTGTGTTTCATGTGTTGGTGTTGCGTCCTTATAAACCGGACTATAAACACGTAATAGAGTATGACTCTATTCAGGTAGAGAAAGATTTATCCTATGAGGAACTTCCAATTCAAACTATTGATAGGAAGGAACAAGTATTAAGAAACAAGGTCATACCTTCAGTGAAGGTGTTATGGAGAAACCACAATGCTGAAGAAGTAACGTGGGATCTCGAAAGTAAAATAAAGGAAGATTTTCCTCATTTGTTTATGTAATTATAAGCTAAGATTCTGGGGACAGAATCCTTATAAAGGGGAGAGAATGTAACGCCCGAGAAAATCAGATTTTTATGACAATTAAATTTTTATTTGATTATGTGAATTAAATGAATTTAATTGATTTATTTTGTGAGTAAGCTATGTGAAGGTCGTTCTATGACCTAGAATGTGTCTATATGGTTAGTAATCTGGCTACGTGCTAGAATTTCTGAGACGAAAATAAATGATTTCTGAGAAATTCCCGTAAAAATACTATTCATCCGTTTCTGTTCGGGGAATTATTTTGAAATTTCGAGAAACGCGTAATGATAGAATATCGAGATAAAATGAAATATCTAATAATATTTCATTTATGGCAAACGAAGTTTTCGCTTGCGGACTTAAAACCTAAGGGTTGAGTATATTGATTTTCGAGAAGGAAATGATATGCTTAGAAGGAATTGAGTTATGGTTAAAGTGTGTGTTATACAAGTTTGATACTATTTAGTATCTATGTATAATACGATGAGTTAATACGAAGTATAATACGATTATTATACGGGTATTATACGGAAGGAATACGTGAATTATACATATAGAATACGATTCGTACTATAGAATTAAGTTAAGACTTAAGGTTAATTCATTTGAGTTGGGTTATGTTTCGTCCAACCAATTGAAGGAGTAAGCCCAAGGGATTAATGGGTTAAGCCTAAGTTAAGGCCCAATGATAGATTGCTTAAGCCCAATGCATGAAAATTGAATCGTGGATAGAACCGGTGGGTCATCGAATGGGTAAAACCCATGGGGTAACCCAAGGGGATGACCCATGGGGAAGGGTGGGCTGGCCCCTTGGTGTTCAAGCCAAGCATAATGCTTGGTCACAAAGCATTTTACTTGGTGACCAAGTGTGAATAGTAAGTAGGTGGGAAGGTGTAATGTCTAGATTGCCCTCCATTTCAATTGCCTATAAATAGAAAGCAAGAGTTGGTCTTTTATGAGTTTTTCAATTGCCAACCTAGATTATTTGAGAGAGAAAGAGAGCTAGACTCAACCAAATCATACAGTTTGGAAGCTTTGACTTGTGGGTTTTCAAGAGATTATTTAAGAGTTCTTAAAGGTAATATTCCTTAATTCTACTTTCATCTCTTTTGGTTTTCTTTTATCATGGAGAATCATAGATGGGTGGGGTATGGCTTGTATGGCGGAATAAGAGTGACTTACCATAGATTCATAGATAGAGTGACTTAACAAAGACATAGAAGAGAAAGAAGTTGGTAGGAACAATGTGAATAGTTGTTTGATAGCTAATTATAGTTTGCTATATGAATATATCATGTAGATTCTGTAAAGGCTATGGTTAGTCGATTAAGTTATTTGAAGATGTAATATCCCGAGTGTTCATGATAACGATCCTTAAAAAAAAGGAAATGAACGGGTTAAAGAATATGTAATGCTCAAATATAATTGAGTCTGAGTAAAGGTTATGAAATAAAACTTACAAGAATTTATTTTGAAGAATGGTGGGAGTAGGAAATATAAAACCTATATTAAGGTAATGTGTTGAAGTTATTCAACGAAGAGATTTGGCGAAAACCTGAGTAAGGTAGGGTTTCGGTGATTCCGAGGACGGAATCCTTATAAGGAGGGAAGAATGTGACGATTTGATTATTTGAGTTGTGATTCTGGGGACAAAATCCTTGTAAGGAGGGAAGGATGTAACGATCCGAAATTTCAAACTGTAATATTAAATATTTATTAATATATAAATATTTATTTGATGCACTTATTGTTGAAATTGATGAGAGAAATATTTTATTGATGTAATGGTTGCTAGTAAATATTTACTAATCTAAATTCATTAGATAATATTCTAAATTAAATTAATTTATAATTTAGAGAGTTATAATATAACATGAGATGTTACATTATTGTTTTAATTTAATAATTTAAGGTGGTATATTAAGTTATTAAATAAAATTATAATGAGATTATAATTTTGTGATATTTGGTCAAGTGGAAAATTTATTTAGTATGTGGTAATTAGTTTATTTAATTAAGATTGGATATGAAAATCCAAGTAAACAATATGGGACAATAAACTATATTATATGTGACTTATGAAAATAAATTAAAAGAGTTTTAATTTGGTTTTACCAAACAAACCCATAGAGCTTTTGAAATTCTTATTTTAATCTTGTTTTGCCAAATAAGGCTTAAGGAATGATTAAGTCATTATTTTAATATGGCTTTGCCAAACAAGCCTTAGGGCTTTTAAAATTATAATTTTGTAACTTATATATTAAATTGATAATTAGTATATATAATTATATTGGGAGTTACATATTCTATAATTATATGTGTTATATGTATATTGTATATACACTAAGTTACGTTAGTTTTCTAAACCTAAGTCAAAACTAAGAACAAAGAGAAGAAGAGAGAATGCAGAGAAGAAGAAGAAGGAGAAGAAGAAGGGGAAACCTTGAGAAAACAAAAGAAAAGCTTTCATCATCTCCATATTTTCTCCTAATTCAACCTAGAAAGGGCACGTGAAGTGCAGATAACTGTAAGCTGTTAAACTGTTATTGGTAAACAACGATCAAGGCAAGTCTTTCGGTTCCTATTTGTTACGTGGACTTGATGAACTGTTTTAAATTGTATGATATGTTATACATGTTGAAATCATAAAATATTTAAGTCAATATATGACTGCATTGTTTTGGCTAAGTTATGATGATTGAGTAAGGAACTCAATCTTTATATTTGCTATATGAATTAAAAGCATGTATGCCATGTTACCTTAATGAGATGTATATCGAGCATGTTATTATGTGTTATGTGATGCATGAAAACTGTTAGACTTTGCTGGGCTGTCGAGCTCACTCTTGCAAATAACCACTTTTGCAGGTCAAGATTTTAAGGTAAAGATATGTGCTAAGTGAGTTATAGAGATCTATATTCACGAAGATTACTTATGTTTTATGAGAAATATATTTCATATTTTGAACGTAACATGTTGTTGAATTGTAAGTTGAGTTATCCAATGTATATGGATATTTAGTTATGATGTAAGACTTTGTATAGTCATTTTGTTGTAACGATTCATGATATAAGATTGAATCAAAGAGATGTAATGTAAAGGTTGCGATTCAGGGCATGAAAAAAGGAAATGTATAAACGTTCTAAATATTCCGCAATTTTAGTATTTTTAATATCGAATAATGATGTAAAATTTGAGTTTTAATGTGTGGTTAACGACCGCAGTTGAGATTTAAATTGTATGGATTTTTGGGGTCGTTACAGAAGACGCTGAAAGGCAAGTTTTCTTAACGCTTGTCTGACTTTCAAGTTAGCCAAGTTTTATATGATTCATTATACTAAATTACACGACTAGTTTTAAAGAAAGGGTCAATGCCAGATTTATTTCGGATAGACTGCTCGTAAGATATAAATTGATTGATATTCATATCTTTCTAAATAGAAATGTTAACGCTATCCTATGCCAAGAAATTGGTATGGACGTGAAGGTAAGGTTTGTCTATGAACAAACAAAAGTATTGTTCATCGATATTTCGATGGGCACGCGAGTTTGCAAAAATGTTAAACGTAAATACGTTTAACGAATGAGTGTTGATCAACATAGAGTACTACAGGCTGATCACCTAGAAGTGCTCGGAAGAAATGCGGATGTATAGCCTTAGGGCTGTGATATCCTTTTCAAGTATGAAAACTAAAAGTTACTGTTCATGGTCTATTAATCGGTTCAAAATTCCTAATCTACTCTATACATTGGGAATTGATGATATGAAATGTTAAAGTATTATTGTTTCATAATACTTCATAACTATTTGTTCAGTTATATAGGAATTGTTATATAATTCACGAATGTGGTATTACTGTTATCTTTTGTTAAACTTGCTGAGCTGTTATGCTCACTTCTTGCGTGAATTATATAATTGCAGTTAAGGATGAACGTACTGAGAAAGCTAAGAGAGATAAGGGCAAGGCTAAGATGGATACTTAACCATCGTGTAATAGACTAGTATGTTTGTATGTATTACACATTATGAAAAATGAATGATGTAATCGGTTTATGAACCTGGGAAGGATTATACTTTAATTGTAATAAGAAGATAGTAATTACATTCATTTTGTTGTATTTCAATGGAATGATTGTATGGATGTTAGTACAGTGGTGCACCATATGTCGGGTTGGAAGATACCTGAATTTGGGGGCGTCGTACAGCCCATCAAATCTAATAGTTTTCATGCATCATGTAGCACATAATAATATGCTCAACATACATCTCATAATAATTAGACTAACATAACATACATGCTACAATTCATATAACAAGTATAAAAATTGAGTTCTTTACTCAATCAACATTCTTTACTCAATCAATGTAGTCATAAATTGACTTTAACGCTTCATACTTTCAACATATACAACATATCATGCTATTTGCAATAAAGATTTAAAACAGTTCATCATCAAGTTTACATAGCAAATAGGAATTGAAAGACTTGTCTTGATCGTTGTTTATCAATTACAGATTAACAGCTTACAGCTATCTGCATTTCATGTGCCCTACACAATTATATGATCATGCACATCAACTATTAGTCACATAGCAACGCATAGTAGTTGTAATATAAACTTTACTCTACATCTCATAACCCTTCCTGTTAATCAATACACAATATTTAGTTTGATTGTGTTAACTTTCGACTTATATCTCACTATATTTCTTCTTAGGTCATACCCGAAGTTCATTAAAGTGTTTAAGTCTTGCTAGGAATCTTTATTGGTTTTATATTAACCCCATTTCAAATCTTATAATATTCATTTAAATTGAATTGAAACTCTTTTTACGTTCATTAACACTTGTCACGACGTTTCGACATTCATTCATCACACGCCTGATTCGTCTCTCTTGTGTATGCTTAGTATGCTTATACAACTTATCTAATATATCATTTATTAATGTTAAGCATCATTATATTTACTAATATTCATATTTTATAACTTAGAACAACATCTTTTATTGTCAAAAGCACTACACTTGCATACGTGCATGCCCGACGCCCTCCGATTGCCTCCAAATACACATTAGTCCCAAAGATGGCCATTTTGACCCCTTTTAACGACCTCAAATCGAAAAACTTAATGAACGAAATTTGTAGGTATATTCGTTATCTTTCTGAGTCATCTTGATCGCCTAAATCAGAGTTCGTATGAGAAAGTTATGGCCATTTTACTACAAGAGGTCAAAACAGTTCAACATGACTACTGTTCTAGCGCTGCAGCGTCCCAAATAGCCTTGGGGGCTGCGCTGCAGCGCCCCCTAGCAGAAAGTAGCGCAATTTTTTTCAAGTTTTGTCGTTCTTGCGAAATTTTAACCCTTTCTCCTTCCAACCTTCATAACTCGAGTTATACACATCCAAATCAGTCCGTTTTCGACTCTATGGATTCGTAATTCATAGAACTACAACATACCAAAAAAATCAACAATTTACAAAAATATTAACTAACCCAAAACTCATGTCTATACTAAATTTTCATGTTTTAACATATTTAGCGAATTCATTCACTACGAATTCGTTTCTTAACCAAATTAATTCATTGAACTTGCGTTCTTTTCGTTTTTCAACATTCTTACAACATCCATCATAAATTTACGGTTTACAACATGGATTCATCATCAATTTTAGTCTCAAAGTAGACCAAAACATATATTTTAACCCACAACCAAAATCTTCTTATTTAACACCAAAACACCAATTTGCTTGATTCAAATCCAATTATGGATGATAATAATCATATTGTATATATCTATTAACGCATATATCAACTTCTCAACAAATTCTCCATCAAAATCCACTTACAAAGACTAACTTGGAGAAAACAAAAACTAAAAATTTTAAAGTGAGTTTATTACCTTTGATTCCTTGTTAGTCTTAGATAGATGATGAAGAATTCGCTTGCTCCCTCTTGCTTTCTAGAGTTTTCCCCCTCTCAAGATTCACAGAGAAATCTGTCTCTCTCAAACCTTCTTCCTCTCTTCTTCTTCTCTATTTTCTCTCTTAGGCTAAGAAAATAAACGTAAAACCAAATAACTACGTGACTTGTCAGTTATACACACGAGTCTCAACAGTTACAGAATGGGAAGGTCTCTATACCTTGTTTGGTTAAACCCAATTAACCCCCCACATATTTATTTTAATCATTCACTTATTATATGGTTCACAAATGCAACACTTTATTTGATTAAATTACTTAACCAATATAACTCTAACTTTATTTAACAAATCATAATCTCTCTAATTTAATTATTTAATTAAATTCGAATATTTTTCATTCCCTCAATATTATCACACTTTAAATAATTACCCATTCCAGTCAAATGTTTATTTCATTCCTTAAATATTCAAGCTAAAATATTTATTTTATTCGATAAATATTTTAACTATTTACGAAACTCACAATCTTGCTACGTGAACATATTACATTTATATGTAATACATTAATCGCTCATTTATTAAACAAATATATTCGCATTAATTCACTATTTTAATTAAGTGAATCACTCACATTATTTACGAAACTTAATTCATAATAATATTCATTGCCCATAAGGCATAACAATCAAATTATTTTAACTCACAATATAATTTTAACTTATTTAAATTAACTAATATTATTCAGATAAATTTTATTTTTGAAACAACTTCATTTATTTTCTTCAATAGTTTAATTAACTATTAAACCTAGTTTTCCCCAATACATGAATATATAATTCTCTTCACACCAAACCACATATTTCACAATATATGTCACATATATACACATACTCAAACTCAAAACATCTCATCACAAGAATTTTATTTATTAAATTCTTATCTTAATAATTTTTAAAAATTCGGGTTGTCACATTTGACTTATATAAGAATTCAATTTTAATACAAGGCATATAAGATGATGTTTTGAAAATAGGTTTTCAAACCCTTATGCTCACATAGTAACTGAGGCCTTTGATATTTCTATTTTATTCCATATTCAACTTGTTTTGATTTTATTCTCGTGATGTGAAGCATCTTCGACAAAATAATATAACATATAAGTGCCAGGCTTTTTATGGGCATGAAAGCCATTAAAAGATGTTCAAGCACCACATATGATTTACAAGTTAACTGTACAACTGATAAGGTCCATCATGGGAACCAGATCTAGATCCGTCAGCTGGATCTTAGATGTCGTGGCTCCTAGGCTCACATAATATCATATGAATAGCCTGCATAACGAGGATACTGAAATAAAATAGACATTTAATTTAAGCAACACAAAAAAGGATTCATCAGTTAAATCCCTGCATGCGCGTAACCAAGCTTTCCGTTCCCTCTAGATATAGATCTAGGGTCACGTGGTTGCTTAATATTTACAAAAAAAAACTAGAAAGAAAACTAGATTTAAATAAATCTTAGCCATTCCAGCTTAGCGGTTCCAGTTTTACAACTTTTGAACCGATTAAAAGTTAGATTTGACTAGATTTAGATAAATTTAGTCAACAGATTTAAATATTATAGATTTACATTGAATGAACAATTAAAACTAATAATCAATCATAATAAATAGTTAATATATATATATATATATATATATATATATATATATATATATATATATATATATATTAAAGCAAGAGAAAGCTTCAAATCTGAAAAAATCTTACAGTGTGCTGCAAAGAAGGCTTCAGACTACTTTTGAAACTTGAAAACTTAGTTTCCACCAGTTAAAATTTGATATGTCGTAGTATATATGTATATAAATGTCTAGAAAGAAGAATATTAAAGTTTAGAACACTATAGGAAGGGCTAAGAGCTAAAATGGACAGAGTTTTCTCTTTTTTTTTCTCCTTTTTTCCTTTTTTATGGCTGATGGGGGGGTCTATTTATCGACCAAAGTAGCAGCGGGTCTACCCGAGGCTGCCCGGGTGGGCCTAGGCCACGTGGGTCTTGTTGTCTAGAAGTACGTGCACTCAGATCAACGCGTTGTCCACTCAAAAGTTCATAACTTTCAATTCGGGAATCCGATGGAGGAATGTTATACCTTTTTGGAAAGCCCTTGACGAGAGCTATACAATGACATGGGATTTAATATTTTCCAAATTCGGAAAGATGGGTCCATGACCATATCTTCAAGTCTTGGCAGTCTATCCGTTGAGCTGCCTTGTGCTATTTTTTCACTCAGGATTGACGTTATGGTTCTGCATAACCTTCATGATAGTGATTTGGCTTGATTTGATATTGCATTGGAAAATTACTATTTTGCCCTCCCGAGTTGGTTCTGGGCTTGATGCAGTTGTAGCTTATAAAGCCCCAAAATCAAGGTACTTGAAACTCGAACTCGGTGCTTTACGATACCATTTCTATGAGCGAAATAATACTAATAATAATAACAATAATATAGATACTAACTTAATTTACATATTTATCAAAGTCTAAATTCCAAGTACGCAATCTTTAATACATTCCTCACAATACGTGATAGGAAATATATATCATACTTGTCTTTAAAAAGATAACTATTACATAAAATGACACTGAATTCATTCTGCAACCTTTCCTTTCCCTTTATTATTAGCTGAGCCTTCTACTTGTTCACACTTAGCTGAAAATATTTAAATTAAGCAAGGATGAGCATTTGAGTGCCCAACAAGTAATAGCAATTATATATATATATAAGCTGAAAGAATTTAAATATTTTTTTATACTATCCTTCTACAACAAATCAATAGTTGTGACCTAATCTGAACCGATAATATTAACATAACAACCCTCTTTCAAATTTTAAAACTACGCACTGACTATATATAGGGTTAAGGGGACATACTATGAACATTATTTTCATTTTCGAATAGGTTTAACAGAACTTCATCTGCAAATCGTCATAACATACGGGCACGAGGGTGTACATCCCATGCACCCTGTATTGATAAATACTACATGCAAGAACGATAGGATCGTTCACTCTGTCCGCCTTGGGCGCACAAAAGTTTTCCCGTGTAAAGGATGTTCATACTTGTCTGGGTTCCAAACCAAAGCAATTTGGTTGGATAATAATAAGGTTTAATCTTGTTCTACAATATTCTATAATTCAACATATATGTATACATGTAATTAACAAAGGTGTATCAACATGTGGTTAAATGCAATGATTATCCTAGTGTGGACACTTGTATAACCATTTATAGAAATTATCGAACAAAATATATATCTGAATTACCATATACTAACATGTTGATAATCAATGAGCGTATATAATATAGAGTTAATAATATGTACAGTAATAATATAATTCTGAAACATTCTTACTCATGTCCATTGCATAAAGAAAATACAAAGGTAAGATACTTTCCTGATGCGCTGCTTACAATACGTAACTTAGTTTTATCTTTTATATCACGACCTATCATTAATCAAATCATTCGTTCAATTTGAACAATATATTATAATATATAGTACTGCATTTCACAGTCAGCATATAACCTAATCACATTATCACACATGTTCAACAGTTATTGCATCACAAACAAACATTAATATAGTCAAAATATCTAAGTCCATATCAATTTCTGAAACATGTCGGTGTACCGACAGCTTTATCGGGTAATTATCAAGTCTAAGACTCTATTCAGAAGCTCAATAACTATAAGTATCAGTCATATCATTTTAAATGACTTAATAAACATTTAATATAATTTATCAAGGATTTGAAACACCAGAATCATTATCAAATGATTTAAGTATTAAACAATTCTATTATCATTTAATTATTATTTAACTATTAATGAAACCATTGCCAAAATATTAAAGTTATTTATAATAACTCAAAATATTTTTAAAACATTTATATTACCCTTAAATGATTTTTAAAACGTTTAAAATTATTTTTAAATAATTACCATTAATATTAAGATATTAATGTATTATTTCTTAAAATATTAAAAGTCATTAAGTATAACTTAAAATATTTTTAATTCACTTAATATTCTTAATCTTGATAATATTTAATTCACCTCTTATTATTAATAATTCACTAATAACACTTTTATTCGCTTACTAATATTATTAACATCTTAATAATATTTTAATATTTTACTAATATTATTAATCCTCTTAATAATATTTTAATCATGCATTAATATTATTACTTTAATAATATCTTACTTATGCTTTAGTATCATTAATCAATTAATAATACTTTTAGTCATTTACCAATCGTATTAATATTTTATTTATTTACTAATACTATTGATCATTTAATAATATTTTATTCCTTTACTAATAACATTTTATTTAACACAAATTAACATAACAACCCTCTTTCAAATTTTAAAACTACGCACTGACTATATATAGGTTTAAGGGGACATACTATGAACATTATTTTTATTTTCGAATAGGTTCAGCAGAACTTCATCCACAAACCGTCATAACTTACGGGCACGGGGGTGTACATCCCATGGACCCTGTATTAATCAATACTACATGCAAGAACGATAGGATCGTTCACTCTGTCCACCTTGGGCGTATAAAAGTTTTCCCGTGTAAGGGATATTCATACTTGTCGGGGTTCCAAACCAAAGCAATTCGGTTGGATAGTAATAAGGTTTATCTTGTTCAACAATAATCTATAATTCAACATATATGTATACGGGTAATTAACAAAGGTGTATCAACATGTGGTTAAGTGCAATGATTATCCAAGTGGGGACACTTGTATAACCATTTATAAACATTATTGAACAGAATATATATCTGAATTACCATATACTAACATGTTGATAATCAATGAGCGTATATAATATAGGGTTAATAATATGTACAGTAATAATATAATTCTGAAACATTCTTACTCATGTCCATTGGATAAAGAAAATGCAAAGGTAGAATACTTGTCTGATGCGCTGCTTACAATACGGAACTTAGTTTTATCTTTTATATCACGACCTATCATTAATCAGATCATTCGTTCTATTAGAACAATATACTATAACATATAGTACTGCATTTCGCAGTCAGCACATAACCTAATCACATTATCACACATGTTCAACAGTTATTGCATCACAAATAAACATTAATACAATCAAAATATCTAAGTCCAGATCAATTTTTGAAATATGTCGGTGTACTGACAGTATTATCGGGTAATTATCGAGTCTAAGACTCTATTCCGAAGCTCAATAACTATACGTATCAGTCATATCATTTTAAATGACTTAATAAACATTTAATATAATTTATCAAAAATTTCAAACACGAGAATCATTATCAAATTATTTAAGTATTAAACAATTCTATTATCATTTAATTATTATTTAACTATTAATGAAACCATCGCAAAATTATTAAAGTTATTTATAATAACTCAAAATATTTTTAAAACATTTATATTACCCTTAAATGATTTTTAAAATGTTTAAAATCATTTTTAAATAATTACCATTAATATTAAGATATTAATGTATTATTTCTTAAAATATTAAAAGTCATTAAGTATAACTTAAAATATTTTTAATTCACTTAATATTATTAATCTTGATAATATTTAATTCACCTCTTAGTATTAATAATTCACTAATAACACTTTTATTCGCTTACTAATATTATTAACATCTTAATAATATTTTAGTACTTTACTAATATTATTAATCCTCTTAATAATATTTTAATCATGCATTAATATTATTACTTTAACAATATCTTACTTAAGCTTTAGTATCATTAATCAATTAATAATACTTTTAGTCATTTACCAATTGTATTAATATTTTATTTATTTACTAATATTATTGATCATTTAATAATATTTTATTCCTTTACTAATAACATTTTATTTAATCTCGTATATTATTATTATTTACTTAATAATATTTTAATCATCCAATAATACTTTAATTTAATCTTTTAATAATATTTTAATCTAAGATTAATATTCTAATCTAATATTATTAATCATTTAATAATACTTTAATCATTTATTAATATTTTAAATCAATTATGATTAACCATTTAATAATATTTTAATAAAGTTTTAATCTTAATATTTTTTATTTACTTAACAATATCATATTCTAATATTATTAATATCATAATAACATTTTAATAATTTATTAGATCAATAAAGAATTTATTTTAATTGTTCACCCTTTATAAAATCATTTATTTAATATCCATAAAAGGTCATAAATAATATTTCTTATTATAAATTACCAAAATGCTCTAAAAATAGTCATAATATTATATATTAGGAGTATTCAAGCATTAAAATCATATTTTTCTTATTTAAGACATCATTTAACTATTTATTTCTTTTTATTCATAACCTAATCATTTTTAGGAAAAATAGCAAACTGATTCCAAAAATTCTCAATTTCTGGATTTAGACAGTATATGACCCAACCATAATCCCCAAATGTTTCTGGAATTTTAGAAAATGATTTACTAATTTTAAAGTGCCCAAAACACCCGGATCTTGCTTTATTTTTCACAAATCAAGTTTCACTCAGAAAAATCTAAAATTTTCAGCGTATACTCTTCTAACATATATGAACCTACTGTAAAAATTTCGGATTTTCCCAGTGTATACACAGTGAGAAATTCGAGTGTTAATATTTAGGAGTCCTTTACGGAAATAGCCATTACGCACAACTTATAAATCGAAACGCGTCCATTCTTTTTCCTACATGTAGATAACTTCTTAAGGTACCTCTGTGATTTTTTCTGGATTTTTCAAAGACATGTAACTGCCTGAAACAACATAAAGAAAAACGGGGACAATAGCTTTTTAAGGTTTTGAAACTTTAACTTTCTAAGTTGACTGTTTTGGGGAAAACAGTCATCATGGCTTCAATACTTGCTAGATTTATGTTCTACCACTTGGGTTTACTAGATAACTCATGTATCTAGCACCCCCCTTTGACGGATCACAAATCCAAGTTGTAAAACTTGAGTTACACAAGATTTAGTAGAAGAAAAATAAGAGTTTCACCCCTTGGAGAACATATGCTCATTTCCTTCCTCTAAGCCTTTGATCTAATACTCAAACTACTTAGTTCCATACATGATAATATGTAGAACTAGGGTATCTTGAGTATTAATCCATATCTCCAACAAATCATGCTATAACACAAAATAGAAGAAGAATAAGAAAAAGAATGGATGAGAACCTCATCTAGTTTTATTTGCTAGCCTTCTTGATCTTCCAAAGTAATGCATAATCTTAGGGTGCATTAAGCAACTAGCACACCTCTCTCTTTCTCTCACAAAACCAAAACTCTCTCTCTCTCTCTTATATGTTGCTAGCTTGGGAGAAAAAGAAGAAGACGGAGAATAAGAGAAATGAAAATGATCTAGCAAATGAATGGGTGATTAACTATTATCCCCCATACTTTTATTGTCCCATGGATAAAAGACTACACCTTATCTCTTCAATTAGCCTAATCATGAGATTAAGGGTGCTTAATAGATTTGCAATCAATGGGAGATTGACACACATGTACTTGTGTGTAAGACTTCTACTTATGGACATTGATTAGCATAATTTGTTGCCTTAAAAGTCCTAATGGGGCCAGCTATATAAATGCCCAATAATTCCTTCATTTAGCCTTTATTTTAATGTATAAATTAGATAAATCAAAGGTCTAAAATACCCTTAATCAAGTGGACTAAGTTTGGGCTTGTATTTTATTTCTTTTGGGCTTCTCCTTTAATTATTTTGGGCCATGTAATGAACATAGTCTAATAATTTTAATACATGCTACCCAAATTATTTATTTAGGGTTTCCATTCCCAATCTTATGAAATTTAATTACTTATACATGTGACTTTAGCTCATAACCTAATTAGGTTTACTAGAAATAGGTTTAAAATTATTAGTCACTTGAAAAAACAAGATTATCCACATAAGTTAGTATACATATTAAATACTAATATTTTCTTATTACCATAACTCTTAGGTTATTTAATTGTCTCACCTAATGTATAATTAGGTTACAAAACTTTCATTTAGGGTTTAAAATAAAATAAAGTTAGTTCCTAAAATTTATAATTAAGGTTCTCCACAATAAAACTAGGGTTTGACATAATACACCATAACTGACCAATCATTGTCAGTCCACATACATACAGTATATAATTATAGCACTAAAAATCAAAAATATAAATAATATTATATTATTATTCTCGTTCCTTGATCAAAATCCAAAATTAGGGTGGATTCCATATCTGATTTATCTGTCATACTTAACATTATTAATTATGTTAAAATAATTAACTTAATAATCTGTACTAAAATTGATATAATAAAATAATTATTATAATAATATAGTCTATAATAATCAAAAATTTTAAAATAAAATTATTTAAAATCATTCATGTAATAAATATATCACATAAATACATACACACATTATCTTGGCACATATTCCCCATATTTAAAATAAAAACAAAAATTATATGCAAAATTTATAATTTATTTGTATAGAAAATATCGGGTTGTTGCATATCTATCTTTTCTCATGGTTATCTCCGAGATTGGACTAATATTGACTTTTGTTAGTCCTTAGGGTTGTTTCTGAGGTTCGTTTGGTAATTCCTGGGGTTGTTGACGAGGTTTTGGCTTGATCTCCTGGGGTTATCGCTGGGGTCTAACTTAATCTCTCAGGGTTTGGAATTGATCTCTTGAGGTTGTCACCGGGGTTTGACTTGATCTCCCGGGGTTGTCATCGAGGTTGGATTTGATCACCCGGAGTTGTCACCGGGGTTGAATTTAATCTCTCGGGGTTGTCTCCGGGGTTTGACTTGATCTCCTGGGGTTGTCATCGGGGTTTGAATTGATCTTGACTTCCAAGGTTATCTCTGGAAGACAAAAGACGATTCTCCCCTCCTGCATGGTTAGTAATTGGAACGCAAAATTTTGAGTGTCTACAGATGCCCCTCTTTATCATGTTTATGCAATGTAATGGAATGAACAGGATAAAGATTACTAGACACTTGAAATATGACAAAGACTTAAATAATGTCATGCAATGCAGCATAATATGATGTTATGTTCTTTGCCTGCTTTAGCGTGGAAGTACCTTCATCGGTATTCTACCACTGACTGCTCCCGTCATTTTTGCTGGGGATGAAGTTTTCACTGATGGTCTCCACTGAAATGTCTTGATGTCTATCCGAACGGTAGTTCATCAAGCTGTCATCACCGGATCTTCCCTGATGCTTCATTGGATTGAAACGAATAGTTGAAATGTCCATCACTGCTGTTGAAACTAATACAACGTCATGTTATACTGATGTTTTTAAGATCCCTACTTGGAAGATTTCATCTAGCTGAAACCACTGGATTTTCTAAATTCAGCGTTGGGATTTGTCACCAATGTTCTTTTTCTTCAGATACGCCTTCTGATTTTACCTCCACCGGGAATGTTCCCCTCTTTTAACGAGTGACTCACTGGGGATTCCTAATGCCTATCCTAATGATAGCTTTCTTTGGTAGTCAGCACTGGATTTTTCCTGTCTTTACGTTGGGGTTGTCGCCAATGGCCTCGATTTCTATCACATTGATACTGATAGTTCTATTGGAGATAGAACTTTTATTGCTTACTTCCACAATATCCTCACAACACCTACTCGAACGACAGTTTTGTAAAGGTTGACCATCACCGGCTTTCCTCGGTGCCCACATGAACAGTAGTTTACAACGGACTGGAAATCACCGAACCTTCGCGGTGCCTTGACTGGGGATTTATATAACCGATTTCATCATCGATCCTCCCATGGGAAGATAGTTCTTGTGGCGAATGAGAATTTTGTAATTAATTTTAATATTTATTGAATTAAATAAATATTTTCGATGATTTAATTATTAGATTTAATAATTAATTGATGCAATTGTGGTAGATTAATTTAATTATATGTGTTGCAATTATTAAATTAATGTAGAGAATTTTTATTATTCAAGTATGTGATTATGTGAGCTTATTGAATTAAATGAAATATTTAATTAAGCATGATCTTATTTAATTAATTTAATTATTAATTAGAGATTTAATAAATTGACATTATTTATTAATGAAAAAATTAATTATATGATTATGTGAATTTATGATAGATTATTATATTAAATTAAATAAGATATTTGAATTGGGTGTGACATTAATTAAACCATATGATAAATCTTTATTAAATTAAATGGTTTTGTATTATGATAGCCAAACATGGCACTAAAGGGAGTTGGGGCCAGTTAACCCATGACTGGGTAACTGACAACCAACGCGTCAGTGGCCTAACAATTATTATACGTATTCTCTCTTTATTTTTTTCTATTATTCTTCTAAGTCTGATAAAAACATCACAGAGAGAAAGTTTGAGAAATTGTTGAGTGAGTTTGCTTGGTGTGTAAGAATTTTTGAGGAAGGCTTTAATTCATCCCCTATTACTTTATCTACGCTTGGGTAATCTCCTCAACTCAATTGTTATATTTACGTCTTTTAAAATTTCCATGAGTATGGCTTAAGTCTTCTGTGAAACTCTGTAATTGGTTTAGGAGTAATGTTTATGGCTTATATGTGTGTTATGTTATATCAAATTGTGTTTAATTATGTATATGTTGTAAACCATAACATCAAATTCATGAAAACATGTCGTATATGATTTCTACAAAATTACAGAGTATGGCTTTTGGCCTTATGGCCTTATATGAGATATTTTATGTAGTGATCGTATATTATCCCTAAATTTTACACTCCTATATTATTATGCATGTTGATACGAAGAGACCAAGCCTTAAACGAACAGATTCGGTGTTATAACGAATTCGTAGTGTTAAATTTATGATTTTGTTCATTAACTTCAACAACATCAAGAACAGTCAAATTTTACATGATTTAATTCTGTTATTGGGTGTTTTAAATGGTTAAAATCACTTTACAAAGGTTGGGTTATGTTTATGTATAAATTATAACATATGGGTATGTGTAATTTGGTGAAATTAGTGTTAAAAATGTGTTGATTTCATTGAATTCTGTGTTCTTTGCGACATGAAAACTCAAAGTCTGGGGTTTCGCGCCGCGGCGCCAACTCCCAGTTCATTTCTCGCGCCGCAGCGCCACCACGCCGCAGCACTACCGCGCCGCAACACCAAGTACCAGGCCGCAGCGCCACGGCGCCGCAGCGCCACGGCGCCGCAGCGCCAATACTCAGTACAAAAGTGGCGCCGCGGCGCCACTTAACAGAATGTCCAAAAATGTATTTTTTTTTATGATAAGTCTAGCAATGTGTTAGTAACTTAATGTAATGAACATGTAGACATGTTAGAAATATAATGAAATGATGACATAGTTGTGTAACATGTAAATAACATAATTACATGTGAATTGAATTATTGAATACATAATTACCTTGATTATTTATGAAGTGATATTATGTGACAGTTAAAGTGATAAATTGATTAAGTATAGTCAATAATTAAATTAGACAAAAAGAAAGAGTTTATGATGATTAATTAAGTTATAATTAACTGGTATTGTGTATGTGAATGGTATGTAGGATTTAATTCAAAGAACGAGTTTAGTTAAAGTGTAATCTACGCACGAGACAAGTTTTCTAAACTTAAACTCTTAAATTTGAGCAAGTTTCCTAACCTTATTTATCATTATTGTTCAAGTTTATTATTTACCTCGAGTAAATTATCATTACTATCATTCAAGTTCAAATGTTATATTAAAGATTGATTATCTTTTCAAAGCATGATTCAGTTATACAATAATTGTCTTATTGTATACTTTTGAGATTATTATTCAAATCGAATATCAATTATTGTTGAACCTTATTAGACTAGTGAAACCTTAATGATTCAACTAGTCCTTAGTTGATGAGCGTTCTAAAATTCAGAACCCTTGATGAATTATCCAAACCAAACTTCCTTTGGTGCGGACTCGAACGTCAAACTGAGATGAACAACCCTGTATAGGGGATTATTTACGCTTTAGCGTTAAGATATTGTGCACAGTATGGTACTAAGGGCTGATCCCCCTAAGTACAAGAAGAAGGTCCATAGTCTTATGACTGTTAAAGGTTTCAAGTATAACCCTTGTTAACCTAGGACATAGTTCAAGGTCTTATGACCCTCAGAATTCTTTTGATTCTTGTTATTTATTCTTGATTCAAAAGTTGAGCTTTATTCAGATGTCTTTGATTATTCGCATGTTATTATACTTTTGTTTCATTATTATACTTGTGGACATTTGTGCTCACTCTTACTTAATAATAACATTGCAGTTAAGAACGAAAGAGCTGACGAACCTTCCACTAGTAAGGGCAAGAGCAAAGTTAGCAAATGATGGAGACTTGTTATTTGATATGACTTGTTATTTTATATGATGTATTTGTTTAAGACTTAAGTTAAAAATGTTGTTTAAGACTTATTTATTTATAATTCCACACAGATGTTTAAGGTTAGTTTAACCTGGGAATGTATTATTATTCAGATGTCGTAACCTTTAAGAGAAAGATTTTATTTCTATTTAATGCATGGTTGCATTTTTATGGGTAGATAGAAAGATGATATTTGTATCGTGAACACCAAATCCTGTGGAAATGGAAGTACCGGATTTGGGAGTGTCACAGGTTGGTATCAGATCTGTAGGTTATGAACCTTAGGTGGGGGATCAACCTTAGGTAGTAACCTTGTAGAAAGAAGATAGTAAAGGAAAACTCTTATCAAGTCTTAAGAAATGAATTTTTGGGTAATTCATTGAAGATAATAAAATACATTATGTGTTTATGTGTTAATTTATGTGCTCGATAGTACGACATAGTAACTAAAACTTAACATTTTGTTGTCAAGATGACGAATGTTGGAGAAGCTAGTCAAGCTGGGGAGGAAGAACCCTGGTTACCTATAGTACCTACAGAGGAGGAGCCCCGAGACATACATGTTGTTAGGGAACAATTAGTTTAGAGGGAGTCATCTCCATTGATCACCGTTGTTGGTCAGGAGCATGAGCCCAAGACTGATCCTGAGGAGGAGTTTGATGAGGAAGAGGAAGAAGAGGAGTTACCATGGTATACCGTTGATGCTGAGATGTATGACACGTTATACGACCGTAACGTTGAGTTACAGGACGAGGTTCAGGAATTGACTGAGCGAGCGACTATTCAGCAGTCTACTTTAGAGGAGAAGGAGAGGGAGATTTCGACTCTTCACACACGACTGGGAAATGTAGAATGTGATTTGGTCCATGAGAAGGGTCAAACCGAAGATAAGACTGAGGAGATAGAGAAGCTGAAGAAGGAACTGAAAGAAACCTCCGGAAGACTGAAAATAGCAGAGGAGGGATGGGTAAGAGAATCACGTCGAGCTGATCGTGCAGAAGATGATAGTCGTGCAAAGAAGGAAAAGCTTGAAGAGACATACTCCACACTTAATCATGCAATAGATGAGGCTCAGGAACGAGTTTTGAGATACCCCATCCAGTTCGAAGGACTTCTGTCGTATATGCTGGATCGCAAGACGATGTCTCGTATCATAGATGAGGAGCGTGGCAAGGCTATTCAGCACCTTGATAGACAGGATTAGAATCTGTTTAATTATGTGAAAGACTTAATTAGTTTTTATATGTAAATTCCGATGTGTTTATGAACGAAGGAATATGTTAATATTTTAAATCCTATAGATTCTTTATTCCATGATAGTTGATGTAAATAGTAGTTATGCTATAGTTTGATGTTAAAACTTTGAGTTGAATTAAATATATTAAGTTGTTTGAGATGATGTGATAAATGAGTATGTCAAATTATAGAGTAATGCCTTAACTATCTAGAGAAATAAATAAAGTCTTAATAAGCGTTTATTTTAACAGAAAATGCCGCCAAGGAGAAGACAACAACGTCAACCGGCTCAGGAAGAGTCAACAAATAATAACAATAACGCCAACGCTAATCCTGTTTAGTAGTTGGTGAACTTACTGACGAGAGCAATGAACAATCAACCTCAAGCTCCACCAAACACAACGTTTAAAGACTTCAAGGCGGTGGGACCGCCAGAATTCAAAGGTTCCAGGAACCTAATCGAGGCTCAAACGTGGGTCATGGAAATGGAGAAAGTATTCGATGTTGTTAGGGTTAGAGAGGACCAGAAGACCGCTTTCGCAACGTTTATGCTGAAGTCTGAGGCTAGCTACTGGTGGCAAGCAAACAAAGTGCGAGGAGGTGAAGGTGTAATTATGTGGGAGAGATTTAAAGAAATATTTTTCGAAATGTACTTCCTAACTAGTTCGCAGAGATGGAAATTCAATTTCTGAAACTGAAGCAAGGAAACATGAGCGTACCTGAATACGCAGCTAAATTCAATGAGTTGGCAAGGTTTGCCCCGTACCAAGTACACACTGACGAAAGAAAGGCCAGAAGATTTGAACAAGGACTAAAGCCTTGGGTTTACAGTAAGGTGTCAATGTTTCAAATAAACACATTTGCCGGAGTACTGGAAAAGGCCATCCTTGCTAAAGGTGGGAGCGATGCGGTGACCAAGTACAATCAAGAACAGAAGAAGAAGAAGAGTGAAGGTGAAGGAAATAACAAGACTGGTGGGAGTAACACTGGGGGTAGTCATAATCAGAAGAGGAAGTGGACGGATAACTCGTCAGCGGGAAGTCAACAAGGAGGGCAGAAGAAGAAAATTGAAGCGTGCTCAAACTGTGGAAAAGCTCATCTGGAAGTTTGCATGAAAGGGAAGCGAATGTGCTACAATTGTGGTCAGGAAGGCCACATAGCACCAAACTGTCCAAACCCAAAGAAGGGTGCTTGTTTTAACTATGGTTCTAAGGATCATCTAGCAAGAGACTGCCCTAAGAAGGGATCAGGAGGAGCAGTACCAGGAGGTAACCGTGGAAATAACAGTGGAAATGCCTTAACCATCACCGGACCAGCCGCAACAAACCGACCTACCGGCTGAACTTTCAATATGACAGTACAAGACGCAATCCAGTCTCGTGAGGTGGTGTCAGGTATCATTCCGATCAATGAAATTAATGCTTATGTTTTATTTGATTCGGGTGCTACTTGTTCCTTTATATCTGAAGACTTTGTTAATAGTTTAGATTTGCTTATGGATGAGTTGGAATATCCCATGAATATAGAAATTGCGAATAGAGAGATAATTCCTGTTAAGTACGTGTTTAAGAACTGTAGGGTGGATATTAAGGGTAATATCATGAATGTAGATCTTATCCCTATTCGGCTTAGGGAATTTGACGTTATTTTAGGTATGGATTGGTTATCCAAATGTGGGGCGGTAATTGACTGCCAGAAGAAGCGTATTAACCTTATGACTTCGTCGAAGGTTGTGTTTTATGGTAGCAAGTCGCCTAGACAAGCGAGTTGTCTGACGATGATGCAGGCCAGGAGGTTGTTAAGACAAGGTTGTGTAGGATACTTAGCTTACATAGTCGACAGTCGAAAAGAGAATCCGAAAGTAGAAGAAATACCGATTGTGAGGGACTTCGTCGACGTATTTCCAGATGATTTGTCAGGACTTCCACCAGATAGAGAGGTAGAGTTCGTGATCGATTTGGCGCCAGGAACTGCTCCAATATCGAAGGCACCATACCGGATGGCACCAGTAGAGATGAAAGAACTGATGGTCCAGCTACAAGAATTACTGGACAAAAAGTATATTCAACCGAGCGTATTGCCATGCGGAGCCCCGGTGTTGTTTGTGAAAAAGAAGGACGGATCGATGCGGCTCTGCATTGACTATAAAGAATTAAACAAGGTCACGATTAAGAATAGATATCCATTACCAAGAATCGACGATCTGTTTGATCAATTAAAGGGAGCAAGATACTTTTCCAATATAGACCTGAGGAGTGGTTATCACCAACTGAAGGTGAGACCAGAGGATGTACCGAAGGCAGCATTCAGAACGCGATACAGTCACTACGAATTTTTAGTAATGTCGATTGGTCTAACGAATGCTCCTGCAGCATTTATGGGACTAATGAATGGTGTGTTCAAGCCGTTTTTGGACAAATTCGTGGTGGTATTTATAAACGACATTCTGGTATATTCCAAAACCAAAGAAGAACACGAAGAACATTTGAGATTAACGTTGGAAGTATTGAGAAGGGAGAAGTTGTACGCTAAATTTTTGAAATGCGAATTTTGGATCGAGCGAGTACGATTTCTTGGTCACGTGATCGATAAAAACGGAATTTGGTAGATCCATCCAAAGTAGAAGCCGTGATTAACTGGGAACAGCCGAGAACGCTGTCAGAAGTAAGAAGTTTTCTTGGATTGGCGGGATATTATAGAAGATTCATGCAAGATTTTTCCAAGATCGCAACTCCGTTAACGAATTTAACTCGAAAAGCTATGAAATTTGTTTGGACGGAGAAGTGTGAGGAGAGCTTTGAAGAATTAAAGAATAGGTTGAGTACGACACCTGTGTTATCTCTTCCGGATGATACATGCAATTTTGTTGTTTTTAGTGATGCGTCGCATAAAGGACTTGGCTGTGTGCTAATGCAAAATTGTAAAGTCATCGCGTATGCATCACGATAGTTGAAGGATTACGAGAAGGGATACCTGACTCATGATTTGGAGTTAGCTGCAGTAGTTTTTGCTTTAAAAATTTGGAGGCACTATCTCTACGAGGAGAAGTGTGAGATATATACGGACCACAAGAGTTTGAAATATATTTTCACACAAAAGGATTTGAATATGCGTCAAAGAAGATGGTTAGAATTAATTAAGGATTACGACTGTGAGATTTTATACCATCCGGGTAAAGCGAATGTAGTTGCCGACGCCTTAAGTAGAAAGGGTCGTGAGAAATTGATGATGTTAACTGCTCAAGAAGAGCTAATTGTGGAATTGGAGAAACTGGAATTGGAAGTGAAGTATCCAATGGAGATTGATGAGAAGCTATATCATATGCAATCTGGTACAACTCTACTAGATAAAGTGAAGGAGGCTCAACTTCAGGATGATGAATGAAAAAAGGTGACAAAGAAGATATCTGAAGGAACCGAACCAAGATTTAAGATGGATAAGGAAGGAATACTGAGATTTGAGAGTAGAATTTGGGTACCGCCAGTACAAGAGATTAAGGAGGATATTTTAAGCGAGGCTCATAGTTCACGATATTCGATTCACCTTGGTAGTACCAATATGTACCAAGATCTTAGATAACATTTTTGGTGGCCGAATTTGAAGCGTGATGTTGCAGAATGTGTTGCCAAGTGTCTGACCTGTCAGAAAGTAAAAGTGGAACATCAGAGACCGAGTGGATTGCTACAACCGTTAGAAATCCCAGAGTGGAAATGAGAACATATTATAATGGATTTCGTGGTTGGCCTTCCGACGACTCAGAAAGGCTACGACGCAGTATGGGTTATCGTTGACCGACTGACGAAATCTGCACACTTCCTTCCGACAAAATAAGATTCAACTTAGACCAGTTGGCCATGCTATACATAAAAGAGATTGTTTTGAGGTACGGAGTTCCGGTATCAATTATTTCAGATAGAGATCCGTGCTTCACATCAAATTTCTGGAAACGTCTTCAGGAATGCATGGGTACGCAATTACGTATGAGTACAGCTTACCACCCTCAAACAGACAGACAGAGTGAGGGAACGATTCAGACATTAGAAGATATGTTAAGAGCCTGTGTGATGGACTTTAAAGGAAATTGGGATGACCACTAACCATTAGTAGAGTTCGGCTACAACAACAGTTACCACGCTAGTATTGGCATGCCGCCTTACGAAGCATTATATGGCAGAAAGTGTAGAACTCTGCTTTGCTGGGATGAAGTTGGCGAAAGACAATTGCTAGGGCCAAAATTAATGCAGCAGACAACAGAAATAGTCAAAGTAATCCGAGCACGACTGGTAGCGCCTCAAGACCGACAGAAGAAATACGCTGATCCACATCGTAAAACTATCGAGTTTGAATCAGGTAGTTATATTTTCTTGAAGGTCTCTCCCTGGAAAGGGAAGATCAGGTTCGGAAAAAAAGGAAAATTGAGCCCAAGATTCATTGGACCCTTTGAAAAACTGAGAAGAATCGGAGAAGTTGCGTATGAGGTAGCCTTACCTCTAGCACTCGAGAATATCCATAACGTCTTCCATGTTTCTGTGTTGCGACCCTACAAGCCTGATTACAAGCGTGTAATTGAATATGAACCCCTACATTTTGAGAAAGACTTATCTTACGAAGAAATTCCTGTCCAAAATATCGACCGAAAAGAACAAGTTCTCAGAAATAAAGTTATACCTTCTGTTAAGGTAATTTGGAGGAACCACAACGCTGAAGAAGCTACGTGGGAACTCGAAGAGAATATGATGAAGAATTACCCTCATTTATTTACTTAAATATGTCTATGCGATTCTGGGGACAAAATCTTTGTAGGGGGGAGAATGTAACGGGTTGAAAGTTTTTGAGTCGTGATTCTGGGGACAGAATCCTTTTAAGGGGGGAAAGATGTGACGAACGAGAATTTTGTAATTAATTTTAATATTTATTGAATTAAATAAATATTTTCGATGATTTAATTATTAGATTTAATAATTAATTGATACAATTGTGGTAGATTAATTTAATTATATGTGTTGCAATTATTAAATTAATGTAGAGAATTTTTATTATTCAAGTATGTGATTATGTGAGCTTATTGAATTAAATAAAATATTTAATTAAGTATGATGTTATTTAATTAATTTAATTATTAATTAGAGATTTAATAAATTGACATTATTTATTAATGAGAAAATTAATTATATGATTATGTGAATTTATGATAGATTATTATATTAAATTAAATAAGATATTTGAATTGGGTGTGACATTAATTAAACCATATGATAAAGCTTTATTAAATTAAATAGTTTTGTATTTTGATAGCCAAACATGGAACTAAAGGAAGTTGGGGCCAGTTAACCCATAACTGGGTAACTGACCACCAACGCGTCAGTGGCCTAACTATTATTATACGTATTCTCTCTTTATTCTTTTCTATTATTCTTCTAAGTCTGATAAAAACATCACAGAGAGAAAGTTTGAGAAATTGTTGAGTGAGTTTGCTTGGTGTGTAAGAATTTTTAAGGAAGGCTTTAATTCATCTCCTATTATTTTATCTACGCTTGGGTAATCTCCTCAACCCAATTGTTATATTGACGTCTTTTAAAATTTCCATGAGTATGGCTTAAGTCTTCTGTGAAACTCTATAATTGGTTTAGGAGTAACGTTTATGAATTATATGTGTGTTATGTTATATCAAATTGTGTTTAATTATGTATATGTTGTAAACCATAACATCAAATTCATGAAAACATGTCGTATACGATTTCTACAAAATTACAGAGTATGGGTTTTGGCCTTATGGCCTTAAACGTGATATTTTATGTAGTGATCGTATATTATCCCTAAATTTTACACTCCTATATTATTATGCATGTTGATACGAAGAGACCAAGCCTTAAACGAAAGGATTCGGTGTTATAACGAATTCGTAGTGTTAAATTTATGATTTTGTTCATTAACTTCAAGAACATCAAGAACAGTCAAATTTTACATGATTTAATTCTGTTATTGGGTGTTTTAAATGGTTAAAATCACTTTACAAAGATTGGGTTATGTTTATGTATAAATTATAACATATGGGTATGTGTAATTTGGTGAAATTAGTGTTAAAAATGTGTTGATTTTGCTGAATTCTTTGTTCTTCGCGAACTAGAAACTCAAAGTCTCGAGTTTCGCGCCGCGGCGCCAACTCCCAGTTCATTTCTCGCGCCGCAGCGCCACCGCGCCGCAACACCAAGTACCAGGCCGCTGCGCCACGGCGCCGCAGCGCCAATACTCAGTACAAAAGTGGCGCCGCAGCACCACCTAGCAGAATGTCCAGAAATGTATTTTTTTTATGATAAGTCTAGCAATGTGTTAGTAACTTAATGTAATGAACATGTAGACATGTTAGAAATATAATGAAATGATGACATAGTTGTGTAACATGTAAATAACATAATTACATGTGAATTGAATTATTGAATACATAATTACCTTGATTATTTATGAAGTGATATTATGTGACAGTTAAAGTGATAAATTGATTAAGTATAGTCAATAATTAAATTAGACAAAAAGAAAGAGTTTATGATGATTAATTAAGTTATAATTAACTGGTATTGTGTATGTGAATGGTATGTAGGATTTAATTCAAAGAACGAGTTTAGTTAAAGTGTAATCTATGCACGAGGCAAGTTTCCTAAACTTAAACTCTTAAATTTGAGCAAGTTTCCTAACCCTATTTATCATTATTGTTCAAGTTTATTATTTACCTCGAGTAAATTATCATTACTATCATTCAAGTTTAAATGTTATATTAAAGATTGATTATCTTTTCAAAGCATGATTCAGTTATATAATAATTGTCCTATTGTATACTTTTGAGATTATTATTCAAATCGAATATCAATTATTGTTGAACCTTATTAAACTAGTGAAACCTTAATGATTCAACTAGTCCTTAGTTGATGAGCGTTCTAAAATTCAGAACCTTTGATGAATTATCCAAACCAAACTTCCTTTGGTGCGGACTCGAACGTCAAACTGAGATGAACAACCCTGTATAGGGGATTATTTACGCTTTAGCGTTAAGATATTGTGCACAGTATGGTACTAAGGGCTGATCCCCCTAAGTACGAGAAGAAGGTCCATAGTCTTATGACTGTTAAAGGTTTCAAGTATAACCCTTGTTAACCTAGGACATAGTTCAAGGTCTTATGACCCTCAGAATTCTTTTGATTCTTGTTATTTATTATTGATTCAAAAGTTGAGCTTTATTCAGATGTCTTTGATTATTCGCGTGTTATTATACTGTTGTTTCATTATTATACTTATGGGCATTTGTGCTCACTCTTGCTTAATAATAACATTGCAGTTAAGAACAAAAGAGCTGACGAACCTTCCACTAGTAAGGGCAAGAGCAAAGTTAGCAAATGATGGAGACTTGTTATTTGATATGACTTGTTATTTTATATGATGTATTTGTTTAAGACTTAAGTTAAAGATGTTGTTTAAGACTTATTTATTTATAATTTCACACATATGTTTAAGGTTAGTTTAACCTGGGATTGTATTATTATTCAGATGTAGTAACCTTTAAGACAAAGATTTTATTTCTATTTAATGCATGGTTGCATTTTTATGGGTAGATAAAAAGATGATATTTGTTTCGTGAACACCAAATCCTGTGGAAATGGAAGTACTAGATTTGGGGGTGTCACAATTTTCCACGATTTTCATCATCAGATCTTTCCTGATGCTACGCTGGAGTTGTCGCCAGCAATTTGCAATATCAGATACTATAACCTTCGTTGAAGTAGTTCTCAATGGCTTACATCACCAGATCATTCCCGATGCTACACTGGAGTTATCACCAACGGTTTCCACTGTCAATCATTCTTACTTTCGTTGAAGTAGTTTTCAACGTCTTACATCACCGGATCATTCCCGATGCTACGCTAAGTTGTAGCCAACGGTTTATAATGTCAGTCATTCTGACCTTCGTTTAAGTAGTTTTCAATGGCTTACATCACCGGACCATTCCCGATGCTACGCTGGAGTTGTCGCCAACGGTTGATAATGATAATCATTATGACCTTCGTTGAAGTAGTTTTCAACGACTTATATCACCAGATCATTCCCGATGCTACACTGGAGTTGTCACCAACGGTTTATAATGTTAATCATTCTAACCTTCGTTAAAGTAGTTTTCAATGACTTACATCATCGGACCATTCTTGATGCTCCGCTGGAGTTGTCACCAGTGGTTTACAATGTCAATCATTCTGACCTTCGTTGAAATAGTTTTCAACAGCTTACATCACTGGATAATTCCCGATGCTAAGTTGGAGTTGGCGTCAATGATTTACAATATAATTTATTTTGACCTTCGTTGAAGTATTTTTCAACGACTTACATCACTGGATCATTCCTGATGCTATGCTAGAGTTATCGCCAAGAGTTTACAATGTTAGACGTGCTTGATATCTCTACTGGGGACATCTTTCTGATAAGTTATACCCAAGAATGAATTTAGACATTTTGATGCATTCATGACTCACGGTTCATGACACCAGACCTTACTAACATTTTGACAAGGGTTGTTTTCAATAATCTCTATCATTCTGAACCCCACATCTGAGTTAATACCAATGACTTACATGTAGATCCAAAGTTTGGCATCTGAATTTAGGGTTTCAAGCCTTTTCCGCTCAATCGTGTAGCACCCTTTTTCCTTATTTGACTTTTTAGCTTCCGGGAACTCCGTTGTAACTCAAATTTGATCGAGCCGGAGGGGGTAAGGACTACCCTGGGTGACCGTAGGTATACCCACGACTGCCACGGGTTAACCCGCGGCTCCCGTCGGGTATGTCTACTCCCACTATTCCTTTTATAAGTCATTTTTAAGTTTGAACTATAGTAAAAATCCAAAAATTCTTCTTCAGATCTAACGAGTTTAGGTTGCTTTCTACCAAATCCGTTACCGTACAAACGTTCTGTACTACCCTGGTAACATTTACATCCTTTCTTTTCAAGTTTTGACCGTTACAACATTATATTTCATATAGGATGCTTGTAAACATAGTATAGTGAATATGCATACTCATATGACTTGATAAAAATTATTTAACTTATAAAATGCTTATATTTTACAGTGCTGAATGTATTGATGTGAAAAAACTGACTTCTGATATAGTCATTTGGCACCCTATTTTGCTAGGTTATTCATCCTATTTGAGGACAAATGAGCATATATTTTCAAATAAAGCACATATGGTAATTTGGCTTCCATGGTGGGTTTAATTTTGATGTTTTTTGTGCATATAAGATGTTCATGACTTTGGGTTGGTGTGCTACTGAATGGTCACCTAGTCATACCTATATGCATATGGACAGTCCATTTTACAAAGGAGACTCTGGTGAAATTTTTTCACTAGTCTGGGCATTTAATGAACATGTAATTTTAACTCTACTATAGATGTATGTTAACACAATGAATGTATCAGGACTTAGATTATGCATGAAGCAATGATTTGAATTTAATAAGCTTTAAGTATAGAATTTACCTCACCATTTTTGAGGTGATTTGGAGACTTTATTCAAATTATGGATCCAGACCAGCTGAGTAGCTCTTGTAGGGCCTCTGAAGGTGTGAAGAGGAGAGCTTCTGATGATCCTCAGCGTCATCCAGCTAGGCAACCTCGACGGTTGACTGAGTCAGTGATTTGCCCTATCTAGGTTTATAAGTCGGATGCCGTGGACGAGGACGAGGATGTTCATATTGTGGGTCCTGCTCCTTCTTCCTGTATTCCTCGCCGGGAGCTTTCAACTATTAACTTGACAATTCCAGATCTTCTGGATGATTTGAGTCGTCCTCCCTCGATTTACCTTCATGCGAATGAGGTCATAACTGTTTCCATCATTTCCTTTCTTCTTTTCCCACTTTTGCGGTAAGGATTTGGATCTTGATTTGCAATTTGATACAGGTTGATGGTTTTACTCAGCCAAGAGGGAACTAGTTTAACATTCACTCCTTTTACCAAACCCTCCATCCAGAGTACCAGGAGATCCTCCATTCATGGGGCTTTTAGGCTTTCTTTTCTATTCGCTGCCCCTAGGGTTATCTGAGGACTTTGTCTGAGCGCTGGTTCCACCAGACTTAGTCTCTGCATTTGTTGGATTGCGAAGTGATGATGACACAGATGAACTGGAGGTTCATTACTGAGTTAGAGTTTACAGGGGGCGCCAATGCCTTTAGTGGCTGACATTTCACCGGGTGCCATTCGATCCCTTTTGGGAGTTCCTACCATGGCCCTCAAGGGTCAGACAGTTCGCTCTAGGCCCTTAAGTGTGGATGACATCAGTGGGGCTTTGACTGAGCCTTTGCCTGATGATCAAAGGGTTAGAGATCACATTCTTCAACGATTATTCCTGATCATCATCAGGGGTTGTTTCCTAGCGGATAGCTCCTCGACGGTCTTTTTTTCTTTAGTCAACGCCACTCGTGATATGGACCGCATTAGAGACTTTGATTGGGGCTCATACACCTTTGCCTATTTCCTTAGAGGGATGCGCCTACACTCAGAGGTTATGACAGTGGCTTTGATAGGCTTTTTCCCATTTTTGCTGGTGAGTATTTTCTTTATCTCTCAATTTTCCCCCGCTCGGGTTGTCAGTTTTCATGACTGAAGATATTTGATCTTTGAATTTTTAGTTTTGGGCATGTGAGAGGCTTCCTTGTCTTCATCCCGTTACTACATTAGGTTTGGAGACCTATCCACGGGGATGACGACGACATCACTCCATTCGTGCAGAGGTTCTCATAGTAGATGGGTTTACCCATTCTCATTTGCAGTTAGAGTTGTTGACAACTGATGTCATCACATGGGTTCTCTACTCTGAGGACCATTTGATAGTAGGCTTTGAGGGTGGCTTTCCTACCGGGCTAAAGTATATATTATCCACTCGTCAGATTCCTCTCTTGACTAATGGAGGATAGGAGCTCTATTTAGGAGAGTGTACTATCAAGAGTAGCACATGGGAAATTCGCATTCTATTCTTTCCTCCTGCTAGGCGACATTGGCCTTTATCTCAGTCGATCATTGAGATTTAGTGACTCAGGAGGAGTTACAACAGATGGATCGATTGGATGATGTGGAAATCATTAATTTCTTCTGATAGATTTCTCGTTATCTCTTTTGATAGGCCTCTGTTAGATATTGGGTGGTTGTGCCCCAGTTCTCGTTATATCTTTTGATAGGCCTTTGTTAGATATCAGGTGGCTATGCCCCATTTCCTTGTAATTTTTATTTTCATTTGTATACAGAGATGATGTATTAGATGATGATGTATTTATAAATGTATGTATAATGCTTTCTATTTCCTACATCATATTATCATTTATCATTGTAATTTATCATGATGCATGCATTATGTCATGGATATACATTCATGTATGTGAGTTTAACATTGATCCCTGGATGGTTTTATGATGCGAACCTACAGATGTCTTCATCTACCATTAGTCAGAATGAGCATACCCACCCATACTGATAGCATCTTCTTTGAGATCTTGGTATGACATTTTTTCTCCCTTAAATTAGGTGACAATTGATCAGCTATTGAGGCATTTTATGACCCTTTTGACTTTTCACGTACCCTTGGGCTTTGTAGAGGGCATGATATCTTGTTGGATACTAAAGAGACAGGTTTTTAGATTTGATATCCATGAGCTAACTCTTATGTTAAAGGAGTATGAGTGCCTTACTGATTTACCCTTGGATCGGCCTTGTGCTAGGATGGCTCTCAGTGATATGAGCCCGTAATTTATGACCCTGACGGGCTTACGACGCAGAGTTATTATGGATGAGATTGCCTTAGGACATGTGGTGTCCTTGGATTTCTTGATTAAACGATTGGGGTCACTGGACACCTATCTATGACATCAAGGGGATTCAACCATTATTGAGGGTGAGTGGTAGGTTACCCGCGTAGATATTCTATTGATGTGCGTCGTGGCCTATTTGTACATGCTGTTATACTTGGATCTTCTGGACATTGGCCTGATTATAGTAGTCCGCGTTCTTAGGGAGGGTTGCACTATCTTGCCCATGATATTGGCAGAGAGCTTGAGGTTGGCCACATTTTTCCATACCCATCCCATGGGGTTTTTTAAGGGGAGTGCCGTCTTGTTGTATGTGTGCTTTATGACACATTTGAGACCGATCGACACCTTTAGACGTCATGGGTACTGCTATACTCATAAGATAGCCATGTCTTATTCCTTTCAGCTGGCTGAGTATATAGATGTAGCATTTTAGTTGGCTTTTCTGACAGCGATCAAGGATCCATTTGCGATCTTGCCTTGCTCAGGACTCAGCTCTCCTTATAGCTTTATACTCATGCAGTTGGCATTGACTATCTACCCCTAGCTGGTTTGAGAGGGGTGACCACGTATCATCCACTAGCTGTCATGGGACAATTTGATCACTTTTAGGATATTCACCCCTTTGACGGGGTCTTGGGTCATCGATTATCAGCTTCATTTTTGTCAGCAGATGACTTGACCAGGATTTATGATTATTGGACTCGTCGAGAGAGGGCTAATTTTTTGTCTAGTCATCCAGGTCGCTCTTCAAAATATTCTGCATGGCTGGAGGAAGATATTGCATTGGCTATGGTTGTTCACTAGAGCCGAGTATTGATTCTGATGATGAGGAGCCTATGGAGGACCCTGATTCTCCTACCGAGGACGTGCTATTTGCTGTTTTGACAGCGGCTCTGGTCGATGATTCCCCCAGAATTCACACTACTATGGCTCCACCTTCTATAGAGTATATGTAGCAGAGGTTACATCTGATGACATTTTAGAGTGATCGGGCTAGGGCCCTGATGTTGACAGCTTTTTTTGGTCGAGATGCTGCTTTTACAAAGAGGGATGTGGCACCCCCAGATCTGGGTACTTCATCCCCACAAGATTTGGTGTTCACTTTCCATTCATTCATTTCTAACTACCCAAATATAATAAAATGTAAACAATAAATCTTCCCAGTAAAGGGTTACATAACTTAATTAATAAATCTCCCAAGTTATCAAACCTTTAAAACATTCATCAAATGCGGAAAATTAAATAATTACACCACAATAATTAAAATAAAGTCTGACAACAAAAAAGTCAATAAATTTACAAGTTTTCAACACTTGTTCATTTTTTCTTTCCCTTTGCTAGTGGTAGGTTCATAAACCTTCTCAACTTTAGGTGCAATGGTTATATATGCAAGAGTGAGCAAAACAAATGCTGACTTGAAAGCTATGAATAATAATAACATAGTAACTGCCAATGAATAAGCTCAATTAAACTGAATAACATTCTCTATCATTGATAATCAAGAACTGAAATCAGAATTTGAAATTTAACTAAGGGTCACAAGACCATGAACTATGTCCAAGATTATAAGTATTCTTTCAACTTAAACCTAAACAGTCATATTACTGTAGGGACTCCCCGTACTTAGGGTGATCAGCCCTTCGTACCATGTATTGTGCACAAACATCTAAACGCTTACGTGTAATAAATCCCCTACAATAGGGTTGTTCATCTCAGTTTTAACATACGAGTCTGCACCAAAGGAAGATTGGTTTGGATAGGTTTCATGGGTAATTTAGAGTTCAACGAATATCAACTAAGGATTTGTTGAATCAATAAAGTTTGATATCATTTCAAGTATTCGATAACAAAATGATATGGAATAGTCATGAATCATAAGTGAATCAACATTATAGATCGAAGTCATACTTTAGAAATGAATTAGAAAGCATAGGCATTTGATATTATAACAAACCTTGCTTGAACAACAATAAGCTAAGGCTATAATCTTACTCAATAAAAGAATTGAGTTAATGAACTTGCATGATTAATAACAAGTTGAGGAATAAAACTTGCTCAACATAAGAATAATACAATTTAGGAAATTGCGTAATAAGAAACAAAATAAAGATAGCAAATCTTCTCAAATTAAGAGTTAGGTTAAAGAACTTGTAGGAACATAATCAAGCTAGGACACATAAAAGTAGGATTAGTAAACTTTCTCAACTATAAACAAGATAGGGTAAAGAAAAAGTTAGGATTAGTAAACTTTCTCAACTATAAACAAGATATGGTAAAGAAACTTGCATAATCGTAAAAGTAGGGCTAGGGAACTTGCACAATGTATCAATAAGGTTTGCATTTGTCAAAATAAATAGGGTTCAAGAAACTTGTATAATAATAAACAAGATAAGATAATGAACTTGCTCTATGTAAAGAATAAAATTTAGGAATTTTCCTCGTGCGTAGGTTAAACGACAACTACTCGCATTAACCATAAGTCCTACACATACCATATGTATTGACAATACTCATTAGTTACACTAATATTAACTTCATGGGTTTAGTTCCCATTTTTTGTATAGCTTGTTAACTAAGTTTAAGTTTTGCTTACTACCACAAAACACATATGGCAAGACTAGCTCTTTTACAACTTATCAACTTATCATGCTATGTCAACATATGAATGTTAACAAGCTAATATAACATCCTATTACATGTTCAACATGATATAATACTCTTTATATTAGGTTATATTAACATACAATAGACTGCACATAACCAAAACCACACTGCCCCAGTTCTGCACCCCCCGCCGAGACGGGGGCCCACCGAGGTGGCATAACTGAACAAGTAACGCCCGTCGGGGCAGGGGTACCCATACTCGGTTTCTGTAGTTCGTGAATTGCACACAACAGAAAGCCAATTTAGCCTACAAGCTACTTTCTAACAACCAATTTCACACATATAAATTAGATAAACTTCACATAAACATAACTTAAGGTTTTCACATGTTTTTAACTATATAAACAGCATAAACATCAAAATTACAAACTTTAATTTCAATGTTTTTATTATTTCTTCACCATTTGATATTCATAGCAAAATTCATCACTGTGAATTCGTTTCTCGACCAAAACAGTTAGTTTAACTCATATTGTTTTTGTTTCTTCATGTATTTTCACAATCAACACACAATTAATAGTTTATTACATTAATTGAACATCAATTTTTATTCTAAAATAAGCCATATCGTATATATATCACTATAATTCAAGTTCTTCAATACTAAATATATTTCCATGAAATTGATTACTCTAACTAATGAATGAATGATATAAAATTGTTTATAATCATCTATTAATACATACAACTCATACTTTCAATAATTATTCACAAAAATATCAATTACAGAGAACTTTTGATAAAATAAAAACAAAACTTTAGAAGATAGGATTATGTCTTTGCTTTCTTATTTAGGTTAGTTAGAATAAGAAATTAACCTTTCCCCCCTTCTTGGCTCTCAAAATCACCACACTTTTCTTCTTTATTCTCTCGTTTCTTTCTTTTCTCTTTTCTTTTTCTCTCTGTTTTTCTTCTTTCTCTTCTTTGTTCATTCTTTTCTAACTTAACGTAAAAATAATCAGACGCAACGTATAAAAATGTATAAAAACTGATATGTAATAATAACTATCAGTTTTTTTTTTAAAATTCAAAAGCCATAAGGCCTTGTTTGGCAAAACACTTTTAAAATAAAGACTTAACATTCCTTAAGTCTTGTTTGACAAAACTGAATTAAAACTCTTTTAATTTATTTTAATAACTCATTTATAATATAATTTATTATCACACTTTATTTAATTAAATTCTCATATTCAAATTTAATTAAATTAAAGCTAATAACAACTTATTAAATCAACTTGCCACATAATCCAATTGCCACAAAATTATAATTTTATTTAATAAATTAATACATCACTTTAATTACTAAATTAAATTAAAACAACATTAAAGCAATTCATTTAATCCTTATCAACTGTCTAATTTAATTATTAAATTAAATTAGAATATTATCTCATAATAATTAATTCATCATTCTTTTATTTTAATTAACTTCAAAATATCAAATTACCAATTATCAACTTAATTGATATATTACCTTAATTAAGTTAATTCCTACAACTCATAAATTATTTATTTAACTAATAAATAATCAAATTAAATAAATATTTATTTAACAATAAACATATCAACTAAAATATTTATTTAATTCAATAAATATTTGATATTACACATAAAATTCTGGATTGTTACATTTTTTCCTCCTTACAAGGATTCTTTCTCCAAAATCACAACTCAAATAATTCATTCGTCACATTCTTCCCTCCTTATAAGGATTATGTCCCTTGAATCGAAGATACAGATCAAATAAATAACTCAGGATAACTCTTCATCATTTTGTCTTCGAGTTTCCATGTAGCTTCTTCGGCATTGTGGTTCCTGCGTATCACAGAAGGTATCATTTTATTCCTGAGCACTTGTTCTTTCCTGTCAACTATCTGGATAGAAATCTCTTTATAAGACAAATATTTATCGAACTATAACGGTACGTACTCAATCACATGTTTGTAGTCGGGTTTATACGGTCTTAATACCGAAACATGAAAAACATTATGAACATGGTCAAATTTTTGAGATAGAGCTACCTCGTAAGCCACTTCACCTACTCTTCGCAGCACCTCAAAGGGTCCAATAAACCTCGGGCTTAGATTTCCCTTTTTACCAAAATGAATCGTTCCCTTCCAAGGAGAAACTTTGAGGAAAACGAAATTTCCAACGTCAAATTCGCGATTTTGCCTGTGTTGATTAACATACTTCTTTTGTCTGTCTTGAGTAGCTACCAATCTTGCCTTGATGAGTTTGACAACCTCAATGGTTTACTATATCAGTTTCGGCCCTAACAGTTGATGTTTAACCACTTCATCCCAGCACAGCGGAGTTTTGCACTTTCTGCTATACAATACCTCGTAAGGCAGCACGCCAATGCTTGCGTGGTAACTATTGTTGTAGGCGTATTAAACCAACGGTAAATGATCATCCCAGTTTCCTTTGAAATCCATAATGCACGCTCTCAGCATATCTTCTAATGACTGAATTGTTCGTTCTCTTTGGCCGTTTGTTTGTGGATGGTACGCCGTACTCATTCTCAACTGTGTTCCCATGCACTCTTGTAGTCTCTTCTAGAAGTTTGATGTGAATTGCGAATCTCTCTCTGACACAATTGAAACTGGAATTTCGTGTCCCAAAACGATCTTCTTGATGTACAACTTTGCCAACTGATCAAGATTGAATCTAATCTTTATTAGCAAAAAGTGTGCTAATTTCATCAGTCTGTCCACTATCACCCAAATTGCATCGTGCCTTTTCTGAGTAGTCAGAAGACTTACCACAAAATCTATTGTGATATTCTCCCACTTCCATTCTGGTATTTCCAATGGTTGAAGTAATTCGCTTGGTCTCTGATGCTCGACCTTGACTCTTTGACATGTCAAGCATTTTGGGCACATTCTGCAACATCTCTTTTCATATTTGGCCACCAAAAATGTCGTCGTAAATCCTAATACATCTTCGTACTCCCCAGGTGAATTGAATATTTTGAGTTATGAGCTTCAGTCAAAATTTTGCCTTTAATTTCAGGTACTTCTAGAACCTAAATCCTTTCCACGAACCTTAGTAGTCCTTCAGCTTCAATCTTGAACTTCACCTCGCTACCCTTAGACACATTTTCTTTAATTTTATCTCAACCTTCATCTTGTAGTTGAGCGTTCTTCACTTTGTCCACCAAAGTTGGACTAGCTGTGACGCCCCCAAAATAGGAATACACAACCCATATGAGTCACCAAATACATGGTATAGAAATCAAATACAAACTTAATTTATACAATATGACAAAACGTAGCTAAGAGTTTTAACACGAATATTGTCTCGTAGACAATATCCAAACTCAAATGGAGTTGTCATTACATTTATTATCACAATATTTCATAGAATAGTGAGGGCTACTATAGCCACCATCTCAGACCATCACTCCGTTACCCGACTAGTCCCAGCTATATTCTCATTTCCTGAAGAGAACAATGAAAGCAAAGGGTGAGCTCAATTATCCCAGTAAAGATATTATGACTAAGATAATGCAGAATAAATTATCGTTAGTCTTTAATAGTGTAAAATTAATAGAATATAATAGACAACAAGTCTAACTATAGCAGAATAAATAATCCATTAGAAGAGTTAAGTAGAACATAATAACTACAATATTCTATGATTTAAAAGTTCATCATCAATATTTTATCCCTTTAATACAGCTCAATAAGTAATCCACATCATCGAATTATCCATGAACTACGGGCCTATGATATTCGTTAGTATCACATCCATGAATTATCCATACACTACGGGCCAATGATATTCATTATTATCTCATCCACAAATTATCCATGCACTACAGGCCAAGGATATTCGTTAGTATCACCAGTGGTCATGATCATGCTAACAACTATACATCAATGCACTACGGGCCAATGATGACTTTTACCACATCATTTGTAACATTACAAGTCATGATTATACCGATAGATAGTCATAATCATACCAATCAATAGTATATCTATGCACTACGAGCCAAAGACGACTTTTCTCACAATATAAGCATGAAGATGATGAAAATAATATAAGCATTAATCAAACGAAATCAAGGATAAATATTAAAGATTTTTAATTTATCCAGAGTTTAAAAATGTCCAAATTGTCAACATGATAACTACTCTGTGGAGTTAAATTCAAGAATAATATTCATATATCTAAAATAATTTGGACATAAAAGAAATCAATTTTTATCGTGAATAGTGCCCCGGGTGAATAGTACTCGAGTGAATAGTATCCCGTAAATAGTACTTTATGAATAGTGTCGTACATATGAATAGTACTGTATATATGAATATTGTCGTACATATAAATAGTGTCGTATAAATGAATAGTACCCATTAATAGTACTTCGACATATTAAGATCAAAATTTAACAAGAATGTTCAGAAAAATTTCCTTGTGAATCGATACTAGATGAAGCGCAAATTTCAAGGATATTCTACTAATTTCAAGGAGTATAGAAGCAATACTTAACAAAATGATAGCAGAATTCAGAAACTGAAACGAAATAATATTACTTACATACTACAAAGTACGGAAGAAAATATTATTTCTTAAGAATATTGAACAAAAATAATATCTCTTACCTTAAAAGGAGAATATTTCTAACTTATATGGCGGGGATATGATGATTAGGTTTTTAACCTACGACTTATGTTCGTTTAGCTTGATATATTATTAGTTTTTGGTAATTTCATGTTACTGTTGATGGGCTGTGTGCTTGTTGTAGGATAATACATGTGCCTATCAAAATTATAACAGTTGGAAGGAGATTTCAAGCAATTATGGAGTTTCTGACTACATAGGGCGGACCGCGCTGTGAATGCATAGTGGAGCAGCACGGAGCGCACTGGTTCGAGGAACTCTTCTGGGGTGGTAGCGCGGGCCGCGCTGTCAGCGAGTGTTATGTAGCGCGGGGCGCGCTACGTCGACATTTTTGTTGGGCAAAAATTGATTTTGTGCTGGAAGTTGGGTAGTGTTGGGAACTATTAATTCTTTATGTAATGTGATCATAATAGGATTGTGGGATGGTTGTTAGTTCATTTTGTGGGAGTCTTTGACTATTGAATTGTTGGTATTGAAAAGGATTTAGACTTCTACTTGACTTTTCTATGGAAGGAGTTTGAGTTAGATTAGGATTGGTGTTATGGATCTGAGTTGGGGCTATTTTTATGTGAAGTGTTGGATTTAGATTGGAGATCTGGACAAACTTCATGGACAAGATTGAAGAGCAAGAGCTTGGAGGAATTAAGAAGAAGAATAATTTCACGTAGATTTTCAGATTTGAAGGGCGAGAAGGGTGGTGTATTACTATTCTCCTTTAAATTCAAATTTTGTAATTGGGATGATGCTTTCTTTTGTTTATTCAGTATTTAATTCATTAGCTATGAACTAAGTTACTTATTAGGCTTATAATGGATCTTTAAGTGGAACAATGATTTTGTAATCTTGGTTTTTAGTTTAATAAAGCTATTATGCAGTTTATCTATATTAATTTGAGCTTGAATTTATGAATTACTCAATCAACGATTTTATGTAGATTTGTATGAATTTGAGAGATGAAATATGAATCTAGACTTAATTAATATAGCATGTGTTCATGATTTATGTGAATGTGCAGAATCTTAATGTATGTTAGGGTAGAGATATGCTTGATATCGCATGTGATCATAAAGAGAACTTGAACTTAAACCTTCTTTAAATGTAATTCACATAGAGATATAGTGAGTTGGTTGATTAAGGTGTTTAACTTAATTTTATCTTAATTGTGGAATTGGGTTAATATGGTGTTAATACATCGAGAGGTGGTTAATACTATTTATGTGTTCTTGATTAATAGACTAGGATAATGAATTAAACTAGAATAAGGGCATAATAATCTGATGGATGCTTAGAGTGAAGTTGTAAGCCTAATTCTCTAATATTTGTTTGAAAATTCAGTTTTAGAGGTTTATTGGTATTTATTTGATTTTTAATATTTTAGCTATAAACTAAAAATTGATTAGTTTAATAAAATTAGGATTAATAGAAGATTGGTAATTGTGAGGTTAATTTCTTGCTAAGTCTCCGAGGGAACGATACTCTACTTACTATTATATTACTTGTTGACCACGTATACTTGCGTGTTGTGCGTAACTAGATTTTACCCAACAAGTTTTTGGCGCCGTTGCCGGGGACTCTAGTATAGATTTTATTATTTTGCAATATCAGTTTAATTAGTCCAGTTTTACTTAAACACTTTTTGTTTTTATTTCAGGTTTTTGAAGTTGGTTTATGCAAACTCGATCCAAAAATCCAGACTTGCTTCCTTTTGAGGACGACATTGAGAGAAGGTTTCAGAGGTTAAGTAAGTGGATTAAGGAAGCAGGGGTCGAATTCGAAAATTCTGATAGGGAAGAAGCAATGGCTGCCGAAGACCAGAAAGCGTTGAGAGATTTTGCAACACATAAGGTGACTGAGCTACAGTCAAGTATCACCAGGCCTACAATAGTTGCGAATACTTTTGATATTAAGCCTGGGACGATTCAAATGATCCAAAATTCAGTTCAGTTTGGGGGAACGACAAATTACGATCCTAACGAGCATTTGATCAGTTTTCTTGAAATCTGTGACACTTTCAAGTACAATGGGGTATCGGATGAGGCAGTTAGACTTCACTTCTTCCCATTCACTCTGCGGGACAAGGCGAAGAGTTGGTTACACTCTCTACCAGCGGGTTCGATAATGACATGGGATAACCTGGCTCAGAAATTCCTAGCAAAATTCTTCCCGCCAGCGAAAACTGCAAAGATGAGGAACGAGATTACCATGTTTGATCAGCATTATGCGGAGTCTTTATACGAAGCATAGGAGAGATACAAAAAATTGCTCATAAAATGCCCACATCATAGACTGCCTAAGTGGTTGTAGATGAATACATTTTACAACGGACTACATGGGAATCTTAGGACGAGTATTAATGCAGCATCGGGGGGAGCGTTTATGGCAAAGTCGTATGAGGAGGCATACCAGTTGATAGAGACTATGGCTGCTAACAACTACCAGTGACCCACGACAAGAATGACATAACCTACGGTCGTTGGAGTGTTAGAGGTAGATGGAGTGACGGCAATAACGGTAATAACGGCACAGATTTCAGCACTCTCCAAGAAGTTTGACATTTGGTCAGGGGGACATACACAACAAGTCGCAATTATTTGTGAGTTGTGCGCAGGGGAACATTCGATGGATCAATGCGCAATCAACCCAGAGTCGATACAATTCATGAGTAGCTACAACAGAATTCCTCAGAATACATATTAGAATGCATATAATCAGGGGAATAGGAATAATCCAAATCAGTCGTGGAATAATAATCAGAATCAGCAAGCTCCATGACCATCGTATCCCCCAGGGTTTCAGAATCAACAACAACCAGTTCAACGTCAAGAGAGGAAATCAAATTTAGAGGAATTGATATCAAAGTTTATAACAAGCAATGAGGTAGCTATGAAGAATCAAGCAATGGCAATGAAAACACAAAAAATAGCCATCAAGAATTTAGAGAATCAGATGGGACAAATTACATTAGCATTGAACAATCACCCTCAAGGGACACTACCAAGTGACACCGAAAGAAATCTGAAGGGAAATCATGAACAGTGTCAGGCAGTCACCTTGAGAAGTGGAAAATAGTTGGATGGGAAAGTTGCAGAAAATTCAGCTACCTCGGATGATAAAATTAGTGACAACAAGGTGGTTGAAGAAAAACAGGGTGAGAATACGCAAACTGAGAAAATAAAGTTAGATGACAAGCCAGTTGTGTATCCTCCACCGTCGTTTCAGCATCGAGTTCAAAAGCAGAAATTAGATAAGCAGTTTGCAAAATTTTTGGAAGTTTTTAAGAAACATCAAATTAACACCCCGTTCGCAGAAGCCTTAGAGCAAATGTCGACTTATACGAAATTCAAGTAAGGAATCTTCTTAAGGAAAAAGAAATTAGAAGATTTCGAGACAGTGGCACTAACAGAGGAGTGTAGCGCGATTTTACAGCGAAAGTTGCCACCAAAGTTGAAAGATCCGGGGAGTTTCACCATTCCATGCACAATCGGGAACATGGCATTTAATAAATGTTTATGTGATTTGGGGGCGAGTGTGAACCTTATGCCATTATTAGTCTACACAGAATTGGGTTTGCCAGCTCCAAAGCCTATATACATCTCCTTACAGTTGGCAGACAGATTAGTCATGTACCCGATAGGCATTGTAGAGGACATATTGGTCAAGGTTGACAAGTTTATATTCCCCGCGGATTTCATCATTCTGGATTTTGAGGAAGATAAGAACATCCCGATCATTCTAGGAGACCATTTTTGGCTACGGTTAGGACACTTATAGACGTACAAAAAGGTGAACTAACAATGAGGGTCCAAGATCAAGAAGTTAAGTTTAACGTTTTCAAAGCCATGAAACTTCCTACGGATGAAGAAGAGTGTTTTAGGATGGATATCATTGATCAGATAAACAGTGATGACATGGGAAAAAGTGTGGTTAACGACCCATTGGAAACAATTTTATTGGGAGATGAAGAAGCCGATGATCCAGAATTTGTGGACTACTTGCAAATGCTGGACTCCCTGCCACGAGTCAGCAGATTTAGAGCGTCATTTGAACCGTTGCACACGGAGGAAAGATTAATAATCAGAATGAAACCGTCATTAGAGGAACCACCGACTCTTGAACTTAAACCACTACCTAAACACCCCAGGTATGCGTATTTAGGCAATTCAAATTCTTTACCTTTTATTATTTCTACTGCAGTTAACGATTTACAAGAAGAAAAGTTGATGAGGGTGCTTAGGGAACACAAATCGGCTATAGGATAGACGATCGCGGATATCAAGGGAATCAACCCTTCGTTTTGCATGCACAAGATTTTGATGGAAGATGATGCAAAATCGACTATGGAGCAACAACGACGACATAACCCAATTATAAAGAAAGTGGTAAAGAAGGAAATTCTGAAATTGTTGGATGCCGGTATCATCTACCCGATTTTCGACAGTAAGTGGGTTAGTCCGGTTCATTGTGTGCCAAAAAAAGGGGGAATAACCGTGGTACAAAATGAGGATAACAAGTTACTTTCAACTAGAACAGTGACAGGTTGGAAGGTGTGCATCGATTATAGGAAGTTGAATAAGGCAACCTGAAAAGATCATTTTCCGCTAACCTTTATCGACCAAATATTTGACAGATTGGCGGGTCATGAATACTATTGTTTATTGGATGGATACTCGGGTTATAACCAGATCGCCATCGCTCATGAGGATCAAGAAAAGACTACATTTATGTGCCCCTACGGCATATTCGCGTTCAGGAGAATGTCATTCAATTTGTGTAATGCACCTGCGACCTTTCAACGGTGTATGATGGCCATCTTTTCTGACATGGTGGAGAAAAACGTGGAAGTCATCATGGACGACTTTTCTGTCTATGGAGACAATTTTGATACTTGCCTAAGGAATTTGGTAATGGTATTATAGCGATGCAAAGATACGAACCTTGTACTTAACTGGGAAAAATGCCACTTCATGGTTGAGGAGGGCATAATTTTGGGACAGAAGGTATCGACTCAAGGACTGGAAGTTGACAAGGTGAAGTTGGAAACAATCGAGAAACTTCCTCCACCGAACTCAGTAAAAGGAATTAGAAGTTTTATGGGGCATGCTGGGTTCTACAGAAGATTCATAAAAGACTTCTCTAAAATTGCAAAACCGTTGTGCAGTCTGTTAGAGAAGGAGTATGTGTTTAATTTTGATGAGGAATGTAAGTCAGCTTTTGAGTTGTTAAAGAGAAAGTTAATTACAGCCCCAATGATCGTCGCACCGGATTGGAATATGCCTTTCGAGCTGATGTGTGATGCAAGTGACTACGCGGTTGGGGCTATTTTGGGACAACGCCGAGAAAAAGTATTTCACGCCATATATTACGCAAGCAAGACACTCACGGAGACTCAAATGAATTATACAACTACGAAAAAGGAATTGCTTGCAGTAGTGTACGCGTTTGACAAATTCTGGGCATACTTGATCGGGACTTAAGTGATAGTCTACACGGATCATTCGGCTATTCGGTATCTAATTACGAAAAAAGATGCTAAACCATTCCTTATCCGATGGATTCTCCTTCTTCAAGAGTTTGATCTAGAAATAAAGGATGAAAAGGGGACGGAGAATTAAGTCGCCGATCATTTGTCTAGGCTGGAAAAACTGGGTACACAAGAAGAGGACAAGTGCGTCATCAACGAGTCATTCTTGGATGAGCAATTGTTTGGGTAAAATGCAGAATTACCGTGGTACGTGGACTTCGCGAACTATCTAGTAAGCAACATGCTTCCCCCTGATCTTAAAAGTTTGTTCATAACGTCAAGTGGTATATCTGGGATGAGCCATACCTATTCAAACAATGCGCGGATAAGATGATCAGAAGGTGTGTGCCTTACAGTGAGGTGCATAGTATTCTACATGAATGCCACTCGTCGGCCTACGGGGGACACTATGGTAGTGAGAGGACAACAACAATAGTTCTTCAAGCCGGATTCTATTGGCCTACACTATTTAAGGACGCCCACCAGTTTGTCAAAATATGTGATAGATGTCAACGGGTGGGCAACATTTCGAAAAGGAATGAGATGTCTCTACATAGAATTCTTGAAGTTAAAATTTTTGATGTATGGGGCATCGATTTCATGGGTCCATTCCCTTCCTCATTTTCCAATCAATACATTCTACTTGCGGTGGATTATGTGTCAAAGTGGGTTGAAGCAGTAGCACTACCGACTAACGATGCCAAGGTGGTGCTCTAATTCTTGCAAAAATATAGTTTTACGAGGTTTGGCATGCCGAGAGCCATTATAAGTGATGAAGGTAGTCACTTCTGTAACAAATCGTTTACAGCTCTCTTGGCAAAGTATGGGGTCAACCACAAGGTAGCGACGGTTTATCATCCCCAAACCAGTGGACAGGCTAAGGTGTCAAACAGAGAAGTCAAGAAAATTCTGGAAAAAGTGGTGAACCCGAATCGAAAGGATTGGTCGCTCCGGTTGGATGATGCATTATGGGCATACCGAACTGCGTTTAAGACACCGATCGAGATGTCACCATATCAACTACTGTACGAAAAGGCTTGTCACCTACCAATTGAGCTACAGCACAAGGCCTACCGGGCCATTTAGAAACTAAACTTTGATCAAGCAGATGTGGGTGAAAAGAGGCTACTACAACTAAACGAGCTCGATGAATTCTGACTTCAGGCATACGAGAATGCTAAACTATACAAGGAGAATGTCAAGAAATGGAACAACAAGAAAATCATGCACCGAACTTTCGAGCCAGGGTAATCAGTACTGCTGTTCAACTCACGATTGAGGTTGTTCCCAGGAAAGCTTACGTCAAGGTGGTCGGGACCATTCACCATCAAAATAGTGTTCCCACATGGCGCAATCGAACTATACAGTCGAAATCCATTTGAGACGTTCATGGTGAATGGTCAACGGATAAAACATTACTGGAGTGGAGATTCGAACTGGGATGCCGTCTACATTACCCTCGCCAATGCCCAGTGACATAAGAGGCACCGTCGGGCTAACGACGTTAAAACTAGCGCTACTTGGGAGGAAACCCAAGCTCTAAACTATTTCTCTTTTACTTTTTTCTTTATATTGTAGTTTTTAATCTAATTTAAGAATGAGCTTTCATAGAATCTTTACTTCAGCTCTGGATGATTCGCAGGGTAGAGAAGGAAACTAGAGCCTAGATGTCACTGACATCGTAGCGCGAGCCACACGCTCCATTGTACATGCCTAGTGCGGGGGGTGCTACAAGCCCAGACCCTTCGTGCCAAGCAGCATAGACCGCGCTACTTCACCGATGTCATAGCACTGGACGCGTCATATATAGTGCGGGGCGCACCATACACAACGCGGGGCACGCTTTCATTCACCTCACAACCTGATCCCCAAGTGCAGACCAAGCTATCCAACACTGATACGCAGCATGGGGCGCGCTGATACGCCAGATCTCCCTGACTCCCTAGCATGGGGCACGCAATCTTCAGCTTCTCCACAGCGCGGGCCATGCTACTCGTAATACCCAGGCACCTACTTTCTTTAATTGCCGTGTCCTAAGCCATAATCCCCCACTTCGCCTTTCCTTCGTCAAATTGAATTCCCCTAACTCTCTTACACCCTTTCAACTTCTATAATTCCATAACTCTATCACTCCATAACTTCAACACTAATGCCAATACCCCATTACTCCTTCCCCTTTTCAACTTCTACTTCCATTAAACCCACTCACTTTCCATCTCCCAACCCACGTTGGTTTTCCATCCCCTATATGAACTCTAACTACACTCCACCAATTCATATCAACTATACACATTACACTCCAATCCTACATCTAATTCATTCCTTGCACCAAAATTCTTTCAATTGGGGACACAATTACAAAGAAGGAAACACAATTAATTCAAGGTAAGCATAACTCGCTTGATGCTCAATCTTCTTCTCTGTTATTGATAGAAAATCTTGGATATTGGGTGCCCAAGGATTGTGGGTAAGCTTTTCACAATTTGGCTAGCAAGATAACACCAATTAAGCTATTTTGATGGAAAAACTCAGTTCGCCCGACAACTGTTTGATAAAAGTCCTGAACCAAACTTTGAGACTAATCAGCATCAGAAACACCATGTCTTCCCACAAAAGACAATGTCCATCCTCCTCCACTGCTAAGCCTCAATATGATCACACAAGGTTTGTTTATGAGAGGGCCACCGAACGGTTCAAGTCCACCATTGACAAGAAAACTTTGGTGCTTGAACGTGGATTAAAGCCGGATGCTAATTTGGATGGAAACATGGCTTTGCAAATTATTGAGCATAATTAGTTTCAGTTAGTCGAACAACCACTTCCAGTGGAAAATAACATTGTGAAAGAGTTTTATGCCAATGCAATGGAACATGTCAATCACGTAGCTATGGTTCGGGGTAAACCAGTGGTGTTTCATGCCGATGCTATCAACGAGTATTTTGGGTTAGAGGCATCACAAGATGACCGATATGAAGATGGGCTGCCCGAGTTAGATGACTTGATTGTCAGGTTATGCAAACCAGGAACACAATGGATAATTCAAGCCGAAACAAATGAAAAGATAAGTTTTCCCCACTCTGCACTTAGTCGGTATGGAAAAGCTTGGTATACATTAGATTTTTATTTGTCCCTTTTTGTTACCTATTTTTTTGTGTTCTCATTTTATGTGAGATTTGTTTGAAAAAACAAGTGAAAATGGTTCGACATGTATAATGTCGACGATTGGACTGTAAGAGTCGCCAATTAGTTTTTTAACTGGTTATACCAACACAACCAAGAAAAGGTTTGCACATTGACCCAGTGATGTGACACTACTAAACGGGTCGGTGAAACCGAGATTCAATTAGGGTCCGGGAACTTGCTTATGCTGAGGGAAGGTGTTAGGCACCCCCCGACATCTGTGTTGCCACGGTGACTGCCACTTTTTAAGAAACTGTTATATGAATGTGTGTGTGTGTGGGTCAATGTGCTGTTATTTGGTAGTAGTTTTATGCCTCGTTTGCACGTATATACATAGGGTTTGAATTTGTATAAAAATTTAGTTTTAACAAGACATAGCAATGATGTTTTAAAAAGAGGTTTTTCAAACCCTTTGCTCAATAGTGATTGAGGCATTTGATACTTCCATTTTATTAAATATTCGGCTTGATTGCTTTTTTTTTCTAGATGCGAAGCATCTTCGAGAAAATAATGTACAAGTAGTGCCGAGCTCCTCAAGGGTATGAAAACCATCTGAGAAAATCCAAACACCATGAATAAATTACAAGCTACTTACAACTAAAAATGTCCATCACGGGAACCGAATATAGACTCAGTAGACTGAATCTGTGATCACATGATTCCTATGCTCACATGATACCGCAATTAATATAAACGTAGTAAGCATATATATATATATATATATATATATATATATATATATATATATATATATAAGCTGTAAATATATATATAGACATGATCAACCACCACGAAGCACCTCCATGGGGGATCGGAAATGTAAATAAAGCTGTAAAAGCGATCAACCACCACGGAGGACACTCTAGGCGGGACGTAATGTACAGAAAGCAGTAAAAACAGTCAACCACCACGAAATAAACTCTAGGTAGGACGAAATATATAAATATATAAATATATAAATATATATATATATATATACACTTATATATATTAACTGTTGTTGGACTTTGTCTGATGAGCCTGGATTTTATATCCGGTGCGTTTATCGCTTATATATATATATATATATATATATATATATATATATATATATATATATATAAAAGCAGGAAACATTATATACCGAAGTCTAGGCTCATCGAACAGAGTTCGACACGCAGTTCGTATATATAAATGTATATATATAAAAAAGTAAGTAAACGCTCCAGACCGAAGTCTAGGCTCAATCGAGGCATAACTCGATAATGTTAGTCCATATATATAAATATATATAAATATATATGTATATACAAACTAAAATAAAACCACGGACCGAAGTCCGGGCAAACACACGCAATACGACTCTCAACGTGAAGAACTGTGTGTGCACAGATGAAGAGAAAGGCTTTAAAGTGTGTGAGAAGACTTACAGTGTGCTGCCAAAGAAGACTTCTATATCTTTAAAGTAGATAAACCTTAGCTTCCACATGTACAAAAATGGCTATATGTGAGCTCACAAGTGTTTAAAATGAGAAAGCACTCAGTATATGGTGATTACAGAGAAAATTGGGCAGGGCTTCCTCGTCGTCTCCTCTCTTAAAATGGCCACCCCAAGCACACTATTTATAGAGGGTGCAGTCGCAGGTGTACCTGCAGCTGGGCCGCAGGTGTACCAGAGGCTGCCCAGGGTGCCCCGGGCTTCACGGGTCCCGCCGTCTCGAAGTACGTGCACACATGCAACGTGATGTCCTCTCGAACTTTCAAAATTGCAAATCGGGCATCCGACTGAGGTATATAGGATCTATTTCTGATCACCGTTGTCGACAGTTACGCAATGACATGGGATTAGAGGTTGTACGAAGTCATGAAGATGGGACGATGCCCTCCGGTTTTTAGCTTCAAATTCTATCCGTTATCCTACGTAATAGTCACTTGGGATTAGTTTTCCTTGACTTTTATGGGACATTGTGTATGTATCAAAGCGTTGAGATGGTACAGTGTGGCGTCATGGTGGCGAGATGATGACTTTGCCCCTCACCGGGGTTATCGTTGGTTGGGCTGATAAAACAGACGTTGCTCAGAGTTATCACTGAGATTGGATTGCTACAAGTGTTGAAGGTCCTCAGTGTCATCTCTGAGGTGTGCCTGTCCTCTCGATGTTATCTCCGGGTTAGTACTGAGTATCTCACTATGAGCCCCGAGATTGAAGATGATTGCATTTGAACTAAGTATTTTTGGGGTTATCGCCGGAACTGCATTCCTTGGGTTTATCGTCAAGGTTGGTAGCTACTCCCATGGTTAGGACTGATACTGGAACATCTATGGGTTATCTCCGAGATGAATCGGTCTTTTCCGGTGTGTGTTCCGGTATTGGAACTGCAGGCCTCGGTGTCATCGCCAAGTTTGGATCTGTTACTTTCGGTGTTTGTTCTGGGGTTAAGGCTGTTACTCCCAGTGTGTGTTCTAGGGTTAAAACTGAGCTTCCGGTAGTATCCGGACTGGATGTGAACTATCTTCCAAGGTTATCTCTGAAAGACAAATCTTCCATCCTGCAATGTCAGTAACAGGTGTGCAGAAAATTTTGAGTGTCTACAGCATTTATGTGTACCCGTTTAATGCCCACTTGCCACCAAAATGATGTCACTAAGGCACGGGCTCGACTATTGTATAGGATTTTTCATCACCATTTTTGGGTGAACAACTCCATTGTGTTCTACAGCATTGATGTGGGGGACTGTATTCAAGAGTCCATTGACCGAGTTTTAAGAGGGAGTACTACGGGAGGATTGCTGCATAGGTTCTTAATCACTAATTTGTGCCGTAAAGCTAGAGTGAAGTGGCAACCTTCCGAGCCTATCCAACAACCGATGGCTATCATTGATTATGCCACAATTGAGAAGTACAAGGCATGAGATGGGGCGAGATCATATCCACGTGGAGAAGGCTATATTATGATCCGACAACCCTCACCCCCAGTTGGAGCAGAACCAAGGCAGGAGCCACCACCTCAGGCTACACGGAATCAATTTATGTGGTTGGCCCAGCGTCAAGATCTAATGCATCAGTACAATGCCAATGCATTCATCACGCTTGCTGATGCGTTTTACCGCTACAATCCTAGTGCACCTCCGGTGGTCATGCCCATTCCTCCTAACTTGCCTGCATATCCTCCATCGGACGACGACGAGCAGTGACTCGTTCTCACGGAAGGCCTCATGCTTTTATTTGAATTATTTTGTCCTAATGAGGTCATTACTTGATTTAAGTTTAGGGGATTATGTCTGCGAATCATGTTATTATGTTTAGTTCATAAGTTTTTTTTAGTAGTTATAATTGTCGTATTCATGTTATCTAAAAAAGAAAAAAAATAACAAAAAAATATAAAATAACAAAAAAATATTTTGCATATAGTTTGCATGAATCCAAGTATTAGATTGTATATATTGATTCTTGGCCAATGATGAGATTGAAATTATGTAGACAAGTACATTACTAAGTATGAAAACCTTGATGTAGTTTCTGTTATGATTTGGATCTTATACTGTTTTAAAACTGGTATAATACGGGTGGCACGTTAATAGCATCTGTGTTAATGGATTAGTTCAAATTGATACATAAAGTTTTTCTAAAGGATACTGCTAGTGTAAACCAAAAAGTGACAAGGATAGGCAGTGAAAGCAAAAAATTAGGCAAGAACCTAAGTTTGGGGGAAAAAAAGTGGGGTATATAAGCTATCTAAAAAAATGATATTGAGTTGAATAACTTGAATCCTGTGGTGGGTTGAGAAAAAGTATGAAATGCATTCCCCATAAACATAGGCGTGAGATGGAGAGTAAAACGCACTCACTATCCATCATCTAAAAAAGAAAAATGAATAAATGGGTAAAAAAAGAGCAAAAAGCCCCCGTAGATGATAAATGAAGCATAAGTACCCTATGTGACCCCTTGATAGTGATGATTGTTTAGTTTTAGTTGGAACTTGTCTGTTTTTGAACTTTTTGAGTTTGTGATGTGTGATTCCTGATAAGAAATTGGTTATGCATTGAATTTGAGTCGGTATCAGTTAGCATGGGTGTTGAACACACACACACACACACACACAAACTATACTAGTGATAACAATTTAAGATGCAAGGATTGATAAGGAATTGCGGATTAGTTTTGATATGAAGTTTGACATGTTTATGTAGTTTTTTTGAGGCCGTATGAGTAAATTATCTTTACTGTCTTAATACTGGATTCGTAGTTTTAGTTGTTAGTGCATTGCATTACATTTTGCTTGAGGACAATCATTGCTCATGCTTGGGGGAATTTTATGAGTAGGTTTTTAACCTACGATTTATGTTCGTTTAGTTTGATATATTGTTAGTTTTTGGTAATTGCATGTTACTTTTGATGGGTTGTGTGCTTGTTGTAGGATAATCCATGTGCCTATCAAAATTGCAACAGTTCGAAGGAGATTTCAAGCAATTATGAAGTTTCTGACTACATAGCTCGAACCGCGCTATGAATGCATAGTGGAGCAACGCGGAGCGTGCTAGTTTGAGGAACTCTCCTCGGGAGGTAGCGCGGGCCTCGCTGTCGGCGAGTGTTATGTAGCGCGGGGCTCGCTGCGTCGGCATTTTTGTTAGGCAAAAATTTATTTTGTGCTGGAAATTGGGTAGTGTTGGGAACTATTAATTCTTTATGTAATGTGATCATAATAGGATTGTGGGATGGTTGTTAGTTCATTTTGTGGGAGTCATTGCCTATTGAATTGTTGGTATTGAAAAGGATTTAGACTTCTACTTGACTTTTCTATGGAAAGACTTAGAGTTCGATTAGGATTGGTGTTATGGATATGAGTTGGGGCTATTTTTATGTGAAGTGTTGGATTTAGATTGGAGATCTAGACACACTTCGAGAACAAGATTGAAGAGCAAGAGCTTGGAGGAACGAAGAAGAAGAATAGTTTCACGTAGATTTTCAGATTTGAAGGGTGAGAAGGGTGGTGCATTACTATTATCCTTTAAATTCAAATTTTGTAATTGGGATGATGCTTTCTTTTATTTATTCAGTATTTAATTCATTAGCTATGAACTAAGTTACTTATTAGGCTCATAATGGATCTTTAAGTGGAATGATGATTTTGTAATCTTGGTTTTCAGTTTAATAAAGCTATTATGCAGTTTGTCTATATTAATTTGAGCTTGAATTTATGAATTGCCTGATCAACAATTTTATGTGGATTTGTATGAATTCGAGAGATGAAATATGAATGTAGACTTAATTAATATAGCATGTGTTCTTGATTTATGTGAATGAGTAGAATCTTGATGTATGTTAGGGTAGAGATATGCTTGATATCGCATGTGATCATAACGAGAACTTGAACTTAAACCTTCTTTGAATGTAATTCATATAGAGATATAGTGAGTTGGTTCATTAAGGTGTTTAACTTAATTCTATCTTAATTGTGGAATTGGGTTAATACAGTGTTAATACATCGATAGGTGGTTAATACTATTTATGTGTTTTTAATTAATAGACTGGGATAGTGAATTAAACTAGAATAAGGGCATAATAATTAGAGGGATGCTTAGAGTGAAGTTGTAAGCCTAATTCTCCAATGTTTGTTTGAAAATTCAGTTTTAGGGGTTTGTTGGTATTTATTTGATTTTTAATATTTTAGCTATAAACTGGAAGTTGATTAGTTTAATAAAATTAGGATTAATAGAAGATTGGTAATTGTGAGGTTAATTTCTTGCGAAGTCTCTGAGGGAACGATACTCTACTTACTATTATATTACTTGTTGACCACGCATACTTGCGTGTTGTGTGTAACTAGATTTTACCCAACAGGATATTCTTGAAGAACACTTGCACTGTTTTCTACACTCAAAGTTGCCTTAAACTCTAAAGAAATACGCTCAATATTAAAAAAGAAGTATTCTCTGATTCTGGTGTGATTTTCATTTCTAAACTAAGCATCTTATTTATAGGAGAATGGCTGGATACTATTTAGAAAATAAAATCACAGACTGCACAAGAAAAAAAAATTCACGGGCGCAATTCATCAGCACACATTTGAATCAACCAATAAGAGAGTGCCCTCTTGAGGAGGTAACTATCAAAGTGGGAGATTTAGACCAATGAGGGGGCGCCCTCGTTCATAAGGCAGTGAACAGTAGCTGCATTATTTAAAAAGTTGGATAATAATAACCTAACATACGAAGAATGAACAAACACCACTTTAAAAGGATAATTGAACAAATATCTTTCACTCATCAATTATTATTCTTATCTTTAATTAACACGATAATTATTCATTATTAATATTATAACTCACAATATTAACAACCGTATCATTCCCAGGAAAGAGGGAGCTTTCTGATAAGGACTTCTCCTTATTGGCGCGCAATTCGGTGACCAGACCCCTTTCCTCTATAAAACTTTCTAGACATTGTTAATAATGCAAATAATAATATGAATAACGGTGGCGTCTCAATTATTGATTTAATAATATAAAATATTGTACAGATAATACTATGACAATAATTGAATCAATAAAATGAGATAGTATGAAACAATTACTGTTGCAATAATTGAGTAAAACTGAGTGACTTCTCACGTAAGCATCAATAATCAAAGATACTGTACAATACCGTAAGCTACTATACAACTACGCATATTACTGTATTTTTACCACCGGGTATTTCAACAATTAACGATAAAACTTTTGTCATTATTTTTATAAAAAGTTATTTCTGTCGTTTTCTAACTAGGATGGTAATTTCGTTATGTGGTCCACCAATGATTGTGTCATCGTACAAATATTCCTTGATAAAATGAATATTCCCCGACCAATTGAATATTTTATGACAACTTGCTTACTTTGTAAAATTTGTAAATATTGTCCACAACTATAACATTATATCAAATCCACACCATAATATTCAAAATGATATTTAGAGAAAAAATTAATCTTTATTCATAAAAGTTGGGGTCTTACAACCTCTCCTTCTTATGAAATTTCATCCTCAAAATTGGAGTACGTACCTGGTATGTCGAAGAGATAAGGATACCTTGATTTTATTTCAGATTCTAACTCCCAGGTCATTTCCTCAACATTGTGGTTTCTCCACAAAACGTTGACTTGAGGTATAACCTTGGAGCGTAGAATATGTTCTTTCTTATCTAAGATTTTAACAGGTACATCTTCACACGTTAAATCTTCCGTTATCTCGTCTGGTTCTAATTTAATAATGTGATTCGAGTCTTCCATATATTTATGTAACATAGATATGTTAAAAATATTATGAACACGAGACATACTTAGCGGTAAAGCGAGTCTATAGGCCACAGTTCCTACTCGATCGATGATTTCAAATGGGTCAATGAATCGAGGATTGAGCTTTCCTCTCTTTCCAAATCTCGTAACTCCTTTCCATGGAGCAACACGTAACAACACATGATATCCAACATTGAATTCCACGTCCCTTCGATGAAGATCAACATTACTCTTTTGTCGATCTTGTGAGGTTTTATATATTACCTGATCATTTGAATCTTTTTCGTTGTCATGCATACCACTTCTGGTCCCTACAACGTTGCTTCACTCACCTCATCCCAACATACTGGAGAACGACACTTACGTCCATACAACGCCTCAAATGGAGCTATGCCTATACTTGCATGATAGCTATTGTTGTAGGAGAATTACACTAATGGCAAAAACTTGTCCCAACTTCCCTTGAAGTCAAGGATACATAGTCTTAATAGATCTTCAGGAGTTTGAATAGTCCTTTCCGACTGTCCGTCTGTCTGAGGATGATATGCCAAACTGAATCGTAAATCCGTGCCCATAGCTTTCTGTTAACTGACCCAAAACCATGAAGTGAATTTTGGGTCTCGATCAGGAACTATGGATACTGGCATACCATGTAGTCTTACAATCTCATTTATGTATATACGAGCAAGACGTTCAAGTGAATAAGTTTCTCGTATAGGTAAGAAATGAGTAGACTTGGTTAATCTATTAACAATGACCCAAATTGCATCTATGCCTTGAGAAACCTTGGGAAGACCTGTAACAAAATCCATGGTAATGTGCTCCCACTTCAATTCTAGAATTTCAAGTTGTTGCAATGGACCTTTTGGCACTTGATCCTCCGCCTTGACACGTTGACAAGTCAGACACCTTAAGATAAACTCTGCTATCTCTCTCTTCATATTGCTCCACCAAAATATATGTCGAAGATCACGATACATTTTGGTACTCCCAGGATGGATTGCAAACGGTGTGTTGTGCGCCTCCATCATGATTATATACTTCAAATCAGAGTCGTTCGGAACACAAAGTTTAGAGTTGACTCAAAGTATTCCTTCGTCATCGATTCTTGCTTCTTAAATAGCACCTTCTTGCACTTTCTTCCTCATACGCATCAGCTTCAGGTCCGTAGCTTGAGCAGCTTTAACTTTATCAATTAAAGTTCGTTTTAGTCGTATATTTGACATCATCACGTGGGTCGCTAGAGTATTTAAATGTATCTCCATCCTTTGTAAGTCATACCAAATGGGCCTTTGCGTTGACAATATCGCACTCGTACCGGCATATGATCTTCTACTAAATGCGTCAGCTACCACATTCGCTTTTCCAGGATGGTATTGAACGATATAATCATAATTTTTCAACAGCTCGAGCCAAAGTCATTGTCGTATGTTGAGTTCCTTTTGGGTGAAGAAATATTTGAGGCTTTTATGATCTGTATAGATCTCCACCTTCTCCCCATACAGGTAATGTCTACAGATCTTAAGCGTAAAAACGACTGCTGCCAACTCTAGATCATGAGTAGGATAATTCCTCTCATATTCTTTGAGTTGTCGTGAGGCATAAGCTATGACTTTCCCATGTTACGTGAGAACACATCCTAAACCTTTTCCTGAAGCATCACTGTACATGATAAATCCCTCCGAACCAGATGGTATTGTCAAAATAGGTGCTGAAATGACTCTCTTCTTGAGTTCTTGAAAACACTTCTCACATTCCTCGCTCCAACCGAATTTTGCATCTTTTCGAGTTAGCTGAGTTAACGGAGTGGCTATTCAAGAAAATCCTTCCACGAATCTCCGATAATAACCAGCTAAGCCCAGAAAGCTACGTACTTCGATCACTGACTTCGGTTGCTCCGAGCTTTGAATTGCTTCAACCTTCGCTGGGTCAACAGATTTTCCGTGATTTGATATCACGTGCCCAAGGAATGCTACTTCCTCAAGCCAGAACTCGAATTTCTTCAACTTGGCATATAGCTTATTTTCACGAAACTTTTAGAGTATCAGTCTCAAGTGTTGCTCGTGATCTTCACGGATTTTGGAGTAAATGAGGATGTCATCAATAAAGATAATCACAAAATGATCAAAATATTCCTTGAATACTCGGTTCATCATATCCATGAAGGCAGCAAGATCATTAGTTAATCTAAAAGACATGACTAGGAATTCATAGTGCCCGTACCGAGTTCCGAAAGCAGTTTTTGGAATGTCATCAGCTTTAATCTTTAACTAATGATATCCGGAATAAAGATCGATCTTTGAAAAGAAGTTAGCTCTTTATAACTGGTCAAACAGGTCATCAATGCGAGGCAACGAGTACCTATTTTTGACGGTGACATGATTCAACTCCCGATAATCAATACAAAGTCGCATACTCCCGTCTTTCTTTTTTACGAATAAAACAGGAGCACCCCAATGAGACGTACTAGGACGAATGAACCATATGTCTAACAATTCCTGTAGTTGGATTTTTAACTACTAAAGTTCAATAGGAGCCATTCAATATGGGGCTTTGGAAATAGGTTTTGTACCGGGTTCAAGGTCAATACAAAACTCAATTTCACGCTCTAGGGGTAGGCTAAGAAGTACTTCAGGGAATACGCCAGGAAATTTATTAATAATAGAAATATCATTCAAAGCTGACATATTTTTGTTTAAATCCATGATATGGGCTAAGAAAGCTTTACATCCGTTTTCCAATAAATAAATAGCTTTATGGCCTGATATGACAATGATTGACTTTAATGGTTTGGTTGCTTGAATTCGCATAATAGGTTGGTTAGGAATATGAATGCTAACAACCTTACGAAAATAATTAATTTTAGCATGATGAGTAGTTAACCGATCAATCACTAAAATCACATCAAATGCAAGTATTTTCAAAAAGATAAGATCGTCATGTAATGTGAGGGTGTCGATTTTAATTAGACAAGATTTATAAACAGTGGATGTAATGAAGGTTTCTCCCAGCGAAGTTTTAACAGATAAGTCAAAGTCTAATTTCTCCGAAGTTAAATTTATACGTTGAGTGTAAGTAGGAGAAATAAAAGAACTGGTAGAACCGGTATCAAATAAGGTATAGACTTCGCAAGAGTTTATGATTAGCTTACCCATGATAACCTCGTTCGGGTTCCTCGCTCTTTGGGAGGTCACGACAAACGCTCTCCCTTGAAATACCGACTTTGACTTGTCTGGGACGACCTTCGGTGTCTCCATCCCAGCTGGACTCGATTTCACTACACGACAAAATCGGGCTAGGTGACCTTCTCTTCCACAATTGTAATACGCTTTGGGTTGCTGCGTGTAGTTTGGACTGATCTGTCCCTCTCCTCTGCATTTGTAGCATACAACCGGCGGTCGTTCTCCTTGAAAATAGGTGTTGGTGCTGCTGTCTTTCCATCATTGTTGAACCCTCTCTTCTTAAAATTTCCACTTCTATTATCTTGGCCTGGATTACCACCGGAGTGGTTACCATTTTTGGCATGTTGATTTCCTCCACGTTTGTTGTCACCGCTTCGATGACTGCTACCACTGGTATTATCATTTTGTCGGCCGCTATCTCTTGGTTGGGTTGACTCATTATCGTGTTTCAATAACTGAGCCCTATTCATAATATCTGAATACAAGAAAAATTTATGAGAAATGAGGTATTAACGTATTTCGGGTTTCAAATCTCTTAGAAACATCTGCGTCATACGCTCCTCATTATCTACCAAATGGGATGCAAACCGTGATAACTCTGCAAATTTAGCCTCGTACTGCAATACGGTTATATTGTTTTGTTCCAGTTTAATGAATTCTACCTCCTTAATGTGAAGAATACTATTGAGAAAGTACTTGTCGTTGAATAATTTTTGGAACTTCTCTCAAGACATCTTTAGTGCGGCAGGCTGAGTACATTTTATAGATTCCCACTAATGATCTGTCTCTCCTCGCAACATGAAGGTGGCAAAGAGAACCTTGTGCTCCTCGGAGTATCCCAAGACATCAAATATCTTAGTGATCTGCTTAATCCACGTCTTTGCCTTAAGTGGTTCTGGCTTTCCCAAAAACTCAGGTGGTCCCAACTCCTTGAATTGCTTAGCGGTGACCAACCGTGAGTTGCCAGTGTTTCCACCTGCATTTTGCATAGGAGTCTCTCTCGTCTGATGTTGAATGAATTGCGGAAAGCCTCTTAACATCCCATCATTCATCATTTGGTCGATGTTGTTGTTTACTTGAGGATTATTATCTTCCTGATGTACATTATCCTAGTTATTGATCGTCAGTAACTCAACGGTCTTATGTGCTCCATTGCTTATCTCAATATTTTCAGATGACATTTTCGAACACTACCACAAAACAAGGGTTAATTAACATGCCGCATATTATCCCTATATTCTGACCGATCAATTAAATAACAAATAAACTTAGGTAGGTCATACTAGCGAAGGATTTACCCGTCTCTCCCCTCCTAGCTTAGCCAGGATCACATCCCTAAGCTTTGATACTAATTGTGACACCCCCAAAATAGGTATACACAACCCATTCTGAGTAGCCAAATACGTGGTACAGAAATAATATACAAACTTAATTTATACAATACGACAAAAACGTAGGTGGGAGTTTTAACACGGATATTGTCTACGAATATTGTCTCGTAGACAATATCCAAACTCAAGTAGAGTCCTCATTACATTTATTATCACACTATTTTATAGAATAGTAAGGACTACTATAGCCACCATCTCGGACCGTCACTCTGTTCTCCGACTAGTTCCAATTATATTCTCATTTCCTGAAGAGAACAATGAAAGCAAAGGGTGAGCTCAACTAGCCCAGTAAAGAATATTATGACTAAGATAATGCAGAATAAATTATTATTAGCCTTCAACAGTGTAAAATTGATAGAATATAATAGACAACATGTCTAAATACAGCAAAATAAGCAATCCATTAGATGAGTCAAGTAGAGCATAATATCTACTAACTTCTATGATTTAAAAGTTCATCATCACAATTTTATCGCTGTTACACAGCTCAATAAATAATCCACATCATCAAATTATCCATGTATTGCGGGCCAAGGATATTCGTTAGTATCACATCCATGAATTATCCATGTACTACGGGCCAAGGATATTCATTATTATCACATCCACGAATTATCCATGCACTACGGGCCAAGGATATTCGTTTGTATCACCAGTGGTCATGATCATGCCAACAACTGTCCATCAATGCACTACGGGCCAATGAGGACTTTTACCACATCATTTGTAATATTAAAGGTCATGATTATACTGACACATAGTCATAATCATACCAATCAACAGTTCATCTAAGCACTACGGGCCAAAGATGACTTTTATCACAATATAAGCATGAGGATGATGACAATGATATAAGCATTAATCAAACGAAATGAAGGATAAATATTAAAGATTTTTAATTTATCTGGACTTTAAAAATGTCCAAATTGTCAACATGATAAATGCTTTGTGGAGTAAAATTCAAGAATAATATTCATGTATCAAAAATAATTTGGGCAAAAAATAAATTAATTTTTGTCGTGAATAGAACCCGGGTGAATAGTACCCGAGTAAATAGTATCCCGTGAATAGTACTTCGTGAATAGTATCGTACATATGAATAGTACCATACGTATGAATAGTGTCGTACATATGAATAATGCTGTATAAATGAATAGTACCCATGAATAGTACTCCGGCATGAAATGATCAAAATTTAACAAGAATGTTCAGAAAAATATCGTTGTGAAACGATACTAGATGAAGTATAAATTTCAATGATATTCTACTAATTTGAAGAAGTATAGAAGCAATACTTAACAAAATGAGTGCAGAATTCAGAATCTTAAGCGAGATAATATTACTTACATGCTACAAAGTATGGAAGAAAATATTATTTCTTAAGAATATTGAACAAAAATTATATCCCTTACCTTAAAAGGAGAGTATTTCTGACTGGTATGGCGAGGATATTCTTAAAGAAAATTTGCACTGTTTTCTACACACAAAGTTTTCTTAAACTCTAAAGAAATACGGTCAATATTATAGAAGAAGAAATATTTGATTATGGTGTGATTTTTATTTCTAAACTAAGCATCCTATTTATAGGAGAATGGCTGGATACTATTTAGAAAATAAAATCACGGACTGCACAGGAAAAAAAAATTCACGGGCACAATTCATCAACACGCATTTGAATGAACCAATAAGAGAGTGCCTTCCTAAGGAGGTAACTAGCAAAGTGGGAGATTTAGGCCATTGAGGGGGTGCCCTCTTTTGAAAGTAATTGAGTTTGGGAGATATGGACCAATGAGGGACGCCCTCGTTCATAAGGCAATGAACAATAGCTGCATTATTTGAAAAGTTGGATAATAATATCTTAACATACGGAAGAATGAACAAACACCAATTTAAAAGGATAATTGAACAAACATCTTTCACTCATCAATTATTATTCTTATCTTTAATTAACACGATCTTTATTCATTATTAATATTATAACTCATAATATTAACAGACAAATCTTTCCTAGGAAAGAGAGGGCTTTCCGATAAGGACTTCTCCTTATTGGCACGTAATTAGGTGACTAAACCCCTTTCCTCGATAAAACTTTCTAAATATTGTCAATAATGCAAATAATAATATGAATAATGGTGTCGTCTCAATTATTGATTTAATAATATAAAATATTATGCAGATGATACTGTGACAATAATTGAATCAATAATATGAGATACTATGAAACAATTACTATTGCAATAATTGTGCAAAACTAAGTGACTTCTCACTTAAGCATCAATAATCAAAGATACTGTACAATACTGTGTGTTACTATGCAATCACGCTTATTACTGTACTTTTACCACCGGGTATTTCAACAGTTGACGGAAAAACTTTTGCCGTTATTTTTATAAAAAGTTATTTATGTCATTTTCTAACTTTGACAATAATTATGTTGTGGGGTTCATCAATGATTGTGTCGTTATACGAATATTCCTTCATAAAACGAATATTCCCCGACCAATCGAATATTTTATGACAACTTGCTTACTTTATAAAATTTGTAAATATTACTCAAAACTATAACATTATATCAAATCCACACCATAATATTCAAAATGATATTTAGAGAAAAAATTTAATCTATATTCATAAAAGTTGGGGTCTTACACAAGCTACCATCTGGAACAATTTTTCATCCAATTCCTTCAAAAATTTAATTTCCAACTCTAGTTTCGTCATTAATTAAATGAGCTCCTCCTGGCGGTTAATAACATCAATTTTTCCCTATCCTTTCTACTCAAGGCGTCAGCAACCACATTTGTTTTACCCGGATGATAAAAGATTTCACAATCATAATCTTTTATAAATTCTAGCCATCGCCTCTATCGCATGTTCAGATCCTTCTATGTGAAAATATACTCCAGACTTTTATGGTCCGTATATATTTCACATTTCTCCCCATAGAGATAGTGTCTCCATATCTTCAGAGCAAATAACACCGTAACCAACTCTAAATCATGAGTCGGGTATCCTTTTTCATAGTCTTTCAGTTGCCTTGATGTATACGCAATGACATTTTTTGTTTTGCATAAGCACACAGCCTAGTCATTTATGTGATGCATCACTATACACCACAAAGTTTCCTGTATTATCCGGTAACGACAACACAGGTGCCATGCTAAGCTTCTTTTTCAAGTCCTGGAAATTCTCTTTGCACTTTTCCGTCCAAACAAATTTTATAGATTTTTTATCAAAATTGTCAACGGAGTGGTAATCTTGGAAAAGTCTTGAATAAACCGTGTGTAGTAACCTACCAGACCCAAGAAACTCCTCACCTCTGATGGTTTTCTATGTTGATCCCAATTTATTACAGCTTCAACCTTTTATGGATCTACCGAAATCCTATCTTTGTCAATCACATGCCCAAGAAATTATACACGTTTTAGCCAGAATTCACACTTCGAGAATTTCGAGTACAACTTTTTCTTTCTTAGCGTTTCCAACATCAAACGTAAATTTTCCACATGTTCCTCCTAAGATTTGGTTTACATCAGGATATCATCAATGAATACCACTACAAACTCATCTAAAAATGGTTTAAACACTCTGTTCATCAAATCCATGAATGTTGCAGGGGCTTTGGTCAAACCAAAAGACATTACCAAAAACTCGTAATGTCCATACCGAGTTCTGAATGTCTTCTTCGGTACATCCTCCTTCCTTACCTTTAGTTGATGATACCCACTTCTCAAATCTATCTTCAAGAAGTACTTGGCTCCTTTCAACTGATCAAATAAGTCATCTATTCTTCGCAACGTATATTTATTCTTAATAGTGACTTTATTTAAATCTCTATAATCAATGCAAAGACGCATCGACCCATCCTTCTTTTTCATGAATAACACCGACGCTCCCCACGGTGATACACCCGGCTAAATGTATTTCTTGTCCAGTAGCTCTTGCAATTGTACCATCAATTCCTTCATCTCTACTGGAGCCATCCTGTACGGGGCCTTCGATATCGGAGCAGTCCCTGGTGCTAAATCGATAACGAACTCGATCTCTTTGTCAGGCGGAAGTCCTGGTAAATCCTTCGGAAATACATCCACAAAATCCCTAATCACTGGTATCTCTTTTAGTTTCACGCCCTTTCTCTGAGTATCGACTATGTAAGCTAAATATCCTACACAGCCTTGTCTCAATAACTTCTTGGCCTACATAATCTTTAGATATCTTCCTTGTCTAGGGGATTTGCTACCATAGAAGACTACCTTTGATGGAGTCATAAGGTTTACACATTTTTTTTGGCAATCAGTTATCGCTCCATAAATGAATAGCCAATCCATCCCCAATATAACATCAAACTCTCTAAGTTTGATCGAAATTAAATCTAATGTCATAACATTTCCCTTAATATTCACCCTACAATTCCTATATACGAATCTAACAAGAATCACCTCTTTATTCGTAATTTCTATGTTCAAAGGGAAGTTCAACTCTTCACTAAGCAATCCTAAACTCTTAGCAAAATTATCATATATAAACGAGCAAGTAGCACCAGAATCAAATAATACATATGCATTTATATCATTAATTCGGATAATACCTGACACAACATCTTTTGATTGCGCATCATCTTACACAGTCATATTGAAAGTTCTGGTTGTGGGTCTGCTTGATGACGTTGGTTCAGCAATAGCCAACGTACCTCCACTGCCACCTCCCTTGCTTCCAATTGCATCTCCAACTTTTTTTTGGGGCGCTCACGAGCAAAATGACCCTTCGATCTGTATGTGTAACAAGCATTCTTCTTTAAATGATGGCAATTCAGAGCAATGTTACTCTCTTAACCACAGTTGAAGCACACTCGCTTACCCCTTAAGCACATGCTAGTGTGATTTTTCCCACATGTAGCACACGCTTCGAATTTCCTTTTCTGCTGGCTACTCAGTTGACTTCCAGCACCAACACTCGCATTTTACTTCCTCTTAAGGTTATAATTATTCCCACCAGTGCTACCACCAGTTTTACCTTCACTCTCACTCTTCTTCTTTCTTTGTTCCTAATTGTACTTCGTTACGACATCACTCCCACCTTCCGCGATAATCGCCTTCTCAAGCACTGCTGCAAACATCTTCAACTGAAATATGGAGACTCTGTTGTATAACCAAGGCTTCAGTCCCTATTTGAACCTTCTTGCCTTGAGCTCGTCTGTGTTAACTTGATAGGGCATATAACATGCCAACTCATTGAATTTTGTCGCATATTCTGACACTGTCATCGCACCCTACTTCAGCTCTAAAAACTGGACCTACATCTGATTCTGTGAACTCTCTGAGAAATAGGTCTAGAAAAATATTTCCTTGAACCTATCCCAAGTCATCACTCCCTGACCACCTCGAGTTTTGTTTGCCTGCCACCAGTAGCTGGCTTTTGCTTTCAATACGAATGTTGCAAAAGCAGTCTTCTGGTCCTCACCGACTCTAGCAACGTCAAAAACTTTCTTTATTTCCATGATCCAGGCATGTGCCTTAACCGGATTCATGGACCCATGAAATTCTGGTGGTCCATCTGCCTTGAAATCCTTGAAAGTCACAGCTTGGTTCTGCGGTTGATTCTGCAGCGCTCCCATCAATAATGTCACCAACTGCTGAACTAGGTTAGCATCAGCGTTGTTGTTATTAGTAGACCGCTCAGGGGTTCGTTGTCGTGGTTGATGTCTTGGATGCATTTTTTATTAAAATACACTTATTAGATTATTACTCAATCTCTTAAGTATTTTCAACTTAACTTGCTCATCATAAAAGATCATCACATAACACATAACATCTTGAATAAATATTAACATTTTATTCATTCATAATCTTTCTAAAAGGAATAGAAACAATAACATCACTACTATTTACTTCACTTTTCTTGAACTGATAAAGTTTCAAGATAACATCATCATATCCCATTGGTTACATAACACTTGGGATTTGCATCTTGTTTATTAATTAATCGCACAACATTTACATTCTCTATTATAGCCTACTAAATTGTTCCATAGCCTTACGGCACTCCTCTTCCATGATACGGAACGCCATTCTGCGATCTAACATACATCATGGCAGTATTTCGAACTGAGTCGGATAGTACATTTCTTGGTCTTAAGCTCGGTTTATCACAATGTTGAAAACACAATTCATCTCTTCCATCTTGATCTTCTTTGATTGAACCTCTCCCTCTGTTACCTCTACATGCTGAGAAGCTTTTTTGTATGCATATTCAACTCTTGCTCTCTTGGCGGATTCTTCTTTCAAGTTATCCTTCAAGTTCGTCACCTCCTCCATCAGCTGCTCAATCTTCCCCTTTGTGTGAACCAGCTTCCATTCCACATTACCAAGAAGCTCATCAAGATCCCTGATCTCATCGTCCTTCTGTGCCATCGAAGTCTGACCTTCTGCTGCTAACCCCTCTAATTCCTCGACTCTATCCTGAAGCTCAATGTTATGATCGTATACTTTGTCATACATATGAGCTATTATCGAGTTTGGTGGAAACTCTTCGTCATCCTCATCCTCATCCTCATTTGTCTGTGGCAGCTCTACGGGGTCTTCCTCATCCGTCTCTACCTCATTCTCATCATTAGGTATACCATCCTGCTCTAACTTCTGGGCATAATCCACCACTGTGACCAACAGAGATGACTCCCTTGGCACCAGTTGTTCCCAGACTACCTGAATATCTCGAGGCTCCTCCTCTCTAAGCATCTGAAGTCCCTCCTCCCTAAGCATCTAAAGTCCCTCCTCCCTAGCCTGACTGGATTCTCTTACATTAGCCATGACGACAACAAAACTTTTAAGTTTAATTACTAATCATCACTACTCGACACTCACGAGCACAATTTATAATCATCTATTAACACATACAACTTATACTTTCAACAGTTATTCACACAAATATCAATTACAGAGAACTTTTGATAAAATAAAAATAAAACTTTAGAAGATAGGATTATGTCTTTGCTTTCTTGTTTAGGTTTGCTAGAAGATGAAATTAACCTTTCCCCCCTTCTTGGCTCTCAAAACCACCACACTTTTGTTCCTTCTTCTCTCTTTTCTCTCTTCTTTTTCTCTCGGTTTTTCTTCTCTCTTCTTTGTTCCTTCTTTTCTAACTTAACGTAAAAATAATCAGACGCAACGTATAAAATAAAAACGTATAAAAACTGACATGTAATAACAACTATTAGTTATATTTTTTTTGAATTCAAAAGTCATAAGGCCTTGTTTGGCAAAATAATTTTAAAATAAAAACTTAACATTCCTTAAGCCTTGTTTGGCAAAACTGAATTAATACTCTTTTAAGTTATTTGAATAACTCATTTATAATATAGTTTATTGTCACACTTTATTTAATTAAATTTTCATATTCAAATTTAATTAAATTAAAGCTAATAATAACTTATTAAATCAATTTGGCATATAATCCAATAGATATAAAATTATAATTTCTTTATAATGTTATTTAATAAATTAATGCGTCACTTTAATTACTAAATTAAATTAAAATAACATTATAGCAATTCCTTTAATCCTTATCAACTCTCTAATTTAATTATTAAATTAAATTAGAATATTATCTCATAATAATTAATTCATTACTCTTTTATTTTAATTAACTTCAAAATACCAAATTACCAATTATCAACTTAATTAACATATTATCTTAATTAAGTTAATTCACACAACTCATGTATTATTTATTTAACTAATAAATAATCAAATTAAACAAATATTTATTTAACAATAAACAAATCAACTAAAATATTTATTTAATTCAATAAATATTTGAAATTACACATAAAATTCTAGATTGTTACAAGGGATGGCGCTCGAGCTAGTCAGGATGCCACTTTTTTTGAGCGGGATGAGGCTCGAGCTACTCGAGATGTTTCTATTGCTGATAGCACTGCACATAGATCCCACACAGCTAGCATTATTTCAGATATGAGTACATTCATAGAGGATCATGGTAGCACTAGGCAGATGGTTGTAGATCTTCTAGCTCGTGGAGACCTTAGGGAAGGAGCTTATAGATTCACCTCCATCTTCTGAGAGGGATGCCATGTTAGACTTGCTATCCCATAATATACGAGTTTATAGACTAACTTTCATTTTCCTACATAGACTAGGTTAGCCATTTTTATCATGCATAGGATACATTGTATATGTCAAACAGTATTATATGGCAAGGAAATATATTTTGATTCACTTTCCTTTTAGATATGTCTTGTCACTTGCTTGATGGTTGCCATTTTCTTTATGACTTGCCATATTTGTGACGCCCCCAAATTTGGGTACTTGAAACCCGTACTTGGTGCTACACGATAACATTCATTCTAACTACTTATGTATTAATTAAACAAAAGTATTATATCAAAGTTATCTACCTCCCCAGTTTCGAGAACATTTAAGTCATTCATTACATAGCCATAAGTAAATTATCATAAATTTAGTTATTACAAGTAACATTAAATAGACTAATTCTTCAGCTTGCCTTTTCCTTTGTCTTTGCCGAAACCTTCAAGTTGATCTAGCTTAACTTAAAACATTTAAATTTAAAGCAAGAATGAGCATTCAATTGCTTAGCAAGTAATATCAATGAATAAAGATTAGCTGAAAGACATAAATCTTTTCTTTGAACTACACTTCTACAACGAAACAATAGTTGTATAGTAAACTAAACCAATATTGAACAACATAACCACTAATTTACATTTTTAAAACTACGTACTGACTATGAATGGAGAGCAGTCGATGGACTATGAACTTTTATTTTCAATTTTTGAAAAGGTTATACAGAAATTCATTCGCAAACCGTCATAACTTACGGTCACGGACGGTGATCAGCCCGGTATGCCCTGTATTGATCAACACTACATTTTAGAACGATGTTTTCATTCATCATATTCACCTTGGGCGCACAAAAGTTTTCCATGTTCAGGATGTTCATATTCAGTCTAGAATTTAAACTAAAACAATTCAGTTGGACAACAATAAAGTTTTCTCATGTTCAACGATACTTTTTAATCTATGTCTAGCCGAGTCAAATAGCTTAGACGGGTTTTAATGAACTTATACAAATCAAAATTCAATAATTATGTATCAACAAATGTCTAAATATAACAGTTATCCAAGTGAGGACACTTGTATAACCAACTTAACTATCAATAAACAGGATATATTTTTATCAATAAAATATTGTTAACAAAGTTGTACCACTGTAATATAGTTAAATAACTTACTTACTGTAGACGTCAGGATTTTTAGATGTCCCTTTCCGTTACTTGTTCTTTGGTGTTCTCATTTTATGTGAGATTTGTTTGAAAAAATAAGTGAAAAAGGTCTGACATGTATAATGTTGACGATGGACTGTTAAGAGTCGCCAGTTAGTTTTTTAAATGGTTGTACCAACACAACCGAGAAAATGTTTACACATTGACCTAGTGATGTGACACTGCTATACGGGTCGGTGAAACTGAGATTCATTTAGGGTACGGGGACTTGGTTATACGAGGGGAAGGTGTTAGGCACCCCCCGACATCCGTGTTACCATAGTGACCGCCTCTTTTTAAGAAACTATTATCTAAATGTGTGTATATGTGTATGTGAGTCAATGTGCTGTTATTTGAAGTTGTACGAGGCCTCGTTCGCACCTATATATGCAGGGTTTGAATTTATGTAAAAATTTAATTTTAGCAAGATATGGCAATGATGTTTTATAAAAGAGGTTTTTTCAAACCCTGTCGCTCAATAGTAATTGATGCCTTTTGCACTCCCATTTTATTAAATGCATGGATTGGTTGATTTTATTTGACGACTGCGAAGCATCCGTACGAAAATAATGTACAAAATAATGCCGACTTCCTCGTGGGTATGAAAACCATCTGAGAAAATTCAGACACCGCAGAATAATTTACAAGCTGCTTATAGCTGAAAATGTCCATCACGGGAACCGAATCTAGATCCAATGGGATGAATCTGTTATCACATGATTCCTAGGCTCACATGATACCGCAATTTGTATGAAAGCAATAAGCAGATATATATATAAAAGCTGTAAATATATATATACAGACATGATCACCAACCACGAAGAACCTCCATGGGGGATCAGAAATGTAAATAAAGCTGTTAAAAGCCATCAACCGCCACGGAGGAAACTCCAGGCGTGAAAAAACGTAGATAAAGCTGTAAAAACGGTCAACCACCATGAAGTAAACTCCAGGTGGGACGAAATGTAAATATATATATATATATATATATATATATATATATATATATATATATATATATATATATATATATATAGCATGTAAACACACCGGATATAAAATCCAGGCTCACCGAACAGAGTTCGATAACAGTTCATATATATAAGTACATATATATATAAAAGCGAGTAAACGCACCAGATGTAAAATCCAGGCTCATCGAATAGAGTTCGACCACAGTTTATATATATAAGTATATATATATATATATATATATATATATAATATATATATATAAAAGCATGTAAACACACCGGATATAAAATACAGGCTCACCGAACAGAGTTCGATAACAGTTCATATATATAAGTACATATATATATAAAAGCGAGTAAACGCACCAGATGTAAAATCCAGGCTCATCGAATAGAGTTCGACCACAGTTTATATATATAAGTATATATATATAAGAAAGCAATTAAACGTACCAACCCGAAGTTTAGGCTCATCGAACAAAGTCCGACACATAGTTAATATATATAAGTATATATATATATATTAAAGCAATAAACACTCCAGACCGAAGTCTAGGCTCAACCGAGGCTTAACTCGGTAATGTTAGTCAATATATATGTAAATATATATATAAGATATATATATATATATATATATATATATATATATAGACTGAAATGAAACCACGGACCGAAGTCCCGACAAAAGCAAGCAACACGACTCTCAACGTGTAGAAGGGTGTGTGCAAAAATGAAAAGAAAGACTCTAAAGTGTGTGAAAAGGCTTACAGTGGGCTGCCAAAGAAGACTTCTATATCTTTAGAGTGGGTAAACACTGGCTTTTGTAGGTACAAAAGAGGGCTATATATAAGCTCATAGGTGTTTAAAGTGGAAAAATACACTATATGGCAAGTGTAGAGCGAATTCTGCAGGGTTTTCCCGTCTTTTTTCTCTTAAAAATCAGCACCCCAAGCCTCTTATTTATAAGCAAATGGTGCCGCAGGTGTACCTGTGGCTGTACCAGAGGCGGGTCGGGTCGGCCCGGTTTGGTCGGGTCGGGTCGGGTCGTCTCGAAAATACGGCACTGTAATGTTCACTCGGTTTTTTTGAAGTGTAATCCGGGCATCCGTTTGAGGTATACAGGACCTATTTCGGACCGCCATTGTCAAGAGTTTGTACGTTGGCATGGGATTTAGAGTTTATACGAAGTCTGTGAAGATGGGACGGTGCCCTCCGATCTTCAAGCTTCAACTTTCATCCGTTACCCCGCATAATAGCAACTCGGGATTGTTTAGCCTTATGGGCCGTTGTTGCGTAGATGTGTGGAGACGACTTGGCGTGACATCGTGTTGGTCAGATGATTATGTTGCCCCTTACCGGTGTTATTGTTGGGTTGGGTCGATAAAGCAGACGTTACTCAGCTTCGCTGGGATTAGACTGTTGTAATTGGTTGAAAGTCCTCATTGTGACAACCCCAAATCCCGGTACTTCATTACCTCAAGATTTGGTGTTCACGTAATCAAAACATTCATTTCTAACTACCCAATCATAATATAATTGAATAATAAAAGAAAGCCTGCCCATACAGGATTAAACTTAAATAAAAGAAATCTCCTAGGTTATCCAACCTTTAACAACAATCATTCAAATGCGGAAAATTAAATAACTTCATTACAATCTTTAAATCAAATTCTGAAAGTAAACTATCAAAACTATTACAAGTCTTCAGTATTTATTCATCTTTCCTTTTCCCTTACTGGTGCTAGGTACGTCACCCATTTCAACTTTAGCTGTAAGAAATTTTACAGGCAAGAGTGAGCAAGTAAGGCCCACTTGAAATAACAATAACTAAATCTTTAAACTTTCACATCAATTGCCAATATTAGGCTCAATAGAACTGAACAATATATTCTATTAACTTTCTAAAAATTATAACATTCACTGAGGGTCTAATGACCACGAATTATGTCCACAGTTATAAGTAATCTTTCAACTTTAACTTTAACAGTCATAAGACTATAAGGACTCCACGTACTTAGGGGGATCAACCCTTCGTACAATGTATTGTGCACAACCATTTTAACGCTAAACGTAAACCTCTATTAAAAGAGTTGTTCATCTCAGTATTTAGAATACAAGTCTGCACCAAAGTAAGTTTGGTTTGGATAAGTTTTCAAGGTAATTTGGAGTTCAACGGACATCAACTAAAGATTAGTGGAATACAAGATAATAACACTATGTTATTGAATGATCATACTGAATAAACATTTCATTCTAAGTTTATGCTTTAGGAATAATCTAATAGCATAACAATTGAATAACTTATCATACCTTGCTTTGAACAACGTTAAGCTAAGGTTACATCTTAGAATTTAATATCAAGCATGCACAACAAATAATAACTTGCACGATAAACTAAATGTACTTGTATGCTAATATAACAAGTTTAGAGTTAAGAAAACTTGCACAATTATAAAAGTAGAGTTAGAGAACTTGCATAAGTGTAACATAACACTGAAAAGTAACCTTGCTGAATAATAAAGTAGCAAAGGTTAGGGAACTTGCCTCGTGTGTAGGTTAAACAATTACTATTCACGTTCACCCCAAGTCCTACACATACCATATGCATTGACAATACACATTAGTTACACTAACATTACCTTTATGAGTTCCTTTATTACTCTTAGTATAGCTACTAACTAAGTCTAAGTTTAAACAACATCACATCTTTCATGAACATTACTTTTTAGCTTTATTACAACTACTTAAATGATCATGCCATTGCACCACATGTACATTAACAACTTGATACAACATCCTAATACATGTCCAACATGTTATCGTTAAGTTATACTAATACCCAAAGGGTTGCACTTGCATTCGTGCATCCCGACGCCCTCCGATTGGCTCCAAATACACAACAGTCCTAAAGATGGCCATTTTGACTACTGTTACAGACCTCAAATTTAAAAACTTAAAGAACGAATGTTGTATGTCTACTCGTCCTCTTTCTGAATCATCTTGAATTACCTCAATCGGAGTTCGTATGAAAACGTTATGGCCATTTTACTACAGGAGGTCAAAACTGCCCAACAACTAGGACACTTTTCTGGCACAGGGGCGCGGAACAGTGGCGCTGGGGCGCGAGCTACGGTGCTGGGGCACGAGCTTCAACGCTGGGATGCGAGCTACAGCGCTGGGCGCTAGCTACTGGCCCATTTTTGGCGCTGGGGCGCGAACCTTGGCGCCAAGGCGCGAACCTTGGCGCCAAGGCGCGAAATTTGACGCTGGGGCGTGAATTTTGATGCTGGGGCGCCGCAACTCACAGAACCAACCCAGAAAGACAGAGCAAAGCTACTGTTTAATTTATTTTTAACGGTCAATGACATCCAACAACATATATAACTTCATCAAAATTACACATAAAAGTTAACAATCAACTATATACTAATTATCAACCACTAATCAACACCATCATAACTAATTCTTTTGAAAACACTCCTTTTAAAACAAAAAATCCATTGACGAAATATCAATTTGCAGTGAATGTAATTTACACTGTTATTAACCAATTTTGATTCCTTTGACATACAAGTATACCAATATATATCTCAATTAACATGTACAGTCCAATTTCTCAGTTAGCATAAATATATATATATATATATATATATATATATATATATATATATATATATATATATATATATATAACCTTTGATAGATTCTACACTCAAGTTCGTACTCACATGCTTCCACTGTGAAAAAATCAATTTCTTGAATACGTAATTTAGCATACAACACACATATACATGCTAACTATAACAATTATAACAATAAAAACATGTAACATCATAACCAATTCTAGAACATGCTTTACAGATAATTTTTTTTTGGTAAAAACCTTAACAGAGTGAATGACTTTCAAGAACACAGACTATTAAATTCACAGTAAGTATAACGCGTGAAACATATATGATTACATACACATAATTTAAGGTTATAAGCACCTACCTTTTTGTTGATTTTAGAAAACCTTGTAAATCACTGAAGAAAATCTTGACAATATCTGAGGTTTCCTCTCTCTGTCTCTCTCTCTCAACTATCTCAGACAAACTCCAAATTTTGATTAGGCTTAAGCCAAAATAGTATATACGTAATATTAACTAAAAACCAACGCTTACTTTTAAAACGTATAAAACTGACGCCACATTTATTACCCTAATAATATATATCGGTTACCATATATATATATATATATATATATATATATATATATATATATATATATATATATATACTTAATAAACTAAATTCAAAAGAAATCCAAAAGCCATAAGGCTTTGTTTGGCAAATAATTTAAAAATAAAGGGTTAATATACTTACACCTTGTTTGGCAAAACTAAATTAAAATTACTTTAATTTATTTTAATAACTCTTTATAACATAGTTATTTGTTACACTTTATTTAATAATAATTTATTAATAAATTACTTAATCACATAATTCAATCCACATAACACATTAATTATTTAACAAATAAATAATTAACTAATCATATTAATTATTTAGCAAATAAATAATTAACTAAATAAACTCAATCAAATTGAACAATTACTTATTCGATAATAAACATATCCAATAAATATTTATATAAATTAATAAATATTTATAACTTACATTTAAAAAATATGAAATGTTACATCATTCCCCTCATATAAGGATTCTGTCCTCAGAATCACAACTCAAACAACACATTCATTACACTCATTGTCATCTTTGAGGTGTGTCTGTCTTCCCGATGTCATCGCTGGGCTGATAAAGTGTATCTCGTTGTGAGCGCCGAGATTGAAGCTGGTTGCACTTGTAACAAGCATTTCCGGGGTTAATATCGAAATTGCTTTCCTTGGGGCTATCACCAAGGTTGGTGGCTATTCCCATGTTTGGGGCTGAGAATGGATACCTCGGGGTCAACTCCGAGATTAATCGGTCTTCTCCGGTGTGTGTTCCGGTATTGTATCTGCAGGCCTCGGGGTTACATCCGAGGTTGGATTGGTTACTCCCAGATTGCGATCTGGGGTTGATGCTGAACTTCCGGTAGTATCCGGTATGGTTGTGGATTATCTTTCAGGGTTCTCTCATAAAAAGACGAATCTGCCTTCCTACAATGTTAGTGTCAGTAGTACAGAAAATTTTGAGTATCTACAGATGCCCCTCTTTATCATACTCATGCATGGCGATGCATGGGTTTGATAAAGAATCCTAGACACTTGAAACGTAATAAGACGAACAGGGTACTATGGATAGCAACATGATGTAGATGTATGATGCATGTTTACGGGGTTGTAGCCCAACACGCTGAGGATAATTGTTGGCTCCCTGTTGCTTCAACTGGGGATTGGCAATGATGACCAGATTTGATGTATAATCTAAGTCTGTCAGGATATTGATGTTGGAGTTATCATCAAATTCCTGGATAAGGACTGGATCCTACAAAGGTACCTCTTATGTGCAAGAGATTTGTGGGGATAAAGCTTGATCTGTTTGAGGATGTGTATAACATATTCCATCATCCATCCTCCTTGATGACAATCTCCTGGTTTGTATCGTCAGGACATGTCAGGGTTCTGTTGGAGTTACTGCCAATAGCAAATGCTGTCAGGGATGCCTGACCTTCGTTGACGTGTATTTCACCGATATGTGAATCAACGGCTGAAAAATCCTGTGGGATATACTGTCAAGGTTGCTTGACTTTCGCTGTCGTGTATATCAACAGAACATTACATTGTGACCCCCCCCCCCCGCCGGGGAATATGGGTAATCGGGTGGTAAGAACCCCGAATGGCTCCAGAGCTTTGATAGGTCTAACCCTCTGTCTGCTGGAATGATGTCAAGGCTGCTTAACCTTCGTTGATGTGTGTGTTAATGGCTAGAATGTACGTGTTAATCCCCTACCGTGAATTCACGTTGCAAACCCCTCGGGAGATCTACTGGGGACGTATGTATTGATCGAACAACTGTGTATGCTCTAATGGGTTTACTTGCCATCGGCTGAGATAATGTCAAGGGTGCTTGACCTTCGTTGATTTGTGTGTCAACGGATGAACACGCGTTGTAACCCCCGCCGGGGATCTACGTTGTAACCCCCGTCGGGGACTCACGTTGTAACCCCCGTCGAGGACTCACGTTGTAACCCCCGTCGGGGACTCACGTTGTAACCCCCGTCGGGGACCCAGGTTGACAAGGATGATGATCCTGAGAAAGCGACATTAGACCTGCGTACGGTATTGTCGAGCTTGACTGAGATCATTTGAGATTACTGGTATAGTGTACCTTGTGTGTGGGCGAATACCAATGCATGATGTACCGATTCAAAGTCTCATTAGAGAAGACCAGGATTGTATGCAGTTTTGCTCAATTGCGTGGCGTTTTTATTCTCGATTTGGCCTTTTTAATTCGTAAGACCTCTTTTGCAACTCGAACTGGATCGAGTAAGAGGGATGGGACCCACATGGGGGTGCCACAGGTGTACCTGCTGCAGCCACAGATAGGCCTGCGGCCAGACGTGGATTATATATCCATCAGCCAGCAGCATTCACAAGTCACTTTCAACTTGTTTCGCTTAGAGAAAGCCGCGATCCATCTTCAGATCTGCTGAGTTCGGGCTACTTTCTGCAAATTCTATCACTGTGCAAGTGTTCCACACTATCCTGGTAACGTATGCTTGTATTTTCTCTAGTTTATGTCCGTTAGATTGTGAGTTATCGCACGAAATGCATCTAAACACATAGTAGTGGTTATGTATGCACAAATGACTTGATAAAAATATTCAACATAGTAAAGGTTAGTATTAAACCATACTGAACATAATGATGTGAAAAAATTTAACTTTTGAGACAGTCAAATTGGCACCTTTTTTGCTATTTTTCGTCCAATTTGAGGTCCAATGAGCAAAAGGTAGAAAGGCCAAGTACTCCTAGCATTGAGGTTGGCCTTATGCATGATGCTTTTGATTTTTAATGCATATATTGTGTATATGACTTTGGGGCAGGTGTGCTACTGAATGGTCACCTAAACATGCCTGAGTACATGTGGATAGTCCTATTTTCAAAGGGGACTATGGCAAAAATTTTCAGAAGGTAGGCATTGGGTAGTCATGCATTTTAACTCTATTGTTTGTTAAAGTAAATGCATGCATGCATATAATCATAAATGCATTAGAGAAAGCTCCAGGTAAGGAAATACCACACCCTTTCTGAGGTGATTTGGAGACTTGTTGTCCAGATATTATGGATCCGGATCAGCTGAGCAGTTCCTATAGGACCACTTCTGGCGTACGACGGAGGGCTTCTGAAGTGCTTCGTCTCCGTTATGTCAGACATCCTCGTCGGTTGGTGGAGGCTGTGATCCGTCCTGTCCAGGCAGATGTTCCGGATGTTGAGGACGAGGAGGTGGATATTGAGGACCCTGCTCATACTACATCTGTCCCTCGTAAGGAGCTTCCGAGCATTCAGGTGGTGAACCCAGAGTTGCTGGGTGATTTGGGCAGACATCCAACAATGTACTTACATGCTAACGAGGTATGGCGTTAGACTTTGCTTTTCCTTCTTTCCTATTGATGAGGATTAAAGGGTTCTGACGTAGATTTGCATTTCATGCAAGTTCCAGGTTTTACACAGCCTTGAGGGAACTGGTTTAGCATCCACTCCATGTACCAGGCGCTTCATCCTGATTATAGAGTAGTAGTACATGAGTGGGGATTTGGGGCATTCTTCTCCATCCTTCCTCGTCATTGTCCTTGGGGTTACCTCAGGGCATTGTCTGAGCGGTGGTTTCACCAGACTCAGTCACTCCAGCTGCTGGATTGCGACGTGATGATGACGCCGATGGATTGGCTATTTATCATCGACGTGGAGTTTGGAGGGGAGCCAGTGCCTTGCATGGCGAATATTACCCCTACTGCCGTCAGATCCTTGTTAGGAGTTTCGGCGGTGGCGCTCAAAGGCAGGACCGTCCGTTTAGGTCCTTTGAGCGTGGATGCTATAAGCGGGCTATTGAGTGAGCCCATGCCTGATGATGTCAGGATCATGGATCGCGTTCTGCGACGATTGTTCCTGATGATCATTCGAGGCTGCTTCATAGCAGATAACTCTTCCACAGTATCTTTTGCTTTGGTCAGCGCTACGCGTGACGTGGACTGTATTGGAGAGTACGATTGGGGCTCCTATACCTTTGCCTATTTCCTCCGGGGCATGCGTATGCGCTCACAGGGTTTGACCGAGGCTTGGCTAGGATTTTACCCATTTCTGCTGGTGAGTATTTCACTTGTCTTTTCCCATTTATAGGTTAAGAGTGTTTACTGATAGCAGATGTCTTGCCATAGTGTTGGCAGTTTTGGGCCTATGAGAGGCTTCCCTGTTTGTGTCCCGTGAGTGTGTTAGGTTTAGATACCTATCCACGAAGACGAAGATGGCATCATTCGATTCTGCCCAAGGTCCCTGTAGCGGAGAGATTCACTCATTGCCGTATACAGTTGGAGTTGCTGACAGCCAACACCATCACCTGGCTTCCCTATTATGGGGAACACTTGAGAGTGGGTTTTGAGGATGGATACCTGACTGGGGTCGAGTATTTGATTTCCACCAGGAGAGTTCCACTCTTTATAGATGGCGGTTGGGAGCTCTATTTAGGAGAGCGTGCTATCAGGACCACCACAGGGGAGATTCGTATACCGATCTTACCTCCTATCAGGCGTCACTGGCCTATATCACAGTCACCCGCCATTGATATCCCGTTGTTGGGTGTTAACGGATTTGCATTATCAGAGGGTCCATGTACTCAGGAGATATTCCAGCGTTGGTGGCTTCCTCACACTATTGGAGCCCAGTCTCGCGCCACACAATTTATGGGGGACATGGTTCCTGGATCCTTGATGATGATGGATTGGATAACTTGTGTCCGAGATCCGACTCATGTGACCTAGATTGATAGCTTGACCCGTCAGTTGGACTAGGCACATATATTTATTTGGCACTTGGGCAGAGATCCAGCAGAGGCGGAGTAATTTGTTCCTTCCAGCTCAGGTGCTAGCCCCTCGGACGACCCATTTGGTTTACCCAGCACAGATCCTCCTCTTTATAGGCCTGATATCCTTGTTGATAGAGATCCAGTAACTCAAGAGGAGTTACATTAGGTGGACAGGATTGATGATGTGGATATCGACACCATTGCCTTCTTCTGATGTATTATCGTTATATCTTTTGATTGGCCTCTGTTAGATATTGGGTGGCTGTTCCCCATTTTCGCTATATCTTTTGATAGGCCTCTGTTAGTAATAGGGCGTCTGTGCCCTATTTCCCTGTGTTTGTAGCTGTACAGAGCTGATGTATTAGATGATGATATACTTAGGAATGTATGCACAATCTTTTCCATTCCCTATATCATATTGTCATCCATTATCTGTTATGCATGTATCATGTTATGTATATGTATGTATGTCCAGAAATATTCGGCATTAACCCCTGGAGAGTCTTATGACACGCCCCTTACAGATGTCTTCTTCGACAGTTAGCCGTATAGATCATACCCCACCGTCAGTGGTGGCATCGGGTATGCGATCATGGTATGATAGTATGTCACCACCAGACAAGGTGACTGTAGATATATTACTACAGCATACCATGACTCTTTTGGCATTTCAGGTTCCTGCAGGATTCGTAGATGGGATGCTAGAGCATTGGCGACCTGATAGGCAAGTATTCTGATTCGGCACCCATGAGTTGACTCCTAATCTGGAGGAGTATGCACGTTTGATGATGCTGCCCTTGGACAGTCCTTGCGTGCATATGGCTCTGGGAGACATGAGTAGATGATTCATGACTCTCACAGGATTGAGGCGCAGAGTAGTGCAGGATGAGCTGACATCTGGCCATGTGATCTCTCAGCGTTTTCTGTACTACAGATTTTGCTCAGAGGACAGTTACTCACGACATTCTGGGGATTTCACCGCACCGGAGGATCATTGGCGTCTAGCCAGAGTTGACGTACTGATGTTATGTGTACTATCATATGTGTACATGCCGCAGTATATGGATGAGATAGATATAGGCGTTATCATGACCGTGAGAGCTCTCAGGGAGGGTCATACCATTGTGCCTATGATCTTGGTAGAGACTCTGCGGTCAGCATCCTATTGCAGTACTTATCCGTCATGAGTGTTTATTGGGAGCTCAGTCCTTCTTTATGTGTGGTTCATATCACACTTGAGACCGATTGGTACCCTTAGACGACATGGATATTGGTTTTCCCACGATGTGGCCATGTCATACTCCTTTCAGCCATCGGAGTGTATAGATGCTCAGTTCTGGTCCGCATTTTTGGCAGACATCAGAGACCCATTTAGCATATTGCTGTGCTCGGGGCTTAGCTCACCATACAGCTTTATTACTCATGCTCCGGGCATAGATTTCCTCCATCTGACCGGCTTGAGGGGTGTGACTACTTATCACCCATTGGCCGTGATGTCACAGTTCGACCAGTTTTCAAGATTTTCATCCTTTCACATGGGCGACAGGTCAGCGTTTAGTTGCCCGATACCTCTCAGTCGAGGACTAATCTCGTGTATATGCTTGTTGGGACCATTGTGAGGTAGCTGCTTTTTCAGTGAGCAGTCCAGGTTATTCTGCAGAGTATTCTGCCTGGATGGAGACGGAGGTTTTATCAGTTGCAGCAGTATCTGCAGTATCGAATAGCGATGCAGAGGGTGTGGAGCCTGTGGAGGACATTGATACCCACTTCGAGGAGGAGTCCGCTGCTGGGTTGCCAGCATTTCTTTTGGATTCTCCTAGTACCAGCACTGTTGCGATTCAGCACTCGACACAGTACTTAGAGCAGAGTCTTCAGCCGATGACCTTTGAGAGAGATCAGGTTCGATCTATGATGTCGACTGCTCTGGATGTGAGGGAGGCCGCTCTGTTGGAGAGAGATGAGGCCTTAGCTCACAGGGATGCCGCTATTGGTGAGCGGGATGAGGCCAGATTAGTTAGAGATGCAGTGATAATTGAGCGGGATAGTGCCATATATACCTGGGATGTAGCTGTCACAGACAGTACTGTAGCGAGGTCCCTTACCACTGCCATAATCGCAGAGATGAGTGCATATATTGATGAACATATGGTCATCATGCAGACGGCTTCTGATCTATTGGGTCGTGTGGATACTCTCATACAGGAGACCATAGCTTTACCTCCTTCTTCTGAGAGGGATGCTATGTTGGGCTTGCTAGCTCGCGTGTATCCTGACTCATAGATTTGCTTGTACTTACCTGCACAGACTAGCTTAGCCATTTTGTCATGTACAATTTACATCATGTATATCAAACAACATTATATATGACAGGGAAATATATTTTTGGATCACTTCCATTTTAGATACACCTTGTTATTTGTTTGATATTTTGCCTACTACTTCAGGGCTTGTGATCTTAATGTATTCTGAATTCCACCTGGGTGGATGGACATTGAGTTGTCTCTGGATAGTTCAGAATGGATCATCGATCTGTGTATCCGTACCATCTTTTGGTGTCTTGGGACTGGTTTCTGTATGGAAATGTGGAGAGGAGTGTGCCTTTCCTCTCTGAGATTGACCGCACCACAAATGGTCGCAAGTACTTCTATTTAGGATAAGCCTAGTTAATTGCATCTTTTATGGATTGGCATTACTCTTCAAGGTATGACCGTAGCTTAGATGGTCGTCGAATCTCCTATTTGGGAGGAGAGGTTGGGTAATTCCATCCCTTTGGTCTGAAGCCGAATGAAACGTAGTGGATTGATGATTGATCCCGATACCAACTAACAAGGGTTTGTGTTTTGGTAGGGGGTGAGACCGCACCATGAATGGCTGCCTACGTACTTCTATTGAAGAGGAGATCAGGTCTGTATAGTTTGAACCTGATGTAAGAGGTTCAACGCTGTATGTGGCAGAAATGGTGTAGGAATATTTTTTGTTATTTTTTGTGAGGAGAGAAGGGTAGAAATGTTTTTGTTGTTTTTGTTTTATTGCGACCGGGCCATATGAAATGGTTGCCTACGTACTCCTATTGAAGAGGAGATCAGGTCGACGTAGTTCGCCCCTCAGGGCGAGAAGAGAAAGCGTAATCCCATGTGCAGGTCAGAGTGTGGGGATGAGAATGTTTAATCCTAAGTTGAGGATAAACTGCAAAGGAAAAGTTTGATCCCAGGTATGGGTAGCCAAACTGTAAACGTAAGAGGTTCGATCCACGGTGGGATGACCTAAGTTGTATGAGCGCAAAGGAAAGCCAGGCTGATGGCTTGAAAGGTATGTTTCCCTGAGGGGCAAAGTGCAGAAAAGTTGTATGTGGTAAAGGGTTAAAAAACCCGGAATGACTGGTGATCTGATGGCTTGACACTAGGGTGTTTGCGAGTTACTTCAGACATAGTACCGTTTCACGGCGCCTGAGTTGATGAGTTGTGGAAATTCATCACCGTCCATTTCTTGCAATCTGAGAGCGCCTCCCGTCAATACTTCTTTGATAATAAATGGGCCTTCCAAGTTAGGAGCGAATTTTCCCTTAGATTTATTTTGGTTGTTCAGGATTTTCTTCAAAACCAAGTCATATTGTTTAAATTGCCGTAGTCGGACTTTTTTGTTGTAGGATCGGGCGATCCTTTGCTGATATAACTGACCATGGAAGATTCTCGCGGTTCGCCTTTCGTCTATTAGAGACAATTGGTGATACCTGTCTTGTACCCATTGATCTTCGTCCAGCTGAGCGTCTATCAACACTTTGAGAGATTCCATCTCAACTTCTATGGGGAGCACTGCTTCCATCCCATAGGTTAGTGCGTAGGGGGTCGCGCCAGTTAAAGTACGCATGGATGTTCTGTAGGCTAACAGAGTCAGAGGCAATACATCAGGCCAGTCTTTGTGGTTGGCGGACATCTTTTGCATAATCGTCTTGATGTTTTTGTTAGTCGCTTCAACAGCACTGTTCATCTTTGGACAATAGATGACTGAGTTGAGATGTTTGATGTGGAATTTACTACACAATTCCTTCATCATCTTGTTGTTGGGGTTTTTGGCATTATCTGACACAATCACCTCTGGTTATCCATATCGACAAACAACATTGTTTCTGATGAAAGCAATGATGACTTCTTTAGTGACCCTGGGGAAGGAGGCTGCCTCTACCCACTTGGCGAAGTAGTCGATCATGGTGAATATAAATTGATGTCTATTACTGGCTTTAGGTTCAATGGGCTCGATAACGTCCATTCCCCACATTGAGAAGGGCCAAGGTGAGCTCATATTGTGGAGTTCTCGTGGAGGGGCGTGTATAACATTTCCATGAATCTGGCACTGATAGCATCTTTTGACGTGGTCATGGCAATCAGTTTTGAGAGATAACCAATAATGTCATGTTCTGAGGATTTTCTTGACAAGGAGGGGGCCACTCATGTGGAGGCCACAGACTCCGCCATGGATTTCATCCATGAGCTTTTGGGCTTGATCTTTGTCTAAACACCGGAGGAGGCCTAATCCTGTATCTCTTTTGTAGAGCGCATCTCCACTCAGGTAGAATTTCATTGCAAGTCGATGGATCCGCCTTTTCTCAGTCGGACTCGCCTCAGCGGGTGTAGATCCATCTCGCAGATATTCCTTGATATACTGATACCAAGGCTGTGGGATGGGAGGTAGCTCATCTGATACTTCTCCAATATAATTCCCGTAGGCTGGGGCCTTGTTCAGGGAAATTATGACGCTTGGCAATTGCTCCTTGTCAGATATATGAACCAAGGAGGCCAAAGTTGCTAATGCGTCCGCAAAGTCATTCCTATTACGAGGAATATGTAGAAAGGAGATTTCTTCGAACTCCAAAGCCATCTTTAAAACCTGCCAATGGTATGACGGCAAATGTAGTTCCTTGGTTTGATAGATTTCGGTGGATTATCCGATTACCAACTCTGAATCTCCAAGGACAGTTAACCGCCTGATGCCCATTGAACGGGCAAGTTTTAGCCCCATGAGACAGCCTTCATACTCAGCCGTATTATTGGTGCTGTCAAACTGTAATTTGACGGCGATGGGATACTGCTCCCCCGTATCAGATACTAGAACTGTTCCAGCTCCAGAACCTTCCATATTAACAGCTCCATCAAAATACATCTTCCATTATTGGCGCGTATCGTACTGATGGTGTTGCTGTATTGTCATTACTCCTTCATCAGGGAAATATGTTTCTAAGGGTTTGAAATCCCCTGAAGGTGCAGCGGCCAGTTGATCCGCGATTCCTTGACCTTTGATGGACTTTTGAGTTACATATACGATGTCAAATTATTGTAGGATCAACTGCCATTTGGACAGCCGACAATTTAACATGGGTTTGTTGAACACGTACTTGAGAGGATCCACGCGGGATATAAGATGGGTTGTGTGACCACGGAGGTAATGCTATAACCTCATGGAAGCCCATGCTAAAGCGCAACACATCTTTTCGATCAGAGTGTACTTGTGTTCACTGTTGCTGAACCTTTTTCTGATGTAATAGATAGCTCGTTTTTGGCCTCTATCGTCCTTCTGCCCCAACATGCAGCCCATAGCATTGTCACTTACGGACAGGTACATAAACAGGGGAACATCATCCCTGGGTGGTACCAACATAGGAGCTTTGACTAGCTGTTTCTTGATTGTAAGGAAGGCATTCTGACACTCGTCATTCCATTTCATGGAGGAGTTCTTCCTTAATAGTTTACAGATTGGTTCACAGTTTGCTGTGAGTTGGGAGATGAACCTGCTAATGAAGTTGATTCTTCTCAAAAATCCCCGTATTTCCTTTTCTGTCTGAGGAATGGGCATTTCCGTGATGGCTTGGATTTTGGCAGGATCCAGCTTTATCCCTTTGTGGCTGACTAGAAATCCTAGCAACTTGCCTGATTTAACACCAAAGGCGCATTTGGCTGGATTCAACTTCAAGTTGTACTTACAAAACCTGTTGAATAGCTTCCTGAGATGGTCTATATGGTGATCCTCCTTCCGGGACTTGACAATGATGTCATCCACGTAGATCTCAATCTCTTTATGCATTAAGTCGTGGAAAAGAGCTATCATAGCTCGTTGATAGGTAGCTCTGGCATTGATGAGGCCAAATGACAACCGTCTATAACAAAAAGTTCCCCAAAGAGTGATGAAGGTAGTCTTCTCACGATCTTCCTCGACAACCATGATTTGATGATACCCCGCAAAGCAATCAGCAAAGGAGTACATGTCGTATTGCGCAGTATTGTCAATGAGAATGTGGATAAATGGCACGGGAAAGCTGTCTTTTAGGCAAGCTTTAATCAAGTCCCGGTAATCCACGCAATCTCGCACCTTCCCTCCAGGTTTAGGCACGGGCACGATATTGGGTATCCACTCAGGATATATAGACACCATGATGATGCCAGCCTGAAATTGTTTCACAATTTCCTCCTTCACCTTTAAACTCCACTCAGGTTTCAATCGCCTGAGTTTCTGTTTGACTGGCTTAAATCCCTCTTTAATGGGAAGGCGATGAAGGACAATGTCAGTGGACAAACCCACCATGTCTTCATGTGTAACCATGTCATTTCGTTGGTTTGGGGTAAGGTCTGAACCAATCTGGATTAACTTAGGGCTTTCTAAGGTTCCGAGATTGAAAGAAGTGGTTTGATCAAGGTTGGGTTTAGGTGTATCTTTGACCCATTCTTGAATTTCTGGAGGCACCTCAATGTCATCCTGTGTATCCATCAAGGCTGAATTCATCTCTACATCAAAGGTACAATCCCTATGTAGGAGAGGCATCGTATCAGCAAGTACAAGCACATCTAAATTCAGAGTCCTGGAACAAAATATGCTTTCACTTAGTATATATGAAACGTGTTTGATCGTACACAGTGTTAGCATATACTGGCAAAATAAACTACTAATACTGTACAGAAAAGTAATCAGTTATTATATCTACAGGACAGAAATAACTTCTGCCCTCTTTACCCTTGACGACAATGCAAGGAATGTTGTTCCAATTGGCAAGAGCAAAGTTCGGGTGAACCGCAGTGATGGAGGGACTGTCATCATCCTCCCTGTCCCGAATGATGGCCATTATATCTAGGCAATCATCGTCTGGGGTGTATCGGTTGGTATGTTCATCATGAACGATGATACGTATGCCCGACATTATTCGGACAACGTTCTCCTTGATTCTTCGCTCCACTTCTTCAATTGCAGGATCTGGAATAACAATTTTGTTTTCCTCCACCGGTTTCAGCTTAGGAAATAACATAGCCATGACATTGGCTGGCACCTTTACAGGAGGTTGTGCGGACTCAGAACTTGAAGGCAAAGATAAACGTCACATAGTTGAAGCTGAAGGAACCTGTGGATGTTTATGAGGGTTCCTATGACTAGAGCTAGCCGAATAGCCTAGTCCAGCTGGTCCAGTGTGCGTGGTTAAGCGAATAGGGTACTTGATACCCTGACAAAGTTTACCTAAACCTTGTCCTGGTTTATGACCCAACGACATCATTTCTTGAGTGGCTGACATCACTTCGGCAAAAAATTGGGGTTTGGGCAGTGGTGCTCCAATAGCATGGTATTGGGTATTGCTTATTTCCAAAGCATGAAAACTGACTGGTTCAACATCCGCATTAGCATTGATGACCGGTAAATCCCCGTGTTGAGGACACTCTGGTTCAGCGTTGACCATGACTAGGCTGTTATTGACAATGTATTTTAATTGTTGATGAAGGGTGGAGGGGACTGCCCCAACCATGTGGATCCATGGTCGTCCCAATAGCGTGTTATATCCCGACTCTATCTTGAGCACATGGAAGGATACGCAGAATGTATGAGGGCCAATCTCAATTGGCAGCTCAATTACTCAAACCGAATTTCGACGGGCTCCATCAAAAGCTTTGATGATAGTATGGCTACTCCGGATTTGATTAGGATTGATATTCATCTTCACCAAGGTAGCATATGGGCAGATATTTAGGGATGAGCCTCCATCTATCAGGACTCCAGCCACCATATATTTGGAGGACAAGACTGCGATGTGCAACGGTTTGTAATGACCGGTCCCTTCAGGCGGAATGTCATCATCAGTGAAGGATATCACATTGTCGTTGAAAATGTGATCAACCAGATGTTGAAATTTTTCCTCATCCACGGATGTCGGGAGATAGGCTTCTTCTAAAACCTTTAACAAGATCTTCCGGTGATTCTCGGAAGTGAGGACCAAGTCCAAAATTGATATCTATTGTGGAGCTTATTTCAAGCTTAAAATCACCATAGCTTCGTTATGACCCATAGTGCGGAGGAATTTTTTAATATTCTCCGTGGGTATTTTTCCCTTTGATTTGACGACAGATTTCATCACCCGTTGGGGAAGGTACAGTGGATTTTCTTTCGACACTACAGCAGTGGTATGTGAGGTGGATCCTTCACCTTCTCCATAATTCCACGGAACTTTATGCAAACTAACAATAGGATATTGTGCTCTGCACGGCAAGTTGATTGGCTCAGGAGCGGCCACTTTCAAAGGATTGTTGCTTCCTTGGAGTTGAATTATTGGCATGACGAGTGATTGATCAGCTTCAGTAGATATGACGGCTACCACACTCTTCCATTTAGTGGAACCTGCATTCTCACTCGCGTGTAGCACAGTGTCGTCATCTGCCAGGCGCAGTACGCCACTGTCGATTAGGTTCTGAATAAGGTGGCGGAGTGCCCAACATTCTTCTGTGTTGTGACCACAAGATTGGGAATGATATTGACATACTCCCTCAGAATTGTACCGTCCCGAACGGGGGTTGATTAGAGGTAGAAGGGAACTAATTCTTCCTTCATTGATTAACATGTGAAGTATCTCTTCCATAGGTTGACCCAAATAGGTGAATTCCCTTTTGTTGGCGAAATCGCGACGGGCCTTGGCATTTGCTATCTTCATCACTTTATCTTCCAGCATTTCATTTTCTGAAAGTGAAGAGGGAATATTCATGACAATGGGCAGGAGACAGGCATGCTCCTGGCTAATTAGCTGACGAGTCACTTGATGCTGATAAGTAACCAGTTCCGCCAATTGCTCAATTTGTTTGAAGAGAGCTTTCATTTTTCGTTCCATTGTGAACTGTAACTTAGCATAATCCCATCTGTTATCACCGTCTTTGATGGTTTGGGAAGAATCACAGCTGAAGTTGGAACTCTGTCCACTGCTCCAATTAATCATGTTGACCTCTTCTTCTTTGTGTTGAGGAAGAGGGTTGTCTTGAACGTTAGGTTGATCTGGTTTAGTGACCACGATCTCACCTTTGTCTATCAGGTCTTGGATCTTGTGTTTCAAGGCCCAACAATCCTGAGTATCATGTCCAGGTGCCCCGGCATGATAAGCACATTTCTGAGCAGCATTAAAACCCCTTCCATTTGGGTTGGCTGGTGGAAGTAGATGTGTAATCTTCTTTTGTGTTGTCAGAAGATTAATGATATTCTCGAGGGTATCCCCTAAGGGTGTGAACACTCGAGGGCATTTGGCTTCTCCACCTTTTGGTATTGGAGGGTTTACAAACTGTGCTGGAAAGGGAGTATAGTTTCTCCTCTGAACAGGCATATTTTGACTGCCTTTTTGACCCTGTAGTATCAGGAAAATATCTTCCTCTTTCTTTTTATGGACCCTCCTGGGGTTGGTCCCATATTTTCCATACTGGATGTGATCAGCAACAGCTTTGAGTGCAGCTAGGTTTTAAATCTTTTCGAATTTCAATCCCATCTCAGCCATTTCCCCATGTTTGACCATTTTAGAAAACGGTTTGTCGATGCCGGCTAAAACTCTCTCATAGAAGGGACCTTCTTGTGCGTCTATGAACATCATGACCATTTCTGATTCGGTCATGGAAGGATTCAGTTGGGCAGCCAGGCGTCTCCACCTCTGGGCATACTCTCTGAAAGACTCGTTCGTTAGACTGTTTCTTGGTCTTGGTAATTTGATACCGATCAGGAGCCATTTGAGATTGAAAGTTTTATTGAGTGAGGAAGGCATGTGCTAGCTCTTCCCAACTGTGGATTTTGGAGTTGTCTAATCTTGTGTACCATAAACGGGCTTCTCCAGTTAGACTCTTTTGGAATAATTGCATTCTGAACTTTTCATCCTCTGTATAAGATCCAAGTTCTCCAATAAATACCATTAAGTGTGTATAAGGATCTCCTAACCCGTCATATTTTTCAAAGTCAGGAGTTTTAAACTTTTCTGGATAATAAACACCAGGAAAGATACATAGATCCGCATATGAAACACTCCCGTGTGTTCCAATTCCTTTGACAGTGCGAAGGGTCTCTTCCATTTGGAGGACTTTCTTTTTGAGGTCACCAGTGTCTGGGTCTCCAGTGGGATGGGTAGCATCATGAGTTTTATTGTTCTGATCCAACTGTAGTTTAGGTACGGTAATGACCGGGCTTCCTCCTTGTGTGGAGGATTCAGCATGTACGGGTATTTTCTAACCTTGTGTAGACTGGTGTAATTCTTTGAATTGAACAGCCAAATCTGCAATTTGTTTGCTTAATCCGTCGAATTCTTTACGAGAAACTGGATTAAGTTCAGTCTGGTCGGATGACGACATAATTGACTGTAGGCATGCTGCCTTTTTGAACTTTAAACGGGTAGTAGGCCCGATTGATTCCCTACGAAAGACTTGCATAGTTTAGTCCTTAGGGAAGGTGAATATTAATATGCAATGTGATGAGTCCATTTTAGGAATTTTATCCTGCAAAAACGGATGTCAGCTGTTTGTAGCATGTATGTATATGTGTACACATTCCTTCATATTTCTCATTACATGGAAATAGATATGTCATGAAATTGTGTAATTTTAAAATGAAAGCATGAAGAGACTTTCCTCCATTTTGGGTTTATCAGAGGCTGACCTATCTTAGGTTACTCTCGCGGCTTTTTGGCATGAAGGTTCCCAAATCATCGTAATCTACTTGACGGGAAGTTAATCCGGTCTTTCAACTGGAGCGAATTTGGGTGGTGCCTTTCCTGAGCCTCGGAGAATCAGGCTTCTCATGAGTACAGTAATCAAACACCGACGGGATAGCCTCCTGGTGGAGGGACCACACAACATACATTAACATACATCGCGTCTCACAGTATGAAATGATGATATGTGCAAAGCACTAATATCATGAGCAGTTTATAGTGCGAGGCACTAACATCACAGGCAGTTTATAGTACGAGGCACTAACATCACAGGCAGTTTATAGTGCGAGGCACTAAATAAACAAGACATGCATTCGTACACATTCATTCAATGTAAATGCAACATCCACACACAAGCAGATAACAATTTTGAAAAGATTGAAACAGCGGCTTAAGTCCTCTTACTGGAGTCCCCAGCAGAGTCGCCACCTGTCAACGTCGAGATTTTTAGATGTCCCTTTCCGTTACTTGTTCTTTGGTGTTCTCATTTTATGTGATATTTATTTGAAAAAACAAGTGAAAAAGGTCCGACATGTATAATGTCGATGATGGACTGTTAAGAGTCGCCAGTTGGTTTTTAAATGGTTGTACCAACCCAATTGAGAAAAGGTTTGCACATTGACCTAGTGATGTGACACTGCTATACGGGTCGGTGAAACCGAGATTCATTTAGGGTCCGGGGACTTGGTTATGCGGGGGGAAGGTGTTAGGCACCCCCCGACATCCGTGTTGCCACGGTGACCGCCTCTTTTCAAGAAACTATTATCTGAATATGTGTGTGTGTGTATGTGAGTCAATGTGCTGTTATTTGAAAGTGGTACGAGACCTCGTTCGCACCTATATACGCAGGGTTTGAATTTATGTAAAAATTCAATTTTAGCAAGACATGGCAATGATGTTTTATAAAAGAGATTTTTTCAAACCCTGTCGCTCAATAGTAATTGAGGCCTTTTGCACTCCCATTTTATTAAATGCATGGCTTGGTTGATTTATTTGACGGTTGCGAAGCATCCGTACGAAAATAATGCCGACTTCCTCGTGGGTATGGAAACCATCTGAGGAAACTCAGACACCGCATAATAATTTACAAACTGCTTACAGCTGAAAATGTCCATCACGGGAACCGAATCTAGATCCAATGCGATGAATCTGTGATCACATGATTCCTAGGCTCACATGATACCGCAATTTGTATGAAAGCAGTAAGCATGTATATATATAAAAGCTATAAATATATATATATATATATATATATATATATATATATATATATATATATATATATATATATATACAGACATGATCACCAACCACGAAGAACCTCCTTGGGGGATCAGAAATGTAAATAAAGCTGTTAAAAGCCATCAACCGCCACGGAGGAAACTCTAGGCGGGACAAAACGTAGATAAAGCTATAAAAACGGTCAACCACCACGAAGTAAGCTCTAGGTGGGACGAAATGTAAATATATATATATATATATATATATATATATATATATATATATATATATATATATATATTAGCATGTAAACGCACTGGATATAAAATCTAGGCTCACCGAACAGAGTTCGATAGCAGTTCATATATATAAGTATATATATATATATAAAAGCGAGTAAACGCACCGGATGTAAAATCTAGACTCATCAAACGGAGTTCGACCAGAGTTTATATATATATATATATATATATATATATATATATATATATATATATATATATATATATATATATATATATAAGAAAGCAATTAAACGCACCAAACCGAAGTTTAGGCTCATCGAACAAAGTCCGACACACAGTTAATATATATAAGTACATATATATATATATATTAAAGGAATAAACGCTCCAGACCGAAGACTAGGCTCATCGAACAAAGTTTGACACGCAGTTCATATATACGAATATATATATATATATATATATATGAAAACAAATAAACGATCCAGACCGAAGTCTAGGCTCAACCGAGGCATAACTCGGTAATGTTAGTCAATATATATGTAAATATATATATATATATATATATATATATTTATATATATATATATATATATATATATATATATATATATAGACTGAAATGAAACCACAGACCGAAGTCCGGGAAAAAGCAAGTAACACGACTCTCAACGTGTAGAAGGGTGTGTGCAAAAATGAAGAGAAAGACTCTAAAGTGTGTGAGAAGGCTTACAGTGGGCTGTCAAAGAAGATTTCTATATCTTTAGAGTGGGTAAACACTAGATTTTGTAGGTACAAAAGAGGGCTATATATGAGCTCACAGGTGTTTAAAGTGGGAAAATACACTGTATGACAAGTGTAGAGCGAATTCTGCAGGGTTTCCCCGTCTTTTTTCTCTTAAAAATCAGCACCCCAAACCTCTTATTTATAGGCAAAAAGTGTCGCAGGTGTACCTGCGGCTCAGCCGTAGGTGTACCAGAGGCGAGTCGGGTCGCACCGGTTTGGTTTGGTCGGGTCGTCTCGAAGTACGTGCACGCGGGCACTGTAATGTCCACTCGATTTTTATGAAGTGCAATTTGGGCATCCGTTTGAGGTATACAGGACCTATTTCGGACCGCCGTTGTTGAGAGTTTGTACGATGGCATGGGATTTAGAGTTTGTACGAATTCTTTGAAGATGGGACGGTGCCCTCCGGTCTTCAAGCTTCAACTTTTATCCGTTACCCCGCACAATAGTAACTCGGGATTGTTTAGCCTTGTGGGCCGTTATTGCGTAGATGTGTGGAGATGACTTGGCGTGGCATCGTGTTGGTCAGATGACGATGTTGCCCCTTACCGGTGTTATTGTCGGGTTGGGTCGATAAAGCAGACGTTGCTCAGCTTCGCTGGGATTGGACTGCTGCAATTGGTTGAAAGTCCTTATTGTCATCTTTGAGGTGTGTCTGTCTTCCCGATGTCATCGTCGGGCTGATACAGTGTATCGCGTTGTGAGCGCCGAGATTGAAGCTGGTTGCACTTGTAACAAGGATTTTCGGGGTTAATGCCGAAATTACTTTCCTTGGGGCTATCACCAAGGTTGGTGGCTATTCCCATGTTTGGGGCTGAGACTGGATACCTTGGGGTCAACTCCGAGATTAATCGGTCTTCTCCGGTGTTTGTTCCGGTATTGTATCTGTAGGCCTCGGGGTTACATCCGAGGTTGGATTGGTTACTCCCAGATTGCGATTTGGGGTTGATGCTGAACTTCTGGTAGTATCCGGTATAATTGTGGATTATCTTTCACGGTTTTCTCATAAAAGACGAATCTGCCTTCCTGCAATGTTAGTGTTAGTAGTACAGAAAATTTCGAGTGTCTACACTTACAATATTTATTGCATAAGTATATAGAAAGGTTAATATGCTAGTACAATATAAAATAGATTTCTGATACTTTCTTACGATAATCCATTGCATAAAGTAAATGCAAAGGAAGGATACTTGCCTGATCTGTTGCTTACAGCTACACAACATAGTTTTATCTTTTATATAAAGACGTATCATTAACAAGATCATTCGTTTGATTAGAATAATGCATCGTAACACATAGTACTGTTATTTACAGTCAACACATAACTTAAACACATTGTCACATACTTATATCTGTTATTAGAACATAAACAATCACCTATCTAATCAAACTATCTAAATCTAGATCAATTTCGGAAGCATTTCGGTATACCGACAGCTTTATCATGTAATTATCAAGTTTGTTTTATATTAAACTCTATTATGTAGCTTCAATATTATTTTAAATAATTTAAATATCAGTCATATTATTTTTCAGTGACTTATAAAAATTTTCAAATAATTATTATCATTTATCATGATTTTTCAATCATTGAAATCATTTTTAAATAATTTAAGTACCGAATAATTCTATTATGAATAATATTTAAATAATATTAAATTATTAATGAAATCCTTGTTAAAATATTAAAGTTATTTATAATAACTCAAAATATTTTTAAAACATTTATATTACCCTTAAATGAATTTTAAAACAATTAAAATCATTTTTAAATAATTATACTTAATATTTAAATATTAATTTATTATTCATCAAAATATTAAAATTCATTTATTATTACTTCAAATATTTTTAAATCATTTATATCCTTTTTAAATGTTTTTAAAATTAATAAAACCTTTTTAAGACTATTTATTTAATATAATTATTAAATAAATCTAATATCATTAATTTTAATTTATTAATGAAATTTACCTTAAAATATTAAAAGCTACATTTTATAACTTCAAATATTTTTAAACACTTTATTCTTATTTATAATAATTTTTAATGTAATAAAATCATTTTTAATCAATTTATTTAATACATTTATTAAATAAATTTAATATCATTAATATTGAAATAAATAATAATATTAATGAAAAATATGTCAAATTATTAAAAGTTAATTTTTATAACTTAAAATAATTTTAAAAACAAATTTTGGAATTTTTATAAATTTATTTATATTTTTAAATGATTTTTGGAAATTAAATTAATTAATATTAATATATCTGTCATTAAAGCCTTTAGCGACAGAAACTGTCGCCTATGGTGTTCTTGTGATGCCCCCAAATCCCGGTATCTTCCAACCCGACAGATGGTACTACACAGTACTATTAACTATACATTCATTCATTGAAACAATATCAAAATGAGTGTGTTAACTACATTCTTATTACAATCATAATAAATCCATTCCTAGGTTCTGAAACTAAATGTATTCTTTAGTGTTCATAAGTATAATACATGCAAACATAATAATCTATTACAGGATAACTAATTATCCAACTTAGCCTTGCCCTTATCTCTCTTAGAACTCTCCGTTCGTTCGGCCTTAGCTGCAATCATATAATTCAAGCAAGAAGTGAGCATAACTAGCTCAGCAAGTCTAACAATGTATAACATAAATACCACGTCGAGAATCGTATGATTATTCTTCAATAACTGAACAAATAGTTATAAAGTACTATGAAACATTGTATAACACTTTTCTTGCTCATAAAACAATTCCGAAGTACTTATAGGAACTAAGGAATTCTGAGTAGGTCAAAGACCATGAACATTCTCTTTTGTTTTCATTCATGAAAAAGGACAACCCGATACTAAGACCGTACGCCCGATATTTCTTACGAGCACTTCTAGGTGATCAGCCTATAGTACTCTATATTAATTAACATTCATTCGTTAAACGTATTCACGTTTAAGTTTTGGCAACCTCGCGTGTCCATCGAAAAATAGATGTAAAATACATTTGTTTATTCATACTCAGGCTTACCTTGAATCCGTACCAAACAATTGACGTAGGATAGCGTTAACAATTCTATATTGAAAGATTTGTAAATAAATCAATCAACTCTTTAGGATTAGTCTAGCCAAGGTAAAACTGGCATCGACCCATTTCATAAAATAGTTCATGCATCTCAAAACATGAATTACATAGAAAACTTGGCTAACACGAAGGTTAGACAAGCGTTAAGAAAACTTACCTTCAAGCGTCTTCGAATATAATATTCAACAATTCTTGGTCTTTACAGTATCTACATGATATATTCACACAGCACACTGAGATTAGTTACTAAACAATCTAACTTCATGGTTTTAACCTACTTCTTTCTCTTCTATATCTTACTTGAATTTATTTCATTAATAGAACCCGATTCGAGTTACTATCCTTCATTACAGCTTATTAATGCCCTTACGTCACTAATAATACTCAACCATCAATGGTTAAGTACCATAATAATCAAATACGATTTACCTTTCATACCTTACGTTCTATGTTTAACGATTAAAAGATAACATTCAATCCCTAAAGTCATCACTATATATGTGACTTAATAGTGGTCTTACCATGTATTTTAAGTCTATACATGCCCCGTAGTTTCTCTACAAACACTTTGATTCAAAAACAAACTTGGTCAACATTTCCCAGTACCCCCCGCCCCGGCGGGGGTTTATTCTTCAAAATGGCCCACCCCCGCGGGCATGGCTCCTATTAACAAACGAAATACCCCCCCCCCCGACAGGGGCTCTGACCTTTACATAGCCCGCCCCGGGTGGGTCCAAGCTGTTAATCCCTTAAGCTTTTTCATTGCTAAGTTTTACACGTTCATTTAACATTAGTGAGCGGTCCTAATTCGGTTTCTTCATTATAAGTCAAAAATCGACCAATCTCGAGTCCATGACTTTGAAATACATTGTCCTACATTACGCCATCGAAAACTAAAGTTCCCGAACTAAACGGCGAGTTTTGATTACTAACTCAGAATTTATACGATTTCGACGTTTAACGTCTAATTTCGTAACATTCGCCATAACTTCGTTACTCGTGTTTTCTATGCCAAATCAAATGGAACCAATCCATTGACTCATCATCCATCCTAACCAAGCAATATGCTCATAACCTATATTCGATGGTTTTCAAATTGTCCATCAACAACCAAATCAACGTTCAAAGGTTTAATCTGTTTAAACTTACTTAAACGCTTACGATTCCTACTCTTACATGGCTTGTAAATGGTTAATCCACTAATAGCCAACCTTATTCCTCCGGAGGAGACATGTTCCACCCATTTATGATTCTCTATGAAAAATAAATTTAATTGAATCAAAAACTAAGGTTTTATAAATTATTACCTTTACGTTCTTCGCGTTCTTGCTAAAAACTCTTATAATTTGCTTCAAGCTCACTTGATTACTTGTTTCTAGCTCTTTTCTCTCTCTCAAATATGTTGGTTAAAGTTTGTATGGTAACAAATGACCAAGCTAAGCTTTCTTATATAGGCAATTCAAATGGAGGGCAATTTGGTTAAAGGTTCCACCTCCTTACTATTCCTTTTCTTCCTCACCAAGTAAATCTACTTTACTTGGCCTCCAAGTGGGTTACTTTACTTGGCCACCAAGTGGCAGGCCCACATGGGCTTGTGGGTCCCCCCATGGGTTGTTCAATGGGTTTTACCCATCCTGTGACCCATCGGTTCGATCCGCGGTTTGGCTTCTTGGTTTGGGCCTTAGAATTAATTCATATTTGGCCTATCTTGGGCTTGATTTCACATTTCATTGGGCTTGACATAATCCAAGTCTAATTGAATTCTATAAAGTTCATAAATTTAAAGTCCACTAAGAGCTAATTGTATTCTACACGTATACTCACATATTCTCTTCGTATAATATTCGTACGATATTCGTATTATACGTCGTAATAATTTTCATACTATACTCGCATAATAACTAGTATCATACTCGTATTACTCACGTATAATAACCCTAATCATTATATGTAGTCATTAATTTCTCGAAACTCATTTTTCCTAACCCTTAGGTTTTAAGTCCGCAGGCGAAAACTTCGTTTGCCATAATTGAAATATTATTAGATATTCCACCTCGTCTTAGTATTCTATCATTACGTGTTTCTCAGAAATTCAAACTTAATCTCCGAGCAAAAATGGATGAATAGTATTTTTACAGAAATTTCTCGGAAAATATTTATTTTCGTCTTAGAAATTTAAAACAATTAATCCTAGCACATAGCTAGAATACTAACCACATCCACACATTCTAGGTCATAGAATGACCTTCAAACATCTTACTCACATAAATAATCAATTAAATTCATTTAATTCAAATAATCAAATAAAAATTTAATTCACATAAAGATTTGATTTTCTCGGGCATTACAGTTCTCGAGCCTCAAGAATATTCATAGCCAGTTACTTGATACCTACTTTGACCAACCTTAATGCTCAGTTCATGATGTTTCTAGGTAAGGTAAAGCATAGATCATTTAGTATTGAAGTCATACTACATGTATCAATCATAAACATGGTCAAATAGTGTGACACCCCCAAATCCGAGTACTTCATTCCCACATGATTTGTTGCTCACTATGAAAAATAATTGCATCTAACTACCCATAATAAAGGATAAAGACATAAAATAACTTAAACAATAATCTTTTTCCCTTAAAGGGTTACATCATCTCAAAAACAGTCCTAGGTAATCTAACCTTAAATTATTACATAAGTTTGCGGAATACATCACAAAATAAATTAAGTCATATAACATAATTCACTTAAATAAATTCTCATAAATCTTCAACACTTGGACATCTTTCCCTTTCCTTTGCTAGTAGATGTCTCATCGACTTTCTCAACTTTAGTTGCAGTGTTAATTGCAAGAGTGAGCAAACAATTGCTCACTGATATAAAGAGTAGTAACAATAATAACATGAGAGTGAACAACGAATGCTGAACAACGGTAAAATGTTCTACGAATCAAAAATAGAAAACAAGTTTGAACTTTAATATCTGAGGGTCTTAAGACCGCGAACTATGTCCCCGGTGATTAGGTATTAATACCCCAACCTTAACAGTCATTTGGACTATACAGACCCTTCTTTATGTACTTAGGGGGATCAGCCCTTTGTACCATGTATTGTGCACAAACATCTAAATGTTAACAAGTACAAAATCCCCCTATGTTAGGGTTGTTCATCTTAGCTTGAATTTAGAATTTTCTCACTAAAGAAAGTTTAGCTCGGAACTAACTTATCAGTGGTTCTAGAATTTTAGAACACTATTCCATTATAGACTAGTTCAATAAATACAAGTTGGCTTTCTAGTTGAAGGTTCGACAAAATAATATTGAATGGAACAAGGTTATCAAAGTCAAAGATCAAATAACAGCAATGTACAACTGAATAGACATAGTATATATGCAAAGTACTACATTCAAAAGAGTTAGAACAATCTCATTTGAATAATTGAATTTAAACTGTATATGCTTTAAATAGCAATATCGAGAATTAGGAAAGTGAAACTCGCTCGATGTAACGAACTAGGGTTCAAGAGCTTGTACAATCATACACGAGATAGAATCAATAGGCTTGCTCAACTTTAATGTTAAATTTAGAAATAGAAAGTTTGCTTGACATAAAAGATAATATAGTTATGAAACTTGTATTCATTATAAAGAGAATGAAGTTAGGAAACTTGTTCAATAAAAGTTTAGGATAAGGAACTTGCATTCATAATAAAGAGAATGAAGTTAGGAAACCTGCTTGATAAAAGTTTAGGATAAGGAACTTGCCTTGTATGTAATCTACACAAGTATAATAATGTTCGCCAATTACCCTACACACATCATAAAAATCACAATAACAATTAGTTGTATCAACATTAGTTTTATGGGTTTAACCCACCATTTAAGTCATACCCTTAACTTAACATCTAACCATATAGGTTACCCATTTTAGCGAATCTGAAATCTCACTATAAACTAACATAAACTTTATCATTCATCTCTAACTCTCGTAAACATTAATTTTTGTTCATTACATAACTTAATTAAATAATCACTTAAAATCTTCACACTTTATATTACATTACATTTAAAATCTGTTATTGTAGTTCACGTTATGTTTTAACATCATTAACATGCATGCCAAACTATATTAAGTTCACATACTACGGTCCGCAAATAATCAGAATTCACTGTCTAGGCTCAGGGCACGGCGCAGTTGCACTGCCCCAAGCCTTGGCACCGGCGCAGCTGCGCTGTTGCAGAACTCAGAAGGCCATACGGCGTAGCTGCGCCATTTCTGCATGTGGTACCGATGCAGCTGTGCCAATACGTATACAGAAATTGCACTTGCGGCCCTGTTACGCAGCACACTCCAAATTTCTCCCAATTCCACATAAATTCATAAAAACTAACAACTAAAATTTTGTAATAACATCAATAAGCATGCAATTCATCATTATAACAACCAAAACATTACATATAATTACTTTTAATGAACAAAACCACATTCCCCCCCCCCTCAATTTCTTCACTTTTAACACTTTTAGTGAATTCAATTGACACGAACTCGTTTCTTAATCAATTGACACGATCCGAACTACGTCGTTTTCGTTTCTTAACATACTCACACAATCTAACATAAATTTGCATATTACAACACATATTGGACATCAAAATTTGTACTTTCTTAAGACATTTTTTGTACATATAACACTATTTTTAAAATCTTCTACTACAAACCCAATTTCATGTATTTTTAATCATCAAATAGCACTCACACATAATTATTAATAGGTTGTAACAACATACATACATGTATCAATCCAACGTGATTTAGCAATTTACAGAAAATGATCATGGAAACTCAAAATATAAACACTAGAAGTAAAATATATCTTCAATCCCATGTTGTATGCTAGCAAAAGATGATATAAACTTCTCCTTCCTCACCAAGCTCTCTCTAAACTCTTTGTGTTTCTTCTTCTCACCCAACTCAGTACCAGCCTTAGGAAAAAACAAGACGCGAATATATAAACTGAAGACTTCCCACGTTCATCAGTTAAAAATAATAATACGTCTATCAGTTATGTTAGGCCAAAAGCCATAAGGCTGCGTTTGGCTACACGCACATTTTCCCCACCAGTTTATTTTAATAATATTATATTATATAGTTTTTATTTGTCACACATGTAACCCATTTAATTAACTTACACTTATAATTATAATAATTATATTTTTTTATAATTATACTTGTGATTAATAAATAATTATATATTTAATTGCATTAATAAATTAGACTTAAACATTACTTTATTTATTTTACTTAATTTCTTAAATATTAAACAATTCATTATTTTAATTATTTCATTAAATTAAATCTTTCAAAGAAAAATTACCATTATTTAATTTAATTAACATTAATCAATTTAGTTACTAAATTCTTGCATCACAATTTCATCAATTATTTATTTTCCTCAATAAATAAATTATTCAAAATATTTATGTAATTCAATAAATATTTAAATTAAATTACAAAATTTCTCGATCGTTACAGATAGCAACACACAAGCAAAATCTAAGCTTGCAAACTACCTGTCAGACGTGTTCTGGGTTTTCTATGTTACCTAGAAACCCAGACAATCTCAAGGGTCATTTTTGGGCTTCCATAACTTGATCTCAATGTAATGTTTTGGTGTTTTAAGGGTTTTAGATTATAGTCAACATGTCAAGGAATAGATCTATTACACTAAATTAGTCTAACAATAACACAATCACAAGATATTGTCCGGTCAAACCATGTCAAAAGTAAGGTTCTTGAGTTTTCTGGGTTACCCAGAAAATAGAAATTATGTTCGTTCTAGCTACTTTGACCGTCCGCTACATTCATCCTTTTTGTTGTTTAGGTAATCTAAAGGCATGAATATAAAGTCCATCTACCATACTACAATCTTGTTACAACAATATAAACAAATCAACAAACATCTTTACGATCTATGCACATGAACTCGTTATCAGAGCTTTCTGGGCAAAATCCAGGTTACCCAGAAACAGTAAGTCATGGTCGATCAATGCACTTTGACCATCCATAACTTACAATCTATACATGATTTAGGCATGATTCCCGTTCCATATAATAGTCCACATAACATATTACAAATCCAATACATTAAACAAGAAAAACCATAAATAGATCTAGATTTATGGCCTCTAACATTCGGGTATCAGACCATAAATCTAGGGTTCTAGACAATTTTTGAAAATTTGATTTTTGAGCATTTTGATGTTATGGATTTATGATGAAACATAGCATTAAATATCAGATTTGGTTTTAGGGTTTATACCTCACTTTGTTAAATCTTGATTTTAGGCTTCCTTAACTGACATGGTGATGCTAAGGGTTTGATTTGGGACTGGTCCACTATTGGAATTCGTGGGTTTAGATAAAGAGAGGTTTGGTTAAGAGTTTGTGAATAAATGAGCTAGTTTTGTGAACTTTTCTCTCTTTTAATCTATATATATGATGATACAATGTATATAGCTGATAAAGAATGGCCGATTTGTGTTGTTTTTAGTCACATGGACAGTCTAAAGTTGGTCACCAACTACATTACTTGGCAGGATTTTCAAACTACATAATAAAGAATGCTAAAGGGTAATTTGGACATTTGGCTAACAAATTTAATGACATTTTTGCTATCTTAACCTAAACCTTAGGGTTTTACCTTAAGGCTTTTGAAAGCTTTAATTTTTAGGATTTTATAAATAGGGTTTAAAATGTAAAATTAAGCTTTGTAATTTTAGAAAATTATAGTTTTTTAATTAGATTAGGTTTCCTAATTACTTAGAAATTGGAAAATAGGATTAATGTTTAAAAATTAACATTAGGGCTTGTAAATTAGGATTAGGTTTTCCTAATCACATTTAACTTTCTAAATTAACAACTAGGGTTTCTAATTTAGTAGTTAGGGATTTTAATTATTAATTAGGGTTTCCTTAATTAGGGTTATAATTAATAACACATATCATTTATTACATAAAAGAATTACTTAACAAATCTTAAAGTCCTATTTAAATTTCAAGTTAGGGTTTATCAGTTTAACCTTAAGGTTTTATCATGCTACACTATAATTGATCAACAATTATCAGTACACACATATTGTACACACTTATAGCACTAAAATATAATTATTATATTATTAATTTTCAAATTCCTTACTCAAAAAACATAATTAAGGTTTTGAACCATAACCGACATTACTTTCATTATCAGTCAACTTATAAAACTAAATTGAATAATCATGCTAAATCCGTATCGCACATATTTAAAAATATTATTACTGAAACCAATATTCATAATAATTAATAAATTAAAATAAATAATTTAAAAAAATATTCGTAAAAATATAGATATAATTTGTTTGAAAAAATCCCGATCTTTATATTCTCCCCTCCTTATAAAGATTTCGTCCCCAGAATCACCTTTACCTTACTCTTAATCTTTAATGCTTTATCCTTAGATTTTTATAAAAAAAAATTGAATTATTATAATCTCCTCTCTTTATAAGATTTGTGTTACAAGTCCGAAACTCAAATTCCTCCTTCAAAAATCTTTTTATTAATGAATTATTATTTTGTGTTTCGTATGCCTGTATTCAAGGGTTCCTAACGTAAACACACTTATATTAACAGACGTACTTATACCTGGAACTCCTTCACTGACTGCTACCGTATCTTGAACTGTCATGTTGAAGATCATTGCAGTTGATTTTGTTGGCTTTTTTGTTGAAGTTGGTCTAGTTATCACCAATGTTCCATTGATTTTCCCCGTATTTACATTTCCCCCATCCATTCTCCTTTTTGGACAATCATTCACCTTATTCTCCATTGATTCACACATAAAACACCTGATATTCATCCTTGGATTAGGGCAGTTAGGAGAGATATGTCCCTCATGCCAATACTTATAGCACACAAACTTCCCCTTCAGACACTCCCCTGAGTGATTCTTCGCACAACTTCCACATGGTTCCACCTTCTTTCTTATTCCTCCCTGACTATTACCAGTATTTCCAGAACTTCTCCACTTTATTTTCCCACTTGTACTCCCACTGCTTCTTTCCACTTTAACAGTTCCCTGCACCTTAACCTTGTTCTTTTTCTCCTTATTATAGAGCCAGGGTTTTAATCCTAACTCAAACCTCCTTGTCTTTCTTACCTCTGTATCAACTTGGTGCGGAACGAACCTAGCTAATTCATTAAACTTAGCGGCATACTCCGAAACTATCATATTATATAGCTTTAACTCCAAAAACTTCACCTCCATCCTAGCCTGCATATTGGACAAGAAATAGTTCTCAAAGAACAGTGTCTTAAACCTAGTCCACATAACCACTCCTTCTCCAGCTCTAGTTTGATTTGCCTCCCACCAAAAATTTGCCCCCCTTTCATCATATAGGTGAAAAAGCTGTCTTTTGCCCCTCCGCTACCTTACCATTCACAAACACCTTTTCTATCTCTTTTACCCAAGTTTGGACTTCTATGGGGTCAGTTGTGCCTCTAAATTTTGGAGGTCCTACTGCTTCGAAGTCCTTAAAATTTGCCAATCGATTGTCTGGCTGATTCCATAATTTATTATTTATTATTTATTCTAAGTCTTATCATATAAGTTTAACATATCACGAGTAATTTCAAACTCAAACAATCATGTACTCAAAATATTGGATTTCATTAACCAAACATATACTCATATCCATTCAACTAATTCATAGCGTTTTACATCATATAGCATATATCACTATTTAAACATTCGATATCCCTTTATGACCATAAAAGTCGGGAATCGCTATTACAACTTATACAAAAGTTGAGAACATTACATTACACACACATACTTATCATATACACATAATACATATTTAACTAATACTAATACTACTTATTTCCTACGCCTTTTCTTGATCTTGGACAAACTTTCGCCTGATGCCTTTCCACCCCATAAATAAAACATACTCCTAGCTTTGGATTGGGACAATGAGGAGAGAAATGTCCCTCATGTCCGTAATTATAACAAACATTTTCTCCTTTTCTGCATAAGCCTTTATGTTTCTTTTTACAGTTTGTACACTTTTCTATTTTGCTAATGTTCCCTTGGTTATCATCATAATTACCTAAATCACGATCTTTCATCTTTTTTCCCCTTCTTGTTCAGACTTGCACATGATTTGTTGCTTTGAACTCCAATATGATCAATTTGGATTTTTAGCTTATCATGTTCTTCCATTATTTCGATTAATGCCTTTCGCAATTGACTATTTAATAACTTCTCTATTTCCCACAACCTTTCTAGAGAAGAAACCTTGTTCCTCAGATTCTGCACTTTCGTTGTTGCCTGGTCAGCTCCAACTTTAGTGTCCGAATCACTATCTATCAGTATCACCATTTCTGGATCTTGTACTACATTTTCCACTATAACCACCTCATTAGGGTTACTTTCAATGTAAGCCTCTATTTCAGCTATTGGCTTTGATATTGGCTCAGTTATGGAGATGTGTTCCTTCTTTACAATCTGAGAATATCGTAATCCTTTTCCGCCTGACATCTACACATAAATTATCTTGATTAGTATCTAATAGATATTATATACACACACCAAATAATAGTTGTATATAAGTTATTTTTATTTCGTTTTATGATGAATTTATTTAATTCATCTCCTTTAAACTTTATTTGAGTTATTTGTATTTTCAGCGTTTCTCTCTATCCTAAGGTTATAGCCTAAGGTACCCCACCTAAGATTTTTAACTTAAAGCTTTGATACTAACTTGTGACGCCCACATATCCAGGTACTTGAAACCCGTACTTGGTGCTACACGATAACATTAATTCAAACTACTTATGTTATCTACCTCCCCAGTTTCGAGAACCTTTAAGTCATTCATTACATAGCCATAAGTAAATTATCATAAATTTAGTTATTACAAGTAACATTAAACATACTAATTCTTCAGCTTGCCCTTTCCATTGTCTTTGCCGGAACCTTCAGGTTGATCTAGCTTAACTGAAAATATTTAAATTTAAAGCAAGAATGAGCATTCAATTGCTCAGCAAGTAATATATCAATGAATAAAGATTAGCTGAAAGACATAAATGTTTTCTTTGAATACACTTCTACAATGAAACAATAGTTGTGAAGTAAACTGAAATAATACTGAACAACATAACCACTAATTTATATTTTTGAAACTACGTACTGACTATGAATGGAGAGCAGTGTTAGAGTTTATGCCCTAGAGGCCAATTATTTGATATAATTGCTTAACATTTGATATTATTGTTGATTGAATAAATAAATAATTTTATTATGATTTTATTTACTACATAATATAATTGTTAACATAATAAAATTCCTTAGAATAGTGATACAAATTATATAGTTTCAAGTATGTGACTTGAACATGAGATTATATAATTACAATTAGTATCATTGTTCTTAAATGTCCCTAGTCGAGTATCATTGTTGATGGGACAACAATGATGCATTGAGACTAGTATGTGGATTGACTGATGACCAAATCTCATTGGTCATAAATATATGAGATATTAAATCAATGCATAGGTACATGTTAGAGAACGATGTACTGGACAGACCCACCATGAGAATTCTATATAGAGCATTATGCGAAGTGTCATTAGCAATTCTCATAGTGACAATGATGTAATGCTCCTCCGACCTAAAACCGCTATATTACTACACGAGAATTTATGTACTTTGATATCATCAAATGTCACCTTTAATAGGGTGGACTATAAAGGTGATTATTGGGTTCATTGTGAATCATGTGAGAAATATGAGTGATCTAGATGGAATTTAACCATCCTATATTTTATAGGTGATATCCATAGGCCTCTTGATTGAGTAGGACTATGAAATGCATGGCCATGCTCAAATAGTGATTTGTTTCATATAGTCTACTCATTGATCAAGAAAACTCAGATTAAATTATGAAGAGTATGACACATTCCATGACTCGAGTTTAATCTAGGATATTAAGGTTAAAAGGATTAAATTACATTGAAACATTAGTCACGAAAAGGTTGCATCGAATCATCGATCTTATTATTACTTGGGTAGCAGTGATGCATTACTAGATGCCGCTCACCGTTTATAACTTTATAATATGATTTTAAAGTTATTGCCAACGTAATAATAACCTATAGGGTCACACACGAAGAACGTAATTAAAAGGAAATTAATTTAAATTGTAAAGATTTAAATATGTCAATATGATTGATATAATTTTAAATTACGAATTTAAATTAATTGGATAATTTATATATAGGTATATTAATTAAGTAAGACTTAATTAAGATATATATAAATTCAGATTTTAATAACATTAAGTTTTGATTAATTCCTCCTAACTGCTATATATATGATATATATCACTCACTTTAGGTTTTACGTCAAAACAAAAAAAAACCCTAGCCGCTCTTAGAGAGAGACTAGAGAAAACAGTTCAGAAAATCCTCAGCCTTGGTGGCTAGTACCACGTTTCCTTCTTCTACAAATCATAGGACGATTCGTGTGGAGCGTTCGTGTGGATACCGTAGAGACGCAGTCCGTTTGAATTGCGTTGGAGATTCGACCGCATCGATTCTAGCTTTTACAATCGGTATAATTTCTTACCACTGAATTAATTGTTTTTCGCATGGATCCTGTTTTAGGGTTTCGAATTTGCTTTAAATTTTAATTTCCGCTGTGCGTTTCTGTATCTAAACCCCAACAAGCAGTCGATAGACTATGAACTTTTATTCTCAATTTTTGAAAAGGTTATACAGAAATTGATCGCAAACCGTCATAACTTACGGGCAGAGATGGTGAGCAGCCTGGTATGCCCTGTATTGATTAACACTACATTTTAGAATGATGTTTTCGTTCATCTTATTTACCTTGGGCGCACAAAAGTTTCTCATGTTCGGGATGTTCATATTCAGTCTAGAATCCAAACTGAAACAATTCAGTTGGACAACAATAAAGTTTTCTCATGTTCAATGATACTTTTCAATCTATGTTTAGTCGATTGAAATAGCTTTGATGGGTTTTAATGAACTTACACATACCAAAATTTAATAAGTATGTATCAACAAATGTTTAAATATAACAGTTATCCAAGTGAGGACACTCACTACAAAAAAATAGGTCATTACCGATGGGATTAATACCGACTGTAGAGACGCCATCATGAATGACTATAATGCCGACAGCATGGCCATCGATAATGTGTGTCGTCGCCAATGTGTACTAATTCCTTTTCTGCGCTCATTTTTTCTCTACGCGCGCGCTCAAAAAATATATGTCGACAGACTCGGGTCATAGGCGATGGGAACTGTCGTCGATATTGACATTGGTATCGACGGGGGCATTAACGACGGCAGTGCCGTCGAGAATAGGTCTGTATTTAATTAGAGTCTTTTTAATTTTTCATTCTGCTCTTTCATTTTTTACTTCCCTTGCGATTCTGCCTTCTTTTCTTGCCGTCGCCCTCTTCCTTGTTGTCGTCGCCATTTGGCTGGTTCTTGTCGTTGCCACCATCGTCATCCCTCTCTGTCTCTCTCGAGCAAGGTATGTTTTCCCAAATCTAATTTTCCCCCAAATGTAACCTAATAATCTATGTTTCTACAATTTCACTCTATTTCCCCCAAAATATCAGTTGATGTGTATTACAAATTTATAGTTTGCAAGTCTTCACGAAAATTTTAATGTGACATGAGATACCCAATTACAGTGTATTACTTCATTCTTTCTGTTTGGTGCTGAACTGGGGTTTTCATGGCTTAGTGACATATATCCAACTTCTGTTGATAAATTATTGTGTTGAAGAATTTAGTTATTTCTTGAATCAAAGTTCAGGTATGCTCTAATTTTACATTAATTTAGAAATTTTCAGAGGGTGTATGCGCTGACTTGCTTGGTATAATGGGTAGTAATTAATTTATTTTTAGCTATATTTTTCTGTGTGTTTATCAGTATGGCCATTACTATACTTCTAGTTTGAAATTATTAATTTATAGACATGTTTGTTGAAAAGAAGTGGGAGAATTTCATCTATAAGGTCAAATTTCTGATGTTGTGGGGTGGGGGTGGGGGTGGGTTTTAAAAAAATTCAAATTATAAATGGTTGTGTGAAAAGAAACACTTGATTAAGTGGCATTCTCTCCGTACTAGTTTAGAGAAATGTATCTCTTTAATTATTAATTTTACATGCACAAAGAGCATTTGAACATCAATCAAAGTTTCAAAATACCACACTCTAGGTTGTATGTAATGCATAGTCTGGCTCTGGTAGCATAATTTGTATATAGTGTCATTCTAGAGTAGTTGGGTTATTGAAGATTGCTCATGTAATGGTTGTATGTAATGGTTGTGTAATGTTCGTTAATTGGGTTATTGAAGATTACTTAACTTGGTAAATATAGTGATTATAATATCATCTGGGATTCTAAGAAAGTGACCTTCTTTATGTTTCTTTGATTTCTTATTCATCCTTGAAGAAATTTGTCTTTTTCTCTTCAGTAATCACTATGATCAAATGCGTATATATATATATATATATATATATATATATATATATATATATATATATATATATGGGGGGAGATTTAGGGGAAATTAAAGGGTCGTTTGGAATTTGGATAGCTTTTTTGAATTTGTTTTCCAAAAATTAGTTGGCATTAAAAACACCAAAACAAAATTGGCATTGAAAACACAAAATAGTATTGGCATTGAGGAGGAAAAAATGTAACACATTTGTTTATGGTTGTCAAGTGTTTGTGAGTATGTTGGTAAAAAAATATGAGTAAGGGTAAAAATAACAGTTATTCCACGTGACTTGACATGTGCATATTGTCATATAGTTTAGGAAGCTTAGAAACCCATTTAAGATTCACTTAGTAGGAGTGAATCTCAAATAGTCCCCGTTTTTTGGACTGTTCTTGTATGTTTTGATCTCACTTAGGTCGGTGTTAACGACTTGAGCACGTCTTTATATTTTTTGAATTTTCGGTCAGTATATATCTCTTGATGTTCTTCGGGTGCATATTTAGACTACGATGTGTTAGTCTATTTCGTGCACTTGAAGACTATGGAGAGGTGCTACCGAAATTTCTGAAAAATGTAAAGATGTTTTCAAGTTATTGGCATCAGTGAGGCGACACATCTAGGAATGGGATAGAAGTCGGACCCGTTAGAGGTGGAGATGAAGTTAGAAAACTCATAAGCTTGCATATACATTAGCTTGGAGACTTGATTGTGTTTGTCTAACTTTCCATATATATAGCAGACAGTTGTCCGAGGTGTCTGTTGATCGAAGTTGGATGGAACGTAGGGTAGCCACTGATAAGTGTGGGCTTAACTTTGAGTATCGTAGTGGGGTTGAGCAGTTTCTCAACTTCGCGTTTGAGCAAGTCAGCGACGATGAGATCAGATGTCCTTGTAAGAGGTGTGTGAATGAAGTGTGGAAGGAAAGGAGTGATGTCATGTGTGCCTTATTTACGTATGGGTTAAAGCAGGGTTATACAACATGGATCTATAATGGGAAAACCTGGTTGGATGAACATGAATCAGAAACGAAATCTAGTGGTGACGAAACCTTTGACTTTACTAACATGATAGTCGAAGCTGCTGGTTCATACTTCTAGTGGAATAAAGACAGTGACGGCAGTAGCGTCAAGCAAGAGCCGAATGACGGGGCTAAGGGTTTCTATGAGTTATTGCGAAGCAGCGACGCCACTGTATGACGGGCACAAAAAGCACACCGTCTTATCTGCCGTAACAAAGTTTTTACACTTCAATAAGGAGCATGATTGTAGCGAGAGAGGTTTTAATGAACTGCTAAGCATTGTGAAGGAGTGTTTACCTGCACGTAATAAGTTATCGGAGTCATACTATGATGTGAAGAAAATTGTCAAAAGGCTCAATCTAGGGTATGAGAAGATTGATGCTTGTGAGAATGACTGTATGTTGTATTACAGTGATGTCAATTTAATATAACATGTCATGTGATATTTGCGGTACAAGTAGATAATGTGAACATCACAAGAAAAAGGGAAAAGACGTGTCGAGAAAGATCTTACGTTACTTTTCCATTGTGCCGAGGCTTCAGCGGTTGTTCATGTCAACACATACCGCCGAGGATATGAGGTGGCACTTTACACAGGACATAGTCGAAGGTCAACTGACGCACCCGACAGATGGGCTTGAGTGAAAAAGTTTTGATAACAAGCACCCCTCGTTTGCTGAAGAGGTTCGCAATGTTAGGCTTGGACTTGCTACGGATGGGTTTAATCCATTTAACGGGCCTTACACAAAGTCCTACTATACTTAGCCAGTGATTATTGTTGTGTATAACCTCCCGCCTTCGATGTGCATGAAAGATCCCTACATGTTCATGCCTTTACTAATTTCGGGTGATAAGAGTCCCAATAAAGACATCAATGTATACCTCAGGCCGTTAGTTGATGAGTTGAAGATGTTGTGGGAAAAAGGGGTTCAAACTTATGATGTATCTCTTAATCAAAACTTTGACATGAGGGTAACTTTACCGTGGACAATAAATGACTTCCTAGCGTTAGGAATGAACAGTGGATGGTCGACTCACGGGGGCTTGTCATGTCCCGTGCACATGGGGTCAGTTAAAGCTATGCATCTTAAACATGTGGGGAAGATGAGTTTCTTTACAACATCCAGACAGTTTTTACCGATTGCACATCGTTATCGACGGATGAGTAGACAATTCAATCAAAAAATAGAGAAACGTCAAGTACCTAGCCATCTTTCTAGGTCAGCAGTGTTAAGTTGGATTAGTCATTTGAAGTTTCCACTTCCAGGGAAGAATCACAGATTAGAATGAGCATATGGTTACGGCAAGGTTCACAACTAGACACATATTGAGAAGAACATATTTGATAACATTTTTATATAGTCCTAGATGTCAATGGTAGAAAAAAGGATAAGAACAAGTCGAGGCTTGATTTCGTAGAAATGAATATTAGGGAAGATATGTGGCTGTATCAAGAGGGTAGTAAGACGGTAACGCCTAAAGCTGAATATACTTTAACCAGGGAATAGTTGATATTGATATGTAATTGGATCAGTGGACTGAAGCTCCCAGATGGATATTCTTCGAATATAGAAAGGTGTTGTAAAGTCGAAGAGCTGAAGTTTCGAGGTCTCAAAAGTCATGATTGTCACTTATTCATATAGAAGTTGATCCCTGTGGCATTTATCGACTTGTTACCGAAACGTGTGGCTGAAGCACTGATAGAGCTTTCTAATTTCTTCAGAGATCTATGCTTGACGGAGCTCCAGCTCAAAGACATAGATAAAATGGAGATGCAGATAGTGGAATTAATCTCCAAGTTAGAAATGATCTTCCCTCCATTATTTTTTGATTCAATAGAGCATTTGCCTATTCACTTGCCATACCAAGCTAAGTTTGGTGGTCCCATGCAATATAGATGGATGTATCCATTCGAGAGGTAATGACATTATTGTTTCTAATACGGTAAAATGTTCATTCTTGTTTCCTAATCTATATATCACATAGGTATATGCAACGTCTAAAGCAAAAGGTGAAGAATATAGCCCGTGTAGAGGGTTCAATTGCTGAAAGTTATGTTATGGAGGAACTTGTTAATTTCTGCTCGTTGTACTTTGAGCCAAATGTTCAGATGAAGCACAATCACTTACGTTAGAATGAGGCTGTTGCACCCGAGAAAAATGGAGAATTAACGGCCTTTAGCCATCCTATACGCCCATTCGGTGGCAAAAAAAAGCAATTCTTGACCGATAGTGAGTATGCAGCTGCCACATTGTATGCACTTGTCAACAAGAATGAAGTAGCGCCATACATTAAGTAAGTAGTCATAACTATATATGTCTGGTGTAACTATGTCAAGTTCCTTTACAAACACATTAAGTATATAACTGTGTTGCAGTCAATATGATGCTGAAGTACGTGAAGGGAATCCAAGTATGGAGGACAGGGATTTGCAAAATTTGAGAAATGAACAATTTATGCAATGGTTTAAAGATCATGTAAGTCTAACCTTTACAAGTTCAATGAATTTACCATAACTTTAAAATATGTTGTGTTCATGTACATTAGGTCCTCACAGATGAGTTAGCTGACAATCGGCTAAAGGTTATAGCCGACGGCCTTGAAAGATCTGTAGATACTTATACATGCTGCATTGTCAACGGTTAGAGATTTAAGTGTCGCGATATTAGGGAAGTTGCTTCTGCTGATTCTGGTGTTGTGTTGAAAGGAAGCTGCTACGATAACATTTGGGATGACTGGTATGAACGATTGCTAGAAGTTGTCGTTCTCAAATATTGGGGTCATAAAGAATTAGTTTGCTTCAATTGTCATCGGTTTGATGTTGAGAATGGAGTTCAATTGTCATGGATGCGCCTTTTATTTTAGCAAGTCAAGCAACACATGTGTACTACGCGCGGAGTGTTAAGACTCCTATAAGCCCATGGCATGCTGTTATAACCACCAAAGCCCGTGGTTTTCAAGGCACTTGTGACGCCCCCAAATCCGGGTATCTTCCAACCCGATAAATGGTGCTACATGGTGCTACAGTTCACACATACATTCAGTTGAAAATCCTCAAAAGAAGGAATATGTCTTATATATATTCCAAACAATATTACCATTCCCCAAGTTCTTTATAACCATTACATTTGTTCTTGTCATAATATCAAATAATAACAACATTCAACCTATACTATTACAAAGGCAATCTATAGGTTCGCCTTAGCCATCCTTTTATCTTTACCGGATCCTTAAGTCCGTTCGGTCTTAGCTGCATTCATGTAGTTCAAGCAACAATGAGCATAACTAGCTCAGCAAGTATGACAATATCATTTAATAACATGCTTGAAACATATGAACCATATGTCTTCAATAACTGAACAATAGTTACGAAGTACTATTGATAATTCAAAATAGCGCTTCTTTTCCTTCTAAACATTTCATCATTAACAAAACTCATAAAGTTTGGTTCAAGACCATGAGCATTCCATACTTTCTTTGAAAAGGACAACTCGGCACCAAGTTTGTAAGTCCGGCATATCTTACGAGCACGTCTAGGTAATCAGCCTATAGTACTCTATGTTGTACAATAATACTTTCTCTAAACGTATGTACGTTTAAGGTTTGGCAACCTCATGTGACAGTCGTTTGGCGACAAAACATTTGTTTATGCATATTCAGTCTTCCTTTGAAAACCATACCAAAATAGTTTGGCAAAACTTAACAACTTTAATATCATTTAAATAGACTATAAGAAATTTATAAAACATCTAAAGTCTAGCCAAAGTAATTGGCTTCGACCTCATCATACATCAATTGATGCGCTTTGGCGTCTTCTACCGTCAAATACAAATTCTCTTTGATTCTTTAAGGTCTCTACAATACATAATCATGTAACATACCACATTAGATCATATATAATCATGTATGGTTCCTAACGTATCTTACCCTTCTTCTCAATCTAATTGTTCATTAGATTGTTTAATTTTGGTTCAAGTTTATCGCATTACCTTGTTCTTATATTCATTTTTGAGTAAATTATCTTCAACCTTTAGTTGTTAACTTAACATTTTCCTCATCCTAATTGATGTTACTTTAGGTTTATTAATGTATTAGTTCATTACTAAGCAACCAATTTCCTTTCTATCTTTACAAAACTTCATTTCCATGCTTAGTCAAGTGCTGGCGCTGCGGCGCCAGCTTCTTTTCTCTACACCGCATTGCGGCGCCACTCTTCAGTGGCTAAGGTCCGGACTCGGCGCTGCGGCACGAATCTTAGTGTTAACTGCCGCGCTGCGGCATGATACTTCAGTAGCTCATAGACATGCTTGGCACTGTAGCGCCACTTATTGTGCCTTAACTGGCGCTGTGGCGCCAGTCCTCAGCACCAGACAAATTTAACAGACAATTTCTTATGTGAGATTCCTGGGCTCATAACTTCTTCGTTATAAGTCCGAATTGGCTCGTTCAAAAGCTGTTAGCTCACAAATTACATGCTCTAAGTGTTCATGCAAGAAATTTATATTTTTGAATCCTTTAACATAGAATTCACCTTTTTGTTTATTTTTAACGAAAACGATAAACGTTCCTGAACGTTTATTTTTGAGTTCGCAACTCTAGAATGCCAATTGAGACTCATCTCCATTGAAAACCAACGTTTTCGAGTTCAATGTCAAAATTTGACTTCCATTCCGAGAATTTCACGATTTCGACGATTATCGTCTAATCTCGTAAATTCCGCCATAACTTTGTTACTTAAGATTTCTACATCGTTTCAAAAGGATTCATTCCATCATACTCTCATGTGTAATCCGAACCTACAAATGATGGGTTTAAACTTGTCCATCAACAACAACATAATACAATTCTTCCATGAATTTCAATGGTCTAAAGCTTTTATACTTTGGATTTCACTTCACATGGTTTATTAAAGTTTAAGTTCTCTATCAACTATCATTATTCCTTCTTATCATACATACTCCATCAATCCTCACTTCTCTAACAAATTAAAATTGAAGAAAGGAAGATTAATGGTCAAGAGGCTTACCCTTGATGATCACTTGATTCTTCTTCTTGCTTTTTGAATTATGAAAGACTAACTTTTCTAACTTTTTTTGTGACGAACGAGAATTTTATAATTTAATTTTAATATTTATTGAGTTAAATAAATATTTTTCGATGATTTAATTATTGGATTAAATAATTAATTGATGCAATTGTGGTAGATTAATTTAATTATATGTGTTACATTTATTAAATTAATGTAGAGAATTTTTTTTATCAAAGTTTGTAATTATGTGAGCTTAATGAATTAAATGAAATATTTAATTAAGCATGATGTTACTTTAATTAATTTAATTATTAATTAGAGATTTAATAAATTGACATTATTAATTAATGAGAAAATTAATTATATGATTATGTGAATTTATGATAGATTATCATATGTTATTTAATTAATTTAAATAAGATAATTGAATTGAGTGTGAAATGAATTAAACTATATGATAAAATGTTTTATTAAAATAATGAGCTTTGAACTTAGTTGCTAGCCAAACATGGCACTATGGGAGTTGAGGGCAGTTACCCATGACTGGGTAACTGACCACCAACGCGTCTTTTTTTTTTAACAATACGTACTCTCTTTTCTTCATAATTTGCCTAAGTTTGATAAGCATCACAAAGAGAATTCAGGGAGAAATTAAGAGTTTTGAGTGTGTGATTGAAGAAAAGTTTGAGAAGAGTTACAATTCATTGTTTAACATTACACACTACGCTCTGGGTAATTCTCCAAATCCAATTTTACTTTTACGTATTTAAGTTTTTATGCAAATGGTTTTCAAGTACTGTAAAGCCTTTATGATGGGAATTTGTAAGGCTTATGTGAATATATGGGTTTAGATGTTATCAAATCGTGTTTAATTATATATATTTTCACAAACCATGTCATCTGTTTCATTAAAATATATGTCGTATATGTTTTTCCAAATTACAGAGTTTGGGTTTCGCCTTATGGCCAAACACGTTATATTTTGTGTAATGATCGTATATTATCCCAAAATTTTACACTTGTATATTGTTGTGCATGTTAACACGAAGAAATCAAGCCTTAAATGAACGAATTTGGTGTTATAACGAATTCGTAGTGTTAAATTTATAATTTTGTTCATTAACTTCAAGAACTTCAAGAACAACCCATTTTACATGATTTAATTCTGTGATAAAGTGTTTTAAATGGTTAAAATCACTTTATATATGTTGGGTTATGATTATACATGAATTATAACATATGGGTATGTCTGAATTCGTGTTGTAATATTTAAAATTGAAATTTTTGGCTGTGTTCTGCAATTTTCGCGAATTGCAGAACTGTTTCTGGCTTGCCGCGCCGCGGCGCCAGTCCAATGCTTTAAGCCCCGCGCCGCAGCGCCACCACTTCGCAGCGCCCGAAGTCCAGCCGCAACGCCACGACGACGCAGCTCCATGTGTCCGGCCGCAGCACCACGACGCCGTAGCGTGAATCCTTAGTTCAATAGTGGTGCCGCAGCGCCACTCCCCAGAAAATTCAGAAATGTATTTTTTTAAATGTTTAAGTCTAACAATGTGTTAGTGGATTAATGTAATGAGCATGTAAACATGTTAGAGGTATAATGTGATATTAAAATTGATGTTTAACATGTAAATAACATAATTACATGTGGATTTAATTGTTGAATACATATTAGATTGTCATTCATGAAGTAATATTATGTAACAGTAAATGTGATAAATTGACTAAGTATAGTCAATAATTAAAGTAGACAACGAGAATGAGTTTATGTTGATTAGTTAATTTATAATTAACTGGTATTGTGTATATGAATGGTATGTAGGATTTAATTCAAAGAACGTGCTTAGTTAAAGTGTAATCTACGCACGAGGCAAGTTTCCTAACCTTAAACTCTTAAATTTGAGCAAGTTTCCTAACCCTACTTGTCATTATTGTTCAAGTTTATTATTTACCTCAAGTAAATTATCAATTCTATTATTCAAGTTCAAATGTTATATTAAAGATTGATTATCTTTTCAAAGTATGATTCAGTTATACAATAATTGTCCTATTGTATACGTTTTGTGATTATTATTATTCAAATTGAATATCATTATTGTTGAACCTTAGTAGACTAGTGAACCCTTAATGATTCAACTTGTCCATAGTTGATGAGCGTTCTAAATTTCAGAACCCTTGAAGAATTATCCAAACCAAACTTCCTTTGGTGCGGACTCGAATGTCAAACTGAGATGAACAACCCTGTATAGGGGATTATTTACGCTTTAGCGTTAAGATATTGTGCACAGTATGGTACTAAGGGCTGATCCCCCTAAGTACGAGAAGAAGGTCCATAGTCTTATGACTATTAAAGGTTTCAAGTATAACCCTTGTTAACCTAGGACATAGTTCAAGGTCTTATGACCCTAAGAATTCTTTTGGTTCTTGTTATTCACTCTTGATTCAAAAGTTGAGCTTTTATTCAGATGTATTTGATTTATTCGCATGTTATTATACTGTTATTTCATTTTTATACTTGTGAGCATTTGTACTCAGTCTTGCTTAATAATAACATTGCAGTTAAGAACGAAAGAGCTGACGAACCTTCCACTAGTAAGGGCAAGGGCAAAGTTAGCAAATGATGGAGACTTGTTATTTGATATGACTTGTTATTTTATATGATGTATTTGTTTAAGACTTAAGTTAAAGATGTTGTTTAAGACTTCTTGTTAGAATTTCGCACAGATGTTTTAAGGTTAGTTTAACCTATGATTGTATTTATTATTCGGATGATGTAATTCTTTTAAGGAGCAGATTTTAATTCTATCTATTGTATGGTTTGCATTTTTATGGGTAGATAGATAGATGATATTTGTGCAGTGAACACCAAATCCCGTGGAATCGAAGTACCCGGATTTGGGGGTGTCACAGGTTGGTATCAAAGTCGTAGGTTATGAACCTTAGGTGGGGGAACAACCTTAGGTAATAACCTTATAGAAAGAAGATAGTAAAGGAAAACTCTTATCGAGTTTTAAGAAATGAATTTTTGGTAATTCATTGAAGATAATAAAATACATTATGTGTCTATGTGTTAATTTATGTGCTCGTTAGTACGACTTAGTAACTAAAAGTTAAAAATTTTGTTGTCAGGATGTCGAATGTTGGAGTAGCTAGTCAAGCTGGAGAGGAAGGAACTCGTGTACCTATAATACCGACAGAGGAGGAGCCCCGAGACATTTATGTCGTTAGGGAGCAGCTGGTTCAGAGGGAGTCATCTCCATTGATCACTGTTGTTGGTCAGGAGCATGAGCCTGAGACTGATCCTGAGGAGGAGTTTGATGAGGAAGAGGAAGAAGAGGAGTTACCACGGTACACTGTTGATGCAGAGATGTATGACACATTATACGACCGTAACGTGGAATTACAAGACGAGGTTCAGGAATTGACTGAGCGAGCGACCGTTCAGCAGTCTACTCTCGAGCAGAATGAGAGGGAGATTTCGACTCTTCACTCACGACTGGGAAATGTAGAATGGGAATTGGTCCATGAGAAGGGTCAAACCGAAGATAAGACCGAGGAAATAGAGAACCTGAAAAAGGAACTGAAAGAAACCTCCGGAAGACTGAAAATAGCAGAGGAAGGATGGGTAAGAGAATCACGTCGAGCTGATCGTGCAGAAGATGATAGTCGTGCAAAGAAGGCAAAGCTTGAAGAGACATACTCCGGATTTAATCATGCAATGGATGAGGCTCAGGAACGAGTTTTGAGATACCCCATCCAGTTCGAAGGACTTCCGTCGTATATGCTGGATCGCAGGACGATGTCTCGTATCATGGATGAGGTGCGTGGCAAGGCTATTCAACACCTTGATAGACAGGACTAGACTCTGTTTAATTATGTGAAAGACTTAATTAGTTTTTATATGTAAATTTCGATGTGTTTATGAATGAAGGAATATGTTAATATTTTAAATCCTGTGGATTCTTTATTCCAGGATAGTTGATGTAAATAGCAGTTATGCTATAGTTTGATGTTAAAACTTTGAGTTGAATTAAATATATTAAGTTGTTTGAGATGATGTGATAAATGAGTATGTTAAATTGTTGAGTAATGCCTTAACTATTTAGAAAAATAAATAAAGTTCTAATAAGCGTGTATTTAACAGAAAATGCCGCCAAGGAGAAGACAACAACGTCAACCGGCTCAGGAAGAGTCAACCAATAATAACAATAACGCCAACACTAATCCTGTTTAGCAGTTGGTGAACTTACTTACGGGAGCAATGAACAATCAACCTCAAACTCCACTAAACACAACGTTTAAAGACTTCAAGGCAGTGGGACCACCAGAGTTCAAAGGTTCCAGGAACCCAATCGAGGCTCAAACGTGGGTCATGGAAATGGAGAAAGTATTCGACGTTGCTAGGGTTAGAGAAGACCAGAAGACCGCTTTCGCAACGTTTATGCTGAAGTTTGAGGCTAGCTATTGGTGGCAAGCAAACAAAGTGCGAGGAGGTGAAGGTGTAATTATGTGGGAGAGATTTAAAGAAATGTTTTTCGAAATATACTTCCCAACTAGTTCGCAGACTCAGATGGAAATTCAATTTCTGGAACTGAAGCAAGGAAACATGAGCGTACCTGAATACACAGCTAAATTCGATGTGTTGGCAAGATTTGCCCCGTACCAAGTACACACTGACGAAAGAAAGGCCAGAAGATTTGAACAAGGACTAAAGCCTTGGGTTTACAGTAAGGTGTCAATGTTTCAGATAAACACATTTGCCGGAGTACTGGAAAAGGCCATCCTCGCTGAAGGTGGGAGCGATGCGGTGACTAAGTACAATCAAGAGCAGAAGAAGAAGAAGAGTGAAGGTGAAGGAAATAACAAGGCTGGTGGGAGTAACATTGGGGGTAGTCATAATTAGAAGAGAAAGTGGACGGATAACTCATCAGCGGGAAGTCAACAAGGAGGGCAGAAGAAGAAAATTGAAGCGTGCTCAAACTGTGGAAAAACTCATTTGGGAGTTTGCATGAAAGGGAAGCGAGTGTGCTACAATTGTGGTCAGGAAGGCCACATAGCACCAAACTGTCCAAACCCAAAGAAGGGTGCTTATTTTAACTGTGGTTCTAAGGATCATCTAGCAAGAGATTGCCCCAAGAAGGGATCAGGAGGAGTAGTGCAAGGAGCTAACCGTGGAAATAGCAATGGAAATACCTTAACCATTACCGGACCACCTGCAACAAACCGACCGACCGCTAGAACTTTCAATATGACAGTGCAAGACGCAATCCAGTCTCGTGAGGTGGTGTCAGGTACTATTCCGAGCAATGAAATTAATGCTTATGTTTTATTTGATTCGGGTGCTACTTGTTCCTTTATATCCGAAGACTTTGCTAACAGTTTAGATTTGCTTATGGATGAGTTGGAATATCCCATGAATATAGAAATTGTGAATAGAGAGATAATTCATGTTAAGTACGTGTTTAAGAACTGTAGGGTGAATATTAAGGGTAATATCATGAACGTAGATCTTATCCCTATTCGGCTTGGGAAATTTGACGTTATTTTGGGTATGGATTGGTTATCCAATTGTGGGGCGATAATTGACTGCCAGAAGAAGTGTATTAACCTTATGACTCCGTCAAAGGTTGTTTTTTATGGTAGCAAGTCACCTAGACAAGCAAGTTGCTCGACGATGATGCAGGCCAGGAGGTTGTTAAGACAAGGCTGTGTAGGATACTTAGCTTACAGAGTCGACAGTCGAAAAAAGAATCCGAAGGTAGAAGAAATACCGATTGTGAGGGACTTCGTCGACGTATTTCCAGACGATTTACCAGGACTTCCACCAGATAGAGAGGTAGATTTCGTGATTGATTTGGCGCCCAGAACCGTTCCAATATCGAAGGCACCATACCGAATGGCACCAGTAGAGATGAAAGAACAGATGGTACAACTATAAGAATTGTTGGACAAGAAGTACATTCAACCGAGCGTATCGCCGTAGGGAGCGCCGGTGTTGTTTGTGAAAAAGAAGGACGGATTGATACGGCTCTGCATTGACTACAGAGAACTCAACAAGGTCACGATTAAGACTAGATATCCATTACCAAGAATCGACGATCTGTTTGATCAATTAAAGGGAGCAAGATACTTTTCCAAGATAGACCTGAGGAGTGGTTATCACCAACTGAAGGTGAGACCAGAGGATGTACCAAAGACAGCATTCAGAACGCGATACGGTCACTACGGATTTTTAGTAATGTCGTTTGGTATAACGAATGCTCCTGCAGCATTTATGGGACTAATGAGTGGTGTGTTCAAGCCGTTTTTGGACAAATTCGTGGTGGTATTTATAGAAGACATTCTGGTATATTCCAAAACCAAAGAAGAACACGAAGAGCATCTGAGATTAACGTTGGAAGTATTGAGAAGGGAGAAGTTGTACGCTAAATTTTCGAAATGCGAATTTTGGATCGAGCGAGTACAATTTCTTGGTCACGTGATCGATAAAAACGGAATTTCGGTAGATCCATCCAAAGTAGAAGCCGTGATTAACTGGGAACAGCCAAGAACGTCGTCAGAAGTAAGAAGTTTTCTTGGATTGGCGGGATATTATAGAAGATTCATTCAAGATTTTTCCAAGATCGCAACTCCGTTAACGAATTTAACTCAAAAAGTTGTGAAATTTGTTTGGACGGAGAAATGTGAGGAGTGCTTCCAAGAATTAAAGAAGAGGTTGAGTACGGCACCTGTGTTATCTCTTCCGGATGATACAGACAATTTTTTTTTTTAGTGATGCGTCGCATAAAGGACTTGGTTGTGTGCTAATGCAAAACGGTAAAGTCATCGCGTATGCATCACGACAGTTGAAGGATTACGAGAAGGGGTACCCGACCCATGATTTGGAGTTAGCTGCAGTTGTTTTTGCTTTAAAAATTTGGAGGCATTATCTCTACGGAGAGAAGTGTGAGATATATACGGACCACAAGAGTCTGAAATATATTTTCACACAGAAGGATTTGAATATGCGTCAAAGAAGATGGTTATAATTAACTAAGGATTACGACTGTGAGATTTTATACCATCCGGGTAAAGCAAAAGTAGTTGTCGACGCCTTAAGTAGAAAGGGTCGTGAGAAATTGATGATGTTGACTGCTCAAGATGAGCTAATCACAGAAATGGAGAAACTGAAATTGGAAGTGAAGTATCTAATGGAGATTGATGAGAAGATATTTCAGATGCAATCTGGTATAACTCTACTAGATAAAGTGAAGGAGGCTCAGCTTCAGGATGATGAATGCAAAAAGGTGGCAAAGAAGATATCTGAAGGGACCGAACCGAGATTTAAGATGGATAAGGAAGGAATACTTAGATTTGAGAGTAGAATTTGGGTACCGCCAGTACAAGAGATTAAGGAGGATATTTTAAGCGAGGCTCATAGTTCACGATATTCGATTCATCTTGGTAGTACTAAAATGTACCAAGATCTTCGACAACATTTATGGTGGCCGAATTTGAAGCGTGATGTTACAGAATGTGTTGCCAAGTGTCTGACCTGTCAGAAAGTGAAAGCGAAACATCAGAGATCGAATGGATTACTTCAACCGTTGGAAATCTCAGAATGGAAATGGGAGCATATTACGATGGATTTCGTGGTTGGCCTTCCGACGACTCAAAAATGCTACGACGCAGTATGGGTTATCGTTGACCGACTGACAAAATTTGCACACTTCCTTCCGATTAAAATAAGATTCAACTTAGATCTGTTGGCCAAGATATACGTAAAAGAGATTGTTTTGAGGCACGGAGTTCCGGTATCAATTGTTTCAGATAGGGATCCACGCTTCACATCAAATTTCTGGAAACGTCTTCAGGATTGCATGGGTACGTAATTGCGAATGAGTATAACTTACCACCCTCAAACAGACGAACAGAGTGAAAGAACGATTCAGACATTAGAAGATATGTTAAGAGCCTGTGTGATGGACTTTAAAAGAAATTGGGATGATCACCTACCATTAGTAGAGTTTGGCTACGACAACAGTTACCACGCTAGTATTGGCATGCCGCCTTATGAAGCTTTATACGACAGAAAGTGCAGAACTCCGCTTTACTGGGATGAAGTTGGTGAAAGACAATTGCTAGGGCCAAAATTGGTACAGCAGACGGCAGAAATAGTCAAAGTGATCCGAGCACGACTTGTAGCGGCTCAAGATCGATAAAAGAAATACGCTGACCCACATCGTAAAAATATCGAGTTTGAATCAGGTAGTTATGTTTTCTTGAAGGTTTCTCCCTGAAAGGAAAGATCAGATTCGGAAAGAAAGGGAAATTGAGCCCAAGATTCATTGGACCCTTTGAAGTACTGAGAAGAATCGGAGAAGTTGCGTACGAGGTAGCCTTACCTCCAACACTCGAGAATGTCCACAACGTTTTCCATGTTTTTGTGTTACGACCCTACAAGCCTGATTACAAGCATGTAATTGAATATGAACCCCTACATTTTGAGAAAGACTTATTTTACGAAGAAATTCATGTCCAAATTGTCGACCGAAAAGAACAAGTTCTCAAAAATAAAGTTATACATTCTGTTAAGGTAATTTGGATGAACCACAGCGCTGAAGAAGCTACGTGGGAACTCGAAGAGAATATGATGAAGAATTACCCTCATTTATTTACTTAATTATTTGTAAGCGATTCTGGGGACATAATCTTTGTAGGGGGGAGAATGTAACGGGTCGAATTTATTGAGTCGTGATTTCAGGGACAGAATCCTTTTAAGGGGGGAATGATGTGACGAACGAGAATTTTCAAATTTAATTTTAATATCTACTGAGTTAAATAAATATTTTTTGATGATTTAATTATTGGATTAAATAATTAATTGATGCAATTGTGGTAGATTAATTTAATTATATATGTTACATTTATTAATTAATGTAGAGAATTTTTATTATCAAAGTTTATAATTATGTGAGCTTAATGAATTAAATGAATTATTTAATTAAGCATGATGTTACTTTAATTAATTTAATTATTAATGAGAGATTTAATAAATTGACATTATTAATTAATGAGAAAATTAATTATATGGTTATGTGAATTTATGATAGATTATCATATGTTATTTAATTAATTTAAATAAGATAATTGAATTGAGTGTGACATGAATTAAACTATATGATAAAAGGTTTTATTAAAATAATGAGCTTTGAACTTAGTTGCTAGCCAAACATGGCACTATGGGAGTTGAGGGCAGTTACCCATGACTGGGTAAATGACCACCAACGCATCTTTTTTTTTAACAATACGTACTCTCTTTTCTTCGTAATTTGCCTAAGTCTGATAAGCATCACAGAGAGAATTAAGGGAGAAATTAAGAGTTTTGAGTGTGTGATTGAAGAAAAGTTTGAGAAGAGTTACAAGTCATTGTTTAACATTACACACTACGCTCTGGGTAATTCTCCAAACCCAATTGTACTTTTACGTATTTAAGTTTTTATGCAAATGGTTTTCAAGTACTGTAAAGCCTTTATGATGGGAATTTGTAAGCCTTATGTGAATATATGGGTTTAGATGTTATCAAATCGTGTTTAATTATATATATTTTCACAAACCATGTCATCTGTTTCATTAAAATATATGTCGTATATGTTTTTCCAAATTACAGAGTTTGGGTTTGGCCTTATGGCCAAACACGTTATATTTTGTGTAATGATTGTATATTATCCCAAAATTTTACACTTGTATATTGTTGTGCATGTTAACATGAAGAAATCAAGCCTAAAATGAACGGATTTGGTGTTATAACAAATTCGTAGTGTTAAATTTATGATTTTGTTCATTAACTTCAAGAACTTCAAGAACAGCCCATTTTACATGATTTAATTCTGTGATTAAGTGTTTTAAATGGTTAAAATCACTTTATATAAGTTGGGTTATGATTATACATGAATTATAACATATGGGTATGTCTGAATTCGTGTTGTAATATTTAAAATTGAAATTTTTGGCTGTGTTCTGCAGTTTTCGCGAATTGTAGAACTGTTTCAGGCTTGCCGCACCGCGGCGCCAGTCCAATGCTTTAAGCCTCGCGTCGCAGCGCCCGAAGTCTAGCCGCAGCGCCACGGCGCCGCAGCGTGAATCCTTAGTTCAATAGTGGCGCCGCAGCGCCACTCCCCAGAAAATTCAAAAATGTATTTTTTAAAATGTTTAAGTCTAACAATGTGTTAAGGGATTAATGTAATGAGCATGTAAACATGTTTGAGGTGTAATGTGATATTAAAATTGATGTTTAACATGTAAATAACATAATTACATGTGGATTTAATTGTTGAATACATATTAGATTGTCATTCATGAAGTAATATTATGTGACAGTAAATGTGATAAATTGACTAAGTATAGTCAATAATTAAAGTAGACAACGAGAATGAGTTTATGTTGATTAGTTAATTTATAATTAACTGGTATTGTGTTTATGAATGGTATGTAGGATTTAATTCAAAGAACGTGCTTAGTTAAAGTGTAATCTACGCACGAGGCAAGTTTCCTAAACTTAAACTCTTAAATTTGAGCAAGTTTCCTAACCCTACTTGTCATTATTGTTCAAGTATATTATTTACCTCAAGTAAATTATCAATTCTATTATTCAAGTTCAAATGTTATATTAAAGATTGATTATCTTTTCAAAGTATGATTCAGTTATACAATAATTGTCCTATTGTATACGTTTTGAGATTATTATTATTATTCAAATTGAATATCATTATTGTTGAACCTTATTAGACTAGTGAACCCTTAATGATTCAACTAGTCCATAGTTGATGAGCGTTCTAAATTTCAGAACCCTTGAAGAATTATCCAAACCAAACTTCCTTTGGTGCGGCTTCAAATGTCAAACTGAGATGAACAACCCTGTATAGGGGATTATTTACGCTTTAGCGTTAAGATATTGTGCACAGTATGGTACTAAGGGCTGAACCTCCTAAGTACGAGAAGAAGGTCCATAGTCTTATGACTGTTAAAGGTTTCAAGTATAACCCTTGTTAACCTAGGACATAGTTCAAGGTCTTATGACCCTCAGAATTCTTTTGATTCTTGTTATTCACTCTTGATTCAAAAGTTGAGCTTTTATTCAGATGTCTTTGATTTATTCACATGTTATTATACTGTTATTTCATTTTTATACTTGTTGGCATTTGTGCTCAGTCTTGCTTAATAATAACATTCCAGTTAAGAACGAAAGAGCTGACGAACTTTCCACTAGTAAAGGCAAGGGCAAAGTTAGCAAATCATGGAGACTTGTTATTTGATATGACTTGTTATTTTATATGATGTATTTGTTTAAGACTTAAGTTAAAGATGTTTTTTAAGACTTATTGTTAGAATTCCGCACAGATGTTTTAAGGTTAGTTTAACTTGGGATTGTATTTATTATTCGGATGATGTAATCCTTTTAAGGAGAAGATTTTAATTCTATTTATTGTATGGTTTACATTTTTATGGGTAGATAGATAGATGATATTTGTGCAGTGAACACCAAATCCCGTGGAATCGAAGTACCCGGATTTTGGGGTGTCACATTTTCTCTACCAAATAAGCACTTATATGTTGGTGGAAAATTAACAAGTAAAATAATCTAGCTAGCTCCTTTTATTTATAGGAAAATCAAGGTTAAGGTAAATTAGACATTAAGCCACTCCACCTCCTTAATTAACCTCCTTACTATTCATTACTTGGTCTCCACACATTTTATCATGTGGTTGTCCACCAAGATCACCCATGTGATCCTGGGGCCCACATGCGTTGCCCCATGGGTCATTCTTACCCATTGGATCATTCCACAGATGTGGTTCTTACTTTGGGCTTTAAGTTAACTAACTTAACTTATGCTTTGGGCTTGCATTTAGCAAACATTGGGCTTTAACATTCATTCACTTGGGCTTGCACAACTTCTACACAATCTTGTAAGTCCAATACACTTGCTTAATACCTTATAACGTATAACCTACATATTATTCTTGTATACTAACTTGTATATACTTATTCAACATATACGACATACCATCAGTCATACATACTAGTATAATACCTGGTACTATACTCATATTCAATACCTCGTACAATACTTACGTATCATACGATCATCGTTTACTCATTAACGCTTTACTTTCCCTAACGTTCTCAAATTAAGTTCGCATGTGAAAAAATGTGTTTGCCATACATGAATTATTATTACGTAATCCATCTTCCCTTGATATTATATCATTACGTATTTCTCGCAAATTCAAAAATAATTCCTGAGCAGAAAACCGTGAATAGTGTTTTTCGAAAAATTTCTCGAAATGCTTTTATTTTTGTCTTGGAAATTCAAACACTTTAATTCCTTCACGTATTCAAAATACTATGACATTCTGGCATATCTAGATTATAGAATAAGATTCATCTTACTAACATGTAATAATAACATTTAATATAATTTTATTCATTATTTAATTAAATAAAATTATTTTACAATAAATTCGAATTTCTAGGTCGTTACATCCTTCCCCCTTATAAGGATTCTGTCCCCAGAATCTCGTCTTACATTAAACAAAAAAACTGAGGTTAATTTTTCTTCATCTTTTCTTCAAGTTTTCACGTTGCTTCTTCGGCATCGTGGTTCTTCCATAACACCTTTAACGACGGTATAACTTTGTTCCTCAGAACTTGCTCTTTTCTATCAATGATTTGAATAGGCACTTCTTCGTACGTCAAGTCCCTCTCAATATAAATTGGCTCATACTCTATTACGTGCTTATAATATGGCTTATAAGGACGTAACACATATACATGGAACACATTATGTATTATTTCTAAGTTCGGAGGTAACGTTACCACGTAAGCTACCTCTCCTACCCTTTTTAATATCTCGAAAGGTCATACAAACCTTGGACTTAAGTTTCCCTTCTTTCCAAAGCGTATCTTTCCTTTCAAGAGAGATGCCTTTAAAAATACATACGAGCCTACTTTAAATTCTCTATTTACTCGATGCGAATCCGCATATTTCTTATGTCTGTCTTGAGCTGTCATGAGACGCATCCGTATCAGCTTCACTATATATACTGTCAGATGTACCAATTCAGGTCCTAGCATTCGGCGTTCTCCCACTTCGTCCCAACACAATGGTGTTCTGCACTTCTGTCCGTATAGAGCTTTGTAAGGCGGCATACCTGTGCTCTCATGATAACTGTTGTTATAAGCAAACTATACTAGTGGTAGATGATCATCCCAACTACCACTACTATAAAACAGTAAATAGACAACGCGAAAAAAACGTTGTGGTTTCATTCAGCAAAACATCGTGGTTAAGTGTGTTATCTATTTGACACCCTTACACAACGTTTTTAAAACGTTGTAGTTAAGCACATTAGATAACATTTTTTAAGAAAAAATGTTGTAGATTTATTTTCCATAAATTAGCAGATGCTTGAAAACGTTGTAGAAGATATGATTCCACAACGTTTTCTGGATAAAAATGTTGTAGTTTAATATATCAGACAAAAATTTTAAAATGTTGTAGATAAAAAAAAAGGTTGTGGTACACCTATATTACCAATGCACCTGCAATATTACCAATGCACCTGCAATATGCTAATGCCATGATATATAGCTAAAAGGTCTAAATTCTCATTTAAAATTAAAGCCAAAATATATAACCATTCAAAATACATCCCAATAATACCATTCGTTTACAGTTTCAAATTACTACATCTACAAAATATATACTAAACTATCCATTTATGCATCTCAAATTCACACATACTGCACACTTATCATTTCTTATATGAAAACATATTAGCAGCAGCCAAAAGAAAGGCCATATAAAAATCTAAATGTTGAGAGCCACAATAATCACAAAAGTAGTTGGTTTGAATCCTCCAATTCAAGTTACGAAAAAGCAGTTGATATAACACATGCGATGACCTTCAACAACTTTAGCCATGTTTCCATCATATGTAGGTACAAATATGTCACTCTCCAAGGATACGAGATAATCGAGTGCTGCCATTTGGGATGAGTGATTCTAGAAATACCTCAAGTCTGAAGGCTCCAGCAGTTTCTTCTGACATGTTCACAACATTAAAGCAGATTATTACAAAATTCATGTAGATTCTTTGTTAATAAATATTAAAATTTTGAAAGTACATTGTGAAAAAATCACATCTCCTTCCAATCACTGACCAAATTCGGATATGCAGTTGCCAAGGATGACATTCTCCGGCCTCCACCATAAATTTCTCCAGCATCAATATAGATTTGAACATCACGATCAATGCCCAATGCAGTTAATATTAGGGCAGTTTCTTCAGGTGTTAAAGGACACAAACCTTCTTTCCTTTTGAAGTCCGAATCTATAATTTTTTCCTTCCACCATGGGTAAGCATCGGTTATATTTAAATGCACAACTTTATACTTTTGAAGTAACGGAAGAATCTGTTTACAAAAAAAATTAGATCAGTAGTTGATTATGGTTTGCAAGTGCTAAACTCACTGCCACATTGATAGACAATCTTAGGAAATATGAAGGGAGTAGCCACACTTAATCTATGGCACTCAAGATGATATACGATTACAACTATGTCCACTTAATAGAACAAAACTACTGAACCTACCTTGGATCTGCCCAAAATGAAGTTTTGTCCAGTTCCAGCATAATAAGAGTGACATTCAGATATCTTGCAATAGCAACCATGTCACAAATCAGCAGAGCAAATAATCACGTCAACAAAATTTCATATGGACCCTAATTGCAGAAGCAAAATTTATGACAGTATTAATCGTGATAAAATAAGCCAGTACCTCACTGCTGCTCGCATTTGATTGAGTCCTCCATTCACGAATCCTGTATTAATACATAAGCAACACACCCTATATAACTGTCTAACCGCATACAACAAAAATTTGGAGCAGTAGCATAACCCCAAAAATTTGGAGCAGTAGCAGAGCAGCAACTACGTTATAGCTTAACCACAAGCAGGACCCAACAGCCTTTTACCAAAATAGCTAACAACATAGCACATACAGAATGAGGTTGCATATGCCAGCCCATTCAGCGCACCCCATACAACTGTCTATAGCAGCAAAAACATCTGTTGCAGACAACAAGACCCAAACAGACCCAACTTTGCATACCCAACAATAGACCAAAAGCCATTCCAGTCAGAACCAGCCAAGGATTTGTTGCAAAAACCTGCAACAGCACAACAAGCAGCCGCATGTTACACATGTCAGAGAAGCAGAGCAACACAACCTCAATGATACCCAAACAAACTAGCCAGGTCCCAGCAAAAGCAAACCAAAATTGAAACCTTACCTCTGTATAGCATCCAAAGTAACTTTCTAAAAGCAAGCAGAAAATGGATCCCAAAAATTTTCTGATGCCTAGACTAAAATTAGAATCAAACACACAGATTAAAGCCAAAAATATAATCTTATAAGAAGATTTTCACCTAATTGGCAAAACCCCAAAACAACACTGAGACCACAACACTGCCCCAAAGCTCGTTAAGCATTAAATAACTCAGATTAGTACACATTCGTAAATCATTAAATAACCCAAAGAGATAAAGATCAGCCTCTTGGCAGTAGTATAGTATATATGTCACCTTTACACATTTTGTAAGTAGGTGCACTAGAAAAATAAATACTTAAAGTGTGATTCCTCTCAATATTTACATTAGTAAACAGTTACAAAAGGCTTTCCGAAATATACAAGTCAGGTAGTATTCGTAAATATCGTAATGGAACAAAATATATGCCAAAATAATTCCTTATAGAAAGAAGAAATCAATATATTTTTCAATTTTTAGCTATGATATATTTCAATAAAGGGAAGGAAAAGTAGTAGTGAACAGAAATTAACAGCCTTTTTTTGAGCAAGTAATGTTGTACATTGTTTAAGACATCAGAACCCATTAGCCCTATCACATAGTTTAGTTATGACTTGTAATAATATGTGTAAGTTATGCATTGGCAATATACCTATTACCTCGGGTGATGGAAAAGAAGCCATTTTGTGCGTAGTGATTTCCCACTAAATAGTTGTACAATTGTGGAAAGAAAGGTAACTGAATCCATTAGTAGGAACTAAAAAGCTTGTCAAATAACTGCTCTCAACCTCCAATGGTAGATAATTTGCCTTCCTCTGGTTTCCTACTTGAAGACAATTCAGATGAGTATGCTGAATTGTGAAATCGTACATCTCTTGAAAGTATTCAACAACTGACTTCATAGTTAAGTTTTCATCCACAGGAAACATGCATAACATGACCATTTACCATAAATAATTAGAACACTTGATGAATTTCTTGAAAATTCATAAAAGAAAAAGTAAGATGATTACATTGATCGAATTGATGGCTTGAAAAAAAAGGCACTTACACTAGTTCTCTTGTGGGTTGAGATGTTAATCCTGAAAAATAAAATCATGTACACGTGACCAACATAAATAGCAGTATACCCTAATACGATCAGGATCAGACAATGGCCTTGATAACATATCTTTGCCAAGTAGTTATGCAACAAACCTTATTACAGGGAGAGCCTCAATAAATGCAGCAGAAGCCATATCTGTCAAGTGAATATATATATATATAGAACATGTAATTGAGAAATCCACGATAATGACTATAGTTAGTAACATTAATTTGAACTGTTGACTTGTAAGATTCAATTACCAATATTAAAGGACAAGTCTATCTGGGTAGGTCTTATTCTTTGATAGAATCCATACCATGACTCCAAGCCCTCACCAAGCCGTTGTGGTTTTCGAATGTCAGGAGAAAAGAAGGATCTCCCAACAGGACAGTACCTTTTATGAAGTATTGTTAGATAACTAATAACTTAACTTATTCAGAAATCACCAATTCCTAGAAATTAGGGTTAAATTTCACCAGGCACTTAAAGAGGTACTACCTCTTGTTTGAAAGTTCTCTCAATACAATGTCAAGAATTTGAAGAGCTTCCTGCGGAGCATCTGCACGTTTACCAGCAAGAAATTGCCCCAAATGATGCAAGTTTGCCCTTGCTACAAACTTGATTACTACTTTGTACTCTCTCACTCTTCTGTAAATATGTATAAAACTATAAATTTTGAGTTATCTCTCTTCAAATGGAAAGGAACATAAAGAAGATAAATATAACTTAAGGACATTAAGAAAGGATTTTCTTTTTTGTATATTGTTTCCTTTTCCTTTTTACTCCAAATAATCCATGTTTTGACCATCCAAAGAACTTCTATTATTATCCCTTTGAAGATTCACATAAATTTTTTATCAAGGAAATTTGAAAGGCCATTATATCACTATAGAGCTACAGACTACACAACGAGGAAAAGTCTTCTCCAAAATGTCAAGTCACTTCAATAATTATCAACAAAAAGAAGCAAATTAAAATCTAAGATATAATAAGAATACATTAAGAACTGTTATTTCTTCCTCGAGTAGGCTTCCTTGTTCTGTTTCATTACCTACCTTTGTTATTTGGAATAGGAAAGATTTCTGTACAGATAATATGAATGTTATCCGCTAAGAACTGCCGCATCAAACAGGGGGGACAAAACAGATGCAATAGAATAAATATGTACTTTCCTCAATTTGCAGTTCATCTTATCTCTTTGCACGAACCAAGCATATCTAACTCTACATTATCAAGGTTCATACCAAGTTCTTCAGTTATAACCTATAAAAAAAGGGAGAACCATTAGCTAATGCTGTTATTAAACTCAAAAGGATAATATAAAACATAAAACTAGTCTATAAAAACATAATTAGCAGAATATACCCACCTGGCCTCCAGTAAAAATAGCAAGATCCTGAAGATTAGCCTTTTTGTTCTCTCCAAACCCAGGAGCTTTGATTGCACAGACCTACGGAGATGCCAGCAGATAATTAACAACCGAAATAACTGACAAAATAATCAAATAACAACTTACGTGAGAAATTCATTCATATAAGAAATCAAACTGCCACATATGTACAAATAGAGAACCTTGACTCCTGCACGAAGCTTATTGATGATGAGTGTTGCAAGTGCTTCACCTTCCACATCTTCAGCAACAATCAAAAGGGGCCTTTATTTCTGAAAAATAATAATCCAATCTTATGAATTCAAAAACACAATCTACAATAAAAGAACAGTTGCTTAACTAAATAGAAATAGACTGATACGTGATAAGCCCAAGATCGTCATTGATTGAAACTTCAAATTAACTAATTACAGAAAAAGAAAAAGATATTAGCTATGGAATCAAATGGACTAATGTACCAAGCTTACGAGTTTTGGAATGGCGCATAACCAGACGATTTTTTCCAGTCTCCTTGTGCTTCAAAAACTTCACAGTACCAGCCTCTCTCATTTCACTAATTTCCATCTTTAACAAATATATAAAGGTTTGCTTTACTGCACAAAAATTCAAAATAATTAAACAAAAAAATAAACCCTAAATTTTGCTCTAACATATCGATTAACAAATAATAGATTGAGAGAAAGTATAGATCGAGGATTGTGTCTTCATCTTCTTCACCGGTAGTGACGACGACTATTTTTGGCCTTACGATTGGAGCGACTTGTGCTCCGATATCTTCATCTTTGTCGGCATCAATTTCTTCCTCTTCTCTTTGCTCTGGATCGTTGCTGGCCATTTAGGGGTTGGGTAAGATAATTTCGTCTTATGAGAGATTTCTAGTAGTGGGTGGTGGTGAAATTAGCAAGGGGAGGGTGTAGATCGGGATTTGGGAGAGTTGCTTCAGTTGTTGGAAGGCTGGGAGGCAAGGAGAGGGTTTGTAATTTTAAGTTTTCACTTTCGCCCAATTTTTTTAAGCTCTATGTTTTTGATATAGATAACGTTTTTTTTTAAAACGTTATCTATTTAAAACCAAAAAATTACTCTTATAAATAGATAACGTTTTTTCGTATGTATCTACAATGTTTTGTTAAAAAAAATTGTAAAAAAAATACCACAATATTTTTTATAAAAACGTTGTTGTTTAAGCGTTGTCTATTTACTGTTTTGTAATAGTGTACCCTTAAAATCTATGACGCAAGATCTCAATATATCTTCTAGCGTCTGAATTGTTCTCTCGCTTTGCCCATCAGTTTATGGATGATAAGCCATACTCAACTTCAACTGTGTCCCCATCTATTCTTGCAGACTCCTCCAAAAGCTCGACGTGAATCGTGGATCATGATCTGACACAATCGAAACTGGTACTCTATGTCTAGAAATGACTTCCTTAACATAAAGTTTATCTAATTGGTCTGAGTTATACTTAACCCTTATTGGCGAAAAGTGAGCCGACTTCGTCAACCGGTCCACTATTACCCAAATCGCATCATACCCCTTCTGAGTAACTGGAAGTCCTACCACAAAATCCATCATGATATGCTCCCACATTCACTCCGAAATCTCCAATGACTATAACAAGCCACTTAGTCGTCGATGTTCGGCCTTAACTTTCTGACAAGTCAAGCACCTACTCACATATTCTGCTATTTCCCTCTTCATATTCTGCCACCAAAAAACTCTGTCGAAGGTCTTGATACATCTTAGTATTACCAGGATGAATCGAGGACCTCAAACTATGAGCTTCTTGTAACACTTGCTCCTTTAATTTCGTCTCATTCGGAACCCAAATTCTTCCTTCAAATCTTAATAATCCCTCATTATCAAGACTATACTTTAAATCTTTTTCATCGGTTAACCGCTTCTTCGTCTGGTCACAATCCTCAGTTCGGAGTTGAACCTCCTTGACTCTCTCTACAATGGTAGATTGAATCTCCGTTATAAATAATCTCTGCCCCGATTCACTCGGTAACCTCACTTCCAACTCCATCCTAGTCATCTCTATTACTAACTCAGTTTGCGTCGTTAACATAGACAACTTTTCCCGACCCTTCCTACTTAAGGCATCGACCACTACATTGGCTTTTCCAGGGTGATATAAGATTTTATATTCGTAATCCTTTATCAACTCCAACCATCTCCTTTGCCTCATATTCAACTCCTTTTGTGTAAAAATATATTTTAAACTCTTATGATCCGTGTATATCTCACATCTCTCCATGTATAAAGAATGCCTCCATACCTTCATGGTAAAAACTACCGCTGCCAGTTCCATATCATGAGTAGGATAAACTTTCTCATAATCCTTCAATTGTCAGGATGCATAAGCAATGACTTTACCATGCTGCATAAGCACGCAACCAAGTTCTCTATGCGAAGCATCGCTATAAACTACAAAATTTCTTGTATCGTCGGGTAAAGACAACACAGGTGCTTTACTTAATTTTTTCTTCAATTCTTGAAAACTATCTTCACACTTCTCCGTCCACACGTATTTCACATTCTTCCTTGTCAAGTTAGTCAACGGAGTAGATATCTTCGAAAAATATTGGATAAATCTTTGATAGTATCCTGCTAACCCTAAGAAACTCCGCACCTCAGTCGGCATTTTCGGCTGTTCCCAACTCATCACTACTTCCACATTCGCTGGGTCTACTGAAATACCCTCACGATCAATAACATGACCTAAAAATTGTACCCTCTCTATAACTTCACATATAACTTCTCCTTCCTTAGTGTCTCCAGCACTACTCTTAGGTGTTCAACATAATCTTCTGGCGTCTTAGAATAGACTAGAATATCATCAATAAACACAACGACGAACTTGTCCAAATATTATTTGAACACTCTATTCATCATATCAATAAATGAAGCTGGTGCATTAGTTAACCCAAATGACACACCAGAAACTCGTAATGGTCGTAACGAGTCCTGAATACCGTCTTAGGTACATGCTCCATGTGAGACCCCAAATTTTATGAAATAAAAGTATTCAATTTTTCTATTTTGGTAAATAGTTAAATTAATTAAAGTTTAAAGTTGAGGGTGATATGTGAAAATTTTTCAAAGTAGACAAGTTGTCATAAAATACCCGATTACTATTCACCCTAGTATTGTTCACTCGGGTATTTGGGGCAATTTTTGTGTCAGAGTGCTATTCACGAGTTACTATTCACGAGTTACTATTCACGGGTTACTATTCACCTGAATATTATTCACTCGGGTATTTGGAATATTTTTCGTGTCAGAGTACTATTCACGGGTTACTATTCACCTGATTACTATTCACTCTAGTATTGTTCACTCGGGTATTTGGGACACTTTTTGTGTAGGGGTACTTATTCACAGGGTACTATTTCTGAAGTACTATTTACGGGGAACTATTCACCCGAAAAATATATTTCTTTTCGGTCTAAATTATTTTTGAGTACAATATTATTCCATGAATAGATGTGCTAATTTTTCAGACCGTTGATTGAAATTATAATAGTAAATCAATATGGGTCGTTGGTTTAAAGTTTTAATACTAAAATCTTTTTATATAAAATAGAATACTTTTATAAAGTTATTCTATAAATAGAATATATTATATTCTATTATGCATAGTGTTCTAAATAGTAAAATCTTTTTATATAAAATAGAATACTTTTATAAAGTTATTCTATAAATAGAATATATTACATTTTATTATGCAGTGTTGGATAGTGCCTGCATAGTATTTTACATAGTAAAATCTTTTTATATAAAACAGAATACTTTTATAAAGTTATTCGTTTTATTAAATTATAAATAGAATAAATTATATTTTATTTCAAAGATTTTGCTTTAAATATGGACCGTCAGATTAAAGTAAATCAATCTGGACCGTTCATGAGTTAGTTACTATGCAGTCCATTTTTCTATAAATAGAAGCTCATTCCTTTTTTATTTCTTACGAATTCACTGAAACTCTAGAGAGAGAAACTATAGAGAGAAAGAAGAAAAGTATTCTGCTACTTCATTACTCATATATCCAGTACTCTTCTTCTTAAGGTAAGGGATATTATTTGTTGTAATCGTAAGGGATATTATTTGTTGTACTCGTAAGGAGTATTATTTCTTTTGTATTCATGAAGAGAACTTCTATTATTCCATTCCTTATTATTATGTTGGAATAACCTGTTTATGCGAAGTTCCGCATACATGGTGAAATTCTTCTATTATTCCATTCTTAATTATTATGTTGGAATAACCTGTTTATGCGAAGTACCGCATACATGGTGAAATTATTCTATTATTCCATTCTTTATTATTCTGTCGGAATATCCTGTCGGTGCGTATTACGCCTGACCTGGTTCCATTATTTATTATTTCGTTCTTTATTATTATGTCGGAATATCCTGTCTGCGCGTTTTACGCCAGACCTAGTTCCATTCTTTATTATTTTGTTAGAATATCCTGTTTGTGCGTTTTACGCCGGACCTAGTTCCGTTATTTATTATTCTGTTGGAATAACCTACTTGTGCGGTCTGTCGCATGCATGGTGATTTCTTTTGTTATTCCATTCTTTATTATACTCAGTTGGTTAAAAACTTTGACTTTTATACTCCTTGAAATTAGTGGAATATCATTGATATTTGCGCTTCATCCAGTATCTTTTCATGGAAATATTCTTCTGAGCATTCTTGAATTTTTACTCTACAAAGAAGTATCATGTTGATAATGTGGAAATTATTAGTTCCTGGATAAATTAATTCTTGAACTTGTTTTATTGAATTCTTATATCATTGTCATCATCCTCATGTTTATATTATGTTGAAAGTCATCTGTGACCTGTAGTGCATAGATGGACTTGGTATGATTATGACCAGAGATTATTCGGTATAATCATAACCGTAATGTTACAAATGATGTGAAAGAAAAAAATTCTTATTGGCCCGTAGTGCATTGATGGACAGTTTTTGGTATGGTTATGGCTATGGATTCTCTTTGGCCGTAGTGCAAAAATGAATTATTTTATGGCATGATCAGGACCGTTAATGAAAATATGATTATCTTTAGCCGTAGTGCATGGATAATTCATGGTTGTGATACAAAAGAATATCATTGGCCGTAGTACAGGGGTGATTCGATGATGTGAATTATTTATTAAGTTGAGTCCCAGCGATGAAAGTGATGAAAAACTTTTTAAATCATAGAAGATGGTAAATTTTATTCCCTACTTGACTCTTCTAATGGATTGCTTGTTCCGCTGCAGTTAAACTTGATAGTTTGTTATATTGTATCGGTTTAACACTGTTGAAGGCTAACGATAATTTATTTTGCATTATCTTAGTCATAATATTTCTTATTGGGCTAGTTGAGCTCACCCTTTCTTTCATTGTTCTCTTCAGGAAATGAGAATATAGCTGGGACGAGTCGGGGAACGGAGTGATGGTCCTAGATGGTGCATTAGTAGTCCTCACTATTCTGTGAAATAGTGTGATAATAATTTTAATGAGGACTCCTTTTGAGTTTGTATACTCTCTAGTAGACAATATTTGTATTCAAGCTCACAGCTTATGTTTTGTCGTATTGTATACGATAGTTGTATTATTAAGTTGTATTTAAATTATGTACCATGTATCTGGCGACTCAAGATGGGTGATGTATACCTAATTTTGGGGGCGTCACAGTTGGTATCAAAGCTTAGGGATATGATCCCTGGCTGAGATGTGAGACAAGAACTAGGAGGGGAGAGACGAGGAATTTCTTCGCTAGAATGACCTACCTAAGTTTATTTGGTATTTAATTGGTCGATCAGAATATAGGGGTATTATGTGGTATGTCAATTAACCTTTATTTTGAAACTATATTCTAGAATGATATTTGAAATACAGGAGATGAGAAATGAAAAATCATGATAGAGAGGAAATAATCGGGAAGGTACAATCCGAAAAGAAAGCAAGGTATTCTCATCTCTTCGAATATCAGTTACGTACGTAAATTTCGAGGGCGAAATTTCATAAGGAAGGGGAGATTGTGAGACCACAAATTTTATGAAATAAAAGTATTCAATTTTTCTATTTTGGTAAATAGTTAAATTGATAAAAGTTAAAAGTTGAGGGAGATATGTGAAAATTTTTCAACGTAGACAAGTTGTCATAAAATACCCGGTTACTATTCACCCTAGTATTGTTCACTCGGGTATTTGGGGTAATTTTTAAGTCAGAGTGCTATTCACTAGTTACTATTCACGAGTTACTATTCACAAGTTACTATTCACTCTAGCATTGTTCAATCAGGTATTTGGTATACTTTTTGTGTCGGGATACTATTCACAGGGTACTATTTACGTGGTACTATCCACGGGGTACTATTCACCCGAAAAATATATTTCTTTTCGGTCCAAATCATTTTTGAGTACAATATTATTCCATGAAGAGATGTGCTAATTTTTCAGACCGTTGGTTGAAATTATAATAGTAAATCAATATGGGTCGTTGGTTTAAAGTTTTAATAGTAAAATCTTTTTATACAAAACAGAATACTTTTATAAAGCTATTCTATAAATAGAATATATTATATTCTATCATGCATAGTATTTTGCATATTAAAATCTTTTTATATAAAATAGAATACTTTTATAAAGTTATTCTATAAATAGAATATATTATATTTTATTATGCACAGTGTTGCATAGTGCCTGCATAGTATTTTGCATAGTAAAATCTTTTTATATAAAACAGAAGACTTTTATAAAGTTAATCGTTTTATTATATTATAAATAGAATATATTATATTTTATTTAAAAAAATTTGCTTTAAATATGGACCGTCAGATTAAAGTAAATCAATCTGGACCGTTCATGAGTTAGTTACTATGCAGTCTATTTTTATATAAATAGAAGCTCATTCCTTTATTATTTCTTACGAATTTACTGAAACTCTAGAGAGAGAAACTATAGAGAGAAAGAAGAAAAGTATTCTCCTACTTCACTACTCATATATCCAGTACTCTTCTTCTTAAGGTAAGGGATATTATTTGTTGTAATCGTAAGGGATATTATTTATTGTACTCGTAAGGGGTATTATTTATTTTGTATTCATAAAGAGAACTTCTGTTATTCCATTCTTTATTATTATGTTGGAATAACCTGTTTATGCGAAGTTCCGCATACATGGTGAAATTTTTCTATTATTCTATTCTTTATTATTCTGTCGGAATATCCTATCGGTGCGTATTACGCCTGACCTGGTTCCATTATTTATTATTTCGTTCTTTATTATTTTGTCGGAATATCATGTCTGTGCATTTTACGCCGGACTTGGTTCCATTTTTTATTATTCTATTGGAATATCTTATCTGTGCGTTTTACGCCATACCTGATTCCGTTATTTATTATTCTGTTGGAATAACCTGCCTGTGCAGTCTATCGCATGCATGGTGATTTCTTTTGTTATTCCATTCTTTATTATACTAAGTTGGTTAAAAACTTTGACTTCTATACTCCATGAAATTAGTGGAATATCCTTGATATTTGCGCTTCATCCAGTATCATTTCATGAAAATATTCTTCTGAGCATTCTTAAATTTTTACTCTACAAAGAAGTATCATGTTGACAATGTGGACGTTATTAGTTCCTGGATAAATTAATTCTTGAACTTGTTTTATTGAATTATTATATCATTGTCATCATCCTCATGTTTATATTATGTTGAAAGTCATCTGTGGCCTGTAGTGCATAGATGGACTTGGTATAATTATGACCAGTGATTATTCGGTATAATCATAACCGTAATGTTACAAATGATGTGAAAGAAAAAAAATTCTCATTGGCCCGTAGTGCATTGATGGACAATTTTTGGTATGATTATGGCTATGGATTCTCTTTGGCAGTAGTGCAAAGATGAATTATTTTATGGCATGATCAGGATCGTTGATGAAAACATGATTATCTTTAGCCATAGTGCATCGACAATTCGTGGTCGTGATACTAAAGAATATCCTTGGCCGTAGTCCAGGGGTGATTCGATGTTGTGGATTATTTATTAAGCTTAGTCCCGACAATGAAAGTGATGAAAAACTTTTTAAATCATAGAAGATGGTAGATTTTTTTCCCTACTTGACTCTTCTAATGGATTGCTTGTTCCGCTGCAGTTAAACTTGATAATTTGTTATATTGTATCGGTTTAACACTGATGAAGGCTAACGATAATTTATTTTGCATTATCTTAGTCATAATATTTCTTACTGGGCTAGTTGAGCTCACCCTTTTTTTCACTGTTCTCTTTAGGAAATGAGAATATAGTTGGGACGAGTCGGGGAACGGAGTGATGGTCCTAGATGGTGCATTAGTAGTCCTCACCATTCTGTGAAATAGTGTGATAATAATTGTAATGAGGACTCCTTTTGAGATTGTATACTCTCTAGTAGACAATATTTGTATTCAAACTCACAGTTTATGTTTTGTCGGATTGTACACGACAGTTGTATTATTAAGTTGTATTTGAATTCTGTACCATGTATCTGGCAACTCAAGATGGGTGATGTATACCTAATTTTGGGCCGTCACACTCCGTCCTAACCTTCAACTAATCATACCCCGTCCACAAATCTATCTTAGAAAAAAATAATTTGCCCCTTTTAACTGATCAAAAAGATCATCGATCCTGGGCAATAGGTATTTATTCTTTATCGTTAACTTGTTCAACTCTCGGTAGTCGATACAAAGTCTTAACGATCCGTCCTTCTTTTTCACAAACAGTACCAGTGCTCCCCACAGTGAAACACTCGGTTGAATGTACTTCCTATCCAACAGTTCTTGTAACTGAACCATCAACTCCTTCATCTCCACAGGCGCTATACGGTATGGTGCCCTAGAAACTAATGCCGCTCCTAGCACAATGTCTATCACGAATTCGGTCTCCCTATCTGGTGGAAGACCCATCAATTCACTTGGAAATACATCCGCGAATTCTTTAACTATAAGTATTTGTTCCATCGTTGCTCCCACTCTATGGGTATCAACAACATGGCACAAATAGCCTACACATCCCTTCCTTAACAACTTCCTCGTTTGTGTCACAATAAGACAACACGAACATCCTGGTGATTTATTACCATAAAACACTATATGAGGTTGACTCAACATTACAATATTTACACGTTTCTTTTGGCAATCTATTATTGCACCATGGTTGAACAACCAATCCATTTTAGAATTACATCAAATTCTCCCAACTTTATTGGTATCAGATATACCGATAATTTATAACCTCGTATATCTATCCAACAACTCCTATGGATATCTTCATCAGGAATTATTTCTTCGTTCGCTACCTTAATATTCAAAGGTACATGCAATCTTTCGGGAAGTAATCCTAAGCATCTAGCAAAATCACATGCTATGAAAGAACAATTAGCACCCGAGTCAAATAACACGTAAGCATTTATGTCCTTAATTGGGATAATACCTGCAACTACATCCACGGATGTAACTGCATCTTGGACCGTCATGTAAAAGGTGCGGGCCATCGGTCTACCCTTCTGTGCTGGACCACCAATAGCTAACTTACCGCTATTAGCGCCCTTACTCCCGTCCGTCCCCTTCTTTGGGCAGTTCTTTGCCATGTGATCAGTTGATCCACACACGAAGCATCCATGGTTTTTCTTTGGACTTGGACAATTAGGCGAAAGTTCCCATCCTGTCCACAGTTGTAACATACTACCTTCCCCTTGAGACATACTCCTAAATGAGTCTTTCCATAGTTCTTGCATGCCTCCATCCTTCTCTTAGGATCCCCTTGCTTCACTCCGGTATTCCCAGAGTTAAATCACTTCCTCTTCTGGCCTTCGCCACTACCACTGGCTCCCTCGAGCTTTACTCCCCCGTCTACCTTTCCCTTATTCTTCTTCTCCTTGTGGTACTGGCTTAGAGCCTCGTTACCACCTTCGGCAATTATTGCCTTCTCCAGTATTGTCCAAAAGACTTACTTTCGAACACAGATATACGGCTATAGAGCCAAGGTTTTAAGCCCTGCTCAAACCTCCTAGCCTTCCTCACCTCGGTGTCCACCTGATGTGGAGCAAACCGCGCTAATTCATTGAATTTGGCAGCGTATTGGGGAACTGTCATTTCCCCTTGTTTTAACTCCAGAAACCGCATTTCCATCCTTCCCTGCATATTCATGGGAAAGTAGTTCTCGAAGAAAATCTCCTTGAACCGCGTCCACATAAGATTCTCTATTCCGGCCCTAGCCTGGTTCGCCTCCCACCAGAAGTTGGCCTCACCCTTCATCATATAAGTGGCAAAAGCAACCTTTTGCCCCTGATTGACATTTGCAATTACAAATGCCTTCTATATTTCCTTCATCCGCGTTTAGGCTTCTATGGGGTCCGTAGTTCCTTTGAACTCCGGCGAATCGACACTCTTAAAATCCTTAAAAGTAGTAGCTCGTACTACAGTAAGATTTACAGGTATATTATCCTCGTTCCTATTTAAAGCGACTGTTAACAAGTTAACGAACTCTTGCATCGGGTTAACCGAACCTCCCTCCGGTTGATTAACATTACTATCTTGATTTCGTTGTCTCCTTCTTGGTGGCATTTTCCTATTAAGATAAACAACACATCATTATTACTTTCTTCTTGTTAGTAAGTTATTATTCATTACTTAAACAATAACTTCAACTCATTGTACAATATATTCCATAAAAAGGCTTATATTGATTTACTTGCTTGTAGTATAATACTACATCATTCGTTCATTACATAGCCTTAGCTGATTACATTTCTATCCCTCAATTGCATTCCAAAAATTGTGATTTACAAAAGACTACCCTTTGATATACAAAAGAGGGTTTTACTTCACTACTAGATACAACATGTGTACATATCTAACTATACTCTAGTAACTAACTAGTCTACATCTGCCGTATGGTATTCTCAAAATCCGCATTGGCAAGACCGGCTATAATATATTGGCTAATAGTATGCCGAGTTTGTCCTTCTTCTATTAGATACCCAGCTACCTACTGCTGGAAATCTGCATGAGAACTCATATATATGTAGGACATCCTCCCAATCTTCTGCTTCTTGGTCTTTAGCTCCTACCTGAGCTCAAAGACCTCGTGTTTCATCTCGTGGACCGTGTCCTTTGCCAAAACTCGTTCATCATGCTCCTCCTCCCATATAGTCTCCATACTTATCTTATCTTCCAAGACAGCATGGAGCTCCTCCTTCAACTCCTTAACTTCCTTACAATACTGGATATTTCTATCCAATACTGTCATGTACAGGGATATCATCCACCCCCCATGAGTCAGCTCTTCCGCAGGTGTTACTGGGTTAAAGGATACTACCTCCACCTCATTTTCCAATATGCCATCGAACATGGACATAAGGTCTAGGCTTTCAGAGTCTCCAGACTCAACAATCACCACTTCCGGCTCTTCTACTATAAGGTTCGGTATAATCTCTACTTGATTCACCGACTCCTCACTTACTACATGTATATCCCTATACATTTCATTTTCTCCTGACATCTACAACAAAACAATTTAGTTTGATTAGTACATGTCAGTATAATAATAAAAACATATATCACATTTAATGCATTTTTAGGGTTAACTTCATCTTTTACTTCTGTAACTTTTCTTAAGGTTATGACTTAAAGTTCTTCTCCCCCTTTAAGTTTTATAACCTAAGGCTTTGATACCAACCTGTGACGCCCGCAAATTCAGGTATCTTCCAACCCAACATATGGTGCTACACGGTGCTACAGTTCAGACATACATTCAATTGAAAAGCCTCAAAAGAATGAATATGTCTTATATATATTCTAAACAATAGTATCATTCCCCAGGTTCTTTATAACCATTATATTTGTTCTTGTCATAATATAAAATAATAACAACATTCAACCTCTACTATTACAAACACAATCTATAGGTTCACCTTAGCCTTCCCTTTATCTTTACCGGATCCTTCGGTCAGTTCGGTCTTAGTTGCATTCATATGGTTCAAGCAAGAATGAGCATAACTAGCTCAGCAAGTATGGCAATATCATTTAACAACATGCTTGAAACATAGGAATCGTATATCTTCAATAACTAAGCAATAGTTACGAAGTACTATTGATAATTCAAAATAGCGCTTCTTTTCCTTCTAAACATTTCATTATGAACAACATTCATAAAGTTTGGTTGAAGACTATGAGCATTCCATACCTTCTTTAAAAAGGACAACCCGGCACCAAGATCGCAAGTTTGGCATATCTTACGTGCACGTTTAAGTGATTAGCCTATAGTACTCTATGTTGTACAACACTACTTTCTTTAAATGTATGTACGTTTAAGGTTTAGCAACCTCATGTGCCTGTCGTTTGATGACAAAATATTCGTTTATGCATACTCAGTCTTCCTTTGAAAACCATACCAAACTAGTTTGGCAAAACTTAACAACTTTGATATCATTTCAATAGATTTTAAGAAATCAATAAAACATCTTAAGTCTAGCGAAAGGAATTGGCTTCGACCTCATCATACATCAATTTATGTGTAAGATACATGAATTACAAAGCTTATCCAAAGAATTCAGGCAAGGGTTAGAATACTTGCCTTTGGCGTCTTCTACCGTCAATACAAATTCTCTTTGATTCTTTATGGTCTCTACAATATATATTCATGTAACATACCACGTTAGATCATATATAATCATGTATTGTTTTGAACATATCTTACCCTTCTTCTCAATCTAATTGTTCATTAGATTGTTTAGCATTGGTTCAAGTTTATCGCATTACCTTGTTCTTACATTCACTTTTGAGTAAGTTATCTTCAACCTTTAGTTGTTAACTTAAGGTTTTCATCATCCTAATTGATGTTACTTAGGTTTATTAATCTATTAGTTTATTACTAATCAACCAATTTCCTTTCTATCTTTATAAACCTTCATTTCTATGCTTGGTCAAGTGCTAGCGCTGCGGCGCCAGCTTCTCTTCTCCATGCCGCGCTGCGGCGCCACTTTTCAGTGGCTAAGGTCCGGACTCGGCGCTACGGCGTGAGTCTTAGTGTTAACTACAATGTTGCGGTGCGATACTTCAATAGCTCATAGACATGTTTGGCGCTGCGGCGCCAGTCCTCAGCACCAGACAAATTTGATAGACAATTTCTTATGTGAGATTCCCGGGCTCATAACTTATTCGTTATAAGTCCGAATTAGCTCGTTCAAAAGCCGTTATCTCACAAATTACATGCTCTAAGTGCTCATGCAAGAATTTTATATTTTTGAATCCGTTAACATTGAATTCACCTTTTAGTTTATTTTTAACAAAAACGATAAATGTTCGTGAACGTTCATAGCTCGTTTCTTCGTTCTAAGTCAGAATTTGTTCTTTTTTGAGTCTGTAACTCTAGAATGCTAATTGAGACTCATCGCTATTAAAAACCAATGTTTCTGAGTTCAATGTCAAAATTTAACTTACATTATGAGAATTTCACGATTTCGACGATTATCGTCTAATCTCGTAAATTCCGCCATAACTTCGTTACTTAAAATTTTTACATCATTTCAAAAGGATTCATTCCATCATACTCACATGTGTAATCCAAGCCTACAAATGATGGGTTTAAACTTGTCCATCAACAACAACATAATACAATTCTTTCATGAATTTCAATGATCTAAAGCTTTTATACTTTGGATTTCACTTCACATAGTTTATTAAAGTTTAAGTTCTCTATCAACCATCATTATTCCTTCTTATCATACATACTCCATCAATCCTCACTTCTCTAACAAATTAAATTTGAAGAGAGAAGATTAATGGTCAAGAGGCTTACCCTTGATGATCACTTGATTCTTCTTCTTGCTTCTTGAATTATGAAAGACTAACTTTTTTAACTTTTTCTCTCTACCAAATAAGCACTTATATGTTGGTGGAAAATTAACAAGTGAAATAATCTAGCTAGCTCCTCTTATTTATAGGAAAATCAAGGTTAGGGTAAATTAGACATTCAGCCATTCCACCTCCTTAATTAACCTCCTTACTATTCATTACTTGGTCTCCACACATCTTATCCTTTGCTTGTCCACCAAGATCACATATGTGATCATTGGGCCCACATGGGTTGGCCCATGGGTCATTCTTACCCATTGGATCGATCCACAGATTCAGTTCTTACTTTGGGCTTAAGTTAACTAACTTAATTTATGCTTTGAGCTTGCATTTAACAAACATTGGGCTTTAACATTCATTCCCTTGGGCTTGCACAACTTCTACACAATCCTATAAGTCCAATACACTTGTTTAATACCTTATAACGTATAATCTACATATTATTCTCGTATACTAACTCGTATACTTAATCAACATATAAGACATACCATCATTCATACATACTCGTATAATACCTCGTATTATACTCGTATTCAATACCTCGTACAATACTTATGTATCATACGATCATCGTTTACTCATTAACGCTTTACTTTCCCTAACGTTCTCGAATTAAGTCCGCAGACAAAAAACTGTGTTTGCCATACATGAATTATTATTACATAATCCATCTTCCCTTGATATTCTATCATTACATATTTCTCAAAAATTCAAAAATAATTCCCAAGCAGAAAACCGTGAATAGTATTTTTTGAAAATTTTCTCGGAAAGCTTTTATTTTCGTCTTGGAAATTCAAACACTTTAATTCCTTCACGTAGTCAAAATACTACGACATTCTGACATATCTAGGTTATAGAACAAAATTCATCTTACTAACACGTAATAATAACATTTAATATAATTTTATTCATTATTTAATTAAATAAAATTATTTTACAATAAATCTAAATTTATCAATCGTTACAGCACAGCTCCTCATCCAGACGATGAACATTTACAAGTCGAGTTTACTAGTGTCACACCTGCTGATGTGACAATTATTAGTGAGTCTAATGAAGAAGAGGATGACGTCGTCACTATCGAAATTGAAGATGATGTTCTTGAGGAGGTAGATATAATTGAAGAAATCATTGAGGACGATGATGATGTTGAGGACGACGATATTGAAGATCTACTGCTCGAAGATGACGATTCTGATACTGATGGTTTTGACGATATAAATGATTAGGAGTATGTACTCTTTGTGTCCTTTTAGTTGTATTCAAATGTAATAGTTTGTAGTAGTGTAATCAATATCTTCAGCTTATAATAATCTACTAAATAAGGTGTTAGTTATTTTAGGTTACTATTTATGATGTATCCTTTTATGTTACTATTTATATTGCATTGTTTTAGTTGTATCTGTATGTTATCCTCTTTATTACTATTCACAAATATAGTATTTATGAATGTTTAATAATAATTTTTTATGATTTGATAGTATACATACATATGGTGCGTATACCACACGGCGATCGTGGTGGGCGTGCATGTCGTGGGGGCCGTGGCGATTCTACGCGTGATGATCAGGGCGAATCGTCGGGTTTAATTACATGTTTTGTTGGGATACATCTTATTATTTTTTATTTTTTATTTGTATTGACATTATATTCATTTATATAACATTGATGTATTTCACTACATCGGTGATCGACGTAGGCCTCCGCGGGGACTAACACGTGGCTTACTAGGGAATCCCCCCTAGGCGCCGCTTATATGTTGTAAGACCCCAACTTATTAATAAATGAAATTAAATTTCCTCTATTTATTATTTTGAAATAGAAAGGGTTGATTTGATTAATGTGGTTAGTTATGGGTAAAATGCGCAAATATTTCAAATAAGCAAGTGGTTATAAAATATTCATTTTTGGTCGGTGAATATTCGTTTGGTCGTGGCATATTCTTGCTGTCGGAGAATATTCGTACGACGGCGCAACCTTGTGTGGGCCCCATAACGGAAAACGATTGCATGAAGAAAATGACAAGTATAAGTTGTTTATAATTAACGGCGTAGTTGTTACCGTTAATACTGTTGAAATACCTGGTGGTTAAAATACAGTAGCACACGGTATTGCACCAATTATTGATTCTTACGAAGGAAGGCACTACTCAATAATTGTTACAGTAGTTACTATTTAATATTTTATTTTATTAATTTTATAATTGCTGCGTTGATAACTTATATTATTGTTGTTTCAATAATTGTCACTGCACAATATTTCTCATTATCAGATCAATAATTCATATTATTTGAATAATATTATTAGATAACATTATTGGTAATGTCTAGAAAGTTCTGTCTAAGGAGAGGTTTGGTCATCTAATTGCGCGCCAGTAAGGAGAAATTATTATTGGAAAGCCCCCTCTTTCCTGGAAACGGTCTGGTTGTCATAAATGTGATTCTGTTATATTATTTGTGAATAATTAATTATTGATTCATATGATAAGGAAATATTTATATATTTTTGTGGTTAAAAACGAATGAGTTAATGTTGAGGTTTTTATCAGTATTTTTGTCCGAATGGAGGTATTAAAAATCAGGATTTTTGAGATATTTTACGGGGGTTATAATTTTTAATCCGACCGTTGGATCGTGGTAATTTTTGGATATGTTATACATATATAAGTTGAGTATATGCCCACAAATTTTAAACCGTTAAAAATGAACGTATGATTTATTATGAATTTTACGAGATGACTGGTTCAGAAATTGTTGAATTTTCGGAGTTTATCATTTTAGTGGAAAATTCTAGAATTGGTGGGACCCACTCTTGGTTGGTGAAGAAATGTGCTGAGATTTTTATTCAAATGTGGTAGGCTTGAATAGTAGCAGGTAAAGTCATCAGGTTGCAGGTTAAGTCTGCTTCGGCGTGCTAACATTTTCCTATAAATAGAGGGCTAAGTTAGAATTGAAAATCACACCAGAAACAAGTTTTATCTCTTTCTCTCTCTAGATTATTGAGTGTCTTTTGTGAGTATTTAGATACTTTGAGAGTTTCTATTCATCAGAGCAAGTTTCTTTCAGCCTTATGCCGGTATTCCGGCCAGAAGTACTGATATTTTGAGGTAAGGGATATTATTTTCTTCTTAAATGATATTATTTTCTTCAATATCATTATGCTGAAATATTGATATGAGTCTTTTTACGAAATTTAGAACTTTTTGTGTCGGAGTTACTATTCACGTATACGGCACTATTCACATATACGGCACTATCACCGAAAAATAAAATTTTCCCTTTTTGTCCAAGATATCTATTATGGTTACTATCTTTGATTGTATCCATGTTTTGATCTTTATTTTTGAATTCTGTTTCACAATTGATTATTATGAAGTATTATTGATCTTGGATAAACTGTTATACGAATCCCTACTATTTGTCCTTCTGTCTCACGGGATTCGTTTTCTTTAAGATATTTTTCATCATCCTCAGTCCTAAATGATGATATTACTGAATATCTTTGGCCTGTATTGCAAAGATGTATGATTACCTAATGAATATCTTTGGCCTGTAGTGCAAAGATAAACAGGTGTTGAGATGAACTTGAACGACTGGTGATACAAATGAATATCTTTGGCATGTAGTGCAAAGATGAATATTTGGTTAAAGATGATTATTAATTGTTGTTACAGAGATAAAATATTTATGATGGACTTTTAAATCTTAGAAGATAGTAGAATTCATTCTCTACTTGACTCTTCTAATGGTCGGTTGTTTCCGCTGCAGTTGTTGATCTAAACTTGTTGTCGATTATATTCTATCAGATTTTTCCCTGTTGAATACTAATGATAATTTGTTGTATATTATCTTAGTCATAATATTCTTTACTGGGCCAGTTGAGCTCACCATTTTCCTTTTTGTTCCATTTTTCTTCTTAGGAGGTGAGAACATAGCAGGATCTAGTCGGGGTATGGAGTGATGGTTCTAGAAAGATATTTTGGCAGTCCTCACTATTTTTGTAAAATGGTGTTTGAATAATTGTAATGAGGACTTATTTAAGTGTGGATATTGTCTAGAAGACAATATTTGTATTTAAACTCACTATATGTGTTGTCGTATTTTGCATTGTATTATTGAAGTTGTAGTTTGCTTTTTGTACCATGTATTTGGCGACTCAGAATGGGTGTTGTATACCTATTTTGGGGGTGTCACAGTTGGTATCAGAGCCATAAGTAAAGAGCCCCGAGCCTCTATCTGGTGACATCCTGTTGATGGGGAATACACCGAAGCCAGACTCTCCGTAGGGGACGCCGTTCTGTGGTGGCAAGCTGATAGGTACCTTTGTGAGGTGCTGACACATGATGGTGTCCAATGTCACAGTTGGTATCAGAGCTTAGGGATATGATCCCTGGCTGAGATGTGAGACAAGAACTAGGAGGGGAGAGACGGGGAATTCCTTCGCTAGTATGACCTGACTAAGTTTATTTGGTGTTTATTTGGTCGGTCAGAGTATAGGGATAATATATGACATGACTATTAACCCTTGTTTTATGGCAGTATTTAAGAATGGCAGCTGAGAACGTTAATAATGGAGTAAATCAGACCGTGGAGACACCTTTGATCACCACCCAGGGAAACGTACAACAGGAAGGCAATATTCCTCCTGTAAACAATGTTACCGAGCAAACGCTGAATAATGGAATGTTTAGGAGCTTTTTTCAGTTCATGCAAAATCAGACGAAGGAGACTCGTGTGCAGAATACGGGTAGAAATGATAACAGCGCGCGGTTTGTCACAGCCAAGCAGTTCAAAGAATTGGGACCACCAGAATTTAAGAGAAAGCCGGATCCGATCATAGAGGAAACGTGGGTCAAGCAAATTACCAAGATATTCGATGTCTTGGGATGCACGGAGGAACAGAAAGTTCCATTCGCCACATTTATGTTCCGTGGTGAGGTAGACTACTAGTGGGAGTCTGTGAAGCGTACCCAGCCTGACGCACTCAACATGTCCTGGGAAACATTTTAAAAACTGTTCAATGACAAGTACTTTCCTGAAAGTATTCGTCATATGAAGGAGGTGGAATTTATCAGACTGGAACAAAACAGCATGACGGTGTCCCAGTACGACGCGAAATTTGCAGAGTTATCTAGGTTTGCACCTCATTTGGTCGAAAATGAGGAACGAATGACAAGGATGTTTCTAAGAGGTCTAAAACCCGAGATTCGGCAATATCTTATCTCTCATAAATTTTTTTTATATTCAGATGTTGTAAACAGGGCTCAATTATTAGAGCGAGATAATGAGTATGTGTAACCGAGGGACCACAACCAGGGTCATACCGGTGGCGGCAGTCATTGAAGCAATGAAAACTAACAGGGAGGAAAACATTCGGACAAAAGCGGTAACCACTCTAGTGGTAATTATGGTCGTGATAATAGAAGGAGCGAGTCGGGGGGAGATTTCAAGAAGAGAATGTACAACAACGATAACGTGAAGACGTCAGCACAAACATCAACTATTTCTAGGGGAGGAGAACGACCACCGGTCGTATTTAACAAATGTGGAAAAGAGAGACATATCAGCCCAAACTGCCCACAACAATCCAAGGTATGTTATAACTGTGGAAAGGAGGGTCATATAGCTCGAGAGTGTTCTGTAGCAAAACCAAGTTCAGCGGGGATGGTGACTCCAAAAGTTGTTCCGGATAAGTCGAAATCAGCGGTTCATGGAAGAGCGTTTGTCGTGACTGGCCAAAACGCGAGAAACCCGAACGAGGTGATCACGGGTAAGCTAATCTTGAACTCTTGCGAAGTTTATACCTTACTAGATACCGGTTCTACCCATTCTTTTATCTCTCCTGCTTGTGCTCAATGTTTAAACTTCACTCCGGAGAAATTGGACTTTGACTTATCTGTTGAAACTCCGTTGGGTGAAACCTTCGTTACATCTACAGTTTATAAATCTTGCATGATCCAAGTTGGCATTATCACATTACCTGTTGATCTTATCTCTTTAAAGATACTTGCTTTTGATGTGATTTTAGGAATTGATTGGTTAACCACTCATCATGCTAAAATTGATTATTTTCGTAAGGTTGTTAGTTTTCATATTCCTAACCAACCTGTCATACGAATTCAAACTACTAAACCACTAAAATCAGTCACTATCATATCACGCCACAAAGCTATTCGTTTATTGAAAAACGGATGTCAAGCTTTCTTAGCCCATGTTATGGATTTGAACAAAGACAAGTCAGATTTGAATAATATTTCTATTGTTATAGAATTTCCCGATGTATTTCCTGAAGAACTTCCTGGTCTACCCCCAAAACGTGAAGTTGAATTCTTTATTGACCTTGAACCCGGTACAAAGCACATTTCTAAAACCCCATATCGAATGGCTCCTATTGAAATTCAGGAGTTAAAAGTCCAATTACAGGAGTTATTAGACATCGGTTTTATTCGTCCTAGTACATCTCCTTGGGGTGCTCCTATTTTATTTGTAAAGAAGAAAGACGGAAGTATGCGACTTTGTATCGACTATAGGGAATTGAACCATGTCACCATCAAGAATAGGTATCCGCTACCTCGCATTGATGATCTGTTTGACCAGTTGCAAGGAGCACAATTCTTTTCAAAGATCGATCTTCATTCTGGATATCATCAGCTGAAGATTAAAACTGAGGATATTCCAAAGACTGCCTTCAGAACTCGGTACGGGCATTATGAATTCTTAGTCATATCTTTTGGATTGACTAATGCTCCTACTACTTTCATGGATATGATGAACCGTGTATTCAAAGAATATTTAGATCAGTTCGTTGTTGTCTTTATTGATGACATCCTCATCTATTATAAAAGCCGTGAAGATCATGAGCGCCATTTGAAGCTGGTACTGCAAAGGCTTCGTGAAAACAAGCTATATGCCAAATTGAAGAAATGCGAGTTCTGGCTTGAGGAAGTAGCATTCCTTGGGCACGTGGTGTCAAAACATGGAGTATCTGTCGACCCGGCAAAGATTGAAGCCATACAAAGTTGGGAGCAACCGAAGTCGGTGACCGAAGTACGTAGCTTTCTGTGCTTAGCTGGGTATTACCGGAGATTCGTGGAAGAATTTTCTAGAATCGCTACTCCGTTAACTCAGCTGACTCGGAAGGATACAAGATTCGGTTGGAGCGAGAATTTTGAGAAGAGTTTTCAAGAACTCAAGAGGAGACTCATTTCGGCACCTGTTCTGACAATACCATCTGGTTCGGATGGATTTGTTATCTACAGCGATGCTTCAAGCAAAGGGTTAGGATGTGTTCTCATGCAACATGGGAAAGTCATAGCCTATGCCACGCGACAACTCAAAAAATATGAGAGGAATTATCCTACTCATGATTTGGAGTTGGCAGCAGTCATTTTTGCATTGAAGATTTGGAGACACTACCTGTATGGGGAGAAAGTGGAGATCTATACGGATCATAAAAGCCTCAAATATTTCTTCACCTAAAAGGAACTCAACATGCGGCAACGACGTTGGCTTGAGCTGTTGAAAGATTACGATCATACCATCCAATATCATTCTAGAAAAGCGAACTTAGTAGCTGACGCATTGAATAGAAGATCATACGCGGGTACGAGTGCAATGGTGTTAACACAAAGGCCCATTTTGTATGATTTACAAAGGATGGAGATAGAGATGAAGGCTCCAAGTACCCATATGATGATATCAAATATACGAGTAGAACCGACTTTAATTGATAAAGTTAAAGCCGCTCAAGCTACGGACATAGAGCTGATGCGTATGAAGAAGAAAGTGCAAGAAGGTGCTATTCCAGAAGCAAGAATCGATGAAGAAGGAATACTTCGAGTCAACTCCAGACTTTGTGTTCCTAACGATTTTGACTTGAATCATTGAATAATGATGGAGGCACACAACACACCGTTTGCAATCAATCCTGGGAGTACCAAAATGTATCACGATCTTTGACATACATTTTGGTGGAGCAATATGAAAAGAGAGATCGCAGAGTTTATCTCGAGGTGTTTAACTTGTCAACGTGTAAAGGCGGAGTATTAAGTGCCAAAGGGTCCATTACAACCACTTGAGATCCCGAAATGGAAGTGGGAACACATTACCATGGATTTCGTTGCAGGTCTTCCCATGGTTTCTCAAGGCATTGATGTGATTTGGGTTATTATTGATAGATTAACCAAGTCTGCCCATTTCTTGCCTATACGTGAGACTTATTCCCTTGAACGTCTTGCTAGTATGTACGTGAATGAGATTGTGAGATTGCATTGCATGCCACTATCCATAGTTTCGGATCGTGACCCAAGATTCAATTCACGATTTTGGGTTAGCTTGCAGAAAGCTATGGGCACGGATTTACGATTTAGTTCAGCATACCATCCTCAAACGGACGGGTAATCAGAGAAGACTATTCAAACCCTTGAAGATCTATTAAGACTCTGTGTTCTAGATTTCAAAGGAAGTTGGGATAAGTACTTGTCATTGGTGGAATTCTCCTACAACAACAGTTATCAGGCAAGTATAGGTATGGCTCCATTTGAAGCCTTATATGGACGAAAGTGTCGTTCTCCAGTATGCTGGGACGAGGTGGGTGAAGCAACATTGTTGGGACTAGAATTGGTACGCATAACTACAGAGAAGATCCAAACAATTTGACAACGTATACAAACGGCACAGGATCGACAAAAGAGTTATGCGGATCTTCATCGAAAGGATGTAGAATTCAATATTGGGGATCATGTATTGTTACGTGTTGCACCATAGAAAAGAGTTACAAGATTTGGGAAGAGAGGAAAGCTCAATCCACGATTTGTCGGTCCATTTGAGATTCTTGACCGAATAAGAAATGTGGCTTATAGACTCGCATTACCTCCAAGCATGTCTCGTGTTCATAATGTTTTTCACATATCTGTGCTTCGTAAATATGTGAAAGACCCGAACCACATAATTGAGTTAGAACCAAACGAGAGAGCCAAAGATTTAACGTACGAGGAGGTACCTGTTAAGATCTTGGATAGGAAAGAACATGTTATACGCACGAAGGTTATACCACAAGTTAAGGTTTTATGGAGAAACTATGCTATTGAAGAAATGACCTGGGAGTTAGAATCAGAAATGAAAGCGAGGTATCCTCACCTTTTCGAAACACCAGGTACGTACGTCAATTTCGAGGACGAATTTTCATAAAGAGGGGAGGTTGTAAGACCCCAACTTATTAATAAATGAAATTAAATTTCTTCTATTTATTATTTTGAAATAGAAAGGGTTGATTTGATTAATGTGGTTAGTTATGGGTAAAATGCGCAAATATTTCAAATAAGCAAGTGGTTATAGAATATTCATTTTTGGTCGGTGAATATTCGTTTGGTCGTGAAATATTCTTGCTGTCGGGGAATATTCGTACGACGGCGCAGCCTTGTGTGGGCCCCATAACTAAAAGCGATTGGATGAAAAAAACGACAAGTATAAGTTGTTTATAATTAACGGCGTAGTTGTTACCGTTAATACTGTTGAAATACCTGGTGGTTAAAATACAGTAGCACACGGTATTGCACCAATTATTAATTCTTACGAAGGAAGGCACTACTCAATAATTGTTACAGTAGTTACTGTTCAATATTATATTTTATTGATTCAATAATTGTTGCATTGATATCTTATATTATTGTTGTTTTTCAATAATTATCACTACACAGTATTTTTAATTATCAGATCAATAATTCATATTATTTGAATAATATTATTAGATAATATTATTGGCAATGTCTAGAAAGTTCTGTCTAAGGAGAGGTTTGGTCATCTAATTACGCGCCAGTAAGGAGAAATTCATATTGGAAAGCTCCCTCTTTCCTGAGAACGGCCTGGTTGTCATAAATGCGATTCTGTAATATTATTTGTGAATAATTAATTATTGATTCATATGATAAGAAAATATTTATATATTTTTGTGGTTAAAAATAAAGGAGTTAATGTTGAGGTTTTTATCAGTATTTTTGTCAGAATGGAGGTATTAAAAATCAGGATTTTTGAGATATTTTACGGGGGTTATAATTTTAAATCCGACCGTTGGATCGTGGTAATTTTTGGATATGTTATACATATATAAGTTGAGTATATGCCCACAAATTTTAAACCGTTAAAAATGAACGTATGATTTATTATGAATTTTACGAGATGACTGGTTCAGAAATTGTTGAATTTTCGGAGTTTATCATTTTAGTGGAAAATTCTAGAATTGGTGGGACCCACTCTTGGTTGGTGAAGAAATGTGCTGAGATTTTTATTCAAATGTGGTAGGCTTAAATAGTAGCAGGTAAAGTCATCAGGTTGCAGGTTAAGTCTGCTTCGGCGTGCTAACATTTTCCTATAAATAGAGGGCTAAGTTAGAATTGAAAATCACACCAGAAACAAGTTTTATCTCTTTCTCTCTCTAGATTATTGAGTGTCTTTTGTGAGTATTTAGATACTTTGAGAGTTTCTATTCATCAGAGCAAGTTTCTTTCAGCCTTATGCCGGTATTCCGGCCAGAAGTACTGATATTTTGAGGTAAGGGATATTATTTTCTTCTTAAATGATATTATTTTCTTCAATATCATTATGCTGAAATATTGATATAAGTCTTTTTATCAAATTTAGAACTTTTTGTGTCGGAGTTACTATTCACGTATACGGCACTATTCACATATACGGCACTATTCACGAATACGACACTATTTACCGAAAAATAAAATTTTCCCTTTTTGTCCAAGATATCTATTATGGTTACTATCTTTGATTGTATCCATGTTTTGATCTTTATTTTTGAATTCTGCTTCACAATTGATTATTATGAAATATTATTGATCTTGGATAAACTGTTATACGAATCCCTACTATTTGTCCTTCTGTCTCACTGGATTCATTTTCTTTAAGATATTTTTCATCATCCTCAGTCCTAAATGATGATATTACTGAATATCTTTGGCCTGTATTGCAAAGATGTATGATTACCTGATGAATATCTTTGGCCTGTAGTGCAAAGATGAACATGTGTTGAGATGAACTTGACCGACTGGTGATACAAATGAATATCTTTGGCCTGTAGTGCAAAGATGAATATTTGGTTAAAGATGATTATTAATTGATGTTACAAGGATAAAATATTGATGATGGACTTTTAAATCTTAGAAGATAGTAGAATTCATTCTCTACTTGACTCTTCTAATGGTTTGTTGTTTCCGCTGCAGTTGTTGATCTAAAACTTGTTGTCGATTATATTCTATCAGATTTTTCCTTGTTGAATACTAATGATAATTTGTTGTATATTATCTTAGTCATAATATTCTTTATTGGGTTAGTTGAGCTCACCCTTTTCCTTTTTGTTCCATTTTTCTTCTCAAGAGGTGAGAACATAGCAGGATCTAGTCGGGGTATGGAGTGATGGTTCTAGAAAGATGTTTTAGCAGTCCTCACTATTTATGTACAATAGTGTTTGAATAATTGTAATGAGGACTTATTTGAGTGTGGATATTGTCTAGAAGATAATATTTGTATTTAATTTCACAGTATGTGTTGTCGTATTTTGCACGACAATTGTATTATTAAAGTTGTAGTTTACTTTTTGTACCATGTATTTGGCGACTCAGAATGGGTGTTGTATACCTATTTTGGGGGCATCACATATGTCGTGTTGGGACTCATAGGTAATTTCATATGCCAAGGGACACGTTGTTTGGGATCGTCAACAACCAATTCTCAAGCCCGTGGATGAGGTGTATGGAAGTGAATGACCGCACACGTAAGCTGATTATTGTTGAGTTTAAGGTAAGATGTCAATCATTCATATGCTAGTTTTATATTCCATTTGAATATTCTTTTACCTCTTTGATTTATGTTGTCTACTAAGCTTCTTAATGTGTAATGTGCAGAGATATTATCATTTTGAGGACGGGCAGGAAGCCCGTGGCATGATTGTCCTGCATATATACTTAGAGATGAATTGGCACAAGCGAGTCTACGACTGGAAGAAGAAGGCCCATATGAAAATGGCTGATGGACAAACACTTAAGGATCTCCAGCCAGATTTCATATCTTCTACGGTGTGGGACTAGATGTGCAGCATTTGGGACGGCGAGGCCTTCAAGAAGATGTGGGCATAGCATACAGCTGCCTGATAGCAGAGTCGTCTCCCACACTGCACAGGGTCTTAGTCGTACGACCTGTACCGGGAGAGACTCGAGGTGAGTTTAAAGCATGCACCCTCCCGCTTGGAGTTTTGGTGGCACGCCCACCAAAAGAAAGGTGACGGTGGTTATATCTCACATGAGGCAAAACACATTGATGTTAGTTATTTAATTCTCTTATTTAGTGTGTATTTAAAATTCGGATATTCTTTTATATTATTTCATTTTATACTTTGTGTATCATCTACTAATGTGTTTTTTTGCAACGACAGTTCAAGGATCTTGCAGTGACCCGGAGCAGCCGGAGAGGTGACACTCCAGTAGACGATTTTACGGGTGCAGACAAGGAGATAGAGGACTTGTTGTAGGCTATAAGGGGACCGAAGAAGGCTAGAGTTGTGGGCATTCCCCATGTCCCAGCTTACACCCTAGTCCCTGCTGCGAGATCTCGGCAGTGCCCACCCACTGGAGGTAGTGGTGCGAGTGGATCGAGCACCGGCCCTTCATTATCCAACAATTTCTTCTGGCAGATCATAGACGGGTGCATGGCGAGTAGTGTTGTGCAGTCAGGCGCACCATCACACAAGCGGATCTACCAACTGCCTCAGAAGGTTATCCACGACTCTATAGATCCTACAGCTGGTACTGACAACCTCATTGGTGTAGTACGAGAGGATGCCATCCGCGTATGTGCAGTTGTCTTAGCCAACATCTTCCCACCACATATTTGACAGGTAAAAATAATTAAATTTTGTATTTCCTTATTTAGTTTATGTAATTTGGAATTTTATTGCTTAGATAAACACACACATAGCACCGCATAGGTATTAGACACGCATTATAACTTACGGGACTCAATTCTGAAATACGGATGCCGAGTTATCACCCCATTTGCCAAACTTGTCAACACTTAGGCAAAAAGCTAAAAAAGAGCCCAAAACCCACCTCAGCCATCTAAACGACACGCAAACACACACGTAGCACCGCATAGATATTAGACACGCGTTACAACTTACGGGACTCGATTCTAACATACGGAGGTCGAGTTATCGTCCAGTTTGCAAAACTCGTCAACGCTTAAGCAAAAAGCCAAAAAAGAGTCCAAAACCCGCCTCGGCAGTCCAAATGACACGTAAACACACACGTAGCACCGCATAGGTATTAGACATGCGTTATAACTTATGGGACTCGATTCCGATATACGGAGGCCAAGTTATCCTCCCGTTTGCCAAACTCGCTAACACTTAGGCAAAAAGCCAAAAAAGAGCCCAAAACCCGCCTCGGCCGTCCAAACGACACAAAAACACACACGTAGCACCGCGTAGGTATTAGACATGTGTTACAATTTACGGGACTCGATTCTGACATACGGAGATCGAGTTATCCCCCCGTTTGTGAAACTCGTCAACACTTAGGTAAAAAGTCAAAAAAGAGCCCAAAACCTGCCTCGGTCGTCCAAACGCCATGTAAACACACACGTAGCACCGCGTAGATATTAAACACGCGTTACAACTTACGGGACTTGATTTCGATATATGGAGGCCAAGTTATCATCCTGTTTGCCAAACTTACCAACACTTGTAGAACACAAACTAAAATAATTTAAATATGCTCTATTTTGGACTTCGTTATTAATATTTTAATTTTGTAGGGTCTTGTTGATGAGACTCGTAGGGGTGGAGGTTCTGGCACAGGCGATGCCCGTGGAGGAGATGGTGATGACCGCCGGGCTGATGCTGATGAGACTATGGAGGATGGGACCGACGATGGGACCGGAGGCAATGATACATACATTTCTGATCTTGGGCTGTAGTTAGTTTATATTTATATTTTGACTTTCATGTATATATTTAGCTTTTGAGTTATACAGACTAGAGTTTGGTATCTAACTATGTTGATTGTTGATAGTAAAAGATATGATTGTTATTGATATATGTACATTGTCATTATTTATTTTTCTTTAGTTTATAAAAGGTACAATATATATGTAAATGAACAGGTGAATTTTGCAATTTTACTAAAAGAAATTTTAAAGTGGTTCATTGGCGACGGGGGCATTAGCGATGGGGTGCTATCGGCAATGACCTATAGTGACGGATCCAAAATTATATTAAATAGAGGTCATTGGCGACAGGGTATACACCCATTGGCGACGGCCTTGCCGTCGGGAATGACTTAATTATTAAAATTAAAGTGTGGTTATTACCAACGGTCTTTCCGTCGCTGATGTCGTCGCTAATGACATATTACCGATGGCGTGCCGTCATAAATTACCCCGTCGACAATGACAAAGTTCTCGACGACGAGCGACGGGAGCCAGGGGCGCTGAGGGGCGACGGGGTCTACCGTCACGAATGACCCCATTGCCGACGGTAAGAGGGTCAAAGGCGACGGTATGGCCCGTCGGTAATGACTGATTTTTTTTGTGGTGACTTGTATAACCAACTTAGCTATCAATAAACATGATATATTTTGATTAATAAAATAAAGTGAAGAAACTTGTACCACTGGTATATAATTTAATAACTTACTTACACAGGTTTATTGCATGAGTATATACAAAGGTTAATATGCTTACATAATATAAAATAGAGTTCTGATACTTGCTTACGATAATCCATTGCATAAATTCAATGCAAAGGTAGGATACTTGCCTGATTTGCTGCTTACAGCTACACAACTTAGTTTTATCTTTTATATAAAGACCCATCATTAACAAGAGTATTCGTTTGATTAGAATAATATATTGTAACACATAGTACTGTTATTTACAATCAACACATAACTTAAACACATTGTCACATACTTATATCTGTTATTGGAACATAAACAATCACCTATCTAGTCAAACTATCCAAGTCCAGATCAATTTCGAAAGCATTTCGGTATACCGACGGCTTTATCAGGTAATTATCGAGTTTTTTTTATTAAACTCTATTCTGTAGCCTCAATATTATTTTAAATAATTTAAATATTAGTCATATTATTTTTCAGTGACTTATAAAAAATTTCAAATAATTATTATCATTTATCATGATTTTTCAATCATTGAAATCATTTTTAAATAATTTAAATACTAAATAATTATATTATCATTAATATTTAAATTATATTAAATTATTAATAAAATTTTTGCCAAAATATTAAAATTATTTATAATAACTCAAAATATTTTTAAAACATTTATATTACCCTTAAATGATTTTTAAAATATTTAAATTTATTTTTAAATAATTACCATTAATATTTAAATATTAATTTATTATTCATCAAAATATTAAAAGTCATTTATTATTATTTAAAATATTTTTAAATCATTTATATCCTATTTAAATAATTTTTAAATTAATAAAACTATTTTTAAACTATTTATTTAATATAATTATTAAATAAATTTAATATCATTAATGTTAATTTATTAATGAAATTTACCATAAAATATTAAAAATTTCATTTTATAACTTAAAATATTTTTAAACACTTTATTATTATTTGACATAATTTTTAATATAATAAAATTATTTTTTAATCAATTTATTTAATACATTTATTAAATAAATTTATATCATTAATATTCAAATAAATAAAAATGTTAAAAAAAAATATGTCAAATTATTAAAAGTTAATTTGTATAACTTAAAATAATTTTTAAAACTAATTTTGGAATTTTTATAAATTTATTTCTATTTTTAAATGATTTTTGAAAATTAAATTAATTAGTATTAATATATCTGTCGTTAAAGCTTTTAGCGACAGAAACTGTCGCCTATAGTATTCTTGAGCCTCAAAAACATTCATAGCCAGTTACGTGATACCTACTTTCTGGGTAAGCTAAAGCATAGATCATGTAGTACTGATGTAATACTACATGTATCAATCATAAACAGACTCAGATAGCAACACACAAGCAAGATCTAAGCTTGCAAACTACTTGTCAGACGTGTTTTGGGTTTTCTAGGTTACCCAGAAACCCATACAATCTTAAGGAGTCATTTTTGGGCTTCCACAACTTGAACTCAATGTAATGTTTTGGTGTTTTAAGGGTTTCAGATTGTAGTCAACATGTCAATGAATAGATCTATTACACTAAATCAGTCTAACAATAACACAATCACAAGATATTGTCCGGTCAAAACATGTCAAAAGTAAGGTTCTTGAGTTTTATGGGTTACCTAGAAAACAAAAATTGTGTTCATTCTAGCTACTTTGATCGTCCACTACATTTATCTTATTTGTTGTTTAGGTAATCTAAAGGTGTGACTATAAAGTCCATCTACCATACTACAATCTTGTTACAACAATACAAACAAATCAACACACATCTGTAAGATCTATGCACATGAACTCGTTGTCAGAGCTTTCTGGGCAAAATCTGGGTTACCCAGAAATAGAAAGTCATGGTCGGTCAATGCACTTTGACCATCCATAACTTACAATCTATGCATGATCTAGGCATGATTCCAGTTCCAGATTATAGTCCATATAACATATTACAAGTCCAATACAATAAATAAGAAAAACCATAAACCGATCTAGATTTATGGCCTTTGACATTCGGTTGTCAGGCCATAAATCTAGGGTTCTAGACAGTTTTTAAAAATTTGATTTTTGAGCATTTTGATGTTATAGATCTATGATGTAACATTATAGATCACTAAATAACATCTAATAACACTAGATTAAACACAAAAACATGAAATCTAGCATAACATTAAAGATCAGATTTGGTTTTAGGGTTTATACCTCACTTTGTTAAATCTTGATTCTAGGCTTCCTTAACTTATATGGTGATGCTAGGGGTTTGATTTAGGATTGGTCCACTATTGGAATTCGTGGGTTTAGAGAGAGAGAGGTTTGGTTGAGAGTTTGTGAATAAATGAGATAGTTTTGTGAACTTTTCTCTCTCTTAATCTATATACATGATGATACAATGTATATGGCTGATAAAGAATGACTGATTTGTGTTGTTTTTAGTCACATGGACAATCTAAAGTTTGTCACCAACTACATATCTTGGCATGATTTACAAGCTACATAAGAAATAATGCTAAATGGGTAATTTGGACATTTGGTTAACAAATTTAATAGCATTCTTGTCATCTTAACCTAACACATAGGATTTAACCCTAAGGTTTTTGAAAATTTTAATTTTTAGGATTTTATAAATAGGGTTTAAAATGTAAAATTAAGCGTTCTAATTTTAGAAACTTATATTTCTTAATTAGATTAGGTTTCCTAATTACTTAGAAAACGTAAATTAGGATTAAAGTTTACAAATTAACATTAGGGCTTGTAAATTAGGATTAGGGTTTCTTAATTACATTTAACTTTCTAAATTAATAATTAGGGTTTCTAATTTAATAATTAAGGATTCTAATAATTAGGGTCTCTAATTATTAATTAGGGTTTCCCTAATTAGGGTTATAATTAATAACACATATCATTTATCACATAAAACAATTACTTAACAAATCTTAAAGTCCTATTTAAATTTCAAGTTAGGGTTTATCAGTTTAACCTGAAGGTTTTATCATGCTACACTATAATTGATCAACAATTATCAGTATACACGTATTGTACACACTTATAGCACTGAAATATAATTATTATATTATTAGTTTTCAAATTCCTTACTCAAAATCCATAATTAGGCTTTTGAACCATAAGCGACTTTACTTTCATTCTTAGTCAACTTATAAAATTAAATTGACTAATCCTGCTAAATCCATATTGCACATATTTCAAAATATTATTACTGAAACCAATATTCATAATAATTAATAAATTAAAATAATAAAAAAAATTATTCGTAAAAATATAAATATAATTTGTTTGAAAAAATCCTGGTCTTTACAATCTTGATGTGTCTCGAACTTCTCCTTCATGGATTGACATTAAGATGTCCTAGGATCACTCAGAATGGGTCTTCGATCTTTGGGCTTTTCTGGTGTACCAGCTTTTTGTTGTCTTGGAAATAGTTTTTGGATATTGATAAGGTTAAAGCAAAGTGTATTGCACCATAGATGCTTTCCTACGTACTCCCCTAGATGAGAGATTAGGTCTTACGTAGTTCAGGCTTGGCTTGAATGATTTTGAGTTTGACCTTGGTTTGAGGGATATTTGGATATTTTGTCTTGATTTGAAGGGTTTTCTGGAAATTTTTGTCTGGTTTGACCGCACTATAGATGGTTGCCTACGTACTCTCATTGATGAGGGGAGATCAGGTCTTTCGTAGTTCAAGCTTGATGAGCTGAACGGTTTGAGAAGTGTTTGTTTGGATTTTTTTGGTTTTTTGTTTAGTATAACCGCACCATAGATGGCTGCCTACGTACTCCCATTGATGAGGGGAGATCAGGTCTTTCGTTGTTCTAAGTATGTAGTGAAAACCTGAATTGACTTGATTGATTTCTTTTTCAGAACCAAGATGTTGGCTTACAGGTGATTTCAGATATAATACCTTTTCACAGTGTCTGAATTGATGAGCTGAGGGAATTCTTTCCCATCCATTTCTTGCGGTCTGAAGGCTCCTCCTGCCAACACTTCCTTGACAATAAAAGGGCCTTCCTAGTTCGGGGCGAATTTTCATTTAGATTGATCTTGATTAGAATCACTTTCTTTAATACCAAGCCATTTTCTTTAAATTGTAGAAGTCGAAATTTCTTGTTGTATGACCGAGCAATCCTCTACTGATATAATTGACCATGAAAGATAGATGTGGCCCTCCTTTCATCCATCAGAGATTATTTGTGATACCTTTCTTACAACCACTGGTCTTCTTCCATTTGAGCATCTATCAACACTCTTAATGACTCCATATCTACTTCTATGGGGAGTACTGCCTCCATGCCATAGACCAATGAGTAGGGGGTAGCCCCAATAGAAGTGCGCATTGATGTTCTGTACGCAAGCAAAGTCAGAGGCGATAAGTCAGGACATCTCTTGTGATTAGCTGACATCTTTTACATGATCTTTTTGATGTTCTTATTAGCTGGTTCAACAATATCATTCATTTTGGGATGAAAAATGATGGAGTTAAGATGTTTGATATGGAATTTACTGCATAACTCCTCCATCATCTGGTTGTTTAGATTCTTGGTACTGTCCGATACGATCACCTCTGGTTGTCCATATCGATAGATGATATTATTTATGATGAAACCAATGATTACCTCTATGGTGACTTTGGGAAAAGAGGCCGCTTCTACCCATTTGGTGAAATAATCGATCATGGTGAAGATAAACGGATGACCATTGTTGGCTTTGGGCTCGATTGGCCCAATCACGTCCATTCCTCACATTGAAAAGATCCACGGCGAGCTCATACAATGCAATTCATTTGGAGGAGCGTGGATGGCATTTCTATGGACTTGGCATTGATTGCATCTCTTGACGTGATCATCACAGTCAACTTTGAGAGAGACCCAATAATGCCATATTCTTAATATCTTCTTGGCAAGTAAAGGACCGCTCGTGTGTGGACCACATACTCCACCATGAACTTCATCCATAAGTCTTTGGGCTTGATCTTTATTTAGGGATCTGAGAATGCCTATTCTCGCATCCCTTTTGTAAAGTGTGTCTCCGCTCAAATAGAATTTCATGGCCATTTTATGGATCCGCTTTCTTTCAGCTTGACTTGCCCCAACGAGCGTAGATCCATCTCGAAGATATTCTTTGATATCTTGATACCAGGGATGTTTGATGGGAGGCAGTTCATCTAATACTTCTCCAATGTAATTTCCATAGGCTGCTGCCTTTTTGGCTTGCAAATTTGATATCTGGGATGCCTCCCCTTTCAGATATGTTGGTTAAGGAAGCCAGGGTTGCTAGTGCATCCATAAAATCATTCCTGCTCCGAGGGATGTGGATGAAGGCTATTTCTTCGAACTCAATTTCCATCTTGATAACCTGCCGATGGTAAGGCAGCAAATGCAATTCTTTGGTGTGATATGCCCCAGTGGTTTGCTTGATGACCAACTCGGAATCCCCTAAGACTGCTAACCATTTGATATCCATGGATTGGGCCAGTTTCAATCCCATTATACAGCCATCATACTCAGCTGTGTTGTTGGTGTTAACAAACTGTAACTTGGATGCCACGGGATATTGTTCTCCCAAAATAGATACCATAATTTCCCCTACTCCAGCACCTTCCATGTTTACGACTCCATCAAAAATATAATTTCAAAGATCGGACTGTATTTTCCTGATAGATTTGTTGAATTAAAGAGAGGAACTTTCCTTTAGATTATTCCTTCATCTGAGAAATATGTTTCCAAGGGTTCGAAATTCCCTGATGGTTCTTCGGCCAATTGATCCATAATTCCTTGACCTTTGATAGACTATTTAATCGCATAGATGATGTCGAATTTTTGGAGGATCAACTGCCAATTAGAAAGTTAGTAATTCAATATGGGGTTGTTGAATACGTACTTTAGAGGATCAATGTGAGATATAAGATAGGTTGTGTGCCCATGAAGATAATGTTGTAACCTCATGGCGGTCAATGCTTATGCACAACAGGTCTTTTCAATCAAAATGTACTTCTGCTCGCCGCTACGGAATCTTTTCATGAGGTAATAGATAGTTATTTCCTTACCTCTATCGTCTTTTTGTCCCAACATGCAGCCCATAGCATTGTCATTGACTAAAAAGTACATAAACATGGGAACATTGTCCCTTGGAGGTTCCAAGATGGGAGCTTTGACCAATTGCTTCTTGATGGAAAGGAAGGCTTTTTGACATTCCTCGTTCCACTCCATGGAGGAATTTATCCTTAATAGCTTAAAGATAGGCTCACACGTTGCTGTAAGTTAATAGATGAATCTGCTGATGAAATTGATTTTCCCCAAAAATCCCCGTATTTCTTTTTCTGTTAAGGGCACGGGCATCTCGGTGATTGCTTCAATTTTGGCAGGATCCAGTTCAATGCCTCTGTGGCTTACTAGAAATCTGATAAGTAGGTTTTATACCTACTTATTGGTTACCAACTAACAAGAGTTATGCTCAACTTAAGTAGTTTTATTATGTTTTATTCATTTTTTATGTTTATTTTGCAGTATACATAGCTGGAACTCGCATAGCATGGAAAGGCATGGAATGGCATGAAATGGCATGGAAATAACATTAACATAGCACGATGGACTTGAGCAAGAATGTAGATTGCAGCTGGACATTAGTAGGTGAGAAGGAAGATCAAGTAAGAAGTAGAGTGAAGAAGGAAAGAGTTGAAGAAGAAGGAAGCAACAAAGAGTGGCAACAAGAAGCCAGCATAATGTAAAGTGCAGCAGCAGTGCTGCCGCGCTGCCATTACAGTCAAACATGGCACGCCCGCGCTAAAGAGAATATAGAGGAAGATAAGGCAGCTGCGCGGCCACGCTTCAACAACAAAGGACCATGGCGCGCCCGTGCCATGCACTTGGCATACTGCTTAACAGCGTGCCCGCGCCCGAAACCCTTTGCACCATCGCGCGACCGTATTCAGTTTTAAGTTGCTGACTTTTTGTAATTTGAATTTGAGTGTGTTTTGCTCATCTGAGACGATATGGTTGGTTACCAGACGTGGTTTTATGAGATTATTATTACTGTTCTTAGGTTTAGACTACTCTAGAGAGATGGAGAGCATTTGATTACTACTTTAAGCTCCTCTCTTTAATTAGATTACTGAATAATTATTAGATTTGCATTATGGAGATTTTTGATAATTTGAACAAGCCTGGAAACAGACTTTGAAGAAGGGATTTACAGATTTGATTTCTCAATTCTCTTTAATCTCTTGTTTACATTGTTCCTTTCCATGATTTGCTTCAATCCCATAATGGCTTTTGGTTCATAAATGAACTAAATTTCATTATGGGATTCTAATGGATTTTGATGCGTAGTTTAAATATGTATATCTGATTCTAATGTTGCATATGTATCAGTGGAATGCCCATTATGATTGTGCCAAATGCTTGAATGCTTGATCACCATTCACACTAATTGCTTGTATGGATTTGGAAAATGAAATATAAGTGTAGATTATATCATAATGGCATATGTTTATGAGACTGATTTATTTAAGCTTTGTGATTCGTGACCCGTATAGGCATATACCGGTCCACCATGTGTAGTTATGAAGAGACCTTACACTTAAAATCATTATTGCTGTAAATTCACATAGATATATAGTGAATTTGGTAATTGTGATGCTTACATGAATTCTATCAAATGCGGATTTTGTGTAAATTGGACATAGTTCATTGAGAGATGATTATGTTCCACTTTTGTGCTCTTGACTAGCTTTCCATAATAAATAATTAAACATAGCACGAGGCTTGCAATTTATATGAAACGTTAAAAGATATTAGAATCCCATTTCTCTCCAATTTGATTACATTATTTTAGTATTTATAATTTTTGTGTTGATAATTAATTTATACTTCAATTTAATTGTGAGTTGATCGTTTAAGCATATAAATACAGTGATTAAGTTGTTGCATGATAATTTAGGTTTATCACCTTTCTCCGTGGATCGATACTTTTCTTACTCTGTACTACTTGTTGACCCATGTATACTTGCATGAGTTACAGTCCATTTTGTTAAACTTAAAAGGAGGCAACAATTTTTTGGCGTCGTTACCGGGGAAAGGCATTTATTTTTAATATTGTCATCATCAATTAAACCTAAATTTGTGTGACTAAGACAATTCTATTCTTATCTTATTTTTATTTTGTTTTTTTTTTGTATTTTAGGTACTTGTGCTTAGTATATGCGCACTCGATCGTCTCATCCTGAGTTGATTCCTGCACAGGAAAATATCAATGGTTGTGCTTGGAGATCGAGAGCACGTAGGAATATACAAGTAGATTTTGAAACTTCAACATCCAACATGGCAGAAGAGCCCATAGAAGAGCAGCATAAAGCCTTAAGGGACTACTCAATGCCTAAAATTATTGAGTTGCAATTGAGCATAGTAAGGACGGCTATAGCAGCCAACACATTCAAGATCAAGTTGGGAACTATTCAAATGGTTCAAAATATGGTTCAGTTTGGAGGTGCTGCTGCAGATGACCCGAATGAGCATCTATTAGTCTTCATAGAGATATGTGAAACATTTTAGTACAATGGAGTGTAAGAGGATGCAATTAGACTCAGACTATTTCCATTCTCTCTATGGGATAAGGCTAGAAGTTGGTTCCATTCGTTACAACTGGGGTCTATCACTACATGGGAGGACTTAGCACAGAAGTTCTTTGCCAAATTTTTTCTAATGGCTAGGACAGAAAAAAGGAGGACTGCGATCTCCCAGTTTGAGAAACAACAGGGTGAATCATTATATGAAGCCTGGGAACGATACAAGGAGATGCTAAGGAAATGTCCCCATCATGGAATGCCAGATTGGATGGTAATCAATACTTTTTACAATGGATTGGGTTGGCAGTCTAGGTCGTAAGTGGATGCTGCTGTGGGAGGAGCCTTATGGGCTAAGAGTTATGAAGAGGCTTATGATCTTATAGAGACAATGGCAGCTAATGATTTACAGAATCCTACAGCCATAATGTCACAACCTAAAGTTGCGGGATTGTTAGAGGTGGATGCTATTACGCAGTTGTCAGCTCAGATGGCAGCTATGGCAAAGGAGATTGATTCTTTAGTAGAGAGTAAGGTCAAACTAGTTGCTTATATATACGAGATATGTGTGGGGTCACATCAAACGGATCAGTGTGCTATCAGTGCAGTTTGTGAGTAACTACCAAAAGCCTCAAAATCAGTTTTAGAACTCTTACCACCCCAACAACCGCAACCATCCCAATTTCAGCTGGAGCAACAACCAAAACAATCAACATCAGCCACAACAACAATTTCACTCTCAACCACCATATCAACCACCATCTCACCAACAATATGCTTCAAAACCACCCTACCCTCCAGGATTTCAATAACAACAGTAACATCATCCACCACCTGCACCTCAGACAGAGAAAAAGTCAGAAATAGAGGAGATGATGCTCAAGTACATGGCAAATACAGAAGTTATAATCAAGAGCCAAGTAGTGGTTATAAAAAATTTGGAAACTCAGATGGGCCAAATGGTAAATTCGTTGAACAGTAGACCACAAGGGGCCTTGCCAAGTACAACGGAAGTAAATCCAAGAAGAGAGGGTAAGGAGCAGTGTTAGGCCATTACCTTAAGATCAGGGAAGCAAACTGCAGGATTGCAGCATGATGCGGTCGCGCCTCAATTACAAAGGGAAATCGCGCAGCCACGCGGTGATGAAGGTGATTCTGATGAAAGTTTGTGTAAAGGAGGTTCTGAACATGAGGAAGTGGAGAAGAATAGTGAAGACTTAATTGAGAAACCAGTGGATAGACCACCACCTGTACATCCCCCTATTCCATATCCACAAAGACTATAGAAACAAAGGGAAGATAAGTAGTTCAACAAGTTTATGAAGGTATTCAAGAAGCTACAAATTAACATACCTTTCGCTGAGGCATTGGAACAGATGCCAAGTTATGCAAAGTTTATGAAGAGGATCTTGTCAAGGAAGAAAAGACTAGAGGACTTCGAAATAGTTGCCTTGACATAAGAATGTAGTGCGGTACTTCAGCGCAAGTTACCTCTGAAACTAAAAGACCCGGGCAGCTTCACGATACCTTGTTCAATAGGGAAAATGTGTTTCAATAGATGCTTATGTGATTTAGGGGCAAGCATCAACTTAATGCCTCTGTCAGTGTTCAATCAGTTGGGATTGACAGCTCCAAGGCCGATGAATATTTCTTTACAGCTTGCTGAAAAAGTCCATTACTTATCCAGGGGGTATTGTAGAAGATTTTCTGGTTAAAGTGGACAAATTCATTTTCCCAGCTAATTTCATTATCTTGGATTATGAAGAAGGCAGAAGCATACATATCACCCTGGGGGGGACCATTCCTAGCCACAAGACGCACTTTAATAGACGTTCAGAAAGGTGAGTTGACAATGAGAGTTCGTGATCAAGAAGTCACCTTCAACGTGTTGAAGGCTATGAAGTTTCCTAAAGACGAAGAAGAATGTTTTAGGATTGATATGGTGGACAAGATGTTAAATGATGAAGTAGAGAATTTGGTGGAAAATGAGCCTTTAAAAAGTGCTATTTTCGGAAATTTAGAGATGGAAGATGATGAAGTTGCTGACTTGACACAGTTCCACGATTTCAAAAAATGAATATTCTTGCCGAGCCACTTAAAAATGCTGGAGAGTCATCAAGAAGACTCAAGCCATCACTTGAGATGCCTCCAGAACTTGAATTGAAACCTTTTCCAGACCACTTGAGGTATACATTTTTAAATGATAATTCAAAGTTACCCTTTATTATTACTTCTACACTAACATCTTGTCAGGAAGAAAAGCTGCTAAGAGTTCTAAATCAGCCATTGGATGGACCATAGCAGACATCAAAGGGATCATCCCATCATTCTGTATGCACAAGATCCTGCTGGAAGATGATAGTAAACCCTCAATGGAGCAAAGTGGAGACTTAATCCAATTATGAAGGAAGTGGTAAAGAAAGAGGTTCTGAAATGGCTGGACGCAGGAATAATATATCCGATCTTAGACAACTCGTGGGTGAGCCTGGTAAAGTGTATGTCAAAGACAGGGGGAATGACCGTAGTCTCCAATGAGAACAATGAATTGATACCAACCAGGACAGTGACGGGATGGAGTGTATGCATGGACTATCACAGACTTAATAAGGCTACAAGGAAAGATCACTTTCCACTTTCATTTATTGATCAGATGTTGGACAGGCTAGCAAGTCATGAGTATTATTGCCTTCTGGATGGCTACTCAGGTTATAATCAGATTGTGGTAGCTCTAGAAGACCAGGAAAAGATAACTTTCACGTGTCCATATGGAACATTCGCATTCAGAAGAATGTCTTTTGGGTTGTGCAATGCCCCAGCCATATTTCAGAGATGTATGATGGCGATTTTTTCAGATATGGTGGAGCAAAATGTAGAAGTCTTCATGGATAACTTCTCAGTGTTTGGAGATTAATTTGACTTGTGTTTGTAGAATTTAGTGATGGTGTTGAAGAGATATGTCGAAACAAATTTGGTGCTGAATTGGGAAAAGTGCCATTTTATGGTATAAGAAGGTATAATCTTGGGACACAAAGTTTCGAAGAAAGGACTAGAGGTGGACAGAGCTAAGTTAGAGATCATTGAAAACTTGCCTCCAACTACTTCTGTTAAAGGTGTTCGCTATTTTTTAGGGCATGCAGACTTCTATCGAAGGTTTATTAAAGACTTCTCCAAGATCACGAAGCCACTTTGCAGTCTATTGCAGAAGGATGCACAGTTTAAGTTCGATGAAGAATGCCTGGATGCATTTGAGCATTTGAGCATTTGAAGAGAAAGTTAACTACACCACCAGTGATCACAACACCAGATGGGGACCTACCAGATGGGGGCTATTTTGGGCCAGCGAAGGGATAGAATTTTTCATGTGATTTACTATTCAAGCAAGACCCTCACTAATGCTCAGTTAAACTACACCACCACAGAGAAGGAGCTTTTAGCAGTTGTGTGTGCTTTTGATAAGTTTTGTGCCTATTTGATTGGGACTAGGGTGATAGTGTACACAGATCATGCAGCAATTCGGTATTCGGTGGCAAAGAAAGATGCAAAACCTCGTTTGATAAGGTGGATACTTCTTTTACAAGAATTTTATATAGAAATCAAGGATAGGAAAGGGACAGAGAATTAAGTGGCGGACCACTTATCTAGATTGGAAAATTCAGGAAGGAATGTGAATGACAGAGTTTTGATTAATGAATCCTTCCCAGATGAGCAATTATTCGTGGTGCAAGGTGAAGTGTCATGGTTCAAATTTTGCTAACTTCTTAGTAAGAAAGATAAACCTTTCTAACTTGATTGGGTACCAAAAGAATAAGTTTATGCATGATGTGAAGTGGTTTATATGGGATGAGTCGTACTTGTTCAAGCAGTGCACTGATGAGAAGATAAGGAGATGTATCACATATAGCGAGACAGAGAGTATTTTGCAGGATTGCCACGCGACATTGTATGGAGGTCACTACGGTGGTGAAAGAACAGTGGCTAGAGTTTTGTAGGCAGGATTTTACTAGCCGACAATTTTTAAAGATGCTTATAGTTTTGTTCAGAAATGTGACAGATGTTAAAGAGTTGGGAACATATCCAAGAGAAACAAAATGCCATTGAACACTATCCTCGAGGTTAAGATCTTCGATGTTTGGGGGATAGAATTCATGGGACCGTTCGTCTCATCTTGTGGAAATCTGTATATCTTAGTGGCAGTCGACTACGTCTCCAAGTGGGTGGAAGTGGAAGCTCTTCCAACTAATGATGCTCGGGTAGTTCTAAGATTTTTACAAAAGAGCATTTTTACGAGATTTGGGACTCCGAGGGCTATCATTAGTGATGAGGGCAGCCATTTATGTAATCGTCAGTTCATAGCTCTGTTGGCTAAGTATGGGGTGAGTCATCGTATTGCTACAGCCTATCATCCCCAGACTAATGGTCAGGCAGAAGTGTCAAATCGTGAGGTTAAGAGAATTTTAGAGAAGATTATGAACCCCACAAGGAAGGACGGGTCATTGAAGCTAGATGATGTTGTATGGGCCTATAGGACCGCTTACAAGCCACCATTGTGAATGTCACCATTTCAGCTTGTATATGGAAAGGCATGTCACCTTCCCATTGAGCTTGAGCACAAGGCATATTAGGCAATAAGGAAGCTAAATTTTGACTTAAAGGCTGCAGGAGAAAAATGCCTACTCCAACTCAATGAGTTGGACGAATTCAGATTGCAAGCCTATGAGAACTCCAAGTTTTACAAAGAAAAGCTGAAGAGATGGCATGACAAGATTATGGAAAGAGTTTTTGAACCGAGGCAAAGAGATTTATTGTTCAATTCAAGACTTAAATGATTTCCCGAAAACCTCAAGTCAAGGTGGTCAGGGCCATTTACTGTGAAGACGGTTTATCCCCATGGTGCGATCGAGATATTTGATAAGTTTCCAGACAAGCCTTTTAAAGTCAATGGACAGCGGCTTAAGCACTATTATGGTGGTGAGGTTAACAGGTAGAAGGTCACCTCAATTCTTTCCTCGACATGATTGGAACAGAGATAGTCAAGCTAACTGACTATAACTTAGCGCTCAATGGGAGGCACCCCATTATTTCTATTATTACCTCTTGTTTAATTCTGTTTAAATCATGTCATTTTCTCATCTTCATGTTTAATTCTTAATAGTATATAATGTTTAATGTAAGTTTTATTGGAGCTGAATGTGCATATTATGTTGGTTAGAAGTAGCATATAAAGCATTCTTTTGGGATATATTCATCCATGCATGTTAATTAGTTCATGTTTTGATCTTGGAGAATTGGTATATCTTATAATTGTAAATACTTTATATGCAGGTGATTTACAGAATGTCAGTAGCCACTTATTTCTTCTTCAAGTGCAGCTTAGTTCTGTTCAGGGTACAGGTCAGTGTGGTCGCGTGGTTCAGTAGTACAAATTTAGCGCGCCTACATCGGGCTTCTTTGCATTCTGCTTAACAGCGCGCCTGTGCCCCTCACACATTCAACAGCAGCGTGCCCGCATAATTAGCAGTTATAAAAGTCACGCGGCCGCGCCCGAGGTCGGTTACAAAAAATAATTTAAGTCTTTAAAACGTGTCCCACTCCACTTCTTATTTTAGTTGCCATTTCCAACGCGCGTCTCCCCATCTCTTTTCGAAACTGACGCCTATCTCTCCACATTCTCCAAATTGTTTCCATTACAAATTATTAACTCCTCATCCCACTACCAATTTATACGCCTTCGGTTTCCTTCCCACATTCAACTTCTCATACATATCCTCGTTCTTTTAGTCAGGGTTTCTTCAGAGTGTAGAAAATATCAAGTTTGGGGGTTATCTCTAGCATATATAGAGAATTTTGTCATCAATCTAGTTCTCATCTCTAGAGTTTCTCTTCATCATTTGATATAGGGCCAAAGAGAGCATGTTCCCTTACTCCATCATCTTCATCCTCAAGCAGCCAGAGTGAGGATATGGTCGACCTCACCAAATTCATCCGCCTTGATGCTCAAACTGAGTATTACATGATAATGGCTAAGACCTTTGTGAAGGAGCGTGGATTCAAGCCTGGGAAAGAGGATGGAGAACTGTTGGCCATGATTAAGGAACGACGTTGGATGGGATTGGTGTCTTCACCCATGCCTGCCCCTATAGGCATTGTACATGAATTTTATGCCAAAGCGAAGGAGACCATGAGTGGACTATCCTATGTTCGGGGTATTCAAGTGGACTATCGCCCACAGGCGATTTGAGGTGTGTTTAACTTACCTGACCAACCAACTGGGCGTCCAAATGTAAATTGGGTAGAGGCTGAACAGTTTGAGACCGACTTGGACATGGTTATCATTGACTTGTGCATACCGGGTACGCAGTGGAATTGCAAGCCTGGTACAAATTATCCTACAAATTTTTCGGCTTCAACCCTCAATCGCTATGCCAAGGCTTGGAATTTATTTATCTGTGCAAAGCTTATGCCATCATCACATTAGCATGAGATCACAACTGAGCGGGAAATAATTTTGTGGGGTATAGTTACAGGAAAATACATTGATGTGGGCCATCTTCTCAATCAAAATATGCTACGCTACATGAGGGGAAGCACCATAGGAAGCATTCCACATGCATCAGTAATAGCTCATTTATGTGCACGAGCGGGAATCATATGGGCTAATGCACAAATACAGTTTCCAAGTCAAGACATCACTCTTGCCATGATTGCCAAGTTTGAGGATTGGACAGGGGGTACACCGCACCAAAGGAGCAAAGGGTTCATTCTTCCAGCCGCGTCTTTGGTGCCATCTCCGCAACCCACTGAAGCAAAAATTTCAGCCCATGCCACTGCTGAAAATGACGATCATTGCCTCCGAAGGTTAGAGAGGAAAGTGGATGCTATGAATGACAATTTTTTAGCCTTTGTAAATGGATTATCGTGGTCACTAGCCGAAGCTTTTGTGCAGCAAGGAACAATGCTTGAGCGGACACAGTTTGGGACAGCAGTGCCTTTTCCACTGCCAGATTCACCACCCGAGGAGGATGGACATGCTAAAAATTAGGGGAGTTTCTTATAACCTTTTACCTTCATTCATTGGGGACAATGACAATTATATGTTTAGGGGTATTGGGGTGTTTAGTAGTGTAGAGCATGTAGTTAGTTGTATATAGTTTAATTTGCATCATATAATTTTTGCATGTTTATATGTTTAGTTTATTTATGCAGATTTTTTTTTCATTTTAGTGACTATTATATGTTGTAGTTGCATGTTTAGTTGCATAATCCCAAGTATCTAGTTTTGTGGAGTTCTAGTTTAGCTAATGATGAATATGAAATTTGATGGATTCTTGAATTTAGCGGATAACATGAGCTTAGTTATATTGATATACATAATTTAGTTCATGCTTGTTGTTTAGATGCTATCAATTAGGACGTAGGTGTTCATATATGCTTGTTGGTATAAGAATAACATGTTTTACTTGCTGAGTAGAAAATTTTGTTTCTAAAGATAGAATTATGTAGAAAGTGGACATAGACTTTGAAAACACTGAAAATCAAATTTTGGGAACATATGGGTATGCTTGTTATATATAAAAAAAGAGAAAAAGAGACGATTTTTGAAAAATTACCGTGACTACTCTTGTTTCGGGACCTTTGTTACTTGAGCAAGTACGCCCGAGGGGATTGTCTTTACACCTAGCGTCCTAAGGTCTTTTATGGACTGGGAGTCGTTGGTTGAAAGCTCGCTAAGGGGTAGCACTATTGGCCTAATGGGATGAGGCATTGCACAGTCATGGGAAAAAGAAAAGAAATCAATAAACACCGCGGAAAAATGCGAAAATCGCCCTCGTGAGTAAAAATAAAGCAAAATAAACCCATTGTTGAACCTTAGTTTGTATTGAGGTGTTGGAGTAGTTGATGTCTCATTAGTATATGTGATTTTTGATTTAAACTTTAATTTTCTGTCTTGAGCAGTATAACATGTGTAATCTTTGCCTTGGTGAAGCTTATTTATGAATACATCACACACACACACACAACATCTTTGTAGTGAGTTTGGATTATTTGGTTGTATGGTGTTATGTCTGTAGCTTAGTTTGGTACTTTATTTTTGAATTTGGATAATTCTATGTGGCACACTTGATTGGAATTCCAATTTAGCTAGAAATCGTGGTACTCACTTGCATCATAGTATAGTTTGCATAGCATGTAGTTGCATTATTCATTTTATTTTCGTATGCATTGCTTGAGGACAAGCAATAATTCAAGTTTGGGGGTATTTGATAAGTAGGTTTTATACCTACTTATTGGTTACCAACTCACGAGAATTATGCTCAACTTAAGTAGTTTTATTATGTTTTATTCACTTTTTATGTTTATTTTGCAGTATGCATAGCTGGAACTCTCATAGCATGGAAAGGCATGGAATGGCATGGAATAACATTAACATAGTAGGATGGACTTGAGCAAGAATGTAGATAGCAGCTGGACGTGAGTAGGTGAGAAGGAAGATCAAGTAAGAAGTAGAGTGAAGAAGGAAAGAGTTGAAGAAGAAGAAAGCAACAAACAGCAACAACAGCAAGAAGCTAGCAGAATGCAAAGTGCAGTAGCAGCACGGCCGCGCTGCCATTACAGCCAAACATGGCGTGCCCATGATAAAGAGAATATAGAGGCCGATAAGGTAGCTACGCGGCCGCGCTTCAACAACAAAGGACCATGGCGCGCCCGCGCCGTGCACTTGGCATACTGCTTAATAGCGCGCCTGCGCCCGAAACCCTTTGCACCATCACGCGGCCGCACCGGTCGTATTCAGTTTAAGTTGCTAACTTTTTGTAATTTGAATTTGAGCGTGTTTTGCTCATCTAAGACGATATGGTTGGTTACCAGACATGGTTTTATGAGATTATTATTATTATTCTTAGGTTTAGACTACTCTAGAGAGAGGGAGAGCATTTGATTACTACTTTAAGCTCCTCTCTTTAATTAGATTGCTGAATAATTATTAGATTTGCATTATAGAGATTTATATTGATTTGAACAAGCCTGGAAACAGACTTTGCAGCAGGGATTTACAGATTTGATTTCTCAATTCTCTTTAATCTCTTGTTTACATTGTTCCTTTCCATGATTTGCTTCAATCCTATAATGGCTTTTGGTTCATAAATGAACTAAATTCCATTATGGGATTCTAATCGATTTTGATGCGTAGTTTAAATATGTATATCTAATTTTAATGTTGTATATTTATCAGTGGAATGCCCATTATGATTGTGCTAAATGCTAAATTGGTTGATCACCATTCACACTAATTGCTTGTATGGATTTGGAAAATGAAATATAAGTGTAGATTAGATCATAATGGCATATGTTCATGAGACTAATTTGTTTAAGCTTTGTGATTCGTGACCTGGATAGTCATATACCGGTCCACCATTTGTAGTCATGAAGAGAGCTTACACTTAAAATCATTATTGCTGTAAATTCACATAGACATATAGTGAGTTTGGTAATTGTGATGCTTACATGAATTCTATCAAATGTGGATTTTGTGTAAATTGGACATAGTTCATTAAGAGATTATTATGTTCCACTTTTGTGCTCTTGACTTGCTTTCCATAATAAATAATTAAACATATCATGAGGCTTGCAATTTAGATGAAACATTAAATTATTTTAGAATCTCATTTCTCTCCAATTTGATTACATTATTTTAGTATTTATAATTTTTGTATTGATAATTAATTTAGAATTCAATTTAATTGCGAGTTAATCGTTTAAGCATATAAATACAGTGATTAAGTTGTTGCGTGATAATTTAGATTTATCACCTTTCTTCGTGGATCAATACTTTTCTTACTATGTACTACTTGTTGACCCATTTATACTTGCATAAGTTAGAGTCCATTTTGTTAAACCAAAAAGGAGGCAACAAAATCCCAGTAACTTGATGATGAGTGGGATTTATACCCGCGAATCGGATCATTTATTTCTTAAGAAATTGCTTGTTCGTCGGAAATTATATCGCTTTTATATTATTTTGTTATTATTTTTCTTAATATATGTGTTGCAGGGCTTATTAGGTCATTTCCATATTTCAGGGGCAAAAAGGTCAATTTTCTTATACCGGCGCTGTAGCGTCTATGCCAGGCTTAACCTGGTGCTATAGTGCCCCTTCCTAGCCAGCAGTGATAGCAATGCACCGCTGCAGCACCCCAGTTCCTTCACAAATTGGCGCTGCAGTACCACTTACTGACCAAAAATGTTGACTCAACACTGTAGTGTCATTCCAAGGCTAAATTTTGGCGTTGCAGCACCACCTCTAGTGCGTAGGCAAAATTTAGGTTTTAATAACCTAAAAGCAATGGAAAATATATCATTAATCAAATAGCAGTCTCCATCATCAGTGGAGTTCACATTAGAAGTAGTTTTTTAAGCTTTTTAGCTTAAAAGAGAAAGAAGTTAGTCTTCAAGCACTCCAGGCTCATTGCATCCTTCATTGCTCGGACTCTACACGAAGAAGAGAATAGTTGGAACTAGAAAACTTCATAAAAAGAGTTTTCTTTATCCAAATCTTTCGTTCATTTGTGTATTTTGAGCATTGAACACTTTGAAAATGTTAATTAGTCCCACAGTTATAAACTAGTTACATTTTTAGGATTGAAATGTATCCTAGTGATCAGCTTATTTGAATTTCTCTCCTATTTATTATAATGAATCATTTTAAAATGGGTTGTTGTATTTCATGCTTATTTATTGGTTGCTTCACAAAGGAATTGATATAGGTATTAATGGATATTGGAAAATGAATGTTAATGCCTAACCCTAAAATATAATAACACTTGTTATGACCATGCCTATGGGAATGAGAGCATATATTGCATAATAGAATAGACATATATCTATTTGCCTTGTGTAACCTTTGAGATTAAGCTTAATGACCCTTAGTCTAGTTATTTTCACCATAGGAATATTGTGATTCATCTAGCTAAGGGATGCGCATTTGACCGTCGAAAGAGGCATATGTGTACTTAATGTTCTCGGTTGGCCATTCTTATGATTTGTTAGTAAAGTGGAGAGTTAGGAGATTAGGCGAAGCATTAAGGGAGTTGAAATCCTAGCTTGACATACTTGTTGCAACTCGATATCATAATTATCTGTTTTAATCATCTAGTTTTTAACACGCCATCTATAATTACTCATTTAGATAAGTCCGTATTAATTCAATATTAGTATTTGATTAGCTTTTGTGACACCCCCAAATCCGGTACTTCCATTTCCACAGGATTTAGTGTTCACGACACAAATATCATCTACCTATCTACCCATAATAAATGCAAACCATGCAATAAATAGAAATAAAATCTTCCCCATAAGGGTTACAACATCTGAATAATAATAATACAATCCCAGGTTAAACTAACTTTAAACATCTGTGCGGAATCATAAACAAATAAGTCTTAAATAATAACATTAACTCAAGTCTTAAACAAATACATCATCATATAAAACAACAGGTCTTCGTCACTTGCTAACTTTGCCCTTGCCTTTACTAGTGGAAGGTTAATCAGTTCTTTCGTTCTTAACTGCAATGTTATTATTAAGCAAGAGTGAGCACAAATGCCCATAAGTATAAAAATGAAATAACAGTATAATAACATGCGAATAAATCAAAGACATCTTAATAAAAGCTGAACTTTTGAATCAAGAGTGAATAACAAGAATCAAAAGAATTATGAGGCTCATAAGAACTTGAACTATGTCCTAGGTTAACAAGGGTTATACTTGAAACCTTTAACAGTCATAAGACTATGGACCTTCTTCTCGTACTTAGGGGGATCAGCCCTTAGTACCATACTGTGCACAATATCTTAACGCTAAAGCGTAAATAATCCCCTATACAGGGTTGTTCATCTCAGTTTGACATTCGAGTCCGCACCAAAGGAAGTTTGGTTTGGATAATTCATTAAGGGTTCTAAAATTTAGAACGCTCATCAATTATGGACTAGTTGAATCATTAAGGTTTCACTAGTCTAATAAGGTTCAATAATAATTATATTCAATTTGAATAATAATCTCAAGAAGTATACAATAGAACAATTATTGTATAACTAAATCATACTTTGAAAAGATAATCAATCTTTAATATAACATTTGAACTTGAATAATAGTAACGATAATTTATTCAAGGTAAATAATAAACTTGAACAATAATGACATGTAGGGTTAGGGAACTTGCTCAAATTTAAGAGTTTAAGTTTAGGAAACTTGCCTCGTGCGTAGATTACACTTTAACTAAGCACGTTCTTTGAATTAAATCCTACATACCATTCATATATACAATACCAGTTAATTATAATTTAACTAATCAACATAAACTCATTCTCGTTGTCTACTTTAATTATCGGCGATACTTAGTTAATTTATCTCATTATCACATAATTTGCACTTCATGAATAATAATCTAATTATGTATTCGATAATTTAAATCACATGTAATTATGTTATTTACATGTTTAAACAACTATTTTTATCATCACATTATACCTCTAACATGTTTACATGTTCATTACATTAATTCACTAACACATTGTTAGGCTTAAATATTTTTAATATCTCATTTCTGAATTTTCTGTGGAGTGGCGCTGCGGCGCTACGTTTGTACTGGCTCTTGGCGCTGCGGCGCCGTGGCGCTGCGGCCTGACACTTGGCGTTGTGGCACCGTGGCGCTGCGGCTCGAGTCTTGGCACTGTGGCGCGGTGGCGCTGCGGCGCGGGACTTCAGTTCTGGAGTTGGCACCGCGGCGCGAGACCCTAGATTCTGTTTCCCAGTTCGCGAAGAACACAGAGTTCGGCGAATTACACATTTCATGGTCATTAAACTCACTAATTTAACATACCCGCATGTTAATATTCACATATAATCATTACCTAACCTCTATAGTGTGATTTTAACCCATTTAAACACTTAATAACAGATTTAAATCATGTAAAATGGGACTGTTCTTGATGTTCTTGAAGTTAATGAACAAAATTATATAATTTAATACTACGGATTCGTTATAACACCGAATCCGTTTGTTTAAGGCTTGGTCTCTTCATATCAACATGCATAATCAAATAAAAGTGTAAATTTTACGAAAACCTTTATGTTTGACATACTAAAATCACGTATAAGGCCTTAAGGCCAAACCCAAACCCTGTAATTTATTTTGGAATAGCAAGTCATCAGATTACGAAACTTAGGATATGGAATCATGCAATATATATATAAAACATGTTATGCTACTTATATTATTACATATATCCATATAACAACATAATTTCTCAATTATAGAGACATAACAGGGGTTTTGAAAGTCATTTTCATAAAAACCAAGTGACGTGAAATAGAATTGGGTTTGGAGGATTTACCCAGAGTATAATTTAAGAAGAGATGATTCCAGATGACCCTTTTTACAATAACCTGTTGATTACACACTCAAACTTTCTCTTTAACAGATATGATTTTCTCTCAATTCTCTCTGGTTAGTTTTATCAGACTTAGAAAATAATAAGAGAAGAAGGAGAATGCGTATCATATAGTCGAGTACAGACGCGCATCAAGGCCAGTTAGCCCAGTCATGGGTAACTGGTGGTAACTCCTTCTAAGGCCACGTTTGGCAAGTTTAATAGTTACAAAACCCATTAATTTAATAAAAATTTTACAATATAGTTTGAAAATGTCACACTCTTTATAAAATAAATCTCATATTTTATTTAATTTACTTTAAATAAAATATAATAATTTCTCACAAATTCACATAGTCACATAATTAAATATCCCATTAATAAATAATGACAATTTATTAAATCTCTAATTAATAATTACATTAATTAAATAACATCATGCTTAATTAAATATTTCATTTAATTCAATAAGCTTACATAATCACATACTTGAATAATAAAATTTATCTACATTAATTTAATAAATGTAACACATATAATTAAATTAATCTACCACAATTGCATCAATTAATTATTTAATCCAATAATTAAATCATCGAAAAATATTTATTTAATTCAATAAATATTAAAATTAATTTATAAAAATCTCGTTCGTCACAGCTTTAACACATTATCCTCATGGGTACAACATTCATCTTATCACTATATTACTTTTTAGACTGTGTATACTTGTGCATGCTTAGTGATCGGTAATCCGACCAACAAGTTTTTGGCACCGTTGCAAGGGACTTAGTATTATTTATTTTTCAATATTAATACTAATTCAAAATGATCTTAATTTGAACCAATTTATCTATTTAATATTCTTCTCAGGTGCTCTTGACTGTGTATGCCACCTCGCAAGAATTAGAATATAATACCTCTTAATCCCGATGTAGAAAGAACTTTTAGACGACTGAGAAGAGAAAGAGTTCGGGACATACCTACTCCAGTTATAATGGCCGAGGAAATCCAAAAATCTCTACGGGAGTATGCCATGCCCCACATCACAGATTTATAAGCGAGCATTCTAAGGCTCGCGATTGAAGCTAACAACTTTGAGATCAAGTCGGGCACCATTCAAATGATACAAAATAATGTTCAATTCGGAGGATTGCCGAATGATGACCCGAACGATCATTTGATAAATTTCTTGGAAATCTGTGATACCTTTAAATGCAACGGAGTATCCGATAATGCTTGATGACTCAGACTGCTCCCATTTACTCTTCGGGACAAAGTCAAGAGTTGGTTACATTAACTTCCTCTGGGCTCCATTACCACATGGGCTGACTTGGTTCATAAATTCATGGAGAAGTTCTTTCCGCCTGCAAAAATAGCCAGGCTCAGACATGATACCACATCCTTCGTTTAGTTTAAATCTGAATCTCTTTACGACTTATGGAAGCTATTCAAAGATTTACTAAGATGATGTCCACATCATGGATTGCCTTAATGGCTCTTAATTCAGACCTTTTATAATGGCTTATCCAGGTCTACTCGTTCGAGTATAGATGTCGTATCTGGTGGGGCCTTTATGTCAAAGCACCATGCTGAAGGGTATGACTTGGTGGAGACCATGGCTGCAAATAATTATTAGTGGCCTAATGATAGGCAAAACACTGAGGAAAGTGGTCGGGGTGTATATGGTTGATACAATCACGACACTATCTGCTCAAGTTGCTGCTCTTACTAAAAAACTTGACGCCATGGGAGTGCAAACCGTGCAAAGTGTAGCATCACCTTATGAATTATGTGCGCGGGGGGGGGGGGGGGGAGCACCCAACTAATTAGTGCGCCATTATCTCTGAATCAGTTCAATTTTTCTCAAATTATAAATGGCAACAGAATTCCAATCTTCCCACTCACTACCACCCTGGACTGAGAAATCACCCAAATTTCTCTTGGAGCAACAAGAACAACAACCAAGCCCAAACATCTACCACCATACCAATATATTCAAGTCCTCCCGGTTTTTAATCTCTGAATCAACACCAATAACATCCAAAAAGTTCTTACCACCCCCACCTCCACAGTACAGAAAGCCCAGTTTAGAACATCTCCTTTTGAGATACATTGCTCAGAATGAAATAAGGGGCAATAATCAAGAGTCATCCATCCACAGCATAGAAGTCCAAATGGGAAAAATGGCAATTGCTTTGAATAGTCGTCCTCCAGGCACCTTGCCAAGTGACACGGATGCCAACCCAAAATAGGATGGCAAGGAGCAGAGCAAAGCAGTCACTCTCCGGAATGGCAAGACAATAGATAAAACTAGAGGAGAGACCTCAAAAGTGCAACAAGAAGTGGTTGTAGAGGAATGTAATGTGGAGCCAATTTGTGATAAGTCTGGGGGAGAAGAGAATGGACAGGATGAACCTACAATATCAACCCCTACTGTTAGCAAGCCTAGTCCAGTTGTCCAACAGTTACCATTTCCCTAACGCCTTCAGAAACAAAAGCTTGATAAATAATTCTCGAAGTTCTTAGAAGTTTTCAAGAAGCTTTATATCAATATCCCGTTTGCAGAGGCGTTGGAACAAATGCCCAGCTATATGAAATTTATGAAGGACATCTTGTCCAATAAGAGGAAAATGGGGGACTATGAGACTGTGGCACTTACAGAGGAATGTAGTGCAATTCTACAAAATAAGCATCTACCAAAGTTGAAAGATCTTGGGAGTTTCACTATACCTTGCACTATTGGGGATCAGTTCATCGGAAAAGCCCTGTGCGATTTAGGAGCTAGTATTAATCTGATGCCCCTATTTATCTACAAGAAATTGGGGTTTAATAAGGCCAAGCATACCAGTGTGACTCTACAGCTAGTCGATAGATCTCTCACTTATCCGAAGGGGATTGTGGAAGATGTGCTTATCAAAGTGGACAAGTTCATCTTCCCCGCTGATTTTATTGTTCTGGACTTCGAGGAGGATAAGGAGGTCCCTATTATTTTAGGCAGACCATTTCTGGCAACGGGCAGAACATTGATAGATGTGCAGAAGAGGGAACTCACAATGAGAGTACAGAACCAAGAAGTAACTTTCAATGTCTTCATGTCTATGAAGTACCCAGTGCCTCTGAAGATTGCTTCCGAGTCAATGTTATTAACGAAATTATACGGGAAGTATTCTCTGAAAACTACTTGTCTGACTAACTTGAGGCCACTTTGACTGATGCAAGTAATATGGAAGAGCCTACTCATCTCGAGTATGCTACGTGGTTGGATGCACCCCAAAGATCAAAACAGTTCCAGAGATAGTTTGAATCTTTGAATGATCAAGAAGCATCTACCTCCAAGTCACAACCCTCAATTATAGAATCACATGTCCTTGATCTAAAGCCTTTATTGAGCCATTTGTGATACGCCTATCTAGGGGAATCATCTACCTTGCCAGTTATAGTTTCTACATCTTTAGATGAGGCTCAGAAAGAGAAGCTACTTCAAGTTCTCAAATAGTATAAAAAAGCTTTGGGTGGTCTATCTCAGATATAAAGGGTATCAGTCCATCTTTCTGCATGCACAAAATTCTACTCGAGCAGGGGTCTAAGCCTTCTATTGAACATCAGAGGCGATTGAACCCCATTATGAATGAGGTAGTCAGAAAGGAAATAATCAAGTTACTGGATGCGAGCATTATCTACCCAATCTCTGACAATCTATGGGTTAGTTCTATTCAATGTGTGTCAAAGAAAGGCGGTATGACTGTGGTATCTAACGAGAACAATGAACTTATTCCCACACGGACAATAATTGAATGGAGGGTATGTATGGACTATAGGAAACTGAACAAGTCCTCTTTCAAGGATAACTTTCCTCTGCCCTTCATTGACCAAATGCTTAATAGACTCGCCGGGCATGAATTCTATTATCTTTTGGATTGATACTAGGGGTACAATCAAATTGATATAGTGCTCGAAGATCAGGAGAAAACAACATTTACATGTCCATATGGGACTTTTGCCTTCCAAAAAATGTCTTTCGGGCTATGTAATGCTCCTACAACATTTCAGCGTTGTATGATGTCCATCTTTTCTGATATAGTGGAACAGACCCTCGAGGTATTTATGGATGATTTCTCTATATTTGGGAGTTCTTTTGAGGTCTGTCTAAATAATTTGACTGTCATTCTGAAAAGATGTGTAGAGACAAATATGGTGTTGAATTGAGAGAAATGCCACTTCATGGTGAGAGAGGAAATTATTTTGGCATAGAATGTCTGCTAGTGGAATTAAAGTAAACATAGAAAAAATTGATGTTATTGATAATCTTCCACCACCATCATCAGTGAAAGGAGTGACGAGTTTTCTAGGGCACGCAGGGTTTTACAGGCTGTTCATCAAAGACTTCTCTAAAATTACCAAGCCGCTCTGTAGCTTATTGGAAAAAGACGTGCTTTTTAAGTTTGACGAGTCTTTCCTGGAAGCATTTAAACTATTAAAGAAGAGACTCGTCTTAGCTCTTATTATAGTGGCTCCTAACTTGACTTTCCCGTTTGAACTTATGTGCGATGCCAGTGATTATGCTATTGAGGCAGTGTTAGGGCAACAAAGGGATAATGTGTTTCACACCATATACTACGCCAGTAAAACCTTGACAGATGCTCAGCTTAATTACACCACTACTGAGAAATAGCTTCTGGTAGTAGTATATGCCTTTGATAAGTTTCGCTTATATCTCATCGGGACCAAAGTTATTGTGTATACTGACCATTCGGCAATCAAATATTTAATCTCTAAGAAAGATGTCAAACCGAGGTTGATTAGATGGGTCCTTCTCTTCCTAGAATTTTATTTGGAGATTCGCTATAAAAAAGGAACTAAAAACCAAGTTGCGGATCACCTATCGAGATTGGAAAACCCAACTCACTTGGGGGATAATGAGATGGATATCAATGACTTCTTCCTGGATGAGCAGTTGTATGTGGTTCATAGTGTAGCACCATAGTATGCAGACTTTGCTAATTTTATCGCTTGTAATGTGTTACCCCCTAACATGAGCTATCAGCAGAGGAAAAAAATTTCTAAATGATGTTAAGCATTATCTGTGGGACGAGCCATTCCTGTTCAAATAATATGCAGACCAAATTCTACGAAGATGTTTTCCTGAGGAAGAAATTGACGGTGTGAACATCATTATCATTCCTCTAACTATGGAGGGCATTTTGGTGGGCAAAGAACAACAGCTAAGGTGCTCCAATCAGGTTTCTACTGGCCAACTATGTTTAAGGATGCTCATATATATGTATCGAGATGCGATAATTTCCAGAGAGTAGGAACCATTTCAAAGAGGCAAGAAATGCCTCTGAAAAATATTCTTAAGGTAAAATTGTTTGATGTTTGAGGCATAGACTTCATGGGCCCGTTTTCATCCTCTTACAACAATCTTTGTATACTAGTTGATGTGGATTATAAATCTGATGAGTAGGTTTTTAACCTACGATTTGATCTTAATTAGCTTGTTATGTTGCTAGTTCTTGGGTATATCATGTTACTTTTGATGGGTTTTTCTCTTGTTATAGGTTAATGGGGGTGAAGATATCTTAGAGCTAATATTTGAAGAAATTTTAAGGATTTTCAATTTTTATCTGCCCAGTGCAAGGCACGCCATGGATGTGTAGGACACGGCGCGGGGCGCACTGCATGAGGATGGCACACTGATAGGATGGCGCGGGGCACGCCAGTCAGACGGGTCAACTACAGATTTTTCTTCTTATGTATGGAAGTTGAGTTTTAAATGGATTGGTTATTTCCTTATGTAATAGAGTCAAGTTATGAGTAATAAGAGGCAGTTATTCCTTAGTTATGGGGGTTCTTGGAACTGATAACTATTTGGGTACAAAAAAGGAGTTTAGCTTGGATTCAAATTCTGAAGAGGCTTGGATTGGATAAATTTGGTTTGGATCGGGATTGTATTTGGTTCGGCTATGAAAATATCTTTTGTTAATTATAAGAGATAGAAGGAATTATCTAACAATCAATCAATTAGCAATTGGGAGCCCTAATTTCAGAGAAGACATTGGATGAGAGTAAGGAAGGTCAAGATCACGAAGATTACAAAATTGAAGGCAAAGAAGGGTGGTGTATTACTATTCTATTTCTTTAATTCAGTTCTTATAATTGGGATGATGAATTCTTTACTTATTTCAGTTTTTAAGTTATCTATGATGAACTAAATTCTTAATTAGGCTTGCAATGGATCTTTAGTGTTGAACAATGATTGTCATGCCTTAATTTCAGTTTAATAATACTATCAATTCAGTTTATTTATTGTGAATTTATATTTTTCTTTTTCTTTCCAAACAAATCAACACCCAATATGGGTATATCGAAACATGAAACATTCATCAACAAGTAGATACAAAGTTTTTGAGTTTAGAAACATAGATTCTTAGTTCATCAAAACAAATTAACTATAAGGAATAACTAGTCTATAGATAGATTTTCATACCTTTGCCTGTGATAACCCGAGAATTTAGATAATTATTTAAATCTAAAAATACTGAATTAAGGGTAAATAATAAACTTGGACAGAAAATAAGTGAATGGATTTAAGATTTCAGGGAAGAAATTTTATGAATTTAAAATTTTTGTGGTGAATTATTCAGGATTAAGGATATATATGTGTATATATTCTGTGTATATGGTTGTATATGTGTATATATTCTGTTATTGTAGTATTACATTAATACTACATGTATATAACATCAAACAGCCCAGAAACATAAGGATCTAAGATTTATAGGTGGTCAAACAAGCTACCCTAGACTCTGTCGATGAAGATCTGGGTTTGATGATGAATAGCTCAAGAACACCTATAGCGACAGTTTCGTCGCTATAGGGCCCTTTAGCGACGATTAATTTCTGAAAATAATTATTTTATTAAATAATTAGATAAAAATGGGTTTTAATTATTAAAAATACAAAATAAATTCCTAAAAATTATTTTAAAGCCTGAAAATTAGTTTTTTATTATTCTGAATATATTTCATAAATATTTAATATTTTTCGAATAATAATGGTATTTAATTTATTTAATTATAACATTAAATAAATTATTTAAAAATGATTTTAATACATAAAAAATCATGAAAAATTATATTATGGTATAAGAAAATATTTTAAGTTATTTTTAATGACTTTTAATATTTTGTGATGAATTTTATTAATTAATTAATATTAATGATAATTAATTTATTTAAGAAATGTATTAAATAAATTATTGAAAAATAGAATTAATGATTTTAAAATTATATAAAAATAATTTGAGTGTTATAAAAATATTTGATATAAGGTTCAAAAATGCCACTGACTTTTACCCCGATGTCTACCGAGCACCTTATACTTTTTTTTTGTCTAAAAGTACACTTAACGTTACAATTTTTGGGTCGCCCGTGCCCCTGGCGTTAACAGATCTGCCAACTAGACTAACAAAGTTACAATCTTGATGACGTGGCTGCCACATAGAACATTTGTTGAAATTAATGATGGTTAAAACATACTAAAATACTAATTACATATTTACATCAAATACTAGAAATACTAAATAAAAGAATACTAAAATACTAATTAAAAATTACTAAAATACTAATTAAAAAAAATTAAATTAAAAAAATACTAAAATTCAAATAAAAATACTAAAACACTAAAATTCAAATTATTTTATTAATTAATCAAAATATAAAAAATTCAAATTACGTCATTAAAATATTAAATTTGGAATACAAATCCAGATCTGCTACGATCAACTATTTCTCACCAAATCACTTTTCATTTGTGAAAAATCAGTAGCCTTGAAGAGTTTCTCACAATAATATCGAGATGGGTTGGGTTCTAGAGCGACACCATTGTGGATCGACGTCCTAAGAGCTCTAACTCTTCATCTTCTTCCGTTGCAGTTAGGCATCGTAGCAACCCGTCAAAAATATAAGTCATCATTGATTATTGCATCTCATATTTTCACTTAGATCTGCAGTCACACAGCTCTTAAATCTGTTGTGTCGCTCCTAAATTTATTGTCCCACCACCTAGTCTTTAGATATTCAATGATTCACCTAACTCTTTTCTCCTTCGTATTACCATGGATCTGGGCAGTGTCGTGGAGGCTCGATCAGCGATGAACTGAACATGAATTTGGTTAGAAGCTTCCATCGATTTTACTAGATGATCTGTTGTGTTTGGAAATGATATGGTGATGGAGTTTCTATTTTTAATTGTTTATTTATTTGAAAATGATTTGTTTATGGGTAGTTGATTTAATGAATTCATTATATAATAATTTTAGTTTTTAAATTTTTAAATAGTAATTAATCTTTAAAATTATTAGATTCATTATTATATGGGCGATGAACTAGACATGAATATGGTTTGAGGATGAACTAGACATGAATATGGTTTGAAGCTTCCATCGACTTTACTAAATTTGTAATACTAAAATACGAATATATTTAGTATTTTAATGATGTAATTTGAATTTTTGTTATTTTAATTAATTAACAAAATAATTTGAATTTTAGTATTTTTTTTAATTTGATTTTTTTAATTAGTATTTTAGTATTTTTTTTAATTAGTATTTTAATATTCTTTAATTAGTATTTTTAGTATTTGATGTAAATATGTAATTAGTATTTTAGTATGTTTTGACCATCATTAATTTCAACAAATGTTCCATGTGGCAGCCACGTCATTAAGATTGTAATCCCGTTATTCTAGTTGACAGATCTGTTAACGGTAGGGGTACGGGCGACCCAAAAATTATAACGTTAAGTGTATTTTTGGGTAAAAAAAAGTATAGTATAGGGTGCTCGGTAGACATCGAAATAAAAGTCAGGGGCATTTTTGAACCTTATCCCAAAAATATTTTAAGTTATAAAATATAACTTTTGATATTTTGTCATGAAAATATTAATATTTTAATATTAAAAGTAATTATCGGATAATGAATTTAAAGGTTTAAAAATCATATAAATATGATTTTAAAGTATTAAAAATACTTTGTGATATTATAAATATATGATAATATTATGGTATGATTTTCATTAATATTTAATATTAAATAAATATTAATAATAAAAGAATTATGTGGTATTTAATTCTAATAAATACGATATTAATGATTAAAAATTCATGATAAATGATAATAATTATGTAAAAATTATTACGAGCTTATGAAAAATATTTTAACCGATAATATAATTATCTAAGATAATTGTTAAGTGTTTAGATAGAGTTTAATGGAACTTAAACTCGATATTTTGTCCGACTAGGCCGTCGGGATGTCATAATTGTGTTGGTTTCAACTCAGACTGAAATAATTTGACTTGATACCGAGTCTTAAGTAGTTTATGGACTAATAGGGTTATGTGCTATTGTTTATGTTATTTCAAATTTTTATGATATTATTCTAATTTGTATATCGATATTATTAATATTAGGTCTTCAGACAAAGCTAAATACAATGTGTAACGATAAACATCGGAACATGCAAATTTTCCTTAACTCAACTTTGAGTTGTTTCATTCAAATATACTTGTGGTTAATCATTGCTGATTGTCATGTCTAAGAATTATTAAATCGCACTCTGTGCATACTGCATGTATTCATCAAGTATGAAAGGCTGATCACCTTCATTACCATTCAGTCCAGATATATATATATATATATATATATATATATATATATATATATATATATATATATATATATGTTCATGTTCAATGTTCGTTCAGCTATGTTAAATTTATTGATGCTAGTTCGTAATTATATTATAGAAATGTACCCGACTTTTGTTCAATTCTTTCAATCATGATATATCCTTAATTTATTGAACTTAAACTTGTTGGGCAAACTTATTGCTCACCCTTGCTATATCATGATTAATATTGCATATTAAGACGAATACGTCGGATAACGGAAAGGATAAAGCAAAGTTCAGCTTGGGATTTTATGTGTAGCTTAATTGTAACAGTTATGTATGATAATAACATTATATGTTAGATATGTTATGAATTGTGTATAAGTTAAGGTTACTCGACCTTGGGGAATAGTGTGTAAAATGTAATGTATAAATAATTTATGTTTATATCTTTCGCAATAGTTGTAGAATGATTGTACCATATCTGCGGTGATTCGGGACCTTGATTTGGGGCTCCCACATTTCATGTGATCTTCTTTCTTCTTCGTCCTAGATTTGCTTATGGAGCTTTAATGGCTTACAAAACTCTCTCTCTCTCTTTTCCATCTAAGAGGCTGCCGAATGGCTTCTCCTCTCTCTCTCTCTATTTAGTTTTCTTTGTGCTATCTAATAAGAGATGAGAGAGAAATGGAATGGATTTATTTGTTAAAGTGCCCAAGATTTTTTAGTGGTTGTTAGTAAAAATGTATAGAGGTATATGATATATATCTATATACATCTCCCATTATCTTTCTTACTTTCTCTCTCCCACACTTATTAAATGGTTGCTTGCACATTTTAAATCAAATGTTGTGGCTTATTTCATAGGGTGACACCTAAGGAGAAAATGGGCAAAGATTTAGTGGACTAAAATGATACACCATGCCTTTTTCTTTCTTCCCTCAAGTACCCGGTCATGTGGCCTTCTTTTACTCCATGCTTGTTTCCTTTTAATGCTTATTTAGTATACTAAAAGTCCAAAATACCCCCTTCAATTGGGCTAGATTTGGGCCATTTTATTTGATAAATTTACTTAGTCAAATGACTATAAAATCCTTCCTAGGTTGGGCTAAAAATTTGGGCTCCCAATTAATTCTTTTGGGCTTCCTAAATAATTCTTTGGGCCATGTAAATTAACATAGTCCAACACTTTTAATTTTATCATACCCTAATAATTTAATTAAGGTTTTCATTTCCTCAATTATAATTTAAATCATTGCTCATGTACATTTAATTTCTTAACCCAATTATACTTGCTATAATTAGGTTATAAAATTAATTAATTGAGATGTATAAAATAAATCTCTTAGAATTAATATATATTTTATATACTATTATTCTCCTGTACCATAACCTTTAAGTTATTCAATTTTTCATTCCTATTATATATTTAGGTTATCTTAGTTTCTTTTATTTGTATATATAACAAACAAATAAAAACAAACACATAATATTCATATTCATTTACTCACATATTCACACAAATTAATTTAGTAGGTAACATGATCCGTAAATCTCTTAGATTAGGTCACTAGTATATAATTAAATACTATGACCACTAAATAAAGATAACCATTTAGATTATTTAATTCTAATACCTAATTTATAATTATGTTATGTAACTTTCTATTTAATTTATCTTTAATATATATATATATATATATATATATATATATATATATATATATATATATATATATATTATATTTATATTTATTTAATCACATACATACATCTCATAAGTCAAAAAGCATTTATCCTTATCATATCTCTTTATTGAAATTTATTTCCTTAATAAATTTCCCACATTCATAATCTATTTCTTTCTTTTCAAAATTTCGTTCATTCTCATAATTTCTTTCATATAGAGTTGAAGGTAATATAATACCTTATTCTTAACATACTTCCAAATATAATTTCATTCTAGGTTTTGAATTTTGTAACCCTTATTTTTCTCAATTCTATTCAAATAGTAAACCATAAAGGTTTTTCTTCTAATTTTTTTTTAAGTCTTTCCTCTATTTTCACTATAGATTTTATTCTTTAACCTTTAATTTAATCAATCAAGATCTTTAATTTAATCATTCAAGATCTTCTAAGTTTTCAGGTTGTCATAGAGATTGTGGCATTGACGGAGGAGTGCAATGCAGTTTTACAGAGAAAGTTGCCTCCGAAGTTAAAGGATCCGGGGAGTTTTACTATTCCTTGCACAATCGGGAATATATCCTTCAACAAGTGTTTGTGTGATTTGAGAGCGAGTGTGAACCTCATGCCTTTGTCAGTATATACTCAGTTGGGTTTTCCTGCTCCAAAGCCTACAAACATATCACTACAGCAAGCAGATAGATCGGTGACTTATCCGAGAGGGATTGTTGAAGTTATCTTATTTAAGGTGGATAAGTTCATTTTTTTGGCAAACTTCATAATTTTGGATTAGGAAGATGACAAAAATATCCCAATCATCTTAGAGAGCCCATTTTTGGCTACGGGTAGGACTCTCATTAATGTTTAGAAAGGGGAGTTAACAATTAGGGTACAAGACCAAGAAATAAAATTCAATGTGTTCAAAGTCATGAGGTTCCCTACAGATGAGGAAGAATGTTTTCGAATGGATGTGATCGATAGGATGGTAAATGAAGACTTGGTCAGAGGTTTGGTCAGGGATCCGTTGGAAAATACTTTAGTGGGAGATGAGGACTTGGATGATCCTAAATTCGTGGACTACTTGCATATGCTGGATTCTTTGCCTAGAGTACGAAGGTTTAAGGTACCATTCGAGCCTCTACATACAGAAGAAAAAGCTTTGATAAGAATGAAATCTTCACTTGAGGAGCCACCCACTCTTGAGCTTAAGCCTCTTCCTAAACACCTCAGGTATGCATTTTTGGGTAATTCTAATACTTTGCCCGTTATTATTGCATCTGCACTTAAAGAATTGTAAGAAAGTAAATTGTTGAGGATACTTAGAGAATACAAGTTTGCGATAGGGTGGACAATTGCTGACATAAAGGGGATAAGCCCTTCTTTTTGCATTGACAAGATTCTCTTGGAAGTGGACTCAAAGCCAACAGTGGAATAACAAAGAAGATTAAATCCAATATATCATGAAAAAAGTGGTGAAGAAAGAAATATTGAGGTGGTTGGATGCTGGAATAATCTATCCAATTTCAGACAGTACATGGGTAAGTTCAGTTCAATGTGTTCCGAAAAAGGGTGGAATGACATTTGTGACGAACGAAGACAATGAACTGATTCCGACGAGGACCGTGACCAGATGGATGGTTTGCATGGACTACAAAAAGCTTAATAAGGTAACCCGGAAGGACCACTTTCCTCTACCCTTTATCAATCAGATGTTGGATCGGCTGGCTGGGCATTAATACTATTATTTGCTGGACGAATATTTGGTGTACAACCAGATAGTCATAGCTCTTGAGGATCAAGAAAAGACCACCTTCACGTGCCCATATGACACATTTACATTCAGGAGGATGTATTTTGGGTTGTGTAACGCACCGGTGACTTTTCAATGATGTATGATGGCCATCTTTTTGGACATGGTGGAGAGGAATGTGGAAGTTTTCATGGATGACTTCTCAGTATATGAAAATACTTTTGATATGTGTCTTGAAAATTTGGTCATGGTTCTAAAATGATGTGTGGAACTAACTTAGTGCTAAACTGGGAGAAGTGCCGCTTTATGGTTGAAGAAGGAATTATTCTGGGGCATAAAGTATCTACAAAGGGTTTGTAAGTTGATCAGGCGAAGCTGGATAATATTGAAAATCTTCCACCGTCGACTTCAGTTAAAGGAATCAGTAATTTTCTTGGGCCGCCGAATTCTACTGCGGGCTCATCAAGGATTTCTCAAAGTTTGCAAAACCACTATGCAGTCTACTAGAGAAAGATGCAGTTTTCAAGTTTGATGAGGAATGTATGACAATGTTTGAGCAGTTGAAATAGAAATTTACTACAGCTCCCGTGATCGTAGCACCGGATTGGACGATGCCGTTTGAATTGATGTGTGATGCTAGCGACTACGCGATAGGGGCTATTTTGGGTCAACGCCGAGAGAAGAAATTCCATGTCATATAATACGCAAGTAAAACCCCCATGGATGCCCAATTGAACTATACAACCACCGAGAAGGAATTACTTGCAGTAGTATACGCCATTGATAAATTTAGAGCTTATTTGATAGGAACAAAGGTGGTGGTATACACAGATCACTCAGCAATTCGTTATCTGATCTCAAAGAAAGATGTTAAGCCTAGGCTCATTAGATGGATTCTACTCCTTCTGGAATTTGACTTATAAATAAAGGATAGGAAGGGGAAAGAAAATCAAGTGGCGGATCATCTTTCGAGACTGGAAAATCTGGATAAGGATGGGGTAGATAAATGTTTGATCAATAAGTCATTTTTGGATGAGCAGCTATTTAGAGTAAACTCTGAATTTCCATGGTATGCAGATTTTGCCAATTACTTGGTGAGCAAAGTCTTTCCCCCTGATTTGACAAGTCAGCAGAAAAGAAAGTTCCTACATGATGTCAAGTGGTACATGTGGGACGAGCCCTATCTATTCAAACAGTGTGCAGATAAAATGATCCGTAAATGTGTGCCTTACAGTGAAGTGAAGAATTTTTTGCTTGAATGTCATTCATCTACGTATGGAGGATATTATGGGAGTGAGCATACAGCGGCCAAAGTACTTCAGGCAGGATTCTATTGGCCTTCTGTGTTCAAGGATGCCCACCAGTTCGTGAAAAACTGCGATAAATGCCAAAGGGTGGGTAATATATCAAAAAGGAATGAGATGCCTGTAAGTGCCCAACTTATTATAAATGAAATTGAATTTCCCCTATTTATTATTTTGAAATAATAAGGGTTGATTTGATTAATGTGGTTAGTTATGGGTAAAATATGCAAATATCTTAAATAAGCAAGTGGTGATAAAATATTCATTGTTATCGGGGAATATTCGTTTGGTCGTGGAATATTCTTACTGTCAGGGAATATTCGTACGACGGCGCAGCCTTGTGTGGGCCCCATAATAGAAAGCGATTGGATGAAGAAAACGACAAGTATAAGTTTTTTTATAAATAACGGCGTAGTTGTTACCGTTAACACTGTTGGAATACCTGGTGGTTAAAATACAGTAATACATGGTGTTGCACAGTAGCACATGGTATTACACCAATTATTGATTCTTACGCAAGAAGGTACTACTCAATAATTGTTACAGTAATCACTGTTCAATATTCAATAATTGCTACGTTGATATTTTATAATTGCCACTACACAATATTTCACATTATCTGATCAATAATTCATATTATTTTAATAATATTACTAGAAGACATTATTGGCAATGTCTAGAAAGTTCTGTCTAATGAGAGGTTTGGTCACCTAATTGCGCGCCAGTAAGGAGAAATCCTTATTGGACAGCCCCCTCTTTCCTAAGAACAGCTTGGTTGTCAATATTGTGATTCTATAATATTATTTGTGAATAATTAATTATTAATTTATATGATAAGAAAAATATTTATTTATGTGGATATAATTAGAGGAATTTTTAAAAAAGTGACAATTATTGAAAATTGATATTTTATATTTTCTGATAAAATAATTCATTTAAATATATTATTATATTATAATAATATAATAATGGTGATATTTTTTACAATGAATGTGTGATATATGAATAATGAGGAGGAAGAGTATTTTTGTTACAAAAATTTTTTAACACATGTTTTGTGTGTTGGTGGGCCCCATTTTATGACTGAAATTGGATTATAGCCCGTAAAATCGTCCGTATGTGAATTTCGGTCAATTTTTACTTAAAATTTAGAAAAACTAAAACTTACAAAGTTGTAGAGAATTAAATTTCCTATAACATGAAAATAAGATTCGAATTTTTCTGATAAAAATGCTATTTATTATGAATTATTGAAGTTCCGGAATAATTGTTTTTTAGAGTTTTAAATGATTTTAATAAGAAAAATGTTTTTTGTAATTTTTGTGAGGTGGGCCAATTGTGTGGCTGATGTTTTGACAAAAAAAGTGGGCGTATGAAATTTATATAAATATATTAATATTTTATTAAATTTTCTGCTTTGGTGTTCTAAGTAATTTCCTATAAATAGGGTGCTTAGGTTACAATTAAAAATCACACCAGAAACTGAAGTTTTCTGTCTCTATATTATCGAGCGTATTCTTTTGAGTATTTTGATACTTTGAGTATTGCTATACGGTGCAAGTTCCTTCAGCACTATATCCAGTTTTCCAGTCAGAAGCACTGTCTTTTTTTTAGGTAAGGGATGCTATTTTTTTATTAAATGATATTATTTCTTCTAATATCATTATGCCGAAATATTGATATGAATTTTATTGTGAAATTTCTATCTTTTTGTGTCGGGGTTACTATTCATGTATACGATACTATTCACGTATACGGCACTATTCATGAATACGACACTATTCACCGAAAAACAAAATTTTTTCTTCTTTATCCCAGATTTCTATTTTTGTTACTATCTTTGATTGTATCCATGTTTTGATCGTTATTCTTGAATTTTACTCCACTATGGTATATTATGGGGTGTTTTTGAACATGGTTAAATCGAAGTACGAATTTCTAATATTTGTTCTTTTGTCTCATTGGATTCGTTTTTTTAAATATTTTCATCATTCTCAGTCCTAAATGATAATATTACTGAATATCTCTGGCCTATAGTGCAAAGATGAATGATTAACTGATGAATATCTTTGGCCTTAGTGCAAAGATGAATAGGTGTTTAGATGAACATAACCAATTGGTGATACAACTGAATATCTTTGGCCTGTAGCGCAAAGATGAATATTTAATTCAAGATGTATATTGATTGATGTTTCAGGGATAAAATATTGATAATGAACTTTTAAATTCATAGAAGATAGTAGATTTCATTCTCTACTTAACTTTTCTAATGAATTGTTATTTCCGCTGCGAATATTGATCTGAAACTTATTGTCTATTATATACTATCATATTTTTCTCTGTTGAGGACTAACGATAATTTGTTCTATATTATCTTAGTCATAATGTTCTTTACTGGGCTAGTTGAGCTCACCCTTTTCCTTTTTGTTCCATTTTTCTTCTCAGGAGGCGAGAATGTAGCGAGTAATAGTCGGGGTATTGAATGATAGTTCTAGAGAGTTGTTTTAGTGGTCCTCACTATGTTTGTAAAATAATGTATTAATAATTGTAATGAGGACTTATTTGAGTGTGGATATTGTCTAGAAGACAAAATTTATATTTAAACTCACAGTTTATGTGTTGTCGTATTTTGCACAACAATTGTATTAATAAAGTTGTAGTTGTTTCTGTACCATGTATTTGGCGACTCAGAATGGGTGATGTATACCTATTTTGGGGGCATTACAATGCCGCTCAACACGATCATGGAAGTCGAGGTTTTTAATGTATGGGGGATGGAATTCATGGGACCTTTTCTGCCTTCATTCAACAACCTATACATTCTGCTAGCTGTGGATTACGTATCAAAGTGGGTTGAAGCCGTAGCACTCCCTATGAATGATGCCAATGTTGTTTTGAAATTTCTATAAAAGAAAATTTTTACAAGATTTGGCACGCCGAGATCAATCATAAGTGACGAGGGAAGTCACTTCTGCAATAGGTCCTTTACAGCTCTCTTGGCAAAGTACGGGGTAAATAACGGGGTTGCACCAGCGTATCACCCCCAAACGAGTGGTCAATCTGAGGTTTCCAATAGAAAGGTGAAGCAAATTTTAGAGAAAGTGGTGAATCCGAACAGAAAAGACTGGTCTCTAAAGTTAGACGACGCTTTATGAACTTATAGGACATCATACAAGACACCAATCAAGATGTCTCCGTATCAGTTGGTCTACGGGAAAGCTTGTCACCTCCAAGTGGAATTACAACATAAGGCATATGTAAAACCCCAACTTTTATGAATAAAGATTAATTTTTTCTCTAAATATCATTTTTGAATATTAAGGTGTGAATTTGTTATTATGTTATAGTTGTGGGTAATATTTATAAATTTTGTAAAGTAAGCAAGTTGTCATAAAATATTCGATTGGTCGAGGAATATTCGTTTTATTAGGAAATATTCGTATGACGGCACAATCATTGGTGGACCCCACAACGAAATTATTATCGGAGTTAGAAAGCGACATAAATATTTTTTTATAAAAATAACGGTGAAAATTTTACCATTAACTGTTGAAATACCCGGTGATAAAAGTACAGTAATACACGTGATTGCATATTAGCACACAGTATTGATTATTGATGCTTACGTGAGAAGTCACTCATTTATACTCAATTATTGCTATAGTAATTGCTGCATAGTATCTCACATTATTGATTCAATTATTGTCACAATATTTTATATTATTAAATCAATAATTGAGATGACAAGTTATTCATATTATTATTTACATTATTGACAATATTTAGAAAATTCTGAAGAGGAAAAGGGTTTGGTCACCTAATTGCGCGCCAATATGGAGAAATCCTTATTGGAAAGCCCCCTCTTTCCTGGGAATGATCTGGTTGTTAATATTACAAGTTATATTATTAATGAATAAATGTTGTTAACAATATTGAGAGGATTTTTATGAAGTATTTGTTGTAAATATGGCTTATTATTTGGACGCCCACTTACCCATTTTTCAAAATTGTCGGTAGAAGTTATCTCAGTTTTATATATATATATATATATATATATATATATATATATATACGGAGAGTCTCTAAAGCGAACCTTAAAAAACGAACCAAAGACGAACCGTCGTCTTTGGTGTCTATGGCGACGGTTCGACCCGTCGCCAAAGACTACATGGCTATGGCGACGGATCGAACCGTCGCCATAGACACCAAAGACAACGGTTCGTCTTTGGTTTGCTTTTTAAGGTTCGCTTTAGAGACGGACCGTATATATATATATATATATATATATATATATATATATATATATATATATATATATATATGATTTGGTGGGCGGATCAAGGGTAAGTAAGGAAAGAAAAAGGATGGCTTGTAATGGTGGAAGTATATATATATATATATATATATATATATATATATATATATATATATATATATATATATTTGTGACACCCCCAATATAGGTATACATCACCCATTCTGAGTCGCCAAATACATGGTACAGAAACAAATACAACTTCAGTAATACAATTGTCGTGCAAAATACGACAACACATATACTGTGAGTTTGAATACAAATATTGTCTAATAGACGGTATACAAACTCAAAAGGAGTCCTCATTACAATTATTATCATACTATTTTACAGAATAGTGAGGTCTACTAATGCAACCATCTGGACCGTCAATCCATTCCCCGACTAGTCCCAACTATATTCTCATTTCCTGAAGAGAACAGTGAAAGAAAGGGTGAGCTCAACTAGCCCAGTAAGAAATATTATGACTAAGATAATATATAACAAATTATCATTAGTCTTCAACAGGGAAAAATCTGATAGAATATAATAGACAACAAGTTTTAAACCAACAACTGCAGTAGAAACAGCAATCCATTAGAAAAGTCAAGTAAAGAATGAATTCTACTATCTTCGAAGATTTAAAAGTTCATCATCAATATTTTATCCCTATAACAACAATCAATATACATCTTGAATCAAATATTCATCTTTACACTATAGGCCAAAGATAATCATGTTTTCATCAACGGTCATGATCATGTCATAAAATAATTCATCTTTGCAACCTTAGCCAAAGAGAATCCATGACCATAATCATACCAAAAACTATCCATCAATGCACTACGGGCCAATGAGGACTTTTACCACATCATTTGTAACATTATGGTCATGATTATACCAAAAAATCCCTAGTCATAATCAAACCAAGTCCATCTATGTACTATAGGCCACATATGACTTTCAATAGAATATAAACATGAGGATAATGACAATGATATAAGAATTCAATAAAACAAGTTCAAGGATAAAGTTTTAAAGATTTATAATTTAATTTATCCAGAAATAAATAATGTCCAAATTGTCAACATGATACTGCTTTGTGGAGTAAAATTCAAGAATAATATTGTATCAAAAATATTTGGACCGAAAAGTAATCAATTTTTATCATGAATAGTACCCCGGGAGAATAGTAACTGAGTAAATAGTAACTTCGGGAATAGTAACCCCGATACGAAGGTAGAAATTCCACAATAAAACTCATATCAATAATTCGGCATAATGATATTGAAGAAAATAATATCATTTACGAATAAAATAACATCTCTTACGAATATTAAACGAAAATAATATTCATTACGAATATTAAACGAATATAATATCTCTCGCGAATATTGAACGAAATAAAATTTCTTATGAATATTGAACAGAAATAATATTCATACGAATACGGAAAATAATATCTCTTCAGAATGTGAAATAAATAATACCCCTTACCTCAAAAGAGCAGTACTTCTGACTGGAATATCGGATATAGTTCTGAAAGAACTTGTACTGAATAGCAAATCTCAAAGTATCTAAATACTCACACAAATACACTCGATAATATAGAGAGAGAAAGAGAGAAAACTTGTTTCTGGTATGATTTTCAATTCTAATTAAGCACCCTATTTATAAAAAATGCTTAGAACGCTATAGCAGACTAACCTGCTACCTGATGGCTTTACCTGCTACTATTCAAGCTCACCACTTTTGAAAATAAATTTCAGCACATTTCATTTCTCACCAACCAAAAGTGGGGTCCACTAATTCTAGAAATTTCCAAAATATTTTAAATAATCAGTCACTTCAATAATTCATATAAAATAGTTATTTTATCAGAAAAATTCAAATCCCATGTGCTTTCCATAAGAAATTTAATTCTCTACAACTTTGTAGCTTTAAGTTTTTCCAAATTCCAAACAGAAAATATCCAAAATCCACATACAGACGATTTTCAGCACCTCTATTCCACCAAAAATACTGATAAAATACCACAACATTAATTCCTTCATTTTTAACCACAATAAATATATCCACATAAAATAAATATTTCCTTATCATATAAATTAATAATTAATTATTCACAAATAATATTATAAAATCACAATTATGACAACCAGGTCTTTCCCAGGAAAAATGGGGCTTTTCGATAAGGATTTCTCCTTACTGGCGTGCAATTAGATTACCAAACCTCTCCTTAGACAGAACTTCCTTAGACATTGCCAATAATGTTATCTAATAATATTATTCAAATAATATGAATTATTGATCTGATAATAGAAAATATTATGCAATAACAATTATTGAAACAACAATAATATAAAATATCAACGTAGCAATTATTGAATCAATAAAATAAAATATTGAACAGTAATTACTGTAATAATTATTGAGTAAAACTGAGTGACTTCTCAAGTAAGCACCAATAATCAATACCGTGTGCTACTATACAACCACGTGTATTACTAAACTTTTACTATACCGGGTAGTTCAACAGTTAACGATAAAACTTCCGCCGCTATATTTATAAAAAATATTTCTGTCGTTTTCTCATTCCGACAATAATTTTATTGTGGGTTCCACAAATAGTTGCGCCATCGTACAAATATTCTCCGATAGTAAGAATATTCCACGACCAAACGAATATTCATTGACAGCAATGAATATTTTATAACCACTTGCTTATTTTGTAAATTTTGCACATTTCACCCATAACCACATCATTATGTCAAATTAACACCTTATTATTCAAAATAATAATTAGAGGAAACTCGATTTTATTTATTAAAAAAGTTGGGGTCTTACAATATTATAAAAAGTTTTGTATTTATAAGCAGCAGATCAGGCAAGTATCTAACACTTGCATTTACTTTATGTAATGGACATGAGTAAGAAAGTTTTAGAATTATATTATTGTTATGCCAGATTATTAACTCTATTGTTATTGATTATGTATCCAAACAATTGTATTCATACAAGTTCTTAAATTATTCGATCATTGTTTATTAATGTAGTATTATTGCACAATCCTGATATATATTCTGTTCGTTAATTTCTAAGCATAGTTATACAAGTGTCCTTACTTGGATAATTATTGTATTTTATCACATGTTGATACATACTTATTGGTTTCCATTATGTATACGTTAATTAAAGATCGTCTAAGCTATTTGACTCGGCTAGACATAGATTTAAAAATATTGTTGAACATGATAAAACATTATTGTTATCCAACTGAATTGTTTTGGTTCGGATTCCAGACTAAGTATGAACATCTCGAACATGGGAAACCTTTTGTGCGCCTAAAGCGGATAAGATGAATGAAAATACCGTTCTTACATGTAGTATTAATCAATACAGGGCATAACGGGCTAATCACCCCTCGTGCCTGTAAGTTATGACGATTTGCGAATGAAGTTCTGTTAAACCTTATCGAAAATTAAAAACAAACTTCATAGTATGTCGACTGATCTTCAATTATAATGAATACATAGTTTCAAAATTTAAAATAGAATTGTTATGTTGTTTAGAATTGTTTCAGCTTACTTCACAATTATTGATTCGTTATAGAAGTGACGTTCAAAGAAAATATTTAATTCTTTCACCTAATATTTATTGTTTACTATTACTTGTTGGGCAATTAAATGCTCATTCTTGCTTTAAATTTAAATGTTTTCAGCCAACCGTGATCAACCTGAAGGTTCAGGCAAGAACAAAGGAAAAGGAAAGCAAACAGAATAAATTTGTGGTATTTTATGTAATAGTTAAACTTTATTAAGATAATGATATCTATTAATTATCATGTAATGAATGTTTAAAGGTCGCGTACCTAGGATTAGACTTTGATATATGTAAATTAAGTTTTGTATTTATATTTTGGTTATTATTCTGCTCAAATAAATGGTATCGTGAAGCACCGAGTTCGGGTTTCAAGTACCTAATTTTGGGGGCGTCACAGGTTGGTATCAGAGCTTTAGGTTTAGAAACCTTAGGTGGGATAGACCTTAGGCTATAACCTTAGAATAGAGGGAAACGTTGAAAATATAAATAACTCATATATAGTTTAAAAGGAGATGAATTGGATAAATTTATCGTCAATCAAAATCAAAGATAATCTATATAAAACTATTATTTGTTGTGTGTGTATACTATATGCTAATCATGATAATTTATGTGTGTATATGTCAGGTGGAAGAGAATTAGGATACCCTCTGATCGTAAAGAAGGAGCCAATATCAAAGCCAATAGCTGAAATAGAAGCTCACAGTGCAAGCAACCCTGATGAGTTGGTTATTGTGGAAAATGTAGTACTAGATCCGAAAATGGTAGTATTAACAGATAGTGATTCGGACACTAAAGTTGAAGCTGATCAAGCATCAATGGAGGTGCAGAATCTAAGGAACAAGCTTTCTTCTCTGGAAAAGCTATGAGAAATAGAAAAGCTGTTAAATAGTCAATTGCAAAAGGAGTTAATAGAAACAATGGAAGAACAAGATAAGCTTAAGATCCAAATTGATCAAATGGGAGCCAAAAGAAACAAATCGGGTGCAGCTCCGAGCAAGAAGGGGAAAAGAAAAATGAAAGATCGCGATATAGGAAATCCTAATAACAACCAAGGGAACTCTAACAAAGTAGAAAAGTGTACAAACTGTAACAAGAAACATGAAGGTTTATGCAGAAAAGGGGAAAATATTTGCTACAATTCCGGACATGAGGGACACATCTCTCCTCATTGTCCCAATCCGAAGTAAGGTATCTGTTTTATTTGTGGGATAGAAGGTCATCAGGCGAAACGTTGTCCAAGATCAAGAAAAAGGCGTAGTGAATAAGTAGTATAAGTACTGTTTTATAAATATATTTGTGTTCTATGATAAGTATGTCTGTGTAATGTAATATTCTCAAACTTTTGTACAAGTTGTAGTAGCGAATCCCTACTTTTGTGGTCATAATGGGATAGCAGTATGTGCTATGCTATATAAGTATTTTGAAATCGTTGAATGAGTATGAATCTATGTTTAAGTAATGAAACAAGTTTAATAACTTAAACTTATACGACAAGGTTTAGAATGTAAGTTAATAAAGTATATATTATCTTTTATTTAAGCAGATAATGCCGCCAAGACATCAAACTCGAAACCAAAGGGTAGAAGAATCTGTCAACAATGCTGGAGGACAACAACCAGACCCGATGCAAAACTTTGCAAACATGATAGCTCAGGCTATGCAGCAGGGAATGCCAGCTGCAGGGAACTAGCCAGACAATCGCTTGGCGAACTTCAAGGACTTCAAAGCGGTCGGATCACCAAAATTCAGGGGAACAACTGATCCTATAGAAGCCCAGACTTGGGTTAAGGAAATAGAGAAGGCGTTCGTGATTGCTAGGGTAGATGAGGGTCAAAAGACAGCTTTTACCACTTATATGATGAAAAGGGAGACGAACTTTTGGTGGGAGGCAAATCAAACTAGGGCATGAGAAGGTGTAGTAACATGGGCTAGGTTTAAGACATTGTTTTTCGAAAACTATCTCTCAACTAGTATGTAGGCGAGGATGGAGGTAAAATTTCTAGAGTTAAAGCAGGACAATATGACGGTGTCAGAGTATGCCATAAAGTTCAATGAATTAGCTAGGTTCGCTCCGCATCAAGTTGATACGGAGGCTAGGAAGGCAAGAAGGTTCGAACTGGGATTAAAACCCTGGCTCTACAACAAGGTGGCGGTGTTGCAGATCTCTACATTCGCAACACTCTTAGAAAAGGCTATCATAGACGAGGAGGGAAGTGCGGCCATGAGCCTCTACAATAAGGAGAAAAGGAGCAAAGGCAAAGTCGAGGGAGCTATGAAGGTGGAAACTAATAGTGGGAGCAGGAGTGGAAATGGAAAGAGGAAGGGGAACAATTTTGGAAATATGCAAGTGAAGCAGGAAGGTGTGAAGAAGCAGGTGGTTCAGTGTGGGAACTGTGGAAAGAATCATTTCGGTGAGTGTCTGAAAGGTAAGTTTGTATGTTACAAGTGCGGGTTGGAGGGTTATATCTCTCCCAACTGCCCCAATCCAAGGATGAACAGTGGGTGTTTTCTATGTGGGTTAACGAAACATAAGGTGAAGGACTGTCCGAAAAGGAGAATGGAGGCAGGGAACATGACTACGGGGAAGGGCAGCGGGACTCTAGCGATCACAGAACCAACTTCAACCAACAAAATCAACTGCAAGAGTCTTCAACATGACGGTTCAGGATACTGTGGCGGCTGGTGATGGAACTTCAGATATTATTCGAATAAATTTTATTTTCGTATATATGATTTTCTTATATATAGTAAATTATTTTATAAAGAAATTTTGAAGGAGGAATTTGAGTTCTTTTAGAAATCAAAATTTCGTATAATCAGATAGACAAGCTTTATGTTGAATAGTTAAATATCAGTTTGATCAATTATGATCGAGATCTACTTGCAATGACTATGTATGCTATGCACCTTAATATGTATAAGTTTTAAAACGGTAATTCCGGGGACGGAATCTTTATAAGGGATGGTGAATGTAATAACCTAATATTTTCTATATAATTAAATAAGAAATTTTACATATAATTTTTTTTTAGAATCAAAGGTAGGAATATGTATAAGGTAAAGTATATGTATATATGTGGTAAATAAAAATTTATTTATTACATGAATAATTAAAAATAAATTTATTTTAAATTATTGATCATTATATTCTAATAACAAATTAATTTGGTAGTAATAAATTTGTATTAATTAATTTCTATAAAAATATGATTATTATATTATTTAAACAATATATGAAATGATTACTATAATTATTATAATAAATATTTTATTATATGAATTTGTTCATATTAGTTATGTTAATTATTTTAACTTAATTAATAATGTTATATATGCAAGGTAAATCAGATATGGAATCTAAACCCTAACTCTTGATTTTGACTAAGGAATGAGAATAATAATATTATATTAATTATATTTCAGTGCTTTAAATATGTACTGTATGTGTAGACCGATAATAGTTGGTCAATTATGTTGTATCATGACCAAACACTTGCATTAATTTGTTTAACCCTATTTTAAAAGTCAAATGGGAGATTCAAGACTGTGTGGTAATTGTGTTATATGAGTTATGTTGTGTATTATAGACTTTAATGTTAATTACAGAAACCCTAATTAATATTTAGAAATCCTAATTAACTAGAAACCCTAATTTCTACATTAATAATCCTAATTGCTAAATTGGTAACCCTAATTGCTAATTATAAGCCTTAATGCTAATTAGTAAATTCTTAAATCTAATTTGTAAGCCTAAGTACTTAAAAAACTTAAACTAATTAAGAAACCATAATTTTCATTTTTTACAAACTAAATTTTTTATTTTTAAACCCTAAATAAAAAGCCTAGAAAATTAAATTTTTAAAAACCTTAAGTTTAAACCCCAAGGGTCAAACCCTAAGGGTTTGTCAAGATTACATTTTTGCCATTAAATTTGAAAGCCAAAAGACCATTTTGCCCTTATTGTACTATTGAAACTAATTTGTCAAACATGGCAAAGCTTTAGTTGGTAGCTAACCCTAGTCTAGCTATGTGACTAAAACTCCAGTAATCAGCCAATTCACCAGCCAAATTCATTGTATACAAGTTATATATAAGGATCAAAAGAGAGAAAATCACATTTAAGCCTCATTTATATATAAACACTCATCCAATACGATCTCTCTCTAAAACCCACGAAATATAGTAGTGGATCAGTCCCAAAAATAAGCCCTACCACTTCTATATCAAATCAGAAAGCTTAGAAACCAGATTGATCAAAGTAAGGTATAAACCTAAACCAAAAATCTAATCCTTGATCCTCTGTTAGATGTTAGATTTTTGTGTTAAATCATGTTGTATGATGTGTAACTAAGTGATCTCTGTGGGTATCTTGTAGATCTATAACATCTAAGTGCACGAATTTGAATTTTTTCAAAATTTGGAAATTTTTTTAAGGTTGTCTGACAACCTAATGTCAAACCTCCTAGATCTCAGCATGTTTATGTGTTTGATTGTTTAAATGTTTGAACATGCAGTATGTTAGGAGAACTTTGATTTGGACTTGAAATCAAGCTTAAAACATGTTTAGATTTCAAGTTATGGAACGTCAAACTGCGTTGACCAACCATGACTTTGCATTTTCTGGGTAACCAAGAACTTGTTCATCAGTGTCTGACAACAAGTCCATGGGCCCAGATCTTGCAAGTGTTAGCTTATTTGCTTGTGTTAGTGTTTTAAGACTATACTCTTGTATGTGTACTACATATTCATGCTCTTATATCACTTAGATAAACAGAAGAATGATAGTAATCGATGGTCAAAGTAGCTCACTCGACCCTGATTTTAAGTTTCTGGAATTTCCAGAAACCAGAAGAACACTCCTTTTGACAAACTTTGACCGGACTAGATCTAGACTTTGTGTTGTTGTTATAGTGGTTTTATGTAATAGATTTGTTCATTTACATGTTGGCTACAACCTAGAACCCTTAGATCACAAAAACATTACACGAACAACAAGTTGTGGAAGCCCAAATATGACCAGTCGAACTGTTCTTCATTTTGGGTAACCCAGAAAATGAAGAACAGCTCTGACAGTCACTTTGAAGGCTTAGATCTCGTTGGTGTTATGTTGTTTTTCCATGTTTGTTGTTAGATCATGTAGTCTTACATTAGTACTACAAGATCTGATTAATAGGTTGCCTAGAAACATCAAGATCTGATCATTACACATGGTCAAAGTAGTACCCTTGGTAACTGACTATGAAGATATGTGTTTCTCAAGAACACCTAACACTATACTTTTTGTCGCTAAAGGCTTTAGCGACACACTTATTAATTTTAATTACTTTAATTTCTAAAAATTATTTTAAGTTATAAAAATTAACATTTAATAATTTGACATATTTTTCATAAATATTAGTATTTATTTAAATATTATTGATATTTAATTTATTTAATAAATGCATTAAATAAATTAATTAAAAATAATTTTATTATATTAAAAATCATTTTAAATGATAATAAAGTATTTAAAAATATTTTAAGTTATAAAACAAAACTTTTAATATTTTAAGATAAATTTCATTAATTATTTAATATTAACGATATTATATTTATTTGATAATTATATTAAATAAATTAGTTTAAAAATAATTTTAATAATATAAAAATCATTTTAAATAAAAATAAAGTGTTTACAAATATTTTAAGTTATAAAATATAACTTTTAATATTTAAAGGTAAATTTCATTAATAATTTACTATTGACGATATTAAAATTATTTAATAATTATATTAAATAAATAGTTTAAAAATAGTTTTATTAATTTAAAAATTATTTAAAAATGATATAAATGTTTTAAAAATATTTTAAGTTATAATTAATGACTTTTAATATTTTGATAAATAATGCATTAATATTTAAATATTAATGGTAATTATTTAGAAATAATTTTAAATATTTTAAAAATTATTTAAGGGTAATATTAATACTTTAAAAATATTTTAAGTTATTATAAATAACTTTAATATTTTGAAAATGGTTTCATTAATAATTTAATAGTAATTAAATATTAAGGATAATAGAATTTTTTTAATATTTAAATCATTTTATAATGATTCTAGTGTTTGAAAAATCATGATAAATTATTATAATTGTTTAAAAATTATTATAAGTTTTGGAAAAATAATATGATTGATATTTAAATAAATATTGAACTGCAGAATAGAGTTTTAGACTCGATAATTACTCGATAAGGCCGTCGGTACACCGAAATATTTTAGAAATTGATCTAGACTTAGATAGTTTGACTAGATACGTATTTATTTGTGATCCAATGACTGCTAAACTTATGTGACAAGATGATTAGGTTATGTGCTAACTGTAAATAGCAGTATTATGTGTTATAGTATGTTATTCTAATCAAGCGAATAATCTAATTAATGATAGGTCTCAATACAAAAGATAAAACTAAGTTATGTATTTGTAAGTAGCAGATCAGGCAAGTATCTAACCCTCATATTTACTTTATGTAATAGACATGAGTAAGAAAGTTTCAGAATTATATTATCGTTATGCTAGATTATTAACTCTATTGTTATTGATTATGTATCCAAACAATTGTATTCATACAAGTTCTTAAATTATTCGATCATTGTTTATTAATACAGTATTATTGCACAATCATGATATTTATTATGTTCGTTAATTTCTAAGCATGGTTATACAAGTGTCCTCACTTGGATAATTATTGTATTTAATCACATGTTGATACATACTTATTGGTTTCCATTATGTATACGTTAATTAAAGATCGTCTAAGCTATTTCACTTAGCTAGACACAAATTTAAAAATATTGTTGAACATGATAAAGCATTATTGTTATCCAACCGAATTGTTTTGGTTCGGATTCCAGACTAACTATGAATATCCCGAACATGGGAAACCTTTTGTGCGCCTAAGGCGGATAAGATGAACGAAAATATTGTTCTTGCATATAATATTGATCAATACAGGGCATAACGGGATGATCACCCCTGTGCATATAAGTTAGGACGGTTTGCGAAAGAAGTTCTGTTAAACCTTATCGAAAATTAAAAACAAAGTTCATAGTATGTCGACTGATCTCGAATTATAATCAATACGTATTTTCAAAATTTAAAATAAAATTGTTATGTTATTTAGAATTGTTTCAGCTTACTTCACAACTGTTGATTCGTTATAGAAGTGACGTTCAAAGAAAATATTTAATTCTTTCAGCTAATATTTATTATTTACTATTACTTGTTGGGCAATCAAATGTTCATTCTTGCTTTAAATTTAAATGTTTTCAACAAATCGTGATCAACCTGAAGGTTCAGGCAAGAACAAAGGAAAAGGAAAGCAAATAGAATAAATTTGTGGTATTTTATGTAATAGTTAGACTTTATTAAGACAATGATATCTATTAATTATCATGTAATGAATGTTTAAAGGTCGCGTACCTGGGATTAGACTCTGATATATGTAAATTAAGTTTGGTATTTATATTATTTTTATTATTTCGCTCAAAGAAATGGTATCGTGAAGCACCGAGTTCAGGTTTTAAGTACCTGAATTTGGGGCGTCACACAAGAAGTGGCACGATCAAAAGATTACGCAAAGAAAGTTTGAACCGGGACGATCTGTATTACTGTTTACGATCAAGACTGTTTTCCCACATGGCATCATTGAATTGTACAGCAGAAATCCTCTCAAAACATTCAAAGTCAACGGGCAGCGGTTGAAGCATTACTGGGGTGGGGACATCGACAACGAAGCCACCGCAATCACACTTGTTGATGCACCATGAATCAAGAGGCACCGTCAGGCTGACGACGTTAAAACAAGCGCTACTTGGGAGGTAACCCAAGCTCTAAACCTTTTCTCTTTCCTTTGTTCGGTAAATTTTAGTTTATATCATAGCCTAGACAGTTATTTTTCAATAGAATATAGTAGTAATGAGTTATTTGTGGTTTATTTGTAGGGGATCAAGGAGAAAGTGGGCCAACTTAGACACTGCACCGACAGCGCGGGGCGCGTTGTGGTCTATCACAAAATGGCGTGGGGCGCGTCAATCTGCACCTAGCTACTGACTACATAGCACAGGGCGCGCCAGGGAGCTCTACCCAACGGCGTAGGGAGCGCCGACCTGAGCCAACAAACTACATACCCAGCATGGGGCGCGCCACCTTAGGTGAAGACACGGCGCAGGGCACACCGTTCAATAATTTCAGTTTTAAAAACCATGGTGTCGTTCCCCTTTCCCATTCTAAATCAAGCCCAAGGTCTCCCATTCACCCACAACCACTATACCTCACCCACACATGACATACACGTTCATCCCCACCTCTTGGCACTACTCCTCTCATACTCCTCCCCGATTCCTCATCCATGTCTACTTCTTTATCTCCCTCCTACGCCCTCTACTTTCAGATTCCAAACCTCTTACAATTCCCATCCTTTTCAACTTCTACTTTCCTCATCCATTCCAAACCTTCATTGCTAGTACTTGCCCGATTCATCTACATCATCTCAACCTCACCTCCACGAGCACATAATGTTCTTTACAATTGGACGGCAAAGTTACGAGCATTAAACGGATTATTTTTTGGACTGTGATTAGCAAAAATAAGGTAACTCCTTTGAAATACTTTATGGGAAAAGCCTATATTTTGTTATTCTATTACTTTTATTATGGATTCCTCAGGATACTGTTGCCCGAGGACTTATTAAAAGGGAGTTTCTTTGGAGATAATTGTGTTATTTTTTGAATTAAGTTTGGGGGAAACACAGAGACACCCACTAACTACTTGATATATTGCCTCAACCAAATTCTCACCCTCTATTACTCCCAACGAACCATGTCTTTCCACAAGCGGTCGCGTGTCTCCACTTCTAATGCTCGGGCCCCATTCGATAGCACCAAATTTGTGAGTGAAGCCGCCGAAACAAGGTTCAAAGTGATCATTGATAAGAAGACTTTGGTGTTAGAAATGGGTTTGAAGCTAAATCCAAATCTTGACGGGGACATGACACTAATGATTGTGAAACATAATTGGTTTCAACTGGTGGAGCAGCCACAACTCGCGGTGATCAACATTGTAAAGGAATTTTATGCTAATGTTATTGAGCATGTTGGTCACATAGTCATGGTACGGGGTAGACCAGTGTCATTCCAGGCCAATGCAATCAACAAGTATTTTAGGCTGGAAACACCTTCGGATGCACGCTATGAGGACCGCTTGCCTGATCTGTATGAACTTATTGTAAGATTGTGGAAGCCAGGAATGCAATGGGTTACACGAGCTGGAACTAATGAAAGAATAAGCTTTCCTCATGCCACCTTAAGTCGCTATGGCAAAGCCTGGTACGCCTTCATATGTGCCCAGTTGATGCCCACACGCCATCAGAACGATATGACTAAGGAATGGACGCGACTGTTGTATGGCATTGTCCACCATCACTTTCGAGCGAATAATGAAGTTATGTTTTATAACGTGGATGTGGGTACGTGCATTCAAGAGTCGATCGATAGGCTACTACGGGGTAGTACCACGGGGGACCTTCTCTATGGTTTTCTCATCACTGACTTGTACCACAAAGCTGGAGTGCAATGGCATTCCTCCGAACCGATCCAGCAACCAATGGCTATAATTGACTATGCTACCATTGAAAAATATAAAGCATGGGATGGGGCGCAATCACATCCAAAAGGAAAAGGTTATATCATGATTTGACCACCCTCACCCTCGCGGGTGATCCGATGGAAGAACAACCTGAGCCTGCTACCTCTTCACAGGTTCGAAGGAATGATTTCTTTTGGCTGGCTCAGTGTCAGAATATGATGCATTAGTACAACATTAATGCTTTCAATATTTTTACTGATGCTTTTTCTTGGTGTAATCCAAATGCCGGTCCGGTGCACATGCATGTTCCTCCTATTCTTCCAGCATACCCTCTTTCATATGACGACGACCAGTGACTCGTCTTTCAGGGAAGTCCTTGCTCTTTTATTTTCTTTATATTGCCATAATGGGGACATTACTTGTGTTAAGTTTGGGGGGAGGGGAATTTGCTTGATTGATTAGTTTTGATTATGATTACATATCTATGTTAGTCTTAATTTTTGGATAAATTGTTAATAATTGTTTTATTGCGTTGTTGTTATCGTTTATCATTCATTCATTCATGCATACATTTATATAAAAAAAATGGAAAATTGAGTTTTTTTTAAAAAAATATTAGTTTAGTTTACTATGTTTATTGCATTTAGTTCATGCATTTGAATCCATCTGTTAGATAATTAAAGTCTGTTTTGGCCAATGATGAGACTTTGATGTAATTTCTTGTCATGAATTGAATCTTTATCTGTTTGAAAATGATATAATCAGGTTAGCACCTTAGAAATAGCTATGTTAACTGATTAAGTTTAAATGGACACATAATAGAATTCTTAAGGATAATATTAGTTTGAATGAAAGAAAGACATGAATAGGCAGAGATGATTAAGATTAGACAAGAACCTAAGTTTGGGGGAAACTTTGGGATATATAAGCTATAAAGAAAAAAAAAGTAAAAAAAAAGTAAGAATAAACATCATGGTTAGTCTAGTTTTGTGGTCTTTGTTATTTGAGTAAGTACGCCCGAGGGGATTCTCTCTACATCTAGTGCCCTAAAGTCTTAATGGTTTGGGAGTCGTTGGTTAGAAGCTCGCTAAGGGGTAGCATTGAAAAGCTTAAGAGGATTAGACATTGCACAACCATTTGAATATAAAAAAGTGAAAAATGGGAAATAAAAGCAAAGAGCCGCCGTGAATGAAAAAAAAAAAGCAGAAGTATCCCGTTCTTACTCTTGAACTTGGTAAATGTTTAACTTTAGTTGGATCTAGCTTGTTCTTGGATTTGTTGAGTTTACACTGTATGGTGCCTTTAAAGAAGTTTATTATGTGTTGTATTTGATTTTATATCAGTTAGCATTGTTGTTGAGCACACACACACTTTATCAGTTATAATAGTTGAAGATTTGATGATTGACTAGGAAGTTATTGATTTGTTTTGATATGATATACTGTTATATTTATTTGATTTCTCTGAGGCCAGATGAATAGATTGTGTTCTGTCTTACTGTTGGATTCGTAGGCGTATTGTTAGTGGCATGCCATTTCATTGCATTGTGTATTGTGTTGTGTTTTGGTTGAGGATAAGCATTGTTTCAAGTTTGGGGGAATTTGATGAGTAGGTTTTTAACCTACGATATGATCTTAATTAGCTTGTTATATTGCTAGTTTTTGGGTATATCATGTCACTTTTGATGGGTTTTACTCTTGTTACAGGTTAATGGGGTGGAGACATCTTAGAGCTAACATTTGAAGAAATTTCATGGATTTTCACTTTCTGTCTGCCTAGCGCGGGGCGCGCCATGGATGTATATGACACAGTGCGAGGAGCGCTACACGAGGATGGCACACTGATGGGACGGCGCAGGGCGTGCTACGTAATGAAGAGACACGATGCGGGGCACTCTGGTCGAACGGGTCAACTGCAGATTTTTCTTCTTATGTATGAAAGTTGAGTTTTAAATGGATTAATGATTTCCTTATATAATAAAGTCAAGTTAGGAGTATTAAGAGGCAATTATTCCTTAGTTATGGGGAGTGACGCCCCCAAAATAGGTCCATGCAACTCATTTTGTGTCACCAAATACATGGTACAGAAACCAAATACAAACCTTTATTAATATAACTGTCGTGCAAAATTCGACAACACATATGCTGTGAGTTTTAATATAAATATTGTCTTGCAGACATTATCCAAACTCAAATAAGTTTTTCATTATAATTATTATCACACTATTTTATAGAATAGTGAGGACTACTATAGGAACCATCTTGGACCATCACTCCATTCTCCGACTAGTCTCAGCTATATTCTCAATTCTTGAAGAGAACAGTAAAAGAAAAAGGTGAGCTCAACTAGCCAGTAAAGAATATTATGACTAAGATAATATAGAATAAATTATCCTTAGTCCTCAACAGGGAAAAATCTGATAGAATACGATAGACAACAAGTTTTAGATCAACAACTTCACCAGAATAAGTAATCCATTAGAAGAGTTAAGTAGAGCATGATGTCTACTATCTTCTATGATTTAAAAGTCCATCATCAATATTTTATCACTGTAACACCAATCAATAAATATTTTACATCAACGAATTATCCATGCACTACGTGCCAAGGATATTCGTATGTATCACCAGTGGTTGTGATCATGCCAAACAACTGTCCATCTATGCATTACGGGCCAAAGAGGACTTTCACCACATCATTTATCTGTAACATTACATGTCATGATTATACCAATAGTACTCCGACATGAAAAGATTAAAATTTAATAAGAATGTTCAGACCAATATTCCAACGAAATGATATTAGATGAAGCGCAAAACTTAAGGAATTTCTAATCATTTCAGGAATTATTGAAACAATACTTACCATAGTAAGTTTAAATTTAGGAATATGAAATGAAATAATATCACTTACATGATATGGAGTATGAAAGAAAATGATATCCCTTACGAGTATGGAAGGAACTAATATCATTTACGAGTATTGAAAGAAAATAACATCCTTTACGAAAAAAAAATATATCTTTTACCTTAATAAGAAAGTAGTTTTGACAAAAATAACGGAGATTATGTTGAGGAAATCTTGCACTGCTATCAACACTCAAAATATCCTTATACTCACAAGAAATGCGCTCAATATTATAGGGAGAGAATTTTCTGATTCTAGTATGAGTTTCATTGTTTAACTAAGCAACTTATTTATAGAAAAATGCTAGCACACCACTTCTGACAAATCTTACATACGGATGATTTTGCAGCATACACCTTTTAAAAACAAGCTTTCCAAAACCAACTTGCTTACTTCCATCATTTATCAAATGTTATTTGAAATAGAAGAATTAAAATTCAATTTGCTCTCTTCCTCCTTATTTTATTCTTATACGTTTCTGGAAAACCCAGAAAATCATATGAATGTCTTACAATTGTCTGATAATAGTTTGATTGGCTTAGATCTCTCACTTGTGATGTTGTTAGGTAAATCCAGTGTCACACTTTCTAACCTTGACATGTCTATTACAACCTTCAACCATTACATCACCTAATAAACACATAAGTTGGAAGTTATTAGCAATTGAAAAGCTTTGACCGACGTTGACTAATCACTTCTGGAAAACCTATAAGTTGAAGAATAGTTGGGATTGGAGTTTTGACCACTCATATCTTCCTATTATGATGAAGTTAGTTAACAAAATGAGTATAAATTTGTAGTATTACATAAATACTACAACACGGGTACACTTACAAGTCCAGAAACAAAATCAATTAGGATTTATAGAGGGTCAAAGTAGAGAACTAGGGTTTGACTGGGTTGTTCTTCAAAGGCTGAATACCACATATAGCGACACTCGCTATAGGTCCCTTAGACCACACTTGCCCCTCCATCACCCTTTTCGCAATGCTATCTGTCACAATAGGCATTTAGCAACGAATTGAATAAAAATAAATTACAATAATTAAATTAAATAGAAATAAATGGTAAATAATTATTAATAATTAAGTTCTAAAAATCATTTTAAGTTATAATAAATAACTTTTAATATTTTGACATAAATTTCATTAATAATTTATTTTATTTAAATATTAATGATAATAAAACTATTTAATAATTATATTAAACAAATTATTTAACAATTTTAATAATTTTTCTAAAATTATATAAATGATAAATAAATCATTTAAAATATTATATTTCCAACATATTTATAAATGATAATAAATTATTAATAGATAAATATTATTTAAATTAATATTAGGGTATAAATGATAATTAAATCATTTAAATATTAAACTAAAATTCTAAAATTATTATAAATGATAAAAAAAATCATTTAAAAATAATATTAAGCTTCTAAAAATATTATAAAGGATAATTTAATTATATAAGATAATATTTAAGCTTTCAAATAAAGTCTTATTGATAAACCAACACGTTGTATTATCAAATTAAGTGATCGAGATACCGAATCAATACTGAACCCTAACAATACTTGATTAGTTCAATTAGATACATGTTATTATAAATTCTAAAGACCATTATGAATATGTGCTAAAATATTTAGGTTACATAACGCCTTCAAATACTTGTTAGCTAAACGTTCTTCGCACAGACAAGTTTCTCTTACTTTCTTATTGAACAAGTTTTTCTAAAGTTTATTCGTTTAAATATATCGTTCATATCAATTATTGTGAAGTTATATCTCCTTGATTCGACATAACTTAAGAAATGAATTATTTATTCGTATATTTTTGAATTGCTATTGAAGCATGAACTGTTGGTTAGACCAAATTGTTGGTAAGACATCTAATACTTAGTTCAAAACACCCTTGATGGGATGTTATTGTATTAATAAAATTTGACACCAAGAGCAGTCGGGCACGATTGTGATGATATGCATATACCCAGGATATTGAATAAGCTAATCCCCTATAAGATATCCAAACAATTGTTTCTAAGTTATTTATAGCTGATAGAATAATTGAAATATTGGTTCGGATTGGGAACCCTCAGTTAGACAAAATCGTTGAAATCTCAATATGTTCATATTTATACACAATAAATAAACTTACTGAGCATGTTGTAGCTCATTCTTGCAAATAATTTCCTTTGCATTTTTAGATGGTAATCCCAGAACTTCAGGGACGAACAATGGAAAGAGGCTATTTTAATTTAGTATTATTTTGTTGTTCATGTAATTTCAAGTCTTATAAGACTTTGTTGTAATAAGAATATGAAAACTGAGAATGATGTAATTGAACTTAAAGTTATGTAATATATTATCATCTTTTGATACATCGTTTACGTTATACTTACATTTTTAGATGTTTTAGAAGATAGTACTGATTTAATACAGTATCCATATGAACTATACATCTGAATGAGGGTATTGAATAACCTTTGGAGTTCTATAAGCACAGAGGTCACTCCTCGGTTCCAAGAATAATCTTGTCATTTATAATGTGAATGTCAGATATATAGGAACTATGAATACGATAGAAATATACATAAGATATAAACCTATTTATCCAAGTGAGGGTATCCAAACACAGAAATTATTTTGACGGGAACTACTATCTATTATGGGATAATGTGAATCTTGGAGAGATAGAAATTAAATATTATGAAATATTTATTTACGTGAGCGCCAAATCTGCTATAGCGAGTGTAGAGAATTTAGGGGCATCACATTTTGGTATCAGAGCTTTTAACTGTAGCTCTAAGGTAGAGGAATCTTAGGATATAGTCTTGGAGTCCCAAAAAAAAATACTTAATTACACATAAGATAACCTGAAAAGCTTTATATTTTGTGTAAACTTCTTTACTATAATATTAAATCAAGTAATAAAAATTTCTTTTGTAAAATGGCAAACTCATATTCGTATGACAATCCAATAGTGAGAGATCCACTTATGATAGAGTTTGAGTAGGATAGTGATCCCGAAGAGGAAGAACTTCAACATGATCAAGAGATACTGGATGCAGAAGAATATGAGGATCCTGTAGCTGGTCAGTTGATGAGGATAGAGGAACATGAGGAAGCATTTACAATAGTAGTACAACAGTCAACAGAGAAAGTTGAGGCTTCTAACTTTAGGTCATTTATAGCCAATGGTTTATTAGAATTTGAGAGGGATGTTATTAGCAGGATAAGGACATCACTACAGAATGATCAAAGGGAGAGACATGGTGTACAAATGCAGTTAAACAAAGTTGTTCGAGGGACTCAGAATTCGTTTGACGATCTGGAACGTCGAGTGATTAGATATCTGGTGGAGGATAAGAAGACTGATTACCTCATAGATCGATAAATGGTATACTACATGATCCAAGACTCTTATGATGAGGCTAGAGGTTATTAAATATAGTATAGGGATCTAAATGTTTATCTACTTTTAGTAGTGTGTATTAGGAAAATTTTGATGTGTAATTAACTAGTGGTAGTATATGAGCCACTAGTCAGATATGTAATCTTCAGTATGTGAAATACAAATTATGTTTGTAAACATCAGACTTGTTTAAACCTTGTATATTGTTCATACATATACTTATACTTGTCTTTACTTTTTAATTATAGAATCATGCCACCAAGAAGGAAACCCCAGAGAGAAGTAGAAAATGAGAATAGGGAAGTAAATCCTACCTATTAGTTAGTTGACATACTCTTAAGAGCTATACAAATAAACCAGACTCAAGGCACATTATTTAAAGACTTTAAATTAGTAGGTCCACCTGAATTTAAAAGAACTGCAGAGCCAAATGAGGCTCAAACTTGTTTACTAAAATAGAGAAGTTCTTTATTTTAACAAATGTCAACGAAAACCAAAAGACGGTCTTTGCCACCTTTTTCCTCAAAGGTGAGACAAATTATTGGTGGGAAACTAATAAGGTTCGCGTATGAGTCGGGATAGTTTCTTGGGATAGATTCAAGAAACTATTCTTTGAAAATTATTTTCCCCAATCAATGAAGGATCGTATGGAGGTACGATTCCTATAGTTGAAATAAGGGGAACTTACTGTATCTCAGTATACAGCTAAGTTCAATGAAATATCTAGGTTTGTACCGCATCAAGTAGATACAAAGGCAAGGAAGACCCAAAGGTATGAGGAGGGTTTGAAACCCCAGATTCGTAGTAAATTGTCGGAATTCCAAGTAAAAACCTTTCCAGAAATTCTCGAAAAAGATATCATAGTTGAGAATGAGAATGAGGTCATTATAAAGTTTCACAAAGATAAAAGAAATCAAAATGAGGGGTAAAAATTTAAAGGAGAAACAAGTACAGGCAGATTTAATAATAAGAGAAAGTGGGATACCACTTTTCTAATAACTCTGGGAAAAGGGGGAATAAATACAATAACAACAACAAAAACAATAATATCAAGATTGACCTTTGTGTTACATATGGAAAAATATCATAAAGGGGTGTGTCTTAACAAAAAGATCAAATGTTTTAATTATGGTTAGGAAGGACATTATTCTCCTCAGTGTTCTAGTTCCAATAAAAATAGATGCTTCAATTGTGGGTCCATAGATCACATAGCTAGAAATTGCCCAAAACTCAAAAATCAAAATAGAGGGAGAAATTGGTGTAAACACTTGAAAATTTTTATTCCTGTTACTAACCATGTACAAGGACATAATCATCTTTTGTCTTCTAGAGATCACCCTAGAAGTCAAAATCATCAATTCAAACCCTGGTGACAACCCCGAGAGATAAATTCAAAACCCGATGATAACCCTGGGAGATCAAGCCAAACCCCGGCGATAACCCCAGGAGATCAAGCCAAACACCGATGATAATCCCGGGAGATCAAGCTAAGCCCCAGTGACAACCCTGGGAGATAAAGTCAAACTCCGGTGATAACCTCGGGAGATCAAGTTAAAACCCGGTGACTACCCCGGGAGACAACAAACCAACCCCAGAGATAACCCTGAGGATCAATAAAAGTTAACAGCGGTCTAATCTCGGAGATAACCCTGAGAAAAGATAACTACAATTACATCAAACTCAGAGATAACCTGAAGAGGTAAATTAGTAATTTTTCCAACTCAACACCAAATCACTGCCATGAAGGTCATGCAGAACTATAACGTCAAACCCGAGTGAAAACAGCACAAGACAGCTAAACGGATTGACTTTGAAGACTTGAAGATCTGGTCATGGACCCATCTTTCCGGATTTGAAAAAGGTCAAATCACATGTCATTGTGTAGCTCTCGTTAAGGGATTTCCAGAAAGGTATAACACGCCTCCATCGGACTCCCAAATTAAAAGATATGAAGGTTTGAGCAGACGGCGTGTTGGTCCGAGTGTAGGTACTTCGAGACAACGGGACCAACAGGGAAGGGCCCACCCGGGTCAGCCGCAGGTAGACCCGCGGCTACTTTGGTCTATAAATAGACCCTCCCATCAACCATAAAAAAAGAGAAAAAGAGATGGAATTTCACCTATTTCAGCTCTTAACCCCTCCTACAATGTTCCAAATTTTGATATTCTTCTTTGTAAACACTTGTATACATATATATTATAACATATCAAGTTTTAACCGGTGGAAACTGAGTTTTCAAGCTTCAAAAGCAGTTTAAAGCCTTCCTCGCTACACACAATAAGATCTTTTCTGATCCAAAGCTTTTATCTGCTTTAATATATATATATATATATATATATATATATATATATATATAATTTTTAATTGTGATTAAATATCAGTTTTAACTGTTCATTCAATGTAAAGTTGTAATCTTTAAATTTATGGACTAGATTTATCTGAATCTAGCAATATCTAACTCTCAACCGGTTCAAAACTTGTAAAACTAGAACCATTGAGCTAGAATGGTTAAGATTTATTTAAATCTAGTTTTCTTTCTAGTTTTGTAAATATTAAGCAACAGCGCGACCCTAGATCTGTGTCTAGAGGAAGCTTGAAGCTTTAGCCACGCGCATACAGGGATTTAACTGATGGATCCTCTATTTTGAGATATTTAGATTAAATATCTGCTTTATTTTAGTATATTTGTTATGCAAGCTATTCATATGATATTATGTGAGCCTAGGAGCCTTGTGATCCAGCTGACAGATCTGGTTCCCATAATGGACCCTTTTCAGTTGTACAGTTAGCTTATAAATCATATTTGTGGTGCTCGGGTCACTTTGATGGCTTTCATGCCCATAAGGAGCTCGACACTTATATATATATATATATATATATATATATATATATATATATATATATATATATTTTGTCGAATATACTTCGCATCTAGAGAATAAAATAAAAATAAGCTGAATACGGAATAAAATGGATGTATCAAAGGCCTTAATTACTATGTGAGAATAAGGGTTTGAAAACCTGTTTTGAGAACATCATTTTTGTATATTTTTCTTAACATTGAGCTTTTATATAAATCAAACCCTTTGTATATAGGTGCAAAAGAGGCATAACACTACTTCCAAATAAAGCACTTAGGCCCAATTAATTGTAACACACACACACACACACACATTTCAAATAAATTAGGAAATTAAAAACACGCGGTTACTGTATTTTCACGAAAGTCGGGGGGTGCCTAACACTTTACCCCCCCGCTTAAGCAAGCCCCTGAACTTTATGAATCTCAATTTCTAAGGTCTGTTAAACTGTAACATCCCCAAATCCGGGTACTTTTTATCTCATATCTGGTACGTTACGATACATCATTTCTATAACTATTGCGGAAGATATAAACATAAATTATTTATACAATAAATTTTATAACATAATCCCCAAGGTCTACAACCTTAACTTAATACATACCTTCAATAGCTTAAAAGGTTTACAATGTCATTTGCATCAGATAACTTAATAGTTCTAAATGCATAATAATCTAAACTTGGAATTCACCTTTACGACTGTCGTTCTTCGAGCCTTCGTTTTAATCTGAAATTTATTATTATGATATAGCAAGGATGAGCAACTATTTTGCCCAACAAGTTTAAGTACAATAAAGAAATATCATGATTGAAAAGGAATAAGATTTCAAGTTTTCAACAATGTAATATAATTGAGAAAGAACATGAATTAAAACTTCAGTAACTGAAAAACTGAATACTTATGATGAGTGGTCAACAATGACCATGAACAAATTTAACCGAACTGTGACACCCTCAAAATAGGTATACAACACCCATTCTGAGTCGTCAAAATACATGGTACAGAAATAACTACAACTTTATTAATAGAACATAAAAACTGTGAGTTTAAATACAAATATTGTCATCTAGACAATATCCATACTCAAATAAGTCCTCATTATAATTATTAATACACTATATCACAAAATAGTGAGGACTACTAGAACAACTTCTAGAACCATCATTCTACACCCGACTAGTACTCGCTACATTCTCACCTCTTGAGAAGAAAAATGGAACAAAAAAGAAAAGGGTGAGCACAACTAGCCCAGTAAAAGAACATTATGACTAAGATAATATAGAACAAATTATCGTTAGTCCTCAACAGGGAAAAATTTAATAGAATATAATAGACAACAAATTTTAAATCAATATTCGTAGCGAAAATAATAAATCATTAGAAGAGTTAAGTAGAGAATGAAATCTACTATTTAATTGATTTTAAAAGTCCATCATAAATATTTTATCCATGTAACATCAATCAATATACATCTTGATTCAAATATTCATCTTTGCACTACAAGCCAAACATATTCATCAGTTGGTCATTTTCATCTCACCACATGTTCATCTTTGCACTACGGGACAAAGATATTCATCATAAAATCACTAATCTTTGCACTACAGGCCAAAGATATTCAGTTATATCATTATTTAGGGCTGAGGATGATGAAAAATATTTTAAAGAAAACGAATCCAGTGAAACAAAAGAATAAATATTAAGGATTCGTATTTCGGTTTATCCATGTCCAAAAATACCTCATAAATAATCATAGTGGAGTAAAATTTAAGAATGATCAAGATATGGATACAATCAAAGCTAGTATCCATAATAGATATCTTAGACAAAAAGAAGAAAATTTTATTTTTTGGTGAATAGTGTCGGATTCGTGAATAGTATCGTATACGTGAATAGTAACTCCGACACAAAAAGTTCCAAATTTGATAAAAAGTTCAGATCAATATTTTGACATAATGATATTGAAGAAAATAATATCATTTAAGAAGAAAATAACATCCCTTACCTCGAAAGAATAGTACTTCTGGTTTGAATATTGAATATAGTGCTGAAAGGAACTTGCACCGTATTACAACACTCAAAGTATTAAAATACTCAAAAGAATACGCTCAATATATCGAGAGAGAAAGAGAGAAAAAAAATTTAGTTTCTGGTGTGATTTTCAATTCTAACCTAAGCACTCTATTTATAGGAAAATGGTTAGAACACAAAAGTAGAAAATTTAATATAATATTAATATATATAATCAAATTTCTTACGCCCACTTTCTTAGATCTGAATTCAGCCATTTACATCACATACAAGACCCACAATAATGACCAAAAATGTTTTTCATATTAAAAATAATTAAAACTTCCAAAAATGAATTATTTCGGAACTTCGGAGCTTCAATAATTCATAATAAATAGCCCTTTTGTCAGCAAAATTCAAACCTTATGTCTTTTCTATAGGAAATTTCATTATCTACAACTTTGCAGAAAAATTTTTTTCTAAATTCCAAATAGAAATTGACCGAAATCCATAAACGGGAGATTTTACAAGCTATAATCAAATTTCAGTCAAGAAATGGGGTCCACCGACATGAAAAACATGTTTTAATTATTTAATGCAACAAAAATATTCTTCCTCCTCATACTCATATATCCCACATTCTTTGTAAAAATATCATCATTATTATATTATAATAATATAATAAAATATTATTTTATCATAAAAGATAAAATATCGATTTTCAACAATTGTCACTTTAAAAATTTTCTCTATCTATATCCAGATAAAATGAATATTTTTCTCATCATATAAATCAATAATTAATTATTCACAAATAATATTACAGAATCACAATACTGACAACTAGGCAGTTCCTAGGAAAGAGGGGGCTTTTCCAATAAGGATTTCTCCTTATTAGCGCGCAATTAGGTGACCAAACCTCTCATTAGACAGAACTTTCTAGACATTGCCAATAATATTATCTAATAATATTATTCAGATAATATGAATTATTACTTCGATAATAGAAAATGCTGTGTGGTGACAATTATTGAAATAACAATAATATAAAATATCAACGCAACAATTATTGAATCAATAAATAAAATACTGAACAGTAATTATTGTAACAATTATTCAGTAGTGCCTTCTTACGTAAGAATCAATAATTGGTGCAATATTGTGTGCTACTGTGCAACAACGCGTATTACTGTGTTTTAACCACCGGGTATTTCAACAGTATTAACGGTAACAACTACGCCGTTATTTATAAACAACTTATACTTGTCGTTTTCTTTATCCAATCGCTTTTCGTTATGGGGCCCACACAAGGTTGCGACATCGTACGAATATTCCTCGACAGTAAGAATATTCCACGACCAAACGAATATTCTCCGATAAAAATGAATATTTTATAACCACTTACTTAATTAAAATATTTGCGCATTTTACCCATAACTAACCATATTAATAAAATCAACCATTACTATTTCAAAATAATAAATAGAGGAATTTAAATTTCATTTATTAATAATTTGGGGTATTACAACCTCCCCTCCTTATGAAATTCCGTCCTCGAAATTGACGTACGTACCTGGTTTTTCGAAAAGATGAGGATATCTCGCTTTAATTTCCTTTTCTAGCTCTCAGGTCATTTCCTCAATAGTATGGTTCCTCCACAAAACTTTAACTTATGGTATGACCTTTGTGCATAGGACATGCTCTTTCCTATCCAAGATCTTGACAGGTACCGCTTCGTATGTTAAGTTTTCGGCTATCTCGTCCGGCTCTAACTCAATAACGTAGTTCGGGTCTTTCACATATTTATGAAGGACATGTATGTGAAAAACGTTATGAACACGAGACATACTTGGAGGTAACGCGAGTCTATAGGCCACATTTCCTACTCGGTCAAGAATCTGAAATGGACCAATAAATCGTGGATTGAGCTTTCCTCTCTTCCCGAATCTTGTAACTCCCTTTAATGGAGCAACACGTAACAATACATGATCCCCAATATCAAATTCCACGTCCTTTCGATGAAGATTTGCATAACTCTTTTGTCGATCTTGTGCCGTTTGTATACTTTGTCGAATCATTTGGATCTTTTCTGTAGTCATACATACCAACTCGGGTCCCAACAATGTTGCTTCACCCACCTCATCCCAACATATTGGAGAGCGACACTTTCGTCCATATAATGCTTCGAATGGAGCCACACCTATACTTGCCTGATAACTATTTTTGTAGGAGAATTCTACCAATGGTAAATACTTATCCCAACTCCCTTTGAAATCTAAAATACAGAGTCTTAATAGATCTTCAAGAGTTTGAATAGTCCTCTCTGATTGTCCGTCCGTTTGAGGATGGTATGCCAAACTGAATCGTAAATTCATGACCATAGCTTTCTGCAAGCTAACCCAAAATCGTGAAGTGAATCTTGGGTCACGATCCGAAACTATGGATACTGGCATGCCATGCAATCTCACAATCTCATTTACATACATACGAGCATGACGTTCAAGGGAATAAGTCTCCCGTATTGGCAAGAAATGAGCAGACTTAGTTAATCTATCAACAATAACCAAAATAACATTTATACCTTGAGAAACCGTAGGAAGACCCGTAATGAAATCCATGGTAATATATTCTCACTTCCATTTCGAAATATCAAGCGATTGCAATGGACCCTTAGGCACTTGATGCTCTGCCTATACACGTTGACAAGTTAAACTGTAAGACCCCGAATTTTATGAAATAAAAGTATTCAATTTTTCTTATAATTACTATTCAGTAAATGGTTAAATTGATAAAAGTTTAAAGTTAAGGGTGATATGTGAATTTTTTTTCAAAATAAGCAAGTGGTTATAAAATAATCATTGTTGTCGGGGAATATTCGTTTGGTCGTGGAATATTCTTTCTGTCGGGGAATATTCGTACGACGGCGCAGCTATTTGTGGGCCCCATAACGAATAACTATCGGATGAAGATAACGATAAAATTTGAGTTTTTACAAATAACGACGTAGTTGTTACTGTTAATACTGTTGAAATACCCGGTGGTTAAAATACAGTAATACGCGTTATTGCACAGTAGCACACGGTATTGCACAGTATTTTTGAAATTATTGATTCTTACGTAAGAAGGCACTACTCAATAATTGTTACAGTAATTACTGTTCAATATTTTATTTTACTGATTCAATAATTGCTACGTTGAAATTTTGTATTATTGTTGTTCAATAATTGTTGCTGCACAGTATTTTCTATTATCAGATCAATAATTCATATTATTTGAATAGTATTATTAGATAACATTATTGACAATGTCTAGAAAGTTCTGTCTAAGGAGAGGTTTGGTCATCTAATTGCGCGCCAGTAAGGAAAAAATTCTTATTGGAAAGCCCCCTCTTTCCTGGGAACGGCCTGGTTGTCATAAATGTGATTCTGTAATATTATTTGTGAATAATTAATTATTGATTCATAGGATAAGGAAATATTTATTTTATGTGGATATAAATGAGGAATATATTTTTGTGGTTAAAAATGAAGGAGTTAATGTTGAGGTTTTTATCAGTATTTTTGTCGGAATGGAGGTATTAAAAATCAGGGTTTTTGAGATATTTTGCGGGGGTTATAATTTTTAATCCGACCGTTGGATCGTGGTAATTTTTGGATATGTTATACATATATAAGTTGAGTATATGTCCATAAATTTTGAACCGTTAAAAATGAACGTATGATTTGTTATGAATTTTAAGAGGTGGCTGATTCGGAAATCAGGTTATAAATCATTTTTGGTGGAAAATTCTAGAATTGGTGGGCCCCACTTGTGGTTGGTGAAGAAATGTGCTGAATTATATTTCAAATGTGGTGGGTGGGAATAGTAGCAGGTAAAGCCATCAGGTTGCAGGTCAAACCTACCAAAATTTTCCTATAAATAGAGGGCTAAGTTAGAATTGAAAATCACACCAGAAACATAAGCTTTCTCTCTTTCTCTCTCTATATTATAAAGCATATTTTGTGAGTTTTTAGATACTTTGAGAGTTGATATTCAGTGTAAGGTTCCTTCGGCTTTACATTCCGGTCAGAAGTACTGCTGTTTTGAGGTAAGGGATTGTAAGGGATAGTAAGGAATTTTAAGGGTTGTTATATTTTCCAGTTTCGTAATTTTTCTGACCTTCAAAAATTTTGGAAAAATTTAAAACGATATTTTGATGAGTTTTCTTGATTGTATCCAAAAATGGTGATTTTTGGATGTATAGATTGAGAGTTATGAATTTTATGAGAAAAGACTATTTTAAAAGTAACCGCTTATAATTTCTTGTGGTTAACTCCAAAATTGATGAAATTTTTATTGGGAGTACATGTATATGAAAGGAGTATACTCTGTGAATTTCAGAATTTTTAGATAAAAGTACAATTTTTGATAAATGTCTAAATATTCGGCTATTTTGGCCATATGAAAAATAGTAAATGACTTTTAAAAATTCTGAGAAAAATATATGTTCACTATGGGACTATATTATACTAAATTCCAGAAAAGAAATATTTTTGGAACTGATTTGGTATTTTTCATGAAAATGTACTAGTTATGAGTAAATGAATTAAATATGTTATGTGAAGTAAGAAAATTGGAAAATAGGATTTTATAGCTTGAGAATCCTATATGAGGTATATGCAGATTTTTGATGAGGGTTTTGGTTATTGGTAATGAAATCTTATGAGTTTGGTATTTTTGAATGATTAAATGCATTATTTAGTAAGTGTAAACAATTAAAATAAATTGTTTATAAGCTTAAGAAATGTTATTCTTTCAATATCATTATACCGAAATATTGGTATGGATTTTATTGTGGAATTTCTACCTTTTTGTGTCGGGATTACTATTCATGAGTTACTATTCACGAATTACTATTCACGAGTTACTATTCACGGGTACTATTCAAGACAAAATTGGTTTCTTTTTCTAACTAAATTATAGTTGATTTATGAATATTACTCTTGAGATTAAATCTAGATGTTTTGATTATATTGATTTTACTATTATATATAACATTTTTATAACCTTGATGTTGAAATTCTCTTTCACTGGAGTGTAAAGATGGGTAGATTATTGGTACGATCATGACTAGGGTTCTCTTTGGCCTGTAGTGCAAAGTTGAATTGTGACTGGTATGATCATGACCATTGAATTTATAATTGAATATCTTAAGCTTAAGTGCAAAGGTGAATTGATCAACATGGTTATAATTATTGTTTATATAAATTCTGAAATGATTATATATTTCTTTGAGATATGAATATATTTGGCCTGTAGTGCAAATATGAATTGTTGATGAATATCTTTGGCATGTAGTGCAAAGATAGCCTGTTGATGAATATCTTTGGCCTGTAGTGCAAAGATGAACTGTTGTTGAATATCTTTGGCCCGTAGTGTAAAGATGGTTTGTTGATGAATATCTTTGGCCCGTAGTGCAAAGATGGATTTGTTAGTATGATTATAAACAGGAACTGTGATTTGGTATAACCATGATCTTTGATGTTTCAGGTAAAGACAGGTGATAAAAATATTCTTCGTCCTGAGTACGAAGAAAAAATTATAGTCACAATTATGATTATGAGTTATTCATATGATTGTGGAAAGGAACTGTTGAGTGATGTTACATGGATAAAACATTGTTGGTGGATTTTTAACATGGAGAAGATAATAGACTTTATAGTCTATTTGACTCTTCTAATGGATTGCTCGTTCCGCTGCAACTATGGTTGAAATTTTTAGAATTTACCATATGTTCTAAATCTCTGATTTATTGTTGATGAAGGCTATTGATAATTGAATTATCTTTAGTCATGATATTCTTTACTGAGCTAGTTGTGCTCACCCTTTTGCTTCACAATTCCTTTCAGGTAATAAGAGTGTAGCTGGGTCGAGCGGGGGTAACAAGGGAATAAAACGGTGGTCATCATTTAGTAGTTATATTTGGTGAAGAAAATAGGGTGAGGCGAACCCAACGTTGGAAGGGTGTTTTGTCACTATCATACAAGATGTCTAATGACATACAACCTCGTGTCATCATATGACAGGGTTGTGCTCATCCACTTGCTGAGTATATCTATGGGCACTACCTATATAATCTTGGTGTTTGTTTGAAGTATAATTCTCAATTAGAGACAGTGGAGATAATGATAAGTCAAGAGAAGACTCACCATTGGGAAGAATATGATAGTAATCTTCTTGTTTTTCTTTGGGGTCTATTGGGTCAACCAAGGATAATTCTGTGGCCATATGATATCTATCATAACCTAGACGCGTGGCCTCCCATGTACGAAGGTTTCCTTGAGCACTTCCCAAAGATTCTAATTTCTAAAACAGTTTTTGACTATACCTTTATGTAAGGTGTTATTGTGAGGTGATGTCCACGGTTGGAACATGAGTCACATTTGATATATATTTGTATCCAAACTCACAGCATATGTGTTGTTGTATTTTGCACGACAATTATTGTAATAAAGTTATAGTTGTTTTCTGTACCATGTATTTGACGACTCAGAATGGGTTGGGTGGAATGGACCTATTTTGGGGTCGTCACAGGTGGTATCAGAGCTTAGGGATATGATCTCTGGCGGAGATCGGAGAATACAACTAGGAGGGGAGAGATGAGTAAATCCTTCGCTAGTGTGTCCTACCTAAGCTTATTTGTTGGTCAGTCATAATATCGGGATATTATGTGATATGTTAATTTGTTAAATTAACACTTATTTTGAAGCTGTATTCTAGAATGTTATTTGAAATACAGGAGATGAGCAAATGGAGAAATTATGATGACAGAGAAGATGGAAATTGAAATGAAAGGAAGGTATTCTCAACTCTTTGAAATACCAGGTACGTAAATTTCGGGGACGAAATTTCATAAGGAGGGGAGATTGTAAGACCCCGAATTTTATGAAATAAAAGTATTCAATTTTTCTTATAATTACTATTCAGTAAATGGTTAAATTGATAAAAGTTTAAAGTTAAGGGTGATATGTGAATTTTTTTCAAAATAAGCAAGTGGTTATAAAATAATCATTGTTGTCGGGGAATATTCGTTTGGTCGTGGAATATTCTTTCTGTCGGGGAATATTCGTACGACGGCGCAGCTATTTGTGGGCCCCATAACGAATAACTGTCGGATGAAGATAACGATAAAATTTGAGTTTTTACAAATAACGACGTAGTTGTTACTGTTAATACTGTTGAAATACCCAGTGGTTAAAATACAGTAATACGCGTTATTGCACAGTAGCACATGGTATTGCACAATATTTTTGAAATTATTGATTCTTACGTAAGAAGGCACTACTCAATAATTGTTACAGTAATTACTGTTCAATATTTTATTTTACTGATTCAATAATTGCTACGTTGAAATTTTGTATTATTGTTGTTCAATAATTGTTGCTGCACAGTATTTTCTATTATCAGATCAATAATTCATATTATTTGAATAGTATTATTAGATAACATTATTGACAATGTCTAGAAAGTTCTGTCTAAGGAGAGGTTTGGTCATCTAATTGCGCGCCAGTAAGGAAAAAATTCTTATTGGAAAGCCCCCTCTTTCCTGGGAACGGCCTGGTTGTCATAAATGTGATTCTGTAATATTATTTGTGAATAATTAATTATTGATTCATATGATAAGGAAATATTTATTTTATGTGGATATAAATGAGGAATATATTTTTGTGGTTAAAAATGAAGGAGTTAATGTTGAGGTTTTTATCAGTATTTTTGTCGGAATGGAGGTATTAAAAATCAGGGTTTTTGAGATATTTTGCGGGGGTTATAATTTTTAATCCGACCGTTGGATCGTGGTAATTTTTGGATATGTTATACATATATAAGTTGAGTATATGTCCATAAATTTTGAACCGTTAAAAATGAACGTATGATTTGTTATGAATTTTAAGAGGTGGCTGATTCGGAAATCAGGTTATAAATCATTTTTGGTGGAAAATTCTAGAATTGGTGGGCCCCACTTGTGGTTGGTGAAGAAATGTGCTGAATTATATTTCAAATGTGGTGGGTGGGAATAGTAGCAGGTAAAGCCATCAGGTTGCAGGTCAAACCTACCAAAATTTTCCTATAAATAGAGGGCTAAGTTAGAATTGAAAATCACACCAGAAACATAAGCTTTCTCTCTTTCTCTCTCTATATTATAAAGCATATTTTGTGAGTTTTTAGATACTTTGAGAGTTGATATTCAGTGTAAGGTTCCTTCGGCTTTACATTCCGGTCAGAAGTACTGCTGTTTTGAGGTAAGGGATTGTAAGGGATAGTAAGGAATTTTAAGGGTTGTTATATTTTCCAGTTTCGTAATTTTTCTGACCTTCAAAAATTTTGGAAAAATTTAAAACGATATTTTGATGAGTTTTCTTGATTGTATCCAAAAATGGTGATTTTTGGATGTATAGATTGAGAGTTATGAATTTTATGAGAAAAGACTATTTTAAAAGTAACCGCTTATAATTTCTTGTGGTTAACTCCAAAATTGATGAAATTTTTATTGGGAGTACATGTATATGAAAGGAGTATACTCTGTGAATTTCAGAATTTTTAGATAAAAGTACAATTTTTGATAAATGTTTAAATATTCGGCTATTTTGGCCATATGAAAAATAGTAAATGACTTTTAAAAATTCTGAGAAAAATATATGTTCACTATGGGACTATATTATACTAAATTCCAGAAAAGAAATATTTTTGGAACTGATTTGATATTTTTCATGAAAATGTACTAGTTATGAGTAAATGAATTAAATATGTTATGTGAAGTAAGAAAATTGGAAAATAGGATTTTATAGCTTGAGAATCCTATATGAGGTATATGCAGATTTTTGATGAGGGTTTTGGTTATTGGTAATGAAATCTTATGAGTTTGGTATTTTTGAATGATTAAATGCATTATTTAGTAAGTGTAAACAATTAAAATAAATTGTTTATAAGCTTAAGAAATGTTATTCTTTCAATATCATTATACCGAAATATTGGTATGGATTTTATTGTGGAATTTCTACCTTTTTGTGTCGGGATTACTATTCATGAGTTACTATTCACGAATTACTATTCACGAGTTACTATTCACGGGTACTATTCAAGACAAAATTGGTTTCTTTTTCTAACTAAATTATAGTTGATTTATGAATATTACTCTTGAGATTAAATCTAGATGTTTTGATTATATTGATTTTACTATTATATATAACATTTTTGTAAGACCCCAATTTTTATAAATAAAGATGAATTTTCTATAAATATCATTTTTGAATATTATGGAGTTAATTTGATATAATGTTATAGTTGTGGGTAATATTTATAAATTTTGCAAAGTAAGCAAGTTGTTATAAAATATTCGTTTGGTCGGAGAATATTCTTTTTGTCGGGGAATATTCGTACGACGGCACAATCATTGGTGGACCCCACAACAGAATTATTGTCGGATTGAGAAAACGACAAAAATATTTTATTAAAAATAACGGCTGTAGTGTTACCGTTAAAACCGTTAAAACTGTTGAACTACTTGGTAGTAAAAGTACAGTAATACGCGTGGTTGCATAGTAGCACACGGTATTGATTATTGATGCTTACGTGAGAAGTCACTCAGCTATACTCAATTATTGCTATAGTAATTGCTGCATCATATCTCTTAAATTATTGTCATAGTATCGTCTGTATAATATGTTATATTATTAAATCAATAATTGAGACGTTGTGGTAAGTTTGGTTATTTTATGGGGGGCCATATGTCATCATCTAAGAGTCTCTTCGTCAATAGTAATTACCGTCGTCAATAGTAATTACCGTCGTCAATAGTATTTACCTTGGTCAATAGTAATTACCTTCGTCAATAGTATTTACCTTGGTCAATAGTATTTACCTTGGTCAATAGTAATTACCTTCGTCAATAGTATTTACCTTGGTCAATAGTAATTACTTTCGTCAATAGTAGTTGTCCCTTCAATATTACCAAGAGTCATTTGACCCTTCGTTAAGACCAAGAGTCATTTGACCCTTCGTTAAGACCAAGAGCCACCCTCAGTTTTTCTATAAATAGAGGCCTAGGGCTTCATTATTTTTCACGAATTCATTCAAGCTATAGAGAGAGAAAGTATAGAGAGAATAAGAGAGAGAGAATAAAAGTATTCTGCTACATCACTTTTCCAATATCCAGTTCTTTTAAGGTAGGGAATATTATTTCTTTTATATTCATGAAGAGAACTTCTGTTATTCCATTTGTTATTATTCTGTTGGAATAACCAGTATACGCGGTCTACCCTATACTTGGTGACATTCTTCTATTATTCTGTTGGAACATCCTGTCTGTGTGTTTTACACCGGACCTGGTTCCGTTTATTATTCTGTTGGAACATCCTGTCTGTGTGTTTTACACCGGACCTGGTTCCGTTTATTATTCTGTTGGAACATCCTGTCTGTGTGTTTTACACCGGACCTGGTTCCGTTTTATTATTATTCTGTTGGAATATCCTGTCTGTGTGTTTTACACCGGACCTGGTTCCATTATTTATTATTCTGTCGGAATATCCTGTCTGTGCGTTTACGCCGGACCTGGTTCCATTATTTATTATTCTATTGGAATAACCTGTCTGTGCGGTCTATCGCATGCATGGTGATTTCTTTTGTTATTCCATTCGTTATTGTACTCAGTTGGTTAAGTTTTGACTTCTATACTCCATGAAATTTGTGGAATATCCTTGATAGTTGCGTTTCATCCAGTATCTTTTCAAGAAAATATTCTTCTAAGCATTCTTGAATTTTACTCCACAATGCAGTATCATGTTGACAATTTGGACGTTGTTAATTCCTGGATAAATTAATTCTTGAACTTGTTTTATTGAATTCTTATATCATTGTCATCATCCTCATGTTTATAAAATGTTGAAAGTCATCTGTGGCCTGTATTGCATAGATGGACTTGGTATGATTATGACCAGGGATTATTCGGTATAATCATGACCGTAATGTTACAAATGATGTGGTAAAAGTCCTCATTGGCCCGTAGTGCATTGATGGACAGTTGTTGGCATGATCATGACCATTAATGAATACACGAATATCCTTGGCCGTAGTGCAGGGGTGATTCGATGATGTGGATTATTTTATTAAGCTGAGTCTCAGCGATTACAGTGTTGAAAAACTTTTTAAATCATAAAAGATAGTAGAGTTTATTTTCTACTTGACTCTTTTAATGGATTGCTTGTTCCGCTACAGTTAAACTTGATGTCTATTATATTTTATCAGTTTAACATTGTTGAAGGCTAATGATAATTTATTCTGCATTATCTTAGTCATAATATTTCTTACTGGGCTAGTTGAGCTCACCCTTTCTTTCACTGTTCTCTTCAGGAAATGAGAACGTAGCTGGGACAAGTCGGGGTACGGAGTGATGGTCCGAATGATAGTATTAGTTAGTAGTCCTCACTATTCTATGTAATGGTGTGTTAATAAATGTAATGAGGACTCCTTTTGAGTATGAATACTCTCTAGAAGATAATATTTGTATTCAAACTCACAGTTTATGTTTTGTCGTATTGTACACGACAGATGTATTAATCAGTTGTATTTGTATTCTGTACTATGTATCTGACGACCCAAGATGGGTGATGTATACCTAATTTTGGGGGCGTCACAGTTGGTATCAGAGCTTAGGGATATGATCCCTGGCTAAGATGTGAGAATAGAACTAGGAGGGGAGAGACGGGGATTTCCTTCGCTAGTATGACATACCTAAGTTTATTTGCATGGTATTTAATTGGTCGGTCATAATATAAGGATAATATATGACATATCAATTAATTTTTATTTTGTGGCAGTATCTGAAAATGGCATCTGAGAACGTTGAGAATAGCAATGGAGCACAGACGACTGTTGATTCACCACATATCAATAATCAGGATAATGTGCATCAGGAAGGTGTCAATCCTCATGCAAACAACAACACTGACCAAATGATGAATGATCAAATGTTCAGAGGCTTTATGCAATTCATGCAACAACAGGTGAAAGCGGCTCCTGTCCACAACGTAGGTGGAAATACTGGAAACTCTCAGGCGGTCACCGCTAAACAGTTTAAGGAGCTGGGACCACCGGAGTTTAAGGGAGAACCCAAACCACTTGTAGCTGAAACATGGATAAAGCAGATCACCAAGATATTTGATGTCTTGGGTTGCTCCGAGGAGCAAAAGGTTCCCTTTGCCGCCTTTATGTTGCGAGGAGAGGCAGATTACTGGTGGGAATCGATAAAGCGTACTCAACCTGCCGCACTGAAGATGTCCTGGGAGAAGTTCCAAGAGCTGTTTAACGACAAATACTTTCCCGAGAGTATTCGTCACATGAAGGAGGTGGAGTTCATCAAATTGGAGCAGAATAATATGACCGTGTCGCAGTACGAGGCAAAATTTGCGGAGTTATCCCGGTTTGCGTCCCACCTGGTGGATAATGAAGAAAGAATGACGCGGATGTTTTTAAGAGGTTTGAAGCCGGAGATACGTCAACATCTTGTTTCTCATAAACTGTGTTTGTATTCAGATGTTGTAAATAGGGCTCAGTTGGTGGAGCGCGATAACGAGACAACGCAACCAAAAGAGAGCAGCCGACAAAATGATAATACCAGTGAGAGCAGTCATCGAAGCGGTGACAACAAGCGTGGAGGGAATCAACAGGCCAGAAATGGTAACCACTTCGGTGGTAATCAGGGCCAAAACAATAAGAATGGACATTTCAAGAAGAGGAGATTCAACAATGATGGAAAGACGTCAGCACCAGCACCTGTCGTTAAGGAAGGAGAACGACCACCTATCATATGTTTCAAATGCGGAGGGGAGGGGCACATCAGTCCAAACTGCGCGATGCCGTCCAAAGCATGTTATAATTGTGGAAGAGAAGGTCATTTAGCCCGATTTTGTCGTTTACCGAAGACAAATTCAGCTAGGATGGAGGCACCAAAAGCCGTCCCAGAAAAGTCAAAACCGGTTGTGCAAGGGAGAGCGTTTGTTGTGAACTCCCAGAGAGCAAGGAACCCGAATGAGGTCATCACGGGTAAGCTTATTATAAACTCTAAAGAAGTTTATACTTTATTTGATACCGGTTCAACCCATTCTTTTATTTCTCCTACTTGCGCTCATCGATTAAATTTGATTCCGGAGAAATTAGACTTTGACTTATCTGTGGAAACTCCATTGGGAGAAACCTTCATTACCTCCACTGTTTATAAGTCTTGTTTGATTCAAGTTGGTACCCACACATTACCTATCGATCTGATTTCATTAAAAATACTTGCATTTGACGTGATTCTAGGGATTGATTGGTTAACTACTCATTATGCAAAAATTGATTGTTTTCGTAAGGTTGTTAGTTTTCATATTCCTAATCGACCTATTATGCGAATTCAAGCAACCAAACCATTAAAATCAATCGCTGTCATCTCAAGTCATAAAGCTATTCGTTTATTGAAAAACGGATGTCAAGCTTTCTTAGCTCATGTCACAGATCTAAACAAAAATACGTCAGTTTTGAATGATATTTCTATTGTTAATAAATTCCTGACGTATTCCCTGAAGAACTTCCTGGCCTACCCCCAGAGCGTGAAATTGAATTTTGTATCGATCTTGAACCCGGTACAAAACCCATTTCCAAAGCCCCATATCGAATGGCTCCTATTGAACTTCAGGAGTTAAAGATCCAACTGCAGGAATTGTTAGACATTGGCTTTATTCGTCCTAGTACTTCTCCTTGGGGAGCTCCTGTTCTATTCGTGAAGAAGAAAGATGGAAGTATGCGACTTTGTATTGATTATCGGGAGTTGAATCATGTCACCATCAAAAACAGGTACCCATTGCCACGTATTGATGACCTGTTTGACCAGTTGCAAGGAGCACAATTCTTTTCAAAGATCGATCTTCGTTCTGGATATCATCAGCTGAAGGTTAGAACTGAGGATATTCCAAAGACGGCTTTTAGAACTCGGTACGGGCATTATGAATTCCTAGTCATGTCCTTTGGATTGACTAATGCTCCTGCTGCCTTCATGGATATGATGAACCGGGTATTCAAGGAATATTTGGATCACTTTGTGGTCGTCTTTATTGATGACATCCTTATTTATTCCAAAAGCCGTGAAGATCATGAGCAACACTTGAGGCTGGTACTCCAAAAGCTTCGTGAATACAAGCTTTATGCCAAGTTGAAGAAATGCGAGTTCTGGCTGGAAGAGGTAGCATTCCTTGGGCACGTAGTATCAAGTCGTGGAATATCGGTTGACCCGGCAAAGATTGAAGCTATTCAAAGCTGGGAGCAACCTAAATCAGTGACCGAGGTACGTAGCTTTCTTGGTTTAGCTGGTTATTATCGGAGATTCGTGGAAGGATTTTCTCGAATCGCTACTCCATTAACTCAGCTGACTCGGAAAGATACAAAGTTTGGTTGGAGCGAAGAATGTGAGCAGAGTTTTCAAGAACTCAAGAGGAGACTCATTTCAGCACCTGTTCTAACAATACCATCTGGCTCGGAGGGATTTGTCATCTACAGTGATGCTTCGAGCAAAGGGTTGGGATGCGTTCTCATGCAACATGGAAAAGTCATAGCCTATGCATCAAGACAACTCAAGGAATATGAGAGGAATTATCCTACTCATGATCTAGAGTTGGCAGCTGTTGTCTTTGCACTTAAAATTTGGAGGCATTACTTGTATGGGGAGAAAGTGGAGATCTTTACGGATCATAAAAGCCTCAAATATTTCTTCACTCAAAAGGAACTCAACATGCGACAACGACGTTGGCTTGAACTGTTGAAAGATTATGATCATACCATTCAATACCATCCTGGAAAAGCGAACGTGGTAGCTGACGCATTGAGTAGAAGATCATATGCGGGTACAAGTGCAATATTATCAACGCAAAGGCCCATTTTGTGTGACTTGCAAAGGATGGAGATAGAGTTGAAGACTCCAGGGACCCATGTGATGATGGCGAATATACGAGTAGAACCGACTTTAATCGATAAAGTTAAAGCTGCTCAAGCTACAGACCTGGAGCTGATGCGTATGAGGAAGAAAGTGCAAGAAGGTTCTATGCCGGAAGCAAGAATCGATGAGGAAGGAATACTTCGAGTCAACTCCAGACTTTGTGTTCCTAACAACCCTGATTTAAAGTATGAAATCATGATGGAGGCGCACAACACACCGTTTGCAATCCATCCTGGAAGTACCAAAATGTATCATGATCTTCGTCATACATTTTGGTGGAGCAATATGAAGAGAGAGATAGCGTTGTTTATCTCAAGGTGTCTAACTTGTCAACGAGTCAAAGCGGAGCATCAAGTACCAAAAGGTCCATTGCAACCACTTGAAATTCCAGAATGGAAGTGGGAGCACATTACCATGGATTTCGTTACCGGTCTTCCTAGGGTTTCTCAAGGTATTGATGCGATTTGGGTCATTGTTGATAGATTGACCAAGTCTGCTCATTTCTTACCGATACGAGAAACTTATACACTTGAACGTCTTGCTCGTATGTACATAAACGAGATTGTAAGACTGCATGGTATGCCAGTATCCATAATTTCTGATCGAGACCCAAGATTCACTTCACGATTTTGGGTTAGTTTACAAAAAGCTATGGGCACGGAGTTACGATTTAGTTCAGCATATCATCCTCAGACGGACGGACAATCAGAGAGGACTATTCAAACTCTTGAAGATCTATTAAGACTCTGTGTCTTTGACTTCAAGGGAAGTTGGGACAAGTTCTTACCATTGGTGGAGTTTTCCTACAACAACAGTTATCAAGCAAGTATTGGCATGGCTCCATTCGAAGCATTGTATGGAAGAAAATGTCGTTCTCCAGTATGCTGGGATGAGGTGGGCGAAGCAACGTTGTTGGGACCGGAGTTGGTACGTATGACTACAGAAAAGATTCAAACGATCCGACAACGTATAAAAACCTCACAAGATCGACAAAAGAGTTATGCTGATCTTCATCGAAAGGACGTGGAATTTGATGTAGGAGATCATGTGTTCTTACGTGTTGCTCCATGGAAAGGAGTTACGAGATTTGGAAAGAGAGGAAAGCTAAATCCTCGATTCATCGGTCCATTTTTAATCCTCGATCGAGTAGGAACTGTGGCTTATAGACTCGCTTTACCGCCAAGTATGTCTCGTGTTCATAACGTTTTTCACATATCCATGTTACGCAAATATGTGGAAGACCCGAACCACATTATTGAGTTAGAACCGGACGAAATAGCGGAGGATTTGACGTATGAAGAAGTTCCTGTTCAAATCTTGGATAAGAAGGAACATATTCTACGCTCCAAGGTTATACCTCAAGTCAAAGTTTTGTGGAGAAACCACGATGTTGAGGAAATGACTTGGGAGTTAGAATCAGAAATGAAATCAAGGTATCCTTACCTCTTCGACATACCAGGTACGTACCCTAATTTCGAGGGCGAAATTTCATAAGAAGGGGAGGTTGTAAGACCCCAATTTTTATAAATAAAGATGAATTTTCTATAAATATCATTTTTGAATATTATGGAGTTAATTTGATATAATGTTATAGTTGTGGGTAATATTTATAAATTTTGCAAAGTAAGCAAGTTGTTATAAAATATTCGTTTGGTCGGAGAATATTCTTTTTGTCGGGGAATATTCGTACGACGGCACAATCATTGGTGGACCCCACAACGGAATTATTGTCGGATTGAGAAAACGACAAAAATATTTTATTAAAAATAACGGCTGAGTGTTACCGTTAAAACCGTTAAAACTGTTGAACTACTCGGTAGTAAAAGTACAGTAATACGCGTGGTTGCATAGTAGCACACGGTATTGATTATTGATGCTTACGTGAGAAGTCACTCAGCTATACTCAATTATTGCTACAGTAATTGCTGCATCATATCTCTTAAATTATTGTCATAGTATCATCTGTATAATATGTTATATTATTAAATCAATAATTGAGACGTTGTGGTAAGTTTGGTTATTTTATGGGGGGCCATATGTCATCATCTAAGAGTCTCTTCGTCAATAGTAATTACCGTCGTCAATAGTAATTACCGTCGTCAATAGTAATTACCGTCGTCAATAGTATTTACCTTGGTCAATAGTAATTACCTTCGTCAATAGTATTTACCTTGGTCAATAGTATTTACCTTGGTCAATAGTAATTACCTTCGTCAATAGTATTTACCTTGGTCAATAGTAATTACTTTCGTCAATAGTAGTTGTCCCTTCAATATTACCAAGAGTCATTTGACCCTTCGTTAAGACCAAGAGTCATTTGACCCTTCGTTAAGACCAAGAGCCACCCTCAGTTTTTCTATAAATAGAGGCCTAGGGCTTCATTATTTTTCACGAATTCATTCAAGCTATAGAGAGAGAAAGTATAGAGAGAATAAGAGAGAGAGAATAAAAGTATTCTGCTACATCACTTTTCCAATATCCAGTTCTTTTAAGGTAGGGAATATTATTTCTTTTATATTCATGAAGAGAACTTCTGTTATTCCATTTGTTATTATTCTGTTGGAATAACCAGTATACGCGGTCTACCCTATACTTGGTGACATTCTTCTATTATTCTGTTGGAACATCCTGTCTGTGTGTTTTACACCGGACCTGGTTCCGTTTATTATTCTGTTGGAACATCCTGTCTGTGTGTTTTACACCGGACCTGGTTCCGTTTATTATTCTGTTGGAACATCCTGTCTGTGTGTTTTACACCGGACCTGGTTCCGTTTTATTATTATTCTGTTGGAATATCCTGTCTGTGTGTTTTACACCGGACCTGGTTCCATTATTTATTATTCTGTCGGAATATCCTGTCTGTGCGTTTACGCCGGACCTGGTTCCATTATTTATTATTCTATTGGAATAACCTGTCTGTGCGGTCTATCGCATGCATGGTGATTTCTTTTGTTATTCCATTCTTTATTGTACTCAGTTGGTTAAGTTTTGACTTCTATACTCCATGAAATTTGTGGAATATCCTTGATAGTTGCGTTTCATCCAGTATCTTTTCAAGAAAATATTCTTCTAAGCATTCTTGAATTTTACTCCACAATGCAGTATCATGTTGACAATTTGGACGTTGTTAATTCCTGGATAAATTAATTCTTGAACTTGTTTTATTGAATTCTTATATCATTGTCATCATCCTCATGTTTATAAAATGTTGAAAGTCATCTGTGGCCTGTATTGCATAGATGGACTTGGTATGATTATGACCAGGGATTATTCGGTATAATCATGACCGTAATGTTACAAATGATGTGGTAAAAGTCCTCATTGGCCCGTAGTGCATTGATGGACAGTTGTTGGCATGATCATGACCATTAATGAATACACGAATATCCTTGGCCGTAGTGCAGGGGTGATTCGATGATGTGGATTATTTTATTAAGCTGAGTCTCAGCGATTACAGTGTTGAAAAACTTTTTAAATCATAAAAGATAGTAGAGTTTATTTTCTACTTGACTCTTTTAATGGATTGCTTGTTCCGCTACAGTTAAACTTGATGTCTATTATATTTTATCAGTTTAACATTGTTGAAGGCTAATGATAATTTATTCTGCATTATCTTAGTCATAATATTTCTTACTGGGCTAGTTGAGCTCACCCTTTCTTTCACTGTTCTCTTCAGGAAATGAGAACGTAGCTGGGACAAGTCGGGGTACGGAGTGATGGTCCGAATGATAGTATTAGTTAGTAGTCCTCACTATTCTATGTAATGGTGTGTTAATAAATGTAATGAGGACTCCGTTTGAGTATGAATACTCTCTAGAAGATAATATTTGTATTCAAACTCACAGTTTATGTTTTGTCGTATTGTACACGACAGATGTATTAATCAGTTGTATTTGTATTCTGTACTATGTATCTGACGACCCAAGATGGGTGATGTATACCTAATTTTGGGGGCGTCACAATTTTTATAACCTTGATGTTGAAATTCTCTTTCACTGGAGTGTAAAGATGGGTAGATTATTGGTACGATCATGACTAGGGTTCTCTTTGGCCTGTAGTGCAAAGTTGAATTGTGACTGGTATGATCATGACCATTGAATTTATAATTGAATATCTTAAGCTTAAGTGCAAAGGTGAATTGATCAACATGGTTATAATTATTGTTTATATAAATTCTGAAATGATTATATATTTCTTTGAGATATGAATATATTTGGCCTGTAGTGCAAATATGAATTGTTGATGAATATCTTTGGCATGTAGTGCAAAGATAGCCTGTTGATGAATATCTTTGGCCTGTAGTGCAAAGATGAACTGTTGTTGAATATCTTTGGCCCGTAGTGTAAAGATGGTTTGTTGATGAATATCTTTGGCCCGTAGTGCAAAGATGGATTTGTTAGTATGATTATAAACAGGAACTGTGATTTGGTATAACCATGATCTTTGATGTTTCAGGTAAAGACAGGTGATAAAAATATTCTTCGTCCTGAGTACGAAGAAAAAATTATAGTCACAATTATGATTATGAGTTATTCATATGATTGTGGAAAGGAACTGTTGAGTGATGTTACATGGATAAAACATTGTTGGTGGATTTTTAACATGGAGAAGATAATAGACTTTATAGTCTATTTGACTCTTCTAATGGATTGCTCGTTTCGCTGCAACTATGGTTGAAATTTTTATCATTTACCATATGTTCTAAATCTCTGATTTATTGTTGATGAAGGCTATTGATAATTGAATTATCTTTAGTCATGATATTCTTTACTGAGCTAGTTGTGCTCACCCTTTTGCTTCACAATTCCTTTCAGGTAATAAGAGTGTAGCTGGGTCGAGCGGGGGTAACAAGGGAATAAAGCGGTGGTCATCATTTAGTAGTTATATTTGGTGAAGAAAATAGGGTGAGGCGAACCCAACGTTGGAAGGGTGTTTTGTCACTATCATACAAGATGTCTAATGACATACAACCTCGTGTCATCATAAGACAGGGTTGTGCTCATCCACTTGCTGAGTATATCTATGGGCACTACCTATATAATCTTGGTGTTTGTTTGAAGTATAATTCTCAATTAGAGACAGTGGAGATAATGATAAGTCAAGAGAAGACTCACCATTGGGAAGAATATGATAGTAATCTTCTTGTTTTTCTTTGGGGTCTATTGGGTCAACCAAGGATAATTCTGTGGCCATATGATATCTATCATAACCTAGACGCGTGGCCTCCCATGTACGAAGGTTTCCTTGAGCACTTCCCAAAGATTCTAATTTCTAAAACAGTTTTTGACTATACCTTTATGTAAGGTGTTATTGTGAGGTGATGTCCACGGTTGGAACATGAGTCACATTTGATATATATTTGTATCCAAACTCACAGCATATGTGTTGTTGTATTTTGCACGACAATTATTGTAATAAAGTTGTAGTTGTTTTCTGTACCATGTATTTGACGACTCAGAATGGGTTGGGTGGAATGGACCTATTTTGGGGTCGTCACATAAACACCTTGAGATAAACTTTGCAATCTCTCTCTTCATATTGTTCCACCAAAATGTATGTCAAAAATCACGATACATTTTGGTACTTCCAGGATAGATTACAAATGGTGTATTGTGTGCCTCCAACATGATCTTGTACTTCAAATCAAAATCGTTAGGAACACAAAGTTTGAAGTGAACTCTAAGTATTCCTTCTTCATCGATTCTTGCTTCTGAAATAACACCTTCTTGCACTTTCTTCTTCATACGCATCAGCTCCGGGTCTGTGACTTGAGCAACTTTAACTTTTTTGATTAAAGTTGGTTCTATATGTATACTTGACATCATTGTATGGGTCCCCGGAGTCTTAACTTCTATCTTCATCTTTTGTAAATCACACCAAATGGGCCTTTGTGTTGACAACGTCGCACTCATTCCCGCGTATGATCTTCTACTCAATGCGTCGGCTTCCACGTTTGCTTTTCCAGGATGGTATTGAATGGTATGGTCATAGTCTTTTAACAGCTCAAGCCAACATCGTTGCCGCATGTTGAGTTCTTTTTGGGTGAAGAAATATTTGAGGCTTTTATGGTCTGAATATATCTCCACTTTCTCCCCATATAGATAGTGCCTCCAGATCTTTAGCGCAAAAACGACTGCTGCCAACTCTAGATCATGAGTAGGATAATTTCTCTCATATTCTTTAAGTTGTCGCGAGGCATAGGCTATAACTTTCTCACGTTGCATGAGAACACATCCTAGCTCTTTGCCTGAAGCATCGCTGTAAATAACAAATCCATCCGATCCAGATGGTATGGTCAAAATAGGTGCCGAAATGAGTCTCCTCTTAAGCTCTTGGAAACTCTTCTTGCATTCCTCGCTCCATACGAATTTGATATCTTTTCGAGTCAGCTGAGTTAATGGAGTACCGATTCGAGAAAATCCTTCCATGAATCTCTGATAATAACCAGCTAAGCCCAAAAAGCTACGTACTTCGGTCACCGACTTCGGTTGTTCCCAACTTTGTATTGCTTCAATCTTCGCCGGGTCAATAGATACTCCATGTTTTGACACCACGTGCCCAAGGAATGCTACTTCCTCAAGTCAGAACTCGCATTTCTTCAACTTGGAATGTAACTTATTTTCACGAAGCCTATGGAGTACCAGCTTCAAATGGTGCTCATGATCTTCACGACTTTTGGAATATATGAGGATGTCATCAATAAAGACAACAACAAACTGATCCAAATATTCCTTGAATACTCGGATCATCATATCCATGAAAGCCGCAGGAGCATTAGAAAGACATGACTAAGAATTCATAATGCCCATACCGAGTTCTAAAGGCAGTCTTTGGAATATCCTCAGTTCTAATCTTCAGCCGATGATATCCAAAACGAAGATCGATCTTTGAAAAGAATTGTGCTCCTTGTAACTGGTCAAACATGTCATCAATACGAGGTAGTGGATACATATTCTTGATAGTGACATGGTTTAATTCCCGATAGTCGATACAAAGTCGCATACTCCCATCTTTCTTCTTTACGAATAAAACAGGAGCACCCCAAGGAGATGTACTAGGACGAATGAAACCGATGTCCAACAACTCTTGTAGTTGAACCTTTAACTCCTGAAGTTCAATAGGAGCCATTCGATATGTGGTTTTAGAAATGAGCTTTGTACCAGGTTCAAGATCAATAAAGAATTCAACTTCACGTTCCGGGGGTAGATCGGAAAGTTCTTCAGGAAATACGCCAGGAAAGTCAATAACAACAGGAATGTTATTCAAATATGACGTGTCTTTATTCAAATCCATAACATGGGCTAAGAAAGCTTGACATCCATTTTTTAATAGGTGAATAGCTTTATGACTTGATATAACAGTGATTGATTTTAATGGCTTAGTTGCTTAAATTCGCACAACAGGTTGGTTAGGAATATGAAAACTAATAACCTTACGAAAACAATCAATTTTGGCATGATGAGTAGTTAACCAATCAATCCCTAAAATCACGTCAAATGCAAGTATCTTTAAAGAGATAAGGTCAACATGTAAGGTGATGGTGCCAACTTGGATCAAATAAGATTTATAAACAGTGGATGTGATGAAAGTTTCTCCTAACGGAGTTTCAACAGATAAGTCAAAGTCCAATTTCTCAGGTGTCAAGTTTAAACGTTGAGCACAAGCAGGAGAGATAAATGAGTGGGTAGCACCGGTATCTAGTAAGGTATAAACTTTACAAGAATTTATGATTAGCTTACCCGTGATCACCTCGTTTGGGTTCCTCGTAATTTTACCAGTCACGACAAACGCTCTTTCAGGAATCGTTGACTTTGACTTTTCTGGGACAGCCTTTTAAGTCACCATCCCCATTGGACTTGGTTTTTCTACAGTGCAATCTCGAGCGATATGTCCTTCCTTTCCATAATTATAACATACCTTAAACTGTTGTGGACAGTTTGGGCTGATATGTCATTCTTTTCCGCACTTATAGCATATGACTGGTGGTCGTTCTCCTCAATTGGAACTAGTTGCTACTGGCGCTGACGTCTTCGTATTGTCATTGTTGAATCTCCTCTTTTTAAAATTTCCTCCCGACTCGCTTCTTCTATTCTCAAGGTCATGATTACCACCAGAGTGGTTGCCGCTCTTGTCCATATTTTTCTTTCTCCGCTGGTTATCGTTGTTCTGATGACAGTTATCACCGGTATGATCCAGGTTGTGGTCCCTCGGTTGAACGTATTTGTTATCTCGCTCTAATAATTGAGCCCTGTTGACAACATCTGAATAGAGAGAAAATTTATCTGAAATGAGATATTGACGTATGTCGGGTTTCAAACCTCTCAGAAACATTCGCGTCATACGTTCCTCATTCTCCACCAAATGAGGTGCAAACCTAGACAACTTTGCAAACTTTGCCTTGTACTGGGACACCGTCATGTTATTCTGCTCCAGTCTAATAAACTCTACCTCCTTCATATGACGAATAATTTCAGAAAAGTACTTATCATTGAACAATTTCTGAAATGTTTCCTAAGACATGCTAAGTGCGGCTGGATGGGTACGCTTCACAGATTCCTACCAGTAATCTGCCTCATTACGGAACATAAAGGTGACGAATGGAACCTTCTGTTCCTCTGTGCATCCCAAGGCATCAAATATCTTAGTAATCTGTTTGACCCATGTCTCCGCCTTAATCGAATCTGGCTTTCCTCAGAATTCTGGTGGTCCCAACTCCTTGAACTGCGTAGCTGTGACAAACCGTGAATTACTATCATTTCCTCCTATATTTTGAACACGAGTCTCCCTCGTCTAATTTTGCATGAACTGCAAAAAGCTTCTAAACATCCCATCGTTCATCATCTGCTCAGTGGTGTTGTTCACAGGAGGAACATTGCCAGCCTGTTGCACGTTCTCCTCGTTGGTGAGTACAGGCGTCTCCACGGTTTCATTTACTCCACTGTTAACATTCTCAGTTGTCATTCTCAAATACTGCCATAAAATAAGGGCTAATTAAAGAAATTAACAAATCACATAATACCCCTATATTATGACCGACCAACAAATAAGCTTAGGTAGGACACACTAGCAAATGATTTACTCGTCTCTCCCCTCCTAGTTCTATTCCCCGATCTCCGCCAGAGATCATATCCCTAAGCTGTGATACCAATTGTGACACCCCCAAAATAGGTATACAACACCCATTCTGAGTCGTCAAAATACATGGTACAGAAACAATTACAACTTTATTAATACAACATAAAAACTGTGAGTTTAAATATAAATATTGTCGTCTAGACAATATTCACACTCAAATAAGTCCTCATTACAATTATTAATACACTATATCACAAAAATAGTGAGGACTACTAGAACAACTTCTAGAACCATCATTTCACACCCCGACTAGTACTCGCTACATTCTCGCCTCCTGAGAAGAAAAATGGAACAAAAAGGAAAAGAGTGAGCTCAACTAGCCCAGTAAAGAACATTATGACTAAGATAATATCGAACAAATTATCATTAGTCCTCAACAGGGAAAAATTTAATAGAATACAATAGACAACAAATTCTAAATCAATATTCGCAGCGGAAATAATAAATCATTAGAAGAGTTAAGTAGAGAATGAAATCTACTATCTTCGATGATTTTAAAAGTCAATCATAAATATTTTATCTCTGTAACATCAATCAATATACATCTTGATTCAAATATTCATCTTTGCACTTTAGGCCAAAGATATTCATCAGTTAGTCATGTTCATCTCAACACCTGTTCATCTTTGCACTACGGGATAAAGATATTCATCATAAAAACATTAATTTTTGCACTACAGGCCAAAGATATTCAGTTATATCATCATTTAAGACTGAGGATGATGAAAAATATTTTTAAAAAAACGAATCCAGTGAAACAAAAGAATAAATATTAAGGATTCGTATTTCGGTTTATCCATGTCCAAAAATACCTCATAAATAATCATAGTAGAGTAAAATTCAAGAATGATCAAAACATGGATAAAATCAAAGCAAGTATCCATAATAGATATCTTAGACAAAAAGAAAAAAAAATTATTTTTCGGTGAATAGCGTCAGATTCGTGAATAGTGCCGTATACGTGAATAGTAATCCCGACACAAAAAGTTCCAAATTTGATAAAAAGTTTAGATTAATATTTCTGCATAATGATATTGAAGAAAATAATATCATTTAAGAAGAAAACAACATCCCTTACCTCGAAAGAATAGTACTTCTAGCTTGAATATTGAATATAGTGCTGAAGGGAACTTGCACCGTATTACAACACTCAAAGTATCAAAATATTCATAAGAATACGCTCAATATATCGAGAGAGAAAGAGAGAAAAAAACTTTAGTTTCTGGTGTGATTTTCAGTTCTAACCTAGGCACCCTATTTATAGAAAAATGCTTAGAACACCAAAGCAGAAAATTTAATATAATATTAATATATATAATCAAATTTCTGACGCCCACTTTCATAGATCTGAATTCAGCCATTTACATCACATGCAAGACCCACAATAATGACCAAAAACGTTTTTCATATTAAAAATAATTAAAACTTCCAAAAATCAATTATTTCAGAACTTCAAAGCTTCAATAATTCATAATAAATAGCCCTTTTGTCAAAATAATTCAAACCTTGTGTCTTTTTCATAGAAAATTCCATTATCTACAACTATGCAGAAGAAAGTTTTTCCAAATTTCATTATCTACAACTATGAATGTGTGTGTGTGTGAGGGTCAATGTGCTGTTATTTGGAAGTAGTGTTATGCCTCGTTTGCACCTATATCCAAAGGATTTGAATTTTGTATAAAAGTTCAGTTTTAACAAGATATAGTTGTGATGATTTATAAAAAGAGGTTTTTCAAACCCTGTGCTCAATAGTAATTGAGGTCTTTGATACTTCCATTTTATTAAAATGTTCGGCTTGATTGCTTTTATTTTTGAGATGCAAAGCATCTTCAGGAAAATAATGTACAAAGTAGTGCCGAACTCCTCGTGGGAATGAAAACCATCTGAGGAAATCCAAACACCATGAATAAATTTACAAGCTGCTTACAGCTGAAAATGTCCACGGGAACCGAATCCAGATTCAGTAGACTGAATCTGTGATCACATGATTCCTAGGCTCACATGATGTCGTAGTTTATATGAAAGTTGTAAGCAATTATATATATAAAAGCTGTAAATATATATATATATATATATATATATATATATATATATATGATCAACCACCACAAAGCACCTCCATGGGGGATCAGAAATATAAATAAAACTGTAAAAGTAATCAAGCGCCACGAAGTAAACTCCAGGCGGTACGAAACGTAAATAAAGCAGTAAAAACGGTCAACCGCCACGAAGTAAACTCCAGGCGGGACAAAATGAAAAAAAAGCAGTAAAAATGGTCAACCGCCACGAAGTAAACTCTAGGCGGAACGATATGTAAATATATATATATATATACATATATATATATATATATATATATATATATATATATATATATATATAAAAGCAAGTAAACGCTCCAGATGTAAATCCAGGCTCATCGAACAAAGTTCGACCACAGTTTATATATATAAGTATATATATATATAAAAGCAAGTAAACGCTCCGGATATAAATTCAGGCTCATCGAACAAAGTCCCACAACAGTTTATATAAATATATATATATATATATATATATATATATATATATATATATATATATATATACAAAAAGAAATAAAAGCCACGGACCGAAGTTCTGGCAAACACACGCAACACGACTCTCAACGTGAAGAACGGTGTGTGTAAAGATGAAGAGAAAGGCTTTAAAGTGTGTAAGAAGGCTTACAATGGACAGCCAAAGAAGACTACTATAGCTTTACGTTGATGAACAATCGACTCCCGCCGGTAGAAAAGTAGTTATATACGAGCTTACAAGTGTTTAAAATGAGAAAGCGCTCAGTTTATAGAGTGTACAGAGCAAATTAGACAGGGCTTTCTCGCCTTTTCTCTTGCAAATATGGCCACCCCAAGCCCTCTATTTATAGAGGGGGAGCTGCAGGTGTACCTACGGCAGCAGCAGGTGTACCTGCGGCTACCTGGGGTGCCCCGAGCAGTGTGGGTCCTGTCGTCTCGAAGTGCGTGCACTCGGACAACGCGTTGTTCGCTCGAACCTTCATAACTTTCAATCCGGGAGTCCGATGGAAGAGTGCAATACCATTCTAGAATGCTCTTTCTGAGAGCTGCGTAATGACATAAAATGTTCCCTTTTTTAATTTTGAGAAGATGGGTCCATGATCGAAATAGCATTTCTGGGTCTCCGTCAGGCAGTCAGTTGAGCCGTTTTGCGTAGTTTGCGATCGGAAGTTAAGATATGATTTTTATGGGACTTTTATTGAATCAATTTGAGTTTACATGTGTTGATTTGATTTGAGTTGAAGTTGAGTTGGCAAAATGACCATTTTTCCCCTCCCGGGGTTATCTCTAGTTTTCGCGCAGTTGTAGTAGTCTTTTCTCAGGGTTATCTCTGAGGTTGACTTGATGTTGACTTTGACTGTCCTCAGGGTTATATCTGAGGTTGGCTTGACCTCCTGGGGTTATCTCCAGACTTTAAACTTGATCCCCTGTGGTAATCTCTGAGGTTGAAACTGACTTTCCCGGGGTTATCTTCGGGGTTAGAAACTGATTTTTTGGGGTTATCTCTGGGGTTAGAAACTGAATCTTTCGGGGCTATCTCCGGGGTTGAAATTGATGTTGTGGTCCTCCAGGGTTATCTCTGGAGTGTGAAATAGACGCTTTGGCCCTCCTGCATAGTTAGTAATAGGAAAAGAAAATTTCGTGTGTCTACAAATGCCCCTCTTTATCATGTTCATGCAATGCAATGGAATGGATATGATAAAGATTAGTAGACACTTGAAATATGACAAGGTATTTTTAATGATGCAAATCGCAATGTAATGCATGTCATGATAAATGTTAAAATATTTTCGTAAATCGCTGTTCGCAAATTGCACATCGCATTTCGTATTTGGCCAATCGCACATCGCATTTTACATATCGCATATCGCAAATTGCAATGTAATGAATGTTATGATGAATGTTAAAATGCTTTCGTAAATCGCTTTACCTTTACCGGGGATTACTAATGCCTATGCTGGTGTTGAGTCCAACGATTTGGCATTTTGTCTTTGTCGCTGACGCTCGTTTGATGAAGATAAGTTGAGATATTTTCCACATCTCTGCTGGAGATGACGTTCTAAAATCATCGAACCTTCCCGATATATACGCTGGTAGTTTGAAACGGTGCCTACCCTGTTGATCGCCAAACTATTTCGGTTCCCACTCGAATGGTGGTATACGAAGCTTTCATCGCTGAACTGTCTTGATGTTGCACTGAATTGATGCCAATGGTTTAGAATATCAGATCATCTGATACCTTCGCTGAAGTAATATGCAACGGTTTGCTTCGCCAGACTCTTCTTGATATTACACTCACCCTTTATGAGGTGATTCAGAGTTTCCTTTCGCTGTTGGGTGCCTATTTCCCATTTCCTTGAGCATTTGATTCGCAACCTGGCTAAACTTATGACCTGAATGCCGATGCCATCCCTGGAGGGTGCAACTCGTTCTTTCGCTGCCCAACTTTGAACTTTGGTGTCGAGGCCTCAACTGATGAGGACTTAACGCATGTTAACATGTTTGATGGTGTAGATTTCCTTCGCTAGACCTTTCGTCATTGGCCTTCTGATCCTGAGTTAAGAACTTTTTGAGAATTTTCCCCTTCTTTCGTAGGAGCAAGCTAAAGTCGCCATGATTTCTTCTAGGAGTTCTTCCCTTTCTTTTGAGGAGAGGATTGATTCCGCCTTAAGCTCCTTCCATTTTTGGGAACTGGACAATGCCCTAGTCCTTTCGTATATTGATGCCGAGGGTTCATATGAGAAAGTCTCTTTATTGATGAAGTCGCAAGTGAGTAATATCCAAATCACCTGTGAGATGATGTGAGGGAAGCTTTGATGATGATGTACCATGCTGATGGTGCTAACTGGCACATTTTCCTCCTTAGGATGATTGATAAATGCCCCAGTGTTAAGTTGTCACTATTTTCGAGATTGCCCGAGTTTTGTTGTAAGGGCTCCAATATCAGGTTGTCGCTAATTTTGAAATTGCCCCAGCCTTTCTTGTTGTCTAGAATAGTTGCTTTAACAAATGAGCTGATAAGACTCCGAGATCACAAGAGGCTTTTACCAGATGGTGAACTGGTAGTGGATTTGGGCTTTGATGCCCTCAATTATTATTCCTGACTTGTTCTCGCAATCGGCGTTGATGATTTTCTTTTAATTTGATGAAAACTTGTGATTGAGGGTGTTGACTTTTTTGAGGGTCCTCGCTGCTGGTTGTCTTAGTGTATCACTATTTCTTCCTTTCAGGGATTTATGCCAGATTTGATGACATTGAAGTGTTGTTAGGTCTTCTCAACATAGGTCGCTAACTTGGAAGGTTATCCTTGGGATTGATGTTTGGGTTTGGATGTTTCTTTTGAGGGTTGGACCACACCACTGATGGTTGCGTACGTACTTCCATTGATGAGGGGAGATCAGGTCTACGTAGTTCCCGCTGGTGAGCTGAACAGTTTGAGAAGTGTTTCTTTGAGAGGTGTTTGTTTGGGTTTTTTGGGTTTTTGTTTGGTGTTACTGCACCACTAATGGTTGCCTACGTACTCCCATTCATGAAGGGAGATCAGATCTTTCGTAGTTTAGGCTTTGGTTTGAAAGGCTGAAAATATTTATTGGAGGTTGAGCTTGGTTGAAGGGGTTTGCCAATTTTTGTAGTGGTTAGACCGCACCATACATGGCTGCCTATGTACTCCCATTGATGAGGGGAGATCAGGTCTGCGTAGTTCCAACTTTGGTTTGAAAAGGTTTAAAGTGGTAAGTGTTGAGAAGGTTATAAATATTTTTTTTTTGTTTTTTGTTTTTTTGTTTTGTTTTGTTTTGTTTTTTTTACATGCATGGAAAATAAATGGCACACTGCGAAGAAAGTGATATCGTCCCAACATCTCCTGGAACTCATAACTGTATCCTCTGGATCTGCATCTTCTTGGCTAGTTGAGGTATGATAGTCCAATTGTCAGTAGTTATGTTGCCTTCAGGGCTCGCGATAGAGGTTACCTCTTGGTTCTGAATATCATCACTTATGACCATAACTTGATCGCTTCCTGATTCAATACATTCCTCAGGGACGCTTGAATTGGACCCATCGCAAAAAAGGATGAACTCTAGATTCTTAAATGGGTTGGCTTCCCCGACAATCTCACCACCTTTTTCTTCATCTGTTTCTTCGCCTTTTTCCTGGGTTTGAGATGACTCAACCATGAAATCTCCATTGAACTGTTGTTGCATTTCTGGCAAGGAAATTTCCTTTTTGGCTTTTTCTTCTTTGGAAAGGATTGGTATTTCCTCCTTATCATCCAAGGTGATGAAATCAGGAACGTGGTTGATATCTTTGGACCACAGGACGTTTGATGTTGACGGAGGAATCTCCTTTGGGGATGCCTTTGTCTCCTCTATTATTACTTGCATTAGGATCAGTCTACCTTGTGTTCTGGCAGAATTGTCGCTTATAGCCTTCACCTCATTTGAACTGCCCGTCTCAAATGGACATCTTAAGCTTTTATTTCCTTTTTGCCTTTTTTGGTCATGGGAAATTCTATCTCCAGCTCTCCATTTTGAATGAGATTCTTGATTTTATGTCGCAAAGACCAGCATTCTTCAGTCGTATGTCCAAGTGAGTTAGAATGGTAGAGACATATCTTAGTGGAATCATAACTTTTCATCTTGGGATTTATAGGAGGCAGCAATTGTAAGACCCCAAATTTTATGAAATGAAAGTATTCAATTTTCTTATAATTATTATTTTATTACGTAAATGGTTAAATTGATAAAAGGTTAAAGTTAAGGGTGATATGTGAAATTTTTTGCAAAGTAAGCAAGTTGTTATAAAATATTCGTTGGTCAGTGAATATTCTTTTTGTCGGGGAATATCTGTACGACGGCACAATCATTGGTGGACCCCACAACGAAAGTATTGTCGTAGTTAGAAAACGACAGAATTATCATTGGCGAAAGTATTACCGTTAAAACTGTTGAACTACTTGGTAATAAAAGTACAGTAATACGCATGACCTGGTTCCATTCTTTATTATTCTGTTGGAATATCCTGTCTGTGCGGATTACGCATGACCTGATTCCATTATTTATAATTCTGTTGGAATAACCTGTCTGTGCGGTCTATCGCATGCCTGGTGAATTCTTCGGTTATTCCATTCTTTATTATTCTATTGGGAATAACCTGTCTGTGCGGTTTATCGCATGCCTGGTGAATTCTTTTGTTATTTCATTCTTTATTATTCTGTTGGAAATGATCTGTCTACGCGGATTACCGCATGACGGATGAAAATCCATTTGCTATTTCGTATATTCTATTATACTCATATGAGATATCATTTCTTTTGTACTCATCATGGAATATCATTTTCTTTGGTATTTTTCTTTTACGAGTTACTATTCACGGGTTACTATTCACTTTAGTATCATTTATTCGGGTATTCGGGGCACTTTTCCTGTCGGAGTACTACTCACGAGTTACTATTTACCCAAATTACTATTCACCTGAATATTATTCACTCGGGTATTTGGGGTACTTTTCGTGTCGGGGTACTATTCATGGGGTACTATTCCTGAAGTACTATTCACGGGATACTATTCACCCGAAAAATATATTTCTTTTTTGTCTAAATTATTTTTGGTACATGAATATTATTCTTAAATTTTACTCTACAAAGCATTATCATGTTGCCAATTTGGACGTTATTGGTTTCTAGATAAATTAAATTATAAATCTTTAAAAGTTATCCTTGAACTTGTTTTATTGAATTATTATGTCATTGTCATCATCCTCATGCTTATATTATGATGAAAGTCATCTCTGGCTTACGTGCAAAGATGGATTTGGTATGATTATGACTAGGAATTATTCGGTATAATCATGACCGTAATGTGACGAATGATGTGGTGAAAGTCCTCATTGGCCTGTAGTTCATTGATGGACAGTTGTTGGTATGATTATGACCAGGGATTATTCGGTATAATTGTGACACCCCCAAAATAGGTATACATCACCCATTTTGAGTCGCCAAATACATGGTATAGAAACAAATACAACTTTATTAAAACACTTGTCGCGCAAAATATGACAACACTATACTGTGAGTTTAAATACAAATATTGTCTTCTAGACAATATCCACACTCAAATAAGTCCTCATTACAATTATTGAAACACTATTTAATAAAATAGTGCGGACTGCTAACACCACTGACTAGAAACATCACTCCACACCCCGACTAGTTCCCGCTATATTCTAGCCTCCTGAGAAAAATGGAACAAAAAGAAAAAGGGTGAGCTCAACTAGCCCAGTAAAGAATATTATGACTAAGATAATATACAACAACTTATCATTAGTCTTCAGCAGAGAAAAATCTGATAAAATATAATAGACAACAAGTTTTAGATCAACAGCTGCAGCGAAAATAGCAAACCATTAGAAGAGTCAAGTAGGGAATGAGTTCTACTATCTTCTAAGATTTAAAAGTCCATCATCAATATTTTATCCCTGTAACAACAATCAATAACCATCTTTAATCAAATATTCATCTTTGCACTTCAGGCCAAAGATATTCATTTGTATCACCAATCGGTCATGTTCATCTCAACACCTGTTGATCTTTGCACTACGGGCCAAAGATATTCATCAGTTAATCATTCATCTTTGCACTACAGGCCAAAGATATTCAGTAATATCATCATTTAGGACTGAGGATGATGAAAAATATTTTAAAGAAAACGAATCCAGTGAGACAGAAGGACAAATATTAGGGATACGTATTAAAGTTTATCCAAGTGCAATAATACTCCATAACAACCAATTGTGAAGTAGAATTCAAAAATAAAGATCAAAACATGGATACAATCAAAGATAGTAACCATAATAGACATATTGGATAAAAAGGAAAAAAATTATTTTTTGGTGAATAGTACCGTATTCGTGAATAGTACCGTATATATGAATAGTGCCGTATACGTGAATAGTAATCCCGACACAAAAAGTTCCAAATTTGATAAAAAGTTCAAACCAATATTTCGGCAAAATGATATTGAAAGAAATAATATCATTTACGAAAGAATAACATCCCTTACATCAAGATAACAGTACTTCTGTTCGAAATATCGGTATAAGGCTGAAGGAACTTACACTGATAAATAAAAACTCACAAAGTATCTAAATACTCACAAAATACGCTCGATAATATAGAGATAGAAAGAGAGAAAACTTATGAATTCTGGTGTGATTTTCAATTCTAACTTAGCCCTCTATTTATAGGAAAATGTTAGCACGCCGAAACAGACTTGACCTGCAACCTGATGGCTTTACCTGCTACTATTCCCACCCACCACATTTGAATAAAAATTTCAGCACATTTCTCACCAACCAAAAGTGGGGCCCACTCATTCACCTCTTAAAATTCATAATAAATTATACGTTCATTTTTAACGGTTCAAAATTTGTAGACATATACTCAACTTATATATGTATAACATATCCAAAAATTACAACGATCCAACGGTCAGATTAAAAATTATAATTCACGCAATATATCTCAAGAACAATTATTTAATTTTTAATACATCCATTCCGACAAAAACACCTCAACATTAATTCCTTCACATAAAATAAATATATCCATCAATTATATCCACATAAAAATAAATATTTTCTTATCATATAAATCAATAATTAATTATTCACAAATAATATTACAGAATCACAATTATGACAACCAGGCCGTTCCTAGGAAAGAGGGGGCTTTCCAATAAGGATTTCTCCTTACTGGCGCACAATTAGATGACCAAAGCTCTCCTTAGACAGAACTTTCTAGACATTGCCAATAATGATATCTAATAATATTATTCAAATAATATGAATTATTGATCTGATAATGAAAAATATTGTTCAGCAATAATTATTGAAACAAATATCAACGTAGCAATTATTGAATCGATAAAATAAAATATTGAACAGTAACTACTATAACAATTATTGAGTAGTGTCTTCTTACGTAAGAATCAATAATTGGTGCAATACCGTGTGGTACTATATTTTAACCATCGGGTATTCCAACAATATTAACGGTAACAACTACATCGTTATTTATAAACAACTTATAATTGTCGTTTTCTTCATCCAATTGCTTTCTATTATGGGGCCCACACAAGGCTGCGCCGTCGTATGAATATTCCCCGACAGAAAGAATATTCCACGACCAAACGAATATTCCCCGACAACAAATAAATATTTTATAACCACTTGCTTATTTTGTAAAATTTGCACATTTCACCCATAATCAAAGCATTATATCAAATTAACACCTTATTATTCACAATAATATTTAGAGAAAACTTGATTTTATTCATTAATAAGTTGGGGTCTTACAACCTCCCCTCCTTATGAAATTTCGTCCTCGAAATTGACGTACGTACCTGGTGTTTCGAAAAGGTGAGGATAGCTCGCTTCCCTTTCTGATTCCAACTCCCAGGTCATTTCTTCAATAGCATAGTTTCTCCACAAAACTTAACTTGTGGTATAACCTTCGTGAGTAGAACATGCTCTTTCCTATCTAAGATCTTAACAGGTACCTCTTCGTACGTTAAATCTTCGGCTATCTCGTTTGGTTCTAACTCAATTATGTGGTTCGGGTCTTTCACATATTTACGAATCACAGATACGTGAAAAATATTATGAACACGAGACATGCTTGGAGGTAATGCGAGTCGATATGCCACATTTCCTATTCGGTCAAGAATTTTAAATGGATCAACAAATCGTGGATTGAGCTATCCTCTCTTCCCAAATCTTGTAACTCCTTTTCATGGTGCAACACGTAACAATACTTTATCCCCAATACTAAATTCTACATCTTTTCGATGAAGATCCGCATAACTCTTTTGTCAATCCTGTGCCGTTTGTATACCTTGTCTAATTGTTTAGATCTTCTGTGTAGTTATGCGTACCAATTCTGATCCCAACAATGTTGCTTCACCCACCTCATCCCAGCATACTAGAGAATGACACTTTCGTCCATACAAGGCTTCAAATCGAGCCATACCTATACTTGCCTGATAACTGTTGTTGTAGGAGAATTTCACCAGTGGCAAGTACTTATCACAACTTTCTTTGAAATTTAGAACACAGAGTCTTAATAGATCTTAAAGGGTTTGAATAGTCCTCTCTGATTGCTCGTCCGTTTGAGGATGGTATGCTGAACTGAATCGTAAATTCATGCCCATAGCTTTCTACAAGCTAACCCAAAATCGTGAAGTGAATCTTGGGTCACGATCCGAAACTATGGATACTGGCATGCCATACAATCTCACAATCACATTCACGTACATACTAGCAAGACGTTCAAGGGAATAAGTCTCACGTATAGGTAAGAAATGAGCAGACTTGGTTAATCTATCAACAATGACCCAAATCGCATCTATGTCTTGAGAAACCTTAAGAAGACCCGTAACAAAATCCATAGAAATGTGTTCCCACTTCTATTTCGGAATCTCAAGTGGTTTCAATGGACCCTTTGGTACTTGATGCTCCACTTTTACACGTTGATAAGGTAAACACCTCGAGATAAACTCCGCGATCTCCATTTTCATATTGCTCCACCAAAATGTATGTCGAAGATCGTGATACATTTTGGTACTCCCATGATAGATTGCAAACGGTGTGTTGTGTGCCTCCATCATGATTCTATGCTTCAAGTCAGAATCGTTAGGAACACAAAGTCTGGAGTTGACTCGATGTATTCCCTCTTCATCGATTTTTACTTCTGGAATAGCACCTTCTTGTACTTTCTTCTTTATACGTATCAGCTCCATGTCCGTAGCTTGAGTAGCTTTAACTTTATCGATTAAAGTCGGTTTTACTCGTATATTTGATATCATCATGTGGGTACTTGGAGCCTTCATCTCTATCTCCATCCTTTGCAAATTATACAAAATGGACCTTTGTGTTAACAACATTACACTCGTACCCGCATATGATCTTCTACTCAATGCGTCAGCTACTACGTTCTCTTTTTTAGGATGATATTGGATGGTATAATCGTAATCTTTCAACAACTCAAGCCAACGTCGTTGCCGCATGTTGAGTTCATTTTGGGTGAAAAAATATTTGAGGCTTTTATGATCTGTATAGATCTCCACTTTCTCCCGATACAGGTAGTGTCTCCAGATCTTCAATGCGAAAACGACTGCTGCCAACTCCAAATCATGAGTAGGATAATTCATCTCGTATTCTTTGAGTTGTCGCGAGGCATAGGCTATGACTTTCTCATGTTGCATAAGAACACATCCTAACCCTTTGCGTGAAGAATCGCTGTAGATAACAAATCCATCCGAGCTAGATGGTATTGTCAGAACAGGTGCCCAAATGAGTCTCCTCTTGAGTTCTTGAAAACTCTTCTCACAATCCTCCCTCCAACAGAATTATGTATCCTTCTGAGTCAGCTGAGTTAACGGAGTAGCGATTCTAGAAAATCCTTCCACGAATCTCCGATAATAACCAGCTAAGCCCAGAAAGCTACGTACTTCGGTCACCGACTTCGGTTGCTCCCAACTTTGTATGACTTCAATCTTCACTGGGTCGACAGATACTCTATATTTTGACACAACGTGCCCAAGGAATGCTAGTTCCTCAAGCCAGAACTCGTATTTCTTCAGTTTGGTATATAGCTTGTTTTCACGAAGCCTTTGCAGTACCAGCTTCCAATGGTGCTCATGATCTTCATGACTTTTGGAATAGATGAGGATGTCATCAATAAAGACAACAACGAACTGATCTAAATATTCCTTGAATACACGGTTCATCATATCCATGAAGGCAGCAGAAGCATTAGTAAATCTAAAAGACATGACTAAGGATTCATAATGCCCATACCGAGTTCTGAAGGCAGTCTTTAGAATATCCTCAGTTTTAATCTTCAGCTGATGATATCCAGAATGAAGATCGATCTTTAAAAAGAATTATGCTCCTTGCAACTGGTCGAACATGTCATCAATACGAGGTAGCGGATACCGATTCTTGATGGTGACATGGTTCAATTCTCGATAGTCAATATAAAGTCGCATACTCCCGTCTTTCTTCTTTACGAATAAAATAGGAGCTCCCCAAGGAGACGTACTAGGACGAATGAAACCGATGTCTAACAATTCCTGTAATTAGACTTTTAACTCCCGAAGTTCAATAGGAGTCATTCGATATGGGGTTTTAGAAATGGGCTTTGTACCGGGTTCAAGGTTAATAAAGAATTCAACTTCACGTTCTGGGGGTAGACCAGGAAGTTCTTTAGGAAATACGTCAGGAAATTCACTAATAATAGAAATATTATTCAAATCTGACGTGTTTTTGTTCAAGTCCATAACATGGGCTAAGAAAGCTTGATATCCGTTTTTCAATAAACAAATGGCTTTATGGCTTGATATGACAACGATTGATTTTAATGGTTTGGTTTCTTGTATTCGCATACCAGGTTGGTTAGGAATATGAAAACTAACAACCTTACGAAAATAATCCATTTTGGCATGATGAGTTGTTAACCAATCAATTCCTAAAATCACATCAAAAGCAAGTATCTTTAAAGAGATAAGGTCAACAGGTAATGTGATTGTGCCAACTTGGATTAAGCAAGATTTATAAACTATAGATGTAATGAAAGTTTCTCCTAACGGAGTCTCCACAGATAGGTCAAAGTCTAATTTCTTCGGAGTCAAGTTTAAACGTTGAGCACAAGTAGGAGAGATAAAAGAATGGGTAGAACCGGTATCTAGTAAAGTTTAAACTTCGCAAGAATTCCAGATTAGCTTACCCGTGATCACCTCGTTCGGGTTTCTCGCGTTTTGGCTAGTCACGACAAACGCTCTTTCATAAACCGCTGATTTTGACTTATCCGGGACAACTTTTGGAATCACCATCCCCGTTGAACTTGGTTTTGCTATAGAACACTCTCGAGCTATATGACCCTCCTTTCCACAATTATAACATACCTTGGATTGTTGTGAGCAGTGTGGGCTGATATGTCCCTCTTTCCCGTATTTGTAACAAACGATCGGTGCTCGTTCACCTCCCCAAGAAACAATTGATGTTTCTGCTGACGTTTTAATGTTATCATTGTTGTACCTTCTCTTCTTGAAATCTCCTCCCGACTCGCTCCTTCTATTATCACAGCCACGATTTCCACCAGAGTGGTTACCGCTTTTGTCCGAATGTTTTCCTCCCTGCTGGTTTTCATTGGTTCGATGACCGCTGTCACCGGTATTACCTTGGTTGTGTTCCTTCGGTTAAATATACTCGTTATCTCACTCTAATAATTGAGCCATATTTACAACATCTGAATATAAAGAAAATTTATGAGAGATAAGATACTACTGAATCTCGGGTTTTAAACCTCTTAGAAACATCCTTGTCATTCGTTCCTCATTCTCAACCAAATGAGGTACAAACCTGGATAACTCTACAAACTTCGCCTCGTACTGGGACACCGTCATGTTATTTTGTTCCAGTCTAATAAACTCTACCTCCTTCATATGACGAATACTTTCAGGAAAGTACTTGTTATTAAACAGTTTCTGAAATGTTTCCCCGAACATGTTGAGTGCGTCAGGCTGGGTACGCTTCACAGACTCCCACCAGTAGTCTGCCTCACCGCGGAACATAAAGGTGGCGATTGGAACCTTCTGTTCCTCCGTGCATCCCAAGACATCGAATATCTTGGTAATTTGCTTGACCCACGTTTCCGCCTTGATAGGATCCGGCTTTCCCTCAAAGTTTGGTGGTCTCAACTCTTTGAACTGCTTGGCCGTGAAAAACCGCGCGTTGTTATCATTTCCACCCGTATTCTGCACACGAGTCTCCCTCGTCTGATTTTGCATGAACTGCAAAAAGCTCCTAAACATTCCATCATTCATCATTTGCTCGGTAACGTTGTTACAGGAGGAATATTGCCTACCGGTTGCACGTTCTCCTGGTTTGTGACTAAAGATTGTTCCACAGTCTCATATACTCCATTGTTAACGTTCTCGGCTGCCATTCTCAAATATTGCCATAAAATAAGGGTTAATTAAACAAATTAACATATCACATAATATCCCTATATTATGACCAACCAACAAATAAGCTTAGGTAAGACACACTAGCGAAGAATTTACTCGTCTCTCCCCTCCTAGTTTTATTCCCCGATCTCTGCCAGAGACCATATCCCTAAGCTCTGATACCGACTATGTAACGACCCCAAAATCCATACAATTTAAATCTCGACTTCGGTCGTTAACCATACACTCAACCTCTAAATTTACATCATTATTCGATATTAAAATTAATAAAATTACGAAATATTTAAAACTTTTATACATTTCCTTCTTCCTTACCCTAAATCGCAACCTTTACATTACATCTCTTCGATTCAAAAATATATCATGAATCGTTACAATAAACTGACTAAACAAAGTCTTGCATCATAAATAGATATCCATATATACTAGATTGCTCAATTTACAATTCAACAACATTTACATTCAAAATCTTACATACATTTCTCATAAAACATAAGTAATCTTCGTGAATATAGATCTCTATAACTCACTTAGCATATATCCTTACCTTAATTCCTTGACCTGCAAAAGTGGTTATTTACAAGAGTGAGCTCGATAGCCCAGCAAAATCTAATAGTTTTCATGCATCGCATAGCACATAATAACATGCTCAACATACATATCATAATAATTAAAGTAACATGGCATACATGTTTTTAATTCACATAACAAATATAAAAATTGAGTTCCTTACTCAATCATCATTATTTAACCAAAACACTATAGTCATTGATCGACTTTAACATTTCATGATACAACATGTATAATATATTATGCTTGCATATAACACATATCACATGTCATGCAATTTAACACAGTTCATCAAGTCCACGTAGAAAATAGGAACCGAAAGACTTGCCTTGATCGTTGTTTACCAGTAACAGTTTAACAGCTTACAGTTATCTGCACTTCACGTGCCCTACGCAATTATATAATCATACACATCAAATATTAGTCACATAACAACACATAGTAATTATAATATAAACTCTACTCTACATCTCATAACCATTCCTATCATAAATACATAATGTTCAACTTAATTGTGCTAACTTTCAACTTATATCTCACTATATTTCATATTCGCAGTTTATTCAAGTGCTTAAGTCTTGCTAGGACTACTTCCTGATTTTATATTAAATCCATTCCATATCTTATAATATTCATTTCAATTGAATGAAAACACTTTTTAAGTTCATTAACACTTGGCACGGCGTTTCGACGTTCATTCGTCACACGCCCGATTTGGCTATCTTGTGTATGCTTACTATGCTTCTATAACTTATCTAATACATTATTTATTAATGTTAAGCATTATTATATTTACTAATATTCATGTTTTGTAACTTAGGACATCATCTTTTATGGTCAGGAGCACTACACATGCATATGTGCATGCCCGACGCCCTCCGATTGCCTCTGAAAACACAACAGTCCTAAAAATAACTATTTTTACCCATCCTAATGACCTCAAATTGATAAACTTAAAGAACAAAAGTTGTAGGTCTACTCGTCCTCATTCCGTATCATCTTGAATCACCTCAATCGGAGTTCATATGAAAATGTTATGACCATTTTACTACAAGAGGTCAAAACTGTCCAACCCAGACCACTTTTCCAGCGCTGGGGCGTGAGACAGTGGCGCTGGGGTGCATAGTTTTGGGCTATTTTTGGCGCTGGGGTGCGAAATTCAGAGCTGGAGCGTGAAATTCAGAGTTGGGGCGCGAAACTTGGCGCTGAAGCTCCGAATTATAGAACACCCCAAAACAAAACACAGAACAAAGCTATGTCTTAATTTCTAACATCAATTAACATATATAACTTATGCGAATTACATATAAACTTCACCAAGCATACAAATACTAAATTAACACAACTTAAACATCGATTTTTAGAAAACTTAAATCATTGTACGCACTGTTTTAAAACCCAAACTCCATTATCGATGTTTGTTTACACAGTGAACATGGTAACCAAAATTTATAAACTAATTTGATTCCTTAAGACTACGATTTCTCTGAATTTCATAATAAATCAATATACTCAACGTTCAATTTCATAATTAGCATACAATCACATACTAATTTTGTTATCATACAAAACATACGTTCATGTTCATCCTCATATGACCACTGTAAAACCAATTTCGTTTATCTTTAGCATACAACACACACACACACACACACACACACACACACACATATATATATATATGCTAGTTATAATCATTTCAATTATAGATACATGTAATATCATAACCAATTATAAAACATGGTTTTACAGGAATTTTGTAACAATGAATTCCAAGAACTCAAAGAAAGTAAAACATACATAGGTATATCATATTAGGATTATAGGAAAATACCATTTTGTTACTCTGAAATTACTTGCTAACCACTGAGAAACGTTTTGAAATTACAGAACCCTTTCTCTCAAAATTCTTAATTCTCTCTCTGTGATTTCCTTGTTAAACTTAGAAAAATGAAGAAGAATAAGACGTATAATAAAGGAAGCAACTGACGCGTTGAGGTCAGTTACCCTATCATGGGTAACTGTTATCAACTCCATTTAGGGCTTTGTTTGGCTAGCAATAATAGGTCTCAAAACTAATTAATTGAATAAATCTCTTATATTATAGTTTAAAATTATGTCACACCCAATCAGATAGTAAATCAAACATCTAATTTAATTTATTTTAAATAACATATAATGATTTCTCATTAATTCACATAGTCAAATATTTAAATTCTCATTTATTAATAATGTCAAATTATTAGATTTCTGATTAATTATTAAATTATTTAAAATAACATTAGGCTTATTAAATATTTCTTTTAATTCAATAAGCTCACATAAAAACATACATCGAATAATAAAATTCTCCACATTAATTTAATAAATATAACACATAATTAAATTAATCTACCATAACTTCATCAATTAATTATTTAAACTAATAATTAATTCATCAAAAAATATTTATTTAATTCAATAAATATTAAAATTAAATTACAAAATCTCGTTTGTCATAAACTGTGACGCCCCCAAAATAGGTATACATCACCCATTCTGAGTTGTCAAATACATGGTACAGAAATAAATACAACTTTATTAAAACACTTGTCGCGCAAAATACGACAACACAATACTATGAGTTTAAATACAAATATTATCTTCTAGACAATATTCACACTCAAATAAGTTCTCATTACAATTATTGAAATACTATTTAATAAAATAGTGAGGATTGCTAACACCATTGACTAGAAACATCACTCCACACCCCGACTAGTTCCCGCTATATTCTCGCTTCTTGAGAAAAATAGAACAAAAAGGAAAAGGGTGAGCTCAACTAGCCCAGTAAAGAATATTATGACTAAGATAATATACAACAACTTATCATTAGTCTTCAACAGGGAAAAATCTGATAAAATATAATAGACAACAAGTTTTAGATCAACAACAACAGCGAAAATAGCAAACCATTAGAAGACTCAAGTAGAGAATGAGTTCTACTATCTTCTAAGATTTAAAAGTCAATCATCAATATTTTACCCTTGTAACAACAACCAATAATCATCTTTAATCAAATATTCATCTTTGCACTATAGGCCAAAGATATTCAATTGTTTCACCAGTCGGTCATGTTCATCTCAACACCTGTTTATCTTTGCACTACGGGCCAAAGATATTCATCAGTTAATCATTCATCTTTGCACTACAGGCCAAAGATATTTAGTAATATCATCATTTAGGACTGAGGATGATAAAAAATATTTTAAAGAAAACGAATCTAGTGAGACAGAAGGATAAAAATTAGGAATTCGTATTACTGTTTATCCAAGTGCAATAATACTCCATAACAACCAATTGTGAAGTAGAATTCAAAAATAAAGATCAAAACATGGATACAATCAAAGATAATAACCATAATAGACATCTTGGACAAAAAGGAAAAATTTTATTTTTCGGTAAATAGTGTCGTATTCGTGAATAGTACAGTATACGTGAATAGTGTCGTATACGTGAATAGTAATTCCGATACAAAAAATTTCAAATTTGATAAAAAGTTCAAACCAATATTTCGGCATAATGATATTGAAAGAAATAATATCATTTACGAAAGAATAACATCTCTTACCTCAAGATAACAGTACTTCTGTTCGGAATATCGGTATAAGACTGAAAGAACTTGCACTGATAAATAAAAACTCACAAAGTATCTAAATACTCGCAAAATACGCTCGATAATATGGAGAGAGAAAGAGAGAAAACTTATGAATTCTGTTGTGATTTTCAATTCTAACTTAGCCCTCTATTTATAGGAAAATGTTAGCACGCTGAAGCAGACTTGACCTGCAACCTGATGGATTTACCTGCTACTATTCCCACCCACCACATTTGAATAAAAATTTTAACACATTTCTCACCAACCAAAAGTGGGGCCCACTCAATTCTAGAATTTTTCACCAAAATCATTTATAAACCTAATTTCTGAATCATTCACCTCTTAATATTCATAATAAATTATACGTTCATTTTTAACGGTTCAAAATTTGTAGACATATACTCAGTTTATATATGTATAACATATCCAAAAATCACAACGATCCAACAGTTAGATTAAAAATTATAACTCACGCAATATATCTCAAGAACAGTTATTTAATTTTTAATAACTCCATTCTGGCAAAAACACCTCAACATTAATTCCTTCACATTAAATAAATATATCCACCAATTATATCCATATAAAATAAATATTTCTTTATCATATAAATCAATAATTAATTATTCACAAATAATATTACAGAATCAAAATTATGACAACCAGGCCGTTCCTAGGAAATTGGGGGCTTTCCAATAAGGATTTCTCCTTACTGGCGCACAATTAGATGACCAAACCTCTCCTTAGACAGAACTTTCTAAACATTGTCAATAATTCTATCTAATAATATTATTCAAATAATATGAATTATTGATCTGATAATGGAAAATATTGTGCAGCAACAATTATTGAAACAACAATAATATAAAATATCAACGCATCAATTATTAAATCAATAAAATAAAATATTGAATAGTAACTACTGTAACAATTATTGAGTAGTGCCTTCTTACGTAATAATCAATAATTAGTGCAATACCGTGTGCTACTGTATTTTAACCACCGAGTATTCCAACAGTATTAAACGTAACAACTACGTCGTTATTTATAAACAACTTATGCTTGTCATTTTCTTCATCTAATTACTTTCCATTATGGGGCCCACACAAGGCTGCACCGTCGTACGAATATTTTTCGATAGAAAGAATATTCCACGACCAAACGAATATTCCCCGACAACAAGTGAATATTTTATAACCACTTGCTTATTTTGTAAAATTTGCACATTTCACCCATAACCAAAGCATTATATCAAATTAACACCTTATTATTCACAATAATATTTAGAGAACATTTGATTTTATCCATTAATAAGTTGAGATTTACAATAATCATGACCATTGATGATTACATGAATATCCTTGACCGAGGTATAAGGATGATTCGATTTTATTTATTAAGCTGAGTCTCAGTGATAAATTTGATAAAAATCTTTTTAAATCATAGAAGATAGTAGATTTTATGCTCTACTTGACTCTTCTAATGGATTACTTATTCCGCTGCAGTTGTTGATCTAAAACTTGTTGTCTATTATATTCTATCAGTTGTTATACTATTGAAGGTTAAGGATAATTTATTCTGCATTATCTTAGTCATAATATTTCTTAGTGGGCTAGTTGAGCTCACCCTTTATTTCAATATTCTCTTCAGGAAATGAGTATATAGCTGGGACGAGTCGGGAAATGGATTGACGGTCCAGATGGTTGTTTTAGTAGTCCTCACTATTTTGTGAAATAGTGTGATGATAATTGTAATAAGAACTCCATTGATAGTGGATATTGTCTAAGAAGGCAATATTCTTGTTTAAACTCTCATCTATGTTTTGTCGTATATTACCCGATAATTGTATAATTAATTTTGTATTTAATTTATATACCATGTATCTGGCGGCCCAACATGGGTGATGTATACCTGTTTTAGGGGCGACAAAGTTGGTATCAAAGCTTAGGGATATGATCCCTACCTGAGATATGAGACAAGAACTAGGAGGGGAGAGACGTGGAATTCCTTTGCTAGTATGACCTACCTAAGTTTATTTGGTATTTAATTGGTCGGTCAGAGTATAGGGATAACATGTGATATGTCAATTAACCCTTATTTTGTGACAATATTTGAGAATGACATCTAAATATTTTGAGATGTGCAATGGAGAAAAATAATATGATCGTGTCGTAATACGAGGCTAAATTTGCGAAGTTATCCCGGTTTGCATCCCATTTGGTCTATAATGAGGAGCAAATGACGCGAATATTCTAAGAGGTTTGAAACCCGATATACGTCAATAACTCATTTCTCACAAACTTTATTTATATTCAGATATTGTGAATAGGGCTCAGTTATTGGAGCGCGATAATGAGTCAGCACAACCAAAAGGCAATGACCAACAACACGATAATAATCGCACCGATGGCAACGGCCATCGAAACAATGATAACCATCGCGGGGGAAATTATCATGCCAAGAATGGTAACCACTTCGGTGGTAATCATGGCTAAGATAATAGGAGTGGAAATTTCAAGAAGAGAAGGTTCAACAACGATGGAAAGATAGCACCACCAACACCCGTTTTCAAGGAAGGAGAGCGACCACCAATTGTATGCTTTAAATGCAGAGGGGAGGGACATATCAGTCCAAACTGCGTGATGTAGTCCAAAGCATGTTACAATTGTGGAAAAGAAGGTCACCTAGCCCGATTTTATCATGCACCAAAGTCAAGTCCAGCTGGGATGGTGGCACCAAAGGCGGATACGGACAAAACAAAGTCGGTGGTTTCAGGAAGAACATTTTTTGTGACTTCTCAAAAAGCTAGTAACCCGAACAAAGTTAACACATGTTAGTTAATTATAAATTCTTGCGAAGTCTATACCTTATTAGATTCCAGTTCTACCCATTCTTTTATCTCTCTTGCTTGCGCTTAACGTTTAAATTTGACTCCGGAGAGATTAGACTTTGACTTATCGATTGAAACTTTGTTAGGAGAAACTTTCGTTACCTCTACTATTTATAAATCTTATTTGATTCAAATCTACACTTTCACGTTACCTGTCGATCTTATCTCTTTGAAAATACTTGCCTTTGATGTGATTTTAGGAATCGATTGGTTAACTACTCATCATGCTTTTCGTAAGGTTGTTAGCTTTCATATTCCTAACCAACCTGTTATGAGAATTCAAACAACCAAACCACTAAAGTCAATCACTATTATATCAAGCCATAAGTAAAGAGCCTCGATCCTTTTGTTGTTGACTTCCTTGTGTGAAATGCACCGAAGCCAAACTATTCGTAGGGGACGTCGTGAATAATGGTGGCAAGTTGATAAGTATCAAAGTGACGTGCTATCCAAGTCTTGGATGAGAGTCACAGTTTTGAATAATATTTCTATTGTTAATAAATTTTCTGATGTATCTCTTAAGACTTCCTAGTCTACATAGAGCGTGAAATCGAATTTTGTATTGACCCCAGTACAAAACCCATTTCTAAACCCTTAAATATTTTTTCAACTGAACGAACGTATTATATGCCAAAGACGTTGGCTCGAGCTGTTGAAGATTACGACTATACCATTCAATATCATCGTGAAAGAGCGAACGTGGTAGCTGACACGTTGAGTAGAAGATAGTATGCGTTTACGAGTGCGATGTTGTTAACACAAAAACCCATTTCGTATAACTTACAAATGATGAAGATAGAGTTAAAGACTCAAGGGACCCACGTGAAGATAACAAATATACGATTAGAATCGACTTTAATCGATAAAGATAAAGCCGCTCAAGTTTCAGACCTGGAGCTGATGAATATGAAGAAGAAGGTGCAAGAAGACGTTATTCTAGAAGCAAGAATCGACGAAGAGAGGAAATCTCAACCCTCAATTTTATTGGCCCATTTGAAATTCTCGATCGAGTAGGAACTGTGGCATGTAGACTCGTTTTATCACCAAGTATGTCGCGTGTTCATAACGTTTTTCACGTATCAATGTTACGTAAATATGTGGACGACCCAAACCACTTTATTGAATTAGAACTAGACGAGAAAGTAGAAGATTTAACGTATGAGGAGATACGTGTTAAAATTTTGGATAAGAAGGATCATATTTGACACTCAAAGGTTATACCTCAAGAGTTGGAATATGAAATGAAGTCAAGGTATCCTCATCTATTTGGCATACCAGGTACGTACGTAAATTTTGAGGGCAAAATTTCATAAGGAGGGGAGATTGTAAGACCCCAAATTTTATGAAATGAAAGTATTCAATTTTCTTATAATTATTATTTTATTTCGTAAATGGTTAAACTGATAAAAGGTTAAAGTTAAGGGTGATATGTGAAAATTTTTGCAAAGTAAGCAAGTTGTTATAAAATATTCGTTGGTCGGGGAATATTCTTTTTGTCGGAGTTTATCCGTACGACGGCACAATTATTGGTGGACCCCACAATGAAAGTATTATCGTAGTTAGAAAATGACAGAATTATCATTTTATAAAAATAACGACGAAAGTATTACCGTTAAAACTGTTGAACTACCTGGTAGTAAAAGTACAATAATACGCATGACCTGGTTCCATTCTTTATTATTATTCTATTGGAATATCTTGTTTGTGCAGATTATGCATGACCTGGTTTCATTCTTTATTATTCTGTTAGAATATCCCGTCTGTGCGGATTACGCATGACCTGGTTCTGTTATTTATTATTCTATTGGAAAAACCTGTCTGTGCGGTCTATCGCATGCCTGATGAATTCTTCGGTTATTCCATTCTTTATTATTCTATTGGGAATAACCTGTATGTGCGGTCTATCGCATGCTTGGTGAATTCTTTTGCTATTCCATTCTTTATTATTCTATTGGAAATGATCTATCTACATGGATTACCGCATGGCGGATGAAAATCCATTTGCAGTTTTGTATATTCTATTATACTCGTATGAGATATCATTTCTTTTGTACTCGTCATGGAATATCATTTTCTTTGGTATTTTTCTTTTACGAGTTACTATTCACCCAATTACTATTCACTCTAGTATCATTCACTCTGGTATTCGGGATACTTTTCGTGTCGGAGTACTATTCACGAGTTACTATTCATCCAAATATTATTCACTCTGGTATTTGGGGTATTTTTCGTGTCGGGGTACTATTCATGGGGTACTATTCCGTAAGTACTATTTACGGGATACTATTCACCCGAAAAATATATTTTTTTCTGTCTAAATTATTTTTGGTACATTAATATTATTCTTGAATTTTACTCTACAAAGCATTATCATGTTGACAATTTGGACGTTATTGATTTCTGAATAAATTAAATTATAAATCTTTAAAAGTTATCCTTGAGCTTATTTTATTGAATTATTATGTCATTGTCATTATCCTCATGCTTATATTGTGATGAAAGTCATCTTTGGCTTACGTACAAAGATGGACTTGGTATGATTATGACTAGGGATTATTTGGTATAATCATGATCGTAATGTGACGAATGATGTGGTGAAAATCCTCATGGGCCTGTAGTTCATTGATTGACAGTTGTTGGTATGATTATGACCAGGGATTATTCAGTATAATCATGACCACTGATGATTACATGAATATCCTTGGCCGAGGTGGAGGGATGATTATATTTTATTTATTAAGCTGAGTCTCAGTGATAAAGTTGATGAAAATCTTTTTAAATCATAGAAGATAGTAGATTTTATGCTCTACTTGACTCTTCTAATAGATTGCTTATTCCGCTGTAGTTGTTGATCTAAAACTTGTTGTCTATTATATTCTATCAGTTGTTATACTGTTGAAGGCTAAGGATAATTTATTCTGCATTATCTTAGTCATAATATTTCTTACTGGGCTAGTTGAGCTCACCCTTTCTTTCACAGTTCTCTTTAGAAAATGAGAATATAGCTGGAACGAGTCGGGGAACGGACTGACGGTCCAGATGGTTGTTTTAGTAGTCCTCACTATTCTGTGAAATAGTGTGATAATAATCATAATAAGAACTCCATTGAGAGTGGATATTGTCAAAAAGGCAATATTTTTGTTTAAACTCTCAGCTATGTTTTGTCGTATATTACCCGGCAGTTATATAATTAAGTTTGTATTTGATTTATGTACCATGTAAATGGCGACCCAAGATGGGTGATGTATACATGTTTTAGGGGCGTCACAGCAACTCAGTAATCCTTCCTTCGCTTATCAGAAAGTGTAGCATTTCTTCATTTGATTTTCTCAGAGAGGTGAATTTTCGGGCTCTTTGGGAGGTTGTTTCATCTTTCTTCTTTGGGAAATTGCATTCTCCTGAGCGATTTTTCTGCTTGCGAGATCTTCTAGCAATTTTATCTTCCCCATTTTCTTGTACTTTTAGCCTACTTTGATATTCTTCATTTAGCTGGCTCATCATAGAGAGATATGGGCTTACATTATGGTCAACCTCTTTTTTCTCTTGGCTTTCTGATAGTTGAGTGAAAAATTTCCTCGTATCCTGATGTTGGCGCACTATCAGCTTAGCTAGCAGATTTACTTGGTTCCAGATCGTCTCTAATTTTTGCATTTCTATCATACCCTCCTCCGAGTTTTCCCACTTTAGGACATTTGTTCGGTGCCTTTGGGGGTATTCCTCAATCCTTCGTATGCACTTATGAATTGGATATATTTTAGCGCTTCTTGACCCAATCATGTTTACTTCCCCTGTATCATGCTGCAACGGAAGGTTGGTGTTGACATTTTGTTGATCAGGTTGTTGGACCATAATACTGGCACTTTCGATCAGATTTTGAATTTTATGCTTTAAAGACCAACAATCTTGTGTATCGTATCCTGGAGACCCTGAGTGGATAGCACATCTTTGGCTTGGATTATATCTTTTCCTCCCTGGTTCCAGAGGTGGGGCCAATTCGGTAATTTTCTTACGATCCATTAATATCGCCAATACATTTTTAAGGGAATTGCCAAGTGGAGTGAACACCCGATTTTTCGCTCTTTCAAATTTTCTTTTCCTGTCTGGGCATTGGTTTAATGCATCATGTTGTTGAGATGGCAGATTGTCTTACATTTTCCAAATAGGGGGACTGTAGGTTGGTCTCCTAGCTTGCCCCTGTACCACGAGGGATACATCTTCAATGCCTTTATCGGGTACACCCTTGGGATCGCTCACATACTTGCCAGTCTGTATATGCTTGGCAACTGCTTCCAAGGTAGTGAAGTCTTTAATCTTGCCTGCCTTCAAGCCCATCTCTGCCATTTCGTCGTGTTTGATCATTTCTGTAAATGGCTTTCCTATGCCTGCTAGGATCCTCTCATAGTAAGGAACCTCTTGGATATCAATAAACGTCATTACCATCTCAGTTTCTGTCATTGATGGAATGACTTGCGTAGCTAGATGTCTCCACCTTTAGGCATATTCTCGAAAAGATTCAGTACTTTGCTTATTGACTTTAGTCATTTGGTATCGATTTGGTACCATTTGTGACTGAAAACTGTACTGATCTAGAAAGGCGTGGGCCAATTCTTCCCAGTTATAGATTTTGGCATTGTCAAGTCGGGCATACCAGGCTTTAGCCTCTCTCCAGTGAGACTCTTTTGAAAAAGTTTCATTCTAAGGCTTTCATCTTCAGCATAAGACCCCAATTCGCCAATGTACACTTTTAGGTGCGTATAAGGATCACCTGCCCCATTGTATTTTTCAAATTCTAGGATTTTGAATTTGTCAGGATATCGAGCCCCTGGGAATATACAAAGATCTGAATAGGTGACACTTCCATAGTTTCCAGCCCTTTTGATTATTCGGATGGTTTCCTCCATTTATTGGACTTTCTTTCTTATATCCCCAGTTTCTCGATTATCCCTGAGTTTTGTGATTTCAGGGGTTTTGTTGGTTCCTTTATTGTAATGAGGTTCAGGTATCTGGGTTTCTATCTTTTTGCCAATACCCTGAATGCCCTCTGGTGTGAATAACTCTGGTTGATTAGGCATTGTCTGGCCCTGAGTATTTTTACTTTGTTCTTTTAAAAAGACAACCAATTCTGCTATCTGATTCCTTAGTCCTTCAAACTCCTCTCAGGAAACAGGCATAGGATCAGGCTGGGCACTTGTAGCCATGTCTGACGGTGGGCTTAGTGCCTTTTTGGACTTTAAATGGGTAACAGAACCGATTGCTTCCCTACAAAAAGACCTATATAGTTTAGTCTTAGGGAAATGTAGAAATGTTACATGCTATGTAATATGTCCATTATTTAGGAGTATTATCCTGCAAAACGGATGTCAGTTGTTCGTATGACAAGCTAGCATGTCAGGTTTTAATATAAAAGGGAAGGCATGTACACATATTCCTTTATTCTTTCCATTACATTGAGATTGACATGGAAATGAAATTATAAGTAATTGAAATGGGAAGGTATAAAGAGACTTCCCTTCGCGTTTGGTTTATCAGAGGCTGACCTATCTTAGGTTACTCTCGCGATTTTTCGGCATGAAGGTTCCCAAATCATCGCAATTTACTTGATGGGAAGTTAATCCGGTCTTTTAACTAGAGCAAATTTGGGTGGTGCCTTTCCAGAGCCCGTTGGAATTAGTCTTCCTATGAGTCAAGTAATCAAACACCAACAGGATAGCCTCCTGGTGGAGGGACCACACAATATACATTCACATACATCGCATCTCACTGTATGGAAATGATGACATGTGCGAAGCACTAATATCACAGGCAGATATGGTGCAAGCACTAAGTGCATTAAGTAAATGCATTCATACACATTCATTCCAATGTAAATGCAACATCCACACACAAGCAGATAACAATTTTGAAAAGTTTGTAATAGCAGCTTAAGTCCTCTTACCGGAGTCTCCAGCAGAGTCGCCACCTATCGACATCGGGATTTTTATTTGTCCATTTTCGTTTCCTATTTTTTGGGGTTCTAATTTTAGGTAAGATTTGTTTGAAAAAATAAGTGAAAAAGGTCCGACATATATATGTTGACGATTGGACTATAAGAGTCGTCAGTTGGTTTTTTTTAACTGGTTGTACCAACACAACCGAGAAAAAGCTTGCACATTGACCCGGTGATATGACACTGCTAAACGGGTCTGTGAAACCGAGATTCATTAGGGTCTGGGGACTTGCTTATGCGGAGGGAAGGTGTTAGGCACCCCTAGACATCCGTGTGCCATAGTGACCGCCACTTTTCAAGAAACTGTTATATGAATATATGTGTGTGTGTGGGTCAATGTGCTGATATTTGGAAGTAGTGTTATACCTCGTTTGCACATATATCCAAAGAGTTTGAATTTTGTATAAAAGTTCAGTTTTAACAAGATATAGCAGTGATGATTTATAAAAAGAGGTTTTTCAAACCCTGTGCTCAATAGTAATTGAGGCCTTTGATACTTCCATTTTATTAAAATGTTCGAATTGATTGCTTTTATTTTTGAGATGCTAAGCATCTTCAAGAAAATAATGTACAAAGCAGTGCCGAACTCCCCGTGTGCATGAAAATCATCTGAGGAAATCCAAACACCGTGAATAAATTTACAAGCTGCTTACAGCTGAAAATGTCTATCACGGGAACCGAATCTAGATTCAGTAGACTGAATCTGTGATCACATGATTCCTAGGCTCACATGATGCCGCAGTTTATATGAAAGCTGTAAGCAATTATATATATAAAAGCTATAAATATATATTATACAGACATGATCAACCACCACGAAGTACCTCCATGGGGGATCCGAAATATAAATATATAAAAGTGGTATATATATATATTGACATGATCAACCACCATGAAGCACCTCCATGGGGGATCAAAAATGTAAATAAAACTGTAAAAGCAATCAACCGCCACGAAGTAAACTCCAGGCGGGACGAAACGTAAATAAAGCAGTAAAAACGGTCAACCGCCATGAAGTAAACTTCAAGCAGGACGAAATGTAAAGAAAGCAGTAAAAACGATCAACCGCCACGAAGTAAACTCTAGGAGGGACGAAATGTAAATATATATATATATATATATATATATATATATATATATAGCAATAACTGCATCGGATGTAAAATCCAGGCTCATCGAACAGAGTTCGACAACAGTTCATATATATAAGTATATATATAAAAAAGCAAGTAAATGCTCCGGATGTAAATCCAGGCTCATCGAACAAAGTTCGACCACAGTTTATATATAAGTATATATATATATAAAAGCAAGTAAACGCTCCGGATATAAATTCAGGCTCATCGAACAAAGTCCAACAACAGTTTATATATATATATATATATATATAAGCAAATAAACGCTCCGGACGTGAGTCTAGGCTCAATCGAGGCATAACTCGATAATGTTAGTCCATATATATATATATATATATATATATATACACACACACACACATAAAAAGAAATAAAAGCCATGGACCGAAGTCTTGGCAAACACACGCAACACGACTCTCAACGTGAAGAACGGTGTGTGCAAAGATGAAGAAAAAGGCTTTAAAGTGTGTAAGAAGGCTTATAGTGGACTGCCAAAGAAGACTTCTATAGCTTTATGTGGATGAACACTCGGCTCCCGCCGGTAGAAAAGTAGCTATATACGAGCTTACAAGTGTTTAAAATGAGAAAGCACTCAGTTTATAGGGTGTACAGAGCAAATTGGACAAGGCTTCCTCGCCTTTTCTCTTGCAAATATGGCCACCCCAAGCCCTCTATTTATAGAGGGGGGAGCCCCGGGGTGGCCCAGGCAGTGTGGGTCTCGCCGTCTCGAAGTGCGTGTACTCGGACAACGCATTGTTCTCTCGAACCTTCATAACTTTCAATCCGGGAGTCCGATAGTAGCGTTCCATACCATTCTGGAAAGCTCTTTCCGAGATCTACGCAATGACATAGGATTTTCCCTTTTTGATTCTGGGAAGATGGGTCCATGACCGAAATAGCATTTCTGGGTCTCCGTTAGGCAGTTCGTTGAGTCGTTTTGCGTGGTTTGCACTCGGAAGGTAAGATATGGTTCTTATGGGACTTCAATTGAAGCAAATTGAGTTGACATGTGTTGATTTGATTTGAGTTGAAGTTGAATTAGCAAAATAACCATTTTGTCCCTCCTGGGGTTATCTCTAGTTTTCTTGTAGTTGTAGTAGTCTTTTCTCAGGGTTATCTTTGAGGTTGACTTGATGTTGACTTTGACTGTCCTCAGGGTAATCTCTAAGGTTGGCTTGACCTCCTGGGGTTATCTCCAGACTTTGAACTTGATCCCTTAGGGTTATCTTCGAGGTTGAAACTGACTTTCTCAGGGTTATCTCCGGGGTTAGAAACTAATTTTTCGGGATTATCTCCGGGGTTGGAAACTGAATCTTCTGGGGCTATCTCCAGGGTTGGAATTGATATTGTGGTCCTCCAGGGTTATCTCTGGAGTGTGAAACAGACGCTTTTGCCCTGCTGCATAGTTAGTAACAGGAAAAGAAAATTTTGAGTGTCTTCAAAATTTTACAACATAATCCCCAAGGTCTACAACCTTAACTTAATACATACCTTCAATAACTTAAAAGGTTTACAATGTCATTTGCATCAAATAACTTAATAGTTCTAAATGCATAATAATCTCAACTTGGAATTCGCCTTTACCACTGTCGTTCTTCGAGCCTTCGTTTTAATCTAAAATTTGTTATCATGATATAGCAAGGATGAGCAACTATTTTGCCCAACAAGTTTAAGTACAATGAAGATATATCATGATTGAAAAGGAATAAGCTTTCAAGTTTTTAACAATGTAATATAATTGAGAAAGAACATGAATCAAAACTTCAATAACTAAAAAAACTGAATACTTATCCTGAGTGGTCAACAATGACCATAAACAAATTTAACTGAACCTTATGGTAATGAAGGTGATCAGCCTTTCATACCTGATGAACATATGCAACATGCACTGAGTGCGAATCAATAATCAAATATGTGGAATAATTGTTAATAATTAATCCACTAGCATGCTTGAAACATAATAACTCGAGTTTGAGTTAGGAGACTTTCCATAATGCGAATATTCAATAATAATATTAGATGTGAAATAATCAAAAACAATTATCCACTAACATGCTTGAAAAATAATAACTCGAGTTTGAGTTAGAAAACTTGCCTTGTCTGTAGTCTACTGCTATGAAAATAAATATATCCGATTAGTAGTCTATCTACCTTCCTTCGAATGACCTATAATTGACCTCTCGAGTAGCAAATCATATACTTATTCATAATATCATCGTTCTATATTAAATTGCCTAATATTTAGTCACACTGTTAAATATTAGTTATTACATTAATTCCTTAGTAACATTATTATCTCTTGATAATATTACTATTACGTAAACATTACCTTCACTCATCCTTTAATAATACTTTACTAACTCTTTAGTATTATTAATCAACTAATAATACTTTACTTACTCCTTAGTATTATTAATCAACTAATAATACTTTATTCACTACTAATATTATTACCCTCTTAATAATATTTTATTCATTTACTAATATTATTAACCTTTTAATTTTATTCATGTATTAGTATTTTATTCCTTTACAAATATTATTATATTTTAATTTTATTTAATTATATTTTAATCATCTAATAATAGTTTAATATAATATTATTAATCTTTTAATGATATTTTATTTTAATCTAATATTATTAGTCATCTAATAATATTTTAAATTAAATTTTAATCTCAATATTTTTATTTATTTAAAAATATCATGTTCTAACTTTATTAATATCATCATAACATTTTAATAATTTATTAGGCCAATAAATAATTTATTTTAATTGTTTACCTTTTATTAAACCACTTATTTAATACCCATAAAAGGGTCATAAATAGTAATTCTCATACATAATTACCAAAATACCGCTACATAGTTAGAATATACAATATTAGGTGTAGCCAAGCATTAAAATTACACTTTCCTTATTTATGACATCATTTAACTATTTATTACCTTTTATTCTTAACTTCATAATTTTTAGGAAAATTACCAAACAGATCCCAAAAAATCTTCTTTTCTGGATTTGGACTGTATATGACCCAACAATGCTCCCCAAAATTTTCTGGAATTTTAGAAAATGATTTACTATTTTTAAAGTGCCTAAAACACTCGGATCTTGTTTTATTTTTCATAAATCGAGTTTTGCTCAGAAAATTCTAAAACTTTCAGGGTAAACTCTCATAACATATATGAACATACTGTAAAATTTTCAAAGTTTTTCGATGTATACACTGTGAGCAATTTGGGTGTTATTATTTAGGAGTCCTTTACGGTAAAAGCCATTACGCACAACCTACACATCGAAACGTGTCCGTTTTTTTTCCAACACGTAGCTAACTTCTTAAGGTACCTTTGTGATTTTTCCCAAATTTTTAAAACACTTTAAACTGTCCGAAATAGCCTTAACAAAAATGGGGATTGTAGCTTTTTTAGGGTTTGGGTTCTTCAAGCTTCTTATGGACTGTTTTGGGGAAAACAACCCCCATGGCTTCAATACTTGCTAGATTTGTATTCTACCACTTGGGTTTACTAGATAACTCATTTATCTAGCACCCCCCTTTGACGGATCACAAATCCAAGTTGTAAAACTTGAGTATTTAGTGGAAGAAAAAAAACTAGAGTTTGATTTCTTACCTTGTCTTGTGGGATGCCCTCCTTTTCTTTCCTAATTACGTTAGGAACTTGGGATGCATGAAATACTTCCTCCTCTTCTTCCCCATAAGATCTGAATCCCTCTCTCTCTCTTTCTCTCTTGGTGTTTTGATGGTTTGGGAGAAAATAGAAAAAAAGGAATGGTGGAGAATGAAATGGAAATAAAATGAAATGTAATAAGATGTTGGTGAAATGAAATACGATGCTAATATCCCCCATGTTCTTTTTATCCCTTGGACAAAAGGGTTAGCCTTATCCCTTTCTAATCATGCCTAATCATGCCATTAAGGATGCAAATTAGATTTTCCACCAATGGTGGCATGACACACTTGTCCTTGTGTGTAAAACTTTCTACTTTTGGAACTTGATTAGCTTTATTTCTTTGCCTTAAAAGGCTTAACATGGCCAGCTATTCTATGCCCAATAACTCATCCATTTTACCTTTATTTTAATGCACAAATTAGATTAATCAAAGATCTAAAATACCCCTAATCAAGTGGGCTAAGTGTGGGTTTGCATTTTATTTCTTTTGGGCTTTTCCTTTAATTGTTTGGGTCCTTAACACTAATATACAACAATTATAAAGTATTTACAAAAACAAAACATCCATAAAATAATTACAAAAATAACACAACATAATAATACGTTGCTAAAGTTACAGAGCATTGACTCCCTACTCGTCAGTTACCGACTTTTATATTTCTAACTAACCGATCCTAAATTCACGCTAATAAAGAAAACAAGCAACTTTGAAATCAGAAAAAACATAGAACGACCTCTCGGAGAAGACGAGATGCAACTCTAAGATCAGATAACAGAAGAGAAGATCAACAACAACTTCAAGATCAACAGCAACTTCAAGATCAACAACAACTTTAAGATCAACAGCAACTTCAAGATCAACAGCAACTTCAAGATTAGTAACCAGCCTCTGTAACAACTTTGATTGTTGATTGTTGATTGATTCGTTACAGATTTGTATACTGAGGTATTTAAGTTTATAGTTTATATGCATATAGTTACCCCGTGGTTACTATATACTCATATATTGGTTACCTTTCTTAAGTTTTTCGCTCTTTAATTGGTCACAAAGTCTGATTGCAAAATGGATGTAAAAATATGTTTTATATTCTGGTTACTAAGTATATATAAATTGGTTACTATTTATTATTGATTTGGTTACTGTATAATGTTTATTTGGTTGCTGTATACTATTAATAGTAGCCAAACCATAAGATAACAGTAACCAAAACATAATAAAGAAGTAACCAAATAGTTATATGAAAATAACTAGAACAGGTTTTAATGGTAACCAAAACAGAAACAACATGCATATCCAACCCAGTTTTGGCAACCCATGTATACTCTCACATGTACATTTAACATTTGATATATGTCCTGATACAAGCTTACAACTATCTGGTTACTACCAAAAAATAAATTGGTTACCCTTCTATGTATGGAAAAATATGTTTTATGTTATGGATACTAAGTAAATATATGTTGGTTATTGTCTAATTTGAATTTGGTTAGTATATAATGCTGACTTGGTTACTATGTAATACTACCATGGTTACTGCATAATATTACTGTGTTTTATACTGATTTTTTTTATATTGATGGTTACTGATTAACTACATTGGTTACCTTCATACATCTGTTAGTATTTAATTGTTAACAAATTCACTACTGATTGTTTTGGTTGTAAAATGAATGTAAAAATATTTTTATAAGCTTAGCTACTAATTATATATATCTTGGTTACTATCTAATCTGTATTTAGAAACTATAAGGTGTTTATCTGGTTACTGTATAATGTTATTGTGTTTTATAACTGCTTCTTTTATATTGGTGGTTACTTATTGACTACTTTGGTTACCTTCATACAACTGTTAATCTGATTAAATATATTGGTTGTTGTATACTATTTAATTGGTTACTGTATAATATTTATTTGGTTGCGAAATAATATTAATGTATACTTGTACTGATGTTTTTTATATTCATGGTTACTTATTAGCTAGATTGGTTACCTTCATACAACTTTTAGTCTATAGTTGGAAACAAACACATTATACTAGTTATTTTTGACTGTAAAATGCAATGAAAAATGTGTTTATGTTCTGTTTACTAAATAGATATATGTTGGTTACTGTCTAATCTAAATTTGGTTACTGTATAATATTGTTATAATTATTGTATAATATTAGTGCATTTTATACTGATTGTTTTATATTGATGGTTACTTATTGACTACATTGGTTACCTTCATACAACTGCTAGTCTTTAGTTGGTAACAAACTGATGCGGTTGAAGAGCAGGCATGTCAGTTTATGGAAATATTTGATCCAGTTTATGGAAAGATTTGATCCAGTGACAATTTGGTAATTTCTGTCAAGTTTGGAGTGTCGGATTTTGGCTTTTTCGGAGCCTAATTTCATTGAAAACGGGTCAACGATCAAAAGTCACCAGCTTTTCTCGTCAACTACATGATTTTTTGGTCAAATTCCATCATTTAGGCCTTCAAAATTTCATGTAAAAATTTGTTTTATGTTCTGGTTACTAAGATTATGTAGTTTGGTTACTGTCTAATATTGATTTGGTTACTTTACAATGTTTATCCAGTTGTCAGACAATGGAGATTATTCTAGTTGTGCTTTATTTAAACGGAACATAAACAAAAAGTGTGTAAATATATAATTGTTTACTGTTAGTAACCATTAACCACATGGTTGGTAACATTTTTGATGGTGTACAGTAACCAAAATTGTTATTGATTAATATTTTAATTTTTGATTCCATCATGAGTTGTCAATATAAAGTAAACATATACATTAAACAATTGGTAAATGTTCTGAAACATTTTTATGTAAATTTGGTTACCCATCTAAAATAAAATGGTTACCTCTATATTCATATTTAGTTACCAACTGGACCATTTTCAAATAACTTTTATAACTACGTAATTTAAAAGTATCCATCAGCTAGATAAATGGGAACCCTCACATGTACATTAAGCACTTGATAACTGCTCTAATATAAGTTTTTAATTATTTGGTTACTAACAAAAACTAAAATGGTTACCCATATATGCAAGTTTGGATACCAACTGCACCTCTCAAACTATTTTTATTTTAATATGAGATCTATAAGTGGCCATCATATATATAAATGGAAACTCTCATATGTACATTTAACAGTTGATGTTTGTCCTTATACAAGCTTGTAACTATCTTGTTACTAATAATAGTAACCATAATGTAACATAATAAAACAATAACCACATAATTATATGATAGTAACCAGAACAGGTTTTAATGGTAACCAAAACAGAAACATCATGTAATGAAACTCAGTTTAGGCAATCTATGTATACTAAACAATTACATATTAACAAGAATAAAAAATAAAAGTAACCAAAATCTCACATTGAGGGCACAATAATAGTAGCCAAATCATAAGGTAACTGTAACCAAAACATAATAAAGAAGTAACCAAATAGTTATATGAAAGTAACCAGAACATGTCTTAATGGTAAAAAAAACAGAAACAACCTATATATCCAACCCAGTTTAGGCAACCCATGTATACTCTCACATGTACATTTAACAGTTGATATATGTCATGATACAAGCTTGTAACTATCTGGTTACTACCAAAAAATAAAATGGTTACCCTTCTATGCATGTTTGGTTACCAACTGCACATTTCAAACAATGTATTAGACACATCTTAGAAGTAACAAATACGAACCAACAAACAATGTCAAATAATTGATAATATAATCAAATATGTAATTCGATTTACATAAGCTCCAATAAATATTACATACTCACTAACCATAACAAATGGTTATGGATATCCAACAAAAACCAAAGTACAAAACACAATTCAGAAGGACAAGACAATGACAACTGAACTAATCAAAATCTGGTACAAATCTTCCTGAAACTTGAGCTTTTGGACTGCAGCTACTTTCTTCTTCATGGCTGCTCTCATTCTCTAGAAAAGACTTTTGCATTATAAACTTGTGGCCAAATAATATAACAATTACACAGTAGCCAAAACTGACTATAAAAAGTAGCCAACATCCCACATTGACTGCACAATAATAGTTATCATATCATAATATAACAGTAATAATAACATAATAAAGCAGTAACCAAACATTTATATTATATAATCTAATGGTAACCAAAATATAAACAACATGTAGTACAACATAGTTTATGTAGTAACCAAACAGTTATATATAATATTAACCAAAACATAATTTAAAGGTCACCAAAATAAAAACATGTAGATCAAAAATATACTAAAAAGTAACCGAACAATTATATGATAGTAACCAAATCACGTTTTAATGGTAACCAACACATAAACAACATGTAGGCCAAACCCAGTTTAGTCAACCAATGTATATTAATCAAATACAAGGTAACCAAAATAACATAAAAAGTAACAAAAATCCCAAATTGAGGGAACAAGAATGGTATCCAAAGCATAAACTAACAGTAACAAAAAACATACTAAAAGAAGTAACCAAACAGTTATATGTTAGTAACCAAAACATGTTTTAATGGTAACCCATACATAAACAAACTTCCCTTTCCTCTCCATAGAAAATTTCTTCAAGTCCTTAACAGAATCACCCTCCGTGATTCTTTTCCTCTTTCCATCCTTCTTCCTTGTATCAACCATTCTATACAAAACATAAAAATAACACAAACCCAAACAATCAATACTCCATTATGTTAGTAAACTACTTTAATAGATAATACATTAAACTATTTAGAAAATTCTCACTTGAAACAATAATAAACACCAGAATCGACCAATGGAAAAGAAGAAACCAACTGAATCACTGTGCAACAGCGATAACGAGTAACAACGACAATGACGAAAAAATAAACGAAGATGGCGAACAACTAAACGAAGATGATAACGAGTAACGATCACGAATATATAAAATAAATCACCGGAAATGATCAATAGATGAAGAACGCACGAACAGAAGAGAGAAACAATGGTTTCAGTATGCAAAACAAGGGTTTGTAACTGAAGAGTTCCAATCAAATGATAGATGGCGGTTATCACGTGTTTTAAAAAAAAAAACTAACCCCATTTTAAGATGGACACTAATTTGTCATGTCAGCCCATTAATATTAATCCCTTAAATTAAGAACTCATAATTGTATTAGTATTATAAATAAATATGATAAAGTGCCATATTTTTGTAATTATTTTATGGATGTATGATTATTGTAATTAATTTAAAAAATGTACTATAATATGTAATTAATCCTAATTGTTTTGCGCTATGTAATAAACGTAGTTTAACAATTTTAATATATATTACCCTAATTATTTATTTAAGATTCCTATTCTTAATCTTATGGAATTTAATTAATATACATGTAACTTTAACTCATAACCTAACTAAGTTTGCTTTAATTAGATTTAAAATTATTAATCACTTAAAATAGACAAAATTAATCTATTAGGTTAGTATAACTTTTAAATACTAACACTTCCTCAATATCATAACCTTTAGGTTATTTAATTACCTTACCTAATATATAATTAGGTTATGTGGTTTTCCTTTGATATATATAAAACATAACATAACATACTTAAATTACATATTTATTTTATAATGATAAAATAAATATACTACACATAATTTTTTTTTATGCAAATACAATTATTTACATACCCAAGATATTATAATATAATATCCTTAGCTCATTAACATAAATTCAATTAAGAATCTATTTACTTCCTTAATTAAGATATTACGATAAATATAATATATTTTCTTTATTAAACTAATTTTATATAAGAATTTATTCTAGTACTCTTGGGTAAGGTATATATAAATATTATATGCTTAACCCACCTATTTTTGTTTTATCACGCAAATTGTTTCCAACAATTTTATTTTCCCCCACTTAATAAATACATAATATATATTCATTAACTCATAATTACCAGTTATACCAAACCTACACACATCACATATAGAAAATAATTAATAATTTTATTTTCTCACATTATAAGCTGTTTATATCAATTTATTTACATATATAAAAAAATATAATTTAATATATTTACTATATTACGTAAACATACATATTCTTCATAAATCATAAAATGATTTATATACTCATATATTAAACTATAAATTTAATTTAACGTCTATTAACCCTCTTAGTACAGTTTGCTACATTCAATAAGTCTTTTTCATATGGCTTATCATATAAAATATTCTGACTTGCCACGTTATTATTTCTTTTTTTTATAAGATTTCTAACGCTTGACTACTACTAGCTTCTTATAATGAAGCTTTTCATTTATTCTTGTATGATTAATTTAAATAATCAATCATCTTGTTTAGCTAAATCATATATAACACATCTCCAAGTATATATGTATCTATATATATACACATTTAATTTAATCTTATAATATCTCTTCATTTGAAATTTATTTCTTTAAATAAAATTTTCACCTACAAAAATCTCTTTCTAGGTTTTGAATTTTCATAACCTTTATTTCTCAATTCTTTTTCAGATAGTAAACCATATAGATTCTACTTAAAAATTTTAAATTATTCCTCTATTTTCACTCTAGGTTTTAAACTTTAACCTTTAACTTAATCATTCAAGATTCTCTAAATTTTCGGGTTGTCACATAAACAGAGTCCAATAATTTGACATTTTTGCAAAACTTTTCATAAACTCAATTGAGTTGCTATAACCATTCCACTCCTACCAACTGGCGGCTCTGTAAAAATTAATATTTTCAAATCGTCTACATTTCATGTCGGACTCTTTTGTCAATTTCACCCTTTCAAACCAAATTCGAACCACATAGAAAACATTAAGGGTAATAAATATTTAAAAGAGGAATTTCAAAAAAGGAAATTTTTTCTGACGTCGACAGGTGGCGACTCTGCTGGGGACAATAGATGGCTTAAGTCGCATTTCAAATCTTTTAAAATTCCCTTTTCTTTTATGTGTGTGAATGCTGTCTTTACATTAAATTAATGTGAATTAATGCTCTATTTATTGCACTTTAGTGCCTTACAAAAACTTTGTGTTTTGTATTAGTGCTTCGCACAATGTCATCATTTCATACGGTGAGACACGATGTATGTGAATGTATGTTGTATGATTCCTCCACCAGGAGGCGAACGCGTGGTGTTTGATTACTGGACTCAACGAAGAATAATCCCACGAGGCTCAAGAAAGGCACCACTCAGATCTGCTCCAATTGAAAGATTGGATTAACTTCTCATCTAATAAATTGCGATGATCTAGGACCTTCATGCCAAAAAGTCATGAGAGTAGCCTAAGATAGGTCAACCTCTGATAAACCAAACGCGAAGGGGAGTCACTTCATGCCTATCCCTTTCAATTTCATGTAAATTCTGAATCGATGTAAATTATGATTCTATGTAAATATAAAGAAAAGAAAAAGAAAAATGTAAATATACATTCCATCCCCTACCTGTCATGTTATCATGTCATCAAAACAACTGACATCTGTTTTACAGGAAAACATTAAAAAACCCCTAAAATAGACACATTGCATAGCATGCAGACTATAAGTGTTTACCAAGACTAAACTACATAATCTTTTTTTAAGGAAGTAATTGGTCCCGTTACCTGATTAAAGTCTAAAAAGGCACTAAGCCCATCTTCAGACATGGTTGCAAGTGCCCAATCTGAATCTACCTTTGTTTCTTGAGAGGAGTTCGAGGGACTAAGAAACTAGATAGCAGGATTAGCTGTCTTTTTGAAAGAACATAACAAAAAGACTCATGGTCAACAAATACCCATTCAAACAGAATTCTCTGAACAAGGAGGAAGCCATGGTGCTGACAAGAAAGAAAAGGAAGCACAGATACCTGAATCTCAAATCCATGAAAAATCCAACAAAACCCCTGAAATCGAAACTGGTGATATTCGAAAGAAATTTCAGGAAATAGAAGAAACCATCCGGTCAATCAAAGGGACTGGAGCGTATGGGAGTGTGACTTACTCAAACCTCTATATTTTTTCAGGGGCCCGCTATCCAGACAAGTTTAAAATCCCAGATGTTGAGAAATATAACGGATTGGGTGATCCTTGCATTCATTTGAAAGTGTTTATTGGAGAACTTGGGTCTTATGCCAAAGATGAGAAACTAAGGATGCAGTTATTTCAGATTCTAAACCAATATAGCTTCCGATCTCCAATGGCTTCAGATAGATATTAAATTACCAAGGTTAAGAAGAAAAACAGTGATGAGTTATCTTGTGTATGATGAGTTATACTTTAACTTATTCCTTAAGACCCTTAGGGTATATCAAAACGTATGCTTGGGTATAATAAGTTGTACATGGAGATAATGTATGATCAATAAAGAATCTAACCGCTTCTAGTAAAAGAAGAGAAATGTCCTATGTGATTTGATAAATGACAACCCAGTAGTCCTTGGCCAAGGCAGAATGAAATTAGAAAGGAGTTTCTAATTTGTATTATTTGAAGTTGTGCATTTAAGAGTCGAAATACATATAATTAAATAAATCAAGACTTAACAGTAATTTCATGTCTTATATTTAATTAGGACATTGTATGGTGGAAGGATTGAATTGTACGGTAACTATTTACTCAAAAGTTCTTTTATGATTAATGTTGAAATCTATATTATCTGGAAAGTCATTAATCGCTAGGGAGGCTTATCCCTATTGTAGAATAAATATTATTTATTTAAATAAATTAATAGTTTAATTTATTTATTTAAATAAGATTAAAATTATTCTAATTGATTTATTCATAACCGGTTTAATATGAAGAACCTAAAGGGTCACACCATAAAAGGAAGAATAATTATTTAAGAAGTTAATGGCATAATCGTAATAATATGTTAAGTGTATTTATTTTAATCTATGGTGATGGAATAAATTAAATAGCTTAATATTTATTATTTAATATTTTGAAAATATTAAATATATAAATTAATAAGAGGAGTCTTATTAATATTATTACAATTATTATTATTTTAATTTCTAAAGAGTTGAAAATTAATTTAATATAAGTACTCTCATTTATTCCTAATAAGATTAGGAGGCTAATTAATTAAAAGATTTTAATTAATTATTCCTAATAAGATAAGGAGAATAATTAATTAAAATAAAACACAATTTCTTAATTGTTCAGGAGGGTTGCTCACATCTATAAATAAGAGGAGTTTTATTATGGGTGAGGGTGGTTGACTTTTTCACAACAGACATAATTTCAATAGTTGGGAGAGTATACCCTTTTCTATGAGATATAGAAAAATTAGAATTTTGCCAAACACCCATCTTCTTGAATCATTATTATTCCTTGGTGGATCATCTCTAGAGGCCAAACACTTGGGTGGCTAACATTGATTAAAGGAAGGAACCAAACCCGGTGGATTCAAGTTGAACGCAAAAAAGATTGGAAGTGAACTTGTACATGAGGAAGCTCGAATCTTCAAGGGTATGATTCTTGTTCTTCATATTTTCGTTTAATTAATAATTATGCATAAAGGGTGATCCGGGTATATAGTTTGTAAAATTTTAAAACTCTTATTTTCCATGTTTCCGCTTATTTTGTGCAATTTGCTTGCGTTCATGAAGATTACAAATCTAATAGTGGCATCAGAACCAAACCTTTATATCAATTATTAATTATTTTTATTTGATTTGTATATTGTTATGTGTTTAGAACAATTTAATTGGGCATACTTTATTGTATAAAATTTAAATAAATAAATAAATAATAATAATCATAAATTCGCGAATTCGCTGCGTCTGAAATCTTAAATATGGCTAGGTGCATGATTACGGTAACATATAATGTTGTATTATTATTATTATTATTAATATTATTATTATATATATATATATATATATATATATATATATATAATATTTTTAATAATTTTATAATTAAAATAAAAAGTTTATTTTAATTTTAAAATAAAAAAATTTATTTTAATTTTAAAATTGAATTTCATGCTAACTAATTAGAGTTAGAATTGGATTCCATGATAACTAATTGGAGTTGAAATTAGATTTCATATTTCTTAAAATAAAGGAGTTTATTTGTGAATAGGAAAGTGAATCTATATTTCTTTAAATAAATGAGTTTGTTTAGATATGAAATAAGATTTCATATTATTCAAAAATAAAGAGTTTATTTGTGAATAAGAAAGAAAATCTGTGTTTCTTTAAATAAAGAAGTTTATTTAGATATGTAATAAGATTTCATATTATTCAAAATAAAAGAGTTTATTTTGACTTGAAATTGGATTCCATAATTAATTAAAATAAATGAGTTTATTTTGATTAAAGATTTTGATTAAAATAAAATAGTTTATTTTATTCAAAATTGGATAAATTAAAATAAAAGAGGTTTATTTTAATTTAAATTTGGATTAAAATAAAGAAGTTAATTTTGATTCAAAATTAGATTTTATACTAACTAAATTTGTCCATTGAATGATATATCAATATATATATATATATATATATATATATATATATATATATATATATATATATATATGAATGTTTATTATTCATGAATTGAATGTTATTTATTGATGTATATGGTGATGTGCATGATGATAAATGTGATTGATTATGAACTATTGACCAGTGTGATTGGATTATATTTTAGTTGGATGCATGGATGTATGTATTTTATTAAATGGGGTCTACGTACCGCGTCTTCACTAATTTTTTCTTAATATAAATTACATCTCCCGCCTATGTACTTCCCCTTGACTGCTGATCAATGTTTCTATTTATTTTAAATAGTTTTGTAATTGGAATAGTTAGAATTAATTTTGAAGAATCGGAGATCAAGGAGCGAGGAGCGCTTGAAGACTCATTTGTAATGGAGCCCGAGTTTAAATGTAATAGTTATATTTTAATATTAATTCTTGTACCCCTAAGGTTTGACCTTTTGCTTAGCTTAGTGGCTCTAGTAAACCAAACTAGAATAAAAGTCCATAATCAATCCGGATAGAATATAGTATTCTATATGTGCATGCTTATACTATGTATATATATATATATATATATATATATATATATATATATATATATATATATATATAATATATATATATATTATGCAAACATGTTTCGCATGTTAATTAATATGACGCGTATTTTATATATATATGTGCATGCGCGATAAACAAGATGAGACAAATTAATAACAAAACCCTGAAATAAATTATATTAAGTTGTAACGTTCAAATATATTTGGAATATCGAACATAGCCTTCTGGCATGGTAAAATAATATAGTATTAAATATTTAGTATGAGCTTGTTATGCACACACAAAGCAAGTATTAAATATTTATGATTTTGTTTTATCACATTTAATGCTTATAAATAGACTTAACAGTGCTGTTTTGTTGTGCACACACAAGGACATTATTTATCTTTTGAATATATGAAGGGCTAGGTATGACTTAACTTAGATTATTTTAGTTCAGATGTGCACACACTTGACCATTATGATTTAAGAGAAAAAATACAAGGAGTTACATAGTTGATGTAATTGATAAGAGTTGTTTACCTATTTATTTATATATAGTTTGTTGTGTCACCACAAGGCTATATACATTTGAAATGGGATCCTTAATGTAACTAGCATATCTTCTATTAGATATTGTCGAACTATATATATTGAGGATAATATAGTTTGAAGAAAATAGAGGGAGATACCAAATTTAAAACAAGACCTAAATTATTTTGGTAATTAATAAAAGAATGTATGCTAAAATGTTGTTAACAAAAAATTCATTTACAGAATTTTACAATGTCTAAATTACTATCACTGTGAAGCATATTAGATGCTATTTAATCGGACTGAATTAAATGGATTGATTAAGGAATTTGAGAATAGTTCTCATGGCTGAAAAGCTACCTTATATCCTTAATACGCCTATCCCTGCAATGGTTGCAGACAATGCCTCTGAGGAAGAGATTGCTACTTTTAGAAAGTGAAAAGATGATGCACATGTGGCTCAATGCATCATTCTCGCATCCATGAGTAACGTGCTTCAGCGTCAGCATGAAACTATGGATATATGCTCCTACTATATTCCTGCACATCAAGTAGTTGATGGTGAAGAAAGTAGGACGGATAGATATCAGATATCTAAGGAGCTCTTCCGATCTAGACTGACCGATGATACTACAGTACAGATAAAAGTCCTTAACATTAGAAATTTGATTGATCAATTAGGACACCGAGTTTTGTCATGGATGAAGAGTTGAGCCAAGATTTGATCTTGCACTCAATCCTGGACTCCTTTCACAATTGTTGTGAATTTTTCATATGAACAATCTAGATATCAGCCTCGCTAATTTGCTTAACATGTTAAAAAATGTTGAGAGTCACTTTCCAACCAAGAAAGACCATGTCTTACTGGCAGGGGCCAAAGGATCTTCTGAAAAGAAGAACGATTCAAAGAAGGTAAATAAAAAGGTAAAAACAAAGGATAATAAGAACAAAACTGATACGGATAGCAAAAGAGTTTACTTTCACTACAATACGCCTGTACACTGGAAAGGAAACTACGAGAAACATCTTTTAGAGGCTAACTAGAAGAAGCTTAGTGAAGCTTCGGTTACAAATTCAATTTTGTTCATGATTTAAAATAAATTTTTCTTTAAGTTAAGGTTCTACTTGGGTATTGGATACCGACTTTGGTTATCATAAATATAGATTTATGAAGGGACCAAGCAGAAGTAGAAAGTTAAACAAAGCTAAGTAATCCTATGTGTAGAAAATGAAGCAAAGGTTGTTGCATTAGCCATACAAACTTATAGTTTGGCATTGCCTACGGGCAAATCTATTAAGTCAATAAGTTGTTATTGTATTTCAGTTCTCGTTAGAAACATTATTTCCATTTTGTTGTTAAACAATGAAATCTTTGGTATTATAATTAAGAACAATTGTTTTCTATTTATAATAATAATATTTTGTATAGAACTGAAATATTACTTAATGTATTTTGTGTACATGACTTATGTGAAAAATATATTTTGCAAATTGAACAAACTAGTATAAGAAAAGGAGATGATCATTCAAAGAGTTAAATGTGTGTATTTGCTGAAATACAAGTGTGAATTATTTAAAAGGTTCAAAGAATTCAGAAGTGAAACAAATTGGCAAAGTATTAGGATTCTTTGATCGGATCAAGGAAGGAATATTTGTTCATCTCAAATGGTTTTCTCATAATGGACGTCTCCTAATACGTAATAATTGATTGATGTATCTGAAAGGAAAAAATCGTACCTTATTGGACATTGTGCGGTCTATAATAATTTTATTGACATTCCAATATCCTTCTAGGGTAATACTCTAGAAATGGTTGCATATCTACAAAAGGTAACCTCAAAATCCGACCCGAGACTCCATAAAAGTTATGGACAAGGAGGATTCCTAATCTTAAGTATGTTAAGATAAGGGGTTGTCCAACTTATGTGAAAAGGTTTCAAAGGATAAGCTTGGGACAAGATTTGACAAGTACAGATTTGTGGGACATCCTAAAGTAAGTTTAGGGTATATGTTCTATAATCCTACTTAGCAAAAGGTATTTATTGCAAAACACACTACCTTCTAAGATAAAGGTGTTTATCATTAAAGGGACTAGTAGGAGGATAATAGATCTTGAAGAGTTAAAGAACTAAAAAACACTATAAGTCAAATAAAAGGAACTTGTAGATAGACCTATTGTACCACAACCGAATTGTAAATCTGGAATAGTACCGAAGATACCTAGGAGGTATAGATTCATCATAGATGATGATGATGATGTACGCATCATAGAAGATGATGATCTAGATATATACGATGAGGTAAGAGTTGTAGACACTCAGAGAAATGGATTGAAGAAAGCTTCTCAAAAATGGAACATTCGTTTTGATGAAATAATCAAAAGAGTTTGATTATATTTAAAAGAAGAATGAACCTAGTGTGTACAAAAGGGTAAATGGGAGCACCGTAACATTCCTCATATTATATGTTGATATACTATGGATAAGGAACGACATACTAATGCTACAATCAATAAAGATAAAGTTGTCTAAACATTCCTCTATGAATGATTTGGAAAGAGTATCGTAATTGGAGATAAAAATCTATATAGATATATTTAAAAGGATGATCAGCTTAACCCAATGAACGTATATTCATTTGATGCTAAAGTCGTTTAGCATGGAAAACTCCAAGAGATGTCTCATGTCGATGAGCCACGGAGTGTATCTCTCTCAATAATCCCTATAGACTCCTGAAAAGAGAGATCGCATGAGTGACAATCATGTATGAAATAAAATATACGAGACCTAATGTTGATCGGTCATATTTTGGAGAAGATCACTGTAAGACAGTGAAAAATATCTTAGAGTACTTAACCGGCACTAAGGATGTGATTAAAATTTATGGTGGGTCTGAATTAAAATTAGAGGGCTTAACAGACTCAAGTTTTTCAAACAGACCAAGACGACAGAAAATCCACTTTAAGGTAAAGGGTTACCCTTAACGGTGGTGCAGTAAATTGGAAATGTTTCAAATAGCAAAGAGCTGCTAGTTTAGTGATAAAGATAAAGTATATAGCTATAAATGAAGCTACAAGTTGATTGTTTGGATGAGAAGTTCATTATAGAACTAGGAATAGTTCCTAAGTCTCATCTTGGATATAAACATGTGTTGTGGCACTTTCATTTGATTATAGGATTCATTGAAACATGGGAAATCACTATAGAGATAGTGGACTCTCAAGAACAACATTACATATCTATTAACTAAAGCTTCTCCAACAGCAGGATAATCATCACTTAGAGAAGAAGGGTTTGAGATACTATGTCGATTGACTTTAGTGCAAGTGGAAGATTGAAAGTAGTATGCACACAAGCCAATCATGTTTGATGATAAATGTGACGCCCCCAAAATAGGTATACATCACCTATACTAAGTCGTCAAATACTCGGTACAAAATACAAATAAAACTTAATTATACAACTGTCGTGTAAAATACGACAAAACATAAGCGGTGAGTTTTAATACAACACTTTCTTCTAAACAGTATTCAAACTCAAAATAAGTCCTTAATACATTTATTTTCACACTATTTCATAGAATAGTGAGGATTACTAATGCTATCATCTGAACCGTCACTCCGTTCCCCGACTAGTTTCCGCTACGTTCTCATTTCCTGAAGAGAACAATGAAAGCAACAGGGTGATCTCAACTAGCCCAGTAAGAAATATTATGACTAAGATAATGCTGAATAAATTATCGTTAGCCTTCAACAGTGTTAAACTGATAAAATATAACAAACATCAAGTTTAACTGCAGCGGAACAAGCTATCCATTAAAAGAGTCAAGTAGAGAATAACATCTACTATCTTTTATGATTTAAAAAGTTTTTCATTACTTTTATCGCTAAGACTCAGCTTAATAAATAATCCACATCATCCCTGCACTACGACCAAGGATATTCATTAGTATGACGACCACAAATTATCCATGCACTACGGGCCAAGGATATTTGTGTATTTATCAATGGTCATGATAATGCCAACAATTGTCCATCAATGCACTACGGGCCAATGAGGACTTTTACCACATCATTTGTAACATTACGGTTATGATTACACCGAATAATCCCTGGTTATAATCATACCAAGTCCATCTATGCACTACATGCCACAGATTACTTTCAACAAAATATAAACATGAGGATGATGACAATGATATAAGAATTCAATAAAACAAGTTCAAGAATTAATTTATCCAGGAACCAACAACGTCCAAATTGTCAACATGATACTGCTTTGTAGAGTAAAATTTAAGAATACTCAGAAGAATATTTTTATGAAAAGATACTGGATGAAGCGCAAATATCGAAGATATTCCACTAATTTTATTGAGTATAAAAGCCACAACTTTAACCAACTGAGTATAATAAAGAAATGGAATAACAAAAGAATTCACCAAGCATGCGATAAACCGCACAGACATGTTATTCCAATAGAAAAATAAATAATGGAACCAGGTCATGCGTAAACGCACCGACAGGATATTCCGACAGAATAAGAAATAATAGAACCAGGTCCGGCGTAAACGCACAGACAAGATATTCCGACAGAATAATAAATAATAGAACCAGGTCCAGCGTAAGCGCACAGACAGGATATTATGACAGAATAATAAATAATAGAACCAGGTCCGGCGTAAACGCATAGACATGATATTCCAACAGAATAATAAATAACGAAATATTAGAAGAATTTCACCATGTATGCGGTACTTCGCATGAACAGGTTATTCCAACAGAATAATAAAGAATGGAATAACAGAAGTTTTCTTCATGAATACGAAAGAAGTAATACCCCTTACCGTAAAAGAAGAGTACTCCGACTGGTAGGGCGATGATATTCTTGAAGAAAACTTACACTACACTCAAAGTTTCTTAAAACTCTAAAGAAATACGCTCAAGATTATAGAAGAATTCTCTGAACTTCTGGTGTGATTTTCAATTCTAACCAAGCATCCTATTTATAGGAAAATAGAAAGGATACTATGTTGCACTATGCAATAAAATATAATATATTCTATTTATAATCAAATAAAATAAAACTTTATAAAAGTATTCTGTTTTATATAAAAAGTTTTTACTATGCAAACATTATGCAGGCATAGCTGCAAACACTATGCATAATAAAATATAATTTATTCTATTTAAAATCTAATAAAACAAATAACTATATAAAAGTATTCTATTTTATATAAAAAGATTTTACTATGCAAAATACTATGCATAATAGAATATAATATATTTTATTTATAATCTAATAAAACAGATAACTTTATAAAAGTATTCTATTTTACATAAAAAGCTTTTCTGTTTTATTACATTAATAATACTAATAAAATATATATATATATATATATATATATATATATATATATATATATATATATATATATATATATATATATATATATATATATATATATATATATATATATATATATAAACCTCCGTGACTTCATAAAGTATTTTTGTCATTTTCTCAATCCGATAATAATTCCGTCGTGGGGTCCACAATTGATTGTGCCGTCATACGAATATTTCCTGTTAAAATGAATATTTCCCGACCAATCGAATATTATACAACAACTTGCGTACTTTGTAAAATTTATAAATATTACCCACAACTATAACATTATATCAAATTCATTCCATAATATTTAAAAATAATATTTATAAAAAACTCATCTTTATTAAAAAAAAATTGGGGTCTTACAACCTCCCCTTCTTATGAAATTTTGCCCTTAAAATTAGGGTACGCACATGATATGTCAAAGAGGTAAGGATACCTTAATTTCATTTCAGATTCTAACTCCCAAGTCATTTTCTCAACATCGTGGTTCCTCCACAAAACTTTAACTTGAGGTATAACCTTGGAGCGTAGAACATGATCCTTCTTATCCAAGATTTTAACAGGAACCTCTTTATATGTTAAATCTTTCGCTATTTCGTCCAGTTCGAACACAATAATGTGGTGTGGGTCTTTCACATATTTACGTAACATAAATATGTGAAAAACGTTATGAACATGAGACATACTTGGCGGTAAAGCGAGTCTATAAGCCACAATTCCTACTCGATCGAGGATTAAAAATGGGCCAATGAATCGAGGATTGAGCTTTCCTTTCTTTCCAAATCTCGTAACTCCTTTCCATGGAGCAACACGTAATAACACATGATCTCCAATATCGAATTCCACGTCCTTTCGATGAAGATCAGCATAACTCTTTTGTCAATCTTGTGAGGTTTTTTATACGTTGCCGGATCGTTTGAATCTTTTTCGTAGTCATACGTACCAACTCCGGTTCCAACAACGTTGCTTCACCCCAACATACTGGAGAACGACACTTTCTTCCATACAACGCTTTGAATGAAGCCATGCCAATACTTGCTTGATAGCTGTTGTTGTAGGAAAACTCCACCAATGGTAAGAACTTGTCCCAACTTCCCTTGAAATCAAGGACATAGAGTCTTAATAGATCTTCAAGAGTTTGAATAGTCCTCTCCGACTGCCCGTCCATTTGAGGATGATATGCCGAACTAAACTGTAAATCCGTGCCCATAGCTTTCAACAAACTAACCAAAAATCGTGAAGTGAATCTTGGGTCTCGATCAGAAACTATGGATACTGGCATACCATGCAATCTTAAAATTTCATTTATGAACATACGAGCAAGACGTTCAAGTGTATAAGTTTCTCGTATAGGTAAGAAATGAGCCGACTTGGTCAATCTATCAACAATGACCCAAATCACATCTATGCCTTGAGAAACCTTGGGAAGACCGGTAATGAAATCTATAGTAATGTACTCCCACTTTCATTCTGGAATTTCAAGTATTTGCAATGGACCTTTTGGTACTTGATGCTCCGCCTTGACTCGTTGACACGTTAGACACCTTGAGATAAACAGTGTTATCTCTCTCTTCATATTACCCCACCAAAATGTATATCGAAGATTATGATACATTTTGGTACTCCCAGGATGGATTGCAAACGGTGTGTTGTGCGCCTCCATCATGATGTTATACTTTAAATCAAGGTCGTTAGGAACACAAAGTCTGGAGTTGACTCGAAGTATTCATTCCTCATCGATTTTTTCTTCTGGCATAGCACCTTCTTGCACTTTCTTTCTCATACGCATTAGCTCCAGGTCTGTAGCTTGAGCAGCTTTAACTTTATCAATTAAAGTCAGTTCTACTCGTATATTCGCCATTATCACATGGGCCCCCGGAGTCTTTAACTCTATCTCCATCCTTTACAAGTCACACAAAATGAGCTTTTACGTTGATAATATCGCACTCGTACCCACATATGATCTTCTACTCAATGCGTCAGCTACCTCGTTCACTTTTCTAGGATGGTATTGGAGGGTATGATCATAATCTTTCAACAGTTCAAGCCAACGTCGTTGCCACATGTTAAATTCCTTTTGGGTGAAGAAATATTTGAGGCTTTTAAGATCCGTAAAGATCTCCACTTTCTCCCATACAAGTAATGCCTCCAAATATTTAGTGCAAAAATGACTGCTGCCAACTCTAGATCACGAGTAGGATAATTTCTCTCATATTCTTTGAGTTGTCGAGAGGCATAGGCTATGACTTTTCCATGTTACATGAGAACATATCCTAACCCTTTGCCCGAAGCATCACTGTAGATGATAAATCCCTCCGAGCCAAATGGTATGGTCAGAACAGGTGCTGAAATGAGTATTCTCTTGAGTTCTTAAAAACTATTATCACATTCCTCGCTCCAACTGAATTTTGTATCTTTCTGAGTTATCTGAGTTAGTGGAGTAGCGATTCGAAAAAATCCTTCCACGAATCTCCGATAATAACCAGCTAAGCCGAGAAAGCTACGTACTTCGGTCACTGATTTGGGTTGCTCCCAGCTTTGAATAGCTTCAATCTTTACCGGGTCAACATATATTCCATGACTTGATACTACGTGCCCAAGGAATGCCACTTCTTTAAGCCAGAACTCGCATTTCTTTAACTTGGCATAAAGCTTGTTTTCACGAAGCTTTTGGAGTATCAGCCTCAAGTGTTGCTCATGATCTTCACGGCTTTTGGAATATATGAGGATGTCATCAATAAAGACGACCACAAAGTGATCTAAATATTCCTTGAATACTATGTTCATCATATCCATGAAGGCAGCAGGAGCATTAGTCAATCCAAAAGACATGACTAAGAATTTATAATACCCGTACCGAGTTCTAAAGGCAGACTTTAGAATATCCTCAGTTCTAACCTTCAGCTGATGATATCCAGAACGTAGATCGATCTTTGAAAAGAATTGTGCTCCTTGCAACTAGTCAAACAGGTCATCAATACGAGGCAATGGGTACTTATTTTTTATGGTGACATGATTCAACTCCCAATAATCAATTCAAAGTCGCATACTTCCATCTTTCTTTTTCACGAATAGAACAAGAGCACCCCAAGGAGAAGTACTAGGTCGAATGAAATTGATGTCTAACAATTCCTGTAATTGGGTCTTTAATTCCTGAAGTTCAATAGGAGCCATCCGATATAGGGCTTTGGAAATGAATTTTGTACCGGGTTCAAGGTCGATACAAAATTTAATTTCACTCTCTAGGGGCAGGCCAGGAAGTTCTTCAGGGAATACGTCATGAAATTTATTAACAATAGAAATATCATTCAAAACTGACGTATTTTTGTTTAGATCTGTGACATGAGCTAAGAAAGCTTGACATCCATTTTTCAATAAACGAATAGCTTTATGGCTTGAGATGACCATGATTGACTTTAATGGTTTGGTCACTTGACTTCGCATAATAGGTTGATTAGGAATATGAAAGCTAACAATCTTACGAAAATAATCAATTTTAGCATGATGAGTAGTTAACCAATCAATCCCTAGAATCACATCAAATGCAAGTATTTTCAATGAAATAAGGTCGACAGGTAATGTGAGGGTACATATTTGAACCAAACAAGACTTATAAATAGTGGATGTAATGAAGGTTTCTCCCAACGGAGTTTCCACAGATAAGTCAAGTCTAATTTCTCCGGAGTCAAATTTAATCGTTAAGCGCAAGTAGGAGAAATAAAAGAATGAGTAGAACCGGTATCAAATAAGGTATAAACTTCGCTAGAGTTTATGATAAGCTTACCCGTGATGACCTCGTTCGGTTTTCTTGCTTTCTGGGAGGTCACAACAAATGCTCTCCCTTGAACTACTGGTTGTGACTTGTCTGGGACAATATTTTGTGTCACCGTTCCAACTGGACTTGTCTTCAATGCACGACAAAATTGGGATAGGTGACTTTCTCTTCCACAATTATAACACGCTTTGGATGGCAACACGCAGTTTGGAGTGCCCTTCGCCTCCGCATTTAAAGCATATGATAGGTGGTCGTTTTCCTACCTTAACAACGGGTGTTGGTGCTGACGTCTTTCCATCATTGTTGAATATCCTCTTCTTGAAATGTCCACTTTTATTGCCTTGGCCATGATTACCACTAAAGTGGTTACCATTTCTGGCATGTTGATTCCCTCCACGTTTGTTGTCACCGCTTCGATGGTTGTTACCGCTGGTATTTTCACTCTGTCGGCTGCTTTCTCTTGGTTGCGTTGACTCGTTATCGCGCTCCAATAACTGAGCCCTATTTACAACATTTGAATATAAACACAGTTTATGAGAAATAAGATATTGACGTATCTCCGATTTCAAACCTCTTAAAAATATCCGCGTCATTCTTTCCTCATTATTAACCAAGTGGGATGCAAATCGGAACAATTCGGCAAACTTAGCTTCGTACTACGACACGGTCATATTATTCTGCTCTAACTTGATGAACTCTACCTCCTTCATGTGACGAATACTTTTGGGAAAGTACTTGTCATTGAACAGTTCTTGAAACTATTCCCAAGACATCTTCAATGCGGCAGGTTGAGTACGCTTTACCGATTTTCACCAATAATCTGCCTCTCCTTGCAATATAAAGGTGGCAAATGGAACCTTTTGCTACTCGGCGCATCCCGAGACATCAAATATCTTGGTGATCTGCTTGATCCACGTTTCCGCCTTAAGCGGTTTTGGCTCTCCAATAAACTTCGGTGGTCCCAGCTCCTTGAACTGCTTAGCAGAGACCGTCCGAGAGTTTCCAGTGTTTTCACCTACATTTTGGACAGGAACCTCTCTTGCGCTAATGTTGCATGAATTGCATAAAGCCTCTGAACATTCCATCATTCATCATTTGGTCAGTGTTGTTGTTTGCATGAGGATTGTCGCCTTCCTGATGCACATTATCCTGATTATTGATATGTGAGACCTCAATGGTCTCCTGTGCTCCATTGTTATTCTCAACATTCTCGGATGTCATTTTCAGATACTGTCACAAAACAAAGGTTAATTGACATGTAACATAATATCCCAATACTCTGACTGACAAATTAAATACCAAATAAACTTAGGTAGGTCATACTAGCTAAGGAATTCCCCGTCTCTCCCCTCCTAGTTCAAGTCTCACATTTTAGCCAGGGACCATATCCATAAGCTTTGATACCAACTGTGACTCCCCCAAAATAGGTATGCATCACCTATTCTGAGTCGTCAAATACATGGTACAAAATACAAATAAAACTTAATTATACAACTGTCGTGTAAAATACGACAAAACATAAGCTATGAGTTTGAATACAACACTTTCTTCTAAACAGTATTCAAACTCAAAATAATTCCTCAATACATTTATTTTCACACTATTTCATATAATAGTGAGGACTACTAATGTTATCATCTGAACCGTCACTCCGTTCCCCGACTAGTCCCCGCTACGTTCTCATTTCCTGAAAAGAACAATGAAAGCAACAGGGTGAGCTCAACTAGCCTAGTAAGAAATATTATGACTAAGATAATGCAGAATAAATTATCGTTAGCCTTCAATAGTGTTAAACTGATAAAATATATTAAGCATCAAGTTTAACTACAGCGGAACAAGCTATCCATTAAAAGAGTCAAGTAGAGAATAACATCTACTATCTTTTATGATTTAAAAAGTTTTTCATTACTTTTATCGCTGAGACTCAGCTTAATAAATAATCCACATCATCCCTGCACTACGGCCAATGATATTCATTAGTATCACGACCATAAATTATCCATGTACTACAGGCCAATGAGGACTTTTACCACATCATTTGTAACATCATGGTCATGATTACACCGAATAATCCCTGGTTATAATCATACCAAGTCCATCTATGCACTACATGCCACAGATGACTTTCAACAAAATATAAACATGAGGATGATGACAATGATATAAGAATTCAATAAAACAAGTTCAAGAGTTAATTTATCCAGGAACCAACAACGTCCAAATTGTCAACATGATACTGCTTTGTAGAGTAAAATTTAAGAATGCTCAGAAGAGTATTTTTATGAAAAGATACTGGATGAAGCGCAAATATCAAAGATATTCCACTAATTTCATGGAGTATAAAAGCCACAACTTTAACCAACTTAGTATAATAAAGAATGGAATAACAAAAGAATTCACCAAGCATGTGATAAACCGCACAGACAGGTTATTCCAACAGAAAAAATAAATAATGGAACCAGGTCATGCGTAAACGCACCGATAGGATATTCTGACAGAATAATAAATAATAGAACCAAGTCCGGCGTAAATGTACAGACAGGATATTCCGACAGAATAATAAATAATAGAACCAGGTCCGGCGTAAACGCACAGACAGAATATTCCGACAGAATAATAAATAATGGAACCAGGTCAGGCGTAAACACACAGACAGGATATTCCGACAGAATAATAAATAACGAAATATTAGAAGAATTTCACCATGTATGCGATACTTCGCATGAACAGGTTATTCCAACAGAATAATAAGGAATGGAATAACAGAAGTTCTCTTCATGAATACGAAAGAAATAATACCCCTTACCGTAAAAGAAGAGTACTCCGACTGGTAGGGCGATGATATTCTTGAAGAAAGCTTACACTACACTCAAAATTTCTTAAAACTCTAAAGAAATACGCTCAAGATTATAGAAGAATTCTCTGAACTTCTAGTGTGGTTTTCAATTCTAACTAAGCATCCTATTTATAGGAAAATAGAAAGGATACTATGCTGCACTATGCAATAAAATATAATATATTCTATTTATAATCAAATAAAACAAAACTTTATAAAAGTATTCTGTTTTATATAAAAAGTTTTTACTATGCAAATACTATACAGGCACTATACAAATACTATTCATAATAAAATATAATATATTCTATTTAAAATCTAATAAAATAAATAACTTTTTAAAAGTATTCTGTTTTATATTAAAAAAAATTACTATGCAAAATACTATGCATAATAGATTATAATATATTTTATTTATAGTCTAATAAAACAGATAACTTTATAAAAGTATTCTGTTTTACATAAAAAGCTTTTCTGTTTTATTACATTAATAATACTAATAAAACAATATATATATATATATATATATATATATATATATATATATATATATATATATAAACCTCCGTAACTTCATAAAAAGACACCTCAACATAATTAATAACATTTATCATCATTATTATAATTCACAACATTAATCGATCAAGTCATTCTCAGGAAAGAGGAGGCTTTTCAATAAGGATTTCTCCCTATTAGGTGACCAAACATCTCCTTGACAGAACTTCTAGACATCGTTAATATTGTAAATAATAATATTAATAACTTTGTCATCTCAATTCCTGATTATAAAATATTGACAATAATTGAATCAAATAACGTGAGATACTATGCAGTAATTACTGTAACAATAATTGAACAAAACTGAGTGACTTCTTACGTAAGCATCAATAATCAATACCGTGTGCTACTATGCCGCCACGCTTATTACTGTACTTTCAACACCGGGTGTGTAAGACCCCAACTTATTAATGAATAAAATCAAATTTTCTCTAAATATTATTGTGAATAATAAGGTGTTAATTTGATATAATACTTTGGTTATGGGTGAAATGTGCAAATTTTACAAAATAAGCAAGTGGTTATAAAATATTCATTTTGTCGGGGAATATTCGTTTGGTCATGGAATATTCTTGTTGTCGGGGAATATCCGTACGACGGCACAACCTTGTGTGGGCCTCATAACGAAAAGTGATTGGATAAAGAAAACGACATGCATAAGTTGTTTATAAATAACGGCGTAGTTGTTACCGTTAATATTGTTGGAATACCCGGTGGTTAAAATACAGTAGCACACGGTATTGCACCAATTATTGATTCTTACGTAGGAAGACACTACTCAATAATTGTTACAGTAGTTACTGTTTAATATTTTATTTTATTGATTCAATAATTGCTGCATTGATATTTTATATAATTGTTGTTTCAATAATTGTTGCTGCACAATATTTTCCATTATCAGATCAATAATTCATATTATTTGAATAATATTATTAGATAACATTATTGGCAATGTCTAGAAAGTTCTGTCTAAGGAGAGGTTTGGTAATCTAATTGCGCGCTAGTAAGGAGAAATTCTGATTGGAAAGCCCCCTCTTTCCTGGGAACGGTCTAGTTGTCATAAATGTGATTCTGTAATATTATTTATGAATAATTAATTATTGATTCATATGATAAGAAAATATTTATATATTTTTGTGGTTAAAAATGAAGGAGTTAATATTGAGGTTTTTATCAGTATTTTTGTCGGAATGGATGTATTAAAAATCAGTGTTTTTGAGATATTTTACGGGGGTTATAATTTTTAATCCGACCGTTGGATCGTGGTAATTTTTGGATATGTTATACATATATAAGTTGAGTATATGTCCACAAATTTTGAACCGTTAAAAATGAATGTATGATTTATTATGAATTTTACGAAATGACTGGTTAAGAAAATTATTGAATTTTTGAAATTTATCATTTTGGTGAAAAATTCTAGAATTGGTGGGCCCCATTTTTGGTTGGTGAGAAATGTGTTGAAATTTTAATTCAAATGTGGTGGGTGGAAATAGTAGCAGGTAAAGCCATCAGGTTGCAGGTCAAGTCTGCTTCGGCGTGCTAACATTTTCCTATAAATAGAGGGCTAAGTTAGAATTGAAAATCACACCAGAAACAAGTTTTCTCTCTTTCTCTCTCTAGATTATTGAGTGTATTTTGTGAGTATTTAGATACTTTGAGAGTTTCTATTCATCAGAGCAAGTTTCTTTCAGCCTTATACCGGTATTCCAACCAGAAGTACTGATATTTTGAGGTAACGGATATTATTTTCTTCTTAAATGATATTATTTTTTTCAATATCATTATGCTAAAATATTGATACGAGTTTTTTTTTATCAAATTTGAAACTTTTTGTGTCGGGGTTACTATTCACGTATACGGCACTATTCACGTATACGACACTATTCACGAATACGGCACTATTCACCGAAAAAAAAAAATTTCCTTTTTGTCCAAGATATCTATTATGGTTACTATCTTTGATTGTATCCATGTTTTGATCTTTATTTTTGAATTCTGCTTCACAATTGATTATTATTAAGTATTATTGATCTTGGATAAACTGTTATACGAATCCCTACTATTTGTCCTTCTGTCTCACTGGATTCGTTTCCTTTAAAATATTTTCATCATCTTCAGTCATAAATGATGATATTACTGAATATCTTTGGCCTGTTGTGCAAAGATGAATGATTAACTGATGAATATCTTTGGCCCGTAGTGCAAAGATGAACAGGTGTTGAGATGAACATGACCGATTGGTGATACAAATGAATATCTTTGGCCTGTAGTGCAAAGATGAATATTTGGTTAAAGATGATTATTAGTTGATGTTACAGGGATAAAATATTGATGATGGACTTTTAAATCTTAGAAGATAGTAGAATTCATTCTCTACTTGACTCTTCTAATGGTTTGCTGTTTCCGCTGTAGTTGTTGATCTAAAACTTGTTGTCGATTATATTCTGTCAGATTTTTCCCTGTTGAATACTAATGATAATTTGTTGTATATTATCTCAGTCATAATATTCTTTACTGGGCTAGTTGAGCTCACCATTTTCCTTTTTGTTCTATTTTTCTTCTCAGGAGGTGAGAACATAGCAGGATCTAGTCGGGGTATGGAGTGATGGTTTTAGAAAGATATTTTAGCAGTCCTCACTATTTCTGTAAAATAGTGTTTGAATAATTGTAATGAGGACTTATTTGAGTGTGGATATTGTCTAGAAGATAATATTTGTATTTAAACTCACAGTATGTGTTGTCGTATTTTGCACGATAATTGTATTATTGAAGTTGTAGTTTGCTTTTTGTACCATGTATTTGGCGACTTAGAATGGGTGTTGTATACCTATTTTGGGGGCGTCACAGTTGGTATCAGAGCTTAGGGATATGATCCCTGGCTGAGATGTGAGACAAGAACTAGGAGGGGAGAGACGGGGAATTCTTCGCTAGTATGACCTGACTAAGTTTATTTTGTATTTATTTGGTCGGTCAGAGTATAGGGATAATATATGACATGACTATTAACCTTTTTTTTATGGTAGTATTTAAGAATGGCAGCTGAGAACATTAATAATGGAGTAAATCAAACCGTGGAGACACCTTTGATCACCACCCAGGGAAACGTGCAACAGGAAGGCAATATTCCTCCTGTAAATAATGTTACCGAGCAAACGATGAGTGATGGAATATTTAGGAGCTTTTTACAGTTTATGCAAAATTAGACAAGGGAGACTCGTGTGCAGAATACGGGTGGAAATGATAACAGCGCGTGGTTTGTCACAGCCAAGCAGTTCAAACAATTGGGATCACCAGAATTTAAGGGAAAGCCGGATCCGATCATGGCAGAAACGTGGGTCAAGTAAATTACCAAGATATTCGATGTCTTGGGATGTACGGAGGAATAGAAGGTTCCATTCGCCACCTTTATGTTCCGCGGTGAGGCAAACTACTGGTGGTAGTTTGTGAAGCGTACCCAGCCTGACGCACTCAACATGTCCTGGGAAACATTTCAAAAACTGAAACAAAACAACATGACGGTGTCCCAGTACGAGGCGAAGTTTACAGAGTTATCCAGGTTTGCACCTCATTTGGTCGAAAATGAGGAACGAATGACAAGGATGTTTCTGAGAGGTCTAAAACTTGAGATTCGACAATATCTTATCTCACATAAATTTTCTTTATATTCAAATGTTGTAAACAGGGCTCAATTATTAGATTGAGATAATGAGTATGTGCAACCGAGGGACCACAACCAGGGTCATACCGGTGGCGGCAGTCATCAAAGCAATGAAAACCAGCAGGGAGGAAAACATTCAGACAAAAGCGATAACCACTCTGGTGGTAATCGTGGTCGTGATAATAGATGGAGCGAGTCGGGAGGAGATTTCAAGAAGAGAAGGTACAACAATGATAACGTGAAGACGTCAGCACAAACATCAACTGTTTCTAGGGGAGGAGAACGACCACCGGTCGTATGTTATAAATGTGGGAAAGAGGGACATATCAGCCCAAACTGCCCACAATAATCCAAGGTATGTTATAACTGTGGAAAGGAGGGTCATATAGCTCGAGAGTGTTCTATAGCAAAACTAAGTCCAGTGGGGATGGTGACAACAAAAGTTGTTCCGGATAAGTCGAAATCAGCGGTTCCTGGAAAAGCGTTTGTCGTGACTGGCCAAAACGTGAGAAACCCGAACGAGGTGATCACGGGTAAGCTAATCTTGAACTCTTTCGAAGTTTATACCTTACTAGATACCTGGTCTACCCATTCTTTTATCTCTCCTACTTGTGCTCAACGTTTAAACTTGACTCTGGAGAAATTGGACTTTGACTTATCTGTTGAAACTCCGTTGGGTGAAACCTTCGTTACATCTACAGTTTATAAATCTTGCATGATCCAAGTTGGCACTATCACATTACCTGTTGATCTTATCTCTTTAAAGATACTTGTTTTTTATGTGATTTTAGGAATTGATTGGTTAACCACTCATCATGCTAAAATTGATTGTTTCCGTAAGGTTGTTAGTTTTCATATTCCTAACCAACCTGTCATACGAATTCAAACTACTAAACCACTAAAATCAGTCACTGTCGTATCAAGCCACAAAACTATTCGTTTATTGAAAAATTGATGTCAAGCTTTCTTAGCCCATGTTATGGATTTGAACAAAGACAAGTCAGATTTGAATAATATTTCTGTTGTTAGAGATTATCCCGATGTATTTCCTGAAGAACTTCCTGGTCTACTCCCAAAACGTGAAGTTGAATTCTTTATTGACCTTGAACCCGGTACAAAGCCCATTTCTAAAACCCCATATCGAATGGCTCCTATTGAACTTCAGAAGTTAAAAGTCCAATTACAGGAATTGTTAGGCATCGGTTTCATTCGTCCTAGTACGTCTCCTTGGGGTGCTCCTGTTTTATTCGTAAAGAAGAAAGACGGGAGTATGCGACTTTGTATTGACTATCGAGAATTGAACCATGTCACCATCAAGAATAGGTATCCGCTACCTCGTATTGATGACTTGTTCGACCAATTGCAAGGAGCACAATTCTTTTCAAAGATCGATCTTCGTTCTGGATATCATCAGCTGAAGATTAAAACTGAGGATATTCCAAAGACTGCCTTAAGAACTCGGTACGAGCAATATGAATTCTTAGTCATGTCTTTTAGATTGACTAATGCTCCTGCTGCCTTCATGAATATGATGAACCGTGTGTTCAAAGAATATTTAGATCAATTCGTTGTTGTCTTTATTGATGACATCCTCATCTATTCCAAAAGCCGTGAAGATCATGAGCGCCATTTGAAGCTGGTACTGCAAAGGTTTCGTGAAAATAAGCTATATGCCAAATTGAAGAAATGCGAGTTCTGGCTTGAGGAAGTAGCATTCCTTGGGCACGTGGTGTCAAAACATGGAGTGTTGGTCGACCCGGCGAATATTGAAGCCATACAAAATTGGGAGCAACCGAAGTCGGTAACCGAAGTACGTAGCTTTCTGGGCTTAGCTGGTTATTACCGGAGATTCGTGGAAGGATTTTCTAGAATCGCTACTCCGTTAACTCAGCTGACTCGGAAGGATACAAAATTCGGTTGGAGCGAGGATTATGAGACGAGTTTTCAAGAACTCAAGAGGAGACTCATTTCGGCACCTGTTCTGACAATACCATCTGGTTCGGATGGTTTTGTTATCTACAGCGATGCTTCAGGCAAAGGGTTAGGATGTGTTCTCATGCAACATGGGAAAGTCATAGCCTATGCCTCGTGACAACTCAAAGAATACGAAAGCAATTATCCTACTCATGATTTGGAGTTGGCAGTAGTCATTTTCGCATTGAAGATTTGGAGACACTACCTGTATGGGGAGAAAGTGGAGATCTATACAGATCATAAAAGCCTAAAATATTTTTTCACCCAAAAGGAACTCAACATGGGGCAACGACGTTGGCTTGAGCTGTTGAAAGATTACGATCATACCATCCAATATCATCCTGGAAAAGCAAACGTAGTAGCTGACGCATTGAGTAGAAGATCATACGCGGGTACGAGTGCAATGGTGTTAACACAAAGGCCCATTTTGTATAATTTGTAAAGGATGGAGATAGAGATGAAGGCTCTAAGTACCCACATGATGATATCAAATATACGAGTAGAACCGACTTTAATTGATAAAGTTAAAGCCGCTCAAGCTACGGACATAGAGCTGATGCGTATGAAGAAGAAAGTGCAAAAAGGTGCTATTCCAGAAGCAAGAATCGATGAAGAAGGAATACTTTGAGTCAACTCCAGACTTTGTGTTCCTAACGATTTTGACTTGAAGCATAGAATAATGATGGAGGCACACAACACACCGTTTGTAATCCATCCTGGGAGTACCAAAATGTATCACGATCTTCGACATACATTTTGGTGGAGCAATATGAAAATAGAGATCGCGGAGTTTATCTCGAGGTGTTTAACTTGTCAACGTGTAAAGGCGGAGCATCAAGTGCCAAATGGTCCATTACAACCACTTGAGATCCCAAAATGGAAGTGGGAACACATTACCATGGATTTCGTTACAGGTCTTCCCAAGGTTTCTCAAGGCATAGATGCGATTTGGGTTATTGTTGATAGATTAACCAAGTCTGCCCATTTCTTGCCTATACGTGAGACTTATTCCCTTGAACGTCTAGCTAGTATGTACGTGAATGAGATTGTGAGAGTGCATGGCATGCCAATATCCATAGTTTTGGATCGTGACCCAAGATTCACTTCACGATTTTGGGTTACTTTGCAGAAAGCTATGGGCACGAATTTACGATTTAGTTCAGCATACCATCCTCAAACGGACGGGCAATCAGAGAGGACTATTCAAACCCTTGAAGATCTATTAAGACTCTGTGTTCTACATTTCAAAGGAAGTTGGGATAAGTATTTGCCACTGGTGGAATTCTCCTACAACAACAGTTATCAGGAAAGTATAGGTATGGCTCCATTTGAAGCCTTGTATGGGCAAAAGTGTCGTTCTCCAATATGCTGGGACGAGGTGGGTGAAGCAACATTATTGGGACCAGATTTGGTACGCATGACTACAGAGAAGATCCAAACGATTCGACAAAGTATACAAACGGCACATGATCGACAAAAGAGTTATGCGGATCTTCATCGGAAGGAAGTTACAAGATTTGAAAAGAGAGGAAAGCTCAATCCAAGATTTGTTGGTCCATTTGAGATTCTTGAGCGAATAGAAAATGTGGCATATAGACTCGCATTACCTCCAAGCATGTCTCGTGGTCATAATGTTTTTCACATATCTATGCTTCGTAAATATGTTAAAGACCCAAACCACATTATTGAGTTAGAACCAAACGAGATAGCTGAAGATTTAACGTACGAGGAGGTACGTGTTAAGATCTTAGATAGGAAAGAGCATGTCCTACGCACAAAGGTTATACCACAAGTTAAGGTTTTGTGGAGAAACCATGCTATTGAAGAAATGACCTGGGAGTTGGAATCAGAAATAAAAGCGAGGTACCCTCACCTTTTTGAAATATCAGGTACGTACGTCAATTTCGAGGACAAAATTTCATAAGGAGGGGAGGTTGTAAGACCCCAACTTATTAATGAATAAAATCAAATTTTTTCTAAATATTATTGTGAATAATAGGGTGTTAATTTGATATAATACTTTGGTTATGGGTGAAATATGCAAATTTTGCAAAATAAGCAAGTGGTTATAAAATATTCAGTTTGTCGGGGAATATTCGTTTGGTCGTGGAATATTCTTGCTGTCGGGGAATATTCGTACGACGGCGCAGCCTTGTGTGGGCCCCATAACGAAAAGCGATTGGATGAAGAAAACGACATGTATAAGTTGTTTATAAATAACGGCGTAGTTGTTACCGTTAATACTGTTTGAATACCCGGTGGTTAAAATACAGTAGCACACGGTATTGCACCAATTATTGATTCTTACGTAAGAAGGCACTACTCAATAATTGTTACAGTAGTTACTGTTTAATATTTTATTTTATTGATTCAATAATTGCTGCATTGATATTTTATATAATTATTGTTTCAATAATTGTTGCTGCGCAGTATTTTCCATTATCAGATCAATAATTCATATTATTTGAATAATATTATTAGATAACATTATTGGCAATGTCTAGAAAGTTCTGTCTAAGGAAAAGTTTGGTAATCTAATTGCGCGCCAGTAAGGAGAAATTCTTATTGGAAAGCCCCCTCTTTCCTGGGAACGGTCTGGTTGTCATAAATGTGATTCTGTAATATTATTTGTGAATAATTAATTATTGATTCATATGATAAGGAAATATTTATATATTTTTGTGGTTAAAAATGAAGGAGTTAATGTTGAGGTTTTTATCAGTATTTTTGTTGGAATGGAGCTATTAAAAATTAGGATTTTTGAGATATTTTACGGGGGTTATAATTTTTAATCTGATCGTTGGATCGTGGTAATTTTTGGATATGTTATACACATATAAGTTGAGTATATGTCCACAAATTTTGAACCGTTAAAAATGAACGTATGATTTATTATGAATTTTACGAGATGACTGGTTCAGAAAATTGTTGAATTTTTGGAATTTATCGTTTTGTTGGAAAATTCTAGAATTGGTGGGCCCCACTTTTGGTTGGTGAGAAATGTGCTGAAATTTTAATTCAAATGTGGTGGGTGGGAATAGTAGCAGGTAAAGCCATCAGGTTGCAGGTCAAGTCTGCTTCGGCATGCTAACATTTTCCTATAAATAGAGGGCTAAGTTAGAATTGAAAATCAAACCAGAAACAAGTTTTCTCTCTTTCTCTCTCTAGATTATTGAGTGTATTTTGTGAGTATTTAGATACTTTGAGAGTTTCTATTCATCAGAGCAAGTTTCTTTCAGCCTTATACTGGTATTCTGACCAGAAGTACTGATATTTTGAGGTAAGTGGTATTATTTTCTTTTTAAATAATATTATTTTCTTCAATATCATTATGTTGAAATATTGATATGAGTTTTTTTATCAAATTTGGAACTTTTTGTGTCGGGGTTACTATTCACGTATACGACACTATTCACGTATACGGCACTATTCACGAATACGGCACTATTCATCGAAAAATAAAAATTTTCCTTTTTATCCAAGGTATCTATTATGGTTACTATCTTTGATTGTATCCATGTTTTGATCTTTATTTTTGAATTCTTCTTCACAATTGATTATTATGAAGTATTATTGATCTTGGATAAACTGTTATACGAATCCCTACTGTTTGTCCTTATGTCTCATTGGATTCGTTTCCTTTAAAATATTTTCATCATCCTCAGTCCTAAATGATGATATTACTGAATATCTTTGGCCTGTTGTGCAAAGATGAATGATTAACTGATGAATATCTTTGGTGTGACGCCCCCAAAATAGGTATACAACACCCATTCTGAGTCGCCAAATATATGGTACAGAAAGCAAACTACAACTTCAATAATACAATTGTCGTGCAAAATACGACAACACATACTGTGAGTTTAAATACAAATATTGTCTTCTAGACAATATCCACACTCAAATAAGTCCTCAATACAATTATTCAAATACTATTTTACAGAAATAGTGAGGACTGTTAAAACATCTTTCTAGAACCATCACTCCATATCCCGACTAGATCCTACTATGTTCTCACCTCCTAAGAAGAAAAATGGAACAAAAAGGAAAAGGGTGAGCTCAACTAGCCCAGTAAAGAATATTATGACTAAGATAATATACAACAAATTATCATTAGTATTCAACAGGAACAAATCTGATAGAATATAATCGACAACAAGTTTTAGATCAACAACTGCAGCGGAAACAACAAACCATTAGAAGAGTCAAGTAGAGAATGAATCCTACTATTTTCTAAGATTTAAAAGTTCATCATCAATATTTTATCCCTTTAACATCAATTAAAAATTATCTTTATCCAAATATTCATCTTTGCACTACATGCCAAAGATATTCATTTGTATCACCTGTCAGTCATGTTCATCTCAACACCTGTTCATCTTTGCACTCCAGGCCAAAGATATTCATCAAGTAATCATACATCTTTGCACTACAGGCCAAAGATATTCAGTAATATCATCATTTAGGACTAAGGATGATGAAAAATATTTTAAAGAGAATGAATCTAGTGAGACAGAAGGACAAATAGTAGGGATTCGTATAATAGTTTATCCAAGATCAATAATACTTCATAATAATCAATTCTAAAGTAGAATTCAAAAATAAAGATCGAAACATGGATACAATCAAAGATAGTAACCATAATAGACATCTTGGACAAAAAGGGAAAATTTTATTTTTCGATGAATAATGCCGTATTCGTGAATAGTGCCATATACGTGAATAGTAACGTATACGTGAATAGTAACCCCGACACAAAAAATTCCAAATTTGATAAAAAGTTTATATCAATATTTCGGCATAATGATATTGAAGAAAATAATATCATTTAAGAAGAAAATAATATCCCTTACCTCAAAATATCAGTACTTCTGGTCGGAATACCGGTATAAGGCTAAAAGAAACTTGCTCTGATGAATAGAAACTCTCAAAGTATCTAAATACTCACAAAATACACTCAATAATCTAGAGAGAGAAAGAGAGAAAACTTGTTTCTGGTGTGATTTTCAATTCTAACTTAGCCCCCTATTTATAGGAAAATGTTAGCACACCGAAGCAGACTTAACCTGCAACCTGATGGCTTTACCTGCTACTATTCCCACCCACCATATTTGAATAAAAATCTCAGCACATTTCTGCACCAACCAAGAGTGAGGCCCACCAATTCTAGAATTTTCTACCAAAATGATTAACTCCGAAAATTTAACAATTTCTGACCCAGTCATCTCATAAAATTCATAATAAATTATACGTTCATTTTTAACGGTTCAAAATTTGTGGACATATACTCAACTTATATATGTATAACATATCCAAAAATTACCACGATCCAACGGTCGGATTAAAAATTATAATCCCAGCAAAATATCTCAAAAACCCTGATTGATTTTTAATACCTTCATTCCGACAAAAGTACTGATAAAAACCTCAACATTAACTCCTTCATTTTTAACCACAAAAATATATCCCTCATTTATATCCACATAAAATAAATATTTCCTTATCATATGAATCAATAATTAATTATTCACAAATAATATTACAGAATCACATTTATGACAACAAGGCCGTTCCCAGGAAAGAGGGGGCTTTCCAATAAGGATTTCTCCTTACTGGCGCGCAATTAGATAACCAAACCTCTCCTTAGACAGAACTTTCTAGACATTACCAATAATGTTATCTAATAATATTATTCAAATAATATGAATTATTGATCTGATAAAGGAAAATACTTTGCAGCAACAATTATTGAAACAATCAATAATATAAAATATCAACGCAGCAATTATTGAATCAAAAAATAAAATATTGAATAATAACTACTGTAACAATTATAGAGTAGTGCCTTCTTACGTAAGAATCAATAATTAGTGTAATACCGTGTGCTACTGTATTTTAACCACCGGGTATTCTAACAGTATTAACGGTAACAACTACGCCGTTATTTATAAACAACTTATACTTGTAATTTTCTTCATCCAATTGCTTTCTGTTATGGGGCCCACACAAGGCTGTGCCGTCGTACGAATATTCCCCGACAGCAAGAATATTCTACGACCAAACTAATATTCCCCGACAAAATGAATATTTTATAACCACTTGCTTATTTTGTAAAATTTATACATTTCACCCATAACCAAAGTATTATATCAAATTAACCCCTTATTATTCATAATAATATTTAGAGAAAATTTGATTTTATTCATTAATAAGCTGGGGTCTTACAACCTCCCCTCCTTATGAAATTTCGTCCTCGAAATTGACGTATGTACCTGATATTTCGAAAAGGTGAGGATACCTCGCTTTCATTTCTGATTCCAACTCTCAGGTCATTTCTTCAATAGCATGGTTTCTCCGCAAAATCTTAACTTGTGGTATAACCTTTGTGCGTAGGACATGCTATTTCCTATCCAAGATCTTAACATGTACCTCCTCGTACGTTAAATCTTCAGTTATCTTGTCTGGTTCTAACACAATAATGTGGTTCGGGTCTTTAACATATTTACGAAGCATAGATATGTGAAAAATATTATGAACACGAGACATGTTTGGAGATAATACGAGTCTATATGCCACATTTTTTATTCGCCCAAGAATCTCAAATGGACCAACAAATCTTGGATTGAGCTTTTCTCTCTTCCCAAATCTTGTAACTCCCTTCCATGGTGCAACACGTAACAATACATGATCCCCAATATTTTATTCCACGTCCTTCCGATGAAGATCTGCATAACTATTTTGTCGATCCTGTGTCGTTTGTATACGTTGTCGAATCGTTTGGATCTTCTCTATAGTCATGCGTACCAACTCTGGTCCCAACAATGTTTCTTCACCCACCTCGTCCCAGCATACTGGAGAACGACATTTTCTTCCATACAACGCCTCGAATGGAGCCACACCTATGCTCGCCTGATAACTGTTGTTGTAGGAAAATTCTACTAATGGTAGGTACTTATCCCAACTCCCTTTGTGATCTAGGACACATAGTCTTAATAGATCTTCAAGAGTTTAAATAGTCCTCTCTGATTGTCCGTTCGTTTGAGGATGGTATGCCGAACTGAATCGTAAATCCGTGCCCATAGCTTTTTGCAAGCTAACCCAAAATTGTGAAGTGAATCTTGGGTCACGATCCGAAACTATGGATATTGGCATACCATACAATCTCACAATCTCGTTCACATACATACTAGCAAGACGTTCAAGGGAATAAGTCACACGTATCGGTAAGAAATGAACAGACTTGGTTAATCTATCAACAATAACCCAAATCGCATATATGCCTTGAGAAACCTTGGGAAGACCTGTAACGAAATCCATGGTAATGTGTTCCCACTTCCATTTCGGGATCTCAAGTGGTTGCAACGGACCCTTTGGCACTTGAAGCTCCGCCTTTACACGTTCACAAGTTAAACACCTCGAGATAAACTCCGCGATCTCTCTTTTCATATTGCTCCACCAAAATGTATGGCGAAGATCGTGATATATTTTGGTACTCCCAAGATGGATTGCAAATGGTGTGTTGTGTGACTCCATCATTATTCTATACTTCAAGTCAAAATCGTTAGGAACACAAAGTCTAGAGTTGACTCAAAGTATTTCTTCTTCATCGATTCTTGCTTCTAGAATGGCACCTTCTTGCACTTTCTTCTTCATACGCATCAGCTCTATGTCCGTAGCTTGAGCAGCTTTAACTTTATCGATTAAAGTCGGTTCTACTCGTATATTTGATATCATCATGTGGGTACTTGGAGCCTTCATCTCTATCTCCATCCTTTGCAAGTCATACAAAATGGGCCTTTGTGTTAACAACATTGCACTCGTACCCGTATATGATCTTCTACTCAATGCATCAGCTACTACGTTTGTTTTTCCAGGATGATATTGGATGGTATGATCGTAATCTTTCAACAGCTCGAGCCAACGTCGCTGCCGAATGTTGAGTTCCTTTTGGGTGAAGAAATATTTGAGGCTTTTATGATCTGTATAGATCTCCACTTTCTCCCCATACAGGTAGTGTCTCCAAATCTTCAACGCGAAAATGACTGCTGCCAACTCCAAATCATGAGTAGGATAATTCCTCTCATATTCTTTGAGTTGTCGCGAGGCATAGGCTATGACTTTCCCATGTTGCATAAGAACACATCCTAACCCTTTGCTTGAAGCATCGTTGTAGATAACAAATCTATCCAAACCAGATGGTATTGTCAGAACAGGTGCCGAAATGAGTCTCCTCTTGAGTTCTTGGAAACTCTTCTCGCATTCCTCACTCCATACGAATTTTATACCTTTTCGAGTCAGTTGAGTTAACGGGTAGCGATTCGAGAAAACCCTTCCACGAATCTCCGATAATAACCAGCTAAGCCCAGAAAGCTACGTACTTTGGTCACCGTCTTTGGTTGCTCCCAACTTTGTATTGCTTCAATCTTCGCCGGGTCAACAAATACTCCATGTTTTGACACCACGTGCCCTAGGACTGCCACTTCCTCATGCCAGAACTCGCATTTCTTCAACTTAGCATATAACTTGTTTTCACGCAGCCTTTGGAGTACCAACTTCAAATGATGCTCATGATCTTCACGGCTTTTGGAATATATGAGGATGTCATCAATAAAGACAACAACGAACTGATCCAAATAATCCTTGAATACTCGGTTCATCATATCCATGAAAGCCGCATGAGCATTACTTAATCCAAAAGATATGATTAGGAATTCATAATGCCCGTACCGAGTTCTGAAGGCAGTCTTTAGAATATCCTCAGTTTTAACCTTCAGCTGATGATATCCAGAACGAAGATCGATCTTTGAAAAGAATTGTGCTCCTTGTAACTGGTCAAACAGGTCATCAATACAAGGTAGCGGATACCTATTCTTAATAGTGACATGGTTTAATTCCCGGTAATCAATACAAAGTCGCAGACTTCCGTCTTTCTTCTTTATAAATAAAACAAGAGCACCCCAAGGAGATGTACTAGGACGAATGAAACCGATGTCCAACAACTCTTGTAGTTGGACCTTTAACTCCTAAAGTTCAATAGGAGCCATTCGATATGGGGTTTTAGAAATGGGCTTTGTTCCGGGTTCAAGGTCAATAAAGAATTTAACTTCATGTTTTGGGGGTAGACCAAGAAGTTCTTCAGGAAATACATCAGGAAATTCTCTAACAACAGAAATATTATTCAAATCTGACTTGTCTTTGTTCAAATCCATAGCATGGGCTAAGAAAGCTTGACATCCGTTTTTCAATAAACGAATAACTTTGTGGCTTGATATGACAGCGACTGATTTTAGTGGTTTAGTAGTTTGAATTCGTATGACAGGTTGGTTAGGAATATGAAAACTAACAACCTTACGAAAACAATCAATTTTAGCATGATGAGTGGTTAACCAATCAATTCCTAAAATCACATCAAAAGTAAGTATCTTTAAAGAGATAAGATCAACAGGAAATGTGATGGTGCCAACTTGGATTAAGGAAGATTTATAAACTTTAGATGTAACAAAGGTTTCACCCAACGGAGTTTTAACAGATATGTCAAAGGTCAATTTCTCCAGAGTCAAGTTTAAACGTTGAGCACAAGCAGGAGAGATAAAATAATGTGTAGAACCGGTATCTAGTAAAGTATAAACTTCGTAAGAATTCAAGATTAGCTTACCCGTGATCGTCTCGTTCAGGTTTCTCGCATTTTGGCCAGTCACGACAAACGCTCTTCCAGGAACCGCTGATTTTGACTTATCCGGGACAGCTTTTGGAGTCACCATCCCCGCTGAACTTGGTTTTGCTATAGAACACTCTCGAGCTATATGACCCTCCTTTCCACAGTTATAACATACCTTAGATTGTTGTGGGCAGCTTCGGCTGATATGTCCCTCTTTTCCACATTTGTAACATACGACCGGTGGTCGTTCTCCTCCCCTAGAAACAGCTGATGTTTGTGCTGACGTCTTCACATTATCATTGTTGTACCTTCTCTTCTTGAAATCTCCTCCTGACTCGCTCCTTTTATTATCACGACCACGATTACCACCAGAGTGGTTACCGCTTTTGTTCGAATGTTTTCCTCCCTGCTGGTTTTCATTGTTTCGATGACTGTCGCCACCGGTATGACCCTGGTTGTGGTCCCTCTGTTGCACATATTCATTATCTCGCTCTAATAATTGAGCCCTGTTTACAAAATCTGAATATAAAGAAAATTTATGAGAGATAAGATATTGTTGAATCTCGGGTTTTAGACCTCTCAGAAACATCCTTGTCATTTGTTCCTCATTTTCGACCAAATGAGGTGCAAACCTGGATAACTCTGCAAACTTCGCCTCATATTGGGACACCGTCATGTTGTTTTGTTCCAGTTTGATAAACTCCACCTCCTTCATATGACGAATACTTTCAGGAAAGTACTTGTCATTGAACAGTTTTTGAAATGTTTCCCAGGACATGTTGAGTGCGTCAAGCTGGGTACGCTTCACAGACTCCCACCAGTAGTCTGCCTCACCGCGGAACATAAAAGTGGCGAATGGAACCTTATGTTCCTCCGTGCATCCCAAGACATCGAATATCTTGGTAATTTGTTTGACCCACGTTTCCGCCATGATCGGATCTGGCTTTCCCTTAAATTCTGGTGGTTCCAATTCTTTGAACTACTTGGTTGTAACAAACCGCGTGTTGTTATCATTTCCACCTATATTCTGCACACGAGTCTCCCTCGTCTGATTTTGCATTAACTGCAAAAAGCTCTTAAACATTCCATCATTCATCGTTTGCTCAGTAACATTGTTTACAGGAGGAATATTGCCTTCCTGTTGCACGTTCCCCTGGGTGGTGATCAAAGGTGTCTCCACGGTCTGATTTACTCCATTATTAATGTTCTCAGCTGCCATTCTTAAATACTGCAATAAAACAAGGGTTAATAGTCATGTCATATATTATCTCTATACTCTGACCGACCAAATAAACACCAAATAAACTTAGGCAGGTCATACTAGCGAAGGAATTCCCCTTCTATCCCCTCCTAGTTCTTGTCTCACATCTTAGCCATGGATCATATCCCTAAGCTCTGATACCAACTGCGACGCCCCCAAAATAGGTAAACAACACCCATTCAGAGTCGCCAAATACATGGTACAGAAAGCAAACTACAACTTCAATAATACAATTGTCGTGCAAAATACGACAACTCATACTGTGAGTTTAAATACAAATATTATCTTCTAGACAATATCCACACTCAAATAAGTCCTCAATACAATTATTCAAACATTATTTTAAAGAAATAGTGAGGACTGCTAAAACATCTTTCTAGAACCATCACTCCATACCCCGACTAGATCCTGCTATGTTCTCACCTCCTGAGAAGAAAAATGGTACAAAAAGGAAAAGGGTGAGCCCAACTAGCCCAGTAAAAATATTATGACTAAGATAATATACAACAAATTATCATTAGTATTCAACAGGGAAAAATCTGATAGAATATAATCGACAACAAGTTTTAGATCAACAACTGCAGCGGAAACAGCAAACCATTAGAAGAGTCAAGTAGAGAATGAATTCTACTATCTTCTAAGATTTAAAAGTCCATCATCAATATTTTATCCCTGTAACATCAATTAATAATCATCTTTATCCAAATATTCATCTTTGCACTACAGGCCAAAGATATTCATTTGTATCACATGTCAGTCATGTTCATGTCAACACCTGTTCATCTTTGCACTCCAGGCCAAAGATATTCATCAAGTAATCATACATCTTTGCACTACAGGCCAAAGATATTCAGTAATATCATCATTTAGGACTGAGGATGATGAAAAATATCTTAAAGAGAACGAATCTAGTGAGACAGAAGGACAAATAGTAGGGATTCGTATAACAGTTTATCCAAGATCAATAATACTTCATAATAATCAATTGTGAAGCAGAATTCAAAAATAAAGATCAAAACATGGATACAATCAAAGATAGTAACCATAATTGACATCTTGGACAAAAAGGAGAAATTTTATTTTTCGGTGAATAGTGCCGTATTCGTGAATAGTGCCATATATGTGAATAGTAACGTATACGTGAATAGTAACCCTGACACAAAAAGTTCCAAATTTGATAAAAAGTTCATATCAATTTTTTGACATAATGATATTGAAGAAAATAATATCCCTTACTTCAAAATATCAGTACTTCTGGTCGGAATACCGGTATCAGGCTGAAAGAAACTTGCTCTGATGAATAGAAACTCTCAAAGTATCTAAATACTCACAAAATACACTTAATAATCCAGAGAGAGATAGAGAGAATACTTGTTTCTGGTGTGATTTTTAATTCTAACTTAGCCCTCTATTTATAGGAAAATGTTAGCACGCCCAAGCAGACTTAACCTGCAACCTGATGGCTTTACCTGCTACTATTCTCACCCACCACATTTGAATAAAAATCTCAGCACATTTCTTAACCAACCAAGAGTGGGGCCCACCAATTCTAGAATTTTCCACCAAAATGATTAACTCCGAAAATTTAACAATTTCTGAACCAGTCATCTCGTAAAATTCATAATAAATCATACGTTCATTTTTAACGGTTCAAAATTTGTGGACATATACTCAACTTATATATGTATAACATATCCAAAAATTATCACGATCCAACGGTCGGATTAAAAATTATAACCCCCGCAAAATATCTCAAAAATCCTTATTTTTAATACCTCAATTCCGACAAAAATACTGATAAAAACCTCAACATTAACTCCTTCATTTTTAACCACAAAACTATATCCCTCATTTATATCCACATAAAATAAATATTTCCTTATCGTATGAATCAATAATTAATTATTCACAAATAATATTACAGAATCACATTTACGACAACAAGGCCATTTCCAGGAAAGAGGGGGCTTTTCAATAAGGATTTCTCCTTACTGGCGCGCAATTAGATGACCAAACCTCTCCTTAGACAGAACTTTCTAGACATTACCAATAACGTTATCTAATAATATTATTCAAATAATATGAATTATTGATCTGATAAAGGAAAATACTGTGCAGCAACAATTATTGAAACAATCAATAATATAAAATATCAACGCCGCAATTATTGAATCAATAAAATAAAATATTGAATAATAACTACTGTAACAATTATTGAGTAGTGCCTTCTTACGTAAGAATCAATAATTGGTGCAATACCGTGTGCTACTGTATTTTAACCACCGGGTATTCCAACAGTATTAACGGTAACAACTACGCCGTTATTTATAAATAACTTATACTTGTCATTTTCTACATCCAATTGCTTTCCGTTATGGGGCCCACACAAGGCTGCGCCGTCGTACGAATATTCCCCGACAGCAAGAATATTCCACGACCAAACGAATATTCCCCGACAAAATGAATATTTTATAACCACTTGCTTATTTTGTAAAATTTGCACATTTCACCCATAACCAAAGTATTATATCAAATTAACCCCTTATTATTCACAATAATATTTAGAGAAAATTTGATTTTATTCATTAATAAGCTGGGGTCTTACATTTGGCCCGTAGTGCAAAGATGAACATGTGTTGAGATGAGCATGACCGACTGGTGATACAAATGAATATCTTTGGCCTGTAGTGCAAAGATGAATATTTGGTTAAAGATGATTATTAATTGATGTTACAGGGATAAAATATTGATGATGGACTTTTAAATCTTAGAAGATAGTAGAATTCATTCTCTACTTGGCTCTTCTAATGGTTTGTTATTTCCGCTGCAGTTGTTGATCTAAAACTTGTTGTCGATTATATTCTGTCAGATTTTTCCCTGTTGAATACTAATGATAATTTGTGTATATTATCTTAGTCATAATATTCTTTACTGGGCTAGTTGAGCTCACCCTTTTCTTTTTTGTTCTATTTTTCTTCTCAGGAGGTGAGAACATAGCAGGATCTAGTCGGGGTATGGAGTGATGGTTTTAGAAAGATATTTTAGCAGTCCTCACTATTTCTATAAAATAGTGTTTGAATAATTATAATGAGGACTTATTTGAGTGTGGATATTGTCTAGAAGACAATATTTGTATTTAAACTCATAGTATGTGTTGTCATATTTTGCACGACAATTGTATTATTGAAGTTGTAGTTTGCTTTTTGTACCATGTATTTGGCGACTCAGAATGGGTGTTGTATACCTATTTTGGGGGCGTCACAGGGTGTTTCAACAGTTAACGGTAAAACTTCTGCCGCTATTTTCATAAAGTATTTTTGTCGTTTTCTCAATCCGACAAAAATTCTTTCGTGGGGTCCACCAATATTTGTGCCGTTGTACGAATATTCCCTGTTAAAATGAATATTCCTCGACCAATCGAATATTATACAACAACTTGCGTACTTTGTAAAATTTATAAATATTACCCACAACTATAACATCATATCAAATTCATTCCATAATATTTAAAAATGATATTTATAAAAAACTCATCTTTATTAAAAAAATTTGGGGTCTTACAACCTCCTCTTCTTATGAAATTTTACCCTCAAAATTAGGGTACGCACATGATATATCGAAGAGGTAAGGATACCTTGATTTCATTTCAGATTCTAACTCCCAGGTCATTTTCTCAACATCGTGGTACCTCCATAAAACTTTGACTTGAGGTATAACCGTGGAGCGTAGAACATGATCCTTCTTATCCAAGATTTTAACAAGAACCTCTTCATACGTTAAATCTTCCGCTATTTCGTCCGGTTCTAACTCAATAATGTGGTGTGGGTCTTTCACATATTTACGTAACATAGATATGTAAAAAACATTATGAACACGAGACATACTTGGCGGTAAAGCGAGTCTATAAGTCACAGTTCCTACTCGATCGAGGATTAAAAATGGGCCAATAAATCGAGGATTGAGCTTTCCTTTCTTTCCAAATCTCGTAACTCTTTTCCATGGAGCAACATGTAACAACACATAATCTTCAATATCAAATTCCATGTCCTTTCGATGAAGATCAGCATAACTCTTTTGTAGATCTTGTGAGGTTTTTTATACGTTGTCTGATCGTTTGAATCTTTTCCGTAGTCATACGTACCAACTCCGGACCAAACAACGTTGCTTCACCCACCTCATCCTAGCATACTTGAGAACGACACTTTCTTCCATACAACGCTTTGAATGAAGCCATGCCAATACTTGCTTGATAGCTGTTGCTGTAGGAAAACTCCACCAATGGTAAGAACTTGTCCCAACTTCCCTTGAAATCAAGGACACAGAGTCTTAATAGATCTTTAAGAGTTTGAATAGTCCTCTCCGACTGCCCGTCCATTTGAGGATGATATGCCGAACTAAACCGTAAATCCGTGCCCATAGCTTTCTGCAAACTAACCTAAAATCGTGAAGTGAATCTTGGGTCTCGGTCAGAAACTATGGATACTGGCATACCATGCAATCTTATTATCTCGTTTATGTACATACGAGCAAGACGTTCAAGTGTATAAGTTTCTCGTATAGGTAAGAATTGAGCCGACTTGGTCAATCTATCGACAATGACCCAAATCACATCTATGCCTTGAGAAACCTTGGGAAGACCGGTAACGAAATATATGGTAATGTGCTCCCACTTCCATTCTGGAATTTCAAGTGGTTGCAATGGATCTTTTGGTACTTCATGCTCCGTCTTGACTCGTTGACACGTTAGACACCTTGAGATAAACAGCGTTATCTATCTCTTCATATTGCCCAACCAAAATGTATATCGAAGATCATAATACATTTTGGTACTCCCAGGATGGATTGCAAACGGTGTGTTGTGCGCCTCCATCTTGATGTTATACTTTAAATCAGGGTCGTTAGGAACACAAAGTATGGAGTTGACTCGAAGTATTCCTTCCTCATCGATTTTTTTTTCCGGCATAGCACCTTCTTGCACTTTCTTTCTCATACGCATTAGCTCCAGGTCTGTAGCTTGAGTAGCTTTAACTTTATCAATTAAAGTCAGTTCTACTCGTATATTCGCCATTATCACATGGGCCCCCGGAGTCTTTAAATATATCTTCATCCTTTACAAGTCACACAAAATGGGCCTTTGCGTTGATAATATCGCACTCGTACCCGCATATGATCTTCTACTCAATGCGTCAGCTACCACGTTTGCTTTTCTAGGATGGTATTGGAGGGTATGATCATAATCTTTCAACAGTTCAAGCCAACGTCGTTGCCACATGTTAAGTTCCTTTTGGGTGAAGAAATATTTGAGGCTTTTATGATCCGTAAAGGTCTCCACTTTCTCCCATACAAGTAATGCCACCAAATATTTAGTGCGAAAATGACTGCTGCCAACTCTAGATCATGAGTAGGATAATTCCTCTCATATTCTTTGAGTTGTCGAGAGGCATAGGCTATGACTTTCCCATGTTGCATGAGAACATATCCTAACCCTTTTCCCGAAGCATCACTGTAGATGACAAATCTGTAAGACCCCAACTTATTAATAAATGAAATTAAATTTCCTCTATTTATTAATTTGAAATAGAAAGGGTTGATTTGATTAATGTGGTTAGTTATGGATAAAATGCGCAAATATTTCACATAAGCAAGTGGTTATAAAATATTCATTTTTGGTCGGTGAATATTCGTTTGGTCGTGGAATATTCTTGCTGTCGGGGAATATTCGTACGACAGCGCAGCCTTATGTGGGCCCCATAACGGAAAGCGATTGGATGAAAAAAACCAGAAGTATAAGTTGTTTATAATTAACGGCGTAGTTGTTACCGTTAATACTGTTGAAATACCTGGTGGTTAAAATACAGTAGCTCACGGTATTGCACCAATTATTGATTCTTACGAAGGAAGGCACTACTCAATAATTGTTACAGTAGTTACTGTTTAATATTTTATTTTATTGATTCAATAATTACTTCATTGATATCTTATATTATTGTTGTTTCAATAATTGTCACTGCACAGTATTTTCCATTATCAGATCAATAATTCATATTATTTGAATAATATTATTAGATAACATTATTGGCAATGTCTAGAAAGTTCTGTCTAAGGAGAGGTTTGGTCATCTAATTACGCGCCAGTAAGGAGAAATTATTATTGGAAAGCCCCCTCTTTCCTAGGAACGGCCTGGTTGTCATAAATGTGATTCTGTAATATTATTTGTGAAATAATTAATTATTGATTCATATGATAAGGAAATATTTATTTTATGTGAATATAAATGTTGGATATATTATATGGTTAAAAATGAAGGAGTTCATGTTGAGGTGTTTTATCAGTATTTTTGTCGGAATGGAGGTATTAAAAATCAGTAATGGTTTTTGAGATATATTGCGGGGGTTATAATTTTTAATCCGACCGTTGGATCGTGGTAATTTTTGGATATGTTATACATATATAAGTTGAGTATATGTCCACAAAATTTGAACCGTTAAAAATGAACGTATGATTTATTATGAATTTTACGAGATGACTGGTTCAGAAATTGTTGAATTTTCGGAGTTTATCATTTTAGTGAAAAATTCTAGAATTGGTGGGCCCCACTCTTTCTTGGTGAAGAAATGTGCTGAGATTTTTATTCAAATATGGTAGGCTTGAATAGTAGCAGGTAAAGCCATCAGGTTGCAGGTTAAGTCTGCTTCGGTGTACTAACATTTTCCTATAAATAGAGGGCTAAGTTAGAATTGAAAATCACACCAGAAACAAGTTTTCTCTCTTTCTCTCTCTAGATTATTGAGTGTATTTTGTGAGTATTTAGATACTTTGAGAGTTTCTATTCATCAAAGTAAGTTTCTTTCAGCCTTATACCGGTATTCCGGCCAGAAGTACTGATATTTTGAGGTAAGGGATATTATTTTCTTCTTAAATGATATTATTTTCTTCAATATCATTATGCTGAAATATTGACATAAGTTTTTTTTATCAAATTTGGAACTTTTTGTGTTGGAGTTACTATTCACGTATACGGCACTATTCACATATACGACACTATTCACCGAAAAATAAAAATTTTCCTTTTTGTCCAAGATATCTATTATGGTTACTATCTTTGATTGTATCCATGTTTTGATCTTTATTTTTGAATTCTGCTTCACAATTGATTATTATGAAGTATTATTGATCTTGGATAAACTGTTATACGAATTCCTACTATTTGTCCTTCTGTCTCACTAGATTCGTTTCCTTTAAAATATTTTCATCATCCTCAGTACTAAATGATGATATTACTGAATATCTTTGGCCTGTTGTGCAAAGATGAATGATTAACTTATGAATATCTTTGGCCCGTAGTGCAAAGATGAACAGGTGTTGAGATGAACATGACCGACTGGTGATACGAATGAATATCTTTGGCCTGTAGTGCAAAGATGAATATTTGGTTAAAGATGATTATTAATTGATGTTACAGGGATAAAATATTGATGATGGACTTCTAAATCTTATAAGATTGTAGAATTCATTCTCTACTTGACTCTTGTAATGGTTTGTTGTTTCCGTTGTAGTTGTTGATCTAAAACTTGTTGTCGATTATATTCTGTCAGATTTTTCCATGTTGAATACTAATGATAATTTGTTGTATATTATCTTAGTCATAATATTCTTTACTGGGCTAGTTGAGCTCACTCTTTTTCTTTTTGTTCCATTTTTCTTCTCAGGAGGTGAGAACATAGCAGGATCTAGTCGGGGTATGGAGTGATGGTTCTAGAAAGATATTTTAGCAGTCCTCACTATTTTTGTAAAATAGTGTTTGAATAATTGTATTGAGGACTTATTTGAGTGTGGATATTGTCTAGAAGACAATATTTGTATTTAAACTCACAGTATGTGTTGTCGTATTTTTCACGACAATTGTATTATTGAAGTTGTAGTTTGCTTTTTGTACCATGTATTCGGCGACTCAGAATGGGTGTTGTATACCTATTTTGGGGGCGTCACAGTTGGTATCAGAGCTTAGGGATATGATCCCTGACTGAGATGTGATACAAGAACTAGGAGGGGAGAGACGGTGAATTCCTTCACTATTATGACCTGACTAAGTTTATTTGGTATTTATTTTGTCGGTCAGAGTATAGGGATAATATATGACATGACTATTAACCCTTGTTTTATGGCAGTATTTAAGAGAGGCAGTTGAGAACGTTAATAATAGAGTAAATCATATCGTGGAGACATCTTTGATCACCACCCAGGGGAACGTGCAACAGGAAGGCAATATTCCTCCTGTAAACAACGATACCGAGCAAACTATGAATGATGGAATGTTTAGGAGCTTTTTGCAGTTTATGCAAAATCAGACGAGGGAGACTCGTGTGCAGAATACGGGTGGAAATGATAACAATGCGCGGTTTGTCACAGCCAAGCAGTTCAAAGAATTGGGACCACCAGAATTTAAGGGAAAGTCGGATCCGATCATGGCGGAAACGTGGGTCAAGCAAATTATCAAGATATTCGATGTCTTGGGATGCACGTACGAACAGAAAGTTCCATTCGCCTCCTTTATGTTCCGCGGTTAGGCAGACTACTGGTGGGAGTCTGTGAAGCGTACCCAGCCTGACACACTCAACATGTCTTGGGAAACATTTCAAAAACTGTTCAATGACAAGTACTTTCCTGAAAGTATTCTTCATATGAAGGAGGTGGAGTTTATCAGACTGGAACAAAACAACATGACGGTGTCCCAGTACGAGGTGAAATTTACAGAGTTATCCAGGTTTGCACCTCATTTGGTCGAAAATGAGGAACAAATGACAAGGATGTTTCTGAGAGGTCTAAAACCGGAGATTCGATAATATCTTATCTCTCATAAATTTTCTTTATATTCAGATGTTGTAAACAGTGCTCAATTATTAGAGCTAGATAATGAGTATGTGCAACCGACGGACCACAATCAGGGTCATACTGGTGACAGCAGTCATCGGAGCGATGAGAACCAACGAGGAGGGAAAAATACGAATAAAGGCGGTAACCACTTGGGTGGTCATCGTGGCCATGATAATAGGAGAGATGAGTCAAGTGGAAATTTCATAAAGAGGAGATTCAACAATGACGGGAAGACATCAGCAGCTGCACCAGCACCAAACTGTCCACAATAATCCAAGGTATGTTACAACTGTGGAATGGAAGGCCACATAGCTCGGGATTATTCTGTAGCAAAACCAAGTTCAACGGGGATGGTGACTCTAAGGGCTGTCCCTGATAAGTCAAAATCAGCGGTTCCTAGAAGAGCGTTTGTGTAACGAATGAGTGGCTTGAGTTGTGATTATGAGGACAGAATCCTTGTAAGGAGGGAATGATGTAACAATCCAGATTTTTTTTAATTAAATATTTAAATATTTATTGAATTATATAAATATTTAATGGATGTGTTTATCGTTGAATAAGTATTTATTTAATTGATTTGATGTGATTTGATTATTTATTTGTTTAATAAATAATTAATGAGTTAAGGAAAGTAATTATTTTGAAATAGTAATCTAATTTAATTTAATAATTAAGTTAGAGAGTTTATAATGATCAAATAAATTATTATATTTTGCAATGAATTGTTATTAGAATTAATTAATTAAGTATGAAAACTTAATTAAAAGAAGTGTGACAAATAACTATATTATAATTAGTTATTAAAATAAATTAAAGTAATTTTGATTTGGTTTTACCCAAACAATGCTTAAGGATATAAATTCCTTAATTTTAACTAGTTTGCCAAACAAAGCCCTATGGCTTTTAGATTTTTGAAATTTAAATTATTTACAAAATAAAATAAATAAATAAAATATATTTAATCTATACGTTATCTTATGTAACTGATATAATAAGTAGGCTTATTACTGCCATATCATTTTTTATTTTGGCGTATACTTTTGTCAGTTATTGGTTTACGCTAGCCTAGTTTAAGACTGAACCTAAGAAAGAAAAGAAATTTGAGAGAGAAAAGGCTGTGATTTTCAAAGCAAGTTCTGACTTCTTCTAGCTATCATCAGTGATTAACAAATAGTTTCAAAGCAACAGAAGGGCACATCAAGTGCAGAAAGCTGTAAGCTGTTAAACTGTTATTGGTAAACAACGATCAAGGCAAGTCTTTTGGTTCCTATTTTCTACGTGGACTTGGTGAACTGTTTTAAATTGCATGATATTTTATGCATGTTGAATCATGAAATATTAAAGTCAATATATGACTACATTGTTTTGGCTAAGTAATGATGATTGAGTAAGGAACTCAATCTTTATATTTGCTATGTGAATTAAAAGTATGTATGTCATGCTACTTTAATGAGATGTATATCGAGCATGTTATTATCTGTTATGTGATGCATGAAAACTGTTAGACTTTGATGGGCTATCGAGCTCACTCTTGTAAAAAACCACTTTTGCAGGTCAAGATTTTAAGGTAAAGATACGTGCTATGTGAGTTATAGAGATCTATATTCACGAAGATTACTTATGTTTTATGAGAAATGTATTTCATTTTTTGAACGTAACATGTTGTTGAAATGTAAGTTGAGCTATCCAATGTATATGGATATTTAGTTATGATGTAAGACTTTGTATAGTCATTTTGTTGTAACGATTCATGATATAGGATTGAATCAAAGAGATGTAGTGTAAAGGTTGCGATTCAGGGCAAGAAAGAAGGAAATGTATAAAAGTTTTAAATATTTCAAAATTTTATTAAGTTTAACATCAAATAATGATGTAAATTTAGAGATTTAATGTATGGTTAACGACCAAAGTTGAGATTTAATTTGTATGAATTTTGGGGTCGTTACAGTTTGTCGTGACTGGCCAAAACGTGAGGAGCCCGAAAAACTCTTGCGAAGTTTATACCTTATTAGATACCGGTTCTACCCATTCTTTTATCTCTCCTGCTTGTGCTCAACGTTTAAACTTGACTCCGGAGAAATTGGACTTTGACTTATCTGTTGAAACTCCGTTGGGTAAAACCTTCGTTACATCTACAGTTTATAAATCTTGCATAATCTAAGTTGGCACTATCACATTACCTGTTGATCTTATCTCTTTAAAGATACTTGCTTTTGATGTGATTTTAGGAATTGATTGGTTAACAACTCATCATGCTAAAATTGATTGTTTCCGTAAGGTTGTTAGTTTCCATATTCCTAACCAACCTGTCATATGAATTCAAACTACTAAATCACTAAAATCAGTCACTGTCGTATCAAGCCACAAAGCTATTCGTTTATTGAAAAACGGATGTTAAGCTTTCTTAGCCCGTGTTATGGATTTGAACAAAGACAAGTCAGATTTGAATAATATTTCTGTTGTTAGAGAATTTCCCGATGTATTTCCTGAAGAACTTCCTGGTCTACCCCCAGAACGTGAAGTTGAATTCTTTATTGACCTTGAACCCGGTACAAAGCCCATTTCTAAAACCCCATATCGAATGGCTTCTATTGAACTTCAGGAGTTAAAAGTTCAATTACAGGAGTTATTAGACATCGGTTTTATTCGTCCTAGTACATCTCCTTGGGATGCTCCTATTTTATTTGTAAAGAAGAAAGACGGGAGTATGCGACTTTGTATCGACTATAGGGAATTGAACCATGTCACCATCAAGAATAGGTATCCGCTACCTCGCACTGATGACCTGTTTGACCAGTTGCAAGGAGCACAATTCTTTTCAAAGATCGATCTTCGTTCTGGATATCATCAGCTGAAGATTAAAACTGAGAATATTCCAAAGACTGCCTTTAGAACTCGGTACGGGCATTATGAATTCTTAGTCATGTCTTTTGAATTGACTAATGCTCCTGCTGCTTTCATGGATATGATGAACCGTGTATTCAAAGAATATTTAGATCAGTTCATTGTTGTCTTTATTGATGACATCCTCATCTATTCCAAAAGCCGTGAAGATCATGAGAGCCATTTGAAGATGGTACTGCAAAGGCTTCGTGAAAAACAAGCTATATGCCAAATTGAAGAAATGCGAGTTCTGGCTTGATGAAGTAGCATTTCTTGGGCACGTGGTGTCAAAATATGGAGTATCTGTCGACCCGGCAAAGATTGAAGCCATACAAAGTTGGGAGCAACCGAAGTCGGTGACCGAAGTACGTAGCTTTCTGGGCTTAGCTGGGTATTACTGGAGATTCGTGGAAGGATTTTCTAGAATCGCTACTCCGTTAACTCAGCTGACTCGGAAGGATACAAAATTAGGTTGGAGCGAGGATTGTGAGAAGAGTTTTCAAGAACTCAAGAGGAGACTCATTTGGGCACCTGTTCTGACAATAACATCTGGTTCGGATGGATTTGTTATCTACCGCGATGCTTTAGGCAAAGGGTTAGGATGTGTTCTCATGCAACATGGGAAAGTCATAGCCTATGCCTCACGACAACTCAAAGAATATGAGAGGAATTATCATACTCATGATTTGGAGTTGGCAGTAGTCATTTTCGCATTGAAGATTTGGAGACACTACCTGTATGGGGAGAAAGTGGAGATCTATACGGATCATAAAAGCCTCAAATATTTCTTCACCCAAAATGAACTCAACAGCAACGATTTTGGCTTGAGCTGTTGAAAGATTACGATCATACCATCCAATATCATCCTGGAAAAGCGAACGTAGTAGCTGACGCATTGAGTAGAAGATCATACGCGGGTACGAGTGCAATGGTGTTAACATAAAGGCCCATTTTGTATGATTTGTAAATGATGGAGATAGAGATGAAGGCTCCAAGTACCCACATGATGATATCAAATATACGAGTAGAACTGACTTTAATTGATAAAGTTAAAGCCGCTCAAGCTACAAACATAGAGCTGATGCGTATGAAGAAGAAAGTGCAAGAAGGTGCTGTTCCAGAAGCAAGAATCGATGAAGAAGGAATACTTCGAGTCAACTCCAGACTTTGTGTTCCTAACGATTTTAACTTGAAGCATAGAATAATGATGGAGTCACACAACACACCATTTGCAATCTATCTTGGGAGTACCAAAATGTATCACGATCTTCGCCATACATTTTGGTGGAGCAATATGAAAAGAGAGATTGCGGAGTTTATCTTGAGGTGTTTAACTTGTCAACGTGTAAAGGCGGAGCATCAAGTGCCAAAGAGTCCATTACAACCACTTGAGATCCTGAAATGGAAGTGGGAACACATTACCATGGATTTCGTTACAGGTCTTCCCAAGGTTTCTCAAGGCATAGATGTGATTTGGGTTATTGCTGATAGATTAACCAAGTCTGCCCATTTCTTACCTATACGTGAGACTTATTCCCTTGAACGTCTTGCTAGTATGTACGTGAATAAGATTGTGAGATTGCATGGCATGCCAGTATCCATAGTTTCGGATCGTGACCCAAGATTCACTTCACAATTTTGGGTTAGCTTGCAGAAAGCTATGGGCACGGATTTACGATTTAGTTCAGCATACCATCCTCAAACGGACGGGCAATCAGAGAGGACTATTCAAACCCTTGAAGATTTATTAAGACTCTGTGTTCTAGATTTCAAAGGAAGTTGGGATAAGTACTTGTCATTGGTGAAATTCTCCTACAACAACAGTTATCAGGTAAGTATAGGTATGGCTCCATTTGAAGCCTTATATGGACGAAAGTGTCGTTCTCTAGTATGTTGGGACGAGGTGGGTGAAACAACATTGTTGGGACCAGAATTGGTACGCATAACTACAGAGAAGATCCAAATAATTCGATAACGTATACAAACGGCACATGATCGACAAAAGAGTTATGCGGATCTTCATCGAAAGGATGTAGAATTCAATATTAGGGATCATGTATTGTTACGTGTTGCACCATGGAAAGGAGTTACAAGATTTGGGAAGAGAGGAAAGCTCAATCCATGATTTGTCGGTCCATTTGAGATTCTTGACCGAATAAAAAATGTGGCCTATAGACTCGCATTACCTCCAAGCATGTCTCATGTTCATAATGTTTTTCACATATCTATGCTCGTAAATATGTGAAAGACCCGAACCACATAATTGAGCTAGAACCAGATGAGATAGCCGAAGATTTAATGTACGAGGAGGTAGCTGTTAAGATCTTGGATAAGAAAGAAAATGTTCTACGCACGAAGGTTATACCACAAGTTAAGGTTTTGTGGAGAAACCATGCTATTAAAGAAATGACCTTGGAGTTAGAATCAGAAATGAAAGCGAGGTATCCTCACCTTTTTGAAATATCAGGTACGTACGTCAATTTTGAGGACGAAATTTCATAAGGAGGGGAGTTTGTAAGACCCCAACTTATTAATAAATGTAATTAAATTACCTCTATCTATTATTTTGAAATAGAAAGGGTTGATTTGATTAATGTGGTTAGTTATGGGTAAAATGCGCAAATATTTCAAATAAGCAAGTAGTTATAAAATATTCATTTTTGGTCGGTGAATATTCGTTTGGTCGTGGAATATTCTTGCTGTCGGGGAATATTCGTACGACGGCGCAACCTTGTGTGGGCCACATAACGGAAAGCGATTGGATGAAGAAAATGACATGTATAAGTTGTTTATAAATAACGGCGTAGTTGTTACCGTTAATACTGCTGGAATACCCAGTGGTTAAAATATAGTAGCACACGGTATTGCACCAATTATTGATTCTTACGTAAGAAGACACTACTCAATAATTGTTACAGTAGTTACTGTTTAATATTTTATTTTATTGATTCAATAATTGCTGCATTGATATTTTATATTATTGTTGTTTTAATAATTGTTGTTGCACAGTATTTTCCATTATCAGATAAAGAATTCATATTATTTGAATAATATTATTAGATAACATTATTGGCAATTTTTAGAAATTTCTGTCTAAGGAGAGGTTTGGTCATCTAATTACGCGCCAGTAAGGAGAAATTCTTATTGGAATGCCCCCTCTTTCCTGGGAACGGCCTGGTTGTCATAAATGTGATTCTGTAATATTATTTATGAAATAATTAATTATTGATTCATATGATAAGAAAATATTTATTTTATGTGAATATAAATGTTGGATACATTTTGTGGTTAAAAATAAAGGAGTTAATGTTGAGGTGTTTTATCAGTATTTTTGTCGGAATGGAGGTATTAAAAATCAATCAAGGTTTTTGAGATATATTGCGGGGTTATAATTTTTAATCCGACCGTTGGATCGTGGTAATTTTTGGATATGTTATACATATATAAGTTGAGTATATGTCCACAAATTTTGAACCGTTAAAAATGAACCTATGATTTATTGTGAATTTTACGAGATGACTGGTTCAGAAATTATTGAATTTTTGGAGTTTATCATTTTAGTAGAAAATTCTAGAATTGGTGGGCCCCACTCTTGGTTGGTGAAAAATGTGCTGAGATTTTTATTCAAATATGGTAGGCTTGAATAGTAGCAGGTAAAGCCATCAGGTTGCAGGTTAAGTCTGCTTCGGCGTGCTAACATTTTCCTATAAATAGAGGGCTAAGTTAGAATTGAAAATCACACCAGAAATAAGTTTTCTCTCTTTCTCTCTCTAGATCATTGAGTGTATTTTGTGAGTATTTAGATACTTTGAGACTTTCTATTCATCAGAATAAGTTTCTTTCAGCCTTATACCGGTATTCCGGCCATAAGTACTGATATTTTGAGGTAAGGGATATTACTTTCTTCTTAAATGATATTATTTTCTTCAATACGATTATGCTGAAATATTGATATGAGTTTTTTTTATCAAATTTGGAACTTTTTGTGTCAGAGTTACTATTCACGTATACGGCACTATTCACGAATACGGCATTATTCACCGAAAAATAAAAATTTTTCTTTTTGTCCAAGATATCTATTATGGTTACTATCTTTGATTGTATCCATATTTTGATCTTTATATTTGAATTCTGCTTCACAATTGATTATTATGAAGTATTATTGATCTTGGATAAACTGTTATATGAATCCCTACTATTTGTCCTTCTGTCTCACTGGATTCGTTTCCTTTAAAATATTTTCATCATCCTCAGTCCTAAATGATGATATTACTGAATATCTTTGGCCTGTTGTACAAAGATGAATGATTAACTGATGAATATCTTTGACCCGTAGTGCAAAGATGAACAGGTGTTGAGATGAACATGACCGACTGGTGATACAAATGAATATCTTTGGCCTGTAGTGCAAAGATGAATATTTAGTTAAAGATGATTATTAATTGATGTTACAGGGATAAAATATTGATGATGGACTTTTAAATCTTATAAGATAGTAGAATTCATTCTCTACTTGACTCTTCTAATGGTTTGCTGTTTCCGTTGCAGTTGTTGATCTAAAACTTGTTGTCGATTATATTCTGTCAGATTTTTTCCTGTTGAATACTAATGATAATTTGTTGTATATTATCTTTGTAAGACCCCAACTTTTATAAATAAAGATGAATTTTCTATAAATGTCATTTTTGAATATTATGGAGTTAATTTGATATAATGTTATAGTTATGGGTAATATTTATAAATTTTACAAAGTACGCAAGTTGTTATATAATATTCGATTGGTCGGGAAATATTCATTTTAACAGGGAATATTCGTACAACGACACAATCATTGGTGGACCCCACAACAGACTTATTGTCGGACTGAGAAAACGACAAAAATATTTTATTAAAAATAACGGCGGAAATTTTACCATTGTTACTGTTGAACTACTCGGTAGTAAAAGTACAGTAATACATGTGGTTGCATAGTAGCACACGGTATTGATTATTAATGCTTATGTGAGAAGTCACTCAGTTTGATTCAATTATTGTCAGTTAATAATATGAATTATTTTGCGATAATGACGTTTTGTTTTATTCGTATTATTAACGTAATAAAACAGAAACATCTTTTTATATAAAACAGAATACTTTATTAAAGTTATTCTATAAATAGAATATATTATATTTTATTTAAAAGATTTTTCTTTAAATATGGACCGTCAGATTAAAGTAATCAATCTGGACCGTTCATGGATTAGTTACTATGCATTCTATTTTTCTATAAATAGCAGCTCATTCCTTCATTATTTCTTACGAATTCACTGAACTCTAGAGAGAGAAACTATAGATGTCAGCACCAGCACCTGTCGTTAAGGAAGGAGAACAACCACCTATCATATGTTTCAAATGCGGAGGGGAGGGGCACATCAGTCCAAACTGCGCGATGCCGTCCAAAGCATGTTATAATTGTGGAAGAGAAGGTCATTTAGCCCGATTTTATCGTTTACCGAAGACAAATTCAGCTAGGATGGAGGCACCAAAGGCCGTCCCAGAAAAGTCAAAACCGGTTGTGCAAGGGAGAGCGTTTGTTGTGAACTCCCAGAAAGTAAGGAACCCGAATGAGGTCATCACGGGTAAGCTTATCATAAACTCTAACGAAGTCTATACTTTATTTGATACCGGTTCTACCCATTCTTTTATTTCTCCTACTTGCGCTCATCGATTAAATTTGATTCCGGGGAAATTAGACTTTGACTTCCATTGGGAGAAACCTTCATTACATCCACGGTTTATAAGTCTTGTTTGGTTCAAGTTGGTACCCACACATTACCTGTCGATCTGATTTCGTTAAAAATACTTGCATTTGACGTGATTCTAGGGATTGATTGGTTAACTACTCATCATGCAAAAATTGATTGTTTTCGTAAGGTTGTTAGCTTTCATATTCCTAATCGACCTATTATGCGAATTCAAGCAACCAAACCATTAAAATCAATCGCTGTCATCTCAATCCATAAAGCTATTCGTTTATTGAAAAACGGATGTTAAGCTTTCTTAGCCCATGTCACATATCTAAACAAAAATACGTCAGCTTTGAATGATATTTCTGTTGTTAATAAATTTCCTGACGTATTTTCCGAAGAACTTCCTGGCCTACCCCTAGAGCGTGAAATTGAATTTTGTATCGACCTTGAACCCGGTACAAAACCCATTTTCAAAGCCCCATATCGAATGGCTCCTATTGAACTTCAGGTGTTAAAGACCCAACTGCAGGAATTGTTAGACATTGGTTTTATTCGTCCTAGTACTTCTCCTTGGGGTGCTCCTGTTCTGTTCTTGAAGAAGAAAGATGGGAGTATGCGACTTTGTATTGATTATCGGGAGTTGAATCATGTCACCATCAAAAATAGGTACCCATTGCCACGTATTGATGACCTGTTTGACCAGTTGCAAGGAGCACAATTCTTTTCAAAGATCGATCTTCGTTCTGGATATCATCAGCTGAAGGTTAGAACTGAGGATATTCCAAAGACTGCCTTCAGAACTCGGTATGGGCATTATGAATTCTTAGTTATGTCTTTTGGATTGACTAATGCTCCTGCTGCCTTCATGGATATGATGAACAGGGTATTTAAGAAATATTTGGATCACTTTGTGGTCGTCTTTATCGATGACATCCTTGTTTATTCCAAAAGTCGTGAAGATCATGAGCAACACTTGAGACTGGTACTCCAAAAGCTTCGTGAATACAAACTTTATGCCAAGTTGAAGAAATGCGAGTTCTAGCTGGAAGAGGTAGCATTCCTTGGGCACGTAGTATCAAGTCGTGGAATATCTGTTGACCCGACAAAGATTGAAGCTATTCAAAGCTAGGAGCAACCTAAATCAGTAACCGAAGTACGTAGCTTTCTCGGTCTAGCTGGTTATTATCGGAGATTCGTGGAAGGATTTTCTCGAATCGCTACTCCATTAACTCAGCTGACTCGGAAAGATACAAAGTTCGGTTGGAGCGAAGAATGTGAGCAGAGTTTTCAAGAACTCAAGAGGAGACTCATTTCAGCACCTGTTCTAACAATACCATCTGGCTCGGAGGGATTTGTCATCTACAGTGATGCTTCGAGCAAAGGGTTGGGATGCGTTCTCATGCAACATGGAAAAGTCATAGCCTATGCATCAAGACAACTCAAGGAATATGAGAGGAATTATCCTACTCATGATCTAGAGTTGGCAGCTGTTGTTTTTGCACTTAAAATTTGAAGGCATTACTTGTATGGGAAGAAGGTGGAGATCTTTACGGATCATAAAAGCCTCAAATATTTCTTCACTCAAAAGGAACTCAACATGCGACAACGACGTTGGCTTGAACTGTTGAAAGATTATGATCATACCATTCAATATCATCTTGGAAAAGCGAACGTGGTAGCTGACGCATTGAGTAGAAGATCATATGCAAGTACGAGTGCGATATTGTCAACACAAAGACCCATTTTGTGTGATTTGTAAAGGATGGAGATAGAGTTAAAGACTCCAAGGACCCATGTGATGATGGCGAATATACGAGTAGAACCGACTTTAATCGATAAAGTTAAAGCTGCTCAAGATACAAACCTGGAGCTGATGCGTATGAAGAAGAACGTGCAAGAAGGTGCTATACCGGAAGCAAGAATCGATGAAGAAGGAATACTTCGAGTCAACTCCAGACTTTGTGTTCCTAACAACCCTGATTTAAAGTATGAAATCATGATAGAGGCACACAACACACCGTTTGCAATCCATCCTGGAAGTACCAAAATGTATCATGATCTTCGTCATACATTTTGGTGGAACAATATAAAGAGAGAGATAGCGTTGTTTATCTCAAGATGTCTAACTTGTCAACGAGTCAAAGCGGAGCATCAAGTACCAAAAGGTCCATTGCAACCACTTGAAATTCCAGAATGGAAGTGAGAGCACATTACCATGGATTTCGTTATCGGTCTTCCTGGGGTTTCTCAAGGTATTGATGCGATTTGGGTCATTGTTGATAGATTGACCAAGTCTGCTCATTTCTTACCGATACGAGAAACTTATACACTTGAACGTCTTGCTCGTATGTACATAAACGAGATTGTAAGACTGCATGGTATGCCAGTATCCATAGTTTCTGACCGAGACCCAAGATTCACTTCACGATTTTGGGTTAGTTTACAAAAAGTTATGGGCACGGAGTTACGATTTAGTTCAGCATATCATCCTCAGACGGACGGACAATCAGAGAGGACTATTCAAACTCTTGAAGATCTATTAAGACTCTGTGTCTTTGACTTCAAGGGAAGTTGGGACAAGTTCTTACCATTGATGGAGTTTTCCTACAACAACAGTTATCAAGCAAGTATTGGCATGGCTCCATTCGAAGCATTGTATGGAAGAAAATGTCGTTCTCCAGTATGCTGGGATGAGGTGGGTGAAGCAACGTTGTTGGGACCGGAGTTGGTACGTATGACTATAGAAAAGATTCAAACGATCCGACAACGTGTAAAAACCTCACAAGATCGACAAAAGAGTTATGTTGATCTTCATCGGAAGGACGTGGAATTTAATGTAGGAGATCATGTGTTCTTACGTGTTGCTCCATGGAAAGGAGTTACGAGATTTGGAAAGAGAGGAAAGCTCAATCCTCGATTCATCGGTCCATTTTTAATCCTCGATCGAGTAGGAACTGTGGCTTATAGACTCGCTTTACCGCCAAATATGTCTCGTGTTCATAACGTTTTTCACATATCCATGTTACGCAAATATGTGGAAGACCCGAACCACATTATTGAGTTAGAACCGGACGAAATAGCGGAAGATTTGACGTATGAAGAAGTTCCTGTTCAAATCTTGGATAAGAAGGAACATATTCTACGCTCCAAGGTTATACCTCAAGTCAAAGTTTTGTGGAGAAACCACGATGTTGAGGAAATGACTAGGGAGTTAGAATCTGAAATGAAATCAAGGTATCCTTACCTCTTCGACATACCAGGTACGTACCCTAATTTCGAGGGCGAAATTTCATAAGAAGGAGAGGTTGTAAGACCTCAACTTTTATAAATAAAGATGAATTTTCTATAAATGTCATTTTTGAATATTATGGAGTTAATTTGATATAATGTTATAGTTGTGGGTAATATTTATAAATTTTGCAAAGTACGCAAGTTGTTATATAATATTCGATTGGTCGGAGAATATTCGTTTTAACAGAGAATATTCGTACAACGACACAATCATTGGTGGACCCCACAACAGAATTATTGTCGGATTGAGAAAACGACAAAAATATTTTATTAAAAATAACGGCAAAATTTTTACCATTGTTACTGTTGAACTACTCGGTAGTAAAAGTACAGTAATACGTGTGGTTGCATAGTAGCACACGGTATTGATTATTAATGCTTATGTGAGAAGTCACTCAGTTTGATTCAATTATTGTCAGTTAATAATATGAATTATTTAGCGATAATGACGTTTTGTTTTATTCGTATTATTAACGTAATAAAACAGAAACATCTTTTTATATAAAACAGAATACTTTATTAAAGTTATTCTATAAATAGAATATATTATATTTTATTTAAAAGATTTTTCTTTAAATATGGACCGTCAGATTAAAGTAATTAATCTGGACCGTTCATGGATTAGTTACTATGCATTCTATTTTTCTATAAATAGCAGCTCATTCCTTCATTATTTCTTACGAATTCACTGAACTCTAGAGAGAGAAACTATAGAGAGAGAGAAGAAGAGTATTCTGCTACTTAACTACTTCCTTATTTCAGCTCGTCTTTAAAACGGTAAGGGGTGTTATTCTTTCTTATTCATGAAGAGAACTGTTGTTATTCCATTTCTTATTATTCTGTTGGAATAACCTGTATACGTGGTCTACCCTATACTTGGTGACATTCTTCTATTATTCTGTTGGAACATCCTGTCTGTGTGTTTTACACCGGACCTGATTCCGTTTTTATTATTATTCTGTTGAAACATCCTGTCTGTGTGTTTTACACCGAACCTGGTTCCGTCTTGTTATTATTCTGTTGGAACATCCTTTCTGTGTGTTTTACACCGGACCTGGTTCCATTATTTATTATTCTGTTGGAATATCCTGTCTGTGTGTTTTACACCGGACCTGGTTCCATTATTTATTATTCTGGCGGAATATCCTGTCTGTGCGTTTACGCCGGACCTGGTTCCATTATTTATTATTCTGTTGGAATAACCTGTCTGTGCGGTCTATCGCATGCATGGTGATTTCTTTTGTTATTCCATTCTTTATTATACTCAGCTGGTTAAGTTTTGACTTCTATACTCTATGAAATTTGTGGAATATCCTTGACATTTGCGCTTCATCTAGTATCTATTCATGAAAATATTCTCCTGATCATTCTTGAATTTTACTCCACAATGTTGTATCATGTTGACAATTTGGACGTTGTTAATTCTTGGATAAATTAATTCTTGAACTTGTTTTATTGAATTCTTATATCATTGTCATCATCCTCATGTTTATATTCTGTTGAAAGTCATCTGTGGCCTGTAGTGCATAGATGGACTTGGTATGATTATGACCAGGGATTATTCGGTGTAATCATGACCGTAATGTTACAAATGATGTGGTAAAAGTCCTCATTGGCCCGTAGTGCATTGATGGACAGTTGTTGGCATGATCATGACCATTAATGAATATACGAATATCCTTGGCCGTAGTGCAGGGGTGATTCGATGATGTGGATTATTTTATTAAGCTGAGTCCTAGCGATCACAGTGTTGGAAAATCTTTTAAATCATAAAAGATAGTAGAGTTTATTTTCTACTTGACTCTCTTAATGGATTGCTTGTTCCGCTACAGTTAAACTTGATGTCTATTATATTTTATCAGTTTAACATTGTTGAAGGCTAATGATAATTTATTCTGCATTATCTTAGTCATAATATTTCTTACTGGGCTAGTTGAGCTCACCCTTTCTTTCACTGTTCTCTTCAAGAAATGAGAACGTAGCTGGGGCAAGTCGGGGAACGGAGTGATGGTCCGAATGATAGTATTAGTTAGTAGTCCTCACTATTCTATGTAATGATGTGTTAATAAATGTAATGAGGACTCCTTTTGAGTATGAATACTCTCTAGAAGATAATATTTGTATTCAAACTCACAGTTTATGTTTTGTCGTATTGTACACGACAGTTGTATTAGTAAGTTGTATTTGTATTTTGTACTATGTATCTGACGACCCAAGATGGGTGATGTATACCTAATTTTGGGGGCGTGACAATCTTAGTCATAATATTCTTTACTGGGCTAGTTGAGCTCACCCTTTTCCTTTTTGTTCCATTTTTCTTCTCAGGAGGTGAGAACATAGCAGGATCTAGTCGGGGTATGGAGTGATGGTTTTAGAAAGATGTTTTAGCAGTCCTCACTATTTCTGTAAAATAGTGTTTGAATAATTGTAATGAGGACTTATTTGAGTGTGGATATTGTCTAGAAGACAATATTTGTATTTAAACTCACAGTATGTGTTGTCGTATTTTGCACGACAATTGTATTATTGAAGTTGTAGTTTGCTTTTTGTACCATGTATTTGGCAACTCAGAATGGGTGTTGTATACCTATTTTGGGGACGTCACAAAATCCCTCTGAGCCAGATGGTATGGTCAGAACAGGTGCTGAAATGAGTCTTCTCTCGAGTTCTTAAAAACTATTCTCACATTCCTCGCTCCAACCGAATTTTGTATCTTTCCGAGTCAGCTGAGTTAGTGGAGTAGCGATTCGAGAATATCCTTCCACGAATCTCCGATAATAACCAGCTAAGCCGAGAAAGCTACGTACTTCGGCCACTGATTTGGGTTGCTCCCAACATTGAGTAGCTTCAATCTTTGCCGGGTCAACAGATATTCCATGACTTGATACTACGTGCCCAAGGAATGCCACTTCTTCAAGCCAAAACTCGTATTTCTTTAACTTGGCATAAAGCTTGTTTTCACGAAGCTTTTGGAGTATCAGCCTCAAGTGTTGCTCATGATATTCACGAATTTTGGAATATATGAGGATGTCATCAATAAAGACGACCACAAAGTGATCCAAATATTCCTTGAATACTCAGTTCATCATAACCATGAAGGCAGCAGGAGCATTAGTCAATCCAAAAGACACGACTAAGAATTCATAATACCCGTACCGAGTTCTGAAGGCAGTCTTTAGAATATCCTCAGTTCTAACCTTCAGCTGATGATATCATGAACGAAGATCGATCTTTGAAAAGAATTGTGCTCCTTGTAACTGGTCAAACAGGTCATTAATGCGAGGCAACGGGTACTTATTTTTGATGATGACATGATTCAACTCCCAATAATCAATACAAAGTTGCATACTTCCATCTTTCTTCTTCACGAAAAGAATAGGAGCACCCCAAGGAGAAGTACTAGGTCGAATGAAACCGATGTCTAACAATTCCTGTAATTGGGTCTTTAACTCCTGAAGTTCAATAGGAGCCATCCGATATGGGGCTTTGGAAATGGGTTTTATACCGGGTTGAAGGTCGATACAAAATTTAATTTTACGTTCTAGGGGCAGGCTAGGAAGTTCTTCAGGGAATACGTCAGGAAATTTATTAACAATAGAAATATCATTCAAAACTGACGTATTTTTGTTTAGATATGTGACATGAGCTAAGAAAGCTTAACATCCGTTTTTCAATAAACGAATAGCTTTATGGCTTGAGATGACCGTGATTGATTTTAATGGTTTGGTCGCTTGAATTCGCATAATAGGTTGATTAGGAATATGAAAGCTAACAACCTTACGAAAATAATCAATTTTAGCATGATGAGTAGTTAACCAATCAATCCCTAGAATCACATCAAATGCAAGCATTTTCAATGAAATAAGATCGGCAGGTAATGTGAGGCTACAGATTTGAGCCAAACAAGACTTATAAACAGTGGATGTAATGAAGGTTTCTCACAACGGAGTTTCCACTGATAAGTCAAAGTCTAATTTCTCCAGAGTCAAATTTAATCGTTAAGCGCAAGTAGGAGAAATAAAAGAATGAGCAGAACCGGTATCAAATAAGGTATAGACTTCGCTAGAGTTTATGATAAGCTTACCCGTGATGACCTCGTTCGGTTTTCTTGCTTTCTGGGAGGTCACAACAAATGCTCTCCCTTGAACTACTGGTTTTGACTTGTCTGGGACAGAATTTTGTGTCACCGTTCCAACTGGACTTGTCTTCAGTACACGACAAAATCGGGCTAGGTGACTTTCTCTTCCACAATTATAACACGCTTTGGATGGAATCGCGCAGTTTGGAGTGATATGTCTCTCCCCTATGCATTTGAAGCATATGATAGGTGGTCGTTTTCCTTCCTTAACAACGGGTGTTGGTGCTGACGTCTTTCCATCATTGTTCAATATACTCTTCTTGAAATGTCCAATTTTATTGCCTTGGCCATGATTACCACCAAAGTGGTTACCATTTCTGGCATGTTGATTCCCTCCACATTTGTTGTCATCGCTTCGATGGCTGTTACCACTGGTATTTTCATTATGTCGGCTGCTTTCTCTTGGTTGCGTTGACTCGTTATCGCGCTCCAATAACTGAGCCCTATTTACAACATCGGAATACAAACAAAGTTTATGAGAAATAAGATATTGACGTATCTCCGGTTTTAAACCTCTTAAAAACATCCGCGTCATTCTTTCCTCATTATCAACCAAGTGGGACGCAAACCGGGACAATTCGGCAAACTTAGCTTTGTACTGCGACACGGTCATATTATTCTGCTCTAACTTGATGAACTCTACCTCCTTCATGTGACGAATACTTTCGGGAAAGTACTTGTCATTGAAAAGTTCTTGAAGCTTTTCCCAAGACATCTTCAATGCGGCAGGTTGAGTAAGCTTTACCGATTCCCACCAGTAATCTGCCTCTCCTTGCAATATAAAGGTGGCAAATGGAACCTTTTGCTCCTCGGCGCATCCCGAGACATCAAATATCTTGGTGATCTGCTTGATCCACGTTTCCGCCTTAAGTGGTTTTGGCTCTCCAATAAACTCCAGTGGTCCCAACTCCTTAAACTGCTTAGCAGAGACCGTCCGAGAGTTTCCAGTGTTTTCACCTACATTTTGGATAGGAGCCTCTCTCGCCTAATGTTGCATGAATTGCATAAAGCCTCTGAACATTCTATCATTCATCATTTGGTCAGTGTTGTTGTTTGCATGAGGATTGTCGCCTTCCTGATGCACATTATCCTGATTATTGATATGTGCAACCTCAACGGTCTCCTGTGCTCCATTGTTATTCTCAGCATTCTCGGATGTCATTTTCAGATACTACCACAAAACAAAGGTTAATTGACATGTAACATAATATCCCTATACTCTGACCGACCAATTAAATACCAAATAAACTTAGGTAGGTCATACTAGCGAAGGAATTCCCCGTCTCTCCCCTCATAGTTCTAGTCTCACATCTTAGCCAGGGACCATATCTATAAGCTTTGATAGCAATTGTGACTCCCCCAAAATAGGTATACATCACCTATTCTGAGTCGTCAAATACATGGTACAAAATACAAATAAAACTTAATTATACAACTGTCGTGTAAAATACGACAAAACATAAGCTATGAGTTTTAATACAACACTTTCTTCTAAACAGTATTCAAACTCAAAATAAGTCCTAAATACATTTATTTTCACACTATTTCATAGAATAGTGAGGACTAATAATGCTATCATCTGAACCGTCACTCCGTTCCCCGACTAGTCCCCGCTACGTTCTCATTTCCTGAAAAGAACAATGAAAGCAACAGGGTGAGCTCAACTAGCCCAGTAACAAATATTATGACTAAGATAATGCAGAATAAATTATCGTTAGCCTTCACCAGTATTAAACTGATAAAATATAACAACCATCAAGTTTAACTGCAGCGGAACAAGCTATCCATTCAAAGAGTTAAGTAGAGAATAACATCTACTATCTTTTATGATTTAAAAAGTTTTTCATTACTTTTATCGCTGAGACTCAGCTTAATAAATAATCCACATCATCCCTGCACTACGGCCAAGGATATTCATTAGTATCACGACCACAAATTATCTATGCACTACGGGCCAAGGATATTTGTGTATTCATCAATGGTCATGATCACGCCAACAACTGTCCATCAATGCACTACGGGCCAATGAGGACTTTTACCACATCATTTGTAACATTACGGTCATGATTACACTGAATAATCCCTGGTTATAATCATACCAAGTCCATCTATGCACTACATGCCACTGATGACTTTCAACAAAATATAAACATGAGGATGATGACAATGATATAAGAATTTAATAAAATAAGTTCAAGAATTAATTTATCCAGGAACCAACAACGTCCAAATTGTCAACATGATACTGCTTTGTAGAGTAAAATTTAAGAATGCTCAGAAGAATATTTTCATAAAAAGATACTGGAAGAAGCGCAAATATCAAATATATTTCACTAATTTTATGGAGTATAAAAGCCACAACTTTAACCAACTTAGTATAATAAATAATGGAATAACAAAAGAATTCACCAAGCATGCGATAAACCGCACAGACATGTTATTCCAATAGAAAAATAAATAATGGAATCAGGTCATGCGTAAACACACCGACAGGATATTCCGACAGAATAATAAATAATGGAACCAGGTCCGGCGTAAACGCACAGACAGGATATTCTGACAGAATAATAAATAATAGAACCAGGTCCAGCGTAAACGCATAGACAGGATATTCCGACAGAATAATAAATAATGGAACCAGGTCTGGCGTAAACGCACAGACAGGATATTCCGACAGAATAATAAATAACGAAATATTGGAAGAATTTCACCATGTATGCGGTACTTCGCATGAACAGGTTATTCCAACAGAATAATAAGGAATGGAATAACAGAAGTTCTCTTCATGAATACAAAAGAAATAATACCTCTTCCCATAAAAGAAGAGTACTCCAACTGGTAGGGCGAGGATATTCTTGAAGAAAAAACTTACACTACGCTCAAAGTTTCTTAAAACTCTAAAGAAATACGCTCAAGATTATAGAAGAATTCTCTGAACTTCTGGTGTGGTTTTCAATTCTAACTAAGCATCCTATTTATAGGAAAATAGAAAGGATACTATGCTGCACTATGCAATAAAATATAATATATTCTATTTATAATCAAATAAAACAAAACTTTATAAAAGTATTCTATTTTACATAAAAAAAAAATTTACTATGCAAACACTATGCAGGCACTATGCAAACACTATGCATAATAAAATATAATATATTCTATTTAAAATCTAATAAAATAAATAACTTTATAAAAGTATTTTGTTTTATATAAAAAGATTTTACTATGCAAAATACTATGCATAATAGAATATAATATATTCTATTTATATTCTAATAAAACAAATAACTTTATAAAAGTTTTTTATTTTATATAAAAAGATTTTCTATTTTATTACATTAATAATACAAATAAAACAAAATTTATATATATATATATATATATATATATATATATATATATATATAAACCTCCGTGACTTCATAAAAAGACACCTCAACATAATTAACAACATTTACCATCATTATTATAATTCACAATATTAATCGACCAGGTCGTTCCAAGAAAAGAGAGGGCTTTCTAATAAGGATTTCTCCCTATTGGCGTGCAATTAGGTGACCAAACCTCTCCTTAACAGAACTTCTAGACATCGTTAATATTACAAATAATAATATTAATAAATTTATCGTCTCAATTATTGATTATAAAATATTGACAATAATTGAATCAAATAACGTGAGATACTATGCAGCAATTACTGTAACAATAATTGAACAAAACTGAATGACTTCTTATGTAAGCATCAATAATCAATACCGTGTGCTACTATGCCACCACGTGTACTACTGTACTTTCAACACCGGGTGTTTCAACAGTTAACGGTAAAACTTTCGCCGCTATTTTTATAAAGTATTTTTGTCATTTTCTCAATCCGACAATAATTTTGTTGTGGGTTCCACCAATAATTTTGTTGTCGTACGAATATTCCATGTTAAAACGAATATTCCCCGACCAATCGAATATTATACAACAACTTGCGTACTTTGTAAAATTTATAAATATTACCCACAACTATAACATTATATCAAATTCATTCCATAATATTTAAAAATGATATTTATAGAAAACTCATCTTTATTAAAAAAAAATTGGGGTCTTACAATAAAGCATATACTTTATAACAATCTTATTCATTTATTAATAAAAAGTATTAATTTATTAAATGTTTTTAATTATCTACATGATGATGCTTTATAATATATGATAAACCCATAGTTTTAAGCAATGCTTTTAGAATAATGATGATGATCATTCTAATGAGATTTAAATTCATTAAAAGCTTAAAACTAAAATAGTTCCCAATCGTTAGATTACTAAATATGGGATTAGTGAATCCGGATAAATTGGTACATATGTTGCTTGCTCATTGGATGAGGATGATTGATCTCATGATTATTTGTGTGGAGACACTAAAGCAATTATGTAGGTGCTTATTAGAGAATAAGTCCACTGAACGTGGCTCGCTAAGAAATACCTAATGCAGTTTTACTTGTTGTCAATAGGAATTCCTATAGTGATAGTAATACAAGTGATCCTTGGACTTAAGATCAACATAGTATCTTGTGTATGATGAGTTATACTTTGACTTATTCCTTAAGACCCTTAGGGTATATCAAAGGGTATGTTTGGGTATAATAAGTTGTACATGGAGATAATGTATGATCAATAAAGAATCTACCGCTTCTAGTAAAAGAAGAGAAATGTCCTATGTGATTCGATAAATGATAACCCAGTAGTCTTTGGTCAAGGCAGAATGAAATTAGAAAGGAGTTTCTAATTTGCATTATTTAGAGTTGTGCATTTAAGAGTCAAAATACACATAATTAAAAAAATTAAGACTTGACAGTAATTTCATGTCTTATATTTAATTGGGACATTGTATGGTGGAAGGATTGAATTGTACGGTAACTATTTACTCAAAAGTTTTTTTATAATTAATGTTGAAATCTATATTATCTGGAAAGTCGTTAATCGCTAGGGGGGCTTATCCCTATTGTAGAATAAATATTATTTATTTAAATAAATTAATAGTTTAATTTATTTATTTAAATAAGATTATAATTATTCTAATTAATTTATTCAAAACCGATTTAATATAGAGAACCTAAAGGGTCACACCATAAAAGGAAGAGTAATTATTTAAGAAGTTAATGGCATAATCGTAAGAATATGTTAAGTGTATTTAATTTAATCTATGGTGATAGAATAAATTAAATAGCTTAATATTTGTTATTTAATATTTTAGAAATATTAAATATATAAATTAATAAGAGGATTCTTATTAATATTATTACAATTATTATTATTTTAATTTCTAAAGAGTTGGAAACTAATTTAATATAAGTACTCTCACTTATTCCTAATAAGATTAGGAGACTAATTAATTAAAAGATTTTAATTAATTATTCCTAATAAGATTGGGAGCATAATTAATTAAAGGAGTTTAATTAATTAAAATAAAACTCAATTCCTTAATTGTTCAGGAGGGTTGCCCACATCTATAAATAAGAGGAGTCTTATTATGGGTGAGGGTGATTGACTTTTTCACAACAGACGTAATTCCAATAGTTGAGAGAGTAAACCCTTTTCTATGAGAGATAGAAAATCTAGGGTTTTGTCAAACACCCATCTTCTTGAATCTTTATTCTTCCTTGGTGGATCACCTCTAGAGGCCAAACAGTTGGGTGGCTAACATTGATCAAAGGAAGGAACCAAACCTAGTAGATTCAAGTTGAACGCGAAAAAGATTAGAGGTGAACTCGTACCTGACAAAGCTCAAATCTTCAAGTGTATGATTCTTGTTCTTTATATTTTTGTTTAATTAATAATTGTGCATAAAGGGTTATTCTGGTATATGGTTTGATAAATTTTAAAACTCTTATTTTCCACGTTTCCGCTTATTTTGTGCAATTTGATTACATTCATGAATATTTCAAACCTAACAGGGTCAACTGGTAGAATTGATGGTACATCAGCTCTCGACAGTCGATCAGTCAAGGGCAAACAAATCTCCTCTCCATCATAACAAAGTATCAACAATGATTCCAACAGATTGAAACTTGGGAAGAAAAACATGCAAAGAAAGCAAGATCCCAGGCTCGTCGAGAGTATGCAGATAACAGAAAATTCACTCCTTTGGGTCAACCGAGGGAGGAGATCCTACAGATGTTGATCAAAGAAAGGAAGATCACATAATTGTAGCCTCCAATCAATCCTCATTCCAAGAGATTTGATGCTACCGGTAAATACCAATATCAATCCAACACTACTGGCCATAGTACAGAAAGTTGTTGGGCACTCCATCAGCTGATCCAAAATATGATCGATAGCGGTGACCTGCAAATGGTAAATAGTGGTAAAACCTTGCCTGAAGAAGCGGAGATATTTCCTATTGGAACACGGAGATGGAGGGAAGTTATAGTAGTTATATCCTCTGAAGGAGACTTGTCTGTAACACCTCTCATAATCCAAGGAATGAAGGTCAAATAAGTCAAGAACCATTTGAAAGTGGCTGCTCTCGAGCCTCTGATATTACCGTTCAGACCACAATATCCCATAATCAACTTGAAAAGAGTCCCTTGGAACTATAGGAAAGATGAGGGATCAACTTCAAATCAAACTACTGCAATATTAAAGGAGAACCTGCTATATTTACCTCAGCAAGTGATGAAGCCCGTCATTAAATCCAGGGGAAGAGTGTGCGAGGAGAATGTTGAAGAATTCCTCAGCAAGATGGGGCATAATGAATCCAAAGTTGTGCAAAGATTAAAAGAAGGCCCGACAGATATCCATTCTGGATTTGGTTTTATCTTCGAAAGATCATCGCAAGGTTTTAGTAAAAGTACCGGAAGAAGCTCACCTGCCAAAGAAGAAAGATACTGAGAAGTTTCATCATTTGGTAGATGACATTTTCAATAGTATTGTGATATCTTTCACAAATGATGACATACCATCTGAACGGACGAGGCATTGCAAGTCGTTGCACATAGTAGTGATGTCCTCAAGATATGTGGTAGGAAGTGTGTTAATAGATGGATGATAGCCCTTAAACATCTGTCCTTATGCCACATTGGAAAGAATAAAGATCAATCTCATTTGAATCTAAAGCAGCCACATAGTCATAAGAGCCTTTGACGGGTCTCGACGAAATGTAGTAAGAGAAATTGAACTTCCAATAGAGATCGGTCCACATACCTTCTACATATCCTTGCACGTGCTAAACATTACCACTGGATATAGTTTGTTATTAGGAAGGTCATAGATCCATATGGCAGGAGAAGTTCCTTCCACCCTTCATCAACAAGTTAAGTACATTAATAATGACAATCTGCTAACTATCAATGTTGAACCAGAATACCATGTCCATGAACAGAGCGATATGCCTATGATCAGTCTCAATGAGGGAGTTGAGTCTGTCAGTTTTCAAGCCCTTGAGGTAAGCAACACTCAGTATCAACCTATTGGGGCCCCAGATTTAAAGCCCATTGTTTCCACTGAAGTAATGTTGGCTAGTTAAGAAATGATATTCATGTGTTTCTGGCCTGGAAAAGGGTTAGGAAAAAGTTAGCAAGGAATTAGAAGCCCCTTTCAAATTTCTAGTCAGACAAGGAAGGATGGATTAGGCTATTCCTCTGGATCAGACCATCGGAACCCGCACAAGCATCCATCGGTTCCTTCCTCCACCATTATACTACCAAACCTTACGAATATAGGATTCGTGAAAGCAATAAGGAAAATTCATGTGGCTGTATCAGGACTGCTAATTCCTAAGGTTAATCTGGCTAGTGAAAAGGAAATCCAGACTCCTATTAAGGAAAATAAGGAAAGGAATGAAAGGTTCCTGCAAGAAATGCAAAACCGGTTTGTAAAGATGTATTTTCTGGCATATACTGAGGGTATGAACGACAATATCCCATATGATGACTATTCAAAAGATCAAATCCTGATACCTCACATAAATAGGGCTAAGGAGAATCGGGTAAAGAAAAGTAATGGCCCTGATATGAATTCAATCATGGTCATCATCAAAGAGGAGGAAGACATCAACTATCCCTTCATCACAGCTATCAACAAAGACATGACCCTAAACAATTGGAGCAACACTCCTTGCATCAATCGAAAAGGGTAAAAAGGGCAGAAAGTCCATCTGCCCTAAAGTGTAGATATTATTGACTGTTTACTTTTGTTGCACAGTCTTAGCAGTTACTTTTGTCATGCTTTTACTAACATTTTGGATGATCAAACAATCTCATATATTAAGTGAAAGAATTTTTTTTTCAGGACTCTAGAGTTGGATTTGTCTAGCCTTGCTAATGAAATGCCAAATCTCCACAATGACTACAACTTTGATGTAGAGTTGGACTTTGACTTGATGTGGATTGAGTAAGATGAGATAGAGGACTATGAGGTGCCCGATGAAATCAAAGAATGGGTCAAAGACAAACCCAAACCAAACCTTGATCAAACCATTTATGTCAATATCGGAACCTTAGAAAACCCTAAATAAATCTAGATTGGCATGGACCTTACCCCAAAGCAAAGAAAAGACTTGATTGCTCTACTAACTCAATTCCAGGATATGTTTACATAGTCACATGAGGACGTGATTTATTTGTCCACGAATATTGTCATTCACCGACTACCCATTAAAGAAGGATTCACGCCAGTCAAACAGAGGCTTCGGAGAGTAAAACCTGAGTAGAGTCTGAAAGTCAAATAAGAAATTGTTAAACAATTCAAAGCCGACATTATCATGGTATCAACCTAACCTGAGTGGCTGTCTAATATAGTTCATATGCCTAAGCCTAGAGGAAAGGTACGAGTATGCGTGGATTACTGGAATTTGAACAAAGCTTGTCTCAAGGACAACTTTCCAGTACCTTTTATCTACATACTAATAGATAACACGTTGTAGTATGGCATGTATTCTTTTATTGGCTGCTTCGCTGGGTATCATCAGATCATGGTTGCTGAAGAGGACAGAGAGAAAACAACCTTCATTACCCCCTAGGGAACCTTTGTTACAAACATTTATCTTTCGGCCTTATAATTGTCGGTGCCACCTATCAGCGAGTCATAATAGCCCTTTTTCATGACATGATGCACAAAAAAAATAGAGGTCTACGTGGATGATATCATCATAAAATCTCGTAGGGAAGATGACCATATCAACTATCTCAAAAAGATTTTTAACCGATTGCGTAAATATAACTTAAAGCTGAATCCGGCCAAACGTGCCTTCGGTGTCAAATTAGGCAAGTTGTTGGGATTTTTAGTAAGCAACAAAGGCATTAAATTGGATCCCACCAAAATTAAAACAATCACCAAGATGCCCGTGCCCCGAACAGAAAAGGAAATATAAGAATTTTTGGGGAGAATCAATTTCATAAGCAGAATCATCTCTCAACTCATACCAACGTGTGAGCCCATCTTTAAGCTGTTACAAAAAAATTCCTCCATAAAATGGAATGAAGAGTATCAAAAAGCTTTCATTTCCATCAAGAAGTAGTTTATCAAAGCTCTTATCTTGGTACCCCAAGGGACAAGGTTCCTATGTTTATGTACCTGTCAGTCAATGCCAATGCTATGGACTGCATGCTGGAGCAAAAAGATAGAGGTAAGGAAATAGCTATCTATTACCCCAATAAAAGATTCAGCAACGGCGAATAGAAGTATACATTGATTGAAAAGACTTGTTGTGCATTAACATGGGTCGCCATAAGGTTACAACATTATCTTCATGGGCACATAACCTATCTCATATCCCGCATAGATCCTCTGAAGTACTTGTTCAACAAACCCATGTTAAATTGTCGACTGTCCAAATGGCAGTTGATCCTCCAATAATTCGGCATCATCTTTGTGACTCAAAAGTCCATCAATGGTCAAGGAATTGAGGATCAATTGGCCGAAGCACCATCAGGGAATTTTGAACCCCTAGAAACGTATTTCCCGGATGATGGAATAATGACAATTCAATAGATCCATCGAGAAAATATAGTCTGATCTTGGAATTTTTTTTTTGATGGAGCCGTAAACATGGAAAGCACCGGAGTAGGGACAGTTCTTGTATCTACAATAGGGGAACAGTATCCCATGGTCATCAAGCTACATTTTGTCAACACCAACAATACGGCTAAGTATGAAGACTATATAATGGGATTAAAACTGGCCCAATCCATAGATATCAAACAGTTGTTAGTCTTTGAGGATTCCGAGCTGGTCATCAAGCAAACCATTGGGGCATATCACACCAAAGAATTGCATTTTCTACCTTACCATCGGCAAGTTATCAAGATTGCTATGGAGTTCGAAGAAATAGCCTTCATTCACATCCCTCGAAATAGGAATGATTTTACGGATGTAGTAACAACCCTGGTTTCTTTAATCAATATATCTAAAAGGGAAGGAATCCCAGATATCAATTTTGCAAGCCAGAAGGCACCAGCCTATGGGAATTACATTAGAGAAGTATCAGATGAACTGCCTCCCATCAAACATCTCTGGTATCAGGATATCAAAGAATATCTTCGAGATGTATCTACGCCCGCTGGGGCAAGTCAAGCTAAAAGAAAGTGAATCCATATAATGGCCCTGAAATTCTATTTGAGCAGAGATGCACTTTACAAAAGAGATGCTAGAATAGGCCTTTTAAGATGCTTGGACAAAGATTAAGCCCAAAGACTCATGGATAAAGTTCATGGTGGAGTATGAAGTCCATGGTGGAGTATGTAGTCCACACATGAGCGGTCCTTTACTTGCCAAGAAGATATTAATAACGGGTCATTATTGGATTTCCCTCAAAGCCGATTATGACAATCACGTCAAGAGATGTTATCAATGTCAAATCCATGGAAATGTCATCCACGCTCCTCCAAACGAATTGCATTGTATAAGTTCGTCGTGGCCTTTTTCAATATGGGGAATGGACGTGATTGGGCCAAAAGAACCCAAAGCCATCAATGGTCATCAATTAATCTTTACCGTAATTGATTACTTCACTAAATGGGTAGAAGCTGCTTCTTTTCCAAAAGTTACCAAAGAGGTAATCTTTGGTTTCGTCAGAAACAATATCATCTGACGATATGGATAACTGGAGGTGATCGTATCAGATAATGCCAAAAATCTGAGCAACCAGATGATGAATGAATTATGCAGTAAATTCCACATCAAACATCTTAACTCTGTCATTTATCGTCCTAAAATGAATGGTGCAGTCATAGCAGCCAACAAGAATATCAAGAAAATTATGCAAAAGATGTCCGCCAATCACAAGGGATGGCCTGATTTATTACCTCTGACTCTGTTAGCCTTAGAACATCAATGCGTACTTCTACTGGGACTACCCCCTTACTCATTGGTCTATGGCATGGAAGCGGTACTCCCTGTAGAATTAAAAATGTAGTTATTAAGGGTGTTGATAGATGCTCGGATGGAGGAAGACCATTAGTTGCACGAGCGGTACCACCAAATATCTCTGATAGATGAGAAGAGGGCTACAACTATCTTTCATGGTCAATTATATCACTAGAGGATTGGTTGGTCATACAATAAGAAAGTCTAGCTTCGGTAATTTTAAAAAAATGGCTTGTTGTTAAAAAAGATCCACTCCAATCAAGATGAAGCCAAAGGAAAGTTCGCCCCAAGTTGGGAAGGACCTTTCATTATCAAGGAAGAATTTCCCCAGCTTATCAACTCAGACATCGTAAAGAGGTACAGTGTTTAAGATGCTTGCAAACCACCATCCTGGTCCTGCAAAAAAAAAAAGAATCAATTAAGTTAATTTAGGTTTTCACTACAACGCTTGAACTACGAAAGACCTGATCGCCTTGCACAAAGTACCAGCTTTAAACCATTCAAGCCAAGCTTGAACTACGTAAGACCTGATCTCCCTACAAGAGTACATAGGCAACCATTTATGGTGCAGTTGAACTCTCAAAAGACAGACCTTCTTAAGAGTACATAGGCAAACATCTCCTTGAACCTCTCCTAGGTAATCATACCTTCTCCTCCACGGACCTTGTTTTCTTGCCACCAAAACTGGCTTCAGATTTCAGCATACACGTTGCAAAAACAGTCTTTTGGTCCTCTCTGACTCTTGCGACCTCAAAAACCTTCTCCATCTCCATAACCCAAGTTTGAGCTCGGGTTCATTGAGCCTTTAAACTCCAGTGGTCCCACCGCCTTGAAATCCTTAAACGAAGTATTCGGTGGAGCTTGAGGTTGATTATACATTGCTTCAGCTAGTAAGTTCACTAATTGTTGGACGGGATTAGCATTGGCGTTATTGTTATTATTCGTTGACTCTTCCTGAGCTGGTTGACGTTTTTGTCTTCTTCTCGGTGACATATTTCTATTAAGAATATACGCTTATTAGATCTTTATTAAATTCTCTAAATAGTTAAGGCTTAATTCAATAATTTAACATAATCACTTAACACATTATCTCAAACAGCTTGATATATTTATTTAAATAAATAGTTTTAACATCAAACGATAGCATCACTGCTATTTATATCAACTATCACGAGATAAAGAATATATAGGATTTAAAACATTAAAATATTCATTCGTTCATGAACACATCTGAATTTACATCTAAAAACCAGATAAGTTTTTTACATAATTAAACAAATACTATCACTGTCTGTTAAGGTACCGAATAGCCTTGCTACGTTCCTCTTACATAATGCGAGACATCATTCTGCGATTCAGCATGTACGATGGTAGACCTTCAAACTGGATTGGGTACCTCAAAACTCGATCCTGGGCTTCATCCATTGCATTATTAAGTGTAGAGTATATCTCTCCAAGCATAGCCTTCTTTACACGACAATCCCTCTCTGCAAGATCAACACGACATGATTCTCTTACCTAGCCCTCCTCTGCTATGATCAGTCTCTCTGAGCTTTCCTTCAATTCCTTCTTTAACTTCTCTATTTCTTTAGTCTTCTCCTCGGTTTGACCCTTCTCGTGGACCAAATCCTACTCCACGTTTCCCACATGTGTGTGAAGAGTCACAATCTCCATATCCTTCTGCTTGATGGTAATCTGCTGGATAATCGACTGCTCAGTCAAATCCTGGACAGTGTCACTTAATTCTACGTTACGATCATATAGCTCATCGTACATCTCAGCATCGATGGAGTTCGGTTGGAACTCCTTTTCTTCCTCTTCCTCCTCAGGGTCCTCCTCTGGATCAGTCTCAGGCTCATGCTCTTGACCAACAACAGTGATCAACGGAGATGACTCCCTCTGTATCAACTGCTCCCTGACAACATGAATGTCTTGGGGCTCCTCCTCAATAGGCACTCGGGGTTCGTCCTCCCTAGCTCGACTAGCTCCTCCAACATCTGATATCCTGACAACATAGTTTTAAGTTTTAGTTACTAAGTCGTAGTAGTGAGCACATAATTAAACACATAAACACATAAAGTCTTTTATTATCTTCAATGAATTAAGAAATTCATCTTTTAGAACTCGATACGAGTTTTTCTTCACTATGTTCTTCCTATAAGGCTATTACCTAAGGTTGTTCCCCCACCTAAGGTTCATAACCTACAGCTCTGATACCAACCTGTGACACCCCCAAATCTGGTACTTCCATTTCCATAGGATTTGGTGTTCACTGTATAAACATCATCTATCTATCTACTCATAATTAATGTAAACCATACAATAGATAGAAATAAATCATCCCCTTATGGGGTTATAACAACTGCATAAAAAATAAATCCCAGGTTACTCTAACCTTAAATCATCTGTGCGGAAACATAAACCAATAAGTCTTAATAACATCAATTCTAATTACATGACATAAATAATCAGTCTTCATTACTTGCTAAGCTTGCCTTTGCCTTTACTAGTGGAAGGTTCGTCTGCTCTTTCGTTCTTAACTGTAATGTTATTATTATGCAAGAGTGAGCACGATTTCCCACAAGTATAATAATGAAAGTAACAATATAATAACATGCGAGTGACTCAAAGACTTCTGAAATAAAGCTCAACTTTTGAATCAAGAATGAATAACAAGAATCAAAATAAATCTGAGGGCCATAAGACCTTAAACTATGTATTAGGTTATCAAGGGTTATACTTGAAACCTTTAACAGTCATAAGACTATGGACTCTTCTTCTTGTACTTAGGGGGATCAACCCTTAGTACCATACTGTGCACAATATCTTAACGCTAAAGCGTAAATAATCCCTTTACAGGGTTGTTCATCTCAGTTTGACATTTGAATCCGCACCAAAGGAAGTTTGGTTTGGATAATTCATCAAAGGTTCTGAAATTTAGAACGCTCATCAACTATGGACTAGTCGAATCATAAAGGGTTCGCTAGTCTAACAAGATTCACAATAACTGATATATAAATCTAATAACAATTCCAAGAGATATACAATAGAATAATTATTGTATAACAACATCATGCTTTGAAAGATTAATATACTATTGATATAACAACATGTGCTTAGTCAACATAACAAGAACTTGCTCGATGAAAAGAGATAACTTATAATTCATATAATGATAACGAGTAGGGTTAGGAAACTTGCCTCGTGCGTAGATTACACTTTAATTAAACTCTTTCTTTGATTTAACTCCTACATATCAATTACGTTCACAATACCAGTCAATTATAACTTACTAAACATCACACGTTTATTCTTTGTCTAACTCGAATTCATAACTATATTTAGTCATATTACCATACTTGTTTCCACATAATATTACACTATACGAACAACAAGCTAAGTATATAATCAACAATTCAATCAACATGTAATTGTCTTCTTGACTTGGTAAAAACTCACTTTAATATCTCATTATATATCTAACAAGTTTTTATATTCATTAGACTAGGTTACTAATACATTTCTATACTTGAACATTAAAAAAATGCATTTTCTGGACATTTTGCTAAGTGGCGTTGTGGTGCCACTTTTGTACTGGGTCTTGGCGCTGCGGCTTGGGACCTGGCGCTGCGGCGCTGTGGCGCTGCGGCGCTGCGACGCGGGAAATGAACTTGGAGTTGGCACCGCGGCACGACACTCCAGTCTCTGAATTTCCAGTTTGCGAAAAACACAGAATTCAGCGAAATAAACACTACATAAACACTAAATTCACCAAATAAAACATACCCACATGCTAAAATTTATACATAATCATTACCCAACATTTATAGAGTGATTTTAACCCATTAAAACACATAATCACGTAATTAAATTATGCAAATTGTACTGTTCTTGATGTTCTTGAAGGTTTTGAACATAAATCCTAAAATTTAACGACACAGATTCGTTATAAAACCAAATCCAACCATTTAAGTTTTGTTTACTTCGTTTGAACATGCATAATTATATACAAGTGTAAAATATAGGGATAATATATGATCAACGCATTAAATTTGTGCGTAAGGGCCATACGGCCATAATTCAACACTGTAACTTTTGAATCCATAATATACGCTATAATGTAATGAAATTAATGATATGGAAACATACAATAAATATATTCAACATGCTATGCTATTCAAATTATTACACATATCCCTACAACAACACAATTTCCCAATTTACAGAGACTTACAGAATGTATGAAAGCCATTTTTTTATAAAAACGAAATGACGTAAAAAGAAATTGGGTTGAAGAGAATTACCCAAGCGTATAGTGAAATAATAGGAGATGAATTGAAACCCTTCTCAAACCTTCTTCAATCACAATTCTCCCTCAAAACTTCTCAATCTCTCTTTGAATCTCTCTATGTTTCTACTTTTCTAGACTTAGGCAATAATAAAAATGAAAGAGAAGACGCATATTAAATAATTGAACTGACGCGTTGTGGTCAGTTACCCAGTCATGGGTAACTGTCCTCAACTCCCACTAAGGCCATGTTTGGCTAGCAAGAATAGATTTCAAAAACCATTTAATTTAATAAAACCTTATCATATAGTTTAAATAATGTCACACTCCTTTATAAAATAAATCAATATCTTATTTAATTTATTTTAAACAAAATATAATAATTTCTCATTAATTCATACAGTCACATACTTAAATTTCTCCTTTAATAATAATGTCAAATTATTAAATCTCTAATTAATTATTACATAATTTAAAACAACATTAGGCTTATTAAATATTTCTTTTAATTCAATAAGCTCGCATAAATACATACTTGAATACTAATTATTTTCCACATTAATTTAATAAATATAACATATATAATTAAATTAATCTACCATAATTTCATCAATTAATTATTTAATCTAATAATTAATTCATCGAACAATATTTATTCAAACCAATAAATATAAAAATTAAATTACAAAATCTCGGTTGTCACATCTTTCACCTCTTAAAAGGATTCTGTCCTCAGAATCACAACTCAAACAATTCGTCCCGTTACATTACATTCTCCCCCCCCCTACAAAGATTCTGTCCCCAGAATCGCTTATAACAATCTAAGTAAATAAATAAGGATAATTCTTTATCATATTCTCTTCGAGTTCCGACGTAGCTTCTTCAACGTTGTGGTTCCTCCAAATTACCTTAACAGAAGGTATTACTTTATTTCTTAGAACTTGTTCTTTTCGGTCGACAATTTGAACAGGAGTTTCTTCGTAAGATAGGTCTTTTTCGAAATATAGGGGTTCATATTCAATGACGTGCTTGTAATCGGATTTGTAGGGTCATAGGACTGAGACATGGAAAATATTGTGGACATTCTCGAGTGCTGGAGGTAGGGCTACCTCATAAGTAACTTCTCCGACCCTCCTCAGAACTTCGAAGGGTCCAATGAATCTTGGGCTTAATTTTCCTTTCTTTCCAAACCTGATCTTTCCCTTCCTAGGAAAAGACCTTTAAGAACACATAACTACCTGGTTCGAACTCAACATTTTTACGGTGTGGATCTGCGTACTTCTTCTATCTATCTTGAGCTGCTGTCAATCTTGTTCGGATCACTTTGACTATTTCTGCTATTTGTTGTACTAATTCCAGGCCTAGTAATTGTCTTTCGCCAACTTCATCCCAGTATAGCAGAGTTCTGCACTTTCTACTGTATAACGCTTCATAAGGTGGCATTCCAATACTAGCGTGGTAACTGTTGTTGTAACCGAACTCTACGAGCGGTAGATGATCATCCCAATTTCCTTTAAAGTCCATTATACAAGCTCTTAACATATCTTCCAATGTCTGAATTGTTCTTTCACTTTGTCCATCTATATGAGGGTGATATGCCGTACTCATTCGCAAGTGTGTACCCATGCATTCTTGTAGACATTTCCAGAAGTTTGATGTAAAGCGCGGATCTCTATCAAAAATAATTGACACTGGCACTCCGTGCCTCGAAATAATCTCTTTTACATATAACTTTGCCAACTGATCTAAGTTGAATCTGATTTTGATCGGAAGGAAGTGTCCGGATTTCGTCAATCGATCAACGATAACCCATACTACGTCATAGCCTTTCTGAGTCGTCGAAAGGCCAACTACGAAGTCCATTGTAATATGTTCCCATTTCCATTCTGAGATCTCTAACGGTTGTAGCAACCCACTCGGTCTCTGATGTTCTGCTTTCAGTTTCTAACAAGTTAGACATTTGGCAACACACTCTGTAACATCTCGTTTCAGATTAGGCCACTAGAAATATTATCGAAGATCTTGGTACATCTTGGTACTACCAGGGTGAATTGAATATCGTGAGCTATGAGCCTCGCTCAAAATGTCTTCCTTAATCTCTGGTACTGGCGATACCCAAATTCTGTTCTCGAATCTCAGTATTCCTTCCTTATCCATCTTAAATCTTGGTTTGGTTCCTTCATATATCTTTATTATCACCTTTTTGCATTCATTGTCCTGAAGTTGAGCCTTCTTAACTATATCCAGTAGGGTTGTACCAGATTGCATCTGAAACAGTTTCTCATCAATTTCCATAGGATACTTCACTTCTAACTCCAACTTCTCCATTGCTGAAATCAATTCCTTCTGTGCGGTCAACATCATCAATTTCTCCGGACCCTTTCTACTTAAGGCATCAGCAACCACATTCGCTTTACCCGGATGGTATAGAATCTCACAACTGTAGTCCTTAATTAATTCCAACCACCTTCTTTGGCGCATATTAAATTCTTTCTATGTGAAAATATATTTCAGACTCTTACGGTCTGTATATATTTCACACTTCTCCCCGTAGAGATAGTGCCTCCAAATTTTCAAAGCGAAAACCGCTGCAGCTAACTCTAAGTCATGGGTCAGATACCCCTTCTCATAATCTTTCAATTGTCGTGACGCATATGTAATGACTCTACCGTTCTGCATAAGCACACAGCCAAGTCCTTTATACGACGCATCACTATAAATCACAAAATTTCCTGTATCGTCCGGAAGAGACAACACAGGTGTTGTACTCAACCTCTTCTTCAATTCTTGAAAGCTTTCCTCACACTTCTCCGTCCAAACAAATTTCACAGCTTTTCGAGTCAAATTCGTTAACGAAGTTACGATCTTGGAAAAGTTCTAAATGAACCTTCTGTAATATCCTGCCAATCTAAGAAAACTTCGTACTTCCAACGGCGTCTTCGGCTGATCCCAGTTAATCACAGCTTCGACTTTGGAGGGATCCACCGAAATTTTGTCCCTATCGATCACATGTCCAAGAAATTATACTCTTTCAATCCAGAATTAACATTTCAAAAACTTAGCATACAACTTCTCGTTTCTCAACACTTCTAACATTAATCTCAAATGCTCTTCATGTTCTTCCTTGGTTTTTGAATATACCAAAATATCATCTATAAATACCACTACGAACTTTTCCAAAAATGGCTTGAACACACCATTCATTAGTCCCATAAATGTTGTTGGAGCATTTGTTAAACCAAACGACATTACCAAAAATTCATAGTGACCATATCGTGTTCTGAACGCTGTCTTCGGTACATCCTCTAGTCTCACCTTCAGTTGGTGATAACCATTTCTCAAATCTATCTTTGAAAAGTATCATGCTCCCTTTAACTGATCGAACAAGTCGTCGATTTGCGGTAATGGATATCTATTCTTAATCGTGACCTTATTCAATTCTCTGTAATCAATGGAGAGCCGCATCGTTCCATCCTTTTTCTTTACAAACAACACCAGCGCTCCCCATGGTGATACGCTTGGTTGAATATACTTCTTGTCCAGTAATTCTTGTAGTTGGACCATCAGTTCTTTTATCTCTACAGGTGCCATTTGGTACGGTGCCTTCGATATTGGAGCCATTCCTGGTGCCAAATCGATCACAAATTTGACCTCTCTATCTGGCGGAAGTCCTAAAAAATTGTCTGGAAATATGTCGACGAAATCCCTCACTACTGGTATCTCCTCTACTTTTGGATTCTTTTTACGACTGTCGACTATGTAAGCTAAATATCCTACACATCCTTGTCGTAACAACTTCCTGGCCTGCATCATCGTCAGACAACTCGCTTGTCTAGGCGACTTGCTACCATAAAACACAACCTTTGACGGAGTCATAAGGTTAATACACTTCTTTTGGCAATCAATTACCGCCCCGTAATTGAATAACCAGTCCATTCCAAAGATAACATCAAATTCCCCAAGTCGAATAGGGATAAGATCTACGTTCATGATATTACCCTTAATATCCACTCTACAATTCTTATGTACGTACTTAACAGGGATTATTTCTCTATTCGTGATTTATATGTTCATGGGGTATTCTAACTCATCCTTAGGCAATTCTAAATTCTTAGCAAAGTCATCGGATATAAATGAACAAGTAGCACCCAAATCAAATAATACGTAAGCATTAACTATATTGATCAGAATGATACCTGACACCACATCACGCTACTGAACTGCATCTTGCACCGTCATATTAAAAGTCCTGGTGGTTGGTCGATTGGTTGCGGTTGGTCCTGTGATGGTCAGAGCGCTTCCACTGCTATTTCCCTGGTTTCCTACTGATCCTACCCTTCCAGATCCTTTCTTAGGACAGTCTCTTGCCAAATGATCCTTTGAACCACTAGTGAAGCAGGCACCCTTCTTTGGGTTAGGACAGTTAGGTGCTATGTGGCCTTCCTAACCACAATTGTAGCACACACGTTTACCCTTCATACACACTCCCAAATGAACCTTCTCGCAGGTCGGACACGCTTCAATCCTATTCTTCTGACCTCCTTGCTGGTTTCCGGTTGACGAATTGTCATTCCACCTTTTCTTCTGATTAATATTACCACCTCCTGTGCTACTTCCACTAGCCTTATTATTTCATTCACTTTCATTCTTCTTCTTCTTCTGATCCTGATTGTATTTGGTTACCGCATCGCTTCCACCTTCAGCGAGTATAGCTTTCTCTAGTACCCCGACGAATGTCTTCAATTGAAACATCGACACCTTACTATACAGCCAAGGCTTTAGTCCTTGTTCGAACCTTCTTGCTTTTCTCTCGTCCGTGTGCACTTGATACGTGGCGAACCTTGCCAATTCGTTGAATCTAGCTGCATAATCTGATACAGACATATTCCCCTACTTCAATTCCAGAAACTGAACCTCCAATTGGTTTGGCAAAGTAGTCGGGAAATACATCTCGAAAAACATCTCCTTGAACCTCTCCCAGGTAATCATACCTTCTCCTCCACGGACCTTGTTTGCTTGCCACCAAAAATTGGCTTCAGATTTTAGCATAAACGTTGCAAAAGCAGTCTTCTGGTCCTCTCTGACTCTTGCGACCTCAAAAACCTTCTCCATCTCCATAACCCAAGTCTGAGCTTCGATCGGGTTCATTGAGCCTTTAAACTCTGGCGGTCCCACCGCCTTGAAATCCTTAAACGAAGTATTCGATGGAGCTTGAGGTTGATTATTCATTGCTCCAGCTAGTAAGTTCACTACTTGTTGGACGGGATTAGCATTGGTGTTATTGTTATTATTTGTTGACTCTTCCTGAGCTGGTTAACGGTTTTGTCTTCTTCTCGAGGGCATATTTCTGTTAAGAATATATGCTTATTAGATCTTTATTAAAATCTCTAAATAGTTAAGGCTTAACTCAACAATTTAACATAATCACTTAACACATTATCTCAAATAACTTGATATATTTATTCAAATCAATAGTTTTAACATCAAGCGATAGCATCACTGCTATTTACATCAACTATCCCGAGATAAAGAATCTACAGTATTTAAAAAATTAAAATATTCATTCGTTCATGAACACGTCTGAATTTACATCTAAAAACCAGATAAGTTTTTCACATAATTAAACAAATACTATCACTGTCTGCTAAGGCGCCGAATAGCCTTGCTACGTTCCTCTTCCATGATGCGAGACATCGTTCTGCGATCCAGCATGTATGATGGTAGACCTTCAAACTGGATTTGGTACCTCAAAACTCAATCTTGGGCTTCATCCATTGCATTATTAAGTGTAGAGTATGTCTCCCCAAGCTTAGCCTTCTTTACACGACAATCCCTCTCTGCAAGATCAGCACGACATGATTCTCCTACCCAGCCCTCCTCTGCTATGATCAGTCTCTCTGAACTTTCCTTCAATTCTTTCTTTAACTTCTCTATTTCTTCAGTCTTCTCCTCGGTTTGACCCTTCTCGTGGACCAAATCCCACTCCATGTTTCCCACATGTGTGTGAAGAGTCATAATCTCCCTATCCTTCTGCTCGATGGTAATCTACTGAATAATCGACCGCTCAGTCAAATCCTGGACAGTGTCACTTAACTCTACGTTACGGTCATATAGCTCATCGTACATCTCAGCATCGATGGAGTTCGGTGGGAACTCCTCTTCTTCCTCTTCCTCCTCAGGGTCCTCCTCTGGATCAGTCTCAGGCTCATGCTCCTGACCAACAACAGTGATCATCGGAGATGGCTCCCTCTGTATCAACTGCTCCCTGACAACGTGAATGTCTCGGGGCTCCTCCTCAATAGGCACTCGGGGTTTCTCCTCCCCAGCTCGACTAGCTCCTCCAACATCCAACATCCTAACAACACAGTTTCAAGTTTTAGTTACTAAGTCGTACTAGTGAGCACATAATTAAACACATAAAGTCTTTTATTATCTTTAATGAATTAAGAAATTCATCTTTTAGAACTCGATAAGAGTTTTCCTTCACTATGTTCTTCCTATAAGGCTATTACCTAAGGTTGTTCTCCCACCTAAGGTTCATAACCTACAGCTCTGATACCAACCTGTAACACCCCCAAATCTGGTACTTCCATTTCCACAGGATTTGGTGTTCACTGTATAAACATCATCTATCTATCTACCCATAATTAATGCAAATCATACAATAGATAGAAATAAATCCTCCCCTTATGGGGTTACAACAACTGCATAAAAAATAAATTCTAGGTTACTCTAACCTTAAATTTTCTGTGCGGAAACATAAACCAATAAGTCTTAATAACATCAATTCTAATTACATGACATATATAATCAGTCTTCATTACTTGCTAAGCTTGCCCTTGCCTTTACTAGTGGAAGGTTCGTCTGCTCTTTTGTTCTTAACTGCAATGTTATTATTACGCAAGAGTGAGCACGATTGCCCCCAAGTATAATAAGGAAAGTAACAATATAATAACATGCGAGTGAATCAAAGACTTCTGAAATAAAGCTCAACTTTTGAATCAAGAATGAATAACAAGAATCAAAAGAAATCTGAGGGTCATAAGACCTTGAACTATATCCTAGGTTATCAAGGGTTATACTTGAAACCTTTAACAGTCATAAGACTATGGACTCTTCTTCTCGTACTTAGGGGGATCAGCCTTTAGTACCATACGGTACACAATATCTTAACGCTAAAGCGTAAATAATCTCTTTACAAGGTTGTTCATCTCAGTTTGACATTTGAGTCCGCACCAAAGGAAGTTTGGTTTGGATAATTCATCAAGGGTTCTAAAATTTAGAACGCTCATCAACTATGGACTATTCGAATCATAAAGGGTTCGCTAGTCTAACAAGATTCACAATAACTGATATATAAATCGAATAACAATTCCAAGAGATATACAATAGAATAATTATTGTATAACAACATCATGCTTTGAAAGATTAATATACTATTGATATAACAACATGGGCTTAGTCAAAATAATGAGAACTTGCTCGATGAAAAGAGACAACTTATAATTCATATAATGATAACGAGTAGGGTTAGTGTGGGCAAGGAAATCGCGCCTTGCTCGCTTAGGGTTTCGTGTTGGCTGAGGAGGAGAGAAATCCACGAAGAATACGGAATTGATTGATTGATTGTAGAGGGGAGAACGACAGGTGGGCGATTACTCCAATGACGCGTGGCAGAACCCCTAGAATCCGAAAACCGTGTTAGGGTTATTGGGATTCCAAGAGCCTTCTTCGGTTCTTCGAGTTGAGAGAGTGTTCGAATCTTGTTCGTGCTTTTAGGTGGAATATCCGAGCCTTAAGCCACTAAAAGAGCCTCCCTTGTTTCTAGAATGGAAGGGGTATTTATAGAGTTCCCTGGACTTAAGTCATCACATGCTAGGCACATGTTCTCAATGAAATTCCAGAAATACCCTTCAGTCATTAAAGTAATGCCCATATTGCCCTGTCCTTCTAGCCACCAATCCAATCCCTCAATCAATTCCCAAAAATGAGCCGCCTCCACGAGTCTTCCGCCTCGGGACACGTGGAGGCTTCTCCCGGTCTGGCACATTTATTTCTGACTTTTCTATCTTCATTCCATTAGGTTATGCGAACCCTAAATTGCACATTTAATGAGGTCATGGAACCCTAATTGTGCATTTAATTTAATTAGGTTATGTGAACCCTAATTTTGCACATGGGCCCACATTTGCCCCTGCGTGAGAGTCGCATTTCCAAATAGACGATCGTGCATGAATACATCAAACTTTTGAGTATATTTTGCGTGACTCTACTTCTACGGGTCTTGAAGATCATGGTCCTAGTAAATGGAACTCTTAGGGAGCCAAATCCTTGGATTTGTTTCTTTATTTTTCCTGAAAAATTGAAAACAAGAAAAATAATCAAACAACATTTAAAAAGAAATCTTTATTTTGGGTGGTCCACAAAATCTTTCTTTTTCATCAAACCAAATTAAATCATAATAATTTTTTTTTGGAAATAAAATAAAATCTCAATTTTATTTTGACAATAAAATCTTAATTTTATTTTGAAAATAAAATAAAATCTTAATTTTAGTTTGGAAATTAAATCTCTCTTTATTTTGGAAACTGGCTTCATCTTTCTTTATTTTGGAAACAAAATAAAATCTTTCTTTATTTGGGAAATAAACCAAATCTATCTTTATTTTGAAAATAAAATCTAGATTTATTTTGGAAATAAAATAAAATCTATCTTTATTTGATATATATATATATATATATATATATATATATATATATATATATATATAAGCTATTTTTCGAAAACTACCTTTTATTATTTTCGAAAATAAGCTATTCTTCCCTATATGGTTTTACTTATCTTTATTTTGAAGAAGTAAGAAGTCCATATTCATAATCCATTGTCGCATGCCTTCGGATTGAGTAGGTGCTACTTGGGTGCATATTTCTCAAGATTGTCTCATAATCGCTAGGAGCCAACGAACACACGTGTGTTCCTCACCATTGCAGCCACATTAGCAAGTCTCACCATCAAGGACATTCTTGTGGTATCCAACACCAGGTAATTGTAAACCATTAGGGGCACACCTTTATTGGAGTCTTCATTTAGCCAATTTCTCATAATTGTTTCCTCGGAATTCTTCAAAACAAGGCTACAACTTTCGCGGTGAAGGAGCATTTGTCCCAAATCGTGGACTAAGAGAGCAACAAAACCTTAAAGGTATGCGTGGGAACAAACCCCTAGGTGGTGGCTGAACTTTTTTTTTTAAGGAGAGATCCCGCCCTAGGTGGTGGCCGAACCCTATAGGCGCCGAACCCTATAGGGCGCCGAACCCTAGGGGGGCCGAACCTTTATCATCATTTTTTTTAAGGAGAGATCGCGCCCTAGGTGGTGGCCGAACCCTATAGGCGCCGAACCCTATAAGGCGCCGAACCCTAGGGGGGCCGAACCTTTATCATAATTTTTTTTTAAGGAGAGATCCCGCCCTAGGTGGTGGCCGAACCCTATAGGAGCCGAACCCTATAGGGCGCCGAACCCTAGGGGGGCCGAACCTTTATTCAATTTTTTTTAAAGGAGAGATCCCGCCCTAGGTGGTGGCCGAACCCTATAGGGCGCCGAACCCTAGGGGGGCCGAACCTTTTTTTTTTTTTTTTTTTTGATCTTCCGAGCCCCAATACCTTGAGTACATCTTGATTTTTTCCTCGGATAATGAAGTGTGGCTTAACATTTTTCGTTGACGAAAACGCGAAAAGAGAAAAATTGATATGATTGCATGCTACAAAACCACTCCAGATGACCAGACCCCTAGGGGGCGAACCCTAGGAAGGCCGAACCCTAGGGGGGCGAACTCTAGGGGGCGAACCCTAGGCAGAAATTCACGTTTCGGACGAAAAAATGAAGTTCGGGCCGACTTTTCTCTACTATTAGGAGCGTCATTTGGAGTTTTTTGGCCCATAATATATCAAAACGACCGTATCGACGAGCCCTTCAAAACTCATCGCTACGCCATGACCTATGCTGTTTTAAGTCCAAAAAAGGCTCCGAAGGATGGATTTTGGCCGTCCGAAGTTTTTTCCAAAATTTTCGAGAATTTTTTCTTGCATAAATGTACTCCTTCAATCTTTCTGACATTGTTTCTTCTTGTTTTCAGGTGTTCTGAAGCTCAACTATCGGACGTTCATATACTTTATTTTGCCATGGTGAGTACTTTATGTTCATATACTTTACTCGACATTCTTGATATACTTTCTCTAGGATTGGTATAATGATCTCCCCCTTATCTGTAGGCCCTTTCTCCTGAATCCTTTGCAGAACTAAGGACTACCAAGGAGTCCCCATTCATCACTGATTGGGGAAGAGCTCCCTTCTTTGGTCCTTCTGACCTCTTCTGGGATAGAGTTAGAGATTATGACCGTACAAGTTTTCCACCCCCAGAGAAAGAAGGCTTGTTTCTGTATGCCCCAGCTTCTGGAGGTTGGGATGACTTTTCTCATGCCGATTGCATTCCCCGCCTATGCATAGAGAAGCAAGAGTACCCATTCAGTCCCCTTCGCTTCCTGTCAGATTCATCCGGTCGCCTTCAAGGATGGCAAGATTGGACCGACGAGATCCTTGACAACGCTGAATATGTGGAAATACTGAAGAATGCGAGTATCTTTCGTTGTGTTCAACTGTGTAGAGACCTACGGATTTACCAGGATCATAACGCACTTACTGTGTTGATCTCATGATGGTGTTCCTTCATCACTGCCTGGGGGAATTCACCCCTACTCTAGAGGATGTTTATGCCCTCTACCAGTAAGTTTTCTTCTTTTATTCCTTTCATTCATTCTCATTTTTTTATATATATATTTATATATATATATATATATATATATATATATTATTTTTTTGAATCTCGTCTTGTAGCCTTCCCATTGTTGCTTCGAACTCCTGCGGCCCTTCTAACATGTCCACTAGAGATAACGAATGCGTTGCCTACTTGATGGAAGCCTTCAGACAATCTTCCCACTTCACTTCCCGCTTCAAGGGTGATACGCTCCTTCCGGATTTCGAGAGTTCAGGTCGGCAAAAGAATTCTTGGTTATCCTGGGTGCGCTATTTCTTCCGTGATTACAAGACCAACCAGTGGAACAGCTCAGTTTACGATAAGTCTGTTCTTGCCTTCCATGAAGAGACTTGCCCCTTTCCTCTGGCAGCTTATCTAGTTATGTGGTTGTCCCGTTTCATCTTCCCTGGGTCTCCCATAGACGGTCCTTCTGCCCGTATGTTTAGTTTGGCGGCGTTGTTATCCCGAGGCTCGGAGATTCCCCTTGTTCCTCTCTTCCTAGGGACCTTATATCGTCGCCTAGACGAAACAACCCTTGCCATGAAAGAATCTGTTGGGAGGTAATCACTTTCATATTTTATATTTAATTGTCATTCAAACTGCCCTTCTTTTCCTTCAACCTTTTCTATAATATATATATATATATATATATATATATATATATATATATATATATATATTTGTTTTTTATTTACTCAGGTATGATGTCAGTTGCTTCATTCCATGCTCCTTCCTTCAGATCTTTCTTTTCGAGCGCTTTCCGGGCTATTCCGATCTTAAACATCTTTCTACAAGAAAGAAAAAGTCTCATTCTCTCCCACCACGTAACATCATTCCTCGCATGCTACGCTGGATTGATCACCGTTCTAGTCTTGACAGTACGAATTTGTGACATTTCCTCGATGATTATTCATGCTTCACTGCTCGTCCCTATACCGTCGTTTCAGGGGGTTGCGGTCATCTACCTCACTTCTACAAGCACAAATTTCGTACCTTCTCCAACCTCAGCAGAAATAGTTTGAGTGGCTCCGCACTGTCTTGGTTAATTTTCCTTCGGTCCACAGAGCTTCCATATTTCCTTGAGAATAATAGTTTTGGTACTGTACTGTATTCTCCTCACAAGGTCATGAGACAATTCGGATATGACCAGGAACGCCCTTTCGGTCACACCTGCCGGGGGAATTATGAGGATGTTCTTCTCAATTTCGTCTCTACTTCCTCCTCTTTTACATGGGCATTTCCGAGGCCATCAAGTGATCCCTATAGACCCCTTCCTTTTGTCATACCAGATGACTCCCGGAGCGGGCGATATACCGCTGGAGAACGTAATTACTGGAAAGTCAATCTTAAAAGATGGGAGGATGATACCTTGATTTGTTCATTGCCGGTTTCTATTCCACAACGTCTTCAATGGGGCCGGCTGCTATGCTCTCCCAAGCCCAATGTTCGCTCAGCACTTTGGCCAGCCAGTAGCCGCTTGGCTGAGCGTGACATTTTGATGCCTAAGTCGTCTCCCCCTAAGCAGATCATTCCATCACAGGTTCCCACTACTTCCAGGTGTCTTCCACCACGGGCTCCGCTTCGGGTGTCCTCTCTAGGTCCTCCCCATGGATCCTCTGATGCGGAGGAGATGAGAGTTACTCGTTCTAAAACGAGAGTGGCTACTGCTACTGATTCTGAGATAGCTCCTCCTATTGTTTCTGCCGAGGTTCCAATCAGTCGTCCTCCTATCAGGCTTATCATAAAGCCATTAGCAAAATGCCCCTTGATAATGTTGATCCTAGTATCCAGGCAGCCGAGGATCATATCAAAAAGCGCCGTAGAAATTTGGTACTTTGTCGTACTACTCTCATTTTTTCATTCATCCCTTGTGTTACTGTTTTCACATATCATTGAGTAATTGTTTCCTATATATATATATATATATATTTACTGATTTTTAGGTAACCGTGGTCGATGAAGATGATGATGATGATGTTCCTCTTGGGTTATTGTATAGTACTACAAATGAGGCTTCTGCGGCGGCTTCCACTAGTCGTGAGCCCGTCCAACGTGTCCTTGTTGATATTGAGTCATCTACTCCTCGCGACGATTATGTTAGTCTGGATGCTAAAGATACTTTGTCTGATGTAAGCTCGAGTCCTGCTGTGGGTGATACAGCAATTTCTTCAAACCTTCCTATGCATGCTCCCCATGATGAGTCTGAAGATGTTGATGAGACTCTTACTTCCCCGAGGGAGAATCATTCTGAAACTATTGGTGATGTTCATCCTTCCCAGAAGGATTCTACCGAGGTGGTGATTGCTCGGGAGGGCATTGTTGATAGTACTTTGGATGGGTTGAATGACATTCCCCTTTCTGTGGCATCTCCCGACTCCTTTTCCATTGACTATATTGTGAGTATCCTTCCTTAATCCGTGAGTGATTTTCCATGAGTGATTTGTCTTGAGGATGAATTTCATTTGCTCTTTTTTTTTATTTATTCATAATGTATTGTGCTTTGTCATCTTGTTTTCAGAACGAGAGAATGAAAGATTTGCCTTTGCCCGTTGAGGTAATCGCGTTATTTGCTATTTTTCATTCGGATAGTGACCTTGGTTATCCTCCAGGTGACCAAGGCTTCGAGGAATCCTTAGCTGTACAACATCTTTCTGCTCCTCCATCCCTGGTCTCGACAAATTCTATGGTGGCCTCTAAAGTAGCTCCTGCTAGAGCTTCCTTCAATCCAAGTGGGGATCTTGTTTCTTGGAGGGGTTTCCAGATATCGTCTTCTAGTCAGGAAAGTCTGGAGCATCTCTTAGCTCGGTTCCTGCAGACTCTTGACCGGTTGATTATTAAGACAACTTCAACCCAAACCCTTTTCCTAGACCAGCTCGCTGGCCTTGTTCTTGGATTGCATACTCTTTCCTTATATTCCTTGCGAGTTGAGGACTTGAAGAAGTTTAGCGATGATGTAGATGACCTTGCAGCCGTAGGTGTTGACATGTCTCCTTTTCGTGATAGGTTGGATCTTCTCAAGTCGAGTTTTAACCTTGTTTCTCTACGTTCGGAGGTTGCTGTACGTAAAAGTGAAGATGAATCCTTTTCAGTGCAGCTTTCGGAGCTTGGTGATGCCGCAAACAAATTGAAGAGCCAGTCTCAAGATTTAGGAAGCCAGCGTCGGGATTTACAAGCAAAACTTCATGAGGTAGAGCGTCAGTGCCGGGACTTAGAGGCAAAACTTCAGGAGGTAGAGCGTCAGTGCCGGGACTTAGAGGCGACTACCCAACAGGTTAGGGAGCTGAAAGTTGCAAATCTTAAGATTCGAGATGCTGTCGTTGCTGACTTGGAAGCTTTAGTTATGCCTCCTCTTCATTTTGATATGTCGTGGCCTTTAGATCATAACTTATTGTAGTAGTTTATTTTTTCAATTTCCTGTTTCAGAAACTCATTTACACATATTTCATTTATCAGAACGTGGTTTCTTTAACCTTGTTGATTACCTTTAATTTGAATGATTCCTTAAAACTCAATATTTATCATTGAGTCTCAAGTTTTTTTTTTCAAATTAATATTCCAAGACAACAATAGGTATTATAAGAAAACATCAATTTTGTCAAATTTTGAATTAAAACATTCAAGTATAAGTGAAAGTTTGTCAATTTATTGATAAAAAATTGCTTTTAACGAAAAGCATAACGTTTCACATAGTAAATCTTGCTTTTATCGGAGAAAGCATAACTTTTGCCACTTTTAGAGATAAAGTGTAACTTTTTTTGCTTTTATTGAATAAAGCATAACATTCTTCACTTTTAAAGATAAAGCGTAACTTTTGGGTTTGAGGGCTTATACTCAGGTGCCTCAGTCACTTTTGAAGTTGAAAGTGTAACTTGCGAAGGCTGTTAGTCAGGTTCCTCGATCACTTTTGAAGTTGAAAGTGTAACTTCCGAGGGCTGTAAGTCAGGTTCCTCGATTACTTTTGAAGTTGAAAGTATAACTTTTGTGATGCTCTTCTCATGTGTAATATTTCTTTACCCATTTCAAGTTTAATGGGCCTGAGACAGCATCTGATCCCACACGAGATATCTTGCAATACCCGCTTTCGGATATCTCTCGTACCCTGTACGGGCCTTCCCATTTGGGGTAAAATTTGGTGGTTGGGGTCCCCCTCATAACTTGAGTTGCCGTTTTGAGCACTAGGTCTCCCACCAGAATTTGTCGTGGTACCACCGTGGTATTGTATTGTCGTCGCAGTCTTTCGTGGTACCGTTCAAGTTTTTCTTTAGCCTTATCTCGGAAGTCAGCTAAGGCCTCTAGGGCGGCTGGTCGGCTTTCTTCCTCGACTAAGCTTCGAAGTCTCATTCGAGCCGAAGGTATTTCTATTTCGGTGGGCAAGATAGCTTCTTCACCATAAACCAAAGCGTATGGGGTTTCGCCTGTAGGCTTTCTTTTTGAAGTTCGATATGCCCATAACGCTATTGGTAGTTGTTCTGCCCATTTCTTCGGATGATCGTCTAAGGTTTTTGATAAGATTTTTATCAAGGTTTTGTTTGTCGCTTCTGCTTGTCCGTTGCTTTTCAGGTAGTAGGGTGATGATTTATAATGTTTCACCCTGTATCTTTCCATCAGGCTTTTGATGTCGCTATTGATGAAGGGAGTTCCATTGTCGGACAAAATGATCTTCGGGATCCCGAAACGGCAAATGATGTGCTCCTTGATAAAGTTTGCCACTGCTGGTCCCGTGGCCTTCTTTAGGGGTATGGCTTCCACCCACTTTGTGTACATCTCGGTGGAAGTTAAAATCCATATGTTGCCCTTAGAATTAGGGTGTAAAGGACCTATAAGATCCATTCCCCATGTATGAAAGGGCTATGGTGTTGCTAAGGTGCGCAAATCCACGGCGGGAGCATTTATCAGGTTTCCATGTATTTGACAAATGTGACACTTTTTGACAAATTCTAGACAATCTCCTTCCATCTTTGGCCAATAGTAACCATGATCGATAAGTTGTTTGTACAACTTGGCTCGCCCTTGATGTTCATCCTTGTGCATTTGATAGACTAAATCTCTTGCTTCGCCTAGTTCTAGACACCGTAGGGGCTTGCCATTGAAACCTCTTCTGAACAATTCTCCATTTTGTAAGAAGAATCGTTGCGACTTCCTCTTTATTATAATTGCATCCTTCTTTTCGGTTGGAAGAATCTCGTTTTGTAAGAAGTTCACATAAGGAATTCGCCAATCCACTATTTCATCAATGAAAGCACATTCATCCTCCCCAGAGTATTCTTGGCATGAAACACAGTGGCGTTGTAGGGCATCTGCTGCCTTCTTCATTTCAGGCCAATAATACCCTTGGCGTTGCAACCTACGATACAGACCTATGTCTGCGAACCCGCAATTCTCTTCATGCACCTGATGCAAGACTTTACTTGCTTCTTGCTTCCCCAAGCATCGTGTCAATACACCATCTGCTTCTTTGTGATACAAGACACCTTTGATGATGCTGTAATTTTGTAGCTCTACGATTGGTATTGTTCCTTCCTTAGTTTGCAATTGATGGGAGATGTCATATCTCCAATCGTTTATCATGTCTTTGGGGAACAAGTTTAGCACCGTGGTTGGGAGGGTTCTCTTCATTACCTTCACATCCAAGTCTTCTCCTTGAATATAGACTCGAGATGCTACTGTTGCTAGTGCATCCGGTTGTTTATTCTGTCCTCTTGGCACATATTCAATCACCACCTTCTTGTAAGCTTCCATCACCTTTTGTGCTACAGTTCGATACGGCGCCAAGATGGGTTCTTTCACTCCGAATTGGCCTTTTATTTGCTGCACTATAAGGTTTGAATCTCCTTTTACTTTAAAATATTTGGCTCCCAATTCTTGAGCCGCTAACAATCCTAGTATGAACGCCTCGTATTCTGCTTCATTATTTATGCAAGGGAAGTCCAATTTATACGACAAGGATATTTCATTTCCTTCTTTGGTGGTCAACACCACTCCTGCTCCGCCTTTACCTTCTGCAGATAATCCATCAAAAGCCAAACTCCACCATTCTGGGTCCTCATCCATCAAGTCGATTGATTCCACTTCTCCACCCGAAAGATCCTCAGAAGGGGGCTCATATTCTCCGTTTGGAAATTGAGCTAGCAGGTCTGCCAAGGCTTGACATCGGATTGCCTTTGGTGTTACACACTTGATGTCATATTCTGAAAGAATCATCATCCATCTAGCAGGTCTTCCTACTAATGCTGGCCTAGTCAATAGGTATCTGATCGGATCAGTTTTTGTTGCAATCATTACTTCGTGCGCTAGAAAATAATGTCGCATTTTCTGCGCAATGAACACCAACGCTAGGCAATGCCTCTCAACTTGTGAATACCTGGTTTCCGGTCCTCTGATTATCCGGCTAATGTAATACACAGGTTTCTCTTCTCCATCCACCTCTTGCGTGATCAATCCTCCTATAGACTTCTTGGTAGATGTGATGTACAACTGCAACGGCATTCCTCTTTGTGGCACTACCATCGTTTGTGCCGAAGACAAAATTCTTTTTACTTTCTCAAAGGCCTGTTGTTGGTCTTGCCCCCAGTCCCATTGTGCCTTTCCTTCTGGTAATTTGCCGAAAGGTTCTGTGACTTCGGCTAATGCTGGCATGAATCTTCTCATGTACGAGACCTTCCCTAGAAAGCTCTTCAACTGCTTTTGTGTCTTTGGTGGGGGCATCTCTGTAACTGCTTTCGCCTTGCTTGGGTCCACTTCTAAACCTCTGTTGTGCACCAAGAAGTCCAAGAATTTTCCAGCCGTCATTCCAAAGGCGCACTTCTTCGGATTCATCCTCAACTTATACCTTCGGCATCGCTCAAACACTTTCCTCAGGTCCTCCACATGAGTTGTTGCCTTCTTGAATTTCACTACCACATCGTCCACATAGTCCTCCACTATATCATGAATCATGTCATGAAATATAACATGCATTGCCCTCTGATAAGTTGCCCCCGCATTCTTCAATCCGAATGGCATTACTACATAGTAAAAACTCCCAAACGGGGTACGAAAGGCTGTCAACTCTGCATCTTCCATGGACATCTTTATCTGATTGTAGCCCACAAACCCATCCATGAAAGACATCATCTCATGATTAGCTGTTGCATCTACCAAGGTGTCTATGTTGGGTAATGGGTACATATCCTTCGGGCATGCCTTGTTCAAGTCTCTGAAATCGACACATATTCGTAGCTGTCCATTTGATTTCTTTACCGGTACGATGCTGGAAAGCCATGTTGGATGTTGGATTGGCTTGATGAACCCTACTTCCAGTAACTTTTTGATTTCTTCCTTTATTTGGATTTCGACCTCGGGTGCATAGTTGCGAGGTGCTTGCTTCACTGGCTTCATTCCTGGGCTTATGTTTAGATTGTGCTCCACAAGATCTTTGTCAATTCCGGGCATCTCGTCGTAATTCCAAGCAAAGACGTCCCTATACTCTCGCAATAGTTGTATGAGTTCCTCTTTCTGGTTAGCCTCAAGCTCCTTGTTGATATAAGTCGGTCTTGGCGTTCCTCCATCTGTTGCCAAATCAACTTCTTCTAGTTCATTTTGTTGAGGTTTTGGCCTATCCTCGAAGCATTCTGGAGCTGGTTCAACCTTTTGTTGTACAACTATTTCTTCATTATCACCGGAGTGGGGGACACCTCCTGAGCCGTTGGGTTTGCACGCTTCCTTGGGCTCTTCCCCCTTGCACCGTCACAACCGAAACACCACCTTTCCGTCGGGTTTAACAACCCTCTCCCATTTTGCCTTTTGGCCATCCTCAGACTGTGCTATCCGCTTAGCATTTATTATATTTCTGGCATCTTCAGGATCTGCTGGCCTTTTCTTCTCTTCTCTTCCTTCCTTCTCCAAGTCCACTACTACTGGCTTCATATCTTTGGAACATTCTCCATGTTCCGAGGTCTTCTTCTTTACTTTTTCTGCAGGTACAAACTTATCTTCCTGCACTTCCTTCCAGCTTGCTAGTCTTAAGGAATCAGGCCTCGCGATCTGGTTCTCTTCCTCTTCAGCGACATCATCGAAGAAAGTTGCTTCGGTGATGTGTGCCTCCTCTGGTCCAAATGGATTCCGAGTTGCTGGTACCTTCACTTTTTTCCCTTTCCAGATAGCTTTCAGGCACTGATGAAAGACTGAGGGTACCACCCCATAGTCATTTTGCCAAGCCCTTCCCAGCAAGATATGGTATGCTGCATCTACCTCTGCAACATGGAACATTACAGGCCCTCGGATTTTTCCAACTTGCATGCCTACCTTGATATGTCCCAGGGTTCTCGTGCTCTGGTTAGCGAATCCTGTAATGTTTGTTTGTTCCTTCACTATCTTCTTCTCTGACAGGCCTAACCGTTTGAACATGGTGTAGGGCATAATATTTACAGATGCTCCATTGTTAAGGAATGCCCTCCGCACTTCGATGCCATTGATTACTGTTGTCACATACAACGGTCTGTTGTGCGAGTATCTTATCTCTCTATCAGCTTTAGAGAAAGATATCTTATTTGCTTCCTCCTCCATTGTTTTCACAAATCCTTTGCTTATGGCCATGCAAGTCTCCTGTGTCTCGGCGGCCTTAATGATTGCCCTGGTTGCCTCAATCCTTGCTTCCTTGGCCAACCCTATCTGATCGAAAAAATTTCTGAATTTGGCCCCATTCATCAACGCTGTCACTTGCAGGTCTGGGTCACACTCCTCCTTTTCTTCCACCATCATCTCCACTTCTGGGATTATGTTGTGGATAACAGTGTTGCATGTTTCTTTTCCCTTGTGATTTAGCAGTGGCTTATCATGAACACTGCTTTCCTTTCCCAGTTCAATCTCCCCATTTGCCAACTTCTCGTGGAATATCCTACGCAGGCTATAACAATCCATAGTTGAGTGTCCCGCGTATTGGTGGAAAACACAGAAGTCTGGCCTTCTCTTCATCTCCTCCGTCACTGCAAATCTAGGCCTTGGGGGTTTCACCACCCCATGTTCAATCCATTGCTCGTATAGGCCCCTGAATGCTTTCTCACTGCATGTGATAGCCTCCGGGACCAACTTTCTTGCATATTTATCTCCAGGCCTTCCTTTGCTTCGCTCAAAATTTTTCTCATGCTTCTCCCTCTTGCCCCCTTGTGGTTTTGACTGAGAGTCAGCCAAAGCCACAGTTGTTGTTCTCTTGCCCCTCCATGTAACCGTCGCATGGCTAGTGGGCAGTGTCATGATTCCTCTCAAGTCTTGTGCGAAAGCTGAGAGGGTCGCGAAGGAATCACAAGCCTTGGTAATGAGGTGGGGCTTGAAGGAATCTAAGGCACCATTGTTGCAAATGCTGACCAGGTTCTTTTCTTCAATCGGCTCTGCACACTTCTGTGCCTGGGCCCTGAACCTGTCAACGTAATCTGATAGCTCCTCATTTGGCTTCTGCTTGAACCGCATGAGTTCTACAATGGTTACCTGTTTCTGCACATAGAAAAATTTCTTAAAAAATTGTAATTTGAGGTCATCCCAATCATGGACTGACCCCTTCTCCAAATTATAGTACCAACTGAAGGCACTATCTGTCAAAGTTTTGTTGAATTCCCGCATCAACAAGTTGTGGTTGTTCACTTCATCATATCCCAGCCACGGAGACATCGACTCTACAAACCTGGCAATATGTTCCCTGGCATTTCCTTTCTCCCCGTTGTATTTTGGAAATTGCGGGGGATGCTCGATATATCCTATCGGGTAAGGTTGCCTCTGAATGTGTGCTGGGTAAGGCGGAGTAAAGTCCAACTCCGAGGGTCGAGATGTCTGCCTACGAAGTTAATTGATTACATCGATCATATCATCCTTCGTCACATACTGGCTCGTGGTGTGAACTCTCTGGGGTGTTGAGATATACTGTGGTATCGGCGGTGTGTATGGTAGAGAGATTGGTTGGTGCACACTTGCGTCATGCAAAGTCGGCACTGGTGGAAGTTGCTGGCTCACTCGCTGGACATCACTCGGAATGGTTGGCATTTGCACCTGTGAAATTGATGGGAGAGCAGTTGGGATGATGTTTGTCTGAGGTTGGCTTGCTTCCAACCTACGTTGTGGCACGTCACCGCTGTGTTGGGCCTCCAAGTTGATTATTGGAACCGATTGACTTTCCGTCGAGGGCGATACAATCTGGTTCTCTTTGTTGTTGCTGCCATTGTTGTTGTCTTCCACTCCTACCTGTCCCCCCTGCGAGCTTCTTGGGAACATGGCCTTAAACGTAGGAATCTGCATCAACTGCTGGCAGAAGTTCCCCATCTCCTCTTGCTTCCTTTGCATTTCCAACATCATGGCCATCATCATCCCTTGTCCTTCTCGTGCTTCCTTTAATGCCTTGAGCATCTCCAGTTGCACAGCATTCGTCTAGTCTCCACCTGCATCCTCGCCTTGCCTTCCTGCGTTGGTTTGTTGTTGATTAGTCATATGTGGTGATGTCGAACTCTCTTCTGAAACGTCTTCAACAAGTGGTTGGTCAAAATCCAGGTTTGCGCCTTGGAATGCTTGAGTTACTTGTCTTGGAACTGGATCCGGCGAGGTAATGCTATCTGTTGGTGAAGCAGCTCTTCCTGTAATTCTCCCACTTCGAGTTGTGGGCATACCCTTCACGAATTCTACACCTCCCCAGCAGAGTAGCCAAAATAAATGTGGGCAAGGAAATCGCGCCTTGCTCGCTTAGGGTTTCGTGTTGGCTGAGGAGGAGAGAAATCCACGAAGAATACGGAATTGATTGATTGATTGTAGAGGGGAGAACGACAGGTGGGCGATTACTCCAACGACGCGTGGCAGAACCCCTAGAATCCGGAAACCGTGTTAGGGTTATTGGGATTCCAAGAGCCTTCTTCGGTTCTTCGAGTTGAGAGAGTGTTCGAATCTTGTTCGTGCTTTTAGGTGGAATATCTGAGCCTTAAGCCACTAAAAGAGCCTCCCTTCTTTCTAGAATGGAAGGGGTATTTATAGAGTTCCCTGGACTTAAGTCATCACATGCTAGGCACATGTTCTCAATGAAATTCCAGAAATACCCTTCGGTCATCAAAGTAATGCCCATATTGCCCTGTCCTTCTAGCCACCAATCCAATCCCTCAATCAATTCCCAAAAATGAGCTGCCTCCACGAGTCTTCCGCCTCGGGACACGTGGAGGCTTCTCCCGGTCTGGCACATTTATTTCTGACTTTTCCATCTTCATTCCATTAGGTTATGCGAACCCTAAATTGCACATTTAATGAGGCCATGGAACCCTAATTGTGCATTTAATTTAATTAGGTTATGTGAACCCTAATTTTGCACATGGGCCCACAGTTAGAAAACTTACCTCGTGCGTAGATTACACTTTAACTAAACTCATTCTTTGATTTAACTCCTACATATCAATTACGTTCACAATACCAGTCAATTATAACTTACTAAACATCACACGTTTATTCTTTGTCTAACTCAAATTCAGGACTATACTTAGTCATATTACCATACTTGTTTCCACATAATATTACACTATACGAACAACAAGCTAGGTATATAATCAACAATTCAATCAACATGTAATTGGCTTCTTGACTAGGTAAAATCTCACTTTAATATCCCATTATATATCTAACAAGTTTTTATATTCATTAGACTAGGTTACTAACACATTTCTATACTTGAACATTAAAAAAATGCATTTTCTGGACATTCTGCTAAGTAGCGCTGCGGCGCCACTTTTGTACTGGGTCTTGGCGCTGCGGCACAGCGGCGCTGCGGCTTGGGATCTGGCGCTGCGGCGCGGGAAATGAACTTGGAGTTGGCGCCGCGGCTCGACACTCCAGTCTCTGAATTTCCAGTTTGTGAAGAACACAGAATTCAGCGAAATAAACACTACATAAACACTAAATTCACCAAATTAAACATACCCACATGCTAGAATTTATACATAATCATTACCCAACATTTATAGAGTGATTTTAACCCATTAAAACACATAATCACATAATTAAATTATGCAAATTGTACTGTTCTTGATGTTCTTGAAGGTTTTGAACATAAATCCTAAAATTTAACGCCACAGATTCGTTATAAAACCAAATCCAACCATTTAAGTTTTGTTTACTTCGTTTTAACATGCATAATTATATACAAGTGTAAAATTTAGGGATAATATATGATCAACACATTAAATTTGTGCGTAAGGACCACATGGCCATAATTCAACACTGTAACTTTTGAAGCCATAATATACGTTATAATATAATGAAATTAATGATATGGAAACATACAATAAATATATTCAACATGCTATGCTATTCGAATTATTACACATATCCCTATAACAACACAATTTCCCAATTTACAGAGACTTACAGAATGTATGAAAACCATTTTTTTTATAAAAACTAAATGATGTAAAAAGAAATTGGGTTGAAGAGAATTACCCAAGCGTATAGTGAAATAATAGGAGATGAATTGAAACCCTTCTCAAACCTTCTTCAATCACAATTCTCCCTCAAAACTTCTTAATCTCTCTTTGAATCTCTCTCTGTTTCTACTTTTCTAGACTTAGGCAATAATAAAAATGAAAGAGAAGACGTATATTAAATAATTGAACTGACGCGTTGTGGTCAGTTACCCAGTTGGGTAACTGCCCTCAACTTTCACTAAGGTCATGTTTGGCTAGCAAGAATATGTTTCAAAAACCATTTAATTTAATAAAACCTTATCACATAGTTTAAATAATGTCACACTCCTTTATAAAATAAATCAATATCTTATTTAATTTATTTTGAATAAAATATAATAATTTCTCATTAATTCACATAGTCACACACTTAAATTTCTCCTTTAATAATAATGTCAAATTATTAAATCTCTAATTAATTATTACATAATTTAAAACAACATTAGGCTTATTAAATATTTCTTTTAATTCAATAAGCTCGCATAAATACATACTTGAATACTAATTATTTTCCACATTAATTTAATAAATATAACACATATAATTAAATTAATCTACCACAATTTCATCAATTAATTATTTAATCTAATAATTAATTCATCGAACAATATTTATTTAACCCAATAAATATAAAAATTAAATTATAAATTTCGGTTGTCACGTCTTTCACCTCTTAAAAGGATTCTGTCATCAGAATCACAACTCAAATAATTCGTCCCGTTACATTAACAATATCAAAAGACCAGTTTCAAGACACCAAAAGTTGGTACACTAGAAAAGCCAAAAGATCAACTGCCCATTTTGAGAGATCCTAGGACATCTCAAGGTCAATCCAACAAGGAAAAGTTTGGGACACATCAAGATGGCAAATCATAAAGAAAATGGCAACTATCAAGCAAGTGACAAGACATATCTAAAAGGGAAGTGAATCAAAATATATTTCCTTGTCATATAATATTGTTTAATATATATAATGCATCGTGTGCATGACAAAAATGGCTAACCTAGTCTATACAATAAAATGTAAGTTAGTCTATAAACCCGTAGATAAACGGGATAGCAAGTCCAATATGGAATCCCTCTCAGAAGATGGAGGCAAATCTATAAGCTCCTTCACTAAGGTCTCCATACGAGCAAGAAGATCCACAACCATATGCATAGTGCTACCATGATCATCTATGAATGCACTCATATTTGCCATAATGCTAGCTGTATAGGATCTAAATGCAGTCCTATCAGCAATGGAAGCATCCCAGGTAGCTCGAGCCTCGTCCTGCTCAGCAAAAGCAGCATCCCGAGCCACTCGAGCATCATCCCGAGCCACTCGAGCATCATCTCTCTCAATAAAAGCTACATCCTGAGTAGCTCGAGCATCATCCCTCTCAATAATAGCGCCATCCTGACTAGCTCGAGCATAATCCGTCTTAGTAAAAATGACATTTCGGCAAGAAAAGGCTGTTAACATCAGTGCTCTAGCTTGATCCCTCTCAAACATCATAAGATGTAGTCTCTGCTCTAAATACTCTATAGGAGGTGCAACAGGAGGCCTAGGGGTATCACTGACTAGAGCTACTGTTAAACCAGCAAATAGTTCATCCTCGGTACGAGAATTAGGGCCCTCCATAAGCTCCTCATTATCAGAATCAATACTCAACTCTGAGTGAACAACCATAGTCGATGTAATATCTGCCTCCAACCATGCAGAATACTCTAAAGATCGACTCAGATGACCAGTCAAAAAATCAACCCTCTCGCGATGAGTCCAACAATCATAAATCCTAATCAAGTCATCTGCTGACAAAAATGAAGATGATAGTCGTTGACCTAAGGCCCCACCAAAGAGGTGAATATCCTAAAATTGATCAAACTGTCCCATGACAGCCAGTGGATGATACGTGGTCACTCCTCTCAAACCAGCTAGGGGTAGATAGTCCTTGCCAACCATATAAGTAATAAATCTACAAGGAGAAATGAGTCCTGAACAGGGCAAGGTTACAAATGGATCCTTGATCGCTGTCAGAAAAGCCAACCAGGATGTAGCATCTGCACACTCAGCCAGCCAAAAAGAATAAGAAATGGCTATCAGCTCTCCTTATATATATTAATTGTTTACTATGATTAAATATCAGTTTTAACTATTCATTCAATGTAAAGTTGTAATCTTTAAATTTTTGGACTAGATTTATCTAAATCTAGTCATATCTAACTCTTATTGGTTCAAAAGTTGTAAAACTGGAACCGTTTAGCTAGAATGGCTAAGATTTATTTAAATCTAGTTTTCTTTCTAGTTTTGTAAATATTAAGCAACTGCGCGACCCTAGATCTGTATCTAGAGGAAGCTGAAAGCCTTAGCTATGCGTATGCAGGGATTTAATAGATGGATCCTCTATTTTGCGACATTTAGATTAAATATCTACTTTATTTCAATATATTTATTTTGCAAGATATTCATATGATATTGTGTGTGCCTGGGAGCAACGTGATCTAAGATCCAGCTGACAGATCTAGATCTGGTTCCCATGATGAACCCTTTTCAGTTGTACAGTTAGCTTGTAAATCATATTTGTGGTGCTCGGGTCACTTCGATAGCTTTTATGCCCATAAGGAGCCTGACACTTATATATATATATATATATATATATATATATATATATATATATATATATATATATATATATATATATTATTTTATCGAAGATACTTTGCATCTCGAGAATAAAATGAAAACAAACTGAATATGGAATAAAATGGAAGTATCAAAAGGCCTCAATTGCTATGTGAGCATAAGGGTTTAAAAACCTATTTTCAAAACATCATTTATGTATATTTGCTTAAAATTGAACTTTTATACAAATCAAACCCTTTTTATATAGGTGTAAAAGAGGCATATCACTACTTTCAAATAAAACACTTAGGCCCAATTAACTGTAATACACATACACAAACACACACATTTCAAATAAATTAGGGAATTGAAAAGACACGGTAACCGTATTTTCACAGAAGTCGAGGGTGCCTAACACCTCCCCCCCCCTCCCGCTTAAGCAAGCCCCCGAACTCTATGAATCTCGATTTCCAAGGCATGTTAAACAGAGTTTAATAATTAGGCATGTTTGCAAAACTTTTCATAAACTCAATTGAGTTGGTACAACCATTCCACTCTTACTAACTGGCGACTCTGTAAAAATTAATATTTTCAAATCGTCGACATTTCATGTCAGGCTCTTTTGTCAATTTCACCCTTTCAAACCAAATTTGAACCACATAGAAAATTTAAATGGTAAGAAATATTTAAAAGAGGAATTCCCAAAAAGGAAAATTTTCCCAACGTCGACAATCGGATAACAAACAATAACTTTAAACCAATAGTAACCGAAGTTGGAGGCCAGAGTCGTCCAACCGCCAGAACATTTAATATGATGGTGAGGGATGTTGTTGCTTCACACGATGTGGTGACATGTATCATCCCTATCAACACTTTAAATGCATATTTGTTATTCGACTATGGTGCTATATGTTCATTTGTGTCTAATAGTTTTGCTAAAAACTTGAATATGCCATGTGAAAACTTAGACATACCTTTCAGTGTAGAAATTGCAAATGAAGAGAAAATTCTCGTTAAAACCATATATAGAAATTTTAATGTATAAATTAAGGGACACAAGTTTCTTGTGAACCTTATTCCTATACAGCTGGGGGAGTTCGACGTAATTATAGGGATGTATTGGTTAGTTAATAATAATGAAGTAATTGACTGCCATCGGAAGTTAGTAAACATGTTGGCTACGTCGAAGTCAAAGGTAGTGTTCAACGGTGGTTGTTCACCTAAGCAATCTTGATGTCTGAGAATAACGCAGGCAGATAGTTTACTTAAAAGAGCTTGTACGGGTTATTTGACATATATAGTAGATACTCAAAAGGAAGGAGTAAAGCTAGATCAAATACCTATAGTTAGGGAATTTCAAGATGTGTTCCCCGATGACTTACTAGGTCTTCCTTCTGATAGGGAGATCGAGTTTGTTATTGTTACGCCCCCAAATTCAGGTACTTAAAACTCGAACTCAGTGCTTCACGATTTTATTTCTTTGAGCGGAATAATAATAATAATAATAATAATAATAATAATAATAATAATAATAATAATAATAATAATAATAATAATAATAATAATAATAATAATAATAATAATAATAATATCAAACTCAATTTACATATCAGAGTTCTCTAATCCCAGGTTCACAACCTTTAAAATTTTCATTACATGATAGATAATAAATATTATAGTCTTAATTAAGTCTAACTATTACATAAAATATCATAAAACTAATTCTGTCAGCTTTCCTTTTCCTTTGTTCTTGGCAGAACCTTCAGGTTGATCACGCTTAGCTAAAAACATTTAAATTTAAAGCAAAAATGATCATTTGACTACCCAGCAAGTAATAGCAGATAATAAACTTTAGCTAAAAGAAGTAAATATTTTCTTTGAACGATACTTCTACAACGAAACAACAGTTGTGAAGTAAGCTAAAACAATATTGTACAACATATCAATCTATTTCAATTTTTGAAACTACGTATTGACTATAATTGGTGAGCAGTCGACAGACTATGAACTTTGTTTTTAATTTTCAAAAAGGTATACAGAACTTCATCTGCAAACCGTAATAACTTACAGACGCGGAGGGTGATCAGCCCGTTATACCCTGTATTGATCAATACTACGTGTTCGAACGATATTTTCGTCCAGCATATCGGCCTAAGGCACACAAAAGTTTCCCATGTTCGGGATGTTCATACTTAGTCTGGAATCCGAACCAAATAATTCTATTGGATATCAATAATGTTCTATCATGTTCAACGATATTTTTAAATCTGTGTCTAGCTGAGTCAAATAGCATAGACGGCTTTTAATTAATGTATGCATACTATAATTAGATAAGTATGTATCAACAAGTACAACAGTTATCCATGTGAGGACACTTGCATAACCAAATTTAGAAATTAACGAACAGAATACATATCTTGATCTATAATAGCAGAGTTAAAGAACTTGTACAATAGATTATAATTTAATAACTTACTTACACAGAATCATTGCATAAGTATATACAAAGGTTAAGATACTTGAACAATAAAAAAGAATAGTTCAGATACTAGCTTACGTACGCATGTCCATTGAATAAAGTAAACACAACTGTAGGATGTCTGTTCTGCTGCTTACACAACTTAGTTTTATCTTTTATACAGAGACCTATTATTAATAAGATCATTCTGTCAATTAGAATAATATATCATAACACTTAGTACTGCTATTTACAGTCAACACATTACTTAAACACATTGTCACACACTTATATATGTCATAATAACATAAACAATCACCTATCTAGTCAAACTATCTAAGTCCAAATAAATTTCTGAAATATTTAGATGTACTGACGCCTTTATCGGGTAATTATCAAGTCTAAAACTCTATCATGTAGTTCAATATTCCTTTAGATAATTTAAATATTAGTCATGTTATTTTTAAATGACTTATAATAATTTTTAAATAATTATTATAATTTATCATGATTTTTGAAACACTAGAATCATTTTTAAATGATTTAAATATTAAATAATTCTATTGTTATTAATATTAAAATATTAATGAAACCATTGTCAAAATATTAAAGTTATTTATTATAACTCAAAATATTTTTTATAACATTATTATTACCCTTAAATAATTTTTAAAACATTTAAAATCATTTTTAAATAATTACTATTAATATTTAAATATTAATGTATTATTCACCAAAATATTAAAAGTAATTTATTATTACTTTAAATATTTTTAAATTATTTATATCCTTTTTAAATGATTTATAAATTAATAAAATCATTTTTAAACTATTTATTTAATATCATTATTAAATAAATCTAATATCATTTATATTAAATTATTAATAAAATTTTCCTTAAAATATTAAAAGTTATGTTTTATAACTTAATATTTTTAAACACTTTATTTTTATTTAAAATAATTTTTTTATTAATTATGATCACTATTCTGGATTGTTAATCAGGAACTTACTAGTATTTATAACCACCTTCCGATGCATCACAAACATATTAATCCAAATCCACAGTTGATAGAATTGAATCAAACACCCTAATTAACTAATTCACTATATTCCTATGTGAATTACAATTAAAAAGGATTTAAAACACATGTTCCCTTATTAGATTACATGCGACGTAAAGGTATATCCATATTCTAAACACAAATCATGAATTCCAACACTATGCAGAAAACACAATCACATACTATTATGATCAGATCTATATCTCTATTTTATCTCCCGAATTCATATAAATTATCATGGTAATTGTTAGCTATATAATTAAACAATTAAACGTAATCATAATAGACAATACATATAATAGATCACAGTAATTAACAGAGAAGCATACTAAAATAAGCTATGCAATAAGATCCGTTGCAATCTTAAAGAAGAATTTAGCTCATTGTTATTGAATTAAAATCTAGAATCCACAATTGAATAAATATTAAAAGACAAAAATAGAAGTAGAGGAAAGAATGAAATCTGTTGTCTGCAAATCTGATGCTCCCCTCTTGCTCCTGCTCTTGATCTTCAATGATATCCAAGTTGCTTCAATCTCCAATAATCTAATATAAACTAGGGTTTATGTTCGCATATAATGGAGTTTTTTTTATCTAATTTAATCTATCTAATCCCCTTATTATATGTCTCACATCATGTATTTATAGGCTACAAGTCCAATTTTTAGCTTAGGAGCAAACCCAATCCAATTTGGAGTCAAAAGAGTATCAAAATTCGCCCCGAAATGCGTCTCAGATTGACTAGGCCCATCCCCAGCACCCCAGCGCTGCTCACGGCACTGGGATTCTGCCCCTTAGTACCCCGGCACTGGAAATAGGCAAGGAATGGGCGCCCCCGCGCTGTAGCTTTTTTTTGGAATTTTTTGCTCTAACGTTCTTTGGGAAAATGGTCATAATTTCTTCGTCTGAACTCTAATTTTGATAATTCAAGATGTTCCAAAAAGAGGAGATGTAGGTCTACAACTTTTGTTCTTTGAGGTTTTCGAAATAAGGGCTGGAGCAATACTGAAATTGGCCCTGAAGTGGGTGCTATGTAAATGGCCAGCCAAAAACGCGAATCTAGCAACCCCAAACGTCGATCCAAGTAACTTTTGTCCCAATTCCTACATAACAACATAAAATATGCATGAATAGACACAAACACTTAAAAACATCCAAAAGATTAACCTCAAACTCACTCAATTATGGGTATAAAACTCACTCATCTAATACCTTCAAACTTAAACATTTGCTTGTCCTCAAGCAAAAACACAAAAGAACTAAAAATAAACAAACTAGCTCAACTATATAAATGCATATGCATGATCTACTTCCTAATATACCTACAAACCCAGTAATAAATCAGTATGATATATAACAACAGGCCTCAAAGATACCAATGATACTCAAACAATATATCCAATCAAGTCAAAATCCATAACTCTAACCAGTTAGTCAATTGAAATCTGTCATCACCCATGTTGTGCGTGTGTGCTTGTTAACCATTCAAACCAACCACAGATCAAGAAAATCACATAACAAACTTCTTAGAAGGAAATTTTCAGTTCCAATTCAATTACTTTTATGAATATGACAACTCCGGTTAAAATAAGCAATTACCAAGTTTAAGGGTAAATAGAAGATTTATTTCTATTTTTATACAATCACGAGGGCATTTTTGCTCTTTCTCGTGTTTTATTCATTTTTTTTATTTTTCTCATGGCTATGCAATGTCGTATTCCCTTAGGCTTTTCAATGCTACCTTAACGAGTTTTCGACCAACGACTCCCAAGCCATTAAAACCTTAGGGCGCTAGGTGTAAAGACAATCTCCTCGGGATTACTTACTCAATTAACAAAGGCCACAAAACTAGACAAGCATACCACGGTGTTTATTCATTTTTTTCTTCTTCTGGATTTTCAATTTTTTTTCTTTTCATCATTTCTTTTTTTTCATTTTGTAATATATATATCCCATAGATTCTCCCAAACTCAAGCTTTTACGTCATTCCAACCTTTACTACCAGTTCACTAATTTCTTTAAATTTTAACCAAGATTTTTCCCCATAAACAAATTATGAATCCCTTGAACTAAGTGGATTAAAATGATTAAACTGTAAGTGGTAACCGGTTACATAAGTTTAAGTCAGGCTCAGATTATCATCATGATTAAAATTAGAACTCATCATCCATTATCAACACTGTTCAAGTTAACATGCAAAACCAATCTTATCATAGGCCGAGCTAAGACCACACCAACCGATCGCACAGATTCATGCAAAAAAAAAATGCAATTATACTACATAAACATATACTAATGCAACACATATATGAATATGTAATTACCTACTATGTATTATATGCACACTAAATGCAAAAACACAATGCTAACACGTAAAAATAACTAACTACAATGCAAATAACTAACTATATGCACTACAACACTAAAATGCCCCCAAACTTAAACTAGACATTGTCCTCAATGGCTGAAATAGAAAAAAAAAGTAGAGGACTTCCCTGAAAATATAGCAATCTTCCTCCTTGTCCGCTAAGTTTGGAGAATATGCTAGGCACATGGAACAAATTGGGCACCACACTTGAATTTGACTTGAATAACCTATAAACCCATGATAGAAGCAATTTTATTAAATCCTAAATAAATGCCAATTCAAAGTTACTAATATAAAACCTAATAAAAACTAAAAATAAAAATTAAACTTGGGTTGCCTCCCAATAAACGCTTGTTTTATAGTCTCAGCCTGACTTCTTTAATTCTCTATCCAATTCCTGTAAGAACCCGAATTTTCAAAAAATATTAAAATAAGAATTTAGTAAATAAAATTCTTAAAGCATGAGATGGGTTCGAACAAGAATACAAATGTGTTACGAGGTATGTGGTATTGTGTTACATAGGGTAATATAAGCTATATAATAAGTGATGTTGTGTTTAATAAATATATATCGTTATTATACATTTATTATAAATTATAGAGATGAATTAGTAAGAAGATGGAAAAGATTTATCTATCGGTATTAAATAATTTATAGAATTATTTTATCATAATTGGTGACATTAAGTATCTTTGATAACCACCAATTTCTTGAGTATTTGTATGAGTATGTATCAAGTCTAAGGCAGTGCAACCGTACCCTTTAATGATGGATGTGTAGAAGCTGGGCTAAACGATTCCTTCAGAGAGCGGAGGTATATATGAATTTGTAACCAATCTAACTCACTGTGAAAATAGTGTAGACGAGACGAAAACTAATTTGTTGGTTGTTTGTGAGAAACCACTCAATGTACTACATTGAATACCATTAAAGAATCGATGTGTGCTGGGTTTGGACTTGTATATACGTACGTTTTTGACGAGAGAAGAAAATTGATATTGTAAAGTCAAAAAGGAAATTGATTTTGGTTAGTATAATAAGATAGCATATAGGGAGCATGTTAAAGGATTTATGAATTAAGTTATGTTTCAATTGAAGCATAACATGTCTGCATCCTATCTTGAGGTGGCGCGGCCGCGCCACTCTTAAGCCTAAGACCAGCGCGGCCGCGCCGGTCTGTAAATAGTTCATGATGAGTTTACGTTATCTTAACTATAGAAATTGCATATTAGTGGCTAATATGGTATCATATTGGTCATGTTTGATATAGATAGTGCCCATGAAGGGATGAAGATAGTGACCATGAATTGAATGAGAGGTTGTTATGGAAATTAACTAAAACAAGAATAAATATTAGTTAACTTATAAGTGGAAAATTATATTATGAAATAATATAATTTGAATATTAAAGCCTTGTGTGGCAGTGGCGTGATAGTAAATTGAGTTAAAGGAGTAATTCACTTAAGTAAAATGATGAATTAATATATGTGCTTTACATGAAGAAAATGAAAGAAATATGTTAATTAATTTTGGTATTTTCATATATTACATAATATGATAATATATGAAATGGTTTAATATTTGAAAGATGTTAATGTAAAGATTGAGGAAGTTGTCTTAGGACAATCAGATAATTATACTTATAATTGTATAATTTAAATAATGGAGTAAAGGTTAATTACTCTAAGGGTAATAATTATTTTCGTATTATAAGTATAAATTCATAAGGGTATAATTATTCAAGATAAGTTAAATAATTTAATATCAAGTTAAAGTGTGACACCCAAACTTTACATTAAATGAATAAGTAATGAGAATGAGAATGAGAATAAGCATAATGTAAGCTTATGAGATATGCCTAGTGTGGCAAAATGATGAAATAAGCATTCATTTAATAATTTAATGAATGAGTAATTGAAGGAGTTAATTTGTATGTGCAATGAATGGTAGTAGTTGGTGGGAGTTAGCCACCAACTCTTCTTTGCCCCTTGTGTAATGACCATAGGAGGATAATAGATTGGCTATGAATAGAGACCATTAATTAGTGCTAGTATATAATTTATGAGAACATATAATGTAATGATATTACATTATGACCATATTATAAGATGTAATGTTAAGAATAATATTATTTTGTGAGATTATATTACTATAAACTTGTGGACTATTAAGTACTAAGTTCATATAATTATGTCTTGGGTAGCATAACTAGTGATGTTAAATCAAAGAGAGATTTAATGGGAGGTATTAAAATAAATGGTGAGTTGTTAAATAATTGATATTAATTATCATTATGATAATTGGGTATATTTATGATGATAAATTTTATGGAAATGATGGATTGAGAATATCCAAATATTTTATAATTTGCCCAATTAAAATATTATTTGGACTAACCCGATGTACATGAAGTACATGATTATATATATTGGTGTATATTTAAAGTATGAATGTACTTATGTTGGTGTACATATATGTTTGTGTATATGTACCCATAACTTTATATAATGTAGCAATATTAAGCTATACAAATTTACTAGATGGTCCAAATTGATAAAATGCTGAGTTATAAGCTTTGTCCCAATTGGAGAGTCTCATTTCTCTCACATACGTGAATAGGCCATTGGCCTATCCTACTCCTCTATTTCTTAAGCTCGGTAAAGGCTAGATAGCTGCTAATGATGGAGGAAAGTGGAGTTGATAATCAACTCTTCTCAATCCACTGGACTCTTCTTCTTCCTCTTGGTTTGAATTGTTGGGCAAAGCTATTGCTTGGATATTGATTCCTCTATAAATAGAGTCTCCTCCTCTTCATTCCCGATTGTTGAATTGTCTGAGTTTTGCTATTGAAAGTTAGTAGAATTGGAGAGTGAGTGTGGTAGAATTAAGGAGCAATTGGAGAATTGAGGAGTTATAGTTACCAATTAAAGCTTCATAGAGGTATAATTCTTAAACCATGTTCTAAAGTTTAAGTTTGATAAATTCTTGAGAATTAGAATGAATTCTTCATAATTGGTTTATGAATTGCTATCATGATATTGTATGAGTTGGTATGTATGTTATGGAACCGATATGGTTGGTCTAAGCATGCTAGATTGAGGAGTATATGTTTTGAGTTCTGGAATCTGCAGAAATAGAGGCCAAGTCTGGGTTGGTGCAGAAGTGGCGCGGCCGCGCCACTTCCCAGTACAAACCCAGCGCGGCCGCGCTGTATGCCTATCTTGAAATCCAACTTCTGCTATAAGTTGCTATTTGAGCATGCTAGTTTGGCCTAACAAAATATGTAAATGGATCTAACATATGATTTTAAGTTACCTTGCATATAATGAGTTGTGTTAGCTTGGTATTAATGATTTTCTAAAGAGACTTGAAGATTGTGAAAACAAATCTAGACTAACCTTGAGACTTTTGTATTCTGAGATTTGTAGCTTGTGTAGATGGCTTAGTCATGCATACAAATGAGTATGATGTATAGTCTAGAGTTCCATTGCATATCATGAGTACCTCTACTTGCTTTAAAGTATGCTTTCTAAGGAAAACTTGAAGATTTTTTTTAAAAAAACAAACCTTGATGAACTTTATGTCATTTAAGTTCTGACTTTGAAAAACTCGGATATTTTTGCAAACTAAGTTTTATAAACATAGAGTGGTTATATTTTAACCTTGTAAATATGTGTGGAAACATGTACAAACAAGTAAGACATGTGATTTAAAGTTCCTTTGTAAAAATAAGTTGCATTGGTTTGGTTGATAATGATTTTAAAATGGAAAACTTGATGTTTTTAAAAGTAAAAACATGACGAACCTTATATCGTTTAAGTTCTGACCTTTCAAGCATGTACGCTAGGGTATTTTATGCTTCTAGACATGACAGATATGATCTCCATCTAGCTAAGCATGATTAAACTTTTCAAGCATGGTTTATGATGAGATTTCAAGTGTTAAACTATTCAACCTTGGTGTAAATGAGTTGTATACATGTGAGCATGCATGTATAACTTAGTTAAATGTACAAATGAGTATGAGATGTGATTTGAAGTTACTTTGTATATTGATTTGGTTTAGCATGAGTTTAAAAAAAAAGAAACTAAAAGTTTTAGAAGTTAACATCAACGTTAACAAGTATGGGAAACCAAATTTGTTTTAAACCATATCTTTATGTGTTGATACTGTGTTCAAAGATATTAAGGTGTTAGCAAGAGAACTAGACTTTCAAAAATTTCAATTCTGGTTCTGGCAGGGAGTAGCGCGGCTGCGCCACTCCCAAGCTTATACTCAGCGCGGCCGCGCCGTGCTGCTGAGTAGTCAAGAACAGTTTGTTAACTGTCTATAATTTAGAGCCTACCTATATATATACTTAAAGACCGTAAAAGACAAAATAAGCTTGTTTCGAAAGATTAAGTATGAGAGTAAAATGGACTAGCAACATAGCTATCCTAAGAATATACCGAAGAAGTGAAGTTACTTTGTATATTGATTTGGTTTAGCATGAATTTAAAAAAAAGAAACTAAAAGTTTTAGAAGTTAACATCAACGTTAACAAGTATGGGAAACCAAATTTGTTTGAAGCCATATCTTTATGTGTTGATACTGTGTTCAAAGATATTAAGGTGTTAGCAAGAGAACTAGACTTTCGAAAATTTTAGTTCTGGTTCTGGCAGGGAGTAGCGCGGCTGCGCCACTCCCAAGCTTATACTCAGCGCGGCCGCGCCGTGCTACTGAGTAGTCAAGAACAGTTTGTTAACTGTCTATAATTTAGAGCCTGCCTATATATATACTTAAAGACCGTAAAAGACAAAATAAGCTTGTTTCGAAAGATTAAGTATGAGAGTACAATGGACTAGCAACATAGCTATCCTAAGAATATACCGAAGAAGTGAACTAGAACGATGTAAAATTTATTATTTCATTGAGAATAAATGAATGTATGACTGATGGGTATGAATCCATGATTATATAACTATTTAGGAATACACGAAGTGCAGATAAGCTTTAAGCAGTTAAGTCGTAGTTGATAAACTACGAATCAGGCAAGTCTTTCAGTTCCTATTTGATATATGAATTCTATAACTGTTAGTTGAGCTATATTATGCTATGAGAATGTTGATGTATATATTTGAAATGCATATGAGATATGTATGAAATTAAAAGTTGATCTTTGATGATATTCTTGTGAAGTAAATCTCTATGCATGTTATGTGAGAAGTAGCATGCGCAGTAAATATTAATTGATTATGAATGCATGAACTGAGTATGTTATTATATACTATGTGCTGCATGAAAATTATTAGAATTGATGGGCTGTCGAGCTTACCCTTGCAAATAACCACGTTTATAGGTTAAGGACTCACTTTTGCATCGATGGAGATTGATTTATTTATTTATGTATATGCTCTTAAACCATGTTTAGGTTCTAAGAAATGTATATGATAGTGGTTTACGATGTGTAATACATGTTGAGTTGTAAAGTTGTACTATGTGATACATAGAGGAATTCAAATCGAGATGTAAAAAAAATTATACAATAATTCGACTAGAATGAATCATAACATAATTTGATTCAAGGGTATGTAATTGATTCAAGTTAAGATATCAATAAAAGAATTATTTTCAAAGGAGATTGAAAAAGTTTAAATTATTCTGCATAGTTATATAACATCGAATGTGATATAAAACAGGAATAGTAAATGACCAAGTCGTGAACCTTATAAAAGTTTGGGGTCATTACATAGATCCTGGAAATTGAAAGAATTTATATTCTAAATTGTAATAAGCAAAGTTATATTCATTAAGTTATGAATAAAATATATAAATAGTTTGACGATAGTAGTATCGTGGCGGACCGGATCTGAGGTTTGAAGGGACTCGGATGAGGGGGTGTCACAATTCACCTACGAAAATTGAGGAATCCTCCATCCATCAGTTGCAATGTCTATTTTGGAAGGTTCCCATTTGTAATGGCCATTGAATTTAAGTCACCGAGCATGATCTTTTTAGATAGAATCCCCATTAAGTACGACAAACTACTTGGTGCTTTCCCTATTGTGTCTGTGATCAAATTATAGCATGGATCATTGTCAAACACAACAGGTTCCTCTTTTATCTTCGCTTTCTCATCCCACCATGGCTCTAAAGTTTTGCTAGCTCTCATGTCACAAAGACCTTTGCCGATGACATAACTGCCACTTGGGCATGGTTTTGCAAAACTGCCCGAATTCTTGAACTTTGGTGGAGAAGGTACATGGCTCACTATCAAAATTGGCTCATCTTCATTAGAACTCAAAGTTAGATCTTCCCCGACTTCCTTTTCTTGGTACCCAAGTGTCTCCTCTCTTTCAACACCTATATCATTTGGCACATCCGGTTGCAGATTTTGTTCGGGCTCTCCATCAGTTTTGGAATCCATGTCACAGAGCCAAGTGTCTTGAGGATAAATATTAAAGGCGTTGATTAGTTGTTTCGCAAAATTTTGACTCGATATCTTTTGACTAATCCTCCTCTCCTCACTTGAAGCTATGAACTTGGATAGAATTTCCTCGAAATTTGGATTTTCTTCCTGTTGTAGTGGAGGTGGACACGAGAACTCCGATGAGTATGTTGGATTTGGAACATAAAATTGATCTTGATATGTATGGCTCCATGAAAAATCCGGGTGATACCCTCAATCTTGATAATAGTTGTTGGGATAAGCATAAGTGTTTGGGTAATCACCGCCATACAGTATCGGCTCAAAACTGTTGGTGCATTGATGACTCGGATGATTTCCAGCACAATAATCACAAGTAACCGCCACACTTTGACAACATTGTGCTGCAAAAGCGTTTAACCTCCTCAAAAGTGTCTCAATCTGTGCTGATAATGCAGAAAGTGTCGCGAGTCTATCAATCTCTGCTCCCCTTGGCTGAGTCATTCTTGTATTCGACCATTGTTAATTAAATTCCGCCATGGTACCCGAAAAGAAAGAAAAAAAATATGAAGAGAATTAAAGAAAATAAAAAAAATGTTTAAATTAAAACTAATTTGATAAAAAATTAATATTGGCAAAATTATTATACTATTTTCCTGCCATCGGCGTCAAAAACTTGTTGATCGATTTCGCAATCAATGAATACGTGCAAGTATACACGGGCAACAAGTAATAAAGTGATAAGAAAAGTATCATTCCCACGAGGAATTATTTAATAAAAATCACCAAGTATTATTTCTTAACCAAACTAATTTTATTTAATCAATCGATTTAATGTTGTGAATTAAAATATATAATTAAACTACTACTTCCACCACTAGTTGAAAACAAGGTTATGGATATTTAAGATCACAACTTCACTTATTGTTTCACTTATATTAAAATACATCTTATTAATTATGCTCACTATTCTGGATAGTTAATTAGGAACTTACTAGTATTTATAACCACCTTCCGATGCATCACAAACATATTAATCCAAATCTATTGTTGATAGAATTGAATCAAACACCCTAATTAACTAATTCACTATATTCCTATGTGAATTACAATTAAAAAGGATTTAAAGCACATGTTCCCTTGTTAGATTACATGCAGCGTAAAGGCATATCCCTATCCTAAACACAAATCATAAATTTCAACACCATACAGAACACACAATCACATACTATATACCAACCCAGATCACTTATTAACACTACATACAACATATTAAAACATAAAAACATAACATCTAACATAATATCAAAGATCATATTTTAGGTTTAGGTTTATACCTCTTTTGAACAAAGCTTGAATCTAAGGTTCTTGATCTATTTTTGGTGTGCTAGATACTTGATAAGATACCGATCTACTTAAGATTTTCGTGGGTTTGGAGAATGAGAGACTTTGGTTGAGTGTTGGTGAACAAATGGGCTATTTGTGTGACTTTTCTCTCTCTCTTGATCCTTATATATTTTGCTACAATGAACTTGGCTGATGTATATGACTGATTGTTAGGATATTGAGCATGTGATGTTATCTAAAGTTGGTGAACAACTCAAATCTTGGCAAGATTTACAAGTTACTTACTAAATAATGCAAAAAGGGTATTTTGGTCAATTACCTTATAATTTTAATGGCTTTCTAGTCATTTGCCCCAACCCTTAAGGTTTGACCCTTAGGGTATAACCCTAAGGTTTTACAATTTGGTTTACTAGGATTTCTAATTATAGCAAAAATGAAAATTAACCTTTCTAAAAATGGAAATTAGGGTCTCTAATTACTTTAGGTTTCCTAATTACTTAGAACTTAAAAATTAAGATTAAGATCTACTAATTAGCATTAGGGCTTTCTAAATTAACGATTAGAATTTATAACTTAGTAATTATGGTTTTTAGTAATTAGGGTTTCTAATTACTAATTAGGGTTTTATTTCCATATTCGACTTAACTTTCATTATCAGTCAACTTAAAAATTTAAATTGACTATCCTGCTAAATCTATATCGTAAATAATTTAAAAAAATATTATTCATGATACCAACATTTATAAAATAATAATAAAAAAAATTATTCATAAAAATACAGACATAATTATTTGAAAACTCCCGGGTCTTTACATTCTCCCCTCCTTATAAAGATTTCGTCCCCGGAATCACCATTACCTTACACCTAATATTAATGTTTTATCCTTAGATTTTTATTTATGAAAAAATTGAATAACTATATTCTCCCCTCCTTAAAAGGTTCGTGTTACGAATCTAGAACTCAAATTCCTCCTTCAAAAATTATTTTGTTAATGAATTATTATATTGTGTTTCGCATACCTATATTTAAGGGTTTCCAATGTAAACGTACTTATATTAACAAAATTACGGTAAAAAAATAGGGTTCATATCTGGAATTCCTTCACCGGTTGCTACCGTATCCTGAACTGCCATGTTGAAGACTTTAGCGGTTGATTTTATTGGTTTGTTGGTTGAAGTTGGTCTAGTTATCGCCAATGTCCTGCTACTTTTCCCAGTATTCACACTCCCTGCCTCCATTCTCCTTCTCAGACAATCCTTCACCTTATGCTCCGATGACCCACACATGAAACACCCGCTATTCATACTTGGATTAGGGCAGTTGGGAGAGATATGTTCCTCTTGTCCGCACTTGTAGTAGATAAACTTTCCTTTCAGACACTCCCCCCAGTGATTCTTCCCATAATTCACACACTGCACCACCTGCTTCTTTGCACCTTCCTACTTAATTTTGGTATTCCCAAAATTGTCCCCTTTTCTCTTCTTACTCCTACTCCCACTACTTGCTTCCACCTTTACAGCTCCCTTGACCTTTCCCTTGTTCTTTTTCTCATTGTTGTAGAGGCTCATGGCCTCACTTCCCTCTTTGGCTATGATAGCCTTTTTCAAGAGTGCTGCAAAAGTACCTATTTGTAACACTACCACTTTATTGTAGAGCCAGAGTTTTAATCCCAGCTCAAACCTCCTTGCCTTCCTTACCTCCGTATCAACTTGATGTAGAGTGAACCTAGCCAATTCGTTAAACTTTACGGCATATTCAAAAACTATCATATTCTCTTGCTTCAATTCTAAAAACTTCACCTCCATCCTATCTTGTATACTAGACGAGAAATAGTTCTCGAAGAACAGTGTCTTAAATCTAGTCCAAGTAACCACTCCTTCTCCTGCCCTAGCTTGATTTATCTCCCACCAAAAATTCGCCTCCCCTTTCATCATATAAGTGGCAAAAGCCGTCTTTTGCCCCTCATTTACCCTAGCAATCACAAACGCCTTTTCTATCTCCTTTACCCAAGTTTGGGCTTCTATAGGGTCAGTTATCCCTCTAAATTATGGCGGTCCGACTGCCTTAAAGTCTTTAAAATTTGTCAATCGATTTCCTGGTTGATTCCCTATTGCTGGCATTCCAGTCTACATGGCTTGAGCTACCATGTTCGCAAAGTTTTGCATTGGGTCTGGTTGTCCTCCAGTATTGTTGGCATATTCTTCTGCCCTTTGGTTTCAGTTTCGTCTTCTTAGCAGCATTATCTGATTAAATAAAATCATAAATTACTCTTTATTAACTTACATTCTAAACCTTGCTTAATTTCGACTCAAATAATCATATACTCAAAATATTAGATTTTAAAAACTTGGTTTACTGAATTGACCAATTAACAGATTGATACATAAAAACTTATGTCCTTAATCAAACATATATTCATATTCATTTAACTCATTCATAGTACATTACGTAACATAGCATATATCGCTATAAGCATCTGTTATCCCTTTGTGACCATAAAAGTCAGGAATCGCTGCTATAACTTATACAAAAGTTGAAAATATTACATTACACACACATACTTATCATATATACAACATTGAACACACATATTTAAATAGTACTTATACTACTTATTCACTATGCCTTTTTCTTGATCTTGGATAACCTTTCGCCTGATGACCTTCCACCCCACAAATAAAACACACACCTTGCTTCGGATTGGGACAATAAGGAGAGATATGTCCCTCATGTTCGCAATTGTAGCAAACACTTTCCCCTTTCCTACATAAGCTGTAAGACCCTGAATTTTATGAAATAAAAGTATTCAATTTTTCTTATAATTACAATTCAGTAAATGGTTAAATTGATAAAAAGTTAAAGTTATGGGTGAAATGTGAAAATTTTTCATAATAAACAAGTGGTTATAAAATAATCATTGTTGTCGGAGAATATTCGTTGGTCGTGGAATACTCTTTCTGTCGGGGAATATTCGTACGACGGCGCAGCTATTTGTGGGCCCCATAACGGAAAACGGTCGGATGAAGATAACGACAAAATAAGTTATATATAAATAATGGCGTAGTTGTTACCGTTAATACTGTTGGAATACCCGGTGGTTAAAACACAGTAATACGCGTTGTTGCACAGTAGCACACGGTATTGCACCAATTATTAATTTTTACGTAAGAAGGCATTACTCAATAAGTGTTACAGTAATTACTGTTCAGTGTTTTATTTTATTGATTCAATAATTGCTGCGTTGATATTTTATATTACTGTTGTTTTAATAATTGTCACTGCACAGTATTTTCTATTATCGGAGCAATAATTCATATTATCTGAATAATATTATTAGATAACATTATTGGTAATGTCTAGAAAGTTCTGTCCAATGAGAGGTTTGGTCATCTAATTGCGCGCCAGTAAGGAAGAGATCCTTATTGGAAAGCCCCCTCTTTCTTGGGAACGGCCTGGTTGCCAGTACTGTGATTCTGTAATATTATTTGTGTATAATTAATTATTAATTTATATGATGAGGAAAATATTGATTTTATGTGGATATAGATGGAGAAAATTTTTAATGTGACAATTGTTGAAAATTAATATTTTATTTTTTCTGATAAAATAATTCATTTAAATATATTATTTTAATAATATATTAATGGTGATATTTTTACAATGAATGTTAGATATATAAATAAATGAGGAGGAAGAGTATTTTTGTTGGATTAAATATTTAACACATGTTTTGTGTGTTGGTGGACACAATTCTTGACCGAAAATTTATTATAGACTGCAAAATCGTTGGTTTGTGGATTTCGGTCAATTTCAGTTTGGAATTTGGAAAAACTTTCTTCTGCAAAGTTATAGAGAATTGAATTTCCTATAAAAACTCGCGAGATTCGAATTTTCTGATCAAAGGGCTATTTATTATGAATTATTGAAGTTCCGAAGTTCCGAAATAATTAATTTTTGGGAGTTTAAGTTAATTATTTTGAGAAAAACGTTTTTTGTGAGATGTTGGGGCCCACTGGTTGTTAAAATGTGCTGAATTCAGATCTTCAAAGGTGGGCTTGAAAATATATATATATATATATATATATATATATATATATATATATATATATATATATATATATATATATATATATATTAATATTATATTAAATTTTCTGCTTTGGTGTTCTAAGCAATTTCCTATAAATAGGGTGCTTAGGTTAGAATCGAAAAACACACCAGAAACTAAAGTTTTCTCTCTATTTCTCTCTCTATATATCGAGTGTATTCTTGTGAGTATTTTGATATCTTGAGTGTTGCTATACGGTGTAAGTTCGTTCAGCGTTATTCCAGTCAGGAGTACTGCTCTTTTGAGGTACGGGATAATAAGGGATGTTATTTTTTTAAAAAAATGATATTATTTCTTTCAATATCATTATACCGGAATATTGGTAAGATTTTTCTTGTGAAATTCTTATCTTTTCATGTCGGGGTTACTATTCATGAGTTACTATTCACGAGTTACTATTCATGAGTTACTATTCATGAGTTACTATTCATAAGTTACTATTCACGAGCTACTATTCATGAGTTACTATTTATGAGTTACTATTCACGAGTTACTATTCACGAGTTACTATTCATGAGTTACTATTCACGAGTTACTATTCATGGGTTACTATTCACGAGTTACTATTCATGACAAAATTGGTTTCTTTTTCTAACCAAATTATAGTTGATTTGTGAATATTACTCTTGAGATTAAAACTATATGTTGATCATATTATTTTTTTTATTATCATATATAACATTTTTATAACCCTAATGATGATATTTCTCTTTGACTTGAGTATAAAGATGGGTAGATTTTTGGTACGATCATGACTATGGGTTCTCTTTGGCCAGTAGTGCAAAGTTGAATTTTTGACTGGTATGATCATGACCATTGAATTTAAAATTGAATATCTTTATCTTAAGTGCAAAGGTGAAATGATCAACATGGTTATAATTATTGGTTATATAAATTTTAAAATGATTATATATTTCTTTGAGATAATAATATATTTGGCCTGTAGTGCAAATATGAACTATTGAGGAATATCTTTGGCCTGTAGTGCAAAGATGAGTTGTTGATGAATATCTTTGGTCGTAGTGCAAAGATGACTTGTTGTTGAATATCTTTGGCATGTAGTGTAAAGATGAACTGTTGATGAATATCTTTAGCCCGTGGTGCAAAGATGAATTTATTAGTATGATTATGAACAGGAACTGTGATTTGGTATAACCATGATCTTTTATGTTTCAGGTAAAGACAGGTGATGAAAATTATCTTCGTCTTGGATACGAAATTTAGAATCACAATTATGATTATGAATTATTCATATGATTGTGGAAAGGAACTGTTGATTGATGTTATAGGAATAAAACATTGTTGGTGGACTTTTAACGTGGAGAAGATAATAGACTTTATAGTCTATTTGACTCTTCTAATGGATTGCTCGTTCCGCTGCAACTATGGTTGAAAATTTTTATCATCTACCATATGTTCTAAATCTCTGATTTAATTCTGTAGAAGACTATTGATAATTTATTTATCTTTAGTCATGATATTCTTTACTGAGCTAGTTGTGCTCACCCTTCTGTTTCACAATTCCTTTCAGGTAATAAGAGTGTAGCTGGGTCGAGTGGGGGTAACAGGAGAATAGAACGGTGGTCATCATTTAGTAGTTATATTTGGTGAATTATCTAGGATGAGGCGAACCCAACGTTGGAATGGTGTTTTGCCACTATCATACAAGATGTCTAATGATATACAATCTCGTGTCATCATAAGACAGGGATGTGCTCATCCACTTACTGAGTATATTTACGAGCACTACTTATATAATCTTGGTGTTTGTTTGAAGTATAATTCTCAATTAGAGACAATGGAGATAATGATAAGTCAAGAAAAGACTCACCATTGGGAAGAATATGATAGTAACCTTCTTGTTTTTCTTTGGGGCCTATTGGGTCAACCAAGGATAATTCTGTGGCCATATGATATCTATCATAACCTAGAAGCATGGCCTCCCATGTACGAGGGTTTTCTTAAGCACTTCCCAAAGATTCTAATTTCTGAAACAGTTTTTGACTATACCTTTATGTAAGGTGTCATTGTGACGTGCTATCCAAGGTTGGAACATGAGTCACAGTTGGTATATATTTGTATCCAAACTCATAGCATATGTGTTGTTATATTTTGCACGATAATTATTGTAATAAAGTTGTAGTTGTTATCTGTACCATGTATTTGGTGACTCAAAATGGGTTGGATGGAATGGACCTATTTTGGGGGCATCACATAAGCCTTCATGCTTCTTGTTACAGTTTTTACACTTTTCTATTTTGTTAGAGTTCCCTTGGTTACGATCGGGATTTCCTAAATCGCGGTCTTTCATCTTTCTTTTTCCCTTCTTACTCGGAGCTGCACACGATTTCTTACTTTTGGCTCCCATCTGATCAATTTAGATTTTAAGCTTATCTTATTCTTCCATTGTTTTGATTAATGCTTTCCACAATTGATTATTTAACAATTTTTCAATTTCCCATAACTTTTCCAAAGAAGAAACCTTGTTCCTCAGATTCTGCACTTCCATTAAGGCCTTGTCAGTTCCAACTTTAGTGTCCGAATCACTATCTGTCAGTACCACCGTTTTTGGTTTAGGTACTACGTTTTCCACTATAACCACCTCATCAGGGTTGCTTTCAAGGTGAGCCTCTATTTCAGCTATTAGCTTTGATATTGGCTCGGTTATAGAGATTTGCTCTTTCTTTATAGTCTGAAATTATCCTAATCCTTTTCCACCTGACATCATCATATAAATTATCTTGATTAGTATATATATATATATATATATATATATATATATATATATATATATATATATATATATATATACACAGCCAATAATAGTTTTATATAAGTTATTTTTATTTTATTTTACTATGAATTTATTTAATTCATCTCCTTCAAACTCTTTTTGAGTTATTTGTATTTTCAACATTTCCCTCTGTCCTAAGGTTATAGCATAAGGTATGCCCCACCTAAGGTTTCTAACCTAAAGCTCTGATACCAACCTGTGACGCCCCCAAATTTAGGTACTTGAAACTCGAACTCAATGCTTAACGATATCATTTCTTTGAGCAGAATAATAATAATAATATAAATATCAAACTTAATTTACATATCAGAGTTGTCTAATCCCAGGTTCACAACCTTTAAATATTTCATTACATGATAGATAATAAATATTATCGTCTTAATTAAGTCCAACCATTACATAAGATTCCATAAAACTTATTCTGTCAGCTTTCCTTTTCCTTTGTTTTTGGCATAACCTTCAAGTTGATCACGTTTAGCTAAAAACATTTAAATTTAAAGCAAGAATGAACATTTGATTGCTCAACAATTAATAACAGATAATAAACTTTAGCTGAAAGAAGTAAATATTTTCTCTAAACGACACTTCTACAACGAAACAACAGTTGTGAAGTAAGCTGAAATAATATTGTACAACATATCAATCTATTTCAATTTTTGAAACTACGTACTGACTACAATTGGTGAGCAGTCGACAAGCTATGAACTTTGTATTCAATTTTCGAAAAGGTATACAGAACTTCATCTACAAACTGTCATAACTTACGGGCACGATGGGTGATCAGCCCGTTATACCCTGTATTGATCAATACTATGTGTTCAAACGATATTTTTGTCCAGCATAACTGCCTAAGGCACACAAAAGTTTCCCATGTTCGGGATGTTCATACTTAGTCTGGAATCCGAACCAAATAATTCGATTGGATATCAATAATGTTCTATCATGTTCAACGATATTTTTAAATTTTTGTCTAGCTGAGTCAAATTGCTTAGACGACTTTTAATTAATGTATACATACCGTAATTAGATAAGTATGTATCAACAAGTATAACAGTTATCCAAGTGAGGACACTTGCATAACCAAATTTAGAAATTAACGAACAGAATATATATCTTGATCTATAATAGCATAGTTAAAGAACTTGTACAATAAATTATAATTTAATAACTTACTTACACAGAATCGTTGCATAAGTATATACAAAGGTTAAGATACTTGAACAATGAAAAAGAATAGTTCAGATACTTGTCTTGTTTGCTGCTTACACAACTTAGTTTTATTTTATATACAGAGACCTATCATTAATATGATCATTCTGTCGATTAGAATAATATATTAAAACACTTAGCACCGCTACTTGCAGTCAACATATAACTTAAACACATTGTCACACACTTATATATGTCATAATAACATAAACAATCACCTATCTAGTCAAACTATCTAAGTCTGGATCAATTTCTGAAATATTTCGGTGTACCGACGGCTTTATCGGGTAATTATCGAGTCTAAAACTTTATCATGTAGTTCAATATTCCTTTAGATAATTTAAATATTAGTCATATTATTTTTAAATAACTTATAATAATTTTTCAATAATTATTATAATTTATCATGATTTTTCAAACAGTAGAATCATTTTTAAATGATTTAAATATTAAATAATTCTATTATCATTAATATTTAATTATTATTAAAATATTAATGAAACCATTGCCAAAATATTAAAGTTATTTATAATAACTCAAAATATTTTTTATAACATTGTTATTACCCTTAAATGATTTTTAAAATATTTAAAATTATTTTTAAATAATTAAAATTAATATTTAAATATTAATGTATTATTCACCAAAATATTAAAAGTCATTTATTATTATTTTAAATATTTTTAACTAATTTATATCCTTTTTGAATATTTATAAATCAATAAAATCATTTTTAAACTATTTATTTAATATTATTATTAAATAAATCTAATATCATTAATATTAAATTATTAATAAAATTTTCCTTAAAATATTAAAAGTTATGTTTTATAACTTAAAATATTTTTAAACACTTTACTTTTATTTAAAATGATTTTTTTATAATATTAAAATTATTTTTAACTAATTTATTTAATATAATTATTAAATAAATCAATTATCATTAATATTAAATAATTAATGAAATTTACCTTAAATTATTAAAAGTTATGTTTTATAACTTAAAATATTTTTAAATACCTTATTATTATTTAAATTGATTTTTCATATAATAAAAATCATTTTTAATCAATTTATTTAATACATTTATTAAATAAATTAAATATCAATAGTATTCAAATAAATATTAATTTTACTGAAAAATATGTCAAATTATTAAAAGTTAATTTTTATAACTTAAAATAATTTTTAAAATTAATTTTGTAATTTTTATAAATTTAATTCTATTTTTAATTAATTTTTGGAAATTTATTTAATTAAAATTAATAAGTCTGTCGCTATAGCCTTTAGCGACAGAAAGTGTTGCCTAAGGTGTTCTTGAGCCTCAAGAACATGCAGAACCAGTTTCTAGATGCCTACTTTAACCAAACATTAATCACTGATTCGAAGTGTTTAATTATGGGCAAGATAAAGCTTTGATCTTGTAGTACTAGTGTAATATTACATGATCCAACAACAAACAAGGTCATACTGCATCACACAAGCAAGATATAAAGCATTGAACAAGCTGTCAGAGTTGTTCTTCATTTTCTGGGTTACCCAAAAAAATAAAAATCGTGATCATCTTAGCTACTTTAACCAGCCACTACGCTAAATCTATTTGTTATTTAGGTGATCTAAAGGCTTAAAACTGTAGTCCATATACCATATTACAACCTTATTACAACATTATAACCAAAGAAACAAACACATGCTAGATCTGGGATCAAGAACAAACTGTCAGACCAATCTGGGTATGTTCTGGGTTAGCCAAAATTTGCTCAGTCATGGCTGGTCAACGAGGTTTGACCATCCATAACTTGCAATTAGTACATGATCTAAGCTTGATTCCAGTTCAAGATCAAAGCCCACATAACATACTACAACTACAAACTTTTAAAACTCTAAAACCATTAACATACACAGATATATGAGACCTGGCATTCGACTGTCCGACAACATTTTAAAATTTTCCAGATTTTTAAAATCTTCAATTTCGTGTATCTAGATGTTATAGATCCACTATATACCAACCCAGATCACTTATTAACACTACATACAACATATTAAAACATAAAAACATAACATCTAACATAGTATCAAAGATCAGATTTTAGGTTTAGGCTTATACCTCTTTTGAACAAAGCTTGAATCTAGGGTTCTTGATCTATTTTTGGTGTGCTAGATGCTTGATAAGGGACTGGTCTACTTTAGTTTTTTGTGGGTTTGGAGAATGAGAGACTTTGGTTGAGTGTTGGTGAACAAATGGGCTATTTGTGTGACTTTTCTCTCTCTTGATCCTTACATATTTTGTTACAATGAACTTGGCTGATGTATATGACTGATTACTGGGATATTAACAACTCAAATCTTGGCAAGATTTACAAGTTGCTTACTAAATAATGCAAAAAGGGTATTTTGGTCAATTGCCTTATAATTTTAATGGCTTTCAAGTCATTTGCCCCAACCCTTAGGGTTTAACCCTGAGGTTTTACAATTTGGTTTTCTAAGATTTCTAATTATAGCAAAAATGAAAATTAACCTTTCTAAAAATGAAAATTAGGGTTTCTAATTACTTTAGGTTTCCTAATTACTTAGAACTTAAAATTTAAGATTAAGATCTACTAATTAGCATTAGAGCTTTCTAAATTAGCAATTAGGGTTTAAAACTTAGCAATTAGGGTTTATAACTTAGCAATTAGGGTTTTGTTTCCATATCCGACTTAACTTTCATTATCAGTTAACTTAAAAATTTAAATTGACTATCCTGCTAAATCTATATCGCAAATATTTTTTAAAAAATATTATTCATGATACCAATATTTATAAAATAAAATTATAATAATAATAAAAAATTATTCGTAAAAATACAGATATAATTGTTTGAAAATTCCTGGGTCTTTACAGTTATTGATCTTGCACCTGGTACGATGCTAGTTTCAAAGGCACCTTATAGGATGGCATCAGTTGAGTTGAAGGAGTTGTTTGTACAGTTATAGGAACTCTTAAACAAGAAGTACATAAAACCTAGTGTTTCACCTTGGGGAGCACCGGTTTTATTTGTAAAGAAGAAGGATGGAACTATGAGATTATGTATTGATTATCTGGAGTTGAATAAATTAACCATAAAGAAAAATTATTCTTTGCCAAGAATTGATGATATTTTAATATAATCGAAAACACGGGAGGAGCATGCGAAATATTTAAGGAGCGTATTGGAGATATTACGAAAGGAACAACTTTACGCAACGCTATCCAAGTGTGAATTCTGGTTAGAACGAGTTCAATTTTTTGGTTATATAATTGACAAAAATGGGATTGCAGTAGATCCAACAAAGATAGAAACGGTTGTGAATTAGGAACAACCAACAACTCCAACAGAGGTAAGAAGCTTTCTCGGTTTAGCGGGTTACTATCACCGTTTTATACTTAGATTTTTCTAAAATAGCAACCCCACTAACCAATTTAACTCGAAAGACGGTGAAATACGTCTGAACAGATAAGTGTGACGAAAGTTTCCAAGAGTTGAAGAAGTGATTGAGCATTGCACTAGTGTTATCTTTACCAGATAATAAAGGGGACCTTATAGTTTATAGTGATACATCACACAAGGGATTAGGTTATGTGTTGATGCAACATGGGAAGTGATTGTGCATGCATCACGACAACTCAAAGATTATGAGAAAAAGTATCCTACTCATGATCTTGAGTTAGCCGCTGTAGTATTTGCCTTAAAATTTTGGAGGCATTACTTGTATGGGGAGAAGTATGAAATCTACACAGATCACAAAAGTCTAAAATATACTTTCACACATAAAGAGTTAAACATGAGACAAAGGAGATGGCTAGAACTAATAAAGGATTTTGACTGTGAAATCTTATATCATCCCGGAAAAGCCAACGTTATTGCGGACGCGTTAAGTAGAAAGAATAAAGAGAAATTAAATGTAATAACAAACAACGAGGTACTGATAAAAGAGTTTAATAAACTTAAGATTGAGGTAAGAGTTCCAGCTAACTCTACCCATAAGTAGTTCGCTATAGAGGATGGTTCAACTATAATAGATAGAATTAGAGAAATGTAGGAGAAGGATGATCAGTGCCAAAAGTGTAAAACTGAAATAACTCATATAAAGAATATTTGATTTAGAGTAGATAAAGATGGAGTACTAAGATATGACAATAGAATTTGGGTTCCGTTAGACCAAGCACTAAAAGATGAAATCTTAAATAAAGCACATAGTTCTAAGTTTGTCGTGCATCCGGGTAGTACTAAAATGTATAAAGACTTGAGTCGACACTTTTGGTGGTCAAACATGAAACAAGAAATAGCAGAATGGGTGATAAAATGTCTCACGTATGAAAAGGTTAAAGCTGAACATCAAAAGCCGCCGAGTGGATTACTACAACCCTTAACAATTCTCGAGTGGAAGTGGGAACACATAACCATGGACTTCGTGGTAGGCCTTCCTGCTACATAAAAAGGCCGCAATGCCATTTGGGTAATAGTTGACCATCTTACAAAATTAGCTCATTTCCTACCTATTAATTTTACATTTAACCTAGATCAATTAGCCAAGTTATACATAAATAAAATTATCTCTAGGCATGGAGTCCCTGTTTCTATAGTGTCAGATCGAGATCCATGATTCACTTCAAAGTTTTAGAGGAGTCTTCAAAACCACTTAGAAAGCTAGTTGAAATTAAGTACATCATATCACCCATAAACAGATGGATAGAGTGAGAGAACCATTCAAATATTAGAGGATATGTTGACAACATATATTATGGGCTTCAAAGGAAGTTGGGAGGATCAGTTGCCATTGATAGAATTTGCCTACAACAATAGTTACCATGCTAGCATAGGAATGCCACCATATGAAGCCTTGTACAGTAGAAAATGTAGAACACCTTTGTGTTGGGACAAAGTTTGGGAAAGACAAATGATGGGACCCGAGGTAATTCAACAAACCACTGAGACAATTCAAATTATACGCGAGAGATTGCTATCATCTCAGGATTGACAAAAGAAGTATGTTGATCAACACAGACAACAACAAAATTTCAATGTCGGGAGCCACGTTTTCTTGAAAGTGTCCCCTTAGGAAGGCAAGATACGTTTTGGCAAGAAAGAAAAATTGAGTCCGAGATTCATTGGACCATTTCAGATTTTGAGGAGGATATGTGAGGTAGCCTATGAAGTAGCCCTACCTCCTGAGTTAAACCATATTCATAATGTATTTCACATGTCCATACTACGACCGTAAACACTTAAACTATAAACACGTTATAATATACAAGCCTATCCAAATCGAGGAAGAATTATCTTATATAGAAGCTCCTATCCAGATCATTGATCGAAAGGAAAAGGTGTTGCGAAACAAAGTAATATCCTCAGTTAAAGTGATCTGGAGAAATTAGAACATCGAAGAAGCTACGTGGGAGCTAAGGAGTAAAATGTGAGACAACTACCCACATTTATTTTCATAACATGTAATGTAATTTCGAGGATGAAATTCTTATTAAAGGGAATGAATGTGATATTCCGAACCTTAATAAGACTCGTGTATGTAAATTATGTGATTATTAATGAAATTTCTTTATTCTAATTATGCATTAAGGTATTTCATACTCTAATGAAGAATTAGGTCAAATAAAACTTTTCTCCAAAAAACGTCGTGCTTGACACGTTGTGCTTGGAAATAAGATTTTTACCAATGAACTTATTGGTATATTCGTTTTTGAAAAGTTGCTTTATCGTGCTTACACTGACAAAAAGGTTTTTCGTGATTCCAAGTATTTTACTTAGATTAGTGTAATAAACCCTATTTAAAAAACTCTAACCCTAATTAGGAAACCTTTACCCTAAATTTGAAAGCCTAACCCAAATTATGAGATCCAAAACTTTAATTATGAATTCTAAACTTAATTAAAGTATTAATAACTTCATTACGTTATTTAAACACAAATTATAAAACCTTAATACCAATTAGTGTGAATTAAACCAAGATTAAGTAAACTAACCAATATGAACACTTGAATAAGTGTGCAAGCTTATGTTCATCACACTCCAACACAGTCCATCACAAGCATGAGCCTAACAACAGATCATAGCAGCACAAGTTTAGTTGTAGAAGATATTTTTGGAGGCAAAATAAGTGGAAAATACCTAAAAACCCTAACCTATAAGGTTCTATAAATAGCAGCCCTCCTATACTTAAAACCCATGAATTTCTTTAACCAAAACACTTATAATTCAAGCTATAACAAGCCCCAGCAGTAGAAAGATCAATATTAAAGAGAAAGAATCAAAATTTGCTGAAGAAGATAAAAATACTATTCACACTTGTAGATCTTTGATGCTTTGTTAAAAATTTTGTTTTAATGTTTAGTAACATGTAATAACATGTTATTAAGTGATCTAAGTTGATAAAACATGGCTTCATAACATCTAAAGGTATAAAAATGAAGAAAAGAGCAAACTGTCCAAAATTGTATAAAATGGTTTGATAACCGAATGTCAGAGCCCATAGATCTTAGCAAGTTAATTGTTTGGACTATTAGATGTATCATAGTTGTAGTATGTCATGAGCTTAATAATCTAGAACTAAAATCATGTTAATCGGATCACTGTACTACAAGTTATTCATGGTCAAAGGTAGTTGACCGAACACAAAAATTGTTTTCTGAAAATTCCAGAAAAGTATGAAGAATAGTCTGACAGTCATTTGACCGACCTAAATCTTTCTTCTGATGTATTATGAGAGTATGATAGTGTTACACTTTTATAGACTGACATGTATACTATAAAACTATGACACTAGATACTTCATTAGATCACTAGAATACATGTTATTAAGGGTCAAACCTCGTTGACCGTTCACAAAATGGTTTCTGGAAAACCCAGAAAATCATATGAATGTCTGATAGTCGTCTGATATTAGGTTGACTGGCTTAGATCTCTCACTTGTGATGTTGTTAGGTAAATCCAGTGTCACACTTTTGAACATTGACATGTCTATGACAACCTTTAGTCATTACATCACCTAATAAACACATAGACTAGAAGTTATTAGTAATTGGAAAGCTTTGATCGGCGTTGACTGATCAATTTTGGAAAACCCAGAAGTTGAAGAAAAGTTGGGATTGGAGTTTTGACCACTCATATATCCCTATTATGATGACGTTAGACAACCAAATGAGTATAAACTTATAGTATTACATCAATACTACAACACAGATAGACTTACAAGCCTAGAAACAAAATCAATTAGGATTTATAGAGGGTCAAAGTAGACAACTAGGGTTTGACTAAGTTGTTCTTCAAAGGATGAATAACACCTATAGCGACACTATCCGTCGCTCTAGGGCCCTTAGACCACACTTGCCCCTCCAACACTCTTTTAGCGACGCTGTCTGCCGCAATAGGCTTTTATCGAAGAATTGAATAAAAATAAATTACAATAATTAAATTAAATAGAAATAAATAGTAAATAATTATTAATAATTAATAATTAATAATTAAGTTCTAAAAATTATTTTAAGTTATAATAAATAACTTTTAATATTTTGACATAAATTTCACTAATATTTTATTTTATTTAAATATTAATGATAATAAAACTATTTAATAATTATATTAAACAAAATATTTAACAATTTTAGTAATTTTTCTAAAATTATATAAATGATAAATAAATCATTAAAAATATTATATTTCCAAAATATTTATAAATGATAATAAATCATTAATAGATGAATATTATTTAAATTAATATTAGGGTATAAATGATAATTAAATCATTTAAATATTAAACTAAAATTCTAAAATTATCATAAAAGATAAATAAATCCTTTAAAAATAATACTAAGCTTCTAAAAATATTATAAAGGATAATTTAATTATCTAAGATAATATTTAAGCTTTCAAATAAAGTCTTATTGATAAACTAACACATTGTATTATCAAATTAAGTGATCGAGATATCGAACCCTAACAATACCTGATTAATTTCAATTGGATACATGTTATTATAAATTATAACGACCATTATGAATACGTGCTAACATATTTAGGTTACATAAAGCCTTCAAATACATGTTAGCTAAACGTTCTTCGCACGTGCAAGTTTCCAAACCCTTACATTTTCATTGAACATGCTTTTTTGAATCTTATACATTTAAAAATATCGTTTGTATCAATTATTGTGAAGTTATAGCTCCTTGATTCATCATAACTTAAGAAATGAAATATTGATTCGTATGTTTCTGAATTGCTATTGAAGCATGAATTGTTGGTCAAACCAATTTGTTGGGAAGACATCTAATACTGAGTTAAAAACACCCTTGATGGGATGTTATTGTGTCAATAAAATTTGACACCATGTGCAGTCGGGCACGATTGGGATGATATGCATATACCCAGGATATTGAATAGGTTGATCTTGTGATGCCCCCAAATTCAACCACTAATATCTCAAATTTGGTGCTTCACGATCTAATTCTAATAATGCACTAATAACTCATACAACGGAATAATAGAATAACTTACATTGATTTATTATAATTATTCTTGTCCTAAGGTTTCGTAACCGTTACTACAACGTTTCATAAATAAGTCTAAGACATGACTCAACATAAATTGGTCACTTCTTAATACAACATAATATTATTTCTTCTAGCTTAAAGGACTAAAACTAATCTGTAACCTTGCCCTTGCGTTTGTCCTTCCTCTCGAGGTACTGCCTTGTTCAGCCTTAACTATAATATTTTTAGGGAAGCAAGAATGAGCAACAAATTTTTCCAGTAAGTAATATAGCAATAAGAGTGAACAAATATAATGTTCGAATTATCAAAGGTATAACAGTAAATGATAGTTCCGAAATAACAAGAAGTATCAATTGTTCTAAATAAGAGTCACTATGGATTGAAAGATGTCATCAAGATTTCCAAGATTTAATCATTTCAAAGTTCAAAAATAATCAACACTGAGTAGTCGCTATCGACTAAGAAATACTACTAGAATTAACAATATTATACTGAAAATCCATTAATAAGTACAACAGGTGATCTGCCTAAAGTACCATGCATTATGCATAACATTTAAACATGTTTTCTGTGCACACGTCAGTTTTCCGATAATATAAAATTTTTTCTTCTAAGAGGGTTGTTCATCTCAGTAGATTTATAAGATTCCGCACCAAAGTAATTGGTTTGGACAACTTTCTAACTAATAGATATTTGTCTAGCCGAATCAAATAGCTTAGAATCCTTTCTCAATATGTTTAAGAATAATAAGTTCAAACTCGTAACATGATTTAAGATATAAAGCTTAAGTCAAATTTTAGAATATGAATGACTATTCATACGAATATAAATATTTTCTCAATATAGATATGATTGATGATAACAGTTCGAAACTTTTACAATAAGAGTTAAGGTTTAGATACTTGCATTAAATATAAGAATGAAGTTAGGAAAATTGCCTTAAGCGTAGTTTACCAATCTAAAGCTTATCAACACTTCAACGAACTAAGTTACCCTATTTACGTATATAAGTGTACACATTCATTAGATACACAAGCTCAAAACATAACTTATCTTATACATGATTGATCATATAATTTCTATTTCTATCTTAGTAACACAATGGGATATCACATTAGTATGTTATCACATCACATAGTTACCTAACCAACATTGACTTAGTTTTAAGAAAATTTGTAGCAATTCTTTAGGTTCTAAATCCCACATAGCCATTTCATGCTTAAACACTTCAAACATCATTATAATCATTTATTATCACTTAAATTAGTATTATATAAAAGTTGCATGTCTCAGATCACAAGAAAAATAGTCAGGTCAAACTGCAGGAGGGCACAACAGCGCTCTAGTTAGGCTTAGGACGGCGCAGCTGTAATATCCCTTGGCCATACCAGAGTTGAGCTTTTTCTCTCCTAGTTTCATTCCACTTTTTAGCATACCTAGACCTTAACACATAGCATGCACACATTTTAAAGGGTTTTGCATGCTTTTATGACCATTCCAAGTTTACCTTTATGCGTTATGGTTTTAGCTTAGAATTTCTAAGGAATTAATGCCAAATAAGGTCATGAAATCATAAGGACTACTATGCTAACCATGTATTCATATGAGGAGGTCATATAATCTATAATATGCATGCTCGCAAGTATTCACATCATTTACGCATAGCTAGCATTGTTTATCACTTTAAAATATACCTAAGTGAAAGTAGTATACACATAAGCAAATTATGTACGATGATAAATCATATACTTTGTAAACGCCTCGCAACCCCAAATCTTCATGAACGACATAGTAAGACGTTTCCCAGTCCACATCTCATATGGTGTCTTCTGAACCGTCTTTGTAGGAACACGGTTAAGTGTGAATGTAGTTGTCTCTAGGGCATGACCCCAGAAGCTTATTGGAAGATCTGCATGACTCGTCATTAATCGTACCATGTCTAACAAGGTGCGATTCCTCTTCTCAGATACACCATTCCATTGTGGTGTTCCAGGTGGAGTGAGTTGTGATATAATACCACACTCCTTTAGAAGGTCATCAAAGTCTTGGCTTAACTATTCACCTCCTCGATCGGATCGAAGTGCTTTTATGTTTTTGACAAATTGATTTTGAACTTCATTCTTGAATTCCTTGAAATTTTCAAAGGATTCATATTTGTGTCTCATAAGATACACATATCCATATCTACTGAAGTCGTCAGTAAATGCAATAAAGTAATGAAACTTACCTCTTGCTAACGAACTCATGAGTCCACAAACATCACTATGTATGAGTCCCAATACATCACTAGCCCGTTCACTGTGTCCAGTGAAAGGGTCTTTAGTCATCTTGCCTAATAAACAAGACTCGCATCTCTCATATGATTCAAAATTAAATGAATCTAAAAACCCATCTTTATGGAGTTTGGATATGCGTTTTTCATTTATGTAGCCTAAACGACAATGCCAGAGATATGTCGGATTTGAATCATTTGATTTAAATCGTTTTGTATTTATGTTATAAATAGGCATTTTTAAATCAAGAATATAAAGATCATTAAACAATTGTGCAACACCATAGCATATATCATTTAAGTAAAATGAATAAAGGTTGTTCTTTATTATAAATGAAAAACCTTTCTTGTCCAAACAAGAAACAGAAATAATGTTTTTGCTTATAGCAGGCACATAATAACAATTCTCTAATTCTAATACTAGCCCAGTGGGCAAAGATAAATGATAAGTTCCTACGGCCAGTGTAGCAACTTTTGATCCATTCCTAACTCGTAGGTCAACCTCTCCTTTCGCCAAAGTTCTACTCCTTTGGAGTTCCTACACATTAACACAAATGTGAGAACCACGTCCAGTATCCAATACCCATGATGTAGAAGTAGACAAATTGACTTCTATAACATATATACCTGAATCAGAAGTCACACTTCCCTTCTTTTTCTTCACTTCTTCCTAATAAGCATGACAATTCCTCTTCCAATGTCCAGGTTTTCCACAGAAGTGACAATCACCTTCTTTAGCCACCCTGCCTTTAGGTTTTAAAGCATGCTTGGTCTTGGAATTGGGTTTGGAACCTGATTTAGATCATATCTTCTTCTTATTACCTTTCCAATTTCCCTTAGCATTCTCCTTTTGCACCATCATTATGGGAGCGGGTCCTGCCTTTTTCATGTTGTTCTCGGCAGTTCTTAACTTGCTCAATAACTCAGTAAAGGGTTTCTCAATTTCATTCATGAGGTAATTCATAACAAATTGAGAGTAGCTGTTATTTAAAGATTGCAAAACAAGATCAGTTTGGGCTTCTAGAGTAATCGAAAAACCCAACCTATCAAGGTACTCAATATACCCAATCATTTTCAGCACATGTGGACCAACTAGATCACATTCACATATCTTGCAGTGATACAACACTTTGCTTGTATCATACCTTTCCTGTCGAGCATGCCCTTCGAACAATTCTTGAGATGCTCGATCATCTCATAAGCATCCATTAACTCATGTTGCTTCTGAAGCTCAGTGTTCATAGTTGCTAGCATGAGATAACTCGCGTCTAGAGCATCATCTTGATGCTTCTTGTAAGCATCATACTCTACACGTCATGCAGTATCAGCTGGTGCTGCAGGAATGGGCTTTTCAATGACATATAGCTTGCGTTCTTGTTTGAGGATAATCCTCAAGTTCCTATATCAGTCAAGGAAATTAATTCTACTCAGCTTGTCCTTTTCAAGGACTGATCGTAGTGAAAGACTATTTATGTTGTTGTTGTTGTTTGCCATTGATATCTAAAATTTATAAGTACAAAAATAATAAGTCAAATTGCAGAGTTTATGATATTATGTAATTGATAATAGTACATTCAAAATATACCTCCACTATTTTATTAATAGCCCTCACCATTAATTCGGAAAGTATTTTCTATTAAATCTTTCTAGTGAGCCAAGATCCATATTTCATTATGCCTTAAGTTAGCTTTGGCTTATCTCTCCAAACATAATTATTTAGAGAGACAACCCTTTGTCAATTATATCATATATAACTCTTGGATAGTTTGGCAAACAATATTTGTTTCTAGTCCATCTAATGGTACCTACCAAACTCCATGCCTCTAAGTCCACAATCCTATTGAGATAACTTAGTTAAGTCGGACCCAATGATCTTAACAGTTTGGATATCACAATTATCCTATCACATCTTACCTAGATAAATAGGGTACTTTGCTTTGGCAAACCTACATCCATTGATCAAGGTCTTGATGAGTGTTATTAACTGGAAGGCATTTGATTTAGACTTAATAATTTAATGAGAGATTTTATAAATTAGTTTAGATCTCACCAATTTTAATCTTATTAAGCATGCACATTATTTATCATATCATATCGTATACAAGCATAAATAAAGTGCAAAATTAAATGTGTCACAGTTATGGCCCAATCCACTGTTAATCTTTTCAAGCTAATGAAAGATTGAAGATCAATCTAAAGTAGTAAAAGATCTCAAAATAGTAGCTTCCTTAGATCTTCCTCATGCATGTGCCTCCTCTCCATCATCATGTTTCCATCGTGATCTTCATCTTGTCATCTTCATCGACTATTACATGACATAAAGAAACCTTGAGTTACATTTGACGGGATTTAGATGAGAAGAGAATATTACATTAGAATTTATAGAAAAGCACGACATGCAAGCCGTATTTCAAAACCAAAAAACCACTAGCCTATGGGTCGAAAGGCCATAACTGTGCACCATGTATATCACAATAACAACATAACACTGTACATATAATTAAAGAAAACTATATACAAAATATTGGGGTCACGACCATCGTGCGCTACGACGGGGGGGCAAGGGGGGTCTCCCCCTGGCAGTAGTCCGGCTGATTGTAAAATCTGTATTGTAGAATTTTTCCATACGAATCTCTGAAACAATTTGAGAATCATATATTTAATCCACCAAAACACTCATAATAATAATACACCCAATACATATCATATATGTCCAGTTTTGATTAATCATTTTAAACTGAATCTTAATGCTTCTAATCCAATTAGTACAGAAGTTGTATATTGTTATTACACCATTTAAGATACAATTAATACAACATCATATACATGCATATCTATTACTAATATTCATAATACCAGAATATGCCTACATACAGAATATTATATATTCAATTTCAGATCAGTAAAATTATATCATCATATATCATATATATCGAAAATAATATAATTAATTTTGTATCGGTAAAATTGTATCATCATATATCATATATATCAAAAATAATAAAACACGTAATCTGAATTAATCGTTTCATACCACTGTTGGAATTTCGGATCAAAAAACGTACAGCGGAATATAAAATTGAACAAAACAAAATAATTTCTGAAACCCAAAACAGGATCCATGCGAAACAGAAATTAATTCAGTGTTTAAGAGATTATACCGATTATGAAAAAACTTCAAATCTCCAACGCAGTCCGAATGAACTACATCTTTACGGTATCCACACGAACGCCCACGAATCGTCGTACGATTCTGCAATAAAAGGGAGTTGCGGTACTAGCCACCAAATGAATGGATTTCTGTTTTCTCTCTAGTCTCTCTCTAAGAGCGGCTAGGATTTTCTTAGGTTATGATGTGCTACCTAAATGGCGGCTATATATATATATATATATATATATATATATATATATATATATATATATATATCTTAATTAAGTCTTACTTAATTAATATACCTATATATAAAGTATCCTATTAATTTAAATTCATAATTTAAATGCTACCAATCATATTGACATATTTAAATCTTTACAATTTAAATTAATTTTCTTTTAATTACGTTATATGTGTGTGACCCTATAGGTCATTATTACGTTGGCAATAATTTTAAAATCATATTATAAAATTATAAACAGTGAGCGGCATCTAATAATGCATCATTGCTACCCAAGTAATAATAAGATTGATGATTCGATGCAACCTTTTCGTGACCAATGTTTCAATGTAGTTTAATCATTTTAACCTTGACATCCTAGATTAAACTCGAGTCATGGAATGTGTCATACTCTTCATAATTTAATCTGAGTTTTCTTGATCAATGAGTAGACTATATGAAACAAATCACTATTTGAGCATAGCCATGCATTTCATAGTCCTACTCAATCAAGAGGCCTATGGATATCACCCCTAATATATAGGAGGGTTAAATTTCATCTATATCACTCATATTCCTCACACGATTCATGATGTACCCAATAATCACCTTTATAGTCCACCCTATTAAAGGTGACCTTTGATGATATCAAAGTACATAAATTCATGTGTAGTAATATAGTGATTTCAGGTCGGAGGATCATTATATCATTGTCACTATGAGAATCGCTAATGACACCTTGCATAATGTTCCACGTAGAATTTTCATGGTGGGTCTGTCCAGTACATCGTTCTCTAACATGTACCTATGCATTGACTCAATATCTCATATATTTATGACCAATGAGATTTGGTCATCAGTCAATCCACATACTAGTCTCAATGTATCATTGTTGTCCCATTAACAATGATACTCGACTAGGGACATTTAAGAGCAATGATACTAATTGTAATTATATAATCTCATGTTCAAGTCACATACTTGAAGCTATATAATTTGTATCACTATTATAAGGACTTTTATTATGCTAACATTTATATAACGTAGTAAATAAAATCATAATAAAATTATTCATTTATTCAATCAAATATAATATCAAAATGTTAAACAATTATATCAAATAATTGGCCTCTAAGGCATAAATTCTAACAATGGGGACATTGGCAAAATCAAGTCTGGGGGAGATTTCCTATTAATTTTATTTATATGAATTGTTGTTATGTTTGAACTGTGGGAGCTTCTTTTGGGTTGTAATAGCCTTAGACAATGTTTTTTATGTTTGGTTTAATTATACTTGGTTTAGACTGGTTTTATAATGGTTTTATGTTGGGATGATGCATGATAAGATGCATGTTAAATTTCTACAATTGTTATGAATGTTTTTGTTTATATAAATAGCATTTTGGGATTCTGATATATATCATGTTATGTTTATAGTAATATTTTGGGATTTTCACAAATGATTGGTATACTTGATGCCATGTGTTATGGCTTTACCCTATTTTGGTGAGGGTACTTTAACTTTTATTGTTTCTTGCCTTAATTTTTAACTAACCATATCCCCGAACTGTAACTGTTTATATGCTAGGTGTGGGTGCTATTGCTTTTAATTTTTAATTGTGGCTAATGACAAGTGCCAAGTGATTATGTCTATCTCTTAGAGTCGTGTTAAGTATGTGTGAGCTAGGGGTGTGTTAATTCGATAAGTCAAGACTATTATGGATCCGTCCTTCTTAGCAAGCACTGGCCAATTATTTTAACTAGTTATCTTTCGAATTTAGCTTGTTTGTTATTGTTTTGAGAATATGTTCACTCTATAATTACTTTCTTGATTACAAGATAATAAAAGACTTGGATGCTTTTACATTTTTGGATATTGGGTTTTGACTATTTAAAAAAACAAAAAAAAACTTAATTGAGAAGTCTTGTAGTGGGTCGAGATGGAGCGTGAAATGCACTCGCTCATAAATGCAAACTTGAGCGAGATGGAGCATAAAATGCACTCGCCTAATAATCTTTGGATTTAGTAAAGTCTAATTTGGCTTTAAGTTGATTATGTGGCCTTTGCTGCTCTAGTTATTAGATTCATAGGAGTGTTCTACACCTAGTGCCCTAAAGTCATCTGGCTTGGGAGTCATTGATCAAAAGCTTGTTAATGGGTATGCTCTGAATAGCCTAAGATAATTAAGCACTATCTGAGTCAAATTTTACTTCTTCAATGCTAGAGCCTTTTGATCCTTTCTTGTATTTGCATCTTGTTCTTAATACTTGTTGATTATTCGAGTTGCAGAGTAAGCATATTGGTTATCACAATCGACTATGTGATCTTTATTTGAGCTATGATTAGTTAGGATGGTTGGTCTTCACACTCACACATAGAATGGATCGAGTACAGTCTTATGCTTAGAAATTAATATTAAACCCACATTCATATCTGTGTTTGTCCTATTCTCAAAGAGGGTCTATAATTGTGCTTAGAAGCCATGATAATAGTCTATAGGATTAGATTTCATTCGTGTCTTACATTAATGTGGGTGTGGATGTCAGATAGTTTGCTTGAGGACAATCAAAAGCTTAAGTTTGGGGGTATTTGATGAGTGGGATTTATATTCGCGAATCAGATCCTCTATGGCTTAAGACGCTGCCTGTTTTCTGTTATTTATTTAGCTTATATATATATATATTATTGTTATTTTGCTTAATCTCTATAATGCTGGGCTCATTAGGTCATTTCTAGCTTAAAGGGGGCAAAAGGGTCATTTTATACACTGGCGCTGCAGCGCCAATTCCAAGCTTTAGCCTGGCGCGACCTCCGAGTCCATGCTGATGTCACCTTGGCGCTACAGCGCCCCAGCTCCTTTGTAAGTTGGCGCTGCAGCGCGAGCTCCGGTGTTTTTAATGCTGACGTGACGCTGCAGCACCATCCCTAGTTAAACTCTCCACGCCGCAGCGCCACCTCTGGTGTCCAGGCAGAGACTTAATATTAATGATCTAAAAGAGGAGAAGTGATTATCTTCAGACAAAGTAGCCGCCATCAGTTATTACAGAGAGTAGAATAGAAGTTTTTCAGTTTTAATTAGTTTAAAAGAGAAAGAAGTTGTTCTTCAAGGAAGAAAAATTCATTGCATCCTACACAGCTCAGACTCTACACGGAGAAGAGGAGACTTAGAGACATAAAACTTCGTAACAGGAGTTTTCTTATTCCAAATCTTTCATTTATTTGTGTATTAATTAGCATGTTGAATACTCAAGTTCATTCGAATTTTGCTTGTGATTGCAGCTTACCATGACTACAAAATCTGGCAGATGGACGTGAAAACGGCCTTCCTCAATGGGAAACTTGAGGAGGATGTGTGTATGACACAGCCAGAGGGATTTGTTTCAACTGTTGGAACAAATCAAGTCTGTAAGCTACAGGGATCCATTTATATATTGAAGCAAGCTTCTCGTAGGTGGAACATCTGTTTTTATGAGACAATCAAAGAGTTTGATTTTATCAAAAATGAGGATAAACCATGTGTGAACAAGAAGGTTAGTGGAAGCGTTGTTTCATTCCTTGTATTATATGTTGATGATATAATACTAATAGGGAAGGATATTCATATGCTACAATTGATTAAAATTTTGTTATCAAAACACTTCTCCATGAAGGAATTGGGAGAAGCATCCTATATTTTGGGGATAAAGATCTATAGAGATAGATCTAAAAGTATGATTGGCTTATCCCAAGGAACATACATTGACTCGATGCTAAAGAGGTTTAGTATGGAAAATTCCAAGAGAGGTCTCATGTTAATGAGCCATGTAATACATCTCTCCAAGAAACAGGCCCCAAAGACACTTGAGGAGAGAGACCATATAAGTAACATTACTTATGCTTCAGCAATAGGATCTATCATATACGGTATGATATGTACTAGACCGGACGTCGCTAATGCACTTAGTGTAACAAGCAGATATCAGTCAAATCCAGGAGAAGAACACTAGAAGGTAGTGAAAAATATCCTAAAGTAATTAAAAAGAACTAAGGATGTATTTCTTGTCTACGGTGGGTCTGAATTGAAACTATAGGGCTTCACAGACTCAAGTTTTCAAATAGACCAAGATGATAGTAAATCCGTTTCGGGGTATATGTTTACCTTGAATGGTGGCGCAGTGAGTTGAAAAAGTTCCAAACAGCAGACAATTGTCGATTCAGTGACGGAGGTAGAGTACATAGCTGCAAGTGAAGCTGCAAAGGAAGCTGTTTGGATGAAGAAGTTCATAACCGAACTTGATGTGGTTCCTAGTATTAGAGGACCAGTACCTTTATTCTGTGAAAACACCGGAGCTATTGCGTAGGCTAATAAACCCAGGTCTCATCAAAAATCCAAGCACACGTTGTGGCACTTTCATTTGATTAAAGAGATCATTGAAAGAGGAGATGTCACCCTGGAGCGTGTGGACTCTCAAGACAATATTGCATATCCATTTACTAAAGCGTTAACACAACAACAGTTTAATCGTCACTTACAGAAGATGGGTATAAGATACTATGATGATTGGCTTTAGTGCAAGTGGGAGATTGAAAGTAGTATGCACACAAGCAAATCATGTATGATGATAAAGCATATACTTTGTAATCAATCTTATTCATTTATTAATAAAAGTATTTATTTACTAAAGACATTTAATTTATCTACATGGTGCTATTTTAATAATATGTGACAAACCCATAGTTTTAAACAATGCTTTTAGAATCATGATGAGATCATGCTAATGAGATCTAAATTCTTAGATAACTTAAAAACTAAAATTTTCCCAATCAATGGATTACTAAAAAGGGGATTAGTGAATACGGATAGATTGGTACATACGTTGCTTGTTCATCGGATGAGGATGATCGATCTCATAATCATTTGTGTGGAGACACTAAAACAAGTATGTAGGTGCTTATTGGAGAATAAGTTCACTGAACTAGACTCGCTAAGGAATATCTAATGGAGTTTTATTTACCTGTCAATAGGAATTCCAGTAGTAATAGTAGTACAAGTAATCCTTAGACTTGAGATCTTCATAGTATCTTGTATACAATGATTTACACTTTGACTTATTCCTTAAGACCCTTGGAGTATATCAAAGGGTATGCTTGGATGTAATAAGTTATATATGGAGATAATGAATTATCAATAAAGAATCTACCACTTCTAGTAAAAGAAGAGATATGTACTATATGATTCGATAAATGACAATCCAGGAATCCTTGGCTAAGGTGGAATGAAATTAGAAAGTAGTTTCTAATTTGCATTCATTAGGAGTTGTGCATTTAGGAATCGAAATACATATAATTAATTCCATGTCTTAAATTTAATTGAGACATTATATGGTGGAAGGATTGAATTGTACGGTAACTATTTACTCAAAGGTTCTTTTATGATTAATGTTGAAATCCATATTATCTGAAAAGTCGTTGATCGCTAGGGAGGCTTATCCGTATTGTAGAATAAATATTATTTATTTAAATAAGATTAAAATTATTCTAATTGATTTATTTACAACTTGTTTAATATGGAGAACCTAAAGGGTCACACCATAAAAAGGAAGACTAATTATTTAAGAAGTTAATGGCATAATCGTAATAATATGTTAAGTATATTTAATTTAATCTATGGTGATAGAATAAATTAAATAGCTTAATATTTATTATTTAATATTTTGAAAATATTAAATATAAATTAATAAAATGATTCTTATTAATATTATTTTAATTTCTAAAGGAATTTGGGAATTAATTTAATATTAGTACTCTCATTTATTCCTAATAGGATTAAGAGACAAATTAATTAAATGAGTTTAATTAATTATCATTAATTAGATTAGGGAGCCTAACTAATTAAAGGAGTTTAATTAATTAAATAATAACCTAATATATGTTAACTGATATCTTTAAAAGATGAGTCTTATATCAGATATTATATATACGTGATTCCAAAAGTCAGAGAGTACGCCTTTTTCTATACAGATAGAAAACTAGGGTTTGAGCCAAAAACACCATTCTTCTTTATTCTTGTTCTTCCTTGGTGGATCACCTTCAGAGGTCAAACGCTTGGGTGGCTAACGTTGATCAAAGGAAGGAACCAAACCCGCGTATTTAAGGAGAGCACAAAAGAATAGGAGTTGAACTTGTACATGAGAAAGCTCGGATCTTGAAGGGTATGATTTTTATTCTGCTACTATTTTATAGACTAATAATCTAAGCACAAGAACGATCTTGGTTTATTGTTTGTAAGAAAAAATTTAAAATCTATTTTACTTCGCTTCCGCTATATTTATGTGATTTGATTACATGCTCTTGTTTCAAGCAAACCTAACACTAAGCTCATGCTTGATTAACTTACATTGTGTCTAACAGGGTGAGTGTACATATGGGTCATGTTTAGAGATAAAAAGAACACAAACATGTCGTCTTAACTGTCCAGAATATAACTACACATTGTGTGTAACTATTAGTTTGTAGCATGACTGAGTTTGCCTATGAAATCCTTTTTCACCAAACCAATGCAATCTAGTACATACGAAGCATCTTAAAATCACATATCATGTGTAGGTAGGTTATGTATACATGCTAACCAAATCTAAACATGATCAACTCGTTATTCATAAATATTAGTTTCCACTATATCAAGTTTTTCTTTAGAGAGTCATTTAACCCAAAGTCAAAACAAGTTGGACATAAGCAAATGAATCTTGAATCACAAATCATGCTCATAACTCAGTCATACATGTATGCTATCAAGTTCAAAATTTGTAATATACAAGTTTCATCAAGGTTTATTTTTGAAACTATAAGTTTTCTTTATAAAACTTCTACTAAATCATGTTATAACAACTCATTATTAGTAAGGTGACTTCAAACCACATGTCATATCTGTTTTCATGCATAACTAAGTCTATATTGCATGTTGGAAGCACCACATAACAAGTAAAACTAGAATCTGGTTCTGGGGAATGGCGCAGCTGTGCCGCCTAGTAGTACAAATTGGGCGCAGCTGTGCCCTTCCTAGACAGAACCAGGAAAGGCTGTGTTTCTGCAGAACTCAAAACCAAACATGAAAATTCTTATTTAACCGGCTTAGACATCAGCCACGTTATTTCTTTACATGCATATTAACTCTACTAACATGTTAACATCATTTCACATATCAATCAACAACTAATTCATGCAATTTCTAAGAATTTATAAATGCTTGAATTTCAAAACATGTTTAAGAATTATACCTCTTGAAGCTTGAATGGGAACTCCTTCAAATCTCAGATTGTACTCCAACTCACAATACTCACACTCAATATTAAGTTAATAGAAAACTTTTGAGTAACAAATCTGAGAATGAGGATGGCTCTATATATAGAGAAACTATGGACCAAATTTGGGTTTTGTCACGGGAATTAACCCAACAGGAAGAAAAAGAAAATGGTGGGTAAAGAGAAGTTGGTAGAATAATTCTCACTATTCCATCTTCAGTCATTCTCTTAGCCATTATTACAATCAATCTAGCCTTTTCATTTCTCAATAATGAAGAGATAGGCCATTGGCCTATACACGGCTGTTTAATGCAATGAGACTATGATTATGGGATAAGCAATAATAACCCTCATGTATCAGTGGAATGGACTTCTACACTAAGGTTAATTTCCTTTTTAGTTTACAAATGAAATTTTGATGAGTTATTATTAATACATTGTGATAATTTATGGATATATATACTCATAATCATATAACCCATGTACATTGAATTAGTCCAAATTAATATTTAATTAGGTTTGAACATAATTTGGTTGGGTATCAACACTCATTATTTTTGTAAATTTATTATGTTAATTGTACTTAATTATCTCAATAATAATTAATATTAAATGTTTATTTCCTAAAAGATAACTTCCTTCAGAATTTCTAAGATACACATTTAATTGAATTCCCATGAATCATAAAGTCACACAGACTCATTTATAAAATTTAGTAGGTCACATAATTAAATCTTATTTTTATCATACAGTCACACTACATCTATTATTCAAAGTTTATTAATGTTAATATCTCATCTGGTAACTCATGAAGCAAAAATTATTTTTCAAAGTTCTGCCACCAGCGCAGTTGCTCTGGTTCACACTCAGAAGTGGCGCAGTTGTGCCACTCTATGAAAACCTCAGACCAGGTTTAGCTACTGCAGAATTTATTCCATACCATAGTTTAATTACTCTTTTCATTGTTTTAATTAATAAGTTTTACTTATTTCATTACTTTGACACACTAGGCATATCCCTTAAGCTTAAATTAAGCTTTTCCTTATTTTCATAATATCACATAGTTGTCACATACTAAATTCAATTCGATTGAATTATCACATCCTGTGTCACAACAATATATACCTATATTCAAATAAATATTCAACTTTTATTAATTTAATTATTAATATTATTCATAAAATTTACGGATATTACATCCTCCCCCACTTATAAAAATTTCATCCTCAAAATTAGTATAAGGTTACACAAACAAGTGGGGATATTCCCTTCTCATCTTCTCTTCTAATTCTCACGTAGCCTCCTCGGCGTCGTGGTTTCACCAAACCACTTTTACAGAAGATATAACTTTATTTCTTAACGCTTGTTCTTTCCTATCTATAATCTGGACAAGAACTTCTTCATATGTCAGATTCTTTTCTACTTGAATGGGTTCATAGGATATCATGTGCTTATAGTTGTGCTTGTATGGATGTAATACAAAAATGTGAAACACGTTGTGGATGTGTTCCAATTTAGGAGGTAAAGCAACCTTGTACGCCACCTTGCCCACTCGCTTTAAAACTTCGAATGGTCCTATGAACCTCGGACTCAATTTTCCCTTCTTGCCGAATCGTATCTTCCCTTTCCAGGGAAACACTTTTAAAAATACGAAACTGCCAACTTTAAAGTCTCGATATTGACAATACAAATCTACGTATCTCTTCTGGCAATCTTGAGCTGCTACCAATCTGGCCCTTATTATTGTTACTACACTGGCCATTTGTTGAACTAACTCTGGTCCTAAAATTCTTCGTTCTCCAACTTCGTCCCAACACAACGGTGTTCTGCACTTTCTGTGAGGGCCCGGAATCCAGGTTCCAAATCACCTCGGATCCGGTTCGATCATTCTATACAACTATTACTATTTGCAGAAGATATAAACATAAATTGTTTATATAATACATATACTCACTATTCCCCAAGGTCGAGTAACCTTAACTTAATACACATTTCATAACTTTTCTAACACATAACCTTAAAATACAACACTTATAGAATTTAGCTGCACATATATCCTAATGCTGGAACTGTCTTTAACCTTTCCTTGTATCCGACGCGTTCGCCTTAATCTGTAATATTTTATCATGATATAGCAAGGGTGAGCATAAGGATTGCCCAGCAAGTTTAAATTCAACAATATAACGATATATTATGATTGAAGAGTTTGAATAATAAGCTGGCTATAATTTAACAATATAATTGTGAACTAACAGGAATAAGTTTATGACTGAACAAGTATTAAACATGAACAAAAATATATGGACCAACTGGTAATGAAGGTGATCAGCCTTTCATAACTGACTTATACATGTAATATGTAGAGAGTACAATTCATGGCAACCAACAATGATTAACCATAAGCTTATCCGAATAAAATACTCTTAATAGGGTTAAGTAAAACAAACTTGCCTGAACTGTTGATTATCGCTACGCAATTTATATCACTTTATCCGAAGACCTAATATTTAGTAATATAGATCTCCAATATTAGAATAATATCATCACAATATAATACTATTTTATATGTATACACAGAATAACCTAAACACATAACACATAATCCTGTCAGTCTATAACACACATAAGACTCGGTATCAAGTCAAACTATTACAGTCTATCTTAATTCCAACAAAATTCTAAAGTCCCGAGGGTCTAGTCGGACTTTTATCGAGTCTAAGTTCAATTAAACTATGTCTAACACTTAACAATTATCTCAGATAATTTTAATATCAGTCAAAAATATTTTTCTAAGTCTTATAATAATTTTCACATAATTATTATCATTTACCGTGAATTTTCAATCATTAAAAAATATTTAAATAAATTAAATACCACATAATTCTTTTATCATTAATATTTATTTAATATCAAATATTAATGAAAGACATGTCATAATATTATAATATATTTATAATATCACAAAGTATTTTTAATACCTTATAAATATGATTTTTAAACACTTAAATCCATTATCCGATTATTGCTATTAATATTAAAATATTAATATTTTCATACAAAATATTAAAAGTTATATTTTATAACTTATAATATTTTTATAACACTTAAATCATTTTCATATGATTTTTAAATCATTTATTCTATTTTTGCATAATTTATTTAATATATTTATTAAATAAACTAATTGTAATTAATATTAATTAATTAATAAAATTCATCCCAAAATATTAAAAGTCATTAAAAATAACTTAAAATATTTTATTATACCATAATATTATTTTTCATGATTTTTCATGAATTAAAATTATTTTTAAATCATTTATTTAATATTATAATTAAATACCATTTATATTTCAAAAATATTAAATATTTATGAAATATACTCTAAATAATTAAAAACTATTTTTCAGAATTTAAAATAATTTTTAGGAATTTATTTAGTATTTTTTAATAATTAAAAACCATTTTTATCAATTTTTAAATATTTTTCAGAAAATAATAATAATAAACTGTCGTTATAGGGCCCTATAGCGACAGAACCGTCGCTATAGGTGTTCTTGGCATGTTCTTCATCTAGCCCAGAAATGCATGTCAGTGAGCTAGGGGTGGTTTGACTAGGCGTAATTCACAGTATATATTTAGTTTCTGGGTCTGTTTGAACCTTGATCTTGTAGTAAGTATATAATACTACAAGTTGTAATCGTTATATGAGTCATAACATAACATATCATGAAGATCTGGTCATTCAAAAAACTTGTCAGGCCTGTTCTTCATTTTCTGGGTTACCCAGAAATGAAGAACAGCCTAGGTACCTACTTTGCTGCATTAAATCATAACATCTTGGATGTTTTTTGTGTAATATATTAGTTCAGGCTTGTAGACCACATGACAGGGTATAACGACATAAAATTATAACATCCTAACAACACCGAATCTAAGAAATTAAGGCCGGTCAAACGTATGGTCAGAAACTGTTCTTGGTGAATTCTGGGTTTTCCAGAAATTCAACCGGACAGTTGGTCAAAGCATGTTTGACCACTGATTACTTTTGTTCTGAGCAAGATCCAGGTGATCTAATGGTTTGAGTATGTAGATTACATGTCGGGCTACAATATGAAATCAACAACATAACTAAAACACTTAACAGGAGCAAGATTTAAGCCCTGCAAAAATGATGTCAGACAAGATCTGGGTTTCTGGGTTGCCCAGAAACCCATTTTCGTGACTGGTCAACGCGGTTTGACCGCTTATATCTTTCAATCTACACATGCTCTGGACTTGATTCAAGTTTCAGATCAAAGTCCTTACAACATACTACCAATAGAAACATCTAAGACACTAAAAACATTACCAGACACCGATCTATTAAACTTGACATTTGCTTGTCAGACGAAAATTTCTAATTTTCCAGATTTGATAAATCTTTAGATTCGAGCATCTAGATGATATAGATCTGTGTTTTGACAACCCAGATCATCAAATGACACTCTATTACACATATCTAACCCACAAATTACAACTTCTAACAACAAATCATGAGATTTCGAATGTTGAAGGTTTATACCTCTTTGAAGCTTTGATCTTGATTTTTGACTTCTGATGTTGATCTTGGAATGCTAAAGGCTGATCATGGTTTTGTTTCTCTCTCTCTCTCTCTCTCACTCTATATTTCGAAAATGAAGAGAGAGAATGGCTAGGGAGAAAATGAAAATAAAAATGACTACTTCTCTCTCTTTAATCTATATAATTGATTGGATTCAATGTATTTTCTAGCAATTTGTGGTTGATTTTTGGACACATAGCTAAGTCTAGGGTTAGGGTTGATCACCAACCCATTATCTTGGCAAGATCTACACTCCAACCATTTAAAGAATGCTAAAAGGCATAAATGTCATTTCCCATTTAATTTTTAATGGCAATTTGGATATTGTCCCAAACCCTTAGGGTTTAGGGTTTGAGCTAATTTAAAGTTTGCAGTTTAATTTTCTAAAATTTCTAAATTTAGGTTTTTAAAAATAGAAAATTAATATTTCTAACTTATAATTAGAATTTTCTAATTATATAAAAATTTCGTAATTACAATTTAAATCTTGCTAATTAGGATTAACATTTTCTAATTAAAATTGCTAATTAAGCAATTAGGGTCAAAATGGTCATTAGGGTTTATAACCCACGAAGTAGGGTTCCTAATAGAAAAATTAATTTTTTTAAAATAGAAATTAAATTTTCGTAATTAGATTAGGGTTTTCTAATTACTTACAATTATAAATTTAGGATTAATATTTCCTAATTAACATTAAATCACTAAATTGACACTTAGTTTTTCCTGAATTATAAAATTAGGGTTTCTAACCCAAAAATTAGGGTTTTCAAAAATGCAAAATTAGGGTTTGCTAATAATTAAGCTTTTTCCTAATTAATATTATAATAAATAACACTTATGCAATATAATAATCATTTAAATTCCCAGATTAGGGTTTCATGCACCGAATTAGGGTTTTGGATTCCCAGAACTGAAATTAGGGTTTTCAAAACCGGTTTTAGGGTTTCTTATTAAACACTAGGGTTTTCTAACTGAACGTTGACGTTCTTAATATATACTTAGGGTTTGTTACAGATATCATTTTTCTGGTCAACCCTTGACCCTTAACCACATACTGTATACATATACACAGAACATATTTACCTATTTCTTAATCCTGAATAATTCACCTAAATTATTCACAGAATTTTGAAATCCTCAAAATTCCATCTTAAAAATATCACACGCATACACTATTTTTCTGTCTAGGTTCTAATTTTGAACCTTAAATAAATAAATAAAAATTTTAAAAATATTCAAAATTCTCGGGTTGTCACACTTTCTCTCGTAAAGAGTTTCATATGGTGGCATACCGATACTCACATGATAACTATTGTTGTAAGCAAATTCTACTAAGGGTAGGTGATCGTCCCAATTCCCTTTGAAATCCATCACGTAAGCTCTAAGCATATCCTTTAGCATTTGTATCGTTCCCTCACTTTGTCCATCAGTTTGGGGATAATAAGTAGTACTTAATATCAATTGTGTTCCCATTCTCTCTTGTAAGCTCTTCCAGAAATTTGACATGAAGCGCGGATCTCGATCGGAGACAATCGACACCGACACACCATGTCGCTATACGATATCCTTTACGTACAAATTTGCTAACTGATTAATATGGATCTTGATTGGCAGAAAATGAGCTGTCTTCACTAGTCGATCAACGCAACCCAAATGGCATCATATCCTTTCTGCGTGCTCGGGAGTCCCACCACGAAGTCCATTGTAATATGCTCTCATTTCCACTCCGGTATTTCCAAAGGTTGAAGTAAACCGCTCGGTCTCTGGTGCTCTACTTTTACTCATTGACAGGTAAGGCATCTACTGACGTACTCTATAACCTCTCGTTTTATATTGGGCCACCAATAGTGTTTTTGAAGATCTCAGTACATTTTTGTACTTCCTGGATGAACTGAATATGTCGTACTGTGTGTCTCGTGTAAAATCTCCTCCCTTAACTCAGTTACGGGCGGCACTCACACTCAATCTTTGAATCTCAAGATACCATCCCTATCTATTTTGAACTTTTCTTCCTCATTTTCTACTATCCTTTTCTTTACCTTCTTACACACTTCATCCTTCTTTTGTGATTCCTTTACCCTATCCAACAATGTAGAACGAGCTCATATTACAAACAATTTTTCCCAGACTCTTCGACTCTCTTTACTTCTATTTCCAGTCTCTCTATTTCTTTTATTAGTTCCTCTTGAGATATCAGCATAAATAACTTCTCCTTTCCTTTTTTACTCAATGTGTCGGCTACTACGTTTGCCTTTCCTGGGTGATAAAGAATTTTATAGTCATAATCCTTGATTAATTCCAACAACCTCATTTGTCGCATGTTTAACTGCTTCTAGGTGAAGATATATTTCAGACTCTTGTGGTCCGTATATATCTCACATTTTTCTCCGTACAAGTAATGCCTCCAAATTTTCAATGCAAAAACTATCACCGCAAACTCCAAGTCATGGGTAGGGTATCACTTTTCATAATCTTTCAATTATCGTGTCGCATACGCAATGACATTGCCATCATGCATTAGTACACAACCAAGTCCTCTGTGCGACGCATCATTATACACCATAAATCCTCCCTTATCATCTGGTAATGATTATACAGGTGCCTCACTCAACCTCTTCTTCAACTCTTGGAAACTTTCTTCATATTTGTTTGTCTATATGAACTTCACCGTCTTCCTCATTAGATTGGTCAACAAAGTTGCTATCTTAGAAAAATCTTGGATAAATCTTCGATATTACCCGACTAACCCTAAGAAACTTCTTACCTTCGTTGGTGTCTTTGGCTATTCCCAATTACTCACAGCCTCCACCTTTGCAGGGTCCGCTGAAATCCCATTCTTGTCTATCACGTGCCCTAGAAATTAGACCTTCTGAATCCAAAATTTGCACTTTAAAAATTTCGCGTACATCTTTTCCTTTATCAATGCTTCTAACACAACTTTCAAATGTTTAGGGTGTCCTTCCTTTGTCTTCGAGTAAATCAAAATGTTGTCGATGAAAACTACCACAAAAGTATCCAAGTATGGCTTGAAAACTCGGTTCATCAAGTCTATGAATGCTGCTGGAGCATTAGTCAACCCAAATGACATCACCAAAAATTTGTAGTATCCATAATGGGTTCAGAATATCATCTTCGGTATGTCTTCCTCTCGTACCTTAAGTTGATGATAACCTGCTCATAGATCTATCTTTGAGAAACATTTTCCTCCCCTTAACTGATCAAAAAGGTTATCAATCCTCGTTAACGGATATCAATTTTTAATCATCACTTTGTTCAACTCTCGATAGTCGATACAAAGCCTCATCGATCCATCTTTCTTCTTGACAAACAACACGGGTGCTCCCCAGGGAGCCACACTAGGTTAAATATATCCCTTATCTAGCAATTCTTGCAGTTGTATCATCAATTCCTTCATCTCTACCGGCGCCATACGATATGGGGCTTTCGAAATAGGTGCGGTTCTCGGTACTAATTCTATCACGAATTCGATTTCTCTGTCTAGCGAAAAGCCAGGTAAGTCCTCTGGAAACACGTCTTGAAAGTCTCTCACCACCAGTATATCATTCATCTCTACTCCCTTCTTCTGAGTATCCACTATATAGGCTAGATACCCTACACATCCCTTCTTTAACAATTTCCTGGCCTGCATCATCAAAGGCAACATGATTGCTTAAGCGATGAGCTACCATAAAACACTACCTTAGACCGGTTTGGAGTCTAAAGGTTCACACTTTTCTTTTGACAATTGATTATCACAACGTGGATGGACAACCAATCCATTCCTAATATCACATCAAAATCTCCCAATCTTATTGGAATCAAATCTACACTAAATTTATGTCCCCTAATTTTTGCGCAACAATTTCGGTATACGAACTTTACGAGGATTATCTCCTTATTCGTAACTTCTACATTCAAAGGATTTTTTAATCATTCTTTGGGTACATTTAATCGACTAGCAAAATCTTCAGACACGAAGGAACAGGTAGCACCCGAATTAAATAATACGCAAGCATTTATATTATTGATTGGGACAATACCTGACACTACGTCCTTTATAGTTATTGCGTCCTGAACGGTCATGTTAAAAGTTTTAGTAGTTGGTCGGTTGGATTACGCAGGTCCACCAATCATTAGCTTGCTGCCTCTTCCCTGATGGCCGCTTCTTCCGCTGCTCCCTTTGTTTGGACAGTTTTTAATCTGGTGCTCGGTTGAGCCACAAGCAAAACATCCCTTAGTATTCTTTGGCTTTAGGCAGTTTGGTGAAATGTTCCCCTCCTGGACGCAGTTGTAGCAAACACTGCGTCCTTTCCATCACTCCCCTTGGTGGTTCTTCCCACCCTTCGAGCATCCCTCCGCTCTTTTCGTAAACCCTCCTTAAAAACTTCTCGCTTGATGGTTGTTTCTATTGTTATTGTTGTTTTATCCTACTTTCTCTTCCCTAGATTGCTTCCTCCACTACTGTTTCCTCCATGACTTCCTCCTCCAGTGTTCATATTCTTACTGACTCAAAGCCTCACTTCCTCCTTCCGTAATGATGACCTTTTTCAATAGAGTGGCGAACGAGTCAATTTGGAGAACTGACACCTTATTAAACAACCAAGGTTTTAGTCCTAGTTTGAAGCATCTAGCTTTCCTCTCTTCGGTGTCCACTTGATGCGTGGTAAATCTAGCGAGCTCGTTGAACTTAGCTGCGCACTGCGCTACTGTCATATCCCATTGTTTTAATACCAAAAACTTCACCTCCATCCTATTATTCATGTTGTTTGGGAAATAATTCTCGAAGAACAATATCTTAAACCTTTCCCAGGTTATAACTCCTTTTCCTGATCTCTACTGATTAGCCTCCCACCAATAGTTTGTTTCACCCTTCATCATGTACGTATTAAACACAGTCGTATGATCTTCACCCACACGAGCAATGGCGAATGCTTTCTCCATCTCTTTGATCTAAGTCTGCACCTCAATAGGATCGGTAGTACCCCTAAACTCTAGAGGTCCTACACTCCTAAAGTCTTTAAAGTTGGTTACCGAAACTGCTTGCGGGTTATTGTGTATTGGTTTATTGTTTCTCCCTTAAAGGGCTTCTCCTATCAAGTTGACTAATCATTGGATAGGCTCTACTTGTTCTCTCTCATTATTGATTGACTCTTCTGATGATGTTAGTCTACGTCTAGGCGGCAATTTCTGCATCACAAAATTTCATTCTTATTATCTAATTATATTCTTTAAATACTTCTTTAATGCAAAAGAAAAATTTTATAGCACGTTTCTGAAATAAAAACATTTATATTCATATGCCAAAATAATTACATTGACATGACCATTTCCTAGCATACTTCTATAAATGTTGACATTTATCCCATAATATCACAAAAGATGGGGATTTACAATATACTACCCCTCTAACAAGAACATACCTGGGGTTTACATAACTATCCCATCTCACACAAAAGATTGGGATTTCACCACAATATACAGAACATAACTATACTACTGGACACCTAACTGAATAAACTATCCTAACATTTCGCGATCCATTACGCTCTTGTACTCAACCTGTGATATGTGTGCCACCAAATCCCTACTCATGGTATATCAGGTCTGTCCATGCTCCGCCGGGTAGTGATATACACGGTCATTCAACCTCTCCATGGCTGTGTGAAAGGTGTAACCCATTTTGATTATCTTCCTCTTCTTGCATCTTGCCTCATCCTCTAGGTCATTGGCTCTATCATCGGCTTCCTCCCGCTTCTCCTTGAAGTGGATCTTTTCCATGACCTCCATCTCTAGATGTGTGCGAAGAGTCACTTTTAATGTCTTCTCGCTAAGTTCCCTTTCCTTGAACTGTCCTAACTGCCCTACCAGATCAGCATTCCAGGATACCAAATGGTGTACTAGAGCTCTTAGTTGGGTCCTTTCTTCCTTGCGATCTGCAAGTTCGACCTCTAGCTCCAGCATCTCAAGTTTTCTTACATGGTCCTCATCCTTCAATTTATGTATCTCTGTCTACCTCTCTTGAGCTTCCGCCTCTAGCTCCTCAATTCTGCATTCTAACTCCAAAATCCACTCTTTATATTCTCCTAACATCCGATCCTTGAACGTGGTCTCGTCGGAATCATCCGCGGGCACATCTTCCATAGGTTACTCCTCGGGATCCGACTCTACCTCCTCGTTATCCTCATCTTTGACAGGGGCCACTACCGAAATAGGCTCAGCTACTAACGGTGACTCGAAGACCACATGTATATCACGTGGCACCTCCTCTACTACTCTACTATTCTCTCCCATATCTTCTATCCTACAATCACAACATAAGACAAACTAACCAACTCCATTAGAACGTTAAAATAAAACATAAATTCATTGTATGGAATGAAAACATATTTCATAATCCTACTAACTCTCTAACAAAACTCTACATGAGTTTTATCTCCTTATATTCTCTACATTATTCTAAGGTTATAGTCTAAGGATTCTCGCTCCTAAAGTTTATAACATATAGCTTTGATGCCAACCTGTGATGCCCCCAAATTCAGACACTAATATCTGGAATTCGGTGCTTCACGATCTAATTCTAATAATGCACTAATAACTCATACAGCGGAATAATAGAATAACTTACATTGATTTATTATAATTATTCTTGTCCCAAGGTTTCGTAGCCGTTACTACAACATTTCATAAATAAGTCTAAGACATGACTTAACATAAATTGGTCACTTCTTAATACAACATAATATTAATTTTTCTAGCTTAAAGGACTAAAGTTAATCCGTATCCTTGGCCTTGCCTTTGTCCTTCCCTGAGGTACTACTTTGCTCTACCTTAACTGTAATGTTTTTAGGGAAGCAAAAATGAGCAACAAATTTACCCAGCCAGTAATATAGCAATAAAAGTGAACACATATAATGTTCGAATTATTAAGGGTATAACAGTAAATGATAGTTTCGGAATAATAAGAAGTATCAAATGTTCTAAATAAGAGTCACTATGGACTGAAAGATGTCATCAAGATTTCCAAGGTTTAATCATTTAAAAGTTCAAGAAGAATGAACACTGAGTAGTTGCTATGGACTAAGAACTCCTACTAGAATTAACAATATTATACTGAAATACCATTATAAATATGTACAATAGGTGATCAGCCTAAAGTACCCTACGTTATGCATAACATTTAAACATGATGTATTTGCGCATGTCGATTTCCCAACAATATAAAATTTTCCCTTCTAAGAGGGTTGTTAATCTCAGTAGATTTATAAGATTCTGCACCAAAGCAGTTGGTTTGAACAGCTTTCTAACTCATAGATATTTGTCTTGCCAAATCAAATGGCTTAGACTCCTTTCTCAATACATTTAAGAATAATAAGTTCAAACTCGTAACATGATTTAAGATATAAAGCTTAAGTCGAATTTCAGAATACGAATGATTATTCATACGAATGTAAATATTTGCTCAATATAGACATAATTGATGACAACAGTTCGAAACTTTTGCAATAAGAGATAAGGTTTAGATACTTGCATTCAATATAATAATGAAGTTAGGGAACTTTCCTTAAGCGTAGTTTACCAATCTAAAGCTTATCAACACTTCAACGAACTAAGTTGCCCTATTTACGTATATAAGTGTACACATTCATTAGATACACAAGCTCAAAACATAACTTATCTCATACATGACTGATCATATAAGTTCTATTTCTATCTTAGTAACACAATGGGATGTCACATTAGTATGTTATCACATCACATAGTTACTTAACCACCATTGACTTAGTTTTAAGAAAATCTGTAACAATTCTTTAGGTTCTAAATCCCACATAGCCATTTCATGCTTAAACACTTCAAACATCATTATAATAATTTATTATGGCTTAAAGTAGTATTATATACAAGTTGCGTGTCTCAAATCACAAGAAAAATAATCAGGTCAAACTGCATGAGGTACCAGAGTCGAGCTTTTGCTTTCTTGGTTTTATTCCACTTTTTAGCTTACCTAGACCTTAACACATAGCATGCACACATGTTAAAGGGTTTTACATGCTTTTACAAACATTCCAAGTTTACCTTTATGCGTTATGGTTTTAGCTTAGAATTTCTAAGGAATTAATGCCAAATAAGGTCATGAAATCACAAGGCCTACTATGTTAACCATGTATTCATATAAGGAGGTCATATAGTATGTAATATGCATGCTTGCAAGTATTCACATCATTTACGCATAGCTATCATTGTTTATCACTTCAAAACATGCATAAGCTCATGCTTGATTAACTTACATTCTGTCTAACAGGGTGAGTGTACATATGGGTCATGTTTAGAGACAAAAATAACATAAACATGTCGCCTTAAATGTCCAGGATATAACTACACATTATGTATAACTATTAGTTTGTAGAATGACTGAGTTTGCCTATAAAATCCTTTTTAAACATAGGTTGGTCATGTATACATACTAACCAAATCTAAGCATGATCAATTCGGTATTCATAGATATTAGTTACCACTATGTCAAGTTTTCCTTTAAGGAGTCATTTAACCCAAAGCCAAAACAAGTTGGACATAAGAAAATGAATCTTGAATCACAAATCATGCTCATTAATGCTTATAACTCAGTAATATATGTATGCTATAAAGTTTAGAATTTGTAATATACAAGTTTCATCAAGGTTTATTTTTGAAACTATAAGTTTTCTTTATAAAACTTCTACTAAATCATGTTAAAGCAACTCATTATGAGTCTATAAGGTGACTTTGAACCACCTGTCATATCTGTTTTCGTACATAACGAAGTCTATATTGCATGTTGGAAGCACCATGTAACAAATAAAATAAGAATCTGGTTTTGGCGAATGGCACAGTTGAGCCGCTTAGTAGTACAAACTGGGCATAGTTGCGCCTTTCCTGGATAGAACCAGGAAAGGCTCTGCTTCTGCAGAACTCAAAACAAAACACAAAAACTTTCATTTAACCAGCTTAGACACCAGCCACATTATTTCTTTACATGCATATAAAATCCACTAACATGTTAACATCATTTCACATATCAATCAACAACTAATTCATGCAATTTCTAAGAATTTATAAATGCTTGAATTTCAAAACGTGTTTAAGAATTATTCCTCTTAAAGCTTGAAAAGGAACTCCTTCAAATCTCAGATTGTACTCCAACTCACAATACTCACACTCTATATTAACTTAAAAGAAAACTTTTGAGCAACAAATTTGAGAATGAGGATGGCTCTATATATAAAGAAACTATGAACCAAATTTGGGTTTGGTCCAGGGAATTAATGTAATGTCCCGAGAGTTTGATCATATAATATATGATAATAATCCTTAGAGAAAGATAATGAACGGGTCAAAGAATATGTAATACTCAAATATAATCGAGTCTAGGTAAATGTTATGAAATAAAACTTATAAGAATTTATTATCAAGAATAGTGAAAGTAGAAAATATAAAACCTATATTAAGGTAATGTGTTGAAGTTATTCAATGAATAGATTTGACGAAAACCTGAGTAAAGTAGGGTTTCGGTGATTCCGAGGACGGAATCCTTATAAGGAGGGAAGGATGTGACATCCCAGATTTTTAGAATTTATAAATGAGAATTTTATAAATAAAAGTATTATTTATAAGATATGTTGGGTGTGAGTATGTGTATGTCATATATTGTAGAATTTGTGAATTGATGTGAAGAGAATGTTATATATTAATTTTAATATATATAAATATTTAATTGAATTATTTATTGAGTTAAATAAATAAATTTTGTTTTGATTATAGAGTAAGGTAATTAAGTGTAGCAAATTAATTAAATAAATATTTAGTATTTAATTTAATTAATATAATAATTTTATGTTATAGTTCTAATTTAATTGAGATAATTAAATTAGATGAGTTATGTGATGATTGTTACACGAAATTATAATTAACAAGTAAATATAATTATGTGACAATTTGATGAGATTGATTGATGTTAAGCTATTGATTAATTAAAATAATGAGTATTTGCCAAACATGGTCTTAGACTTTTCAAGTTCAAGTTGGTGTAACCTATGTATTAACTAGTAATTAGTATATCTAATATTTACTAGGAGTTACATATATTATATAGTACTAGTATTGTATATTATATGTATATACTACAAGTTAGTATGTTAGTTTTAGAAAACAAACAAAAGAAAGAAGAAAAGAGTTAGAGAGAGTTGTAGGAGAAGAAGAAGAGGAAGAAAAAGAAGAAGAAGGGAAAGCTTTGAGAAGACAAAACAAGCCACATCATCATCATCTTCATCTCTCTCTTAAATTCATACTAATAAGGCTATAATCTAAATTCCTTGTTTTAATTATATTTTTATGTTCTTCATAATGTAGGATAATGGTTATATAGAAGTTGTATTGAGAAATTGAGAGAGATAGAGAGAAATAGAGGAATTGAGATGAGCTAGGAGAAGAAGAAGAAAAAGCTAGAAGAAGGTAACTTCTAAACTCTTATTTAATCTTGTTTGTATTGATTTAATCTTGGATTATCAAGAATCAAACAAGAGGATTCAAGAAAGAAAATCACATGAAAACTCTTTGTAGATTTCTTGCAATGTCTGTTTTAGTAAGGCTGGTACGAAGGGAAAATAATCTGTCCAGAAAATCAAAACTGTTACGGGTTTTGACTTTGAAAAATTCATATAAATTCGTGTGTTTTGAATATGAAGAAATTTAAAACTGTAAAGTTGTAGATATGGAAGTTTACTAGCTAGACTCGCGAGATTGAGCCATTTTATGGAACGGATCATGTTCAAAATAAATTGTTTAGTAAGGATGTCCAAAAAATGAAATTTTCTACACTAGTTGATGAATTGCAGAATCTGGTTTAGATGGATAAGGGTCTGACTTTAGGGCCTAGATGAGGTTGTAGTACACTGAGTAAGGGTTAATTCTGTATAAGAAGGAACAAAAACGGACATGTAACGAAGGAGATACGTTAAAAACGAAAGCAATGTTTTGTTAAAAAAATTGTGAAGATGAGTTTTATAATTATGTTTGAATTAAGATTTTGGGTGATGGTATATTTTGATGATTAAAAATATGTTTAACATATGTAATGAATATGGATATGTGTTATCATATTCTATGCATAATTAACCATTTAATATCAAGAATTGAGATAAGTTAATGTGTGCACATAACGTGCTCGATAAAATGCCTAAAAGTAATAGTGTTTCTAAACTTTGGTATACAAAGTGTCTAACTAATGGCTAATATTGGATATCTAAGTATGAAACGATGATAATACAAGAATAATAATGGAATGAAATCGAAAAGGGTAATTTTTGATTTATGAAGGAAAATTAAACATGTAAACAATGTGTTGAATGTGCATTTTTGAAACCAAATTGGTAAAAATAAAATGGTGTGATATACACACATTAAACTACAAGTGAGATAGTCTAGCATGTGTGGTGATGAAAATGAAAATAAAATCGAGTTGCATATAAAACACTGTTAGATGTCTATAAAGATATTATAAAGGATAATAAGATAAACTAAGGTCTTAGAATAAATTTGACCATAAGATTGAGTATTGATTTTATTTATTATCAATCTCGCATACAATGTATGTTGTGCAAGGACGCGAAGTATTAGCGTGTTGGTAAAACGCCGGTAAAGGCAAGTCTTTCAGTTCCTTTTTGCCATGTGAACTTGATGATGATCTGTTTTAAAATTTTAGTGTATGATGTATTATATATGTCAAAAGTATGAAATGTGAAAGTCAATCTATGACTATGATGATTGAACTATGAATGTTGATTGAGTAAGGAACTCAATCTTTATAGTTGTTATGTGAACTACAACATGTATGCTATGTTTGTTTATGATTATTCTTGTATGTTGAGCATGTTATTATGTGTTACGTGATGCATGAAAACTGTTAGATTTTGCTGAGCTGTCGAGCTCATTCTTGCAAATAACCATTTTTGCATATTCAAGAATTGAAGGTAACGCTATGTGCTACTTGATTGTTATGGATCAAAAGTGATATATGAAGATTTAATATCCTAGCTAAGTTGTTATTATTGTAAACCATGTCTAATGTTTCGATAAATGTATTAATGTTGTAATTATAATATTGTTTTGCGAATGTAAACTATTGTAGTATTAAAATGATTCTGAGATTTTTAGATGTACAGGTTGAAGGTTTTGGGAACGAGGATAGTTTATAATAGAAAATTTTAATTATTCCTCAAATTTCAATGGTTGTATTATCGTTTAATGATGTAAAATTAAAGGTTGAATGTATTATTAACGACCGAAGTCGAGAATTAAATTGTATGAATTTTGGGGTCGTTACAGTTGGTATCAAAGCTGATAGGTTAGAAACCTTAGGTAAGAGTACCTTAGGCTATAACCTTAGAGAAGAGAGGTAAAGATAAGGAACGAATAAGGTCAACTAGAGTTTGAACAATAAGAAGTAATGTAAGAAACGTATAAAGAAGGGATAAAACTTACGTGAAATGATTCAAAGAAGAATCTCGCAGAGTTATAAGGAATATGAATGTGGGGTTACCCAACTCCAATAATAAGGATGTAAGGTGATAATAAATAGACAATGTCTATAAAAAAGAGAATGATAAAGAATTTAAGAATAGAGAGTTATATCTAAGTGGTGCAATTGTACTCTTTCGTAGTTGATGTATGGTATCTGGGCTAAACGATTCCTTCATAGAGCGGAGGTATATACGAACTAGCAACTCGAAACCTAGTTTAGTGGTTGTTTGTGGGAAACCACTCAGCGTACCATATTGAAACCGGTAGAGACTCGATGTGTACCAAGTATAGAAAGTGGATACGTATGATGAAAGTGTAGAACTTGAATGAAATGTTGTGCAATGTAAATGAAGTTAGAAATTCTTAAAGGAAGATTTGTTATATAAACAAGAAGATTCAAGGAAGAATCTTTAAGAGATATAAAGATAAGAAATGGGAGTTTCCTAACTCCAAAAGCCAAGATAACGAATAATATCATAAATGATGAAAAAGAGAAATAAAGAGGATCGTAAAACAAAACGATCACGAGTTAAGAAAAGAATTTTAAGGGAGATGATTATAGAATAAGATCACGACGTGGTCTGTTTAAGTTATAAAAGAAAGATGGTCTATAATGTTGGAATAATTATAGCTTAATGCTATGAAGATGGAGTACTATGAAATAGTACGAGATAACTCATGAGGAGTTATAGATAATGTGATATGAGGAATTCGTATCGAGCAAAGAGCAAGTTATAAGCAAGATAGAGTTAGGTGGGATTTCAATTGAGGACTCATGTGATGGCTGATTTGTACAAACCATTGTATGGGCGAGGGTTTTGTACTTGCACTCAGTTTATCACATTGATAATCATTGGAATGTTTGTGTCGCACTATTTGCTATATGCCTGTTGAGAAGGTGATTTTTTTCTCATGTGTATAACAGATAGGTAGAGTATAGTTAGAGAATATTATAAGGTTAAGTGCGAGTTCTTAAAACTCATACTTATGGTAGGTTCGTGACTCATAATTATATGGTATGTTTTTGAACCCCTTAGCGAATGGACGCCTATGGTCTGACTAGGATAAGTTCTTAAACTCATATGATTGTGGCAAGTTCCTGAACTCATAACGTGTGGTAAGTTTGACGAACTGGGTATAGATAAGTGTAAATAGAGTATTGAGGATGATAGGAATAGATAGAATTATTAAACAATAGATCATTATAAAAAGTGGAGATGATGGTGGAAACATAGGTACTCTAAATCTACTAGCTATGCTAGACTTTCGAAATTTATTGATTTCGTGCTGATGTTTACACTTCTATTTTCTTGAAAAACATTGGATCAAATGATGGAACCAATGAGTTTTAACAATAATACTGTTATTCGTATGTTTATGCTAATTGTTTCAGCTAGACAAAAATAATTTGCAATATATGAAAATATATTTTATATCATTAATGCATCATGTAACCTTGTGCAAAGATGATAAAAACGATGGAGTCATCAATGCAGTATTACCTAGTGTTGGATGTGATCTAAGGATCGTCAGCCCACTATGGTATGATGTAGTATGATAAAATCACCAAATGACGGAATCCTCAATGGACTGTAAATACAGTGCGGTATCATGACGTCATAAAAAGATTTTTGAGATTTCTTTAAGATATGAGAATTCATATCTATGTATATATATGTATATTTCGGTTGATGTCCGAATTGTTGTAGAGGTCTATGCTATTTGATTCAGCTAGACGAATATTGAAAGATGTTCATGAAATTTAAGCGTTTATTGAAAAGTTATGCCAAACCAAATTATTTTGGTGCGGATTCAGATATTGAAAAGCTGAGGTGAACAACCATATAAAGGGATATATTTTTGGGGACAATGGTTCCGAGCGTAATGCATATAGTCGTTACAAAACACTACGTTGCGGCCCAACGTAGTGGTACAATAGGCTGGCCACCTAGTGTACGTAAGGAGGGTGTTTTCAGTCTTTGTGATTGATAAACACTCTGGTTTGCAGTGTGAAGGATTGAGTTGAAGCACTAGTAAACCGAGAATAGAGTTCACGGTCTTGTGACCCCTCAGCATGATTTGGAATCTTTTAAATTCCTGAGTTATTCATACTACTTCCTAATTATTGAGCAATTATGGAAGATTCTTGCTATTCTAAAAGGCGAATATGGTAGGGATGATATTCTTTAGAAAGAAGCAAGTCGTATGATGCGACACTGAATGATGAATATATTGACTAAGTGAGAAAAGAAGTGTTGATATGAGAAGGAGATGAGTTATCAAAGAATAATATAAAATTTTTAATAAAAAAGTTAATAATTGTAGAAAGATCTTTGTGGAAAAGAAGTGGTTATAGAACCCAATGACTGAATAAAGTATTAACGTAAAAATCTATTTTGATAGATTGAATGAATAAAGATTAATAAATAAAAATTTCAATGACGAAATTCTTAGAAGAAGGGGTGAATGTAATATCCCGAGAGTTTGATCATATAATATATGATAAGGATCCTTAGAGAAAGACAATAAACGGATCAAAGAATATGTAATACTCAAATATAATTAAGTCTAAGTAAATCTTATGAAATAAAACTTATAAGAATTTATTATCAAGAATAGTGAGAGTAGAAAATATAAAACCTATATTAAGGTAATGTGTTGAAGTTATTCAATGAATAGATTTGAGAAAAACTTGAGTAAGGTAGGGTTTTGGTGATTCCGAGGACGGAATCCTTATAAGGAGGGAAGGATGTGACATCCAAGATTTTTAGAATTTATAAATGAGAATTTTATAAATAAAAGTATTATTTATGAGATATGTTGGGTGTGAGTATGTGTATGTCATATATTGTAGAATTTGTGAATTGATGTGAAAAGAATGTTATATATTAATTTTAATATATATAAATATTTAATTGAATTATTTATTGAGTTAAATAAATAAAAAAAATTTTAATTATAGAGTAAGGTAATTAAGTGGAGCAAATTAATTAAATGAATATTTAGTATTTAATTTAATGAATATAATAATTTTATGTTATAGTTCTAATTTAATTGAGATAATTAAATTAGATGAGTTATGTGATGATTGTTACACGAAATTATAATTAACAAGTAAATATAATTATGTGACAATTTGATGAGATTGATTGATGTTAAGCTATTGATTAATTAAAATAATGAGTATTTGCCAAACATGGTCTTAGGCTTTTCAAGTTCAAGTTGGTGTAACCTATGTATTAACTAGTAATTAGTATATCTAATAATTACTAGGAGTTACATATATTATATATTACTAGTATTGTATATTATATGTATATACTACAAGTTAGTATGTTAGTTGTAGAAAACAAATAAAAGAAAGAAGAAGAGAGTTAGAGAGAGTTGTAGGAGAAGAAGAAGAGGAAGAAAAAGAAGAAGAAGGGAAAGCTTTGAGAAGATAAAATAAGCCCCATCATCATCATCTTCATCTCTCTCTTAAATTCATACTAATAAGGCTATAATCTAAATTCCTTGTTTTAATTATATTTTTATGTTCTTCATAATGTAGGATAATGGTTATATAAAGTTGTATTGAGAAATTGAGAGAGATAGAGAGAAGTAGAGCAATTGAGATGAGCTAGAAGAAGAACAAGAAAAAGCTAAAAGAAGGTAACTTCTAAATTCTTATTTAATCTTTGATTTTTGGGTAGATTTATGTTCTAGGGTAATAGAGCATGCTTAATCTTGTTTGTATTGGTTTAATCTTGGATTATCAAGAATCAAACAAGAGGATTCAAGAAAGAAAATGAATGGAAAGAAAATTTGAAGAACAAAATTCGTAGATTTTGAGTAATTGTGGACATATCTTGTGAAATTCATATCTCTTTGGGTATAATGAGTTAGAAAGTGAGCCTTATATCAAATTGAAGATATGGAAGTAAGCTATATTCTAAAAGTGGAATCACATGAAAACTCTTTGTAGATTTCTTGCAATGTCTGTTTTAGTAAGGCTGGTCCGAAGGGAAAATAATCTGTCCAGAAAATCAAAACTGTTACGGTTTTTGACTTTGAAAAATTCATATAAATTTGTGTGTTTTGAATCTAAAGAAATTTAAAACTGGAAAGTTGTATATATGGAAGTTTACTAGCTAGACACGCAAGATTGAGCCATTTTATGGACCGGATCATGTCCGAAATAAATTGGTTAGTAAGGATGTCCAGAAAATGAAATTTTCTACACTAGTTGATGAATTGTAGAATCTGGTTTAGATGGATAAGGGGTCTGACTTTAAGGCCTAGATGAGGTTGTAGTACACTGAGTAAGGGTTAATTCTGTATAAGAAGGAACAAAAACGGACATGTAACGAAGGAGATACGTTAAAAACGAAAGCAACGTTTTGTTAAAGAAACTGTGAATATGAGTTTTATAATTATGTTTGAATTAAGATTTTGGGTAATGGTATATGTTGATGATTAAAAATATGTTTAACATATGTAATGAATATAGATATGTGTTATCATATTCTATGCATAATTAACCATTTAATATCAAGAGTTAAGATAAGTTAATGTGTGCACATAACGTGCTCGATAAAATGCCTAAAAGTAATAGTGTTTCTAAACTTTGGTATACAAAGTGTCTAACTAATGGCTAATATTAGATATCTAAGTATGAAAAGATGATAATACAAGAATAATAATGGAAAGAAATCGAAAAGGGTAATTTTTAATTTATGAAAGAAAATTAAACATGTAAACAATGTGTTGAATGTGCATTTTTGAAACCAAATTGGTAAAAATAAAATGATGTGATATACGCACATTAAACTACAAGTGAGATAGTCTAGCATGTGTGGTGATAAAAATGAAAATAAAACCGAGTTGCATATAAAACACAGTTAGATGTCTATAAAGATATTATAAAGGATAATAAGCTAAACTAAGGTCTTAGAATAAATTTGACCATGAGATTGAGTATTGATTTTATTTATTATCAATCTCGCATACAGTGTAGGTTATGCAAGGATGCGAAGTATTAGCGTGTTGGTAAAATGCCGGTAAAGGCAAGTCTTTCAGTTCCTTTTTGCTATGTGAACTTGATGATGATCTGTTTTAAAATTTTAGTGTATGATGTATTATATATGTCAAAAGTATGAAATGTGAAAGTCAATCTATGACTATGATGATTGAACTATGAATGTTGATTGAGTAAGGAACTCAATCTTTATAGTTGTTATGTGAACTACAACATATATGCTATGTTTGTTTATGATTATTCTTGTATGTTGAGCATGTTATTATGTGTTACGTGATGCATGAAAACTGTTAGATTTTGCTGAACTGTCGAGCTCATTCTTGCAAATAACTATTTTTGCATATTCAAGAATTGAAGGTAGCGCTATGTGCTACTTGATTGTTATGGATCAAAAGTGATATATGAAGATTTAATATCCTAGCTAAGTTATTATTCTTGTAAACCATGTCTAATGTTTCGGTAAATGTATTAATGTTGTAATTATAATATTGTTTTGCGAATGTAAACTATTATAGTATTAAAATGATTCTGAGATTTTTAGATGTACAGGTTGAAGGTTTTGGGAACGAGGATAGTTTGTAATAGAAAATTTTAATTATTCCGCAAATTTTAATGGTTGTATTATCATTTAATGATGTAAAATTAAAGGTTGAATGTATTATTAACGACCGAAGTCAAGAATTAAATTGTATGAATTTTGGGGTCGTTACAATTAACCCAGCATGAAGAAGAAGAAAATGGTGGGCAAAGAGAAGTTGGTAGAATAGTTCTCATTATTCTATCTTCAACCATTCTCTTAGCCATTATTACAATCAATCTAGCCTCTTTGTTTCTCAGTAATGAACAGATAGGCCATTGGCCTATACACTGCTGTTTAATGCAATGATACTATGATTATGGGGCAAGCAGTAAAAACCCATTATTAATTTCCTTTTTAGTTTACAAATGAAATTTTGATGAGTTATTATTAGTACCTTGTGATAATTTATGGATACATATACTCATAATCATATAACCCATGTATATTGAATTAGTCCAAATTAATATTTAATTAGGTTTGAACATAATTTGTTTGGGTATCAACACCCATTATTTTTGTAAATTTATTATGTTAAGTGTACCTAATTATCTCAATAATAATTAATATTAAATGTTTATTTCTTGAAAGATAACTTCCTTCAGAATTTCCGAGATACACATTTAATTGAATTCCCATGAATCATAAAGTCACATAGACTCATTTATAAAATTTAGTAGGTCTCATAATTAAATCTTATTTTTATCATACAGTTACACTACATCAATTATTCACATTTTATTAATGTTAATATCTCATCTGGTAACTTATGAAGCAAAAATTAATTTTCAATGGTCTGCCACCGGTGCAGCTGTGGTGGTTTACACTACAAAAATGGCGCACCTGCGCCACTCTGGGAAAACCTCAGACCAGGTTTAGCTACTGCAAAATTTAGTCCATACCATAGTTTAATTACTCTCTTCATTGTTTTAATTAATAAGTTACTTATTTCATCACTTTACGACATTAGGCATATCCCTTAAGCTTAAATTAAACTTTTCATTTTTTTTCATCATATCACATAGTTGTCACGTACATAATTCAATGTGATTGAATTATCACAACCTGTGTCACAACAATATATACCTGTATTCAAATAATTATTTAACTTTTATTAATTTAAATATTTAATATTATTCATAAAATTTACAGATATTACAAATCCCCTATAAGATATCTAAACAATTGTTTCTAAGTTGTTTACAACTGATAGAATAATTGAAATATTGGTTCGGATTGGGAACCCTCAGTTAGGAAAAATTGTTGAACTCTCATTCCTTTAAATCAAACATAATATGTTCATATTTATACACAATAAATAAACTTGTTGAGCATGTTATAGCTCATTCTTGCAAATAATTTTCTTTGTAGTTTTAGATGGTAATCCTGGAACTTCAGGGACAAACAATGGAAAGAGGTCGTGTTAATTTAGTATTATCTTGGTGTTCATGTAATTTCAAGTCTTATAAGACGTTGTTGTAATAAGAATATAAAAATTGAGAATGATGTAATCGAACTTAAAGTTATGTAATATATTATCATCTTTTGATACATCTTTTGCGTTGTACTTACATTTTTTGATGGTTTAGAAGATAATACTGATTTAATACAGTATTCATATGAACTATAAATCCTAATGAAGGTATTGAATGTGTGTAATCCCGAAACCCTAATAAGACTCGATTATGTAAATTATGTGTTTATTAAATAAAATCACTCCGTTCTGAATCTGTATTATGTTATTATATACTCTACTGTAAAAATGAGGAAAAATAGATTTTTATCCTAAAATTGACATGATTGACACCTCATGCTTAGATTTTTCTTTTGAAATAGGACTTTTCGATATATGTGTTCTGACAAGCTGCTTTGTCATGCTTACACTGACAAAACGCTTTGTCGTGCTTGTTGGGATTTGTGCAAATCCTAATTTAGGAACCCTAATATCTAAATTAGGAACCCTAAACCTAAATTACAAAACCTTAATCCTAATTGGTTAGAACTAACCCTAGTTAGGTTATCTAAAACCCTAATCATGGCTGTAAAACTTCAATTAGGTGTTAATTACATCATTAAGTAATCCTAATCATAAAATCCAAAACCATAATCAAGATTAAGGTGGATTAGGGCAAGATTAGGCTACTAATCATGATGAACTTGCTCACAAGTAGCTAACAAGTCACCAAACCAAGTTCCAATACTGTACATGACCTGCTATCACTCCCCAAGCAGCACAAGTTCACAAAATCAGATATTTAGGGAGGCAAGTAGGTGAAAAATGACCAAAAACCCTAAGTTACTAAAGCCTATAAATAGCAGCCCATCCTCTAGCCAAACTCAAGAAATCTCTAAGCATATACACTCATATTACATACCTAAAGAAGCCCTAGTAGTAGCAAGATCAGAATCAGAAGCTAGAAATCAAAAATCTCTCAAGAAAGGTACAAACCCTAATTTTACCCTAGATCCTTAATGCTTTATTAGATATGAGGTTTTGTTATTTAATTATGTGTAACAACATGTTAATAAGTGTTCTGGGTTGGTAGATCATGTTTCCATAACATCTAGATGCACCAAAATGGTGTTTTAAGCAATCTGGAAATTCTGGAAAAATATGTCTGACAGCCTAATGTCAGAGCATGAAGATCCGTATGTGTTAATTTCTAGTTCTGTTAATTGTATGTTAGTTGTAGTATTACATGAGGTTAATAAGCTAGAAGAAGAATCAGGTCCATTGGATTCATATATTGAAAGATATTAGTGGTCAAAGGTTATTGATCGACTACGAGGTTCTGGTTTCTGGGTTACCCAGAAACCTCAAGAACAGGTTGAACGGGGTGGTTTGACCAGCTTCTAATTTGCTTCCTTTTGACTTGTTAATATTCTAGCCTTATTGTTTTGATGATGACTTGAGTTGTTGTACTAAATTGTTTATTATAAAATTTCAAGAAATTTATAAAAGGATCATTGATGATTTGATCACAGACTGAAGACATCTGTGTCCTAAGATTTTATGTAAGGTTATTGCAAATATTTGATTTTTCAATTCAAGGCTCTAGGACATTTTATGTGCATTTAATATGATAAGTATTTTATGCATTCTTTGCATTGAGTGGAAATTCAAATTGAAATATAAACTTTTTTTTATTAGTCGCGATTTGCAAAATTAGTTGGATACTGCCATATCATATGTTGCTTATTTCTCTGTTATTCAAAATAGTCCTAATTTTATAAGTTTGTATACTACATGTGTGAGGTGGATTAATTAGTATCAGAGTTGTTGTAATTGTGGATATATCTTGGAAATTTTTTTGAATAGCTTGTGACGACAGAGTCATGATTGCTATCAATTAGTGGATCATCTGCATATGTCTCAGAACTCATATATCATGATTATCTTGTAAAGTTGTTTTGGTTAGCATTTGTCACTTATTATGGAACTAACACTCCTTTAAAATTACTAAATTGCTTATTCCAAAAGCAGTGTGTTATCTTCCATTTGCACTTATTACGGAATTGACATATTTTCTAAATTTAAAAGGCAGTGTGATTTGTGGCAGCAACTTTTATTAAGAGTCATAATTGCATTAGGAGGATTAATATTGGAGAAGTTAAACAAATAATGAAACTAACTTGAGATATACACGGATTAGTTTTAACTGATTATATTTTTATCCGTCTGAGTTGTTTCTAACGAAAATAATATTTTGTTATTAGAACGGAACCCATTTGTTGGCAACGGAAATATTTTTGGGCTATAAATTCATTTGGGTTTTCTCAGTTTTAATATAGATATACGAATTAATATTGCACTATAATACTTGAAAAGTCATTTTATTATTCTTGGTGCAATTATACAAGCTAATGTGCAATTAATATTCAGATTGTTTTTCAGCAAATTTTCGTGAGCTCTAAATTGGTGATATCTCTTTACTCTTTGATCATTGCATACATTAGTTGAGCCTTGCATTGTTAAATTATTTATTTGCTTTGATCATTAGACCTCTGTATTTGTAATCTTTTTATTTAGACTAAGTGTTGTCTAAAGGAATTTAATCCGGGTGGATTAAGAATTTTTTACAAACAGGTTCAAGGAAGCATAGGTGCTTAAGGAGTGCATTGGTGTACAAGGAGAAAAAGTTCTCAAGTGAATTTTTGTAATTCAAATTTTGGAAGAATCTGTTTTGTAAAAAGAGTCGATATAAAGAAATAAAGTAAGTCTCCAATACTAGTTGGTATTGGGCGTGGACTAGGCTATTATTATAGAGGGTAATAGCTGAACCACGTAAAAAATCTTGGTGTTGATTTTATTAATTGCTTTACTTTATTTGTCCACAAAAATTATTTAATTATATTGATAATTAAATTCGAATATTTTCTTTATCTTAAGAAAATTTATTAACACCAAGTATTTTCACAAATTTATAAATTCAGCAAGTTATTTTCATTAAACAATAAAATCAAAGGCTCAATCCAGTAGGCCATATTTATTCAGCAAGCTGCATTCGTTAATAAAGTAGGTTGAATTCAGTAGTTTGGTTTAAGTTTAAAAATTAGTCATAGTTTGTTCCCACACTTATTCAACCCCCCCCCCTCTTCTAAGTGTGCCTTATCTAAATTTCATTTGGTATCAAAGCTTGGCTCTACTTATCTTGGTCATAAAGGTGACTTGTAGGGAAAGATTCTAACATGGCACAGTTTGGAAACAACAATCAAGAAGGTCAATCAACTAATAGACCTCCTCTGCTGCATGGAACAGAAAACTACAACTTCTAGAAGTTCCGAATGAGGATCTATCTTAAAAAAGATCCTTGGAAATGGTGGGTCGTGGAGAATAGATCGGTTATTCCAAGGAAAGATGACGGTACTCCAAAGACTTTTCTAAAAATGGATTCAACTGAGACTTTCATGATTTCATATGATTCAAGGGCTATGAACACATTACTTATTGGCATGGTACAATCTGAGATCGACAAAGATTCCTCATGCAACACAGCTAAAGAAATTTGGGACACTCTAGTAGTAAGCCATGAAGGTACATCCAAGGTTCGTAAAGTCAAACTAAGCATGCTCATGCACGACTTTGAAATGTTCAAACTTGAGAAAGACGAAACTATAAAGATGGCTTAAGCAATGTTCCTAGTTCTTCTAAATTCTTTAAAGCTAATTGAAAAATCCATTCCACAAAGTGAGATTAATCGTAAGTTACTTCGGGCTATGCCTAAGAGGTTTGCTTCTAAAATCACTACTCTTCAAGATTGTGCTACTATTTCTACTATGGTACTCTAACTCTTTTCGGTGAACTTGAGGAATATGAACATCGGTTAAAGAGATATGATGATGATGAGGAAACTCCTCGGAGAAATTTTTTAGCTTTTAATGCAGGAAATGAAGAAGAGCTTGATGATGACTCGGATGAAGAAATAGCCATGATGTCAAGAAGACTCAAAGGACTACTACAAAGGAAGAACAAAAGGAAAAATACATTCAACTCAAATAAATTCAAAAGAAAGCAAATCGAGGAGACATGTTTTAAATACGGACGTCCGGGGCACTTCAAGAAGGACTGCTTTCAACTAAAGAACAAAGCACTTGTCACTTGGAGTGATGAAGAGGAGTCCGAAGTTGAGGTCGATGCCAAGGATGAAATAGCTCAAGTATGCTTCATGGGAATAGAAGGTGAATCAAATGAAGTATCTATTTATGAGTTTAATTCTTTGAAATAATAAAATGAAAAATTAAAAGAAAAGAATGCATATTTAAAAGATTTAGTAAATACATTAATGAGTGAGGTTGATTCTTTGATAGATGAAAAGAAAGAAATTGACAAAGAGTCATCATGTAAAGAAGAAAAGATTTTGATTACTAAGAATGATTATCTTGATAATTATAACAAAATACTTTTCAATAAGGTAAATTATTTGAATAATGAAGTTCAAAAATTGACTAATGAACTAAAAATGAGAGATGTATGTATTGATGCATTTAGTGATGAATCTCTTTGTAAAACTATTCCTACTAATGAACTTCAAAAGGAAATAGATTCATTAAAATTATCTCTTGCTAAATTCGTTCAAGGAGAAGAAAACTTAAATGTCGTATTGGGTAAACAAACTAGTTTTGAAAGATAGGGAGTTGGTTATAATCCTATGCATAAAAAGGGAGATATGAAAATGCTAAAATCTAAGTCACATTTTAGATTAAATTATTGTTCTACTTTCACAACATATAGAAATTGTGGTATTAAAGGTCACTTGGGCATATATTATTTTAAGAAAAACAAGATTAAAAAGGTATGGGTTAAAAAGGATGATTTACGCGCAACTAACATTAAAGGATGAATTATCTTTTCTTGACAGGTATGTCTCAAGGCAAGGGTTCCATCTCAAAAATTGATTCTTGATTGTGGATGTTCTCATCACATGACTGGTGACAAATCAAAGTTCGTGGAGTTAAAAATCAAAAAGAAAAATGGAACGGTTACATTTGGAAACAATTAAACTTGCGAAATTATCGAAAAAGGTAAAATTGGTAATGGTAAGGTTAATATTGATAATGTACATCTTGTTAGTGGACTTGAATTTAATGTTATACGTGTTAGTCAATTAATGGATAATGGTCATCAAGTAAGTTTTAAAAAAGAAAAATATATAATTTCTCATGGTACTAACAATACTACTCTAATTACACAAAGGGAATGAAATATATATACTCTTGATTATGAGCAATAGGATGAAGAACTATGTCTTGCATCTGTGCAAGATGAGGCTAACTTATGGCATAAAAGGATGGGACATGTTCACATAGATTTAATCAAAAAATTATTCTCAAAGAATCTTTTCAAAGGATTGCCAAAAAAAAGTATGAAAAGAAGGGAATATGTGTTCCTTGTCAACTCGAAAAACAAGTAAGAACATCATTTATAGCAAAGAACATGGTATCAACTTCTTCTCCCTTGCAATTACTTCATCTTGATTTATTTACACCAGAAAGACATGTTAGTATTAATGGTAGATTTATGCATTTGTAATTGTTGATGATTTCTCTAGATATACATGGGTATTGTTTTTTAGAACTAAAGATGAAGCATTTAAAGAATTTGAGAAATTGATAAGAAATTTGAAAACAAAATATAGTCTCAAACTTGTAAAAATAAGAAGTGATCATGGTACTGAATTTCAAAAAGATTTTATAATATTTTGTGATCAAAAAGGAATTAGCCATGAATTTTCAGCCCCAAGAACTCCTTGACAAAATGGAGTAGTGGAAAGAAAGAATAGAACATTATAAGAAACAGCTAGAACTTTGCTACAAGAAAGTAAACTTCCTAAAAAGTTTTAGGCTGAAGCTGTAAACAGCTCTTGTTATGTTTTGAATAGGGTACTTATTCGTCCAATTGTTTTGAAAACTCCTTATGAACTTTTAAATAATAAGATTCCTAACATAAGTTATTTCAAAGTTTTTGGGTCTAAATGTTTTATTCTAAATACTAGTGATAACTTGGGAAAATTTGATGCTAAATTATATGAAGGAATTTTCATTGGTTATTCACAAAATAGCAAGGCATATCGTGTATTTAATTTTAACAATCTATGTGTTGAAGAATCAGTTCATATTATATTTAATGAGACTAACAATGATCTTCCGAAACAAAGAGATGAGGATGCAGGAAATTTGGAGATCTCAGTTAATCCAGCAAACCGGAAAAGTCTATTCAGTAAACCAAATGAACGAATTCAGCAAGCTGAATTGGATAACTCGCAAAAAGTAGAACAAGAACAACACAAGAGCTTGAAGAAGATTTCCCCTAACAAGAAGTAATACATGATGTCCAAATGCCAAAGACTGCAAGATATCTCAAGAATCATCCACCAAAAAATATTATTGGAGATATAAACAAAGGAATCACCACACGGAGAGGCTTGTAAAATCAATGTGCATTCTCTGCATTTTTATCACAAGTCAAGCTAAAGAATGCTAAGGAAGCTATCCTTGATGAAAGTTAGCTAATGGCAATGCAAGAGGAACTTCAACAATTTGAACGATGCCAAGTCTGGGAACTTATGCCTCCTCATGAAGGTGTCTCTATTTTTGGAACAAAATGGGTATTTAAGAATAAGCTTGATGAAATTCAAGCTTTATCAAATAGACGTGAAAAGCTTCTTCCTCAATGGTTACATCAATGAATAGGTATATGTAAAATAGCTTCCTGGATTCGAACATGAGAAGTATCCAAACCATGTTTATAAACTCAAGAAAGCTCTATATGGTCTCAAACAAGCCCCAAAAGCTTGGTACAAGAGGTTGAGTAAGTATCTACTTTCAAATGGTTTTATTAGAGGTAAAATTGACTCTACTTTATTTATTAAGCATGCACATAAGGATATTATTATTGTTCAAATATATATAGATGATATAATATTTAGTGATACTAATGATTTTCTTTGTGAGTGATTTTCAAAGTGTATGCATAAGGATTTCAACATGAGTTTAATGGGAGAACTGAATTACTTTTTGGGACTCCAAATCAAGTATACAAAGGAGGGTATCTATATCCATTAAACTAAATACACAAAAGAGCTACTCAAAAGATTTGGATTTGAAGGATCTAATTTAATTGCTACACCCATAAGTACATCAACAAAGCTTACATCTGATTAAAAAGATATAGATGTAGAATTGACCAAATATAGAGGTATGATTGGCTGTCTATTATATTTAATTGCATCTAGACCTGATATAATGTATAGTGTATGTCTTTGTTCACGGTTTCAAGTAAAACCTAAGGAATCCCACTCACAAGTTGTTAAAAGAATTTTCAAGTATTTAAGTGGTACCATTAATTTGGGATTCTTTTATCCAATTTGCAATCATTTTGAACTAATGGGCTACTCAAATGCTGACTATGCAGGATGTCAAATTGATAGAAAAAGTACCAGTGGTGGTTGCACATTTTTGGGTCACAGTCTTGTGACGTGGCATAGTAAAAAACAAACTTCAGTTACTTTATCAACCATTGAGGGTGAATATCTAGCTGCAGGGAGTTGCTGCTCTCAAATATTATGGATGAGACAAACTCTATGTGATTTTGATATTTTATGTGATAGTGTGCCTATTTATTATGATAATTCTAGCACTATTGACATATCAAAAAAATTCTATTTTACATTCACGTACAAAACATATAGAGGTTAGGTATCATTTTTTAAGGGATAATGTTTCAAAAGGTTTAGTTAAATTAATTTTTATTTCTACAGAATAACAATTAGCTGATATTTTTACTAAACCCTTAAATGAAGAAAGGTTTTGTAGTTTAAGAAGAGAACTTGGAATGTGTATGGTATAAATAGTGTTCACGTATTTCAAATTTCTATGCATAATATATCTTGAACCTACAGTATGTCTGCATGTTATTAAATAAAATACATCTTCTTAATATTCTTTATATGTTCATGAATCCAATAATACCAACTACTACTGGGAAGCGTACCAATGTAAGTAATTATTTGACTATATTCACGATATTATATCTCTGAACAGTCTTTTTAGATATAATCATGATTTTCTTTGAGATTTGAAAAGATTTACTAGTCGAAGAGTTTTATCTTCTCGAGACGTCTATTCGGTTTCTAACTCTTCCATATTAAATCTTCCTCGTATCTCTCACTTTACCAAAGCACATTAGTTGCAAACCCTTTTCTTTCGTCGTGATAACCATCTCAAATCTCTGTAACAATGAAGACTCGAGCTAGTAAGCGATCTTCCGGTATCTCTATCAACGACGGCCAACAAAATCGATCACAATATACAGTTCGAACGCAGAAGAAGTCCAAATGACAGCAAAGGCAGGCATATGTGCATGTGTCCTCTGATGACACCACTCTCTCAGATGGGTCAGATTCAAGTTTTTCTTTCTTAAAGTTTGCTGAATCGACTCACCGTGAGAAGGAGAAACAGTCTCCAGACATAGAGCATTCATATTCTCAAACTGAATCTCCTTTAGTTTTGGTAAACTCAGTTTCTTCTTTTTCTGATCTGCCAGATAAATTCTTAGAGATCAAAGTTATGAAGCACGTTTTAAAACTTCGATTGCTACAAAAGAGTTCGTTTATGAAAAAAATTATGGATTTGTTTTATTTTAAAAATTCCTCTCTGGAAAAGAATTTTGAGTCTAGTGGTATATCTGCTATGCTCTTTCCTTCTACAAAAGCTTATCGTCATTTGGTCCAACAATTTTACACAAATCTTGAGTGTAACGGTGCTTGTTATACATCTTTTGTTAAGATAAAATCTATGTTCTTTACTATTGTTGATTTTGTAAGTATTTTTAATATTCCTTCTAATAGGTTCATGTCCTTTTACCTTGAAGGGTACTACAAATATCCCTTTTTCACCTCTTGAACAACTCTAAATGATTATAGATAATCATACTTTGTCTTCTTTGTTTACTCCAAAAACTGTTAATGTTTGTCCAACCGCTTATGCTCTACACAAATTGATACGCTACAATCTGTTTCCCTGAATTGGCCTGCTGTTGACTCTGACAGCCCTCAGGGTTATCTCTGAGGTTGGTTTGACCTCTCGGGGTTGACTCCGAGCTTTGAACTTGATCCTCCAGGGTCATCTCCAAAATTGTACTGACTCTCTCGGGGTTATCTCCAGGACTGGAACTGGATCTCCCGGGGTTATCTTCAGGGTTGGAAACAGAATCTCTCGAGGTTATCTCCAGGGTTTGGACTGGATCTCTCGGGTTTATCTCCAAGACTGGAACTGGATCTCTCGGGGTTACCTCCGTGGTTAGAAAGTGAATCTCTCGGGGTTATCTCCGGGGTTGAAAACTAATGTGACTTCCAGGGTTATCTCTGGAAGATGATTCTGCCCTCCTGCACAGTTAGTGTAGACACTTGAAATTTTGCATTCCTGTTACTAACCCTGCAAGAGGGCAAAATCATCTTTCGGAGATAACCCTGGAAGTCAACTCAGTTTAATCCTGAAGACAATCCCGGGAGGTACAATTTCAATCCTTGAAATAAGCCCAGGAGATCCAATTCTCAATCTCGGAGACAACCCCGAGATACTCAGTTTCAATCCTGGAAACAACCCAGGGAGATTCAGTTCCAACCTCGGAGATAACCCCGAGGGAAGCAGTTCTAGTTCCAGAGATAAACCCCGAAAAAGTCAGTTTCAACCCCAGAGACAACCCCGAGACACTCAATTCCAACCCCAGATATAACCTCAGGAGGTCAAGCACACCTCAGAGATAACCCTGAGGACGTTTAGCATCAATAGGAGCCCAATCTTAGAGATAACCCTGAGCAACGGCTGCTACATCTACGCAAAAGTCAGAGATAACCCCTGTGGGGGAAAAATCATCATATTGCCACCTCAATGCTACATTCACATCATCTCAACACATTTAAATCCACACTGCATATCAAGATGTCCCACAAGAACCATAGCTCAAATCCCAAGTGACTACTACACAAGACAGCACACCGGATAGAATTTCAAGACTTGGAGATCTAGTTATGGACCCATCTTCGCAGCTGTGTACAACCTCTAATCCCATGTCATTGTGTAGCTCTCGATAACAGCTTCCCGAAAAGGTACAGCACTCCTTTATCGGAAGCCCGGATTGAAAGTTATGAAGGTTCGAGCGAACAACATGTAGCCAAAGTGCATGTACTTCGAGATGACGAGACCCGTATGGCCTGGGGCACCCCAGGCTGCTGCGGGTAGACCCGCGGCCATCGGGTATTTAAATATGAGCTCTTGGCAGCTTATTTGAAAAAAAAAAGAGAAAAGGAGAGAAAACGCTATCCATTTCAGCCTGTAAACACTGCTAGAGTGCTCTAAACTAAGTGATTCTTCTTTCTAAACACTTGTAAGCTCGTGTTTTGCGACATACTGAAGTTTAACCGGTGGAAACCAAGTTTTTAGTCGTCAAAAGCTATCAGAAGTCTTCTTAGCAGCCCATTGTAAGATTTTTCAGGTTTTTAAGCTTTTTATTACTTCTATATACTTATATCTACTTACGTTGAGGGTCGCGTTGTGTGGGTATGCCCGGATCGTCGATCCGTGACTTTTTATTTCTTATATATATATATATATATATATATATATATATATATATATATCGAACTCTGTTTCGATTGAGCCTGGATATAACATCTGGTGCGTTTACTGTTTATATATATATAATCCGCTTTTATATAAATATCTACTTTATTGCTTTCGTAATGTAGATATTTAATCTTTCAGCCTGCGGGCTAGATTTGCTGCAATCTGGCTATTTTTAACTTTAACCGGTTCATGGTGACTAAACTGGATCCGTTGAAGCAGGAATGGTTTAGATTTACTCAAATCTAGTTCTTTTTCTAGCTTTTGTACTTATTGCTTTCTCATATGAGCCTAGGAATCATATGATCAGAGATTCAGTTTCTGAATCTAGATTCGATTCTCGTGATGGACATTTTGCAGCTGCAGCCAGCTTGTAAATTATCTACAGTGTCTGAATTTCCTTAGATGGCTCTCATGCCCACAAGGAGTTCTGCACTGTTATGTATCTTATTTTCTCGAAGATGCTTCGCATCTCGAAGATAAAAGCAATCAAGCCGAACACTTAATAAAATGGAAGTATCAAAGGCCTCAATTACTATTGAGCACAAGGGTTTGAAAAACCTGTTTTAGAAAACATCACTGCTATATCTTGTTAAAATTGAACTTTTATATAAAAGTCAAACCCTTTGTATATAGGTGCAAACGAGACATAGCACTACTTCCAAATAACTGCACACAGTCCCTACACACACACAAATATAAAAAGATAAAATTTTAATGAAAAGTGGCGGTAACCGTGTTATCACGAATGTCGGAGGGTGCCTAACACCTTCCCTCCGCTTAATCAAGCCCCCGGACCCTAACAAATTTTGGTTTCTCAGACCAGTTAAACAGTGTCAAATACACGGGTCTTTGTGCAAACCTTTTCTCGATTGAGTTGGTGCAACCATTTAAAAATACCAACTGGCAACTCTCACAGTCAAATCGTCGACATATACATGTCGGACCTTTTCAAACTTATTTTTTCAAACAAATCTCACCTAAAATGAGAACACCAAAAGACAATAACAGAAAGGAACAAATAAAAATCCCGACGTCGACAAGTGGCGACTCTGCTTGGGACTCGAGTAAGAGGGCGTAAGCCGCTATTCAAGCTTTTCAAAAACTTTTATCTACTTATGTGTGAATGTTGAATTTACATTTGAATGAATGTGAACTAATGCTTTATTAACTGCACTTTAATGCTTCGCACCATATCTGCCTTTGATATTAGTGCTTCGCACATGTCATCATTTCCATACTGTGAGATACGATGTTTGTGAATGTATGTTGTGTGATTCCTCCACCAGGAGGCTAACCCATCGGTGTTTGATTACTGGACTCGTCGGAAGACTAATTCCACAAGGCTCAAGAAAGGCACCACCCAGATTTGCTCCAGTTGAAAGATTGGATTAACTTCCTATCGAGTAAATTGTGATGATCTGGGAACCTTCATACCGAAAATCCGCGAGAGTAGCCTAAGATAGGTCAGCCTCTGATAAACCAAACGTGGAGGGAAGTCTCTTCATACCTTCCCATTTCAATTACTTGTAATGTCAATTACTTGTAATTTCATTTCCATGTCAATCTCAATGTAATGGAAAATATAAATGAGTATGTGAACATGCATTCCTTTTGATATCAAGACTTGTCATACTATCCTGTCATCAAAACGACTGACATCCGTTTTGTAAGAAAACCTTAAAAAAACTCCTAAAAATGGACACATTACATAGCATATAACATTTCCCTTTTTCCCAGACTAAACTACATAGTCTTTTGTAGGGAAACGATTGGTCTCATTACCCATTCAAAGTCCAAAAAGGCACTAAGCCCACAATCAGACATGGCTACAAGTGCTCAGCCTAATCCTACTCCTGTCTCTCACGAGGAGTTTAAAGGATTAAGCAATCAAATAACGGAGTTGGTTGTTCTCCTGAAAGAACTCAACAAATCAACTCAGGGACCAAAAGTACACATCCAAACTGAAACCTCTATACAGGGAGGAATCCAGTGTCTAGACAGAGAAGTCCCAATACCTGAGTCTCACAATGAGAAGTCCAACAAAACCCCTAAAATTACCCATCTTAAAGAAGATCAAAACACTGGTGATATTCGAAAGAAGGTTCTACAAATGGAAGAGACCATTTGGTCCAACAAAGGGATTAGGACGTACAAAAGTGTTTCCTATTCAGACCTTTACATCCTCCCCAGGGTTCATTATCTGGAAATATTTAAAGCTCTTGACTTCGAGAAGTATTATGGATTGGGAGATCCTTACACCCACTTAAAAGTGTTCATTGGAGAACTCAAATCCTACGCCGAGAATGAAAAGCTGAGAATGTAGCTATTTCAGAAAAGTCTGACTGGAGAAGCCAGAGCAAGGTACACCAGATTAGATAACTCCAAAATTCATAGCTGGGAGGAGTTAGCCCATGCTTTCCTCAGTCAATATAGCTTTCAAACTCAGATAGCTCCAAACCGGTATCAAATTACCAAAGTCAAGAAGCAAGTCAATGAGTCATTCAGAGAGTATGCCCAAAGATGGAGGTGTAAGGCTGCTCAAGTAATCCCATCCATAATAGAGACTAAGATGGTGATGACCTTCATAGATATTCAAGAAGCTCCATTTTATGAAAGGGGCCTAGCTGGAATAGGAAAACCATTCTCAGAAATGATTAAGCAAGGAGAAATGGCAGAAATGGGATTGAAGTCTATGAAGATTCAAGACCTCGCCGTGTTAAAAGCCGTAGCTGAGCATATCCAATCTGGAAGTTATGGGAACAACCTCCGGAGGGTCCATATGAAGAAAGAAGAGGATGTTTGATATTTGTTGGGTAAAATCTAATTACGCACAACACGCAAGTATACGTGGTCAACAAGTAATATAATGATAAGAAAAGAATCGTTCCCACAAAGAACAGCAAGAAATTAATCCTAACAATTACCAGTTTTGTATTAACCCAATTTTATTAAACTAATCGAAATCAATGATTATTACTATTAAAAAACTATAAACTAAAAATATCAATCAATCAACATAACTTAAAAATCTTAATTTCAAGCAAATAATGCAGAATTAGGCTTTACAACTTCACTTTAAGTATTATTCCAATTATCACACCTTATTCCAGTTTAATTCATTATCTCAGTTTATTAATCAAGAACACTCATGTAGAATTAGCCATTTCTCAATGCACTAAAACCATATTAACTTAAATCCACAAATTAGATATAATTAAGCCAAACACCCTAAATAACTTATCCACTATATATCTATGCGAATTATAATTAAGAAGAGTTTAAGTCTAAGTTCTTATCAGATTACATGCGATGCTATGTATATCTCTATCCTAACATAAATCAAGATTCCATTTAATCACAGAATTCAAGAACACATGCCATTATGACTAGGTCTATACTTATACATTATCTCTCGAATCCATATAAATCCACATAAAATTGGTGATCAAGCAATTCATAAGTTAAGCACAAATCACAATAGATAAACTGAATTAATAATTTATTAAACTTAAATCAAGGCATAATAATTGTCATTCAACATTAAAGATCCATTGCAAGCCTAAAAAGTAATTTAGTTCATACTTAACGAATTAAATACTAAATAAATAAAAGAAATCATCCTCCCGATTACAAAAAATGAAATTAAAGAAGAATAGTAATACACCACCCTTCTCGTCCTTCAAATATGTAATCTTCGTAAAGTCACCTCCTTTCTTCGTTCCTCCAAGATTGTCTCTCCGTCTTGATCTCCAAGTGTGTAATAATTAATGTAGCACCCCCTTTCTCTCTCCTCCTTTGCATAAATTAAATCCCCGCTGCTGAAAACCACTTCAATTCCAATCCATCTCAAACTCATCCCATAGCAATTCTAATAAAAATCAAACTCCTAATTAAACTCAACAAGTTTTTGAACATAGAATCCAGTTGACATGAAATAACCTCCTTGACACATTCCTAATATAACCTTATTACATAAAGAAGTTATATCTCCTAACACAACTCTGTTTCCAGCAGAACAAAACAAGTCAGTTCCTGTCCCGTCCAACCGGCCCACCTGCGCTATGTGACCAGTATGTATTCCGCCTGCAGCGCGCCTCGTGCTGGTCCCTTTGTTATGACGGCGCGCCCTGCACTGGACATGCAGAAAGTCTAAAATTCGCTTGAGCTTTCTTCCAATGCCAGCATTTTGATGTGCTCACTTAATATCCTGCAACAAGAACAAAAACCTATCAAAAGCAACAAGAAATACTCAAAAACTAACAATATCTCAAGCTAAATAAAGATAAATCGTAGGTTAAAAACCTACTCATCAAATTCCCTCAAACTTGAAACATTGCTTATCCTCAAGCAAAATTATATGCAATGCAACTAACTACTCTATAACTACGAATCCAGTATTATGACAGAACATAGTCTACTCATACGACCTCAGAGAAATCAAGCAAACACAATAGTACATCATATCTAAACTAATCAATAACTTCCCAATCACTTATCAAATCTTAAATTGTTCTTACTGATATTGTGTGTATGTGCTTAACAACCATAACAATTGGTATAATGCTAAATACAACACATAATAGATCTCTTTAAAGGCATCATACAGTGTAAACTCACAAAATTCATAAACAAGCTAGATCTAACCAAAGTCAAACATCCACTAAGTTCAAGAGTCCAATCCGGGATACTTATGCTTTATTTTTCATTACGGGGGCTTTTTGCTCTTTTCCCATTTTATTATTTTCTTTTGTTATTTTTTTTTTCATGACTATGCAATGTCTCATTCTATTAGGCTAACAATGTTACCCCTTAGCGAGCTTTTGACTAACAACTCCCAGACCATAAAGACCTTAGGGCGCTAGGTGTAGAGACCCTCAGGCTTACTTACTCAAGTAGCAAAGGCCCCGAAACAAGACTAGCCACTGTATTTTTTTTATAACATGAATTAAGCTTATATATCCCAAACTTCTCCCCCAAACCTAAGTTTTTGTCTAAATTTAGCTATCTTCGCCTATTTATGTTTTTCATTCATTCCAACTATTATTATCCTTAAGAATTCCATTATGTGCCAATTTAAACATAATCAATCAACACAGTTGTTTCTAACGTGCTAACCTTGATTATACAAGTTTTAAATAGCAAAATATCCAATTACATAACAGGAAGTCATATAAAAGCCTAAATAATCAATACTAACTTGTCTACACAATTCCAATCTCATCATTGGCCAAAAATAAACTTTTACTATCTAATAACTGGATTCATGCAAAATAAACTACATACAATTCTCTCTTTTTTTATATGCATCAATGGATGTATTAAACTAAAGGACAAAACAAACAATTATAAAAACTAAACAAACTAACTAACATGATTATTAAATCTTCACAAATTAACCAGGCAGAAGCATAACCCCCCAAACTTAAATCAAGTAATGCCCTTATTACGATAATATAAAGCAATTAAAAACATGAGGACTTTCCTAAAAGACGAGTCACTGCTCGTCATCATCCGAAGGAGGGTATGCTGGAAGGACAGGAGGAACAGGCATGGCCACCGGATTAGCATTAGGACTGCAGCGAGAAAAAGCATCAGCAAGCGTGTTGAAAGCATTTTCATTGTACTGATGCATCAAATCTTGTCGTTGAGCCAGCCACAAGAATTGATTCCTTGAACCTCGAGGTGGTTGCTCTTCCATTGGTTAAGCTGCAACTGGGGGTGAGGGTTAGCGAATCATAATATAACCTTCTCCTCTTGCATGTGATCTTGCCCCCTCCCATGCCTTGTACTTCTCAATTTTAGCACGGTCGATTATAGCCATTGGTTGTTGAATAGGTTCAGACGGATGCCACTGCACCCCAGCTTTATGGCACAAATCAATTATGAAGAATACATGCAGAAGGCTCCCCGTAGTACTTCCCCGTAGCAGCCGATCAATTGATTCTTAAATGTATTCACCCACATCCATATTTTAGAACACCACTGAATTATTCACCCTATAGTGGTGGCGAACAATCCCATATAGCAGTCGTGCCCTTTCCTTAGTAACATCATTTTGGTGTCGTGTGGGCATCAAACGGGCACAAAGGTATGTATACCATGCTTTGCCATACCTAATTAGTGCTGAGTGAGGAAAACTTATCTTTTTATTTGTTTCAGCTCGACTTACCCATTGTGTTTTGGGTTTTCACAATCTTACAATTAATTCGTCCAGGTCAGTTAAACCATCTTCATAACGCCCGTCAGTCGGTGTTTCAAGCCCTAAATACTCATTGATGGAATCGACATGGAAAGACATCGGTTTACCCCTTACCATGACTACGTGATCGACATGCTCCATAGCGTTGGCATAAAACTCCTTTACTATATTGATCACCGCTAGAAGTGTCTGCTCCACTAACTGAAACTAATTACGTTACACAATCATTAGTGCAATATCACCATCCAAGTTAGCATCCGGCTTCAACCCTCGTTCTAGCACCAAAGTCTTCTTATCAACGGACGATTTAAACCTTGCCTCGGCCCCTTCACTAACAAATTTCGTGTGATCATACTGAGCCCGAGCAGTGGAGGTGGATGGACGTGGTCTCTTATGAGAAGACATGGTGTTTTTGATGAGTTATAGGCAAAAATTTTGGTTCAATAAGTTTGTCGAATAGTTGTTGGGCGTGAAGGCTAATTCCCCTAAACTTGGTTTCTTTGAACTATCTCTCTAACCAAAATATGAAATAAGCTAAAACAATCCTTGGGCAACCAATTCCCAAGGTTTTCCAATAAATTTTAACTACCAAGAGAGAAGAAAAACGAGAATGTAGAAATTTGGGTTTACCTTCAATAAGAATTTGTGTTTTCCCCTTTGTAGTGATGCCCCAATTTGTAGGAATTTGTGAAGAAAAGGAATTGGACTTAGAGTTAGAGTGTATTGCTTATATGTTAAAGGATTGTGGCTACTTGCAGGAGTTAAGTTCATATAGAAGATAAAAACCAACGTGTATGGGGAGTTGTAGTGGGTTAATGGGAGAAGGAGTTGGGAAGGAGAAGGAGAAGTGGTGTTGTGGGATTTTGGGAGTTATAGGAGTTATGGGTGTTGTGAGAGAGTGGAAGAGTTTGTGTAGGAGAAGAATTTAAGGAGACTAAAGAGTTATGGGAGTAATGTTCGAGAATGATACGTTTAGAACGTGTTTAATATCTGGCATCTCCGAGCGGCGCGGCCCGCGCCATGTATAGGCCTTTAGTGGCGCGCCCTACGATATGAGGACAGTAGGTTCTGTTGTTGTAGCACACCCTGCATCATGTATAAGCTTTGAGTGGTGCACCCCGCGCTATGATGTCAGTGGGTTGCTCCAGGATGGCGCCCCCCGCACCGTTTCACAATATACCATAGCGTTACCTGCACCAGTAGTTCAGAAACTTTTCTAAAAGGTGGTGCGCCCCGCACTATGTGGGCAGTAGCTTCACTCCTGATAGCACGCCCCGCGCCGTTTGTATGCTTAAGGTGGCGTGGCCCACGCCGTAAGTGCAGTGACTTGGTGAGACCCTTTATCCTTGATTCCCTACATGCATAACACAATGAAGTCATTACTCTTTGAAAAAGAATTATCAAAACTATACTATGAGCTAAAATATACTTAATAAATAAAGTATAAAAGGTTTAGAGCTTGGGTTGCCTCCCAAGTAGCGCTAGTTTTAACATCGTCAGCCCGACGGTGCCTATTATTTCTGGGTACATCGGCAAGTGTAATTGCAATGGATTCATTGTCGATGTCACCACCCCAGTAGTGTTTTAATCTTTTCCCATTGACTTTGAAGGTTTTGAGCAGATTTCTACTATATAGCTCAACGGCGCCATGTGGGAAAACTCTCTTAATAGTAAATGGACCCGACCATCTGGATTTGAGCTTACCGGGAAATAATCTCAATCTTTAATTGAACAATAATATCGATTGCCCTGGTTTGAACTTTCTCTACAAGATTTTCTAGTTGTGCCATTTCTTGACCTTCTCTTTATACAACTTCGAGTTCTCATATACTTGTATTCTGAATTCATCAAGTTCGTTCAATTGAAGTAGCCTCTTCTCTCCAGCCGCTGTTTGATCGAAGTTGAGCTTCTGAATTGCCCAGTAGGATTTATGTTGTAGCTCCACAGGTAGGTGAAACGCTTTTCTGTAGACCAACTGATACGGAGGCATTCCAATTGGCATCTTGTATGCTGTCCTGTATGCCCATAATGTGTCATCTAATTTTAGAGACCAGTCTTTTATGTTCGGGTTGACTACCTTCTCTAAGATTTTCTTCACCTCCCTGTTGGAGACCTCGGCTTGCCCACTTGTCTGGGGATGATATGTTGTTGCCACTCTATGACTGACCCCGTATTTTGCTAAGAGCGCTATAAATGCTTTATTACAGAAGTGACTTCCCTCGTCACTTATGATTGCTCTTAATGTACCAAACCGTGTGAAGATATTCTTTTATAAAAATTTGAGAACAACTTTGGCATCATTTGTAGGTAGTGCTACAGCTTCCACCCATTTTGTTACATAATCCACAGTAAGCAAAATGTATAAGTTATTGAATGAGGGAGGAAAAGGTCCCATGAAGTCCATTCCCCACACATCAAAAGCTTCTAATTCCATGATTGTGTTGAGTGGCATTTCATTCCTTTTTGAGATGTTTGTGACGACCCGGAAATTCGGTTTGTCCAGAATTTAAGTTTAAAGAATTAGTTATTAATAAAATAAATTTTTATTAATACTATTCTATGCTATGTGTTTATTAATCGTTCTATAACCTAGAATGATTATTAATCGGGAGGATTCTGGCTACGAGCTAGATTGAATGAGTAAGAATTTTCAAGACGAAAATGAAATTTTTCCGGGAACAAAATATTTTTCGAGAAAAAAGACGAAATAGGCACTATTCATCAATTTCTGCTCGGAGATTTATTTTGAAATTCCGAGAAGTTATAAATTACGTTAAATTCTGAGACGTGATGGAATATTCAATAATATTTTAGTTATGGCAAAAACGAAGTTTTCGCCTGCGGACTCAAAACCTAAGGGTTTAGAAAAGTGAGTTCCGAGAATGTTATGATCGCGTATAATAATTAGGGTTATTATGCATGAGAAATATGAGTATAATACGAGGTATTATACGAGTATAGTATGAAAAGTTGTACGACGTATAATACAAATATCGTACGAATAATATATGAAGAGAATACGAGAATACGAGAATGGAATGTGTAGAATACGATTAGTCCTAATGGACTTTGAGTTCATGGACTTTGTAGAATCTAATTGGACTTGGATTATGTCAAGCCCAATGATTTGTGAAATCAAGCCCAAGTTAAGCCCAATAAGAATTAGGGTTAAGGCCCGAACTAAGAAAAGAAACCGCGGATCGAACCGGTGGGTAAACGGATGGGTAATAACCAATGGGGCAACCCATGGGGTGACCCATGGAGCAAGAGGGGCGGCCACTTGGCCAACAAGTAAGGGTGGTGGCCAAGTTAACTTGGTGGCTAAGATGTTGAGGAGGTGTGAATAGTAAGGAGGTGGGGGCGAAATGACTATTTTGCCCTTGCTTTGGTTTTCTATAAATAGAAAGCTTAACTTTCATTTTCTAGGATTTTGAAAATCCTAGAACTTGAGAGAGAGAGAGAGAGAGCATGAATGCTTGGATCAAAAGTGATCGAGAAATAGAAAAGCTCGCAAATCGTCGGCTTTGTCTAACGGAAGAGGATTAAAGAAGAACGGTAATCCGAACCCTAGTTCTTCTATTTATTTTCTTTAAGTTTTTATGTTTAAAAACATAACTTAATGAGAATAAGGAGTAAAAGATATTGAGAATGATTTCATATGGTTGAAATCGTAAGAAAATGAAGAAATAAGAATTAGAAATTTATTTTATAAATTTCTTAAGGAAGTATAAGATTCGTGAGGATTTTGAGCGATCCAAATGAATTTTATGAATGAGTAGGTCAAATAAGTAAGGAATGGTGTTCTATAACATCAAATTCCAAGAAAAAGTAGAATCGTAATCCAAAATATCAATTAAAAACGAAGAACGCGAAGAACACGAAAAACACGCGAAGAACACGAAGAACGTTGTTGATGGACAAATTTAAAATCATCATAGTGTAAATGTTGTTGATGGACAAGTTTAAAACCATCGCGTATAAGTTCGATGCTTATTGCTTGGTTAAGAATGTTAGAAACGTTCATGAAGAACGGATTAAAACGGAGCTATAACGAAGTTATGGCGAAATTTTGTAAAAGACGAACGAGAATTAAAAAGTTAGTAAATGAACCCGAACGTGTAGGGTTTCATAAGAATGTAAGAGAACATATAAAACATGAGTCGTAGACTTAAGAACGAATGAATTCTAAGTTCGGATGACCGAATTACGGACGAACGAACGAAGAATGTAAAAGCGTTAAAATGAATGAAGGGTGAAGATTAAGCCAATTGAATGGCATGTTAACGGATTCAGAATGAATTTTTGTCTATGGGTAATCGAAGTACGTAAGATAAAGAAGAGAATGGCTTTGGAACGACTTCGTTCTGAGTTATAACGAAGAAGTTATGAGATTTCGAAGTCGATGTCTCAAGCTGGTAAAAGACTTAGAAAAAAATTTCTAGGTTTCATGCTCGACGACGCAGCGCGAGTCATGCCTGGAGAGGTGGCGCCATAGCGCGAGATCGGCCATAACCTTTTGGAGAGTGGCGCCTCAGCGCGAGAGATAACAAAGGACTTGGCGCCGCAGTGCCAGGCCAGGAAGAGAGGAGTAGGTCGCGCCGCAGCGCGAGAGGAAAGGAAGGGCACGGCGCCGCAGCGCCGGTGCAAGTCAATGCCCAGAAATGAGATTTTTAGTTCTCAAATACTGGGGGATGTGCAAAAAAGAAGTATGAACATATAGTTCACGTAATGTAACACTTAATCAAGTGTCTTAAACCTTTAATAAAGGTTGAACGAAAAGATTAAACGAGATTAAAAGATAAAGAATGTAAACGCTAGATTACGTAACCGATAGCCGGGGACCGTAGTCGTAATGAACGAATGTGAGGGATTTCTATGATTGTGATTCCTTAGACGTTGAGTGATGAAGGTAATGAATAACATTCCGATGTTATGGCATGGCATTGTAAGATGAACATAAACCGTATAGACACTGTGAACGCAATGTTGTTGCGAAGAACGATCGGTCTTAGCATATAACGAACAGTATGGCTTTGACATTAAGACAGAATAATGAACATGGGGTTCATAGGATGGATAACAATTGAAAGTGATTAAAAACTTGAATAAAGGTTGAATGAGAGATTAAGAGACGAGCAACGTGAACGTTAAATACGTAGATGATCCTTGTGAATTGTATTCGCGTTGGACGAACGTTCTAAGTATACCCTAGTTGTATGACATAGACGTTGATGAAGGTAGTAAGTAAGATACGAATGGTATTAAGAGAGCCGTAACGAACGGTAATAAGATTACTGACAGCCGAATATAAGTCGGATGAGAATGATAGAATGAAAAGTAAGCGCTGAACACTGTAACTAGCGTAAGGGTTGAGTGTGAGCGAGTGTTAAACTGGCAGAACCTACACTCCGTGTATGGTTTAACCGTAATGTAATGAAGAATGTTGATTAACCGTGAACGGTGAAGAAACTAAATTGAAGATAATAACGTATAACGTTAAGAAGCCGAGTTAATAAGTATAACTTGGATAAACATTCCGAGTAGAAGCAACCGGATGTTGTAAGGTATGAATAAGTTCATATGAAATGTTTAACGCTATGTTTTCATAGTATTGACATCGAATGATCATTCCGAGTATACAAAAGATTGTACGACTTAGACGATAAAGAATGAATCCTGAGGTATGGCATTTAGTTGCCAGAAAGCCGTAATGAATATGAATTTGACTTAACGAACATTATAGTTTAATAGTTTGGATAAGTTAGATGAATTTAAGTTGTGGTACAATCGTAACCTTTGATGGTTGTCATATGGACTACTAGCAAAGACACGATGTGTGCTGAGTCCTACGAGAAGTATAAGAAGAAGATAAGAATGTAAATCATCAAAGATGATGAACGTTTTGAGTAAGACATCTCAGTATGTCATGAAGCTGTAATCTGGTAATGAAAGTTAGTCGCGTAAGCTTAAATTACAAGAACGAAAACCTTAAGAAGTAAAGTTAAGTAAACCAATGTGTAAGTCAAGTATATGACTAATTGGTGTACATGTTATTTCCTTATGTGTTATATAGGAATTTGGAATGAGCAGTTCAGCGTAAACTATAAGATGTAGTTGTGCGTAAGGCAAGTTTCCTAACTTCATTCATATTTTTAAATGAATGCTAGTTTCTTAAACTTCTCAGATGTTGAACTTGAGAAGTTCTGTCTATGTGTGAATGTGCGATATTTGTACAAGGCGGTAGAATGTATAAGGCCTTGTGCCACAATGTGAACACTTCGGTATTTCTATGAAATGAACTGTTTCGTGATCAAACTGTTCAATTCAAGTATGCTCGGTTTATTCATGAACCGTTATTGTTAAGTCTGTGCTGATGATTCTAGCCAGATAGAATGTATATGAAAAAGGTAGAAGAATGAAAGTATTTCAAAGTGAAAGTGAGTATGGTTTTAAGATGATAGGAATCGAGATTATTCCTATTATTCAAGCTGCTTCATAACCTTTGTTCGGTTATTGAAGTTCTAAAGAAATGTTTAAATTCTGAACTTGTTTGTTCAAACTGTGATGACTTGCTGGGCAATTGAATGCTCACACTTGCTTTAAATGAAAAACATTTTCAGCGAACGATGTTAGAAAGAACTTAAGGATCCCGTAAAGATCAAGCTAAGCGGTATCCAGACCAAGTGTCATTCAGTATGTGAATGTGTGTGAAGATCAAGTGAAGGCTTGTAATGTAGAAAGATGAATTAAACTATAGACTAGTTTAATGAACTGTATGTATCCTTGGTGGCAGATAAAAGTCACTCTTGTAAGATGAAAGGAATAATGTAATTATCATTATTTGTAATGAGAAAGGTTATAAGGTTTTGAGAACTTGGGAATTGAGAATGTATGTTGTTATATTTCAGTATATAATGACGTATGATTGGTAAGAAGTGAGACTGTGACGCACGGAGTCCGGGTCTGAAGATAGACCGGATTTCGGGGCGTTATAATGCTGCCCATCCTTTGGCATCTGTCACAGCTTTTCACGTCTGCATGAAGTATTTTTGTCACCGTCCTCTCACTCCCATAATGTCCCCTATATGCAGACAAATGACACTCGTGCAATATATTCTTTACTTCGCTGTATAGCACGCATCGACGAATCATTTTGTCTGCACACTATTTGAATAAATATGGTTTGTCCCACATGTACCACTTGACGTCATGTAGGAACTTCTTCTTTTGCTGATGTGTAAGATCAGGGGGAAGGATGTTGCACACCAAGTAGTTTGCAAAATCTGCATACCATGGAAATTCTGCGTTGACTCCAAACAGCTGCTCATCCAGGAACTACTCGTTGATTAAACACTTATATGCCCCATCTTTGTCCGAATTTTCTAATCTTAAAATATGATATGTAACTTGATTCTCTGTCCCCTTTCTATCTTTTATTTCCAAATCAAATTCCTGTAGGAGAAGTATCTATTTGATAAGTCTAGGCTTAGTATCCTTCTTTGAGATTAAATAACGAATTGTCGAGTGATCCGTGTAAACCACCACCTTTGTTCCAATTAAATATGCCCAGAATTTGTCAAAGGCATATACTACAGCAAGTAATTCTTTCTCGGTGGTTGTGTAATTCAATTGGGCATCCGTAAGGGTTTTACTTGCATAGTATATGGCGTGGAAGATCTTCTCTCGGCGTTGACCCAAAACAGCTCCTACTGCATAGTCGCTCGCATCGCACATTAATTCAAAGGGCATAGTCCAATTCGGTGCGACGATCACTGGAGCTGTAGTCAACTTTTTCTTCAATTGCTCAAAAGATGACTTACAATCCTCATCAAACTTGAAAACTGAATCTTTCTCCAAGAGACTGCACAATGGTTTTGCAATCGTAAAGAAATCTTTAATGAACCTTCGGTAGAATCCCGCAGGTCCCAGAAAACTACGAATTCCCTTGACTGTAGTTGGCGGTGGTAGATTTTCAATTGTTTCCAACTTTTCTCTATCAACCACTAATCCCTTTGCAGAGACCTTGTGCCCCAAGATTACTCCTTCTTCGACCATAAAGTGGCACTTCTCCCAGTTAAGCACCAAATTCGTCTCCACGCATCGCTTTAAAACCATGACCAAGTTCTCTCGACAGACATCAAAATTATCTCTATAGACAGAGAAGTCGTCCATGAAGACTTCCACATTCTTCTCCACCATGTACGAGAATATGGCCATCATACACCGTTGGAAGGTTGCGGGTGCATTACACAAGCCAAAATACATTCTCCTGAATGCAAAGGTGTCGTATGGGCACGTGAAAGTGGTCTTCTCTTAATCTTCAGGAGCAATGACTATTTGATTATACCCCGAATATCCATCTAGTAAGCAGTAAAATTTGTGCCCCACCAACCTGTCCAACATCTGATCGATAAAAGGCAGAGGAAAGTGATTTTTGTGGGTTTCCTTATCCAGCTTCCTGTATTCCATGCAAACCCTCCAACCGGTCAATGTCCTCATTGACATTAATTCATCATCATCATTCTTTACTACGGTCATTCCTCCCTTTTTTGGAACACATTGAACTGGACTGACCCACGTACTGTCTGAAATTGGGTAGATGATTCCTGCATCCAACCACTTCAGAATTTCTTTCTTCACCACTTCTTTCATGATCAGGTGTAGCCGTCTCTGTTGTTCCACTATTAGCTTTGCATCCTCTTCCATAAGAATTTTGTGCATGCAGAAGGATGGACTGATTCCCTTGATATCTTCAATTGTCCATTCTATAGTCGATTTGTATTCTCTAAGCACTCTCAGCAACTTATTTTCCTATAATTCGTTAAGTGCACAAGCAATGATAACAGGTAAAGTATTAGAATTGCCTAAATATGCATACCTGAGGTGTTTAGGAAGTGGCTTAAGCTCAAGTGTAGGTGGCTCCTCTAATGAAGGTTTCATTCTTGCCATGGCTTTTTCTTCTGTGTGTAATAGCTCAAATGGTGCCTTGAATCTACTAACTCGTGGCAAAGAATCCAATATATGCAAATAATTTACAAACTCTGGATCGTCCGAATCTTCATCTCCCAATAGTGTAGTTTCCAATAGATCATTAGCCAAACTTTTAACCATGTCTTCATTGACTATCCGATCAATGACATCCACCCGGAAAAACTCTTCTTCATCCGTAGGGAACTTCATGGGTTTGAACACATTGAACTTGACTTCCTCATCTTGGACCCTCATAGTTAGTTCACCTTTTTGCACATCGATGAAAGTCCTACCCGTAGCCAAGAACGGTCTCCCTAGGATGATTGGGATATTTTTATCTTCTTCATAATCCAAAATTATAAAATCAGCTGGAAATATAAATTTCTCCACCTTAACCAGGATATCTTCCACAATTTCTCTTGGGTATGTGACTGACCTATCTGCCAACTATAGAGATATATTGGTTGGTTTCGGAGCTGGTAGACCCAATTGGGTTTATACTGATAATGACATAAGGTTCACACTTGCCCCCAAATCATATAAACACTTTTGGAATGCCATGTTCCCAATTGAGCACAAGATGGTGAAACACCCCTGATCTTTCAACTTTGGCAGTAACCTTCTTTGTAGAACTGCACTGCACTCCTCCGTTAATGTCATAGTTTCAAAATCCTCTAACTTCTTTTTCCTTGACAAAATTCCCATCATGAATTTAGCATAACTTGGCATTTGCTCTAAGGCTTCTGCGAAAGGGATGTTGATCTAAAGTTTCTTAAAAACTTCTTAAAATTTGCTAAATTTCTTGTCTAACTTCTGTTTCTGAATTCTTTGCTGAAATGGGTGTGGAGGATACACAACTGGCTCATTATCTGTCTTGCTCTTATCCACTTACTTTTCTTCACCTTGTTTGTCCTCAACCTTCACCTTCTTTGTCATCATCTTTTGCAGTCGAATTTTCTCTTTTCTGCCCCTCAAGATGTTTTCCATTCCTTAACATAATCGCTTGACATTGCTCATGACTCCCCTTTAGATTTTTCTCTGTATCACTGGGTAGAGTTCCTTGAGGCCTATTATTCAATGCAAAAGCTAGCTGCCCCATCTGATTCTCTAAGTTTTTGATGGCTACTGCTTATGATTTCTTGGCCGCCTCATTGCTCAATATGTATTTTGACAACAACTCTTTTAAATCTGTTTTTCTCTCTTGATGCTGAGCTGTTTGTTGATGCTAATTCTGAAATCCTGGTGGATAAGATGGTCGTGGAGCTTGCTGATTCTGATTGTTACTCCACGAAAAATTAGGGTGATTCCTATTCCCCGGATTATATGCATTCTGAAATATATTCTATGGAATCTTGTTGTAGCTACCCACAAATTGTACTGACGCTGGGTTGATTGCACATTGTTCTGTAGGATGTTCCCCCGCGCACAATTCACAAATAACTACAATCTGCTGAGTTTGTACACCCGACAAAGCATCCACCTTCTTTGATAGTGCTGAAATCTGTGCTGCTAACGTCGTCACCCCATCTACCTCTAACACTCCAGCTACCTTAGGTTGTGTCATTCTTGCCGTAGGCCACTGGTAGTTGTTAGCCGCCATTGTCTCTATTAACTTATACGCTTCCTTGTAACTCTTGGCCATAAATGCTCCACCCGAAGCTGCGTCTATACTGGTCCTGAGATTCCCATTCAACCCATTGTAGAATGTGTTCATCTGCATCCATTTAGGTAATCTGTGATGTGGGCACTTTCTGAGTAATTCCTTGTACCTCTCCCATGCCTCATATAATGATTCCCCATGCTGCTGTTCAAACATGGTAATCTCGTTTCTCATTTTTGCAGTCTTTACTGGTGGGAAAAATTTGGCTAGGAATTTTTGAGCGAGGTCTTCCCATGTAGTTATTGATCCCGACAGTAGAGAGTGTAACCAACTCTTCGCCTTATCCCGCAGTGTGAACGAAAGCAAGCAAAGTTTGACTGCATCGTCCGACACCCCATTGTACCTGAAAGTGTTACATATCTCCAAAAAGCTAACCAAGTGTTCATTCGGATCATCATTTGCTAGTCCCCCAAACTGTACCAAGTTCTGAATCATCTGTATGGTCCTAGGCTTGATCTCAAAAGTGTTTGCAGCAATCGTCGGCCTGGTGATACTTGAATGCAGCTCAGTCACCTTAGATGTAGAAAAATCCCTCAATGCTTTCTGGTCTTCGACAACCGTGATTTCTTCCTTATCAGAGTTCTCAAAGTTTTCCCTTGTGTCTTTAATCCACATACTTAGCCTTTGAAACCATTGCTCAATATCGTCCTCCAAAGGTAGCAAGTCTGGGTTTTTAGACCGAGTTTACATAAACTAACTCAAAGAACCTGAAATAAGAAAGAACAAAACAAAAAGAAAAATTGTTTAAGTAAAACTGAACTAATTAAACTGATATTAAAAAATATTAAAATCAATATTATTCCCCTGCAGCGGCGCCAAAAACTTGTTGGATAAAATCTAATTATGCATAACACGCAAGTATACGTGGTCAACAAGTAATATAATGATAAGAAAAGAATCGTTCCCATTGAGAATAGCAAGAAATTAATCCTAACAATTACCAGTTTCGTATTAACCCAATTTTATTAAACTAATCGAAATTAATGATTATTACTATTAAAAAACTATAAACTAAAAATATCAATCAATCAACATAACTTAAAAACCTTAATTTCAAGCAAATAATGGAGAATTAGGTTTTACAACTTCACTTTAAGTATCATTCCAATTATCACACATTATTCCAGTTTAATTCATTATCTCAGTTTATTAATCAAGAACACTCATGTAGAATTAGTCATTTCTCAATGCACTAAAACCATATTAACTTAAATCCACAAATTAGATAGAATTAAGCCAAACACCCTAAATAACTAATCCACTATATCTCTATGTGAATTACAATTAAGAAGAGTTTAAGTCTAAGTTCTTATCAGATTACATGTGATGCTAAGTATATCTCTATCCTAACATAAATCAAGATTCCATTTAATCTTAGAATTCAAGAACACATACCATTATGACTAGGTATAGACTTATACATCATATCCCAAATCCATATAAATCCACATAAAATTGGTGATCAAGCAATTCATAAGTTATGCACAAATCACAATAGATAAACTGAATTAATAATTTATTAAACTTAAATCAAGGCATAATAATTGTCATCCAACATTACAGATCCATTGCAAGCCTAAAAAGTAATTTAGTTCATACTTAACGAATTAAATACTGAATAAATAAAAGAAATCGTCATCCTAATTACAAAAAATGAAATTAAAGAAGAACAGTAATACACCACCCTTCTCATCCTTCAAATTTGCAATCTTCGTAAAATCACCTCCTTTCTTCGTTCCTCCAAGATTGTCTCTCCGTCTTGATCTCCAAGTGTGTAATAATTGTTGTAGCACCCCCTTTCTCTCTCCTCCTTTGTATAAATTAAATTCCCGCTACTGAAAACCACTTCAATTCCAATCCATCTCAAACTCATCCCATAGGAATTCTAATAAAAATCAAACTCCTAATTAAACTCAACAAGTTTTTGAACATAGATTCCAATTAACATGAAATAACCTCCTTGACACCCTCCTAATATAACCTTATTACATAAAGAAGTTATATCTCCTAACACAACTCTGTTTCCAGCATAACAAAACAAGCCAGTTCCTGTCCCGTCCGAACAGCGCGCCCCGCGCCAGGTTTTGTACTAGAATGGTGCGGCCCGCACTATGTGACCAGTATGTATTTCGCCTGCAGCGCGCCCCACGCCGGTCCCTTTGTTATAACGGCATGCCCCGCGCCGGTCATGCAAAAAGTCTAAATTTAGCTTGAGCTTTCTTCTAATGCCAGCATTTTGATGTGCTCACTTAATATCCTGCAACAAGAACAAAAACCCATCAAAAGCAACATGAAATACTCAAAAACTAACAATATCTCAAGCTAAATAAAGATAAATCGTAGGTTAAAAATCTACTCATCAATATTGCAAGGGCAAACACAAAAGGTTGATCAAAACTTGCCTATTCAAAGGAGAAACTACTCCCCTTTTCAAGCTCATTCCTCCAATCCTCCCTTGCCAAAGAGTGGAGAAGTCAGACGCTCAAGAGTGTTTACACCCTTAGGGGACTCACTCGAAAACATCTTCAAACTTTTGACAGCTCAGAAGAAAATCACTCATCTCCTTCCACCGGCTAATCCAAGTGGAAAGGGCTTCAATACAAGCAAGAAGTGTGCTTACCATTCTGGAGCTCCAATCTACGACACTCAGGATTGTTAGGCCCTCAAGCATAAGATCCAGGACTTAATAGAAAGTGGTGAGATCATGGTAACCAAACCTGAACAAGCACACATTCAGGATAACCCTCTCCCTCGTCACAAGGAAGATGGTGTTAACATGATCAATAGAGGCAGTGGAGAGAGTTCCAAATACCTCAAATATGTGGGTGGTTCTCCCCAGATTAGCAAAGATAATTCTGACAAGTGGGATTATTTAGAGTTCCAGTTCATGATGGAACGGGAGTTAAAGTCTCTTGATAAACAGGTCAATCAACTGGCAGAACTGGTGATACACCAACACCAAGTCACACGACAGTTGTTCAGTCAGGAGCATGCTAGTCTCCTCTCTCTTATAACAAAGGCTTCATCACTCACCCAGGAAAGTGAAACCTTGGAGGAAAAGTTTGCAAGAAAAGCAAGAGCTCAAGCCCATCGGGACTTCGCCAACAAAAGGGAGTTCACCTATTTAGGCCAACCGATGGAAGAAATATTGCAGATGTTGATCAATGAAGGAAAGATCACTGCACTGCTACCTCCAGTCAATTCACACTCAAAAAGGTTTGATCCTACTGGAGTATGTCAATATCACTCCCATTCTCGTGGTCACAACACTGAAGAATGTTGGGCACTCCGCCATATTATTCAAAATATGATAGACTGCGGTGACCTGTAAATGGCAGACGATGACACCATATCACTTGAGAGTGGACATACATTTCCTCTAATATCACAAAGATGGAAGGAAATCATAGCAGTTATATCCTCTGAGGGAGATTTGGCTGCCACATCATTTACAATTCAACCCATCAAGCTTAAAGGAGTTGAAAACCCTTTGAAGATGGTTGCACCAGCACAACTCATATTGTCGTTCAGGCCACAACATCATATCATCAGCCTTAAGAAAGTCTCATGGAACTATAGAGAGGTTGAAGGATCAACATCAAACATAACTACTGCGGTATCTAAGGAAAATCCATTATATCTCCCTCAACGAGTGATGAAGCCAGTCATCTGATCTAAGGGGAAAGTGCCTAAGGAAAAAATCAAAGAATTCCTCCATCAGATGGGACATAATGAAGCCAAGGTGGTACAAAGCTGGAAAGAAGCACCACAACAGATATATATTCTGCACTTGGTTTTCTCTTCAGAAGATCACCGAAAGGTCTTACTAAAGATATTAGAAGCCCACTTGCCAAAGACAGTGGATGTAGAAAAGTTTCATCATCTGGTAGATCACATCTTCAACAGCAATGTGATATCTTTCACTGATTATGGCATACCTCCCGAAGGGATGGGTCACTGCAAACCACTACACATAGCAGTGATGTCTTCCGGATATGTGGTCGGAGGAGTGCTAATAGATGGAGGATCATCCCTAGACATTTGCCCCTATACCACATTAGAAAGAATGAAGATCAATCTCAACCAGATGCAAAGCAGCCACACAATCATTAAAGCTTTTGATGGATCTCAGCGAAATGTTGTTGGAGAGATTGAATTACCAGTGGAAATTGGTCCACATACATTCTACATATCCTTTCAAGTGCTCAAAATCACTGCAGGATATAATTTACTGTTAGGAAGACCTTGGATCCATATGGTGGGAGCCGTCCCATCCACTCTTCATCAACATCTCAAGTATATCATCAACAGTAATCTGGTCACTGTCAATGCTGAACAAGAGCATCCTGTCCAAAGTGATACACCTCTTATCAGTTTTAATGAAGAAGTTGAGCCTGTCAGCTTCCAAGCCCTTGAGGTGAGCAACACTCACTATCAACCCATTGGGGCTCCAGCTCTGAAACCCAGAGTTTCCGCCGAGGTAATGTTGGCCAGTCAAGAAATGATATCCTTGGGTTTCCAACCAGGACAAGGGTTAGGAAAGAATCAGCAAGGAATCAAATACCCAATTCAAGTTCCCAGCCAAACAAGGAAGGCCGAACTAGGCTACTCCTTTAGGTTCAGTCACAGGAACCCGCACAAGCATACACTGGTTCCTTCATCTACAAGGTTGTTTCCTAAACCTATAGATACTGATTTTGTACAATCTCTAAGGATAATTCTTGTCTCTGTGGTGGGTATGTTATTTCCTAAGCCGACACCGGTTAAAGGAAAAGAAGTCCTAATTCCAGACCCAGACATGGAGGAAAGGAATCAAAGGCGCAAACAAGACATAAAGAGACGGTTATCAAAGATGCACTTCCTGGCACATACCGAGGGTATGAACAAGGATATCTTAGATGAAGACTACTCAGATGTCATAGTCATCATTCAAGAGAAGGAGGATGATAACATCCCCTTCATCACAGCTGTCCACCAGGACTTGACCCTCGATAATTGGAGTAGCACTCCTTTCATTTGTCGAAAAGGGTAAAAAGGGCAAAAAATCCCTCTGCCCTGTAGATAGCAATAACTGTTTATTTTTGTTGCATAGTATTAGCAATTATTTTTGTCATGCCATGCTAACACTTTGTATGATCAAACAGTTTTATATATTAAGTGAAAGCATTTTGTTTCAGGACTCTAAAGTTAGATTTGCCTAAACTTGCTGATGGAGTGCCTATCCTTCACAAGGGCTGCAACTTTGATGTAAAGTTGGACTCTAACTTACTAGAGATTGAACAAGAGGACTATGAGGTGCCTGAGGAGATCAAAGAATGGGTCGAAGATAAACTCAAGACAAATCTTGATCAAACCACCTCTTTTAACCTCTGAACCTCAGAAAACCCCAAATAAATCCAGATTAGCACGGACCTTACCCTTAGCCAAAGGAATGACATGGTTACTCTATTGACCCAATTTCAGGATGTGTTTGCATGGTCTCATAAAGACATGATCGGTTTATTAACTGACATCGTCATTTATCGCCTACCCATCAAAGGGGGATTCAAGTCAGTCAAATAGAAACTTAGGAGATTAAAACCCGAGTGGAGTTTGGAAGTCAAGGAAGAAATTGTGAAACAATTTCAAGACGGCATCATCATGGTATCAACATACCCTGAGTGGCTATCCAACATAGTCCTAGTACCTAAATCCGGAGGGAAGGTACGAGTATGCGTGGATTACAGGGACCTGAGCAAGGCTTGTCTCAAAGATAACTTTTCTGTACCATTCATCCACATACTTATTGACAATACAGCTCAGTATGGCATCTACTACTTTGTTGATTATTTTGTTGGGTATCATCAATCCATGGTTGTTGAAGAGGATCGTGAGAAGACAACATTCATCACTCTTTGGAGAACCTTTTCCTACAGACGGTTGTTATTCGGCCTCATCAATACCGGAGCTACCTATCAGCGAGTCATGTGGCTCTTTTCCACGATCTAATACACAAAGAGATAGAAGTCTATGTGGATTACATCATTGTCAAGTCCCGAAGGGAAGAAGACCACATAGACCATCTCAAAAAGCTCTTCAACCGGTTGCACAAGTACAACTTGAAGCTAAATCCAGCCAAGTGCAACTTTGGGGTCAAATCAGGCAAGTTATTGGGATTCCTCGTAAGCCGCAAAGGCATTGAGCTAGATCTTGTAAAAATTCAAGCCATTATTGAAATGCCCATACCCTAGACAGAGAGGAAAATACGGGGATTTTTGGAAAGTATCAACTTCATCAGTCGATTCATCTCCCAACTCACAGCAACCTGTGAGCCTATCTTCAAGTTGTTAAGGAAGAACTCCTCCAAGAAATGAAATAAAGAGTGTCAAAAAGCCTTCATTTCCATCAAAGAGCAACTACTCAAAGCTCCTGTCTTGGTGCCTCCCAGGGATGGCGTTCCCCTATTTATGTACCTATCAATCAATGATACTGCCATGGGTTGCATTCTGGGACAGAAAGATGATAGAGGCCAAGAAAGAGCTATTTATTACCTCAGCAAAAGATTCAGCATCAGTGAGCACAAGTATACCTTGATTGAGAAAACTTGTTGTGCTTTAGCATGGGCTTCCATGAGATTACAGCATTATCTCCATGGTCACACAACCCATCTTATATCCCGTATAGATCCTCTCAAGTACGTGTTTAGCAAACCCATGTTGAATTGTTGACTGTCCAGATGGTAGATGATCCTCCAGCAATTTGACATCATCTACGTGACTCAAAAGTCTATCAAAGGTTAAGAAATTACGGATCAACTGGCCGTATTGCCCTCCGAGGATTTCAAACCCTTGGAAACATATTTCCCAGATGAAGGGGTAATGACAATTCAACAACACCATCGAGACAATACACCCCAATCATGGAGGATGTATTTTGATGGAGCTGTAAACATGGAAGGTGCTAGTGCTGGAGCTGGAGCAGTTCTAGTGTCCATTTCGGGAGAGTAGTATCCCGTTGCCATCAAATTACAGTTTAACACCAATAACACAGCTGAGTATGAAGGTTGCATAATGGAGTTGAAGCTAACCCAATACATGGGCATCAGGCGGTTAACTGTCTTTGGAGATTTTGAATAGGTAATCATACAAACCATTGGGGTCTATCACACCAAAGAATTACATTTACTGCCTTATCATCGGTAAGTTATCCAGATGGCTTCGGAGTTTGAAGAAGTATCCTTCCTCCACATTCCTTGGAATAGGAATGACTTTGTAACTTTGGCCTCCTTGATCAACATACCTGAGAAAGGAAGCATTCCAAAAATCACAGTCGCCCGCCAAAAGGCTCTAGCCTATGGGTACTACATCGGAGAAGTATCAGATGAGCTGCCTCCCATCCAACACCATTGATATCAGTCTATCAAGGAGTATCTGCGAGATGGATCTATGCCCACTAAGGCGAGTCAAGATGATAAAAAATGGATCCATTGAATGGCCATGAAATTTTATCTGAGCGGAGACGCACTCTACAAAAGAGATGCAGGACTAGATCTTCTCAAAGACTCGTGGATGAAATCCATGGTGGAGTATGCAGCCCACACATGAACGGCCCTCTACTTGTCAAGAAGATCCTAAGAATAGGGCATTACTGGCTCTCTCTCAAAGCTGACTGTGATGATCACGTCAAGAAATGTTATCAATGCCAAATTCACAGGAATGCTATCCACGCCCTGTTAGGTTTGTAATATTCATGAACGCAATCAAATTGCACAAAATATGCGGAAACGTAAAAAATCAGAGTTTTAAAATTTTTACAAACTATATACCCGGATCACCCTTTATGCACAATTATTAATTAAACGAAAAAGAAGAACAAGAATCATACCCTTGAAGATCCGAGCTTCCTCAAGTACAAGTTCACCTCCAATCTTTTTCACGTTCAACTTGAATTCACCGGGTTTTGTTCCTTCCTTTGATCAACGTTAGCCACCCAATGTTTGGCCTCTAGAGGTGATCCACCAAGGAAGAAGAAGAATTCAAGAAGATGGGTATTTGGCAAAACCCTTATTTTTCTATCTCTCATAGAAAAGGAGCGTACTCTCACAACTGTTGGAATTTTCGTATATTGATATCTGATATAAGACTCCTCTTATAAAGATATCATGTAACCCTATTTAATTAAAAATAAAGTATTATTTATTTAATTAAACTCTTTTAATTAAATGGACTCCATAATCTTATTAGAGATAATTAATTAAACTCCTTTAATTAATTTTTCCTCCTAATTCTATTAAGAATAAATGAGAGTACTTATATTAAATTAATTCCTAAACTCTTTTAGAAATTAAAATAATAATAATTGTAATAATATTAATAAGACTCCTCTTATTAATTTATATTCAATATTTCTAAAATATTAAATAATAAATATTAAGTTATTTAATTTATTCTATCACCATAGATTAAATTAAATATACTTAACATATTATTACGATTATGCTATTAACTTCTTAAATAATTATTCTTCCTTTTATGGTGTGACCCTTTAGGTTCTCCATATTAAACCGGTTGTGAATAAATCAATTAGAACAATTCTAATCTTATTTAAATAAATAAATTAAACTATTAATATTTTTAAATAAATAATATTTATTCTACAATAGGGATAAGCCTCCCTAGCGATCAACGACTTTCCAGATAATATAGATTTCAACATTAATCATAAAAGAACCTTTGAGTAAATAGTTACCGTACAATTCAATCCTTCCACCATACAATGTCCCAATTAAATATAAGACATGGAATTACTGTCAAGTCTTATTTTATTTAATTATATGTATTTCGACTCTTAAATGCACAACACCAAATAATACAAATTAGAAACTTCTTTCTAATTTCATTCTGCCTTGGCCAAGGACTACTGGGTTGTCATTTATCGAATCACATAGGACATTTCTCTTTTTTTACTAGAAGTGGTAGATTCTTTATTGATCATACATTATCTCTATGTACAACTTATTATACCCAAGCATACCCTTTGATATACCCTAAGGGTCTTAAGGAATAAGTCAAAGTATAACTCATCATACACAAGATACTATGATGATCTCAAGTCCAAGGATCACTTGTACTACTATCACTACAGGAATTCCTATTGACAGGCAAGTAAAATTCTATTAGGTATTCCTTTGTGAGTCACGTTCAGTGAACTTATTCTCTAATAAGTACCTACATACTTGTTTTTATGTCTCCACACAAATGATCATGAGATCAATCATTCTCATCCAATGAGCAAGCAACGTATGTATCAATCTATCTGGATTCACTAATCCCCAATTTAGTAATCCAACGATTGGGAACTACTTTAGTTTTAAGCTTTCTAAGAATTTAGATCTCATTAGAATGATCATCATCATTATTCTAAAAGCATTTCTTAAAACTATGGGTTTATCACATATTATAAAACAGCATCATGTAGATAATTAAAAGCCTTTAATAAATAAATACTTTTTATTAATAAATGAATAAGATTGTTACAAAGTATATGCTTTATCATCAAACATGATTGGCTTGTGTGCATACTACTTTCAATCTCCCACTTGCACTAAAGTCAATCGTCATGGTATCTCATACCCTTCTTCTCTAAGTGACGATTATCCTGCTATTGGATAAGCTTTAGTTAATGGATATGTAATGTTGTTCTTGAGAGTCCACTATCTCTATAGTAATTTCACATCTTTCAATGATTCTTATTGTAAGACCCCAAATTATTAATAAATGAAATTTAATTTTCTCTATTTATTATTTTGAAATAGTAAGGGTTGATTTGATTAATGTGGTTAGTTATGGGTAAAATGCGCAAATATTTCAAATAAGCAAGTGGTCCTAAAATATTCATTGTTGTCGGGGAATATTTGTTTGGTCGTGGAATATTCTTGTTGTCGGGGAATATTCGTACGACGGCGCAGCCTTGTGTGAGCCCCATAACGGAAAGCGATTGGATGAAGAAAACGACAAAAATAAGTTGTTTATAAATAACGGCGTAGTTGTTACCGTTAATACTGTTGGAATACCCGGTGGTTAAAACACAGTAATACGCGTTGTTGCACACTAGCACACGGTATTGCACCAATTATTGATTCTTACGTAAGAAGGCACTACTCAATAATTGTTACAGTAATTATTGTTCAATATTGTATTTTATTGATTCAATAATTGCTGCGTTGATATTTTATATTACTGTTGTTTTAATAATTGTCACTACACAGTATTTTCTATTATCGGAACAATAATTCATATTATCTGAATAATATTATTAGATAACATTATTGGCAATGTCTAGAAAGTTCTGTCTAAGGAGAGGTTTGGTCATCTAATTGCGCGCCAGTAAGGAGAGATCCTTATTGGAAAGCCCCCTCTTTCCTGAGAACGGCCTGGTTGCCAGTACTGTGATTCTGTAATATTATTTGTGTATAATTAATTATTGATTTATATGATGAGGAAAATATTGATTTTATGTGGATATAGATGGAGAAAATTTTTAATGTGACAATTGTTGAAAATTAATATTTTATCTTTTTCTGATAAAATAATTCATTTAAATATATTATTTCAATAATATATTGATGGTGATATTTTTATAATGAATGTGGAATATATGAGTATATGAGGAGGAAGGGTATTTTTGTTGCATTAAATGATTAACACATATTTTGTGTGTTGGTGGACACAATTCTTGACCGAAAATTTATTATTGACTATAAAATTGTCCGTTTGTGGATTTCGGTCAATTTCTGTTTGGAATTTGGAAAAACTTTCTTCTGCAAAGTTGTAGAGAATTAAATTTCCTATAAAAACTTGCGAGATTCGAATTTTCTGATAAAAGGGCTATTTATTATGAATTATTGAAGTTCTGAAGTTCCGAAATAATTAATTTTTGGAAGTTTAATTTATTAGTTTGAAGAAAAACGTTTTTTGTATTTTGTTGGACATCATTAACATGTGTGGCTGGTGTTTTTGACCAAAGGTGGGCTAAGGAAAATTTGTATAATTATATTAATATTATATTCAATTTTCTGCTTTGGTGTTCTAAGCATTTTCCTATAAATAGAGTGCTTAGGTTAGAATTGAAAATCACACCAGAAACACAAGTTTCTCTCTATTTCTCTCTCTATATCGAGCGTATTCTTGTGAGTATTTGATACTTTGAGTGTTGCTATACGGTGCAAGTTTCCTTCAGCACTATATCTAGTATTTCAGTCAGAAGTACCGTCTTTCCGAGGTAAGGGATGTTATTTCTTCTTAAATGATATTATTTTCTTCAATATCATTATGCCGAAGTATTGATCTGAATTTTTATCAAATTTGGAACTTTTCATGTCGGGGTTACTATTCACGAGTTACTATTCACGAGTTACTATTCATGAGTTACTATTCACCAAAAAATGAAAAATTTCTTCTTTTCGTCTAAATATCTATTCTGGATACTAGCTTTGATTGTATCCATGTTTTGATCATTCTTGAATTTTACTTCACTATGATTGTTTATGAGGTATTTTTGGACATGGAATAGCCGAAATACGAATTCTTAATATTTACTCTTTTGTTTCACTGGATTCGTTTTCTCTAACATATTTTTCATCATCCTCAGTCCTAAATGATGATGTTACTGAATATCTTTGGCCCGTAGTGCAAAGATGAACAGGTGTTGAGGTGAACATGAACAACTGATGAATATCTTTGGCCTGTAGTGCAAAGATGACTATTTGATTCAAGATATTTATTGATTGATGTTACAGGGATAAAATGTTGATGATGGGCTTTTAAATTCATAGATAATCGTAGATTTCATTCTCTACGTAACTTCTCTATGAATTATTATTTTTCGCTGCGAATATTGATTGAAAACTTGTTGTCTATTGTATTCTATTAAATTTTTCCCTGTTGAAGACTAACGATAATTTGTTGTATATTATCTTAGTCATAATATTCTTTACTGGGCTAGTTGAGCTCACCCTTTTCCTTGTTGTTCCATTTTTCTTCTCAGGAGGCGAGAATGTAGCGAGTACTAGTCGGGGTATGGAATGATGGTTCAAGACAGTTATTTTAGTAGTCCTCACTATTTTGTAAAATAGTGTATCAATAAGTATAATGAGTACTTAATTGGGTATAAATACTGTCTAGATGACAATATTTGTATTTAAACTCACAGTATATGTGTTGTCATATTTTGCACGACAAATGTATTAATAAAGTTGTAGTTGTTTCTGTACCATGTATTTGGCGACTCAGAATGGGTTGGGTGGAATGGACCTATTTTGGGGGCGTCACAGTTGGTATCAGAGCTTAGGGATATGATCTCTGGCGGAGATCAGAGAATAGGACTAGGAGGGGAGAGACGAGTAAATCCTTCTCTAGTGTGTCCTACCTAAGCTTATTTGTTGGTCGGTCATAATATAGGGATATTATGTGATTTGTTAATTTGTTAAATTAACCCTTGTTTTATGGCAGTATTTGAGAATGTCGACTGAGAATGTTAATAGTGGAGTAAATGAGACTATTCAATGACAAGTACTTTCCTGAAAGTATTCGTCTTATGAAGGAGGTAGAGTTTATTAGACTGGAGCAGAATAACATGACGGTGTCCCAGTACGAGGCGAAATTTGCAGAGTTGTCCAGGTTTGCACCTCATTTGGTAGAGAATGAGGAACATATGACGCGGATGTTTCTGAGAGGTTTGAAACCCGGTATACGTCAATATCTCATTTCTCATAAATTTTCTCTCTATTCAGATGTTGTCAACAGGGCTCAATTATTAGCGCGAGATAGCGAGTATGGTCAATCGAGGGACCACAACCAGGATTATATCGGTGACAGCAGTCATCAGAACAATGATAACCAGCGGAGAAAGAAGAATACGGACAAGAGCGGCAACCACTCTGGTGGTAATCGTGGCTATGAAAATAGAAGAAGCGAGTCGGGAGGAGATTTTAAAAAGAGGAGATTCAACAATGACAATATGAAGACGTCAGCACCAGCAGCAACTGGTTCCAAGGGAGGAGAGCGACCGCCGGTCATATGCTATAAGTGCGAAAAAGAAGGACATATCAGCCCAAACTGCCCACAACAGTTTAAGGTATGTTATAACTGTGGAAAGGAAGGACATATCGCTCGAGATTGCACTGTAGCGAAACCAAGTCCAACGGGGGTGGTGACTCAAAAAGTTGTCCCAGAAAAGTCAAAGTCAACGGTTCCTGGAAGAGCGTTTTTCGTGACTGGTCAGAATGCGAGGAACCCGAACGAAGTTAGCACGGGTTAGTTAATTATAAATTCTTGCGAAGTTTATACCTTATTAGATACCGGTTCTATCCATTCTTTTATCTCTCTTGCTTGCGTTCAACGTTTAAACTTGACTCCGGAGAAATTAGACTTTGATTTATCTGTGGAAACTCCGTTAGGAGAAACTTTCATCACATCCATTGTTTATAAATCTTGTTTGATCCAAGTTAGCACCATCACATTACCTGTTGATCTTATCTCTTTAAAGATACTTGGTTTTGATGTGATTTTAGAAATTGATTGGTTAACTACTCATCATGCCAAAATTGATTGCTTTCGTAAGGTTGTTAGTTTTCATATTCCTAAGTAACCTGTTATTCAAGTTCAAGCAACCAAACCATTGAAGTCAAACTCTTTCATATCAAGCCGTAAAGTCATTCGTTTATTGAAAAACGGATGTCAAGCTTTCTTAGCCCATGTCATGGACTTGAACAAAAATACGTCAGATTTGAGTGATATTTCTGTTGTTTGTTTCCTGACGTATTTCCTGAAGAATTTCTTGGCTTACTCCCAAAGCGTGATATTGAATTTTGTATCGACTTTGAACCCGGTACAAAACCCATTTCTAAAATCTCATATTGAATGGCTCCTATTGAACTTCAGGAGTTAAAAACCTAACTGTAGAAGTTTGTACCCGAGCCTCTATCTGGTGACTTCCTTTGTGGAATGCACTGAAGCCAAACTCTCCGTAGGGGATGCCATATTCGTATGGTAGTAACTGATAGGTGCCATTGTGACGTGATATCCAAGATTGGGATATGAGTCACAGTTGAGAGCAACCTAAGTTAGTAATTGAAATACGTAGCTTTCTGGTTATTATCGGAGATTCGTAAAAGGATTTTCTCGACTCGCTACTCCATTAACTCAGCTGACTCAAGAAGGATATCAAATTCGTATGAAGCGAAGAATGCGAGAAGAGTTTCCAAGAGCTTAAGAGGAGACTCATTTCGGCACCTGTTCTGACAATACCATCTGGTTCAGATGGATTTGTTATCTACAGCGATGCTTCAGGCAAAGGGTTAGGATGTGTTCTCATGTAACGTGGGAAAGTCATAGCCTATGCCTCGCGACAACTTAAAGAATATATGAGAGAAATTATCCTACTCATGATCTAGAGTTGGCAGCAGTCGTTTTCGCGCTAAAGATCTGGAGGCACTATCTATATGGGGAGAAAGTGGAGATATATTCAGGCCATAAAAGCCTCAAATATTTCTTCACTCAAAAAGAACTCAACATGCGACACCGACGTTGGCTCGAGCTGTTGAAAGATTTCGATCATACTATCCAATACCATCCTGAAAAAGCGAACGCGGTAGCTGACGCATTGAGTAGAAGATCATATGCAGGAACGAGTGCGATGATGTCAAGTATACGCGTAGAACCAACTTTAATCGATAAAGTTAAAGTTGCTTAAGCCACAGACCCGGAGCTGATGCGTATGAAGAAGAAAGTGCAAGAAGGTGCTATTCTGGAAGCGAGAATCGATGAAGAAGGAATACTTCGAGTCCACTCCAAAATTTGTGTTCCTAACGACTCTGATGTGAAGTACAAGATCATGATGGAGGCACACAACACACCGTTTGCAATCCATCCTGGGACTACCAAAATGTATCACGATCTTCGACATACATTTTGGTGGAACAATATGAAGAGAGAGATTGCAAAGTTTATCTCGAGGTGTTTAACTTGTCAACGTGTAAAGGCGGAGCATCAAGTACCAAAGGGTCCATTGCAACCACTTGAGATTCCGAAATGGAAGTGGGAACACATTACCATGGATTTCGTTACGGGTCTTCCCACGGTTTCTCAAGGCATAAATGTTATTTGGGTTATAGTTGGTAGATTAACCAAGTCTGCTCATTTCTTGCCGATACGGGAGACTTATTCCCTTGAACGTCTTGCTAGTATGTATGTGAATGAGATTGTAAGGTTGCATGGTATGCCAGTATCCATAGTTTCGGATCGTGACCCAAGATTCACTTCAAGATTTTGGGTTAGCTTGCAAAAAGCTATAGGCACGGATTTACGATTTAGTTCAGCTTACCATCCTCAAACGGACGGACAATCAGAGAGGACTATTCAAACTCTTGAAGATCTATTAAGACTTTGTGTCCTAGATCTCAAAGGGAGTTGGGATAAGTACCTACCATTGGTGGAATTCTCCTATAACAACAGTTATCAGGCGAGCATAGGTGTGGCTCCATTCGAAGCGTTGGATGGACGAAAGTGTCGCTCTCCAGTATGTTGCGACGAGGTGGGTGAAGCAACATTGTTGGGACCAGAGTTGGTACGCATTACTACAGAGAAGATCCAAACGATTCGACAACGTATACAAACGACACAGGATCGACAAAAGAGTTATGTGGATCTTCATCGGAAGGACGTGGAATTTAATATTGGGGATCATGTATTATTACGTGTTGCACCATGGAAGGGAGTTACAAGATTTGGGAAAAGAGAAAAGCTCAATCCAAGATTTGTTGGTCCATTTGAGATTCTTGAGCGAATAGGAAATGTGGCATATAGACTCGCATTACCTCTAAGCATGTCTCGTGTTCATAATATTTTTCACATATCTATGCTTCGTAAATATGTTAAAGACCCGAACCACATTATTGAGTTAGAACCAGACGAGATAGCTGAAGATTTAACGTACGAGGAGGTACCTGTTAAGATCTTAGATAGGAAAGAGCATGTCCTACGCACGAAGGTTATACCACAAGTTAAAGTTTTGTGGAGAAACTATGCTATTGAGAAAATAACCTGGGAGTTGGAAACAGAAATGAGAGCGAGGCATCCTCATCTTTTCGAAACACCAGGTACGTACGTCAATTTTGAGGACGAAATTTCATAAGGAGGGGAGGTTGTAAGACCCCAAATTATTAATAAATAAAATTTAATTTTCTCTATTTATTATTTTGAAATAGTAAGGGTTGATTTGATTAATGTGGTTAGTTATGGGTAAAATGCGCAAATATTTCAAATAAGCAAGTGGTCCTAAAATATTCATTATTGTCGGGGAATATTTGTTTGGTCGTGGAATATTCTTGTTGTCGGGGAATATTCGTACGACGGCGCAGCCTTGTGTGAGCCCCATAACGGAAAGCGATTGGATGAAGAAAACGACAAAAATAAGTTGTTTATAAATAACGGCGTAGTTGTTACCGTTAATACTGTTGGAATACCCGGTGGTTAAAACACAGTAATACGCGTTGTTACACACTAGCACACGGTATTGCACCAATTATTGATTCTTACGTAAGAAGGCACTACTCAATAATTGTTACAGTAATTATTGTTCAATATTGTATTTTATTGATTCAATAATTGCTGCGTTGATATTTTATATTACTGTTGTTTTAATAATTGTCACTACACAGTATTTTCTATTATCGGAACAATAATTCATATTATCTGAATAATATTATTAGATAACATTATTGGCAATGTCTAGAAAGTTCTATCTAAGGAGAGGTTTGGTCATCTAATTGCGCGCCAGTAAGGAGAGATCCTTATTGGAAAGCCCCCTCTTTCCTGAGAACGGCCTGGTTGCCAGTACTGTGATTCTGTAATATTATTTGTGTATAATTAATTATTGATTTATATGATGAGGAAAATATTAATTTTATGTGGATATAGATGGAGAAAATTTTTAATGTGACAATTGTTGAAAATTAATATTTTATCTTTTTCTGATAAAATAATTCATTTAAATATATTATTTTAATAATATATTGATGGTGATATTTTTATAATAAATGTGGAATATATGAGTATATGAGGAGGAAGAGTATTTTTGTGGCATTAAATGATTAACACATGTTTTGTGTGTTGGTGGACACAATTCTTGACCGAAAATTTATTATTGACTATAAAATTGTCCGTTTGTGGATTTCGGTCAATTTCTGTTTGGAATTTGAAAAAACTTTCTTCTGTAAAGTTGTAGAGAATTGAATTTCCTATAAAAATTCGCGAGATTCGAATTTTCTGATAAAAGGGCTATTTATTATGAATTATTGAAGTTCTGAAGTTCCGAAATAATTGATTTTTAGAAGTTTTATTTATTAGTTTGAAGAAAAACGTTTTTTGTATTTTGTTGGACATCATTAACATGTGTGGCTGGTGTTTTTGACCAAAGGTGGGCTAAGGAAAATTTGTATAATTATATTAATATTATATTCAATTTTCTGCTTTGGTGTTCTAAGCATTTTCCTATAAATAGGGTGCTTAGGTTAGAATTGAAAATCACACCGGAAACACAAGTTTCTCTCTATTTCTCTCTCTATATCGAGCGTATTCTTGTGAGTATTTGATACTTTGAGTGTTGCTATACGGTGCAAGTTTCCTTCAGCACTATATCTAGTATTTCAGTCAGAAGTACCGTCTTTCCGAGGTAAGGGATGTTATTTCTTCTTAAATGATATTATTTTCTTCAATATCATTATGCCGAAGTATTGATCTGAATTTTTATCAAATTTGGAACTTTTCATGTCGGGGTTACTATTCACGAGTTACTATTCACGAGTTACTATTCACGAGTTACTATTCATGAGTTACTATTCACCGAAAAATGAAAAATTTCTTCTTTTCGTCTAAATATCTATTCTGGATACTAGCTTTGATTGTATCCATGTTTTGATCATTCTTGAATTTTACTTCACTATGATTGTTTATGAGGTATTTTTGGACATGGAATAGCTGAAATACGAATCCTTAATATTTACTCTTTTGTTTCACTGGATTCGTTTTCTCTAACATATTTTTCATCATCCTCAGTCCTAAATGATGATGTTACTGAATATCTTTGGCCTGTAGTGCAAAGATTGATGATTTTATGATGAATATCTTTGGCCCGTAGTGCAAAGATGAACAGGTGTTGAGGTGAACATGAACAACTGATGAATATCTTTGGCCTGTAGTGCAAAGATGACTATTTGATTCAAGATATTTATTGATTGATGTTACAGGGATAAAATGTTGATGATGGGCTTTTAAATTCATAGATAATCGTAGATTTCATTCTCTACGTAACTTCTCTATGAATTATTATTTTTCGCTGCGAATATTGATTGAAAACTTGTTGTCTATTGTATTCTATTAAATTTTTCCCTTTTGAAGACTAACGATAATTTGTTGTATATTATCTTAGTCATAATATTCTTTACTGGGCTAGTTGAGCTCACCCTTTTCCTTGTTGTTCCATTTTTCTTCTCAGGAGGCGAGAATGTAGCGAGTACTAGTCGGGGTATGGAATGATGGTTCAAGATAGTTATTTTAGTAGTCCTCACTATTTTGTAAAATAGTGTATCAATAAGTATAATGAGTACTTAATTGGGTATGAATACTGTCTAGATGACAATGTTTGTATTTAAACTCACAGTATATGTGTTGTCATATTTTGCACGACAAATGTATTAATAAAGTTGTAGTTGTTTCTGTACCATGTATTTGGCGACTCGGAATGGGTTGGGTGGAATGGACCTATTTTGGGGGCGTCACACTTATAATCAAATGAAAGTGCCACAACATATGTTTAGATCCAAGATGAGACTTAGGAACTATTCCTAGTTCTGTAATGAACTTTTATCCAAACAATCAACTTGCAGCTTCATTTATAGCTATATACTTTGTCTTTATCACTAAACCAACAACTCTTTGCTGTTTGGAACCTTTCCAATTCACTGCACCACTGTTCAAGGTAACGCTTTACCTTAAAGTGGATTTTCTGTCGTCTTGGTCTGTCTGAAAAACTTGAGTCTGTTAAGCCCTCTAGTTTTAATTCAGACCCACCATGTAGGATCACATCCTTAGTGCCAGTTAAGTACTTTAAGATGTTTTTCACTGTCTCACAGTGAACTTCTCCAGAATATAACTGATCAATATCAGGTCTCGTACATTTCATTGCATACATGATAGTTACTCATGCGATCTCTCTTTTTGGAGTCTATGGGGACTATTAAGAGATATACACTCCATGGCTCATCAACATGAGATAACTCTTGGAGTTTGCCATGCTTAACGACTTTAGTATCAAATGAATATACGTTCCTTGGGTTAAGACGAGCATCCTTTTAAATCTATCTATATAGATTTGCATCCCCAATTAAGATACTCTTCCCAAATCATTCATGGAGGAATGTTTAGACAACTTTATCTTTACTGATTGTAGCATTGGTATGTTATTCCTCATCCGTAGTATATCAACATATAATACTAGAAATTTCACGATGCTCCCACTGACCCTTTTGTACACACTAGAACTCTTACCTCATCGTAAGTAACTAGATCATCATCTTCTATGATACGTACCTCATCATCATCATCCATGATGAATCCATACCTCCCAAGTATGTTCAGTACTATTCCAGATTTACGATTCGGTTGTGGTACAATAGGTCTATCTACAAGTTCCTTTTATTTTACTTATATTATTTTGTGGTTCTTGAACTCTTCAAGATCTATTATCCTCCCACTAGCCCCTTCAATGATAAACATTTTTATCTTAGAAGACAGCGTGTTTCGCAATAAACACCTTTTGCTAAGTAGGATTATAGAACATATGCCCTAAACTTACTTTAGGATGTCCCACAAATCTGTACTTGTCAAATTTTGTCCCAAACTTATCCTTTGAAACCTTTTTCTCATAAGTTGGACAACCCCTTAACTTAACATACTTAAGATTAAGAATCCTCCCTGTCCATAACATTTATGGAGTCTTGGGGCTGGATTTTGAGGTTACCTTTTCGTAGATATGCAGCCATTTCTAGGACATTACCCTAGAAGGATACTGGTATGTCGGTAAAATCACTATGGACCGTACCATGTCCAATAAGGTATGATTTTTCCTTTTAGATACATCAATCAATTATTGCGTATCAGGAGGCGTCCATTATGAGAAAACCAATTGAGATGATCTAGAAACTTATTGCACAAGTATTTATTCCTTGATCAGATCAAAGAATCCTAATACTTTGCCAATTTGTTTCCCTTCTGAATTCTTTGAACATTTCAAATAATTCACACTTGTATTTCTGTAAATACACACATTCAACTTTTTGAATGATCATCTCTTTTTCTTATACTAGTTTGTTCAATTTGTAAAATAATTTTTTACGTAAGTCAAGTATACAAAATCCATTAAGTAATATTTCAGTTCTATACAAAATATTATTATTATAAATAGAACAACAATTGTTCTTAAATATAATACCAAAGATTTCATTGTCCAACAACAAAATGGAAATAATTTTTCTAACAAGAACTGGAATATAATAACAACTTATTGACTTAATAAATTTGCCCGTAGGCATTGCTAAACTATAAGTTTCTATTGCTAATGTGGCAACCTTTGCTTCATTTCCCACACATGGGATTACTTATATTTGTTTAGCTTTCTACTTCTGCTTCGTCCCTTCATAAATCTATATTTATGATGACCAAAGTCGGTATCCAATACCCAAGTAGAACCTTGACTTAAAGAAAAATTTATTTTAAAACATGAACAAAATTGTATTTGTAACTGAAACTTCACTAAGCTTCTTCTGGTTAGCCTCTGCAAGATGCTTCTCGCAGTTTCTTTCTAGTGTTCAGGCTTATTGCAGTAGAAGAAAACTCTTTTGCTATCCGTATCAGTTTTGTTCTTATTATCCTTTATTTTTGCCATTCTATTTACCTTCTTTGAATCGTTCTTCTTTTCAGAAGATCCTTTAGCCCCTACCAGTAAGACTTGGTCTTTCTTGGTTGGAAAGTGACTCTCAAAATTTTTCAACATGTTAAGCAGATCAGCGAGGCTGATATCTAGCTTGTTCATATGAAAAATTCACAACAATTATGAAAGGAGTTCGGGAGTGAGTGCAAGATCAAATCTTGGCTTAATTCTCCATTCATGACACAACCAGTTATCCTAATTGATCAATCAAATTGATTATGTTAAGGACTTTTGTCTGTACAATAGTGTCATTGGTCATTCTAGATCGGAAGAGCTCCTTAGATATCTGATATCTATCAGTCCTACTTTTCTCACCATCAACTACTTGATGTGCAGGAGTATAGTAAGAGCATCCATAGTTTCATGCTGACGCTGAAGCTCGTTACTCATGGATGTGAGCACGATGCATTGAGCCAACCATGCATAATCTTATCACTTTTTAAAAGTAGCAATCTCTTCCTCAGAGGCATTGTCTGCAACCATTGCAGGGATAGGCATATTAAGGACATAAGATAACTTTTCAGCCGTGAGAACTATTCTCAAATTCATTAACCAATCCGTTTAATACGGTCCGATTAAATAACATCTAATATGTTTCGCAGTGATAGTAATTTAGACATTGTAAAATTCTATAAATGAATTTGTAATCAACAACATTTTAACATACATTCTTTTATTAATTACCAAAATAAATTAGGTCTTATTTTAAATTGGTATCTCCCACTATTTTCTTCAAACTATATTACCCTCAATATATAGTTCGGCAATATCTAATTAAAGATATGCTAGTGAGAATAAGGATCTCATTTCAAATGTATATAGCCTTGTGTGTGCACAACAAACTATATATAAATAAATAGGTAGACAACTCTTGTCAATTACATCAACTATGCAACTCCTTTTATTTTGCCTCTTAAATCATAATGGTCAAGTGTGTGCACATCCGAACTAAAATGATTTAAGTTAAGTCAGACCCAGCATTTCCATATAAGTGAAGAGAAAACTACAGTCCTTGTGTGTGTACAACAAAGCAGTAATGTTCAATTCCTTATAAACATCATATGTAATAAAAATAACATCTTAAATATTTAATACTTGCCTTGTGTGTACACGACAATCTTATATTAAATATTCAATACTCTATTGTTTCTATCATGCTAGAAGGCGACGTTCGATATTCTAAATATCTTTGAACGTTACAACTTAATATAAAATATTTGAGGGATTTGTTATTAATTTGTCTCATCTTGTTTAGCGCGCATGCACGTATATATATAAAATACGCGTCATATTAATTAACATGCGAAGCATGTTTGCATAATATATAATATATATAATATAAGCATGCACATATAGAATACTATATTCTACCCGGATTGATTATGGACTTTTATTCTAGTTTGGTTCACTAGAGCCACCAAGTGAACCAAAAGGTCAAACATATGGGTGCAAGAATTAATATTTAAATATAACTATTACATTTAAACCTGGGCTCCATTACAAACGGGTCTTCACGCGCTCCTTGCTTCTTGATCTCCAATTCTTCAAAATTTAATTCTAACTATTCCTATTACAAAACTATTTAAAATAAATAGAAACCTTGATCAGCAGTCAAGGAGAAGTACATAGGAGGGAGATAGAATTTACATTAAGAAAAATTAGAGACGACGAGGTACGCACTCATACATTCATTCATCCAACTAAAATAAAATTCAATCACATTAATCAATAGTCCATAATCAATCTCATTTATTATCATACATATCATCATATGCATCAATAAATAACATTCATCTCATGAATAATAAACATTCAATATATATCATTTAATGGGCAAATTTAGTTAGTATAAAATCTAATTTTGAATCAAAATAAACTTTTTTATTTTAATCCAAATTTAAATCAAAATAAAACTATTTTATTTTAATTTATCCAATTTTGAATAAAATAAACTATTTTATTTTAATCAAAATCTTTAATCAAAATAAACACCTTTATTTTAATTAATTATGGAATCCAATTCTATGTCAAAAAAAAACTCCTTTATTAAAGGAAACACGGATTTTTTTTCCTATTCACAAATAAACTATTTTATTTTGAATAAAATAAAATCTTATTTCATATCTAAATAAACTCCTTTATTTAAGGAAATACAGATTCTCTTTCTTATTCACAAATAAACTCCTTTATTTTGAATAATATGAAATCTTATTTCATATCTAAATAAACTCCTTTATTTCAGAAAACATAGAATCCAATTTCAACTCCAATTAGCTATCATGGAATCTAATTTTAACTCTAATTAGTTAGCATGAAATTCAATTTTAAAATTAAAATAAACTCTTTTATTTTAATATTAAAATAAACCTTTTATTTTAAGATTAAAATAAATTTTTATTTTAATTATAAAATAATTTAAAAAATATTATATATATATATATATATATATATATATATATATATATATATATATATATATATATATATATAACTTCCATCAGACCTCCACGAAATTTTAAAACAGGCTTAGCAAATTTCCAAAACTTTCGAAAATTTATGCTAACCACGGACTCATGCAGCGAATTTCCGGATTTTTATTTTTTTTTTATTTTTTAAATAAATTTTATACAACAAAATTATACCCAATTAAATTATTCTAAACACATATCAAATCTGAATAATTAATAATTCGCATAAAGGTTTGGCTCTAATACCACTGTTAGGTTTGTAATATTCATGAACGCAATCAAATTGCACAAAATATGCGGAAACGTAAAAAATCAGAGTTTTAAAATTTTTACAAACCATATACCCGGATCACCCTTTATGCACAATTATTAATTAAACGAAAAAGAAAGAACAAGAATCATACCCTTGAAGATCCGAGCTTCCTCAGGTACAAGTTCACATCCAATCCTTTTCACTTTCAACTTGAATCCACCGGGTTTTGTTTCTTCCTTTGATCAACGTTAGCCACCCAAATGTTTGGCCTCTAGTGGTGATCCACCAAGGAAGAAGAATAATTCAAGAAAATGGGTATTTGGCAAAACCTTTATTTTTCTATCTCTCATAGAAAAGGAGCGTACTCTCCCAACTGTTGGAATTTTCGTATATTGATATCTGATATAAGACTCCTCTTATAAAGATATCATGTAACCCTATTTAATTAAAAATAAGGTATTATTTATTTAAGTAAACTCTTTTAATTAAATGGGCTCCCTAATCTTATTAGAGATAATTAATTAAACTCCTTTAATTAATTTTTCCTCCTAATTCTATTAAGAATAAATGAGAGTACTTATATTAAATTAATTCCTAAACACTTTTAGAAATTAAAATAATAATAATTGTAATAATATTAATAAGACTCCTCTTATTAATTTATATTCAATATTTCTAAAATATTAAATAATAAATATTAAGTTATTTAATTTATTTTATCACCATAGATTAAATTAAATATACTTAACATATTATTACGATTATGTCATTAACTTCTTAAATAATTATTCTTTCTTTTATGGTGTGACCCTTTAGGTTCTCCATATTAAACCGGTTGTGAATAAATCAATTAGAACAATTCTAATCTTATTTAAATAAATAAATTAAACTATTAATTTATTTAAATAAATAATATTTATTCTACAATAGGGATAAGCCTCCCTAACGATCAACGACTTTCCAGATAATATAGATTTCAACATTAATCATAAAAGAACATTTGAGTAAATAGTTACCGTACAATTCAATCCTTCCACTATACAATGTCCCGATTAAATATAAGACATGGAATTACTGTCAAGTCTTATTTTATTTAATTATATGTATTTCGACTCTTAAATGCACAACACCAAATAATACAAATTAGAAACTTCTTTCTAATTTCATTCTGCCTTGGCCAAGGACTACTGGGTTGTCATTTATCGAATCACATAGGACATTTCTCTTTTTTTACTAGAAGTGGTAGATTCTTTATTGATCATACATTATCTCCATGTACAACTTATTATACCCAAGCATACCCTTTGATATACCCTAAGGGTCTTAAGGAATAAGTCAAAGTATAACTCATCATACACAAGATACTATGATGATCTCAAGTCCAAGGATCACTTGTACTACTATCACTACAGGAATTCCTATTGACAGACAAGTAAAATTCCATTAGGTATTCCTTAGCGAGTCACGTTCAGTGAACTTATTCTCTAATAAGCACCTACATACTTGCTTTAGTGTCTCCACACAAATGATCATGAGATCAATCATTCTCATCCAATGAGCAAGCAACGTATGTACCAATCTATCCGGATTCACTAATCCCCAATTTAGTAATCCAACGATTGGAAACTATTTTAGTTTTAAGCTTTCTAAGAATTTAGATCTCATTAGAATGATCATTATCATTATTCTAAAAGCATTGCTTAAAACTATGGGTTTATCACATATTATAAAACAGCATCATGTAGATAATTAAAAGCCTTTAATAAATAAATACTTTTTATTAATAAATGAATAAGATTGTTACAAAGTATATGATTTATCATCAAACATGATTGGCTTGTGTGCATACTACTTTCACGCCCCTCCAATGGAGCTCCACAATATGAGTTTGCCCTAACCCTTCTCAATGTGGGGAATGGACGTGATCGGACCCATCGAGCCCAAAGCCAGCAATGGTCATCGGTTTATGTTCACCATGATCAACTACTTCACCAAGTGGGTAGAAGAAACCTCTTCCCCCAGGGTTACTAAAGAGGTGATCATTGGTTTCATCAGAAACAATGTCATTTGTCAATACGGACAACTAGAGGTGATTGTATCAGACAATGCCAAAAACCTCAACAACCAAATAATGGAGGAGTTATGCAATAAATTCCACATCAAACATGTCAACTCCGTCATTTATCATCCAAAGATAAATGGTGTTGTTGAAGCGGCTAATAAGAATATCAAAAAGATCATGCAAAAGATGTCTGCCAATCACAAAGGATGGCCTGACTTGTTGCCTCTGACTCTATTAGCCTACAGAACATTAATGCGCACTTCCACTGCGGTAACCCCCTACTCATTAACCTATGGCATGGAAGCAGTGCTCCCCATTGAGGTGGAAATGGAATCCCTTAGAGTGTTGATAGACGCTCAGTTGGATGAAGACCAATGGTTACAAGATCGGTACCACCAATTGTCTCTAATAGATGAAAGGAGGGCCATAGCCATCTTCCATGGTCAATTATACCAACAGAGGATTGCTCGATCTTACAATAAGAAAGTCCGACTACGACAATTCAAAGAACATAACTTGGTCTTGAAAAAGGATCTTGACAACCAAGATTAATATAAAGGAAAATTTGCCCTAAACTGGGAAGGCCCGTTTATTGTCAAGGAGGTATTAACAGGAGGACCCCTCAAGTTACAAGAGATGGATTGCGAGGAATTTCCCTAACTCTTCAACTCGGACACTATGAAACAGTACTATATCTCTCCATAACCATATTTAGAAACCAGTCTCAAGACACCAAAGGGTAGGGGGATACAAAGATCAACGATCCATTCTGAAAGATCCTGAGACATCTCAATGTCCATCCATTAAGGAAGAGTTCAAAATACATCAAGATCACAAGTCCTGAAGAAACAGAAAACTATCAAGCAAGTAACAAGGAATATCTAAAAGGGAAGTGAATCAAAACATATTTCCTTGCCATATAATACTATTCGATATATACAATGTATCCTGTACATGACAAGAATGCCTAACCTAGTCTATGCAGAAAAATCAAAGCTAATCTATAAACCGGTGGATAAGCGAGACATCAAGTCTAACATGGCATCTCTCTTAGAAGATGGAGGTAAATCTATGAGCTCCTGCCCTAGGGTATCCACACGAGCCTAGAGATCTACGGCCATCTGCTTTGTGCTACCGTGCTCATCAATGAATGCACTCATCTCTGCAATAATGTCAGTAGTATAAGATCTCAATGCAGTACTATCTGTAGTGGCAGCATCTCGAGTAGCTAGAGCCTCATCCTGTTCAACAACTGTTGCATCCCTAGATGATCGAGCCTCATCCCGCTCAACAACAGGGGTATCCCTATGAGCTGGAGCATTATCTCTCTCAACCAGAGCGGCATCTCTATCAGAAAGAGCTATCAACATCAAGGCCCTAGCCTGATCCCTCTCAAACATCATCAGATGTAAACTCTACTCTAAATACTATGCAGAATGTGGAGTCACAGTAGCGGGAACACTGGGGGAATCAGGGTGCTCCATAGGCTCCCCACTATTGGAATCAATATCCAACTCTGAGGATACAACCCTAGCCGATGAAAACTCTACCTCCAACCATATAGAATACTCTGTAGAATGACTTGGATGGCTAATCAAAAAGTCAGCCCTCTCATGTTGGGTCCAGCAGGTATAAATCCTGGATAAATCCTCTGCTTATAGAAGCTGAGATGACAAATGCTGACTCAATGTCCCGTCAAAGGGATGAACATCCTGAAACTGGTCAAATTGTGCCATAACAGCCAGTGGATGATAAGTGGTCACACACCTCAAACCGGCCAAAGAAACATAGTCAAAGCCAGCTGCATGAGTGATAAAGCTGTAGGGAGAGCTAAGCCCTGAACACGGCAAAATATCAAATGAATCCTCGATCCTTGACAAGAAAGCCGACCAATAAGTTACATCTGTACACTCCACCGACTGGAAGGAGTATGACATGGCTATCTCATGGGAAAAATAATATTCATGGCATCGGAAAGTGCCAATCGGTCTCAAATGTGTCATAAACCACATGTACAACAAGACCGAACTGCCTACAAACACCCCTACATAATGGGTATGGCAATATGTGGCCAACCTCAAGGCATGTGCCAAAATCATCGGTAAGATGGTATGTCCCTCTCAGAGAACACAGATAACCATGATCACGCCGATATCCAAGTGGTCCATGTACAATGGCATGTACAGATAAGCCACTATACACATCAAGAGTATATCTACTCGGACGACACGCCAATCATCCTCCAAAATGGTGAAATCCCTATAGTACCGTAGATAACTGTCCAATGACCCAAATCTGTCAATCAGAAAACTCATGGACACTACATGCCCCGAGGAAATCTCATCCATGGAAACTCTGCACCTAAAACCTGTAAAGGTCATGAACTGCAAGGCTTATCTAAAGGCAAGTCTGTAAGGTGCTCATACTCCTCCAAAGTAGGAGTCAACTCAAGGGTATAAAACCAGAATACCTACCTATCCGGTACCCAATGCTCCAGCATGCCCTCTACAAAACCCGATGGAACTTGAAACATCAGGAGGGTCATAGAGTGATGCATCAGCTGATCAACTGTCACCCAATCCAAGGAAGACAAACTATCATACCACAATCTCAAAGAGGAGATCACCAATACTGGTGGGGTATGGTTGATCCGACTAACTGTGGATGAAGACATCTGTAGGGTCGTGTCATGAGACCATCCAAGGGTCAATGCTAAACTCATCTCTAGAAATGCATATGCATAACATAATACATGCATGATAAACAACAGATGATAATATGATATAGAGAATGGAAAATAGTATACATGCATTCCTAAGTACATCATCATCTAAATACATCATCTCTATATACAATTGAAAAATACAAGGAAATAGGGCACAGCCACCCAACAACTAATAGAGGCCTATCAAAAGATATAACGAGAATGGGGCACAGCCGCCCAATATCTAACAGAGGCTTATCAAAAGATATTATGAGAAATACATCAGAAGAAGTCAATAGTGTTGATGTCCACATCATCCAACCTATCCATCTGATGTAACTCCTCCCGAGTCACTAAATCTCTGCCAGTAGGGATATCAGAATGATACAACAGAGGATCTACATCGGTAAAACCATCTGAATATGGGCCACTTGAAGGGCCAGCCCCAGAGCTAGAAGGATCAAAAGTATCTGCCTCGGAAGGATCTCTACCCAAAATGCCAGATTAAGAAATGTGCCCGGTCCAACTGCTGGGTCAAACTATCAATCTACGTCAGATGAGTAAGCTCTCGAATGCAGGCAATCCAATCCGCCATCATGACAAAGCCAGGAATCATATCCCCCATAAACTGTATGGAACGGGTCTGGGCTCCAATGGTGCTAGGGAACCACCAGCGGTAAAAAGTCTCCTGAGTGAAAGGTCCCTCTAACAAAGTAAAGTCATCAACACCCATCAATGGGACATCAATGATCGGCTACAACGCCTGACAGGAGGACAGATTGGAATGTGAATCTCTCATGTGGTGCTCCTAATAGCACACTCTCCTAAATAGAGCTCCCATCCTCCATCTGTGAAGAGAGGAATCTGATGGGTGGACATCACACACTTAACACCAGTCGGGAAACCACCCTCAAAGCCAACTGTCAAGTGGTCCTTAGAATAGGGAACCCATGTAATGACATCAGCTGTCAACAACTCCAACTGTAAGCGCGAATGGGTGAAACCTCAGCTACAGGAACCTCCGTCAAAGTGGAGTGATGTCATCACCGTCCCCATGGATAGGTGTCTAAACCTAACAGACTAATGGGACAAAGACATGGGAGCCTCTCGTAGGCCCAAAATTGCCAATACAAGGTCAAATATATGCGATCAGTCAAACTCTCAACCCGAACAAGGGAAATCAAAAGAGAAAATACTCACCAGAAGAAATGGGTAGAATCCTAGCCAGGCCTCCGTCACGCCCTTCGAGCGTAGGCACATTCCCTTAAAGAAGTAGGCAAAGGTGTAGGAACCCCAATCAAACTCTCCAATACGGTCCACCTCCCGCGTGGTGCTGACTAAAGTGAATGACACCATGGCAAAATTATCAGCCAAGAAATAACCCTTGAGGATGATCAGAAACAATCGCCGAAGAATGCGATCTCTTACCCCTCATATCATCGGGTAATGGCTCAGTCAAAATCCCACTCACAGCTTCTACACTCAAAAGGACCAGTACGGACTATCCTGCCTTTGAGCACCGTAGTCGGGACTCCTAACAAGGATCTGATGGCAGTCAGGGAAATGTCAGCCTCACAAGACACTGGCGCCCCAGAAAACTCCATCCTATTGATGAACCGCCAATCCATCGGCGTCATCATCACCTCACAATTCAGTAAATGGGGAGACTGAGTCTTGTGAAACAAACGCTCAGACAACGCCCTGAGGTAACCCTAGGGACAACGATGGGGGAGGATAGAAAAGATTGTCTCAAAACCCCAAGCATGCACAATCTCTCGGTACTCTGAATGAAGAGTTTGGTACAGAGAATATATGTTGAACCAGTTCCCTCGAGGCTACATAAAGCCGGGAACCTGCATCACAATGCAAATAAACATCAGAACCCTTACCCCTTATAAATGGGAAAAGGAATATAAACACGGCTTTTACCTCGTTCGCACTCAAATAGATCGAGGGGTGGCGACTCAAATCATCCAGAAGCTCTGAAATCATCACATTTATAGCTGGAAGCTCCCTGTAGGGAATAGAAGAAGAAGGAGCAGGATCCGCAACTGGTACCTCCTCCTCCTCGTCCTCAGTATCCGGTCTCTCAACCAGAATAGGATGAATCACTGACTCCATGAACCAACGAGGCTGTCAGGGTGGGTGAGGCCAAGGCACATCAGAAGATCTCCTCCTCACACCTACAGAGGTCCTACGAGAGCTACTCGGCTGGTCTGGATTCATATATCTGGACAAAAGTCTCCAAATCACCTAAAAAAGGGTGTGGTAAATTCTAACTTGGAGCTCATTAAATGCATTTTATGTCTATATGCATGCATGCATTACTTTAACATACGTCTACATTAGAGTTAAAAATGCATGTTCATTCAATGCCTAGACTCGTTAAAAAATTTCTCCATAGTTTCCTTTCTAAAAAGGGTTATTCACATGCACGTAGGCATGACTAGGTGGCCATTCAGTAGCACACCAACTCAAAGTCATAAACATCCTATATGCATAAAAAATATCATAGTCCTAATCCATAAGGGTAGCCTAATTACCAGGATTACTTTGTTTCACAACCTTTGCTCATTTGTCCTCAAATAGGATGAAAAAATAGCAGAAAAAAGGTGCCAAATTGACTGTTTTAAAAGTCAATTTTTTTAACATTAATACGTTCAGCATGGTAAAATACTAATATTTACTATGTTGAATAATTTTTATCAAGTCATATGAGCATGCATATTCACTACTATGTGTTTGGAGCATTTCATGTGATATCTCACTTTTCAACGGTCAAAACTGGAAAAGAAAACATGTAAACGTTACCACGATAGTGCAGAACACTTGTACGGTGACGGATTTTATAGAAAAAATCTCGAACTCAATAGATCTGAAGAAGAAATCTCAGATTCTCTGTGTGGCTTCAAGTGAAAATGACTTGACAAAGGGAAAGGAAGTGAGATATAAACCCACGAGTGGTCGCGGGTGTACTCGCGATAGCTGTGGGTCCACCTGCGACTACTCTGGGTGGTCTCCACCCCCTCTGGATCGATCAAATCTGAGTTGCAAAGGAGGTCCCACAAGCTGAAAAGTCAAATCAGGAAAAAAGATGCTTCACGATTAAACGAAAAAGCCCGAAATCCTAATTTTCAGAGACCAAACTGCGGGTCAACATATCAATCATTAGTATTCACCCAGACACAAGCTTTACAAAACCAATGATCACAGTTGTTGAAAGCTCCTTGGTAATATTGCACAAAGGTCCAATGCCATCAACTTGGGGTTATAATTCCAATCACAATCATATGTCTCGTCAGAAATCATTCCCCAATAGAGATTTCATACATACTTAGCCATTGAAGAACATTTCAATGAAGGTCAGGCAGCCCTAACATCATCAACCGTTGGTAGTAAATCCAACGAAGCATCGAAAGTGGTCCGATGATGTTAGCCATTGAAGAACATTTCAATGAAGGTCAGGCTGCCCTGACAGCACCAGCCGTTGGTAATAAATCCAGCGAAGCATCAGAGGTGGTCCGATGATCTTAGTCGTTGAAGAACATTTTAACAAAGGTCAGGCAGCCCTAATGTAAGACCCCGAATTTTATGAAATAAAAGTATTCAATTTTTCTTATAATTACTATTCAGTAAATGGTTAAATTGATAAAAGTTTAAAGTTAAGGGTGATATATGATTTTTTTTCAAAATACACAAGTGGTTATAAAATAATCATTGTTGTCGGGAAATATTCGTTTGGTCGTGGAATATTCTTTCTGTCAGGGAATATTCGTACGACGGCACAGCTATTTGTGGGCCCCATAACGAATAACTGTCGGGTGAAGGAAAATGACAAATTTGAGTTTTTACAAATAACGGCGTAGTTGTTACCGTTAACACTGTTGGAATACCCGGTGGTTAAAATACAGTAATACGCGTTATTGCACAGTAGCACACGGTATTGCATAGTATTTTTGAAATTATTGATTCTTACGGAGGAAGGCACTACTCAATAATTGTTACAGTAATTACTGTTCAATATTTTATTTTATTGATTCAATAATTGTTGCATTGATATTTTATATTATTGTTGTTTCAATAATTGTTGCTGCACAGTATTTCCCATTATCAGATCAATAATTCATATTATTTGATTAATATTATTAGATAGCATTATTGGCAATGTCTAGAAAGTTCTGTCTAAGGAGAGGTTTGGTCATCTAATTGCGCGCTAGTAAGGAGAAATCCTTATTGGAAAGCCCCCTCTTTCCTGGGAACGGCCTGGTTGTCATAAATGTGATTCTGTAATATTATTTGTGAATAATTAATTATTGATTCATATGATAAGAAAATATTTATTTTATGTGGATATAAATGAGGGATATATTTTTGTGGTTAAAAAATGAAGGAGTTAATGTTGAGGTTTTTATCCATATTTTTGTCGGAATGGAGGTATTAAAAATCAGGGTTTTTGAGATATTTTGCGGGGGTTATAATTTTTAATCCGACCATTGGATCGTGGTAATTTTTGGATATGTTATACATATATAAGTTGAGTATATGCCCACAAATTTTGAACCGTTAAAAATGAACGTATGATTTATTATGAATTTTACGAGATGACTGGTTCAGAAATTGTTGAATTTTCGGAGTTTATCATTTTGGTGGAAAATTCTAGAATTGGTGGGCTCCACTTGTGGTTGGTGAAGAAATGTGCTGAATTATATTTTAAATGTGGTGGGTGGGAATAGTAGCAGGTAAAGCCATCAGGTTGCAGGTCAAACCTACCAAAATTTTCCTATAAATAGAGGGCTAAGTTAGAATTGAAAATCACACCAGAAACATAAGCTTTCTCTCTTTCTCTCTCTATATTATGAAGCATATTTTGTGAGTTTTTAGATACTTGGTGAGTTGCTATTCATTAGTGCAAGTTTTCTTCAGCATCATATCCGATATCCAGTCAGAAGTACTGCTCTTTTGAGGTAAGGGATTGTAAGGGATAGTAAGGGATAGTAAGGGATATTAAGGGATTTTAAGGGTTGTTATGATTTTCAGTTTCGTAATTTTTCTGATCTTCAAAAATTCTGGAAAAATTTGAAATGATATTTTGATGAGTTTTCTTGATTGTGTCCAAAAATGGTGATTTTTGGATGTACAGATTGAGAGTTATGAATTTTACGGGAAAAGACTATTTTAAAAGTAACCGCTTATAATTCCTTGTGGTTAACTCCAAAATTGATGAAATTTTTATTGGGAGTACATGTATATGATAGAAGTATACTCTGTAAATTTCAGAATTTTTAGACAAAAGTACAATTTTTGATAAATGTCTAAATATTCGGCTATTTTGGCCATATGAAAAATAGTAAATGACTTTTAAAAATTCTGAGAAAAATATATGTTCACTATGGGACTATATTATGCTAAATTCCAGAAAAGAAATATTTTTGGAACGGATTTGGTATTTTTCATGAAAATAGTCTAGTTATGAGAAAATGAATTAAATATGTTATGTGAAGTAAGAAAATTGGAAAATAGGATTTTATGGCTTGAGAATCCTATATATGAGGTATATGCAGATTTTTGATGAGGGTTTTGGTTATTGATGATGAAATCTTAAGAGTTGGCATTTTATGATGATTAAATGCATTAATTAGTAAAGTGTAAACAATTTAAATAAATTGTTTATAAGCTTAAGAAATATTATTCTTTCAATATCATTATACCGAAATACTGGTATGGATTTTATTGTGGAATTTCTATCTTTTGTGTCGGGGTTACTATTCATGAGTTACTATTCACGATTTACTATTCATGAGTTACGAATATTACTCTTGAGATTAAAACTATATGTTGATCATATTATTTTTATCATCATATATAACATTTTTATAACCCTGATGTTGAAATTCTCTTTCACTGGAGTGTAAAGATGGATAGATTATGGGTATGATCATGACTAGGGTTCTCTTTGGCTTGTAGTGCAAAGTTGAATTGTGACTGGTATGATCATGACCATTGAATTTATAATTGAATATCTTAAGCTTAAGTGCAAAGGTGAATTGATCAACATGGTTATAATTATTGTTTATATAAATTCTGAAATGATTATATATTTCTTTGAGATATGAATATATTTGGCCTGTAGTGCAAATATGAATTGTTGATGAATATCTTTGGCATGTAGTGCAAAGATGGCCTGTTGATGAATATCTTTGGCCTGTAGTGCAAAGATGAACTGTTGTTGAATATCTTTGGCCCGTAGTGCAAAGATGGTTTGTTGATGAATATCTTTGGCCCGTAGTGCAAAGATGGATTTGTTAGTATGATTATAAACAGGAACTGTGATTTGGTATAACCATGATCTTTGATGTTTCAGGTAAAGACAGGTGATGAAAATATTCTTCGTCCTGGGTGCGAAGAAAAATTTATAGTCACAATTATGATTATGAGTTATTCATATGATTGTGGAAAGGAACTGTTGAGTGATGTTACATGGATAAAACATTGTTGGTGGATTTTTAACATGGAGAAGATAATAGACTTTATAGTCTATTTGACTCTTCTAATGGATTGCTCGTTCCGTTGCAACTATGGTTGAAATTTTTATCATTTACCATATGTTCTAAATCTCTGATTTATTATTGATGAAGGCTATTGATAATTTAATTATCTTTAGTCATGATATTCTTACTGAGCTAGTTGTGCTCACCCTTTTGCTTCACAATTCCTTTCAGGTAATAAGAGTGTAGCTGGGTCGAGCGGGGGTAACAGGGGAATAGAACGGTGGTCATCATTTAGTAGTTATATTTGGTGAATCAAATAGGGTGAGGCGAACCCAACATTGGAAGGGTGTTTTGCCACTATCATACAAGATGTCTAACGACATACAACCTCGTGTCATCATAAGACAAGGATGTGCTCATCCACTTGCTGAGTATATATACGAGCACTATCTATATAATCTTGGTATTTGTTTGAAGTATAATTCTCAATTAGAGATGATATGTCAAGAGAAGACTCACCATTGGGAAGAATATGATAGTAATCTTCTCATTTTTCTTTGGGGTCTATTGGGTCAACCAAGGATAATTCTGTGGCCATATGATATCTATCATAACCTAGACGCATGGCCTCCCATGTACGAAGGTTTCCTTGAGCACTTCCCAAAGATTCTAATTTCTAAAACAGTTTTTGACTATACCTTTATGTAAGGTGTTATTGTGAGGTGATGTCTACGGTTGGAACATGAGTCACATTTAGTATATATTTGTATCCAAACTCACAGCATATGTGTTGTTGTATTTTGCACGACAATTGTTGTAATAAAGTTGTAGTTATTTTCTGTACCATGTATTTGACGACTCAGAATGGGTTGGGTGGAATGGACCTATTTTGGGGTTGTCACAGGTGGTATCAGAGCTTAGGGATATGATCTTTGGCGGAGATCGGGGAATACAACTAGGAGGGGAGAGATGAGTAAATCATTCGCTAGTGTGTCCTACCTAAGCTTATTTGTTGGTCAGTCATAATATCGGGATATTATGTGATATGTTAATTTGTTAAATTAACACTTGTTTTGAAGCTATATTCTAGAATGATATCTAAAATACAGGAGATGAGCAATGGAGAAATCATGATGACAGGGAAGATGAAATCTGAAATGAAAGCAAGGTATTCTCAACTCTTTGAAACACCAGGTACGTAAATTTCGGGGACGAAATTTCATAAGGAGGGGAGATTGTAAGACCCCGAATTTTATGAAATAAAAGTATTCAATTTTTCTTATAATTACTATTCAGTAAATGGTTAAATTGATAAAAGTTTAAAGTTAAGGGTGATATATGATTTTTTTTCAAAATACACAAGTGGTTATAAAATAATCATTGTTGTCGGGAAATATTCGTTTGGTCGTGGAATATTCTTTCTGTCAGGGAATATTCGTACGACGGCACAGCTATTTGTGGGCCCCATAACGAATAACTGTCGGGTGAAGGAAAATGACAAATTTGAGTTTTTACAAATAACGGCGTAGTTGTTACCGTTAACACTGTTGGAATACCCGGTGGTTAAAATACAGTAATACGCGTTATTGCACAGTAGCACACGGTATTGCATAGTATTTTTGAAATTATTGATTCTTACGGAGGAAGGCACTACTCAATAATTGTTACAGTAATTACTGTTCAATATTTTATTTTATTGATTCAATAATTGTTGCATTGATATTTTATATTATTGTTGTTTCAATAATTGTTGCTGCACAGTATTTCCCATTATCAGATCAATAATTCATATTATTTGATTAATATTATTAGATAGCATTATTGGCAATGTCTAGAAAGTTCTGTCTAAGGAGAGGTTTGGTCATCTAATTGCGCGCTAGTAAGGAGAAATCCTTATTGGAAAGCCCCCTCTTTCCTGGGAACGGCCTGGTTGTCATAAATGTGATTCTGTAATATTATTTGTGAATAATTAATTATTGATTCATATGATAAGAAAATATTTATTTTATGTGGATATAAATGAGGGATATATTTTTGTGGTTAAAAAATGAAGGAGTTAATGTTGAGGTTTTTATCCATATTTTTGTCGGAATGGAGGTATTAAAAATCAGGGTTTTTGAGATATTTTGCGGGGGTTATAATTTTTAATCCGACCATTGGATCGTGGTAATTTTTGGATATGTTATACATATATAAGTTGAGTATATGCCCACAAATTTTGAACCGTTAAAAATGAACGTATGATTTATTATGAATTTTACGAGATGACTGGTTCAGAAATTGTTGAATTTTCGGAGTTTATCATTTTGGTGGAAAATTCTAGAATTGGTGGGCTCCACTTGTGGTTGGTGAAGAAATGTGCTGAATTATATTTTAAATGTGGTGGGTGGGAATAGTAGCAGGTAAAGCCATCAGGTTGCAGGTCAAACCTACCAAAATTTTCCTATAAATAGAGGGCTAAGTTAGAATTGAAAATCACACCAGAAACATAAGCTTTCTCTCTTTCTCTCTCTATATTATGAAGCATATTTTGTGAGTTTTTAGATACTTGGTGAGTTGCTATTCATTAGTGCAAGTTTTCTTCAGCATCATATCCGATATCCAGTCAGAAGTACTGCTCTTTTGAGGTAAGGGATTGTAAGGGATAGTAAGGGATAGTAAGGGATATTAAGGGATTTTAAGGGTTGTTATGATTTTCAGTTTCGTAATTTTTCTGATCTTCAAAAATTCTGGAAAAATTTGAAATGATATTTTGATGAGTTTTCTTGATTGTGTCCAAAAATGGTGATTTTTGGATGTATAGATTGAGAGTTATGAATTTTACGGGAAAAGACTATTTTAAAAGTAACCGCTTATAATTCCTTGTGGTTAACTCCAAAATTGATGAAATTTTTATTGGGAGTACATGTATATGATAGAAGTATACTCTATAAATTTCAGAAGTTTTAGACAAAAGTACAATTTTTGATAAATGTCTAAATATTCGGCTATTTTGGCCATATGAAAAATAGTAAATGACTTTTAAAAATTCTGAGAAAAATATATGTTCACTATGGGACTATATTATGCTAAATTCCAGAAAAGAAATATTTTTGGAACGGATTTGGTATTTTTCATGAAAATAGTCTAGTTATGAGAAAATGAATTAAATATGTTATGTGAAGTAAGAAAATTGGAAAATAGGATTTTATGGCTTGAGAATCCTATATATGAGGTATATGCAGATTTTTGATGAGGGTTTTGGTTATTGATGATGAAATCTTAAGAGTTGGCATTTTATGATGATTAAATGCATTAATTAGTAAAGTGTAAACAATTTAAATAAATTGTTTATAAGCTTAAGAAATATTATTCTTTCAATATCATTATACCGAAATACTGGTATGGATTTTATTGTGGAATTTCTATCTTTTGTGTCGGGGTTACTATTCATGAGTTACTATTCACGATTTACTATTCATGAGTTACGAATATTACTCTTGAGATTAAAACTATATGTTGATCATATTATTTTTATCATCATATATAACATTTTTATAACCCTGATGTTGAAATTCTCTTTCACTGGAGTGTAAAGATGGATAGATTATGGGTATGATCATGACTAGGGTTCTCTTTGGCTTGTAGTGCAAAGTTGAATTGTGACTGGTATGATCATGACCATTGAATTTATAATTGAATATCTTAAGCTTAAGTGCAAAGGTGAATTGATCAACATGGTTATAATTATTGTTTATATAAATTCTGAAATGATTATATATTTCTTTGAGATATGAATATATTTGGCCTGTAGTGCAAATATGAATTGTTGATGAATATCTTTGGCATGTAGTGCAAAGATGGCCTGTTGATGAATATCTTTGGCCTGTAGTGCAAAGATGAACTGTTGTTGAATATCTTTGGCCCGTAGTGCAAAGATGGTTTGTTGATGAATATCTTTGGCCCGTAGTGCAAAGATGGATTTGTTAGTATGATTATAAACAGGAACTGTGATTTGGTATAACCATGATCTTTGATGTTTCAGGTAAAGACAGGTGATGAAAATATTCTTCGTCCTGGGTGCGAAGAAAAATTTATAGTCACAATTATGATTATGAGTTATTCATATGATTGTGGAAAGGAACTGTTGAGTGATGTTACATGGATAAAACATTGTTGGTGGATTTTTAACATGGAGAAGATAATAGACTTTATAGTCTATTTGACTCTTCTAATGGATTGCTCGTTCCGTTGCAACTATGGTTGAAATTTTTATCATTTACCATATGTTCTAAATCTCTGATTTATTATTGATGAAGGCTATTGATAATTTAATTATCTTTAGTCATGATATTCTTACTGAGCTAGTTGTGCTCACCCTTTTGCTTCACAATTCCTTTTCAGGTAATAAGAGTGTAGCTGGGTCGAGCGGGGGTAACAGGGGAATAGAACGGTGGTCATCATTTAGTAGTTATATTTGGTGAATCAAATAGGGTGAGGCGAACCCAACATTGGAAGGGTGTTTTGCCACTATCATACAAGATGTCTAACGACATACAACCTCGTGTCATCATAAGACAAGGATGTGCTCATCCACTTGCTGAGTATATATACGAGCACTATCTATATAATCTTGGTGTTTGTTTGAAGTATAATTCTCAATTAGAGATGATATGTCAAGAGAAGACTCACCATTGGGAAGAATATGATAGTAATCTTCTCATTTTTCTTTGGGGTCTATTGGGTCAACCAAGGATAATTCTGTGGCCATATGATATCTATCATAACCTAGACGCATGGCCTCCCATGTACGAAGGTTTCCTTGAGCACTTCCCAAAGATTCTAATTTCTAAAACAGTTTTTGACTATACCTTTATGTAAGGTGTTATTGTGAGGTGATGTCTACGGTTGGAACATGAGTCACATTTAGTATATATTTGTATCCAAACTCACAGCATATGTGTTGTTGTATTTTGCACGACAATTGTTGTAATAAAGTTGTAGTTATTTTCTGTACCATGTATTTGACGACTCAGAATGGGTTGGGTGGAATGGACCTATTTTGGGGTTGTCACACCTAACATCACACCAGCCATTTGCAGTAAATCCAGTGAAGCATCGGAGATGGTCCGATGATCTTAGCCGTTGAAGAACATTTCAATGAGGGTCATGCAGACCTGACATCACCAGCCGTTGGCAATAATTTTAGCGAAGCATCGAAGGTGGTCCGATGATGTTAGCCGTTGAAGGATATTTCAACGAGGGTCAGGTAGCCCTGACAATACAAACCGTTGGCAGTAACTCTAACGAAGTGTCAGAAAGACCTGACGATGCCAAACCATCCTCATCGAGGAGGACCGATGATGGAATCTGTTATGCAGATCTTCAGTGATCAAAGCACAATTCCCCAAGAGTCTCTAGAACATGAGAAGAGCATCTTCGGTAAAATGCATGCACAAAGGATTAAGGACTTTGGTGATAACCCCAATGTCAACATCATGTGGTCTTTAAATCATGGATAAACCTCCACTCCAAAGATTTTGAAGACATCTTCATAACTCGTCGATAAATTAGGTTCAAATAGCACTGATGGACGATTCAAATTGCTGGCGATAACCCCTGCATAGCATCAGGAGATTCATATGGTAAGAGCTTTGGAAACTACCAGTTGAGTATACATCCAAGTAGTTCAACAGGGTCATCAGTGACAACTTCATCCCCCAACAAAAACAGTCAGAGCAGACACTTATCTCCTTCTATTGGAAGCCATTTCAACAAACAACACTCAGCATACATTCGCATCATGCTGCATTCCATTTGCATTATAATTATCTTGTCATATTTCAAGTGTCTAGCGATCTTTATCCTATCCATGCCATTACATTCCATGAATATGATAAAGAGGGGCATCTGTAGACACTCAAAATTTTGCATTCTTATTACTAACCCTGCGGAGGGCAAAATCGTCTTCCAGAGATAACTCTGGAAGTCAACTCAGTTTAATCCCAGAGACAACCCTAGGAGGAACAGTTTCAATCCCAGAGACAACCCCTGGAGATCCAATTCTCAATCTCGGAGACAACCCAGAGATACTCAGTCTTAATCCCGGAGACAACCCCGGGAGATTCAGTTTCAACCTCGGAGATAACCCCGAGGGAAGCAGTTCCAGTTCCAGAGATAATCCCAAAAAAGTACGTTCCAACCCCATAGACAACCCTGGGACACTCAGTTTCAACCCCAGAGATAACCAGGGGAGGTCAAGCACACCTCAGAGATAACCTTGAGGATGTTCAGCGTCCACAGCAGCCCAATCTTAGAGATAACCCTGAGCAACGACTGCTACATCTGCGCAAAAGTCGGAGAAAACCCCGGTGGGGGAAAAATCATCATTTTGCCACCTCAATGCTACATTCATGTTGTCTCAACACATTTCAATCCACACTACATATCAAGATGTCCCACAAGAACCATAGCTCAAATCCCAAGTGACTAGTACAAAAAATAGCACACCATATAGAATTTAAAGACTTGGAGATCTGGTCATAGACCCATCTTCCCGGCTTCATATAACCTCTAATCTCATGTCATTGTATAGCTCTCGACAACAGCTTCACGGAAAGGTATAACATTCCTTTATCAGAAGCCCATATTGAAAGTTATGAAGGTTCGAGCGGACAAGGAGTAGCCAAAGTGCATGTACTTCGAGATAACGGGACCCGCATAGCCCGAGGCACCCCGAGTAGCCGTAAGTAGACCCGCGGCCATCGGGTCTTTAAATATGAGCTCTTGGCAGCTCATTTGAAAAAAAAAGAGAAAAGGAGAGAAAACTCTATCCATTTCGGCCTGTAAACACTACTAGAGTGCTCTAAACTGAGTGATTCTTCTTTCTAAACACGTGTAAGCTCTTGATTTTCTACATACTGAAGTTTAACCGGTGGAAACCGAGTTTTCAGTCATTAAAAGCTATCTGAAGTCTTCTTGGCAGCCCATTATAAGAATTTTCAGGTTTTTAATCTTTTTATTACTTCTATATACTTATATCTACTAACGTTAAGAGTCGCGTTGTGTGGGTATGCCCGGATCGTCGATCTATGGTTTTTTATTGGTTTTATATATATATGTATATATATATATATATATATATATATATATATATATATATATATATATATATATATATATATATATATATACTGCTTTTATACAAATATTTACTTTACTGCTTTTGAAATGTAGATATTTAATCTTTCAGCCTGCGGGCTAGATTTGCCTCAATATGGCTATTTCTAACTTTAACCGGTTCATGGTGACTAAACTGGAACCATTGAAGCTGGAATGGTTTAGATTTACTCAAATCTAGTTCTTTTTCTGGCTTTGTACATATTACTTTCTCATGTGAGCCTAGGAATCATGTGATCATAGATTCAGCTTCTGAACCTAGATTTGGTTCCCGTGATGGATATTTTGCAACTGCAGCCAGCTTGTAAATTATCTACGGTATCTGAATTTTCTTAGATGGCTCTCATGCCCACAAGGAGTTCGGCACTACTATTTATCTTGTTTTCTCGAATACGCTTCGCATCTCGAAAATAAAAACAATCCAGCCGAACACTTAATAAAATGAAAGTATCAAAGGCCTCAATTACTATTGAGCACAAGGATTTGAAAATTTTGTTTTACAAAACATCACTGTTATATCTTGTTAAAATTGAACTTTTATACAAAAGTCAAACCCTTTGTATATAGGTGCAAACGAGGCATAGCACTACTTCCAAATAACTGCACACAGGCCCTACACACACATAAACAGATAAAAGTTTAATGAAAAGTGGCGGTAACCGTGTTATCATGGAAGTAGGGGGGTGCCTAACACCTTCCCTCCACTTAATCAAGCTCCCGGACCCTAACGAATTTCGATTTCTCAGACCAGTTAAACAGTGTTAAATACACGGGACTTTGTGCAAACCTTTTCTCGGTTGAGTTGGTGCAACCATTTAAAAATATCAACTGGCGACTCTCATAGTCAAATCGTCGACATATACATGTCAAACCTTTTCAAACTTGTTTTTCAAATAAATCTCACCTAAAATGAGAACACCAAAAGACAAGAACAGAAATGGACAAATAAAATCCCGACGTCGACAGTTAGTAACAGGAATGCAAAATTTTGAGTGTCTACAACAGCTTTAAGAAATTGTTAATTGAAACTAGTAACTCAAATCACACACACACACACACACAAAGGGAAAAAAACATGTTAATTTATTGATACCCAAGACTAAGAAGTAGAACATTAAAATTAATTACCAATTCTGAACCGCTAGTGAAGATAATTCCAGCACCAGCAAAAGTGTAATTCACTCCATGAATCATATCTTCAACAGAGCCATTCTGCCCAAGATAACTCTGCATAAAGGGAAATCCAAGACAAAATGCTGATCAATTTAACCAAGAAACATAATTGTAAACATCAAACCAATCAAAAGGAACCCTAAAAAAGAAAATTTCAATAAATTAAGATTTAACCAAATCAAGAACCCCCATAAACCCAATAAAGATAAACCCTCAGTCAATGGGTTCTTATTTCTTCAAGAATTTCATACATTTTGTAAGAAACCAATTGAAGAAATACCAAGAAAATCGACGTGGATTCTTCCGTTACAAAAATGACCTGTAGGCTGGTAGGTATCGAAATCTCATCCCTAGGGAAGTCGATCAACACGAGCTAAGGTGCCGAGAAAATTGTTGGTTCCGCAGTCAACATTCCTTCCAATTTTGTCGGTAAAAGTATCTAATTGCTTCACAATTATCTCCTTGAAATCTCCTTAACTTCTTTTTCTTCTTCTCGGAGCAGGAGAGCTCGAGTTCAGACATGGTGGCTTATTGAACTAGGAACAGAAAAAAGATAGGGTTTTTAAGGTTTTAATGGAAAAGGGGAAATGAGGTGGGTTTTGGGGGAGAACGAAGGAAGGTGGGTTTGGGAAGTACTGTCACCTCCATATTTTTTCACATATACAACGTTTTCTCGTATAAAACGTTATAAACTTAAAACCCCATACAACATATAATCAAACCATAACGTTTTTTCATAATTACCTACAACGTTTTATCAAAAAACTGTTATGCCAAAAAATGCTACAACGTTTTTTTTTATAAAATCGTTGTTGTTTAAGTGTCATCTTTTTACTAATTTGTAGTAGTTTTCTAAAGTTAATAAAAGAGTCTCCAATACTAATTGGTATTGGACATGGATTAAGCCATTAGAGGTTAAGGGTCCAACCACGTAAAAAATCTTGGTGTTCTTATATATTGTTTATCTTGCTTACACTGTTTAAATTTTGCACTCAACCACAAGTTATATTCTCGATCTGCACTACTCAATTCAGGAAGTTTTGCATATCAAGGTTCTGCGTTTCATATTAATATACTTAAGCAAACAGACGATAACTTGTCTGCATAGTTCAGTTTGCAGATAAATATAAAATTGTCATTGTAGATCACTTTCATCATAAGTACCTATTCACCCCCTCTCCTCTAGGTGTTTATACACTTCTGAATTTTTACACAAGTATGATCAGATCTCTTTTGTACTTAACTATTATATGTACAGTGTTGGGATTTATTTGGGTCTAGCCGTGGTGCAGCCCAGTCTATTTAATGGTCCGGATCTGGTGATGGCACATATGTATTTATTGTGAGAGTGGGAGAGTTCTTATTAAAATAGGATTGTGTTTCCTTATTTGGAGGGATAGGGAGTCCTTCTCCTAGTTGGATGCGGGTGGAGGTGACTTCTATATATACGGCTACAAGTTAGGGTTAAAGGCAGAACAGAATAGAACACAAGATCAAAGGGCACAAGAGATACAACATAAATACACAACTTGTACTCCTAATATTATTATAGTGGATTACTCTCTCTCTCTCTCTCCGTGATTTTTTTTCAATTGGGTTTTCACTTAAATCTTGTGTTCATACTTTATATTCTTTTATTTATGTTTATGTGAGTGTATTTCGTGAGTTTGATTTCACAACAATACAATCAACCGTTGTCGCTATTTTGGCATGTCCCTTTGGGTGATTTCGTCAGGCGTACAAAATTTGGCATTAACATTGGCGTCGTCTGTGGAAAACAAGACCCTTGTTCTAGTGTCGATTTAAAATCACCGATTCACCAAAGGAGATAAGTGGTTCTTTTTTATTAAATTAAATATATACGTGTACGTGTGTATATATGTATTATGCCAATAGCAATTGAAGCATGATCGTAATTGATTATTGATACAACTTTATACATTCTCTCACTTATATTATGCATATAGTGGTAGTATTCACATGATGCATGTAAAATCTAAGCATTAACATTTTGGTCCAGGTGATGTTAAATTGGTGCTAAGTCACCGCACTAGTAATGTATTCAGTCACCGCACTAGTAACGTATTCAGCCACCGCAAAGATAAAAGTTTAAGTTTTTATATCATTGAAGTGCTTTAAAGGCGGTTTCGATTTCATCATCAACCACATACTGAAGGAAATTAAAGGATTCAATTCTTATACATGTGCCAACGTGCTCATCTGCGAGGATAAAAATCATGAGGATAAAAATTCGGAGGATAAAAATCCGGAGGATATAAATTCGGAGGATAAAAATTCCGAGGATAAAAATCTCGAGGATAAAAATCCCACGAAGACTTTTTGAATACTCTCTTATTTATAAGTTCCATATAAATAAGAGACTGAGGGGAAATGTAGGGATGTGATTATTTGGGTCTAGCTATGGTGCAGCCCACTCTATTTAATGGTCCGGATCTGGTGATGACACATATATATTTATTATGACAGTGGGAGAGTCCTTATTAAAATAAGATTGTGTTTTCTTATTTTGAGGGATAAAGAGTATTTCTCCTAGTTGGATGCGGGTGGAGGTGACTTATATATATACGGCTACAAGCTAGGGTTGAAGGCAGAACAGAATAGAACAGAATATGAAAGGGCACAAGAGATACAACACAAATACACAACTTGTACTCCTAATATTATTATAATGGATTACTCTCTTCCCGTGGTTTTTTTTCAATTGGATTTCCACGTAAATTCTTGTGCTCATACGTTATATTTCTTTATTTATGTTTATGTGAGTGTATTTCGTGAGTTTGATTTCACAACAATTACTCCATCAACCGTTAGCGCTATTTTGGCCTGTATTTTTGGATGATTTCATCAGGCGTACAAAATCAGGCGTTAACATGCAGTGTACTTGGGTCTTAGTTTCACTTTAATTTGACAGCAATACTTCAACAATCTTAATTAATTGATTCAAATTGATCTCGACAAAAGAAGCAATAACAGGTTGAATTTTACATTAACTTCAATTGAATCATAATGGTACGCGTTGTCAGAAATTTGTTCAAGGCAGTTGGAATTAACCAAATTAATTATTTCATTCAACTTTAACATATCTTCATCCACAACCTTCATTTGGTATTTGTAAAATAAAAAGTTCTGTAGAAGATAAATCACTTACTTATATTTTGGACAAAGTCAAAATGAAACGAAGTGAATTAGAAGATTTGGTATTTGTAAAATAAAAAGTTCTGTAGAAGATAAATCATTTACTTATATTTTGGACAAAGTCAAAATGAAATGAAGTGAATTGGGAGAAAGATGAGAAGATATAGATTGAGAAAACGAAAACATGAAGATGAAAATTCCACGATAATATGATCTCTTGGCATTGGCTAAAAGGGTAAATTTGGCATATAGTAAGTGAGTTCTTTAGGATCTTATTCATTGAGGATAAATTAGTCTCTTACATATGGGTGTGTAACTTGTAGTCTAGGATGTGCAGATATCAGCTCCCTTTTTGTGTCCCCTTGTTCATTTTGGTGTGTTGAAAAATTATATTTACAATTTTTAAGTCCTAGTTTAAAGCTTAAAAATTGCGTTTGTGAGTTAATTTTTTTATCTTTAAAATAAATTCATACTAGACAAACAAGACGTTTAAACTCAAAAAATTCCAGAAGTCTCAAATCAAACATGCAAGAGTTAACAACATAGCTTTAAAAGAGCAGAATAAAAAGATAGCTTCTTGAAGTACAAATATTATAAAGGACTCAAGGACAAGGAAGAATGCTTATATGCTCTTCTTACTATTTGTGTGAGCTGGTCAGCAGGGTCTAACAGAATCTTCCATGGTGATAACTGGTCAATAGATATAAATTGAGGTTTAAGCTTTTAATTTTTTAAAATAAAATAAAATTGTTTGACCATTTCCTAATCTAATTTTATAATTATCCTTATCTAGCATGCATTTAAAGTGATGTCTATAGACGAGCAGCAGACAGTTGGTTGTGATATTTATTTCCTAGCAATAATAGCACCAGCGAATTTCTTTATTATTATTATTAAAAATAAATTATGAACAGCTTGATACTTCGACAGTTTTTCCAGTGGACATCAAAGAAATTTGATGGCTTGGTTTAATGGAAAAAGAAAAATCAAGTGGTATTAGTACTAAGAAATACTCTAGTCATGTGCATGAATAATATATACCGTATCCGTTTCAAAATATAAAATTAATTTTATTTTTTAAAAATTTTAAAATATTTTTAAACAAAAAATTGATATAATTTTATTTAATTTTAATTAATATAATTATATATTATTTAAAATGTACTATTAATTATAATATTGGCTATTTCATTGGCCAAAAATAGTCGGCATTTCTTGATTAAAGTTAGTCACCAGTACATATTTCTTGATTATAAGATTACTGACTTTTTTTCTTCTTTCCTTTTCACATTCAATTTATAAAAATGGTAGCTTAAATGCTTAATTTCCGTTTTCTCATAATAACATTCCCTCCACATTATTTACATAGATAATGCGTATATCACCGGATGGTAGTATATATGAAGTCCAGCCGTCAGAATATATCTATTTGTTTAAAATGGTCAAAGTTCATATACAAGCATTAAGTTTCTGAACTTAACGTACCAACTCTTAACGTCAATATTGGTATGCATGTCTACCCCAAGAGTCAAGACTCAGTTAGGAGAAACCATCATAATAATTTGATGACAGCGCTCTCTTATGGTTCCTCTACCAAGTTTTAATGTACAAAAAAAAGTATAAGTAGAATTCGGTTACGAAAGTTTTCTGTTAAAATATAATTATAAAAACTTGTGCTAGAGATATTATTTATGCTGCGTATGAATTGAAGTAATAAAGTTGAAAATAGAATGTCTCATTCTTATGAAATAAAAAAAAATTGTGTTTGATTACGATTGGAATGGATTGAATTATTAAAATTTTTTTTGAAATTTTCGACTGAAATTTTACATTCTTGTCCAAGATTTTATACCCAAAGCCTTATGAGTAATTTTTTTTATCATTAAGCCATGCGGGTGTTGGGGGAGGAAGAGCATGGAATAACTCATTTCAACTAGAATAGAATGAATCATTCCAATTCCATTTCATTCCTTCAATCCAAACGCAACATTAGGGTATATAAGTTACACTATAGTTTTATAAAATGAGACTATCTCAAGTTTTTTAGTAAAATTTTACCTTATGGATGGAAAGATCATGCAACGATATGAGGGAACGTAAATTTTATTTAATATGAAGTTGTGTAGCACCATTATTATAACATTGTATAATAAGTATATTTTTTTACGATCAAGATTATTTGTGAAAGTAGTATGCACACAAGCCAATCATGTTTGATGATAATGTGACGCCCCCCAAAATAGGTCCATTCCATCCAACCTATTCTGAGTCGCCAAATACATGGTACAGAAAATAACTACAATTTTATTACAACAATTGTCGTACAAAATACAACAACACATATGCTGTGAGTTTGGATACAAATATATACCAAATGTGACTCATGTCCCAACCGTGGACAGTACCTCACAATGACACCTTACATAAAGGTATAGTCAAAAACTGTTTTAGAATTTAGAATCTTTGGGAAGTGCTCAAGGAAACCTTTGTACATGGGAGGCCATGCTTCTAGGTTATGATAGATATCATATGGCCACAGAATTATTCTTGGTTGACCCAATAGACCCCAAAGAAAAACGAGAAGATTACTATCATATTCTTCCCAATGGTGAGTCTTCTCTTGACATATCATTATCTCTACTGTCTCTAATTGAGAATTATACTTCAAACAAACACCAAGATTATATAGGTAGTGCTCGTATATATACTCAGCAAGTGGATGAGCACATCCCTGTCTTATGATGACACGAGGTTGTATGTCGTTAGACATCTTGTATGATAGTGGCAAATCACCCTTCCAACGTTGGATACACCTTACCCTATTGGATTCACCAAATAAAACTACTAAATGAACTTTTCTATACTGTTTCGGAAGAACATCCACAGCTGGAGACCACCGTTCTATTTCCCCGTTACCCTCGCTCGACCCAGCTACACTCTTATTACCTGAAAGGAATTGTGAAGTAAAAGGGTGAGCACAACTAGCTCAGTAAAGAATATCTTGACTAAAGATAATTAAATTATCAATAGCCTTCATCAATAATAAATCAGAGATTTAGAACATATGGTAAATGATAAAAAATTCAACCATAGTTGCAGCGGAACGAGCAATCCATTAGAAGAGTCAAATAGACCATAAAGTCTATTATATTCTCCTTGTTAAAAGTCCACCAACAATGTTTTATTCCTGTAACATCAATCAACTGTTCCTTTCCACAATCATATGAATAATTCATAATCATAATTGTGATTCTAAATTTCGCATCCAAGACGAAGATAATTTTCATCACCTGTCTTTACCTGAAACATCAAATATCATGGTTATACCAAATCACAGTTCCTGTTCATAATCATACTAATAAATTCATCTTTGCATCACGGGCCAAAGATATTCATCAACAGTTCATCTTTACACTACATGCCAAAGATATTCAACAACAAGTCATCTTTGCACTACGGGCCAAAGATATTCATCAACAACTCATCTTTGCACTACAGGCCAAAGATATTCCTCAATAGTTCATATTTGCACTACAGGCCAAATATATTATTATCTCAAAGAAATATATAATCATTTCAGAATTTATATAACCAATAATTATAACCATGTTGATCATTTCACCTTTGCACTTAAGCTAAAGATATTCAATTATAAATTCAATGGTCATGATCATACCAGTCACAATTCAACTTTTCACTACTGGATAAAGAGAACCCTAGTCATGATCATACCAATAATCTACCCATCTTTACACTCAAGTCAAAGAGAAATATCATCATTAGGGTTATAAAAATGTTATATATGATAAAAAAATAATATGATCAACATATAGTTTTAATCTCAAGAGTAATATTCATAAATCAACTATAATTTGGTTAGAAAAAGAAACAAATTTTGTCATGAATAGTAACTCGTGAATAGTAACCCGTGAATAGTAACCCGTGAATAGTAACTCGTGAATAGTAACTCGTGAATAGTAACTCATGAATAGTAACTCGTGAATACTAACTCATGAATAATAACTCGTGAATAGTAACTCATGAATAGTAACTCGTGAATAGTAACTCATGAATAGTAACTCATGAATAGTAACCCCGACATGAAAAGATAAGAATTTTACAAGAAAAATCCTACCAATATTCCGGTATAATGATATTGAAAGAAATAATATCATTGAAAAAAATAACATCCCTTACGACAATATCCCTTACTATCCCTTACTATCCCTTACAATCCCTTACTATCCCTTACCTTAAAAGAGCAGCACTCCTGACTGGAATAACGCTAAACGAACTTGCACCGTATAGCAACACTCAAGATATCAAAATACTCACAAGAATACGCTCAATATATCGAGAGAGAAAACTTCAGTTTCTGGTGTGATTTTCAATTCTAACCTAAGCACCTATTTATAGGAAATTGCTTAGAACACCAAAGTAGAAAATTGAATATAATAATATATTTATAACCAAATTTTCCTTAGCCCACCACATCAAAAATATATTTTTCACACAAATGCACCAAAAATGCAAAACATGTTTTAAACAATTTTTTTTAACAAAAATCAATTCAGACTCAATAATTCGGAACTTCAATAATTCGTAATAAATAGTCATTTTATCAGAAAATTCGAATCTTCCGAGTTTTTATAGGAAATTCAATTCTCTACAACTTTGCAGAAGAAAGTTTTTCTAAATTCCAAACAGAAATTGACTGAAATCCACAAACGGATGATTTTACAGTCTATAATAAATTTTCGGTCAAGAATTGTGTCCACCAACACACAAAACATATGTTAAACATTTAATCCAACAAAAATACTTTTCCTCCTCATTTATTCATATATCCCACATTCATTGTAAAAACATCACCATTAATATATTATTAAAATAATATATTTAAATGAATTATTTTATCAGAAAAAGATAAAATATTAATTTTCAACAATTGTCACATTAAAATTTTTCTCCATCTATATCCAAATAAAATCAATATTTTCCTCATCATATAAATTAATAATTAATTATTCACAAATAATATTACAGAATCACATTACTGACAACCAGGCAGTTCCCAGGAAAGAGGAGGCTTTCCAATAAGGATCTCTCCTTACTGGCGCGCAATTAGATGACCAAACCTCTCCTTAGACAGAACTTTCTAGACATTGTCAATAATATTATCTAATAATATTATTCAGATAATATGAATTATTGTTCCGATAATAGAAAATACTGTGTAGTGACAACTATTAAAACAACAGTAATATAAAATATCAACGCAGCAATTATTGAATCAATAAAATAAAATACTGAACAGTAATTACTGTAACAATTATTGAGTAATGCCTTCTTACGTAAAAATCAATAATTGGTGCAATACCGTATGCTACTGTGCAACAATGCGTATTACTGTATTTTAACCACCGGGTATTCCAACAGTGTTAACGGTAACAACTACGCCGTTATTTATAAACAACTTACTCTTGTCGTTTTCTTCATCCAATCGCTTTCCGTTATGGGGCCCACAAAAGATTGCGCCGTCGTACGAATATTCTCCGACAGTAAGAATATTCCACGACCAAGCGAATATTCCCCGATAACAATGAATATTTTATAACCACTTGTGTATTTCAAAAAAAAATTCATATATCACCCTTAACTTTAACATTTATCAATTTAACCATTTACTAAATTGTAATTATAAGAAAAATTGAATACTTTTATTTCATAAAATTCGGGGTCTTACAATCTCCCCTCCTTATGAAATTTCGTCCCCGAAATTTACGTACCTGGTATTTCAAAGAGTTGAGAATACCTTGCTTTCATTTCAGATTCCATCTTCCCTGTCATCATGATTTCTCCATTGCTCATCTCCTGTATTTCAGATATCATTCTAGAATACAGCTTCAAAACAAGGGTTAATTGAACAAATTAACATATCACATAATATCCCGATATTATGACTGACCAATAAATAAGCTTAGGTAGAACACACTAGCGAAGGATTTACTCAACTCTCCCCTCCTAGTTCTATTCCTCGATCTTCGCCAGAGATCATATCCCTAAGCTCTGATACCAAATGTGACGCCCCCCAAAATAGGTCCATTCCATCCAACCTATTCTGAGTCGCCAAATACATGGTACAGAAAATAACTACAATTTTATTACAACAATTGTCGTACAAAATACAACAACACATATGCTGTGAGTTTGGATACAAATATATACCAAATGTGACTCATGTCCCAACCGTGGACAGCACCTCACAATGACACCTTACATAAAGGTATAGTCAAAAACTGTTTTAGAATTTAGAATCTTTGGGAAGTGCTCAAGGAAACCTTTGTACATGGGAGGCCATGCTTCTAGGTTATGATAGATATCATATGGCCACAGAATTATTCTTGGTTGACCCAATAGACCCCAAAGAAAAACGAGAAGATTACTATCATATTCTTCCCAATGGTGAGTCTTCTCTTGACATATCATTATCTCTACTGTCTCTAATTGAGAATTATACTTCAAACAAACACCAAGATTATATAGGTAGTGCTCGTATATATACTCAGCAAGTGGATGAGCACATCCCTGTCTTATGATGACACGAGGTTGTATGTCGTTAGACATCTTGTATGATAGTGACAAATCACCCTTCCAACGTTGGGTACACCTTACCCTATTGGATTCACCAAATAAAACTACTAAATGAACTTTTCTATACTACTTCGGAAGAACATCCACAGCTAGAGACCACCGTTCTATTTCCCCGTTACCCTCGCTCGACCCAGCTACACTCTTATTACCTGAAAGGAATTGTGAAGCAAAAGGGTGAGCACAACTAGCTCAGTAAAGAATATCTTGACTAAAGATAATTAAATTATCAATAGCCTTCATCAATAATAAATCAGAGATTTAGAACATATGGTAAATGATAAAAAATTCAACCATAGTTGCAGCGGAACGAGCAATCCATTAGAAGAGTCAAATAGACCATAAAGTCTATTATATTCTCCTTGTTAAAAGTCCACCAACAATGTTTTATTCCTGTAACATCAATCAACTGTTCCTTTCCACAATCATATGAATAATTCATAATCATAATTGTGATTCTAAATTTCGCATTCAAGACGAAGATAATTTTCATCACCTGTCTTTACCTGAAACATCAAATATCATGGTTATACCAAATCACAGTTCCTGTTCATAATCATACTAATAAATTCATCTTTGCATCACGGGCCAAAGATATTCATCAACAGTTCATCTTTACACTACATGCCAAAGATATTCAACAACAAGTCATCTTTGCACTACGGGCCAAAGATATTCATCAACAACTCATCTTTGCACTATAAGCCAAAGATATTCCTCAATAGTTCATATTTGCACTACAGGCCAAATATATTATTATCTCAAAGAAATATATAATCATTTCAGAATTTATATAACCAATAATTATAACCATGTTGATCATTTCACCTTTGCACTTAAGCTAAAGATATTCAATTATAAATTCAATGGTCATGATCATACCAGTCACAATTCAACTTTTCACTACTGGATAAAGAGAACCCTAGTCATGATCATACCAATAATCTACCCATCTTTACACTCAAGTCAAAGAGAAATATCATCATTAGGGTTATAAAAATGTTATATATGATAAAAAAAATAATATGATCAACATATAGTTTTAATCTCAAGAGTAACATTCATAAATCAACTATAATTTGGTTAGAAAAAGAAACCAATTTTGTCATGAATAGTAACCCGTGAATAGTAACCCGTGAATAGTAACTCGTGAATAGTAACTCGTGAATAGTAACTCGTGAATACTAACTCATGAATAATAACTAGTGAATAGTAACTCATGAATAGTAACTCGTGAATAGTAACTCATGAATAGTAACCCCGACATGAAAAGATAAGAATTTTACAAGAAAAATCCTACCAATATTCCGGTATAATGATATTGAAAGAAATAATATCATTGAAAAAAATAACATCCCTTACGACAATATCCCTTACTATCCCTTACTATCCCTTACAATCCCTTACTATCCCTTACCTCAAAAGAGCAGTACTCCTGACTGGAATAACGCTAAACGAACTTGCACCGTATAGCAACACTCAAGATATCAAAATACTCACAAGAATACGCTCAATATATCGAGAGAGAAAACTTCAGTTTCTGGTGTGATTTTCAATTCTAACCTAAGTACCTATTTATAGGAAATTGTTTAGAACACCAAAGTAGAAAATTGAATATAATAATATATTTATAACCAAATTTTCCTTAGCCCACCACATCAAAAACATATTTTTCACACAAATGCACCAAAAATACAAAACATGTTTTAAACAATTTTTTTAACAAAAATCAATTCAGACTCAATAATTCGGAACTTCAATAATTCGTAATAAATAGTCATTTTATCAGAAAATTCGAATCTTCCGAGTTTTTATAGGAAATTCAATTCTCTACAACTTTGCAGAAGAAAGTTTTTCTAAATTCCAAACAGAAATTGACTGAAATCCACAAACGGATGATTTTACAGTCTATAATAAATTTTCGGTCAAGAATTGTGTCCACCAACACACAAAACATGTGTTAAACATTTAATCCAACAAAAATACTTTTCCTCCTCATTTATTCATATATCCCACATTCATTGTAAAAATATCACCATTAATATATTATTAAAATAATATATTTAAATGAATTATTTTATCAGAAAAAGATAAAATATTAATTTTCAACAATTGTCACATTAAAATTTTTCTCCATCTATATCCAAATAAAATCAATATTTTCCTCATCATATAAATTAATAATTAATTATTCACAAATAATATTACAGCATCACATTACTGACAACCAGGCAGTTCCCAGGAAAGAGGGGGCTTTCCAATAAGGATCTCTCCTTACTGGCGCGCAATTAGATGACCAAACCTCTCCTTAGACAGAACTTTCTAGACATTGCCAATAATATTATCTAATAATATTATTCAGATAATATGAATTATTGTTCCGATAATAGAAAATACTGTATAGTGACAACTATTAAAACAACAGTAATATAAAATATCAACGCAGCAATTATTGAATCAATAAAATAAAATACTGAACAGTAATTACTGTAACAATTATTGAGTAATGCCTTCTTACGTAAAAATCAATAATTGGTGCAATACCGTATGCTACTGTGCAACAATGCGTATTACTGTATTTTAACCACCGGGTATTCCAACAGTGTTAACGGTAACAACTACGTCGTTATTTATAAACAACTTACTCTTGTCGTTTTCTTCATCCAATCGCTTTCCGTTATGGGGCCCACAAAAGATTGCGCCGTCGTACGAATATTCTCCGACAGTAAGAATATTCCACGACCAAGCGAATATTCCCCGACAACAATGAATATTTTATAACCACTTGTGTATTTTGAAAAAAAATTCATATATCACCCTTAACTTTAACATTTATCAATTTAACCATTTACTAAATTGTAATTATAAGAAAAATTGAATACTTTTATTTCATAAAATTCGGGGTCTTACAGATAAAGCATATATATACTTTGTAACAATCTCATTCATTTATTAATAAAAAATATTAATTAATTAAAGGCTTTTAATTATCTACATGATGCTGTTTTAAAATATGTGATAAACTCATAATTTTAAGCAATGCTTTTAGAATAATGATGATGATCATTCTAATGAGATCTAAATTCTTAAAAAGCTTAAAACTAAAATAGTTCTCAATCGTTGGATTACTAAATTGAGAATTAGTGAATCCGAATAGATTGGTACATACGTTGCTTGCTCATTAGATGAGGATGATTGATCTCATGATCATTTGTGTAGAGACATTAAAGCAAGTATGTAGATGCTTATTAGAGAATAAGTTCACTGAACGTGGCTCGCTAAGGAATACCTAATAGAGTTTTACTTGCCTGTTAATAGGAATTCTTGTAGTGATAGTAGTACAAGTGATCCTTGGACTTGAGATCATCATAGTATCTTGTGTATAATGAGTTATACTTTGACTTATTCCTTAAGACCCTTAGGGTATATCAAAGGATATAATTGGGTATAATAAGTTGTACATGGAGATAATGTATGATCAATAAAGAATCTACCGCTTCTAGTAAAAGAAGAGAAATGTCCTATATGATTAGATAAATGACAACCCAGTAGTCCTTGGCCAAGACAGAATGAAATTAGAAAGGAGTTTCTAATTTACATTATTTGGTGTTGTGCATTTAAGAGTCGAAATACATATAATTAAATAAAATAAGACTTGACAGTAATTTCATATTTTATATTTAATTGGGAGATTGTATGGTAGAAGGATTGAATTGTACGGTAACTATTTTTTCAAAGTTTCTTTTATGATTAACGTTGAAATCTATATTATCTGGAAAGTCATTAATCGCTAGGGAGGCTTATGTGACGCCCCAAAATTCAGGTACTTGAAACCCGAACTTAGTGCTTCACGATACCATTTCTATGAGCGGAATAATACTAATAATAATAACAATAATATAGATTATCAAATTTAATTTACATATTATCAGAGTTTTAAATCCCAAGTACGAAACCTTCAAACATTCGTTTCATTACATGATAATTAATATATAACACACTTATAAAACAATCTTGCACTCTAATTTGGATCTCAAATTAGGGTTTAACATTATTACTAGGGTTTGGTCATAATACACCGTAATTGACCTACCATTAACAATACAGAAATACATTACATATTCATAGCACTGAAAAATCAAAATATAATTAATATTATATTATTATTTTCATACCTTGACAATAATCTAAAATTAGGGTTTGGATTCCATATCTGATTTATTCTTCATATTTAACCTTAATAATTAAGGTAAAATAATTCACTTAAAACTCATATAATAAAATAATTATTATAATTATTCTAAAAAATCACTTCATATATTATTTAAATAATATATGATTATATTTTCATGAAAAATAATTAATAAAAGTATTTCTAGCATAATTTAATTATTATAAGAATATATTTTTTAATAATCAATAATTCTAAAATAAATTTACTTGCAAACATTTATGCAATAAATATATTTTTATTTACCACATAAATACATATATTCATTATCTTGTACAAATCCTCATCCTTAATATAAAAAAAAATTATACGCAAAATTTCTTATTTATTTATGTAAAAAATATCGGGTTGTTACAACTTATCCCTATTGTAGAATAAATATTATTTATTTAAATAAATTAATATTTTAATTTATTTAAATAAAATTAGAATTGTTCTAATTGATTTATTCACAACCGGTTTAATATGGAGAACCTAAAGGGTCACACCATAAAAGGAAGAATAATTATCTAAGAAGCAAATGGCATAATCGTAATAATATGTTAAGTATATTTAATTTAATCTATGATGATAGAATAAATTAAATAGTTTAATATTTATTATCTAATATTTTAGAAATATTAAATATAAATTAATAAGAGGAGTCTTATTATTATTATTACTATTATTATTATTTAATTCTTAAAGGAATTTGGAAATTAATTAATAAAAGTACTCTCATATATCCTAATAAGATTAGGAGGCAAATTAATTAAAAGAGTTTAATTAATTATCGCTAATAAGATTAGGGTGCTTAATTAATTAAAAGAATTTAATTAAATAATACCCTATTTTCTAATTAGATTAGAGGGGTTAACTGATATCTTTATAAGAGGAGTCTTATATTAGATATCCATATACATTATTTCAATTGTTGAAGAGTACGCTCTTTTTCTATAGAGATAGAAAATTAGGGTTTTGTCAAACATCCATCTTTTTGAATTTTTTTTCTTTTTTGGTGGATCACCTCTAGAGACCAAATACTTGGGTGGCTAACGTTGATCAAAAGAAGGAACCCAACCTAGTAGATTCAAGTTGAACGCGAAAAAGATTTGGAGGTGAACTTGTACCTGAGGAAGCTCGAATCTTCAAGGATATGATTCTTATTCTTTATCTTTTCGTTTAATTAATAATTGCGCATAAAGGATGATCCGGGTATATGGTTTGTAAAATTTTAAAACTTTAATTTTTCACGTTTCTGCTTATTTTATGCAATTTGATTGCGTTCATGAATATTACAAACCTATTAATAGTATCTGAGCCAAACCTTTATGCGAATTATTAATTATTTTAATTTAATATGTATATTAATATGTGTTTAGATCAATTTTATTTTGTATAATTTGTTATATAAAATTTATAAAAAAAAAAGGATGAAATCAGTTCACAATTTTATAAAAAGTTATTTGATTTCGGTAATCTTGATTTTTTCTACCGAATCCGTGGCTGATTTTATTCTTCACAATTGGATTCATATTATATATAATATAATGTTAACTGGTGATTTTATCTTGTGTAATCATTTATCTCATATTCATATCACGTGAGTCACTTTGCAGGATTCATTTCATGATTACTTAGTTTTATATATTTTATGTAATAAACCACATGCGTGATTTCGATTATATATGTATATTTCGATTATATATATATATATATATATATATATATATATATATATATATATATATATATATATATATATATATATATATATATATCTTAACTATTTTACAATTAAAATAAAGAGTTTATTTTAATCTTAAAATTGAATTTCATGCTAACTAATTAGAGTTGGAATTAGATTTCATAATAACTAATTGGAGTTGAAATTGGATTCCATGTTTCCTTAAATAAATGAGTTTATTTATATATGAAGTTAGATTTCATATTATTCAAAATAAAAGAGTTTATTTGTGAATAGGAAAGAGAATTCATATTTCCTTAAATAAAGGAGTTTATTTAGATATGAAATAAGATTTCATATTATTCAAAATAAAAGAGTTTATTTGTGAATAGGAAAGAGAATCCGTGTTTCCTTTAATAAAGGAGTTTTTTTTTACTTGGAATTGGATTCCATAATTAATTAAAATAAATGAGTTTATTTTGATTAAAGATTTTGATTAAATTAAAATAGTTTATTTTATTCAAAATTGGATAAATTAAAATAGAAGATGTTTATTTTGATTTAAATTTGGATTAAAATAAAAGAGTTTATTTTGATTCAAAATTAGATTTTATACTAACTAAATTTTTCCATTAAATGATATCAATATATATATTGAATGTTTATTATTAATGAGATGAATATTATTTATTGATGCATATGGTGATGTTTATGATAATAAATGAGATTGATTATGGACTATTGACCAATGTGATTGAATTTTATTTTTGTTGGATGCATGAATGTATGAGTTTTATTAAATGGGGTCTGCGTACATCGTCTTCTCTAATTTTTTCTTAATGTAAATTCTATCTCTCTTCTATGTACTTCCCCTTGACTGCTGATCAAGGTTTCTATTTATATTAAATAGTTTTGTAATAAGAATAGTTAGAATTAATTTTGAAGAATTAGAGATCAAGAGGCATGGAGCGCTTGAAGAGCCATTTGTAATGGAGCCCGAGTTTAAATGTAATAATTATATTTAAATATTAATTCTTGCGCCCCTAGGATTTGACCTTTTGGTTCACTTGGTGGCTCTAGTGAACTAAACTAGAATAAAAGTCCATAATCAATCCGGGTAGAATATAGTATTCTATATGTGTATGTTTATACTATATATATATATATATATATATATATATATATATATATATATATATATATATATATATATTAGTAATTGTTCGTGCCTGAAGGCACGATGTAACGGAAAATTATATTAAAATTAAAAAAATACTATATTACGTAAAGACTCTTTGCAACTTAAAATAACTTACAATCAGACATAACAATTATCATAATTTATCACACTACCACAATAATTAATTTTTCTTTAAAAATAGATATCCAGAAAAATCTAAATTTGTCTACAAAACTTACAATCATCAATAACAATTATCATAATTCACCACACCACCACAATTATTATTATTATTATTATTATTATTATTATTATTATTATTATTATTATTATTATTATTATTATTATTATTATTATTATTATTATTATTATCATTATTATTATTGTTATTTTTTTTATTATTATTAGTTGTAGTAGTAGTATTAGTAGTATTATAATTATAATAATAATTATTATTATTTTGAATTAAAATTAGAATGAATCTGAACCATACTTGTGCTTTCCTGCTCAAATCAATTAGAATGAATCTGAAAATTATTATTATTATTACTATAATAATTTAATATAGATTATTATTATTATTATTATTATTATTATTATTACTATAATAATAGTAATAATAATAATAATTTTAATATTATAACAATAATTATTATTAGTACTATTATAATAATAATAATAATAATAATAATAATAATAATAATAATTATTATTATTATTATTATTATTAATTACTGCACAAAATTAAAAATAAACCTACGAAAACATATTACGAATAAAAAAAAGTGCATGCGACAATTAAGTCGGTCTATAATTCTGTCTGTATTTAATCATTTCTGTTTTAAGATGTTTATCGCATTGATTTTACTCGATCAATATATGTGCTGGGTGCATGTCAATCTATATACATAATTATATATTTCATCCATGGAATTAAAGAGCTGCATGCCGGCCTTTTTAATTACTCCCTTCATTTTTTTTTAAAAAAAACATTAAAATCAAATCAGACCGATTTATAAATTTTAAATATATATTTTTTATTTAATATTTATCGCTAAACTTTTGATATTCAATAATTAGAAACCATAACTTAATAATGATATTGTGATTAAAAATTTGAAGATATTATTTCAATAATATGCCTGAGTTTTCATTGAATAATGAAACAAAATATTACCAACATTAATTTTACCTTGTGTGTTATATATTATTATATTTTAAATTATGATACGATATGTAATGCAAAAATTAAATACACCCTCCCGCTGACTAATAGAACAAACTTAAGTAAATAGGAACGTAAGAAATAAAAATATAATTATTATATAATTATAATTTTGTATATGTAATTTTGTACTATTATTATTATTATTATATAATAATTATTAGTACTACTATAATAATAATAATAATTATTAGTAGTAGTACTATTATAGTTATTATTAGTACAATTATTATTATTATTGTTATTTGTTTGTGTGTATGAAGAAGAGAGGAGAGAGGAGAGAGGAGAGAGGAGAGAGAAATATTTTGTGTGTGAACATGAGAGAGAGTAGGGTGTTGGGGTAAATTTGATTTGGGCGGGAAGAAATATGAGCATTTAGATTAAGTTGAAATAATTAAGTTAGAATGAATCTGAACCCTTCTTGTGGTTTGTCAAATGAAAGATTCAAAATGTGTTCTGTATTATATATATATATATATATATATATATATATATATATATATATTACGCAAACATACTTCGCATATTAATTAATATGACGCGTATTTTATATATATATGTGCATGCGCGCTAAACAAGATGAGACAAATTAATAACAAACCCTTCAAATATTTTATATTAAGTTGTAACGTTCAAAGATATTTGGATTATCGAACGTCGCCTTCTAGCATGATAAGAACAATAGAGTATTGAATATTTAATATGAGTTTGTTGTGCACACACAAGACAAGTATTAAATATTTAAGATGTTATTTTTATTACATATGATGTTTATAAAGAATTGAACATTATTGTTTTGTTGTGCACACACAAGGGCTGTAGTTTTCTCTTCACTTATATAGAAATGCTGGGTCTGACTTAACTTAAATTATTTTAGTTCGAATGTGCACACACTCGACCATTATGATTTAAGAGGTAAAATACAAGGAGTTGCATAGTTGATGTAATTGACAAGAGTTGTCTACCTATTTATTTATATATAGTTTATTGTGCACACACAAGGCTATATACATTTGAAATGAGATCTTTATTCTTACTAGCATATCTTTAATTAGATATTGCCGAACTATATAGATTAAGGATAATATAGTTTGAAAAAAATAGTGGGAGATGTCAATTTAAAACAAGACCTAAATTATTTTGGTAATTAATAAAAGAATGTATGCTAAAATATTGTTAAGAATAAATTCATTTACAGAATTTTATAATGTCTAAATTACTATCACTGCGAAATATATTAAATGTTAATTAACTGGACCGAATTAAATAGTTTGGTTAAGAAATTTGAGAATAGTTCTCATAGCTGAAAAGCTATCTTATGTCCTTAATACGCCTATCCTTGCAATGGTTGCAGACAATGCCTCTGAGCAAGAGATTGCTACTTTTAAAAAGTGGCAAGATGATGCACAGTTGGTGTAAGACCCCAACTTATTAATAAATAAAATTAAATTTTCTCTATTTATTATTTTGAAATAGAAAGGGTTGATTTGATTAATGTGGTTAGTTATGGGTAAAATGCGCAAATATTTTAAATAAGCAAGTGGTTATAAAATATTCATTTTTAGCCGGTGAATATTCGTGTGGTCGTGGAATATTCTTTCTGTCGGGGAATATTCGTACGACGGCGCAGCTATTTGTGAGCCCCATAACGGAAAACGATTGGATGAAGATAACGACAAAAATTAAGTTTTTATAAATAACGACGTAGTTGTTACCGTTAACACTGTTGGAATACCCGGTGGTTAAAATACAGTAATACGCGTGGTTGCAAGTAGCACATAGATTGCACAGTATTTTAGAATTATTGATTCTTACGAAGAAAGGCAGTACTCAATAATTGTTACAGTAGTTACTGTTCAATATTTTATTTTATTAATTCAATAATTGTTGCGTTGATATTTTATATTATTGTTGTTTCAATAATTGTTGCTGCAAAATATTTTCCATTATCAGATCAATAATTCATATTATTTAAATAATATTATTAGATAGCATTATTGACAATGTCTAGAAAGTTCTGTCTAAGGAGAGGTTTGGTCATCTAATTGCGCGCTAGTAAGGAGAAATCCTTATTGGAAAGCCCCCTCTTTTCTGGGAACGGCCTGATTGTCATAAATGTGATTCTGTAATATTATTTGTGAATAATTAATTATTGATTCATATGATAAGGAAATATTTATTTTATGTGGATATAAATGAGGGATATATTTTTGTAGTTAAAAATGAAGGAGTTAATGTTGAGGTGTTTTATCTGTATTTTTGTCGGAATGGAGGTATTGAAAATTAAATTAGGGTTTTTGAGATATTTTGCGAGGGTTATAATTTTTAATCCGACCGTTGGATCGTGAAAATATTTGGATATGTTATACATATATAAGTTGAGTATATGTCCACAAATTTTGAACCGTTAAAAATGAACGTATGATTTGTTATGAATTTTACGAGATGACTGGTTCAGAAATTATTGAATTTTTAGAGTTAATCATTTTGGTGGAAAATTTTAGAATTGGTGGGCCCCACTCTTGGTTGGTGAAGAAATGTGCTGAGATTTTTATTCAAATGTGGTGGGTGGGAATAGTAGCAGGTAAAGCCATCAGGTTGCAGGTCAAGTCTGTTTCGGCGTGCTAACATTTTCCTATAAATAGAGGGCTAAGTTAGAATTGAAAATCACACCAGAATTCATAAGTTTTCTCTCTTTCTCTCTCTAAATTATTGAGTGTATTTTGTGAGTATTTAGATACTTTGAAAGTTGCTATTCAGCACAAGTTTCATTCAGCCTCATATCCGATATTCAGTCAGAAGTACGGTTATTTTGAGGTAAGGGATATTATTTCCTTCTTAAATGATATTATTTTCTTCAATATCGTTATGCTGAAATATTGATATGAGCTTTTTATCAAATTTGAAACTTTTTGTGTCGGGATTACTATTCACGTATACGGCACTATTCACGAATACGGCACTATTTACCAAAAAATAAAATTTTTTCTTTTGTCCAAGATGTCTATTATGGTTACTATCTTTGATTGTATCCATGTTTTGATCTTTATTTTTAAATTCTGCTTCACAATTGATTATTATGAAGTATTATTGATCTTGGATAAACTGTTATACGAATCCCTACTATTTGTCCTTCTGTCTCACTGGATTCATTTTCTTTAAGATATTTTTCATCATCCTCAGTCCTGAATGATGATATCACTGAATATCTTTGGCCTGTAGCGTAAAGATGTATGATTACCTGATGAATATCTTTGGCCTGAAGTGCAAAGATGAACAGGTGTTGAGATGAACATGATCGACTGGTGTTACAAATGAATATCTTTGGCCTGTAGTGTAAAGATGAATATTTGATTCAAGATGTATATTGATTGATGTTACAGGGATAAAATATTGATGATGAACGTTTAAATCTTAGAAGATAGTAGAATTATTTCTCTACTTGACTCTTCTAATAGTTTGCTGTTTTTCGCTGCAGTTGTTGATCTAAAACTTGTTGTCGATTATATTCTATCAAATTTTTCCCTGTTGAATACTAATGATAATTTGTTGTATATTATCTTAGTCATAATATTCTTTACTGGGCTAGTTGAGCTCACCCTTTTTTTTTGTTCTATTTTTCTTCTCAGGAGGTGAGAACATAGCAGGATCTAGTCGGGGTATGGAGTGATGGTTCTAGAAAGATGTTTTAGTTGTCCTCACTATTTCTATAAAATAATGTTTGAATAATTGTAATGAGTACTTATTTGAGTGTGGATATTGTCTAGAAGATAATATTTGTATTTAAACTCACAGTATGTGTTGTCGTATTTTGCACGATAATTGTATTATTGAAGTTGTAGTTTGCTTTTTGTACCATGTATTTGACGACTCAGAATGGGTGTTGTATACCTATTTTGGGGGCGTCACAGTTGGCTCAATGCATTATGCTCGCATTCATGAGTAACGAGTTTTAGCGTCAGCATGAAACTATGGATGCTCTTACTATATTCTTGCACATCAAGTAGTTGATGGTGAGGAAAGTAGGACTGAAAGATATCAGATATCTAAGGAGCTCTTCCGATCTAGAATGACCAACGACACTACAGTACAAACACATGTCCTAAACATGATCAATTTGATTAATCAATTAGGATAACAAGTTTTGTCATGGATAGAGAGTTGAGCCAAGATTTGATCTTGCATTCACTCCTGGACTCCTTTCACAATTGTTGTGAATTTTTCATATGAACAAGCTAGATATCAACCTCGCTGATTTGCTTAACATGTTGAAAATGTTGAGAGTCACTTTCTAACCAAGAAAGACCATGTCTTACTGGTATGGGCCAAAGGATCTTCTGAAAAGAAGAACGATTCAAAGAAGGTAAAAGGAAAGGCAAAAATAAAGGATAATAAGAATAAAATTGATACGGATAGGAAAAGAGTTTACTTCCACTGCAATAAGCCTGAACACTGGAAAGAAACTGCAAAAAGTATCTTGCAGAGGCTAACCAAAAGAAGTTTAGTGAAGTTTCGGTTACAAATACAATTTTGTTCATGATTTAATTTTTCTTGAAGTCGAGGTTATACTTGGGTATTGGATACCGACTTTAATTATCATAAATATAGATTTATGAATGGACCAAGTAGAAGTAGAAAGTTAAACAAATATAAATAATCCTATGTGTGGGAAATGAAGCAAAAGTTGCTACATTAGCCATAAGAATTTATAGTTTAGCACAGCTTACGGGAAAATCTATTAAGTCAATAAGTTGTTATTGTATTATACTTTTCGTTAAAATAGTATTTCTATTTTATTGTTGGACAATAAAATCTTTGGTATTATATTTAAGAACAATTGTTGTTCTATTTATAATAATAATATTTTTATATCGAATTGAAATATTACTTAATAGATTTTGTGTACTTGACTTATGTGAAAAATTATTTTAAAAATTGAACAAACTAGTATACGAAAAGGAGATGATTATTTAAAGAGTTGAATGTGTGTATTTGCTTAAATACAAGTGTGAATTATTTGAAAGGTTCAAAGAATTCAGAATTGAAATAAACTGGCAAAGTATTAGGATTCTTTGATCGGATTAAGGAAGGAATACTTGTGTAATAAGTTTCTAGATCATCTCAAATAGTTTTCTCATAATGAACGCCTCCTGATACGCAATAATTGATTGATGTATCTGAAAAAAAAATCGTACCTTATTGGACATGGTACGGTCCATAATGATTTTACCGACATTCCAATATCCCTCTAGGGTCATGCCTTAGAAATGGCTGCATATCTACGAAAAGGTAACCTCAAAATTCAGCCCCAAGACTCCATAAAAGTTATGGACATGGAGGATTCTTAATCTTAAGTATGTTAAGATAAAGGGTTGTCCAACTTATGTGAAAATATTTCAAAGGATAAGCTTGGGACAAGATTTGACAAGTACAGATTTGTGGGACATTCTAAAGTAAGTTTAGGATATATGTTCTATAATCCTACTTAGCAAAAGGTGTTTGTTACGAAACATGCTGCCTTCTAAGTTAAAGATGTTTATCATTGAAGGGGCTAGTGGGAGGATAATGGATCTTGAAGAGTTCAAGAACCACAAAACACTATAAGTCAAATAAGAGAAACCTGTAGATAGAACTATTATATCACAACCGAATCATAAATCTGGAATAATACCGAAGATACCTGGGAGGTATGGATTCATCATGGATGATGATGATGAGGTACGTATCATAAAAGATGATGATCCAGTTACATACGATGAGGTAAAAGTTGTAGACACTCAGAGAAATGGATTGAAGCAAGCTTCTCAAATATGGAACATTTATTTTGATGAGACAATCAAAAGAGTTTGATTTTATCAAAAACAAGAATGAACATAGTGCGTACAAAAGGGTCAGTGGGAGCGTCATGACATTTCGAGTATTATACGTTGATATACTACGGATAAGGAATGACATACTAATGCTACAATCAGTAAAGATAAAGTTGTCTAAACATTACTCTATGAATGATTTGGGAAGAGTATCTTAATTGGGGATACAAATCTATATAGATAGATTTAAGAGGATGCTCGACTTAAAGAAACGTATATTCATTTGATGCTAAAGTCGTTTAGCGTGGCAAACTCCATGGGATGTCTCATGTTGATGAGCCTTAGAGTGTATCTCTCTTAATAGTCCCCATAGACTCATAAAAGAGATATCGCATGAGTGACAATCATGTATACAATGAAATATACGAGACCTGATGATGATCGATCCTATTCTGGAGAAGATCACTATAAGACAGTGAAAATATCTTAAAGTACTTAACTGGTACTAAGGATGTGATTAAAATTTATGGTGAGTCTAAATTAAAACTAGAGAGCTTTACAGACTCAAGTTTTTCAAATAAACCAAGACGACAGAAAATCCACTTTAAGGTAAAGCGTTACCTTGAACGGTGGTGCAATGAATTGGAAAGGTTCCAAACAGCAAATAGTTGCTGGTTTAGTGATAAAGACAAAGTATATAGCTATAAATGAAGCTACAAGTTGATTGTTTGGATGAAAAGTTCATTACAGAACTAGGAATAGTTCTTAAGTCTCATCTTGGATCTAAACATGTGTTGTGACACTTTCACTTGATTTTAGGAATCATTGAAAGATGGAAAATCACTATAGAGATAGTGAACTCTCAAGAACAACATTACATATCCATTAACTAAAGCTTATCCAACAGCAGGATAATCGTTACTTAGAGAAGAAGGGTATGAGATACCATGACGATTGACTTTAGTACAAGTGGGAGATTGAAAATAGTATCCACACAAGCCAATCATGTTTGATGATAAAACATATACTTTGTAACAATCTCATTCATTTATTAATAAAAAATATTAATTAATTAAAGGCTTTTAATTATCTATATGATGCTGTTTTAAAATATGTGATAAACCCATAGTTTTAAGCAATACTTTTAGAATAATGATGATGATCATTCTAATGAGATCTAAATTCTTAGAAAGCTTAAAACTAAAATAGTTCTCAATCGTTGGATTACTAAATTGGGGATTAGTGAATCCGTATAGATTGGTACATACGTTGCTTGCTCATTAGATAAGGATGATTGATCTCATGATCATTTGTATGGAGACACTAAAGCAAGTATGTAGGTACTTATTAGAGAATTAGTTCACTGAACGTGGCTCGCTAAGGAATACCTAATGGAGTTTTACTTGCCTGTCAATAGGAATTCCTGTAGTGATAGTAGTACAAGTGATCCTTGGACTTGAGATCATCATAGTATCTTATGTAAGATGTGTTATACTTTGACTTATTCCTTAAGACCTTTAGGGTATATCAAATGATATGCTTGGGTATAATAAGTTGTATATGGAGATAATGTATGATCAATAAAGAATCTACCGCTTCTAGTAAAAGAAGAGAAATGCCCTATGTGATTCGATAAATGACAACCTAGTAGTCCTTGGCCAAGGCAGAATAAAATTAGAAAGGAGTTTTTAATTTGCATTATTTGGTCTTGTGCATTTAAGAGTCGAAATACATATAATTAAATAAAATAAGACTTGACAGTAATTTCATATCTTATATTTAATTGGGACATTGTACGGTGGAATGATTGAATTGTACGATAACTATTTACTCAAATGTTCTTTTATGATTAATGTTGAAATCTATATTATCTGAAAAGTCGTTAATCGCTAGGGAGGCTTATCCTTATTGTAGAATAAATATTATTTATTTAAATAAATTAATATTTTAATTTATTTATTTAAATAAGATTAAAATTGTTCTAATTGATTTATTCACAATCGGTTTAATATGGAGAACCTAAAGGGTCACACCATAAAAGGAAGAATAATTATCTAAGAAGTAAATGACATAATCGTAATAATAAGTTAAGTATATTTAATTTAATCTATGATGATAGAATAAATTAAATAGCTTAATATTTATTATTTAATATTTTGGAAATATTAAATATATATTAATAAGAGGAGTCTTATTATTATTATTACTATTATTATTATTTATTATTATTATTTAATTCTTAAAGGAGTTTGAGAATTAATTAATAAAAGTACTCTCATATATCCTAATAAGATTTGGAGGCAAATTAATTAAAAGAGTTTAATTAATTATCCCTAATAAAATTAGGGTGCTTAATTAATTAAAAAAATTTAATTAATTAAATAATACCCTATTTTCTAATTAGATTAGAAGGGTTAACTGATATCTTTATAAGAGGAGTCATATATCAGATATCCATATACGTTATTCCAATTATTGAAGAGTACGCTCTTTTTCTATAGAGATAGAAAACTAGGATTTTGACAAACACTCATCTTCTTGAATTCTTCTTCCTTGGTGGATCACCTCTAGAGGCCAAACACTTGAGTGGCTAACGTTGATCAAAGGAAGGAACCCAACCCGGTAAATTCAAGTTGAACGCGAAAAAGATTTGGAGGTGAACTTGTATCTGAGGAAGCTCGAATATTCAAGGGTATGATTCTTATTCTTTATCTTTTCGTTTAATTAATAATTGCGCATAAAGAATGATCCGGGTATATAGTTTATAAAATTTTAAAACTCTGATTTTTCACGTTTTCGCTTATTTTATGCAATTTGATTACGTTCATGAATATTACAAACCTAACAATTTGAACTTTCATTATCATAAAGTCGATAATAGAAATATCAAATTATATAAAAATTCTTATGCTCACATATTTTTATACTTTCTTTAAATTTGTAAGGTTTGATTTATCTAAAAAACTTTTAAAATGCACGTATTAACCCTATGTTGTATAGTAGTTGAGGATAAATCCCCTTTTTCACTAATTACAAAATATATTAATACATAGAACTGAATAAAATTATAAATGAAGTCTCGCTTTAAAAGAGTTACCATTCATATTTATTTACATAACTGTTTGTTAAAGCCAAATTTTGTATACATGATGAAATCACCAAAACATCATGCCAAAATCGAGCTAACGGTTGATTGTATTGTTGTGAAATCAAACTCACGAAATACACTCACATAAACATAAACAAAGAGATATAAAATATGAACACAAGAATTTACGTAGAAATCCAATTAGGAAAAAAACACGGAGAGAGTGAGAGAGAAATCCACTATAATAATATGGAGAGTACAAAGTGTTTATTTGTGTCATATGTAATTGTATTTTGTATCTCTAAACCATTGATTATTGCTGTATTTATAGCTGTCATGTCTACCAGAATTCAATCAGGAGTAGAAGTCATTTGTAGAATCACTTTATAACTACAATTAATGGTTGATAGATTCCTTTCCAAATTAAACCTCCTTATCATACTAAATAAGGAAACACAATCTTGCTTTAATGAAGACTCTCCCACTATCCAAATAAATCCAAATAATCACACCCCAACATTGCCTCCTAGTTTCTTATTTATAAGGAACTTAAAATAAGAGAGTATACAAATTTATCCCAACAAAAATATTTGTATCTGCCGAAGACGAACTGTCACACCCAAACACCATACCCCGAACAGAAACTTCCGGCTCTCAATATTTCCTCCCCACTCCTCAATTCATTTTTAAGATATACATAAAGATCCACAAGCCACGAGCCACGTTCTTTGAGCCACGAGCCACGAGCCACGAGCCACGAGCAATGAGCCAAGTGCTTCGAGCCACGATCTACATGCTTTGAGCCACGAGCCACGTGCTTTGAGCCACGAGCTGTGACAACTCGAGAATTTTGAAATATTTTTAAATTTTAATTAATTGATTTAAGGTTCAAAATTAGAACCTAGACAGAAAATTAGTGTATGTGTTTGATATTTTTAAGATGGAATTTTGAGGATTTCAAAATTCTGTGAAGGATTTAGGTGAATTATTCAGGATTAAGGGTATACGTGAATATGTTCTGTGTATATGTGTACAGTATGTGGTTAAGGGTCAAGGGTTGACCAGATAAACGATATCTGTAACAAACCCTAGGTATATATTAAGAACGTCAATGTTCGGTTAGAAAACTCTAGCGAATTACAAGAAATCTTAAAATCGGTTTTGGAAACCCTAATTTCGGTTCTGGGAATCCTAATTTGTAATTAGGGAAAACGAAAGTGTTAATTTATTACTTTTAATGTTAATTAGGATATATTTATTATAATTTTCAAGTTAAGTAATTAGAAAACCCTAATCTAATTAGGAAATCTAATTTCTAATTTAGGAAAAAAATATTTTTCTATTAGAAACCCTAATTCGTGGGTTATAAACCCTAATGACCATTTTGACCCTAATTGCTAAATTAGCAATTTTAATTAGGAATTATTAATCCTAATTAGCAATATTTAATTGGTGATTAAGAAATTTTAATATAATTAGAAAATCCTAATTTAATTTAGAAATATTAATTTGCTATTTTGAAAACTGAAATTTGGAAATCTTAAAAATTAAATTGCAAGTTAAGAGTTAAACCTGAACCCTAAACCTTAAGGGTTTGGTCAAATGTCAAAAATGCCATTAAAATTAAAAGGAAAAAGACCAAAATACCCTTTTCTTAAACTTAAGCAAAAGATTTTGTAAATCTTGTGAGTCATCACCCTAATGTTTATCCCATGTGCTCTATATCTATTTTATATTAGATAGGTATGCCAACTAGCAACTAGATACATTGAATCATGCCATTTATATTAGATTAAGAGAGAGAAAATGCATACTTTCATTTTCATTTTCTCCAAGCCCATTCTCTCTCTAGAATTTCGAGATTTAGAGTGAGAGAGAGAGAGAGAGAGAAAAGATGAAGCATGATCAGTTCATATCAAGTTAAGAACAGAATCAAAGGGTCAGAATCAAAAATCAAGGCTCAAAGTGGTAAGAACCCTAAAATTTTGAAATCCGTTGATCTTATGTTGTTTAATGTTAGTTGTTGGTTAAATATGTGTTATAAGGTGTCAATTAGAGATCTGGGTTGTTGGATCATGGATCCATAACATCTAGATACACGAATCAAGCATTTTTAGAAATCTGGAAAAAGTTCAAGATATGGCCTGACAACCATATGTCAGTTGCCTTAGATCTTTATGTGTTAGATGTTTTGTGTGTTTTATGTTTTGGATATGTTCTATGATATGTGGTCTTTTCTCTGAAACTTAAATCAGGGTTATAGCAAGTCTAGATCGAAAGTTATGAGCAGTCAAAACCCATTGACCAACCACGAAAACTGAAAATCTGGGCAGCCCAGATTTCCATATTTCGTCTGGCACGTTTTTAAGGCCTTGAATCTTGCTGTTCTTTGCTGGTTTGGCCACGTTTTTGTTTTCAGGTTGTAGTCTGGTATAAGTACTATAATATCAAGCCTTTATAACACTTAGATCGTGCGTAGAAACAAAATTAAGGCTGGTCAAACAACCGTTGACCCTCAGCCAGATGAACTTTTCTGGGAAACCTAGAAAGTTCAAGAACACGTTCCTGACAGTAAGTTTGACCGGCTCAGATCATGAGTATGTAATGTTGTTATGTTGATCGGTTGTTATAGGATTGTACACTGACGTATATGCTATATACTGGAACCATTATATCACCTAAACCAAGCTTTGAAAGCATAGATTTAGTGGCTCAAAAGAAGCACCTCGATTGTTCTTCAATTTCTGGAAAACCCAGAAATTGAAGAACATGTCTGACAATGTTTTCTGTCGTTTAGATCTTGCAGATTTGATGTATTTTGGCTATAAAACTTGCTGTATATTACAGTATTACATCAATACTACAAGCATATTACATTAGATTGCCCAGAAACCGTATGATCAAAGAATTATTGATGGTCAAACCTCATACCTTGATAACTGACTTGAAGATCTGGGCTTGGCCCAAGAACACCAAGAACACCTATAGCGACGGGTCTGTCTCTATAGGGCCTTTTAGCCACGGTTTTGAATTTATTTAATTTCTGATTTTCCGAAAAATATTTATAAATAGATAAAAATGGTTTTTAATTATTAAAAATACAAAATAAATTCTAAAAAAATATTTTAAATTCTGAAAAATAGTTTTTAATTATTTAGAGTATATTTCATAAATATTTAATATTTTTGGAATATAAATGGTATTTAATTTATTTAATTACAATATTAAATAAATGATTTAAAAATAATTTTAATACATGAAAAATCATGAAAAATAATATTATGGTATAAGAAAATATTTAAAGATATTTTCAGTGACTTTTAATATTTTGTGATAAAATTCATTAATTTATCAATATTAATGATAATTAGTTTATTTAATAAATATATTAAATAAATTAAGGAAAAATGGAATTAATGCTTTATAAATTATATAAAAATGATTTAAATGTTAGAAAATATTTTAAGTTATAAAATATAACTTTTGATATTTGGACATGAAAATGTTAATATTTTAATATTAAAAGTAATTATCAGATAATGATTTTACCGGTTTAAAAATCATATAAAGGTGATTTTAAGGTATTAAAAATACTTTGTGATATTATAAATATATTATAATATTATGACATGTATTTCATTAATATTTGATATTAAATAAATATTAATGATAAAGGAATTATGTGGTATTTAATTCATTTAAATACAAGTTGAATGATTGAAAAATCTTGATAAATGATAATAATTATCTAAAAATTATGATAAGACTTAGAAAAATATTTTGACTGATATTAAAGTTATCTGAGATAATTGTTAGGTGTTAAGGCAGAGTTTAATTGAACTTAGACTCGATAAAAGTTCGACTAGACCGTCGGGATGTCAGATTTGTGTCGGGTTCAACTCAGACTGTAATAGTTTGACTTGACATCGAGTCTTATGTGTGTTATAGACTGATAGGGTTATATGTTATGTGTTTAGGTTATTCTATGTATATCTATATATATAATAGTATTATACTGTGTTGATATAATTCTAATATTGGAGATCTATATTACTAATATTAGGTCTTCGGATAAAGCGCTATAAATTGCGTTGCGGTAATCAACGGTTCAGGCAAGTTTATTTTTACTTAACTCTACTAAGAGTTGTTTCATTCGGATAAGCTCATGGTTAATCATTGCTGGTTGCCATGAATTGTACTCTGTACATATTGCATGTATAAGTCAGGTATGAAAGGCTGATCACCTTCATTACCAGTTGGTTCAGATATATTTGTTCATGTGTAATACTTGTTCAGTCAAAAATTTGTTCCTGCTAGTTCACAATTATATTGTTGAATTAAAGCCAGCTTATTATTCAGACTCTTTTAATCATGATATATCGTTTTATTATTGAACTTAAACTTGCTGGGCAATCCTTATGCTCACCCTTGCTATATCATGATAAAATATTATAGATTAAGGCGAATGCGTCGGATACAAGGAAAAGTTAAAGACAATTCCAGCTTAAAGATAATGTGCGCGATTAGTTTTGTAATAGTGGTATAATAATAATGTTATGTGTTAAATAAGTATGTATTGTGTATTAAGTTAAGGTTACTCGATCTTGGGGAATAGTGTATAATGTATTGTATAAATAATTTATGTTTATATCTTCCGCAAATAGTAATAGTTGTATAGAATGATCGAACCAGATCTGCGGTGATTTTGGACCTCGGACTCGGGGTCGTCACAGTCAAGTGCTTCGAGCCACGAGCCACGAGGGTTTGAAATATGTCTTGGCTAGATCCTCTCCGTTTCACAAAAGACCACACTTACTACAGTTTTTGGATTCAATAACTTTATGTTTCCCCTAATTTTAAATTCTCCCATGTCGACGTCGGGATTTTTATTTGTCCCTTTTCGTTACCTATTTTTCTGTGTTCTCATTTTAGGTGAGATTTGTTTGAAAAGACACGTGAAAAAGGTCCGACATGAGTAATATCGACGATTGGACTATAAGAGTCCCCAGTTAGTTTTTTAACTGGTTGTACCAACACAACCGAGAAAGGTTTGCACATTGACCCAGTGATGTGACACTGCTAAACGGGCCTATGAAACCGAGATTCAATTAGGATTCGGGGACTTGCTTATGCGGAGGGAAGGTGTTAGACACCCTCCGACATTCGTGTTGCCACGGTGACCATCACTTTTCAAGAAACTATTATATGAATGTGTGTGTGTATGGGTCAATGTACTTTTATTTGGAAGTAGTGCGAGGCCTCGTTCGCACCTATAAACACAGGTTTTGAATTTATAAAAAAATTCAGTTTTAACAAGATATGGTAGTGATGTTTTTAAAGAGGTTTTTCAAACTCAGTGCTCAATAGTAATTGAGACATTTTACACTCCCATTTTATTCATTATTCGGCTTGGTTGATTTTATTTAGGCATCTGTATGAAAATAATGTACAAAAAGTTGCTGAATTCCTCGTGGGTATGAGAATCATCTGAGAAAATCCAAACATCACAGATAAAGTTACAAGCTATTTACAGCTGAAAAGGTCCATCACGAGAACCGAATCTAGATTCAGTGGACTGAATCTGTGACCACATGATTCCTAGGCTCACATGATACCGCAGTTGATATAAACGCAGTAAGTAGGTATACATATATATATATATATATATATATATATATATATATATATATATATACAGACATGATCACCAACCACGAAGCACCTCCATGGAGAATCAGAAATGTAAATAAAGCTATAAAAGCTATCTACTGTCACGGAGGAAACTCCAAGCGGGACAAAATGTACAGAAGGCAGTAAAAACGGTCAACCACTACGAAGTAAACTCCAGGTGGGACGAAAAGTATATATATATATATATATATATATATATATATATATATATATATATATATATATATATATATAAAAGCGATAAACGCACCGGATATAAAATCCAGGCTCATCGGACAAAGTCCAACAACAGCTAATATATATAAGTATATATATATATTAAAGCAGTAAATGCACCGGATATAAAATCCAGGCTCATCGAACATAGTTCGACACACAGTTATATATATATATATATATATATATATATATATATATATATATATATATATATATATATATATATATATACGAAAGCATTTAAACGCACCAGACATAAGTCTAGGCTCATCGAACAGAGTTCGACACACAATTTATATATATAAGTATATATATATATATATATATATATATATATATATATATATATATATATATATGTATATAAAAATTGAAATAAAACCACGGACCGAAGTCTGGGCAAACAAACGCAACACGACTCTTAACGTAAAGAAGGGTGTGTGCAAGTGTGAAGAGAAAGGCTTGAAAATATATGTGAAGGCTTATAGTGGGCTGCCAAAGAAGACTTCAATAACTTTAAAATAGATAAACACTGGCTTCTGTCGATACAAAAGTAGCTATATGTGAGCTCACAAGTGTTTAAAATGAGAAAACACTCAGTTTGGGGTGTGTTTAGAGCAAATTAGACAGGGCTTCCTCGCCTTTTATCTTCTTAAAATGGCCACCCCAAGCCCTCTATTTATAGAGGGTGGAGCCGCAGGTGTACCTGAGGCTGCCCGTGGTGCCCCGGGTTTCGTGGGTCCCGCCGTCTCGAAGTACGTGCACGTAGGCAACGTGATGTCCGCTCGAACTTTTGGAATTGCAATTCGGGCATCCGACTGAGGTATATAGGACCTATTTTGGATCACCGTTGTCAAGAGTTACGCAATGACATGGGATTAGAGGTTGTACGAAGTCATGAAGATGGGACGATGCCCTCCGGTCTTCAGCTTCAAATTCTATCCATTGTTTTGCATAATAGTCACTCGGGATTGGTTTTTATTGGCTCTTGTGGGACATTTGTTGTGTAGAAATGTATGTTTGAAATGTTAAGACGGCGTGATGTGGCGTCATGGTGGCAAGATGACGACTTTGTCCCTCACCGGGGTTATCTCTGATTTGGGCTGATAAAGCAGACGTTGCTCAGGGTTATTGCTGAGATTGGACTGCTGTAAATGTTGAAGGTCCTCAGTGTCATCTCTGAGGTGTGCCTGTCTTATACTGAGTGCCTCGGTGTGAGCGTCGAGGTTGAAGCTGATGGCATGCATTTGAAATAAGCATTTCTGGGGTTATCTCTAGAACTGTTACTGCCTTCCTTGGGGTTATCTCTAAGGTTGGAATTTGCTATTCCCAGTGTTGGGACTGGGACGAAACATCTCGGGGTTATCTCCGGGATGAAATCGATCTTCTCCAGTTTGTGTTTCGGTATTAGATCTGCATGCCTCGGGGTTATCCTCGAGGTTGGATTTGTTACTCCCGGTGTGTGTTCCAGGGTTGAGATGTTACTCCCAGTGTGTGTTCTGGGGTTGAGCTATTCCTCCTGGTGGTATCCAGAATGAATATGAATCGTCTTCTAGGGTTTCTTCTTAAAAGACGAATCTGCGCTCCTATGATGTCAGTAACAGATATGCAAAAAATTTCGAGTGTCTACAGATGCCCCTCTTTATCATATTTATGCAATGCAATGCATGGATAGGATAAAGAATCCTAGACACTTGAAATATAACATTATGCAACTGTATGATGCATGTGTATGGGGTTGTTGCCCAATATGTTGATGATGATTGCTTTCTCCCTATAGCTTCTACTGGGGATTTGGCAATGATGACCAAATTAGATGTGCGATCCAAATCTTTGAGGATGTTGACATTGGAGTTATCATCAAAGTCCTGAATCTTTGATACAGACTTGATTTCGAAGAAGTGCCTCTTATGTGTAAGAGATCTGTGGGGATAAAGCTTTGTCTATTTGAGGATGTGTATAACATATTTCGACATCAATCCTCCTTGATGACGTTTCCCCTTCCTAGTTTGTATCGCCAGAGTATGTCAATGTTCTGTTGGTTTTACTGCCAACAATAAATGTTATCAGGGATGCCCGACCTTCGTTGACGTGTGAACCAACAGTTTATTACGTGTTGTAACCCCCACTGGGGATACATCTGATCCTCTGTTGATGTGTAGATCCACGGATGAACTCCCTGCTGGGGATAAATGCCAAGGCTGCTTGGACTTTGTTGATGTGTGTATCAACTGATGAAATCACTGGATGGTTTTTGATGCGACGTTGGGTTTACTTGCCAACGGTTATAGTGATGTTAAGGCTGCTTGACCTTCGTTGATATGTATATCAATGGATAATATACGTTGTAACCCCCGTCGAGGTTGTTGTATTATCGTTGATGTGTGTGTCAACGGACCACGCGTTGTAACCCCCGCCGGGGTGACGTTGGGGAATATGAGTACCCGAGCATGAAATCCTCGAACAGCTCTTGATGCTTCGATTGGTTTACTTGCCATCTGCTGAAATAACGTCAAGGTTGCTTGACCTTTATTGATATGTACATCAATGGATGGCAATACGTTGTGACCCCCGCCGGGGTTGTTGTATTTTGATATATACAAGCGCGTTGTAACCCCCATCTGGGTTCCACTAGATCATCACTGATGTGTATCAGAGGCTGAAATCATCGGCCAGCTTCTGACGCTTTGCCAACAGTTATAGTGATGTCAAGGCTGCTTGACCTTCGTTGATATGTATGTCAACGGATGATATGCGTTGTTACCCCCATCGGGGTTATGTACTTCGACATATGTATCACGTTGTGACCCCTGCCGGGGTTATGTGGCAAAGTAGGATGACGATCCTGAATGAGAGGAATTGGACCTACGTGAGGTATCGCTGAGCGTGACTTATATCGTCTGAGATCATCGACATAGTGTACCCTATGGTTGGACGAATACCAATGAATGATGTGAACACCCATGGTTCAACCAGGATTGTAGGCTATTCTGCTCAATCGCGTAGCGTTTTTATCCCTGATTTGGCCTTTTTAGCTTGTGAGAACTCCTTTGCAACTCAAACTAGACCGAGCCAGAGGGGTGGGACCTAGATAGGGGTGCCGCAGGTACACCTGATGCAACCACAGATGGACCTGCGGCCAACCGTAGATCGTAAAGACCAGCAGGTTGCTCTCATAAGTCATTTTCAACTTACGCCGCGAAGGAAATCTGAGAGCTCTTCTTCAGATCTGCTAAGTTCGGACGTCTTTCTGCAAAATCTGTTACCGTATAAGTGTTCTACACTATCCTGGTAACGCATGCATGTACTTTTTCCCAGTTTTTATCCGTTGGAAAATGACTTATCATATGAAATGCATCTAAACACATAGTAGTGATTGTGTATGCTCAAATGATTTGATAAAAAATATTCAACATAGTAAATGTTAGTATTAAACCGTGTTGAACATAATGATGTGAAAAAATTTTACTTTTGAGACAGTCAAATGGGCACCTTTTTCTGCTATTTTTATCCTATCTGAGGACATTTGAGCACAAGGTAAGAAGGCAAAATACTCGTAGCATTGAGGTTAACCTTATGTGCTGATGATTATGCATATGACTGTAGGCAGGTGTGCTACTGGATGGCCACCTAGTCATGCCTATGTGCGTGTGGATAGTCCTATTTATAGAGGAAACTATGGCAAAATTTTCCTAAAATGTAGGAATTGTGTAGTCATGCATTTTAACTCTATTGTATGTTAAAGTAAATGCATTTAAAAAAGCTCCAAGTTAGAAAATACCACACCCTTTCTGAGGTGATTTAGAGACTTGTTGTCCAGATATTATGGATCCGGATCTGCCGAGTAGTTCCCATAGGACCACTTCTGGTGTACGGAGGAGGGCTTCTGAAGTGCCTCGACCCCGTTCTGTTAGACAGCCTCGTCGATTGATGGAGGCGGTGATACGTCCAGTCTAGGTTGATGTGCCGAACGTCGAGGACGAGGACGAGGATGTTCCGGTTGTGAACCACGCTCCTGCTGCGCATATTCCCCGTAGGGAGCTCCCGAGTATTCAGGTAGCAAACCCAGAGCTTCTGGGTGACTTGAGTCGACATCCCTCGATGTATTTGCATGCTAACAAGGTATGATGTCAGAACTTGATCTTCCTTCTTTCCTATTTATGAGGAGTAAAAGGATTTAATGTTGATCTGCATTTCATGCAGGTTCCTGGCTTTACACAGCCTCGAGGGAACTGGTTCAGCATACACTCCATGTACCAGGCTCTTCATCCTGACTATAGAGCGATTGTGCATGATTGGGATTTTGGAGCATTCTTTTCCATCCTTCCCCGTCGTTGCCCCTGGGGTTACCTCATGACATTGTCTGAGCGGTGGTTTCACCAAACTCAGTCACTCCATTTGTTGGACTGTGAGGTGATGATGACACCGATGGATTGGCGATTTATCACAGGTATGGAGTTTAGAGGGGCGCCAGTGCCTTGCACGACGGATATTACCCCGACTACCATGAGATCCTTGTTAAGAATTCCAGCGGAGGCGCTCAAGGGCAGGACTGTCCGTGCGGGTCCTTTGAGCGTAGATGCTATGAGTGGGTTATTGAGCGAGCCCATGCCAGATGATGTCAGAGTCAGGGATCGCATTCTTCGGCGATTGTTCCTGATGATCATTAGGGGCTGCTTCATAGTAGATAACTCTTCTACGGTGTCGTTCGCTTTGATCAGCGCCACTCGATATGTGGACTGTATTGGAGAGTATGATTGGGATTCCTATACCTTTGCCTATTTCCTTAGGGGCATGCATATGCACTCACAGGGCTTGACCGAGGCTTGGTTAGGATTTTATCCATTTTTGCTGGTAAGTATTTCTCTTGTCATTTACCCTGTATAGGCTAAGAATGTTAACTAACAGCAGATGTTTGCCTTTGTGTTGGCAGTTTTGGGCCTATGAAAGGCTCCCATGTTTATGTCCAGTGAGTGTGCTAGGATTGGATACCTACCCACGAGGACGACGATGGCATCAGTCTATATTAACGGAGGTCCCTGTAGCTGAGGGTTTCACTCACTGTCGCTTGCAGCTGGAGTTGTTGACAGCTGACATTAACACATGGATTCCCTATTCTGGGGAACATTTGGCCATCGGTTTTGAGGATGGGTACCCGACTGGAGTTAGGTACATGATTTCCACCAAGAGAGTTTCTCTCTTCACGGATGGAGGCTGGGAGCTCTATTTAGAAGAGCGTGCTATTAGGAGCACCACAGGGGAGATCCGTATGGATTTTGCCTCCTGCCAGGCGTTATTGGCATGTGTCGTAGTCACCCGTCATTGATATCCCATTGTTGGGTGTTGACGGTCCTGCATTATCAGAGGGTCCCTGTACTCAGGATGTATTCTAGCGTTGGTGGTTCCCTCAGACTATTGGAGCCCAGACCCGCGCCACTCAGTTCATGGGGGATATGGTTCCAGGATCCGTGATGATGACGAATTGGCTAGCCTGTGTCCGAGATCCGACTCATGTGACACAGATTGACAGTTTGACCCGGCAGTTAGACCAGGCACATATTTTTATCCGGCATTTGGGCAGAGATCCGACAGAGGCAGATTCGTTTGATCCTTCCAGCTCAGGCGCTGGCCCCTCAGATGACCCATTTGGTTTTGCCAGCGTAGATCCTCCTTTGTATTGACCTGACATCCCTGTTGATAGAGATCTAGTGACTCAGGATGTAACGCCCCGAAATCCGGTCTACCTTCAGACCCGGACTCCGTGCGTCACGGTCCCACTTCTTACCAATCATACGTCATTATATAGTTAAATATAACAACATATATTCTCAAATCCCAGGTTCTCAAAACCTTATAATCTCTTTCATTACAAATAATGGTAATTACATTATTCTTTACATCTTGCACAAGTGACTTTCATCCGCCACCAAGGATACATAAACGTTCATTAAACTATTCTATAGTTCAATTCATCTTTCTAAAATACAAGTCTTGGCTTGCTCTTCACGCACATTCATATACTGAATGGCGCTTCATCTGGATACCACTCAGCTTGATCTTTACGGGATCCTTAAGTTCTTTCTAACGTCGTTCGCTGAAAAATGTTTTTCATTTAAAGCAAGTGTGAGCATTCAATTGCCCAACAAGTCATAACAGTTGAACAAGCAACTTCAAGAGTTTAAACATTCTTCAGAACTTTGATAACCGAACAAAGGTTATGAAGCAGCTTGAATAATATGAATAATCTCGATTCCTATCATTTTACAACATTCCTCACATACTCTTTACACTACTTTCATTCTTCTACCTTTTTCCATACATATATTGTCTGGCTAGAATCATTAGCACAGACTTAACAATAACGGTTCGTGTATAAACAGAATATACTTGTATTGAACAGTTCAATCACAGAACAGTTCATCTCAAAGAAACACCGAAGTGTTCACATTGTGGCTCAAGGCCTCATACATTCTACCACCTTGTACATATCTCGCACATATGCATATAGACACGACATCTCAAGTTCAACATCTGAGAAGTCTAAGAAACTAGCATTCATATATTATGAATGAAGTTAGGAAACTTGCCTTACGCACAGCTATAGCTTATAATTTACGCTGAACTGCTCATTCCAATTCCCTATATAACACATAAGAAAATAACACGTACACCAATTAGTCATATACTTGACTTACACATTGGTTTACTTAACTTTACTTCTTAAGGTTCGCGTTCTTTTAATTTCAACTTACGCGAATAACTTTCATTACCAGTTTATGGCTTTATGACATTCAGAGATGTCTTACTCAAAACGTTCATCATCATTGATGATTTACATTCTTATCTTCTTCTTATAACACTCCTATAGGACTCAACATATATCGTTTCTCTGCTAGTAGTCCGTATGGTACTCTAAGTGGTTTCCCACAAATAACCAACAAACAAGTTCCCGTCTCATCTACACTGCCCACACAGTGAGTTAGATCGATTGCCAGTTTGGTATATACCTTCGGTCTCTGAAGGAATTATTTAGCCCAGCTCCCATATGTCAACCATCAAAGTTACGATTGTACCATAACCTAACTTCTCTGAACTTATTCTAACCATTAAACTATAATGTTCGTTAAGTCAACTTTTATTCCTTACGGCTTTCTGGCAACTAAATGCCATACCTCAGGATTCATTCTTTATCGTCTAAGTCATACAGTCTTTTGTATATTCAAAGAGATCATTCAATGTCAATACTATGAGGTCATAGCGTGAAACATTTTACAATCCCTTATTCTTATCTTACCACGTCCGGTTCACTCGACTCGGAACGTTATCCAAGTTAAAACTACTAACTCGGCTTCTTAACGTTATACGTTATTGTCTTCCATTCATTTTCTTCACCGTTCACGGTTAAATCTTAGTCTTCATTACCTTACGGTCAAACCATACACGGAGTGTAGGTTCTGCCCGTTTAATATTCACGTACACTTAATCCTTACGTTGGTTAAAGTGTTTAACGCTTACTTCATTCCAACGTTCTTTATCCGACTCACCCTTGGACTTTCATTAATCTCATTACCGTTCGCTACGGCTTTCTTACGATCATTCATATCTTACTTACTACTTTCATCAACGTCCAAGTTATCCAACCACTATACACTTAGAACGTTCTTCCGACGCGATTACGATTCACGAGGATCGCTTACGTATTCCACGTTTACGTTGCTCGTCTCTTAATCTCTCATTCAACCTTTACTCAAGGTTTCAATTGCATTCAATCGTTATCCAACCCATGAACCCCATGTTCATTATTCTTTCTTAATGTCGAAGCCATACCGTTCATTGTATGCTAAGACCGATCGTTCATCGCAACAACGTTGCATTCACAGCGTCTATGCGCTTTACACTTATATCTCATTACCATGACATAACATCAGAATGTTATTCATTACCGTCATCACTCAACGTCTAAGGAATCAAAATCACAGCAATCCCTCACGTTCGTTCATTACGACTACGGTCCCTGGATATCGGTTACGTAATCTAGCGCTTAAATTCTTCATCTTTTAATCTCGTTTAATCTTTCCGTTCAACCTTCACTAAAGGTTTAACACACTTACTTAAGTGTTACATTATGTGAACTACGTGTTCATACTTCTTTCTTGCACGTCCCCCAGTAATTGAGAAATAAAAATTTCATTTCTAGGCCTTGCCCTGCATCGGCGCTGCGGCGCCGTGCCCCTTCCTTTCCCTCGCGCTGCGGCGCGACCTACGTCTCTCTCTTCCCTTTTTGGTCTGGCGCTGCGACACCAAGTCCTTTGTTACTACCCACGCTGTGGAGCCACTCTCCAGAAGTTTATGGCCGAGCTCGCGCTGCGGTGCCACTTCTTAAAGCTCAGCTGGCACTGTGGCGCCAAGCCAAAACCCTATAAAATTTTCTAAGTCCTGCACCAAGTTTGAGACGCGTATTTCCTGATCTCATAACTTCTTCGTTATAACTCGGAACGAGATCGTTCTAAAGCCATTCTCTTTCTTATCGTATGTACTTCAGTACCCCTTGGACAGAACTTCGTTCTGAATCCGTTAACGTGCCATTCGATTGGCTTAATCTACACCCTTCGATCATTTTTACGCTTTTAACGTTCTTCGCCCGTTCTTCCGTAATTCGGTCATCCGTTCAGTCTTGAGTCCACCACTCATGTTTTCTACATTCTCTTACTTTCTTATGAAGCCCTACACGTTCGGGTTAATTTACTAACTTTCTAATTCTCGTTCGTCTTTTACGAAAATTTTGCCATAACTTCGTTATTGCTACGTTTTAATCCGTTCTTCATGAAAGTTTCTAACGTTCCTAACCAAGTAATATGCAACTAACTTATACGCGATGGTTTTAAACTTGTCCATCAATAACAATTAAACTACGATGGTTTTAAATTTGTCCATCAACAACATTCTTCGTGTTCTTCGTTCGTTCTTCATTTTAATCGATATTTTGGATTACGATTCTACTTTTTCTTTGAATTTGATGTTATAGAACATCATTCCTTACTTATTTAACCTACTCGTTCATAAGATTCATTCGGATCGCTCAAAATCCTTACGAATCTTATACTTCCTTAAGAAATTTATACACTAAATTTCTAATTCTTATTTATTTATTTTCTCATGATTTCAACCATATGAAATCATTCTTAACTTTATCTACTTCTTATCTTCATTAAGTTATGTTTTTGAACATATTAAACTTAAAGAAAATTAGAAGAAACTAGGGTTCGGATTACAGTTCTTCTTTAATCTTCTTCCGTTATACAAAGACGGCAATTTGCAAGCTTTTCTATTTCACGATCACTTTTGATCTGAGCCTTCATGCTCAATCTCTTCCTTCTCCCTCTTCATCCGAGCTCTCTCTCTCTCTCTCTCTCTCTCAAGTTATAGGATTTTCAAAATCCTAAAAAATGAAATCTAGCTTCCTATTTATAGAAAACCAAAGCTTAGGGCAAATTGGTCATTTCGCCCCCTGACCTCCTTACTATTCCCACCTCCTCCAACACTTAGCCACCAAGTAAACTTGGCCTCCACCCTTACTTGGTGGCCAAGTGGCCGGCCCACATGCCCATGGGTCATCCCATGGGTTGCCCAAATGGTTCTTACCCATTGGTTCGATCCGCGATTTCTTTTCTTGATTTGGGCCTTAACCCTAATTCTTATTGGGCCTAACTTGGGCTTGATTTCACAAATCATTGGGCTTGACATAATCCAAGTCCAATTGAATTCTATAAAGTCCATGGACTCAAAGTCCATTAAGACTTATCGTATTCTACGCATTCCATTCTCGTATTCTCGTAATCTCTTCGTATATTGTTCGTACGATATTCGTATTATACGTCGTACTAATCTTCATACTATACTCGTATAATAACTAGTATTATACTCATATCTCTCACGCATAATAACCCTAGTTATTATACGTACTCATTATATTCTCGGAAATCACTTTTCCTAACCCTTAGGTTTTACGTCCACAGGCGAAAACTTCGTTTTTGCCATAACTGAAATATTATTGAATATTCCATCACGTCTCATCATTTTACGTAATCAATAACTTCTCAGAATTTCAAAATAAAACTCCGAGCAGAAATGGATGAATAGTGCCTATTTCGTCTTTTTTTCCGGAAATATTTTTGTTCCCAAATTTATTTTATTTTCGTCTTGAAAATTCTTACTTGTTCAATCTAGCTCGTAGCCAGAATACTCCCGACTTAAAATCATTCTAGGTTATAGAACGATTAATAAACATTTAGCACAGAATAGTATTAATAAAAATTCATTTTATTAATAACTAATTCTTTAAACCTAAATTCTGGATAATCCAAAATTCCAGGTTGTTACATTCTTCTCTCCTTATAAAAATTCCGTCCTCGGAATTTCTTAAAACCAAACCCTTACCCGGGTTCTCACATTTTTCCCTTCTTCACAGGATTTCGACCTCGAAATTTTAGCTTACACTTCTTCTCAACTTCTCTTCAAAGAAGTTCTTATCTTTCCATCATTCCTAACCTCCATAACCTATCAAGAATCATGAAGTAGAAGGAATAGCGAGGAATATAAAATATCCTTTAAAACATTTCATACTTTTGCTGAGGGGTCAAATTGACCATGAACTCTTACTAGGTTAAACAACTTTTCGCCGTAAACCTTTCTTTCCACGGTAAGTTTACAGTCACAAAGAAGGTAAACTACCTCTTTCCATACGTAGGTGATCAACCTATCGTATAACCCCATTTCAGGGTATGTTCACCTCAGACTTAATCATTAGATTCCGTACCAAAATAATTTGGCTTGGCATAACTTTTTCAGAAAAAGCTCGATTTTCTTATAACATGACATACCATTTGTCTTAGCCAAATCAATTAGCTTAGACCATACCAATAAATTGGACATCATCTTGAAACATTCGTCTAGTCAACTCACTTGACATCGACTACTTTTTTAAATTCTTTTTGCAATACATCAAAACGTTTCATGACGTCATGATACCGTACTCTTCACAGTACGTTGAGGACTTCGTCAGTTTATGACTTCGTCATTTTACATCTTACCATAGTGGTTTGTTGATCCTAAGATCACATCCCACCAGGTTCAATTGCATTAACAACTCCATCTTTTTACCATCGTTGCATCAAATGCATAGATAATATAAAATTTATTTTGACATTTCAAATCAACTTCTGTCTAGCTGAAGCAATTGGCATAGACATACAAAGAATAGCTCTTTTAAAATCCATTGGTTCCAAAAAAATTGAACCAATTCTTTCCTTTTTCAAAATGTACATATCAGCACGATTTCAACAAACTTCGAAATCTAACATAGCTAGAGGATTTGGAATATCCTATTCTCCATCTTCCTTCATTGTCTTACCGCGACAATACTTAATCTTCTCTAGCACCTTCAATGCTAAGTCTACTGAAAATACTTCATTTTCAATCTAATCATTCCTATACCTTAGTACAGTCCATCAACTTACCACACATTATGAGTTCAGAAACTTTCCACAATAATATGAGTTTAGGAACATCCAGACAGACCTTAGGCGTTCATTCGCTGAAACGTTCAAAAACATACCATATTATTATGATTCACGAACTTACCATAAGTATGAGTTTTAAGAACTCGCACCTACCTTATCGTTCTCTACCTATCAAGTATATACATGAGAAAAGATTCACCTTCTCGTCATATGCATCTTAATAGCGCAACCAATTCCAATGATTATCACGGTAACAAACTGACTAGTTGTTACACCAAAGCACAAACCTCTGCCCATACAAAGGTTCATACAACTCAGCCATCACAGGAGTCCTCAATTAAAATCTTACAACTTCTAACTTTCTCTTTACTTAATACGGATTTTCTTTAATTCGTATGCTAACCTTTACAACTCAATCTGAGTTCTTCTTTTCGTACTACTTCGTAGTACCTTTCATTCATAGCATTAGCTATAAATCATTCATCATTTCACAGCTCATCTGTTACTACAATTTACTATGATCACGTGGTGATCTTCTTCCCTAACCGTTTAACTCAACGATTTTCTTATCCTTCTCTCTATGATTATAGTCTTAGGTACTCTTACCTAAGAGTTATAACCTATAGCTCTGATACCACTCTGTAACGCCTCAAAATCCGGTCTACCTTCAGACCCGGACTCCGTGCGTCACGGTCCCACTTCTTACCAATCATACGTCATTATATAGTTAAATATAACAACATATATTCTCAAATCCCAGGTTCTCAAAACCTTATAATCTCTTTCATTACAAATAATGGTAATTACATTATTCTTTACATCTTGCACAAGTGACTTTCATCCGCCACCAAGGATACATAAACGTTCATTAAACTTTTCTATAGTTCAATTCATCTTTCTAAAATACAAGTCTTGGCTTGCTCTTCACGCACATTCATATACTGAATGGCGCTTCATCTGGATACCACTCAGCTTGATCTTTACGGGACCCTTAAGTTCTTTCTAACGTCGTTCGCTGAAAAATGTTTTTCATTTAAAGCAAGTGTGAGCATTCAATTGCCCAGCAAGTCATAACAGTTGAACAAGCAACTTCAAGAGTTTAAACATTCTTCAGAACTTTGATAACCGAACAAAGGTTATGAAGCAGCTTGAATAATAGGAATAGTCTCGATTCCTATCATTTTACAACATTCCTCACATACTCTTTACACTACTTTCATTCTTCTACCTTTTTCCATACATATATTGTCTGGCTAGAATCATTAGCACAGACTTAACAATAACGGTTCGTGTATAAACAGAATATACTTGTATTGAACAGTTCAATCACAGAACAGTTCATCTCAAAGAAACACCGAAGTGTTCACATTGTGGCTCAAGGCCTCATACATTCTCCCACCTTGTACATATCTCGCACATATGCATATAGACACGACATCTCAAGTTCAACATCTGAGAAGTCTAAGAAACTAGCATTCATATATTATGAATGAAGTTAGGAAACTTGCCTTACGCACAGCTATAGCTTATAATTTACGCTGAACTGCTCATTCCAATTCCCTATATAACATATAAGAAAATAACACGTACACCAATTAGTCATATACTTGACTTACACATTGGTTTACTTAACTTTACTTCTTAAGATTCGCGTTCTTTTAATTTAAGCTTACGCGACTAACTTTCATTACCAGTTTACGGCTTTATGACATTCAGAGATGTCTTACTCAAAACGTTCATCATCATTGATGATTTACATTCTTATCTTCTTCTTATAACACTCCTATAGGACTCAACATATATCGTTTCTCTGCTAGTAGTCCGTATGGTACTCTAAGTGGTTTCCCACAAATAACCAACAAACAAGTTCCCGTCTCATCTACACTGCCCACACAGTGAGTTAGATCGATTGCCAGTTTGGTATATACCTTCGGTCTCTGAAGGAATTATTTAGCCCAGCTCCCATATGTCAACCATCAAAGTTACGATTGTACCATAACCTAACTTCTCTTAACTTATTCTAACCATTAAACTATAATGTTCGTTAAGTCAACTTCTTATTCCTTACGGCTTTCTGGCAACTAAATGCCATACCTCAGGATTCATTCTTTATCGTCTAAATCATACAGTCTTTTGTATACTCAAAGAGATCATTCAATGTCAATACTATGAGGTCATAGCGTGAAACATTTTACAATCCCTTATTCTTATCTTACCACGTCCGGTTCACTCGACTCGGAACGTTATCCAAGTTAAAACTACTAACTCGGCTTCTTAACATTATACGTTATTGTCTTCCATTCATTTTCTTCACCGTTCACGGTTAAATCTTAGTCTTCATTACCTTACGGTCAAACCATACACGGAGTGTAGGTTCTGCCCGTTTAATATTCACGTACACTTAATCCTTACGTTGGTTAAAGTGTTTAACGCTTACTTCATTCCAACATTCTTTATCCAACTCACCCTTGGACTTTCATTAATCTCATTACCGTTCGCTACGGCTTTCTTACGATCATTCATATCTTACTTACTACTTTCATCAACGTCCAAGTTATCCAACCACTATACACTTAGAACGTTCTTCCGACGCGATTACGATTCACGAGGATCGCTTACGTATTCCACGTTTACGTTGCTCGTCTCTTAATCTCTCATTCAACCTTTACTCAAGGTTTCAATTGCATTCAATCGTTATCCAACCCATGAACCCCATGTTCATTATTCTTTCTTAATGTCGAAGCCATACCGTTCATTGTATGCTAAGACCGATCGTTCATCGCAACAACGTTGCATTCACAGCGTCTATGCGCTTTACACTTATATCTCATTACCATGACATAACATCAGAATGTTATTCATTACCGTCATCACTCAACGTCTAAGGAATCAAAATCACAGCAATCCCTCACGTTCGTTCATTACGACTACGGTCCCTGGATATCGGTTACGTAATCTAGCGCTTAAATTCTTCATCTTTTAATCTCGTTTAATCTTTCCGTTCAACCTTCACTAAAGGTTTAACACACTTACTTAAGTGTTACATTATGTGAACTACGTGTTCATACTTCTTTCTTGCACGTCCCCCAGTAATTGAGAAATAAAAATTTCATTTCTAGGCCTTGCCCTGCATCGGCGCTGCGGCGCCGTGCCCCTTCCTTTCCCTCGCGCTGCGGCGCGACCTACGTCTCTCTCTTCCCTTTTTGGTCTGGCGCTGCGACACCAAGTCCTTTGTTACTACCCACGCTGTGGAGCCACTCTCCAGAAGTTTATGGCTGAGCTCGCGCTGCGGTGCCACTTCTTAAAGCTCAGCTGGCGCTGTGGCGCCAAGCCAAAACCCTATAAAATTTTCTAAGTCCTGCACCAAGTTTGAGACGCGTATTTCCTGATCTCATAACTTCTTCGTTATAACTCGGAACGAGATCGTTCTAAAGCCATTCTCTTTCTTATCGTATGTACTTCAGTACCCCTTGGACAGAACTTCGTTCTGAATCCGTTAACGTGCCATTCGATTGGCTTAATCTACACCCTTCGATCATTTTTACGCTTTTAACGTTCTTCGCCCGTTCTTCCGTAATTCGGTCATCCGTTCAGTCTTGAGTCCACCACTCATGTTTTCTACATTCTCTTACTTTCTTATGAAGCCCTACACGTTCGGGTTAATTTACTAACTTTCTAATTCTCGTTCGTCTTTTACGAAAATTTTGCCATAACTTCATTATAGCTACGTTTTAATCCGTTCTTCATGAAAGTTTCTAACGTTCCTAACCAAGTAATATGCAACTAACTTATACGCGATGGTTTTAAACTTGTCCATCAATAACAATTAAACTACGATGGTTTTAAATTTGTCCATCAACAACATTCTTCGTGTTCTTCGTTCGTTCTTCATTTTAATCGATATTTTGGATTACGATTCTACTTTTTCTTTGAATTTGATGTTATAGAACATCATTCCTTACTTATTTAACCTACTCGTTCATAAGATTCATTCGGATCGCTCAAAATCCTTATGAATCTTATACTTCCTTAAGAAATTTATACACTAAATTTCTAATTCTTATTTATTTATTTTCTCATGATTTCAACCATATGAAATCATTCTTAACTTTATCTACTTCTTATCTTCATTAAGTTATGTTTTTGAACATATTAAACTTAAAGAAAATTAGAAGAAACTAGGGTTCGGATTACCGTTCTTCTTTAATCTTCTTCCGTTATACAAAGACGGCAATTTGCAAGCTTTTCTATTTCACGATCACTTTTGATCTGAGCCTTCATGCTCAATCTCTTCCTTCTCCCTCTTCATCCGAGCTCTCTCTCTCTCTCTCTCTCTCTCTCTCTCAAGTTATAGGATTTTCAAAATCCTAAAAAATGAAATCTAGCTTCCTATTTATAGAAAACCAAAGCTTAGGGCAAATTGGTCATTTCGCCCCCTGACCTCCTTACTATTCCCACCTCCCCCAACACTTAGCCACCAAGTAAACTTGGCCTCCACCCTTACTTGGTGGCCAAGTGGCCGGCCCACATGCCCATGGGTCATCCCATGGGTTGCCCCAATGGTTCTTACCCATCGGTTCGATCCGCGGTTTCTTTTCTTGGTTTGGGCCTTAACCCTAATTCTTATTGGGACTAACTTGGGCTTGATTTCAAAAATCATTGGGCTTGACATAATCCAAGTCCAATTGAATTTTACAAAGTCCATGGACTCAAAGTCCATTAAGACTTATCGTATTCTACGCATTCCATTCTCGTATTCTCGTAATCTCTTCGTATATTGTTCGTACGATATTCGTATTATACGTCGTACTAATCTTCATACTATACTCGTATAATAACTAGTATTATACTCGTATCTCTCACGCATAATAACCCTAGTTATTATACGTACTCATTATATTCTCGGAAATCACTTTTCCTAACCCTTAGGTTTTACGTCCACAGGCGAAAACTTCGTTTTTGCCATAACTGAAATATTATTGAATATTCCATCACGTCTCATCATTTTACGTAATCAATAACTTCTCGGAATTTCAAAATAAAACTCCGAGCAGAAATGGATGAATAGTGCCTATTTCGTCTTTTTTTCTGGAAATATTTTTGTTCCCAAATTTATTTTATTTTCGTCTTGAAAATTCTTACTTATTCAATCTAGCTCGTAGCCAGAATACTCCCGACTTAAAATCATTCTAGGTTATAGAACGATTAATAAACATTTAGCACATAATAGTATTAATAAAAATTCATTTTATTAATAACTAATTCTTTAAACCTAAATTCTGGATAATCCAAAATTCCAGGTTGTTACATTCTTCTCTCCTTATAAAAATTCCGTCCTCGGAATTTCTTAAAACCAAACCCTTACCCGGGTTCTCACATTCTTCCCTTCTTCACAGGATTTCGACCTCGAAATTTTAGCTTACACTTCTTCTCAACTTCTCTTCAAAGAAGTTCTTATCTTTCCATCATTCCTAACCTCCATAACCTATCAAGAATCATGAAGTAGAAGGAATAGCGAGGAATATAAAATATCCTTTAAAACATTTCATACTTTTGCTGAGGGGTCAAATTGACCATGAACTCTTACTAGGTTAAACAACTTTTCGCCGTAAACCTTTCTTTCCACTGTAAGTTTACAGTCACAAAGAAGGTAAACTACCTCTTTCCATACGTAGGTGATCAACCTATCGTATAACCCCATTTCAGGGTATGTTCACCTCAGATTTAATCATTAGATTTCGTACCAAAATAATTTGGCTTGGCATAACTTTTTCAAAAAAAGCTCGATTTTCTTATAACATGACATACCATTTGTCTTAGCCAAATCAATTAGCTTAGACCATACCAATAAATTGGACATCATCTTGAAACATTCGTCTAGTCAACTCACTTGACATCGACTACTTTTTTAAATTCTTTTTGCAATACATCAAAACGTTTCATGACGTCATGATACCGTACTCTTCACAGTACGTTGAGGACTTCGTCAGTTTATGACTTCGTCATTTTACATCTTACCATAGTGGTTTGTTAATCCTAAGATCACATCCCACCAGGTTCAATTGCATTAACAACTCCATCTTTTTACCATCGTTGCATCAAATGCATAGATAATATAAAATTTATTTTGACATTTCAAATCAACTTCTGTCTAGCTGAAGCAATTGGCATAGACATACAAAGAATAGCTCTTTTAAAATCCATTGGTTCCAAAAAAGTTGAACCAATTCTTTCCTTTTTCAAAATGTACATATCAGCACGATTTCAACAAACTTCGAAATCTAGCATAGCTAGAGGATTTGGAATATCCTATTCTCCATCTTCCTTCATTGTCTTACCACGACAATACTTAATCTTCTCTAGCACCTTCAATGCTAAGTCTACTGAAAATACTTCATTTTCAATCTAATCATTCCTATACCTTAGTACAGTCCATCAACTTACCAAACATTATGAGTTCAGAAACTTTCCACAATAATATGAGTTTAAGAACATCCAGACAGACCTTAGGCGTTCATTCGCTGAAACGTTCAAAAACATACCATATTATTATGAGTCACGAACTTACCATAAGTATGAGTTTTAAGAACTCGCACCTACCTTATCGTTCTCTACCTATCAAGTATATACATGAGAAAAGATTCACCTTCTCGTCATATGCATCTTAATAGCGCAACCAATTCCAATGATTATCACGGTAACAAACTGACTAGTTGTTACACCAAAGCACAAACCTCTGCCCATACAAAGGTTCATACAACTCAGCCATCACAGGAGTCCTCAATTAAAATCTTACAACTTCTAACTTTCTCTTTACTTAATACGGATTTTCTTTAATTCGTATGCTAACCTTTACAACTCAATCTGAGTTCTTCTTTTCGTACTACTTCGTAGTACCTTTCATTCATAGCATTAGCTATAAATCATTCATCATTTCACAGCTCATCTGTTACTACAATTTACTATGATCACGTGGTGATCTTCTTCCCTAACCGTTTAACTCAACGATTTTCTTATCCTTCTCTCTATGATTATAGTCTTAGGTACTCTTACCTAAGAGTTATAACCTATAGCTCTGACACCACTCTGTAACGCCTCGAAATCCGGTCTACCTTCAGACCCGGACTCCGTGCGTCACGGTCCCACTTCTTACCAATCATACGTCATTATATAGTTAAATATAACAACATATATTCTCAAATCCCAGGTTCTCAAAACCTTATAATCTCTTTCATTACAAATAATGGTAATTACATTATTCTTTACATCTTGCACAAGTGACTTTCATCCGCCACCAAGGATACATAAACGTTCATTAAACTTTTCTATAGTTCAATTCATCTTTCTAAAATACAAGTCTTGGCTTGCTCTTCACGCACATTCATATACTGAATGGCGCTTCATCTGGATACCACTCAGCTTGATCTTTACGGGACCCTTAAGTTCTTTCTAACGTCGTTCGCTGAAAAATGTTTTTCATTTAAAGCAAGTGTGAGCATTCAATTGCCCAGCAAGTCATAACAGTTGAACAAGCAACTTCAAGAGTTTAAACATTCTTCAGAACTTTGATAACCGAACAAAGGTTATGAAGTAGCTTGAATAATAGGAATAGTCTCGATTCCTATCATTTTACAACATTCCTCACATACTCTTTACACTACTTTCATTCTTCTACCTTTTTCCATACATATCCTGTCTCGCTAGAATCATTAGCACAGACTTAACAATAACGGTTCGTGTATAAATAGAATATAATTGTATTGAACAGTTCAATCACAGAACAGTTCATCTCAACGAAACACCAAAGTGTTCACATTGTGGCTCAAGGCCTCATACATTCTACCACCTTGTACATATCTCGCACATATGCATATAGACACGACATCTCAAGTTCAACATCTGAGAAGTCTAAGAAACTAGCATTCATATATTATGAATGAAGTTAGGAAACTTGCCTTACACACAGCTATAGTTTATAATTTACGCTGAACTGCTCATTCCAATTCCCTATATAACACATAAGGAAATAACACGTACACCAATTAGTCATATACTTGACTTACACATTGGTTTACTTAACTTTACTTCTTAAGGTTCGTGTTCTTTTAATTTAAGCTTACGCGACTAACTTTCATTACCAGTTTACGGCTTTATGACATTCAGAGATGTCTTACTCAAAACGTTCATCATCATTGATGATTTACATTCTTATCTTCTTCTTATAACACTCCTATAGGACTCAACATATATCGTTTCTCTGTTAGTAGTCCGTATGGTACTCTAAGTGGTTTCCCACAAATAACCAACAAACAAGTTCCCGTCTCATCTACACTGCCCACACAGTGAGTTAGATCGGTTGCCAGTTTGGTATATACCTTCGCTCTCTGAAGGAATTGTTTAGCCCAGCTCCCATATGTCAGCCATCAAAGTTACGATTGTACCATAACCTAACTTCTCTTAACTTAATTGAACCATTAAACTATAATGTTCGTTAAGTCAACTTCTTATTCCTTACGGCTTTCTGGCAACTAAATGCCATACCTCAGGATTCATTCTTTATCGTCTAAGTCATACAGTCTTTTGTATACTCAAAGCGATCATTCAATGTCAATACTATGAGGTCATAGCTTGAAACATTTTACAATCCCTTATTCTTATCTTACCACGTCCGGTTCACTCGACTCGGAACGTTATCCAAGTTAAAACTACTAACTCGGCTTCTTAACGTTATACATTATTGTCTTCCATTCATTTTCTTCACCGTTCACGGTTAAATCTTAGTCTTCATTACCTTACGGTCAAACCATACACGGAGTGTAGGTTCTGCCCGTTTAATATTCACGTACACTTAACCCTTACGTTGGTTAAAGTGTTTAACGCTTACTTCATTCCAACATTCTTTATCCGACTCACACTCGGACTTTCATTAATCTCATTACCGTTCTCTACGGCTTTCTTACGATCATTCATATCTTACTTACTACTTTCGTCAACGTCCAAGTTATACAACCACTGTACACTTACAACGTTCGTCTGACGCGATTACGATTCACGAGGATCGCTTACGTATTCCACGTTTACGTTGCTCGTCTCATAATCTCTCATTCAACCTTTACTCAAGGTTTCAATTGCATTCAATTGTTATCCAACCCATGAACCCCGTGTTCATTATTCTTTCTTAATGTCGAAGCCATACCGTTCACTGTATGCTAAGACCGATCGTTCATCGCAACAACGTTGCATTCACAGCGTCTATACGCTTAACACTTATCTCTCATTACCATGACATAACATCAGAATGTTATTCATTACCTTCATCACTCAACGTCTAAGGAATCACAATCACAACAATCCCTCACGTTCGTTCATTATGACTACGGTCCCCGGATATCGGTTACGCAATCTAGCGCTTAAATTCTTCATCTTTTAATCTCGTTTAATCTTTCCGTTCAACCTTCACTAAAGGTTTAACACACTTACTTAAGTGTTACATTATGTGAACTACGTGTTCATACTTCTTTCTTGCACATCCCCCAGTAATTGAGAAATAAAAATCACATTTCTGGGCCTTGCCCTGCACCGGCGCTGCGACTACGTGCCCCTACCTTTCCCTCGCGCTGCGGCGCGACCTACGTCTCTCTCTTCCCTTTTTGGTCTGGCGCTGCAGCGCCAAGTCCTTTGTTACCACCCGCGTTGTGGCGCCACTCTCCAGAAGTTTATGGCCGAGCTCGCGCTGCTGCGCCACTTCTTAAAGCTCAGCCGGCGCTGCGGCGCCAAGCCAAAACCCTAGAAAATTTTCTAAGTCTTGCACCAAGTTTAAGACGCGTACTTCCTGATCTCATAACTTCTTCGTTATAACTCGGAACGAGATCGTTCCAAAACCATTCTCTTCCTTATCTTACGTACTTCAATACCCCTTGGACAGAACTTCATTCTGAATCCGTTAACGTACCATTCGATTAGCTTAATCTACACCCTTTGGTCATTTTTACGCTTTTAACGTTCTTCGTCCGTTCGTCCGTAATTTGGTCATCCGAACTCGGAACTCATTTAGTCTTGAGTCCATGACTCACGTTTTCTACATTCTCTTACTTTCTTATGAAACCCTACACGTTCGGGTTTATTTACTAACTTTCTAATTCACGTTCGTTTTTTACAAAAATTTCGCCATAACTTCGTTATAGCTACGTTTTAATCCATTCTTCATGAAAGTTTCTAACGTTCCTAACCAAGCAATATGCAACTAACTTATACGCGATGGTTTTCAACTTGTCCATTAACAACAATTAAACTACGATGGTTTAAATTTGTCCATCAACAACGTTCTTCGTGTTCTTCGCGTTATTCGTTCGTTCTTCATTTTAATCGATATTTTGGATTACGATTCTACTTTTTCTTTGAAATTGATGTTATGGAATATCATTTCTTACTTATTTCACCTACTCATTCATAAGATTCATTCGGATCGCTCAAAATTCTTACGAATCTTGTACTTCCTTAAGAAATTTATAAACTAAATTTCTAATTCTTATTTCATCATTTTCTCATGATTTCAACCATAAGAAATCATTTTTAACTTTATCTACTTCTTATCTTCATTAAGATATGTTTTTGAACATATTAAACTTAAAGAAAATTAGAAGAAACTAGGGTTCGGATTATCGTTCTTCTTTAATCTTCTTTCGTTATACAAAGCCGGCAATTTGCAAGCTTTTCTATATCACGATCACTTTTGATCCGAGCCTTCATGCTCAATCTCTTCCTTCTCCCTCTTCATCCGAGCTCTCTCTCTCTCTCTCTCTCTCTCTCTCTCTCTCAAGTTATAGGATTTTCAAAATCCTAAAAAATGAAATCTAGCTTCCTATAGAAAACCAAAGCTTAGGGTAAATTGGTCATTTTGCCCCCTAACCTCCTTACTATTCCCACCTCCTCCAACACTTAGCCACCAAGTAAACTTGGCCTCCACCCTTACTTGGTGGCCAAGTGGCCGGCCCACATGCCCATGGGTCATCCCATGGGTTGCCCCAATGGTTCTTACCCATCGGTTCGGTCCGCGGTTTTTTTCTTGGTTTGGGCCTTAACCCTAATTCTTATTGGGCCTAACTTGGGCTTGATTTCACAAATCATTGGGCTTGATATAATCCAAGTCCAATTGAATTCTACAAAGTCCATGGACTCAAAGTCCATTAAGACTTATCGTATTCTACGCATTCCATTCTCGTATTCTCGTAATCTCTTCGTATATCGTTCGCACGATATTCGTATTATACGTCATACTAATCTTCATACTATACTCGTATAATAACTAGTATTATACTTGTATCTCTCACGCATAATAACCCTAGTTATTATACGTACTCATTATATTCTCGAAAATCACTTTTCCTAACCCTTGGGTTTTACGTCCGCAGGCAAAAACTTCGTTTTTGCCATAACTGAAATATTATTGAATATTCCATCACGTCTCATCATTTTACGTAATCAATAACTTCTCAGAATTTCAAAATAAAACTCCTAAACAGAAATGGATGAATAGTGCCTATTTCGTCTTTTTTCCCGAAAATATTTTTGTTCCTGAAAATTTTTTATTTTCGTCTTGAAAATTCTTACTTGGTCAATCTAGCTCGTAGCCAGAATACTCCCGACTTATAATCATTCTAGGTTATAGAACGATTAATAAACACTTAGCACAGAATAGTATTAATAAAAATTCATTTTATTAATAACTAATTATTTAAACCTAAATTCTGGATAATCCAAAATTCTAGGTTGTTACACAGGAGGGGTTACATCAGGTGGACAGGATTGATGATGTGGACATCGACACCATTGTCTTCTTCTGATGTGTATTCTCGTTATATCTTTTGATAGGCCTCTGTTAGCTATTGGGTGTCTGTGCCCCATTCTCGCTATATCTTTTGATAGGCCTCTGTTAGTAGTAGGGCGTCTGTGCCCCATTTCCCTGTATTTGTAGCTATACAGAGATGATGTATTAGATGATGATATACTTAGGAATGTATGTACAATTTTTCCATTCCCTATATCATATTGCCATCTATTATCTGTTATGCATGTATCATGTTATGCATGTATGTATGTCCAGATATATTTAGCATTGACCCCTGGATGGTCTTATGACACGGCCCGTGCAGATGCCTTCTTCGACAGTTAGCCGTATTGATCATACCTCGCCATTATTGGTGGTATCTGGTATGCGATCGTGGTATGATAGCATGTCACCATCAGACAGGGTGTCCATAGATCATTTGTTGCAGCATACTATGACCCTGTTGATGTTTCAGGTTCCCACAGGATTCGTGGATGGCATGCTGGAGCACTGGGTATCGGAGAGGCATGTTTTCCGATTTGGGACCCAGGAGTTGACTCCCACTCTGGAGGAGTATGCACGGTTGACGATGTTGCCACTAGATAAACCTTGCGTGCATATGGCTTTGGGGGACATGAGTCGGCGGTTCATGACCCTCACTGGACTGAGGCGTAAAGTGGTGCAGGATGAGCTTACATTTGGCCACGTTATATCCCAGCATTTTCTGTTTGACAGATTTGGCTCTGAGGATAGTTATAGACGACATTCTGGGGATTTCACCACACCGAAGGCTCATTGGCATCTGGCCAGAGTTGATGTACTGCTATTGTGCATACTGTCATATGTCTACATGCCACTGTATGTGGACGAGTTGGACATAGGAGTTATCATGGCGATGAGAGCTCTCAGGGAGGGTCGTACCATCATACCTATGATTATAGCCGAGACATTGAGGTCAGCTACATACTGCTGCACTTATCCGACAGGAGTATTTACGGGCAGTTCGGTCATGCTATATGTGTGGGTTATGTCACATCTGAGACCGATTGGCACTTTCAAACGGCATGGGTATTGTTTCACATATGATATAGCCATGACATATTCATTTCAGCCTGCGGAGTGTACGGTTGCTGCATCTTGGTCCGCTTTCTTAGCTGGGATCGAAAACCCGTTTAGTATATTACCGTGTTTAGGGCTCAACTCACCTTACAACTTCATTACTCATGCTCCTGGCATGGATTACATCCCTCTGGCTGGTTTGAGGGGTATGACTACTTACCATCCACTGGCCGTGATGTCTCAGTTTAACCAGTTTCAGAATTTTCATCCTTTTGAGGGGGCGCTGGGCCAGCGTTTAGCTTCTCGTTATCTTTCAGCAGAGGACAGATCCCGTGTGTATGCATGTTGGGATCAGCGTGAGATAGCCGCTTTCTCTATTAGTCATCCAGGTTATTCTGCAGAATATTCCGCATGGATGGAGACAGAGACTACACCGGTTGCGGTTGTATCCACATTACCGAGTATTAATTCAGATGGTGGAGAGCCCATGGAGGACATTGATTCTCACACCGAAGAGGAGCCATCTACTAGGTTGCCAGTATCTCCTTTAGATTCTCCCAATACTAGCACTGTCGTGATTCAACATTCAGCACAGTACCTAGAGCAGAGTCTTCATCTGATGACCTTCGAGAGAAATCAGGCTAGAGCCCTGATGTTGACAGCTCTTGATGGGAGAGACGTAACTCTGTTAGAGAGGGACGATGCATTAGCTCGTATAGATACCGCTGTTGTTGAGCGGGATGAGGCCAGATCAACCAGAGATGCAGTGATAGTCGAACGGGATAGTGCCATATCTGCTCGGGATGTAGCCGTCACAGACAGTACTACAGTGAGCTCCCTTACCACTGGCATGATCGCAGAGATGAGCATATATATTGATGAGCACATGGTCACCATGCAGATGGCTATAGATCTGTTGGGTCGTGTGGATATCCTCGTACAGGAGACCACAACCTTACCTCATTCTTCTGAGAGAGATGCAATGTTGGGCTTGTTAGCTCGCATATACACTGATTTGTAGATGGACTTGTACTTTCCTGCACATACTAGCTTAGCCATTTTGTCATGTACAGTTTACATTGTGTATATCAAACAACATTATATATAGCAGGGAAATATATTTTTGATCACTTCCCTTTTAGATATGCTCTGATACTTGCTTGATATTTGCCTGCTTCTTCAGGGTTTGTGATCTTGATGTATTCTGAATTCCTCCTTACAGGATGGACATTGAGTTGTCTCTGGATAGTTCATAATAGATCATGGATCTGTGTGTATCCCTACCATCTTTGGTGTCTTGGGACTGGTTTCTGTATGAAAATGTGGAGAGGTTTGTGGCTTTCCTCTCTGAGATTGACCGCTCCACAGATGGTTGCCAGTACCCCTATTTAGGAGGAGCCTAGTTAATTCCATCTCTTATGGATTGGTGTTGCTCTTCAAGGTACAACCGCAGCTTAGATGGTCGCCGAATATCCTATTTGAGAGGAGAGGTTGGGTAATTCCATCCCTTTGGTTTGAAGCCAATGAAATGTGATAGATTGAAGTTTGATCCCAGTACCAGTTGACAAGTATTTGTGTTTTGGTAGAGGGTGAGACCGAACCATAAATGGCTGCCTACGTACTCCTATTGAAGAGGAGATCAGGTCTGTGTAGTTCGAACATGGTGTAAGAGGTTCAACGCTGTTTATGAAAAGGCAGATGGGTGTAGAAGCTTTATGGATGAAGAAGGTTGTAGAAGTGTTTTTGTGGTTTTTGTTTTTTGTAGAGAAGGGTAGAAATATTTTTGTGGTTTTTTGTTTATTGCGACCGGGCCATATAGAATATGGTTGCCTACGTACTCTCGTGTATCAAGGAGATTAGGTCGACGTAGTTCACCCCTCAGGGTGAGTTGAAAAACGTGATCCCATATGCAAGATAAACTGCGGGGAAGAAAGATTAATCCCATATACATGTCAAACTGTGGAGAAGAAAGTTTAATCCCATATGCAAGATAGACTGCGGGGAAGAGAAAGTTTGATCCTTGGTTGAGGACAAAGTGCAGGTACGAGAAGTTTGATCCCATGTATGGGTAGCCAAACTTCAAATGTGAGAGGTTCAATCTGTAGTGGGATGACCTAAGTAGTATGAGTGCAGTGAAGCCAGGCTGCTGGCTTAAAGAGTATGTGTCCCTGAGGGGCAAAGTGTGGACAAGAGTTATATGTGGTAAAGGGTTAAAGAACCAGAATGACTAATGATATGATGATCCAACACCATGATGTTTGCTTGATGGTAACTTCAGACATAGTACCGTTTCACAGTGTCCGAGTTAATGAGTTGTGGAAATTCATCGCCGTCTATTTCTTGCAATCTGAGAGCGCCTCCTGTCAATACTTCCTTGAAAACAAATGGACCTTCCCAGTTAGGAGCGAATTTTCCCTTAGATTGATCTTGGTTGTCAATGATCTTCTTCAAAACAAAGTCATGTTGTTTAAACTTCCGTAGCCGGACTTTTCTGTTGTAGGATCGGGCGATCCTTTGTTGATATAATTAACCATTGAAGATAGCCGTGGTTCGCCTTTCATCTATTAGAGACAATTGGTGATACCTGTCTTGTATTCATTGATCTTCATCCAGCTGAGCGTCCATCAACACCCTGAGGGATTCCATTTCTACTTCTATGGGGAGTATTGCTTCCATCACATAGGTTAATGCATAGGGGGTTGCCCCAGTTGATGTGTGTATTAATGTTCTATAGGCTAACAGAGTAAGAGGCAATAGGTCAGGCCATCCTTTGTGATTAGTGGACATCTTTTGCATAATCTTCTTGATGTTTTTGTTAGCCGCTTCAACAGAACCATTCATCTTTGGGCGATAGATGACGGAGTTAAGGTGTTTGATGTGGAATTTACTGCATAGTTCCTCCATCATTTTGTTGTTGAGGTTCTTAGCATTGTCTGATACAATTACCTCTGGTTGTCTGTATCGACAAATGACATTGTTTCGGAGGAAAGCAATGATGACTTCTTTGGTAACCCCGGGGAAGGAGGCTGCTTCCACCCACTTGGTAAAGTAGTTGATCATGGTGAAGATAAAGCGATGTCCATTACTGGCTTTGGGCTCGATGGGCCCGATCACGTCCATTCCCCACATTGAGAAGGGCCAAGGTGAACTCATATTGTGGAGCTCCCGTGGAGGGGCGTGGATAGCATTCCCATGAATTTGGCATTGATAACATCTCTTGACGTGGTCATAGCAATCAGCCTTGAGAGAAAGCCAGTAATGTCCTGTCCTAAGGATCTTCTTAACAAGGAGGGGGCCACTCATGTGTGGGCCACAGACTCTACCATGGGTCTCATCCATGAGTCTCTGAGCTTGGTCATTGTCTAAACATCTGAGAAGACCTAGTCCTACATCTCTCTTATAGAGTGCATCTCCGCTCAGGTAAAATTTCATAGCAAGTCGATGAATCCGCCTTTGCTCAGTCAGGCTCGCCTCAGCGGGTGTAGATCCATCTCGTAGGTACTCCTTGATATGCTGATACCAAGGTTGTTAGATGGGAGGTAGCTCATCCGATACTTCTCCAACATGGTTCCCATAGGCTGGTGCCTTTTGCAGGGCTAATGTGACGCTTGGCATGTGTTCCTTGTTAGGTATGTGCATCAAGGAGGTCAAAGTTGCTAATGAGTCCGCAAAATCATTCCTATTACGAGGAATGTGTATAAAAGAGATTTCTTCGAACTCTGAAGCCATCTGTAAAACTTGCCGATGGTAAGGCAGCAATCGCAGCTCTTTGGTTTGATAGATTCCTGTGGATTGTTTGATTACCAACTCTGAATCCCCAAAGACAGTTAACCTTCTGATACCCATTGAACGAGCAAGTTTTAGCCCCATGATACAACCTTCATACTCAGCTATGTTGTTGGTGCTGACAAACTGTAATTTGACGGCGACGGGATATTACTCTCCCGTATCGAATACTAGAACTGCTCTAGCTCCAGAACCTTTCGTATTAACAGCTCCATCAAAATACATCTTCCATGCTTGGCGTGTATCGTACTGATGGTGTGGCTGAATTGCCATTACCCCTTCATCGGGGAAGTATGTTTCCAAGGGTTTGAAGTCCCCTGAAGGTGTGGCAGCCAGTTGATCCACAATTCCTTGACCTTATGGAATTTTGAGTCACGTAGACAATGTCAAATTGTTGTAGGATCAACTGCCATCTGGACAGCCGACAATTAAGTATGGGTTTACTGAACACATACTTGAGAGGATCCACACGGGATATGAGATGGGTTGTGTGCCCATAGAGGTAGTGTTGTAACCTCATGGCAGCCCATGCTAGAGCACAATAAGTCCTCTCAATCAGAGTGTACTTATGTTCACTGCTGCTAAATCTTTTGCTGAGGTAATAGATAGCTCGTTCTCAACCTCTATCGTCTTTCTGTCCCAGCATGCAGCCCATGGCATTGTCACTTATGGATATGTACATGAACAGGGGAACATCATCCCTGGGTGGTACCAAAATAGGAGCTTTGACTAACTTCTCTTTAATTGTAAGGAAGGCATTCTGGCACTCATCATTCCATTTTATGGAGGAGTTCTTCCTTAACAACTTGAAGATAGGCTCACAGGTTGCTGTGAGTTGAGAAATGAATCGGCTAATGAAGTTGATTCTTCCCAAAAATCCCCGTATTTCCTTGTCTGTCTGAGAAATGGGCATTTCTGTGATGGCCTGGATTTTGGTAGGATCCAGCTCAAGTCCTTTGTGGCTGACTAGGAATCCTAGTAACTTGCCTGATTTAAAGGCAAATGCGCACTTGGCTAGATTCAACTTCAAGTTGTACTTGCGCAATCTGTTGGAGATGGTCTAAGTTGTCCTCCTCCTTTCGGGACTTGACAATGATGTCATCTATGTAGATCTTGATCTCTTTGTGCATTAAGTCATGGAAAAGAGCTATCATAGCTCGCTGATAGGTAGCTCCGGCATTGATAAGGCCGAACGACAATCGTTTATAGCAAAAGGTTCCCTAAGGCATGATGAAAGCAATTTTTTCACGATCTTCCTCAGCAACCATGATCTGATGGTACCCCGCAAAGCAATCAGCGAAGGAGTACATGCCGTATTGCGCTGTATTGTCAATGAGAATGTGGATAAAGGGCACGGGAAAGTTATCTTTAAGGCAAGCTTTATTCAGATCCCAGTAATCCACGCAAACTCGCACCATTCCTCCTGGCTTAGGCACGGGAACGATGTTAGATATCCATTCAGGATATGTGGACACCATGATAATGCCAGCTTGAAATTGTTTCACAATTTCTTCCTTCACCTTTAACCTCCATTCAAGTTTTAATCGCCTGAGCTTCTGCTTGACTGGCTTGAATCCCTCTTTAATGGGAATGCAAACACATCTTGGAATTGGGTTAATAGCGTAACCATGTCATTCCGTTGGTTTGGGGTAAGGCCTGAACCAATCTGGATTAACTTAGGGTTTTCTAAGGTTCTAAGATTGAAGGAGGTGGTTTGATCAAGGTTGAGTTTAGGCTTGTCTTCGACCCATTCTTTGATCTCCGACGGCACCTCAATGTCCTCTTGTATTTCCAGCAAGTCTGAGTCCAACTTTTCATCAAAGTTACAATCCTTGTGGAGAAGAGGCATTTTATCAGCAAGTTTTATCAGCAAGTACAGGCACATCTAAGTTCAGAGTCCTGAAACAAAATATGCTTTCACTTAATATATATGAAACTGTTTAATCATATATAATGTTATCATATACGGACAAAACAACTGCGAGTACTATACAGAAAAGTAAGCAGTTATTATATTTACAAGGCATAACAAAATCCTGCCCATTTTACCCTTGTCGACCCATGCAAGGAGTGCTGCTCCAATTGGCAAGGATAAAGTCTGCGTGGACTGCATTGATGGAGGGGCTGTCATCGTCCTCCTTTTCCCGAATGATGACCATGGCGTCTGGGCAATCATCGTCTGGGGTATATCTATTTGTATGCTCATCATGAACAATGATGCGCATGCCCGACATTATTCGGACGACATTTTGTTTGACTCTTTGTTTCTCTTCCTCCACTCTGGGATCTAGAACAAAGACTTCTTTTGCTTTGAATGGCACTGGCTTGGGAAATAGCATAGCCATCACGTTGGTTGGCACCTTTACAGGAGGATGTGCGGACTCAAAGGTTGATGGCGAAGATAAACATCGTGTGGTTGAAGCTGAAGGAATCTACTGATGCTTATGAGGATTCCTCTGACTAGAACTGGTAGAATAGCCTAGTCCAGCTGTCCCAGTTTGACTGGCTACTTGGATAGGGTATTTGATACCTTGGTGATCTTTACCCAGCCCTTGTCTTGGCTGATGACCCAAAGACATCATTTCTTGAGTAGCCGACATTACTTTGACAGAGATCTTGGGTACGGGCAATGGCATTCCCAGGGCATGAAATTGAGGGTTGCTTACTTCCAAAGTGTGGAAACTGACCGGCTCAATATCAGAATTAAAACTGATGAACGGTATGTCACCTTGTTGAGGGCATTCCGGTTCAGCGTTGACTGTAACTAGGCTATTGTTGATAATGTATTTCAGTTGCTGATGACGGGTGGAGGGGACTGCCCCGGCCATATGAATCCACGGTCTTCCCAAGAGCTGGTCGTATCCCGAATCTATCTTGAGTACATGGAAAGATACGCAGAATGTATAGGGACCAATCTCAATTGGCAGCTCAATCTCTCCGACTGAATTTCGGCGGGATCCATCAAAAGCTTTGATGATCGTATGGCTACTTCGGATTCGATTGAGATTGACGTTCATCTTCAACAATGTAGCGTATGGACACATATTCAAACATGAACCTCCGTTTACTAAGACTCCAGCTAGCATATATCTGGAGGACAAGACCACGATGTGTAACGGCTTGCAATGACCGGTCCCTTCGGGCAGTATGTCATCATCATTGAAAGAGATCACATTGTTGTTGAAAATGTGATCAGTCAGATGTTGAAAATTTTCCACATCCACTGATTTTGGCAAGTAGGCTTCTTCCAAAACCTTTAATAGAATCTTCCTATGATCCTCGGAAGTTAAAACCAAGTCTAGTATTGAAATTTGATGTGGAGCTTCTCTTAAGCTTAAAACCACCTTGGCTTCATTATGACCCATGGCACGGAGGAATTTTTCAATCTTCTCCACGGGAATTTTCCCCTTTGATTTAATGGTAGACTTCATCACCCGTTGGGGAAGATACAGTGGATTCTCCTTTGACACTGCAACAGTTGTATGCGAGGTGGATCCTTCAGCTTCTCCATAATTCCAAGAAACTTTTTGTAAGCTGACAACAGGATATTATGGTCGGAAAGGTAAGTTGATTGGCTCTGGAGTAGCCACTTTCAAAGGATTGTTGCTTCCTTTGAGTTGGATGGTAGTTATAGGGCGTGGCTTGACAATGCCATCAACCTCAGTGGAGATAACTGCTACCAATCCCTTCCATTTAGTAGGACATGTATTCTCACTTCCACGTAGCACAGTATCATTGTCTGCTAGTTGCAGGACACCGCTATCAATGAGATTCTGGATAAGGTGGCAGAGTGCCCAGCATTCTTCTGTGCTGTGACCTCGAGAATGGGAGTGATATTGATATACTCTATCAGAATTAAACCATCCTGAACAGGAATTGATTAGAGGTAAGAATGAAGTGATTCTTCCTTCATTGATTAGCATTTGAAGGATTTCCTTCATAGGTTGGCCCAGATATGTAAATTCCCTTATGTTGGCAAAATCTCGACGAGCTTTGGCATTCGCTCTCTTTGCCACTTTGTCCTTCATTGTTTCACTCTCTGGATGTGATGAGGGAATATTCATGACAAGAGGAAGGAGACTAGCATGCTCCTGGCTGATTAATTGGCGCGTGACTTGATGCTGGTATGTCACCAGTTCTGCCCATTGCTTGATTTGCTTGCACAGAGCTTTCATTTTTTGTTCCATTGAGAACTGGAACTTGGCATAATCCCATTTGTCAGCACCGTCTTTGGTGATCTGGGATGCTTCACCGTTAGAATTGGAACTTTGTCCACTGCTCCAATTAATCATGTTGACTTCTTCCTCTTTGTGCGGAGGAAGAGGGTTGTCTTGCACGTGAGGTTGATCTGGTTTAGTGACCACAATCTCACCGTTGTCTATCAGGTCTTGGATCTTATGTTTTAAGGCCAAACGATCTTGAGTATCATGTCCAGGTGCCCCAGAATGATATGCACATTTCTTAGCAGCATTGAAACCTCATCCATTCGGGCTGGCTGGTGGAAGAAGATGCGTGATTTTCTTCTGTGTTGTCAGAAGAGTAAGAATTTTCTCGATCCCCTAAGGGTGTGAACACTCGAGGGCGTTTGACTTCTTCACCTTTTGGTACTAGAGGGTTTGACGATTGTGCTGGAAAGGGAGTGTAATTTCTCCTCTGGATAGGCATGTTCTGATTGCCTTTTTGACCCTGTAGTATCAGGGAAACATCCTCTTCTTTCTTTTTATGGACCCTCCGGGGGTTATTTCCATAATTTCTAAATTGGATGTGTTCAGCAACAACTTTAAGGGCAGCTAGGTCTTGAATCTTTCCAGACTTCAATCCCATCTCAGCCATTTCCCCATGTTTAATCATTTCAGAGAATGGTTTACCGATGCCAGCTAAAACTCTCTCATAGAAAGGAGCTTCTTGTATGTCGATAAAGGTCATAACCATCTCTAACTCTATCATCGAAGGAATAACTTGAGCAGCAAGGCGCCCCCACCTTTTAGCATACTCCTTGAAAGACTCGTTGGACTGTTTCTTGACCTTAGTAATCTAGTACCGGTTAGGAGCCATCTGAGACTGGAAATTGTATTGTGTAAGGAAGGAGTGAGCTAGCTCTTCCCAGCTATGGATTTTTGAGTTGTCTAATCTGGTATACCATGAACGACCTTCTCTAGTTAGACTTTTCTGGAACAGCTGCATTATGAGCTTCTCATCTTCTGCATAAGATTCGAGTTCTTCAATGAATACCTTCAAATGTGTGTAAGGATCTCCTAACCCATCATACTTTTCAAAGTCAGGAGTTTTGAATTTTTCTGGATAATGAACACCAGGGAATATACAAAGGTCAGCATATAACACACTCCCGTGTGCTCAAATTCTTTTGATAGAACGCAGGGTTTCTTCCATTTGAAGAACTTTCTTTCTGATGTCACCGGTGTCTGGATCCTTTGTAAGATGGGTGGCATCATGACTTTTGTTAGTTGTATCCAACTGCAATTCATGTACTGTAATAGCTTTATCAGGACCTTAAGTTCCTCCTTGTGTAGAGGATTCAACATGTACGGGTATTTTTGGACCCTGCGTAGATTGATGTAGTTCTTTATGCAGAACAACCAAGTCTGTGATTTGCTTACTTAATCCGTCAAATTCTTCGCGAGAAACTGGATTAGATTGGTCAGATGAAGACATGATTGGCTGTAGGCCTACGGCCTTTTTGGACTTTGACCGGGTGATAGGTCCGAATGCTTCCCTGCGACAAAACTGGCATAGTTTAGTTTTTAGGGAATGTGTGAATATTAACATACTATATGGTGTGTCCATTTTAGGAATTTTACCCTGCAAAACGGATGTTAGCTGTTTGTAATACAGGATAGCATGTTAATGTAAATATGTACATGCACATATTTCTTCATATTTCTCATTACATAGAGATGAATATGGAATGTAAATTACAAGTAATTATTTTTAAAATGAGAAAGCATGAAGAGACTTTTCTCCGCGTTTGGTTTATCAGAGGCTTACCTATCTTAGGTTACTCTCGCGGCTTTTCGGCATGAAGGTTCCCAAATCATCGCAATTTACTCGACGGGAAATTAATCCAGTCTTTCAACTGGAGCGAATTTGGGTGGTGCCTTTCCTGAGCCTCGGAGAATTAGTCTTCCCACGAGTCCAGTAATCCAACACCGACAGGATAGCCTCCTGGTGGAGGGACCACACAACATATATACACATACATCGCGTCTCACCATATATGAAAATGATGACATGTGCGAAGCACTAATATCACATGCAGATATAGTGTAAAATATTAATAGCAGTAAAAGAAATGCATTCGTACACATTCATCATAAATGTAAATGCAACATCCACACACAAGCATATAACAGTTTTGAAAAGCTTATAGTAGCGGCTTAAGTCCTCTTATTGGAGTCCCCAGCAGAGTTGTCACCTGTCGATGTTAGGATTTTTATTTGTCCATTTTCTTTACTTATTTTTTTGTGTTCTCATTTTAGGTGAGATTTGTCTGAAAAAACACGTGAAAAAGGTCTGAGATTGGACTATAAGAGTCGCCAGTTGGTTTTTTAACTGGTTGTACCAACACAACCGAGAAAAGATTTGCACATTGACCCAGTGATGTGACACTGCTAAACGGACCTGTGAAACCGAGATTCAATTAGGGTCCGAGGACTTGCTTATGCGGAGGGAATGTGTTAGGCACCCCCCGACATCCGTGTTGCCACGGTGACCGCCACTTTTCAAGAAACTATTATATAAATGTGTGTGTGTGTGTGTGTGGGTCAATGTGCTTTTATTTGGAAGTAGTGCGAGGCCTCGTTCGCACCTATATACACAAGGTTTGAATTTATATAAAAATTCAGTTTTAACAAGACATGGCAGTGATGTTTTCAAAGAGGTTTTTCAAACCCAGTACTCAGTAGTAATTGAGACCTTTTACACTCCCATTTTATTCATTATTCGGCTTGGTTGATTTTATTTTACAGATGCGAGGCATATGTATGAAAATAATGTACAAAATGGTGCTGAATTCCTCGTGGGTATGAGAACCATCTGAGGAAATCCAAACATCACAGATAAATTTACAAGCTGCTTACAGCTGAAAAGGTCCATCATGGGAACCGAATCTAGATTCAGTGGACTGAATCTATGATCACATGATTCCTAGGCTCACATGATGCCGCAGTTGATATAAACGTAGTAAGCATGTATATATATAAAAGCTGTAAATATATATATATATATATATATATATATATATATATATATATATATATATATATATATATACAAATATACAAACATGATCACCAACCACAAAGCACCTCTATGGGGAATCAGAAATGTAAATAAAGCTATAAAAGCTATCTACCACCACGGAGGAAACTCCAGGCGGGACGAAATGTACAGAAAGCAGTAAAAACGGTAAACCACCACGAAGTAAACTCCAGGTGGGACGAAATGTATATATATATATATATATATATATATATATATATATATATATATATATATAGATAAAAGCGATAAACGCACCAGATATAAAATCCAGGCTCATCGGACAAAGTCCAACAACAGTTAATATATATAAGTATATATATATTAAAGAAGTAAACGCACTGGATATAAAATCCAGGCTCATCGAACATAGTTCTACACACAGTTTATATATATAAGTATATATATGTACGAAAGCATTTAAACGAACCAGACATAAGTCTAGGGTCATCGAACAGAGTTCGACACACAGTTTATATATATATATATATATATATATATATATATATATATATATATATACAAACTGAAATAAAACTACGGACCGAAGTCCAGGCAAACACACGCAACACGACTCTCAACGTAAAGAAGGGTGTGTGCAAGTGTGAAGAGAAAGGCTTGAAAATGTATGAGAAGGCTTACAGTGGGCTGCCAAAGAAGACTTCAATAACTTTAAAGTAGATAAACACATGCTTCCGCCGGTACAAATGTAGCTATATGTGAGCTCACACGTGTTTAAAATGAGAAAGCACTCAGTTTAGGGTGTGTATGGAGCAAATTGGATAGGGCTTCCTCGTTTTTTCTCTTCTTAAAATGGCCACCCCAAGCCCTCTATTTATAGAGGGTGGAGCCGCAGGTGTACCTGAGGCTGCCCGGGGTGCCATGGGCTTCGCGGGTCCCGCCGTCTCGAAGTACGTGCATGTAGACAACGTGATGTCCGCTCGAACTTTTAGAATTGCAATTCGGGCATCCGACTGAGGTATATAGGACCTATTTCGGACAGCCGTTGTCGAGATTTACGCAATGACATGTGATTAGAGGTTGTACGAAGTCATGAAGATGGGACAATGCCCTCCGGTCTTCAGCTTTAAATTCTATCCGTTGTTTTGTATAATAGTCACTCGGGATTGGTTTTCATTAGCTCTTGTGGGACATTTGTTGTGTAGAAATGTATGTTTGAAATGTTGAGACGGCGTGATGTGGCGTCATGGTGGCAAGATGATGACTTTGCCCCTCACCGGGGTTATCTCCGATTTGGGCTGATAAAACAGACGCTGCTCAGGGTTATTGCTGAGATTGGACTACTGCAAATGTTGAAGGTCCTCAGTGTCATCTCTGAGGTGTGCCTGTCTTGTACTGAGTTCCTCGGTGTGAGCACCGAAGTTGAAGCTGATGGCATGCATTTAAAACAAGTATTTTCGGGGTTATCTCTGGAACTGCCACTACCTTCCATGGGGTTATCTTCAAGGTTGGAATTTGCCATTTCCAGTGTTGGGACTGAGACGGAACATCTCAGGGTTATCTCCGGGATGAAATCGGTCTTCTTCGATTTGTGTTCCGGTATTGGATCTGCATGCCTCGGGGTTTTCTCCGAGGTTGGATTTGTTACTCTCAGTATGTGTTCCGGGGTTGAGCTGTTACTCCCAGTGTGTGTTTTGGGGTTGAGCTGTTCCTCCCGATGGTATCCGAAATGAATATGAACCGTCTTCTAGGGTTTCCTCTTAAAAGATGAATCTGCACTCCTGTGATGTTAGTAACATATATGCAGAAAATTTCGAGTGTCTACACCCCATCTACACTCCTTTGCACTCGACGATCCGAGTCCAGCAAATCCGTAACATGCCCACGAAACTCACTTTCTGAAGCCTCGAGAAATGTCATGAGCAAGTTAGATCCGAGTGCCGAAGCTGAGTCCATTGTACAATTTTCTTTAGCATGCCGAAGTGAAGATGGGCATTATAATAATGAGCGGGCTTTGCTTCTTTTGGTAAACCAGCTACAACAACCCCCTTTTTTTATGTCCTGTTTTTTTTTAATTTGAAGACAATGACCCTATGTATAAAAGTACACAAGGTAATAGTGGTCATTAATAAGCATAAAAGGAATGGATTTTATAATATAAATCATGTTGCTCCATACACAAACCCCTAACTCAAGAAGTATATTTTATGTGAACGATTATACATAATATGTATACGTGTAAAGTAGTATCAAGAATAATGATGATGATGCTGCAATTATACTTTTGACAAGCAAGTTATCAACACAAGGTGCATGCACGTGTGTGTGTGTGTGTGTGTGTGTATATATATATATATATATATATATATATATATATATATATATATATATATATATATATATATATATATATATATATATATAGAGGTCGGATCCTGTCCGGGAGCTCGAACAGGTTTAAAATCCGGACCTTTTTTTTTTGCTTTTTTTTAAAACAACTAAAAAAAAATAAAAATTTATGGAACTTGAATTTTTACATAATACAGTGTTTTGGATGTGATTTGGATACATATAACAAAACATGTATGTACAGACCTGATCCGGCCTGTATATATAATAATAATAATAATAATAATAATAATAATAATAATAATAATAATAATAATTATTATTATTATTATTATTATTATTATTATTATTATAATAATAAAAAGAGTAACTTAGCTCTATATGTGTTAGCTTTGCCTTTTTTTTTCCATCTACTCCATACTTCAAATTTAGGAAAACATGGATATCTGTGTCACCCTTGATTCTTCAACCGGATTCCATCTTCGACCAAACAAACTGAATTTTTGATGGATAATAATAAATTCAACGCCACCGTTGATGCTTAAATTTTTCCAACTCATATTGATGAGTTGTATCGGTGATTTTAATTCAACATTAGAATAGCGGTTCCCACAGACGACACAAATGTTAACGCCAAATTTTGTACGCCTGATGAAATCACCAAAATAACATATCAAAATCGCGCTAACGGTTGATTGTATTATTGTGAAATCAAACTCACGAAATACACTCACATAAACATAAACAAAGAGATATAAAATATGAACACAAGAATTTACGTAAAAATTCAATTGGGAAAAAACCACGGAGAGAGAGAGAGAGAGAAATCCACTATAATAATATGGATAGTACAAAGTGTTTATTTGTGTCATATGTAATTATGTTCTGTATCTCTAAACCATTGCTTATTGCTATATTTATTGCTGTCATGTCCACCAGAATCCAATCAGGAGTAGAAGTCATTTGTAGAATCACTTTATAACTACAATTAATGGTTGATAGATTCCTTCCCAAATTAAACCTTCTTATCCCACTAAATAAAGAAACACGATCTTGCTTTATTGAGGACTCTCCCACTGTCCAAATAAATCCAAATAATCACACCCCAACACTGTTAAAAAAACTTAATACATAAATTCGTAAGAAATATCATTTGTCAAAAAAAAAAATTTCCCTTTAAACCAGAATATTAAAGTAGTACATATGGAAAAAATAGAGAAGGAATAATTGTGGGATTTTGGACCGTTCAATTGATCTCTTTTAGTTAGCATACTTGCCTAGATCTCCAAAAACATAGATGTCCCAATGGTGAGTCTTGTCAAGCACCTTAAGGGTCCGTTTTGCATATCATTGTGTTAAAGTAAAAGGACTTTTTAAATAAATTTAAAAATATTTTAGTGTTTAGTTACCTTTTAAAAATGTTTTTTGTGAGTAAAGACTTTAGCTAAAAAGTATTTTTTGTATAAAAAGAAAATTTATATTTTTGGCTGTAAAACTTGTGCTGAAACATAATTTATAAATTTTCTTAAAATTGTTGAAGAAATATTAGAAGTTCATATATATCACGGGATAAATCAACTTTTGGTACCTGTATTGGGACACGACTTACAATTTGGTACCCGAAGTGAAAAAAGTCACAAACTGGTGATTGTACTCGAAAAATATTATATTCCGTTAAATAGTAGGGACACGACTTACAATTTGGTACCCGAAGTGAAAAAAGTTACAAACTGGTGATTGTACTCGAAAAATGTTACACTACGTTAAACAGTAGGGTTTCATCTTTATTCTGTTTGAAAATTAGGGTTCTCTTCTTCTGTCATTCTTCTTCTCTCATTCTTCTTGTCTCGATTCTCCATTGATTACTGGTTCTCATATATTTATTAAAGAGTTTTCAGTGTTTAATTGAAAGGATGAGCTCGTCTTAGATTAGAATCGTAAATGAAATCGGGGAAGAAGATTGTAGTTTATGCAACAAAAATGAATGGATTACACCAGAGTTCCCAAGTCGGTGCCACTGTGGAGAAATGGTACGAATGCGGGAGGCAAGGAAAGATGGAACAAAACATTGAGGATCTTCTTCGTGTCGACTTTGCTTCTCTCTCTGTGTGTTTGTCTCTCTCGTTGGATCAATTTTAACGATTATTTAAAAATTAGAAAGTACAAGCACCAGATGACAACATTTTTTGAGTACAATCACCAGTTTGTAACTTTTTTCACCTAGGGTACCAAATTGTAAGTCATATCCCTACTGTTTAACGGAGTGTAACATTTTTCGAGTACAATCACCTATTTGTAACTTTTTTCACTTCGAGTATCAAATTGTAAGTCGTGTCCCAGTATAGGTACCAAAAGTTGATTTATCCCTATATATCACACTTTTGTCAATTTTGTCTTTTATTTTTTCAAAAACACACGTACAATTGTGTAATCACATAATTTAATTAAGCTTTACAAAAGCACTTTTTCAATATATATATATATATTGTTAACGCCGAATTTTGCCGACGCGTCCAATCACAGAATCCACACACTTGAATCTGCACAATAACAGATCACACACGAAGCTTGACGACTTGTGCCGTCGGCGGATAGCTCCGGTGTGAGAATAAGTACAGGTCGTTCACTAGGTTTAACAATAGAGGCTTTAATGTTTAGTGCTCAAAGATGTATTACCTGTTTATCGTAGTCAAGTCTTGTATTTATAACCTTTCTCACTTCCTTAGAATCCATTTTCAAGTCGGATTATGACTCCTAAATAAGGTAGTTACCTATATTTGGGTCCAACACAATCTCCTTAAAAGGTGTAAGTAGAATTCAATTCAAACACTACCTTTGGAATTACCTTATTTAAATACGGTTAGGACCCCAGACTCTGTACGCAGGATAGCCAACTGTGCAGGCCCAACCCTACCAAACCCATTATCTGGTCTGAGCTTCGGCCCAAAGGACTCGAAGGCCCGACCCCGAACATTACACACCACAGTAGGGATCCGGCCCAAAGGACTCGGATACCAAACCCGAACCCCTGCAACTACTTCGTGGGCTTCGGCCCATTAGGCCTCTAAACCCTTTCTAATGTCGAGCCCTCGGCCCACCTGGTAAAACGCTCCCGAACATATATAAAAAGTGTTTCATTTTACTCCACCACACTGTTTCGCCAAATGTGCATTACGTACATCTCAGTCTATTGAAATTATTACCTCAATCAACAAAATAATCCCTTTTTAATTTGTTTTGCTTGGCTATTTTTTTTGTTCTTGCGAATTTTAAGTTGTCTAAGAAATATTTATCTTTTTTAAAGAAAAGAATTTTATTCATTTAATCTTTTTTTGTTTGCGCAATTGTAATAAAGTTTAGTCAATATTTAGTTTTTGGGAAATACTATGAATTTAAAATTTTTGGTTTCAAAAAGTGTTTCAAATGATATGACATCAATACATTAGTTGGATAAATTACTCATGATAGACTATGTCATAAAGTACCTTTTGTTTTATTCAATGCGACATTATTAAATACACATTCCAAAAATTTAAGACCCTCAACATATTTTTAATTTTTAACAAGAAAAATATCACCAAAAAAGATTATGTCCGAGTATGCCATATACAAACTTTAATCTTTATAGTAAATTATAAAATTTTAAAAATGGTACCCTTTTTTGATCTTAATAGATGGTGAGAGGACACCTGGTCCAAAGGCTCTGAACCGTCACATTCTCGTTGCCTATATTCTGATTTTAGGTTTGTTATTGTGCGAATTGATATTTTTATAAATAAAATTTGGTATTATGGTTTTTTGAAATAAAAGAAAAGTTAGTGTTATTATTTGTGCGAATAAATATTCGTCGAATTGTGCGAATTGATATTATGATTTTTTTCTTTTTCTGAGTGATAACATTTGTCATTTTTATTGTAAATAATTATGCACGCTTAAGTGTGACTTATATTCAGTTTAATATTTGAGAAAAATAATTAATATAAATGCTAATACTTTTTTATATGAATAGTAAGATTCGTTATGTAATAATAAGTTTATTTTACGTAAATTTTAATATTTGGGAAAAATAATTATAATTTTTTGCGTTAATTTTTACTTTTATGGTTATTAAATTTTACTTTTTAATTACTAAAAATATATTTAAATGTATATTACGTAAATTTTACTCTTTAAGAAATTTAATTAGCAAAAAGCGTATGACTTTATTCTCTTGATAAAATAAATATTTATTATTTTTTGACATTCATGTTATTTATTGCACAAATTCATAATTTAATTAATCAGATCAAGTTAAGTAAAAATTATAACATACAAATTTATATTTAATGAAAATATTAAACATTATAACTGAAGGGTATATTAGACATTAAGTACAAGAAAAAAGTTTAATTCTGACGAAATTATTTTTAACGGACCTAATTCTCTCGAAATTAGTATAATTTCGACGGAATAATGAGTCATAAATAGTATAAATCTAACAGAATTCTGTCAGAGATAGGAGTCATTCCTTGGCGCCAACTTTTTCGCCAATGCCAACCATAATTGTGACGCCCCCAAAATTAGGTATACATCACCCATCTTGGGTCGCCAGATACATGGTACAAAATTCAAATACAACTTACTAATACAACTGTCGTGTACAATATGACAAAACATAAACTGTTAGTTTGAATACAAACATTGTCTTCTAGAGAGTATCCATACTCAAAAAGAGTCCTCATTACAATTATTATCACACTATTACATAGAATAGTGATGACTACTAATGCTATCATCTGGTCCATCACTCCGTTTCCCGACTCGTCCCAACAATATTCTCAGTTCCTGAAGAGAACCGTGAAAGAAAGGGTGAGCTCAACTAGCCTAGTAAGAAATATTATGACTAAGATAATGCAGAATAAATTATCATTAGTCTTCAACAATGTTAAACTGATAAAATACAATAGACATCAAGTTTAACTGCAGCATATCAAGCAATCCATTAAAAGAGTCAAGTAGAGAATAAAATCTACTATGTTTTATGATTTAAAAGGTTTTTCATGACTTTTATCGCTGAGACACAGCTAAAAAAATAATCCACATCATCGAATCACCCCTGCACTACGGTCAAGGATATTCTTTAGTATCACGACCACAAATTATCCATGCACTACGGGCCAAAGATAATCGTGTTTTCATCAACGGTCCTGATCATGTCATAAAACAATTCATCTTTGCACTACGGCTAAAGAGAATCCATAGCCATAATCATACCAAAAACTGTCCATCAATGCACTACGGGCCAATGAGGACTTTTTTCACATCATTTGTAACATTACAGTTATGATTATACCGAATAATCCCTAATCATAATCATACGAAGTCCATCTATGCACTACAGGCCACATATGACTTTCAACATAATATAAACATGAGGATGATGACAATGATATAAGAATTCAATAAAACTAGTTCAAGAATTAATTTGTCCAGGAACCAATAACGTCCAAATTGTCAACATGATACTTTTGTGGAGAGTAAAAATTCAAGAATGCTTAGAAGAATATTTTCATGGAAAGATACTGGATGAAGCGCAAATATCAAGGATATTCTACTAATGTCATGGAGTATAGAAGTCAAAATTTAAGCAACTGAGTATAATAACGAATGGTATAACAAAAGAAATCACCATGCATGTGGTACTTTGCATAGACAAGTTATTCTAACAGAATAATAATAACGGAACCAGGTCAGGTGAAATTCACACTGACAAGATGTTCCAACAGAATAATAAAGACTAAACCAGGTCCGGCGTAAAACACACAGACAGGATGTTCCAACAGAATAATAGAAGAATGTCACCAAGTATAGGGTAGACCGCGTATACAGGTTATTCCAATAGAATAATAAATAATGGAATAACAGAAGTTCTCTTCATGAGTACAAAAGAAATAGTACCCCTTACATGTACAACAAATAATATCCCTTACCGTTTTAAAGAAGAACTGAAATAAAGAAGTAGTTAAGTAGCAGAATACTTTTCTTCTTTCTCTCTATAGTTTCTCTCTCTAGAGTTCAGTGAATTCGTAAGAAAATAATGAAGGAATGAGCTTCTATTTATAGGAAAATGGAATGCATAGTAACTAATCCATGAACGGTCCAGATTGATTTACTTTAATCTGACGGTTCATATTTAAAGAAAAATCTTTTAAATAAAATATATTATATTCTATTTATAGAATAACTTTAATAAAGTATTCTGTTTTATATAAAAAGATGTTTCTGTTTTATTACGTTAATAATACGAATAAAACAAAACTTCATTATCGCTAAATAATTCATATTATTAATTGACAATAATTGAATCAAACTGAGTGACTAATCACGTAAGCCTCAATAATCAATACCGTATGCTACTATGCAACCACACGTATTACTGTACTTTTACTACCGAGTAGTTCAACAGTATCAACGGTAAAACTTCCGCCGTTATTTTTAATAAAATATTTTTGTCGTTTTCTCAATCCGACAATAATTCCGTTGTGGGGTCCACCAATAATTGTGTCGTCGTACGAATATTCCCCGACAAAAATAATATTTCCCGACCAATCGAATATAATACAACAACTTGCATACTTTGAAAAATTTATAAATACTACCCACAACTATAACATTATCTCAAATTCACACCATAATATTTAAAAAAAAATATTTCAAAAAAATTAAATCTTTATCCATAAAATCTGGGGTTTCACAATCTCCCCTCTTTATGAAATTTTGCCCTCGAAATTTTCTTACGTACCTAGTATGTCGAACAGATGAGGACACTTCGTCAGATTCTAACTCTTGAGGTATAACATTTGAGTGTTGAATACATTCCAGGATTTTAACAGGTACATCTTCATACGTTAAATTATCCACTATCTCGTCCGATTCTAAATCAATAATATGGTTCGGGTCGTCCACATATTTACGTAACATCAATACGTTAAAAAATATTATGAACACGCGACATACTTGGCGGTAAAACGAGTCTATAAGCCACAGTTCCTACTTGATCGAGGATTTCAAATGGGCCAATTGAATCGAGGGTTGAGAATTCCTCTCTTCATCGGTTCTTGCTTCTAGAATAACGCCCTCTTGAACCTTCTTCTTAGTATTCATCAGCTCCGGGTCTATAGCTTGCACGACTTTAACTTTATCGATTAAAGTCGATCCTAATCGTATATTCGTTATCTTCACGTGGGTCCCTAGAGTCTTTAACTCTATCTTCATCATTTGTAGGTTATACGAATGGGTCTTTGTGTTAACAACATCTCACTCGCATACGATCTTCTACTCAACGCGTCAGCTACCACGTTAGCACTTCCACGATGATATTGAATGGTACGATCGTAATCTTCAACAGCTCAAGCCAACGTCTTTGGCGCATAATACGTTCGTTTTAGTTAAAAAAAAATATTTGAGGGTTTAAGAAATGGGTTTTATACTGGAGTCAATACAAAATTCGATTTCATGCTCTAGGGTAGGCTAAGAAGTCTTCAAGAATACGTCAGGAAATTTATTAACAATAGAAATATCATTCAAAACTGTGACCCTCATCCAAGACTTGGATAACACGTCACATTGATACCTATCAACTTACCATCGTCATTCACAACGTCTCCTACGGAAAGTCTGGCTTCGGTGCATTCTGCATAAGGAAGTCGTCAGCGAAAGGCTCAGGGCTCTTTACTTATGGCTTGATATGACAATGATTGACTTTAGTGGTTTGGTTACTTGAATTCGCATAATAAGTTGGTTAGGAATATGAAAGCTAACAACCTTACGAAAAGCATGATGAGCAGTTAACCAATCGTTTCCAAAAATCACATCAATGCAAGTATTTTCAAAGAGATAAGATCGACAGGTAACGTGAAAGTGTTGATTTGAACAAGATTTATAAATAGTGGAGGTAATGAAGGTTTCTCCCAACTGAGTTTAAACATATATATCAAAGTCTAACTTCTCCGGAGTTAAGTTCAAACATTGAACACAACTAGGTGAAATAAAAGAGTGAGTAGAACCGGTATCTAACACGGTATAGACTTCACAAAAGTTTATGACTAACATACTCGTGATAATTTTATTCAGGTTCCTCGTCACGAAAAAAAATGCTCTCTCTTAAACTACCAGCTTTGGCTTGTCTGGGACATCCTTTGGCATCACTATCCCAACTGGACTTGACTTCACCATACGACAAAATCGAGCTAGGTGACCTTCTTTTCCACAATTAAAACACGCTTTAGATTGTTGCTTACAGTTTGGACGGATGTGTCCCTCCTGTCTGCATTTGAAACATACGACCGGTGGTCATTCTTCTTCCTTTGAAACGGGTGCTGGTGCCGACGTCTTCACGTCATTATTGAACCTTCTCTTCTTGAAATGTCCATTCTTATTATTTTGGCCATGATTACCACCGAAGTAGTTACCATTTTTGGCATGTTGATTCCCTCCATGCTTATTGTCACCTCTTTGATGACTGTTATCACCGGTATTATCATTTTGTCGGCCACTCTCTTTTGGTTGGGTTGACTCGTTATCGCGCTCCAATAACTGAGCCCTATTAACAACATCTGAATAAAACATAGTTTATAAAAGATAAGATATTGACGTATCTCAGGCTTCAAACCTCTTAAAAATATTCGCGTCATTCTTTCTTCATTATCAACCAAGTGGTATGCAAATCGGGACAACTCGGCAAACTTGGCTTCGTACTGCGACACGGTCATGTTGTTTTGCTCCAACTTGATAAATTCCACCTCCTTCATGTAATGAATGCTTTCGGGAAAGTACTTGTCATTGAACAGCTCTTGGAACTTCTCCCAAGACATCTTGAGTGCGTCAGGCTGGATACGTTTTACAGATTTCCACCAGTGATCTGCCTCTTCACGCAACATAAAGGTGGCAAAGGGAACCTTTTGCTCCTCAAAGCATCCCAAGACATAAAATATCTTGGTGATCTGCTTTAACCACGTCTCCGCCTTAAGTGGTTCTGGCTTTCCCAAAAACTTCGGTGGTCCCAGCTCCTTGAACTGCTTAGCGGTGACCAACCGTGGGTTGCCATTATTTTTACCTGCATTATGAATAGGAGCCGCCTTCGCCTGATGTTGCATGAATTCTAAAAAACTCCTAAACGTACCGTCGTTAGTCAATTGATCAGTGTTGTTGTTTACAGGAGGATTATCGCCATCCTGTTGCACATTGTCCTGATTATTGATCTGTGTAGACTCAATGGTCTCCTGTGCTCCATTGCTTATCTCAACATTTTCAGATGCCATTTTTAAATACTGTTACAAAATAAGGGTTAATTAACATATCACATATTATCTCTATACTTTGACCGACCAATTAAACAACAAGTAAACTTAGGTAGGTCATACTAGCGAAGGAATTACCCGTCTCTCCCCTCCTAGTTCTATTCTCACATCTTAGCCAGGGATCATGTCCCTAAGCTCTGATACCAACTGTGACGCCCCAAAAATTAGGTATACATCACCCATCTTGGGTCGCCAGATACATGGCACAGAATTCAAATACAAATTACTAATACAACTGTCGTGTACAATACGATAAAACATAAACTGTGAGTTTGAATACAAATATTGTCTTCTAGAGAGTATCCATACTCAAAAGGAGTCCTCATTACAATTATTATCACACTATTACATAGAATAGTGAGGACTACTAATGCTATCATCTGGTCCATCACTCCGTTTTTCGACTCGTCCCAGCTATATTTTCATTTCCTGAAGAGAACCGTGAAAGAAAAGGTGAGCTCAACTAGCACAGTAAGAAATATTATGACTAAGATAATGCAGAATAAATTATCATTAGTCTTCAATAATGTTCAACTGATAAAATACAATAGACATCAAGTTTAACAGCAGCGAATCAAGCAATCCATTAAAAGAGTCAAGTAGAGAATAAAATCTACTATGTTTTATGATTTAAAAGGTTTTTTATGACTTTTATCGCTGAGACATAGCTAAAAAAATAATCCACATCATCGAATCACCCCTGCACTACGGCCAAGGATATTCTTTAGTATCACGACCACGAATTATCCATGCACTACGGGCCAAAGATAATCGTGTTTTCATCAACAGTCCTGATCATGCCATAAAAAAATTCATCTTTGCACTACGGCTAAAGAGAATCCATAGCCATAATCATACCAAAAACTTTCCATCAATGCACTACGGGCCAATGAGGACGTTTTTCACATCATTTGTAACATTACGGTTATGATTATACCGAATAATCCCTGATCATAATCATACCAAGTCCATCTATGCACTACAGGCCACAAATGACTTTTAATATAATATAAACATGAGGATGATGACAATGATATAAGAATTCAATAAAACAAGTTCATTACTCATGGATGCGAGCATGATGCATTGAGCCAACTATGTATCATCTTGCCACTTTCTAAAAGTAGCAATCTCTTCCTCAGAGGTATTATCTGCAACCATTGCAAGGATAGGGGTATTAAGGACATAAGATAGCTTTTTCAGCCATGAGAACTATTCTCAAATTCCTTAACCAATCCAAGTAATTCAGTCCGGTTAATTAACATCTAATATGTTTCGCAGTAATAGTAATTTAGACATTGTAAAATTCTGTAAATGTGTTTGTAATTAACAACATTTTAGCATACATTCTTTTATTAATTATCAAAATAAATTAGGTCTTATTTTAAATTGGTATCTCCCACTATTTTCATCAAACTATATTACCCTCACTTATATAGTTCGGCAAAATCTAATTAAATATTTGCTAGTGAGAATAAGGTTCCCATTTCAAATGTATATATCCTTGTGGTGACACAAAAAACTATATATAAATAAATAGGTAGATAACTCTTGACAATTATATCAACTATGTAACTCTTTGTATTTGCCTCTTAGATTATTTTGATCAAGTGGTGGCACATCCGAATCAAAATTATCCAAGTTAAGTCCAACCTAGCACTCCATATATTCAAAAAAGAAAAATATTATCCTTGTGGTGACACAACAAAACAACATTGTTCAATTTTGTTTATAAGCATTAAATGTGATAAAATTAACATCTCAAAGAATTAAGATAAGCCTTGTGATGACACAACAAACTTATAATAATTAATTGATACTCTATTATTTTTATCATGCTAGAAGGCGACGTTCGATATTCCAAATATCTTTGAACGCTTAGGACTTAATATAAAATATTTGAGGGATTTGTTATTAATTTGTCTCATCTTGTTTAGCACGCACACACACACACACACACACACACACACACACACACACACACACACACACACACATATATATATATATATATATATATATATATATATATATATATATATATATATAAAATACACGTCATATTAATTAACATGTGAAGCATATTTGTATAATATATAATATATATAGTATAAGCATGCACATATAGAATACTATATTCTACCTGGATTGATTATGGACTTTTATTCTAGTTTGGTTCACTAGAGTCACCAAGTGAACCAAAAGGTCAAAACCTAGGGTGCAAGAATTAATATTTAAATATAACTATTACATTTAAACCCGGGCTCCATTACAAACGGGTCTTCAAGTACTTCTTGCTCCTTGATCCCAATTTTTTAAAATTAATTCTAACTATTCCTATTACAAAACTATTTAAAATAAATAAAAATCTTGATCAGCAGTCAAGGAGAAATACATAGGAAGGACATATAATTTACATTAAGAAAAATTAGAGAAGACGAGGTACGCTGACCCCGTTTAATAAAACCCATACATTCATGCATCCAACAAAAAAAAATTCAATCACATTAGTAAATAGTCCATAATCAATCCCATTTATTATCATACACATCACCATATGCATCAATAAATAACATTCATCTCATGAATAATAAAAATTCAATATATATATTGATATCATTTAATGAGCAAATTTAGTTAGTATAAAATCTAATTTTGAATCAAAATAAACTCCTTTATTTTAATCTAAATTTAAATCAAAATAAACTTCTTTTATTTTAATTTATCTAATTTTGAATAAAATAAACTATTTTATTTTAATCAAAATCTTTAATCAAAATAAACTCCTTTATTTTAATTAATTATGGAATCCAATTCCAAGTAAGAAAAAAATTCCTTTATTAAAGAAACACGAATTCTCTTTCTTATCCATAAATAAACTCTTTGATTTTGAATAATATGAAATCTTATTCCATATCTAAATAAACTCTTTTATTTAAGGAAACACAGATTCTCTTTTCTATTCACAAATAAACACTTTTATTTTGAATAATATTAAATCCTATTTCATATCTAATAAACTTCTTTATTTAAGGAAATATGGAATCCAATTTCAACTCTAATTAGTTATTATGGAATCCAATTCCAACTCTAATTAGTTAGCATTAAATTCAATTTTAAAATTAAAATAAACTTTTTATTTTAATAATAAAATTATTAAGAATATTATATATATATATATATATATATATATATATATATATATATATATATATATATATATATATATATATATAGGCTGTACGGTTTATGTATAATATATATATTATATATATGATATCCGTGAATCTTGTCCAACAAGCCGTGAATCACATGAATCTTGTACTAAAGTTTCCAATTAGTTAATCTTGTACTAACTTGTATATGATTACTAATATATAACTATTATATATATTAATCATATAAACTAAGCCGCGGAAGTAACTGTATATATATATATATATATATATATATATATATATATATAAAAAATCGTACATCATATAGGATCAACTGTGACGCCCCCAAAATAAGTATACATCACCTATTCTGAGTCATCAAATACATGGTTAAAAATACAAATAAAACTTAATTATACAACTGTCATGTAAAATAAGACAAAACATAAGATGTGAGTTTAAATACAACACTTTCTTCTAAACAGGATTCAAACTCAAAATAAGTCCTCAATATATTTATTTTCACACTATTTCATAGAATAGTGAGGACTACTAATGTTATCATCTGAACCGTCACTCCGTTTCCCGACTAGTCTCTGCTACGTTCTCATTTACTGAAGAGAACAATGAAAGCAAAAGGGTGAGCTCAACTAGCCCAGTAAGAAATATTATGACTAAGATAATGCAGAATAAATTATCATTAGCCTTCAACAGTGTTAAACTGATAAAATATAACAAACATCAAGTTTAACTGCAGCGGAATAAGCTATCCATTAAAAGAGTCAAGTAGAGAATAACATCTACTATCTTTTAAGATTTAAAATTTTTTTCATTACTTTTATCGCTGAGACTCAGCTCAATAAATAATCCACATCATCCCTGCACTACGACCAAGGATATTCATTAGTATCATGACCACAAATTATCCATGCACTATGGGCCAAGGATATTTGTGTATTCATCAATGGTCATGATTATGCCAACAATTGCCCATCAATGCACTACGGGCCAATGAGGACTTTCACCACATCATTCGTAACATTACGGTCATGATTACACCGAATAATCCCAGGTTATAATCATACAAAGTCCATCTATGCACTACATGCCACAGATGATTTTTAACAAAATATAAATATGAGGATGATGACAATGATATAAGAATTCAATAAAACAAGTTCAAGAATTAATTTATCCAGGAACCAATAACGTCCAAATTGTCAACATGATACTGCTTTGTGGAGTAAAATTCAAGAATGCTCAGAAGAATATTTTCATAAAAATATACTAGATGAAACGCAAATATCAAGGATATTCCACTAATTTCATGGAGTATAAAAGCCAAAACTTTAACCAACTGATTATAATAAAGAATTGAATAACAAAAGAAATCACCAAGCATGCGATAGACTGTACAGACAGGTTATTCTAACAGAATAATAAATAACGGAACTAGGTCATGCGTAAACGCACCGACAAGATTTTTCGACAGAATAATAAATAATGGAACCAGGTCCGGCTTAAACGCACAGACATGATATTCCAACAGAATAATAAAGACTGGAATAACAGAAGAATTTCACCGAGTATAGGGTAGCCCGCGTATACAGGTTATTCCAACAGAATAATAGATAATGGAATAACAGAAGTTCTCTTCATGAATACAAAAGAAATAATACCCCTTACCTTAAGAAGAAGAGTACTGGATATAGGAGTAGTGAAGTAGCAGAATACTTTTCTTCTTTTTCTCTATAATTTCTCTCTCTAGAGTTTCAGTGAATTCGTAAGAAATATTGAAGGAATGAGCTTCTATTTATAGAAGAATGGACTGTATAGTAACTAATTTATGAACGGTCCAGATTGATTTACTTTTAATCAGACGATCCGTATTTAAAGTAAAATCTTTTAAATAAAATATAATATATTCTATTTATAATCAAATAAAACGAATAACTTTATAAAAGTATTCTGTTTTATATAAAAAGATTTTACTATGCAAAACACTATACAGGCACTATGCAAATACTATGCATAATAAAATATAATATATTCTATTTATAGAATAACTTTATAAAAGTATTCTGTTTTATATAAAAATCTTTTCTGTTTTATTACATTAATAATACTAATAAAACAGAACTGAGTGACTTATCACATAAGCATCAATAATCAATACCGCGTGCTACTATACAATCACGCGTATTACTGTACTTTTACTACCGAGTAGTTCAACAGTATTAACGGTAAAACTTCCGCCGTTATTTTTATAAAATATTTTTATCGTTTTCTCAATCCGACAATAATTCCGTTGTGGGGTCCACCAATGATTGTGCTGTCGTACGAATATTCCCTGTTCAAATGAATATTCCCCGTTCAAACGAATATTCCCCGACCAATCGAATATTATACACCATCTTGCGTACTTTGTAAAATTAATAAATATTACCCACAACTATAACATTATATCAAATTCATTCCATAATATTTAAAAATGATATTTATAGAAAACTCATCTTTATTAAAAAAAATTGAGGTCTTACAACCTCCCCTTTTTATGAAATTTCGCCCTCGAAATTAGGGTACGTACCTGATATGTCGAGGAGGTAAGGATACCTTGATTTCATTTCAGATTCTAACTCCCAGGTCATTTTCTCAACATCGTAGTTCTTCCACAAAAGTTTGACTTGAGGTATAACCTTGGAGCGTAGAACATGATCCTTCTTATCCAAAATTTTAACAGGAACCTCTTCATATGTTAAATCTTCCGCTATTTCGTCCGGTTCTAACTCAATAATGTGGTGCGGGTCTTTCACATATTTACGTAACATAGATATGTGAAAAATATTATGAACACGAGACATACTTGGCGGTAAAGCGAGTCTATAAGCCACAGTTCTTACTCGATCGAGGATTAAAAATGGGCCAATGAATCAAGGATTGAGCTTTCCTCTCTTTCCAAATCTCGTAACTCCTTTCCATGGAGTAACACGTAACAACACATGATCTCCAATATCGAATTCCACGTCCTTTCGATGAAGATCAACATAACTCTTTTGTTGATCTTGTGAGGTTTTTATACGTTGCCGGATCGTTTGAATCTTTTTCGTAGTCATACGTACCAACTTTGGTCCCAACAACGTTGCTTCACCTACCTTATCCCAGTATACTGGAGAACGACACTTTCTTCCATACAACGCTTCGAATGGAGCCATGCCAATACTTGCTTGATAGCTGTTGTTGTAGAAAAACTCCACCAATGGTAAGAACTTGTCCCAACTTCCCTTAAAATCAAGGACACATAGCCTTAATAGATCTTCAAGAGTTTGAATAGTCCTCTCCGATTGCCCTTCCGTTTGAGGATGATATGCCGAACTAAACCGTAAATTTGTGCCCATAGCTTTCTGCAAACTAACCCAAAATCGTGAAGTGAATCTTGGGTCTCGATCAGAAACTATAGATACTGGCATACCATGCAATCTTACAATCTCGTTTATGTATATACGAGCAAGACGTTCAAGTGTATAAGTTTCTCGTATAGGTAAGAAATGAGCTGACTTGGTCAATCTATCAACAATGACCCAAATCGCATCTATGCCTTGAGAAACCTTGGGAAGATCGGTAAGGAAATCCATGGTAATGTGCTCCCACTTCCATTCTGGAATTTCAAGTGGTTACAATGGACCTTTTGGTACTTGATGCTCCGCTTTGACTTGTTGACACGTTAGACACCTTAAGATAAACAACGCTATCTCTCTCTTCATATTGCCCCACCAAAATGTATGTCGAAGATTATGATACATTTTGGTACTCCCAAGATGGATTGTAAACGGTGTGTTGTGCGCCTCCATTATGATGTTATACTTTAAATCAGGGTCGTTAGGAATATAAAGTCTGGAGTTGACTCGAAGTATTCCTTCCTCCATCGATTTTTGCTTCCGGCATAACACCTTCTTGCACTTTCTTCCTCATACGCATCAGCTCTAGGTCTGTAGCTTGAGCAGCTTTAACTTTATCAATTAAAGTCGGTTCTACTCGTATATTCGCCTTCATCACATGGGCCCCCAAAATCTTTAACTCTATCTCCATCCTTTGCAAGTCACACAAAATGGGCCTTTGCGTTGACAATATCGCACCCGTACCCGCATATGATCTTCAGTCCTTCCAGCCTTCTCAGGTATTCTGCATGTTATTTTGTTTTCATTTACTAGTCTCCTAAATTTTCCCATATATATAGATCGGTCTAATGATTTATATATTTAATCTTATCAATAGGGTGGCAATGCAGAGAATGGTGGCGATGGCGACGGTGAGTGGGGGGACGACGACGTTGATTTTCATACATCAGAGCTATAAGATATAATGTTATAGTTATGGTGATATGTGCAAATTTTGCAAAGTAAGCAAGTTGTCATAAAATATTTGTTTGGTCGGAGAATATTCTTTTTGTCGGGGAATATTCGTGCGACGACACAATTATTGGTGGAGCCCACAACAGAATTACTATCGGATATAGAAAATGACAGAAATAACCTTTTTATAAAAATAACGGCAAGACTTTTACCGTTAAACTGTTAAAATACCTGGTATTAAAAGTACAGTAATACACGTGGTTGCAAAGTAGCACACGATATTGTACAATATCTCTAATTATTGATGCATACTTAAGAAGTCACTCAGTTTTATTCAATTATTGCCACAGTAGTTGCTGCATAATATCTTATATTATTGATTCAATTATTGTCACAGTATCATCTGCACAATATTTTATATTATTAAATCAATAATTAAGACGATACAATTATTTATATTATTATTTCCATTATTGACAATGTCTAGAAAGTTCTGTCAAGAAAAAAGGTTAGGTTATTTATTGCACGCCAATAAGGAGAAGTCTTTATTGGAAAGCCCCCTCTTTTCTAGGAATGATCTGATTGTTAATATTGCGAGTTATAATATTAATGATGAATAATTGTTGAAAGATTAAAAATGTGTTTATTGAAGATAAGTGATTTGTTGTGACAACCCGAGAATTTATAGAATTTATAAAATCTTAAAAAGATAAAATGAAGGTTAAATAATAAAATCCAGACCGGAAAATAGAATATTGAATAAGAAATCTATGAAGGATTTGTAAGGATTTAAAATTTTTTGTGATAAGACTTATATGGTTTGTGTATGTGATTATATATGTGTACAGTTTGTGGTTAAGGATTGAGGATTGATCAGAAAAGTTGTAATATTAGCAAACCCTAATGTTATGTTAAGAACTTCGATGTTAAGTTAGTAAACCCTAACGATTTGTTCGGAAACACTAATTTCAGTTCCGAGAATCCTAAACTTTAAGTGGGAATTTATAAACCCTAAATGGGAGCTCAAATGTTAAGTATCAAGACTTAAAGATTAAAAGTTATGGGATATATGTAAAATATCCAAATTACCCTTCAAATTGTAGGAAAAATTACCAAAATACCCTTAGTAGGTGCAAAATAACCAAAATATCCTTTTACTTAAACTTTAAGTAAAAGATCATGACAAATCTTGGTGAGTCATCACATTTGATTTCCCATGTACTTAAACAACAAGCAATCAACCAATTGATGCCACCTAGCAACACTTGGTGCAATGAATCAAAGATTAAGGATTAAAAGTTAAGAAAAGTAACTCACTTTACTTTTCAACCTAGCCAAGCCTTCTCTCTCTCTAAAATTTTGAAATCTTGAGAGGGAGTGAGTCAAAAGTTAAGCCATGATAACTTCATAGCTTTCCAAGAATAGATTTAAAGATCAGAAGTTCAAGATTGAGCTTTAAAGGTATAAAACCCTATGTGACATCCCGGAGTTTTAAGGATTAATGTGATGAATGAATTGTTTGAGTGTGATTCTGGGGACAGAATCCTTGTAAGGAGGGAAAGATGTAACAATCCAGAATTTCTAGAATTTTAATTGTAATTTTTAAATATATATTGAATGATATAAATATTTAATAGATGTGTTTATTGTTGAATAAATATTTGTTTAATTGATTTGGTTAATTATTTTTTTATAAATAATTAATGAGTTAAGAAAATTAATAATTATGGGATAATGTTCTAATTTAATTTAACAATTAAGTTAGAGAGTTTATAATGATTAAATGAATTATTATATTGATATTTCATTTTTGATGGGTAATTATTTGTATTGAGTTTTGTGACTAAATGATTTAATTGATAAATTGTTATTATAATTAATTAATTAAGTATGAAAACTTAATTTAATAGAAATGTGACAAATAACTATATTATAAGTGGTTATTAAAATAAACTAAAGTAGTTTTAATTTAGTTTTACCCAAATAAAGCTTAAATATATTAATTCTTTAAATTTAAAGGGTTTTGCCAAGCAAGCCTTATGGCTTTTGGTTTTCTAATTTTGTAAATTTAAGTAAAATAAATAAAATAAATTAAAATAATAAAACATATTTACGTTATACGTTAGTAACTGATAATACATTTAGTAGTATTATTAAGGGTTATCAGTTTTGTATTATATCAGTACGCATATCAGTTAGTTTTCTTTTATGCGTTTCATTGCTAAAGCTTAGATAAGAGAAGGGTTTGAGAGTTCAGGGAATTGTAGAGAGAATTATGAGAGTTTGAGAATGAGAAATTGAGAAGGATTGTTTGCAATTGCAAGGAAATATCACACTAGTTGAAGGTATTTTCCCTAATTATATATGAATATGCATATCAGAGTTTTACGCCATAAACCTTCCAAGTCTGTAAATTCAATTTGCAAAATTTTTCATATGTATAACTGTTAATTGTGATGACACATGCTTATGATGCTAGAGTTATGTTTAAAACAAGAAATTTGTATGCTAAATTTGTTGACAGTAGGAAGAAAATAATGTCAGTATATGTATTTTTCATATGGTTCATTAAAAGCACCAATTTTTAGTGGTCAAATTGTATGAGAAACTGTAAATTGAGTCTTGTGTATGTTAGTTCATTAAGAAACGAGCATAACGTAATTTGAACGAAGTAATTTGGACAAGAATTGAAATCACAGTGTTGATTTTCGTGAAGGATGTCAAGAATGGAGTTTTCATATGAAAATGAGAAATTTGAGAAATTAAAATAGTTAAAAGTGTTGTTAAATTGTTCTAATTGGTTGAATATGTTAACAAACATGCTTGTGATAGTTTTATATCAATTGTAGATGTTGGTTTCACTGTTTTATGGGTGAAATTCGTGTTAATTGGCCTAAAAATTGTGTCGAAACACATTCTGCAAAACTGAGTTCTGTGAGTCGCGCGCAGCCCTTAGGCGCGGGCGCGCAGCCTCCCAATACAAAACTCGCGCGGCCGCGCGAGTGCCCATTCTCAGACACTGAATTCTGCTAATTTTGCAGACTTTGGTCGTTCTTTGTAGCTTAGCTAAAGGTTATGGTAATGTGTCCAACACGTAACAACAAGGCTAAAACAAAGTTGTGTTATGGGGTTAGTGAATTTAAAGTGGTAAAAATGATTAGTAAATTTCGAACGCGTTATGTGATAACTTAGTGTACACAATGAATGTTAGACAAGTGTTACGAAGTAAACACTTAGAATTTCTGAAATGTAAATGGTAAAGAAAGATTTGTGCGAAAATAGTAAGTTTAGCTAGAAATGTACATGCTATGGTATGTTAGCATATCTAATAGATAATGTGATTCCTAGTTGTTGTCAACAAGTGTAATACATCTAATATGGGGTAATGGAATCTATGACGACTTTAATGAACGTTAAGTGTTGGTTTCGAAAGAAGTTTAAAGAAACTTAAAATGAGATTATGTAATGATAAGTGTCATACGAAGAGGAGTAAACACATGAAGATATGTGTTAAGTCTCAAAGAGATGCAAGTTATAAAAGATTAAGACTAAGAGTCATTGTGGTTTTGTTATATGCGTAACTAATGCTTGTGATTATGAACCTTTGAACTGTTGTAGGAGGTACGCAAAGCATTTAAGCTGTTTTTGGTAATTGGTAATCTACGAACCAGGCAAGTCTTTCAGTTCCTATTTGCTACGTGAACTTGATGATTAATTGTTTTAAGTCTTTATTGCAAATAACATGATATGTGTTATATTTATGTGGAAGCATGAAACGTCAAAGTCAACTAATGATTACATTAATTGAGTAAAGCATGCCGATTGAGTAAGGAACTCAATCTTTATATATGTTATATGGACTGTAGCACGTATGTTATGATAGTTCAATGTTTAAGAGATATATGTTGAGCATGATATTATGTAAGACCCCGAATTTTATGAAATAAAAGTATTCAATTTTTCTTATAATTACTATTCAGTAAATGGTTAAATTGATAAAAGTTAAAGTTAAGGGAGATGTATGAATTTTTTTTCAAAATACGCAAGTGGTTATAAAATATTCATTGTTGTCGGAGAATATTCGTTTAGTCGTGGAATATTCTTTTTGTCGGGGAATATTCGTACGACGGCGCAGCCGTTTGTGGGCCCCATAACAGAATAACCGTCGGATGAAGAAAACGACAAATTTGAGTTTTTATAAATAACGGCGTAGTTGTTACCGTTAACACTGTTGGAATACCTGGTGGTTAAAAAACAGTAATACGCGTAGTTGCACAGTAGCACACGGTATTGCACAATTTTTTTTTTCAATTATTGATTCTTACGTGAGAAGGCACTACTCAATAATTATTACAATAATTTCTGTTTAATATTTTATTTTATTGAATCAATAATTGCTGCGTTGATATTTTATATTATTGTTATTTCAATAATTATCACTACACCTTATCTTCATTATCAGATCAATAATTCATATTATTTGAATAATATTATTAGATAACATTATTGGCAATGTCTAGAAAATTCTGTCAAGGAGAGGTTTGGTCACCTAATTGCGCGCTAGTAAGGAGATATCCTTATCGGAAAGCCCCTTCTTTCCTGGGAACTGCCTGGTTGTCATTATTATGATTCTGTAATATTATTTGTGAATAATTAATTATTGATCTATATGATGATGAAATATTTATTTGATGTGGATATAAATGATGAATTTATTTATGTGGTTATAAATAAAGGAATTAATGTTGAGGTATTTTATCAGTATTTTGTCGGATTGGAGGTATTAAAAGATCAAATCAGTATTCTTACAGCTTCACTGTGTGAGTTATAATTTTTAATCTGACCGTTGGATCGTTGTAATTTTTGGTTATGTTATATATATATAAGTTGAGTATATGTTCACAAATTTTGAACCGTTAAAAATGAACGAATGATTTGTTATGAATTTTAAGATGTGACTGATTCAGAAATTAGGTTTATAAATAATTTTGGTGGAAAATTCTAAAAATGGGTGGGACCCACTTTTGGTTGTTGGGGAAGATGGCTGTAACATTCCAGAATTTTAAATTATAATGTTAAATATTTATTGAATTATATAAGTATTTAAAGGATGTGTTTATTGTTAAATAAATAATTGTTCAAATTTGATTCAATTTGGTTAACTATTTGTTAAATAAATAATTAAGAAAATTAATTATTTTTGCTAATTTAATTTAATTTAATTATTAAGTTAGAGAATTTTGATTAAAAAAATTATTATATTTTAATTTGAATTTGTAAATTAAAAGGATGTGTTAGTGGATTAAATAAAGTTATGATTATAAAAGAAATTATAATAATGAGATAATGATTTATGTGTTGAAGTAATTTAATAGATTAATATTTAATTGATTAAATCGATTATTTAATTGAAATAGAAGTGTGAAAAATAACATTGCTATAAAGGAGTTATTAAAATAAATTAAAAGAGTTTAATTTTAGTTTTTGCCAAACATGTCTTAATGCATAATAAGTCTTTAATCTAATGATGTTTTATCAAACAAGGTATAAGGATTAATCCATTTGTTTTAATTAAGTTTACCAAACAAGGTGTAAGGGTTAATGGGTTATTTTATTTTGATTAGCCAAACAAGCCTTATGGCTTTTGATTTTCAAATAAAACATAACTGATATAATTATATCTATATCTATATTATATCATTAATATATATTATTACTATATACGTTATATTGTTAGTACGTGTGTTAGAGAAGAAGACTCAGTTGAAGTTTACAGAGAGAAAAGAAGAGAGGAAGGAAGGCTAGAGAAAATTGAGAAAGAAATCGGGGGAGAAGAAGCTTGATAATCAAAAGGATAATCTGACTCTAGGATATCATCTTTTTAATCAAAGGTAGGAGCTCAATCTCTTTCTTTAAAAGTTTAGTTTTTCTCTTCCCAAAAAGTCTCTGTAAAATATTTGTATAAGGTGAATTTTTGATATGTATATAGTTTTGTATGATTAGTAGTTATAAGGTTGTTTCATGAGTTTGAATGTGGTTATAGAGAAATTAAGTGAGGTATGTATACAATTTGTGAAGAAAATATTATAGAGTGTTCATATGAAAAATATATGAGTATGATTAAGTTTAAAATGAAATTAAGGTTTGATTAATTGTTAATATATATAAATTGACTATCGAATTTGATAGAGTATGTATAATCATAACCATGGTATTTTGAATTAACTATTTTGGTTGAAAAACAAAATCACAGTGTTGATTTTCATTGAAAACATCAAAAGTGGAGTTTTTGCCAAAAACATTGAAATTGGGTGATGTAAATTTGATTTTTATGATATTTTATGGGTAGAATCATGTTAGAAGTCTTCACAATACGTTTACGAAGTCTCTGTATGAATTTCATGTTAATTAGTCTATTAGATTGGAGCTTGTAGGCCAAATTGGCTTTTTCTTGTATTGTTGCCGAAGCTGTCAGTCGAAATTGCAGTTTCGCGCCGCGTCGCGGCCCAGCAGTACGTTAGTGGTGCCGCCGTGCCGACACCACGCCGCAGCACGACCTTGTAGCTTTATTCTCGAGCCGCAACGCCATCTCCGCGTCGCAGCACGACCCACAGTATAAACTGTGGCGCCGCAGCGCGGGTTAGCAGAATAGTCTGACAGTATACTTTTTGTACTCAAAATTTGAAGGAATTGTTATGTGCTAATAGTAGGACTGTTAAATTATGATTTTAGTATTTCTATACCATGAATGAGCATGTTATTAGCAATTAACTTGTTTGTAATTCGATTATGTGAATTGAAAATCAAACCTATATGATGTATATACTTGTTGGTAAAGACTAATTATGTCATGATGACATATATATAGGGTATTAAGATTCAAGTTGTAAGGTTTAGCTTGTGCTCAAGGCAAGTTCCCTAACCTTTGCTACTTTATTATTCAGCAATGTTACTTTTCACTATTATGTTATACTTGTGCAAGTTTTCTATTTCTAATCTCTTGTTTAATGATTTATTGTCATACAAGTTCTCTAACTCGATCTCGAGTTGATATTTTTGAAATATGCTTGGGGATAATCATTACTGATTATACCATGTCTATAAATTATTGATTTGCACTCTGTACACATTGCATGTATTCATCAGGTATGAAAGGCTAATCACCTTAATTACCGTTTGGTTTAGTTGATTTATTCATGTTCATTATTCGTTCAGCTATGAAAATTTATTCATGCTCTTTTACAATGTATATATTGTAGAAAGTTAGCCAGCTTATTGTTCAATTCTTTTAATCATGATATATCCTTAATTGAACTTATATTTGCTGGGCAAAATTGTTGCTCATCCTTGCTATATCATGATAAACATTGCAGATTAGGATGAATACATCGGATACAGGAAAAGTCAAAAGACAAGTCAACTTTGAATTATATGTGCAGATAAGTTTGTAATAGTAATGTAGAATAATAACCTTGTATGTCTGATATGATATTGATTTAGGTAGTATATGAAGGTTCTCGACCTTGGGAATATTGTGTAATGTTTAATGTATAAAAGTTTTAAATATTTCGCGTTTTGAGTGATTTTAATATCGAATAATGATGTAAAATTAGAGGTTGAATGTATGGTTAATGATCGAAGTCGAGTTTTTAAATGGTATAAATTTTGGGGTCGTTACAGTTTATATCAAAGCTGTAGGTTATAAACCTTTGGTAGGAGTACCGTAGGCTATAACCTTAGAGAAGAGAGATGAATATAGTGAACGAATAAGCTCAAATAGAGTTTGAACAATAAGGGATTAAAACTTGCGTGAAAGGATTTAAAGAAGAATCTCGCAGAGTTATAAGGAATATGAATGTGGGGTTACCCAACTCCAATAATAAGGATGTAAGGTGATAATGAATATACAATGTCTATAAAAAGAGAGTGAGAAAAAGTTAAGAATAGAGAGTTATATCTAAGTGGTACAATTGTGTTCTTTAGTAGTTGATGTATGGTATCTGGGCTAAACGATTCCTTCATAGGGCGGAGGTATATACGAACTAGCAACTCAGAACCTAGTTTGTTGGTTGTTTGTGGGAAACTACTCAGCGTACCATATTAAAACTGTTAGAGACTCGATGTGTACCAAGTGTGTAACTCGAATGAATGTTGAGTGATGTAAATGAAGTTAGAAATTCTTAAAGGAAGAATTGTTATATAAACAAGAAGATTCAAAGAAGAATCTTGAAGAGATATAAAAATAAGAAATGAGAGTTTCCTAACTCCAAAAGCCAAGATAACGAATAATGTCGTAAATAAAAAAAAGGGGGAAAGAATGAGGATCGTAAAACAAAACGATCATGAGTTAAGAAAAGAATTTTAAGGGAGATAATTATAGAATAAGATCACGACGTGGTCTGTTTAAGTTATAAAAGAAAGATGGTCTATAATGTTTGAATAATTATAGCTTAATGCTATGAAGATGGTGTACTATGAAATAGTACGAGATAACTCATGAGGAGTTATTGATGATGTGATACGAGAAATTCGTATCGAGCAAAGAGCAAGTTATAAGCAAGATAGAGTTAGGAGGGATTTCAATTGAGGACTCGGGTGGTGGCTGAGTTGCACAAACCTTTGTATGGGCGAGGGTTTTGTGCTTGTACTCAATTTATCACATTGATAATCATTGGAATGGTTGTGTCACACTATTTGCTATGTGCATGTTGAGAAGGTGATTCTTTTTTCATGTGTATAACAGATCGGTAGAGTATAGTTAGAGAATATTATAAGGTTAATTGCGAGTTCTTAAAACTCATACTTATGGTAGGTTCGTGACTCATAATTATATGGTATGTTTTTGAACCCCTCAGCGAATGGACGCCTATGGTCTGACTAGGATAAGTTCTTAAACTCATATGATTGTGGCATGTTCCTGAACTCATAACGTGTGGTAAATTTGATGAACTGGGGTATAATTAAGTGTGAATTGAGTATTGAGGATGATAGGAATAGATAGACTTATTAAGCAATGGATCATTATAGAAAGTGGAGTTGATGGTGGAAGCATAGGTATTCTAAATCTACTAGCTATGCTAGACTTTCGAAATTTATTGACTTCGTGCTGATGTTTACACTTTTATTTTCTTTAAAAATATTGGATCAAATGATGGAACCAATGAGTTTTAACAACAATACTGTTATTCGTATGTCTATGCTAATTGCTTCGGCTAGACAAAAATGATTTGCAATATATCAAAATGTATTTTATATATCATTAATGCATCATGTAACCTGGTGCAAAGATGATAAAAACGATGGAGTCATCAATGCAGTATTACTTAGTGTTGGATGTGATCTAAGGATCGTCAACCCACTATGGTATGATGTAGTATGATAAAATCACCAAATGACGGAATCCTCAACAGACTGTAAATACAGTGCGGTATCGTAACGTCATAAAAAGATTTTTGAGATTTCTTTGAGATATGAGAATACATATGTATGTATGTATATGTATATTTTTGTTGATGTCCGAATTATTGTAGAGGTCTATACTATTTGATTCAGCTAGACAAATATTGAAAGATGCTCATGAAATTCAAGAGTTTCTTGAGAAGTTATGCCAAACCAAATTGTTTTGGTGCGGATTCAGATGTTGAAAAGCTGAGACGAATAACTCTATTATTAGGGGTTGCGCTTAGTTTTATACTTTGCGCTGAAATGTTTGTATACAATACATGTACAATAGGTTGATCACCTAGAGTACTTGCGGAGGGTGTTTTCAGTCTTTGTGATTGATAAACATTCTGCCAAAGAGGGTTTAAAGTGTGAAGAACCGGGGGTGAAGCACTATTAAACCTAGAGAATAGAGTTCATGGTCTTGTGACCCTCAGCATGATTTGGAATCTTTTTAATTCCTGAGTTATTCATACTGCTTCCCAGTTATTGAGCAATTGTGGAAGATTCTTTCTATTCTGAAAGGTGAAAGTGGAAAAGATGAGAAAATTAAGCAAAACATAATAATGGAATTCCAAAAAGTAGAGAAATGTGAAACTCTTAGAAGAGGAAGAGGTGATGAATATGATGATTATAGAAAGATCTTTGTGAAAAAAAAGAAGTGGTTATAGAACCCAATGAATGAATAAAGTATTAAAATAAAATCTATTTTGTTAGATTGAATGAATGAGGATTAATAAATAAAATTTCGAGAGAGAAATTCTTAGAAGAATGGGTGAATGTAATATCCCGAGTGTTTATGATAACAATCCTTAGAAAAAGAAATGAATTGGGTTGAAGAATATATAATATTTGATAGATGGCTGTGTTTAATTGAAGGTTATGTAATAAAACTTAAAAGTTGTTAAAGAAATGAATGAAATATATATTTATATGTAAAACCTTTTGCTAAGTTAACGTGTTGAAGTTATTCAACGATAATTGTGAAAGAAATTTTACGAAAATCGAGTAAGGGAGGTTTCGTTGATTCCGAGGACGGAATCCTTACAAGGAGGGAAGGATGTGACACCCCGAATTTTTAAGAATTAATAAATGAGAATTTAATAAATAAAATTTTTATTATAAGATGTTTAAGTACGAGTATGTGTATATGTGCTATATATTGTGAAATATGTGAATTGGTGTGAAGAGAATTTAAGTGTTAATTGGTGTTTGATTTGTGTTAATAGTCTGAGTTATTTGTTTAATCTGTGTCTTCGATTCTGGGGACAAAATCTTTATAAGTAGGGGAGAATGTGACGAATGAATTGTTTGAATTGTGATTCTGAGGACAGAATCCTTGTAAGGAGGGAATGGTGTAACATTCCAGAATTTTAAATTATAATGTTAAATATTTATTGAATTATATAAGTATTTAAAGGATGCGTTTATTGTTAAATAAATAATTGTTCAAATTTGATTCAATTTGGTTAACTATTTGTTAAATAAATAATTAAGGAAATTAATTATTTTTGCTAATTTAATTTAATTTAATTATTAAGTTAGAGGATTTTGATTAAAAAAATTATTATATTTTAATTTGAATTTGTAAATTAAAAGGATGTGTTAGTGGATTAAATAAAGTTACGATTATAAAGGAAATTATAATTATGAGATAATGATTTATGTGTTAAAGTAATTTAATAGATTAATATTTAATTGATTAAATCGATTATTTAATTTAAATAGAAGCGTGACAAATAACCTTGCTATAAATGAGTTATTAAAATAAATTAAAAGTGTTTAATTTTAGTTTTTGCCAAACATGTCTTAATGCATAATAAGTCTTTAATCTAATGATGTTTTATCAAACAAGGTATAAAGATTAATCCATTTGTTTTAATTAAGTTTACCAAACAAAGTGTAAGGGTTAATGGGTTATTTTATTTTGATTAGCCAAACAAACATTATGGCTTTTGATTTTCAAATAAAACATAACTGATATAATTATATCTATATTTATATTATATCATTAATATATATTATTACTATGTACGTTATATTGTTAGTACGTGTGTTAGAGAAGAAGACTCAGTTGAAGTTTACAGAGAGAAAAGAAGAGAGGAAGGAAGGCTAGAGAAAATTGAGAAAGAAATCGGGGGAGAAGAAGCTTGATAATCAAAAGGATAATCTGACTCTAGGATATCATCTTTTTAATCAAAGGTAGGAGCTCAATCTCTTTCTTTAAAAGTTTAGTTTTTCTCTTCCCAAAAAGTCTCTGTAAAATATTTATATAAGATGAATTGTTGATATGTATATAGTTTTGTATGATTAGTAGTTATAAGGTTGTTTCATGAGTTTGTATGTGATTATAGAGAAATTAAGTGAGGTATATATACAATTTGTGAAGAAAATATTATAGAGTGTTCATATGAAAAATATATGATTATGACTAAGTTTAAAATGAAATTAAGGTTTGATTAATCGTTAATATATATAAATTGACTATCGAATTTGATAGAGTATGTATAATCATAACCATGGTATTTTGAATTAACTCTTTTGGTTGAAAAACAAAATCACAATATTGATTTTCATTGAAAACATCAAAAGTGGAGTTTTTGCCAAAAACATTGAAATTGGGTGTTGTAAATTTGATGTTTATGATATTTTATGGGTAGAATCATGTTAGAAGTCTTCACAATATGTTTACATGAAGTCTCTGTATGAATTTCATGTTAATTAATCTATTAGATTGGAGCTTGTAGGCCAAATTGGCTTTTTCTTGTACTGTTGCCGAAGCTGTCAGTCGAAACTGCAGTTTCGCGCAGCGGCGCGGCCCAGCAGTACGTTAGTGGCGCCGCAGCACCGCCGCCACGCCGCAGTGCTGTCTTATAGCTTTATTCTCGAGTCGCATCGCCATCTCCGCGCTGCAGCACGACCCACAGTATAAACTATGGCGCCGCAGCGCGGTTTAGCAGAATGGTCTGGCAGTGTACTTTTTGTACTCAAAATTTGAAGGAATTGTTATGTGCTAATAGTAGGACTGTTAAATTATGATTTCAGTATTTCTATACCATGAATGAGGATGTTATTAGCAATTAACTTGTTAGTAATTTGATTATGTGAATTGAAAATCAAACCTACATGATGTATATACTTGTTGGTAAAGACTAATTATGTCATGATGACATATATATAGTGTATTGAGATTCAAGTTGTAAGGTTTAGCTTGTGCTCAAGGCAAGTTCCCTAACCTTTGCTACTTTATTATTCAGCAAGGTTACTTTTCACTATTATGTTATACTTGTGCAAGTTTTCTATTTCTAATCTCTTGTTTATCAATTTATTGTCATGCAAGTTCTCTAACTCGATCTCGAGTTGATATTTTTGAAATATGCTTGGGGTTAATCATTACTGATTATACCATGTCTATGAATTATTGATTCGCACTCTGTGCACATTGCATGTATTCATCAGGTATGAAATGCTGATCACCTTCATTACCGTTTGGTTTAGTTGATTTATTCATGTTCATTATTCGTTCAGCTATGAAAATTTATTCATGCTCTTTTACAATGTATATATTGTAGAAAGTTAGCCAGCTTATTGTTCAATTCTTTTAATCATGATAAATCCTTAATTGAACTTATACTTGCTGGGCAAAATTGTTGCTCATCCTTGCTATATCATGATAAACATTGCAGATTAGGATAAATACATCGGATATAGGAAAAGTCAAAAGACAAGTCAACTTTGAATTATGTGTGCAGATAAGTTTGTAATAGTAATGTAGAATAATAACCTTGTATGTCTGATAGGATATTGATTTAGGTAGTATATGAAGGTTCTCGACCTTGGGAATATTGTTTAATGTTTAATGTATAAAAGTTTTAAATATTCCGCGTTTTTAGTGATTTTAATATCGAATAATGATGTAAAATTAGAGGTTGAATGTATGGTTAATGATCGAAGTCGAGTTTTTAAATGGTATGAATTTTAGGGTCGTTACAATGGTTGATTTTTGGTGGGTGGAATAGTAGCAGGTAAAGCCATCAGGTAGCAGGTCATGTCTGCTTCGGCGTGCTAATATTTTCCTATAAATAGAGGGCTAAGTTAGAATTAAAAATCACACCAGAATTCATAAGTTTTCTCTCTTTTTCTCTCTAGATTATCGAGTGTATTTTGTGAGTATTTAGATACTTGGTGAGTTGCTATTCATCAGTGCAAGTTTCCTTTAGCGTTATATCCGATATCCAGTCAGAAGTGCTGCTCTTTTGAGGTAAGGGATAGTAAGGGATTTTAAATGTTGTTATGTTTTTCAGTTTCGTAATTTTTTTGACCTTCAAAAATTTTGAAAAATTTGAAATGATAATTTGATGATTTTTCTTGATTGTGTCCAAAAATGGCGATTTTTGGATGTATAGATTAAGAGTTGTGAATTTTATGAGAAAAGACTATTTTAAAAGTAACCGCTTATAACCCCTTGTGGTTAACTCCAAAATTGGTGAAATTTTTATTGGGAGTACATGTATATGACAGAAGTATACTCTGTAAATTTTGAAATTATTGGATAAAGGTACAATTTTTGATAAATATCAAAATATTCGGCTGTTTTGGCCATATGAAAAATAGTAAATAATTTTTAAAAATTCTGAAAAAAATATATGTTCAATATGAGACTATATTCTACTAAATATCATAAAAGAAAATTTGTTTGTACTTGTGACGCCCCCAAAATAGGTATACAACTCCCATTCTGAGTCGCCAAATACATGGTACAGAAAGCAAACTACAACTTCAATAATACAATTGTCGTGCAAAATACGACAACACATACTGTGAGTTTAAATACAAATATTATCTTCTAGACAATATCCACACTCAAATAAGTCCTCAATACAATTATTCAAACACTATTTTACAGAAATAGTGAGGACTGCTAAAACATATTTCTAGAACCATCACTCCATACCCCGACTAGATTCTGCTATGTTCTAACCTCCTGAGAAGAAAAATGGAATAAAAAGGAAAAGGGTGAGCTTCACTAGCGCAGTAAAGAATATTATGACTAAGATAATATACAACAAATTATTATTAGTCTTCAACAGGGAAAAATCTGATAGAATATAATCGACAACAAGTTTTAGATCAATAATTGCAGCGGAAACAACAAACCATTAGAAGAGTCAAGTAGAGAATGAATTCTACTATCTTCTAAGATTTAAAAGTCCATCATCAATATTTTATCCCTGTAACATCAATTAATAATCATCTTTATCCAAATATTCATCTTTGCACTACAGGCCAAAGATATTCATTTGTATCACCTGTCAGTCATGTTCATCTCAACACCTGTTCATCTTTGCACTACAGGCCAAAGATATTCATCAAGTAATCATACAACTTTGCACTACAGGACAAAGATATTCAATAATATCATCATTTAGGACTGAGGATGATGAAAAATATCTTAAAGAGAACGAATCCAGTGAGACAGAAGGTCAAATAGTAGGGATTCATATAACAGTTTATCCAAGATCAATAATACTTCATAATAATCAATTGTGAAGCAGAATTCAAAAATAAAGATCAAAACACGGATACAATCAAAGATAGTAACCATAATAGACATCTTGGACAAAAAGAGAAAATTTTATTTTTCGGTGAATAGTGCCGTATTCGTGAATAGTGCCGTATACGTGAATAGTAACGTATACGTGAATAGTAACCCCGACACAAAAAGTTCCAAATTTGATAAAAAGTTCATATCAATATTTCAGCATAATGATATTGAAGAAAATAATATCATCAAGAAAAAAATAATATCTCTTACCTCAAAATATCAATACTTTTGGTCGGGATACCGGTATAAGGCTGAAAGAAACTTGCTCTGATGAATAGAAACTCTCAAAGTATCTAAATACTCACAAAATACACTCAATAATCTAGAGAGAAAAAGAGAGAAAACTTGTTTCTGGTGTGATTTTCAATTCTAACTTAGCCCTCTATTTATAGGAAAATGTTAGCACGCCGAAGCAGACTTAACCTGCAACCTGGTGGCTTTACCTGCTACTATTCCCACCCACCATATTTGAATAAAAATCTCAGCACATTTTTCTTCACCAACCAAGAGTGGGGCCCACCAATTCTAGAATTTTCCACCAAAATGATTAACTCTGAAAATTCAACAATTTCTGAACCAGCCATCTCGTAAAATTCATAATAAATCATACGTTCATTTTTAACGGTTCAAAATTTGTGTACATATACTCAACTTATATATGTATAACATATCCAAAAATTACCACGATCCAACGGTCGGATTAAAAATTATAACCCCCGCAAAATATCTCAAAAACCCTGATTTTTAATACCTCCATTCCGACAAAAATACTGATAAAAACCTCAACATTAACTCCTTCATTTTTAACCACAAAAATATATCCCTCATTTATATCCACATAAAATAAATATTTTCTTATCATATGAATCAATAATTAATTATTCACAAATAATATTACAGAATCACATTTATGACAACCAGGCCGTTCCTAGGAAAGAGGGAGCTTTCCAATAAGGATTTCTCCTTACTGGCGCGCAATTAGATGACCAAACCTCTCCTTAGACAGAACTTTCTAGACATTGCTAATAATGTTATCTAATAATATTATTCAAATAATATGAATTATTGATCTGATAAAGGAAAATACTGTGCAGCAACAATTATTGAAACAACAATAATATAAAATATTAACGCAGCAATTATTGAATCAATAAAATAAAATATTGAACAATAACTACTGTAACAAATATTGAGTAGTGCCTTCTTACGTAAGAATCAATAATTGGTGCAATACCGTGTGCTACTGTATTTTAACCACCGGGTATTCCAACAGTATTAACGGTAACAACTACGCCGTTATTTATAAACAATTTATACTTGTCATTTTTTTCATCCAATCGCTTTCCGTTATGGGGCCCTCACAAGGCTGCGCCGTCGTACGAATATTCCCCGACAGCAAGAGTATTCCACGACCAAACAAATATTCTCCGACAAAATGAATATTTTATAACCACTTGCTTATTTTGTAAAATTTATACATTTCACCCATAACCAAAGTATTATATCAAATTAACCCCTTATTATTCACAATAATATTTAGAGAAAATTTAATTTTATTCATTAATAAGCTGGGGTCTTACAACCTCCCCTCCTTATGAAATTTCGTCCTCGAAATTGACGTACGTACCTGATATTTCGAAAAGGTGAGGATACCTCGCTTTCATTTCTGATTCCAACTCCCAGGTCATTTCTTCAATAACATGGTTTCTCCATAAAACCTTAACTTGTGGTATAACCTTTGTGCGTAGGACATGCTCTTTCCTATCCAAGATCTTAACAGGTACCTCCTCGTACGCTAAATCTTCAGCTATCTCGTCTGGTTCTAACTCAATAATGTGGTTCAGGTCTTTAACATATTTACGAAGCATAGATATGTGAAAAACATTATGAACACGAGATATGCTTGGAGGTAATGCGAGTCTATATGCCACATTTCCTATTCGCTCAAGAATCTCAAATGAACCAACAAATCTTGGATTGAGCTTTCCTCTCTTCCCAGATCTTGTAACTCCCTTCCATGGTGCAACACGTAACAATACATGATCCCCAATATTAAATTCCACGCCCTTCCGATGAAGATCCACATAACTCTTTTGTCGATCCTGTGCCATTTGTATACGTTGTCGAATCGTTTGGATCTTCTCTGTAGTCATGCGTACCATCTCTGGTCCCAACAATGTTGCTTCACCCACCTCGTCCCAGCATACTGGAGAACGACATTTTCTTCCATACAACGCCTCGAATGGAGCCACACCTATGCTTTCCTGATAACTGTTGTTGTAAGAGAATTCCACCAATGGTAGGTACTTATCCCAACTCCCTTTGAGATCTAGGACACAGAGTCTTAATAGATCTTCAAGAGTTTGAATAGTCCTCTTTGATTGTCCATCCGTTTGAGGATGGTATACCGAACTGAATCGTAAATCCGTGCCCATAGCTTTCTGCAAGCTAACCCAAAATCGTGAAGTGAATCTTAGGTCACGATCCGAAACTATGGATACTGGCATGCCATGCAATCTCATAATCTCCTTCACATACATACTACTAAGACGTTCAAGGGAATAAGTCTCACGTATCGGTAAGAAATGAGCAGTCTTGGTTAATCTATCAACAATAACCCAAATCACATCTATGCCTTGAGAAACCTTGGGAAGACCTGTAACGAAATTCATGGTAATGTGTTCCCACTTCCATTTAGGGATCTCAAGTGGTTGCAATGGACCCTTCGGCACTTGATGCTCCGCCTTTACACGTTGACAAATTAAACACCTCGAGACAAACTCCGCGATCTCTCTTTTCATATTGCTCCACCAAAATGTATGTCGAAGATCGTGATACATTTTGGTACTCCCAGGATGGATTGCAAACGGTGTGTTGTGTGCCTCCATCATTATTCTATGTTTCAAGTCAAAATCGTTAGGAACACAAAGTCTGGAGTTGACTCGAAGTATTCCTTCTTCATCGATTCTTGCTTCTGAAATAGCACCTTCTTGCACTTTCTTCTTCATACGCATCAGCTCTATATCTGTAGCTTGAGCAGCTTTAACTTTATCGATTATAGTCGGTTCTACTCGTATATTTGATATCATTATGTGGGTACTTGGAGCCTTCATCTCTATCTCCATCATTTGCAAGTCATAAAAATTGGGCCTTTGTGTTAACAACATTGCACTCGTACCCGCATATGATCTTCTACTCAATGCGTCAGCTACTACGTTTGCTTTTCCAGGATGATATTAGATGGTATGATCGTAATCTTTCAACAGCTCGAGCCAACGTCGCTGTCGCATGTTGAGTTCCTTTTGGGTGAAGAAATATTTGAGGCTTTTATGATCTGTATAGATCTCCACTTTCTCCCCATACAGGTAGTGTCTCCAGATCTTCAACGCAAAAACGACTGTTGCCAACTTTAAATCATGAGTAGGATAATTCCTCTCATATTCTTTGAGTTATCGCGAGGCATAGGCTATGACTTTCCCATGTTGCATGAGAACACATCCTAACCCTTTGCCTGAAGCATCGCTGTAGATAACAAATCCATCCGAACCAGATGGTATTGTCAGAACAGGTGCCGAAATGAGTCTCCTCTTGAGTTCTTGGAAACTCTTCTCGCATTCCTCACTCCATACGAATTTTGTATCTTTCCGAGTCAGCTGAGTTAACGGAGTAGCGATTCGAGAAAATCCTTCCACGAATCTCCGATAGTAACCCGTTAAGCCCAGAAAGCTACGTACTTTGGTCACCGACTTCGGTTGCTCTCAATTGTGATTCATATCCCAATCTTAGATAGCACGTCACAATGGCACCTATTGTTTTACCACCACACAAATATAGAGTCCCTTACGGAGAGTCTGACTTTGGTACATTCCACAAAGAAAGTCACCAGATAGAGGCTCGGGTACCAACTTCTATAGTTGGGTTTTTAACTCCTGAAGTTCAATAGGAGCTATTCAATATGAGATTTTAGAAATGGGTTTTGTATCGGGTTGAAGATCAATACAAAAATTCAATATCACGCTCTGGGTTAGGCCATGAAATTCTTCAGGAAATACGTCAGGAAATTCACAAACAACAGAAATATCATTCAAATCTGACGTATTTTTGTTCAAGTCCATGACACGGGCTAAGAAAGCTTGACATCCGTTTTTCAATAAACGAATAGCTTTGTGGCTTGATATGACAGTGACTGATTTTAATGGTTTAGTAGTTTGAATTCGTATGACAGGTTGGTTAGGAATATGAAAATTAACAACCTTACAAAAATAATCAATTTTGGCATGATGAGTAGTTAACCAATCAATTCCTAAACTCACATCAAAAGTAAGTATCTTTAAAGAGATAAGATCAACAGGTAATGTGATAGTGCCAACTTGGATCATGCAAGATTTATAAACTGTAGATGTAACGAAGGTTTCACCCAACGGAGTTTCAACAGATAAGTCAAAGTCTAATTTCTCCGGAGTCAAGTTTAAACGTTGAGCACAAGCAGGAGAGATAAAAGAATGGGTAGAACCGGTATCTAGTAAAGTATAAACTTCGCAAGAATTCAAGACTAGCTTACCCGTGATCAGCTCGTTCAGGTTTCTCGCGTTTTGGCCAGTCACGACAAACGCTCTTCCAGGAACCGCTGATTTCGATTTATCCAGGACAGCTTTTGGAGTCACCATCCCTGCTGAACTTGGTTTTGCTACAGAATACTCTCGAGCTATATGACCATCCTTTCCATAGTTATAACATACCTTGGATTGTTGTGGACAGTTTGGGCTGATATGTCCCTCCTTCCCACATTTGTAACATACGACCAGTGGTCGTTCTCCTCCCCTAGAAACAGTTGATGTTTGTGCTGACGTCTTCACGTTATCATTGTTGTACCTTCTCTTCTTGAAATCTCCTCCTGACTCGCTCCTTTTATCATCACGACCACGATTACCACCAGAGTGGTTACCGCTTTTGTCCGAATATTTTCCTCCCTGCTAGTTTTCATTGCTTCGATGACTGCCGCCACCGGTATGACCTTGGTTGTGGTCCCTCGGTTACACATACTCATTATCTCGCTCTAATAATTGAGTCATGTTTACAACATCTGAATATAAAGAAAATTTATGAGAGATAAGATATTGTCGAATCTCGGGTTTTAGACCTCTCGGAAACATCCTTGTCATTCATTCCTCATTTTCAACCAAATGAGGTGCAAACCTGGATAACTCTGCAAACTTCGCCTCGTACTGGGACACCGTCATGTTGTTTTGTTCCAGTCTGATAAACTCCACCTCCTTCATATGGCGAATACTTTCAGGAAAGTAGTTGTCATTGAACAGTTTTTGAAATGTTTCCTAGGACATGTTGAGTGAGTCAGGCTGGGTACGCTTCACAGACTCCCACCAGTAGTCTGCCTCACCGCGGAACATAAAGGTGGCAAATGGAACCTTCTGTTCCTCCGTGCATCCCAAGACATCAAATATCTTGGTAATTTTCTTGACCCACGTTTCTGCAATGATCCGATCCGGATTTCCCTTAAATTATGGTGGTCCCAATTCTTTGAACTGCTTGGATGTGACAAACCGCGCGTTGTTATCATTTCCACCTGTATTCTGCACACGAGTCTCCCTCGTCTGATTTTGCATGAACTGCAAAAAGCTCCTAAACATTCTATCATTCATCATTTGCTCGGTAACGTAATTTACAGGAGGAATATTGCATTCCTGTTGCACGTTCCCCTGGGTGGTGATCAAAGGTGTCTCCACGGTCTGATTTACTCCATTATTAACGTTCTCAGCTGCCATTCTTAAATACTGCTATAAAACAAGGGTTAATAGTCATGTCATATATTATCCCTATACTTTGACCGACCAAATAAACACCAAATAAATTTAGTCAGGTCATACTAGCGAAAAAATTCCCCGTCTCTCCCCTCCTAGTTCTTGTCTCACATCTCAGCCAGGGACCATATCCCTAAGCTCTGATACCAACTGTGACGCTCCCAAAATAGGTATACAACACCCATTCTGAGTCGCCAAATACATGGTACAGAAAGCAAACTACAACTTCAATAATACAATTGTCGTGTAAAATACGACAACACATACTGTGAGTTTAAATACAAATATTATCTTCTAGACAATATCCACACTCAAATAAGTCCTCAATACAATTATTCAAACACTATTTTACAGAAATAGTGAGGACTGCTAAAACATATTTCTAGAACCATCACTCCATACCCCGACTAGATTCTGCTATGTTCTAACCTCCTGAGAAGAAAAATGGAATAAAAAGGAAAAAGGTGAGCTTCACTAGCGCAGTAAAGAATATTATGACTAAGATAATATACAACAAATTATTATTAGTCTTCAACAGGGAAAAATCTGATAGAATATAATCGACAACAAGTTTTAGATCAACAATTGCAGCGGAAACAACAAACCATTAGAAGAGTCAAGTAGAGAATGAATTCTACTATCTTCTAAGATTTAAAAGTCCATCATCAATATTTTATCCCTGTAACATCAATTAATAATCATCTTTATCCAAATATTCATCTTTGCACTACAGGCCAAAGATATTCATTTGTATCACCTGTCAGTCATGTTCATCTCAACACCTGTTCATCTTTGCACTACAGGCCAAAGATATTCATCAAGTAATCATACATCTTTGCACTACAGGCTAAAGATATTCAGTAATATCATCATTTAGGACTGAGGATGATGAAAAATATCTTAAAGAGAACGAATCCAGTGAGACAGGAGGACAAATAGTAGGGATTCATATAACAGTTTATCCAAGATCAATAATACTTCATAATAATCAATTGCGAAGCAGAATTCAAAAATAAAGATCAAAACATGGATACAATCAAAGATAGTAACCATAATAGACATCTTGGACAAAAAGAGAAAATTTTATTTTTTGGTGAATAGTGACGTATTCGTGAATAGTGCCGTATACGTGAATAGTAAGGTATACATGAATAGTAACTCCGACACAAAAAGTTCCAAATTTAATAAAAAGTTCATATCAATATTTCAGCATAATGATATTGAAGAAAATAATATCATTAAGAAGAAAATAATATCTCTTACCTCAAAATATCAGTACTTTTAGTCGGAATACCGGTATAAGGCTGAAAGAAACTTGCTCTGATGAATAGAAACTCTCAAAGTATCTAAATACTCACAAAATACACTCAATAATCTAGAGAGAAAAAGAGAGAAAACTTGTTTCTGGTGTGATTTTCAATTCTAACTTAGCCCTCTATTTATAGGAAAATGTTAGCACGCCGAAGCAGACTTAACCTGCAACCTGGTGGCTTTACCTGCTACTATTCCCACCCACCACATTTGAATAAAAATCTCAGCACATTTCTTCACCAACCAAGAGTGGGGCCCACCAATTCTAGAATTTTCCACCAAAATGATTAACTCCGAAAATTCAACAATTTCTGAACCAGCCATCTCGTAAAATTCATAATAAATCATACGTTCATTTTTAACGGTTCAAAATTTGTGGACATATACTCAACTTATATATGTATAACATATCCAAAAATTACCACGATCCAACGGTCGGATTAAAAATTATAACCCCCGCAAAATATCTCAAAAACTCTGATTTTTAATACCTCCATTCCGACAAAAATACTGATAAAAACCTCAACATTAACTCCTTCATTTTTAACTACAAAAATATATCCCTCATTTATATCCACATAAAATAAATATTTCCTTATCATATGAATCAATAATTAATTATTCACAAATAATATTACAGAATCACATTTATGACAACCAGGCCGTTCCCAGAAAAGAGGGGGCTTTTCAATAAGGATTTCTCCTTACTGGCGTGCAATTAGATGACCAAACCTCTCCTTAGACAGAACTTTCTAGACATTGCCAATAATGGTATCTAATAATATTATTCAAATAATATGAATTATTGATCTGATAAAGGAAAATACTATGCAACAACAATTATTGAAATAACAATAATATAAAATATCAACGCAGCAATTATTGAATCAATAAAATAAAATATTAAACAATAACTACTGTAATAATTATTAAGTAGTGCCTTCTTACGTAAGAATCAATAATTGGTGTAATACCGTGTGCTACTGTATCTTAACCACCGGGTATTCCAACAGTATTAACGGTAACAACTACGCCGTTATTTATAAATAACTTATACTTGTCGTTTTTTTCATCCAATCGCTCTCCGTTATGCGGCGCACACAAGGCTACGTTGTCGTACGAATATTCCCCGACAGCAAGAATATTCCACGACCAAACGAATATTCTCCGACAAAATGAATATTTTATAACCACTTGCTTATTTTGTAAAATTTGCACATTTCACCCATAACTAAAGTATTATATCAAATTAACCCCTTATTATTCACAATAATATTTAGAGAAAATTTGATTTTATTCATTAATAAGCTGGGGTCTTACAGTACTGATTTGGTATTTTTCATGAAAGTTGACTAGTTATGAGTAAATTAATTAAATATGTTATGTGAAGTAAGAAAATTGAAAAATAGGATTTTATGGCTTGAGAATCCTATATGAGGTATATGCAGATTTTTGTTGAGGGTTTTGGTTATTGGCGATGAAATCTTATGAGTTTAGAATTTTAAGATGATTAAATGCATTATTTAGTAAAGTATAAACAATTAAAATATTTTGTTTATCAGTTTAAGAAATGTTATTTCAATCATTATACCGAAATATTGGTATGAATTTTATTGTGAAATTTCTATCTTTTTATGTCGGGTTTACTATTCATGAGTTATTATTCACGAGTTACTATTCATGAGTTACTATTCACGAAGTTATTATTCATGGGTTACTATTCACGAATTACTATTCATGACAAAATTGGTTTCTTTTTCTAACCAAATTATAGCTGATTTATGAATATTACTCTTCAGATTAAATCTAGATATTTTGATTATATTGATTTTACTATTATATATAACATTTTTATAACCCTAATGATGATATTTCTATTTGACTTGAGTGTAAAGATGGGTAGATTTTTGGTATGATCATGACTATGGGTTCCCTTTGGCTAGTAGTGCAAAGTTGAATTGTTGACTGGTATGATCATGACCATTGAATTTATAATTGAATATCTTTAGCTTAAGTGCAAAGGTGAAATGATCAACATGGTTATAATTATTGTTTATATAAATTCTGAAATGATTATATATTTCTTTGAGATATTAATATATTTGGCCTGTTGTATAAATATGAACTGTTGATGAATATAGTTGGCCTGTAGTGCAAATATGAACTGTTGATGAATATATTTGGCACGTAGTGCAAATATTAACTGTTGAGGAATATCTTTGGCCTGTAGTGCAAAGATGAATTGTTGATGAATATCTTTGGCCCGTAGTGCAAAGATGACCTGTTGTTGAATATCTTTGGCCTGTAGTGCAAAGATGGTCTGCAGATGAATATCTTTGGCCGTAGTGCAAAGATGAAATTATTAGTATGATTATAAACAGGAACTGTGATTTGTTATAACCATGATCATCTTTGATGTTTCAGGTAAAGACATGTGACGAAAATTATCTTCGTCCTCGATGCGAAGAGGAATTTAGAATTACAATTATGATTATGAGTTATTCATATAATTGTGGAAAGGAACTGTTAATTAATGTTACAGGGATAAAACATTGTTGGTGGACTTTTAATGTGGAGAAGATAATAGACTTTATGGTCTATTTGACTCTTCTAATGGATTGCTCATTCCGCTGCAACTATGGTTGAAAAATTTTATCATCTACCATATGTTCTAAATCTCTGATTTATTACTGTTGAAGGCTATTGATAATTTATTTATCTTTAGTCATGATATTCTTTACCGAGCTAGTTGTGCTCACCCTTCTGTTTTAAAATTCCTTTCAGGTAATACGAGTGTAGCTGGGTCGAGCGGGGGTAACAGGGGAATAGAACGGTGGTTATCATTTAGTAGTTATATTTGATGAATCCAATAGGGTGAGGCGAACCCAACGTTGGAAGGGTGTTTTGCCACTATCATACAAGATGTCTAATGTCATACAACCTCGTGTCATTATAAGACAGGTTGTGCACATCCACTTGCTGAGTATATTTAAATGCACTACCTATATAATCTTGGTGTTTGTTTGAAGTATAATTCACGATTAAAGACAGTGGAGATATTGATATGTCAAGTGAATACTCACCATTGAAAAGAATATGATAGTAATCTTCTTATTTTTCTTTGGGGTTTATTAGGTCAACCAAGGATAATTCTGTGGACATATGATATCTATCATAACCTGGAAGCATGGCCTCCCATGTACGAAGGTTTCCTTGTGTTCTAATTTCTAAAACAGTTTTTGACTATACCTTTATGTAGGTATCACTGTGAGGTGCTGTCCACTTATGGGACATTTGTCACATTATGATTGGGACACGAGTCACAGTTGGTATATATTTGTATCCAAACTCACAGCATATGTGTTGTTGTATTTTGTACGATAATTGTTGTAATAAAGTTGTGGTTGTTTTCTGTACCATGTATTTGCCGACTCAGAATAGGTTGGGTGAAATGAACCTATTTTGGGGTTGTCACATTTGGTATCAGAGCTTAGGGATATGGTCTCTGACGGGATCGGGGAATATAACTAGAAGGGAAGAGATGAGTAAATCCTTTGCTAGTGTGTACTACCTAAGCTTATTTGTTGGTCAGTCATAATATAGAGATATTATGTGATATGTTAATTTGTTTAATTAATCCTTGTTTTATGGCAGTATTTGAGAATGGCTACTGAGAATGTTAACAATGGAGTGAATGAGACTGTAGGGATACCTCTAATCACCAACCAGGATAATGTGATGTCAGGCGAAGAAGGAATTAGAGAAATCAATGTGGTGAGTGAAGAATTAATAGTTGCACCCGAGATGGTCGCATAGGTAACAGCTGAGAGTGAGGAAGAAGAGGAAGAAGAGGTACCTTAGGAGAATTTATTAGAGGTATTATATGATCAAAATGTAGAATTGCAAAATCGTATTCATGAGTTAGAAGAGTAGGCTGAAGAACGACAGGTGGTCGTGAAGCAAAATGATGCAACAATTCAAGCTTGTGTTACCCGATATGTGATGCTTGAACAGAAGCATTCTTTGGCAGAGTATAAGATGATAAAGCTGGAATCTGAGCTGAAAGAAGAAAAAATTGAACGAGTAAGAGTGAATGATGCGTGGGGAAAAGCCGCAAGACGCATTGACATTGTGGAAAGAGATGTCCGATCTAAGAAGGCTAAAATAGATTATATGTATTTCTATTTTTGGACAGCAATTGGGAGAACCCTACATCGAGTTTTGAATTACCCTGTACAGAGCGGTCAACCTGAATTCGATACGGATCGAAGATTGATGATTCAGATCATGAATCAGGAGTACGATGAAGCAGCTCAGGGTGGAATATGCCCTATAGAAAAGTATATTCTAACGATAGTGATGACACCAAATGCTGCCCCAAACAAGTCAAAGCCGAGTAGTTCAAGGGATAGCGGTTGTCATGACTTCCCAACAAGTGAGGAACCCAAATGAAGTTATCACGGGAGATGAGCAATGGAGAAATCATGGTGACTGGGGAGATAGAATCTGGAATAAAAGCAAGGTATTCTCAACTTTTCGAAATACCAGGTACGTAAATTTCGGGGATGAAATTTCATAAGGAGGAGAGATTGTAAGACCCCGAATTTTATGAAATAAAAGTATTCAATTTTTCTTATAATTACTATTCAGTAAATGGTTAAATTGATAAAAGTTAAAGTTAAGGGTGATATATGATTTTTTTTTTCAAAATACGCAAGTGGTTATTAAATATTCATTGTTGTCGGGGAATATTCGTTTAGTCGTGGAATATTCTTTCTATCGGGGAATATTCGTACGACGGCGCAACCATTTGTGGGCCGCATAACAGAATAACTGTCGAATGAAGAAAACGACAAATTTGAGTTTTTATAAATAACGACATAGTTGTTACCGTTAACACTGTTGGAATACCTGGTGGTTAAAATACAGTAATACGCGTAGTTGCACAGTAGCACACAGTATTGCACAGTATTTTTTTTAATTATTGATTCTTACGTGAGAAGGCACTACTCAATAATTGTTACAGTAATTTGTGTTCAATATTTTATTTTATTGAATCAATAATTGCTGCGTTGATATTTTATATTATTGTTGTTTCAATAATTATCACTGCACAGTATCTCCATTATCAGATCAATAATTCATATTATTTGAATAATATTATTAGATAACATTATTGGCAATGTCTAGAAAGTTCTGTCAAGGAGAGGTTTGGTCACCTAATTGCGCGCCAGTAAGAAGAAATCCTTATCAGAAAGCCCCATCTTTCCTAGGAACTGCTTGGTTATCATTATTATGATTCTGTAATATTATTTGTGAATAATTAATTATTGATCTATATGATAATGAAATATTTATTTGATGTGGATATAAATGATGGATTTATTTATGTGGTTATAAATGAAGGAATTAATGTTGAGGTATTTTATCAGTATTTTGTCGGATTTGAGGTATTAAAAGATCAAATCAGTGTTCTTACAGCTTTATTGTATGAGTTATAATTTTTAATATGACCGTTGGATCTTTGTGATTTTTGGATATGTTATACATATATAAGTTGAGTATATGTTCACAAATTTTGAACCGTTAAAAATGAACGAATGATTTGTTATGAATTTTAAGAGGTGACTATTCAGAAATTAGGTTTATAAATGATTTTGGTGGAAAATTCTAGAAATGGGTAGGCTCCACTTTTGGTTGTTGGGAAAGATGGCTGATTTTTGGTGGGTGGAATAGTAGCAGGTAAAGCCATCAGGTAGCATGTCAAGTCTGCTTCGGCGTGCTAACATTTTCCTATAAATAGAGGGCTAAGTTAGAATTGAAAATCACACCAGAATTCATAAGTTTTCTCTCTAGATTATCGAGTGTATTTTGTGAGTATTTAGATACTTGGTGAGTTGCTATTCATCAGTGCAAGTTTCCTTCAGCGTCATATCCGATATCCAGTCAGAAGTGCTGCTTTTTTGAGGTAAGGGATAGTTAGTGATTTTAAGGGTTGTTATGTTTTTCAGTTTCGTAATTTTTCTGACCTTCAAAAATTCTGGAAAAATTTGAAATGATAATTTGATGATTTTTCTTGATTGTGTCCAGAAATGGCGATTTTTGGATGAATAGATTAAGAGTTGTGAATTTTATGAGAAAAAACTATTTTAAAAGTAACAGCTTATAACTCCTTGTGGTTAACTCCAAAATTGGTAAAAATTTTATTGAGAGTACATGTATATGATAGAAGTATACTTTGTAAATTTTGGAATTTTTGGATAAAAGTACAATTTTTGATAAATATCTAAATATTCGGCTGTTTTGGCCATATGAAAAATAGTAAATGATTTTTAAAAATTCTGAGAAAAATATATGTTCAGTATGTGACTATATTCTACTAAATCTCATAAAAGAAAATTTGTTTATACTAATTTGGTATTTTTTATGAAAATAGACTAGTTATGAGTAAATGAATTAAATATGTTACGTGAAGTAAGAAAATTGGAAAATAGGATTTTATGGCTTGAGAATCCTATATGAGGTATATGCAGATTTTTGATGAGGGTTTTGGTTATTGGCGATGAAATCTTATGAGTTTGAAATTTTAGGATGATTAAATGCATTATTTAATAAAGTGTAAACAATTAAAATAAATAGTTTATAAGTTTAAGAAATATTATTTTAATATTATTATACCGAAATATTGGTCTGGATTTTATTGTGGAATTTCTATCTTTTTGTGTCGGGTTTACTATTCATGAGTTACTATTCATGAGTTACTATTTACAAAGTTACTATTCATGAGTTACTATTCACGAGTTACTATTCATGACAAAATTGGTTTCTTTTTCTAACCAAATTATAGTTGATTTATGAATATTATTCTTGAGATTAAATCTAGATGTTTTGATTATATTGATTTTACAATTGTATATAACATTTTTATAACCCTAATGATGATATTTCTATTTGACTTAAGTGTAAAGATGAGTAGATTTTTGGTATGATCATGACTATGGGTTCCCTTTGGCCAGTAGTGCAAAGTTGAATTGTTGACTGGTATGATAATGACTGTGACGCCCCCAAAATATGTATACATCACCTATTCTGAGTCGCCAAAAATATGGTACAAAATTCAAATACAACTTAATTATACAACTGTCGTGTAAAATACGACAATACATAAGCTGTGAGTTTAAATACAACACTTTCTTCTAAACATGATTCAAACTCAAAATAAGTTCTCAATACATTTATTCTCACACTATTTAATAGAATAGTGAGGACTACTAATGCTATCATCTGAACCGTCACTCCGTTCCCCGACTAGTCCCCGCTACGTTCTCATTTCTTGAAGAGAACAATGAAAACAAAAGGGTGAGCTCAACTAGCCCAGTAAGAAATATTATGACAAAGATAATGCATAATAAATTATCATTAGCTTGCAATACTGTTAAACTGATAAAATATAATAAACATCAAGTTTAACTGCAGCGGAACAAGCAACCCATTAGAAGAGTCAAGTAGAGAATAAAATCTACTATCTTCTATGATTTAAAAGGTTTTTCATGACTTTTATCGTTGGGACTCGGCTTAATAAATAATTCACATCATCCCTGCACTACGGCCAATGATATTCTTTAGTATCACGACCACAATTATCCATGCACTACAGGCCAAGAATATTTGTGTATTCATTAATGGTCATGATCATGCCAACCACTGTCCATCAATGCACTACGGGCCAATGAAGACTTTTACCACATCATTTGTAACATTACGGTCATGATTATACCGAATAATCCCTGGTCATAATCATACCAAGTCCATCTATGCACTACAGGTCACAGATGACTTTCAACATAATATAAACATGAGGATGATGACAATGACATAATAATTCAATAAAACAAGTTTAAGAATTAATTTATCCAGGAACCAATAACGTCCAGATTGTCAACATGATACTGCTTTGTGGAGTAAAGTTCAAGAATGCTCAGAAGAATATTTTCATGAAAAGATATTGGATGAAGCGCAAATATCAAGGATATTCCACTAATTTCATGGAGTATAAAATTCAAAACTTTAACCAACTGAATATAATAAAGAATGAAATAACAAAAGAAATCACCATGCATGCGATAGACCGCACAGACAGGTTATTCTAACAGAAAAATAAATAATGGAACCAGGTCATGCGTAAACGCACCGACAGGATATTCCGACAGAATAATAAATAATGGAACCAGGTCCGGCGTAAACGCACAGACAGGATATTCCGACAGAATAACAAATAGTGGAACCAGGTCCGACATAAAATGCACAGACAGGATATTCTGACAGAATAATAAATAATGGAACCAGGTCCGGCGTAAAACGCACAGACAGGATATTCCAAGAGAATAATAAAGAAAGGAATAAAAGAAGAATTTTACCAAGTATAGGGTAGCCCGCATATACAGGTTATTCTAACAGAATAATAAAGAATGGAATAATAGAAGTTCTCTTCATGAATAAGAAAGAAAGAATACCCTTTACGAGTACAACAAATAATATCCCTTACCGTAAAAGAAACTTGATATCGGAGTAGTGAAGTAGCATAATACTTTTTTTCTTTCTCTCTATAGTTTCTCTCTCTAGAGTTTCAGTGAATTCGTAAGAAAATAATGAAAGAATGAGCTTCTATTTATAGAAAAATAGACTGCATAGTAACTAACTCATGAACAGTCTAGATTGATTTACTTTAATCTGACGGTCCATATTTAAAGTAAAATCTTTTAAATAAAAAATGAATAACTTTATAAAAGATTTTACTATGCAAACACTATGAAGGCACTATGTAAACACTATACATAATAAAATATAATATATTCTAATTATTGTCTAATAAAACAGATAACTTTATAAAAGTATTCTGTTTTATATAAAAAGATTTTACTATTAGCCTAATAAAACGAATAACTTTATAAAAGTATTCTATTTTATATAAAAAGCTTTTCTGTTTTATTACATTAATAATACCAATAAAACAAAACTGAGTGACTTATCACGTAAGCATCAATAATCGATACCGTGTGCTACTATGCAACCATGCGTATTACTATACTTTTACTACCGAGTAGTTCAACAGTATTAATGGTAAAACTTCCGCTGTTATTTTTATAAAGTATTTTTATCATTTCTTAATCCGATAATAATTCTGTTGTGGGGTCCACCAATGATTGTGTCGTCGTACGGATATTCTCTGTTAAAACGAATATTCCCCGACCAATCGAATATTATATAGCAACTTGCGTACTTTGCAAAATTTATAAATATTACCCACAACTATAATATTATATCAATTTCACTCCATAATATTCAAAAATGATATTTATAGAAAATTCATCTTTATTTATAAAAGTTGGGGTCTTACAACCTCCCTTTCTTATGAAATTTCGCCCTCAAAATTAGGGTACGTACCTGATATATCGAAGAGGTAAGGATACCTTGACTTCATTTCAGATTCTAACTCTCAGGTCATTTCCTCAACATCGGGTTTCTCCACAAAACTTTGACTTGAGGTATAACCTTGGAGCGTAGAATATGTTCCTTCTTATCCAAGATTTGAACATAAACCTCTTCATACGTTAAATCTTCCGCTATTTCGTCCGGTTCTAACTCAATAATGTGGTTCGGGTCTTTTACATATTTACGTAACATGGATATGTGAAAAACATTATGAACACGAGACATACTTGGCGGTAAAGCGAGTCTATAGGCTACAGTTCCTACTCGATTGAGGAATAAAAATGGGCCAATAAATCGAGGATTGAGCTTTCCTCTCTTTTCAAATCTCGTAACTCCTTTCTACGGAGCAACTCGTAACAACACATGATCTCCTATATCAAATTCCACGTCCTTTCGATGAAGATCAGCATAACTCTTTTGTCGATCTTGTGAGGTTTTTATACGTTGCCGGATCGTTTGAATCTTTTCCATAGTCATACGTACCAACTCCGGTCCCAACAACGTTGCTTCACCCACCTCATCCCAGCATACTGGAGAATGACACTTTCTTACATACAACGCCTCGAATGGAGCCATGCCAATACTTGCTTGATAACTGTTGTTGTAGGAAAACTCCACCAATGGTAAGAACTTATCCCAACTTTCTTTGAAGTCAAGGACACAGAGTCTTAATAAATCTTCAAGAGTTTGAATAGTCCTCTCTGATTGTCCGTCCGTCTGGGGATGATATACCGAACTAAATTGTAAATCCGTGCCCATAGCTTTTTGCAAACCAAAATTGTGAAGTGAATCTTGGGTCTCGATCAGAAACAATGGATATTGGCATACCATGCAATCTTACAATCTCGTTTATGTACATACGAGCAAGACGTTCAAGTGTATAAGTTTCTCGTATTGGTAAGAGATGAGCAGACTTGGTCAATCTGTCAATAATGACCCAAATTGCATCTATGCCTTGAGAACCCTTGGGAAGACCAGTAACGAAATCCATGATAATGTGCTCCCACTTCTATTCTGGAATTTCAAGTGGTTGCAATGGACCTTTTGGTACTTGATGCTCCGCCTTGACTTGTTGACAAGTTAGACACCTTGAGATAAATAGCGCTGTCTCTCTCTTCATATTGCTCCACCAAAATGTATGACGAAGATCACGATACATTTCGGTACTCCCAAGATGGATTACAAACGGTGTGTTGTGCGCCTCCATGATTTTATACTTTAACTCAGGATCGTTAGAAACACAAAGTCTGGAGTTGACTCTAAGTATTCCTTCATCATCGATTCTTGCTTCTAGAATAACGCCCTATTGAACCTTCTTCATTCATCTGCTCTGAGTATGTAACTTGAGCGACTTTAACTTTATCGATTAAAGTCGATTCTACTCGTATATTCGTTATCTTCACGTGGGTTCGTATATTTGCACTTGTAAACGTATACGATCTTCTACTCAACGCGTCAGCTACCACGTTCGCTTTTCCACAATGATATTAAATGGTACGATCGTAATCTTTAATAGCTCGAGCCAACGTCTTTGGCGCATGATACGTTTGTTTTAAGTAAAGAAATATTTGAGGGTTTAAGAAATGGGTTTTGTACTGGGGTCAATACAAAATTTGATTTCACGCTCTAGGGGTAGGCTAGGAAGTCTTCAAGAATACGTCAGGAAATTTATTAACAATAGAAATATCATTCAAAACTGTGACTCTCATCCCAGAATTGGATAACACGTCACATTGATACCTATCAACTTGCCATCATCATTTACAACGTCTCCTATGGAAAGTCTGGCTTCGGTGCATTCCATAATAGGAAGTCAACAACGCAAGGAACGGGGATCTTTACTTATGGCTTGATATGACAATGATTGACTTTAGTGGTTTGGTTACTTGAATTCGCATAACAGGTTGGTTAGGAATATGAAAGTTAACAACCTTACGAAAAGTATGATGAGTAGTTAACCAATCGTTTCCAAAAATCACATATCGATAGGTAACGTGAAAGTGTCGATTTGAATCAAACAAGATTTATAAATAGTGGAGTTAATGAAGGTTTCTCCTAACAGAGTTTTAACAGATAAGTCAAAGTCTAATAAATTTTTTTTTTTGAAGAGCCAAGTTTAAACGTTGAACACAACTAGGTGAAATACAAGAGTGGGTAGAACCAGTATCGAATAAGGTATAAATTTCGCAAGGGTATATGATTAGCTTACCTGCGATAACTTCATTTGGGTTCCTCACTTGTTGGGAAGTCATGATAACCGCTCTCCCTTGAACTACCCAACTTTGACTTGTCTGGGGTAACATTTGGTGTTATCACTATCATTGGAATTGACTTTAATATAGGGCATATTCCACCCTCAACTGCTTCATCGTACTCTTGCTTCATGATCTAAATCATCAATCTTCGATCCATATCGAGTTCAGATTGACCGCTCTATACAGGGTAATTCAAAACTCGATGTTGGGTTCTCCCAATTGATGTCCAAAAAGAGAAATGTTTATCATCTATTTTAGCCTTTTTGGATCGAACGTCTCTTTCTACAATATCAACACGTCGTGTGGCTTTTACCCACACATCCTTCATTCTCACTCGTTCAATTGTTTCTTCTTTCAGCTGATCCTTAATATTTGAATTCTCAGATTCCAATTTTAATATCTTACACTCTGCCAAAGCGTGATTTTGTTCGAGCATCACATATCGGGTAACACAATTTTGAATCGTTACATCTCTTTGCTCCACGACCGCCTGTCGTTTTTCAGCCTGCTCTTCTAACTCATGAACACGATTTTGTAATTCTAAGTTTTGATCATAAATTTTTTCTAACCAATTCTTCTCAGGTTCCTCTTCTTCCTCACTCTCAGCTGCTACCTCTGCCACTAGCTCGGGTGAAACTATTAGTTCTTCACTTACCACGTAGATATCTCTAATTTCTTCTTCGCCTGATATTACAATATCCTGGTTGGTGATTAGAGGTGCCACGGTCTCATTCACTCCATTATTGACATTTTCAGCTGCCATTTTCAAATACTGCCACAAAACAAGGGTTAATTAACATGTCATATATTATCAATATACTCTGACCAACCAATTAAATAACAAATAAACTTAGGTAGGTCATATTAGTGAAAGAATTCTCTGTTTCTCCCCTCCTAGTTCTTGTCTCATACCTTAGCCAGGGATCATATCCCTAAGCTCTGATACCAACTGTGACGCCCCCAAAATAGGTATACATCACCTATTCTGAGTCGCCAAAAATATGGTACAAAATTCAAATACAACATAATTATACAACTGTCGTGTAAAATACGACAAAACATAAGTTGTGAGTTTAAATACAACACTTTCTTCTAAACAGGATTCAAACTCAAAATAAGTCCTCAATACATTTATTCTCACACTATTTCATAGAATAGCGAGGGCTACTAATGCTATCATCTGAACCGTCACTCCGTTCCTCGACTAGTCCCCGCTACATTCTCATTTCCTGAAGAGAACAATGAAAACAAATGGGTGAGCTCAACTAGCCTAGTAAGAAATATTATGACTAAGATAACGCAGAAAAAATTATCATTAGCCTTCAATAGTGTTAAACTGATAAAATATAACAAACATCAAGTTTAACTGTAGCGGAACAAGCAACCCATTAGAACAGTCATGTAGAGAATAAAATCTACTATCTTCTATGATTTAAAAGGTTTTTCATAACTTTTATCGTTGGGATTTAGCTTAATAAATAATTCACATCATCCCTGCACTACAAGCAAGGATATTCTTTAGTATCACGACCACAATTATCCATGCACTACAGGCTAAGAATATTTGTGTACTCATTAATGGTCATTATCATGCCAACCACTGTCCATCAATGCACTACGGGCCAATGAAGACTTTTACCACATCATTTGTATCATTACGGTCATGATTATACCGAATAATCCCTGGTCATAATCATACCAAGTCCATCTATGCACTACAGGCCACAGATGACTTTCAACAAAATATAAACACGAGGGTGATGACAATGATATAAGAATTCAATAAAATAAGTTCAAGAATTAATTTATCCAGGAACTAATAATGTCCAAATTGTCAACATGATGCTGCTTTGTGGAGTAAAATTCAAGAACGCTCAGAAGAATGTTTTTATGAAAAGATACTGGATGAAGCGCAAATATCAAGGATATTCCACTAATTTCATGGAGTATAAAAGTCAAAACTTTAACCAACTGAATATAATAAAGAATGGAATAACAAAAGAAAATTCTATGCATGCGACAGACCGCACGGACAGGTTATTCCAACAGGAGAATAAATAATAGAACCAGGTCATGCGTAAATGCACTGACAGGATATTCTGACAGAATAATAAAAAATGGAACCAGGTCCGGCGTAAACGCACAGACAGAATATTCCGACAGAATAATAAAAAATGGAACCAGGTCCGGCGTAAATTGCACAGAAAGGATATTTTGACAGAATAATAAATAATAGAACCAGGTCCGGCGTAAAATGCACAGATAGGATATTCTGTGAGGGCCTCGAATCCGAGGTCCCGAATCACCCCGGATCCGGTTCGATCATTCTATCACTATTACTATATTTGCGGAAGATATAAACATAAATTATTTATACAATACATTACACACTATTCCCCAAGGTCGAGTAACCTTAACTTAATCACATTCATAACTTAAGTAACACATAACATTATTAACATACAACACTATTACAAAACTAATCGCATACTTATATTAAAGCTTGAATTGTCTTTGACCTTTTGTTGAATTCGATGCGTTAGTCTTAATCTGCAATATTTTATCATGATATAGCAAGGGTGAGCATAAGGATTGCCCATCAAGTTTAAGTTTAATAATATAACGATATATCATGATTGAAGAGTTTGAATAATAAGCTGGCTATAATTCAACAATATAATTGTGAACTAGCAGGAACAAGTTTATGACTGAACAAGTATATAACATGAACAAATATTTCTGAACCGAAGGGTAATGAAGGTGATTAGCCTTTCATACCTGACTTATACATGCAATATGTACAGAGTACAATTATACATGGCAATCAGCAATGATTAACCATAAGCTTATCCGAACAAAACACTCTTAGTAGAGTTAAATAAATACAAACTTGCCTGAACCGTTGATTACCGCAATGCAATTTATAACACTTGATCCGAAGACCTAATATTAGTAATATAGATCTCCAATATTAGAATAATATCATCATAATATAATACTATTATATATATAGACATACATAGAATAACCTAAACACATAGCACATAACCCTATCAGTCTATTCAGCACATAAAACTTAGTATCAAGTCAGGCTATTTAAGTCTGAGTTGTAACCGACACAATTCTAACATCCCGACGGTCTAGTCGGACTTTTATCGAATCTAAGTTCAATTAAACTCTGACTTAACACTTAACATTTAACTCAGATAATTTTATTAACAGCCGAAATAATTTTCTAACTCTCATAACAATTTTCACATAATTATTACCATTTATTATGAATTTTAAATCATTAAAACGTATTTAAATGAATTAAATACCACATAATTTCTTTATCATTAATATTTATTTATTATCAAATATGAATGAAATACATCACATAATATTATACTATATTTATAATATTTCAAAGTATTTTTAATAGCTTAAAATCATTTAAATATAATTTTTAAATACTTAAATTCATTATTCGGTAATTACTATTAATATTAAAATATTAATATTTTTGTGACAAAATATCAAAAGTTATATTTTATAACTTAAAATATTTTTCTAACACATAAATCACTTTTATATAATTTATAAAGCATTAATTCTATTTTTTCATAATTTATTTAATATATTCATTAAATAAACTAATTACCATTAATAATAATTTATTAATGAATTTCATCAAAAAATATTCAAAGTCACTTAAAATATTTTTTAATACCATAATATAATTTTTCATGATTTTTTATGAAATAAAACCATTTTTAATTAATTTATTTAATTTTGTAATTAAATAAATTAAATACCATTTATATTTCAAAAATATTAAATATTATGAAATATACTTAAAATAATTAAAAACTATTTTTTAGAATTTAAAATAAATTTTCGAAAATTTTTAAGTATTTTTAGTAATTAAAATCTATTTATTTCAATTAATTTAATAATTTCCAGAAATTAGAAATTAAAACTGTCCCTAAAGGACCCTATAGCGACAGAACCGTCGCTATAGGTGTTCTTGAGGCTGTTCTTGAGCTGCCCATAAAACCATGTCAGAGATCGAGGGGCTTGGTTTGACCGGTTCTAATTTCTTAGTTAATGAGTTTCTGGGCTTGTGCTATGGTTAGATCTGAAGTACTAATGTAATACAAGAATTACCAACTTGTTACATGGCCATACAACATCAGATCATAGAGATCTGAGTCTCCAAATATTCTGACAACGTGTTCTTCGTTTTTCTGGAATTTCCAGAATTAAAGGTACCTATTTTGAATCCTTAAAGCTTAGTTTCCTAGACTCGGTTTGTGTGATATAATGATACAAGTATATAGTACACATGTCACAGAACATAACTATATCAACATATCAGTGAAACAACTTCGCCATATCCAGATTTAATCCGGTCAAACGGGGTCAGAAACGGTGTTCATACACTTTCTGGAAATTCTAGAAAGTGTCTTCGTGGTCAGATGGGCTACTTTGACCATCCATTCTGTTCGATTTGCTTGTTGTTTAAGAGATCTAAGGCCATGGATCTAGACTACATCTTACAGGTTACAATCTGGTTACCAACATATTAACAAACAACATCATTACTGACAGATATTGGCGTTATAAAATGTTGTCAGACGCTGATATTTGATTTCTGGGTTACCCAGAAATCAGTTGGTCATGCCCGGTCAACGGGTTTTAACCGAGAATAACATGCAATCTAGCTATGTAGTGGCTGTGATTCGACTTCTAGATAAAAGACCACATGACAGGCTATCCATTAAATGTTTAAAATAACAGAAATCATTAACATAGAAAGATCTAAGGCCTCTGACATTTGACTGTCAGGCCATATTTCAAAATTTTTCTAGATTTCTAAAAAGGCTTGATTCGTGCATCTAAGTGTTATGGATCCATGATCCAACAACCCAGATCTCTAATTGACACCTTAATACACATATCTAACCAATTAATTACAACTTTTAACAACAAAACATAAGATTTTAAAAATTAGGGTTCTTTACCACTTTGAAGCTTGATTCTTGATTCTGAATCGTGGGATCTGATATTGTTTAGCTAAGAAGTGTTCTTGGTTTATCTTTTCTCTCTTTCTCACTCTACATTTCGAATTTCTAGAGAGAGAAAGTGTAGGAGAAAAATGAAAATGAAAGTATGCATTTTCTCTTCCTTAATCTATATAAATGATGTGATTCAATGTTTCTAACACATCTAAATGGCTGATAATTGACACATAGCTAAGGCTAGGGTTAGGGTTTGGTCACCAACCCATTATCTTGGCAAGATCTACACTCCAACCATTTAAAGAATGCTAAAGGGCATTAATGTCATTTTCCATTTAATTTTTAATGGCAATTTGGATATTGTCCCAAACCCTTAGGGTTTAGGGTTTGGTTAGAGTTTAGGGTTTGAGCTAATTTAAGGTTTGCAATTTAATTTCCTAAAATTTCCAATTTAGGTTTTTAAAAATAGAAAATTAATATTTCTAACTTATAATTAGAATTTTCTATTTATATAAAATTTCATAATCACAAATTAAATCTTGCTAATTAGGATTAATAATACCTAATTAAAATTGTTAATTACGTAATTAGGGTCAAAATGGTCATTAGGGTTTATAAACCACTAATTAGGGTTTCTAATAGAAAAATTAGTTTTTCTTAAAATAGAAATTAGATTAGGGTTTTCTAATTACTCAACTTGAAAATTAGGATTAAGGTTTCCTAATTAACATTAAAATTATTTAATTAACACTTAGGTTTTTCCCTATTTACAAATTAGGGTTTCAAATTCGTAATTAGAGTTTTCAAAATGTGACATTAGGGTTTGCTAATTAATTAAGCGTTACCCTAATTAATATTATAATTATTTACACTTACGCCACTAAGTTCCCGATTTAGGGTTTCATGCACCGAATTAGGGTTTCGAATTCTCGGAACTAAAATTAGGGTTTCCAGAACCGATTTCTAGGGTTTCTTGTTAAACGCTATGGTTTTCTAACCGAACGTTGACGCTTTTAATATATATACTTAGGGTTTGTTACAGATATCGTTTATCTGGTCAACCCTTGACCCTTAACCACATACTGTACACATATACACAGAACATAATCACGTTTTCCTTAATCCTGAATAATTCACCTAAATCCTTCACAGAATTTTGAAATCCTCAAAATTCCATCTTAAAAATATCAAACGCATACACTAATTTTCTATCTTGGTTCTAATTTTGAATCTTAAATCAATTAATAAAATTTAAAAAAAATATTCAAAATTCTCGGGTTGTCACATTTACCCCTTCTTCTAAAAATTTCGTCCCCGAAATTTACCTTGCACCTTACACCATGCTGCTTACACTCTTCACACACTTTATCACATGCTACCCAATATACCACTCACAAGAGTAAAATTTTTCAAATTTTGCTGAGGGTTTTACAAACTATTGTCTGTCATTTTTGAAAAGGTTATAGGAAATTCATCCGCAAACCGTCATAACTTACAGACATAGTAGGTAATTAATGCAGTATATCTTGTACTTATTAAGTACTGCTGGTCAACTCTGTTTCTCTTCACTGCCATAGGCACAAAATTCTACCTCAGTCTTATTGGATTTCGCATCAAAATAATTTGGTTTGGGAAAATTTCTTTCAATGAACACTTAGAGTTTTTATTGAAAATATTTTTGAGAATGACGCCATGATGCCGTACTGTATTAACAGTCCGTTTGAGGATGCCGTCATTATATGACTTTATCATACTACATCAATCCATAGTGGGCTGACGATCTTTAGATCACATCCAACACTAAGTAATTCTGCATTGATAACTCCATCAAATTTATATCATCTCTGCACCAGTTTACATAGTACATGAGTGATAAATAAAATAATTTTTTTTTAAAAGCACGCAGTGCGTATTTAGCTTGATGTCAAAATTTCGAAATCTAGCATAGCTAGGAGTTTTGAAAAAAACTAAAAAACTTAATTCTTCACTAACAATCATTTTCTTAACAATCTATCTGTTCCTATAGTCTTTAATACTCCATTACACACCACTATACCCAGTTCGTCAAACCACACTTATGAGTCCATAAATTACCACAATCATATGAGTTTAAGAACGTGTCCTAGTCAGACCTTTGCCGTCCATTCACTGAGGGGTTCATAAACATTTCATATAACTATGAATCAAGTATGTCACATAAGTATGAGTTTTAAGAATTCGTACTTAACCTTATATCCTCTACCTATGACCTATCTATCTTTTATACACGCGAGAAAGGAATCACCCTCACAACATGCATATAGCAACTAGCGTGACACAAACATTTCAATGATTATCAGTATCAGAAACTAAGTGGTCGTCAAACCAAACTCGGCCACTAATCAATATAAGAAGCTAAGTGCACAATTCCCCGCCCATACAAAGAATTGGTCAACCTAACCACTATATCGATCAGGAAGCTAAGTGATTCTAAAACCAAGTACAAATTCCCCGCCCATATAAAGAATCATACAACTTAGCTGCTGACATGAGTCCTCAATTGAAATCCCCACTTAATCTTAACACCCTTCTCAATACGAATTTTATTTAATCCGTATTCATAATCTATAACTCTCTCATGAGTTTTCATAGTACTATTTCATAGTACAACTTACACACAACATCTTGTTGTAAACTGTTCAATCATTAGATTGATTCTTCTCCCTGCTATCACCTTATCAGATCACGGGGTGATCTTATTGTATATATTACGATTTATTTATATGTCTTGATCGTTTTATTTTACGATCTTCTCTCACTGTATTTTGAGTCTTTTAGACTCTATCTATTCACCACTTACTATTCAACTTTATTTTCAGAGTTAGGGAACTCTGTATGTTATAGCTTGCAGAGATTCGTCTTTGAATCTTACCGACCAACTAACTCTATTTGAGTTAGTCCATATCCTAATCACTGCGGTTATTAGTCTCAGGTATTCCTACCTAAGCCTCATAACCAACTGCTCTGATACCAACTGTGAGGGCCCCGAATCCGAGGTCCCGAATCACCTCGGATCCGGTTCGATCATTCTATTACTATTACTATATTTGCGGAAGATATAAATATAAATTGTTTATACAATACATTACACACTATTCTCCAAGGTCGAGTAACCTTAACTTAATCACATTCATAACTTAACTAACACATAACATTATTAACATACAACACTATTACAAAACTAATCGCATACTTATACTAAAGCTTGAACTGTCTTTGACCTTTTCTTGAATCCGACGCGTTCGTCTTAATGTATAATGTTTTATCATGATATAGCAAGGGTGAGCATAAGGATTGCCCAGCAAGTTTAAGTTCACTAATATAACGATATATCATGATTAAAGAGTTTGAATAATAAGTTGGCTATAATTCAACAATATAATTGTGAACTAGCAGGAACAAGTTTATGACTGAACAAGTATATAACATGAACAAATATTTCTGAACCGAAGGGTAATGAAGGTGATTAGCCTTTCATACCTGACTTATACATGCAATATGTACAGAGTACAATTATACATTACAATCAGCAATGATTAACCATAAGCTTATCCGAACAAAACACTCTTAGTAGAGTTAAATAAATACAAACTTGCCTGAACCGTTGATTACCGCAATGCAATTTATAACGCTTGATCCGAAGACCTAATATTAGTAATATAGATCTCCAATATTAGAATAATATCATCACAATATAATACTATTATATATATAGACATACATAGAATAACCTAAACACATATCACATAACCCTATCAGTTTATTCAGCATATAAAACTTAGTATCAAGTCAGGCTATTTAAGTCTGAGTTGTAACCGACACAATTCTAACATCCCGACGGTCTAGTCGGACTTTTATCGAGTCTAAGTTCAATTAAACTCTGACTTAACACTTAACATTTAACTCAGATAATTTTATTAACAGTCGAAATAATTTTCTAACTCTCATAACAATTTTCACATAATTATTACCATTTATCATGAATTTTAAATCATTAAAAACGTATTTAAATAAATTAAATATCACATAATTTCTTTATCATTAATATTTATTTATTATCAAATATGAATGAAATACATCACATAATATTATAATATATTTATAATATTTTAAAGTATTTTTAATACCTTAAAATTATTTAAATATGATTTTTAAATACTTAAATTCATTATTCGGTAATTACTATTAATATTAAAATATTAATATTTTTGTGACAAAATATCAAAAGTTATATTTTATAACTTCCAATATTTTTCTAACGCATAAATCACTTTTATATAATTTATAAAGCATTAATTCTATTTTTCCATAATTTATTTAATATATTCATTAAATAAACTAATTACCATTAATAATAATTTATTAATGAATTTCATCACAAAATATTCAAAGTCACTTAAAATATTTTCTAATACCATAATATAATTTTTCATGATTTTTCATGAATTAAAACCATTTTTAATTAATTTATTTAATTTTGTAATTAAATAAATTAAATACCATTTATATTCCAAAAATATTAAATATTATGAAATATACTTAAAATAATTAAAAACTATTTTTTAGAATTTAAAATAAATTTTCAAAATTTTTTAAGTATTTTTAGTAATTAAAATCTATTTATTTCAATTAATTTAATAATTTCCGGAAATTAGAAATTAAAACTGTCACTAAAGGACCCTATAGCGACAGAACCGTCGCTATAGGTGTTCTTGAGCTGCCTAGAAAACCATGTCAGAGATCGAGGGGCTTGGTTTGACCGGTTCTAATTTCTTAGTTAATGAGTTTCTGGGCTTGTACTATGGTTAGATCTGAAGTACTAATATAATACTAGAATTACCAACTTGTTACATGGCCATACAACATCAGATCATAGAGATCTGAGTCTCCAAATATTCTGACAACGTGTTCTTCGTTTTTCTGGAATTTCCAGAATTAAAGGTACCTATTTTGAATCCTTAAAGCTTAGTTTCCCAGACTCGGTTTGTGTGATATAATGATACAAGTATATAGTACACATGTCACAGAACATAACTATATCAACATATCAGTGAAACAACTTCGCCATATCCAGATTTAATCCGGTCAAACGGGGTCAGAAACGGTGTTCATACACTTTTTGGAAATTCCAGAAAGTGTCTCCGTTGTCAGATGGGCTACTTTGACCATCCATTATGTTCGATTTGCTTGTTGTTTAAGAGATCTAAGGCCATGGATCTAGACTACATCTTACAGGTTACAATCTGGTTACCAACATATTAACAAACAACATCATTACTGACAGATATTGGCGTTATAAAACGTTGTCAGACGCTGATATTTGATTTCTGGGTTACCCAGAAATCAGTCGGTCATGCCCGGTCAACGGGTTTTGACCGAGAATAACATGCAATCTAGCTATGTAGTGGCTGTGATTCGACTTCTAGATAAAAAACCACATGACAGGCTATCCATTAAATGTTTAAAACAACAGAAATCATTATCATAGAAAGATCTAAGGCCTCTGACATTTGACTGTCAGGCCATATTTCAAAATTTTTCTAGATTTCTAGAAATGCTTGATTCGTGCATCTAAGTGTTATGGATCCATGATCCAACAACCCAGATCTCTAATTGACACCTTAATACACATATCTAACCAATCAATTATAACTTTTAACAACAAAACATAAGATTTTAAAAATTAGGGTTCTTTACCACTTTGAAGCTTGATTCTTGATTCTGAATCGTGGGATCTGATATTGTTTAGCTAAGAAGTGTTCTTGGTTTATCTTTTCTCTCTTTCTCACTCTATATTTCGGATTTCTAGAGAGAGAAAGTGTAGGAAAAAAATGAAAATGAAAGTATGCATTTTCTCTTCCTTAATCTACATAAATGATGTGATTCAATGTTTCTAGCACATCTAAATAGCTGATAATTGACACATAGCTAAGGCTAGGGTTAGGGTTTGGTCACCAACCCATTATCTTGGCAAGATCTACACTCCAACCATTTAAAGAATGCCAAAGGGCATTAATGTCATTTTCTATTTAATTTTTAATGGCAATTTGGATATTGTCCCAAACCCTTAGGGTTTAAGGTTTGGTTAGGGTTTAGGGTTTGAGCTAATTTAAGATTTGTAATTTAATTTCCTAAATTTTCCAATTTAGGTTTTTAAAAATAGAAATTTAATATTTCTAACTTATAATTAGAATTTTCTAATTATATAAAATTTCATAATCACAAATTAAATCTTGTTAATTATGATTAATAATACCTAATCAAAATTGCTAATTACGCAATTAGGGTCAAAATGGTCATTAGGGTTTATAAACCACTAATTAGGGTTTCTAATAGAAAAATTAATTTTTCTTAAAATAGAAATTAGATTAGGGTTTTCTAATTACTCAACTTGAAAATTAGGATTAAGGTTTCCTAATTAACATTAAAATTATTTAATTAACACTTAGGTTTTTCCCTATTTACAAATTAGGGTTTCAAATCCGTAATTAGAGTTTTCAAAATGTGACATTAGGGTTTGCTAAATAATTAAGCGTTACCCTAATTAATATTATAATTATTTACACTTACGCCACTAAGTTCCCGATTTAGGGTTTCATGCACCGAATTAGGATTTTGGATTCCCAGAACTGAAATTAGGGTTTCCATAACCGGTTTCTAGGATTTCTTGTTAAACGCTATAGTTTTCTAACCGAACGTTGACGTTTTTAATATATATATATATATATATATATATATATATATATATATATATATATATATATATACTTAGGGTTTGTTACAGATATCGTTTATCTGGTCAACCCTTGACCCTTAACCACATACTGTACACATATACACAGAACACAATCACGTTTTCCTTAATCCTGAATAATTCACCTAAATCCTTCACAGAATTTTGAAATCCTCAAAATTCTATCTTAAAAATATCAAACGCATACACTAATTTTCTATATAGGTTCTAATTTTGAACCTTACATCAATTAATAAAAATTAAAAAAAATATTCAAAATTCTCAGGTTGTCACATATTCCAACAGAATAATAAAGAAATGAATAACAGAAGAATTTCACCAAGTATAGGATAGCCCGCGTATACAGGTTATTCCAACAGAATAATAAAGAATGGAATAACAGAAGTTCTCTTCATGAATAAGAAAGAAAGAATACCCTTTACAAGTACAACAAATAATATTCCTTACCGTAAAAGAAACTTGATATCGGAGTCGTGACGTAGCAGAATACTTTTCTTCTTTCTCTCTCTAGAGTTTCAGTGAATTCGTAAGAAAATAATGAAGGAATGAGATTCTACTTATAGAAAAATGGACTGCATAGTAAGTAACTCATGAACGGTCTAGAATAATTTACTTTGATCTGACGGTCCATATTTAAAGCAAAATCTTTTAAATAAAAAATGAATAACTTTGTAAAAGATTTTACTATGCAAAAACTATGGAGGCACTAGGCAAACACTATGCATAATAAAATATAATATATTCTAATTATTGTCTAATAAAACAGATGACTTTATAAAAGTATTCTGTTTTATATAAAAAAATTTTACTATTAGCCTAATAAAACGAATAACTTTATAAAAGTATTCTGTTTTATATAAAAAGCTTTTCTGTTTTATTACATTAATAATACCAATAAAATAAAACTGAGTGACTTATCACGTAAGCATCAATAATCGATACCGTGTGCTACTATGCAACCATGCGTATTACTGTACTTTTACTACCGAGTAGTTCAACAGTATTAATGGTAAAACTTTCGCCGTTATTTTCATAAAATATTTTTGTCGTTTTCTCAATCCGTCAATAATTCTGTTGTGGGGTCCACCAATGATTGCGTCGTCGTACGAATATTCCCTATTAAAACGAATATTCCCCGACCAATCGAATATTATATAGCAACTTGCGTACTTTGCAAAATTTATAAATATTACCCACAACTATAATATTACATCAATTTCACTCCATAATATTCAAAAATGATATTTATAGAAAATTCATCTTTATTTATAAAAGTTGGGGTCTTACAATGACCATTGAATTTATAATTGAATATCTTTAGCTTAAGTGCAAAGGTGAAATGATCATCATGGTTATAATTATTGTTTATATAAATTCTGAAATGATTATATATTTCTGTGAGATATTAATATATTTGGCCTGTAGTGCAAATATGAACTGTTGATGAATATATTTGGCCTGTAGTGCAAATATGAACTGTTGATGAATATATTTGGCCTTTAGTGCATGTGACACCCCCAAATTCGGGTTACCTGACCCCCGAGTTTGGTATTCACGATCCACAATATATATAACATTTAACTACCCATTTAATTATAAATAGTAATACATATCACATTAACATATGTTGTTAATACATTAGTCCTAGGTCTGCTAACCTTAACATTACAAACAGACCCCTTAGATATATAAAAAGGGTTTACAAGCAACATAATAAATATGCTTATTATAACTACTCCAGCATTTTGCCTTTATCCTTCACAGCAACTTCGGCAACTTCGTCTCTAGCTGAAAAGTTTTATTTAGCAAGGGTGAGCAACAAATTTGCCCCGTAAGTTAAGACATACAATGAATGTATAAGTATCAGAATAATACACTATCTATTTTGATAGAATGACACCAAAGTTCGGGGAACTTTAAAATAACTGAACAAATCGTTAATCAATAACAAGTTTTCTCGTATTCTAGGCAATGCAATAATATGATAATGAAAGAGTACAACGCTTTCAAAGTTTTTACGATATTCTATTGAATACACAAGAATCAATTCTACGCAATAACAAAGTGGAATAATTTCCAGATTTATGCTAAGTGATCCCACTAGATCATAGAACTTCTACTTTCTCGGGTATCTATCAAAGATTTACTTTGATACATACGCAGGAGTATCAGATAACCATAAAGATTAAGTCAAACCCCTCTGCAAGTATAACAAGTGATCAGCTTTATTATACCCAATATTATGCATAATACTTAATCGCGCGCAAAGGCCGAATATACGACCAATAAAATGTTCCCTTTATATAAAAGGTTATTTTTCTCAGTCTCAGAATCAAGATTTTGATTTAAAAACGAAATGCAAGGATTTTAATATCTAATCACTTATCTTCTCTTCTCAAACCTATCAAGTTCTAACAAATGTTCGTCTAGCTAGAATAATTAGCTAAGACATTTCTCAATATAATTTGACAATAAACAGAAATTATCTGTACTGTCAATTCTATCTTTTACGAATAAGAATATCCAACAACAGTTATTCTATAAATGCATATTCTCCGAATCAGTAATTCAATTTGAATTATTAATCATGCACTAACTGCGAATAATCATCAATAATTCCCTGGACGTGGTATAATTAGCAATAACTAACCACTATAATAATTGAATGAATATAACTCAAGGTTGAGTTAGGAAACTTGCCTCTTGCGCTGATTACAGCTACACAAAATACTTATCTGCGTTCGTAAGACCTATAACCAATAATATCGGTCTCACAATTAGCACAATAATTCACAACGCATAATACTATAATTTACATTCAAACTTCTCCTAGGCACATTACCACATAGCCACATTAGTGTTTATAACCTATATAAACACTTATGAAGTCTAATTATTTCGGTCTGGTTAGACTTCGGTCCATTCTCGGTGTCCTGGTCTCCCTATCCGATAATTAACACACTTGTTGACAATTAATCTTGGTCTCTAAGCTTCAATATTATTTTAGATAAGTTAAATATCATTTATAATATTTTTCAGAAGCTTTTAATAATTTATAAACAATTATTATAATTTATAATAAATTTTCAAACACTTAAATCATTTTTAAATGATTTAATTATCAAATAATCTTAATATCATTAATATTTAATAATATAAAAATATTAATGTTATACTTGTCAAAATATTAAAGTTATTATTAATAACTTAAAATATTTTTAAATCATCAATACTCTACTTAAATGATTTTTAAAATAATTAAAATCATTTTTAAATTATCACCATTAATATTTAAATATTAATGAAATTATTTTCAAAATATTAAAAGTCAATAATTATAACTTAAAATATTTTAAAAATATTTTTCTCATATTTAAATCAATAAAATTATTTTTAATTCATTTATTTAATTTAATAATTAAATAAATCTAATATCATTAATATTAAATTATTAATAAAAATTCTCCAAAAATATTAAAAATTATATTTTATAACTCAAAATATTTTTAAATACATTATTCTTATTTAAAATAATTTTTCATAATATTAAATTATTTTTCTCTAATTTATTTAACACACTAATTAAATAAATTAAATATCATTAATATCCAAATAATTAAAAATATTAATAAAAAAAATGTCCCAAATAATTAAAAGTTATTTTTTAGAATTTAAAATAATTTTTAAAACCATTTTTAGTAATTTTAATAATTTATTTTCTATTTTTAATTAATTATCGGAATATTCATAAAATAAAATAATTCAAAACCGTCGCTATAGGCCTTTAACGACACAAAGCGTCGCTGTTGGTGTTCTTGAGCTCAAGAACACTGACAGCCGACAGAGCAAGGGTCAATGTTTGACCGGTTTTAATTCTTGGTTCCAAATTGTTTCTGGGATAACTTAAGGTTCAATATCGTAGTACACATGTAATACTACATCTAGCAATCTTCACTTTGGTCATATCACATCTCATATGCATGATCTGAAGGCACAAACTAGCTGTCAGAACAAGTTCTGGGTTTTCTGGGCAACCCAGAAACCCAGCAGCTTCGAGGGTCTACTTTTGAGCTCCATTAATTCTATGTCCCGGTCTTGATTCATGTTATTTAATGGTTTACACTTAGAGTCCATGTGTCAATGAACATAAATACAACAACATTACAGTTCAACAACCACATACACGCCAGATCCAATCCGGTCAAACCCTGACAGAATCTTTGTTCATACCGTTTCTGGGTTTTCCAGAAAGGTCACCCTTGATCAAATGGTCTGGTTTGACCATTAATTACAACCATCGTATGTGTTGTTTGAGAGATCTACTAGCATGGATCTAGAGCCCACATAACCAGCTACAAATATGTTACAACAAAAACATCATAAAACTAAATAAACTGACATATCTATTGCTTAGAAAATCCTGTCAGATGCTTATATTAGAATTCTGGGTTACCCAGAATTTCACTCGGTCATGGTCGGTCAACCGACTTTAACCGGCTATAACTTGTAATCTGGAAATCTAATAGCTTGTATTCCACTTTCAGATCACAGACCACATAACATAGTACAGATCCAAAACATAAAACAACAAAAATCGTAAACGAACAAGAATCTATGGCGCGTGACATTAGCTTGTCAGACCACAAAATTTGTTCAAGAACAGTTTTTGAAAACATCATTTTTAAAGCCATTTAATGTTATGGATCTATGGTATATCACCATAGATCATCATAAAACACCTTCTAGCAAACATCTAAACACATAAACACAAAAGTTAACTTAGCATACAAGATCAAAAGGGCTTAGGGCTTTATACCTTTCTCTTTGAAGATGGTTAGATCTTGGCTCTACAATCTGTTATTGGTTGATCAAGGGCAATATTTGGGACTGATCTACTAAAGAAATTCGGAGGTCTTGGTGAGAGAGAGAGTATGTGAGAGCTTGGTTGGCCAAATGAGCAAATTAATGGAATTTCTCTCTCTTAGATCTTATATATACAATGATATGTTACTATGTTCTGATCTTGCTGTCACATAGGGGCTGGTTGCTGATAATTTAAGTCATATTGGTCAAGTGGGTTGGTAACCAACTCTTATTTTGGTAAAATTTACAAGTAATCTAATAAAAATCCCATAAAGGGCATTTTGGTCATTGATCTTGTAATTTTAATGGCATGATGGTCAAATGTCAAAACTCTTAGGGTTTAACCCTAAGGTTCTAACCCTTAGGTTTTACAAACTCCAATTCTATAATTTTTCCAATTAGGGTTTTTAAAAAGAAAATTGGATTTCTAAAATAAAATTATAGTTTTAAATAGAAATTAATATTTCTAAAGTATAATTAGGGTTTCGAAATTATATTAACACATACTAATCACTTTAGGCTTGCTAATTAGAATTAGGGTTGCCCAATTAGGGTTTTAAAAAATCTCGAATATGAAATTAGGGTTTTAATAAGAAAAATAAGATTTCTAAATTACAATTAGGGTTTGTAAAATAAAAATTAAGACAACTAAAATATAATTATTTTAATTATATTTTCTATCGAATCCTTATCCGGACTTAGGGTTAGGGTTTCTAATTTTTGTAAAGCACAACTCTACTCAAAATTTTATTAGTCAATAAACAAATTGACCTTCTCAAGACTCGTATCACAGATACTTGTCACAAAATTGATAATTAATATTAATATTAATAAAAAAAAAATTCGAAAAATTCGGATTATTCAAAATTCCGGGTTATCACTTTCACCCCTCCTTAAAAGGATTCCGTCCTCGGAATCACCGCTTTCTTATTCTCTATAATATTTTAAAATTGTATCATCAATTCATTCTTAACAACACAATATTCATTTGTGTCTCCAATTCTAACCTGTGACTTGAATCTATACAAGAAAATAGTTCACTGAAATATCTAACTCGTATTTCTCGCGTAAATTAATTTCTAACCGAACTCGTTACCCGTCGCCTCTTCATGGATAGCTGCTGCATTTGGAACTGTCATGCTAAAAGTGAATGTTGTTGGTCTTCTTGGCTGTGCAGGTCCTCGATTCATCAAGGTGCCGCTATCAGGTCCCTTGTTGGCACTTCTCATCTCTACATTTCTCTTCGAACAATTCCGGACCTAATGATCGGTCGATCCACACGTAAAACAACCTTGTATCTTCTTCGGATTGGGACAATTGGGTGACACGTGTCCCTTTTGACCACAGTTATAACAGACTCCTTTTTTCTTCAAACAAACTCCTTGATGACGCTTCCCGCAAACTACACACGGCATGCCTTTCTTCATAATCTCTACTGGATTATTTGCTGAATTAATATCACCATCCCTCTTATGTTTATTAAGATTACTACCTCTACTACCACCTATCATAATATTTCCTTCAGTCTCCTTTCTTTGTTCTTGACTATTCTTCAATACAACTTCAATTTCTCCTTCAGCGATAACGGCTTTTTCGAATAACGTTGAAAATGAATTATTTTGCAACACATCCAACTTCTCGAGTACCAACGATTTCAATCCGTTCCTAAAACATCGTGCTTTAAGCTCCTCAGTGTCCACTCGATGTGGAGAAAATTTTGCTAACTCGTTGAACTTGACAAAATATTTTGTCACCGTCATATCTTCCAGCTTCAGATTCAAAAATTGTTCTTCCATATTTCACTTTAGACTTCCCATCTTTGGCGGCATTATCTGATAAAAATCTTACATTAATTCTCTTTCTTTACACAGATTCTTATTAATAGCACAATAAAAATTTCTCATATAATCGCATATTTATTCACATAGCACACAGTACATTTAGCTCTTAACACATAGCACTAATCCTTTTAAATAATATCAGGATTAACAACACAACTTTAAACAAAAGTTGTAATTCTCCAACTTTATACAAAAAGTTTTAATTCTCCATTCACACATAACTATTCCCAGTTCATCAAACTTACCACACCTAGGGGTTCAGGAACTTGCCACAATTATATGAGTGTATGAACTTATCATAGTCAGACCTTTGGCGTCCATTCCCTGAGAGGTTCAAAACATTTCATATAATTATCAGTTATGAACTTACCATAAGTATAAGTTTTAAGAACTCAAAAATTATTTTAAACCTTATATTCATATAGAAAATAAAGATTTCATTCATACATATATATTTACATATGTTCACACATCTTTCTCGATACATTATCAAAAGATATTATCGCTTAAACTTAAGCTATCTACCGTTCACTCTCTTCACCAGTCTTCTTCTTACTGGGACACTTGTTGAATCTGTAACCCGTTCTCCCACATCATGCATTCTCCCACGTGAGTCTTTCCACACTTGCCACATGCTTGCTTCTTCTTCGGGTTTGAATTTTTAGAGTTGTCGTTGTTCCTCTTTCTTTTTTTTTATTACCTTTCTTCTGCTTGATTGTTCCTTCAGACAATCCACCATTCTCAGTCTTTATCCTTTCCACCTGCGCCTTCATCTCGTTCCGTTCTTTAGTCATTTCGTGTAACGCTCGCTTCGTCTTCCATAACTCCTCTAGGAGAAATACTTTTCTCCGGAGTTCTTGAACTTCTGCAGATACTTGATCTTGTTCTCCAACTTTGATCTTATTCTCATTCTCCTCCTTAGCTTTTTCGGACTCTTCCTCCTCATCACCATTCAGATACATCTCGGGATAATCGTCATGATCGCTCCGCAGATTGACCATAGGTTCATCATTTCCCACCTCTTCAACTAACTCGCTTTGCGCTGGCACCTCGGCTACTGGCACTAGTGCAATAGCCGCTAGCATCTCCGTACTCATTTCATCTTCTCCACACATCCTACAATCAGTCTAAATGACTTGATTAATACTTCTCCTGTACGAACTTCTCACACTATGTGTCCACACATCTCACAATCGATACGCTTCGGCAATCCCTCACTTAGTACTCTAAATGAGTATTTTCTATCTCGCTTATGGTTATAATCCTAGGGTTTTTCCCACCCCAGTTAAGGTTTATAGCCTACAGCTCTACTACCAACTTATGACGCCTTGGTCATTACGGCTTTGATACCAACCTGTGATACCCCCAAATCTGGGTTACCTGACCCCCAAGTTTAGTGCTCACGATCCACAATATATATAACATTTAACTACCCATTTAATTATAAATAGTGATACATATCACATTAACATATGTTGTTAATACATTAGTCCCAGGTCTGCTAACCTTAACATTACAAACAGACCCCTTAGATATATAAAAAGGGTTTACAAGCAACATAATAAATATGCTTATTATAACTACTCCAGCATTTTGCCTTTATCCTTCACAACATCTTCTGCAACTTCGTCTCTAGCTAAAAAGTTTTATTTTGCAAGTGTGAGCAACAAATTTGCCCCACAAGTTAAGATATACAATGAATGTATAAGTATCAGAATAATAGACTATCTATTTTGATAGAATGACACCAAAGTTCGGGGAACTTTGAAATAGCTGAACAAATCGTTAATCAATGACAAGTTTTCTCGTATTCTAGGCAACACAATAATATGATAATGAAAAAGTACAACGCTTTCAAAGTTTTTACGATATTCTATTGAATACACAAGAATCAATTCTACGCAATAACAAAGTGGAATAATTTCCAGATTTATGCTGAGTGATCCAACTAGATCTTAGAACTTCTACTTTCTCGGGTATCTATCAAAGATTTACTTTGATACATACGCAGGAGTATCAGATAACCATAAAGATTAAGTCATACCCCTCTGCAAGTATAACAAATGATCAGCTTTGTTATACCCAATATTATGCATAATACTTAATCGCGCGCAAAGGCCGAATATACGACCAATAAAATATTCTCTTTATATAAAAGGTTGTTCTTCTCAGTCTCAGAATCAAGATTTTGATTTAAAAATGAAATACAAGGATTTCAATATCTAATCACTTCTCTTCTCTTCTCTTCTCAAACCTATCAAGTTCTAACAAATGTTCGTCTAGCCAGAATAATTAACTAAGACATTTCTCAATATAATTTGACAATAAACACGAATTATTTGTACTGTCAATTCAATCTTCTACGAATATGAATATCCAACAACAATTATTCTATAAATGCATATTCTCCGAATCAGTAATTCAATTTGAATTATTAATCATGCACTAACTGCGAATAATCAATAACTAACCACTATAATAATTGCATGAATATAACTTAAGGTTAAGTTAGGAAACTTTCCTCTTCCGCTGATTGCAGCTACACAAAATACTTATCTGCGTTCGTAAGACCTATAACCAATAATATCGGTCTCACAATTGGCACAATAATTCACAACACACAATACTGTAATTTACAGTCAAACTTCTCCTAGGCACATTACCACATAGCCACATTAGTGTTTATAACCTATATAAACATTTATCAAGTCTAATTATTTCGGTCTGGTTGGACTTCGGTCCATTCTTGGTGTCCTGGTCACCCTATCCCATAATTAACACACTTGTTGACAATTAATCTTGGTCTCTAAGCTTTAATATTATTTTAGATAAGTTAAATATCATTTATAATATTTTTCAGAAGCTTTTAATAATTTATAAACAATTATTATAATTTATAATAAATTTTCAAACACTTATATCATTTTTAAATGATTTAATTATCAAATAATCTTATTATCATTAACATTTAATAATATAAAAATATTAATGTTATACTTGTCAAAATATTAAAGTTATTATTAATAACTTAAAATATTTTTAAATCATCAATATTCTACTTAAATAATTTTTAAAATAATTAAAATCATTTTTAAATTATCACCATTAATATTTAAATATTAATGAAATTATTTTCAAAATATTAAAAGTCATTAATTATAACTTAAAATATTTTAAAAATATTTTTCTCATTTTTAAATAATTTTTAAATCAATAAAATCATTTTTAATTCATTTATTTAATTTAATAATTAAATAAATCTAATATCATTAATATTAAATTATTAATGAAAAATCTCCAAAAATATTAAAAATTATATTTTATAACTCAAAATATTTTTAAATACATTATTCTTATTTAAAATAATTTTTCATAATATTAAATCATTTTTTTCTAATTTATTTAACACACTAATTAAATAAATTAAATATCATTAATATCCAAATAATTAAAAATATTAAAAAAAATGTCCCAAATAATTAAATGTTATTTTTCAGAATTTAAAATGATTTTTAAAACCATTTTTAGTAATTTTAATAATTTATTTTCTATTTTTAATTAATTATCGAAATATTCAGAAAATAAAATAATTAAAAACCGTCGCTATAGGCCTTTAGCGACACAAAGCGTTGCTGTTGGTGTTCTTGAGCTCAAGAACACTGACAGCCGACAGAGCAAGGGTCAATGTTTGACCGGTTTTAATTCTTGGTTCCAAATTGTTTCTGGGATAACTTAAGGTTCAATATCGTAGTACACATGTAATACTACATCTAGCAATCTTCACTTTGGTCATATCACATCTCATATGCATGATCTGAAGGCACAAACTAGCTGTCAGAACAAGTTCTGGGTTTTCTGGGCAACCCAGAAACCCAGCAGCTTCGAGGGTCTACTTTTGAGCTCCATTAATTCTATGTCCCGGTCTTGATTCATGTTATTTAATGGTTTACACTTAGAGTCCATGTGTCAATGAACATAAATACAACAACATTACAGTTCAACAACCACATACACGCCAGATCCAATCCGGTCAAACCCTGACAGAATCTTTGTTCATACCGTTTCTGGGTTTTCCAGAAAGGTCACCCTTGATCAAATGGTCTGGTTTGACCATTAATTACAACCATCGTATGTGTTGTTTGAGAGATCTACTAGCATGGATCTAGAGCCCACATAACCAGCTACAAATATGTTACAACAAAAACATCATAAAACTAAATAAACTGACATATCTATTGCATAGAAAATCCTGTCCGATGCGTATTTTAGAATTCTGGGTTACCCAGAATTTCACTCGGTCATGGTCGGTCAACCGACTTTGACCGGCTATAACTTGTAATCTGGAAATCTAATAGCTTGTATTCCACTTTCAGATCACGGACCACATAACATAGTACAGATCCAAAATATAAAACAACAAAAATCGTAAACGAACAAGAATCTATGGCGCGTGACATTAGCTTGTCAGACCACAAAATTTGTTCAAGAACAGTTTTTGAAAACATCGTTTTTAAAGCCATTTAATGTTATGGATCTATGGTATATCACCATAGATCATCATAAAACACCTTCTAGCAAACATCTAAACACATAAACACAAAAGTTAACTTAGCATACAAGATCAAAAGGGCTTAGGGCTTTATACCTTTCTCTTTGAAGATGCTTAGATCTTGGCTCTACAATATGTTATTGGTTGATCAAGGGTAGTATTTGGGACTGATCTACTAAAGATATTCGGAGGTCTTGGTTAGAGAGAGAGTATGTGAGAGCTTGGTTGGCCAAATGAGCAAATTAATGAAATTTCTCTCTCTTAGATCTTATATATACAATGATATGTTGCTATGTTCTGATCTTGCTGTGACATAGGGGCTGGTTGCTGATAATTTAAGTCACATTGGTCAAGTGGGTTGGTCACCAACTCTTATTTTGGTAAAATTTACAAGTAATCTAATAAAAAGCCCATAAAGGGCATTTTGGTCATTGATCTTGTAATTTTAATGGCATGATGGTCAAATGTCCAAACCCTTAGGGTTTAACCCTAAGGTTCTAACCCTTAAGTTTTACAAACTCCAATTCTATAATTTTTCTAATTAGGGTTTCTAAAAAGAAAATTAGATTTCTAAAATAAAATTATAGTTTTAAATAGAAATTAATATTTCTAAAGTATAATTAGGGTTTCAGAATTATATTAACACATACTAATCACTTTAGGCTTGCAAATTAGAATTAGGGTTGCCCAATTAGGGTTTAAAAAAAATCCCGAATATGAAATTAAGGTTTTAATTAGAAAAATAAGATTTCTAAATTATAATTAGGGTTTGTAAAATAGAAATTATAATTAGGGTTTGTAAAATATAATTATTTTAATTATATTTTCTATCGATTCCCTATCCGAACTTAGGGTTAGGGTTTCTAATTTTTTGTTAAGCACAACTCTACTCTAAATTTTATTAGTCAATAAATAAATTGACCTTCTCGAGACTCGTATCACAGATACTTGTCACAAAATTGATAATTAATATTAATATTAATAAAAAAAAATTTATTCGAAAAATTCGGATTATTCGAAATCCCGAGTTATCACAGTGCAAATATGAACTGTTGAGGAATATCTTTGGCCTGTAGTGCAAAGATGAATTGTTGATGAATATCTTTGGCCCGTAGTGCAAAGATGACATGTTATTGAATATCTTTGGCCTGTAGTGCAAAGATGGTCTGTTGATGAATATATTTGGCTGTAGTGCAAAGATGAAATTGTTAGTATGATTATAAACAGGAACTGTGATTTGGTATAACCATGATCTTTGATGTTTCAGGTAAAGACATGTGATGAAAATTATCTTCGTCGTGATGCGAAGAGGAATTTAGAATTACAATTATGATTATGAGTTATTCATATAATTTGTGGAAAGGAACTGTTAATTAATGTTACAGGGATAACACATTGTTGGTGGACTTTTAATGTGGAGAAGATAATAGACTTTATGGTCTATTTGACTCTTCTAATGGATTGCTCGTTCCGCTGCAACTATGGTTGAAATTTTTATCATCTACCATATGGTCTAAATCTCTGATTTAATTCTGTTGAAGGCTATTGATAACGTATTTATCTTTAGTCATGATATTCTTTACTGAGCTAGTTGTGCTCACCCTTCTGTTTCACAATTCCTTTCAGGTAATAAGAGTATAGCTGGGTCGAGCGGGGGTAACAGGGGAATAGAACGGTGGTCATCATTTAGTAGTTATATTTGATGAATCCAATAGGGTGAGGTGAACCCAACGTTGGAAGGGTGTTTTTCCACTATCATACAAGATTTCTAATGTCATACAACCTTGTGTCATTATAAGATAGGGTTGTGCACATCCACTTGCAGAGTGTATTTACGAGCACTACCTATATAATCTTGGTGTTTGTTTGAAGTTTAATTCACGATTAAAGACAGTGGAGATAATGATATATCAAGAGAATACTCACCATTGGAAAGAATATGATAGTAATCTTCTTATTTTTCTTTGGGGTCTATTAGGTCAACCAAGGATAATTCTGTGGAAATATGTTATCTATCATAACCTGGAAGCATGGCCTCCCATGTACGAAGGTTTTCTTGAGCACTTCCCAAAGATTCTAATTTCTAAAACAGTTTTTGACTATACCTTTATGTAGGTATCACTGTGAGGTGTTGTCCACTGATGGGACATTTGTCACATTACGGTTGGGACACGAGTCACAGTTGGTATATATTTGTATCCAAACTCACAGCATATGTGTTGTTGTATTTTGTACGACAATTGTTGTAATAAAGTTGTAGTTATTTTTTGTACCATGTATTTGGCGACTCAGAATAGGTTGGGTGAAATGGACCTATTTTGGGGTTGTCACATATTATATGATACGTGTTGCATGAAAACTGTTAGATTTTGCTGGGCTGTCGAGCTCAACCTTTCAAATAACCATTTTTACAGGTCAAGATTTCCAGGTAAAGTTATGTGTTACCTGAAAGTTATGAATCCGACGTGATACTTGAAGATTCCTTATGTTTTATGAGAAATGTATTTAATATTTTGAATGTAACATGTTGTTAAATTATAAGTTGAGCTATTCGGTATATATGGATATCCATTGATGATGTAAGACTTTGTATAGTCATTTTGTTGTAATGATTCATGATATAAATTTGAATCGAAGAAATATAATGTAAAGGTTAAAAGTTCTGGGAATGAGAATAGTTTGTAAATAGAAAATTTTAATTGTAATAGAACATTTTAATTATTCCGAAAATTTCAATGGTTGTATTGTAGTTTATGATATAAAATTAGAGGTTGAATGTATTATTAACGACCGAAGTCGAGAATTAAATTGTATGAATTTTGGGGGCATTACAGTTGGTATCAAAGCTGTAGGTTATAAACCTTAGGTAGGAGTACCGTAGGCTATAGCCTTAGAGAAGAGAGATGTGAAGATAATGAAAGAATAAGCTCAGATAGAGTTTGAACATAAGAAGCAATTTAAGAAAATTTATAAAGAAGGGATTAAAACATGCGTGAGAGGATTCAAAGAAGAATCTCGCAGAGTTATGGGGTTACCCAACTCCAATAATAAGAATGTAAGGTGATAATAAATAGACAATGTCTATAAGAAGAGATTGGTAAAGAAGTTAAGAATAGAGAGTTATATTAAAGTATGGTGCAATTGTACTCTTTAGTAGTTGATGTATGGTATCTGGGCTAAACGATTCCTTTATAGAGCGAAGGTATATACGAACTAGCAACTCAGAACCTAGTTTGTTGGTTATTTGTGGGAAACCACTCAGCGTACCATGTTGAAACTGTTAGAGACTCGATGTGTACCAAGTGTAGGAAGTGGATACGTATGATGAAAATGTAGAACTTGAATGAAGTGTTGAACGATATAAATGAAGTTGGAAATTCTTAAAGCAAGAATTGTTATATAAACAAGAAGATTCAAAGAAGAATCTTGAAAAGATATATAGATAAGAATCAGGAGTTCCTTAACTCCAATAGAAAAGATAACGAATAATGTCGTAAATGAAAGGAAAGAGAGGGGATCGCAAAACAAAACGATCTCGAGTTAAGAATTTTTTTTAAGGGAGATGATTATAGAATAAGATCACGACGGGATATGTTTAAGTTATAAAAGAAAGATGGTCTATAATGTTTGAATAGTTATAGCTTAATGCTATGAAGATGGTGTACTATGAAATAGTACGAGATAACTCGCGAGGAGTTATAAATGATGTGATACGAGAAATTCGTATTAAGTAAAGAGCAAGTTAAGAGTAATATAGAGTTAGGTAGGATTTCAATTGAGGACTCATGTGATGGCTGAGTTGTACGAACCTTTGTATGGGCGAGGGTTTTGTGCTTGCGCTCAGTTCATTACATTGATAATCATTGGAATGTTGGTGTCGCGCTATCAATGTATATGTGGCAAAAAGATGATTCTTTTCTCATGTGTATATTTGATAGTTAGAAACTATTAAGATTACTCAGATATTATTAGGATTAGGTGCAGTTCTTAAAACTAATGTATATGGTAAGTTTGTGACTCATAATAATATGGTATGTTTTGAACCCCTCAGCGAATGGACGCCTATGGTCTGGCTAGGATAAGTTCTTAAACTCATATTATTGTGGCAAGTTCCTGAACTTCCAATGTGCGGTAAGTTTGATGAACTGGGGTATAGATAAGTGTGAATGGAGTATTGAAGATGATAGGAATAGATAGACTGATTAAGAAATGGATCATAATAGAAAGTGGAGTTGATGGTGGAGACATAAGTTTTTCCAAATCCTCTAGCTTTGCTAGACTTTCGAAATTTATTGACTTCATGCGGATGTTGCATTTCTATTTTCTTGAAAAACATTGGATCAAATGATGAAACCAATGAGTTTTAAAAATAATACCGTTATTCGTATGTCTATGCTAATTGCTTCGGCTAGACAAAATTAATTTGAAATATATCAAAATGTATTTTATTTTTTTTATATATCGTCAATGTATCATGGAACCTGGTGCAGAGATGATAAAAATGATGGAGTCATCAATATAGTATTACGTAGTGTTGGATGTGATCTAATGATCGTCAGCCCACTATCGTATGATGTAGTATGATAAAATCACCAAATGACAGAATCCTCAAATGGACTGTAAATACAGTGCGGTATCATGACGTCATAAAAAGATTTTTGAGATTTTTTTAAGATATGAGGATATATATATATATATATATATATATATATATATATGTATATATATATTTCGATTGATGTCCGAATTATTGTAGAAGTCTATGTTATTTGATTCAGCTAGACGAATATTGAAAGATGTTCATGAAATTCAAGCGTTTCTTAAGAAGTTATGCCAAACCAAATTGTTTTGGTGCGGATTCAGATGTTGAAAAGCTGAGATGAACAACCCTTTTATAGGGGATTACGCGGAGGCGTTGAGATGTTTGTGCACAATATATTGTACGAAGGATTGACCCCCCTAAGTACGTGGAGTCCTTATAGTCTTATGATTGTTAAAGTTAAAGTTGAAAGATTACTTATAACTGTGGACCTGGTTCGTGGTCATTAGACCTTTAGTTGAATGCTTGCACTCTAAATTCTGAGATGAACTACTCTTTTATTAGAGGTTACGCTTAGTTTACACTTTGCATTGAAATGTTTGTGCACAATACATCGTACAAAGGGCTTAACACCCTAAGTACGGAAGTTCATATAGTCTTATGACTGTTAAAGGTTCCAGTCAAGATACTTGGTAACCTAGGGACATAGTTCAAGGTCTTGTGACCCCTCAGCATGATTTGGAATCTTTTAAATTCCTGGGTTATTTATACCGTTTCCCAATTATTGAGCAATTGTGGAAGATTCTTGCTATTCTAAAAGGCGAATGTGGTAAGGATTATATTCCTTAGATAGAAGTAAGTCGTAGAATGCGACACTGAATGATGAATATGTTGAATAAGTGAGAAATTTTTTTTTGAAATGAGTAGGAGATGAGTTATTAAGGTATAATGTAAAATTTTTAATAGAAAAATTTAATAATTGAATGAATAAAGTATTAACGTAAAATTTATTTTGATAGATTGAATGAATGAGGATGAATAAATAAAATTTCAAGGACGAATTATTAGAAGAAATGGTGAATGTAATATCCTGAGTGTTTATGATAACGATCCTTAAAAAAAAGAAAAAGAAAAAGAAAAAGAAATGAATGGGTTAAAGAATATGTAATACTCAAAATATAATTGAGTTCAAGTGAAAGTTATGAAATAAAACCTAAAATTTGTTAAAGTAATGAACGTAGTAGGAAATATAAAATCTATATTAAGTTAATGTGTTGAAGATATTTAACGATAAATTTGAAAAGAGACTTGGTGAAAACCGAGTATAGGAAGTTTTGTTGATTCCGAGGACGGAATCCTTATAAGGAGGGAAGGATGTGACATCCCGGAGTTTTAAGGATTAATGTGATGAATGAATTGTTTGAGTATGATTCTGGGGACATAATCCTTGTAAGGAGGGAAAAATGTAACAATCCAGAATTTCTAGAATTTTAATTGTAATTTTTAAATATTTATTGAATGATATAAATATTTAATAGATGCGTTTATCATTGAATAAATATTTGTTTAATTGATTTGATTTGCTTAATTATTTTTTTATAAATAATTAATGAGTTAAGAAAATTAATAATTATGGGATAATGTTCTAATTTAATTTAACAATTAAGTTAGAGAGTTTATAATGATTAAATGAATTATTATATTGATATTTCATTTTTGATGGATAATTATTTGTATTGAGTTTTGTGACTAAATGATTTAATTGATAAATTGTTATTAGAATTAATTAATTAAGTATGAAAACTTAATTTAATAGAAATGTAACAAATAACTATATTATAAGTGGTTATTAAAATAAACTAAAGTAGTTTTAATTTAGTTTTACCCAAACAAAACTTAAATATATTAATTCTTTAAATTTAAAGGATTTTGCCAAGCAAGCATTAGGGCTTTTGGTTTTCTAATTTTGTAAGTTTAAGTAAAATAAATAAAATAAATTAAAATAAGAAAACATATTTATGTTATACGTTAGTAACTGATAATACATTTAGTAGTATTATTAAGGGTTATCAGTTTTGTATTATATTAGTACGCATATCAGTTGGTTTTCTTTTATGCGTTTCATTTGCTAAAGCTTAGAGAAGAGAAGGGTTTGAGAGTTCAGGGAATTACAGAGAGAATAATGAGAGTTTGAGAGTGAGAAATTGTGAAGGATTGTCTGCAATTGCAAGGAATTATCACACTAGTTGAAGGTATTTTCCCTAATTATATACGAATATGCATATAAGAGTTTTACTCCATAAACCTTATAAGTCTGTAAATTCAATTTACAAAATTTTTAATATGTATAACTGTTAATTGTGATGATACATGCTTATAGTGCTAGAGTTATATTTAAAACAAGAAATTTGTATGCTAAATTTGTTGACAGTATGAAGAAAATAATGTCAGTATATGTATTTTTCATATGGTTCATGAAAAGTACGAATTTTTAGTGGTCAAATTGTATGAGAAACTATAAATTGAGTCTTGTGTATGTTAGTTCATTAAGAAACGAGCATAACGTAATTTGAACGAAGCAATTTGGACAAGAATTGAAATCACAATGTTGATTTTTCGTGAAGGATGTCAAGAATGGAGTTTTCATATGAAAATGAGAAATTTGAGAAATTAAAATAGTTAAAAGTGTTGTTAAATTGTTCTAATTGGTTGAATATGTTAACAAACATGTTTGTGATAGTTTTATATCAATTGTAGATGTTGGTTTCACTGTTTTTTATGGGTGAAATTCGTGTTAATTGGCCTAAAAACTGTGCCAAAACACATTCTGCAAAACCGAGTTCTGTGAGTCGCGCGGGCGCGCAGCCTCCCAGTACAAAACTCGCGCGGCCGCGCGAGTGCCCATTTTCAAACACTAAAGTCTGCTAGTTCTTTAGACTTTGGTTGTTCTTTGTAGCCCAGTTAAAGGTTATGGTAATGTGTCCAACAAGTAACAACAAGGCTAAAATAAAGTTGTGTTATGGGGTTAGTGAATTCAAAGTGGTAAAAATGATTAGTAAATTTCGAACGCATTATGTGATAACTTAGTGTACACAATGAATGTTAGATAAGTGTTACGAAGTAAACACCTAGAATTTCTGAAATGTAAATGGTAAAGAAAGATTTGTGCTAAAATAGTAAGTTTAGCTTGAAATGTACATGCTATGGTATGTTAGCATATCTAATAGATAATGTGATTCCTAGTTGTTGTCAACAAGTGTAATAGATCTAATATGGGGTAATGGAATCTATGGCGACTTTAATGAACGTTAAGTGTTGGTTTCGAAAGAAGTTTAAAAAATACAAAATGAAATTATGTAATGATAAGTGTCATACGAAGAGGAGTAAACACATGAAGATATGTGTTAAGTCTCAAAGAGATGCAAGTTATAAAAGATTAAGACTAAGAGTCATTGTGGTTTCGTTATATGTGTAACTAATGCTTGTGATTATGAACCTATGAACTGTTGTAGGAGGTACGCAAAGCATTTAAGCTATTTTTGGTAATTGGTAATCTACGAACTAGGCAAGTCTTTCAGTTCCTATTTGCTACGTGAACTTGATGATTAATTATTTTAAGTCTTTATTGCAAATAACATGAAATGTATTATATTTATGCGGAAGCATGAAACTTCAAAGTCAACTTATGATTACATTAATTGAGTAAAGCATGCCGATTGAGTAAGGAACTCAATCTTTATATATATTATATGGACTGTAGCACGTATGTTATGATAGTTCAATGTTTAAAAGATATATGTTGACCATGATATTATATGCTACGTGTTGCATGAAAACTGTTAGATTTTGCTGGGCTGTCGAGCTCAACCTTGCAAATAACTATTTTTGCAGGTCAAGATTTCCAGGTAAAGTTATGTGTTACCTGAAAGTTGTGAATCCGACGTGATACTTGAAGATTCCTTATGTTTTATGAGAAATGTATTTAATATTTTGAATGTAACATGTTGTTAAATTGTAAGTTGAGCTATCCGGTATATATGGATATCCATTGATGATGTAAGACTTTGTATAGTCATTTTGTTATAATGATTCGTGATATAAATTTGAATCGAAGAAATGTAATGTAAAGGTTAAAAGTTCTGGGAACGAGAATAGTTTGTAAATAGAAAATTTTAATTGTAATAGAACATTTTAATTATTCCGAAAATTTAAATGGTTGCATTATCGTTTAATGATATAAAATTAGTGGTTGAATGTATTATTAACGACCGAAGTTGAGAATTAAATTGTATGAATTTTGGGGGCGTTACACCGTAAGCCTTATTAAATTATTATAATTTCTGTTAATGATGTGTTTATGTAGTTAGATATGTGTTAGAAGATGTTATTTAGTGATTTATGATGTTATATCATAGATCCATAACATCTTGATGCATGAAAATAGGATTTTAAAGACAAACTTAAAACCCTAATTTTGTGGCCTGACAACCAAATGTCAGGGCCCATAGATCCGTGTGTGTTAATAGTTAGGATTAATTTATGTTATAGAGTTGTTCTATGCAATGAGGAGAGTAGACTGGAAGTGGAATCAAGTCCAAACCATGTCTCGATCTCAAGATATTGATGGTCAAACATGGTTGACCAAGCACAAAACTAATTTCTGGAAAACCCAAAAGTTTCCCAAAACGTCTGACAACGTTTTGTAGGGCTTGAATCTTGCTGTTGTTAATGTTTTAGGCTATGTTAGTGTATGGATTTTATAGACTGATATGTAGACTACACAATCATGCTATTAGAACACCCAGATCATGAACAGAATCAAAGTTATGGATGATCAAACAAGGGTTGACCAATTGCCTGGATGAGTTTTCTGGAAAACCCAGATTTCTCAAGAACATGTGTGACACCCCCAAATCTGGAACTTCCATTTCCACAGGATTTAGTGTTCACGATACAAATATCATCTTTCTATCTACCCATAATAAATGTAAACCAAGTAATAGATAGAATAAAAATCTTCCCCTTAAGGGTCACAACATCTGAATAATAATAATACAATCCCAGGTTAACTAACCTTAAAACATCTGTGCGGAATCATAAATAAATAAGTCTTAATAACATCTTTAACTTAAGTCTTAAACAAATACATCATACAAAATAACAAGTCATATCAAATAACAAGTCTCCATCATTTGCTAACTTTTCCCATGCCCTTACTAGTGGAAGGTTCTTCAGATCGTTCGTTCTTAACTGCAATGTTATTATTAAGCAAGAATGAGCACAAATGCCCACAAGTATAATAATGAAACAACAGTATAATAACATGCGAATAATCAAAGACATCTGAATAAAGCTCAACTTTTGAATCAAGAACAAATAACAAGAATCAAAAGAATTCTGTGGGTCATAAGACCTTGAACTATGTCTTAGGTTAACAAGGGTTATACTTGAAACCTTTAACAGTCATAAGACTATGGATCTTCTTCTCGTACTTAGGGGGATCAACCCTTAGTACCATACTGTGCACAATATCTTAACGCTAAAGCGTAAATAATCCCCTATACAGGGTTGTTCATCTCAGTTTGACATTCGAGTCCGCACCAAAGGAAGTTTGGTTTGGATAATTCATCAAGGGTTCTAAAATTTAGAACACTCATCAACTATGGACTAATTGAATCATTAAGGGTTCACTAGTCTAATAAGGTTCAACAATAATGATATTCAATTTGAATAATAATAATCTCAAAACGTATACAATAGGACAATTATTGTATAACTGAATCATGCTTTGAAAAGAAAATCAATCTTTAATATAACATTTAAACTTGAATAATAGAATTGATAATTTACTCGAGGTAAATAATAAATTTGAACAATAATGACAAGTAGGGTTAGGAAACTTGCTCAAATTTAAGAGTTTAAATTTAGGAAACTTGCCTCGTGCGTAGATTACACTTTAACTAAGCACGTTCTTTGAATTAAATCCTACATACCATACATATACACAATACCGGTTAATTATAAATTTATTAATCAACGTAAACTCATTCTCGTTGTCTACTTTAATTATCGACTATACTTAGTCAATTTATCTCATTATCACATAATTTGTATTTCATGAATAATAATCTAATTATGTATTCAATAATTTAAATCACATGTAATTATGTTATTTACATGTTTAAACAACTATTTTTATCATCACATTATACCTCTAACATGTTTACATGTTCATTACATTAATCCACTAACACATTGTTAGACTTAAACATTTTTAATAATCTCATTTCTGAATTTTCTGGTGAGTGGCGCTGCGGCGCCATTGATACACGTGATCGTCGCGCTGCGGCGCGGTGGCGCTGCAGCCGAACACTTGACGCTGTGGCGCTGTGGCGCCGTGGTTCGAGTCTTGGCCATGCGCTGCGGCGCGGGACTTCAGTTCTGGAGTTGGCGTCGCTGCGCGAGACTCCAGAATTCGATTCCCAGTTCGCGAAGAACACAGAGTTCAGCGAAAAGGACACCAAATAAATATTAATTTCACTAATTTAACATACCCACATGTTAATATTCACATATAATCATTACCCAACATCTGTAAAGTAATTTTAACCCATTAAAACACATAATCACAGAATTAAAACATAAAAATTTCCACTGTTCTTGATGTTTTTGAAGTATTGAACATAAATTCCTAAAATTCAACACCACGGATTCGTTATAAAGCCAAATCCGTTCATTTAAATCTTGGTCTCTTCGTATTAACATGCATAACAACATACAAGTGTAAAATTTAGGGATAATATACGATCACTATATAAAATTTCACGTATAAGGCCATAAGGCCAAAACCCAAACTCTGTAATTTTGCAGCAGTCATATACAACGTAAAATTATGAATTGATGATATGGAATCATGCAATATATATATATAAAAACACATATATTCACATAATCCTTACAAATTCCCATCATAAAACTTTACAGTACTTGAAAACCATATGTATAAAAACTTAAATACGTAAAACTAGAAATTGAGTTTGGGAGAAATTACCCAGAGTATAAACTAATGGAAGAGATGATCAGTGGTGATTCTTTCGCAAGTAATTGATAATTATACACTCAAGTTTTTCTCTCAAATTTCTCAATCTTTCTCTCTGTGAACTCTAAAGACTTAGGAAATAATAAGGAAGAAATAAAAGACGTAAGATAATAAGGGAGAAAACTGACGCGCATCATGGTCAGTTGCCCATCATGGGTTAACTAGCCATAACTCCCTCTAAGGCCACGTTTGGCTAGATTAATATTTACAAAATCCATTAATTTAATAAAACTTTTACAATATAGTTTTAATTAATGTCACATCCACTTGCACAATAATCCATATATCTTATTTAATTTAATATAAATAAAATATAATAACTTCTTATAAATTCACATAGTCATACAATTAATATCTCATTAATAAATAATGTCAATTTATTAAATCTCTAATTAATAATTAAATTAATTAAATACCAATATGCTTATTAAATATTTCTATTAATACAATAAGCTCACATAATCACATACTTTGATAATAAAAATTCTCTACATTAATTTAATAAATGTAACACATATAATTAAATTAATCTAACATGATTGCATCAATTAATTATTTAACCCAATAATTAAATCTTCGAAAAATATTTATTCAATTCAATAAATATTAAAATAAATTATAAAATTCTTGTTCGTCACATCTTTCCCCCTTTAAAAGGATTCTGTCCCCAGAATCACAACTCAATAAATTTGACCCGTTACATTCTCCCCCCCTTACAAAGATTCTGACCCTAGAATCACGACTCAATAAATTAAGTAAATAAATGAGGATAATTCTTCATCATATTCTCTTCGAGTTCTCACGTAGCTTTTTCAGCGTTGTGGTTCCTCCAAATTACCTTAACAGAAGGTATAACTTTATTTCTTAGAACTTGTTCTTTTCGGTCGACAATTTGGACAGGAATTTCTTCATAAGATAAGTCTTTCTCAAAATGTAGGGTTTCATATTCAATTACATGCTTGTAATCAGGCTTGTAGGGTCGCAACACAGAAACATGGAAGACGTTATGGATATTCTCGAGTGCTGGAGGTAAGGCTACCTCGTACGCGACTTCTCCGATTCTTCTTAGTACTTCAAAGGATCTAATGAATCTTGGGCTCAATTTTCCTTTCTTTCCGAACCTGATCTTCCCTTTCTAGGGAGAGACCTTCAAGAAAACATAACTACCTGATTCAAACTCGATAGTTTTTCGATGTGGATAAGTCTATTTCTTCTGTCGATCTTGAGTCGCTACCAGTCGTTTTCGGATCACTTTGACTATTTCTGCCGTCTGCTGTACGAGTTCTGGCCCTAGCAATTGTCTCTCACCAACTTCATCCCAATATAGTGGAGTTCTGCACTTTCTGCCGTATAAAGCTTCATAAGGTGGCATGCCAATACTAGCGTGGTAACTGTTGTTGTAGCCGAACTCTACTAATGGTAAGTGATCATCCCAATTTCCTTTAAAGTCCATCACACAGGCTCTTAGCATATCTTCTAATGTCTGAATCGTTCTCTCACTCTGTCCGTCTGTTTGAGGGTGGTAAGCTGTACTCATTCGCAATTGCATACCCATGCATTCCTGAAGACGTTTCTAGAAATTTGATGTGAAGCGCGGATCCCTATCTGAAACAATTGATACCGGAACTCCGTGCCTCAAAACAATCTCTTTTACGTATAGCTTGGCCAACTGGTCTAAGTTGAATCTTATTTTGATTGGAAGGAAGTGTGCAGATTTCGTCAGTAGGTCAACGATAACCCATACTGCGTCGTAGCCTTTCTGAGTCGTCGGAAGGCCAACCACGAAGTCCATTGTAATGTGTTCCCATTTCCATTCTGGGATCTCTAACGGTTGAAGTAAACCACTTGGTCTCTGATGTTCTGCTTTTACTTTCTGACAGGTCAGACACTTGGCAACACATTCTGCAACATCACGTTTCAAATTCGGCCACCAAAAATATTGTCTAAGATCTTGGTACATCTTGGTACTACCAGGGTGAATCGAATATCGTGAACTATGAGCCTCGCTTAAAATATCCTCCTTAATCTCTTGTACTGGCGGTACCCAAATTCTACTCTCAAATCTCAGTATTCCATCCTTATCCATCTTAAATCTCGGTTCGGTTCCTTCAGATATCTTCTTTGTCAACTTTTTGCATTCATCATCCTAAAGCTGAGCCTCCTTCACTTTATCTAGTAGAGTTGTACCAGATTGCATCCGAAATAGCTTCTCATCAATCTCCATTGGATACTTCACTTCTAATTCCAGTTTCTCCATTTCTGTGATTAGCTCCTCCTGAGCAGTCAACATCATCAATTTCTCACGACCCTTTCTACTTAAGGCATCGGCAACTACATTCACTTTACCCGGATGGTATAAAATCTCACAGTCGTAATCCTTAATTAATTCTAACCATCTTCTTTGACGCATATTCTAATCCTTCTGTGTGAAAATATATTTCAGACTCTTGTGGTTCGTATTTATCTCACACTTCTCCCCGTAGAGATAGTGCCTCCAAATTTTTAAAGCAAAAACAACTGCAGCTAAATTCAAATCATGGGTCGGATACCCCTTCTCGTAATCTTTCAACTATCGTGATGCATACGCGATGACTTTACCATTTTGCATTAGCACACAGCCAAGTCCTTTATGCGACGCATCACTAAAAACCACAAAATTGCCTGTATCATCCGGAAGAGATAACACAGGTGCCGTACTCAACCTCTTCTTTAATTCTTGAAAGCTCTCCTCACACTTCTCCGTCCAAACAAATTTCACAGCTTTTCGAGTTAAATTCGTTAACGGAGTTGCGATCTTGGAAAAATCTTGAATTTATCTTCTATAATATCCCGCCAATCCAAGAAAACTTCTTACTTCTGACGGCGTTCTCGGCTGTTCCCAGTTAATCACGCCTTCTACTTTGGATGGATCTATCGAAATTTCGTTTTTATCGATCACGTGACCAAGAAATTGTACTCGTTCGATCCAGAATTCGTATTTCAAAAATTTAGCGTACAACTTCTCCCTTCTCAATACTTCTAACGTTAATCTCAGATGCTCTTCGTGTTCTTCTTTGGTTTTGGAATATACCAGAATGTCGTCTATAAATACCACCACGAATTTGTCCAAAAACGGCTTGAACACACCATTCATTAGTCCCATAAATGCTGTAGGAGCATTCGTTAGACCAAACGACATTACTAAAAATTCGTAGTGACCGTATCGCATTCTGAACGCTGTCTTTGGTACATCCTCTGGCCTCACCTTCAGTTGGTGATAACCACTCCTCAAGTCTATCTTGGAAAAGTATCTTGCTCCCTTTCATTGATCAAACAGATCGTCGATTCTTGGTAATGGATATCTATTCTTAATCGTGACCTTGTTCAGTTCTCTGTAGTCAATGCAGAGCCGCATCGATCCTTCCTTCTTTTTCACAAACAACACCGGCGCTCCCCACGGCGATACGCTCGGTTGAATATAATTTTTGTCCAGCAATTCTTGTAGTTGGACCATCAGTTCTTTCATCTCTATTGGTGCCATTCGTTATGGTGCCTTCGATATTGGAGCGGTTCCGGGCGCCAAATCGATCACGAAATCTACCTCTCTATCTGGTGGAAGTCCTGGCAAATCGTCTGGAAATACGTCGACGAAGTCCCTCACAATCGGTATTTCTTCTACCTTCGGATTCTCTTTTCGACTGTCGACTATATAGGCTAAGTATCCTACATAGCCTTGTCTTAACAACCTTCTGGCCTGCATTATCGTCAGACAACTCGCTTGTCTAGGCGACTTGCTACCATAAAACACAACCTTTGACGGAGTCATAAGGTTAATACGCTTCTTCTGGCAGTCAATTACTGCCCCATAATTGGATAACCAATCCATACCAAAAATAACATCAAATTCCCCAAGCCGAATAGGGATAAGATCTACGTTCATGATATTACCCTTAATGTCCACCCTACAGTTCTTAAACACGTACTTAACATGAATTATCTCTCTATTCGCAATTTCTAAATTCATGGGATATTCCAACTCATCCATAAGCAAATCTAAACTATTAGCAAAGTCTTCGGATATAAAGGAACAAGTAGCACCCGAATCAAATAAAACATAAGCATTAATTTTATTGATCGGAATGATACCTGACACTACCTCACGAGACTGGATTGCGTCCTGCACTGTCATATTGAAAGTTCTAGCGGTCGGTCAGTTTGTTGCAGGTGGTCCGGTAATGGTTAAGGTATTTCCACTGCTATTTCCACGGTTAGCTCCTTGCACTGCTCCTCCTGATCCCTTCTTGGGGCAATCTCTTGCTAGATGATCCTTAGAACCACAGTTAAAACAAGCACCCTTCTTTGGGTTTGGACAGTTTGGTGCTATGTGGTCTTCCTGACCACAATTGTAGCACACTCGCTTCCTTTTCATGCAAACTCCCAGATGAGCTTTTCCACAGTTTGAGCACGCTTCAATTTTCTTCTTCTGCCCTCCTTGTTGACTTTCCGCTGACGAGTTATCCATCCACTTCCTCTTCTAATTATGACTACTCCTAGTGTTACTCCCACTAGTCTTGTTATTTTCTTCACCTTCACTCTTCTTCTTCTTCTGCTCTTGATTATAATTGGTCACTGCATCGCTCCCACCTTCAGCGAGGATGGCCTTTTCCAGTACCCCGGCAAAAGTGTTTATCTGAAACATTGACACCTTATTGTAAACCTAAGGCTTTAGTCCTTGTTCAAATCTTCTGGCCTTTCTTTCGTCAGTGTGTACTTGGTATGGGGCAAACCTTGCCAACTCATCGAATTTAGTTGCGTATTCAGGTACGCTCTTGTTTCCTTACTTCAGTTCCAGAAATTGAATTTCCATCTGATTCTGCGAACTAGTTGGGAAGTACATTTCGAAAAACATTTCTTTAAATTTCTCCCACGTAATTACACCTTCACCTCCTCGCACTTTGATTGCTTGCCACCAGTAGCTGGCCTCAGACTTCAGCATAAACGTTGCAAAAGCGGTCTTCTGATCTTCTCTAACCCTAGCAACGTCGAATACTTTCTCCATTTTCATTACCCACGTTTGAGCCTCGATTGGGTTCCTGGAACCTTTCCCACCGCCTTGAAGTCTTTAAACGTTGTGTTTGGTGGAGCTTGAGGTTGATTGTTCATTGCTCCCGTCAGTAAGTTCACCAACTACTGAACAGGATTAGCGTTGGCGTTATTGTTATTATTGGTTGACTCTTCCTGAGCCGGTTGACGTTGTTGTCTTCTTCTTGGCGGCATATTTCTGATAAAATAAATGCTTATTAGGACTTTATTTATTTCTCTAAATAGTTAAAGCATTACTCAACAATTTAACACATCATCTCAAACAACTTAATATATTTAATTCAACTCAAAGTTTTAATATCAAACTATAGCATAATTGCTATTTACATCTACTACCCTGGAATAAAGAATCCACAGGATTTAAAATATTAACATATTCCTTCGTTCATAAACACATCGGAATTTACATATAAAAACTAAATTATGTCTTTCACATAATTAAACGGATTCTAATCCTGTCTATCAAGGTGTTGAATAGCCTTGCCACGCTCCTCATCCAAGATATGAGACATCGTCCTGCGATCCAGCATATACGACGGAAGTCCTTTGAACTGGATGGGATATCTCAAAACTCGTTTATGAGCCTCATCCATTGCATGATTAAGTGTGGAGTATGTCTCTTCAAACGTTGTCTTCTTTGCGCGACTATCATCTTCTGCACGATCAGCTCGACGTGATTCTCTTACCCATCCTTCCTCTGCTATTTTCAGTTTTTCGGAGGTTTCTTTCAGTTCCTTTTTCAGCTTCTGTATCTCCTCGGTCTTATCTTCGGTTTGACCCTTCTCATGGACCAAATCCCATTCTACATTTCCCAATCGTGTGTGAAGAGTCGAAATCTCCCTCTCCTTCTCCTCTAAAGTAGACTGCTGAACAGTCGTTCGCTCAGTCAATTCCTGAACCTCGTCTTGTAATTTCACGTTACGGTCGCATAATGTGTCATACATCTCTGCATCAACGGTGTACCGTGGTAACTTCTCCTCAGGATCCTCCTTAGGATCAGTCTCGGGCTCATGCTCCTGACCAACAACGGTGATCAATGGAGATGACTCCCTCTGAACTAACTGTTCCCTAATAACATGTATGTCTCGGGGCTCCTCCTCTGTAGGTACTATAAGTAATCGGGGTTCTTCCTCCCCAGCTTGACTAGCTTCTCTAACATTCGTCATCCTGACAACAAAATTTTAAGTTTTAGTTACTTAGTCGTACTAACGAGCACATAAATTAACACATAAACACATAATGTATTTTATTATCTTCAATGAATTACCAAAAATTCATTTTTTAAAACTCAATAAGAGTATAAACTAATGGAAGAGATGATCAGTCGTGATTCTTTCACAAGTAATTGATAATTATACACTCAAGCTTTTCTCTCAAATTTCTCAATCTTTCTCTCTGTGAACTCTAAAGACTTAGGAAATAATAAGGAAGAAATAAAAGAAGTAAGATAATAAGGGAGAAAACTGACGCGCATCATGGTCAATTGCCCATCATGGATTAATTGGCCATAACTTCCTCTAAGGCCACGTTTGGCTAGATTAATATTTACAAAACCCATTAATTTAATAAAACTTTTACAATACAGTTTTAATTAATGTCACATCCACTTGCACAATAATCCATATATCTTATTTAATTTAATATAAATAAAATATAATAACTTATTATAAATTCACATAGTCATACAATTAATATCTCATTAATAAATAATGCCAATTTATTAAATCTCTAATTAATAATTAAAATACCAATATGCTTATTAAATATTTCTATTAATACAATAAGCTCACATAATCACATACTTTAATAATAAAAATTATCTACATTAATTTAATAAATGTAACACATATAATTAAATTAATCTAACATGATTGCATCAATTAATTATTTAACCCAATAATTAAATCATCGAAAAATATTTATTCAATTCAATAAATATTAAAATAAATTACAAAATTCTCGTTCGTCACATCTTTTCCCCCTTAAAAGGATTCTGTCCCCAGAATCACAACTCAATAAATTTGACCCGTTACATTCTCCCCCCCTTACAAAGATTCTGACCCCAGAATCACGACTCAATAAATTAAGTAAATAAATGAGGATAATTCTTCATCATATTTTCTTCGAGTTCCCACGTACCTTCTTCAGCGTTGTATACGAGACATCGTCCTGCGATCCAGCATATACGACGGAAGTCCTTCGAACTGGATAGGATATCTCAAAGCTCGTTTATGAGCCTCATCCATTGCATGATTAAGTGTGGAGTATGTATCTTCAAACTTTGCCTGCTTTGCGCGACTATCATCTTCTGCATGATCAGCTTGACGTGATTCTCTTACCCATCCTTCCTCTTCTATTTTCAGTCTTCCGGAGGTTTCTTTCAGTTCCTTTTTCAGCTTCTCTATCTCCTCGGTCTTATCTTCGGTTTGACCCTTCTCATGGACCAAATCCCATTCTACATTTCCCAATCGTGTGTGAAGAGTCGAAATCTCCCTCTCCTTCTCCTTTAAAGTAGACTGCTGAACAGTCGCTCGCTCAGTCAATTCCTGAACCTCGTCTTGTAATTCCACGTTACGATCGTATAACGTGTCATGCATCTCTGCATCAACGGTGTACCGTGGTAACTCCTCTTCCTCCTCTTCCTCATCAAAGTCCTCCTCAGGATCCTCCTCAGGATCAGTCTCGGGCTCATGCTCCTGACCAACAACAGTGATCAATGGAGATGACTCCCTCTGAACTAACTGTTCCCTAATAACATGTATGTCTCGGGGTTCCTCCTCTGTAGGTACTATAAGTAATCGGGGTTCTTCCTCCCCAGCTTGACTAGCTTCTCCAACATTCGTCATCCTGACAACAAAATTTTAAGTTTTAGTTACTAAGTCGTACTAACGAGCACATAAATTAACACATAAACACATAATGTATTTTATTATCTTCAATGAATTACCAAAAATTCATTTCTTAAAACTCGATAAGAGTTTTTCTTTACTATATTCTTTCTATAAGGCTACTACCTAAGGTTGTTCCCCCACCTAAGGTTCATAACCTACAGCTCTGCTACCAACCCCCAAATTTGGAACTTCCATTTCCACAGGATTTGGTGTTCACGATACAAATATCATCTTTCTATCTACCCATAATAAATGTAAACCAAGCAATAGATAGAATAAAAATCTTCCCCTTAAGGGTTACAACATCTGAATAATAATAATACAATCCCAGGTTAACTAACCTTAAAACATCTGTGCGGAATCATAAATAAATAAGTCTTAATAACATCTTTAACTTAAGTCTTAAACAAATACATCATACAAAATAACAAGTCGTATCAAATAACAAGTCTCCATCATTTGCTAATTTTTGCCCTTGCTCTTACTAGTGGAAGGTTCGTCAGATCTTTCGTTCTTAACTGCAATGTTATTATTAAGCAAGAGTGAGCACAAATGCCCACAAGTATAATAATGAAACAACAGTATAATAACATGCGAATAATCAAAGACATCTGAATAAAGCTCAACTTTTGAATCAAGAATAAATAACAAGAATCAAAAGAATTCTGAGGGTAATAAGACCTTGAACTATGTCTTAGGTTAACAAGGGTTATACTTGAAACCTTTAACAGTCATAAGACTATGGACCTTCTTCTCGTACTTAAGGGGATCAGCCCTTAGTACCATACTGTGCACAATATCTTAACACTAAGCGTAAATAATCCCCTATACAGGGTTGTTCATCTCAGTTTGACATTCGAGTCCGCATCAAAGGAAGTTTGGTTTGGATAATTCTTCAAGGGTTCTGAAATTTAGAACGCTCATCAACTATGGACTAGTTGAATCGTTAAGGTTTCACTAGTCTAATAAAGTTCAACAGTAATGATATTCAATTTGAATAATAATCTCAAGAAGTATACAATAGAACAATTATTGTATAACTAAATCATACTTTGAAAAGATAATTAATATTTAATAAATCATTTGAACTTGAATAATAGTAACGATAGCTTATTCAAGGTAAATAATAAGCTTGAACAATAATGACAAATAGGGTTAGGGAACTTGCTCAAATTTAAGAGTTTAAGTTTAGGAAACTTTCCTCGTGCGTAGATTACACTTTAACTAAGCACGTTCTTTGAATTAAATCCTACATACCATACATATACACAATACCAGTTAATTATAAATTAATTAATCAACGTAAACTCATTCTCGTTGTCTACTTTAATTATCGACTATACTTAGTCAATTTATCTCTTTATCACATAATTTGTACTTCATGAATAATAATCTAATTATGTATTCAATAATTTAAATCGCATGTAATTATGTTATTTACATGTTTAAACAGCTATTTTTATCATCACATTATACCTCTAACATGTTTACATGTTCATTACATTAATCCACTAACACATTGTTAGACTTAAACATTTTTAATAATCTCATTTCTGAATTTTCTGGAGAGTGGCGCTGCAGCGCCACTGATACATGTGATCGTCGCGATGCGGCGCGATGGCGCTGCAGCCGAACACTTGACGGTGTGGCGCTGTGGCGCCGTGGTTCGAGTCTTGGCGCTGCGGTGCAGTGGCGCTGCGGCGCGGGACTTCAGTTCTGGAGTTGGCACTGCGGCGCGAGACTCCAGAATTCGATTCCCAATTCGCGAAGATCACAGAGTTCAGCGAAAAGGACACCAAATAATCATTAATTTCACTAATTTAACATACCCACATGTTAATATTCACATATAATCATTACCCAACATCTGTAAAGTAATTTTAACCCATTAAAACACATAATCACATAATTAAAACATAAAAATTTCTACTATTCTTGATGTTCTTGAAGTGTTGAACATAAATTCCTAAAATTCAACGCCACAAATTCGTTATAAAGCCAAATCCGTTCATTTAAAGCTTGGTCTCTTCGTATTAACATGCATAGCAACATACAAGTGTAAAATTTAGGGATAATATACGATCACTACATAAAATTTCACGTATAAGGCCAAAACCCAAACTCTGTAATTTTATAGCAATCATATACGACGTAAAATTGTGAATTGATGATATGGAATCATGCAATATATATATAAAACACATATATTCACATATATTCACATAAGCCTTACAAATTCCCATCATAAAACTTTACAGTACTTGAAAACCATATGTATAAAAACTTAAATACGAAAAAGTAGAAATTGAGTTTGGGAGAAATTACCCAGAGTATAAACTAATGGAAGAGATGATCAGTGTTGATTCTTTCACAAGTAATTGATAATTATACACTCAAGCTTTTCTCTCAAATTTCTCAATCTTTCTATCTGTGAACTCTAAAGACTTAGGAAATAATAAGGAAGAAATAAAAGACGTAAGATAATAAGGGAGAAAACTGACGCACATCATGGGCAGTTGCCCATCATGGGTTAACTGGCCATAACTCCCTCTAAGGCCACGTTTGGCTAGATTAATATTTACAAAACCTATTAATTTAATAAAACTTTTACAATATAGCTTTAATTAATGTCACATCCACTTGCACAATAATCCATATATCTTATTTAATTTAATATAAATAAAATATAATAACTTCTTATAAATTCACATAGTCATATAATTAATATCTCATTAATAAATAATGTCAATTTATTAAATCTCTAATTAATAATTAAATTAATTAAATACCAATATGCTTATTAAATATTTCTATTAATACAATAAGCTCACATAATCACATACTTTGATAATAAAAATTCTCTACATTAATTTAATAAATGTAACACATATAATTAAATTAATCTAACATGATTGCATTAATTAATTATTTAACCCAATAATTAAATCATCAAAAAATATTTGTTTAATTCAATAAATATTAAAATAAATTACAAAATTCTCGTTCGTCACAACATATTTCTGACAGCAGTTTGACCGGCCTAGATCTTTCTGTTTTGATGTTGTTAAGCTACAAAAGTGCATTACTTTTGTACCTTGACATCCCTACTACAGGATTGAACCACTCAATCACACTGAGTAAGCCCATAATCCAAGATTCAAAGCTCAGAAAGTGAGACCTTGCACTGTTCTTCATTTCTGGGTAACCCAGAAAATGAAGAACAAGTCTGACAAGATCTCTGATGGCCTATAACTTACTGATATGATGTAATTTGGCCATGAAATTTGTTTGTTATTGTAGTATTACATCAATACTACATGTCTAACACCTTAGCAAGCCCAGAAATACCAAGATCTAAGATCTACTGATGGTCAAAGTAGGCACCCTGTTGACTGACATGAATATTCTTGAATGCTCAAGAACACCTATAGCGACAGTTTTGTCGCTATAGACCCCTTTAGCGACATTATATTTATAAATTAATTATTTTGATTAAATAATTAGAATTAAATGATTAATAATTATGAAATATTCATAATTAATTTGTAAAAATTATTTTAAGTCATAAAAATTGATTTTTAATAATTTGGGATATATTTCATTAATATTTTAATATATTTAAATATTAATGATATTTAATTTATTTAATATTTATATTAAATAAATTACGTAAAAATGATTTATTATTTTAAAAATCATTTTAAAATTATATTAAATTGTTAGAAAATATTTGAAGTTATTTTGAATGACTTTTAAAGTTTTGGATGAATTTTATTAATAATTTAATATTAATGATAATTGATTTATTTAATAAATGTATTAAATAAATTATGAAAAAATAGTTTTAATGATTTAAAAATCATATAAAAATGATTTAAAGGTTTTAAAACTATTAAAAGTTATAAAACATAACTTCTAATATTTTGTTATGAAATACATTAATATATTAATATTAATGACATTTATTTAATAATGGTTTTAAATATTTAAAATTATTTAAATGTGATATTAAGGTATTAAAAATACTTTGAGATATTATAAATAACTTATACTATTATGTCATATATTTCATTAATATTTGAAATTAAATAAATATTAATGATAATAAAATATTGTGGTATTTAAATCATATAAGTATGATATTAAGGATTGAAAAATCTTTATTAATGATAATGATTACTTGAAAATTATTATGAGCTATTGAAAAATATTTTGATTAAATAATAAATTACCTAAGATAATATTGAAGCGTTTAAGTAGAGTCTTATTGATATTAGGCTCGATAATTATTCGATTTGGCAGTCGGGATGTCGAAATAGTACCGAACTCAACTCAGATTGAAATAGTTTGACTTGATACTAGGTCTTGCGTGTTTTATTAACAAATAGGATTATGTGGTAATGTGTTTAGGTTATTTTATAACTGTAATTAACAGTATTAACTGTGATGATATTATTCTAATTGAGAGATTTATATTATCAATATTAGGTCTTCAGACGAAGCTAAATAGACTGCATAGCATTAGTCGATGATAAAGGCAAGTTTTCTTAAACTATTCTTTTAAATAGTGGTTAATCATTGTTGATTATATCACGTCTATGATTTGTTAATTCGCATGTTGTGCATGTTACATATGTTCATCAAGTATGAAAGCTAATCACACTCATTACCATTTGGTCCAGTTGATTTATTAATGTTCATTATTGACCATTCATTTTTATTGTCTCAGTTGTTCAGCTATGAAAATTGATTTATGTTCTTTCACAATGATTATATTGTTGAAAGTTCATTAGCATATTGTTCATTCTTTCAAACATGATATATCTTTTCTTTGTATTTAAACTTACTGGGCAAACTTGTTACTCACCCTTGCTATATCATGATAAACATTGCTGATTAGAACAAATACTTCGGATACAGAAGAAGACAAATGACATTGTATGTCGGATAGGATATTAAATTCAGGTAACAAGTTAAGGTTATCGACCTTGGGGATTATGTGTAAAGTTTAATGTATAAATAAATTATGTTTATATCTTCCGTAATAGTTATAGATTTAGTATACCAGGTTCGTGGTGATTAGTACCCGGATTTGGGGATGCTAAATTTGTGATAATTATTTATTCAATTTTTGATATAAATAGAGGGGTTTTTCATGAAGTATTTGTTGTAAGTTTGGCTTATTACATGAACCCCCACTTACTCATTTTTCAAAAATTACCAGTAGAAAGTTATCTCGGTTTTGTTTTATTATTATTATAATAGTAATAAAACAGAAAACTTTTTATATAAAACAGAATACTTTTTATATTATATATAAAGTTATTCGTTTTATTATATTATAAATAGAATATATTATATTTTATATAAAGTTTTTGTTTTATTAGAATATTTTATTGCACAGTAATGAATAGTGAAAATCAAAAATTTTAGACGAATTCGTTCGCCCGTGAATCCTTACTGTTGGTCCGTGATTTTCTTTTTAAATAGTGCCTTGTCATTCTCCTATAAATAGGATGCTTAGTTAAGAAATGAAAATCACACCAGAATCAGAGAATTCTTCTTCTATAATATTGTGCATATTTCTTTCTAGTATAAGGATACTTTGAGTGTAAAAAATAGTGCAAGTTTTTGTCAAGAATATCTCCGCTATACCAGTCAGATTTACTCTTCTTTTAAGGTAAGGGATATTATTTTTGTTCAATATTTGTAAGAAATATTATTTTCTTCCATACTCTATATTATGTAAGTAATATTATTTCGTTTCATATTCCTAAATCTACACTTATTTTGATAAGTATTACTTCTATACTCCTTGAAATTAGTAGAGTATACTTGAATTTTGCGCTTCATCTTGTATCGTTTTACGGAAATATTTTTTTGAATATTCTTATAAAATTTTAATATTTTCATGCCGGTGGACTATTCACGGGGTACTATTCACGACAAAATTGGTTTCTTTTCTGTCTAAATTATTTTTGATACATGAATATCATTCTTGAATTTTACTTCACAATTAATCATCATGTTGATAATTTGGACATTTTTATACTCTGGATAAATTGAATAATAAATCTTTAATATTTATCCTTGATCTCACTTGATTAAGTCTTTATATCATTCTCATCATCCTTATGCTTATATTGTGATTAAAGCCATCTTTGGCCCGTAGTGCATAGATGGACTGTTGATTGGTATGATTATGACCAGAAAATGTACATTGGTATAATCATGACCTGTAATGTTACAGACAAAAGTTATGGTGAAAGTCCTCATTGGCCCGTAATGCATTGATGGACAGTTGTTTGGCATGATCATGACCATTGGTGATACTAACGAATATCTTTGGCCCATAGTGCATGGATAATTTGATGATGTGGAATATTTATTGAGTTATGATACAGAGATAAAATTGATGAAGAACTTTTAAATCATAGAAGATAGTAGACATCATGCTCTACTTGACTCTTCTAATGGACTGCTTGTTCCATTGTAATTGTTGATCTAAACTTTTTGTCTATTGTATTCTATCAATTTTTACACTGTTGATAACTAAGGATAATTTATTCTACATTATCTTAGTCATAATATTCTTTACTGGGCTAGTTGAGCTCACCCTTTTCTTTCATTGTTCTCTTCAGGAAATGAGAATATAGCTGGGACTAGTCGGGAAATGGAGTGACGGTCCAAGATGATGGCTATTGTAGTCCTTACTATTTTATAAAATAGTATGACAATAATTATAATGATAACTTATTTTGAGTTTGGATATTATCTACGAGACAATATTTGTATTGAAACTCACAGTTTACGTTTTGTCGTATTGTATTAATGAAGTTTGTATTTGATTTCTGTACCATATATTTGGTGACTCAGAATGGGTTGTATGGACCTATTTTGGGGGCGTCACAGTTGGTATCAAAGCTTAGGGATATGATCTGTGACACCCCCAAATATGGGTACTTCAATTCCCACATGATTCGATGTTCACTGTACAAACATCATGTGTCTATCTACCCAAAAAAATGAAAATCATAAAATAGATAGAAATAAATCCTCTCCTTAAGGAGTTACATCATCTGAATAAAATACATCAATCCCAGGTCATACTAACCTTAAATCTCAAATGCAGAAACATAAACAGCTGTTAAGTCTTACACAATTTAAACATAAGTCTGAAACACAACATAACAAATAAACAATAAGTCTTCATCACTTGTTAATCTTGCCCTTGCCTTTGCTAGTAGAAGGCTCGTCGGACCTTTCGTTCTTAACTGTAATGTTATTATTACGCAAGAGTGAGCACGATTGCCCACAAGTATAATAATGTAACAACAAATAATAATATGCGAGTGAATCAAAGACTTCTGAAATAAGGAACTTAACTTCTGAATCAAGAATGAATAATAAGAATTAAAAGAACTTCTCAGGGTCATTAGACCTTGGACTATGTCCTAGGTTGTCAAGGGTTATACTTGAAACCTTTAACAGTCATAAGACTATGGACTCTTCTACTCGTACTTAGGGGGGTCAACCCTTAGTACCATACTGTACACAATATCTTAACGCTAAAGTATAAGTAATTCCCTATAACAGGGTTGTTCATCTCAGTTTGACATTAGAGTCCGCACTAAAGGAATTTTGGTTTGGATAAACTTAACAAGGATTCTGAAATTTAGAACGTTCATCAACTATGAACTAGTTGAATCAACAAGGGTTCGGTAGTCTTACAAGATTTAACAATAAATGATAGTCAATTTGAATAATAAACTTAAAAGGTATACAATGGAATAAGTATTGTATAATATGAATCATACTTGAAAAAAAGATTGATAACATTTAATATGACATCTTGAACTTGATCAATAAATAACAAGAACTAATTGGATATAGAATATAGGTTTAGAACTTGCTCGTTGAAAATAAGTAAGCTTTAGAAACTTGCATAACGATAGCAAGTAAGGTTAGAAAACTTGTCTTTTGCGTATGTTATACGTTAATTATACACGTTCCTCAATTTAATCCTACATACCATTACATTCACAATACCAGTCAATTATAAGATAACTAGCATCACAAGTTCATTCTCTTTTGTCTAAACTCTGATTATGACTGTACTTAGTCGATTCACAACACTTGTGTTCACATAATATTAAACTTTACGAACGACAAGTTAACTACGCGTTCAACAAATGAGTTAAACATATAAATACCTTATTGACATAATACGAATCTATTTTAGCATCACATTATAGGTCTAACATAATTTTATGTTCATTAGATTAGGTTACAATTACATTCCCTAAAATAAAACAGTTAAAATGCTCATTCTTGGATAAACTGCATAGTGGCGCTGCGGCACCACCATCTAGCCTATCCTTGGTGCTGCGGCGCGGCTGGCGCTGCGGCACGACTGGCGCTACAGCTTGGTCTATGGCGCTGCGGCGCGACTTGCCAGTTTCTGATTCTAAGTTTCGCGAGGAACACAGATCATGACCAATTACGTCCAATTACATTATTCGCACATGAATTTAAGTATACCCAGACAGTAGAATTCGTACATGATCCCTACCCAAACTTTCTAGCATGAGTTAACAAGTTAAAACATACAATTACTTGAATCAAACTATAAAATTTCACTGTTCTTGGTATTTTTGAAAATATTGAACGTGAAATAGGAAAAATTGACATTACAGGTTTGTTATAACATCGAATTTGTCCATTCAAAGTTTATTTTCTTCGTTTTAACACGTGATAACATAATCTAGCATTAAATTCCAAGTTAAACAATAATTCGTAGCATACTATTTCCCATAAGGGCCATATATATGAAACTTTATACTCTGTAACTTCACAAATCTATTTACGACATATTTTTACGAAATTGATGTTATGAAAGCATACGTATATGGTAAAAACATGTTATGATAACATATTATCATACATATATATATATATATATATATATATATATATATATATATATATATACACACACGAATCATTACTCTTTTCAATTACAGAGACTTGAAATAATTTTTCATAGAAATATTAACAACGTAAATTATAAGTTGGGTTAAAGATATTACCCTATTGCAGATTTTCTGATTCTTCAATCTTACAATGTCCCTCCACAATCTTATAATGTTCCTCTAAATTTTCTCTGAATTCTCTCTGGATTTTCTCTAGTTAGGACTTATAAATAAAATACGTCTTCTAAAATAAGACTGATTAATGCGCTTAGGTAACCGGCAGCGTGGTGGTCAGTTAACCCCATTCATGGGTTAACTGCTCTCAACTTCTCATAGGGCCTTGTTTGGCTAGCCTTAAAAGCCTCATTCCAATTTAATTTAATAAATCTCTTATAATATAGTTTAATAATGTCACACCCATTTAAACAATAAATCGAATATCTTATTTAGTTTAATTTAAATAAAATATAATAATTTCTCATTAATTCACATAGTCACATATTTAATTTTCTCATTTATTAATTATGTCAAATTATTAAATCTCTAATTAATTATTAAATTAATTAAAATAACATTATGTTTATTAAATAATTCATTTAATCCAATAAGCTCAATTAAATATATAATTTGAATAATAAAATTCTCCACATTAATTTAATCAATATAACACATATAATTAAATTAATCTACCACAAATTCCACAATTAATTATTTAATCCAATACTTAAATCATTGAAAAAATATTTATTTAATTCAATAAATATTCAAATTAAATTACACAAATCTCGTTCGTCACATCTTTTCCCCCTTAAAAGGATTCTGTCCCCAGAATCATGACTCAATTAATTCGTCCCATTACATTCTCCCCCCTTACAAAGATTCTATTTAGCGCCCCTAAATCCGGGTATCTTCCAACCCGACAGATGGTGCTATACTGTACAACATTTATACATTCATCCAATTGAATAGTCTCAAAGAACGAATATAACTTCTATATATTAAAGTAATATTTACAATTTCCCAGGTTCTATACCCATTACAAAGGTTCTTTGTCATAATATCAGTTACATTACAACAATAGACCTATACTATTACAAGATAATTTAACAATCTGCCTTAGCTTTTCCTTTATCCCTTTTTGATCCTTTGGGACGTTCAGTCTTAGCTGTATTCATATGGTTCAAGCAAGAGTGAGCATGGCTAGCTCAGCAAGTATAACAATTCAATAACAACATGCATGACACATACGAATCGTATATCTTCAATAACTGAACAATAGTTATGAAGTACTATTGATAATTCAAAATAGCACTTCATCCTTTCTTTCAAAATGTGTTACAATAACAACAAGATTTAGTAAAACATTCACCCCGGTCAGAGACCTCGAGTATTCCTTCTTTATTTGAAAAAGGACAACCCGGAACGAATTTCATAAGCCCGATATTACTTACGAGCACTTCTAGGTGATCAGCCTATTGTACTCTATGTTGATCAACACTACATCCATTAAACGTATGTACGTTTAATCATTTGGCAACCTCACGTGCCAGTCGTTTTACCGACAAAATATTTTTTTAACATTTCAGTCTTCTTTTGAAAACCATATCAAGTAGTTGACAAAAGATAGCAACATTTGATAATATAAGAGTAGATTATCAAGTTTAGCCAAAAGGATTGGCTTTAACCTCAACATACCTCAATCCATGCGAAAGAATACATGAATCTTAAACTTGTTCAGATAGAACTGAAACAAGAGTTAGAATACTTGCCTTTAGCGTCTGCTACCGTGTATTAACTTTATGTTTAAGTCTTTCAAGTCCCTACAGTACACGATCACATAATGCCTTACATTAGGTCACATATAATCAAGTATGTATACGACTATATCTTACCTTTCTTCTCAATCTAATTGTGTATTAGATTCAGTTACTATTCGTTCCGGTTTATCATTACCATTGCATTTATCCTTGACTAGGCTATCTTAACCTTTACATTACATTCCTTAAGGTTTAACAAAGTTTAAACAATGTTACATTACCTTCCTTAAGTTTGTGTTTATTTCCATTTTCTTTCTTTATACTTAGAACATTCTTGATCATCCTTGTTCTAAGACTGGCGTTGCTGCGCCGGTCCTATACTTACATCTCGCGCTGCGGCGCGAGCCCTATGCTAGCATGTCTCGGACTTGGCGCTGGGGCGCGAGTCCTTATGTAATGCGCCGCGCTGCAGCGCCACTCTCTAGAAGGTCTGGTACTGTGCATGGCGCTGGGGCGTCGGTCATTTGCCTGGGGTTGGCGCCGCGACGCCAACTCTGTGCACTAGAAAAAAAATTACAGTTTTGCAATTTTGCGAACTTCTCGGACGCATAACTTCTTCGTTATAAGTCCGAATTGGCTCGTTCAAAAGCCTACGGTTCACAAATTACATAATCTACATGATCATCCAAGAATTTTATCTATTTGACTTTGTTTGCTAAAAATTCCCCTATTGGTTCATTTTTAACGAAAACGATAAACGTTCGTGAACGTTCAACGCTCGTTTTTTCGTTCTAAGTCGGAATCCGGTCATTTTTTAGTCCGCAACTCTTAAATGCCAAATATGACTTAACTCCATTGTGAAGTAATAATTCCGTGATCAAACACAAAATTTGACTTCCATTCCGAGAATTTTACGAATTCGACGATTGTCGTCCAATCGTGCAATTTCCGGTAAATCTTCCTTCTTATGATTTGTTCAACGTTACAAGTGAAGCCTATTCTTCATGTGAACATCTCAACATACTTATGTTCATTGTTGGATTTTAACTTATTCTTCATGAGCTTATAACTTGTCAATTTATAAACTACTTAAGATTTCATTGTTAATGACTTATGACAATTTAAGTTTCTTAAACATCATTTCTTATATGTTTTCAACATATAACTCAACTTAGGTATACATGATACACATGATCATATAAATTCCTTTATCTTCATATCAATTCTCCTAATAACCTCCTTATAAGTTCATATTATTTTCTCATAAGTTATAACTTATGTTAGCTTAAATGACTTATTGCCAACTTAATTAGCTTAAGTCCATTACTTACTCATTTGTGTTTCTTAATCCAACTTTTCTTATCAACCTATCATGGTAGAGATAGAAGATAATTGGAGAAGAAATCTTACTTTTGTTGTCTTGGTAAGGTAGCTTGCTTCTTCTTCTTACTTATGGAATGACTTATTGCTAGCTTATTCTCTCTAACACTTAAGCACTTTGGATTATTTGAACAACCAACAAAATGACTTGCAAGCTCTTCTATTTATAGACTTCCCAAAGTTAGGGCATTTTAGTCTTTAAAACATCTCACCTCCTTACTATTCATTACTTGGCTAGCACAACTTTAATCCTACACTTGGTCATTAATTAAAAGTCTTGATCAATACTCCTACTTGATCATCACACTTACTTGATCACCACCTCACTTGGTCACCACACATTCTTGGTCACCACTTATCTTGGTCATCACACATTTACCATATTAATATGGTTTTGCCCCATGGGTCAACCAATTCATTTTAATCTAGCTTGGGCTTGGATTTATAAATCCTTTGGGCTTTGCATTAATAACTCTCATTGGTTTATTAATTTATGTTTGGGCCTTAACCCTTTAATTCACTTGGCTTTATACAAAATCCTAGCCAATCCTTTCAAGTCCATTAACATTACTTTAGTACATATACTTATAGTTTATGCGTTATTCTTGTATTCTAATTCATATAGAATTTATATACGATATTTCATTCTTCATACCAACTCGTATAATACTTTGTATTATACTCATTTCTATTTCTTTGTATAATACATAAGTATCATACCATTATTACATATTCATTACTATTTCGCCTTCCTTAACGTTTATAAATTTAGTCCACAAGCGAAATATCATTTTTTTCCATAACTAAATTTTTATTACATAATCCATCTCACATTATTATTCCATCATTACGTATTTCTTGGAAATCCAAAATTATATCCCGAGCAAATACCGATGAATAGTGTTTATCGAAAAATTTCTCGGAAAACTTTTATTTTCGTCTTGGAAATTCAAACACTTTAATTCATCCACGTAGCTCAAATACTACGCATTCCAACGTCACTAGGTTATATAACGACAACCATCTTGATAACACATAGGATAAGATTTTATTATTATTTAAATTAATAAAATCATTTTACAATAAGATCTGAATTTCTCGGTCGTTACATTCTATCCCCGGAATTGCTTACACATAAATTAAGTAAATAGATGAGGATAATTCTTTATCATATTCTCTTTGAGTTCCCATATAGCTTCTTCAGTGTTGTGGTTCATCCAAATTACCTTAACAGAAGGTATTACTTTATTTCTGAGCACCTGCTCTTTCATGTCAACAATCTGAATAGGAATTTCTTCGTAAGACAAATCTTTTTCAAATTGCAGGGATTCATATTCAATCACATTCTTGTAATCGGGTTTATATTGTAAGACCCCGAATTTTATGAAATAAAAGTATTCAATTTTTCTTATAATTACTATTCAGTAAATGGTTAAATTGATAAAAGTTTAAAGTTATGGGTGAAATATGAATTTTTTTTTCAAAATAAGCAAGTGGTTATAAAATAATCATTGTTGTCGGGGAATATTCGTTTGGTCGTGGAATATTCTTTCTGTCGGGGAATATTCGTACGACGGCGCAGCTATTTGTGGGCCCTATAACGAATAACTGTCGGGTGAAGAAAACGACAAATTTGAGTTTTTACAAATAACGGCGTAGTTGTTACCGTTAACACTGTTGGAATACCCGGTGGTTAAAATACAGTAATACGCGTTATTGCACAGTAGCACACGGTATTGCACAGTATTTTTGAAATTATTGATTCTTACGTAAGAAGACACTACTCGATAATTGTTATAGTAGTTATTGTTCAATATTTTATTTTATTGATTCAATAATTGCTGCGTTGATATTTTATATTATTGTTGTTTCAATAATTGTTGCTGCACAGTATTTTCCTTTATCAGATCAATAATTCATATTATTTGAATAATATTATTAGATAACATTATTGGCAATGTCTAGAAAGTTCTGTCTAAAGAGAGGTTTGGTCATCTAATTGCGCGCCAGTAAGGAGAAATCCTTATTGGAAAGCCCCCTCTTTCCTGGGAACGGCCTGGTTGTCATAAATGTGATTATGTAATATTATTTGTGAATAATTAATTATTGATTCATATGATAAGGAAATATTTATTTTATGTGGTATAAATGAGGGATATATTTTTGTGGTTAAAAATGAAGGAGTTAATGTTGAGGTTTTTATCCGTATTTTTGTCAGAATGGAGGTATTAAAAATCAGGGTTTTTGAGATATTTTGCGGGGGTTATAATTTTTAATCCGACCGTTGGATCGTGGTAATTTTTGGATATGTTATACATATATAAGTTGAGTATATGTCCACAAATTTTGAACTGTTAAAAATGAACGTATGATTTATTATGAATTTTACAAGATGACTGGTTCAGAAATTGTTGAATTTTCGGAGTTTATCATTTTGATGGAAAATTATAGAATTGGTGGGCCCCACTTGTGGTTGGTGAAGAAATGTGCTGAATTATATTTTAAATGTGGTGGGTGAAAATAGTAGCAGGTAAAGCCATCAGGTTGCAGGTCAAGCCTACTAAAATTTTCCTATAAATAGAGGGCTAAGTTAGAATTGAAAAACACACCAGAAACAAGTTTTCTCTCTTTCTCTCTCTATATTATGATGTATATTTTGTGAGTATTTAGATACTTTGAGAGTTGATATTTAGTGCAAGTTTCCTTCAGCTTTGCATACCGATCAGAAGTACTGCTCTTTTGAGGTAAGGGATAGTAAGGAATTTTAAGGATTGTTATGATTTTTAGTTTCGTAATTTTTCTGAACTTCAAAAATTCTGGAAAAATTTGAAATGATATTTTGATGAGTTTTCTTGATTGTGTCCAAAAATGGTGATTTTTGGATGTACAGATTGAGAGTTATGAATTTTATGAGAAAAGACTATTTTAAAAGTAACCGCATATAATTCCTTGTGGTTAACTCCAAAATTGATGAAAGTTTTATTGGGAATACATGTATATGATAGGAGTATACTCTGTGAATTTCAGAATTTTTAGATAAAAGTATAATTTTTGATAAATGTCTAAATATTCGGCTACTTTGGCCACATGAAAAATAGTAAATGACTTTTAAAAATTCTGAGAAAAATATATGTTCACTATGGGACTATATTATGCTAAATCTCAGAAAATAAATATTTTTGGAACTGATTTGGTATTTTTCATGAAAATGGTCTAGTTATGAGTAAATGAATTAAATATGTTTTGTGAAGTAAGAAAATTAGAAAATATGATTTTATGGCTTGAGAATCCTATATGAGGTATATGCAGATTTTTGATGAGGGTTTTGATTATTGGTGATAAAATCTTATGAGTTTGGTATTTTAGAATGATTAAATGCATTATTTAGTAAAGTGTAAACAATTTAAATAAATTGTTTATAAGCTTAAGAAATATTATTCTTTCAATATCATTATACCGAAATACTGGTATGGATTTTATTGTGGAATTTCTACCTTTTTGTGTCGGGTTTACTATTTATGAGTTATTATTCACGAGTTACTATTCATGAGTTACTATTCACGAGTTACTATTCACGATAAAAATTGGTTTCTTTTTCTAACCAAATTATAGTTGATTTACGAATATTATTCTTGAGATTAAAACTAGATGTTGATCATATTATTTTTATTATTATATATAACATTTTTATAACCCTAATGATGATATTTCTCTTTGACTTGAGTGTAAAGATGGGTAGATTTTTGGTATGATCATGACTATGGGTTATCTTTGGCCAGTAGTGCAAAGTTGAATCGTTGATTGGTATGATCATGACCATTGAATTTATAAGTGAATATCTCTAGCTTAAGTGCAAAGGTGAATTGATCAGCATGGTTATAATTATTGTTTATATAAATTCTGAAATGATTATATATTTTTTTGAGATATTAATATCTTTGGCATGTAGTGCAAAGATGAAATATTGATGAATATCTTTGGCCTGTAGTGCAAAGATGAATTGTTGATAAATATCTTTGGCCTGTAGTGCAAAGATGACATGTTGTTGAATATCTTTGGCCAGTAGTGCAAAGATGAACAGATGTTGAGATAAACATGACCAACTGGTGATACAAATGAATATCTTTGGTCGTAGTGCAAAGATGAAGTTGTTAGTATGATTATGAACAGGAAATGTGATTTGGTGTAACCATGATCTTTGATGTTTCAGGTAAAGATAGGTGATGAAAATTATCTTCGTCCTGGATGAGAAGAGGAATTCAGAACTACAGTTATGATTATGAGTTATTCATATGATTGTGGGCCAGAATTGTTGATTGATGTTACAGGGATAAAACATTGTTGATGGATTTTTAACATGGAGAAGATAATAGACTTTATAGTCTATTTGACTCTTTTAATGGATTGCTCGTTCCGCTGCAACTATGGTTGAAATTTTTATCATTTACCATATGTTCTAAATCTCTGATTTATTAGTGATGAAGGCTATTGATAATTTAATTATCTTTAGTCATGATATTCTTTACTGAGCTAGTTGTGCTCACCCTTTTGCTTCACAATTCCTTTCAGGTAATAAGAGTGTAGCTGGGTCGAGCGAGGGTAACGGAGAAATAGAACGGTGGTCTCTAGCTGTGGATGTTCTCCCGAAGCAGTATAGAAAAGTTCATTTAGTAGTTTTATTTGGTGAATCCAATAGGGGAAGGTGTACCCAATGTTGGAAAGGTGGCTTGCCACTATCATACAAGATGTCTAACGACATACAACCTCGTGTCATCATAAGACAGGGATGTGCTCATCCACTTGCTGAGTATATATACGAGCACTACCTATATAATCTTGGTGTATGTTTGAAGTATAATTCTCAATTAGAGACAGTAGAGATAATGATATGTCAAGAGAAGACTCACCATTGGGAAGAATATGATAGTAATCTTCTCATTTTTCTTTGGGGTCTATTGGGTCAACCAAGAATAATTCTGTGACCATATGATATCTATCATAACTTAGACGTATGGCCTCCCATGTACGAAGGTTTCTTTGAGCACTTCCCAAAGATTCTAATTTCTAAAACAGTTTTTGACTATACCTTTATATAAGGTGTCATTGTGAGGTGATGTCCACGGTTGGAACACGAGTCACATTTGGTATATATTTGTATCCAAACTCACAACATATGTGTTGTTGTATTTTGCACGACAATTGTTGTAATAAAGTTACAGTTATTTTCTGTACCATGTATTTGGCGACTCAGAATAGGTTGGATGGAATGGACCTATTTTGGGGTCGTTACATTTTGTATCAGAGCTATAAGTAAAGAGCTCGAGCCTCTCGCTGGTGACTTCCTATTGATGGGGGATGCACCGAAGCCAGACTCTCCGTAGGGGACGCCGTTCTGCGGTGGCAAACTGATAGGTATCAATGTAAGGTGCTGACATAGGTTGGTGTCCAGAGTTACATTTGGTATCAGAGCTTAGGGATATGATCTCTGGCGGAGATCGGGGAATACAACTAGGAGGGGAGAGATGAGTAAATCCTTCGCTAGTGTGTCCTACCTAAGCTTATTTGTTGGTCAGTCATAATATTGGGATATTATGTGATATGTTAATTTGTTTAATTAACCCTTGTTTTATGGTAGTATTTGAGAATGGCAGCTGAGAATGCTAACAATGGAGTGAATGAGACTGTGGGGATACCTCTAATCACTAACCGTGATAATGTGATGTCAGACGAAGAAGGAATTAGAGATATCCATGTGGTGAGTGAATAATTGATAGTTACACCCGAGATAGTCGCAGAGGTAACAGCTGAGACTGAGGAAGAAGAGGAAGAAGAAGTACCAGAGGAGAGTTTATTAGAGGTATTATATGATCAAATTGTAGAATTTCAAAATTGTATTCATGAGTTAGAAGAGCAGGCAGAAGAACGACAGGCGGTCGTGGAACAAAAGGATGCAACAATTCAAGCTTGTGTTACCCGATATGTGATGCTTGAACAGAAGCATTCTTTGGCAGAGTATAAGATGATAAAAATAGAATCTGAGCTGAAAGAAGAAAAAACTGAACGAGTGAGAATAAGTGATGCATGGGCAAAAGCCGCACGACACGTGGATATTGTGGAAAGAGATGTTCGATCTAAGAAGGCTAAAATAGATGATATGAATTTCTCTTTTTGGAAAGCAATTGGGAGAATCCAACATCGAGTTTTGAATTACCCTGTACATAGCGGTCAACCTGAATCCGATATGGATCGAAGATTGATGATTCAGATAATGAATGAGGAGTACGAAGAGGCAGTTGAGGGAGGAATATGTCCTATAGAAAGGTATATTCTAACGGTAATGATGACGCCAAATGCTGCTCCAGACAAGTCAAAGCCGAGTAGTTCGAGGGATGGCGGTTGTCATGACTTCCCAACAAATGTGGAACCCAAATGAAGTTATCATGGGAGATGAGCAATAGAAAAATCATGATGATCTGAGAGATAGAATCTGAAATGGAAGCAAGGTATTCTCAACTCTTCGAAATACCAGGTACGTAAATTTCTGGGACGAAATTTCATAAGGAGGGGAGATTGTAAGACCCCGAATTTTATGAAATAAAAGTATTCAATTTTTCTTATAATTACTATTCAGTAAATGGTTAATTTGATAAAAGTTTAAAGTTATGGGTGAAATATGAATTTTTTTTTCAAAATAAGCAAGTGGTTATAAAATAATCATTGTTGTCGGGGAATATTCGTTTGGTCGTGGAATATTCTTTCTGTCGGGGAATATTCGTACGACGGCGCAGCTATTTGTGGGCCCTATAACGAATAACTGTCGGGTGAAGAAAACGACAAATTTGAGTTTTTACAAATAACGGTGTAGTTGTTACCGTTAACACTGTTGGAATACCCGGTGGTTAAAATACAGTAATACGCGTTATTGCACAGTAGCACACGGTATTGCACAGTATTTTTGAAATTATTGATTCTTACGTAAGAAGACACTACTCAATAATTGTTACAGTAGTTATTGTTCAATATTTTATTTTATTGATTCAATAATTGCTGCGTTGATATTTTATATTATTGTTGTTTTAATAATTGTTGCTGCACAGTATTTTCCTTTATCAGATCAATAATTCATATTATTTGAATAATATTATTAGATAACATTATTGGCAATGTCTAGAAAGTTCTGTCTAAGGAGAGGTTTGGTCATCTAATTGCGCGCCAGTAAGGAGAAATCCTTATTGGAAAGCCCCTTCTTTCCTGGGAATGGCCTGGTTGTCATAAATGTGATTCTGTAATATTATTTGTGAATAATTAATTATTGATTCATATGATAAGGAAATATTTATTTTATGTGATATAAATGAGGGATATATTTTTGTGGTTAAAAATGAAGGAGTTAATGTTGAGGTTTTTATCCGTATTTTTGTCGGAATGGAGGTATTAAAAATCAGGATTTTTGAGATATTTTGCGGGGGTTATAATTTTTAATCCGACCGTTGGATCGTGGTAATTTTTTATATGTTATACATATATAAGTTGAGTATATGCCCACAAATTTTGAACCGTTAAAAATGAACGTATGATTTATTATGAATTTTACAAGATGACTGGTTCAGAAATTGTTGAATTTTCGGAGTTTATCATTTTGATGGAAAATTATAGAATTGGTGGGCCCCACTTGTGGTTGGTGAAGAAATGTGCTGAATTATATTTTAAATGTGGTGGGTGAAAATAGTAGCAGGTAAAGCCATCAGGTTGCAGGTCAAGCCTACTAAAATTTTCCTATAAATAGAGGGCTAAGTTAGAATTGAAAAACACACCAGAAACAAGTTTTCTCTCTTTCTCTCTCTATATTATGATGTATATTTTGTGAGTATTTAGATATTTTGAGAGTTGATATTTAGTGCAAGTTTCCTTCGGCTTTGCATACCGATCAGAAGTACTGCTCTTTTGAGGTAAGGGATAGTAAGGAATTTTAAGGATTGTTATGATTTTTAGTTTCGTAATTTTTCTGAATTTTAAAAATTCTGGAAAAATTTGAAATGATATTTTGATGAGTTTTCTTGATTGTGTCCAAAAATGGTGATTTTTGGATGTATAGATTGAGAGTTATGAATTTTATGAGAAAAGACTATTTTAAAAGTAACCGCATATAATTCCTTGTGGTTAACTCCAAAATTGATGAAAGTTTTATTGGGAATACATGTATATGATAGGAGTATACTCTGTGAATTTTAGAATTTTTAGATAAAAGTATAATTTTTGATAAATGTCTAAATATTCGGCTACTTTGGCCACATGAAAAATAGTAAATGACTTTTAAAAATTCTGAGAAAAATATATGTTCACTATGGGACTATATTATGCTAAATCCCAGAAAATAAATATTTTTGGAACTGATTTGGTATTTTTCATGAAAATGGTCTAGTTATGAGTAAATGAATTAAATATGTTTTGTGAAGTAAGAAAATTAGAAAATATGATTTTATGGCTTGAGAATCCTATATGAGGTATATGCAGATTTTTGATGAGGGTTTTGATTATTGGTGATAAAATCTTATGAGTTTGGTATTTTAGAATGATTAAATGCATTATTTAGTAAAGTGTAAACAATTTAAATAAATTGTTTATAAGCTTAAGAAATATTATTCTTTCAATATCATTATATCGAAATACTGGTATGGATTTTATTGTGGAATTTCTACCTTTTTGTGTCGGGTTTACTATTTATGAGTTATTATTCACGAGTTACTATTCATGAGTTACTATTCACGAGTTACTATTCACGATAAAAATTGGTTTCTTTTTCTAACCAAATTATAGTTGATTTACGAATATTATTCTTGAGATTAAAACTAGATGTTGATCATATTATTTTTATTATTATATATAACATTTTTATAACCCTAATGATGATATTTCTCTTTGACTTGAGTGTAAAGATGGGTAGATTTTTGGTATGATCATGACTATGGGTTATCTTTGGCCAGTAGTGCAAAGTTGAATCGTTGATTGGTATGATCATGACCATTGAATTTATAAGTGAATATCTCTAGCTTAAGTGCAAAGGTGAATTGATCAGCATGGTTACAATTATTGTTTATATAAATTCTGAAATGATTATATATTTTTTTGAGATATTAATATCTTTGGCATGTAGTGCAAAGATAAAATATTGATGAATATCTTTGGCCTGTAGTGCAAAGATGAATTGTTGATGAATATCTTTGGCCTGTAGTGCAAAGATGACATGTTGTTGAATATCTTTGGCCAGTAGTGCAAAGATGAACAGATGTTGAGATAAACATGACCAACTGGTGATACAAATGAATATCTTTGGTCGTAGTGCAAAGATGAAGTTGTTAGTATGATTATGAACAGGAAATGTGATTTGGTGTAACCATGATCTTTGATGTTTCAGGTAAAGATAGGTGATGAAAATTATCTTCGTCCTGGATGAGAAGAGGAATTCAGAACTATAGTTATGATTATGAGTTATTCATATGATTGTGGGCCAGAATTGTTGATTGATGTTACAGGGATAAAACATTGTTGATGGATTTTTAACATGGAGAAGATAATAGACTTTATAGTCTATTTGACTCTTCTAATGGATTGCTCGTTCCGCTGCAACTATGGTTGAAATTTTTATCATTTACCATATGTTCTAAATCTCTGATTTATTAGTGATGAAGGCTATTGATAATTTAATTATCTTTAGTCATGATATTCTTTACTGAGCTAGTTGTGCTCACCCTTTTGCTTCACAATTCCTTTCAGGTAATAAGAGTGTAGCTGGGTCGAGCGAGGGTAACGGAGAAATAGAACGGTGGTCTCTAGCTGTGGATGTTCTCCCGAAGCAGTATAGAAAAGTTCATTTAGTAGTTTTATTTGGTGAATCCAATAGGGGAAGGTGTACCCAATGTTGGAAAGGTGGCTTGCCACTATCATACAAGATGTCTAACGACATACAACCTCGTGTCATCATAAGACAGGGATGTGCTCATCCACTTGCTGAGTATATATACGAGCACTACCTATATAATCTTGGTGTATGTTTGAAGTATAATTCTCAATTAGAGACAGTAGAGATAATGATATGTCAAGAGAAGACTCACCATTGGGAAGAATATGATAGTAATCTTCTCATTTTTCTTTGGGGTCTATTGGGTCAACCAAGAATAATTCTGTGGCCATATGATATCTATCATAACCTAGACGTATGGCCTCCCATGTACGAAGGTTTCTTTGAGCACTTCCCAAAGATTCTAATTTCTAAAACAGTTTTTGACTATACCTTTATATAAGGTGTCATTGTGAGGTGATGTCCACGGTTGGAACACGAGTCACATTTGGTATATATTTGTATCCAAACTCACAGCATATGTGTTGTTGTATTTTGCACGATAATTGTTGTAATAAAGTTACAGTTATTTTCTGTACCATGTATTTGGCGACTCAGAATAGGTTGGATGGAATGGACCTATTTTGGGGTCGTTACATTTTGTATCAGAGCTATAAGTAAAGAGCTCGAGCCTCTCGATGGTGACTTCCTGTTGATGGGGGATGCACCGAAGCCAGACTCTCCGTAGGGGACGCCGTTCTGCGGTGGCAAACTGATAGGTATCAATGTAAGGTGCTGACATAGGTTGGTGTCCAGAGTTACATTTGGTATCAGAGCTTAGGGATATGATCTCTGGCGGAGATCGGGGAATACAACTAGGAGGGGAGAGATGAGTAAATTCTTCGCTAGTGTGTCCTACCTAAGCTTATTTGTTGGTCAGTCATAATATTGGGATATTATGTGATATGTTAATTTGTTTAATTAACCCTTGTTTTATGGTAGTATTTGAGAATGGCAGCTGAGAATGCTAACAATGGAGTGAATGAGACTGTGGGGATACCTCTAATCACTAACCGTGATAATGTGATGTCAGACGAAGAAGGAATTAGAGATATCCATGTGGTGAGTGAAGAATTGATAGTTACACCCGAGATAGTCGCAGAGGTAACAGCTGAGACTGAGGAAGAAGAGGAAGAAGAAGTACTAGAGGAGAGTTTATTAGAAGTATTATATGATCAAATTGTAGAATTTCAAAATCGTATTCATGAGTTAGAAGAGCAGGCAGAAGAACGACAGGCGGTCGTGGAACAAAAGGATGCAACAATTCAAGCTTGTGTTACCCGATATGTGATGCTTGAACAGAAGCATTCTTTGGCAGAGTATAAGATGATAAAAATAGAATCTGAGCTGAAAGAAGAAAAAACTGAACGAGTGAGAATAAGTGATGCATGGGCAAAAGCCGCACGACACGTGGATATTGTGGAAAGAGATGTTCGATCTAAGAAGGCTAAAATAGATGATATGAATTTCTCTTTTTGGAAAGCAATTGGGAGAATCCAACATCGAGTTTTGAATTACCCTGTACATAGCGGTCAACCTGAATCCGATATGGATCGAAGATTGATGATTCAGATCATGAATGAGGAGTACGAAGAGGCAGTTGAGGGAGGAATATGTCTTATAGAAAGGTATATTCTAACGGTAATGATGACGCCAAATGCTGCTCCAGACAAGTCAAAGCCGAGTAGTTCGAGGGATGGCGGTTGTCATGACTTCCCAACAAATGTGGAACCCAAATGAAGTTATCATGGGAGATGAGCAATAGAAAAATCATGATGATCTGAGAGATAGAATCTGAAATGGAAGCAAGGTATTCTCAACTCTTCGAAATACCAGGTACGTAAATTTCTGGGACGAAATTTCATAAGGAGGGGAGATTGTAAGACCCCGAATTTTATGAAATAAAAGTATTCAATTTTTCTTATAATTACTATTCAGTAAATGGTTAATTTGATAAAAGTTTAAAGTTATGGGTGAAATATGAATTTTTTTTTCAAAATAAGCAAGTGGTTATAAAATAATCATTGTTGTCGGGGAATATTCGTTTGGTCGTGGAATATTCTTTCTGTCGGGGAATATTCGTACGACGGCGCAGCTATTTGTGGGCCCTATAACGAATAACTGTCGGGTGAAGAAAACGACAAATTTGAGTTTTTACAAATAACGGTGTAGTTATTACCGTTAACACTGTTGGAATACCCGGTGGTTAAAATACAGTAATACGCGTTATTGCACAGTAGCACACGGTATTGCACAGTATTTTTGAAATTATTGATTCTTACGTAAGAAGACACTACTCAATAATTGTTACAGTAGTTATTGTTCAATATTTTATTTTATTGATTCAATAATTGCTGCGTTGATATTTTATATTATTGTTGTTTTAATAATTGTTGCTGCACAGTATTTTCCTTTATCAGATCAATAATTCATATTATTTGAATAATATTATTAGATAACATTATTGGCAATGTCTAGAAAGTTCTGTCTAAGGAGAGGTTTGGTCATCTAATTGCGCGCCAGTAAGGAGAAATCCTTATTGGAAAGCCCCTTCTTTCCTGGGAATGGCCTGGTTGTCATAAATGTGATTCTGTAATATTATTTGTGAATAATTAATTATTGATTCATATGATAAGGAAATATTTATTTTATGTGATATAAATGAGGGATATATTTTTGTGGTTAAAAATGAAGGAGTTAATGTTGAGGTTTTTATCCGTATTTTTGTCGGAATGGAGGTATTAAAAATCAGGATTTTTGAGATATTTTGCGGGGGTTATAATTTTTAATCCGACCGTTGAATCGTGGTAATTTTTTATATGTTATACATATATAAGTTGAGTATATGCCCACAAATTTTGAACCGTTAAAAATGAACGTATGATTTATTATGAATTTTACAAGATGACTGGTTCAGAAATTATTGAATTTTCGGAGTTTATCATTTTGATAGAAAATTATAGAATTGGTGGGCCCCACTTGTGGTTGGTGAAGAAATGTGCTGAATTATATTTTAAATGTGGTGGGTGAAAATAGTAGCAGGTAAAGCCATCAGGTTGCAGGTCAAGCCTACTAAAATTTTCTTATAAATAGAGGGCTAAGTTAGAATTGAAAAACACACCAGAAACAAGTTTTCTCTATTTCTCTCTCTATATTATGAAGCATATTTTGTGAGTATTTAGATACTTTGAGAGTTGATATTCAGTGCAAGTTTCCTTCGGCTTTGCATACCGATCAGAAGTACTGCTCTTTTGAGGTAAGGGATAATAAGGAATTTTAAGGGTTGTTATAATTTTCAGTTTCGTAATTTTTCTGAACTTCAAAAATTCTGGAAAAATTTGAAATAATATTTTGATGAGTTTTCTTGATTGTGTCCAAAAATGGTGATTTTTGGATATATAGATTGAGAGTTATGAATTTTATGAGAAAAGACTATTTTAAAAGTAACCGCATATAATTCCTTGTGGTTAACTCCAAAATTGATGAAATTTTTATTGGGAGTACATGTATATGATAGGAGTATACTCTGTGAATTTCAGAATTTTTAGATAAAAGTATAATTTTTGATAAATATTTAAATATTCGGCTATTTTGGCCACATGAAAAATAGTAAATGACTTTTAAAAATTTTGAGAAAAATATATGTTCACTATGGGACTATATTATGCTAAATCCCAGAAAAGAAATATTTTTGGAACTGATTTGGTATTTTTCATGAAAATGGTCTAGTTATGAGTAAATGAATTAAATATATTTTGTAAAGTAAGAAAATTAGAAAATATGATTTTATGGCTTGAGAATCCTATATGAGGTATATGCAGATTTTTGATGAGGGTTTTAATTATTGGTGATAAAATCTTATGAGTTTGGTATTTTAGAATGATTAAATGCATTATTTAGTAAAGTGTAAACAATTTAAATAAATTATTTATAAACTTAAGAAATATTATTCTTTCAATATCATTATACTGAAATACTGGTATAGATTTTATTGTAGAATTTCTACCTTTTTGTGTCGGGTTTACTATTCACGAGTTACTATTCACGATAAAAATTGGTTTCTTTTTCTAATCAAATTATAGTTGATTTACGAATATTACTCTTGAGATTAAAACTAGATGTTGATCATATTATTTTTATTATTATATATAACATTTTTATAACCCTAATGATGATATTTCTCTTTGACTTGAGTATAAAGATGGGTAGATTTTTGGTATGATCATGACTATGGGTTATCTTTGGCCAGTAGTGTAAAGTTGAATCGTTGATTGGTATGATCATGACCATTGAATTTATAAGTGAATATCTCTAGCTTTAGAGCAAAGGTGAATTGATCAACATGGTTATAATTATTGTTTATATAAATTCTGAAAGGATTATATATTTCTTTGAGATATTAATATCTTTGGCCTGTAGTGCAAAGATGAAATATTGATGAATATCTTTGGCCTGTAGTGCAAAGATGAATTGTTGATGAATATCTTTGGCCTGTAGTGCAAAGATGACATGTTGTTGAATATCTTTGGCCAGTAGTGCAAAGATGAACAGATGTTGAGATAAACATGACCAACTGGTGATACAAATGAATATCTTTGGTCGTAGTGCAAAGATGAAGTTATTAGTATGATTATGAACAGGAAATGTGATTTGGAGTAACCATGATATTTGATGTTTCAGGTAAAATAGGTGATGAAAATTATTTTCGTCCTGGATGAGAAGAGGAATTTAGAACTACAGTTATGATTATGAGTTATTCATATGATTGTGGACCAGAATTGTTGATTGATGTTACAGGGATAAAACATTGTTGATGGATTTTTAACATGGAGAAGATAATAGACTTTATAGTCTATTTGACTCTTCTAATGGATTGCTCGTTCCGCTGCAACTATGGTTGAAATTTTTATCATTTACCATATGTTCTAAATCTCTGATTTATTATTGATGAAGGCTATTGATAATTTAATTATCTTTAGTCATGATATTCTTTACTGAGCTAGTTGTGCTCACCCTTTTGCTTAACAATTCCTTTCAGGTAATAAGAGTGTAGCTGGGTCGAGCGAGGGTAACGGAGAAATAGAACGGTGGTCTCTAGCTGTGGATGTTCTCCCGAAGCAGTATAGAAAAGTTCATTTAGTAGTTTTATTTGGTGAATCTAATAAGGTAAGGTGTTCCCAACATTGGAAGGGTGGTTTGCCACTATTATACAAGATGTCTAACGACATACAACCTCGTGTCATCATAAGACAGGGATGTGCTCATCCACTTGCTGAGTATATATACGAGAACTACCTATATAATCTTGGTGTTTATTTGAAGTATAATTCTCAATTAGAGACAGTAGAGATAATGATATGTCAAGAGAAGACTCACCATTGGGAAGAATATGATAGTAATCTTCTCGTTTTTCTTTGGGGTCTATTGGGTCAACCAAGAATAATTCTGTGCCCATATGATATCTATCATAACCTAGACGCATGGCCTCCCATGTACGATGGTTTCCTTGAGCACTTCCTAAAGATTCTAATTTCTAAAACAGTTTTTGACTATACCTTTATGTAAGGTGTCATTGTGAGGTGATGTCTACGGTTGGAACATGAGTCACATTTGATATATATTTGTATCCAAACTCACAGCATATGTGTTGTTGTATTTTGCACGACAATTGTTGTAATAAAGTTACAGTTATTTTCTGTACCATGTATTTGGCGACTCAAAATAGGTTGGATGGAATGGACCTATTTTGGGGTCGTTACATGTATGGTCGTAAAACTGAAACATGGAAAACCTTGTGGACATTCTCGAGTGCTGGAGGTAAGGCTAGCTGTAAGACCCCAGCTTATTAATGAATAAAATCAAATTTTCTCTAAATATTATTGTGAATAATAAGGGGTTAATTTGATATAATACTTTGGTTATGGGTGAAATGTATAAATTTTACAAAATAAGTAAGTGGTTATAAAATATTCTTGCTGTCGGGGAATAACCGTACGACGGCGCAGCCTTGTGTGGGCCCCATAACAGAAAGCGATTGGATGAAGAAAATGACAAGTATAAGTTGTTTACAAATAACAGCGTAGTTGTTACCGTTAATACTGTTGGAATACCCGGTGGTTAAAATTCAGCAACACACTGTATTGCACTAATTATTGATTCTTACGAAGGCACCACTCAATAATTGTTGCAGTAGTTATTATTCAATATTTTATTTTATTGATTCAATAATTGCTGCTTTGATATTTTATATTATTGTTGTTTCAATGATTGTTGCTGCACGGTATTTTCCTTTATCAGATCAATAATTCATATTATTTGAATAATATTATTAGATAACATTATTGGCAATGTCTAGAAAGTTTTGTCTAAGGAGAGGTTTGGTCATCTAATTGCGCGCCAGTAAGGAGAAATCCTTATTGGAAAGCCCCCTCTTTCCTGGGAACGGCCTGGTTGTCATAAATGTGATTCTGTAATATTATTTGTGAATAATTAATTATTGATTCATATGATAAGGAAATATTTATTTTATGTGGATATAAATGAGGGATATATTTTTGTGGTTAAAAATGAAGGAGTTAATGTTGAGGTTTTTATCAGTATTTTTGTCGGAATGGAGGTATTAAAAATCAGGGTTTTTGAGATATTTTGTGGGGGTTATAATTTTTAATCCGACCGTTGGATCGTGGTAATTTTTGGATATGTTATACATATATAAGTTGAGTATATGTCCACAAATTTTGAACCGTTAAAAATGAACGTATGATTTATTATGAATTTTACGAGATGACTGGTTCAGAAATTATTGAATTTTCGGAGTTTGTCATTTTGGTAGAAAATTTTAGAATTGGTGGGCTCCACTCTTGATTGGTGAAGAAATGTGTTGAGATTTTTATTCAAATGTGGTAGGCTTGAATAGTAGCAGGTAAAGCCATCAGGTTGCAGGTTAAGTCTGCTTCGGCGTGCTAACATTTTCCTATAAATAGAGGGCTAAGTCAGAATTAAAAATCACACCAGAAACAAGTTTTTTCTCTTTCTCTCTCTAGATTATTGAGTGTATTTTGTGAGTATTGAGATACTTTGAGAGTTTCTATTCATCAGAGCAAGTTTCTTTCAGCCTTATACCGGTATTCCGACCAGACGTACTGATATTTTGAGGTAAGGGATATTATTTTCTTCTTAAATGATATTATTTTCTTCAATATCATTATGCTGAAATATTGATATGAGTTTTTTTTAACAAATTTAGAACTTTTTGTGTCGGGTTACTATTCACGTATATGACACTATTCACGTATACGACACTATTCATGAATACGGCACTATTCACCAAAAAATGAAATTTTCTTCTTTTTATCCAAGATGTCTATTATGGTTACTATCTTTGATTGTATCCATGTTTTGATCTTTATTTTTTTAATTCTTCTTCACAATTGATTATTATGAAGTATTATTGATCTTGGATAAACTGTTATACGAATCCCTACTATTTGTCCTTCTGTCTCACTAGATTCGTTCTCTTTAAGATATTTTTCATCATCCTCAGTCCTAAATGATGATATTACTGAATATATTTGGCCTGTAGTGCAAAGATGTATGATTACTTGATGAATATCTTTGGCCTGTAGTGCAAAGATGAACAGATGTTGAGATGAACATGACTGATAGGTGATACAAATGAATATATTTGGCCTGTAGTGCAAAGATGAATATTTGGATAAAGATGATTATTAATTAATGTTACAGGGATAAAATATTGATGATGGACTTTTAAATCTTAGAAGATAGTAGAATTCATTCTCTACTTGACTCTTCTAATGGTTTGCTGTTTCCGCTGCAGTTGTTGATCTAAAACTTGTTGTTGATTATATTCTATCAGATTTTTCCCTGTTGAATACTAATGATAATTTGTTGTATATTATCTTAGTCATAATATTCTATACTGGGCTAGTTGAGCTCACCCTTTTCCTTTTTGTTCCATTTTTCTTCTCAGGAGGTGAGAACATAGCAGGATCTATTCGGGATATGGAGTGATGGTTCTAGAAAGATGTTTTAGCAGTCCTCACTATTTTTGTAAAATAGTGTTTGAATAATTGTATTGAGGACTTATTTGAGTGTGAATATTGTCTAGAAGACAATATTTGTATTTAAACTCACAGTATGTGTTGTCGTATTTTGTACGAAAATTGTATTATTGAAGTTATAGTTTGCTTTCTGTACCATGTATTTGGCGACTCAGAATGGGTGTTGTATACCTATTTTGGGGGCGTCACACTATCTCATACGCAACTTCTCTAATTCTTCGTAATACCTCAAAGGGTCCAATGAACCTTGGGCTTAATTTTCCCTTCTTTCTGAACCTGATCTTTCCTTTCCAGGGAGAGACTTTTAAAAACACAAAACTACCCGATTCAAACTCAATATTTTTATGGTGTGGATCGGCGTATTTCTTCTACCTATCTTGAGCTGCTACTAGTCTTGTACGGATCACGTTGACTATCTCTGTTGTCTGTTGTACCAATTCTGGGCCTAGTAATTGTCTCTCGCCAACTTCATCCTACTATAGCGGAGTTCTGCACTTTCTGCCGTATAACGCTTCATAAGGTGGCATGCCAATACTAGCGTGGTAACTGCTGTTGTAGCCAAACTCTACGAGCGGTAGATGATCATCCCAATTTCCTTTAAAGTCAATTATACAAGCTCTTAATATGTCTTCTAATGTTTGAATCGTTCTTTCACTCTCCCCGTCTGTCTGAGGGTGATATGTTGTACTCATTCTCAACTGCGTACACATTCATTCCTGTAGTTGTTTCCAGAAGTTCGATGTAAAGCGCGGATCTCTATCGGAAACAATTGACACTGGAACTCCGTGCCTCGAAACAATCTTTCTTATATATAATTTTGCCAACTGGTCTAGGTTGAATTTGATTCTAATCAAAAGAAAGTGTGCATATTTTGTCAGTCAGTCAACGGTAACCCATACTGCGTCATAGCTTTTCTGAGTTGTCGGAAGGCCAACCACGAAATTCATCGTAATATGTTCCCACTTCCATTCTGGGATCTCTAACGGTTGTAGCAATCCACTCGGCCTCTGATGTTCTGCTTTCACTTTCTGATACGTCAAACACTTGGTAACACACTCTGCAACATCTCGTTTCAAATTTGGCCACCAGAAATATTGTCGAAAATCTTGGTAAATCTTGGTACTACCAAGGTGAATCGAATATCGTGAACTAAGAGCCTCACTTAAAATATCTTTCTTAATCTCTGGCACTGGCGATACCCAAATTCTGCTCTCAAATCTCAGTATTCCTTTATTGTCCATCTTGAATCTCGGTTCGGTTCCTTCGGATATCTTCTTTTTTACCTTTTCACATTCTTTGTCCTGAAGTTTAGCCTCCTTAACTTTATCCAGTAAAGTTGTACCAGCTTGTATCTGGAACAGCTTTTTGTTAATTTCTATAGGATACTTCACTTCCAATTTCAGCTTCTCTATTACTGAAATTAGCTACTCCTGAGCGGTCAACATCATTAATTTCTCCCGACCCTTTCCACTTAAGGCGTCGGCAACCACATTTGCCTTACCCGGATGGTATAAAATCTCACAATCATAATCCTTAATTAACTCCAACCACCTTCTTTGGCGCATATTCAAGTCCTTCTGTGTAAAAATATATTTCAGACTCTTGTGGTCTGTATATATATTTCACACTTCTCCCCATAGAGATAGTGCCTCCAAATTTTCAAAGAAAAAACCACCGCAGCTAACTCCAAGTCGTGGGTCGGATACCCCTTCTCATAGTCCTTCAATTATCGTGACGCATATGCAATGACTCTGCCATTTTGCATAAGCACACAACCTAGTCCTTTATGTTATGCATCACTAAAAACACCAAAATTTCCTATATCATCCGAAAGAGATAACACAGGTGTTGTACTCAACCTCTTTTTCAGTTCTTGAAAGCTTTTCTCACACTTCTCTGTCCAAACGAATTTCATAGCTTTTCGAGTCAAATTCGTTAGCGGAGTTGCGATCTTGGAAAAGCCCTCAATGAATCTTCTGTAATATCCTGCCAATCCAAGAAAACTTCATACTTTCGACGGCATTCTCGGCTGATCTCAGTTTATCATGGCTTCGACTTTGGATGGATCTATCGAAATTCTGTCTTTATCAATCACATGTTCGAGAAATTGTACCCGCTCAATCCAAAATTTGTATTTTGAAAACTTGTCATACAACTTCTCCCTTCTCAACACCTCTAACGTTACCTTCAAATGCTCTACATGTTCTTCCTTGGTCTTCGAGTATACCAAAATATCATTGATAAATACCACCACGAGTTTGTCCAAAAATGGCTTGAACACTCCATTCATTAAGCCCATAAATGCTGCAGGAGCATTCGTTAGACCAAATGACATCACTAATAATTAGTAGTGACCATATCACATTCTGAACACTGTCTTTGGTACATCCTCTGGCCTCACCTTCAGTTGATGATAACCACTCCTTAAGTCTATCTTTAAAAATTATCTCGCTCCCTTCAATTGATCAAATAGGTCGTCGATCCTCGGTAATGGATATCTATTCTTAATTATGAGCTTATTCAGTTCTCTATAGTCGATGCAGAGATGCATCGTCCCGTCCTTCTTCTTCACAAATAACACTGGCGCTCCCCATGGCGATACGCTTGGTTGAATGTACTTCTTGTCCAGTAACTCTTGTAGTTGTACCATCAATTCTTTCATCTCTACTGGTGCCATTCGGTACGGTGCCTTCAATATTGGAGCCATTCCAGGTGCCAAATCGATCACAAATTCAACCTCTCTATCTGGCGGAAGTCCTGGTAGATCATATGGAAATACGTCTGCAAAGTCCCTCACTATTGGTATCTCCTCTATTTTTGGATTCTATTTACGACTGTCGACTATGTAAGCTAGATATCCTACACAGCCTTGTCTTAATAACTTCCTGGCCTGCATTATCGTCAAACAACTCGCTTGTCTAGGCGACTTGCTACCATAGAATACAACCTTTGACGGAGTCATAAGGTTAATACACTTCTTCTGGCAATTAATTACAGCCTCGTAATTGAATAACCAATCCACTCCCAAGATAACGTCAAATTCTCCAAGTCTGATAGGGGTAAGATCTACATTCATAATATTACCCTTAATATCTGCCCTACAGTTCTTATGTACGTACTTAACAGGGATTATTTCTCTATTCGCAATTTCTATGTTCATAGGGTATTCTAACTCATCCTTAGGCAATTCTAAGTTCGTAGCAAAGTCATCGGATATAAATGAACAAGTAGCACCTGAATCAAATAATACATAAGCATTAACTTTATTGATCAGAATGATACCTGACACTACATCACGACACTGTATAACATCCTGCACTATCATGTTGAAAGTCCTGGCGGTTGGTCTGTTGGTTGCAGTTGGTCCCGTGATAGTTAGAGCACTTCCACCACTGTTTCCTCTATTTCCTCCTGATCCTGCCCCTCCAGATCCCTTCTTAGGACAATCCCTTGCCAGATGGTCCTTTGAGCCGCAAGTGAAGCAGGCGCCCTTCTTTGGGTTAGGACAGTTAGGTGCTATATGGCCTTCTTGACCACAATTGTAGCACACCTATTTTCCCTTCATACACACTTCGAAATGATCTTTCCTGTAGGTTAGGCTGATTTCCAGTTGACGAGTTATCAGTCTACCTCCTCTTCTGATTGTTACTTCCTCCTATGTTACTGCCACTGGCCTTATTAATTCCCTCATTTTCACTTTTCTTCTTCTTCTTCTGATCCTGATTATACTTAGTCACCGCATCGCTCCCACCTTCAGTGAGGATGGCATTCTCCAATACTCATGCAAAAGTTTTCAACTGAAACATTGACACTTTACTATATAACCAGGGCTTTAGTCCCTGTTCAAACCTTCTTGCTTTTCTCTCATCCGTGTGCACTTGATACGTGGCAAACCTAGCCAACTCATTGAAACTTGCCGCATAGTCTGGCATGGACATATTTCCTTGCTTCAATTCCCAAAATTGTACCTCCATTTGGTTCTGCGAGCTTGTCGGAAAGTATATCTCGAAGAGCATCTCCTTAAACCTCTTTCAAGTGATCACACCTTCTCCTCCACGGACCTTATTTGCTTGCCACCAATAACTAGCTTTTGATTTTAGCATAAACGTTGCATATGCAGTTTTTTGGTCCTCTCTGACTCTGGCGACGTCAAAAACCTTGTCCATCTCCATAACCCAAGTCTGAGCTTCTATCGGGTTCATGGAGCCTTTAAACTCTGGCGGTCCTATGCCTTGAAGTTCTTGAACATTGTATTCGGTGGAGCTTGAGCCTGATTATTAATTGCTCCAGCTAATAAGTTCACCAATTGCTGAACGAGGTTAGCATTGGTGTTGTTGTTGTTGTTCGTCGATTCTTCTTAAGCTGGTTAACGATTTGGTCTTCTTCTCGGTGGCATATTTCTATTAAAATATATGCTTATTAGATCTTTATCAAATTCTCTAAATATTTAAGGTTCAACTCAAACATTTTAACATAATCACTTAACACATTTTCTCAAATAACTTGATATGTTTATTTAATCAAAAGTTTTAACAAACTACGATAGCATCATTGCGATTTACATCAACTATCCCGAGATAAAGAATCTATAGGATTTAAAACATCAAAATATTCCTCTGTTTATAAACACATCGAAATTTACATTTATAACTACCAGATAGGTTTTCACATAATTAAACTATTCTTATCACTGCCTGCTAAGGCGTTGAATAGCCTTGCTACGTTCTTCTTCCATAATGCGGGACATTATTATGCGATCTAGCATGTACGATGGTAGTCCTTCAAACTGGATTGGGTATCTCATAACTCGATCCTGGGCCTCATCCATCACATTTTGAAGCGTAGAGTACGTCTCCTCAAGCTTAGCCTACTTCGCCCGACAGTTCTCTTCTGCAAGATCTATACGTCGTGACTCCCTTACCCAGGTCGCCTCTGCTATGGTCAGCCTTGTTGAGTTCTCTTTCAGCTCATTCTTCAAATCCTCTATTTCCTCTAATTTTTGTTCGGTTTGACCCTTCTCGTGAATCAAATCCCACTCTACGTTTCCCAGATGTGAGTGAAGAGTCACAACCTCCCTATCCCTCTGCTTGATGGTAAGCTATTAAATAACCATCCGCTCCTTCAGCTCTTGAATAGTATCACGTAACTCTATGTTATGGTGATGTAGCTCATCGTACATCTCAGTACTGATAGACTTCGGTGGGAACTCATCTTCTACCGCAGGATCCTCCTCTGGATCAGTCTCAGGCTCATGCTCCTGACCAACAATAGTGATCAACAGAGATGGCTCTCTCTAAACCAACTACTCCCTGACGACATGAATGTCTCGAGGCTCCTCCTCCGTACGTAGTCGGGGTTCCTCCTCCCCAGCTCGAATAGATCCTCCAACATCCGACATCTTGACAACACAGTTTTAAGTTTTAGTTACTAATTGATACTCGCGAGCACATAAAGTCTTTTATTATCTTCAATGAATTAAGGAATTCATTTCTTAGAACTCGATAAGAGTTTACCACCACCATGTTCTCGATCTCCTATAAGACTACTACCTAAGGTTGTTCCCCCACCTAAGGTTCATAACCTACAGCTCTGATACCAACCTGTGACACCCCCAAATTTGGGTACTTGATTCGGTGTTCACTGTATAAACATCATGTGTCTATCTACCTATAAAAATGAAAACCATAAAATAGATAGAAATAAATCCTCTCCTTAAGGAGTTACATCATCTGAATAAAATACATCAATCCCAGGTCATACTAACCTTAAATCTCAAATGTGGAAACATAAACAACTATTAAGTCTTACACAATTTAAACATAAGTCTGAAACATAACATAACAAATAAACAACAAGTTTTCATCACTTGTTAATCTTGCCCTTGCCTTTGCTAGTAGAAGGCTCGTCAGACCTTTCGTTCTTAACTGTAATGTTATTATTACGCAAGAGTGAGCACGATTGACCACAAGTATAATAATATAACAACAAATAATAATATGTGAGTGAATCAAAGACTTCTAAAATAAAGAACTTAACTTTTGAATCAAGAATGAATAACAAGAATCAAAAGAACTTCTGAGGGTCATAAGACCTTGAACTATATCCTAGGTTGTCAAGGGTTATACTTGAAATCTTTAACAGTCATAAGACTATGGACTCTTCTACTCGTACTTAGGGGGATCAACTCTCTTAGTACCATACTGTGCACAATATCTTAACGCTAAAGCATAAGTAATCCTCTATAACAGGGTTGTTCATCTCAGTTTGACATTAGAGTCCGCACCAAAGGAAGTTTGGTTTGGATAAACTTAACAAGGGTTCTGAAATTTAGAACGTTCATCAACTACGGACTAGTCGAATCAACAACGGTTTGCTAGTCTTACAAGGTTTAACAATAAATGATATTCAATTTGAAGAATAAACTTAAGAGGTATACAATGGAATAAGTATTGTATAACATGAATCATACTTAAAAAAGATTGATAACATTTAATATAACATATTGAACTTGATCAATAAATAACAAGAACTAATTGAATATAGAATATAGCTTTAGAACTTCCTCATTGAAAATAAGTAAGCTTTAGAAACTTGCATAACGATAACAAGTAAGGTTAGGACACTTGCCTCGTGCGTAGGTTATACGTTAATTATACACGTTCCTTAATTTAATCCTACATACCATTACATTCACAATACCAGTCAATTATAACATAACTAGCATCACAAGTTCATTCTCTTTTGTCTAAACTCTGATTATGACTGTACTTAGTCGATTCACAACACTTGTTTTCACATAATATTAAACTTCACGAACGGCAAGTTAACTACGCGTTCAACAAATGAATCAAACATATAAATACCTTATTGACATTATACGAATCTATTTTAACATCACATTATAGGTCTAACACATTTTTATGTTCATTAGATTATGTTACAATTACATCCCCTGAAATAAACAGTTAAAATGCTCATTCTTGGACAAACTGCATAGTGGCGCTGCGGCGCCACCATCTAGCCTATCCTTGGCGATGCGGCGCGGTTGGCACTGCAGCTTGGTATGTGGTGCTGTAGCGTAGCTGGCGCTGCGACGGGGTCCTTAAGGCATTGGGTCGGCATTGCAGCGCGACATGCCAGTTTCTGATTCTGAGTTTCGTGAGGAAAAAAGATAATGACCAATTACGTCCAATTAAATTATTCACACATTAATTTAAGTATACCCAGACAGTAGAATTCGTACATGATCCCTACCCAACCTTTCTAGCATGATTTAACAAGTTAAAACAGACAATTACTTGAATCAAACCATAAAATTTCATTGTTCTTGGTGTTTTTGAAAATATTGAATGAGAAACAGGAAAATTTGACATTACGGGTTCGCTGTAACATCGAATCTGTCCATTAGAATGCAGGTGGAAACAATGACAACTCACGACTGGTCACTGCTAAGCAATTCAAGGAGCTGGGACCACCGAAGTTTTTGGGAAAGCCAGTGCCACATAAGGTAGAGACGATGATTAAGCAGATCACCAAGATATTTGATGTCTTAGGATGCTCAGAGGAGCAAAAGGTTCCTTTTGCCACCTTTATGTTGCGAGGAGAGGCAGATTACTGGTGAAAATATGTAAAACGTACTCATCTTTCTGCACTAAAGATTTCTTGGGAAAAGTTCTAGGAATTATTCAATAATAAGTACTTTTCAGAAAGTATTTTTCACATGAAGGAGGTGGAATTCATCAAGCGGAAACAAAAAAATATGACCGTATCGCAATATGAGGCAAAGTTTGCGGAGTTATCCCGGTTTGTATCCCATTTGGTAGATAATAAGGAGCATATGACGCGAATGTTTCTGCGAGATTTGAAGCCCAAAATTCGTCAATACCTCATTTCTCACAAACTTTGTGTATATTCAGATGTTGTGAATAGGGCTCAGTTATTGGAGCGCGATAATGAATCAGCCCAACCAAAAGATAGCAGTCAAAAAAACGATAGTGGTCATACCAGTGGAAACAATCATAGAAGCGGTAATAACAAATGTGGAAGAAATTATCATGCCAGAAATGGTAACCACTTCGGTGGTAATCCTGACCAAGATAATAGAGGAAATGAGTCAAGTGAAAATTTCAAAAAGAGAAGGTTTAATAATAATGGAAAGACAACAACAGCAGCACCAACACTCGTTTTTTAGGAAGGAGAATGACCATCGGTCGTATGCTACATATGTGGAGATGAGGGACACATCCGTCCAAACTGTACGCAGCAACCCAAAGCGTGTTTTAATTACGGAAAAGAAGGTCACCTAGCTCGATTTTTTCGTATAGTGAAGTCAAGTCCAGCTAGGATGGTGACACCAGAGGCTGTCCCAGACAAGTCAAAGCCAGTAGTTCAAGGAAGAGCGTTTGTTGTGACCTCCCAAAAAGAGAGGAACCCAAACGAAGGTATCATGGGTAAGTTAATCATAAACTCTTGCGAAGTCTATACCTTATTAGATACCGGTTCTACTCATTATTTTATTTCATTTGCTTGTGCTCAACGTTTAAATTTAACTCTAGAGAAATTAGACTTTGACTTATCTGTTGAGACTCCGTTGGGAGAAACCTTCATTACATCCACTATTTTATAAATCTTATTTGATTCAAATCGACACTTTCACATTACCTGTTGATTTCATCTCTTTGAAAATACTTGTATTTGATGTGATTTTAGGGATTGATTGGTTAACTAATCATCATGATAAAATTGATTATTTTCGTAAGGTTGTTAGCTTTCATATTCCTAACTAACCTATTATGTGAATTCAGGCAACCAAACCACTAAAGTCAATCACTGTCATATCAAGCCATAAAGCCATTCGTTTATTGAAAAACGGATGTCAAGCTTTCTTAGCCCATGTCACGGATATAAACAAAAATAATTCAGTCTTGAATTATATTTCTATTGTTAATAAATTTCCTGACGTATTCCCTGAAGAACTTCCTGGCCTACCCCTAGAGCGTGAAATCGAATTTTTTATTGACCTTGAACCCAGTACAAAACCCATTTCCAAAATCCCATATCGAATGGCTCCTATTAAACTTTAGGAGTTAAAAACCCAACTGCAGGAATTGTTAGACATCGGTCTCATTCGTCCTAGTACATCTCCTTGGGGTGCTCCTATTTTATTCGTAAAGAAGAAAGATGGGAGTATGCGACTTTGCATTGATTATCGGGAGTTGAATCATGTCACCATAAAAAATAGGTACCCGTTACCTCACATTGATGACCTGTTTGACCAATTACAAGGTGCTAAATTCTTTTCAAAAATTGATCTTCGTTCCGGATATCATCAGTTAAAGCTTAAAACTGATGACATTCCAAAGACTGCTTTCAGAACTCGGTACGAGCATTACAAATTCCTAGTCATGTCTTTTGGATTGACTAATGCTCATGCTGCCTTAATGGATATGATGAATAGACTATTCAAGGAATATTTAGATCATTTTGTGGTTATCTTTATTGACGACATCCTCATATACTCCAAAAGCCATAAAGATCATGAGCATCACTTGAGGCTGATACTCTAAAAGCTGCGTGAAAATAAGTTATATGCCAAGTTGAAGAAATATGAGTTCTGAATTGAGGAAGTAGCATTCATTGGGCACGTGGTATCGAAGCATAGAATATCAGTTGACCCAGCGAAGATTGAAGCAATACAAAGTTAGGAGTAACCTAAGTTAGCAACCGAAGTACATAGCTTTCTGGGCTTAGCTGGTTATTATAGGAGATTTATGGAAGGATTTTCTTGAATCGCCACTCCATTAACTCAGCTAACTCGAAAAGATAAAAAAATTCAGATGGTGCGAGAAATGTGAGAAGAGTTTCCAAGAACTCAAGAGGAGATTCATTTCAGCACCTGTTCTGATAATACCTACAGGTTTAGAGGGATTTATCATCTACAGCGATGCTTCAAGTAAAGGTTTAGGATGTGTTCTCATGCAAAATGGGAAAGTCATAGCCTACGCCTCACGAAAACTCAAAGAATATGAGAGAAATTATCTTACTCATTATCTAGAGTTGGCAACAGTCGTTTTCACACTAAAGATCTGGACATATTACCTGTATGGGAGAAAGTGGATATCTATACCGATCATAAAATCCTCAAATATTTTTTCACCCAAAAGGAACTCAACATGCGGCAATGACATTTGTGAGACCCCAAATTTTATGAATAAAGATTTAAATTTCTCGAAATATTTTTTAAAATATTATGGTGTGGATTTGATATAATGTTATAGTTAAGGGTAATATGTGAAAATTTTGTAAAGTATGCAAGTTGTTATAAAATATTCGTTTGGTCGGGGAATATTTGTACGACGGCACAATCATTGGTGGACCCCACAACGAAAGTATTATCGTAGTTAGAAAACGACATAATTATCTTTTATTAAAAATAACGGCGAGTGTTATAGTTAAAACTGTTGAACTACCTGGTAGTAAAAGTACAGTAATACGTGTGGTTGCATAGTAGCACACGATATTGATTATTGATGCTTACGTAAGAAGTCACTCAGTTATACTGAATTATTGCTACTGTAATTGCTGCATCATATCTCTCATATTATTAATTCAATTATTGTCACAGTATCATCTGTATAATATGTTATATTATTAAACCAATAATTGAGACGACAAAGTTATTCATATTATTATTTACAATATTGCCAATGTCTAGAAGTTCTATCAAGGAGAGGTTATATAATCTAATTGCATGCCAATATGGAGAAATCTTTATCGGAAAGCCCCCTCTTTCCTGGGAACGACCTGGTTGTTAAATATTGTGAGTTATAATATTAATGATGAATAAGTTCGTGTTGATTAAAGATGAAATTGATAGTTCCATTATGTGAGAATTATTAGTGTTAGTGGAAATCGACATTTATTTCGATAATAATTAATGTCTGGAGGTTATATTGACCAATCGGGTAATTAACCAGATAAATGAGCAATTAACTGCTATTATTTCACATGCTTATAACTATTTATTCACATTTGTGTACTATTGATTCACATTCTTGTACTATTAGGGGAGTTGGTGCAAGATTGATAATACTTACATGACTAAGTTAAAAATAGAGGTATAGATGGAGGTACTATACTGTAATTAGTTTTTTCACATGATTATACTATTGAGTCACATGAATGAACTATTAATTCACATGATTTACTATTAGGGGAGGTGGTGCAAGTTTGATAATACTTGCATGACTAAATTAAAAATGAAGAAAAAGAGGAAGGTATTATATTATAATATTTTGAGCCCCAAAATGTGTAATTATCGAAACTATATTTTTCTATAAATAGAAGCTCATTCTTCCTTCATTTCTCACCAATTCACTAAAGCTACAGAGCAATTATTATAGAGAGAAATTATAGAGAGAAAGAAGAAGAGAAGTCTGCTACTTCACTATTCTAGTATCCAGTCTTCTTTTGAGGTAAGGGGTATTATTTCTTTCGTATTCATGAAGAGAGCTTCTGTTATTCTATTCTTTATTATTATGTTAGAATAACCTATCTATGTGAAGTACCGCACACATGGTGAAATTCTTCTGTTATTCCATTCTTTATTATTATGTTGAAATAACCTGTCTATGCGAAGTACCGCATACATGATGAAATTCTTCTGTTATTCCATTCTTTATTATTCTGTTGGAATATCCTGCCTGTGTAGATTACGCATGACCTGGTTCCATTCTTTATTATTCTGTTGGAATACCCTGTCTGTACGTATTACGCATGACCTGGTTCCATTATTTATTATTTTGTTGGGAATAACCTGTCTGTGCGGTCTATCGCATGCCTGGTGAATTCATCTATTATTCCATTCTTTATTATTCTATTGGGAATAACCTGTCTGTGCGGTCTATCGCATGCTTGGTGAATTCTTTTGTTATTCTATTCTTTATTATTCTATTGGAAATGATCTGTCTACGTGGATTACCGCATGTCGGATGAAAATTCATTTGCAGTTTCGTATATTTTATTATACTCGTATGAGATATCATTTCTTTTGTACTCATCATGGAATATTATTTTCTTTGGTATTTTTCTTTTACGAGTTACTATTCACGGGTTACTATTCACCTGATTACTATTCATTCTAGTATTATTCACTCGGGTATTCGGGGTACTTTTCGTGCCGGAGTACTATTCACGAGTTATTATTCACCTGATTACTATTCATTCTTCACTCGGGTATTTGGGGTACTTTTCGTGTCGGGAAACTATTCGCGGGGTACTATTCCCAAAGTACCATTCACGAAGTACTAGTCACCCTAAAAATATATTTCTTTTCTGTCCAAATTATTTTTGACACATAAATACTATTCTTGAATTTTACTCCACAAAGTAGTATCATGTTAACAATTTGGACGTTATTGATTTCTGGATAAATTAAATTATAAATCTTTAAAATTTATCTTGAACTTGTTTTATTGAATTATTATGTCATTGTCATCATCCTCATGCTTATATTGTAATGAAAGTCATCTTTGGCTTACGTGCATAGATGGACTTGGTATGATTATGACTAGGGATATTTCGGTATAATCATGACCGTAATGTAATGAATGATGTGGTGAAAGTCCTCATTGGTCTGTAGATCATTGATGGACAGTTGTTGATATGATAATGAACAGGGATTATTCGGTATAATCATGACCATTGATGATTACATGAATATCCTTGGCTGTGATGCAGGGATGATTCGGTTTTATTTATTAAGCTGAGTCTCAGCGATAAAGTTGATGAAAAACTTTTTAAATCATAGAAGATAATAGATTTTATGCTCTACTTGACTCTTCTAATGGATTGCTTATTCCGCTGCAGTTGTTGATCTAAAATTTGTTGTCTATTATATTCTATCAGTTGTTATACTATTGAAGGCTAAGGATAATTTATTCTGCATTATCTTAGTCATAATATTTCTTACTGGGCTAGTTGAGCTCACCCTTTCTTTCACTGTTCTCATCAGGAAATGAGAATATAGCTGGGACGAGTCGGAGAACGGATTGACGGTCCAGATGGTTGTTTTAGTAGTCCTCACTATTCTATGAAATAGTGTGATAATAATTGTAATAAGAACTCCATTGAGAGTGGATATCGTCTAAGAAGGCAATATTCTTGTTTCAACTCTCAGCTATATTTTGTCTTATATTACCCAATAGTTGTATAATTAAGTTTGTATTTGATTTATGTACCATGTATCTGGCAACCTAAGATGGGTGATGTATAGCTGTTTTGGGGGCGTCACAACATTGGCTCGAGCTGTTGAAAGATTACGATCATACCATTCAATACCATCCTAGAAAAGTGAACGTGGTAGCTGACGCGTTGAGTAGAAGATCATATGCTGGTACGAGTACGATATTGTCAACACAAAGGCCCATTTTGTATGAATTACAAAGGATGGAGATAGAGTTAAAGACTTCAGGGACCCACGTGATGATGTCAAATATACTAGTAGAACCGACTTTAATCGATAAAGTTAAAGCTGCTCAAGCAACAGATCCGAAGCTGATGTTTATGAAGAAGAAGGTGCAATAAGGTGCTATTCCAGAATCAAGAATCTATGAAGAAGGAATACTTCGAGTCAACTTCAGACTTTGTGTTCCTAACAACTCTAATTTGAAGTATAAAATCATGATGGAGGCACACACCACACCGTTTGCAATCCATTCTGGGAGTACCAGAATGTATTGTGATCTTCAACATACATTTTGGTGGAGCAATATGAAGAGAGAGATAGCGGAGTTTATCTCAAGGTGTCTATTTTGTTAACGTGTCAAGGAGGAGCATCAAGTACCAAAATGTCCATTGTAACCGCTTGAAATTCCAGAATGGAAGTGCGAGCACATTTACATGAATTTCGATACTGGTCTTCCCAAAGTTTCTCAAGGCATAGATGCAATTTGGGTCATTGCCGATAGATTAACTAAGTCTGCTCATTTCTTACCTATAAGAGAAACTTATTCACTTTAACGTCTTGCTCGTATGTATATAAATAAGATTATAAGACTGCGTGGTATGCCAGTATCCATAGTTTCTGATCGAGACCCATGATTCACTTCACGATTTTGGGTCAGTTTGCAGAAAGCTGTGGGTACAGTTTTACGATTCAGTTATGCATATCATCCTAAGACAGACGGGCCGTCGGAGAGGACTATTCAAACTCTTGAAGATCTATTGAGACTTTGTGTCCTAGACTTCAAAGAAAGTTGGGACAAGTACTTGCCATTAGTGGAATTCTCCTACAACAACAATTATCAAGCAAATATAGGCATGGCTCCATTCGAGGCGTTGTATGGATGAAAGTGTCGTTCTCCAATATACTGGAACGAGGTGGGTGAAGCAACGTTGTTGGGACCCCAATTGGTACACATGACTATGAAAAAGATTCAAATGATCCGGCAATGTATACAAACCTCACAAGATCGACAAAAGAGTTATGCCGATCTTCATCGAAGGGACGTGGAATTCAATGTTGGAGATCATGTATTATTAGTGTTGTTCCATGGAAAGGAGTTACGAGATTTGAAAAGAGAGGAAAGCTCAATCCTCGATTCGTTGGTCCATTTAAAATCCTCGACTAAGTAGGAACTATGGCCTATAAACTCGCCTTACCACCAAGTATGTCTCATGTTCATAACTTTTTCCACATATCTATGTTATTTAGATATGTGGAAGACCCAAACCACATTATTGAATTAGAACTAGACGAGATAGCAGAAGATTTAACGTATGAAGAGGTACCTGTTAAAATCTTGGATAAGAAGGAATATATTCTACGCTCAACAGTTATACCTCAAGTTAAAGTTTTATGGAGAAACCACGATATTGAGGAAATGACCTCGGAGTTAGAAACTGTAATGAAAACAAGGTATCCTCACCTTTTCGACATACCAGGTACGTATACTAATTTAAAGGATAAAATTTCATAAGAATGGGAGGTTGTAAGATCCCAACTTTTTATGAATAAAGATTTAATTTTCTCTAAATATTATTTTGAATAATAAGGTGTGAATTTGATATAATGCTATAGTAATGGTGATATGTGCAAATTTTGCAAAGTAAGCAAGTTGTCATAAAATATTCGCTTGGTCGGAGAATATTTTTTCGGTCAGGGAATATTCGTACGACGGCACAATTATTGGTGGACCCCACAACAGAATTACTGTCGGATATAGAAAGCGATAGAAATAACCTTTATATAAAAATAACGGCAAGACTTTTACCGTTAAACTGTTGAAATACCGAGTAATAAAAGTACAGTAATACGTGTGGTTGTACAGTAGCACATGGTATTGTACAATATCTTTAATTATTGATATTTACTTAAGAAGTCACTCAATTTTATTCAATTATTGCCACAATAGTTGCTGCATAGTATCTCATATTATTGATTCAATTATTGTCACAATATCATCTACATAATATTTTATATTATTAAATCAATAATTGAGAGGATGCAGTTATTCATATTATTATTTACATTATTGACAATGTCTAGAAACTTCTGTCAAGGAAAGGGGTTAGGTTATTTAATTGCCCCCTTTTTCCTGAGAATGATCTGATTGTTAATATTGTGAGTTATAGTATTAATGATGAATAATTGTTGAAAGATTAAAAATGTGTTTATTGAAGATAAGTAATTTATGATAATTATTTATTCAATTTTTGATATAAATAGAGGGGTTTTTCATGAAGTATTTGTTGTAAGTTTGACTTATTACATGGACCTCCACTTACTCATTTTTCAAAATCGCCGGTAGAAAGTTATCTCAGTTTTATTTTATTATTATTATAATAGTAATAAAAAAGAAAACTTTTTATATTAAACATAATACTTTTTATATTATCTATAAAGTTATTCGTTTTATTAGATTATAAATAGAATATATTATATTTTATATAAAGTTTTTACTTTATTAATATATTTTATTGCACAGTAATGAATAGTGAAAGTCAAAAAATTTTAACGAATTCGTTCGCCCGTGAATCCTTACTGTTGGTCCGTGATTTTCTTTTTAAATAGTGCCCTGCTATTCTCCTATAAATATAATGCTTAGGTAAGAAATGAAAATCACATCAGAATTAGAGAATTCTTCTTTTATAATATTATGCGTATTTCTTTCTAGGATAAGGATACTTTGAGTGTAGAAAATAGTGCAAGTTTTCGTCAAGAATATCTCCCCTATACCAGTCAGATTTACTCTCCTTTTAAGGTAGAGATATTATTTTTGTTCAATATTCGTAAGAAATATTATTTTTTTCCATACTCTATAGTATGTAAGTAATATTATTTCGTTTTATATTCCTAAATCTACACTTATTTTGATAAGTATTACTTCTATACTCCTTAAAATTAGTAGAATATCCTTGAATTTTGTGTTTTATCTAGTATCGTTTCACAGAAATATTTTTCTGAACATTCTTATAAAATTTTAATCTTTTCATGCTGGGGTACTATTCACGGGATACTATTCACTTGAGTACTATTCACGAGATATTATTCATTCGGGTACTATTCACAACAAAATTAGTTTCTTTTCTGTCCAAATTATTTTTGATACATGAATATTCTTCTTAAATTTTAGTTCACAATTAATCATCATGTTGACAATTTGGATATTCTTAAACTCTAAATAAATTGAATTATAAATCATTAATATTTATCATTGATCTCACTCGATTAATTCTTTATATCTGTGACGCACCCAAAATTAGGTATACATCACCCATCTTGGGTCGTCAGATACATGCTACAGAATACAAATACAACTTACTAATACAACTGTCGTGTACAATACGATAAAACATAACTGTGAGTTTGAATACAATTATTGTCTACTAGAGACTATACAAACTCAAAAGGAGTCCTCATTACAATTATTGTCACACTATTTAACAGAATAGTGAGGACTACTAATACTATCATCTGGTCCATCACTCCGTTTCTCGACTCGTTCCAGCTATATTCTCATTTCCTGAAGAGAACAGTGAAAGAAAGGGTGAGCTCAACTAACCCAGTAAGAAATATTATGACTAAGATAATACAGAATAAATTATCATTAGCCTTCAACAATGTTAAACTGATAAAATATAACGAACATTAAGTTTAACTGCAGCGGAACAAGCAATCCATTAAAAGAGTCAAGTAGAAAATAAAATCTACTATCTTCTATGATTTAAAAGGTTTTTCAACACTGTTATCGTTGGGACTCAGCTTAATAAAATAATCCACATCATCGAATCACCCATGCACTACGGCCAAGGATATTCGTGTATTCATTAATGGTCATGATCATGCCAACAACTGTCCATCAATGCACTACGGGCCAATGAGGACTTTTACCACATCATTTGTAACATTACGGTCATGATTATACCGAATAATCCCTGGTCATAATCATACCAAGTCCATCTATGCACTACAGGCCACAGATGACTTTCAACATTTTATAAACATAAGGATGATGACAATGATATAAGAATTCAATAAAACAAGTTCAAGAATTAATTTATCCAAGAATTAACAACGTCCAAATTGTCAATATGATACTGCTTTGTGGAGTAAAATTTAAGAATGCTTAGAAGAATATTTTCATGAAAAAATACTGGATGAAACACAATTATCAAGGATATTCCACAAATATCATGGAGTATAGAAGTCAAAACTTAACCAACTGAGTATAATAAAGAATGAAATAACAAAAGAAATCACCATGCATGCGATAGACCGCACAGACAGGTTATTCCAACAGAATAATAAATAATAGAACCAGGTCCGGCATAAAACGCACAGACAGGATATTCCAACATAATAATAATAAAAACGGAACCAGGTCCGGTGTAAAACACACAGACAGGATGTTCCAACAGAATAATAATAAAGACGGAACCAGGTCAGGTGTAAAACACACATACAGGATGTTCCAACAGAATAATAATAAAGACGGAACCATCCGGTGTAAAACATACAGACAGGATGTTCCAACAGAATAATAATAAAGACGGGACCAGGTCCGGTGTAAAACACACAGACAGGATGTTCCAACAGAATAATAGAAGAATGTCACCAAGTATAGGGTAGACCGCGTATACAGGTTATTCCAACAGAATAATAAGAAATGGAATTACAACAGTTCTCTTCTTGAATAAGAAAGAATAACACCCTTTACCGTTTTAAAGAAGAACTGAAATAAGAAAGCAGTTAAGTAGCAGAATACTTTTCTTCTCTCTCTCTATAGTTTCTCTCTCTAGAGTTCAGTGAATTCGTAAGAAATAATGAAGAAATGAGCTGCTATTTATAGAAAAATGAAATGCATAGTAACTAATCCATGAATGGTCCAGATTGATTACTTTAATCTGACGGTCCATATTTAAAAAAAAAATCTTTTAAATAAAATATAATATATTCTATTTATAGAATAACTTTAATAAAATATTCTGTTTTATATAAAAAGATGATTCTGTTTTATTACGTTAATAATACGAATAAAACAAAACTTCATTATAACTAAATAATTCATATTATTAACTGACAATAATTGAATCAAACTAAGTGACTTCTCACATAAGCATTAATAATCAATACCGTGTGCTATTATGCAACCACACGTATTACTGTCCTTTTACTACCGAGTAGTTCAATAGTATCAATGGTAAAACTTCCGCCGTTATTTTTAATAAAATATTTTTATCGTTTTCTCAATCCGACAATAATTCCGTTGTGGGGTCCACCAATGATTGTGCCGTTGTACGAATATTCCCTGTTAAAACGAATATTCCCCGACCAATCGAATATTGTATAACAACTTGTGTACTTTGCAAAATTTATAATATTACCCACAACTATAACATTATATCAAATTAACTCCATAATATTCAAAAATGATATTTATAGAAAATTCATCTTTATTTATAAAAGTTGGGGTCTTACAACCTCCCCTTCTTATGAAATTTCGCCCTCGAAATTAGGGTACGTACCTGGTATGTCGAAGAGGTAAGGATACCTTGACTTTATTTCAGATTCTAACTCCCAAGTCATTTCCTCAACATCGTGATTTCTCCACAAAACTTTAACTTGAGGTATAACCTTGGAGCGTAGAATATGTTCCTTCTTATCCAAGATTTGAACAGGAACTTCTTCATACGTCAAATCCTCCGCTATTTCGTCCGGTTCTAACTCAATAATGTAGTTCGAGTCTTTCACATATTTACGTAACATGGATATGTGAAAAACGTTATGAACACGAGACATACTTAGCGGTAAAGTGAGTCTATAAGCCACAGTTCCTACTCGATCGAGGATTAAAAATGGACCAATGAATCGAGGATTGAGCTTTCTTCTCTTTCCAAATCTCGTAACTCCTTTCCATGGAGCAACACGTAAGAACACATGATCTCCTATATCAAATTCCACATCCTTTCAATGAAGATCAGCATAACTCTTTTGTCGATCTTGTGAGGTTTTTATACGTTGTCGGACCGTTTGAATCTTTTCTGTAGTCATACGTACCAACTCCGATCCCAACAATGTTGCTTCACCCACCTCATCCCAGCATACTAGAGAACGACACTTTCTTCCATATAACGCTTCGAATGGAGCCATGCCAATACTTGCTTGATAACTATTGTTGTAGGAAAACTCCACCGATGATAAGAACTTGTCCCATCTTCCCTTGAAGTCAAGGACACAAAGTCTTAATAAATCTTCCAGAGTTTGAATAGTCCTCTCTGATTGTCTGTCCGTCTGAGGATGATATGCCAAACTAAATCATAAATCCATGCCCATAGCTTTTTGTAAGCTAACCCAAAATTGTGAAGTGAATCTTGGGTCTCGGTCAGAAACTATGGATACTGGTATACCATGCAGTCCTATAATCTCATTTATGTATATACTAGCAAGACGTTCAAGTGTATAAGTTTCTCGTATCGGTAAAAAATGAGCAGACTTGGTCAATCTATCAACAATGACCCAAATCGCATTAATACCTTGAGAAACCTTAGGAAGACTGGTAACGAAATCCATGGTAATGTGCTCCTACTTCCATTTTAGAATTTCAAAGTGGTTGCAATGGACCTTTTGGTACTTGATGCTCCGCCTTGACTCGTTGACAAGTTAGACACCTTGAGATAAACAGTGCTATCTCTCGCTTCATATTGCTCCACCAAAATATATGACGAAGATCATGATACATTTTGGTACTCCCAGGATGGATTGGAAACGGTGTTGTGCGCCTCCATCATGATTTCATACTTTAAATCAGGGTCGTTAGGAACACAAAGTCTAGAGTTGACTCGAAGTATTTCTTCTTCATCGATTCTTGCTTCCGGCATAGCACCTTCTTGCGCTTTCTTCTTCATACACATCAGCTCCAGGTCTGTAGCTTGAGCAGCTTTAACTTTGTCGATTAAAGTCGGTTCTACTCGTATATTCGCCATCATCACATGGGTCTCTGGAGTCTTTAACTCTATCTCCATCCTTTGCAAGTCACACAAAATGGGCCTTTGTGTTGACAATATTGCATTCGTACTTGCATATGATCTTCTACTCAATGCGTCAGCTACCACGTTCGCTTTTCCAGGATGGTATTGAATGGTATGATCATAATCTTTCAACAGTTCAAGCCAACGTTGTTGTTGTATGTTGAGTTCCTTTTGGGTTAAAAAATATTTGAGGCTTTTGTGATCCGTAAAGATCTCCACCTTCTCCCCAAACAATTAATGCCATTAAATTTTAAGTGCAAAGACAACAGTTGCCAACTATAGATCATGAGTAGGATAATTCCTCTCATATTCCTTGAGTTGTCTTGATGCATAGGCTATGACTTTTCCATGTTGCATGAGAACGCATCCCAACCCTTTGCTCGAAGCATCACTGTAGATGACAAATCCATCTGAGCCAGATGGTATTGTTAGAACATGTGCTGAAATGAGTCTCCTCTTGAGTTCTTGAAAACTCTTATCACATTCTTCGCTCCAACCGAACTTTGTATCTTTCTGAGTTAGCTGAGTTAGTGGAGTAGTAATTCGAGAAAATCCTTCCACGAATCTCCGATAATAACCAGCTAAACTGAGAAAACTACGTACTTCGGTTACTGATTTAGGTTGCTCCCAGCTTTAAATAGCTTCAATCTTTGTCGGGTCAACAGATATTCTACGACTTGATACTACGTGCTCAAGGAATGCTACCTCCTCCAGCCAGAACTCGCATTTCTTCAACTTGGCATAAAGCTTGTATTCACGAAGCTTTTGGAGTACCAGCCTCAAGTGTTGCTCATGATCTTCACGACTTTTCGAATAAATAAGGATGTCATCAATAAAGACGACCACAAAGTGATCCAAATATTCTTTGAATACCCGGTTCATCATATCCATGAAGGCACCAGGAGCATTAGTCAATCTAAAGGACATGACTAGGAATTCATAATGCCTGTACCGAGTTCTGAAATCCATCTTTAGAATATCCTCAGTTCTAACCTTCAGCTGATGATATCCAGAACGAAGATCGATCTTTGAAAAGAATTGTGCTCCTTGCAACTGGTCAAACAGGTCATCAATACGTGGCAATGGGTACCTATTTTTGATGGTGACATGATTCAACTCCCGATAATCAATATAAAGTCGCATACTTCCATCTTTCTTCTTCACGAATAGAACAGGAGCACCCCAAGGAGAAGTACTAGAACGAATAAAGCCAATGTCTAACAATTCCTGCAGTTGGATCTTTAACTCTTGAAGTTCAATAGGAGCCATTCGATATGGGGCTTTGGAAATGGGTTTTGTACCAGGTTCAAGGTCGATACAAAATTTAATTTCACGCTCTGGGGGTAGGCCAGGAAGTTCTTCAGGGAATACGTCAGGGAATTTATTAACAATAGAAATATCATTCAAAACTGACGTATTTTTGTTTAGATCTGTGACATGAGCTAAGAAAGCTTGACATCCATTTTTCAATAAACGAATAGCTTTATGTCTTGAGATGACAGCGATTTATTTTAATGGTTTGGTTGCTTGAATTCGCATAATAGGTCGATTAGGAATACGAAAGCTAACAACCTTACGAAAATAATTAATTTTTGCATGATGATTAGTTAACCAATCAATCCCTAGAATCACGTCAAATGCAAGTATTTTTAATGAAATCAGATCGACAGGTAATGTGTGGGTACCAACTTGAACCAAACAAGACTTATAAACCGTGGATGTAATGAAGGTTTCTTCCAATAGAGTTTCAACAGATAAGTCAAAGTCTAATTTCTCCGCAGTCAAATTTAATCGATGAGCGCAAGTAGGAGAAATAAAAGAATAAGTAGAACCGGTATCAAATAAAATATAGACTTCATTAGACTTTATGATAAGCTTACCCGTGATGACCTCATTCGGGTTCCTTGCTTTCTGGGAGGTCACAACAAACGCTCTCCCTTTCACTACTGGTTTTGACTTTTCTAGGACGGCCTTTGGTGCCTCCATCCTGGCTGAACTTGTTTTTGGTAAACGACAAAATCGAGCTAAATGACCTTATCTTCCACAATTATAACATGCTTTAGACAATATCACACAGTTTGGACTGATGTGCCCCTCCCCTCCGCATTTGAAACATATGATAGGTGGTCGTTCCCCTTCCTTAACAACGAGTGTTGGTGCTGACGTCTTTCCATCATTGTTGAATCTTCTCTTCTTGAAATGACCATTCTTATTATTTTGGCCCTGATTACCACTGAAGTGGTTACCATTTCTGGCCTGTTGATTCCCACCACACTTGTTGTCACCGCTTCGATGACTGCTCTCACTGGTATTATCATTTTGGCGGCTGCTCTCTTTTGGTTGCGTTGACTCGTTATCACGCTCCACTAACTGAGCCATATTCACAACATCTGAATACAAAACACAGTTTATGAGAAATAAGATGTTGACGTATCTCAGGTTTTAAACCTCACAAAAACATTCGCGTCATTCGCTCTTCATTATCCACCAAGTGAGACGCAAACCGGGACAACTCAGCAAATTTAGCCTCATACTGCGACACGGTCATATCATTCTGCTCCAATTTGATGAACTCCACCTCCTTCATGTGTCGAACACTTTCGAGAAAGTATTTGTCATTGAACAGCTCTTGGAACTTCTCCCAAGACATCTTCAGTGCGGCAGGTTGAGTACGCTTAATCGATTCCCACCAGTAATCTGCCTCTCCTCGCAACATAAAGGCGGCAAAAGGAACCTTTTGTTCCTCGGAGCATCCCAAGACATCAAATATCATGGTGATCTGCTTTATCTATGTTTCCGCTATAAGTGATTTTGGCTCTCCCTTAAACTCCGGTGGTCCCAGCTCCTTGAACTGTTTAGCGGTGACCGTTCGAGAGTTTTCAGTGTTTCCATCTACATTTTGAACAGGAGCCGCTCTCGCCTGCTGTTGCATGAACTGCATAAAGCTTCTGAACATTCCATCATTCATCATTTGGTCAGTATTGTTGTTTGCATGAAGATTGTCGCCTTCCTGATGCATATTATCCCGATTATTGATATGTGGTGAATCAACAGTCGCCTGTGCTCCATTGCTATTCTCAACATTCTCGGATGCCATTTTCAGATACTGCCACAAAACAAAAGTTAATTGATATGTCATATATTATCCTTATATTCTGACCGACCAATTAAATACCATGCAAATAAACTTAGGTAGGTTATACTAGCGAAGGAATTCCCCGTCTCTCCCCTCCTAGTCCTATTTTCACATCTTAGCTAGGGATTATATCCCTAAGCTTTGATACTAACTGTGACGCCCCCAAAATTAGGTATGCATCACCCATCTTGGGTCGTCAGATACATGGTACGGAATACAAATATAACTTACTAATACAACTGTCGTGTACAATACGATAAAACATAACTGTGAGTTTGAATATAATTATTGTCTACTAGAGACTATACAAACTCAAAAGGAGTCCCATTACAATTATTGTCACACTATTTAACAGAATAGTGAGGACTACTAATACTATCATCTGGTCCATCACTCCGTTCCCCGACTCGTCCCAGCTATATTCTCATTTCCTGAAGAGAACAGTGAAAGAAAGGGTGAGCTCAACTAGCCCAGTAAGAAATATTATGACTAAGATAATGCATAATAAATTATCATTAGCCTTCAACAGTGTTAAACTGATAAAATATAACGAACATCAAGTTTAACTGCAGCGGAACAAGCAATCCATTAAAAGAGTCAAGTAGAAAATAAAATCTACTATCTTCTATGATTTAAAAGGTTTTTCAACACTGTTATCGCTGGGACTCAGCTTAATAAAATAATCCACATCATCGAATCACCCCTACACTACGGCCAAGGATATTCGTGTATTCATTAATTGTCATGATCATGCCAACAACTGTTCATCAATGCACTACGGGCCAATGAGGACTTTTACCACATCATTTGTAACATTACGGTCATGATTATACCGAATAATCCCTGGTCATAATTATACCTAGTCCATCTATGCACTACAGGCCACAGATGACTTTTAACATTTTATAAACATGAGGATGATGACAATGATATAAGAATTCAATAAAATAAGTTCAAGAATTAATTTATCCAAGAATTAACAACGTCCAAATTGTCAATATGATACTGCTTTGTGGAGTAAAATTTAAGAATGCTTAGAATAATATTTTCATGAAAAGATACTGGATGAAACGCAATTATCAAGGATATTCCACAAATTTCATGGAGTATAGAAGTTAAAACTTAACCAACTGAGTATAATAAAGAATGTAATAACAAAAGAAATCACCATGCATGCGATAGACCGCACAGACAGGTTATTCCAACAGAATAATAAATAATGGAACTAGGTCCGGCGTAAAACGCACAGACAGGATATTTCAACAGAATAATAATAAAAACGGAACCAGGTCCGGTGTAAAACACACAGACAGGATGTTCCAACAGAATAATAATAATGACGGAACCAGGTTCGGTGTAAAACACATAAACAGGATGTTCCAACAGAATAATAATAAAGACGGAACCAGGTCCAGTGTAAAACACACAGACAGGATGTTCCAACAGAATAATAGAAGAATGTCACCAAGTATAGGGTAGACCGCGTATACAGGTTATTCCAACAGAATAATAAGAAATGGAATAACAACAGTTCTCTTCATGAATAAGAAAGAATAACACCCCATACCGTTTTAAAGAACTAAAATAAGGAAGTAGTTAAGTAGCAGAATATTTTTCTTCTCTCTCTCTATAGTTTCTCTCTCTAGAGTTCAGTGAATTCGTAAGAAATAATGAAGGAATGAGATGCTATTTTATAGAAAAATGGAATGCATAGTAACTAATCTATGAACGGTCCAGATTGATAACTTTAATCTGACGGTCCATATTTAAAGAAAAATCTTTTAAATAAAATATAATATATTCTATTTATAGAATAAATTTATTAAAGTATTCTGTTTTATATAAAAAGATGTTTCTGTTTTATTACGTTAATAATACGAATAAAACAAAACTTCATTATCGCTAAATAATTCATATTATTAACTAACAATAATTGAATCAAACTGAGTGACTTCTCACATAAGCATTAATAATCAATACCGTGTGCTACTATGCAACCACACGTATTATTGTACTTTTACTACCGAGTAGTTCAATAGTATCAATGGTAAAACTTCCGCCGTTATTTTTAATAAAATATTTTTGTCGTTTTCTCAATCTGATAATAATTCCGTTGTGGGGTCCACCAATGATTGTGCCGTTGTACGAATATTTCCTGTTAAAAAGAATATTCCCCGACCAATCGAATATTATATAACAACTTGCGTACTTTGCAAAATTTATAATATTACCCACAACTATAACATTATATCAAATTAACTCCATAATATTTAAAAATGATATTTATAGAAAATTCAACTTTATTTATAAAAGTTGGGGTCTTACAATTTCATTCTCATCATTCTCATGCTTTTATTGTGATGAAAGTCATCTTTGGCCCGTAGTGCATAGATGGACTGTTGATTGGTATGATTATGACCAGAAATTTTATATTTGTATAATCATGACCTGTAATGTTACAGACAAATATTGTGGTAAAAGTCCTCATTGGCCCGTAGTGCATGGATAATTCGATGATGTTAAATATTTATTAAGTTGTGTTACAGAGATAAAATATTAATGATGAAATTTTAAATCATAGAAGATAGTAGACATCATGCTATACTTGACTCTTCTAATGGATTGTTTGTTCCGCTGCAGTTGTTGATCTAAACTTGTTGTCTATTGTATTCTATCAGTTTTTATACCGTTGAGGACTAAAGATAATTTATTCTACATTATCTTAGTCATAATATTATTTACTTGGCTAGTTGAGCTTGCTCTTTTCTTTTATTGTTCTCTTCAAGGAATGAGAATATAGTTGGAACTAGTGGGGGAATGGAGTGATTGTCCAAGATGATGGCTATAGTAGTCCTCACTATTCTATAAAATAGTGTGATAATAATTATAATGATGACTTATTTTTAGTTTGAATATTGTTTACAAGACAATATTTGTACTGAAACTCACAGTTTACGTTTTGTTGTATTGTATTAATGAAGTTTGTATTTGATTTCTGTACCATGTATTTGGAAACTCAGAATGAGTTGTATAGACCTATTTTGGGGGCGTCACAAGAGCAGCACCGTCGTCCACCCTCTCCCGATGATCCTCAGACTAGTTTATAGTTCATTTGTATAGATTTATTCATTAAATTGTAGATCATTTGTACAAATTTATTCATTATAGTGTAGATCATTTGCAGTTTAGTTTAGTTAAGTCTTTATGAGTTTTGTAAATCATATTGTATAATTTATGGAACATTGATGTATGTATAATTGTTATTGTTGATCAGTTACTTCATATTAATATTAATTACTTAATTTACGTTTGATAAGATGAGATAAAACAGGTTTTTATATAGTTATGTTGGATGTGAAATATGTTACTGTATGTGTTGTTGGGATAAAGCAGGTTACAGGTACCAAAATAGGGTTAAAACCTGGAAAATGCAAATTTTTAAATTTTAATTAAAAAAAATTCCAGTTAATCTCGACAGAATAAGATATTTTCGACGGAAATTCCGTCGACCTTATATTTTTTATTTTTTTAAAAAAATGCTATTTCTGACGGAACAATGATTATTTCTGAGGGAAATTTCGTCGGACGTATCTTCCCTTAGCATTGACGTAATAATGACAACAACAAAAATTCGTCGAAATAAGTATATTTCCGACTGAATTTTAGTCGACATTATTTTGTCGATTTTAAATATTTTCGACTGAATTTTTGACGGAATTAATCCCGACGCCTGTATATCTGACAGAATATTTCGTCGAAAATAGAATAAATTCGACGGAACAGAGTCATTTCTGACGGAATAATCCGTCGGAATTAAGCCTTTTTCTTGTAGTTATTAAAAATATTTTTGAATAATTAGTTGGTCAACCACATTAGGGGGAGTGAATGCTACATACTGACTGTTACTTGAAAAATTAGAGAGGTAGTGAGTATTATTATGATTATCTAAAGAGGGTCTCAATGTATTTTACTCATAAAATTTATTAATTTTAAAAGATCTATTTTATATGAGTGTAAGACCTATTTATTTTTCACGTGATAAATTTTTTTTTATAAAACTATCATTTTTACTTGAAAAAATATCAATCCGTCTAATTCCCTTAATTTATTGATCAATAATATTTTTACTTTGAGATGGAATCTCTCTGTGATGTTTCAACTTTCAAGTTGTTACACATTAGGGTATATTAATAGGTCCATTTGTCTAGCTAATAAATTCTATCTCCGTTTCAGACTATAAAATTATTATTGACTTTTAAAAAATAAATTAAAATATTTTTAAATTTAAAATTAAAATAATTAACTAAATTTTTTGAAATAATAGATAATACATTTTAGATAGTTTACAATAATAATTATGTATTGACTAAAATTAAAATAACTCGTGACAATTTTAAGTTGATTTGTTGTTGCCTTCTAAAAGACAATTTAAAAATATTTTAAACTGACTTCTTGTTGTCTTCTAGACTTATATTTATTAGGTTCTGTCAACAAAAATCAAACTATAAACCTCTATAATAATAATAAAAAAATATCAGTGTACCATCTGATCATCAATAACAAAGAGTAATATATACTCTATCCATCTCAATATTATAGTTCATCTATTATACTATTTTCTAGCTGTCCCAATAAAAGAAATACCCCACCTCGAAAACTAATAATACCATGTTAAATAAGTCTAATCGAATTTATTGAATATTTTGACTTCAATATTTTATTCTCCTAAAAGTAGACTTTCAATATTTTATTTTTCTTTGGGAGTTGACATAATTAAGTTGTTAGCAAATTAAATTCTTTCCATGCAAACCCTACCCGCACTAGTTGTCACCTTCTTTCTCCTTCACTTCTTATTCCTTAAACAAGTACTATAAATAGCAAGCACATTGTACCATTTTCTCTACAACCGAACACAACAATCAACAAAAATGAAGATTCCCATTGTTTTGCTCCTTTCATTTGTTTCTCTCAGTCTCTTGCCATTTTTTTCATTGGCAGATTCCCCTAATACTACTCATCAAGGTTTTCTTCAATGCCTAAACAGATTTTCTTCGAATTTTTTGAATTCAACATCCATATCAAAAGTTATTTACAACCCAAGCAACTCTTCCTACACTTCTATTTTGGAATTTACATTAAACAATCTTCGATTTGCAACACCCGAAACCCCTAAACCCTTGGTCATTGTCACACCCATGGAAGAATGGCAAATCCAAACGGTCATTTTTTGTGCTAAGAAAAACAATATTCAAATGAGGATTCGAGGTGGTGGTCATGATTTCGAGGGTCTTTCTTATGTGTCACAAGTTCCGTTTGTCTTGCTTGATATGATTAACCTACGATCGATTGATGTTGATCATGTTGCTGCAACTGCATGGGTTCAATCCGGTGCGACACTCGGAGAACTTTACTATGCAATTGCTAATAAGAGTAATACACTAGGGTTTCCTGGTGGCGTTTGGTCAACTGTGGGTGTTACTGGCCTAATTGGTGGTGGAGGGTACGGTATATTGAGACGAAAGTACGGTCTTGCTGCTGATAATGTCATTGATGCACGAATAATCGATGTTAATGGAAGAATTCTCAATAGAAAATCAATGGGTGAAGATTTGTTTTGGGCTATTAGAGGAGGTGTTGCTTCTAGCTTTGGAGTAATTCTTTCTTGGAAGTTAAATTTAGTTCGTGTCCCGGAAATAATGACTGTTTTTGAAGTTGACAAGACTTTAGAGCAAAATGCAACTGAACTCGTTCATAAGTGGCAATTTGTTGCTCCAAAGCTTCCTAAAGATCTCGAGATCAGAATTGTTGCAAATAGCATAAGGCAAGACGCGCCAACACAAGGTGTTAAAACAGTACTAAGCAAATCGAGTGGCTCAGAAGATGATAAAACGGTACAAGTAAGATTTGTAGCGTCGTTTCTTGGTAGAATAGATAACCTACTTCCATTGATGGAACAAAGCTTCCCCGAGTTAGGGTTAATAAGAGAAAATTGTGCAGAAGTTAGTTATATTCAGGCGGTGCTTCTTTTCTCCCTTTTCTCACCAGATCAACCTCTTGATGTTCTATTGAGCAGAACTTCATTTCGGATTCCATTTAAGGCAAAATCCGACTTTGTAAAACAACCGATTTCTAAAGAAGGATTAAATGGAATATGGGAAATGCTTCTAAAAACTGAGCCACAAATGTCCAATGTAATTTTAACATCTTATGGGGGAAGGATGGATGAAATTTCCGAATCGGCCATTCCATTCCCACATCGAGCTGGGACATTGTACAAGATGTACATGAGGGTACTTATGGATGGAGATACAACAAGGGCCTTGGAGTGGATTAGAGGTTTGTATAGGTACTTGACTCCTTATACGGCTCCAAGGACTGCGTATGTGAATTATAATGATCTTGATTTGGGAGTGAACAAACAACATGGTCCCACAAGTTATGCAGAAGCAAGCACATGGGGTAAAAAGTATTTCAAGAATAATTTCGACAAATTGATTCAAGTGAAATCTGTTGTTGATCCTATGAATTTCTTCAGGCATGAACAAAGTATTCCCATCTTAAATAATCACTAGACATGTTCAATTTTAGTATTTTAATTCAATCAAAGAAATTCATCAATGTACTACATTTGCATAGTGATGTCTTCATATTATAATTCAATATTTCTTAATTGTCTATAATTTATTCGTTCTTTATTTTAAAAATTAATAATTTGAACAATCTATTATTATATTTTTCTCCTACGAACGTACGAGGGAACCTGGGAGAAGAGACCATTTACCTAATTGCTATGAATCAGTTTTAAGATGTAGACATGAAAATGTGACTAAACACAATAAATGGAGATATCTTACCACTAGTGGATTATTTTTGTAATCATTTTAGACATATTATTAGATTTGGAATTCTGAAACAGTCCCCAAGTATTCTATAATTAAACATGCATGTAACAAAGAAATGATTGCATTATCTTACCACTAGAAGGGGTTTCTTCAATCACGTTTAAAGCTCAAAGACAATTGCTCAAGTACTTAATTACTGTTATTGGTGAAGTTTTATTTGAACTTTAATACACAAGTAATTCTAAAGGTACTCAAAAGATAATTGGGAACGTTTCTGAAGGGGAGGGACTTGGGACGATAAGTCTTGATCAAATTTGTACTTTCGGGTTAATTATAGTTACTTATATTGCTAAGAAGGGGACTCTGCAATTGTATAATATACGAATTTTTTAAGAGATAATGAAACTGTCACCAACCATAAATTAGCCCAAATATTTCGGGTGAACCACATATGTAAGACCCCAACTTTTATGAATAAAGATTTAGTTTTTTCCAAATATCTTTTTTAATAATAAGATGTGGATTTGATATAATGTTATAATTGTGAGTAATATTTACAAATTTTATAAAGTAAGCAAGTTGTTTTATAAAATATTCATTTGGTCGGGGAATATTTGTTTTATCAAGGAATATTCGTACGGCTAGGGGTGTTAAAAAAAATGGTATATTCAGTTTTTAGGGAAATCGAACCGGTTCGAACCGATCGGTTCGGTGCAAAGACGAATCGGTTCGGTACTGGTACACGAAACCGGTACATACTGGATTTTCGGTACCGATTTCGGTAGGGTATTTGACTTGGTCGGTATATACAGAACCGAATAGGTTGTACCGGTTTATTAAATATAATATTAAAAAATAACTTAAAAGTTCATGTCTTTAGACTTTATTTGCCTAACCATGTAAAATTAACTTGAAAGTCTCTTCTATTTATATACTAGAGGTAAGACAAGAGATGACATACTAGACAACGTGAGCTGTATTTGAAATTTGGTGTGGCTTCCTTACATATAGTGGTCATTTAATGTGGGACTTATTAAACAAGAGATGACATACTACATTACTACCAAGTGAAGCCTTTAGTATTTGGTTGTCTCCAAGTCCCATATTGGTTAAATTGGTAAAACTTTAAGAAAATTTCCCTTATAAATTGATTACCATGTAATAATGAATTCAAGATAATAAGTAATCAAAGCATTATTACTTAATATAGGGATGTAAATACCAATTTAGACTCTCATCAAATCGCATAAGGGAACTTATGGCACCATCTCACATAACTTGTTTCTAAGTCCCACATTGATTAATAAAAATTAAAAAACTACCAACTGAGACCTTAATAGAAGTCCCACATTGAGTATTTTATAAAAGTCTAAGGAAGTTTTCCTTATAAAAGACTATCAAGTGAGACCTTAATAGCTAAGTCCCACATTAGTTATTTTATAAAGTATAAAGGTATAAAGAAGTTTTCCTTATAAAAAGACTATCAAGTATAAAAAATAGTACCAAGGGAAACATTAATAGTTGGTGGTTTAGAAGTTCTATATTGATTAAATTGGTAAAAGTAAAAGAAATTAGATAAACTTAAATTATTTATCAATAAGTTGGGAAAGATCTGCTCCAAAGTTAGAATAAAAGTCTTGTTTGCAAAACTTGGTGGTCTTCAAGTCCCGCATTGACTAATTTATAAAAAGTCTAAGGAAGTTTTTCTATAAAAAAAACTACAAGTTAGACCTTAATAGTCAAGTCCCACATTGGTTATTTTATAAAAGTCTAAGGAAGTTTTCCTTATAAAAATACTATTTAGTGAGATTTTAATAGCTAAGTCTCACATTGGTTATTTTATAAAAGTCTATGGAAGCTTTCCTTCTAAAAAGACACATAACCTTAATAGCTAAGTCTCACATTGGTTATTTTATAATAGTCTAAGGAAGTTTTTCTTATAAAAAGACTTCCAAGTCTTTATTTTTTATTGGGCTGAATTTTGGCTTACAAGTCTTGGGTTGCTTGACCTTGGGCCAAATTTTAACTTAAAAGCAAGTCTTGGGCTGCTCTTTCTTGGGCCGATTTTGGTTTAAAATTGGGCTGAGTTGGTTTAAAATTGTGGTCGGTTCTAACAAGGTAAAAATCGGTACCGATCTGGTACCGAACCGGCTAATCAGTCCGGTATACCGGTTCAACCGGTGCCGGAATAGGTACCATGTGACGCCCCGAAAATTTGGTATACATCACCCATCTTGGGTCGTCAGATACATGGTACAGAATACAAATACAACTTACTAATACAACTGTCGTGTACAATACGACAAAACATAACTGTGAGTTTGAATACAATTATTGTCTACTAGAGACTATACAAACTCAAAAGGAGTCCTCATTAAAATTATTGTCACACTATTTAACAGAATAGTGAGGACTACTAATACTATCATCTGGTCCATCACTCCGTTCCCCGACTCGTCTCAACTATATTCTCATTGAGAATAGTGAAAGAAAGGGTGAGCTCAACTAGCCCAGTAAAAAATATTTTGACTAAGATAATGCAGAATAAATTATCATTAGCCTTCAACAGTGTTAAACTGATAAAATATAACGAACATCAAGTTTAACTGCAGCGGAACAAGCAATCCATTAAAATAGTCAAGTAGAGAATAAAATCTATTATCTTCTATGATTTAAAAGGTTTTTTAACACTGTTATCGCTGGGACTCAACTTAATAAAATAATCCACATCATCGAATCACCCCTACACTACGTCCAAGGATATTCTTTAGTATCACGACCACAATTATCCATGCACTACGGGCCAAGAATATTTGTGTACTCATTAATGGTCATGATCATGCCAACAACTGTCCATCAATGCATTACGGGCCAATGAGGACTTTTACCACATCATTTATAATATTACGGTCATTATTATACCGAATAATCCCTGGTCATAATCATTCCATGTCCATCTATGCACTATAGGCCACAGATGACTTTCAATATTTTATAAACAGAAGGATGATGACAATGATATAAGAATTCAATAAAATAAGTTCAAGAATTAATTTATCCAAGAATTAACAACGTCCAAATTGTCAACATGATACTGCTTTGTGGAGTAAAATTCAAGAATGCTTAGAATAATATTTTCATGAAAAGATACTGGATGAAACGTAATTATCAAGGATATTCCACTAATTTCATGGAGTATAGAAGTTAAAACTTAACCAACTGAGTATAGTAAAGAATGGAATAACAAAGGAAATCACCCGGCATGCGATAGACCGCACAGACAGGTTATTTTAACAGAATAATAAATAGTGGAACCAGGTCCGGCGTAAACGCACAGGCAGGATATTCCAACAGAATAATAAATAATGGAACCAGGTCCGGCGTAAACGCACAGACAGGATATTTCGACAGAATAATAAATAATGGAACCAGGTCCGGTGTAAAACACACAGACAGGATGTTCCAACAGAATAATAACAAGACGGAACCAGGTCCGGTGTAAAACACACAGACAGGATGTTCCAACAGAATAATAATAAAAACGAAACCAGGTCCGGTGTAAAACACACAGACAGGATGTTCCAACAGAATAATAGAAGAATGTCACCAAGTATAGGGTAGACCGCGTATACAGGTTATTCCAACAGAATAATAAGAAATAAAATAACAAAAGTTCTCTTCATGAATAAGAAAGAATAACACCCCTTACTGTTTTAAAGAAGAACTAAAATAAGGAAGTAGTTAAGTAGCAGAATACTTTTCTTCTCTCTCTCTATAGTTTCTCTCTATAGTTTCTCTCTCTAGAGTTCAGTGAATTCGTAAGAAATAATGAAGGACTGAGCCGCTATTTATAGAAGAATGGACTGCATAGTAACTAATCCATGAACGGTCAAGATTGATTTACTTTAATCTGACGGTCCATATTTAAAGAAAATCTTTTAAATAAAATATAATATATTCTATTGATAGAATAACTTTAATAAAGTATTCTGTTTTATATAAAAAGATGTTTCTGTTTTATTACGTTAATAATACGAATAAAACAAAACTTCATTATCGCTAAATAATTCATATTATTAACTGACAATAATTGAATCAAACTGAGTGACTTCTCACATAAGCATTAATAATCAATACCGTGTGCTACTATGCAACCACACGAATTACTGTACTTTTACTATCGAGTAGTTCAACAGTATCAATGGTAAAACTTCCGCCGTTATTTTTAATAAAATATTTTTGTCGTTTTCTCAATCTGACAATAATTCCGTTGTGGGGTCCACCAATGATTGTGCCGTTGTACGAATATTCCTTGTTAAAACGAATATTCCCCGACCAATCGAATATTATATAACAATTTGCGTACTTTGCAAAATTTATAAATATTACCCACAACTATAATATTATATCAAATTAACTCCATAATATTCAAAAATGATAATTATAAAAAATTCATCTTTATTTATAAAAGTTGGGGTCTTACAACCTCTCCTTCTTATGAAATTTTGCCCTCGAAATTAGGGTACGTTCAAGTGTATAAGTTTCTCGTATCGGTAAAAAATGAGCAGACTTGGTCAATCTATCAACAATGACCTAAATCGGATCAATACCTTGAGAAATCTTAGGAAGACCGGTAACGAAATCCATGGTAATGTGCTCCCACTTCCATTTTAGAATTTCAAGTGGTTGCAATGGACGTTTTGGTACTTGATGCTCCGCCTTGACTCGTTGACAAGTTAGATACCTTGAGATAAACAACGCTATCTCTCGCTTCATATTGCTCCACTAAAATGTATGACGAAGATCATGATACATTTTTGTACTCCCAGGATGGATTGCAAACGGTGTGTTGTGCGCCTCTATCATGATTTCATACTTTAAATCAGGGTCGTTAGGAACACAAAGTCTGGAGTTGACTCGAAGTATTCCTTCTTCATCGATTCTTGCCTCCGGCATAACACCTTCTTGCACTTTCTTCCTCATACGCATCAGCTCCAGGTCTGTAGCTTGAGCATCTTTAACTTTATCGATTAAAGTTGGTTCTACTCGTATATTCGCCATCATCACATGGGTCCCTGGAGTCTTTAACTCTATCTCCATCCTTTGCAAGTCACACAAAATGGGCCTTTGTGTTGACAATATCGCACTCGTACTTGCATATGATCTTCCACTCAATACGTCAGCTACTACGTTTGTTTTTCCAGGATGGTATTGAATGGTATGATCATAATCTTTCAACAGTTCAAGCCAACATCGTTGTCGCATGTTGAGTTCCTTTTGAGTGAAGAAATATTTGAGGCTTTTATGATCCGTAAAGATCTCCACCTTCTCCCCATACAAGTAATGCCTCCAAATTTTAAGTGCAAAGACAACAGCTGCCAACTCTAGATCATGAATAGGATAATTCCTCTCATATTCCTTGAGTTGTTTTGATGCATAGGCTATGACTTTTCTATGTTGCATGAGAACGCATCCCAACCCTTTGCTCGAAGCATCACTGTAGATGATAAATCCCTCCGAGCCAGATGGTATTGTTAGAACAGGTGCTGAAATGAGTCTCCTCTTGAGTTCTTGAAAACTCTTCTCATATTCTTCGCTCCAACCGAACTTTATATCTTTCCGAATCAGCTGAGTTAATGGAGTAGCGATTCGAGAAAATCCTTCCACGAATCTCTGATAATAACCAGCTAAACCAAGAAAGCTACGTACTTCGGTCACTGATTTAGGTTGCTCCCATCTTTGAATAGCTTCAATCTTTGCCGGGTCAATAGATATTCCACGACTTGATACTACGTGCCCAAGGAATGCTACCTCCTCCAACCAGAACTCGCAATTCTTCAACTTGGCATAAAGCTTGTATTCACAAAGCTTTTGGTGTACTAGCCTCAAGTGTTGCTCATGATCTTCACGGCTTTTGGAATAAATAAAGATGTCATCAATAAAGACGACCACAAAGTGACCCAAATATTCCTTGAATCCTCGGTTCATCATATCTATGAAGGCAGCAGGAGCATTAGTCAATCCAAAGGACATGACTAGGAATTCATAATGCCCGTACCGAGTTTTGAAAGCCGTCTTTAGAATATCCTCAGTTTTAACCTTCAGCTGATGATATCCAGAACGAAGATCGATCTTTAAAAAGAATTATTCTCCTTGCAATTGGTAAAACAGGTCATCAATACGTGACAATGGGTACCTATTTTTGATGGTGACATGATTCAACTCCCGACAATCAATACAAAGTCGCATACTTCCATCTTTCTTCTTCACGAATAGAATAGAATCACCCCAAGAAGAAGTACTAGGACGAATAAAGCCAATGTCTAACAATTCCTGCAGTTGGATCTTTAACTCCTGAAGTTCAATAGGAGCCATTCGATATGGGGCTTTGGAAATGGGTTTTGTACCAGGTTCAAGGTCGAAACAAAATTCAATTTCACGCTCTGGGGGTAGGCCAAGAAGTTCTTTAGGGAATACGTCAGGGAATTTATTAACAATAGAAATATCATTCAAAACTGACGTATTTTTGTTTAGATCCGCGACATGAGCTAAGAAAGCTTGACATCCGTTTTTTATTAAACGAATAGCTTTATGGCTTGAGATTACATCGATTGATTTTAATGGTTTGGTTGATTGAATTCGCATAATAGGTCGATTAGGAATATGAAAGCTAATAACCTTACGAAAACAATCAATTTTTACATGATGAGTAGTTAACCAATCAATCCCTAGAATCACGTCAAATGTAAGTATTGTTAATGAAATAAGATCGACAAGTAATGTGTGGGTACCAACTTGAACCAAACAAGACTTATAAACCGTGGATGTAATGAAGGTTTCTCCCAATGGAGTTTCAACAGATAAGTCAAAGTCTAATTTCTCTGGAGTCAAATTTAATCGATGAGCGCAAGCAGGAGAAATTAAAGAATGGGTAGAACCGGTATCAAATAAAGTATAGACTTCGTTAGAGTTTATGATAAGCTTACCCGTGATGACCTCATTCGGGTTCCTTACTTTTTGGGAGGTCATAACAAACGCTCTCCCTTGCACTACCGATTTTGACTTTTCTGGGACGGCCTTTGGTGTCTCCATCCTAGCTGAACTTGTTTTTGGTAAACGACAAAATCGAGCTAAATGACCTTCTCTTCCACAATTATAACATGCTTTAGACGGCATCACGCAGTTTGGACTGATGTGCCCCTCCCCTCCGCATTTGAAATATATGATAGGTGGTCGTTCTCCTTTCTTAACAACGGGTGCTGGTACTGACGTCTTTCCATCATTGTTGAATCTCCTCTTCTTAAAATGACCATTCTTATTGTTTTGGCCCTGATTACCACCAAAGTAGTTACCATTTCTGGCATGTTGATTCCCTCCACGCTTGTTGTCACCGCTTCGATGACTGCTCTCACTGGTATTATTATTTTGCTGACTGCTCTCTTTTGGTTGCGTTGACTCATTATCGCGCTCCATTAACTGAGCCCTATTCACAACATCTGAATACAAACACAGTTTATGAGAAATAAGATGTTGACATATCTCAGGTTTCAAACCTCGCAAAAATATTCGCGTCATTCGCTCTTCATTATCCACCAAGTGGAACGCAAACCGGGACAACTCAGCAAATTTAGCCTCATACTGCGACACGGTCATATTATTCTGCTCTAATTTGATGAACTCCACCTCCTTCATGTGACGAACACTTTCGGGAAAGTATTTGTCATTGAACAGCTCTTGGAACTTCTCCCAAGACATCTTCAGTGCGGCAGGTTGAGTATGCTTAATCGATTCCCACCAGTAATCTGCCTCTCCTCGCAACATAAAGGCAGCAAAGGGAATCTTTTGCTCCCCATAGCATCCCAAGACATCAAATATCTTGGTGATCTGCTTTATCCATGTTTCCGCTATAAGTGATTTTGGCACTCCCTTAAACTACGGTGGTCCCAGCTCCTTGAACTGTTTAGCAGTGACCGTCCGAGAGTTTTCAGTGTTTCCACCTACATTTTGGATAGGAGCCGCTCTCGCTTGCTGTTGCATGAACTGCATAAAGCTTCTGAACATTCCATCATTCATCATCTGGTCAGTGTTGTTGTTTGCATGAGGATTGTCACCTTCCTGATGCACATTATCCTGATTATTGATATGTGGTGAATCAACAGTCGCCTGTGCTCCAGTGCTATTCTCAACATTCTCAGATGCCATTTTCAGATACTGCCACAAAAGTTAATTGATATGTCATATATTATCATTATATTCTGACCGACCAATTAAATACCATGCAAATAAACTTAGGTAGGTCATACTAGAGAAGGAATTCTCCGTCTCTCCCCTCCTAGTTTTATTCTCACATCTTAGCCAGAGATCATATCCCTAAGCTCTGATACTAACTGTGACGCCCCCAAAATTTAGTATCATCACCCATCTTGGGTCGTCAGATACATGGTACAAAATAAAAATACAACTTACTAATACAACTTTCGTATACAATACGACAAAACATAACTGTGAGTTTGAATATAATTATTGTCTACTAGAGACTATACAAACTCAAAAGGAGTCCTCATTACAATTATTGTCAATCTATTTAACAGAATAGTGAGGACTACTAATACTATCATCTGGTCCATCACTCCGTTCCCCGACTCGTCCCAGCTATATTCTCATTTCCTGGAGAGAACAGTGAAAGAAAGGGTGAGCTCAATTAGCCTAGTAAGAAATATTTTGACTAAGATAATGCAGAATAAATTATCATTAGCCTTCAACAGTGTTAAATTGCTAAAATATAACGAACATCAAGTTTAACTGCAGCGGAACAAGCAATCCATTAAAAGAGTCAAGTAGAGAATAAAATCAACTATCTTCTATGATTTAAAAGATTTTTTAACACTATTATCGCTAGGACTCATCTTAATAAAATAATCCACATCATCGAATCACCCCTGCACTACGGCCAAGGATATTCTTTAGTATCACGACCATAATTATACATGCACTACGTGCCAAGAATATTTGTGTACTCATTAATGGTCATGATCATGCCAACAACTGTCCATCAATGCACTACGGGCCAATGAGGACTTTTACCACATCATTTGTAACATTACGGTCATGATTATACCGAATAATCTCTGGTCATAATCATACCAAGTCCATCTATGCACTATAGGACACAGATGACTTTCAACATTTTATAAACATGAGAATGATGACAATGATATAAGAATTCAATAAAACAAGTTCAAGAATTAATTTATCCAAGAATTAACAACGTCTAAATTGTCAACATGATACTTCTTTGTGGAGTAAAATTCAAGAATGCTTAGAATAATATTTTCATGAAAAGATACTGGATGAAACGCAATTATCAAGGATATTCTACTAATTTCATGGAGTATAGAAGTTAAAACTTAACCAACTGAGTATAATAAAGAATGTAATAACAAAAGAAATCACCTGGCATTCGATAGACCACACAGACAGGTTATTCTAACAGAATAATAAATAATGGAACCAGGTCCGGCGTAAACGCACATACAGGATATTCCGACAGAATAATAAATAATGGAACCTAGGTCAGGCGTAAACGCACAGACAGGATATTCCGACAGAATAATAAATAATGGAACCATGTATGGTGTAAAACACACAGACAGTGTAAGACCCCGAATTTTATGAAATAAAAGTATTCAATTTTTCTTATAATTACTATTCAGTAAATGGTTAAATTGATAAATGTTAAAGTTAAGGGTGATATATGAATTTTTTTTCAAAATACACAAGTGGTTATAAAATATTCATTGTTGTCGGGAAATATTCGTTTGGTCGTGAAATATTCTTTCTGTCGGAGAATATTCGTACGACGGCGCAGCTATTTGTGGGCCCCATAACAGAATAACTGTTGGATAAAGAAAAAGACAAATTTGAGTTTTTACAAATAACAGCGTAGTTGTTACCGTTAACACTGTTGGAATACCCGGTGGTTAAAATATAGTAATACGCGTTATTGCACAGTAGCACACGGTATTGCACAATATTTTTGAAATTATTGATTCTTACGTAAGAAGGCACTACTCAATAATTGTTACAGTAATTACTGTTTAATATTTTATTTTATTGATTCAATAATTGATACGTTGATATTTTATTGTTGTTTCAATAATTGTTGTTGCACAGTATTTTCCATTATCAGATCAATAATTCATATTATTTGAATAATATGATTAGATAACATTATTGGCAATGTCTAGAAAGTTCTGTCTAAGGAGAGGTTTGGTCATCTAATTGCGCGCCAGTAAGGAGAAATCTTTATTGGAAAACCCCATCTTTCCTGAGAACGGACTTGTTGTCATAAATGTGATTCTGTAATATTAATTGTGAATAATTAATTATTGATTCATATGATAAGGAAATATTTATTTTATGTGAATATAAATGTTGGATATAATTTATGGTTAAAAATGAAGGAGTTAATATTGAGGTGTTTTATCAGTATTTTTGTCGGAATGGAGGTATTAAAAATCAAACAGGATTTTTGAGATATATTGCAGGGGTTATAATTTTTAATCCGACCGTTGGATCGTTGTGATTTTTGAATATGTTATACATATATAAGTTGAGTATATGTTCACAAATTTTGAACCGTTAAAATGAACGTATGATTTGTTATGAATTTTAAGAGATGACTGGTTCAGAAATTGTTGAAGTTTCAGAATTTATCATTTTGGTGAAAAATTCTAGAATTGGTGGGCCCCAATCTTGGTTGGTGAAGAAATATGCTGAGATTTTTGTTCAAATGTGGTGGATGAGAATAGTAGCAGGTAAAGCCATCAGGTTGCAGGTTAAGTCTGCTTCGGCGTGCTGACATTTTCCTATAAATAGAGGGCTAAGTTAGAATTGAAAATCACACCAGAAACATAAACTTTCTCTCTTTCTCTCTCTATATTATGAAGCATATTTTGTGAGTATTTAGATACTTTGAGAGTTGTTATTAAGTGCAAGTTTCCTTCGACTTTGCATTCCAGTCAGAAATACTGCACTTTTGAGGTAAGGGATAGTAAGGAATTTTAAGGGTCGTTATGCTTTTTAGTTTCGTAATTTTTCTGACCTTCAAAAATTCTGGAAAAATTTGAAATGATATTTTGATGAGTTTTCTTGATTGTGTCCAAAAATGGTAATTTTTGGATGTATAGATTAAGAGTTATGAATTTTATGAGAAAAAACTATTATAAAAGTAACCGCTTATAACTCCTTGTGGTTAACTCTAAAATTGGTAAAATTTTTATTGAGAGTACATGTATATGATAGAAGTATACTCTATGAATTTTAGAATTTTTAGATAAAAGTACAATTTATGATAAATGTCTAAATATTCGGCAGTTTTGGCAATATGAAAAATAGTAAATGAGTTTTAAAAATTCTGAGAAAAATATATGTTCAATATGGGACTATATTTTGCTAAATCCCAGGAAAAAAATATTTTTGGAACTGATTTGGTATTTTTCATGAAAATGGTCTAGTTATGAGTAAATGAATTAAATATGTTTTGTGAAGTAAGAAAATTAGAAAATAGGATTTTATGGCTTGAGAATCCTATATGAGGTATATGCAGATTTTTGATGAGGATTTTTTGTTATTGGTGATGAAATCTTATGAGTTTGGCATTTTAGGATGATTAAATGCATTATTTAGTAAAGTGCAAACAATTAAAATAAATTGTTTATAAGCTTAAGAAATATTATTATTTCAATATCATTATACCGAAATATTGGTATATATTTTATTGTGGAATTTTTACCTTTTTGTGTCGAGTTACTATTCACGAGTTACTATTCATGAGTTACTATTCACGAGTTACTATTCACGATAAAATTGGTTTCTTTTTCTAACCAAATTATAGTTGATTTATGAATATTACTCTTGAGATTAAAACTATAAGTTGATCATATTATTTTTATTATCATATATAACATTTTTTATAACCCTAATGATGATATTTCTCTTTGATTTGAGTGTAAAGATGGGTAGATTTTTGGTATGATCATGACTATGGGTTCCCTTTGGCCAGTAGTGCAAAGTTGAATTGTTGACTGGTATGATCATGACCATTGAATTTATAATTGAATATCTTTAGCTTAAGTGCAGAGGTGAAATGATCAACATAATTATTGTTTATATAAATTCTGAAATGATTATATATTTCTTTGAGATATTAATATATTTGGCCCGTAGTGCAAAGATGACCTGTTGTTGAATATCTTTGGCCTGTAGTGCAAAGATGGTCTGTTGATGAATATCTTTGGCCGTAGTGCAAAGATGAAATTGTTAGTATGATTATAAATAGGAACTGTGATTTGGTATAACCATGATCTTGATGTTTCAGGTAAAGACATGTGAGGAAAATTATCTTCGTCCTGGATGCGAAGAGGAATTTAGAATTACAATTATGATTATGAGTTATTCATATAATTGTGAAAAGGAACTGTTAATTAATGTTACAGGGATAAAACATTATTGGTAGACTTTTAATGTGGAGAAGATAATAGACTTTATAGTCTATTTGACTCTTCTAATGGATTGCTCGTTCCGCTGCAACTATGGTTGAAATTTTTTATGTTCGAAATCTCTGATTTAATTCTGTTGAAGGCTATTGATAACGTATTTATCTTTAGTCATGATATTCTTTACTGGGCTAGTTGTGCTCACCCTTTTGTTTCACAATTCCTTTCAGGTAATAAGAGTGTAGCTGGGTCGAGCGGGGGTAACAGGGGAATAGAACGGTGGTCATCATTTAGTAGTTATATTTGGTGAATCATCTAGGGTGAAGCGAACCCAACGTTGGAAGGGTGTTTTGCCACTATCATACAAGATGTCTAATGACATACAACTTTGTGTCATCATAAGCCAGGATTGTGCTCATCCACTTGCTGAGTATATTTACGAGCACTACCTATATAATCTTGGTGTTTGTTTGAAGTATAATTCTCAATTAGAGACAGTGGAGATAATGATATGTCAAGAGAAGACTCCCCATTAGGAAGAATATGATAGTAATCTTCTCGTTTTTCTTTGGGGTCTATTGGGTCAACCAAGGATAATTCTGTAGCCATATAATATGTATCATAACTTAGAAGTATGGCCTTCCATGTACGAAGGTTTCCTTGAGCACTTCCTAAAGATTCTATTTTTTAAAACAGTTTTTGACTATACATTTATGTAAGGTGTCATTGTGAGGTGCTGTCCACGGTTGGGACATGAGTCACATTTGGTATATATTTGTATCCAAATTCACATCATATGTGTTGTTGTATTTTTGCATGACAATTGTTGTAATAAAGTTATAGTTGTTTTCTGTACCATGTATTTGGCGACTCAGAATAGGTTGGATGGAATAGACCTATTTAGGGGTTGTCACAAACAGGATGTTCCAACAGAATAATAACAAAACGGAACCAAGTCCGGTGTAAAACACACAGACAGGATGTTCCAATAGAATAATAATAAAAACGGAACCAGGTCTGGTGTAAAACACACAGACATGATATTCCAACAGAATAATAGAAGAATGTCACCAAGTATAGTGTAGACCGCGTATACAGGTTATTCCAATAGAATAATAAGAAATAGAATAACAAAAGTTCTCTTCATGAATAAGAAAGAATAACACCCTTTACCGTTTTAAAGAAGAACTGAAATAAGGAAGTAGTTAAGTAGCAGAATACTTTTCTTCTTTCTCTCTCTATAGTTTCTGTCTCTAGAGTTCAGTGAATTCGTAAGAAATAATGAAGGAATGAGCCGCTATTTATAGAAGAATGGACTGCATAGTAACTAATCCATGAACGGTCTAGATTGATTTACTTTAATCTGACGGTCCATATTTAAAGAAAAATCTTTTAAATAAAATAAAATATATTATATTTATAGAATAACTTTAATAAAGTATTCTGTTTTATATAAAAAGATGTTTCTGTTTTATTACGTTAATAATACGAATAAAACAAAACTTCATTATCGCTAAATAATTCATATTATTAACTGACAATAATTGAATCAAACTGAGTGACTTCTCACATAAGCATTAATAATCAATACCGTGTGCTACTATGTAACCACACGTATTACTGTACTTTTACTACCGAGTAGTTCAACAATATCAATGGTAAAACTTTCGCCGTTATTTTTAATAAATTATTTTTGTCGTTTTCTCAATCCGACAATAATTCTGTTGTGGGGTCCACCAATGATTGTGCCGTTGTACGAATATTCCCTGTTAAAATGAATATTCCCCGACCAATCGAATATTATATAACAACTTGCGTACTTTGCAAAATTTATAAATATTACCCACAACTATAAAATTATATCAAATTAACTCCATAATATTCAAAAATAATAATTATAGAAAATTCATCTTTATTTATAAAAGTTGGGGTCTTACATACCATATTTTGGGTACTATCAGTATTCGGTCCGATTCGGTTCAGGCTAATTTTCTACCGATGAACACCCCTACGTACGGTGGCGCAATCATTGGCGAACCCCACAACGAAATTACTGTCGGAGATAGAAAACGACATAAATAACTTTTTATAAAAATAACGGCAAAAGTTTTACCGTTAACTGTTGAAATACCCGGTGATAAAAGTACATTAATACGCGTGGTTGCACAGTAGCACACGGTATTGTACAGTATCTTTGATTATTGATGCTTACGTGAGAAGTCACTAAGTTTATTCAATTATTACAACAGTAGTTGCTGCATAGTATCTCATATTATTGATTCAATTATTGTCACAGTATCATCTGCACAATATTTTATATTATTAAATCAATAATTGAGACGATAAAGTTATTCATATTATTATTTACATTATTGACACTGTCTAGAAAGTTCTGTCGAGGAAATGAGTTTGGTCACCTAATTGCGCGTCAATAAAGAGAAGTCTTTATCGGAAAGCCCCCTCTTTCTTGAGAATGATCTGATTGTTAATATTATGAGTTATAATATTAATGATGAATAAGTTCGTGTTAAATAACGATAAGAATAATAATTGACGAGTGAAAGATGTTTGTTCAATTATCCTTTTAAATTGGTGTTTATTCATTTAGGTTTTTTTAGGGTACAAAATTCTTCTGTATGTTATGATAATTGGCCAACTTTTCAATTAATGCAGCTACTGTTTCACTGCCTTATGAATGAGGGTTCTCCCTCATTGGTCCATATCTCCCCATTTGCTAGTTACCTTCAAAAGAGGGCGCTCCCTCATTGGTCCTTATCTCCCACTTTGTTAGTTATCTCCTCAGGAGAGCACTCCCTTATTGGTGGTCTTAAATATACGCTGATGAAATTGCGTTCGAATATTTTTACTGTGCGTCTGTGATTATTTTTCTAAATAATATCCTGTCATTCTCCTATTAATATGATGCTTAGTTTAGAATTGAAAATCACACCAGAATCAGAGAATTCTTCTTCTATAATATTGAGCGTATTTCTTTTGAGTTAAAGAAGCTTTGAGTGTAGAAAATAATACAAGTTTTCTTTAAGAATATCTCCGCTATACCAGTCGAAATTACTCTCCTAATAAGGTAAGGGATATTATTGTTGTTCAATATTCATAAGAAATAATATATTCTTCCATACTTTATAGTATGTAAGTAATATTATTTCGTTTCATATTAATAATTCTACACTTATTTTTTTTGATAAGTATTGCTTCTGTACTCCTTGAAATTAGTTGAATATCCTTGAGATTTGCACTTCATCTAGTATCATTTCACAAGAATATTCTTGTTAAATTCTGAATATTCACGGGATACTATTCATGAAGTACTATTCACGGGATACTATTCACTCAAGCACTATTCACTCGGGGTACTATTCACGATAAAAAATTAATTTCTTTTCTGTCCAAATATTTTTACATGAATATTATTCTTGAATTTTACTCCACAAAGCAGTTATCATGTTGACAATTTGGACATTCTTTAACTCTGGATAAATTGAATTATAAATCTTTAATATTTATCCTTAATCTCGTTTGATTGAATTCTTATATCATTGTCATCATCCTTATGCTTATATTTTGATGAAAGTCATCTTTGGCCCGTGGTGCATAGATGGACTGTTGATTGGTATGATTATGACCAGGAATTATGTATCGGTATAATCATGACCTATAATGTTACAAAGGATGTGGTAAAAGTCATCATTGGCCCCATCATTGGCCCGTAGTGCATTGATGGACAGTTGTTTGGCATGATCATGACCACTGGTGATAATACAAATATCCTTGGCCCGTAGTGCATGGATAATTCGTGGATGTGATACTAATGAATATCCTTGGCCCGTAGTACATGGATAATTCAATGATGTGGATTATTTATTGAGCTATGTTACATCTATAAAATATTGATGATGAACTTTTAAATCATAGAAGATAATAGATATCATGTTCTACTTGACATTTCTAATGGATTGTTTGTTTCGTTGCAGTTAGACTTGTTGTCTATTGTATTCTATCAGTTTAACACTGTTGAAGGCTAACGATAATTTATTATGTATTATCTTAGTCATAATATTCTTTACTAGGCTAGTTGATCTCACCCTTTGCTTTCATTGTTCTCTTCAAGAAATGAGAATATATATGGGACTAGTCGGGGAATAGAGTGACGGTCCAAATAGTTGCTATAGTAGTCCTCACTGATATGTGAAATAGTGTTATAATAATTGTAATGAGGACTTCATTTGAGTTTGGATATTGTCTACGTGATAATATTTGTGTTAAAACTCTCAGCTACATTTTTGTCGTATTTTATAAATTAAGTTATATTTAAATTCTGTACCATGTATTTGGCGACTCAGAATGGGTTGTGTATACCTATTTTCGGGGCACCACAGTTGGTATCAAAGCTAAGGGATATGATATCTGGCTGAGATTTAAGGCTAAAACTAGGAGGGGAGAGATGGATAAATCATTCGCTAGTATAACCTACCTAAGCTTATTTGTTATTTAATTGGTCGGTCAGAATATAGGGATAATATGTGGCATGTCAATTAACCCTTGTTTTGTGGTAGTGTTTGAAAATGGCATCTAAAAATGTTGCGATAAGCAATGGAGCACATGAGACCGTTGAGTCACCGACGATCAATAACCAGGATAATGTGAATCAGGAAGGTAATAATCCTCATGTAAACAACAACACCGACCAAATGATGAATGACGAAATGTTTAGGAGTTTTTTGCAATTCATGCAACATCAGGCGAGAGAGACTCCTGTTCAAAATGTAGGTAGAAACACTGGCAACTCACAGTTGGTCACTGCTAAGAAATTCAGGGAGTTGGGACCACCGGAGTTTATGGGAAAGCCAGAATCACTTAAGGCAGAGACGTGGATTAAGCAGATCACCAAGATATTTGATATCTTGGGATGCTCCGAGGAGCAAAAGGTTCCCTTTGCCACCTTCATGTTGTAAAGAGAGGTAGATCGTTGGTGGGAATCTGCAAAACGTACGCAACCTGCCGCACTGAAGATGTCTTGGGAGAAGTTTCAAGAATTATTCAATGACAAGTACTTTCCTGAAAGTATTCGTCACATGAAGGAGGTAGAATTCATCAAGATGGAGCAAACTAATATGACCGTGTTGTAGTACGAGTCTAAGTTTGTGGAGTTATCCCAATTTGCATCCCATTTGGTTGATAATGAGGAGCATATGACATGAATGTTTATGTGAGGTTTGAAACCCGAAATACGTCAATACCTCATTTCTCATAAACTTTGCTCGTATTCAGATGTTGTGGATAAGGCTTAGTTATTGGAACACGATAATGAGTCAACCCAACCAAGAGATATCAGCCGTCAAAATGATAATACCTGTGGTAGCAGTCATCGAAGCTGTTATAACAAACGTGGAGGAAATCAACATGCTAGAAATGGTAACCACTTCGGTGGTAATCCTGGCTAAGATAATAGAAGTGGAAAGTTCAAGAAGAGATGGTTCAATAATGATGGAAAGACAGCAGCACCAGCACCCGTTTTCAAGGAAGGAGAACGACCACTGGTCATATGCTACAAATGCGGACAGGAAGGACACATCAGTCCAAACTGTACGCAACAACCCTAAGTGTGTTACAATTGCTGAAAGGAATGTCATTTAGCTCGATTTTGTCATGCCGCGAAGTCAAGTCTAGCTGTAATGGAGACACCAAAGGTTGTCCCAAACAAGTCAAAGCTGGTAGTTCAGAGGAGAGCGTTTGTCGTGACCTCCCAAAAAGCAAAGAACTCGAACGAAGTTATCACGGGTAAGCCAATCATAAACTCTTGCGAAGTCTATACCTTATTTGATACCAGTTCTACCAATTCTTTATTTTCACCTATTTGCGCTCAACGTTTAAATTTGACTACAGAGAAATTAGACTTTGACTTGTCTGTTAAAACTCTATTGAAAGAAACATTCATTACATCCACTATTTATAAGTCTTGTTTAATTCAAATCGGCACCCTCAAATTACCTATCGATCTTATCTCTTTGAAAATACTTACATTTGATATGATTTTAGGGATTGATTGGTTAACTACTCATCATGCTTAAATTGATTATTTTCGTAAGGTTATTAGCTTTCATATTTCTAACCAACCTATTATATGAATTCAAGCAACCAAACCACTAAAGTCAATCACTGTCATATCAAGCCACAAAGCCATTCGTTTATTAAAAAATGGATGTCAAGCTTTCTTAGCCCATGTCACGGATTTAAACAAAAATACGTCATATTTGAATGATATTTCTATTGTTAATAAATTTCTTGACGTATTCCTTGAAGAACTTTCTGGCCTACCCCCAGAGCATGAAATCGAGTTTGGTATTGACCTTAAACCCGGTACAAAATCCATTTTCAAAATCCCATATCAAATGACTCTTATTGAACTTCAGGAGTTAAAAACCCAACTACAAGAACTGTTAGATATCAGTTTCATTCATCCTAGTACGTCTCCTTGGGGTGCTCCTATTCTATTCGTAAAGAAGAAAGATGGGAGTATGCAACTTTGTATTGATTATCGGGAGTTGAATCATGTCACCATTAAAAATAGGTACCCGTTACCTTGCATTGATGACCTATTTGACCAGTTGTAAGGTGCCAAATTCTTTTCAAAGATTAATCTTCGTTCTAGATATCATCAGTTAAAGATTAAAACTGATGACATTCCAAAGACTTCTTTTAGAACTCGGTACGGGCATTATGAATTCCTAGTCATGTCTTTTGGATTGACTAATGCTCCTGCTGACTTTATGGATATGATGAACCGAGTATTCAAGGAATATTTAGATTATTTTGTGGTTGTCTTTATTGATGACATTCTCATATACTCCAAAAGCCGTGAAGATCATGAGCAACACTTGAGGCAGATACTCCAAAAGCTTCATGAAAACAAGCTGTATGCCAAGTTGAAGAAATGCGAGTTCTGGCTTGAGAAAGTAGCATTCCTTGGGTACGTGATATCGAATCATGTAATATCTATTGACCCAGCGAAGATTGAAACAATTCAAAGCTGGGAGCAACCTAAGTCAGTAACTGAAGTGCGTAGCTTTTTGGGCTTAGCTGGTTATTATCGAAGATTTGTGGAAGGATTTTCTCGAATCGCTACTCCATTAACTCAGCTGACTCGAAAAGATACAAAATTTGGTTGGAGCGAGAAATATGAGAAGAGTTTTTAAGAACTTAAGAGGAGACTCATTTCAGCACATGTTCTGATAATACCATCTGATTCGGAGGGATTTGTCATCTACAGTGATGCTTCAGGAAAAGGTTTAGGATGTGTTCTCATGCAACATGGGAAAGTCATATCCTATGCCTCACGACAACTCAAAGAATATGAGAGGAATTATCCTACTTATGATCTAGAGTTGGCAGCAGTCGTTTTTGCGCTAAAGATCTGGAGACATTACCTATATAGGGAGAAAGTGTAGATCTCTACGGATAATAAAAGCCTCAAATATTTTTTCACCCAAAAGGAACTCAACATGCGGTAACGATATTGGCTCGAGCTGTTAAAAGATTACGATCATACTATTCAATACCATCCTAAAAAAACAAACGTGGTAGCTGACGCATTGAGTATAAGATCTTATGCGGGTACGAGTGCGATATTGTCAACGCAAAGGCCCATTTTGTATGACTTACAAAGGATGGAGATAGAGTTAAAGACTCCAGGGACCCACGTGATGATGTCAAATATACGAGTAGAACAAATTTTAATCGATAAAGTTAAAGCTGCTCAAGCTACGAACCTATAGCTGATGCATATGAGGAAGAAAATACAAGAAGGTACTATTTCGAAAGCAAGAATCGATGAAGAAGGAATACTTCGAGTCAACTCCAGACTTTGTGTTCCTAACGACTTTGATTTGAAGTATAAAATCATGATAGAGGCGCACAACACACCGTTTACAAACTATCTTGGGAGTACCAAAATGTATCATGATCTTCGTTATACATTTTGGTGAAACAATATGAAGAGAGAGATAACATAGTTTATCTCAAGGTGTTTAACTTGTCAACGTATTAAGGCGGAGCATCAAGTGCCAAAGGTACATTGCAACCACTTGAAATTTTAGAATGGAAGTGGGAGCACATTACCAGGGATTTCGTTACTGGTCTTTTCAGGGTTTCTCAAGACATAAATGCAATTTGGGTCATTGTTGATAGATTAACCAAGTCTGCTCATTTCTTACCTATACGAGAAACTTATTCACTTGAACGTCTTACTAATATATACATAAATAAGATTATAAGACTGCATAGTATGCCAGTATCTATAGTTTCTGATCGAGACCTAAGATTCACTTCATAATTTTGGGTAAGTTTGTAGAAAGCTATGGGCATGGATTTACGATTCAGTTCGGCATATCATCCTCAGACGGACGGGCAGTCGGAGAAGACTATTCAAACTCTTGAGGATCTATTAAGACTATGTGTCCTTAACTTCAAAGGAAGTTGGGACAAGTACTTGCCATTAGTAGAATTCTCCTACAACAACAATTATCAAGCAAGTATAGGCATGGCTCCATTCGAGGTGTTATATGGGCGCGAATGTCGTTTTCCAGTATGCTGGGATAAGGTGGGTGAAGCAACGTTGTTGGGACCGAAATTGGTACCCATGTTAATGGAAAAGGTTCAAATAATCCGGCAACGTATAAAAACCTCACAAGATCGACAAAAGAGTTATGCTGATCTTCATCAAAGGGACGCGTAATTCAATGTTGGAGATCATGTGTTACTACATGTTTCTCCATGGAAAGGAGTTATGAGATTTGGAAAGAGAGGAAAGCTCAATCCTCGATTCAATAGCCCATTTGAAATCCTCGACCGAGTAAGAACTGTGGCCTATAGATTCGCCTTACCGCCAAGTATGTCTCATGTTCATAACTTTTTTCACATATCTATGTTACATAAATATGTGGAAGCCCGAACCACATTATTGAATTAGAACCAAACGAGATAGCAAAAGACTTAACGTATGAAGAGGTACCTGTTAAAATCTTGGATAAGAAGGAACATAATCTACGCTCAAATGTTATACCTCAAGTCAAAGTTTTGTGGAGAAACCACGATGTTGAGGAAATGACCTGTGAGTTAGAATCTGAAATAAAAGCAAGGTATCCTCACCTCTTCGACATACCAGGTACGTACACCAATTTCGAGGACAAAATTTTATAAGAAGAGGAGGTTATAAGACCCCAATTTTTATGAATAAAGATTTAATTTTCTCCAAATAGCTTTTTTAATAATAAGGTGTGGATTTGATATAATGTTATAGTTGTGGGTAATATTTACAAATTTTACAAAGTAAGAAAGTTGTTATAAAATATTTGTTTGGTCGGGGAATATTCTTTTTATCAGGGAATATTCATACGACGTCACAATCATTGGTGGATATCCCACAACGGAATTACTGTCGGAGTTAGAAAACGTCAGAAATAACTTTTTATAAAAATAACGGCAAAAGTTTTACTGTTAGCTGTTGAAATACCCGGTGATAAAAGTACAGTAATATGCGCAGTTGCATAGTAGCAAACAATATTGTACAATATCTTTGATTATTGATGCTTACATGAGAAGTCACTAAGTTTATTCAATTATTGCAACAGTAGTTGCTGTACAGTATCTCATATTATTGATTCAATGATTGTCACAATATCATCTGCACAATATTTTATATTTTTAAATCAATAATTGAGACGACAAAGTTATTAATATTATTATTTGGATTATTGACAATGTCTAGAAAGTTCTATCGAGGAAAGGGGGTTGGTCACCTAATTGCGCACCAATAAAGAGAAGTCCTTATCGGAAAGTCCCCTCTTTCTTGGGAATGATCTAGTTGTTAATATTGGGAGTTACAATATTAATGATGAATAAGTTCGTGTTGATTAAAGATAAGAATAATAATTGATGAGTTGAAGATGTTTGTTCAATTATCCTTTTAAATTGGTGTTTGTTCATTTAGTTTTTTTTAGGGTACAAAATTCTTCTGTATGTTATGATAATTGGCCAACTTTTCAAATAATGCAGCTACTGTTCACTGCCTTATAAATGAGGGTTCTCCCTCATTGGTCCATATCTCCCCATTTGCTAGTTACCTTCAAAAGAGGGCGCTCCCTCATTGGTCCTTATCTCCCACTTTTTTAGTTACCTCCTCAGGAGGGCACTCCCTTATTGGTGGTCTCAAATATATGCTAATGAAATTGTGTCTAAATATTTTTACTGTGCGTCCATGATTATTTCCCTAAATAGTATCTTGACATTCTCCTATAAATAGGATGCTTAGTTTAGAAATGAAAATCACACCAGAATCAGAGAATTCTTCTTCTATAATATTGAGCGTATTTCTTTTGAGTTAAGGAATCTTTGAGTGTAGAAAACAGTACAAGTTTTCTTCAAGAATATCTTTGCAATACCAGTCGAAATTACTCTCTTAATAAGGTAAGGGATATTATTTTTGTTTAATATTCGTAAGAAATAATATCGACAAAAGAGTTATGCGGATCTTTATCGAAAGGACGTGTAATTTAATAATGGGGATCATGTATTGTTACGTATTACTCTGTGGAAGGGAGTTACAAGATTTAGGAAAAGAGGAAATCTCAATCTACGATTTGTTGGTCCATTTGAAATTCTTGACCGAATAGAAAATGTGGCCTATAGACTCGCATTACCTCCAAGCATGTCTCGTGTTCATAATATTTTTCACATATTTGTGCTTCGTAAATATGTGAAAGACTTAAACCACATTATTGAGTTAGAACCAGACGAGATAGCCGAAGATTTAACGTACGAGGAAGTACCTGTCAAGATCTTGGATAGGAAGGAGCATGTTCTACGTACAAAGGTTATACCACAAGTCAAAGTCTTGTGGAGGAACCATTGTGACGCCCCCAAGTCTCGGACCTCCACTTGGTCCCTCGAATTCGGTTCATCACGTTCTCATGGTAATACCATAATAACTAAAATCACACATTCACAACTAAAGATCTAATTTAGAATAATATACAATGATTTATTATAATTATTCTCCCAAGTCTCGCAACTTACAGTACTTAAAAGATTACATAATAATATCGAATAAAGACTTATTACATAATCCTACTTAAGCTTAATCCTAGTCTGAAAACAGTTTTAATACAACATAATAGTCTTAAAACATAAAGGAACAAGCTAGTCGGTAGCCTTGCCCTTTCCTTTGTCTTTCCTAGATACACTTTCCTGTTCCGCCTTAACTGAGAGGTTTTAAATAAGCAAGAATGAGCACAAATTGCCCAACAAGTAATATACAACAAGGGTAAATAGTTTTATAACACGAGATTAAAATATTGAAGTATCATTTCTAAGATAGTTCAAGGTTTCAGAAAAAATATCACGAATAACGAATATCAACAATTCTTAAATTAAATCCTTGGAATAAGAACGATAATTCAATATAAATAAACAGATATATATGAATTCAAAGGCTATTAATGTATTTAACTGGATAAATAATTTATACTGAGCAGTCACTAAGGACTATTGAACATCTACTAGAATTACCAATATTAAACTGATAACCCAAAAGAATCAAGTACTCTAGATGATCAGTCTACAATACTCTAAGTTATGCATAACTACACAGTAATATTTTCGCGTGTGTTGGGGCTTCCAACAATAAACACTCCCCTTACCATAAGGGTTGTTCAACTTAGTTTTTAAGATTTTCGCACCAGTCAATTGGTTTGGATAGTTTTATAAACATGTATATAGTCTAACCGAATCAAATGGCATAGACACTTTCACAATATTCAAGAACAATACCAAGTTCAACATGAATAATAGTTTCCACACGAGTTTAAACATACTAGCTCAATTGAACGAGAAAGTAAGATAACTGGCGTTCAATATATGAATCACATGAATTTTAAGAAACTTGCTCAAAATCCAAAGTTGTGTAAGTTAGGAAACTTGCATAATAAAAGTAGGGTTCGGATACTTGCCTTAAGCGTAATTTATCCACGTTAAGAAATCAACACTTTTGAATCCTATTTATAGCATATTATATGTACAAGATGCTCATTAGCTAACACATTCTTTAATCAAGCTCGACATGATTCAAGTATGCACATATGACACAAAATCAGCTTATAGGTTCATCATGAATCAGATACTTAGTTATTTCATAAGCAAATTAAGAATGCTTAAGGCTAAGTCCGTTTTACCCATGGACTTTCCTTTTACAAGACAGTGTTGGTTGGGGTTTCGATACAGAAACGCACAGCGGAAATTAAAATTTAAAGCAATTTCAAAACCCTAAAACAGGATCCATGCGAAAAATAATTAATTCAGTGGTAAGAAATTATACCGATTGTAAAAGCTAGAATCGATGCGGTCGAATCTCCAGCGCAATTCAAACGGACTGCGTCTCTACGGTATCCACACGAACGCTCCACACGAATCGTCCTACGATTTCCAGAAGAAAGAAACGTGGTACTAGCCACCAAGGATGAGGATTTTCTGAACTGTTTTCTCTAGTCTCTCTCTAAGAGTGGCTAGGGTTTTTTTTTGTTTTGGCGTAAAACCTAAAGTGATTGATATATATCATATATATAGCAGTTAGGAGGAATTAATCAAAACTTAATGTTATTAAAATCCGAATTTATATATATCTTAATTAAGTCTTACTTAATTAATATACCTATATATAAATTATCCTATTAATTTAAATTCGTATTTTAAAATTATATCAATCATATTGACATATTTAAATCTTTACAATTTAAATTAATTTCTTTTTAATTACGTTATTTGTGTGTGACCCTATAAGTTATTATTACGTTGGCAATAACTTTAAAATCATATTATAAAGTTATAAACGGTGAGCGGCATCTAGTAATGCATCACTGCTACCCAAGTAATAATAAGATTGATGATTCGATGCAACCTTTTCGTGACCAATGTTTCAATGTAATTTAATCCTTTTAACCTTAATATCCTAGATTAAACTCGAGTCATGGATTGTGTCATACTCTTCATAATTTAATCTGAGTTTTCTTGATCAATGAGTAGACTATATGAAACAAATCACTAGTTGAGCATGGCCATGCATTTCATAGTCCTACTCAATCAAGAGGCCTATGGATATCACCTATAAAATATAGGATGGTTAAATTCCATCTAGATCACTCATATTTCTCACACGATTCACAATGAACCCAATAATCACCTTTATAGTCCACCCTATTAAAGGTGACATTTGATGATATCAAAGTACATAAATTCTCGTGTAGTAATATAGCGGTTTCAGGTCGGAGGACCATTACATCATTGTCACTATGAGAATTGCTAATGACACTTCGCATAATGCTCCATATAGAATTCTCATGGTGGGTCTGTCCAGTACATCGTTCTCTAACATGTACCTATGCATTGACTTAATATCTCATAAATATTTATGACCAATGAGATTTGGTCATCAGTCAATCCACATACTAGTCTCAATGCATCATTGTTGTCCCATCAACAATGATACTTGACTAGGGACATTTAAGAACAATGATACTAATTCTAATTATATAATCTCATGTTCAAGTCACATGCTTGAAACTATATAATTTGTATCACTATTCTAAAGAATTTTATTATGTTAACAATTATATTACGTAGTAAATAAAACTATAATAAAATCATTTATTTATTCAATCAACAATAATATCAAATGTTAAGCAATTATATCAAATAATTGGCCTCTAGGGCATAAATTCTAACAGACAAACACCATCATATTACTTAATCATCACATATATACATATATCAGTAGGTTTTAAACCACTTTTAGAAATATAGGCATCATACAAGTTAACTGTCCATCAGATTTCTCTAACTCAGATTTCAAACTGGCGCAGCTGCGCCATGGCTAAGCCTAGGACCGGCGCAGCTGCGTAGTCCTCTGGCCAAGCCAAGACTTAGCTGTTGCCTTGAGGTTTCTGTCCAGTCAATAATACAACATACATACTATTATGTCAAAGGTCATTTTGCATTTTTTAAGTCAATCTAGGTTTCCAACTTTCATAACATGGTTCTAAATTAAACATTTCAACAAGTTAAGGCCATTCGAGGTTATGAAACCACAAGGTCTATCATGCTTGCTATCTAAACATACAGGATGGTTATAAAACTCATATTAGGCATGTTTGTGAGTATTCATAACACATATATGAAATTAGCACCTCTTTGGTTGAAAATATGCTTCGTTCATGCTTCACTTGAAATATGATACACAAGCATGGTATATATATGTTTATGCTACACGAGTGAGTCTAAGAGTAACATCAAACATGATCACAATGTCAGATTCTGACCCTCAAGGTAGTTTGTCAATATTCACGTTCAAAATTCGTATTTTCATTTGTAAAGCTTACTAATTAGTCCAACATGTTCATGCTTGCTTACTAATCACATAAACACAAGCTAATGGTTTATTCATGCATTTCTAGCCCATACCTTCATGCTTGCAAAGTCAGTTTATGAACATGTCCTTCACACTCATCAAGTTCATTTCTAAAGTTCCTAAATTCATTTTAAATTACACACTTTCGTTAATCATGCTAATCTAGTAAAACATGCCCAACTTAGATTAATATACTTATACATACCCATTACACATGCTTGCATGCTAGTTTAAACCATAATGATTGCTTAACACAGGTTAATTTGGAAAATAGAAAGCACAACTGAACTCAGAGTCCGGCGCAGCTGCGCTGCGCCTCAGTGTTAATCCGGCGCAGCTGCGCCACGTCTGGTTCGAGCTAGGAACTGTCTGCGTCAGCAGAAAACTAGCCCAACCACAGAAATTATTCATGAATTCAATTCTAATTACCCATATATCAATTTAAACATACTTGTATGGTCATATAACAACTTTATAACTATTACCCAACCTCATTATCATTCAACTCCGCATAATCAAGAAATTGGACTTCAATAACTTAAAACTCTTTTTGACAGAGACTAAGAATGGAAAGTAAGGAAGAGGGTTATACCTCTGTAGTATGAACGAGCTTGCTGCTAAATGAAGTCCCAATTCCTTAGAATACTTGTATGCTTTCAATTCACAAACTCAATGAAATTCTCAATAAATCAACTTAGAAGGAGATGGGTTGTATTTATAGAGAAACTATTATACAGACAATGAAATTTTCCACTAAACCAAACTCATGGATGAAAGGATTGCATGAAGGTTAACAAGGAGTTGTTGGATGGTAGTTGATTTACATCATTATGCCCACTCCCTTGTTCATCATTGTCATCTAGATTGCTAGCTTGAGCTTGGAAGAAAAAAGAGGAATATGCCTTAGCCTTTTTGCCACACACATGACTAAGAAATAAGTGCAATTGGACAATAATTTTGGGACAATTTCCAAATACTCAGCATTCTTGCAACACTAGACTATACACTTATACACAACCCTTATTCTTATGTTTATATTGTATACACATATCAACCATACATTAGCTATAACTTAATGTCACAATATGATTAATATTTCAAGGTAGTAGCTGTTATGCAACATACATATAATCCATGTACATTTTATTTTAATGTCTACCCACATGCATATTGTCACATACACATTTTATGATGTATTCATATTATATAGTTTCAATAAATCTTAATATATGGTTACTATATATAGTATAGTCACATAAGTGTCACACTACACTATATAATATAGTTGTATTTTATATTTTTTAATTATTGCTCATATGCACATAACAGTCAATATAATCTTATTATATTAATAACTTACATATTTGTTTTATGTCAAATAAATAAATTATTCACTTCCTTGATTAATTACCACCAATATTAATTAATACATTCCTCATTTATTAATGTATTTATGGATCTCCATAACCATTAATTATCTATATAATTATTATTATATTTATAGACATATTGCTAACAATAATAATCACATATTATTAATTAATTATCATTATCAATTAATCAATATTCTACAATAACCATTAATAATTAATATTAATTAATTGCTCACTGAATAATTCCTTCGTCGATTAATATCATCACATATCACATACGTGTTCCATCTAATTTCTAAAGTAGAGAATTAATTTTTCTCCAACTGATCACTGGCGCAGCTGCGCCAATTTGTACTGCTGGGAGGGCGCAGCTGCGCTGTACCCTGACAGTGTCAAGACTGGTTTAGCTTCAAGCCAATGTCAATCTTCATCGCCATGCTCGTCTTACACGACATGAATTAATGTCCACATGAGTGATATTACCAATCTAAGAGTGTATTCATTACTTATATGAAATCACATGATCATAGACGATTAATCTTCCTAATTCCCTTTTTAACTTACTTAGTGAGTTTCCTCATTTCACAATATGCCACACAAGGCATTTCAACGAGTTTGTTACAACTCCACATTAATCACTTTAATATAATTGAGTTAACTCGTCTCATAACACGAAATCATTTATATTCAAATAAATATTTATTTCTATTAATATATTCATTTAATAATACATGGAAATTCTCGGGAATTACAACCATGCTATTGAGGAAATGACCTGGGAGTTGGAATCAGAAATGAAAGCGAGGTATCATCACCTTTTCGAAACACCAGGTACGTACGTCAATTTCAAGGATAAAATTTAATAAGGAGGGGAGGTTGTAAGACCCCAACTTTTTATAAATAAAATTAAATTTCCTCTAATTAATATTTTGAATAATAAGGTATTAATTTGATATAATGCATTGGTTATGGGTGAAATGTGCAAATTTTACAAAATAAGCAATTGATTATAAAATATTAATTGTTGTCAGGGAATATTCATTTGGTCGTAGAATATTATTGGTGTCGGGGAATATTCGTACGATGGTGTAACCATTTGTGGGCCCCATAACGGAAAATGGTCGGATGAAGGAAAACGACAAGTTTGAGTTTTTTTATAAATAACGGTGTAATTGTTACCGTTAACACTGTTGGAATACCCGGTGGTTAAAATACAGTAATACGCGTGGTTGCATAGCAGCACACGATATTGCACAGTATTTTTAGATTATTGATTCTTACATAAGAAGACACTACTCAATAATTGTTACAGTAATTACTGTTCAATATTTTATTGATTAAATAACTACTATGTTGATAATTTATATTATTTTTGTTTCAATAATTGTCACTGCACTGTATTTCCCATTATCAGATCAATTATTCATATTATTTGAATAATATTATTAGATAGTATTATTGGCAATGTCTAAGGAAGTTCTGTCTAGAAAAGGGGTTTGGTCACCTAATTACAGGTCAGTAAGGAAAAATCCTTATCAGAAAACCCTCTCTTTCGTGGGAACAATCTGGTTGTCATATTGTGATTCTGTAATATTATTTATGAATAATTAATTATTAATTTATATGATAATGAAATATTTATTTTATGTGGATATAAATGAAAGAATTAATGTTGAGGTGTTTTATCAGTATTTTGTCAAAATAAATGTATTAAAAATCATCCGTATGTGGATTTCAGACATTTTTTGATTGGAATTTGGAAAAAATTTATTCTATGAAGTTGTATAGGATTAAATTTCCTATGAAATGTACATAAAATTCATATTTTTCTGATAAAAGGGCTATTTATTATGAATTATAGAAGTTTCAGAAATAAATATTTTTATTAAAAATATGGTGGGCCCCACTTTTGGTTGGTGTGGAAAATGCTGAATTTTTGTGGACCCCACTAGTGGTGGCTGATAATTTGGTCAAGAAGGTGTGCATAGAAAATTTTTAAAGAATATTAATATTTTATTAATTTAATCTGCTTTGGCGTTCTAAATATTTTCTTATAAATAAGGTGCTTAGTTAGAATTGAAAATCACACTTGAATCAGAAGTTCTCTTTCTATAATATCAAGCGTATTTTTCAGTATTTAGATACTTTTAGAGTTGCTATTCAGTACAAGTTTTCTTCAACATTATATCTGATATTCCAGTCAAAAGTACTATTCTTTTGAGGTAAGGGATGTTATTTTATTCGTAAATGATGTTATTTCGTTTAATATTATTATGCCAAAATATTGGTATGAATATTATTATAAAATTTTTACCTTTTTATATTGAGGTTACTATTCACGTATACGACACTATTCACGTATACGACACTATTCACGAATACAATACTATTCACGAGTACTATTCACGAAGTATGATTTTTCTTGTGGAATTTTTACTTTTTTGTGTCGGGGTTACTATTCACGTATACAATACTATTCACAAATACAACACTTTGCACAGAAAAATGAAATTTTATCTTCTTTTTCCATGTTATCTATTATGGTTACTATATTTGATTGTATCCATGTTTTGATCCTCATTCTTGAATTTCACTCCACTATGATTTATTATGGAGTACTTTTGAACTTGAATTATCTAAAGTACGAATCCATAATTTTGTCCTTTTATCTCACTGGATTTGTTTCTTTAAAATAATTTTCATCATGCTCAGTCCTAAATGATGATATAACTAAATATCTTTGGCCTGTAGTGCAAAGATGAATGATTATCTGATGAATATCTTTGGCCCGTAGTGCAAAGATGAACAGGTGTTGAGATGAACATGATCAACTGGTGATACAAATGAATATCTTTGGCCCGTAGTGCAAAGATGAATATATGATTGAAGATGTATATTAATTGATGTTACGGGGATAAAATATTGATGATGAATTTTTAAATTCATAGATGATAGTAGATTTCATTCTCTACTTAACTCTTCTAATGAATTGATATTTCCGCTGCAAAAATTGATCTAAAACTTGTTGTCCATTATATTTTATCTGATTTATTGAAGGCTAACGATAATTTGTTGTACATTATTTTTGTCATAATATTCTTTACTGGGTTAGTTGAGCTCAGCCTTTTCCTTTTTGTTCCATTTTTCTTCTCAGGAGGCAAGAATATAGCGAGAACTAGTCGGGTTGTGGAGTGATGTTCTAAGTCAGTTGTTTTAGTAGTCTTCACTATTTTATAAAATAGTGTATCAATAATTATAATGAGGACTTATTTGAGTTTGAATACTGTCTAGAGGACAATATTTGTATTTAAACTCATAGCATATGTGTTGTTGTATTTTGTACGACAATTGTAATAATGAAGTTGTAGTTGTTTTCTGTACCATGTATTTGGCGACTCAGAATGGGTTGTGTGGACCTATTTTGGGGGCGTCACAGTTAGTATCAGAGCTTAGGGATATAGTCTCTGGCGGAGACCGAGGAATAAAACTAGGAGGGGAGAGACGAGTAAATCCTTCGCTAGTGTGTCCTACCTAAGCTTATTTGATATTTAATTGGTCGGTCAGAATATAGGGATAATATGTAGTATGTCAATTTCTTTAATTAACCCTTGTTTTATGGCAGTATTTGAGAATGGCAGTTGAAAATGTTAACAATGGAGTGAATGAGACCGTTGAGACACCTCTAATCACCAACCAGGAAAACATGCAACAGGACGACAATGTTCCTTCCGTAAACAACACCACCAATCAAACGATGAATGATGTGATATTTAGAAGCTTTTTACAGTTCGTGCAAAATTAGACGAGGGAGAGTCGTGTACAAAATACGGGTGAAAATAATAGCAAAGCGCGACTTGTCACAGCCAAGCAGTTCAAAGAGTTGGGACCACCAGAATTTTTGGAAAAGCCGGATCCGATCAAGGTAGAAACGTGGGTTAATCAAATTACCAAGATATTTGATGTCTTGGGATGCAGAGAGGAACAGAAGGTTCCAATCACCACCTTTATGTTCCGTGGTGAGGCAGATTACTTGTAACAACCCGAAAATTTGGATTGTCCAGAATTTAAGTTTAAAGAATTAGTTATTAATAAAATGAATTTTTATTAATACTATTCTGTGCTATGTGTTTACTAATCGTTCTATAACCTAGAATGATTATTAATCGGGAGGATTCTGGCTATGAGCTAGATTGAACGAGTAAGAATTTTCAAGACGAAAATGAAATTTTTCCGGGAACAAAATATTTTTCGGGGAAAAAGACGAAATAGTCACTATTCATCCGTTTCTGCTCGGAGATTTATTTTGAAATTCCGAGAAGTTATAGATTACGTTTAATTCTGAGACGTGATGGAATATTCAATAATATTTCAGTTATGGCAAAAACGAAGTTTTCGCATGCGGACTCAAAACCTAAGGGTTAGGGAAAGTGAGTTTCGAGAATGTTATAATCGCGTATAATAATTAGGATTATTATGCGTGAGAAATATGAGTATGATACGAGTTATTATACGAATATAGAAAGAAGAATAGTACGACGTATAATACGAACATCGTACGAGTTAAATACAAAGAGAATACGAGAATACGAGAATGGAATGCGTAAAATACGATTAGTCTTAATGGACATTGAGTTTATGGACTTTGTAGAATCCAATTGGACTTGGATTATGTCAAGCTCAATGATTTATGAAATCAAGCCCAAGTTAGGCCCAATAAGAATTGGGGTTAAGGCCCAAACCAAGAAGATAAACCGCGGATCGAACCGATGGGTAAACGGATGGGTAAAAACCATTGGGGCAACCCATGGGATGACCCACGGGCATGTGGGCCACCAAGTAAGGGTGGTGGCCAAGTTAACTTGGTGGCTAAGGGATGGAGGAGGTGGGAATAGTAAGGGGTGGGGGCGAAATGACTATTATGCCCTTGCTTTGGTTTTCTATAAATAGAAAGCTAAACTTTCATTTTTTAGGATTTTGAAAATCCTAGAACTTGAGAGAGAGAGAGAGAGAGAGCTCGGTTGGAAGAGGAAGAGGAAGAGAATGAGCATGAATGCTCGGATCAAAAGTGATCGAGAAATAGAAAAGCTCGCAAATCGTCGGCTTTGTCTAACGGAAGAAAAATAAAGAAGAACGGTAATCCGAAACCTAGTTTCTTCTATTATTTTCTTTAAGTTTTTATGTTCAAAAAAATAACTTAATGATAATAGGGAGTAAAAGATATTGAGAATGATTTCATATGGTTGAAATCGTGAGAAAATAAGAAATAAGAATTAGAAATTTATTTTATAAATTTCTTAAGGAAGTATAAGATTCGTGAGGATTTTGAGCGATCTAAATGAATTTTATGAATGAGTAGGTCAAATAAGTAAGGAATGGTGTTCTATAACATCAAATTCCAAGAAAAAGTAGAATCGTAATCCAAAATATCGATTAAAAATGAAGAACGAACGAAGAACACGCGAAGAACACGAATAACGTTGTTGATGGACAAATTGAAAACCATCGTAGGATAAATGTTGTTGATGGACACGTTTAAAACTATTGTGTATAAGTTAGATGCTTATTGCTTGGTTAAGAATGTTAGAAACGTTCATGAAGAACGGATTAAAATTGAGCTATAACGAAGTTATGGCAAAATTTTCGTAAAAGACAGAACAAAAATTCGTTTGGTTGTGGAATATTCTTTCTGTCGGGGAATATTCGTACGACGGCGCAGCTATTTATGGGCCCCATAACTGAAAATGGTTGGATGAAGATAATGACAAAAATTGAGTTTTTATAAATAACGACGTAGTTGTTACCTTTAACACTGTTGGAATACCCGGTGGTTAAAATACAGTAATACGCGTGGTTGCACAGTAGCACACAGATTGCACAATATTTTTGAATTATTGATTCTTACGAAGGAAGACACTACTCAATAATTGTTACAGTAGTTACTATTTAATATTTTATTTTATTGATTCAATAATTGCTGCATTGATATTTTATATTATTGTTGTTTCAATAATTGTCACTGCACAGTATTTTCCATTATCAGATCAATAATTCATATTATTTGAATAATATTATTAGATAGCATTATTGGCAATGTCTAAAAAGTTCTGTCTAAGGAGAGGTTTGGTCACCTAATTGCGCGCCAGTAAGGAGAAATCCTTATTGAAAAGCCCCCTCTTTCCTGGGAACGGCCTGGTTGTCATAAATGTGATTCTGTAATATTAATTGTGAATAATTAATTATTGATTCATATGATAAGAAAATATTTATTTTATGTGAATATAAATGTTGGATATATTTTGTGGTTAAAAATGAAGGAGTTAATGTTGAGGTGTTTTATCAATATTTTTGTCGGAATGGAGGTATTAAAAATCAATCAGGATTTTTAAGATATATTGCGGGTGTTATAATTTTTAATCCGACCGTTGGATCGTTGTGATTTTTGGATATGTTTTACATATATAAGTTGAGTATATATCCACAAATTTTGAACCGTTAAAAATGAACGTATGATTTGTTATGAATTTTAAGAGATAACTGGTTCATAAATTGTTGAAGTTTCGAAATTTATCATTTTGGTAGAAATTCTAGAATTGGTGGGCCCCACTTTTGGTTGGTGAAAATGTACTAAGATTTTTATTCAAATGTGGTGGGTGGGAATAGTAGCAGGTAAAGCCATCAGGTTGCAGGTTAAGTCTGCTTCGGCGTGTTAATATTTTCCTATAAATAGAGGGTTAAGTTAGAATTGAAAATCACACTAGAAACAAGTTTTCTCTATTTATTTCTCTAGATTATTGAGTGTATTTTGTGAGTATTTAGATACTTTGTGAGTTTCTATTTATCAGTGCAAGTTTCCTTCAGCCTTATACCGATATTTCGATCAGAAGTACTGATATTTTGAAGTAAGGGGTGTTATATTCTTCTTAAAATGATATTTTCTTCAATATCATTATACCGAAATGTTGGTATGAACTTTTTATTAAATTTGGAACTTTTTGTGTTGGGGTTACTATTTATGTATACGTTACTATTCACGTATACGGCACTATTCACGAATACGACACTATTCACCGAAAAATGAAATTTTCTTCTTTTTGTCCAAGTTGCCTATTATGGTTACTATCTTTGATTGTATCTATGTTTTGATCTTTATTTTTGAATTCTGCTTCAAAATTTGTTATTATGGAGTATTATTGAACTTGGATAAACTGTAATTCGAATCCCTAATATTTGTTCTTTTATCTCACTGGATTCGTTCTCTTTAAAATATTTTTCATCATCCTCAGTCCTAAATGATGATACTACTGAATATCTTTGGCCTGTAGTGCAAAGATGTATGATTACCTGATGAATATCTTTGGCCTGTAGTACAAAGATGAACAGGTGTTGAGATGAACATAACCAATTGGTCATACAAATAAATTTCTTTGGCTTGTAGTGCAAAGATGAATATTTGATTCAAGATGTATATTGATTGATGTTACAGGGATAAAATATTGATGATGGACTTTTAAATCTTAGAAGATAATCTTAGAAGATAGTAGAATTCTTTCTCTACTTGACTCTTCTAATGGAGTATTGTTTCCGCTGCAGTTGTTGATCTAAAACTTGTTGTCTATTATATTTTATCAAATTTTCCCTGTTGAAGACTAACGATAATTTGTTGTATATTATCTTAGTCATAATATTCCTTACTGGGCTAGTTGAGCTCACCCTTTTTGTTCCATTTTCTTCTCAGGAGGAGATAGTATAGTAGGAACTAGCCGGAGTATGGAGTGACGATTTTAGAAAGTTGTTTAGCAGTCCTCACTATTTTTGTAAAATAGTGTATCAATAATTGTAATGAGGACTCGTTTTGAGTTTTTATACTCTCTATTTATATTCAAACTCACAGTATATGTGTTGTCGTATTTTGCACCACAATTGTATTACTGAGGTTGTATTTATTTTTGTACCATGTATTTGGTGACCCAAAATGGGTGATGCATACCTGTTTTGGGGGCGTCACAGTTGGTATCAAAACTTATGGATATGATCCCTAGCTGAGATGTGAGACAAGAACTAGGAGGGGAGAGACGGAAAATTCCTTCGCTAGTATGACCTGACTAAGTTTATTTTGTATTTATTTGGTCGGTCAGAGTATAGGGATAATATATGACATGACTATTAACCCTTGTTTTATGGCAGTATTTTAGAATGGCAGCTGAGAACGTTAATAATGGAGTGAATCAGACCGTGGAGACACCTTTGATCACCACCCAGGGGAACGTGCAACAGGAAGGTAATATTCCTCCTGTAAACAACACTACCGAACAAATGATGAATGATGGAATGTTTAAAAGTTTTTTTATAGTTCATGTAAAACCAGACGAGGGAGACTCGTGCACAAAATACGGGTGGAAATGCTAGCAATGCGCGGCTTGTCACAGTCAAGCAGTTCAAAGAGTTGGGACCACCAGAATTTAAGGGAAAGCCAGATCCGATCATGGCAAAAACGTGGGTCAAGTAAATTACCAAGATATTCGATGTCTTGGGATGCACGGAGGAACAGAAGCTTCCATTCGCCACCTTTATGTTCCGTGGTGATGCAGACTATTGGTGTGAGTCTGTGAAGCGTACCCAGCTTGACGCACTCAACATGTCTTGGGAAACGTTTCAGAAACTGTTTAATGACAAGTACGTTCCTGAAAGTATTCGTCATATGAAGGAGGTAGAGTTTATTAGACTAGAATAAAACAACATGACGGTGTCCCAGTATGAGGCGAAGTTTGCAGAGTTATCCAGGTTTGCACCTCATTTGGTAGAGAATGAGGAACGAATGACGAGGATGTTCATGAGAGGTCTAAAACCCGAGATTTGGCAATATCTTATCTCTCATAAATTTTTTTTATATTCAGATGTTGTAAACAGGGCTCAATTATTAGAGCGAGATAATAAGTATGTTTAACCGAGAGACCACAACCAGGGTCATACCGGTGGCAGCGGTCATCAGACCAATGAAAACCAGCAGGGAGGAAAACATTCGGACAAAAACGGTAATCACTCTGGTGGTAATCGTGGTCGTGATAATAGAAGGAGCGAGTCGGGAGGAGATTTCAAAAGGAGAAGGTATAACAACGATAACGTGAAGACGTCAGCACCAACATCAACCGTTTCTAGGGGAGGAGAACGAGCACCGGTCGTATGTTACAAATGCAGGAAAGAGGGACACATCAACCCAAACTGCCCACAACAGTTCAAGGTATGTTATAACTATGGAAAGGAAGGTCATATAGCTAAAGATTGTCTTGTTGCAAAACCAAGTTCAATGGGGATAGTGACTCCGAAGGCTGTTCCGGACAAGTCAAAGTCAGTGGTTCCTGGAAGGGCGTTTGTTGTGACTGCCCAAAACGCGAGGAACCCGAACGAGGTGATCACGGGTAAGCTAATCTTGAATTCTTGCGAAGTTTATACTTTACTAGATACCTGTTCTACCCATTCTTTTATCTCTCCTGCTTTTGCTCAACGTTTAAACTTGACTCCGGAGAAATTAGACTTTGACCTATCTGTGGAGACTCCGTTAGGAGAAACTTTCATTACATCTACAGTTTATAAATCTTGCTTAATCCAAATTGGCACAATCACATTACCTATTGACATTATCTCTTTAAAGATACTTGCTTTTGATGTGACTTTAGGAATTAATTAGTTAACTATTCATCATGTCAAAATTGATTGTTTTCGTAAGGTTGTTAGTTTTCATATTCCTAACCAACCTGTTATGCGAATTCAAGCAACCAAACCATTAAAATCAATCGCTGTCATACCAAGCCATAAAGCCATTCGTTTATTAAAAAATGGATGTCAAGCTTTCTTAGCCCATGTTAAGGACTTGAACAAAAACACGTCAGATTTGAATAATATTTTTGTTGTTAGTAAATTTTTCTGACGTATTTCCTGAAGAACTTCCGGGTCTACCCCCAGAACGTGAAATTAAATTCTTTATTGACCTTGAACCCGATACAAAGCCCATTTCTAAAACCCCATATCGAATGCCTTCTATTGAACTTCAGAAGTTAAAAGTCCAATTACAGGAATTATTAGACATCGGTTTCATTCGTCCTAGTACGTCTCCTTGGGGTGCTCCTGTTTTATTCGTAAAGAAAAAAGACGGGAGAATGCGACTTTGTATCGACTATCTAGAATTGAACCATGTCACCATCAAGAATAGGTATCCGCTACCTCGCATTGATGACCTGTTTGACCAGTTGCAAGGAGCACAATTCTTTTCAAAGATCAATCTTCGTTCTGGATATCATCAGTTGAAGATTAAAACTGAGGATATTCCAAAGACTGCCTTCGGGCATTACGAATTCTTAGTCATATCGTTTGGATTGACTAATGCTCCTGCTGCCTTCATGGATATGATGAACCATGTATTCAAAGAATATTTGGATCAGTTCGTTGTTGTCTTAATTGATCACATCCTCATCTATTCCAAAATCCGTGAAGATCATGAGCACCATTTGAAGCTGGTACTGCAAAGGCTTCGTGAAAATAAGCTGTATGCCAAGCTAAAGAAATGTGAGTTCTGGCTTGAGGAAGTAGCATTCCTTGGGCACGTGGTGTCAAAATATGGAGTATCTGTTGACCCGGCGAAGATTGGAGCAATACAAAGTTGGGAGCAACCAAAGTCGGTGACCGAAGTACGTAGCTTTCTAGGCTTAGCTGATTACTATCAGAGATTCGTGGAACGATTTTCTCGAATCGCTACTCCATTAACTCAGCTGACTCGTAAAAATACAAAATTCAGTTGGAGCAAGAATTGTGAGAAGAGTTTCCAAGAACTCAAGAGGAGACTCATTTCGGCACTTGTTCTGACAATACCATCTGGTTCGGATGGATTTGTTATCTACAGCGATGCTTCAGGAAAAGGGTTAGGATGTGTTCGCATGCAACATGGGAAAGTCATAGCCTATGCCTCGCGACAACTCAAAGAATATGAGAGGAATTATCCTACTCATGATTTGGACTTGACAGCAGTCGTTTTCACGTTGAAGATCTGGAGGCACTACCTGTATGGGAAGAAAGTGGAGATCTATATAGTTCATAAAAGCCTCAAATATTTCTTCACCCAAAAGGTACTCAATATGCGGCAACGATGTTGGCTCGAGCTGCTGAAAGATTACAATCATACCATCCAATATCATCCTAGAAAAGCAAACGTAGTAGCTGACGCATTAAGTAGAAGATCATATGCGGGTACGAGTGTAATGTTGTTAACACAAAGGCCCATTTTGTATGACTTGCAAAGGATGGAGATAGAGATGAAGGCTTCAAGTACCCACGTGATGATATCAAACATACAAGTAGAACCTACTTTAATCGATAAAGTTAAAGCTGCTCAAGCTACGGACATGGAGCTGATGCGTATGAAGAAGAAAGTGCAAGAAGGTGCTATTCCAGAAGCAAGAATCGATGAAGAAGGAATACTTCGAGTCAACTCCAGACTTTGTGTTCCTAACGATTTTGACTTGAAGCATAGAATCATGATGGAGGCACACAACACACCGTTTGCTATCCATCATGGGAGTACCAAAATGTATCACGATCTTCGACATAGATTTTGGTGGAGCAATATGAAAAGAGAGATTGCGGAGTTTATCTCGAGGTGTTTAACTTGTCAACGTGTAAAGGCGGAGCATCAAGTACCAAAGGGTCCGTTGCAACCACTTGAGATTTTGAAGTGGAAGTGGGAACACATTATCATGGATTTCGTTACGGGTCTTCCCAAGGTTTCTCAAGGCATAGATGCAATTTGGGTTATTGTTGATAGATTAACCAAGTTTGCCCATTTATTGCATATACGCGAGACTTATTCCCTTGAACGTCTTGGTAGTATGTACGTAAATGAAATTATAAGATTTCACGGCATGCCAGTATCCATAGTTTCGGATCGTGACCCAAGATTCATTTCACGATTTTGGGTTAGCTTGCAGAAAGATATGGGCATGGATTTACGATTCAGTTCGGCATACCATCCTCAAACGGAAGGACAATCAGAGAGGACTATTCAAACTCTTGAGGATCTATTAAGACTCTATGTCCAAGATATCAAAGGGAGTTGGGATAAGTACCTACCATTGGTGGAATTCTCCTACAACAACAGTTATCAGACAAGTATAGGTGTGGCTCCGTTCGAGGCATTGTATGGAAGAAAATGTCATTCTCCAGTATGCTGGGACGAGGTGGGTGAAGCAATATTGTTGGGATCAGAGTTGGTACGAATGACTACAGAGAAAATCTAAACGATTCGACAACGTATACAAACTGCACAGGATCAACAAAAGAGTTATGCGGATCTTCATCGGAAGGACGTGGAATTTAATATTAGGGATCATATATTGTTACGTGTTGCACCATGGAAGGGAGTTACAAGATTTGGGAAGAGAGGAAAGCTCAATCCATGATTTGTTGGTCCATTTGAAATTCTTGACCGAATAGGAAATGTGGCCTATAGACTTGCATTACCTCCAAGTATGTCTTGTGTTAAGGACCCAAACCATATTATTGAGTTAGAACCATACGAGATAGCCGAAGATTTAACGTACGAGGAGGTACCTGTTAAGATCTTGGATAGGAAAGAGCATGTCTTACGCACGAAGGTTATACCACAAGTTAAGATTTTGTGGAGAAACCATGCTATTGAAGAAATGACCTGGGAGTTAGAATCAGAAATGAAAGCGAGGTATCCCCACCTTTTTAAAACACCAGGTACGTACGTCAATTTCGAGGACGAAATTTTATAAGGAGGCCCCAACTTATTAATGAATAAAATCAAATTTTCTCTAATTATTATTATGAATAATAAGGTGTTAATTTGATATAATATTTTGGTTATGGGTGAAATATGTAAATTTTGCAAAATAAACAAGTGGTTATAAAATATTCATTTTGTCCGGGAATATTCGTTTCGTCGTGAAATATTATTTCTGTCGGGGAATATTCATACGACGGTGCAGCTATTTATGGGCCCCATAACGGAAAATGGTTAGATGAAGATAACGATAAAAATTGAGTTTTTATAAATAACGGCGTAGTTGTTACCGTTAACACTGTTAGAATACCCGGTGGTTAAAATACAGTAATACGCGTGGTTGCACAGTAGCACACGGATTGCACAGTATTTTTGAATTATTGATTCTTACGAAGGAAGGCACTACTCAATAATTGTTACAGTTGTTACTGTTCAATATTTTATTTTATTGATTCAATAATTGCTGCATTAATATTTTATATTATTGTTGTTTCAATAATTGTCACTGCACAGTATTTCCCATTATCAGATCAATAATTCATATTATTTGAATAATATTATTTGATAGCATTATTGGCAATGTCTAAAAAGTTCTGTCTAAGGAGAGGTTTGGTCACCTAATTGAACGCCAGTAAGGAGAAATCCTTATTAGAAAGCCCCCTCTTTCCTGGGAACGGCCTGGTTGTCATAATTGTGATTCTGTAATATTAATTGTGAATAATTAATTATTGATTCATATGATAAGAAAATATTTATTTTATGCAAATATAAATGTTGGATAGATTTTGGGGTTAAAAATGAAGGAGTAAATGTTGAGGTGTTTTATCAATATTTTTGTCGGAATGGAGGTGTTAAAAATCAATCAGGGTTTTGAGATATATTGCGGGGGTTATAATTTTTAATCCGGCCGTTGGATCGTTGTGATTTTTGGATATGTTATACATATATAAGTTGAGTATATATCCACAAAATTTGAACCGTTAAAAATGACGTATGATTTGTTATGAATTTTAAGAGATGACTGGTTCAGAAATCGTTGAAGTTTCTGAATTTATCATTTTGGTAGAAAATTCTAGAAATGGTGGGCCCCACTTTTGGTTGGTGAAAATGTGTTGAGATTTTTATTCAAATGTGGTGGGTGGGAATAGTAGCAGTTAAAGCCATCAGGCTGCAGGTTAAGTCTGTTTCGGCGTGCTAATATTTTCCTATAAATAGAGGGCTAAGTTAGAATTGAAAATCACACAAGAAACAAGTTTTCTCTCTTTCTCTCTCTAGATTATTGAGTGTATTTTGTGAGTATTTAGATACTTTGTGAGTTTGTATTCATCAGTACAAGTTTCCTTCAGCCTTATACCGATATTCCGATCAGAAGTACTGATATTTTGAGGTAAGGGGTGTTATATTCTTCTTAAAATGATATTTTCTTCAATATCATTATACCGAAATGTTGGTATGAACTTTTTATTAAATTTGGAACTTTTTGTGTCGGGGTTACTATTCACGTATACGTTACTATTTACGTCTACGATACTATTCACGAATACAACACTATTCACCGAAAAATAAAATTTTCTTCTTTTTGTCCAGGTTGTCTATTATGGTTACTATCTTTGATTGTATCCATGTTTTGATCTTTATTTTTAAATTCTGCTTCAAAATTTGTTATTATGAAGTATTATTAAACTTGGATAAACTGTAATACGAATCCCTAAAATTTATTCTTTTATCTTATTGGATTCGTTCTCTTTAAAATATTTTTCATCATCCTCAGTCCTAAATGATGATACTACTGAATATCTTTGGCCTGTAGTGCAAAAATGTATGATTACCTAATGAATATCTTTGGCCTGTCGTGCAAAGATGAACATGTGTTGAGATGAACATAACCAACTGGTTATACAAATGAATATCTCTGGCTTGTAGTGCAAAGATGAATATTTAATTCAAGATGTATATTGATTGATGTTACAGGGATAAAATATTGATGATGGACTTTTAAATCTTAGAAGATAATCTTAGAAGATAGTATAATTCTTTCTCTACTTGACTCTTCTAACGGATTGCTGTTTCCGCTGCAGTTGTTGATCTAAAACTTGTTGTCTATTATATTTTATTAGATTTTTCCTGTTGAAGACTAACGATAATTTGTTGTATATTATCTTAGTCATAATATTCTTTACTGGTTAGTTGAGCTCACCCCTTTTGTTCCATTTTCTTCTCAGGAGGAGATAGTATAGCAGGAACTAGCCGGGATATGGAGTGACGGTTTTAGAAAGTTGTTTAGCAGTCCTCACTATTTTTGTTAAATAGTGTATCAATAATTGTAATGAGGACTCCTTTTGAGTTTTTATACTCTCTATTTGTATTCAAACTCACAGTATATATGTTGTCGTGTTTTGCACGATAATTGTATTACTGAGGTTATATTTATCTTTGTGCCATGTATTTGGTGACTCAGAATGGGTGATGTATACTTGTTTTGGGGCGTCACACAAGCTATATGCCAAGCTGAAGAAATGCGAGTTCTGGCTTTAGGAAGTAGCATTCCTTGGACACGTGGTGTCAAAACATGGAGTATCTGTTGACCCGACGAAGATTGAAGCAATAAAAAGTTGGGAGCAACCAAAGTCGGTGACCGAAGTACGTAGCTTTCTGGGCTTAGCTAGTTATTATCGGAGATTCGTGGAAGGATTTTCTAGAATCGCTACTCTGTTAACTCAGCTGACTCGAAAAGATACAAAATTTGTATGGAGTGAGGAATGCGAGAAGAGTTTCCAAGAGCTCAAGAGGAGACTCATTTCGGCACCTGCTCTGACAATACCATCTGGTTCGGATGGATTTGTTATCTACAGCGATGCTTCAGGCAAAGGGTTAGGATGTGTTCTCATGCAACATGGGAAAGTCATAGCCTATGCCTCGTGACAACTCAAAGAATATGAGAGGAATTATCCTACTCATGATCTAGAGTTGGTAGTAGTTGTTTTCGCTTTGAAGATATGGAGACACTACCTGTATGAGGAGAAAATGGAGATTTATACGGATCATAAAAGCCTTAAATATTTCTTCACCCAAAAGGAACTCAACATGTGGCAACGACGTTGGCTCGAGCTGTTGAAAGATTACGATCATACCATTCAATACCATCCTGGAAAAGCGAACGTGGTAGCTGATGCATTGAGTAGAAGATCGTATGCGGGTACGAGTGCGATGTTGTTGACATAAAGACCCATTTTGTATGACTTACAAAGGATGGAGATAGAGTTAAAGGCTCCAAGTACCCACGTGATGATATCAAATATACGAGTAGAACCGACTTTAATCGATAAAGTTTAAGATGCTTAAGCCGCAGACCCAGAGCTGATGCGTATGAAGAAGAAAGTATAAGAAGGTGATATTCTAGAAGCAAGAATCGATGAAGAAGGAATACTTAGAGTCAACTCCAGACTTTGCGTTCCTAACGATTCTGACTTGAAGCATAGAATCATGATGAAGGCACACAACACACCATTTGCAATCCATCCTTGGATTACCAAAATGTATCATGATCTTCGACATATATTTTGGTGGAGCAATATGAAGAGAGAGATCGTGGAGTTTATCTCAAGGTGTTTAACTTGTCAACGTGTAAAGGCTGAGCATTAAGTTCCAAAGGGTCCATTGCAACCACTTGAGATTCCAAAATGGAAGTGGGAACAAATTACCATGGATTTCGTTACGGGTCTTCCCAAGGTTTCTCAAGGTATAGATGCGATTTGGGTTATTGTAGATAGTTTAACCAAGTCTAATCATTTCTTGCCGATACGAGAGACTTATTCCCTTGAACATCTTGTTCGTATGTACGTGAATGAGATTGTGAGATTTCATGGCATGCTAGTATCAATAGTTTTGGATCGTGACCTAAGATTCACTTCACTATTTTAGGTTAGTTTGCAGAAAGCTATGTGCACAGATTTTCGATTCAGTACGGCATACCATCCTCAAACGGACGGGCAATCAGAAAGGATTATTCAAACTCTTAAAGATCTATTAAGACTCTATGTCCTAGATTTCAAACGGAGTTGGGATAAGTACCTGCCATTAGTGAAATTCTCCTACAAAAATAGTTATCAGGCAAGTGTAGGTGTGGCTCCATTCGAAGCATTGTATGGACGTAAGTGTTGCTCTCTAGTATGTTGGGATGTGGTGCGAGAAGCAACGTTATTGGAACCAGAATTGGTATGTATGACTACAAAGAAGATCCAAATGATCCGATAACGTATACAAATAGCACAGGATCGACAAAAGAGTTATGTGAATCTTCATCGAAAGGACGTGGAATTTATTATTGGGGATCATGTATTATTACGTATTGCTCAATGGAAGGGAGTTACAAGATTTTAGAAGAGAGGAAAGCTTAATCCACGATTTGTTAGTCCATTTGAAATTCTTGACCGAATAGGAAATGTGGCCTATAGACTCGCATTACCTCCAAGCATGTCTAGTGTTCATAATATTTTTCTCATATTTATCCTTCGTAAATATGTGAAAGACCCAAACCACATTATTGAGTTAGAACCAGATGAGATAGCTGAAGATTTAATGTACGAGGAGGTACATGTCAAGATTTTAGATAGGAAGGAGCATATCCTACGCACAAAGGTTATACCACAAGTCAAAGTCTTGTGGAGGAACCATGCTATTGAGGAAATGACCTGGGAGTTAGAATCAGAAATGAAAGTGAGGTATCCTCACCTTTTTCGAAACACTAGGTACGTACGTCAATTTTGAGGACGAAATTTCATAAGGAGGGGAGGTTGTAAGACCCAAACTTTTTATAAATAAAATTGAATTTTCTCTAATTATTATTTTGAATAATAAGGTGTTAATTTGATATAATGATTTGGTTATGGGTGAAATGTTCCAATTTTGCAAAATAAGAAAGTGGTTATAAAATATTCATTGTTGTCGGGGAATATTCGCTTGGTCGTGGAATATTCTTGGTGTTAGGGAATATTCGTACGATGGCGCATCCATTTATGGGTCTCATCACAAAAAATAACAGCATAATTGTTACCGTTAACACTGTTGGAATACCCGTTGGTTAAAATACAGTAATACGCGTGGTTGCACAGTAGCACATGGTATTGCACATTATTTTTGGATTATTGATTCTAACGTAAGAAGGCACTACTCAATAATTGTTACAATAATTAATGTTTAATATTTTATTGATTCAATAATTGCTACGTTGATATTTTATATTATTGTTGTTTCAATAATTGTCACTGCATAATATTTTCCATTATCAGATCAATAATTTATATTATTTGAATAATATTATTAGATAGCATTATTGGCAATGTCTAAGGAAGTTCTGTCTAGAAAAGGGGTTTGGTCACTTAATTGTGCGCCAGTAACGAGAAATCCTTATCGGAAAGCCCCCTATTTCATAGGAACGACCTGGTTATCATATTGTGATTCTGTAATATTATTCATGAATAATTAATTATTAATATATATGATAAAGAAATATTTATTTTATGTGGATGTAAATGAAGAAATTAATGTTGAGGTGTTTTATCAGTATTTTGTAAGAATGGAGGTATTAAAAATCATTCGTATGTAGATTTCGGACAATTTCTTAATGGAATTTGGAAAAATTTTCTTCTACAAAGTTGTAGAGAATTAAAATTCCTATGGAATGGACATAAATTTTATATTTTTTTGATAAAAGGGTTATTTATCATGAATTATTGAAGTTTCAAAAATAAATATTTTTATTAAAAATATGGTGGGCCCCACTTTTGGTTGGTGTGGAAAATGTTGAATTTTGGTGGACCCCACTAGTGGTGGCTGGTAATTTGGTCAAGAAGGTGTGCGTAAGAAAATTTTAAAGAATATTAATATTTTATTAATTTAGTCTGCTTTGGCATTCTAAGCGTTTTCCTATAAATATAGTGCTTAATTAGAATTGAAAATCACACCAGAATCAGAAGTTTTCTGTCTCTTTATAATATCGAGCATATTTTTGAGTATTTAGATACTTTCAAAGTTGCTATTCAGTGCAAGTTTTCTTCGACATTATATCTGATATTCCAGTCAGAAGTACTGTTCTTTTGAGGTATGAGATGTTATTTTCTTCGTAAATGATGTTATTTCGTTCAATATCATTATGCTGAAATATTGGTATGAATTTTATTATGAAATTTTTACCTTTTTATGTCGAGATTACTATTCACGTCTACGACACTATTCACGTATACGACACTATTCACGAATACGGTACTATTCACGAAGCATGATTTTTCTTGTGGAATTTCTAACTTTTCGTATCGGGGTTACTATTCACGTATACGGCACTATTCACAAATACGACACTATTCACATAAAAATGAAATTTTATCTTCTTTGTCCAAGTTGTCTATTATGATTACTATCTTTGATTGTATCCATGTTTTGATCTTTATTCTTGAATTTCACTCCACTATGGTTTATTATGGAGTGTTTTTGAACTTAAATTATCTAAAGTATGAATCCCTAATCTTTGTCCTTTTATCTCACTGGATTCGTTTCTTTAAAATATTTTTCATCATCCTCAGTCCTAAATGATGATATAACTGAATATCTTTGGTCTGTAGTACAAAGATGAATGATTACCTAATGAATATCTTTGGCCCGTAGTGTTAAGATAAATAGGTGTTTAGATGAACATGACCAACTGGTGATACAAATGAATATCTTTGGCTCGTAGTGCAAAGATGGATATTTGATTCAAGATGTATATTGATTGATGTTATAGGGATAAAATATTGATGATGGACTTTTAAATTCATAGATGATAGTAGATTTCATTCTCTACTTAACTCTTCTAATGAATTGTTATTTTCGCTGATAATATAGATCTAAAACTTGTTGTCCATTATATTTTATCTGATTTATTAAAGGCTAACGATAATTTGTTGTACATTATCTTAGTCATAATATTCTTTACTCGGCTAGTTGAGCTCACCCTTTTTCTGTTTGTTCCAATGTTCTTTTTAGGAGATGAGAATATAGTGGAAACTAGTCGGGGCGTGGAGTGATGTTTTCAGTCAATTGTTTTAACAGTCCTCACTATTTTGTAAAATAGTGTATCAATAATTGTAATGGAGACTTATTTGGGTTTGAATACTGTCTAGAGGACAATATTTGTATTTAAACTCACAGCATATTTGTTGTCGTATTTTGCACGACAATTATAATAATGAAGTTGTAGTTATTTTCTGTACCATGTATTTTGCAACTCAGAATAGGTTGTGTGGACCTATTTTGTGGGCGTCACAATTGTCATCATCCTTATGCTTATATTGTGATTAAAGTCATCTTTGGCCCGTAGTGTATAGATAGACTGTTGATTAGTATGAGTATGACTAGGAATTATATATCTGTATAATCATGACCTGTAATGTTACAAAGGATGTGGTAAAAGTCCTCATTAGTTCGTAGTGCATTGATGAATAATTGTTTGGCATGATCATGACCACTGGTGATAATACGAATATCATTGGCCTGTAGTACATGGATAATTCGTGGATGTTATACTAATGAATATCCTTGATCCGCAGTGCATGGATAATGCAGTGATATGGATTATTTATTGTGCTGTGTTACAACGATAAAATATTGATGATGAACTTTTAAATCATAGAAGATAGTAAATATCATGTTCTACTTTACTCTTCTAATATATTGTTTATTCTGCCGCAATTAGACTTGTTGTTTATTATATTCTATCAGTTTAACACTATTGAAGGCTAACGATAATTTATTCTGCATTATCTTAGTCATAGTATTCTTTACTAGGCTATTTGAGCTCACAATTTGCTTTCATTGCTCTCTTCAGGAAATGAGAATATAACTGGGACTAGTCGGGGAATGGAGTGACGGTCCAGATGATTGCTATAGTAGTCCTCACTATTCTGTGAAATAGTGTGATAATAATTGTAATGAGGACTTCATTTGAGTTTGGATATTGTCTATGAGTGCGTTAAAACTTTTAGTTATGTTTTTGTCGTATTGTATAAATGAAGTTGTATTTAAATTCTGTATCATGTATTTGGCGACTCAGAATAGGTTGTGTATACCTATTTTGGGGACGTAACATCATAAATTTTGAATTTTGTATGATTATTTTCTTTCAATTTTCTGTTTGGTATTGTTTTTTCTACATTGTTATTCTCTAACACTTAGAAGGCTCTAAGAATTATATATCACAACGAATCCTGTAGGTGATAGATAAATATCAATTGTGGAAACTTTACCTGTGGACACTAGACACAAATGCAAATATATACTATATGAGCTTGGATTTTTTTACTCACTTATTTAACTTTTAAGCATATGAAGTAGAACCTTATTTATTTATAAGAGGAAAAGTGAAGTGAGTGACAAAACATATAATTAGGTGAACTCTAACACAAAAATGACATTGTTTTGTGTAATTGTTTAAATAAAAAGAACACTTTCTCACTTGTGTAAGAAAAGGTGTTTTGTAATTTTCTAAAATAATATTATTTTAGGGGATAACTCATGCAGTAACATGAAGTGTTTCAGTTTCCGTGCTCTTTATTTATAAAACATAAACTTTTAACATTTTAATTTGGCTAAAAAAGAAAATATTGTGGTTTTCCACTTTTAAATATTTAATAATTGAAATTTAAAAATATACAATCAACACATTAAATTGTTTAAAAATTTGTAGTTGAATCATTATGTTAGATACGTTGGACGGCCGTCAATTTTTTATCTACACGGTGGTAGAAATTACATACAAAAATCAAAACAATACTAATTATGTGGAAAAAAAAATTAAAAGCCTGAATAAATAAATAAATAATCAAAACATTAGTTACATTCAAGAGAATAATAGTAAATCTTTGAAAAAATATAAAATAAAATATGACTATCTTCTTAATCTGGTTTCTTTTTCTTCTTTGTCAAAACCAATCTTCATCTTCATCAAACCCAAAGAACACTAAATACACTATAATTGAATTTAAAGGATAAATTAATGCAATTAATTGCTAACTGTGGGCCCAAGTGCAAAATTAGGGTTCACATGACCTAGTTGAATTAAATGCACAATTAGGATTCCATGGCCTCATTAAATGAGCACATTAAGGTTCACATAACCTAATCGAATGAAGACGAAAAAGTCAAAAATAAATGTACTAGACTCGGGAGAAGCCTCCACGTGTCCCGAGGTAGAAGACTAGTGGAGGCGGCTCGTTTCGGGAATTAATTGAGGAATTGGATTGGTGGCTAGAAGGACTGTGACGCCCCCAAAATAGGTATACAACACCCATTCTGAGTCGCCAAATACATGGTACAAAAAGAAAACTACAACTTCAATAATACAATTGTCGTGCAAAATACGACAACACATACTGTGAGTTTAAATACATATATTTCCTTCTAGACAATATCCACACTCAAATAAGTCCTCATTACAATTATTCAAACACTATTTTACAGAAATAGTGAGGACTGCTAAAACATCTTTCTAGAACCATCACTCCATACCCCGACTAGATCCTGCTATGTTCTCACCTCCTGAGAAGAAAAATAGAACAAAAAGGAAAAGGGTGAGCTCAACTAGCCCAGTAAAGAATATTATGACTAAGATAATATACAACAAATTATCATTAGTATTCAACAGGGAAAAATCCGATAGAATATAATCGACAACAAGTTTTAGATCAACAACTGCAACGGACACAGCAAACCATTAGAAGAGTCAAGTAGAGAATGAATTCTACTATCTTCTAAGATTTAAAAGTCCATCATCAATATTTTATCCCTGTAATATCAACTAATAATCATCTTTAAACAAATATTCATCTTTGCACTATAGGCCAAAGATATTTATTTATATCACCAGTCGGTCATGTTCATCTCAACACCTGTGCATCTTTGCACTACAGGCCAAATATATTCATCAGGTAATTATACATCTTTGCAACACAGGCCAAAGATATTCAGTAATATCATCATTTAGGACTGAGGATGATGAAAAATATCTTAAAGAAAATGAATCTAGTGAGACAGAAGGACAAATAGTATGGATTCGTATAACAGTTTATCCAAGATTAATAATACTTCATAATAATCAATTGTGAAGCAGAATTCAAAAATAAAGATCAAAACATGGATACAATCAAAGATAGTAACCATAATAGATATCTTGGACAAAAAGGGAAAATTTTATTTTTTGGTGAATAGTGTCGTATTCGTGAATAGTGTCGTATACGTGAATAGTGCCGTATACGTGAATAGTAACTCCGACACAAAAAGTTTCAAATTTGATAAAAAAAAACTCATATCAATATTTCAGCATAATGATATTGAAGAAAATAATATAATTTAAGAAGAAAATAATATCTCTTACCTCAAAATATTAGCACTTCTGGTCGGAAGACCGGTATAAGGCTGAAAAAAACTTACTCTGATGAATAGAAACTCTCAATGTATCTAAATACTCACAAAATACACTCAATAATCTAGAGAGAGAAAGAGAGAAAACTTGTTTCTGGTGTGATTTTCAATTCTAACATAGCCCTCTATTTATAGGAAAATGTTAGCACGCCGAAGCAGACTTAACCTGCAACTTGATGGCTTTACCTGCTAATATTCAAACCTACCATATTTGAATAAAAATATCAGCACATTTCTTCACCAACCAAGAGTGGGGCCCACCAATTTTAGAATTTTCCACTAAAATGATAAACTCCGAAAATTCAACAAATTCTGAACCAGTCATATTGTAAAATTCATAATAAATCATACGTTCATTTTTAACGGTTCAAAATTTGTGGACATATACTCAACTTATATATGTATAACATATCCAAAAATTACCACGATCCAACGGTCGGATTAAAAATTATAACCCCCGTAAAATATCTCAAAAACCCTGATTTTTAATACCTCCATTCCGATAAAAATACTGATGAAAACCTCAACAGTAACTCCTTCATTTTTAACCACAAAAATATATAAATATTTCCTTATCATATGAATCAATAATTAATTATTCACAAATAATATTACAGAATCACATTTATGACAACCAGGCCGTTCCCAGGAAAGAGGGGGCTTTCCAATAAGAATTTCTCCTAACTAGAGCGCAATTAGATGACCAAACCTCTACTTAGACAGAACTTTCTAGACATTACCAATAATGTTATCTAATAATATTATTCAAATAATATAAATTATTGATCTGATAATGGGAAATACTGTGCAGTGACAATTATTGAAACAACAATAATATAAGATATCAATGCAGCAATTATTGAATCAATAAAATAAAATATTGAACAGTAACTACTGTAACAATTATTGGGTAGTGCCTTCCTTCGTAAGAATCAATAATTGGTGCAATACCGTGTGCTACTGTATTTTAACCACAAGGTATTTTAACAGTATTAACTGTAACAACTACGCCGTTAATTATAAACAACTTATACTTGTCGTTTTCTTCATCTAATCGCTTTTCGTTATGGGGCCCACACAAGGCTGCACCGTCGTACGAATATTCCCCGACAGCAAGAATATTCCAAGACCAAACGAATATTCACCGACCAAAAATGAATATTTTATAACCACTTGCTTATTTGAAATATTTGCGCATTTTACCCATAACTAACCACATTAATCAAATCAACCCTTTCTATTTCAAAATAATAAATAGAGAAAATTTAATTTCATCTATTAATAAGTTGGGGTCTTACAACCTCCACTCCTTATAAAATTTCGTCCTCGAAATTAACGTACGTACCTGGTGTTTCAAAAAGGTGAGGATACCTCGCTTTCATTTCTGATTCCAACTCCCAGGTCATTTTTTCAATAGCATGGTTTCTCCACAAAACCTTAACTTGTGGTATAACCTTCGTGCGTAGAACATATTCTTTCCTATCCAATATCTTAACATGTACCTCCTCGTACGTTAAATCTTCCGCTATCTCGTCTGGTTCTAACTCAATTATGTGGTTCGGGTCTTTCACATATTTACGAAGCACAGATATGTGAAAAACATTATGAACACGAGACATGCTTGGAGGTAATGCGAGTCTATAGGCCACATTTCCTATTCGGTCAAGAATCTCAAATGGACCAAAAAATCTTGGATTGAGCTTTCCTCTCTTTCCAAATCTTGTAACTCCCTTCCATGGTGCAACACGTAACAATACATGATCTCCAATATTAAATTCCACGTCCTTCCAATGAAGATCCGCATAACTCTTTTGTCGATCCTGTGCCATTTGTATACGTTGTCGAATTGTTTGGATCTTCTCTATAGTTATGCATACCAATTCTGGTCCCAACAATGTTGCTTCACTCACCTCGTCCCAGTATACTGGAGAACGACACTTTCGTCGATATAAGGCTTCAAATGGAGCCATACCTATACTTGCCTGATAACTGTTGTTGTAGGAGAATTCCACCAATGACAAGTACTTATCCCAACTTCCTTTGAAATTTTGAACATAGAGTCTTAATAGATCTTCAAGGGTTTGAATAGTCCTCTCTGATTGCCCATCCGTTTGAGGATAGTATGCTGAACTAAATCGTAAATCCGTGCCCATAGCTTTCTGTAAGCTAACCCAAAATCGTGAAATGAATCTTGGGTCACGATCCGAAACTATGGATATTGGCATGCCATGCAATCTCACAATCTCATTCACGTAGATACTAGCAAGACGTTCAAGGGAATAAGTCTCACGTATAGGCAAGAAATGGGCAGACTTGGTTAATCTATCAACAATAACCCAAATTGCATCTATGCCTTGAGAAACCTTGGGAAGACCTGTAACGAAATCCGTGGTAATGTGTTCCCACTTCCATTTCGGAATCTCAAGTGATTGTAATGGACCCTTTGGCACTTGATGCTCCGCCTTTACACGTTGACAAGTTAAACACCTCGAGATAAACTCCACGATCTCTCTTTTCATATTGCTCCACCAAAATGTATGTCGAAGATCGTGATACATTTTGGTACTCCCAGGATGGATTGCAAACAGTGTTGTGTGCCTCCATCATTATTCTATGCTTCAAGTTAAAATCGTTAGGAACACAAAGTTTGGAGTTGACTCGAAGTATTCCTTCTTCATCGATTCTTGCTTCTGGAATAGCACCTTCTTGCACTTTCTTCTTCATACGCATCAGCTCTATGTCCGTAGCTTGAGCGGCTTTAACTTTATCAATTAAAGTCGGTTCTACTCGTATATTTGATATCATCATGTGGGTACTTGGAGCCTTCATCTCTATCTCCATCCTTTGCAAATCATACAAAATGGGCCTTTATGTTAACACCATTGCACTCGTACCCGCGTATGATCTTCTACTCAATGCGTCAGCTACTACGTTCGCTTTTCTAGGATGGTATTATCGTAATCTTTCAACAGTTCAAGCCTACGTCGTTGCCGCATGTTGAGTTCCTTTTGGGTGAAGAAATATTTGAGGCTTTTATGATCCGTATAGATCTCCACTTTCTCCCCATACAGGTAGTGTTTCCAAATCTTCAATGCAAAAATGACTGCTGCCAACTCCAAATCATGAGTAGGATAATTCTTCTCATATTGTTTGAGTTGTCGTGAGGCATAGGCTATGACTTTCCCATGTTACATGAGAACACATCCTAACCCTTTGCCTGAAGCATCGCTGTATATAACAAATCCATCCGAACCAGATGGTATTGTCAGAACAGGTGCCGAAATGAGTCTCCTCTTGAGTTCTTGAAAAATCTTCTCACAATCCTCGCTCCAACCGAATTTTGTATCCTTCCGAGTCAGCTGAGTTATTCTAGAAAATCCTTCCACAAATCTCCGGTAATACCCAGCTAAGCCCAGAAAGCTACGTACTTCGGTCACCGACTTCAGTTGCTCCCAACTTTGTATGGCTTCAATCTTTGCCGGGTCGACAGATACTCCATGTTTTGACACCACGTGCCCAAGGAATGCTACTTCCTCAAGCCAGAACTCGTATTTCTTCAATTTGGCATATAGCTTGTTTTCATGAAGCCTTTGCAGTACCAGCTTCAAATGGCACTCATGATCTTCACGGCTTTTGAAATAGATGAGGATGTCATCAATAAAGACAACAACTAACTGATCTAAATATTCTTTGAATACACGGTTCATCATATCCATGAAAGCAGCAGAAGCATTAGTCAATCCAAAAGACATGACTAAGAATTCATAATGCCCGTACCGAGTTCTGAAGGCAGTCTTTGGAATATCCTCAGTTTTAATCTTCAGCTGATGATATCCAGAACGAAGATCGATCTTTGAAAAGAATTGTGCTCCTTGCAACTGGTCAATTCCCTATAGTCGATACAAAGTCGCATACTCCCATCTTTCTTCTTTACAAATAAAACATGGGCACCCCAAGGAGATGTACTAGGACGAATAAAACCAATGTCTAATAACTCCTGTAATTGGACTTTTAACTCCTGAAGTTCAATAGGAGCAATTCGATATGGGGTTTTAGAAATGGGCTTTGTACTGGGTTCAAGGTCAATAAAGAATTCAACTTCACGTTCTGGGGGTAGACCAATAAGTTCGTCAGGAAATACATCGAGAAATTCTCTAACAATAGAAATATTATTAAAATCTGACTTGTCTTTGTTCAAATCCATAACATGGGCTAAGAAAGCTTGACATCCGTTTTTCAATAAACGAATAGCTTTGTGGCTTAATATGACAGTGACTGATTTTAGTGGTTTAGTAGTTTGAATTCGTATGACAGGTTGGTTAGGAATATGAAAACTAACAACCTTACGAAAATAATCAATTTTAGCATAGTGGTTAACCAATCAATTCCTAAAATCACATCAAAAGCAAGTATCTTTAAAGAGATAAGAGCAACAGGTAATGTGATTGTGCCAACTTGGATCATGCAAGATTTATAAACTGTAGATGTAATGAAGGTTTCACCCAACGGAGTTTCAATAGATAAGTTAAAGTCCAATTTCTCCAGAGTCAAGTTTAAACGTTGAGCATAAGCAGGAGAGATAAAAGAATGGGTAGAACTGGTATCTAGTAAGGTATAAACTTCGCAAGAGTTCAAGATTAGCTTACCCGTGATCACCTCGTTCGGGTTTCTCGCGTTTTGGCCAGTCACGACAAACGCTCTTCCAGGAATCGCTGATTTCGACTTATCCGGAACAACTTTTGGAGTCACCATTCCCGCTGAACTTGGTTTTGCTACAGAACACTCTCGAGCTATATGACCCTCCTTTCCACAGTTATAACATACCTTGAATTGTTGTGGGCAGTTTGGGCTGATATGTCCCTCTTTACCACATTTGTAACATACGACCGGTGGTCGTTCTCCTCCCCTAAAAATAGTTGATGTTTGTGCTGACGTCTTCACGTTATCGTTGTTATACCTTCTCTTCTTGAAATCTCCTCCCGACTCGCTCCTTCTATTATCACGACCACGATTACCACCAGTGTGGTTACCGCTTTTGTTCGAATGTTTTCCTCCCTGATGGTTTTCATTGCTTCAATGACTGCCGCCACCGGTATGACCCTGTTTGTGGTCCCTCGGTTGCACATACTCATTATCTCGCTCTAATAATTGAGCCCTATTTACAACATCTGAATATAAAGAAAATTTATGAGAGATAAGATATTGCCGAATCTCAGGTTTTAGACCTCTCAGAAACATCCTTGTCAATCGTTCCTCATTTTCGACCAAATGAGGTGCAAACCTGGATAACTCTGTAAACTTCGCCTCGTACTGGGACATCGTCATGTTGTTTTGTTCCAGTATGATAAACTCCACCTCCTTCATATGACAAATACTTTCAGGAAAGTACTTGTCATTGAACAGTTTTTGAAATGTTTCCCAGGACATGTTGAGTGTGTCAGGCTGGGTACGCTTCACAGACTCCCACCAGTAGTCTGCCTCACCGCGAAACATAAAGGTGGCGAATGGAACCTTCTGTTCCTCCGTGCATCCCAAGATATCAAATATCTTGGTAATTTTCTTGACCCACGTTTCCGCCATGATCGGATCCGGCTTTCCCTTAAATTCTGGTGGTCCCAATTCTTTGGACTGCTTGGCTGTGACAAACCGTGCGCTGTTATCATTTCCACCCGTATTCTGCACACGAGTCTCTCTCGTCTGATTTTGCATGAACTGCAAAAAGCTCCTAAACATTCCATCATTCATCGTTTGCTCGGTAACGTTGTTTACAGGAGGAATATTGCCTTCCTGTTGCACGTTTCCCTGGGTGGTGATCAAAGGTGTCTCCACGGTCTGATTTACTCTATTATTAACGTTCTCAGCTGCCATTCTTAAATACTTCCATAAAACAAGGGTTTATAGTCATGTCATATATTATCCCTATACTCTGACCGACCAAATAAACAACAAATAAACTTAGTCAGGTCATACTAGCGAAGGAATTCCCCATCTCTCCCCTCCTAGTTCTTGTCTCACATCTCAGCCAGGGATCATATCCCTAAGCTCTGATACCAACTGTGACGCCCCCAAAATAGGTATACAACACCCATTCTTAGTCGCCAAATACATGGTACAAAAAGCAAACTACAACTTCAATAATACAATTGTCGTGCAAAATACGACAACACATACTGTGAGTTTAAATACAAATATTGTCTTCTAGACAATATCCACACTCAAATAAGTCCTCATTACAATTATTCAAACACTATTTTATAGAAATAGTGAGGACTGCTAAAACATGTTTCTAGAACCATCACTCCATACCCCGACTAGATCCTGCTATGTTCTCACCTCCTGAGAAGAAAAATGGAACAAAAAGGAAAAGGGTGAGCTCAACTAGCCCAGTAAAGAATATTACGACTAAGATAATATACAACAAATTATCATTAGTATTCAACAGGGAAAAATCTGATAGAATATAATCGACAACAAGTTTTAGATCAACAACTGCAGCGGAAACAACAAACCATTAGAAGAGTCAAGTAGAGAATGAATTCTACTATCTTCTAAGATTTAAAAGTCCATCATCAATATTTTATCCATGTAACGTCAATTAATAATCATCTTTAACCAAATATTCAACTTCGCACTACAGGCCAAAGATATTCATTTGTATCACCAGTCGGTCATGTTCATCTCAACACCTGTTCATCTTTGCACTATAGGCCAAAGATATTCATAAGGTAATTATACATCTTTGCAATACAGGCCAAAGATATTTAATAATATCATCATTTAGGACTGAGGATGATGAAAAATATCTTAAAGAAAATGAATCCAGTGAGACAGAAGGACAAATAGTAGGGATTCGTATAACAGTTTATCCAAGATCAATAATACTTCAAAATAATCAATTGTGAAGCAGAATTCAAAAATAAAGATCAAAACATGGATACAATCAAAGATAGTAACCATAATAGATATCTTGGACAAAAAGGGAAAATTTTATTTTTCGGTGAATAGTGTCGTATTCGTGAATAGTGTCGTATACGTGAATAGTGCCGTATACGTGAATAGTAACTCCGACACAAAAAGTTTCAAATTTGATAAAAAAACTCGTATCAATATTTCAGCATAATGATATTGAAGAAAATAATATCATTTAAGAAGAAAATAATATCCCTTACCTCAAAATATCAGTACTTCTGCTCGGAATACCGGTATAAGGCTGAAAGAAACTTGCTCTGATGAATAGAAACTCTAAAATATCTAAATACTCACAAAATACACTCAATAATCTAGAGAGAGAAAGAGAGAAAACTTGTTTCTGGTGTGATTTTCAATTCTAACTTAGCCCTCTATTTATAGGAAAATGTTAGCACGCCGAAGCAGACTTAACCCGCAACCTGATGGCTTTAACTGCTACTATTCAAGCCTACCACATTTGAATAAAAATTTCAGCACATTTCTTCACCAACTAAGAGTGGGGCCCACCAATTCTAGAATTTTCCACTAAAATGATAAACTCCGAAAATTTAACAATTTCTAAACCAATCATCTCGTAAAATTCATAATAAATCATATGTTCAATTTTAACGGTTCAAAATTTGTGGACATATACTCAACTTATATATGTATAACATATCCAAAAATTACCACGATCTAACGGTCGGATTAAAAATTATAACCCCTGTAAAATATCTCAAAAACCCTGATTTTTAATACCTCCATTCCGAAAAAATACTGATAAAAACCTCAACATTAACTCCTTCATTTTTAACCACAAAAATATATAAATATTTCTTTATCATATGAATCAATAATTAATTATTCACAAATAATATTACAGAATCACATTTATGACAACCAGGCCGTTCCCAGGAAAGAGGGGGCTTTCCAATAAGAATTTCTCCTTACTGGCACGCAATTAGATGACCAAACCTCTCCTTAGACAGAACTTTCTAGACATTGCCAATAATGTTATCTAATAATATTATTCAAATAATATGAATTATTGATTTGATAATGGGAAATATTGTGCAGTGATAATTATTAAAACAACAATAATATAAGATATCAATGCAGTAATTATTGAATCAATAAAATAAAATATTGAACAGTAACTACTGTAACAATTATTGAGTAGTGCCTTCCTTCGTAAGAATCAATAATTGGTGCAATACCGTGTGTTACTGTATTTTAACCACCAGGTATTTCAACAGTATTAACGGTAACAACTACGCCGTTAATTATAAACAACTTATACTTGTCGTTTTCTTCATCCAATCGCTTTCCGTTATGGTGCCCACACAAGGCTGCGCCGTCGTACGAATATTCCCCGACAGCAAGAATATTCCACGACTAAACGAATAGTCACCGACCAAAAATGAATATTTTATAACCACTTGCTTATTTAAAATATTTACGTATTTTACCCATAACTAACCACATTAATCAAATCAACCCTTTCTATTTCAAAATAATAAATAGAGGAAATTTAATTTCATTTATTAATAAGTTGGGGTCTTACAAGGACAGAGCAATATGAGCATTATTGTAATGACTAAAGGGTATTTTTGGAATTTTCCTGAAAACACGTGCCTAACATGTGACTACTTAATTCCAAGAAACTCTATAAATACCCCTTCCATTTTAGGAAGGAAGGGGGACTCTTTCGGTGACTTAAGACTTGGATATTCCATCTAAAAGCATTAAAAAGTCTTGGACATTCTCTCAACTCGAAGCACTCAAGAAGGCTCTTGGAATCCTTGCTGCCCTAACACGGTTTCCGGATTTTAGGAGTTCTGCCACGTGTCGTTGGAGTAATCGCCCACCTGTTCTTCTCCCTTCTTCAATTAATCAACCAATTCCGTACTCTTCGTGGATTTCTCTCCTCCTCAGCTAACACGAAACCCTAACTAGCAAAACACGATTTCATTGCCCACATTTCTTTGGCGACCTTGTTGGGGAGGTGTAAAATTCGTGAAGGGTATGCCCACAACTCAAAGTGGGAGAACTACAGGAAGAGCTGCTTCACCAACAAATAACATTACCTCACCGGATCTAGTTCCAAGGCAAGCAACTCAAGCTTTCCAAGGCACAAACCTGGATCTTGACCAACCACTTATTGAAGACACTTCAGAAGAGATTTCAACATCACCATATATGGCAAATCAACAATAAACAAATGCAGGAAGGCAAGGCGAGGATGCAAGCGGAGAGCAGACGAATGCTGTGCAACTGGAGATGCTCAAGGCATTGAAGGAAGCACGGGATGGACAAGGGATGATGATGGCCATGATGCTGGAGATGCAGAGGAAGCAAGAGGAAATGGGGAATTTTTGCCAGAAGTTGATGCAGATTCCCTCCTTTAAGGCCATGTTCCCAGGTAGTTCGCAAGGGGAATAAGCAGGAGTGGAAGACAACAACAACGACAGCAACAATAAAGAGAACCAAATTATACCTCCACCAATAGAGAATCAGTCGGTTCCAATCATCAACTTGGAGCCCCAAAATAGTGGTGACGCGCCACAACCCAGGTTGGAAGCAAGCCAATCTCAGACACACATCATCCCAACCGCTCTTCCAGCATTTTTACAAGTACAGATGCCAACCATCCTAAGCCATGTCCAGCGAGTAAGCCATCAAATGCCACAAGCGCCAGCTTTGCACGATGCAAGTGTGCATCAACCAATCTGTTTACCATACACATCGCTGATACAACAGTATATCACTACACCCTAAAGAGTTCATGCCACGAGCCAGTATGTGCCAAAGGATGATATGATCGATGCGATCAATCAACTTCGCAGGCAGACATCTCGACCCTTAGAGTTAGACTTTACTCCACCTTACCCGGCACACATTCGGAGGCAGCCTTACCCGACAGGGTATATTTAACATCCCCCATAATTTCCAAAATACAACAGGGAGAAAGGAAATGCCAGGGAACACATTGCCAGGTTCGTAGAGTCGATGTCTCCGTGGCTAGGATATGATGAAGTAAACAACCACAACTTGTTGATGCGGGAATTCAACAAGACTTTGACAAATAGTGCCTTAAGTTGGTACTATAATTTGGAGAATGGGTCAGTCCATGATTGGGATGACCTAAAATTATAATTTTTAAAGATATTTTTTTATGTACAGAAACAGGTAACCATTGTAGAGCTCATGCGATTCAAGTAGAAGCCAAACGAGGAGCTGTCAGATTATGTTGACAGGTTCAGGGCCAAAGCACAAAAGTGCGCAGAGCTGAGTGAAGAAAAGAACTTGGTCAGCATTTGCAACAATGATGCCATAGATGCCTTCAAGCCTCATCTCATTACAAAGGCATGTGATTTATTTGCGACCCTCTCGTCTTTTGCACAGGACTTGGAAGGAATCATGACATTGCCCATTAGCCTTGCGACGGTTACATGAAAGGACAAAAGGACAACAACTGCGGCTTTGGCCGACTCTCAGTCAAAACCACAAGGGGACAAGAGGGAGAAGCATGAGAAAAATTTTGAACGAAGCAGAGGAAGACCTGGGGATAAATATGCAAGAAAGTCAGTCCCGGAGGCTATTACATGTAGTGAGAAGGCATTCAGGTGTTTGTACGAAGTAATGGATTGAACATGTGGTGGTGAAACCCTAAGGCCTAGATTTGTAGTGACAAAAGAGATGAAAAGAAGACCGGACTTCTGTGTATACCACCAATACGCGGGACACTCCACTATAGACTGTTATAGCCTAAGGAGGATATACCATGAGAAGCTGGCAAATGGGGAAATTAAACTTAGAAAGGAAAGCAGCGTTCATGACAAGCCACTGTCAAATCACAAGGGGAAAGAAATATGAAACACTGTTATCCATAGCACAACCCCGAAAGTGGAGATGATGATGGAAGAAAGTGAGGAGTGTGATCCAGGCCTATAGGTGAAGGCTTTGATGAATGGAGCCAAGTTAAGAAATTTTTTTGATCAAATAGGATTGGCCAAGGAAGCAAGGATAGAGGCCACCAAGGTAATCATTAAGGTTGCCGAAACGCAGGAGACTTGCATAGCTATAAGCACAGGATTTGCGAAGATAATGGAAGAAGAAAAGAATAAGATATCTTTCTCTAAAGCCGATAAAGAGATAAGATACCCGCATAACAGGTCGATGTATGTGACAACAATAATCAATGGTATAGAGGTGCGGAGGGCGTTCATTGACAATGGAGCATCTGTAAATATTAATCCCTACACCTTGTTTAAACGGTTAGGCCTGCCAGAGAAGAAGATTATGAAGGAACAAACAAACATTATAGGATTCGCCAACCAGAGCACAAGACCCCTGGAACACGTCAAGGTGGACATGCAAGTTGGGAAGATTTGAGGCCTGTAATGTTCCATATTGCAAAGGTGGATGCAACATATCATGTCTTTTTGGGAAGGGCTTGGCAAAATGACTACGGGGTGGTATCCTCGGTCTTTAATCAATGCCTGAAAGCTATCTAGAAAGGGAGAGCAATGAAGATACCAGCAACTCAGAATCCCATTGAACCAGAGAAGGCACACATCACTAAAGTAACTTTTTTTGATGATATCGCTGAAGTGGGAGAGAACCAGATTGCAAGGTTTGATTCCCTAAGACTAGCAAGCTGGGAGGAAGATAAGTTCGTGCCTATATAAAAAGAGAAGAAGAAGACCTCAGAACACAGAGAATGTTCCAAGAATAAGAAGTAAGTGATAGTAGACCTGGAAAAGGAAGGAAGTGGAGAAAAGAATAGGCCAGTAGTGTGATGCCCCCAACATAGGTCCACACGACCCATTATGAGTCGCCAGATATAACACTATAGAAATCAAATATAACTTTATTTATACAACTGTTGAACTGTCGTGCAGAGTACGACAACACATAAGCTGTAAGTTTTAATACAAATATATGTAACTCTCATGGTGCCTCGACCACAACACATTACAAAGGTACTTTACATAAAAGTACAGTCAATAAATATTTTAGAAATTAAAATCTTTGAAAAATGCTCAAGAAAACCTTCGTACATGGGAGGCCATGCATCTAAGTTATGATAGATATCATATAACTAGAGAATTATCCTTGGTTGACCCAATAGACTCTAAAGAAAAATGAGAAGATTACTATCATGTTCTTTCCAATGGTTAGTCTTCTATTGACATATAATTATCTCCATTGTCTCCAACTGAAAATTATACTTCAACCAAACTCCAAGATTATATAGGTAGTGCTCGTAGATATACTCAGCAAGTGGATGTGTATAACCCTGTCTTATGATAACACGAAGTCGCATGTCGTTAGACATCTTGTATTATAGTGGCAAAACACCCTTCAAAAGTTGGGTGCACCTCATCCTATTCGGTTCACCAAAATCAACGGTTAAAATGATGTACAAAATACGACACACTTATCTAAAATTCTCAATAAAATTATTTCCATACTATTTTAGGGGAAACCTCAACAGCTATAGACCATCGTTATATTCCTCTGTTACCCCCGCTCGACCCGGCTACACTCTTATTACCTGAAAGGAATTATGAAGCAAAAGGGTGGTCACAACTAGCCCAGTAAAGAATATCATGACTAAAGATAATTAAATTATTAATAGCCTTCGTCAGTAATAAATCAGAGATTTAGAACATATAATAGGTGATAAAACTTTTCAACCATAATGGCAGCGGAACGAGCAATCCATTAGAAGAGTCAAATAGACAATAAAGTCTATTAACTTCTCCATGTTAAAAGTCCACCAACAATGTTTTATCCCTGTAACATCAATCAACAATTCCTGTCCACAATCATATGAATAACTCATAATCATAATTGTGATTCTAAATTCCTCTTCGCACCCAGGACGAATATAATTTTTATCACCTGTCTTTACCTGATCATGGTTATACCAAATCACAGTTCTTGTTCATAATCATACTAATAAATTCATCTTTGTACTATGGGCCAAAGATATTTATTAACAATTCATCTTTGCACTACAGGCCAAAGACATACAATAATATTTTAGAAGAGTCAAGTAGAGCATGATATCTACTAGCTTCTACGAATTAAAAGTTTATTTTTAATATTTTATCGCTGAGACTCAGGTCAATACATCATCGAATTATCCATGCACTACGACCAAGGATATTTGTTAGTATCACATCTATCAATTATCCATGCACTACGGCTAATGATATTTATTAGTATCATGACCACGAATTTTTTATGCACTACGGGCCAATGATATTCGTGTTTTCACCAATGGTCATGATTATACCGAATAATCCCTGGTCATAATCATACCAACAACTGTTCATGAATGCACTACGGGCCAATGAGGACTTTTACCACATCATTTGTAATATTTCGGGTCATGACTATACCGAATGATCACTGATCATAATCATACCAATTAATAGTACATTTATGCACTGATGAGTAGGTTTTATACCTATGAATCCGATATTATTAAACTTAATTATTGTTATCTTTAATTATTTTTAGTATCTTTTTATGTATTTTGTGTTTATTTCTTGTAGGTTGGAGCTGGAGGGACAAATTAGTCATTTAGGAGAAGAAAAAGGTCAAAAATCATTAAAATTAAAGCTGAGTGGCATTTTTATAATTACGTGATCCTGGTCAAGCGCCTAGGCGCTTGGAAATGGCCTGGGTTGAGCGCATAGGCGCTCATGTGTGGCAAAAAGGAGGGTTTTCTACTGTCAAGTGGGTTTTTGAAGCTAAAAAGGAATCTGAATGAGGTGGGAGACTAATACAAATAGGAGGAGACTTTAGAAAAGACGTATCACTTAATTTTTCAAGAGATTTGCAGAGAGAATAACGAAGAAAAATGCGAAGGAGAATTGCAAGGGCTAAAGATCAAAGAGAGAGTATTGGAGCAAATTCAGAGTTTCTTCTTCTCTTCTCTAATTTTATCTTTTGTAATTAGCTGGGATGTTTGGATTATTACTCTGGATGATGTTTTTCTTCATTATTATTATGAACTAAATTTTCATTAAGATTGCAACGGAACTTAGTATGTAGTTTAAATTGAATCTTCCCATTGAATGAAAGTTGGTTTTTATTGAATTATTTATTATATCTTTTGCTTATTGATTAATTGTTTGGCCAACAATTATTGTGATAATCTATATAAAATTGGAAGATGGAGTATAGATTGAGATCTGGATATGATAACATCTGTTCATATAATCTGATTAGGGTTAATATGATTAGCATGTAGGATAGGAATATACCTATGTGTCTTTTGTATCCTTTGAAAGAATTTGTGCGTAAAACCCTAACTAACTCGATTCACATAGGAATATAGTGAGTTGATTAACTGGGGTGTTCCTTGTAATTCTGTGTCTTAAGGATCGGAGTTAGGAGGATTTGTTCACGTGTTTTGGAAAAAGTGCGTGAATTCTATAAAACATTCTTGGATAATGATTCATATTAATTAATTGATTTAAATGGGAAGTAAATTGGTTTAAATGAAATACCAAGGGAAGTTGTAATCTTAACCTGTTAAATCTGCAGTTATTCTTGTGAAATTCTGATTTTAATTATTAGTTTTGTTAAGTTTAATTTTCAAATCACAAACAATATTTCGTAGTTTAAAATAGGATTAATTGCATTGAAATTAGTAATTGATAAATATTAGTCTATTTCCTCATGGGAACGATATCCTTGATTGCTGAATATTACAATTGAACGCGTATACTTGCGTGTTATAGTGCTATTAAAAAATTAGGCAACAAGTTTTTGGCGCCGCTACCGGGGAAATTAGTTTAATATTTTGTCATTATTAATTTCAATCAAATTAATCTTAATTTAAATTTTTTTTTTATTTTATTTCTCTCTCTAGTATAATTCTTTTTCAGGTACCATGGACAACTATGACTATCATTGGCCATATTCGAGAATGACTCGGCCAAGGGAGGCAGAGAATTATGGACTCGATGAATTGTCAGCACAATTTGGGACACTTTCGAGGAATATTAACACTTCATCAGCACAACTTATTCAAAGTGTAGCGGTAATATGTGAGTATTGCGGTGGAAACCATCCAAGTTATCAATGTGCCATCAGTTTCGAGTCGGTACAATATAGTGGCAACTTTGACGATTACCCTAATAATTATGAATATTCCAGTAATTATCATCATGTCTGGGGAAATCCGCTAAAGTTTTCATGTAGCTATGACAATCTAGCCCAACCCTTTGCTCCAAGCCAATCATACGCTCCTGAATTACCAGTTCAAGCTCCTAATCATGAAGAAGAAAGGATTTTAAACTTGGAGGGACTTATTTCTAAGTTTATGGTTTTGATTGAGGAGCAGACGAATAGTCAGGAGATGTCGATTCAAAATCTTGAGAACTAGGTGGGATAACTTTTCAATGCCATTATCAATCGCCCTCAAGGTAAATTGTCAAGCAACATGGTTCCCGAGACTGATGTATTGCCCACGCTAAATCTGGAACCGGATGTGCCAAAAGAAAAGGACATGGAAAGGGAGGAGACAAGTGGGGAGCAGGAAAAGAAGGTCGCCAAAGATCTAGCCTTGAGTCATGACATAGATGAATCGATTTTGATAGTGCCCCATATATCTTCTCCACCAAAGTTTAAGGATCCGGCTAGATTTGCAATCTCGTGTCCAATTGGTAGCCATTTTTTCGATAAAGCTATATATGACATGGAAGCTAGCTTAAAGTTGGTGCCATGGTGTGAAGAGAATGGGAAGAGAGATGAAGAACCAATTGTTCTGGAAAAGGTTCAACGCAAAAATTCGTTCACAGATACAACTCGAAAAATGCCTAGTTATTTGAAGGTTGTAAAAGAAAATCTATCTAAAAAGAACAAGCTAGGTGAATTTGAATAAATAACCCTTACTGATGGGAAACTCTCGGAAGTTACGTTATTACTAATGGATGGAGGGTTTCTCAATTTTTGAAGGGGAATCGGGTAGAGAAAGTTGAAGGAGTTGGGCTGAGGACATTAAACTAAGCGCTCACTGGGAGGCAACCTAGACTTTCATTTTATCTCCTTAAATTTTAGTTCATTAATTTTATTTTAGTATTTTATTTCATTTAGCTATATATTTTATCTTAGTTTAGGGTTGTATGTTCAGTTGTAATCTCCTTGCAAATGATAACTGAGAATTGGGTTCATGGCTTGCAGGTTAGAAGGATAAAAAGGAACAAATTTTGGCTAAGGCTGGCCCTAGGTGCCCACTCCAAGCCATTTTCAAGCGCCTAGGCGCTCACCATCACCATCAAATTCTGTTCCCAAGCGCCTAGGCGCTCTAACCTTCATAATTTCAAGCGCCTAGGCTCTCTACCCGTGCACTTGAAAAAAAATAAAGCCCTAAGTAAGGCAATTCTAATTCAAACCCAAATCCTTTCACTCCTAATTCAAAAGCAACTCCTTCCAAGCCCTTGCACCACAATAACACCAACTCTTGCACTCTCCCAATCAAAATCTAATTCATCTTCTCCAAACCACAATCAAGAAAAAAGCAAGTTAAAGTCAACTTCTTTATCTTCTACTTGGATTCCATTTGCAACAATTTAAAGCAAAGTTCAAGCTTCAAGATTTGCTCTAAACCAAGTTTGGGGGAGGTTCACATAGGGGTCTAAGCCTGCAAGTGATTGACGCTCCATAACAGTTCCCACCACCTCCACCCTTATCCGTGTACCCTCCCAACTGACTTAGCTCCTGATGATGATGCTAATACAGAAGAAGTAGATGATGCTGATGAAGAGTAAAGCTTCAATCTTTCAGGGAAGTCCTCAGTGCCTAATTTCTTATGTTTTGTTTGTTATATACAATGAGGACATTGCATATGTTAAGTTTGGGGGTGCGTTCTTCCAGTTCCAGTTGCATTCATTTAGTATTCATTTTATAGTTTTTCATGTAGTTTTCATTCTAATTTCTTTAAAAAAAATTTCAAGTATTTGCATGTTTCCAGCTGTTAGATAGTTTAAGTCTGTTCTAGCCAATGATGATATTGGAATTGAGTGGACAAGTATAGTATCGTCTGTTGAGACTTTGATGTGATTTTTTTTGTCATGATTTGAATCTTTACCTGTTTGAAACTGATATAATAAGGATAGCACAGTAAGAACAACTATGTTAACTGATTGAGTTTAAATTGACACATAATGAACTTCTTGAGGATAATACTAGTTTGAATGAATGAAAGACATGAATAGGCTGAGATGACTGAATTTAGACAAAAACTTAAGTTTAGGGGGAAAATTTGGGATATATAAGCTTTAATGAAAAAAAAAAGGAAAAAAAAGTAATGAATAAACACTGTGGCTAGTCTTGTTTCGGGGCCTTTGTTACTTGAGCAAGTACGCCCGAGGGGATTGTCTCTACACCTAGCGCCCTAAGGTCTTATATGGTCAGGGAGTCGTTGGTCGAAAGCTTGCTAAGGGGTAGCACTGTTAGCCTAATGGAATGAGACATTGCACAATCATGGTTAAAAAAAAAAGCAATAAAACGGGAAAAGAGCAAAAAGCCCCCGTAATGATAAGTAAAGCATAAGTATCCCAGATTGGACTCTTGAATTTGGTGGATGTTTGACTTTAGTTGGATCTAGCTTGTTCGCGAATTTTATGAGTTTACACTGTATGATGCCTTTAAAGAGATCTAGTATGTGTTGTATTTAGCATTGTATTAGTTAGCATTGTTGTTGAGCACACACACACTATATTAGTAATAACAGGGTAAGATTTGATGATTGAGTAGGAAATTATTGATCTGTCTTGGTATGATGTACTAGCATGTTTATTGTGATTTCTCTAAGGCTTGATGAATAGATTTTATTCTGTTTGGCTGCTGGAATTTTAGGCATGTAGATAGCTGGATTTGAATTTGCATTGCATATATAGTTAAGTTTGGGGGTATTTGATGAGTAGGTTTTATACCTATGAATCCGATATTATTAAACTTAATTATTGTTATCTTTAATTGTTTTTTAGTATCTTTTTATGTGTTTTGTGTTTATTTCTTGTAGGTTAGAGCTGGAGGGACAAATTGGTCATTTGTGAGAAGAAAAAGGTCAAAAATCATTAAAATTAAAGCTGAGTGGCATTTTTGTAATTACGTGGTCCTGGTCAAGCGCCTAGGCGCTTGGAAATGGCCTAGGTTGAGCGCCTAGGCGCTCATGTGCGGCAAAAAGGAGGGTTTTCTACTGCCAAGTAGGTTTTTGAAGCCAAAAAGGAATGTGAATGAGGTGGGAGACTAATACAAATAGGAGGAGACTTTAGAAAAGACGTATCACTTAATTTTTCAAGTGATTTGCAGAGAGAACAACGAAGAAAAACATGAAGGAGAATTGCAAGGGCTAAAGATCAAAGAGAAAGTATTGGAGCAAATTCAGAGTTTCTTCTTCTCTTCTCTAATTTTATCTTTTGTAATTATCTGGGATATTTGGATTATTACTCTGGATGATGTTTTTCTTTAATATTATTATGAACTAAATTTTCATTAAGATTGCAACGAAACTCGGTATGTAGTTTAAATTGAATCTTCCCATTGAATGAATGTTGGTTTTTATTGAATTATTTATTATATCTTTTGCTTACTGATTAATTGCTTGGCCAGCATTTATTGTGATAATCTATGTAAAATTAGAAAATGGAGTATAGATTGAGATCTGGATATGATAACATCTGTTCATATAATCTTATTAGGGTTAATATGATTAGCATGTAGGATAGGAATATACCTATGTGTCTTTTGTATCATTTGAAATAATTTGTGCGTAAAACCCTAATTAACTCAATTCACATAGGAATATAGTGAGTTGATTAACTGGGGTGTTCTTTGTAATTCCGTGTCTTAAGGATCGGAGTTAGGAGGATTTGTACACGTGTTTTGGAAAAAGTGCGTGAATTCTATAAAACATTCTTGGATAATGATTCATATTAATTAATTGATTTAAATGGGAAGTAAATTGGTTTAAATGAAATACCAAGGGAAGTTGTAGTCTTAACCTGTTAAATCTGTAGTTATTCTTGTGAAATTCTGATTTTAATTATTAATTTTGTTAAGTTTAATTTTCAAATCACAAACAATATTTCGTAGTTTAAAATATGATTAATTGCATTGAAATTAGTAATTGATAAATATTAGTCTACTATTAAAAAATTAGGCAACATGCACGTAAGCACAGATGACTTTTATCACAATATAAACATGAGAATGATGACAATGATATAAGCATTAATCAAACGAAATCAAGGATAAATATTAAAGACTTTAAATTTATCTAGAGTTTAAAAATATCCAAATTGTCAACATGATGCTGCTTTGTGGAGTAAAATTCAAGAATAATATTAATGTATCAAAAATAATTTGGTCAGAAAAGAAATATATTTTTCAGGTGAATAGTATGCCGTGAATAGTACTTCAGGAATAGTACCTCGTAAATAGTATTCCGGCATAAAAATTGTCCCAAATACCCGAGTGAATAATATTCGAGTGAATAGTAATTGGGTGAATAGTAACTCGTAAATAGTACCGTATAAATGAATTGTACTCATGGACAGTACTCCGGCATGGAAAGAGAAAATATCCTTGTTAAACGATACTAGATGAAGCGCAAATTTCAAGAATATTATACTATTTTCACGGAGTATAGAAGCAATATTTTAACAAAATGAGGGTATAATCAGGAATACGAGACGAAATAATATTACTCACATACTACAGAGTATAGAAGAAAATATTATTCCTTATGAATACTAAAAAACATAATATCCCTTACCTCAGAAGAAGACTGGATACTAGAATAGTGAGGTAGCAGACTTCTCCCCTTCTTTCTCTTTATAACTTCTCTCTCTATAACTTATCTCTCTATAATTGTTTTTGTGAGTATTAGTGAATTGGTGAGAATGAAAGAAGAATGAGTTTCTATTTATAGGAAAATATAGTTTCGCTAATTGCACGTTTTGGGGCTCGAAATATTATAGTTTAATACCTTCACCTTTTCTTTCATTTTTAATTTAGTCCTACATGTATTATCAAACTTGCACCACCTCCCCTAATAGTACATCATGTGAATCAATAGTACAATCATGTGAATCAATAATTCTATATATGTGAAAAAATAATTATAGTATAGTACCTTCATCTATACCTCCATTTTTAATTTAGTCATGCAACTATTATCAATCTTGCACCACCTCACCTAATAGTAATACATGTAAATCAATAGTTCTATTTATATGAACAAATAGTTATATGCATGTGAACTAATAGCAATTAATTGCTCATTTATCCGATTAATTATTCGATTGGTCAATATAACCTTCAGACATCAATTATTATCGAAATAAATGTCGATTTCCACTAAAACAAATAATCCCTACATAATGGAAATATTAATTTCATCTTTAATCAACTCAAACTTATTCATCATTAATATTATAACTCACAATATTTAACAACGAGATTATTCCCTGGAAAGAAGGGGCTTTCCAATAAGAATTTCTCCCTATTGTCGCGTAATTGGGTGACCAAACCTCTCTTCGACTGAACTTTCTAGACATCGTCAATATTGCAAATAATAATATAAATAACTTTTGTCATCTCAATTATTGATTTAATAATATATAAAATATTGACAATAATTGAATCAAATAATGTGAGATACTATGCATCAATTACTGTAGCAATAATTGAATATAATTGATTGACTTCTCACATAAGTATCAATAATCAATACCGTGTATTACTATGCAATCACGCGTATTACTGTACTTTTACTACCGGGTAGTTCAACAGTTTAACGGTAAAAATTTCGCCGTTATTTTTGTGAAAAGATATTTCTGTCGTTTTCTAACTACGACAGTTATTCCGTTGTGGGGTCCACCAATGATTGTGCCGTCGTACGAATATTTCCCGACCAATCGAATATTCTCCGACACAACGAATATTTTATATCAACTTGCTTACTTTGTAAAATTTTCAAATATCACCCTTAACTTTAACCTTTATCAGTTTAACCATTTACTAAATAGAATAACAATTATCATAAAATTGAATACTTTCATTTCATAAAATTTGGAGTTTTACAATCTCTCGTCCTTATGAAATTTTGCCCTCGAAATTTACGTACCTGGTAGTTCGAAGAGATGAGAACACCTTGCTTTCTTTTCGTATTGTACCTTCCCAATTATTTCCTCTTTATCATGATTTTTTCATTGCTCATCTCATGTATTTCAGATATTATTCTAGAATATATCTTTAAAACAAAGGTTAATTGATATATCACAATTTGTCAACTTATCAAGTAAATAATTTCAGCTTGGGTAAGTCACACAGTAGCGAAGTATATTACTCGTCTCTCCACTCCTAGTTCTAGACTCATATCTCCGCCAGCACCCATATTCCTAAGCTCTGATACCATTTGTGATGCCCCCAAAATAGGTCCACACGACCCATTCTGAGTCGCCAGATATCACACTACAGAAATCAGATATAACTTCATTTATACAACTGTTGAACAATCGTGTAGAGTACGACAACACATAAGCTATAAGTTTTAATACAAATATATGTAACTCTCATGGTGCCTCGACCACAACACCTTACAAAGGTACTTTACATAAAAGTACAGTCAATAACTGTTTTAGAAATTAAAATCTTTAAAAAATGCTCAAGGAAACTTTCGTACATGGGAGGCCATGCATCTAAGTTATGATAGATATCAGATGACTCGAGAATTATCCTTGGTTGACCCAATAGACCCAAAATAAATGAGAAGACTACTATCATGTTCTTTTCAATGATGAGTCTTATAAGACCTCGAATTTTATAAAATAAAAGTATTCAATTTTTCTTATAATTACTATTCAGTAAATGGTTAAATTGATAAAAGTTAAAGTTAAGGGTGATATATGAAATTTTTTTCAAAATACGCAAGTGGTTATAAAATATTCATTGTTGTTGGGGAATATTCGTTTAGTCGTGGAATATTCTTTCTGTCGGGGAATATTCGTACGACAGCACAGCCATTTGTGGGCCCCATAACAGAATAACTGTCGAATGAAGAAAATGACAAATCTGAGTTTTTATAAATAACGACGTAGTTGTTACTGTTAATACTGTTAGAATACCTGGTAGTTAAAATACAGTAATACGCGTAGTTGCACAGTAGCACACGGTATTGCACAATAATTTTTTTTTTCAATTATTGATTCTTATGTGAGAAGGCACTTCTCAATAATTGTTACAGTAATTTCTGTTCAATATTTTATTTTATTGAATCAATAATTGCTGCGTTGATATTTTATATTATTGTTGTTTCAATAATTATCACTGCACAGTATCTCCATTATTAGATCAATAATTCAATTATTTGAATAATATTATTAGATAACATTATTGGCAATGTCTAAAAAGTTCTGACAAGGAGAGGTTTGGCCACCTAATTGCGCGCCAGTAAGGAGAAATCCTTATCGAAAAGCCTCATCTTTATTGGGAACTGCTTGGTTGTCATTATTGTGATTTTGTAATATTATTTATGAATAATTAATTATTGATCTATATGATAATGAAATATTTATTTCATGTGGATATAAATGATGGATTTATTTATGTGGTTATAAATGAAGGAATTAATGTTGAGGTATTTTATCAGTATTTTATCGGATTGGAGGTATTAAAAGATCAAATCAGTGTTCTTACAACTTTATTGTGTGAGTTATAATTTTTAATCTGTCCGTTGGATCGTTGTAATTTTTGGATATCTTATACATATATAAGTTGAGTATATGTTCACAAATTTTGAACAGTTAAAAATGAACGAATGATTTGTTATGAATTTTAAGAGGTGACTGATTCGGAAATTAGGTTTATAAATGATTTTAGTAGAAAATTCTAGAAATGGGTGGGCCCCACTTTTGATTATTGGGGAAGATGGCTGATTTTTTGTGGGTGGAATAGTAGCAGATAAAGCCATCAGGTAGCAGGTTAAGTCTGCTTCGGTAAGCTAACATTTTCCTATAAATAGAGGGCTAAGTTAGAATTAAAAATCACACCAGAATTCATAAGTTTTCTCTCTTTTTCTCTCTAGATTATCGAGTGTATTTTGTGAGTATTTAGATACTTGGTGAGTTGTTATTCATCAGTGCAAGTTTCCTTCAGCGTCATATCCGATATCCAGTCAGAAGTGCTGCTCTTTTGAGGTAAGGGATAGTAAGGGATTTTAAGGGTTGTTATATTTTTCAGTTTCGTAATTTTTTTGACCTTTAAAAATTCTAGAAAAATTTGAAATGATAATTTGATGATTTTTCTTGATTGTGTCAAAAAATGGCGATTTGTGGATATATAGATTAAGAGTTGTGAATTTTATGAGAAAAGACTATTTTAAAAGTAACCGCTTATAACTCCTTGTGGTTAACTCCAAAATTGGTGAAATTTTTATTGGGAGTACATGTATATGATAGAAGTATACTCTGTAAATTTCGGAATATTTGGATAAAAGTACAATTTTTGATAAATATCTAAATATTCGGCTGTTTTGGCCATATGAAAAATAGTAAATAATTTTTAAAATTTCTGAGAAAAATATATGTTCAATATGAGACTATATTCTACTAAATCTCATAAAAAAAAATTTGTTTGTACTGATTTGGTATTTTTCATGAAAATAGACTAGTTATGAGTAAATAAATTAAATATGTTATGTGAAGTAAGAAAATTGAAAAATAGGATTTTATGGCTTGAGAATCCTATATGAGGTATATGCAGATTTTTTATGAGGGTTTTGGTTATTGGCGATGAAATCTTATGAGTTTAAAAATTTAGGATGATTAAATACAATATTTAGTAAAGTGTAAACAATTAAAATAAATTGTTTATAAGTTTAAGAAATGTTATTTCAATATCATTATACCGAAATATTGGTATAGATTTTATTGTGTAATTTCTACCTTTTTGTGTCGAGTTTACTATTCATGAGTTACTATTTACGAGTTACTATTCATGAGTTACTATTCACAAAGTTACTATTCATGGGTTACTATTCACGAGTTACTATTCATGACAAAATTGGTTTCTTTTTCTAACCAAATTATAGTTGATTTATGAATATTACTCTTGAGATTAAATCTAGATGTTTTGATTATATTGATTCTACTATTATATATAACATTTTTATAACCCTAATGATGATATTTCTATTTGACTTGAGTGTAAAGATGGGTAGATTTTTGGTATGATCATGACTATGGGTTCCCTTTGGCCAGTAGTGCAAAGTTGGATTGTTGACTGGTATGATCATGGCCATTGAATTTATAATTGAATATCTTTAGCTTAAGTGCAAAGGTGAAATGATCAACACAGTTATAATTATTGTTTATATAAATTCTGAAATGATTATATTTTTATTTGAGATATTAATATATTTGGCCTGTAGTGCAAATATGAACTGTTGATGAATATATTTGGCCTGTAGTGCAAATATAAATTGTTGATGAATATATTTGGCCTGTAGTGTAAATATGAACTGTTGAGGAATATCTTTGGCCTGTAGTGCAAAGATGAATTGTTGATGAATATCTTTAGCCCATAGTGCAAAGATGACCTATTGTTGAATATCTTTGGCCTTAGTGTAAAGATAAAATTGTTAGTATGATTATAAACAGGTACTGTGATTTGGTATAACCATGATCTTTGATGTTTCAGGTAAAGACATGTGATGAAAATTATCTTCGTCCTAGATGCGAATAGGAATTTAGAATTACAATTATGATTATGAGTTATTCATATAATTGTGGAAAGGAACTGTTAATTAATGTTACAGGGATAAAACATTGTTGGTGGACTTTTAATGTGGAGAAGATAATAGACTTTATGGTCTATTTGACTCTTCTAATGGATTGCTCGTTCCGCTGCAACTATGGTTGAAATTTTTTATCATCTACCATATGTTCTAAATCTCTGATTTATTACTGTTGAAGGCTATTGATAATTTATTTATCTTTAGTCGTGATATTCTTTACTGAGCTAGTTGTGCTCACCCTTCTGTTTCAAAATTCCTTTCAGGTAATACGAGTGTAGCTGGGTCGAGCGGGGGTAACAGGAGAATAGAACGATGGTCATCATTTAGTAGTTATATTTAATGAATACAATAGGGTGAGGTGAACCCAACGTTAGAAGGGTGTTTTTCCACTATCATACAAGATGTCTAATGTCATACAACCTCGTGTCATTATAAGACAGGTTGTGCACATCCACTTGCTGAGTATATTTACGAGCACTACCTATAAAATCTTGGTGTTTGTTTGAAGTATAATTCATGATTAAAGATAGTGGAGATAATGATAGGTCAATAGAAAACTCACCATTGGAAAGAATATGATAGTAATCTTCTTATTTTTCTTTGGGGTCTATTAGGTCAACCAAGGATAATTCTGTGGACATATGATATTTATCATAACCTGGAAGCATGGCCTCCCATGTATGAAGGTTTCCTTGAGCACTACACAAAGATTCTAATTTCTAAAACAGTTTTTGACTATACCTTTATATAGGTATCACTGTGAGTTGCTGTCCATTGATGGGACATTTGTCACATTACGGTTGGGACACGAGTCACAGTTGGTATTTCTTTGTATCCAAACTCACATCGTTCTATTCTCCTATTATCCCCGCTCGACCCAGCTACACTCTTATTACCTAAAAGGAATTATGAAGCAAAAGGGTGAGCACAACTATCCCAGTAAAGAATATCATGACTACAGATAATTAAATTATCAATAGCCTTCGTCAGTAATAAATCAGAGATTTAGAACATATGGTAGATGATAAAACTCTTCAACCATAGTGGCAGCGGAACGAGCAATCTATTAGAAGAGTCAAAATGACCATAAAGTTTATTATCTTCTCCATGTTAAAAGTCCACCAACAATGTTTTATCCCTGTAACATCAATCAACAGTTCCTGTCCATAATCATGTGAATAACTCATAATCATAATTGTGATTCTAAATTACTCTTCGCACCCAGGACGATGATAATTTTCATCACCTGTCTTTACCTGAAACATCAAAGATCATGGTTATACCAAATCATAGTTCATGTTCATAATCATACTAATAAATTCATCTTTGCACTACGAGCCAAAGATATTCATTAACAATTCATCTTTGTACTACAGGCCAAAAACATACAACTGTATTTTTGAAGAGTCAAGTAGGACATGATATCTACTAGCTTCTATAAATTAAAAGTTTATTATCAATATTTTATCGTTGAGACTCAGCTCAATACATCACCGAATTATCCATGCACTACGGCTAAGGATATTCGTTAGTATCACATCTATGAATTTTCCATGCACTACGGCTAAGGATATTCATTAATATCACGACCACGAATTATCCTTGCACTACGGGCCAAGGATATTCGTGTTTTTACAAATGTTCATGATTATACCGAATAATCTCTGGTCATAATCATACCAACAACTGTCCATAAATGCACAACGGGCCAATGAGGACTTTTACCACATCATTTGTAACATTTCGGGTCATGATTATACCGAATGATCCCTGATCATAATCATACCAATCAATAGTACATCTATGGACGTAAGCTACAAATGACATTTATCACCATATAAACATGAGGATGATGACAATGATATAAGTATTAATTAAACAAAATCAAGGATAAATATTAAAGACTTTAAATTTATCCAGAGTTTAAAAATATCCAAATTGTTAACATGATACTGCTTTGCGGAGTAAAATTCAAGAATAATATTCATGTATCAAAAATAATTTGGTCAGAAAAGAAATATATTTTTTTGGTGAATAGTACCCCGTGAATAGTACTTCAGGAATAGTACCTCGTGAATAGTACCCCGGTATGAAAAATATCCCAAATACTAGAGTGAAAAGTAATCGGGTGAATAGTAACCCGTGAATAGTAACTCGTAAATAGTACTTTATGAATAGTACCATATAAATGAATAGTACTCATGGACAGTACTCCGGCATAAAAAGATTAAAATTTAACAAGAATGTGTAAAAAATATCCCTGTGAAATGATACTAGATGAAGCGCAAATTTTAAGGATATTATACTAATTTCACGGAGTATAGAAGCAATACTTTAACAAAATGAGGGCATAATCAAGAATACGAGATGAAATAACATTACTTACATACTACATAGTATGGAAGAAAATATTATTCCATATGAATACTGAAAAACATAATATCCCTTACCTCAGAAGAAGACTGGATACTGTAATAGTGAGGTAGCAGACTTTTCTCCTTCTTTCTCTTTATAGCTTCTCTCTCTATAACTTCTCTCTCTATAATTGCTCTTGTGAGTCTTAGTGAATTAGTGAGAATGAAAGAAGAATGAGCTTCTATTTATAGGAAAATATAGTTTCGATAATTGCACGTTTTGGGGCTCGAAATATTACAGTATAATACCTTCATCTTTTCATTTATTTTTAATTTAGTCCTACAAGTATTATCAAACTTGCACCACCTCCCCTAATAGTACATTATATGGATCAATAGTACAATCATGTGAATCAATAGTTCTGTACATGTGAAAAAATAATTATAGTATAGTACCTTCATCTATACCTCCATTTTTAATTTAGTCATGCAAGTATTATCAATCATGCACCACCTCCCTTAATAGTAATGCATGTGAATCAATAGTTCCATTTCTGTGAGCAAATAGTTATATGCATGTGAACTAATAACAATTAATTGCTCATTTGTCCGATTAATTACCCGATTGGTCAATATAACCTCCAGACATCAATTATTATCGAGATAAATGTCTATTTCCACTAACACAAATAATCCCAATACAATGAAAATATTAATTTCATCTTTAATCAACTCAAACTTATTCATCATTAATATTATAACTCACAATATTTAATAACGAGATTATTCCTAAAAAAGAGGGGGCTTTCCAAGAAGGATTTCTCCCTATTGGCGCGCAATTAGGTGACCAAACCTCTCCTCAACAGAACTTTGTAGACATCGTCAATATTGCAAATAATAATATGAATAACTTTTGTCGTCTCAATTATTGATTTAATAATATATAAAATATTGACAATAGTTGAATCGAATAACGTGAGATACTATGCAGTAATTACTGTAGCAATAATTGAGTGACTTCTCACATAAGCATCAATAATCAATACTATGTGCTACTATGCAACCACACGTATTACTGTACTTTTACTACCGAGTAGTTCAATAGTTTAACGATAAAACTTTCGCTGTTATTTTTATAAAAAGATATTTTTGTCATTTTCTAACTATGACAGTTATTCTGTTGTGGGGTCCACCAATGATTGTGTCGTCGTACGAATATTCCCTGTTAAAATGAATATTCCTTGTCCAACCGAATATTTCCCGACACAACGAATATTTTATATCAACTTGTTTACTTTGCAAAATTTTCAAATATCACCCTTAACTTTAACCTTTATTAATTTAACAATTTACTAAATAGAATAACAATTATCAAAAAATTGAATACTTTCATTTCATAAAATTTGGGGTCTTACAAGCAGACCCAGAAGATGCTAGAAATATAATAAATGACAAGCGAATAACACAATCAGAGGATGGCCAAAAGACGAAATGGGAGAGGGTTGTTAAACCCGATGGAAAGGTGGTGTTTCGATTATGACGGTGCAAGGGGAAGAGCCTAAAGAAGCGTGCGAACCCAACAGCTCAAAAGGTGTCCCCCCCTCCAGCAATAATGAAGAAGGAGAAGTTGTGCAACAGGAGGTAGGACTAGCTTCAGAATGCTTTGAGGATGGGCCAAAACCTCAACAAAATGAATTAGAAGAAGTTGATTTGGCAACAGATGAAAGAACGCCAAGGCTGACTTATGTCAACAAGGAGCTGGATGCTAACTAGAAGGAGGAGCTTGTGCAATTATTGCGAGAGTATAGGGATGTCTTTACTTGGATATATGATGAGATAACCGAAATTGACAAGGATCTTGTAGAGTACAATCTAAACATATGCTCAGGAATGAAGCCAGTGAAGCAAGCACCTCGCAACTATGCACCTGAAGTCGAAACTCAAATAAAGGAAGAGATCAAAAAGTTGTTGGAAGTAGGGTTCATCAAGCCAATCCAGCATCCAATATGGCTATCCAACATTGTACCGGTAAAGAAATCAAATGGACATCTACGAATATGTGGGGATTTCAGAGACTTGAGTAAGGCATGCCCGAAGGACATGTACCTATTACCCAACATAGACACTTTGGTAGATGCAACGGCTAATCACGAGATGATGTCATTCATGGATGGGTTTGTGGGTTACAATCAGATAAAGATGTCCGTAGAAGATTCAGAGTTGACGACCTTTCGTACCCCGTTTGGGAATTTCTACTATGTTGTAATGTCATTTGGGTTGAAGAATGAGGGGGCAACTTATCAAAGGGCAATGCAAGCTTTATTTCATGACATGATTCATGATATAGTGGAGAACTACGTGGACGACATAGTAGTGAAATCCAAGAAGGCGACAACTCATGTGCAGGACCTAAGGAAAGTGTTTGAGCGATGCCGAAGGTACAAATTGAGGATGAATCCGAAGAAGTGCGCCTTTGGAATGACGGCTGGAAAATTCTAGGGCTTCTTGGTTCATAACAGAGGTTTAGAGGTGGACCTAAGCAAGGCGAAAGTAATTACAGAGATGCCCCCACCAAATACGCAAAAATAGTTGAAGAGCTTTCTAGGGAAAGTTTCGTACATGAGAAGATTCATGCCATCATTAGCCAAAGTCACCGAACCTTTTGGCAAATTGCTAAAAGGAAAGGCACAATGGGACTGGGGGCAAGACCAACAGTATGCCTTTGAGAAAGTGAAAAGAATTTTGGCTTCAGCGTAGACGATGGTTGTGCCACAAAGAGGAGTGTCATTGCAGTTGTACATCACATCTACTAAGAAGTCTGTAGGTGGATTGATCACGTAGGAGGTGGATGGAGAAGAGAAACTTGTGTATTACATTAGCCGGATAAACAGAGGACCAAAAACCAGGTATTCACAGGTGGAGAGGCATTGCCTAGCGTTGGTGTTCATTGCGTAGAAAATGCGGTATTATTTTCTAGCGCATGAAGTAAAGCTTACAATAAGAACTGATCCAATCAGATATCTATTGACTAGGCTAGTATTAGTAGGAAGACCTGCCAGACGGATGATGATTCTTTTAGAATACGACATCAAGTGTGTATCACCGAAGGCGATCCGATGTCAAGCCTTGGCATACCTGCTCGCTCAATTTCTAAATGGAGAATATGAACCCCCTTTTGAGGATCTTCCGAGTGGAGAAGTAGAATCAATCGACTTGATGGATGAGGACCCAGAATGGTGGAGTTTGGCTTTTGATGGATCATCTGTAGAAGGTAAAGGTGGATCAGGAGTGGTGTTGACCACCAAAGAAGGAAATGAAGTGGCCTTGTCATACAAATTGGATTTCCCTTGCAAAAATAATGAAGTAGAATATGAGGCGTTCATACTAGGATTGTTGGCGGCTCAAGAATTGAGAGCCAAACATCTTAAAGTAAAGGGAGATTCAAGCCTCATAGTGCAACAGATAAGAGGTCAATTCAGAGTGAAGGAACCTATCTTGGCGCCATATCGAACTGTAGCACATAAGGTGATGGAGGCTTTCAAGAAGGTGGTGATTGAATATGTGCCAAGAGGACAAAATAAACAACCTGATACACTAGCAACAGTAGCATCTCGTGTCTATGTCTAAGGAGAGGACTTGGATGTGAAGGTAATGAAGAGAACCCTTCCAACCACGGTGCTATACTTGTTCCCCAAAGACATGATAGATGATTGGAGACATGACATCTCCCATCAATTTCAAATAAAGGAAGGAACAATACCAATCATGGAGCTACAGAAGTACAACATCATCAAATGTGTCTTGTATCACAAAGAAGCAGATGGTGTATTGATACGATGCTTGGGGAGGCAGGAAGCAAATAGAGTCTTGCATCAGGTGCATGACGAGAACTGTAGATTTGTAGACATAGGCCTGTATCGTAGGCTGTAACGCCAAGGGTATTATTGGCCTGAAATGAAGAAGGAAGCAGATGCCCTACAACGCCAATGTGTTTCATGCCAAGAATACCCTGGGAGGATGAATGTGCTTTCATTGATGACATAGCGGATTGGTGAATCCCTTATTTGGAGTTCTTACAAAGCGAGAATCTTCTGACCGATAAGAAGGACACAATTATAATAAAGAGGAAGTCACAACGATTATTCTTGCAAAATGGAGAATTTTTTAGAAGAGGGTTCAACAGCAAGCCCGTAAGGTGTCTGAAACTAGGCGAAGCCAAAGATTTGGTCAACCAAATGCACAATGATGAACACCAAGGGGGAGCCAAGTTGTACATATAGCGTATTGATCATGGTTACTGTGACGCCCCCAAAATAGGTATACAACACCCATTCTGAGTCACCAAATACATGGTACAAAAATTAAACTACAACTTCAATAATACAATTGTCGTGCAAAATACGACAACACATACTTTGAGTTTAAATACAAATATTATCTTCTAGACAATATCCACACTCAAATAAGTCCTCATTACAATTATTCAAACACTATTTTACAGAAATAGTGAGGACTACTAAAACATCTTTCTAAAACCATCACTCCATACCCCGACTAGATCCTGCTATGTTCTCACCTCTTAAGAAGAAAAATGGAACAAAAACGAAAAGGGTGAGCTCAACTAGCCCAGCAAAGAATATTATGACTACGATAATATACAACAAATTATCATTAGTATTCAACAGGGAAAAATCTGACAGAATATAATCGACAACAAGTTTTAGATCAACAACTGCAACGGAAACAGTAAACCATTAGAAGAGTCAAGTAGAGAATGAATTCTACTATCTTCTAAGATTTAAAAGTCCATCATCAATATTTTATCCCTGTAACATCAATTAATAATCATCTTTAACCAAATATTCATCTTTGCACTACAGGCCAAAGATATTCATTTGTATCACCAGTCGGTCATGTTCATCTCAACACATGTTCATCTTTGCACTACGGGCCAAAGATATTCATCAGTTAATCATTCATCTTTGCACAACAGGCCAAAGATATTCAGTAATATTATCATTGAGGACTAAGGATGATGAAAATATTTTAAAGGAAACGAATCTAGTGAGACAGAAGGACAAATAGTAGAGATTCGTATAACATTTTATCCAAGATCAATAATACTTCATAATAATCAATTGTGAAGCAGAATTCAAAAATAATGATCAAAACATGGATACAATCAAAGATAGTAACCATAATAGATATCTTGGACAAAAAGGAATTTTTTTTGGTGAATAGTGCCGTATTGGTGAATAGTGCCGTATACGTGAATAGTACCGTATACGTGAATAGTAATCCCGACACAAAAAGTTCCAAATTTGATAAAAAAACTCGTATCAATATTTCATCATAATGATATTGAAGAAAATAATATCATTTAAGAAGAAAATAATATCCCTTACCTCAAAATATCAGTACTTCTGGTCGGAATACCGATATAAGGCTGAAAGAAACTTGCTCTTATGAATAGAAACTCTCAAAGTATCTAAATACTCACAAAATACACTCAATAATCTAGAGAGAGAAAGAGAGAAAACTTTTTTCTGGTGTGGTTTTCAATTCTAACTTAGCTCTCTATTTATAGGAAAATGTTAGCACGCCGAAGCAGACTTAACCTGCAACCTGATGGCTTTACCTGCTACTATTCAAGCCTACCACATTTGAATAAAAATCTCAGCATATTTCTTCACCAACCAAGAGTGGGGCCCACCAATTCTAGAATTTTCCACTAAAATGATAAACTTCGAAAATTCAATAATTTCTGAACCAGTCATCTCATAAAATTCATAATAAATCATATGTTCATTTTTAATGGTTCAAAATTTGTGGACATATGCTCAACTTATATATGTATAACATATCCAAAAATTACCACGATCCAATTGTCGGATTAAAAATTATAACCCCCGTAAAATATCTCAAAACCCTGATTTTTAATACCTCCATTCCGACAAAAATACTGATAGAAATCTCAACATTAACTCCTTCATTTTTAACCACAAAAATATATAAATATTTCCTTATCATATGAATCAATAATTAATTATTCACAAATAATATTACAGAATCACATTTATGACAACTAGGCCGTTCCTAGGAAAGAGGGGGCTTTCCAATAAGAATTTCTCCTTACTGGCGCGCAATTAGATGACCAAACCTCTCCTTAGACAGAACTTTCTAGACATTGCCAATAATGTTATCTAGTAATATTATTCAAATAATATGAATTATTGATCTGATAATGAGAAATACTGTGCAGTGAAAATTATTGAAACAACAATAATATAAGATATCAATGCATCATTTATTGAAGCAATAAAATAAAATATTGAACAGTAACTACTATAACAATTATTGAGTAGTGCATTCCTTCGTAAGAATCAATAATTGGTGCAATACCGTGTGCTACTGTATTTTAACCACCAGGTATTTCAACAGTATTAACGGTAACAACTACGCCGTTAATTATAAACAACTTATACTTGTCGTTTTCTTCATCCAATCGCTTTCCGTTATGGGACCCACACAAGGCTGCGCCGTCGTACGAATATTCCCCGACAGCAAGAATATTCCACGACCAAACGAATATTCACCGACCAAAAATGAATATTTTATAACCACTTGCTTATTTGAAATATTTGCGTATTTTACCCATAACTAACCATATTAATCAAATCAACCCTTTCTATTTCAAAATAATAAATAGAGGAAATTTAATTTCATTTATTAATAAGTTGGGGTCTTACAACCTCCCCTCCTTATGAAATTTCGTCCTCGAAATTGACGTACGTACCTGGTGTTTCGGAAAGGTGAGGATACCTCGCTTTCATTACTGATTCCAAGTCCCAGGTCATTTCTTCAATAGCATGATTTCTCCATAAAACCTTAACTTGTGGTATAACCTTTGTGCGTAGAACACGTTCTTTCATATCCAAGATCTTAACAGGTACCTCCTCGTACGTTAAATCTTCGGCTATCTCGTCTGGTTCTAACTCAATTATGTGGTTCGCGTCTTTCACATATTTACGAAGCACAGATATGTGAAAAACATTATGAACACGAGACAAGCTTGGAGGTAATGCGAGTCTATAGGCCACATTTCCTATTCGGTCAAGAATCTCAAATGGACCAACAAATCTTGGATTGAGCTTTCCTCTCTTTCCAAATCATGTAACTCCCTTCTATGGTGCAACACGTAACAATACGTGATCTCTAATATTAAATTCCACGTCCTTCCGATGAAGATCCGCATAACTCTTTTGTCGATCCTGTGCCGTTTGTATACGTTGTCGAATCGTTTGGATCTTCTTTGTAGTCATGCGTACCAACTCTGGTCCCAACAATGTTGCTTCACCCACCTCATCCCAGCATACTGAAGAACGACACTTTCGTCTATATAAGGCTTCAAATGGAGCCATACCTATACTTGCCTGATAACTGTTGTTGTAGGAGAATTCCACCAATGGCAAGCACTTGTCCCAACTTCGTTTGAAATCTAGAACACAAAGTCTTAATAGATCTTCAAGGGTTTGAATAGTCCTCTCTGATTGCCCGTCCTTTTGAGGATGGTATGCTGAACTAAATCGTAAATCCGTGCCCATAGCTTTCTGCAAGCTAACCCAAAATCGTGAAGTGAATCTTGGGTCACGATCCGAAACTATGGATACTGGCATGCCATGCAATCTCACAATCTCATTCACGTACATACTAGCAAGACGTTCAAGGGAATAAGTCTCACTATAGGCAAGAAATGGGCAGACTTGGTTAATATATCAATAATAACCCAAATCACATCTATGCCTTGAGAAACCTTGGGAAGACCTGTAACGAAATCCATAGTAATGTGTTCCCACTTCCATTTCGGAATCTCGAGTGGTTGTAATGGACCTTTTGGCACTTGATGCTCCGCCTTTACACGTTGACAAGTTAAACACCTCGAGATAAACTCCGCGATCTCTCTTTTCATAATGCTCCACCAAAATGTATGTCGAAGATCGTGATACATTTTGGTACTCCCACGATGGATTGCAAACGGTGTGTTGTGTGCCTCCATCATTATTCTATGCTTCAAGTCAAAATCGTTAGGAACACAAAGTCTGGAGTTGACTCGAAGTATTCCTTCTTCATCGATTCTTGCTTCTGGAATAGCACCTTCTTGCACTTTCTTCTTCATATGCATCAGCTCTATGTTCGTAGCTTGAGCAACTTTAACTTTATCAATTAAAGTTGGTTCTACTCGTATATTTGATATCATCTTGTGGGTACTTGGAGCCTTCATCTCTATCTCCATCCTTTGCAAATCATACAAAATGGGCCTTTGTGTTAACAAGATTGCACTCGTACCCGCGTATGATCTTCTACTCAATGCGTCAGCTACTACATTCGCTTTTCCAAGATGATATTGGATGGTATGATCGTAATCTTTCAATAGCTCAAGCCAACGTCGTTGCCGCATGTTGAGTTCCTTTTGGGTGAAGAAATATTTGAGGCTTTATGATCCGTATAGATCTGCACTTTCTCCCCATATAGGTAGTGTCTCCAAATCTTCAACGCAAAAACGACTGCTGCCAACTCCAAATCATGAGTAGGATAATTCCTCTCATATTCTTTGAGTTGTCGCGAGGCATAGGCTATGACTTTCTCATGTTACATGAGAACACATCTTAACCCTTTCCCTGAAGCATCGCTGTAGATAACAAATCCATCCGAACCAGATGGTATTGTCAGAACTGGTGCCGAAATGAGTCTCCTCTTGAGTTCTTGAAAACTCTTCTCACAATCCTCACTCCAATCAAATTTTGTATCCTTCAGAGTCAGCTGAGTTAACGGAGTAGCGATTCTAGAAAATCCTTCCACGAATCTCTGGTAATAACCAGCTAAGCCCAGAAAGCTACGTACTTCGGTTACCGACTTCGGTTCCTCCCAACTTTGTATGGCTTCAATCTTCGCCGGGTTGACCGATACTCCATGTTTTGACACCACGTGCCCAAGGAATGCTACTTCTTCAAGCCAGAACTCGCATTTCTTCAGTTTGGCATATAGCTTGTTTTCACGAAGCCTTTGCAATATCAGCTTCAAATGGCGCTCATGATCTTCACGGCTTTTGGAATGGATGAGGATATCATCAATAAAGACAACAACGAACTGATCTAAATATTCTTTGAACACACGGTTCATCATATCCATGAAGGCAGCAGGAGCATTAGTCAATCCAAAAGACATGACTAAGAATTCATAATGCCCGTACCGAGTTCTGAAGGCAGTCTTTGGAATATCCTCAGTTTTAATCTTCAGCTGATGATATCCAGAACGAAGATCGATCTTTGAAAAGAATTGTGTTCCTTGCAATTGGTCGAACATGTCATCAATACGAGGTAGCGGATACCTATTCTTGATGGTGACATGTTCAATTCTCGATAGTCAATACAAAGTCGCATACTCCCGTCTTTCTTCTTTACGAATAAAACAGGAGCACCCCAAGGAGACGTACTAGGATGAATGAAACCGATGTCTAACAATTCCTGTAATTGGACTTTTAACTCCTGAAGTTCAATAGGAGCCATTCAATATGGGGTTTTAGAAATGGGCTTTGTACCGGGTTCAAGGTCAATAAAGAATTCAACTTCACGTTCTGGGGGTAGACCAGGAAGTTCTTCAGGAAATACATCGGGAAATTCTCTAACAACAAAAATATTATTCAAATCTGACTTGTCTTTGTTCAAATCCATAACATGGGCTAAGAAAGCTTGACATCCACTTTTCAATAAACGAATAGCTTTGTGGCTTGATACGACAGTGACTGATTTTAGTGGTTTAGTAGTTTGAATTCGTATGACAGGTTGGTTAGGAATATGAAAACTAACAACCTTACGAAAACAATCAATTTTAGCATGATGAGTGGTTAACCAATCAATTCTTAAAATCACATCAAAAGCAAGTATCTTTAAAGAGATAAGATCAACAGGTAATGTGATAGTGCCAACTTGGATAATGCAAGATTTATAAACTTTAGATGTAACGAAGGTTTCACCCAACGGAGTTTCAACAGATAAGTCAAAGTCCAATTTCTCCGGAGTCAAGTTTAAACGTTGAGCACAAGCAGGAGAGATAAAAGAATGGGTAGAACCGGTATCTAGTAAGGTATAAACTTCGCAAGAGTTCAAGATTAGCTTACTCGTGATCACCTCGTTCGGGTTTCTCGCGTTTTGGCCAGTCACGACAAACGCTCTTTCAGGAACCGCTGATTTCGACTTATCCGGAACAACTTTTGGAGTCACCATCCCCGCTGAACTTGGTTTTGCTACAGAACACTCTCGAGCTATATGACCCTCCTTTCCACAGTTATAACATACCTTGGATTGTTGTGGGCAGTTTGGGCTGATATGTCCCTCTTTCCCACATTTGTAACATACGACCGGTGGTCGTTCTCCTCCCCTAGAAACAGTTGATGTTTGTGCTGACATCTTCACGTTATCGTTGTTGTACCTTTTCTTCTTGAAATCTCCTCCGGACTCGCTCCTTCTATTATCACGACCACGATTACCACCAGAGTGGTTACCGCTTTTGTCCGAATGTTTTTCTCCCTGCTGGTCTTCATTGCTTCGATGACTGCCGCCACCGGTATGACCCTGTTTGTGGTCCCTCGGTTGCACATACTCATTATCTCGCTCTAATAATTGAGCCCTATTTACAACATCAGAATATAAAGAAAATTTATGAGAGATAAGATATTGCCGAATCTCAGGTTTTAGACCTCTCAGAAACATCCTTGTCATTCGTTCCTCATTTTCGACCAAATGAGGTGCAAACCTGGATAACTCTGCAAACTTCGCCTCGTACTGGGACACCGTCATGTTGTTTTGTTCCAGTCTGATAAACTCCACCTCCTTCATATGACGAATACTTTCAGGAAAGTACTTGTCATTGAACAGTTTTTGAAATATTTCCCAGGACATGTTGAGCGCGTCAGGCTGCGTACGCTTCACAGACTCCCACCAGTAGTCTGCCTCACCACGGAACATAAAGGTGGCGAATGGAACCTTCTGTTCCTCCGTGCATCCCAAGACGTCGAATATCTTGGTAATTTGCTTGACCCACGTTTCCGCCATGATCGGATCCGGCTTTCCCTTAAATTCTGGTGGTCCCAATTCTTTGAACTGCTTGGCTGTGACAAACTGCGCACTGTTATCATTTCCACCCGTATTCTGCACACGAGTCTTCCTCGTTAAATTTTGCATGAACTGCAAAAAGCTTCTAAACATTCCATCATTCATCGTTTGCTCGGTAACGTTATTTACAGGAGGAATATTGCCTTCCTGTTGCACGTTTCACTGGGTGGTGATCAAAGGTGTCTCCACGGTCTGATTTATCCCATTATTAACGTTCTCAGCTGCCATTCTTAAATACTGCCATAAAACAAGGGTTAATAGTCATGTCATATATTATCCCTATACTCTGACCGACCAAATAAACACCAAATAAACTTAGTCAGGTCATACTAGCGAAGGAATTTCCCGTCTCTCCCCTCCTAGTTCTTGTCTCACATCTCAGCCAGGGATCATATCCCTAAGCTCTGATACCAACTGTGACGCCCCCAAAATAGGTATACAACACCCATTCTGAGTCGCCAAATACATGGTACAAAAAGTAAACTACAACTTCAATAATACAATTGTCGTGCAAAATACGACAACACATACTTTGAGTTTAAATACAAATATTATCTTCTAGACAATATCCACACTCAAATAAGTCCTTATTACAATTATTCAAACACTATTTTACAGAAATAGTGAGGACTGCTAAAACATCTTTCTAAAACCATCACTCCATACCCCGACTATATCCTGCTATGTTCTCACCTCCTAAGAAGAAAAATGGAACAAAAACGAAAAGGGTGAGCTCAACTAGCCCAGCAAAGAATATTATGACTAAGATAATATACAACAAATTATCATTAGTATTCAACAGGGAAAAATCTGACAGAATATAATCGACAACAAGTTTTAGATCAACAACTGCAATGAAAACAGTAAACCATTAGAAGAGTCAAGTAGAGAATGAATTCTACTATCTTCTAAGATTTAAAAGTCCATCATCAATATTTTATCCCTGTAACATCAATTAATAATCATCTTTAACCAAATATTCATCTTTGCACTACAGGCGAAAGATATTTATTTGTATCACCAGTCGGTCATGTTCATCGCAAGACATGTTCATCTTTACACTACGGGCCAAAGATATTCATCAGTTAATCATTCATCTTTGCACAACAGGCCAAAGATATTCAGTAATATCATCATTTAGGACTGAGGATGATGAAAATATTTTAAAGGAAACGAATCCAGTGAGACAGAAGGACAAATAGTAGGGATTCGTATAACAGTTTATTCAAGATCAATAATACTTCATAATAATCAATTGTGAAGTAGAATTCAAAAATAAAGATCAAAACATGGATACAATCAAAGATAATAACCATAATAGATATCTTGGACAAAAAGGAAAATTTTTATTTTTCGGTGAATAGTGCCGTATTTGTGAAAAGTGTCGTATATGTGAATAGTAACCCCGACACAAAAAGTTCTAAATTCGATAAAAAAAACTCGTATCAATATTTCAGCATAATGATATTGAAAAAAATAATATCATTTAAGAAGAAAATAATATCCCTTACCTCAAAATATCAGTACTTCTAGTCAAAATACCGGTATAAGGCTGAAAGAAACTTGCTCTGATGAATAGAAACTCTCAAAGTATCTAAATACTCACAAAATACACTCAATAATCTAGAGAGAGAAAGAGAGAAAACTTTTTTCTGGTGTGATTTTCAATTCTAACTTAGCCCTCTATTTATAGGAAAATGTTAGCACGCCGAAGCAGACTTAACCTGCAACCTGATGGCTTTACCTGCTACTATTCAAGCCTACCACATTTGAATAAAAATCTCAGCATATTTCTTCACCAACCAAGAGTGGGGCCCACCAATTCTAGAATTTTCCACTAAAATGATAAACTCCGAAAATTCAATAATTTCTGAACCAGTCATCTCATAAAATTCATAATAAATCATACGTTCATTTTTAATGGTTCAAAATTTGTGGACATATGCTCAACTTATATATGTATAACATATCCAAAAATTACCACGATCCAACGGTCGGATTAAAAATTATAACCCCCGTAAAATATCTCAAAACCCTGATTTTTAATACCTCCATTCCGACAAAAATACTGATAAAAATCTCAACATTAACTCCTTCATTTTTAACCACAAAAATATATAAATATTTCCTTATCATATGAATCAATAATTAATTATTCACAAATAATATTACAGAATCACATTTATGACAACTAGGCCGTTCCCAGGAAAGAGGGGGCTTTCCAATAAGAATTTCTCCTTACTGGCGCGCAATTAGATGACCAAACCTCTCCTTAGACAGAACTTTCTACACATTGCCAATAATGTTATCTAATAATATTTTTCAAATAATATGAATTATTGATCTGATAATGGGAAATATTGTGCAGTGACAATTATTGAAACAACAATAATATAAGATATCAATGCAGCAATTATTGAATCAATAAAATAAAATATTGAATAGTAACTACTATAACAATTATTGAGTAGTGTCTTCCTTCGTAAGAATCAATAATTGGTGCAATACCGTGTGCTACTGTATTTTAACCACCATGTATTTCAACAGTATTAACGGTAACAACTACGCCGTTAATTATAAACAACTTATACTTGTCGTTTTCTTCATCCAATCGCTTTCCGTTATGGGGCCCACATAAGGCTGCGCCGTCGTACGAATATTCCCCGACAGCAAGAATATTCCACGACCAAACGAATATTCACCGACCAAAAATGAATATTTTATAACCACTTGCTTATTTGAAATATTTGCGCATTTTATCCATAACTAACCACATTAATCAAATCAACCCTTTCTATTTCAAAATAATAAATAGAGGAAATTTAATTTTATTTATTAATAAGTTGGGGTCTTACAGTTACTACTGGCCAAAGATGGAATGAGATTGTCTAGAATTTGTTAAAAGGTGCCACATCTGTCAAATACATGGAAACTTGATCCATGCTCCCACCGTGGATTTGCTAACTTTAGCAACACCGTGGCCCTTTCATACATGGGGAATGGATCTTATAGGTCATGTTCACCCTAATTCCAAGGGTAACATCTGGATTTTAATTGCAACCAAAATGTACACAAAGTGGGTGGAAGCAAGACCCTTGAAGAAGGCTGCGGGACCAGCAGTGGCAAATTTTATCAAGTAGCACATCATTCACCATTTCGGGATCTCGAAGATCATTTTGTCGGATAATGGAACTCCGTTCATTAATAGGGATATCAAAAATCTGATGGAAAGATACAGGGTGAAACACTACAAATTATCACCCTATTACCCGTAAGGCAACGGACAAGTAGAGGCTACAAACAAAATCTTGATAAAAATCTTATCAAAAACCCTAGACGATCATCCGAAGACATGGGCAGAACAACTACCAATAGCGTTATAAGCATATCGAACTTCAAAAAGAAAGCCTACAAGCGAGACCCCATACGCTTTGGTTTATGGTGAAGAAGTTATCTTGCCTGCCGAAATAGACATACATTCGGCTCGAATGAGACTTCGAAGGTTAGTCGAGGAATAGAACCGACCAGCCACCCTGGAGGCCTTAATTGAATTCTGAGACAAGGCTAAAGAAAAGCTTGAACGGTACCACAAAATACTGTGATGACAATACAATACCGCGATGGTACCACGACAAATTCTGATGGGAGACCTGGTGCTCAAAATGGCAACTCAAGTCATGAGGGGAACACCAACCACCAAATTTTACCCCAAATGAGAAGGCCCATATAGGGTACGAGAGATCTCCGAAAGCGTGTATTGCAAGATATCTTGCATGTGATCAGATGCTGTCTCAGGCCCATTAAACTTAAAGTGGGTAAAGAAATATTATACATGAGAAGAGCATCACAAAAAGTTATACTTTCAACTTTAAAAGTAATCGAGGCACCTGATTATCAGCCCTCGGAACATAGAGTTATACTTTCAACTTCAAAAGTAATCGAGGCACCTGATTAGCATCCCTCGGATCAAAAAGTTATACTTTCAACTTCAAAAGTAATCGAGGCACCTGACTAACAACCCTCAGAAGTTACACTTTTAACTTCAAAAGTGATCGATGCACTTGATTAACAGCCCTCAGAAGTTACACTTTCAACTTCAAAAGTGACTGAGGCACCTGAGTATAAGCCCTCAAACCCGAAAGTTATACTTTATCTTTAAAAGTGGCGAACATTATTCTTTATTCGACAAAAGCAAGAAAGTTACACTTTATCTCTAAAAGTGGCAAACATTACGCTTTCCTCGACAAAAGCAAGATTTATTATATGAAATGTTATGCTTTTCGTTAAAAGCAATTTGATTATCAATGAATTGACAAACTTTCACTTATACTTGAATGTTTTTTTTAAAATTTCTTAAAAAAAAGAGTATAAATTCAAGTGTTGGTTTGTGAAAAATATATATACATGTTTTTGACAAAATTCATGTTTGCTTATAATACATACTATTGTCTTGGAATATTAATTTGAATAACTTGAGATTCAAAGATAAATATTGAGTTTTAAGGAATCATTAAAATTAAAAGCAATCAACAAGGTTAAAGAAACTACATTTTGATAAATGAAATATGTGTAAATGAGTTTCTAAAATAAGAAATCGAAAAAAACTACTACAATAAGTTATGATCTAAAGGCCAAGACATATCAAACTGAAGTGGAGGCATAACTAAAGCTTCCAAGTTAACAATGACAGCATCTCGAATCTTAAGATTTACATCTTTCAGCTCCCTAACCTGTCGGGTAGTTGACTCTAAGTCCTGTTGCTGGCACTCTACATCCTGAAACTTGGCATCTTGATCCCGAAGCTGGTCCTCTAAATCTTGAGACATGATCTTCAATTTGTTTGCAGCTTCGTTAAGCTCAGAAAGCTGCACTGAAAAGGATTCATCTTCACACTTACGTACGTCAACCTCTGAACGTAGTGCAACAAGATTAAAACTTGACTTTAGAAGATCTAGCCTAGTATAAAAAGGAGACATGCCAACACCAATGGTTGTCTTCTACATCATCACTAAACTTCTTTAAGTCCTTGACTCGCAAGGAATATAAAGAAAGAGTGTGCAACCCAAGAACAAGGCCTACGAGCTGATCTAGGAAGAAGGTTTGGGAGGAAGCTGCCTTAATAATCAGCCGATCAAGTATCTGCGAGAATCGAGCTAGGAGACACTCCAGACTGTCTTGACTAGAAGATGGTATCTGGAAACCCCTCCAAGAAATAAGATCCCCATTTGGATTGAAGGAAGCTCTGATAAGAGCTACTTTAGACGACACCATGGAACTTGTCGAGACAAGAGATGGAGGAGCAGAAAGATGTTGTATGGCTGATTATTCCTCAAAGCCTTTGCCACCTGGAGGATAACCAAGGTTACTATATGCCGAGTGGGCAACATCCGGATGAAGAGCATCAAATAAAGCGAGTGCCTCAACAGGAAAAGGAAAATCTTTCATCTTCTCGCTTTGAAAACAAAATGTCAAAGCACAATATATTAAATAAAAGAAAAGAAAAGAAAGAAGAAGAAAGGAAATTCAAGAAAAATAATATGTTGACTAAAGAAAGATACTTACAATATAGTTTATGAAAAAAGAGTCAGGAGATGCCGCAGAAATGGGAATGTCATTCAACCCACCCAAAGTACTATCAACAATACCCTCACGAGCAATCACCAACTCGGTAGAATCCTTCTAGGGAGGATGAACATCACAAATAGTTTTAGAATGATTCCTCATCGAGGAAGTAAGAGTCTCATCAATATCTTTAGGCCCATCATGTGGTAAAGTCATAGGAAGGTTTAAAGAAATTGATGTATCACCCACAGCAAGACTCAAGCTCACATCGGATAAAGTGTCCTTAGCATCAAGGCTAATACAATCATCGCGGGGAGTAGATGAATCAATATCAACAAGGATAGGTTGGGGAGGCTCACGACAAGTGGAAACCGTCGCGGCTGTCTCATTTGTAGTACTATACATAAACCCAAGAGGAACATCGTCACCATCATCCTCATCGACCTCTATAATATGAAAATCAAGGAAATAATTACACAAGGAAATACAAAAGCAGATATATGAGGGATGAACGAAAAATGAAAATAGCATGACAAAATTACCAAATTTCTATAACGCTTCTTAATAGGATCCTCGACTGCCGACATACTACAATAAACATTATCAAGAGGGCATTTTTCAAATGGCTTTATGATAAGCCTAATAGGAGGACGACTGACTGGAACCACGTCAGAAGCAATATGAGGAGCTACCTCAAAATCAGTAGTAGTAGCTGCTCTCGGTTTAGAATTAGTAACTCTCCTTTCCTCGGCTTCAGAGGATCCCTGAGGAGGAGTTGGAGGAGACACCTGAAATGGAGCCCGTGGTGGAAGACTCCTAGAAGTAGTGGAAGCCTGTGCGGGAAGAGTATCTAGATCATTTTGAGGAGGAATATCTGCTAACTGAGGAACAGAATACTTAGGCATCAAAATCTCACGCTCCATTAACCGGCTACTGGCTGGTCAAAGTGCTGAGTGAACATTGGTCTTGGGAGAACATAGCAGTTGGCCCCATTGGAGACGTTTCAAAATAGAAACTAGCAATGAACAAATCAAGGTATCATCCTCATCTTTTAAGATTGGCCTGCCAGTAGTTACGTTCGCCAGTAGTATATCGCCCGCTCCGAGAATCGTCTAGTATAACAAAAGAAAGGGATCTATAAGGATCACTTGATAGCCTTGGAAATGCCCATGTAAAAGAGGGGAAGGTAGAGACGAAATTGAGAAGAGTAGCCTCATAATTCCCCTGGTAGGTGTGACCGAAAGAGCGTTCCTGGTCAAATTTGAATTGCCTCATGACCCTGTGAGGAGAATACAATATAGTGCCAAAACCATTATTCTTAATGAAATAGGGAAGCTCTATGGACCGAATGAAAATGAACCAAGACAGTGCAGAACCACTCAAGATGTTTCTGTTGAGGCTTGAGTAGGTACGAAATTTGCGCTTGTAAAAATGAGGTAGATGACTGCAACCCCCTGAAATAATGGTATAGGGACGAGTAGTGAAGCATGAATAATCATCAAGGAAAGGCCATAAATCTTTACTGTCGGGACTAAATCGGTGATCAACCCAACGTGCTGTGCAGGGAAAGATGTTGGGTGATGAAAAAAAAGGAGACTTCTTCTTCTTCTTAGAAAGATGCTCAAGAGTGGAATAGCCCAAAAAGCGTTCGAAAAGAAAATTTTGAAGGAAGGAGCATGGAATGAAGCAATTGACATCATACCTGGGTAAATGAAAAAAAAAGGTTAAAGGAAAAGAACTACAGTTTGAAAGACAGTTAATAAAATAATAATAATAATAATATGTTAGAAAGTGATTACCTCCCAATAGATTCTTTCAAGGCAAGGGCTGTTTCGTCTAAGTGGCGATATAAAGTCCCTAAAAAGAGAGAAGCAAGGGGAATCTCCAAGCCCCGGGATAATAAAGCTGCCAAACTAAACATATGGACAGAAGGACCATCTACGGAAGATCTAGGGAAGAGAAAGCGGGACATCCACATAGCCAGATAAGCTGCCAGAGGAAAGGGGCAAGTCTCTTCACGGAGGGCAAGAACGAATTTGTCGTGAATAGAGCTATCCCACTAGTTAGTCTTGTAGTCATGGAAGAAGTAGCGTACCCAAGATAACCAAGAATTTTTCTGCCAACTGGAGGTCTCGAAGTTTGGAAGGAGTGTATCACCTTTGAAGCGGGAGATACAGTGGGAAGATTGCTTGAAAGCGTCCATCAAGTATGCAACATAATCATTATCTCTAGTAGACATACTAGAAGGGCCGCAAGAGGTGGAAGCAACAACATGAAGACTACAAGATATAACTCCAAATAAATATATATTTCAGAAAAATGAGAATGAATGAAAGGAATATAATATAAAAATGAAAGAGAACTTACTGATAGAGGGCATAAACATCCTCTAAAGTAGGGGTGAATTCCCCCCCCCCCAAGGCAGTGACGAATATAAGAGTAGAGGAGCACCATCGTGAGATCAATACAATAAGGGTGTTATGGTCCTGTTGGATACGCATGTCTCTATATAGTTGAACACAACGAAAGATGCCCGCACTCTTGAGTATATCCACGTAATCAGTGTTTCCAAGGATCTCGTCGGTCCAATCTTACCATCCTTGAAGGCGACTAGATGAATTAGACAGTAAGCGAAGGGGACTAAAAGGGTATTCTTGCTTCTCTATGCATATGCGGGGAATGCAATTGGCATGGGGGAAGTCATCCCAACCTCCGTTAGCTGGGGCTTATAGAAACAAGCCTTCTTTCTTTGAAAGGTGTAAGAAGAACCGAAGAAGGGAGCCTTCCCCCAATCGATGATGAATGGGGACTCCTGGGTAGTTCTTGGTACTGCAGACCATTCAGGCGAAAGGGGCTACAAGCAAGGGAAGTTCATTATAAGAATTCTAAAAAAAGCAAAGAAAGGATGTCAAATAAAGTGTTTGAGCTCGAAGTGCTCACCATGGCAAAGAGAAAAGTCTGAGAGTTAAGCTTCAAAATACCTGAAAAGAAGAAGAAACAATGTCAGAAAGAGTTAGGAATCACAATTATGCAAGAAAAAATTTTGTGAAACTTTTAAAAAAAAGTTTGGACAGCCAAAAGGCATCCTTCGAAGCATTTTTTGGGCTTATAATGGCATATATCATGGCCAAAGGAAATGATTTTTGTAGGGCTCATTGCTAGCTTCGTTTTGATATATTATGGGCCCCGAAACTCAAAACAGATCAAAAGTTATGATCCAAATAGTAACTGCTCCTCCCAAACTTCATTTTTTTCTTCTAAACATTGATTCCCCCCTAGGGTTCAGCCCCCTAAGGCTCAGCCTCCTAGAGTTCATCCCATAGGGTTTTCCCCCTAGGGTTCGGTCATCAGGGGTGGTTTTGCTGCATGTAAAACATTTTTTTCCTTTGTGTTTTTCGTCGAAAAAACGCCAAATCTTTCTTTATTATCCAAGGGAAAAAGCCAAGATGTAATCAAGGTAATGGGGCTTGGAAGACAAAAGAAAGATTGGGGAGTCCTAAAAGAAAATCAATCTATAGGGTTCAACCCCCTAGAGTTCGGCTCCCTATAGGGTTCGGCTCCCTATAGGGTTCGGCCACCTAGGGGCTGTTTCCTTCATCCCTTAAAAAAAGCGCCTATAGGGTTCGGCCACCTAGGGGTTGTTCCTTCATACCTTCAGGGTCCTGTTGCTCCATGAATCAACTACTTGGAACGAATCCTCTTTCACCACAAAAATTATTGCCTTTCTCTGATGAATTCCGACGAAAAAAACCAAGTTATGATCAAAGTGATGGGGCTCAGAAACAAAGAAAGACTACAACTTCCTGAAAAGACAAATAGATGAAGTAATAAAGAAGAATTCAAATATAAAGAAGTCGTGCAAATATACAAGAGAAAAGAAGAGAAATGGAAACCATTATCGAAGCCATAAGGATTCGACCTTCCATAGGATTTGGCACCCCTACGTTCGGCCAGTTAAGGGGTTTTGCATAGGCATGTGGGTTCGGGAAAATGGAATCACATGCTTAATTGATTCCAGTGATTCCATTCTTTGACGAGTTATTGGCGTGACTATATAGAAAATCTAGTCGATAGGTTTAATAATTCACACAGAAGACCTGGTATCCAGTCTTGAATTACGAGCCCAACCATCACCAAATAACTTTAGAGGATTATTCATATGAGAAATTGAAAATTACCTTACATGATGAACCTTCGTAATGCCATAATTTATCAAGAAAATTTAGAGATAAATTTGTAAAACGAGGATGAAGAACAGAAGGAGCTTTAGAGGAATATGCATATAGCCCTCAAGTCTTCTTACAACAGAAAAAGAAGCACTTACCATGTTCCTATTTAGGGAAAGATTTGATCGAGTTTTCAAAAAATAAGTGGATTTGATCTTGCTTTTAAATAGAAATATATTAAAGATATTATTTGCTAAATATAAAGAAGAATTGATTTTATTCTCAACAAGGGAAGATTTCGAAAATTGTTAATTTCCTTTAAAAAAATATGATAATATATACGTATATATATATATATATATACGTGTATATACATATATATATATATATATATATATATATATATATATATATATATATACACACACACACACACTAAAATAAAAAATAAAAAAAATAATCTTGCTTTCAAGATCAAATAAAGAAAGATTTGATTTTATTTCCAAAATACAATTAAGATTTGATTTGATAAAAAGGAAAGATTTGATTTACCAAAAGAAAGATTTTATTAGATTAATTTTTTTTTGGTGATATTTGATAATATTTCCTATTTCAATTTCCAAAAAAAATAAAGAAACAAATATTGGGCAAGCGAGGGAAAGATTTTTGGAGAATTTTTTCAATATGTCCAAGGAAGAGTCCTACTAAGATTTGCCTCACTAGGGTTTAACCCTAAGGGTTTAGCTCCCAAGGGGTTCCCTATTCTAGGACCTTCATCTTCAAGACCAGTAAAGTGAAGTCCCACAAAATCGTTCAAACTATTCTTGCACGATCGTCTATTTGGGAATGCGACTCTCGCGCAGGAAGCAAATGTGGGCTCAAGTGCAAAATTAGGGTTCACATGACCTAATTGAATTAAATGCACAATTAGGGTTCCATAACCTCATTAAATGAGAAAATTAGGGTTTGCATAACCTAATCGAATGAAGACAGAAAAGTCAAAAATAAATGTGTTAGACTCGGGAGAAGCATCCACATGCCCCGAGGTAGAAAACTCGTGGAGGCTGCTCGTTTTGGGAATTGATTGAGGGATTTGATTGGTGGCTAGAATGATAGAGCAATATGGGCATTATTCTATTGACTAAAGGGTATTGCTGAACTTTTCCTAAAAATATGTGCCTAACATGTGACTACTTAATTCCAAGAAACTTTATAAATACCCCTTCCATTATAGGAAGGGAGGGGGACTCTTTTGGTGACTTAAGACTTGGATATTCCATCTAAAAGCACTAAAAAGGCTAGAACATTCTCTCAACTCGAAGCACTCAAGAAGGCTCTTGGAATCCCTTCTACCCTAACACGGATTTCAGATTTTAAGAGTTCTGCCACGTGTCGTTGGAGTAATCGCCCACCTGTTCTTCTCCCATCTTCAATCAATCAATTAATTTCGTTCTCTTCGTGGATTTCTCTCTTCCTTAGTCAACACGAAACCCTAACTAGCAAGGAATGATTTCCTTGTCACACTAACATTACTAATTTGGAGTTGATTAGAAGAGATATAGACTTGGTTTGATGAAGAAAAGGGTTTGATAATATCCAAGCTCACTAACCAAAATAGAGTAGTTTCTTAATGACAGTTTTAGTTTTCTTTCGAGTCGGTTGGTGTTGAATCTAGCTAGTCCCAATTTATTTGGTAATGGTTAATGAAAAAAAATCCAATGCTTATTGAACTCTAATTAATGGATTTGGCCAAGTTTGGTTTAATTTTTTAGGGTTTTCTGCTCTTTAGTCTCGTTCTTCTATTCTTCCTTTTTATTCTTATAGGATGATACATATTGTTAGAGCTTTGGCTGATCTGCACTGCCTAAACGTATAGGAGAAGGTTGGGTGATGACGATGATAGTGGATTCCGAAGATACATTTTTAGTAATGATGATGACTATGAAAAGGAAAGTTAAATTCAAGTAAAAGTTTTTTCAGATGTCTCTCTCTCTCTCTAACAAAATTTCTCCTCCTTCTCTCTAACTTTTTCCACGGATAGTTCTCCTCTCCTTCTGATCTACTTTGGTTCACTTCCAAATCTCTCCCCTTCTGCATGTCCCCCTTCTTCTCTCTTCTTTATTTCTATATTCCCTGCTATGGTAAGCTATAACCATCTTTCGGTAGGTAACTCCTTTAGCAACACTTCCAAGGATCTCCATGCTAAGTTTGGTGTTTTGACTCTGATCTCTCCGAATATGGCTGAATTTGAGCCCCTTCCTTTAGCTTTAGTTCCAGTTTCTGATCATTCTTCTTCCAATAGTGACATGGATGACAGTCTTACCCTAGACCATACGTCAAATCTGCAGGATATCTTTAGAGAAGCTCATTATTTTAAGTAGTAGGACCATTCAGATGTTGTGGATGAGCGAAAGAAAAATCAAGAACTACTAAAAAATGGTCATTTGTGATGGTCAAAATTCATCACAAAAACTTGAAAAACTAACACAAAAGGTTTAACGTGATGGCTTTAAGCATCACAATGGTCGTCTTGTATACGCCAATCATGAAAGGGTTTACGTGATGGTTTTGGCAATCAAGCAAACGCTTAGTGCTTTTGTGATTAATAAAATCACATTAACAGGTAATTTATTGTGATTATAAAAGTCATCACAAAAAAACACGACTTCAGCGATCAAAAGTAAGAACGTGAATTTCTATTTACAGACAATTTATTTCACTATATCAATTGTATCAAATGATACTTATAGAATTCGAACCATCCCCTGATTTGCAAACTAAATAATGAGTATTAGCACTACATCAAAGCCCAGATCGTGATTTTAATTTTAAAATAATATGTATATATATATATATATATATATATATATATGTGTGTGTGTGTGTGTGTGTGTGTGTGTGTGTGTGTGTGTGTGTGTGTGTGAGTTGACTTACTAAACAAGATTACTTCCACAAAAGATTTGGTGATTGCAATGACAGTCACAAATACTCTATAATGATGGTAAAATTAGTCATTATTGAGAGTCATCATATATTTTATTTTTTTGTGATGACTTGAAAATTTCATGACAAAATACCTTCTTTTTTATAATTGCAAATAAAAGTCTTCACAAAAAATTATCTTTTTAATGATTTTTATGGCCGTTATAAAATATTGTTTTGAATTTTTTTTACATTAAAATATTAGTGATAGCTTAAATGCAATCACGAAAAGGGTATATCTATAAGTGATGACTTAGTGCGTCACAAAAATAAAATTTAGTTTGCGTAAAAAATTTGGTGATTGACATGGCCATCACAATTATAATACATTGATGGCAAAATTAGCTATTACTAAGAGCCATCGTATATACTATTATTTTGTGATTGCTTAAAAAGTTCATCACAAATTACTATCTTTTGTGATTATTTTTAAAAACTATCACAAAGTTTCGTCATGTATTCTTATTTTTCTAGTAATGAAATCTGATCAGCTTCTTATAAACTAAGGGTTTGTCCATTAAGAATTTAAATGCCTTTGTTAGGTCTGGTTTTACCTTCGAATCAGGACATGCCCTCAACATGCTCGATGATTGTCCCGAACCAACTGATGCTCTAATTCTTTCTCTGATAGCTTCTGTTTCTCGCTCATTTCCTTAGGCTAGCTACAGGAGAGGTCCCCTTCCTTGTCGCCTCCCCCTATTTATGAGGGGTAAAAGTTGGAAGAAGGTGAGTTTGTGCCTTTACCCCCTACTGCAAATGTGAATCAAATTTCTAATGTGACTCATCTGTCTGTTGTAATTGTAAATCAGCCTATGAAATCTTTGAGCTAAGTTGTTGCTCAGGATGTTCAAAAGATGAACTGCATCCTTGATTACCTTCCCCATTCTCCTCCTTCTTCTGACAATGGTTCTATCACCATAAAGACGCCTGCTGAGATTTTGGATTAAAGCAATAACCTTTCGAGCTCTTACCTTTATAGGGGCTTCTTGCATTCTTGATTGCCTTTTGATGAGTGGGATTTATACCCACAAATCGGATCCTCTAATGTTTAAGAAGTTACTTATTCGTCTTATTTTATATCTCTTTAATTGTATTTTATTATTATTTTGCTTAATATATCTTTTGTTGGGGTTTACAGGTCATTTCCAGCATTTATGGGCAAAAGTGTCATTTTTCTAGCACTAGCCGTGACGAACGAGATTTTTGTAATTTAATTCTTAATATTTATTGAAGTAAATAAATATTTTCGATGATTTAATTATTCGATTAAATAATTAATTGATAAAATTGTGGTAGATTAATTTAATTATATGTGTTACATTTATTAAATTAATATGGAGAATTTTTGTTATTCGAAGTATGCCATTATGTGAGCTTATTGTATTAAAAGAAATATTTAATAAGCCTATGTTATTTTAATTAATCAAATTATTAATTAGAGATTTAATAATTTGATATTATTAATCAATGAGAAATTTAAGTATGTGACTATGTGAATGAATGAGAAATTATTATATTTTATTTAAAATAAATTAAATAGGATATTGATTTATTTTATAAAGGAGTGTGACATTAATTAAACTATAATTTAAAGCTCTATTAAATTAAATAGTTTTGAATTATTTTCTTGCACATGGCACTAAGGGAGGTTATGGACAGTTAACCCATGACTGGGTAACTGACCACCAGTGCGTCAGTTCCTTTTCTATTTATCATACGTCTTCTTCTTTTCTATTATTCTTCTAAGTTTGATAAAAACATCACAGAGAGAGAGAGAGAGAGTTTGAGAAAATTGTTAGAAAGAGTTAGAAGAAATTGTGATATTGAAGAATCAGAAGAATTGCTTGAGGGTAATCTCTTTAACCCAGTTTTTATTTATGTCATTTAAAGTTTCCATGAATATGACTCCTAAGTCTTCTGTAAAGTCTCTGTAATTGAAATTGAAAGAGTTATATGCATATATGTGTTAAGATGTTGTTTTAATGTGTTTTAATATATATTGTATATAATTCCTTATCATCAGTTCATAATTTTACGTCGTATATGATTGCTGCAAAAATTACAGAGTTTAGGTTTTGGCCATATGGCCTTATACGTGATATTTCATGTGTTGATCATATATTATCCCTAAATTTTACACTCGTATTTTATTATGCATGTTGATACAAAGAGACCAAGCCTTAAACAAACGGATTCGGTGTTATAACGAATCCGTAGTATTAAATTTCATGATTTATATTCAAAACCTTCAAAAACATCAAGAACAGTGAAAATTTCATAATTTAATTCTGTGATTATGTGTTCTAATGGGTTAAAATCACTCTATAAGAGTTTGGTATTGATTATATATGAATTATAACATGTGAGTATGATTAAATTCGTGTAGTAATAATTTAATTGGAGTTTTTGGCTGTGTTCTAAAATTTTTCGCGAATTGCAGAACAGTTTCTAGTTCGCCGCGCCGCGGCGCCAGATTCGTGCCTTACTTCCCGCGCCGCAGCGCCACCGCGCCACCGCGTCGCAGCGCCATGTCTCGAGCTGCAGCGCCACGTTGCCGCAGCGCCAAGAGTCCGGCCGCAGCGCCGAGTACAAGTATAACAATGGCGCCGCAGCGCCACTCTCCAGAAAATTCAGAAACGAAAATTTTAAAGTATTTAAGTCCATAAATGTGATGTTAACTTAATGTAATGAACATAAAATTATGTTATAAGTATAATGAGATGTTAAAATAGATACTTAACATGTAAATAACATAATTACATGTGGATTGAATTATTGATTTCATAATTAGCTTGCTAATTGTGAGGTGTAAATTATGTGACAATGAATGTGATAAATTGACTAAATATAGTCATAATCAAAGTTAGACAACGAGAATGAACTTATGATGTTTAGTACATTGTAATTGACTGGTATTGTGAACGTAATTGATATGTAGGACTTAAATCAAAGAACGAGATTAGTTAAAGTGTAATCTACGCACGAGGCAAGTTTCGTAACCTTACTTGTTATCGTTATATAAGTTGATTAATTCACCTTTCTATGTTGAGCAAGTTCTCATTATTATTAATCAAGTTTGTTTTGTATATTAAAATTTATTAATCTTTCAAGCATGATGTTGTTATACAATACTTATTCTATTGTATACCCTTTGAGATTTTGTTCAAGTTAAATATTCATTTACTGTTAAACCTTGTTAGACTAGCGAACCCTTATTGATTCGACTAGTCCATAGTTGATGAGCGTTCTAAATTTCAGAACCCTTGATGAATTATCTAAACCAAACTTCCTTTGGTGCGGACTTCGATGTCAAACTGAGATGAACAACCCTGTATAGGGTATTATTTACGCTTTAGCATTAAGATATTGTGCACAGTATGGTACTAAGGGCTGATCCCCCTAAGTACGAGAAGAAAGGTCCATAGTCTTATGACTGTTAAAGGTTTCAAGTATAACCCTTGACAACCTAGGACATAGTTCAAGGTCTTATGACCCTCAGAAATTCTTTTGATTCTTGTTATTCATTCTTGATTCAAAAGTTGAGCTTTTATATTCGAAGTTATTATTTTTCCTCGCATGTTATTATATTGTTATTTTCATTATTATACTTGTGGGCAATCGTGCTCACTCTTGCGTAATAATAACATTGTAGTTAAGAACGAAAGAGCAGACAGACCTTCCACTAGTAAAGACAAGGGCAAGGATAACAAGTGATGAAGACTTGTTGTTTTATATGATGATGTATTATGTTTAAGACTTAAGTTAATGATGTTGTTTAAGACTTATTTGTTTATGATTCCGCACAGATGTTTAAGGTTAGAGTAACCTGGGATTTATTTATTATGTAGTTGATGTAACCCCATAAGGGGAGATTTATTATTATTTCTATCTATTGCATGGTTTGTATTTATTTATGGGTAGATAGATGGATGATGTTGTATCGTGAACACCAAATCCTGTGGAAATGGAAGTACCAGATTTGGGGGTGTCACACTAGCGCTGCAGCGCCTCTTCCAGACTTAATCCTGGCATTGCGGCACCCCTTTAATGCCGGCTCAGACAGCCTACAGCGCTGCCACACTCCAGCTCCTTCCCAAGCTGGCACTGCAGCGCCCACTTATTGACTGAACTTTTGACCCAGCACTGCAGCACCTGTTCAAGGCCAAAACCCAGCGCTGCAGCACCACCTCCGGTTCCCAGACAGACAAGAAGTGGAAATGACCTAGAATGAAGGGATATATATATATATATATATATATATATATATATATATATATATATATATATTAGCAACCTTCTTTTATAAGGGGGATGATATAACTCCTCTATGATATCCTCTCTCTCATTTATAGAACAAATCTCTTTGTCTCTCTCTCTTTCTTAGCTAGTTTTCTCCATTTTAGTGGACAATCTTTGTATATAAAGTAGATAGATTATGGCTAGGACTAGGATTCCTTAGAACTCAAGAGCAACGAAGCAACACGGATTGGAAAGTGAATCTAAGTGATTTCTTGGAGATTGAAGAAGCCTTGACAAAGTTTACTCTTCTCTAGTTATTTTCTTTGTTTCTCTATTTATAAATGTTGTTATTAATGCTACTTATATTTAGTTTACTAGCTATGAACTGAATATTGGCTCTAAGATTATAATGGAACCCACTGTTAATTTGAATTGATTTACTTTTTCCTTTTGGTTTGCACCATATGGGTTGGCTCAAATAGCTTATTGTTTAATTGCTAAGGAATTAGTAATTAATTGGGTAATCCATAAGAAATTGGAAAATGGACTGTAGATTAGACCATGAATATCTGACATATGATCATGTTTGCCTACACAATTGGACTGCATAATTTGCGTATAAGATAGTAATATTACATGTGCGCTGCATGTGACCTAATTGGAGAACCTGAGCTAGAAATCCTTGTCCTTGGTTAATTCGCACAAGAATGTGTCGAATTGCCTAGTTAGGATGTTCCTTTCCGTTATATTCCCTTTTGGGTAGATTAGAGAGGATAGGGTTGTATATACCTCGGAAGAGGAGTACGAGCACTTAAGAGTTCTCGGTCGACATTCCTTCGTGACCACTAAGACCATAGGAAGAGTTAGGACGTTCATTGAGCATTGCATACCAAGTGTTTGACGAAATGTTTGTGTGTGGTTGGGGGAAGTTATGTTCTTAGCTTGTAGTACCTTATATAACAATCATTAACCACTTGCTTTGTTAATTAGAGTTAATTAGTTTAATCAATTATCTTTTATTCTGCTATTTAAATAAGACTGAAACGATATAAAGGCAGTACTTGGTAAATATTAGTCATAATTCCTTGTGAGATCGACAACTTTCTTATCATTGTATTACTTGTTAACCGCGTATACTTGATCGTGAAAATGACCAACAAGTTTTTGGCGTCGTTGCCAGGGAATTATTATTCTAATATTGTCCAATATTGATTTCAATCAATTTAGTCTTAATTTGAACGTATATATTTATCTTTTATTTGTTTGATCTTAGTTTTTGTTTTTAAGTATTTTCAGGCAATGGACGAAAATTGTTATCAATGGCCTTTTATAAGGACGGCACAACCAAGATCGGAAGAAAGACTTGAGCGATTGCAAGATCAAGTTGCAAGTCTTTTAAGGTTTTCTAACAATCTTGAGTGTCAGTCCACTCAGAATGCCTACTGTTAAGAACGAGCTGACGATGAACCGACTTATTATCATCCAGACTGTCAGGGTTATCCAAACTCATGGGACTATAGTAAAGAGTAGAATTATGATCCAAATTTTTACTATTAGACAAAATTTGAATATCAGTCTTCACTATAATATGAGGTTACATCTTAGTTGGAGGAGAGCTTTCCCATGTACTTAAAACAAGAAGAAGAGAGAAGGCTTGAGGAGCTCCTTACCAAGTTCATAGAGAAAAATGAGGGTCGAATGTCGAGCCAAGATGCCTCATTGCAGAACCTCGAAAGCCAAATGGGATAACTTGTTAATGCTTTCATGAATCCACCGCAAAGCAGTCTACCTACCATTACTGATCATAAAGAGGAGGGTGAAGAACAATGCACGGTGGATACGCAATGAAAAGGCGATGAGTCTCGTGAAGTTTTTTAGGGAGAAGTCAAAATTGGCCAAACTGTGGATTTTGAGGTTGGAGAAGAGAGGATCATGAGTGGGTATACTGTCAAGACTGATGAAAAGTTGGAAACCATGCTCAAGGTTATTGAAACCCCCGAGGGACAACTAGCGCATGAAGAACACTTTCATTTTGATGAGAAAGGCGAATTAGTGGATAATTTGAGTTCTGAGCGATTCTTCATGCCGATGGATGAAGTGAAGTTTGGGGGTGGACAATCATCCATGTCCGCTATGAACATCAAGGAATTGACAAATAGGCGGCATGTTATGGTTATTTTTGCGATTGAGCCGGATTGAGCGGTAGTGAAAGAGTCGGGCCGACGACTATAAACAAGCGCTTCTTGTAAGGCAACCCAAGTGCAAATTTCAATTCCATATCCTTTTGATCGTTATTTCTTGTATTTTTACTTTAGTGTTAGTTTAACTTGTTTTGTTATTTTTTATTTCCATGTTTAGCTATTTTAGTATATTTTCAGGCTTATAGTAGTTTTAGTTTCTCAATAAGTGAAGTTCGTCGGTTGACATTTTGGTATCATTATGTAAGCTTTTGGTTTCCATTTGTCGAGCTTTGTGGTTTTGCTTTTGATATTATTTTGTTAAGCCATTTGTGTTTAAAGATGTAAATTTGCTTAAGTGGCATGTTTTTATGCATTTAGCTAAGTTTGTGTAGTTTTTAGTTTTGTTATAGTTAGTTGGTAGTATATAATATGTATGTTAAACTTTTGGCTAAAATTTGATGTGTTGAATTGGTTTTGTTCTTTGCAGAAAATCATAAAAAAATTCACTGATGCAGGGCAGGTGCTGCAACGCCTGTTTTTTCTCTTGAAGTGGCGTTGCAGCGCCATCATCAAGCCAATCCATTAGAAACTCACGCTGTAGAGCCTCCATTTTATCTAGAAACAGCACTGCAACGCCTGCTCAATTTCAAGTGTAAACAACCAGCGCTGCAACGCAGCTTAATAAAGGAAAACTGGCGCTACAGCGCTGGTAACGAAAATTGGTTGGTTAAGTTGGCCATTCTCAGCAGCTTTGGCATATATGTCCCTCTCCATTTTCGCCCCAAGTAGCCCCGAAATGCCCCAAGCCTCCCCAGCTAGCCCCCAAGCTCCCCAAATTCAAAAATTCTTCGACCTATACTCATGCTAAGCTACCAAAATCCTCAAATCACTTTCAAATCAAGGATTGGAATCCTGAATAAGTGATTCTTCGTTATCCAAGTAGGTGGAATTCCAATTTTTCTTAAGGTTTGAAAATTTTCCTAGCTTTCAGTTATCGCTTTAAATTCTATTTTGAATTGTTTGGGATTGCTGTGATTGATTGTTTAGCATGCTTTAGAGAAAAAATTTGGGTTTGGAATTTCTAAAACAATCCTTGGTTGCTTGAGTTTAAGTGCTACACACCAAGTGTTCGATGAAATGCCTCAATGAGTTTTGATTTTGTTTTGAGTTCAAATGGACTAGGATTCGGATGGGTCGCAACAAAGTGCATTGACATGACTTCCAAATGCTAGCGAGCCAGTTCTAGTTCCTCCCAAGCGACACCACAATGGGGTACGAGGTTTGTGAGCGTTGAAGCGGCATTGAAATTCCTTTGCGTTATCATGACTCGACCATGATCATACACCAGGGAAGCCCTCTATTTTCATATCTGCATGCCAAGAAATGAGGGCATTGCCCAATTTAAGTTTGAGGGTGTTATTAGCTTTTCTTTTTCTTATCAGCTTTTGCCATAAAATTATTAGGATGCCTTTGTGCTATATTATCTTGCTTTAGTAGTATATTTTGGGCCAAATTTTTTTTTTCTATCTTGATATGCCATGCTAGGGCTTATATCTTTTTGTGCTGTGACATGACTATGTTTGACCCTAATTTGAACTATTTATATGATTGAATGGGTTATATAATTTATAAATTTTTGATTGTGGCTAATGATAAACATGTTGGTTTACGGCTATTTCAAAGAGATACGTGTTAAGCATGTATGGATGAGGGTTTAGTTTAATCTGTAGCTGAGACTGTTATTGATCCGTTCTTCATAGTGAGTGCCGACTAACTGTTCTAGTTAGTTGTTTTCAGATATAGTTTGTGTGGTTATTGTTTTGAAAATGTGTTACCTCTATTTAACTTAAGCGATTACAAGGTAATAAAAGACTTGGACACTTATACAAGTTCGGATCTTGGATTTTGGCATGTTTTTGTGCTATAAAAAAATAGAGAAAAATGGAAAGAAGAATAATAATAACCTTTGTTGACTAAGCCTAGTTACGTGGCTTCTATTACTCGAGTTATTAAATCCTTAGGGGTGTTCTACACCCAGTGCCTTAAAGTGGACTGGTTCAAGGATCACTAATCTAACACTCGTTACATGGGTAACTCTGAATAACTTAATGTGATTAGACATTACACGGTCATGTTAAAGGTTCTGATAGTTAAAATATAAAGAATAAAAGTCTAATTTGACTTAAGTTTGATTATGTGGCCTCTGTTGCTCGAGTTATTAGATCCTTAGGGGTTTTCTACACCTAGTGCCCTAAAGCCGTCTGGCTTAAGAGTCATTGATCGAAAGCTTGTTACGTGGGTAACTTTGCATAGCGTAATGTAGTTAAGTATTGCACAAGTCGAATTTGTTTGTTATCATGCTATTGTCCTTCTGATATGTTTTTGCATCTGTGTCTTGTTTTAAATGCTTGATGCTATTTGAGTTTAAAGAGTTAGCATTTTCATTGCGATTGCCTATGTGAATTGTGTTTGAGCTATGACTAGTTATGGTAGTTGATATTCACACACACATAGAATGGATCGAATACATTCTTAAGCTTGAGATTAATTGAACCCTTACTCATAACTGTGTTTTTCTTATTCTCTAAGAGTAGTTGTCTTGAGCTTAGAAGCCATGATGCTGGTATTTAACTTAATTCGCGTTTATATTTTACTTTTGATAATTTTAGATAGTTTTGCTTGAGAACAAGCAAAGGCTTGAGGACACGCAAAGGCTTAAGTTTAGAGGTATTCTTTCAAGTTGGTTGCAGATAATGTCCACAAAAATGTGGAATATGTATGGACTTCAAAAAGTCTTTTTACAGGACAAAGGTTTATTCGTGTTCAAATTTGCCTCTGCTGAGGAGAGGGATAATGTCTTGGCCCTTGAACCATGGTACACATTTAATAAGCTTTTGGTTATTCATAAATGTAAAAGAAGGTTTTGATGTCCTTTCGGAGTTCTGTTCAAAAACCCTAGTCTGGGTAAAATTTCACTATGTTCCTTTGTCCTACTGGACGCCTAAGGGCCTCAACTATATTGCTATTGGGATTGGAAAGCCTCTGTTTGCTAACAAAATTACTGAAAAGTTGGAGCAAATAAACTTCGCGCGTATTTGTATTGAAATCTTTTCAACTTCTGCGCTCCCTAAAAAGCTAAATGTGGTTGTATTAGATGTTGAAACTCGCTCTGAGAAAGTGGTTGAAGTCAAGGTGGAAAACCAAAATAATCCTCAGATTTTCTCCCATTGCAAATCTTTTGGTCATTCTATGCTAAAGTGTCCTCGTGCAAACTATAAATGGGTTCCGAAGAATTTAGGTAAGACTCATATTGTTCCATCTTTGTCATCTGGTTGTGAAAAACCCTAAGTCCCCTATTTGGATGGTGTTTCTCATGGGTATATAGATGCTCAAGTTCCTCTAGCCCCGGAGTCAACTGATAATTGCACTCTACTCTCGAAGGGTTTAAAGCAAGTTATTGCCTCCTTTGATGGTCTGGAACAAAGCTCTATTCCTGCCATACAGAATTCCTTCTTGCCTATCTCTCCTATTGCTTCCTTGACTGAAGCTAGTCTTTCTGATGCAGACTCTGCCCCTAGGCATAATCCCCTTGTTGATAAATTGAAACTCATTGATGAGAAGGACAATAGGGAGCTCAAGAATAAGGCCATGAGTTCTAGTGATTTTTATCAGAAACCAAAGAAGGAAAACAAGGTTGGGGGAGGTAAAAAAATCCCCAATATAAATCCTTTTATTTATATGGTTAATTTTATTTCTCTAAATATTAGAGGTCTATATAAGAAGCCAAAGCGGGCCAGTATTCGAAACCTCATCAGCTTGCATTCGCTCTCTTTTGTTGGTTTGGTAGAAACTAGAGTTAAAAATTTCAAAGCTTCCAAAATTGCGAATTGCTATTAATAGAAAAATTGGTAATGAATGTTTAATTATGAGCATCATGAGAATGGTAGAATTTGGTGAAATTAGTATGCATACAAGCCAATCATATTTGATATGATGTAGTATATACTTTGTAATCTTATTCATTTATTAATAATAAAAGTTTATTTATAAAATGCTTTTACTTTATCTACATGATGTTGTTATATAAAATGTGATAAACTCATAGATTTAAGCAATTCTTTTAGAATCATGATGATGATCATGCTAATGATATCTAAATTCTTAGATAACTTAAAACTAAAATAGTTCTTAATCGTTGGATTATTAAAAAGGGGATTTGTGACACCCCCAAATTCATGTACTTCAATCTCACAGCTTTGGTGCTCACTGTCCAACACAATCACATCTAATTACCCATAATAAAGGATAATAATAAACTTCATAAGCCATCATCCCATTAAAGGATTACATCTCAAATAAAATCCCAGGTCATCTAATCTTTATTACATCATTTGTGGAATAAAAACATAATAATAATTAAGTCTCGTTACATAAGCTTTATCAAATAAAATTAAGTTATTCTTCATTATTTGTTCATCTTGCCTTTGCCCTTACTCGTGGACGACTCATCAGAATTCTCAATCTTAGGTATAATGTTTTATGCAAGGGTGAGCAAAACAATTGCCCACAAGGATAACAATAACAATAATAACATATGAATAATCAATGAATAGATTTCAACTGAATAATATATTCTTTCCTGAAATCAGTCAACAATAATCAAGAATTGAAAGCTTAATAGAAAACTCGGTTTTTGAATCAAGATTAGAAAGAAAGATCAAAAGTATATCTGAGGGTCACAAAACCACGAACTATGTCCTAGGTTAGCAAGTATCTCAACCGTAACCTTTAATAGTCTTATGGACTATATGGACCATCCATCTCGTACTATAGGGGATCATCCCTTCGCACAATGTATTGTGCACAAACATTTTAACATTATTGCATAACATAATCCCCTATATTAGGGGTTTTCATCTCAACGTTGACATTACATGTACACAAATTTGAAGAATCAAAATCACAATTTTCCAACATTCTTCAATTTTAACACATTTAGCAAATTCGATTGCCACAACTTCGTTTCTTAACCAATTGACACGATTCAAACTACGCTGCTTTTGTTTCTTAACATACTAACACAACCTAACATCAAATCACATATTACAACACATATTGAACATGAAATTTTGTACTTAAACAACCCATCTTATATGAACATATAACACTGTTATCTCAATTTCTTCCTACAATCCCAATTTTACATGTTTGATAATCAAGTATTACTCATATATGATGATTAACAGTTTATACACCATATATACAAGTATATATATATATATATATATCAATCTAACCTAACTATAAATTTACAGGAAATAACCACTAAGAAATCAAAACATATAGATTAGAAACAATTTATACCTTAAATCCTTGATTGTTGGGAAGAAGAATGATAAGGACCTTGATACTCCAACTCCTTAGCAAAATTTACATAGAATTTCTCTCTTCCTCATAAACTCTATTTCTCTCTCTCTGCTCTTAGGACACTTTTCTATTTTGTTAGAGTTCCCTTGGTTAGAATCGAAATTTCCTATATATCGCGGTCTTTCATTTCTCTTTTCCCCTTCTCGCTCGGAGTTGCACACAATTTGTTATTTTTGGCTGCTATCTGATCAATTTGGATTTTAAGCTTATCATTTTCTTCCATTGTTTCTATTAACACCTTTCGCAATTGACTATTTAACAGCTTTTCAATTTTCCACAGCTTTTCCAGAGAAGAAACCTTGTTCCTCAAATTCTAACAAGAAACATGAAGGCTTATGCAAAAAAGGGGAAAATGTATGCTACAATTGCGGACATGAGGGACATTTCTCTCCTCATTGTCCCAATCTGAAATAAGGTGTGTGTTTTATTTGTGGGATAGAAGGTCATCAAGCGAAAGGTTGTCCACGATCAAGAAAAACGCGTAGTGAATAAGTAGTATAAGTACTATTTGAAAATGTGTGTTCAATGTTGTATATATGATAAGTATGTTTGTGTAATGTACTATTCTCAACTTTTGTAAAAGTGTAATAGCGATTCCCGACTTTTGTGGTCACAAAGGGATAGTGAATGCTTAAAGCAGTATGTGTTATGCTATGTAAAGTACTATAACTTAGTTGAATGAATGTGAATCTATGTTTGATTAATGAAATAAGTTTTGTATAAAACTTCGCGTTATATGTTAAACTTATACGATAAGGTTTAGAATGTAAGTTAATAAAGTATAATTTATGGTTTTATTTAACAAGATAATTCCGCCAAGATGTCGAACTCGAAACCAAAGGGCAGAAGAATCTGACAACGATGCTGGAGGACAACAACCGGACCCAATGCAGAACTTTGCAAACATGGTAGCTAAAGACATACAGACCAGAATGCCAGCCGCAGGGAATCAGCCAGACAATCAATTGGCAAACTTTAAAGATTTTAAGGCTGTAGGACCGCCATAATTTAGAGGAACAATTGACCCTGTAGAAGCCCAAACTTGGGTTAAGGAGATAAAAAAAGGCGTTTGTGATAGCTAGGGTAGCGGAGGGGCAAAAGATAGTTGTTGCCACCTATATGATGAAAGGGGAGGCGAATTTTTGATGGGAGACAAATCAAGCTAGGGCAGGAGAAGGTGTGGTTATATGGGCTAGGTTTAAAACATTATTTTTCGAAAACTATTTCGCTTCTAGTATGCAGGCTAGGATGGAGGTAAAATTTTTGGAGTTGAAGCAGGAGAATATGACAGTTGCGGATTATGCCGCGAAGTTTAACGAATTAGCTAGGTTCGCTCCGCATCAATTTGATACGGAGGCAAGGAAGGCAAGGAGGTTTGAGCTGGGATTAAAACCCTGGCTCTACAATAAGGTGGCGGTGTTGTAGATAAATACTTTCGCATCACTCATGGAAAAGGCTATAATAGCTTAAGAGGGAAGTGAGGACATGAGCCTCTACAACAAGGAGAAAAGGAATAAGGGCAAGGTCGAGGGAGTTGTGAAGGCGGAAGCAAGTAGTGGAAGTAAGAATGTGAAAAGAAAAGGGAACAACTTTGGGAATATCCAGGTTAAGCAAGAAGGTGTGAAGAAGCAGGTGGTACAGTGTGGGAACTGTGGAAAGAATCACACAGGGGAGTGTTTGAAAAGAAAATTTGTTTGTTTTAAGTGTGAATGTGACAATCCGAGAATTTTGAAATATTTTTAAATTTTAATTAATTAATTTAGGGTTCAAAATTAGAACCTAGACAGAAAATAAGTGTATGCGTTTCATATTTTTAAGATGGAATTTTGAGGATTTCAAAATACTGTGAAGGATTTAAGTGAATTATTCAGGATTAAGGGAATAAGCGTTTAAGTTCTGTGTATATGTGTACAATATGTGGTTAAGGGTCAAGGGTTGACCAAATAAACGATATCTGTAACAAACCCTAGGTATATATTAAGAACGTCAACGTTCGGTTAGAAAACTCTAGCGAATTACATGAAACCGTAATGATCGGTTCTGGAAACCCTAATTTATAATTAGGGAAAACAAAAGTGTTAATTTAATACTTTTAATGTTAATTAGCATATATTAATTCTAATTTTCAAGTTAAGTAATTAGAAAACCCTAATCTAATTAGGAAATCTAATTTCTAATTTAGGAAAAATTATTTTTCTATTAGAAACCCTAATTCGTGGGTTATAAACCTTAATGAACAATTTTGACCCTAATTGCTAAATTAGCGATTTTAATTAGGAAATGTTAATCCTAATTAGCAAGATTTAAATGGTGATTAAGAAATTTTAATATAATTAGAAAATCCTAATTATAATTTAGAAATATTAATTTGCTATTTTGAAAACTGAAATTTAGAAATCTTAGAAATTAAATTGCAAGTTAAGGGTTAAACCCTAAACTCTAAAGGGTTCAAACCCTAAACCTAAACCCTAAACCCTAAGGGTTTGATCAAATGACCAATTTAGAATTAAAATGGTATGCAAAATGACTAAAATGCCCTTTTCTTAAACTTAAGCAAAAGATTTTGTAAATCTTGTGAGTCATCACCCTAATGTTTATCCCATGTGCTCCATATCTATTTTATATTAGATAGGTATGCCAACTAGCAACTAGATACATTGAATCATGCCATTTATATTAGATTGAGAGAGAGAAAGGCAACTTTATATTTTATTTTTCTCCTAACCCTTCTCTCTCTAGAAATTCGGTATATAGAGTGATAGAGAGAGAAAAGATGAGCCAATATCAGTCCATAACTATCCAATTACAGATCATCAAAGTCAGATTCATGGATCAAAGCTCAAAAGGTATAAAACCCTAAACCTATAAATTTTATGATTTGATGTTAGATGTTAGGATCTATTGTTTAAAGTTGTGTTAGAAGGTGTCACTTAATGATCTGGGTTGCTATATAGTGAATCCATACCATCAAAGTACACAAAATGGAAACATTTTCAAGGCCTGACAGCCTAATGTCAGGGCCTCTAGATCATTTCTTGTTAATTGTTTATGTGTTTTAAGTTTTTGTACTTGTAGTATGTTGTATGACCTTTGATCTGGTACTTGTATCAAGTCTAGATCACATGTAGATCGAATGATATAGACAGTCAAAACCCGTTGACCGTTCACGAGGACTGAGTTTCTAGGTAACCCAGAAACCCAGAACCGGTCTGACAAGATTTTTATGGCTTCTGATCTTGCAGTTGTTTGCTTGTTTAGCTTTGTTGTTGTGTTGTAGTTGTAGCCTGGCATAAGGACTACATGTTAAAGCCTTAAGATCACCCAGATCCATAACAGAAACGATTTTATATTCGGTCAAACCAGGGTTGACCATCACGCTGGATGAAGATTCTGGGTAACCTAGATTTTCATCAGGCGATTTTTGGGGCAAGGTTTGACCATATTTCATTGTTCATTTGAGTGGTTATTAGATAGATTTAATGATTTTATATTGTAGCCTGACATGTATACTTGAGGTGTAAACTCTTGGATCACACAAACAAGCTCTAGAATCAAAATTACAGAGAATCAAAAGTGGTACCCTGCAACTGTTCTTCGTTTCTGGAAAAACCAGAAATGAAGAACAGCTCTGACATGTTCTTCTGGAGCTTGGATCTTATAGCTTGATTATGTTTTGACCATGGAATGTGTTTAAGATTGTAGTACTACATCTGTACTACCACATTATTGCATTAAACAGCCCAGATAACAGCAACACATACGTTTTAATCGTGGTCAAACCAGCTAGCATAGACACTGACATGAAGCTCAAGAACAGCCTCAAGAACACCTATAGCGACAGGTCTGTCGCTATAGGGCCTTTTAGTGACGGTTTTGAATTTATTTAATTTCTGATTTTCCAGAAAATATTTAAAAATAGATAAAAGTGGTTTTTAATTATTAAAAATACTAAATAAATTCTAAAAAATTATTTTAAAGTCTGAAAAATAGTTTTTAATTATTTAGAGTATAATTCATAAATATTTAATATTTTTTGAATATAAATGGTATTTAATTTATTTAATTATAATATTAAATAAATTATTTAAAAATAGTTTTAATTCATGAAAAATCATGAAAAGTTATATTATGGTATTATAAAATATTTTAACTTATTTTTAATGACTTTTAATATTTTGTGATGAAATTCATTAATTAATCAATATTAATGATGATTAGTTTATTTAATTAATATATTAAATAAATTATGAAAAAATAGAATTAATGATTTATAAATCATATAAAAAAATAATTTAAGTGTTATAAAAATATTTTAAGTTATAAAATATAATTTTTGATATTTTGTCATGAAAATATTAATATTTTAATATTAATAGCAATTATCGGACAATGAATTTAATTGTTTAAAAATCATATAAATATGATTTTAAGGTATTAAAAATACGTTGTGATATTATAAATATATTATAATATTATGACATGTATTTCATTAATATCTGATAATAAATAAATATTAATGTTAATGGAATTAAGAGGTATTAAATTCATTTAAATATAATTTTAATGATTGAAAAATCTTGATAAATGATAATAATTATGTGAAAATTATTATGAGACTTAGAAAAAATATTTTGACTGATATTAAAATTATTTAAGTTAATTGCTAAGTGTTTAGTTAGAGTTTAATTGAACTTAAACTCGAAGTTTTGTCCGACTAGATCGTCGGGATGTCAGATTTATGTCTGGTTCAACTCAGACTGCAATAGTTTGACTTGACACCGAGTCTTATGTGTTTTATAGACTGATAGGGTTATATGTTATGTGTTTAGGTTATTCTGTGTATATATATATATATATATATATATATATATATATATATATATATATATATATATATATATAGTATTATTTGTGATGATATTATTCTAATATTGGAGATCTATATTACTAATATTAGGTCTTCGGATAAAGCGATATAAATTGCGTAGCGTAATCAACGGTTCAGGCAAGCTTGTTTTTACTTAACTCTACTAAGAGTTGTTTTATTCGAATAAGCTTATGGTTAATCATTGCTGGTTGCCATGAATTGTACTCCGTACATATTGCATGTATAAGTCAGGTATGAAAGGCTGATCACCTTCATTACCAGTTGGTTCAGATATATTTGTTCATATATAATACTTGTTCAGTCATAAATTTGTTCCTGCTAGTTCACAATTATATTATTGAATTATAGCCAACTTATTATTCAGATTCTTTCAATCATGATATATCGTTATATTATTGAATTTAAACTTGTTGGGCAATCCTTATGCTCACCCTTGCTATATCATGACAAAACATTGCAGATTAAGATGAACGCGTCGGATACAAGGAAATGTTAAAGACAGTTCTAGCGTTAGGATATTTGTGTAGCTAAATTGTATAAGTGTTGTATTTTCAGATTATGTGTTAAGTAAGTTATGTAATGTGTATTAAGTTAAGGTTACTCGACCTTGGGGAATAGTGTATAATGTATTGTATAAATAATTTATGTTTATATCTTCCACAAATAGTAATAGTTATATAGAATGATCGAACTGGATTCGTTGTAATTCGGAACCTCGGATTCGGGGCCGTCACAGTTGGTATCAAAGATATAAGCATGAATTTAATTGAGAAGAACCCCGAGCCTCTCACTGGTGACTTCCTTGTGTGGAATGCACCGAAGCTAGACTCTCTATAGGGGACACCGAGCCAGTCGGTGGCAAGCTGATAGGTACCACTGTGAGGTGCTATGGTTGGAAGCACCATGAAAGTCACAGTTGGTATCAGAGCTGTAGGTTATGAACCTTAGGTAGGAATACCTGAGACTAATAACCGCAGTAATTAGGATAAGTACTAACTCGTATAGAGTTAGTTGGGTCGGTAAGATTCAAAGATGAATCTCGACGAGTTATAAGATATAAAGTTCCCTAACTCTGATAATAAAGTTGAACAGTAGTGAGAAATAGATAGAGTCTAAAAGACTGAAAGTGCAGTGATAGGAGATCGTAAAACAAAATGGTATAGATATAGAAATGAATCGTAATGTATACGATGAGATCACTCCGTGATCAGATAAGGTTATAGTATGGAGAAGGATCAAGCGAATGACTGAAAAGTTACAGCAAGTTTGCTGGGTGACAGTTGTACTATGAATTGGTACAGATTCAGAAAAAGATTATGATTATGAGTTGAATGAAATTCGTATTGAGAAAGGTGTTAAGGTTAGGTGGGGATTCAATTGAGGACTCATGTCAGCAGTTGAGTTGTATGATTCCTTGTATGGGGCAGGGAATTGTACTTGGTGTAAAAACTACTTAGTTCTAACAAGGATAATCATTGAAATGTTGTATCGCGCTATTTGCTATATGCATGTTAAGAGGGTGATTCCTTTCTCATGTGTATAACGGATAGATAGGTTATAGGTAGAGACCATAAGGTTAAGTACGAGTTCTTAAAACTCATACTTAGGTGACATTCTTGACTCATAGTTATATCAAATATTTATGAACCCCTCAGCGAATGGACGCCAAAGGTCTGACTAGGACAAGTTCTTAAACTCATATGATTGTGGCAAGTAAATGAACTCATAAGTGTAGTTTTACGAACTGGGTATAGTTGTGTGTAAATAGAATATTAAGGATAATAGGAACAGATAGATTGATTAAGCAAATGATTATTAGTGGAGACATAAGTTTTTCAAAACTCCTAGCTATGCTAGACTTCGAAATTTTGACATCAAGCTAAATACGCATTATGTGCTTTTGAAAAAAAAATGTAGACTCGTAGTCATTTTTGAAACGGTTTAAAGTATAGTCTATGCTACTTATTTCAGCTAGACGCAAATGATTTGAAATATCAAAATATATTTTATTTATCACTTATGTACCATGTAACTTGGTGGAGAGATGATAAAACGTTGATGGAGTTGTAAATGCAGGTATACTTAGTGCGAATTCGATCTGAAAATCATTGTTCCACTATTGTACGATGTGTTATGACAAAGTCACTCGATGACGGCATCCTCAAACGGACTGTTAATACAGTACGGCATCATGACGTCATTCTCGAAAATATTTTCAAAAATTTTAATTTGCTAACGGGGTTTGGCTACACTTAAATAATTCGATTGAATTGAATTATTGATATGAGTTTATGTTATTCGATTCAGCTAGACTAATGTTTATGAAAACTCTAAGTGGTCATTGAAAGAAATTTCCCGAACGAAATTGTTTTGGTGCGGAATCATATGACAAGACTGAGGTGAACTATGTTGTTTGGATAAAATAATCTAATCAAGTACCGTAAATATTCACTATACATGATTAATACGTTATGCATGACGTAAGAGTACGATAGGCTGATCACCTAAAGCCCTAGCAACGGTAGTTTACCTTCTTTGTGATTGTAAACATACCAAGTAATGTATTGTTTTGCGGTATGATCACTACCGTTAAAACTATGTGTTCATGGTCTATATGACCCCTCAGCACAATTTGAAAACTTTTATTCTTGTGAGTGATGTATTAGGTAGCATGTGATGATGTGTGAATAGTGTAAGCAGTATGGTGTAAGGTGTAAGGTAAATTTCGGTGACGAAATTTTTAGAAGAAGGGGTGAATGTGACAACCCGAGAATTTTGAAATATTTATAAATTTTAATTAATTAATTTAGGGTTCAAAATTAGAACATAGACAGAAAATAAGTGTATGCGTTTCATATTTTTAAGATGGAATTTTGAGGATTTCAAAATTCTGTGAAGGATTTAAGTGAATTATTCAGGATTAAGGGAATAAGCGTTTAAGTTCTGTGTATATGTGTACAGTATGTGGTTAAGGGTCAAGGGTTGACCAGATAAACGATATCTATAACAAACCCTAGGTATATATTAAGAACGTCAACGTTCGGTTAGAAAACTCTAGCGAATTACAAGAAACCCTAATGGTCGGTTCTGGAAACCCTAATTTATAATTAGGGAAAACGAAAGTGTTAATTTAATACTTTTAATGTTAATTAGGATATATTAATTCTAATTTTCAAGTTAAGTAATTAGAAAACCCTAATCTAATTAGGAAATCTAATTTCTAATTTAGGAAAAATTATTTTTCTATTAGAAACCCTAATTCGTTGGTTATAAACCTTAATGAACAATTTTGACCGTAATTGCTAAATTAGCGATTTTAATTAGGAAATGTTAATCCTAATTAGCAAGATTTAAATGGTGATTAAGAAATTTTAATATAATTAGAAAATCATAATTATAATTTAAAAATATTAATTTGCTATTTTGAAAACCGAAATTTAGAAATCTTAGAAATTAAATTGCAAGTTAAGGGTTCAAACCCTAAACCCTAAAGGGTTCAAACCCTAAACCCAAACCCTAAACCCTAAGGGTTTGATCAAATGACCAATTTAGAATTAAAATGGCATGCAAAATGACTAAAATGCCCTTTTCTTAAACTTAAGCAAAAGATTTTGCAAATCTTGTGAGTCATCACCCTAATGTTTATCCCATGTGCTCTATATCTATTTTATATTAGATAGGTATGCCAACTAGCAACTAGATACATTGAATCATGCCATTTATATTAGATTAAGAGAGAGAAAGGCAACTTTATATTTTATTTTTCTCCTAACCCTTCTCTCTCTAAAAATTCGGTATATAGAGTGATAGAGAGAGAAAAGATGAGCCAATATCAGTCCATAACTATCCAATTACAGATCATCAAAGTCAGATTCATGGATCAAAGCAAAAAAGGTATAAAACCCTAAACCTAGAAATTTTATGATTTGATGTTAGATGTTAGGATCTATTGTTTAAAGTTGTGTTAGAAGGTGTCACTTGATGATCTGGGTTGCTATATAGTGAATCCATACCATCAAAGTATACAAAATGGCAAAATTTTTAAATCTGGAAAATATGGAAAAATAAGCCCTGATAGCCTAATGTCAGGGCCTCTAGATCATTTCTTGTTAATTGTTTATGTGTTTTAAGTTTTTGTACTTGTAGTATGTTGTATGGTCTTTGATCTGATACTTGTATCAAGTCTAGATCACATGTAGATCGAAAGTTATAGACAGTCAAAACCCGTTGACCGTTCACGAGGACTGAGTTTCCGGGCAGCCCAGAAACCCAGAACCGGTCTGACAAGATTTTTATGGCTTCTGATCTTGCAGTTGTTTGCTTGTTTAGCTTTGTTGTTGTGTTGTAGTTGTAGCCTGGCATAAGGCGATTTTTGGGGCAAGGTTTGACCATATTTCATTGTTCATTTCAGTGGTTGTTAAATAGATTTAATGATTTTATATTGTAGCCTGACATGTATACTTGAGGTGTAAACTCTTAGATCACACAAACAAGCTCTAGAATCAAAATTACAGAGAATCAAAAGCGTTACCCTGTAAGTGTTCTTCATTTCTAGAAAACCCATAAATGAAAACAGCTCTGACATGTTCTTCTGGAGCTTGGATCTTACAGCTTGATTATGTTTTGACCATGGAATGTGTTTAAGATTGTAGTACTACATCTGTACTACCACATTATTGCATTAAACAGCCTAGATAACAACAACACATACGTTTTAATCGTGGTCAAACTAGCTAGCATAGACACTAACATAAAGCTCAAGAACAGCCTCAAGAACACCTATAGCGACAGGTCTGTCGCTATAGGGCCTTTTAGTGACGGTTTTGAATTTATTTAATTTCTAATTTTCCGGAAAATATTTAAAAATAGATAAAAGTGGTTTTTAATTATTAAATATACTAAATAAATTTTGAAAAATTATTTTAAAGTCTAAAAAATAGTTTTTAATTATTTAGAGTATATTTCATAAATATTTAATATTTTTTGAATATAAATGGTATTTAATTTATTTAACTATAATATTAAATAAATTATTTAAAAATGGTTTTAATTCATGAAAAATCATGAATATTTATATTATGGTATTAGAAAATATTTTAAGTTATTTTTAATGACTTTTAATATTTTGTGATGAAATTCATTAATTAATCAATATTAATGATGATTATTTTATTTAATTAATATATTAAATAAATTATAGAAAAATAGAATTAATGATTTATAAATCATATAAAAAAATAATTTAAGTGTTATAAAAATATTTTAAGTTATAAAATATAACTTTTGATATTTTGTCAATAAAATATTAATATTTTAATATTAATAGTAATTATCGGACAATGAATTTAATTGTTTAAAAATCATATAAATATGATTTTAAGGTATTAAAAATACTTTGTGATATTATAAATATATTATAATATTATGACATGTATTTCATTAATATCTGATAATAAATAAATATTAATGATAATAGAATTAAGAGGTATTTAATTCATTTAAATACAATTTTAATGATTGAAAAATCTTGATAAACAATAATAATTATGTGAAAATTATTTTGAGACTTAGAAAAAATATTTTGACTGATATTAAAATTATTTAAGTTAATTGCTAATTATTTAGTCAGAGTTTAATTGAACTTAAACTCGAAGTTTTGTCCGACTAGATCGTCGGGAAGTTAGATTTGTGTCGGGTTCAACTCAGACTGCAATTATTTGACTTGACACCGAGTCTTATGTGTGTTATAGACCGATAGGGTTATATGTTATGTGTTTAGGTTATTCTGTGTGTATATATATATAATAGTATTATATTGTGATGATATTATTCTAATATTGGAGATCTATATTACTAATATTATGTCTTCGGATAAAATATGTTGTATGTAGTATATAGAAGTGATCTGGGTTGGCACATGATAGATCCATAACATTTAAATGCACGAATTTGATGTTCTTCAAAATCTGGAAAATTTTAAAAAGTGGTCTGACAGTCGAATGTCAGACCTCATAGATCTGTGCCTGTTATGTTTTTTAGTGTTTTCAAAGTTTGTAGTTGTAGTATGTCATATGGGCTCTGATCTGAAACTCGAATCAGGTTCAGATCTGTTATAGATTGAAAGTTATTGGTGGTCAAACATCGTTGACCGACCATGACCTGATAAATCTGGGTAACCCAGATTTTACCCAGAACATTCTGTCAACATGTTCATGGCCACTGATCTTGCATATGTTTGTTGATTTGTGTTTTATGTTGTATCTAGGTTGTAGTTTGATACATGGACTGTTGATTCAAGGTTTTAGAACATCTAAACATCTAGCATATTGGATTTAATGGACGGTCAAACCAAGCAGGATGAACATAAAATACGTTTTTTGGGTAACCCAGAAAACGTATGATCATGTATTCTGACATGGTTTGACCGATCCGAATCTAGTTATTGTGTTGTTGTTAAACTGGTTTTGTGTAATAGATCTCTTCCCTGTCATGTTGGCTACAACCTGAAACTCATAAATCACCAAAACATTACACGAGAATCAAGTTATGGAAGCCCAAAACTACCCAGTCGAACTATTTTTCATTTCTGGGTAACCTAGAAAATGAAGAACAGCTCTGACAGCTTGTTCAAGGCCCTAGATCTCACTCGTGTTATGCTGTTTGACCTTGTTTGTTGTTGGATCATGTAGTATTACACTAGTACTATATGATCAATATCATTGCTTGCCTAGAAACATCCAGATCTGACAGTTATGTTTGGTCAAAGTATGCAACTCGAAACTGTCTTATTATTGTTCTTGGTCCTCAAGAACACCTTAGGCGACGCTTTCTGTCACTAAAGGCTATAACGACAGACTTTTTAATTTTATTTAATTTATTTTCTAAAAATTATTTAAAAATAGAAATTAATTATTAAAAATGCCAAAATTAGTTTTAAAAATTATGTAAAGTTATAAAAATTAACTTTTAATAATTTGACATATTTTTCATAAATATTATTATTTATTTGATAAATAATGATATTAATTTTACTTAATTAATGTATTAAATAAATTAATTAAAAATGGTTTTATTATATTAAAAATCATTTTAAATCATAATAAAGTATTTAAAAATATTTTAAGTTATAAAACATAATTTATAATATTTTAAGGCAAATTTCATTAATTATTTAACATTAATGATATTAGATTTATTTAATAATTATATTAAATAAGATTGATTAAAAATAATTTTAATATTGTAAAAATCATTTTAAATGAAAATAAATAGTTTAAAAATATTTTAAGTTATGAAATATAACTTTTAATATTTTAAAGAAAATTTCATTAAAAATTTAATATGAAATGATATTAAATTATTTAATAATTATATTAAATAAATAGTTTTAAAATGTTTTTATTGATTTAAAAATCATTTAAAAAGGATATAAATGAAACAAAAATATTTTAAGTAATAATGAATGACTTTTAATATTTTGGAAAATAATACATTAACATTTAAATATTAATAGTAATTATTTAAAAATGATTTTAAATGTTTTAAAAATCATTTAAGGGTAATATTAATACTTTAAAAAATATTTTGAGTTATTATAAATAACTTTAATATTTTGGCAATGGTTTCATTAATACTTTAATATTATTTAAATATTAATTATAATAGAATTATTTAATATTTAAATCATTTAAATATGATTCCAGTGTTTAAAAAATTATGATAAATTATAATATTTATTTAAAAATTATTATGAGCCACTAAAAAATAATTCGACTGATATTTAAAATATCGAAAGAACTAATGAACTACATAATAGTATTTTAGACTCGATAATTACCCGTTAAAGTCGTCGGTACACCGTAATATTTCAAAAATTGATATGGACTTAGATAGTTTGACTAGATAAGTGTCTGTTTATGTCATAATGACTGCTAAACATGTAAAAATCTCATATCGCGGTCCCGAATCACCGTGGATCCGGTACAATCATTTCTATAACTATTGCAAAAGATATAAACATAAATTATTTATGCATTAAACTTTACACATTAATCCCCAAGATCAAGTAACCTTAACTTATACATAATTTATAACTTATTTAACTTGAAATGTCATTAATATACAATACTGTTACAAACTTTATCCACACATAAAATCCAAAGCTAAACTTGTCTTGGTCTTTTCCTGTATCCAACGTATTTGTCTTAATCTGTAATGTTTAATCATGATATGGAAAGGGTGAGCAACAAGTCTGTCCTGCAAGTTTAAATTTATTTAAGGATATATCACGATTGAAAGAATTTGAATAAAAGGCTGGCTACATTCAACAATATAATTGTGAACTAGCAAGAATCAAATTTCATAACTGAACGATCAGGACGACATGAATAAATGTCAATAATAACATGAACACAATATCTGGATCGGATGGTAATGAAGGTGATCAGCCTTTCATACCTGATGAATACATGCAATATGCACAGAGTGTGAATCAATAATTCATAGACATGATAATCAGCAATGATTAACCATAAGCATATTCGAATGAAACAACTCGAGGTCGAGTTTAAGAAAACTTGCATAATAATTAGAAGTTCAAGGTTAGGAACTTGCCTATATCACCGACTACTGCTACATAGTTTATATCGCTTTATTTGAAGACCTAATATTAATAATATAGATCTCTAATATTAGAATAATATCATCACAGTATAATACTGTTATAAATGTATTTATAAAATAATCCTAAATACATAACACATAACCCTATCAGTCTATAAACTACTTAAGACTCGGTATCAAGTCAAACTATTTCAGTCTCTGTTGAATTCGACACAATTCTAGCATCCCGACGGTCTAGTCGGATAAGTCTCGAGCCTAATATCATTAAGACTCGGTCTAAACACTTAACAATTAACTTATATAATTTTCTATTCAATCAAAATATTTTTCACAGGCTCGTAATAATTTTTAAATAATTATTACCATTTATCGTGATTTTTCAATCATTAATATCGTATTTATATGATATAAATACCACCTTATTCTCTTATCATTAATAATTATTTAATTTTAAATATTAATAAAATTCTCAATATAATATTATAATATATTTATAATATTTCAAAGTATTTTTAATACCTTAATTTCTCATTTAAACGATTTTTAAACATTTAAATTCATTATCCAGTAATTGACATTAATATTAAGATATTAATATTTTCATGACAAAATATCAAAAGTTATATTTTATAACTTAAAATATTTTTCTAACTCTTAACTCATTTTTATATGATTTTTAAATCATTAATTCTATTTTTTCACTATTTATTTAATATACTCATTAAATAAATCAATTACCATTAATATTAATTTATTAATGAAATTTCTCACAAAATATTAAAAGTCATTAAAAATAACTTAAAATATTTCCTAACACCATAATATATTTTTAAATAAATTTTCAAGTATAAAAATCATTTTTAAATAATTTATTTAATATTATAATCAAATAAATTAAATACCATTAATATCCAAAAATATTAAAGATTTATGAAATATACTCAAAATTATTAAAAACCCATTTTTAGGCTTTAAAATAATTTTTAGGAATTTATTTTGTATTTTTCATAATTAAAAACTATTTTTTTCTATTTATTTAATAAAATTAATTAATTTTCTAATTATTTGTCGCTAAAGGGGTCTATAGCGACAGAACCGTGGCTATAGGTATTCTTCATCAAACCCATAACATTAATAGCAGTGTGCTGGGTACCATGTTTGACCCTCTCCAGATCTTTGATCTTCATGTTTCTGGGTTTCAAATTGTGTTAATGTTGTAGTACCGATGTAGAACTACAACCCTAAACAAATTCCATGGCCATAACACAACTTATCAGTGAGATTCAAGCCTCAAAAAACTTGTCAGACGCTTTTCTTCATTTCTGGGTTTTCCAGAAATGAAGAACAGTTGTAGGGTACCACTTTTGATGCTCTATAACTTTGATTCTAGGTCTTGTTTGTGTGATATAAGAGTTTACACTTGTAGTCCATATCTCAAGGAACATTTACAACACATCAGGTCATCCTAACAACATCACATGAACAAGATCTGACATGGTCAAAACATGTCAGAAAACTGTTCTTGAACGAATTCTGGGTTTGGTTAACCTTGCTTTGACCCTTTATATCTTTGATCCAGTGTAAGATCTAAGTGATCTAATGACATGTATGTGTAGTATACATGTCAGGCTACAACATCAAAACAACAACTTCGCCAAACTACTAACACACAACAAGATCTAAGGCCTTGAAAATGACTGTCAGACCATTCTGGAAATCTGGGTTGCCCAGAAATCTTGTTGGTCATGATCGGTCAACCATGTTTGACTGCTTATAACTTGAGATCTTGACATGGCATGGACTTGATTCCACTTTCAGTCTACTCTCCTCATGACAGAGAACAAATCTATAGCATCTAAGACACATAACACTTAACATAGACAGATCTAGAGGCTCTGACATATGGTTGTCAGGCCTTAAAATGATGGTTCTTGGTGAGTTTGAAAACTTAATTTTCTGTCTTCTAGATGTTATGGATCCTTGATATAACATCTTGGATCACTAAATAACATCCCTTAACACAACTTTAGCCAATAACTAACAACATCTAACATCAAATACATAGATTTTCAAGTTAGGGTTTTTATACCTTTTAAACTTTAATTCTTGAACTTTTGATCCTTGATCTGTTCTTGGCTTGCTATGAACTAATCCTAGCTTTGTTTCTCACCCTCTCTCACTCTAAGTTTCGAATTTTGAAGAGAGAGAATGTCTTGGTTGGTTTGAGAAGTAAAGTAAGTAACTTTATTTAAGTTTTATCTTTTGATTTTTGTATGTAATGTATGTAATGTTGCAAGGTGGCATAACAAATATGATCTTGGGAGATTTAGATCACATGGGATAAGTCTCAAGGTGGTGACTCACAAGATTTCACAAATCTTTTGCTTAAGTTTTAAGTAAAAGGGTATTTCGATCATTTTGCCCTCACTAAGAGTAATTTGGTCTGTTCCCCTATAACTTGAAGGGTATTTTGGATATTTCCCTTTTATTACATAACTTATAACACTTATCCATTTATACTTAGCTTTTGAATTCCCAAATTAGGGTTTTGAATATCCGAATTAGGGTTTCAGATTTCTGAAACTAAAATTAGTGTTTTTGAACGTATCGTTAGGGTTTTAACAGTTCGTTAAAGTTTTCTTACTGAACAACAATGTTCTTAACATAACTTTAGGGTTTACTAAAGTTATACTTATCCTGATCAATAATTGATCCTTAATCCACAAACTGTACACATATAATCACTTATGTGACTTATCTAATCAAATTTTGATCTTTATCTACCATCCTGCACACATAGAACCATATACACATATTCTTATGAACTCATACACTAAACATATACCTCATTATCAAACTATCACTTATAGTCTATCAAATCATTCAAGTCTTGCCAAAAAAAAAACTTTGAAGTCCTTAAAATTCATTTACAGAACTGTCAATTCCATACACTTATTTTCAGTCTAGGTCTATCATATAACCTTTAATCCATCATTTAAGATTTAAATAAATTTTTTAAATTCTCGGGTTGTCACATTCATCCCTTCTTCTAAGAATTTCATCCCCGAATTTCAACTTACACCTTATACCGTACAACTTACACCTTTCATACAATTCATCACATGCTACCCAATACACCACTCACAAGAGTAAAAATTTTTAAATCATACTGAGGAATCATATAGACTGCGAACTTTTATTTTTGAAAAGGTTTTATGGAAATTCATCAGCAAACCGTCTTATCTTACAGACACAGTGGGTAATTAGCCCGGTATGCCCTATACTTATTAAGTACTGCTAGTCTGATCTGTTTCTCGGCACTGCCATAGACACAAAAAATTTACCTCAATCTTATTTGAATCCGCACCAAAACAATTTGGTTCGGAAAAATTTTCAAAGAACGCTAAGAATTTTCATAAAAGTTGGTCTAGCCGAATCAAATAGCTTAGACCTATATCAATAATCAATTTCAATTGAAATACGAATGTGTGTAGCCAAACGCCATTGGCAAATTAAATTTTTTCAAAATATTTAGTTTGAAAATGACGCCATGATGCCGTATTGTATTAACAGCCCATTTAAGGATGCCGTCATTATATGACTTTATCATAACACATCATACAATAGTGAGACAACGATAATCAGATCGAATTCAACACTAAGTATTCATGTATTTACAACTCTATCAATTTTTTTATCATCTTTGCACCAGGTTACATGATACATGAGTGATAAATAAAAATATATTTTGATATTTCAAATCATTATCGTCTAGCCGAAACAAGTAGCATATACTATTCTTTAAATCGTTCAAAAATTATTGCAAATAAGTTTTATCATCTCAACAGGTAACGATGTGTCGGTGAGCCGAAGTCCATGTATACACAATGGTCACTAGGAGTTGAGAATAAAAAATTCATTTTCAGAAGCACATAGTGCGTACTTAGCTTTATGTCAAAAATTCAAAGTTTAGCATAGCTAGAAGAATCGAAAATACCTAATCTTCCACTAATGATCCATTTCTTAAACAGTCTATCTATTCCTATTATCTTCAATTCTCCATTCACACATAACTATACCTAGTTCGTCAAACCACACGCATGAGTTCAAGAACTTTCCACAATCATATGAGTTTAAGAACTTGTCCTAGTCAGACCTTTGGTGTCCATTCGCTGAGGGGTTCATAAACATTTCAAATAATTATGAGTCACGAACTTACCATAAGTATGAGTTTTAAGAATTTATACTTAACCTTATATTCTCTAACTGTAAGACCCCAACTTATTATAAATAAAGTTCAATTTCCTCTATTTATTATTTTAAAATAGTAAGGGTTGATTTGATTAATGTGGTTAGTTAAGGGTGAAATACGCAAATATTTCAAGTAAGCAAGTGGTTATAAAATATTCATTGTTGTCGGGGAATATTCGTTTGGTCGTGAAATATTCTTACTGTCGGGGAAATATTCGTACGACGGCGCAGCCTTGTGTGGGTCCCATAATGGAAAGCGATTGGATGAAGAAAACGACAAGTATAAGTTGTTTATAAATAACGGCGTAGTTGTTACCGTTAATACTATTGAAATACTCGGTGGTTAAAATACAGTAGCACACGGTATTACACCAATTATTGATTCTTACGTAAGAAGGCACTACTCAATAATTGTTACAGTAATTACTGTTCAATATTTTATTTTATTTATTCAATAATTGCTACGTTGATATTTTATATTACTGTTATTCAATAATTGTCACTACACATTATTTTTCATTATCAGATCAATAATTCATATTATTTGAATAATATTATTAGATAGCATTATTGGTAATGTCTAGAAAGTTCTGTCTAAGGACATGTTTGGTCATCTAATTGCGCGCCAGTAAGGAGAAATCCTTATTGGAAAGCCTCATCTTTCCTGGGAACGGCCGGTTGGCAGTATTGTGATCTTGTAATATTATTGTGAATAATTAATTATTGATTTATATGATAAGAAAAATATTTATTTTATGTGGATATAGATGGAGAAAATTTTAAAGTGACAATTGTTGAAAGAAATGATATTTTATCTTTTTCTGATAAAAAAATTTATTTAAATATATTATTATATTATACTAATATAATATTGGTGATATTTTTACAATGAATGTGGGATATATGAATAAATGAGGAGAAAGAGTATTTTTGTTACTAAAAATATTTAAAACATGTTTTTCATGTTTGTGGACCCCATTTCTTGACTGAAATTTGATTATAGTATGTAACCTAAGCACCCTATTTATAGGAAAACTCTTAGAACACCAAAGTAGAAAATTTAATAAAATATATTATTAATAATAAAATTTCATACGCCTCCTTGGAAATCTGATCTTAGCATTTCCCACATGCCCACCTTCTAGAAAAAGTAAGAAAAAATGTGTTTCATAAAATAAATAATTAAAACTTCCAAAAATCAATTATTTCGGAACTTCGAAACTTCAATAATTCATAATAAATAGCCATTTTATCAGAAAAATTCAATCCACGTGTTTTTTTATAGGAAATTTCATTATCTACAACTTTGCAGAAGAAAGTTTTTCCATATTCTAAACAAAAATTGACCGAAATCCATAAACGGACGATTTTACAGGCTATAATCAAATTTTAGTCAAGAAATGGGGTCCACCGACACACAAAACATGTGTTAATCATTTAATACAACAAAATTACTCTTTCTCTTCATACACTCATATATCTCACATTTATTGTAAAAATATCACCATTATTATATTATTAAAATATAATAATATATTTAAATGAATTATTTTATCAGAAAAAGATAAAATATTAATTTTCAACAATTGTCAAATTAAAAAATTTCTCCATCTATATCCACACAAAATTAATATTTTTCTCATCATATAAATTAATAATTAATTATTCACAAATAATATTACAGAATCACAATACTGACGACTAGGCTGTTCCCAAGAAAGAGAGGGCTTTTCAATAAGGATATGTCCTTAGTGGCGCGCAATTAGATGACCAAACCTCTCCTTAGACAGAACTTTTTAGACATTGCCAATAATATTATATAATAATATTATTCAGATAATATGAATTATTGTTCCGATAATAGAAAATACTGTGTAGTGACAATTATTAAAACAATAGTAATATAAAATATCAACGTAGCAATTATTGAATTAATAAAATAAAATACTGAACAGTAATTACTGTAACAATTATTGAGTAGTGCCCTCTTACGTAAGAATCAATAATTGGTGTAATACCGTGTGCTACTGTACAACAACGCGTATTACTGTGTTTTAACCACCGGGTATTCCAACAGTATTAACGGTAATAACTACGCCGTTATTTATAAACAACTTATACTTGTCATTTTCTTCATCCAATCGCTTTCCATTATGGGGCCCACAAAAGGTTGCGCCGTCGTACGAATATTCTCCGACATCAATAATATTTCACGACCAAACGAATATTCCCCGACAACAATGAATATTTTATAACCACTTGCTTATTTAAAAATATTTACGCATTTTACCCATAACTAACCATAGTAATCAAATAAGCCCTTACTATTTCAAAATAATAAATAAAGAAAATTCCATTTTATTAAAAAATTTCGAGGTCTTACAACCTCTCCTCCTTGTGAAATTTCGTCCTCAAAATTGACGCACGTACCTGGTGTTTCGAAAAGGTGAGGATACCTCGCTTTCATTTCTGTTTCTAACTCCCAGGTCATTTCTTCAATAGCATGGTTCCTCCACAAAATCTTAACTTGCGGTATGACCTTTGTGCGTAGGACATGCTCCTTCCTATGACGCCATGATGCCGTATTGTATTAACAGCCCATTTAAGGATGCCGTCATTATATGACTTTGTCATAACACATCATACAATAGTGAGACAACGATAATCAGATCGAATTCAACACTAAGTATTCATGTATTTACAACTCTATCAATTTTTTTATCATCTTTGCACCAGGTTACATGATACATGAGTGATAAATAAAAATATATTTTGATATTTCAAATCATTATCGTCTAGCCAAAACAAGTAGCATATACTATTCTTTAAATCGTTCAAAAATTATTGCAAATCAGTTTTATCATCTCAATAGGTAACGATGTGTCGGTGGGCCGAAGTCCATGTATACACAATGGTCACCAGGAGTTGAGAATAAAAAATTCATTTTCAGAAGCACATAGTGCGTACTTAGCTTTATGTCAAAAATTCAAAGTTTAGCATAGCTAGAAGAATCGAAAATACCTAATCTTCCACTAATGATCCATTTCTTAAACAGTCTATCTATTCCTATTATCTTCAATTCTCCATTCACACATAACTATACCCAGTTCGTCAAACCACACGCATGAGTTCAAGAACTTTCCACAATCATATGAGTTTAAGAACTTGTCATAGTCAGACCTTTGGTGTCCATTCGCTGAGGGGTTCATAAACATTTCAAATAATTATGAGTCACGAACTTACCATAAGTATGAGTTTTAAGAATTTATACTTAACCTTATATTCTCTAACTGTAAGACCCCAACTTATTATAAATAAAGTTCAATTTCCTCTATTTATTATTTTAAAATAGTAAGGGTTGATTTGATTAATGTGGTTAGTTAAGGGTGAAATGCGCAAATATTTCAAGTAAGCAAGTGGTTATTAAATATTCATTGTTGTCGGGGAATATTCGTTTGGCGTGAAATATTCTTACTGTCGGGGAAATATTCGTACGACGGCGCAGCCTTGTGTGGGCCCCATAATGGAAAGCGATTGGATGAAGAAAATTACAAGTATAAGTTGTTTATAAATAACGGCGTAGTTGTTACCGTTAATACTATTGAAATACTCGGTGGTTAAAATACAGTAGCACACGGTATTACACCAATTATTGATTCTTACGTAAGAAGGCACTACTCAATAATTGTTACAGTAATTACTGTTCAATATTTTATTTTATTGATTCAATAATTGCTACGTTGATATTTTATATTACTGTTATTCAATAATTGTCACTACACATTATTTTTCATTATCAGATCAATAATTCATATTATTTGAATAATATTATTAGATAGCATTATTGGTAATGTCTAGAAAGTTCTGTCTAAGGACATGTTTGGTCATCTAATTGCGCGTCAGTAAGGAGAAATCCTTATTGGAAAGCCCAATCTTTCCTGGGAACGGCCGGTTGGCAGTATTGTTATCTTGTAATATTATTGTGAATAATTAATTATTGATTTATATGATAAGAAAAATATTTATTTTATGTGGATATAGATGGAGAAAATTTTAAAGTGACAATTGTTGAAAGAAATGATATTTTATCTTTTTCTGATAAAAAAATTTATTTAAATATATTATTATATTATACTAATACAATATTGGTGATATTTTTACAATGAATGTGGGATATATGAATAAATGAGGAGAAATAGTATTTTTGTTACTAAAAATATTTAAAACATGTTTTTCATGTTTGTGGACCCCATTTCTTGACTGAAATTTGATTATAGTATGTAACCTAAGCACCCTATTTATAGGAAAACTCTTAGAACACCAAAGTAGAAAATTTAATAAAATATATTATTAATAATAAAATTTCATACGCCTCCTTGGAAATCTGATCTTAGCATTTCCCACATGCCCACCTTCTAGAAAAAGTAAGAAAAAATGTGTTTCATAAAATAAATAATTAAAACTTCCAAAAATCAATTATTTCGGAACTTCGAAACTTCAATAATTCATAATAAATAGCCATTTTATCAGAAAAATTCAACCCACGTGTTTTTTTATAGGAAATTTCATTATCTACAACTTTGCAGAAGAAAGTTTTTCCAAATTCTAAATAAAAATTGACCGAAATCCATAAACGGACGATTTTACAGGCTATAATCAAATTTTAGTCAAGAAATGGGGTCCACCGACACACAAAACATGTGTTAATCATTTAATACAACAAAATTACTCTTTCTCTTCATATACTCATATATCTCACATTTATTGTAAAAATATCACCATTATTATATTATTAAAATATAATAATATATTTAAATGAATTATTTTATCAGAAAAAGATAAAATATTAATTTTCAACAATTGTCAAATTAAAAAATTTCTCCATCTATATCCACACAAAATCAATATTTTCCTCATCATATAAATTAATAATTAATTATTCACAAATAATATTACAGAATCACAATACTGACAACTAGGCTGTTCCCAAGAAAGAGAGGGCTTTTCAATAAGGATATGTCCTTAGTGGCACGCAATTAGATGACCAAACCTCTCCTTAGACAGAACTTTTTAGACATTGCCAATAATATTATATAATAATATTATTCAGATAATATGAATTATTGCTCCGATAATAGAAAATACTGTGTAGTGACAATTATTAAAACAATAGTAATATAAAATATCAACGTAGCAATTATTGAATTAATAAAATAAAATACTGAACAGTAATTACTGTAACAATTATTGAGTAGTGCCTTCTTACGTAAGAATCAATAATTGGTGTAATACCGTGTGCTACTGTACAACAACGCATATTACTGTGTTTTAACCACCGGGTATTCCAACAGTATTAACGGTAATAACTACGCCGTTATTTATAAACAACTTATACTTGTCATTTTTTTCATCCAATCGCTTTCCATTATGGGGCCCACAAAAGGTTGCGCCGTCGTACGAATATTCTCCGACATCAATAATATTTCACGACCAAACGAATATTCCCCGACAACAATGAATATTTTATAACCACTTGTTTATTTAAAAATATTTACGCATTTTACCCATAACTAACCATAGTAATCAAATAAACCCTTACTATTTCAAAATAATAAATAAAGAAAATTCCATTTTATTAAAAAAAATTCGAGGTCTTACAACCTCTCCTCCTTGTGAAATTTCGTCCTCAAAATTGACGCACGTACCTGGTATTTCGAAAAGGTGAGGATACCTCGCTTTCATTTCTGTTTCTAACTCCCAGGTCATTTCTTCAATAGCATGGTTCCTCCACAAAATCTTAACTTGCGGTATGACCTTTGTGCGTAGGACATGCTCCTTCCTATCCAAGATCTTGACAGGTACCTCCTCGTACATTAAATCTTCGGCTATTTCGTCTGGTTCTAACTCAATAACGTGGTTCGGGTTGTCCATATAATTTCGTAACTTCGATATGTGAAAAACGTTATGAACACGCGTCATACTTGGCGGTAAAACGAGTCTATAGGCCACAGTTCTTATTCGATCGAGGATTTCAAATAGACTAATAAATCGAAGGTTTAAGCTTTCCTCACATCGCCGATTCTCGCTTTTGGAATAACAACTTCTTGCACCTCCTTCTTTATATTCATCAGCTCCGGTGTGTAGTTTGAGCGGTTTTAACTTTATCGATTAAAGTCGATTTTACTCATATATCATCACGTGATCCATAGAGTCTTTAACTCTATCTCTATCATTTGTAAGTCATACGAAATGGGTCTTTGTGTTCGACAATATCACACTCGTACTCGCATACGATCTTCTACTGAACACGTCAGCTACCGCGTTTACTTTTCTAGGATGGTATAGGATGGTATGATCATAATCTTTCACCAGCTCGAGCCAACGTTGTTGTCGCATGTTGAGTTCTTGGAAGCTCTTCTCACATTCCTCGCTCCATTCAAATTTTGTATCCTTACGAGTCAGCTGAGTTAATGGAGTAGCAATTCGAGAACATTCTTACACGAATCTCTGATAATAACCAGCTAAGCCTAGAAAGCTACGTATTTCGATTACTGACTTAGGCTGCTCTCAACTGTGACTCATATCCCAACTTTGGATAGCACGTCATAATGGTACTTATCAGTTTACTACCGCACAAATATGACGTCCCCTACGGAGAGTATAGCTTCGGTGCATTTCACAAAAGGAAGTCACCAAATAGAGGCTCGGGTACCAAATTCTATAGTTGAATTTTTAACTCCTGAAGTTCAATAGGAGCCATTCGATATGAGATTTTAGAAATGGGTTTTGTACCGGGTTTAAAGTCGATACAAAATTCAATATCACGCTCTGGGAGTAGGCCAGGAAAATTTTCAGAAAATACGTCAAAAACTTAACTATCAACAGAAATATCATTCAAATCTGACGTATTTTTGTTCAAGTCCATGACACGGGCTAAGAAAATTTGACACCCATTTTTCAATAAACGAATGACTTTATGGCTTGATATGAAAGTGTTTGACTTCAATGGTTTGGTTGCTTGAATTCGAATAACAGGTTGCTTAGGAATATGAAAACTAACAACCTTACGAAAGTAATCAATTTTGGCAGAATGAGTAATTAATCAATCAATCCCTAAAATCACATCAAAAGCAAGTATCTTTAAAGAAATAAGGTCAACAGGTAATGTGATGGTGCCAACTTGAATCAAACAAGATTTATAAACAGTGGATGTAATGAAAGTTTCTCCTAACGGAGTTTCAACAGATAAGTCAAAGTCTAATTTTCTCCAGAGTCAAGTTTAAACGTTGAGTATAAGCAGGAGAGATAAATGAATGGGTAGAACCGGTATCTAATAAGGTATAGACTTCGCAAGAATACTTTATGATTAACTAACCCGTGATAACTTCGTTCGGGTTCCTCGCGTTTTGGCCAGTCACGACAAACGCTTTTCCTAAAACCACAGACTTTGTTTTGTCCGTATCCGCCTTTAGTGCCACCGTTCTATCTGGACTTGATTTCTCTATAGGACAAAATCGAGCTATTGTGACCGTCTTTTCCACAATTAAAACATACCTTGGAAGGCTGTGGATAGTTTGGACTTATGTGTTCCTCCTCTCCGCATTTATAGCATCTAACTGGCGTTCGTTCTCCTCCCCTAGAATTTGTTGCTAGTGCTGGTGCTGCTACCGATGTCTTCCCGTCATCGTTAAATCTTCTCTTCCTGAAATTTCCACTTGAGTTATTTCTTCTATTATCTTGGCCATGATTACCACCGAAGTGCTTACCATTTCTGGCACGATAATTTCCTCCACGATGGTAATCATTGCTCTGATGATTGTTGCCACTGGTACGACCCTGGTTGTGGTCCTCCGGTTGAACATACTCATTATCTAGCTCTAATAATTGAGCCCTGTTCATAACATCTAAATATAGAGAGAATTTGTGAGAAATGAGATATTGATGTATGTCGTGTTTCAAACCTCTCACAAACATCCGTGTCATACGTTCCTCATTCTCCACCAAATGAGGTGCAAACCTGGATAACTCCGCGAACTTCACCTCATACTGGGACACCGTCATGTTGTTCTGTTCTAGTCTAATAAACTGTACCTCCTTCATATGACGAATTCTTTTAGGAAAGTACTTGTCATTGAACAGTTTTTGAAACGTTTCCCAAGACATATTGAGTGCGGCTGGCTAGGTATGCTTCACAGATACCCACCAGTAATATGTCTCGTTATGAAACATAAAAGTGGCGAATGGAACCTTCTGTTCCTCCGTGCATCCCAAGACATCGAATATCTTGGTAATTTGCTTGAACCACGTCTCCGCCTTAATCAAATCTGGCTTTCCCCAGAATTCTGGTGGTCCCAACTCTTTACTGCTTGGCTGTAACAAACCGTACGTTGCTATCGTTTCCACGTGTATTTTGTACACGAGTCTCCCTCGTCTGATTTTGCATGAACTGCAAAAAGCTTCTAAATATCCCATCGTTCATCGTCTGATCAGTGGTGTTATTTACAGGAGGAACATTGTCGTCCTGTTGCACGTTCTCCTCATTGGTGAGCAAATGTGTCTCCACGGTCTCATTTACTCAATTGTTAACATTCTCAGTTGCCATTCTCAAATACTGCCATAAAAGGGTTAATTAAATAAATTAACATATCACACAATATTCCTATATTCTGACCAACCAACAACTAAGCTTAGGTAGGACACACTAGCGAAGGATTTACTCGTCTCTCCCCTCCTAGTTCTATTCCCCGATCTCCGCCAGAGATCATATCCCTAAGCTCTGATACCAATTGTGACGCCCCCAAAATAGGTCCACTACACCCAACCCATTCTGAGTCGCCAAATACATTGTACAGAAACAACTACAACTTTATTAATACAATTGTCGTGCAAAATACGACAACACATATACTATGAGTTTAAATACAAATACTGTCATCTAGACAATATTCGAACTCTAATGGAGTCCTCACTACAATTATTGATACACTATTTTCTAAAATAGTGAGGACTACTAAAATAACTTTCTTGAACCATCATTCCATACCCCGACTAGTTCCCGCTATATTCTCGTCTCCTGAGAAGAAAAATAGAACAAAAAGAAAAAGGGTGAGCTCAACTAGTCCAGTAAAGAATATAATGACTAAAATAATGTACAACAAATTATCCTTGGACTTCAACAGAGAAAAATCTGATAGAATACAATAGACAACAAGTTTTAAATCAACAACTGCAATGGAAACAACAATTCATTAGAAGAGTTAAGTAGAGAATGAAATATACTATCATCTATGAATTTAAAAGTCCATCAACAATATTTTATCCCTGTAACATCAATCAATATACATCTTGAATCAAATATTCATCTTTGCACTACAGGCCAAAGATATTCATCAGTTGGTCATGTTCATCTCAACACCTGTTCATATTTGCACTATGGGCCAGAGATATTCCTCAAGAAATCATTCATCTTTGCACTACAGGCCAAAGATATTCAGTAATATCATCATTTAGGACTGAGGATGATGAAAAATATATTTTTAAAGAAAACGAATCTAGTGAGACAAAAGAACAAATAGTAAGGATTCGTACTTCGATTTATCCATGTTTAAAAATACTCCATAATAACTATTGTGGAACAGAATTCAAAAATGAAGATCAAAACATAGATCCAATCAAAGATAGAAACCATAACAAATAATCTTGTACATAGAAAAGAAAATTTAATTTTTCTGTGAATAGTGTCGTATTCGTGAATAGTATCGTATACGTGAATAGTACCATATACATGAATAGTAACTCCGACACTAAAAGGTAGGAATTCCACAAAAAAACATCATGCTTTGTGAATAGTACTCGTGAATAGTAACTCATAAATAGTAACTCGTGAATAGTAACCCCAATATGAAAAGATAAGAATTTCACAAGAAAAATCTTACCAATATTTCGGTATAATAATATTGAAAGAAATAATATCATTTATATAAAAATAGCATCCCTTACCTCGAAAAGACAGTACTTCTGATTGAAATACTGGATATAGTGCTGAAGGGAACTTGCACCGTATAGCAACACTCAAAGTATCAAAATACTCATAAGAATACTCTCAATAATATAGAGAGAGAAATAGAGAGAAAACTTCAGTTTCTGTTGTGATTTTTAATTCTAACCTAAGCACCCTATTTATAGGAAAATACTTAGAACACCAAAGTAAAAAATTTAATAAAATATATTATTAATAATAAAATTTCATATGCCTCCTTGGAAATCAGCTCTTAGCATTTCCCACATGCCCACCTTCTAGAAAAAGTAAGGAAAAACTTTTTCATAAAATAAATAATTAAAACTTCCAAAAATCAATTATTTCGGAACTTCAGAACTTCAATAATTCATAATAAATATCCCTTTTGTCAGAAAAATTTGAAACACATGTTTTTTTCATAGGAAATTTTATTATCTACAACTTTACAGAAGAAAGTTTTACCAAATTCCAAACAAAAATTGACCGAAATCCACAAACGGACGATTTTACAGGCTATAATCAAATTTCAGTCAAGAAATGGGGTCCACCGACACACAAAACATGTGTTAATCATTTAATGCAACAAAAATACTCTTTCTCCTCATATACTCATATATCCCACATTCATTGTAAAAATATCACCATTACTATATTATTAAAGTATAATAATATATGTAAATGAATTATTTTATCAGAAAAAGATAAAATATTAATTTTCAACAATTGTCACATTAAAAATTTTCTCCATCTATATCCACATAAAATCAATATTTTCCTCATCATATTAATCAATAATTAATTATTCACAAATAATATTACAGAATCACAATACTGACAACCGAGCAGTTCCCAGGAAAGAGGGGGCTTTCCAATAATAATCTTTTCTTACTGGTGCACAATTAGGTGACCAAACCTCTCCTTAGACAGAACTTTCTAGACATTGCCAATAATATTATCTAATAATATTATTCAGATAATATGAATTATTGCTCCGATAATGGAAAATACTGTGTAGTGACAATTATTGAAACAACAATAATATAAAATATCAACGTAGCAATTATTGAATCAATAAAATAAAATACTGAACTGTAATTACTGTACCAATTATTGAGTAGTGCCTTCATACGTAAGAATCAATAGTTGGTGCAATCCCGTGTGCTACTGTGCAACAACGCGTATTATTGTATTTTAACCACCGGGTATTCCAACAGTATTAACGGTAACAACTACGTCGTTATTTATAAACAACTTATACTTGTCGTTTTCTTCATCCAATCACTTTCTGTTATGGGGCCCATAAAAGGTTGCGCCGTCGTACGAATATTCCCCGACAGTAATAATATTCTACGACCAAACGAATATTCCCCGACAACAATGAATATTTTATAACCACTTGCTTATTTAAAAATATTTGCGCATTTTACCCATAACTAACCATATTAATCAAATAAACCCTTACTATTTCAAAATAATAAATAAAGGAAATTCCATTTTATTAAAAAAAAAATCGGGGTCTTACACATATATAGCAAACAGCGTGACATAATTTATAGTACAACTAAAACCCCACTTAATCCTAACTCCATTCTCAATACGAATTTCATTTAATCTGTATTCATAATCCTTTCCTGAATCTGTACCAATTCATAGTACAATCTGACACACAGTATTCTTGCTGTAAACTTTTCAATCATTAGATTGATTCTTCTCCCTACTATCACCTTATCAGATAACGGGGTGATATCATCGTATATATTACGATTCATTTCTACATTCTATGATCATTTTGTTTAACGATCTCCTATCACTGTACTTTTAGTCTTTTAGACTCTATCTATTCATCACTATTGTTCAACTTTATTATCAGAGTTAGGGAACTCTGTATCTTTATAACTCGCCGAGATTCGTCTTTGAATCTTACCGACTCACTAACTCTATTTGAGTTAGTCCTTATCCTAGTCACTGTGGTTATTAGTCTCAGGTATTCCTACCTAAGGTTCATAACCTGCAGCTCTGATACCAAGTGTAAAAACTCCAGATCCTAGTTCCGAATCACCGCGAAATCGGTACAATCATTTCAATAACTATTGCTGAAGATATAAACATAAATTGTTTATATATTAAACTTTACACATTAATCCCCAAGGTCGAGTAACCTTAACTTATATACAATTTATAACTTATTTGACTTACAATGTCATTAATATACAATATTGTCACAAACTTTATCTGCACATAAAATCTAAAGCTGGACTTGTCTTGGTCTTTTTCTGTATCTGACGTATTTGTCTTAATCTGCAATGTTTAATCATGATATAGCAAGGGTGAGCAACAAGTTTGCCCAGCAAGTTTAAATTTATTTGAGGATATATCATGATTGAAAGAATTTGAATAAAAGGCTGGCTATGTTCAACAATATAATTATGAACTAGCAGGAATCAAATTTCATAACTGAATGATCAGGACGACATGAATAAATGTCAATAATAACATGAACACAATATCTGGATCGGATGATAATGAAGGTGATCAGCCTTTCATACCTGATGAATACTTGCAATATACACAGAGTGCGAATCAATAATTCATAGACATGGTAATCAGCAATGATTAACCATAAGCATATTCAAATGAAACAACTCGAGGTCGAGTTTAAGAAAACATGAACAATAATTAGAAGTTCAAGGTTATGAACTTGTCTGTATCACCGACTACTGCTACACAGTTTATATCGCTTTATCCGAAGACCTAATATTAATAATATAGATCTCCAATATTAGAATAATATCATCATAGTATAATACTGTTATAAATATATTTAAAAAATAATCCTAAACACATACCACATAACCCTATCAGTCCACAAACTACTTAAGACTCGGTATCAAGTTAAACAATTTCAGTCTGAGTTGAATCCGACATAATTCTAACAGAGTCTATGATAGTGTCTCTAGAAAACTGGTTCTGGTACCGAGCGCGGGCACGCTGCCTCTGGGCGTGGGCGCACTGCCGCGCGGGCGCACCAGATTCAAAGGGAGACATGGCGCGACCGCGCCAGTGGTCAGTCAGACCCAATGTTGAGCTGTTAACAACATAACGTTGGAAATGCTAACCTAACTTATTTTAATGACCCTAAAACATGTTATAAGACATAATAACATATTGTAATCACAACGTTAAAACTATAAATTGTGAACTAATAAGTTGTGAGAGTTTGGAATGTGAGGTCATGAAAATTGGAATTGTTTTGCAATCATTATGTCGTATACTATGATATAATTGAGAATTTAGTTACGTGTTACGTGAATGAGTATGATAATCAAGTCCTAAGTTAAGGATTATAGACTTAATTAAAATGAAAACTAAATTAATTAATGAAGTTAATATTAATATAACTAATTGATATTGTGATTCTAATGATATATATAGGGTAATTGGCGAACGTTTATTATATTTGTGTAGCTTACACTCGAGGCAAGTTTCCTAACTTCATTCTCTTTATAATGAATGCAAGTTCCTTGTCCTAAACTTTTATTGAACAAGTTATTTAACTTCATTCTTTTATTAATGAATGCAAGTTTCATAGCTATGTTATCTTTTATGTCAAGCAAGCCTATTGATTCTATCTCGTGTATGATTATACAAGCTATTGTGATCTAGTTCGTTACATGGAGCGAGTTTCATTTTCCTAAGTTATTATTATTATTCAAAGTATATATTGTTCTAATATATTGATTCAATTGAGATTGTTCTAACTCTTTTGAATATGATACTATGCACACATACTATGTCTGTTCAATTGTACATTGCTGTTATTCAATCTTTGACTTTGATAACCTTGTTCAATTCTATATTGTTGTATTAAACCTTCAAGTAGTAAGCACACTCTTATTGACTGAACTAGTCTATTGTGGAATAGTGTTCTAAAATTCTAGAACCATTGATAAGTTAGTTCCGAGCTAAACTTTTTGTCTAGCAAAACACTGTCTGATGCTCAATTGAATTACACAACCACTGAGAAGGAGCTACTTGCAGTAGTTTATGCTTTTGACAAGTTCTGTTCTTACCTCATTAGGACTAAGGTTGTGGTTTTCACTAATCATTCTGCCACCCGGTATTCGATTTCCAAGAAAGATGTAAAGCCTACTATGATTAGATGGATTTTACTACTTCAGGAATTTGATTTGGAAATTCGGGATAAAAAGGGTACAGCGAATCAAGTGGCAAACTGTGACGCCCCCAAAATAGGTCCACACGACCCATTCTGAGTCACCTGATATCACACTACAAAAATCAAATACAAACTTTATTTATACAACTGTTGAACTGTCGTGCAGAGTAAGACAACACATAAGCTGTGAGTTTTAATACAAATATATGTAATTCTCAAGCGCCTCGACCACAACACCTTACAATCGTGCTTTACATAAAAGTACAGTCAATAACTGTTTTAGAAATTAAAATATTTAGAAAATGCTCAAGGAAACCTTCGTACATGGGAGGCCATGCATCAAAGTTATAATAGATATCATATGACTCGAGAATTATCCTTGGTTAACCCAATAGACCTAAAAAAAACGAGAAGATTGCTATCACATTTTTTCCAATGGTGAGTCTTCTCTTGACATATAATTATCTCCATTGTCTTCAATTGAGAATTATATTTCAACCAAACTCCAAGATTATATAGGTAGTGCTCGTAGATATACTCAGCAAGTGGATGTGCACAACCCTGTCTTATGATACCACGAAGTCGTCTGTTATTAGACATCTTGTATGATAGTGGCAAAACACTCTTTCAAAGTTAGGTTCAGCTCACCCTATTCGGTTCACCAAAATCAACGGTTAAAATGACGTATAAAATACGACACACTTATCTAAAATTCTCAATAAAATTATTTCCATACTGTTTTAGGAAAACCTCAACAACTATAGATCATCGTTCTTTTCCCCTGTTACCCCCGCTCGACCCAGCTACACTCTTATTACCTGAATGGAATTATGAAGCAAAAGGGTGAGCACAATTAGCCCAATAAAGAATATCATGACTAAAGATAATTAAATTATCAATAGCCTTCGTCAGTAATTAATCATAGATTTAGAACATATGGTAGATGATAAAAATTTTCAATCATTGTGGCAGCGGAACAAGCAATCCATTAGAAGAGTTAAATAGACCATAAAGTCTATTATCTTCTCCATGTTAAAAGTCCACCAAAAATATTTTATCCCTGTAACATCAATCAACAGTTCTTGTCCACAATCAAGTGAATAACTCATAATCATAATTGTGATTCAAAATTCCTCTTCGCACCCAGGACGAAGATAATTTTTATCACCTGTCTTTACCTAAAATATCAAAGATCATGGTTATACCAAATCACAGTTTCTGTTCATAATCATATTAATAAATTCATTTTTGCACTACGGGCCAAAGATATTCATTAATAGTTCATCTTTACACTACAGGTCAAAGTCATCAAATTATATTTTAGAAGAGTCAAGTAGATCATGATATCTACTATCTTCTACGAATTAAAAATTTATTATCAATATTTTATCGCTGATACTCAACTCAATACATCACCGAATAATCCATGCACTACGGCCAAGGATATTCGTTAGTATAACATCCATGAATTATACATGCACTACGGGCCAAGGATATTCATTAGTATCACGACCACGAATTATCCATTCATTACGGGCCAAGGATATTTGTGTTTTCACCAATGGTAATGATTATACCGAATAATTCCTAGTCATAATCATACCAACAACTGTCCATCAATGCATTACATACCAATGAGGACTTTTACCACATCATTTGTAACATTTGGGGTCATGATTATACCGAATGATCCCTGGTCATAATCATATCAATCAATAGTACATCTATGCACGGAAGCCACATATAACTTTTATCACAATATTAACATGAGGATGATGACAATGATATAAGCATTAATTAAACGAAATCAAGGATAAATATTAAAGACTTTAAATTTATCCAGAGTTTAAAAATATCCAAATTGTCAACATGATACTGCTTTGCGGAGTAAAATTCAAGAATAATATTCATGTATCAAAAATAATTTGGACATAAAAGAAATATATTTTTCGGGTGAATAATACCCCGGAATGAAAAGTGCCCCAAATACCCGAGTTAATAATTTTTTGTCATGAATAGTACTCTGGGTGAATAGTACCCGAGTGAATAGTACTTCAAGAATAGTACTCCATGAATAGTACTTTATGAATAGTACTCGTGAATAGTATTTCGTGAATAGTACCCGTGAATAGTACTTTATGAATAGTATCCTGTGAATAGTACCGTATAAATGAATATTACGCATGGACAGTACTTCGGCATGAAAAGCTTAAAATTTAACAAGAATGTGTAGAAAATATCCTTGTTAAACAATACTAGATAAAGCGCAAATTTCAAAGATATTCTACTAATTTCACGGATTATAGAAGCAATACTTTAACAAAATGAGGGTACAATTAGGAATACGAGATGAAATTATATTACTCACATACTACAGAGTATGGAAGAAAATATTATTCCTTATGAATACTGAAAAACATAATATCCCTTACCTCAGAAGAAGACTGGATACTAGAATAGTGAAGTAGAAGACTTCTCTTCTTCTTTCTCTCTATAGCTTCTCTCTCTATAATTGCTCTAAAAAGTCTTAGTGAATTGGTGAGAATGAAAGAAGAATGAGCTTCTATTTATAGAAAAATATAGTTTTAATAATTGCACGTTTTGGGGCTCAAAATATTACAGTATAATACCTTCATCTTTTTCTTCGTTTTTAATTTAGTCCTGTAAGTATTATCAAACTTGCACCACCTCCCCTAATAGTACATCATGTGAATCAATAGTGCAATCATGTCAATCAATAGTTCTATACATGTGAAAAAATAATTACAACATAGTACCTTCATCTATACCTCTATTTTTAATTTAGTCATGCAAGTATTACCAATCTTGCACCACCTCTCCTAATAGTAATGCATGTGAATCAATAGTTCCATTAATGTGAGCAAATAGTTATATGCATGTGAACTAATAGCAATTAATTTCTCATTTATTCGATTAATTACCCGATTGGTCAATATAACCTCCAAACATCAATTATTATTGAAATAACTGTCGATTTCCACTAACACTAATAATCCTAACACTATGAAAATATTAATATTATCTTTAATCAACACGAACTTATTCATCACTAATATTATAACTCATAATATTTAACAACCAGATCATTCCCAGGAAAGTGGGGGCTTTTCGATAAAGATTTCTCCCTATTGGTGCGCAATTAGGTGACCAAACCTCTCCTCGACAGAACTTTCTAGACATCGTCAATATTGTAAATAATAATATGAATAATGTTGTCGTCTCAATTATTGATTTAATAATAATAAATATTATGCAGATGATACAAAGATATTATGCAGTAATTACTGTAGCAATAATTAAGTATAACTGAGTGACTTCTCACGTACGCATCAATAATCAATACAATGTGCTACTATGCAACCACGTGTATTACTGTACTTTTACTACCGGGTAGTTCAACGGTTTAAAAAATATTTCAGTCGTTTTCTAACTACGATAATACCTTCGTTATGGGGTCCACCAATGATTGAGCCGTCGTACGAATATTTCCTGACCAATCGAATATTCCCCGACACAACGAATATTTTATATCAACTTGCTTACTTTGCAAAATTTTCAAATGTCATTCTTAACTTTAACCCTTTATCAATTTAACCGTTAAATAGAATAATAATTATAAGAAAATTGAATACTTTTATTTCATAAAATTAGGGGTCTTACAATCTCCCATCTTTTTGAAATTTCACCCTCGAAATTTACGTACCTGGTAGTTCGAAGAGATGAGAATACCTTGCTTTTTTTCGAATTCTACCTTCCCGGTTATTTCCTCTGTATCATGATTTTCCCCTTTGCTCATCTCCTGTATTTTAGATATCATACTAGAATACATCCTCAAAACAATGGTTAATTAACATATCATAATTTGTCAACTTATCAAGTAAACAATTTTAGCTTAGGTAAGTCTTACACTAGCGAAGTATATTACTCGTCTCTCCCCTCCTAGTTCTAGACTCATATCTTTGCCATCGACCATATCCCTAAGCTTTGATACCATTTGTGATGTCCCCAAAATAGGTCCACACGACCCATTCTAAGTCGCCAGATATCACACTACAGAAATCAAATACAAACTTTATTTATACAACTGTTGAACTGTCGTGCAGAGTACGACAACACATAAGCTGTGAGTTTTAATACAAATATATGTAATTCTCATGGCGCCTCGACTACAACACCTTACAATGGTACTTTACATAAAAGTACAGTCAATAACTGTTTTAGAAATTAAAATCTTTGGAAAATGCTCAAGGAAACCTTCGTACATGGGATGCCATGCATCAAAGTTATAATAGTTATCATATGACTCGAGAATTATCCTTGGTTGACCCAATAAACCCCAAAGAAAAACAAGAAGATTGTTATCATGTTTTTTCTAATGGCGAGTCTTCTCTTAACATATAATTATCTCTATTGTCTTCAATTTAGAATTATATTTCAACGAAACTCCAAGATTATATAGGTAGTGCTCGTAGATATACTCAGCAAGTAGATGTGCACAACCATGTCTTATGATAACATGAAGTCGTCTGTTATTAGACATCTTGTATGATAGTGGCAAAACACCCTTTCAAAGTTGGGTTCACCTCACCCTATTCGGTTCACCAAAATTAACGGTTAAAATGACGTATAAAATACGACACACTTATCTAAAATTCTCAATAAAATTATTTTCATACTATTTTAGGGAAACCTCAACAGCAATAGACCATCGTTCTATTTCCCTGTTACCCCCGCTCGACCCAGCTACACTCTTATTACCTTAAAGGAATTGTGAAGCAAAAGGGTGAGCATAACTAGCCCAGTAAAGATTATTATGACTAAAGATAATTAAATTATCAATAGCCTTCATCAGTAATAAATCAGAGGTTTAGAACATATGGTAGATGATAAAACTTTTCAACCATAGTGGCAGCGGAATGAGCAATCCATTAGAAGAGTCAAATAGACCATAAATTCTATTATCTTCTCCATGTTAAAAGTCCATCAACAATGTTTTATTATTGTAACATCAATCAACAGTTCTTGTCCACAATCATGTGAATAACTCATAATCATAATTGTGATTCTAAATTCCTCTTCGCACCCAGGACGAAAATAATTTTCATCACCTGTCTTTACCTAAAACATCAAAGATCATGGTTATACCAAATCACAGTTCCTATTCATATTTGTGACGCCCCCAAAATTGGTATACATCACACATTTTAAGTCGCCAAATACATGGTACAGAATACAAATAGAAACTTAATTTATACAACTGTTAAGTGTCGTATAGAATATGACACAACATAAGCTGCGAGTTTTAATACAAATATTATCTTCTAGACAGTACTAAAACTCAAAATATGCCCTCATTACATTTATTATCACACTATTTCATAGAATAGTGAGGACTACTAATGCTACCATCTGGACCGTCACTTCGTTCTCCGACTAGTCCCGGCTACGTTCTCATTTCCTGAAGAGGACAATGAAAGCAAAAGGGTGAGCTCAACTAGCCCAGTAAGAAATATTACGACTAAGATAATGCAGAATAATTTATCGTTAGCCTTCAATAGTATTAAACTGATAAAATATAACAACCATCAAGTTTAACTGCAGCGGAACAAGCAATCCATTAGAAGAGTTAAGTAGAGAATAAAATCAACTATCTTCTATAATTTAAAAAGTTTTTCATCACTTTTATCACTAAGACTCAACTTAATAAATAATCCACATCATCCCTGCACTACGGCCAAGGATATTCATTAGTATCACGACCACAAATTATCCATGCACTACTGGCCAAAGATATTCGTGTATTCATCAACGGTCATGATCATGCCATCAACTATCCACCAATGCACTACGGGCCAATGAGGACTTTTACCACATCATTTGTAATATTACGGTCATGATTATACCGAATAATTCCTGGTCAAAATCATACGAAGTCCTCTATGCACGACAGGCCACAGATGACTTTCAACATAATATAAACATGAGGATGATGACAATGATATAAGAATTCAATAAAACAAGTTCAAGGATAAATTTTTAAAGATTTATAATTTAATTTATTCAGAAATCAATAACGTACAAATTGTCAACATGATACTGCTTTGTGGAGTAAAATTCAAGAATAATATTGTACCAAAAATAATTTGGACCGAAAACGAATTAATTTTTGTCATGAATAGTATCCCGGGTGAACAGTACTGGAGTGAATAGTACCCTGTAAATAGTACTTCGGGAATAGTATCCTCGTGAATAGTACTCTGGCATGAAAAAGTTAAAACTTATCAAGAATGCTCATAATAATATTTTCATGAAAAGATACTGAATGAAGCGCAAATATCAAGGATATTCTACTAATTTCATGGAGTATAGAAGCCAAAATTTTAACAAACGAGTATAAAATTCGAAATCTGAAACGAAATAATATTACTTACATACTACAGAGTATGGAAGAAAATATTATTTCAAGCGAATATTGAACAAAAAAAACATCATTTACGAATACGAAAGAAATAATACCCTTACCTTAGTAGGAGATTGGATACTGAAATAGTGTAGTAACAGAATACTCTTCTTCTTTCTCTCTGATTCTCTCTCTATAGAATTCTCTTATGAGTCGTAGTGAATTGGTGAGAATGAAAGAAGAAATAAGCTTCTATTTATAGAAGATTTCTAGCTTAGCCCTTGCAATGTGAAGAGGTAAGTGGCTTGACGATTGGTGATGTGAAAATAAAAGTGGTTTGACGCCTGTAATGTGAAACAACAAGTGGTTTGATGCCTGTAATGTGAAACGACAATTGGTCGACGCTTGTAATGTGAAACGATAATCGGTCGACGCCTGTAATGTGAAACGATAATTGGTCGACGCCTGTAATGTGAAACGACAATTGGTTCGACACTTGTAATATGAAACGGCAAGTGGTTTGACGTTTGGTAAAGGCAATTACTATTGGCGAAAGTGACTCTTAGATGATGACATATGACCCCCCCATAGAATAAACCAAACTTACCACAAACGTCTCATAAAAGACTTCTTATTTCTATCAAAGATTGAATAAATATTACCACAACTTATTTTATCTTCAATCAACATATTTTTAATCTTCTAAGAATTATTCATCATTAATATTATAACTCACAATATTTAACAACCAGATTATTTCCAGGAAAGAGGGAGATTTTCGATAAGGATTTCTCCCTATTGGCGCGCAATTAGGTGACCAAACCTCTCCTCGATAGAACTTTCTAGACATCTTCAATATTGCAAATAATAATATAAATAACTTTGTCGTCTCAATTATTGATTTAATAATATAAAATATTATACAGATGATACTGTGACAATAATTGAATCAATAATATGAGATACTATGCAACAATTATTGTAGCAATAAGTATAACTGAGTGGCTTCGTACGTAAGCATCAATAATCAATACAGTATGCTACTATGTAGCTACCCGTATTTCTGTACTTTTACCACCGGGTATTTCAACAGTTAATGGTAAAACTTTTGCCGTTATTTTATAAAAAAATATTTTTGTCATTTTCTCAATCCGACAAAAATTCCGTTGTGGGGTCCACCAATGATTATGTCGTCGTACGAATATTCCTTGTTAAAATGAATATTCCCCGACCAACCGAATATAATATAACAACTTGAGTACTTTGCAAAATTTATAAATATTACCCACAACTATAACATTATATCAAATTCACTCCATAATATTCAAAAATGATATTTATACAAAATTCATCTTTATTCATAAAAGTTGGGGTCTTACAACCTCCCCTTCTTCTGAAATTTTGCCCTCGAAATTAGGGTACGTACCTGATATGTCGAAGAGATAAGGATACCTTGATTTCATTTCAGATTCTAACTCCAAGGTCATTTCCTCAACATCGTAGTTTCTCCACAAAACTTTGACTTGAGGTATAACCTTGGAGCGTAAAATATGCTCCTTCTTATCTAAGATTTAACAAGAACCTCTTCATATGTTAAATCTTCCGCTATTTCGTCCGGTTCTAACTCAATAATTTGGTTCGGGTCTTTTACATATTTACGTAACATAGATATGTGAAAAATATTATGAACACGAGACATACTTGGCAGTAAGGAGAGTCTATAGGCCACAGTTTTTACTCGTTCAAGGATTAAAAATGGGCCAATGAATCGAGGATTGAGCTTTCCTCTCTTTCCAAATTTCGTAACTCCTTTCCATGAAGTAACACGTAACAACACATGTTCTCCCATATTGAATTCTACATCCTTTCGATGAAGATCAGCATAACTCTTTTGTCGATCTTGTGAGGTTTTTATACGTTGTCGGATCGTTTGAATCTTTTTCGTAGTCATAAGTACCAACTCCAATCCAAACAACGTTACTTCACCCACCTCATCTCAGCATACTGGACAACAACACTTTCTTCCATACAACGCCTCGAATGGAGCTATGTCAATACTTGTTTGATAACTGTTGTTGTAGGAAAATTACACCAATGGTAAGAGCTTGTCCCAACTTCCCTTAAAGTCAAGAACACATGGTTTTAATAAATCTTCAAGGGTTTAAATAGTCCTCTCTGACTGCCTGTCCGTTTGAGGATGATAAGCCGAACTAAATCATAAATTTGTGCCCATAGCTTTTTGCAAACTAACCCAAAATCTTGAAGTGAATCTTGGGTCTCGATCAGAAACTATGGATACTGGCATACCATGCAATCTTACAAGCTCGTTTATGTACATACGAGCAAGACGTTCAAGTGTATAAGTTTCTCATATCGGTAAGAAATGAGCTGACTTGGTCAATCTATCAATAATGAACCAAATCGCATCTATGCCTTGAGAAATCTTGGGAAGACCAGTAACAAAATTCATGGTAATGTGGTCCCACTTCCATTCTAGAATTTCAAGTGGTTGCAATGAACCTTTTGGTACTTGATGCTCCGCTTTGACTCGTTGACAAGCTAGATACCTTGAGATAAACTCCGCGATCTCTCTCTTCATATTGCTCCACCAAAATGTATGTCGAAGATCATGATACATTTTGGTACTCCCAGGATAGACTGCAAACGGTGTGTTGTGCACCTCCATCATGATTTTATACTTTAAATCAGGGTCGTTAGGAACACAAAGTCTGGAGTTAACTCGAAGTATTTCTTGTTCATCGATTCTTGCTTTCGACATAGCACCTTCTTGCACTTTCTTCCTCATACGCATCAGCTTCAGGTCTGTAGCTTGAGCAGCTTTAACTTTATCGATTAAAGTCGGTTCTACTCGTATATTTGCTATCATCACATGGGTCCCTAGAGTCTTTAACTCTATCTCCATCCTTTGCAAGTCATATAAAATGGGCCTTTGCGTTGACAATATCGCACTCGTACTTGCATATGATTTTCTACTCAATGCGTCAGCTACTACGTTCGCTTTACCAGGATGGTATTGAATGGTTTGATCATAATCGTTCAATAATTAAAGCCAACGTTGTTGCTGCATGTTGAGTTCCTTTTTGGTGAAGAAATATTTGTGGCTTTTATGATCCGTAAAGATCTCCACTTTCTCCCCATACAAGTAATGCCTCTAAATTTTAAGTGTGAAGACAACAGCTACCAACTCTAGATCATGAGTAGGATAATTCCTCTCATATTCTTTGAGTTGCCGAGAGGCATAGGCTATGACTTTCCCATGTTGTATGAGAACACATCCTAACCCTTTGCCCGAAGCATCACTGTAGATGACAAATCCCTCCGAGCCAGATAGTATTGTCAAAACAGGTGCTAAAATGAGTTTCCTCTTTAGTTCTTGAAAACACTTCTCACATTCCACGCTCTAACCGAATTTTATATCTTTTTGAGTCAGCTGAGTTAATGGAGTAGCGATTCGAGAAAACCCTTCTACGAATCTCCGATAATAACCAGCTAAGCCGAGAAAGCTACGTACTTCAGTCACTGATTTAGGTTGTTCCCAGCTTTGAATAGCTTCAATCTTTGCTGGGTTAATAGATATTCCATGACTTTATACTACGTGCCCAAGGAATGCTACTTCCTCAAGCCAGAACTCGTATTTCTTTAACTTGGCATAAAGCTTGTTTTCACAAAACTTTTAGAGTATCAGCTTCAAGTGTTACTCATGATCTTCACGGCTTTTTGAATATATGAGGTTGTCATCAATAAAGATGACCACAAAGTGATCCAAATATTCCTTGAACACTCGGTTCATCATATCCATGAAAGCAGCAGGAGCATTAGTTAATTCAAAAGACATGACTAGGAATTCATAATGCCCATACCGAGCTCTGAAAGCCGTCTTTGGAATGTCATCTGTTCTAATCTTTAACCGATGATATTCAAAACGAAGATCGATCTTTGAAAAAAAATTGGCGCCTTGCAACTGGTCAAACAGGTCATCAATACATGGCAATGGGTACCTATTCTTGATGATGACATGATTCAACTCCCGATAATTAATACAAAGTCGCATACTCCCATCTTTCTTCTCCACGAATAGAACAGGAGCACCCCAAGGAGACGTACTAGAACGAATGAAACCGATGTCTAATAATTCATGCAATTGGGTCTTTAACTCCTGAAGTTCAATAGGAGCCATTCGATATGGGGCTTTAGAAATGGGTTTTGTACCAGGTTCAAGGTCGATACAAAATTTAATTTCTCGCTCTGGGGGTAGGCCAGGAAGTTCTTCAGGGAATACATTAGGAAATTTATTAACAATAGAAATATAATTGAAAACTGACATATTTTTGTTTAAATCCGTGACATGTGCTAAGAAAGCTTGACATTCGTTTTTCAATAAATGAATAGCTTTATGGTTTGAGATGACAGTGATTGATTTTAATGGTTTGGTTGCTTGAATTCGCATAATAGGTTGGTTATGAATATGAAAGCTAACAACCTTACGAAAATAATTAATTTTTGTATCATGAGTAGTTAACTAATCAATCCCTAGAATTACATCAAATGCAAGTATTTTCAATGAATAAGATCGACAGGTAATGTGAGGGTACCGATTTGAACAAAACTAGACTTATAAACAGTGGATGTAATGAAGGTTTCTCCCAATGGAGTTTCAACAGATAAGTCAAAGTCTAATTTCTCCGGAGTCAAATTTAAACGTTGAGCACAAGTAGGAGAAATAAAAGAATGGGTAGAACCGGTATCAAATAAGTTATAGAATTCGCTAGAGTTTATGATAAGTTTACCTGTGATGACCTCGTTTGGGTTCCTTACTTTCTTGGAGGTCACGACAAACGCTCTCCCTTGAACTACCAATTTTTACTTTTCTGGGACGACCTTTGGTGCCTCCATCCCAGCTGGACTTGTCTTCGGTGCACAACAAAATCGGGCTGGGTGACCTTCTCTTCCACAATTATAATACGCTTTGGACTGCATCGCGTATTTTGGACTGATGTGTCCCTCCCCTCTGCATTTGAAGCATATGATAGGTGGTCATTCTCCTTCATTAACAACGGGTGTTAGTGCTGACATCTTTCCATCATTGTTGAATCTCCTCTTCTTGAAATGTCAACTTTTATTGTCTTGGCCATGATTACCACCGAAGTGGTCACCATTTCTGGCATGTTGATTCCCTCCATGTTTGTTGTCGCCGCTTCGATGACTGCTACCACTAGTATTATCATTTTGCCAGCTACTTTCTCTTGTTTAGGTTGACTCGTTATCGCGCTCCAATAACTGAGCTCTATTTACAACATCTGAATAAAAACACAGTTTATGAGAAATTAGGTATTGACATATCTCAGGTTTTAAACCTATTAAAAACATCCGCGTCATTCTCTCCTCATTATCAACCAAGTGAGACGTAAACCGGGACAACTCGGCAAACTTAGCTTCGTACTGCGATACGGTTATATTGTTCTGCTCCAGCTTGATGAACTCTACCTCATTCATGTGACGAATACTCTCGAGAAAGTAATTGTCGTTGAACAGTTCTTAGAACTTCTCCCAAGACATCTTCAGTGCGGCAGGTTGAGTACGCTTTACAGATTCCCGTAACATGAAGGTTGCAAAGGGAACCTTTTGCTTCTCGGAGCATCCCAAGACATCAAATATCTTGTTTATCTGCTTTATCCACGTCTCCGCCTTAGGTGGTTTTGGCTCTCCAAAAAACTCCGGTGGTCCCAGCTCCTTGAACTGTTTAGCAGTGACCATCCGAGAGTTGTTAGTGTTTTCACCTATATTTTGGACAGGAGTCTCTCTTGCCTGATGTTACATGAATTGCAAAAATCCTCTTAACATTCCATCGTTCATCAGTTGGTCAGTGTTGTTATTCGCATGAGGATTGTTGCCTTCCTGATGTACATTATCGTGATTGTTGATCTGTGGAGACTCAATGATCTCCTGTGCTCCATTACTATTCTCAACATTCTCAGATGTCATTTTCAAATACTGCCACAAAACAAGGGTTAATTGATATATCACATATTATTCCTATACTCTGACCAACCAAATAAATACCAAATAAACTTATGTAGGTCATACTAACGAAGGAATTTCCCGTCTCTCCCCTCCTAGTTCTTGTCTCACATCTCAGCCAGGGATCATATCCCTAAGCTTTGATACCAACTGTGACGCCCCCAAAATAGGTATACATCACCCATTCTGAGTTGCCAAATATATGGTACAGAATACAAATACAAACTTAATTTATACAATTGTTAAGTGTTGTATAAAACATGACACAACATAAGCTGTGAGTTTTAATACAAATATTGTCTTCTAGACATTATTAAAACTCAAACTAAATTCTCATTACATTTATTATCACACTATTTCATAGAATAGTGAGGACTACTAATGCTATCATCTGGACCGTCACTCCGTTGCCCGACTAGTCCCGACTACGTTCTCATTTCTTAAACAGGACAATGAGAGCAAAAGGATGAGCTCAACTAGCCCAATAAGAAATATTATGACTGAGATAATGCAGAATAATTTATCGTTAGACTTCAACAGTGTTAAACTGATAAAATATAACAAACATCAAGTTTAACTGCAACGGAACAAGCAATCCATTAGAAGAGTCAAGTAGAGAATAACATCTACTATCTTCTATGATTTAAAAGATTTTTCATCACTTTTATCGCTGAGACTCAGCTTAATAAATAATCCACATCATCCCTGCACTACGACCAAGGATATTCATTAGTATCACGACCACAAATTATCTATGCACTACTGGCCAAGGATATTCGTGTATTCATCAATGGTTATGATCATGCCAACAACTGTACACCAATGCACTACGGGCCAATGAGAACTTTTATCACATCATTTGTAACATTACGGTCATGATTATACCGAATAATCTCTGGTCATAGTCATACCAAGTTCATCTATGCACTACAAGCCACATATAACTTTCAACATAATATAAACATGAGGATGATGACAATGATATAAGAATTCAATAAAACAAGTTCAAGGATAAATTTTTAAAGATTTATATTTTAATTTATCTAGAAATCAATAACGTCCAAATTGTCAACATGATACTTCTTTGTGGAGTAAAATTTAAGAATAATATTGTACCAAAAATAATTTGGACTGAAAATGAATCAATTTTATCATGAATAGTACTCTGGATGAATAGTACTCGAGTGAATAGTACTCTGTGAATAGTACTTCAGGAATAGTAACCCCGTGAATAGTACTCCGATATGAAAAAGTCAAAACTTATCAAAAATGCTCAAAATAATATTTCTATGAAAAGATAATTGGTGAAGCGCAAATATCAAGGATATTCTACTAATTTCATGGAGTATAGAAGCCAAAATTTTAACAAACGAGTATAGAATTCGAAATTTGAAACGAAATAAAATTACATACATACTATAGAGTATGGAAGAAAATATTATTTCAAGCGAATATTGAACAAAAATAACATCTCTTACGAATACGAAAGAAATAATACCCCTTACCTTAGTAGGAGATTGGATACTGAAATAGTGTAGTAACAAAATACTCTTCTTCTTTCTTTCTGACTCTCTCTCTATAGAATTCTCTTATGAGGCGTAGTGAATTGATGAGAATGAAAGAAGAAATAAGCTTCCATTTATAGAAGATTTCTAGCTTAGCCCTTGCAATGTGAAGAGGCAAGGGGCTTGACGACTGGTGATGTGAAAAGAAAAATGGTTTGACGCCTGTAATGTGAAACAACAAGTGATTTGACGCTTGTAATGTGAAACGACAATTGGTCTACGCTTGTAATGTGAAACGATAATCGGTCGACGCCTGTAATGTGAAATGATAATTGGTCGACGCCTGTAACATAAAACGACAATTCGTTCGACGCTTGTAATATGAAACGGCAAGCGGTTTGACGTCTGGTAAAGGCAATTACTATTAGTGAAAGTGACTCTTAGATGATGACATATGGCCCCCCATAGAATAAACCAAACTTACCACAAACGTCTCATAAAAGACTTCTTATTTATATCAAAGATTTAATAAATATTACCACAAATCATTTTATCTTCAATCAACACATTTTTAATCTTCCAACAATTATTCATGATTAATATTATAACTCACAATATTTAACAACCAGATTATTCTCAGGAAATAGGGGATTTTCGATAAGGATTTCTCCCTATTGGTGCGCAATTAGGTGACCAAACCTCTCCCCGACAGAACTTTCTAGACATTGTCAATATTATAAATAATAATATAAATAACTTTATCGTCTCAGTTATTAATTTAAAAATATAAAATATTATGTAGATGATACTGTGACAATAATTGAATCAATAATATGAGATACTATGCAGCAATTACTGTAGCAATAATTGAGTATAACTCAGTGGCTTCTTACGTAAGCACCAATAATCAATACCGTGTGCTACTATGCAACCACGCGTATTTTTGTACTTTTACCACCGGGTATTTCAACAGTTAACGGTAAAACTTTTGTCGTTATTTTATAAAAAAATATTTTTGACATTTTCTCAATCCGACAATAATTCTGTTGTGGGGTCCACCAATGATTGTGCCGTCGTACGAATATTTTCTGTTAAAACGAATATTCCCCGACCAACCGAATATAATATAACAACTTGCGTACTTTACAAAATTTATAAATATTACCCACAACTATAATATTATATCAAATTCACTCCATAATATTCAAAAATGATATTTATAGAAAATTCATCTTTATTCATAAAAGTTGGGGTCTTACAATAATCGTACTAATAAATTCATCTTTGCACTACGGGTCAAAGATATTCATTAACAGTTCATCTTTGCACTACATGCCAAAGACATACAACTGTATTTTAGAAGAGTCAAGTAGAGCATAATATCTACTATCTTCTATGAATTAAAAATTTATTATCAATATTTTATCGCTGAGACTCAACTCAATACATCACCGAATTATCCATGCACTACGGCCAAGGATATTCGTTAGTATAACATCCATAAATTATCCATGCACTACGGGCCAATGATATTCATTTGTATCACGACCACGAATTATCCATGCACTACGGGCCAATGATATTCGTGTTTTCACCAATGGTCATGATTATACCGAATAATCCCTAGTCATAATCATACCAACAACTGTCCATCAATGCACTACAGATCAATGAGGACTTTTACCACATCATTTGTAACATTTGGGGTCATGAATATACCAAATGATCCCTGGTCATAATCATACCAATCAATAGTACATCTATGCACGTAAGCCACAGATGACTTTTATTACAATATAAACATGAGGATGATGACAATGATATAAGCATTAATCAAACGAAATCAAGGATAAATATTAAAGACATTAAATTTATCCAGAGTTTAAAAATATCTAAATTATCAACATGATCATGCTTTGTGGAGTAAAATTCAAGAATAATATTCATGTATCAAAAATAATTTGGACAGAAAAGAAATATATTTTTCGGGTGAATAATACCCCGGAATGAAAAGTGCCTCAAATACCCGAGTGAATAATTTTTGTCATGAATAGTACTCTGGGTGAATAGTACTTGAGTGAATAGTAATTCAAGAATAGTACTCCATGAAAAGTACTTTATGAATAGTACTCGTGAATAGTATTTTGTGAATAGTACCCGTGAATAGTACTTTATGAATAGCATCCCGTGAATAGTACCGTAAAAATGAATACTACTCATGGACAGTACTTCGGCATGAAAAGCTTAAAATTTAACAAGAATGTGTAGAAAATATCCTTGTGAAACGATACTAGATGAAGCGCAAATTTCAAGAATATTCTACTAGTTTCACGGAGTATAGAAGCAACACTTTAACAAAATGAGGGTATAATTAAGAATATGAGACGAAATAATATTATTCACATACTATAGAGTATGGAAGAAAATATTATTTCAAGCGAATATTGAACAAAAATAACATCCCTTACGAATACGAAAGAAATAATACCCCTTACCTTAGTAGGAGATTGGATACTGAAATAGTGTAGTAACAAAATACTCTTCTTCTTTCTTTCTGATTCTCTCTCTATAGAATTCTCTTATGAGGCGTAGTGAATTGGTGAGAATGAAAGAAGAAATAAGCTTCCATTTATAGAAGATTTCTAGCTTAGCCCTTGCAATGTGAAGAGGCAAGGGGCTTGACGACTGGTGATGTGAAAAGAAAAATGGTTTGACGCCTGTAATGTGAAACAACAAGTGATTTGACGCTTGTAATGTGAAACGACAATTGGTCTACGCTTGTAATGTGAAACGATAATCGGTCGACGCCTGTAATGTGAAATGATAATTGGTCGACGCCTGTAACATAAAACGACAATTCGTTCGACGCTTGTAATATGAAACGGCAAGCGGTTTGACGTCTGGTAAAGGCAATTACTATTAGCGAAAGTGACTCTTAGATGATGACATATGGCCCCCCATAGAATAAACCAAACTTACCACAAACGTCTCATAAAAGACTTCTTATTTATATCAAAGATTTAATAAATATTACCACAAATCATTTTATCTTCAATCAACACATTTTTAATCTTCCAACAATTATTCATGATTAATATTATAACTCACAATATTTAACAACCAGATTATTCTCAAGAAATAGGGGATTTTCGATAAGGATTTCTCCCTATTGGTGCGCAATTAGGTGACCAAACCTCTCCCCGACAGAACTTTCTAGACATCGTCAATATTATAAATAATAATATAAATAACTTTATTGTCTCAGTTATTAATTTAATAATATAAAATATTATATAGATGATACTGTGACAATAATTGAATCAATAATATGAGATACTATGCAGCAATTACTGTAGCAATTACTGAGTATAACTTAGTGACTTCTTACGTAAGCACCAATAATCAATACCGTGTGCTACTATGCAACCACTCGTATTTATGTACTTTTACCACCGGGTATTGCAACAGTTAATGGTAAAACTTTCGTCGTTATTTTATAAAAAAATATTTTTGACATTTTCTCAATCAGACAATAATTCTGTTGTGGGGTCCACCAATGATTGTGCCGTCGTACGAATATTCCCTGTTAAAACGAATATTCTCCGACCAACCGAATATAATATAACAACTTGCGTACTTTACAAAATTTATAAATATTACCCACAACTATAATATTATATCAAATTCACTCCATAATATTCAAAAATGGTATTTATAGAAAATTCATCTTTATTCATAAAAGTTGGGGTTTTACAATAATCGTACTAATAAATTCATCTTTGCACTACGGGTCAAAGATATTCATTAACAGTTCATCTTTGCACTACATGCCAAAGACATACAACTGTATTTTAGAAGAGTCAAGTAGAGCATAATATCTACTATCTTCTATGAATTAAAAATTTATTATCAATATTTTATCGTTGAGACTCAACTCAATACATCACCGAATTATCCATGCACTACGGCCAAGGATATTCGTTAGTATAACATCCATGAATTATCCATGCACTACGGGCCAAGGATATTCATTAGTATCACGACCACGAATTATCCATGTACTACGGGCCAATGATATTCGTGTTTTCACCAATGGTCATGATTATACCGAATAATCCCTAGTCATAATCATACCAACAACTGTCCATCAATGCACTACAGACCAATGAGGACTTTTACCACATCATTTGTAACATTTGGGGTCATGAATATACCAAATGATCCATGGTCATAATCATACCAATCAATAGTACATCTATGCACGTAAGCCACAGATGACTTTTATTACAATATAAACATGAGGATGATGACAATGATATAAGCATTAATCAAACGAAATCAAGGATAAATATTAAAGACTTTAAATTTATCCAGAGTTTAAAAATATCTAAATTATCAACATGATCATGCTTTGTGGAGTAAAATTCAAGAATAATATTCATGTATGAAAAATAATTTGGACTGAAAACAAATATATTTTTCGGGTGAATAATACCCCGGAATGAAAAGTGCCCCAAATACCCGAGTGAATAATTTTTGTCATGAATAGTACTCTGGGTGAATAGCACCTGAGTGAATAGTACTTCAAGAATAGTACTCTATGAATAGTACTTTATGAATAGTACTCGTGAATAGTATTTTGTGAATAGTACCCGTGAATAGTACTTTATGAATAGCATCCCGTGAATAGTACCGTAAAAATGAATACTACTCATGGACAGTACTTCGGCATGAAAAGCTTAAAATTTAACAAGAATGTGTAGAAAATATCCTTGTGAAACGATACTAGATGAAGCGCAAATTTCAAGAATATTCTACTAGTTTCACGGAGTATAGAAGCAACACTTTAACAAAATGAGGGTATAATTAAGAATATGAGACGAAATAATATTATTCACATACTATAGAGTATGGAAGAAAATATTATTTCAAGCGAATATTGATCAAAAATAACATCCCTTACGAATACGAAAGAAATAATACCCCTTACCTTAGTAGGAGATTGGATACTGAAATAGTGTAGTAACAAAATACTTTTCTTCTTTCTTTCTGATTCTCTCTTTATAGAATTCTCTTATGAGGCGTAGTGAATTGGTGAGAATGAAAGAAGAAATAAGCTTCCATTTATAGAAGATTTCTAGCTTAGCCCTTGCAATGTGAAGAGGCAAGGGGCTTGACGACTGGTGATGTGAAAAGAAAAATGGTTTGACGCCTGTAATGTGAAACAACAAGTGATTTGACGCTTGTAATGTGAAACGACAATTGGTCTACGCTTGTAATGTGAAACGATAATCGGTCGACGCCTGTAATGTGAAATGATAATTGGTCGACGCCTGTAACATAAAACGACAATTCGTTCGACGCTTGTAATATGAAACGGCAAGCGGTTTGACGTCTGGTAAAGGCAATTACTATTAGCGAAAGTGACTCTTAGATGATGACATATGGCCCCCCATAGAATAAACCAAACTTACCACAAACGTCTCATAAAAGACTTCTTATTTATATCAAAGATTTAATAAATATTACCACAAATCATTTTATCTTCAATCAACACATTTTTAATCTTCCAACAATTATTCATGATTAATATTATAACTCACAATATTTAACAACCAGATTATTCTCAAGAAATAGGGGATTTTCGATAAGGATTTCTCCCTATTGGTGCGCAATTAGGTGACCAAACCTCTCCCCGACAGAACTTTCTAGACATCGTCAATATTATAAATAATAATATAAATAACTTTATCGTCTCAGTTATTAATTTAATAATATAAAATATTATGTAGATGATACTGTGACAATAATTGAATCAATAATATGAGATACTATGCAACAATTACTGTAGCAATTACTGAGTATAACTTAGTGACTTCTTACGTAAGCACCAATAATCAATACCGTGTGCTACTATGCAACCACTCGTATTTATGTACTTTTACCACCGGGTATTGCAACAGTTAATGGTAAAACTTTCGTCGTTATTTTATAAAAAAATATTTTTGACATTTTCTCAATCAGACAATAATTCTGTTGTGGGGTCCACCAATGATTGTGCCGTCGTACGAATATTCCCTGTTAAAACGAATATTCTCCGACCAACCGAATATAATATAACAACTTGCGTACTTTACAAAATTTATAAATATTACCCACAACTATAATATTATATCAAATTCACTCCATAATATTCAAAAATGGTATTTATAGAAAATTCATCTTTATTCATAAAAGTTGGGGTTTTACAATAATCGTACTAATAAATTCATCTTTGCACTATGGGTCAAAGATATTCATTAACAGTTCATCTTTGCACTACATGCCAAAGACATACAACTGTATTTTAGAAGAGTCAAGTAGAGCATAATATCTACTATCTTCTATGAATTAAAAATTTATTATCAATATTTTATCGCTGAGACTCAACTCAATACATCGCCGAATTATCCATGCACTACGGCCAAGGATATTCGTTAGTATAACATCCATGAATTATCCATGCACTACGGGCCAAGGATATTCATTAGTATCACGACCACGAATTATCCATGTACTACGGGCCAATGATATTCGTGTTTTCACCAATGGTCATGATTATACCGAATAATCCCTAGTCATAATCATACCAACAACTGTCCATCAATGCACTACAGACCAATGAGGACTTTTACCACATCATTTGTAACATTTGGGGTCATGAATATACCAAATGATCCCTGGTCATAATCATACCAATCAATAGTACATCTATGCACGTAAGCCACAGATGACTTTTATTACAATATAAACATGAGGATGATGACAATGATATAAGCATTAATCAAACGAAATCAAGGATAAATATTAAAGACTTTAAATTTATCCAGAGTTTAAAAATATCTAAATTATCAACATGATCATGCTTTGTGGAGTAAAATTCAAGAATAATATTCATGTATGAAAAATAATTTGGACTGAAAACAAATATATTTTTCGGGTGAATAATACCTCGGAATGAAAAGTGCCCCAAATACCCGAGTGAATAATTTTTGTCATGAATAGTACTCTGGGTGAATAGCACCTGAGTGAATAGTACTTCAAGAATAGTACTCTATGAATAGTACTTTATGAATAGTACTCGTGAATAGTATTTTTGTGAATAGTACCCGTGAATAGTACTTTATGAATAGCATCCCGTGAATAGTACCGTAAAAATGAATACTACTCATGGACAGTACTTCGGCATGAAAAGCTTAAAATTTAACAAGAATGTGTAGAAAATATCCTTGTGAAACGATACTAGATGAAGCGCAAATTTCAAGAATATTCTACTAGTTTCACGGAGTATAGAAGCAACACTTTAACAAAATGAGGGTATAATTAAGAATATGAGACGAAATAATATTATTCACATACTATACAGTATGGAAGAAAATATTATTCCGTATGAATACTAAAAAACATAATATCCCTTACCTCAGAAGAAGACTGGATACTGGAATAGTGAAGTAGAAGACTTCTCTACTTCTTTCTCACTATAGCTTCTCTCTCTATAATTGCTCTTGTGAGTCTTAGAGAATTGGTGAGAATGAAAGAAGAATGAGTTTCTATTTATAGGAAAATATAGTTTTGATAATTGCACGTTTTGGGGCTCGAAATATTACAGTATAATACCTTCATCTTTTCCTTCGTTTTTAATTTAGTCTTTCAAGTATTATCAAACTTGCACCACCTCCCCTAATAGTATATCATGTGAATCAATAGTACAATCATGTCAATCAATAGTTCTATACATGTGAAAGAATAATTACAGCATAGTACCTTCATCTATACCTCCATTTTTAATTTAGTTATGCAAGTATTATCAATCTTACACCACCTCCCCTAATAGTAATGCATGCGAATCAATTGTTCCATTCATGTGAGCAAATAGTTATATGCATGTGAACTAATAGCAATTAATTTCTTATTCATCCGATTAATTACCCGATTGGTCAATATAACCTCCAGACATCAAATATTATTGAAATAACTGTCGATTTCCACTAACACTAATAATCGCAACACAATGGAAATATCAATATCATCTTTAATCAACACGAACTTATTCATCATTAATATTATAACTCACAATATTTAACAACCAGATCATTCCCAAGAAAGAGGGGGCTTTCCAATAAGGATTTTTCCCTATTGGCACACAATTAGGTGACCAAACCTCTCCTCGACAGAACTTTTTAGACATCTTCAATATTGTAAATAATAATATGAATAATTTTGTCATCCCAATTGATTTAATAATAATAAATATTATGCAGATTATACAGTGACAATAATTGAATCAATAATATGAGAGATATTATGCAGCAATTAATGTAGCAATAATTGAGTATAAATGAGTGACTTCTCACGTAAGCATCAATAATCAATACCATGTGCTACTATGCAACTACGCGTATTACTGTACTTTTACTACCGGGTAGTTCAACAGTTTAAAAAATATTTCAGTCATTTTCTAACTACGACAGTACCTCCATTGTGGGGTCCACCAATGATTGAGTCGTCGTACGAATATTCCCTGACCAATCGAATATTCACTGACACAACGAATATTTTATATCAACTTGCTTACTTCATAAAATTTTCAAATGTCACTCTTAACTTTAACCCTTTATCAATTTAACAATTAAATAGAATAATAATTATAAGAAAATTGAATACTTTCATTTCATAAAATTCGGGGTCTTACACAAACCATCTTTCGAAGTTAGTGAGTCCGGTGCAAGACAAGATGGATAAGGCTTTGATCAATGAGTGTTTCCCTAATGAACAATTGTTTATAGTGAGATCAGAAAATCCATGGTTTGCTGACTTTGTCAATTATCTAGTAAGCAATGTACTTCCACCAGATATGAATTGTCAACAGAAGAAGAAATTTTTACATGAGGTAAAAAGATGCATTTGGCATGAACTGTTCTTGTTCAAGCCGTGTGTAGATAGAATGATACGTAATGTATTCCATATAGTGAGACAGAAATTATTCTAAAGGTATGCCATTCTTCACTATATGGAGGACACTATGGAAGTGAGAGGACAGCTGCAAAGGTGCTTCAAGCCGGATTTTATTGGCCTTCTTTGTTCAGAGACGCCCATCACTTTATTAAGAATTGTAACGGATGTCAAAGGGTGGGCAAAATCTCAAAGCGTCATGAGATGCCATTGAACACTATCTTGGAGGTTGAAGTCCTTGACAAATGGGGGATAGACTTCATGGGGCCATTTACATCTTCCTTCAGTAACCTCTACATTCTTTTAGCAATCAATTATGTGTCTGAATGGGTGAAAGCCAGTGCCTTACCGACCAATGATGCCAAAGTGGTTTTAAAATTCCTTAAGAAAAATATTTTCACCAGATTCGGCACTCCAAGAGCAATAACCAGTGATGAGGGAAGTCACTTCTGTAACAAACATTTCATAGCTCTTTTGGCCAAGTACGGGGTTAATCATAGGATTGCTACAGCTTATCACCCCCATATGAATGGCCAGGCAAAAGTGTCCAATAGGGAAGTAATGCGAATTTTAGAGAATATTGTTAATCCCACTAGAAAGGATTGGTCCATGAAGCTAGATGACACACTTTGGGCATACAGGACTACATATAAGACACCCATCAGCATGTCTCCTTATCATTTGGTCTATGGTAAAGCTTTCCATCTTCCTGTGGAAAAGTGAAAAGAAAAGTGAGAATTCAAAACTGTACAGAGAAAAGTGAAAAGATGGCATGACCAAAAAATCCTTGAGAGGAAGTTTGAGCCAGGCCAAGCAGTTCTTTTGTTTAATTCAAGACTAAGACTCTTCCTGAGAAAGCTTAAGTCCTAATTGTGAAACCCCCAATTTCGGGTTCTTCAATCCTACAGATTTGGTGTTCATTGTCCAATTAAATCATAACTAACTACCCATAAGCAAAGGATATATTTAAACTCAAAAGTTTAAACAATAAATCTCTCATTATAGGGTTACATAATCTCAAGACAAATCTCAGGTTATCTAACCTTAATTATTACATCATCAACAGAAAAAAAAAATACAATCCTTAACATGTCTATTACACAAGCTTTATATATAAAAAAATTAACATCATCTAATTGAGTAATTTTCTTTTGCCTTTGCCTGTAGAAAGCTCTTTAGACTTCTCAACTTCATCTGCATTATTTTGTGCAAGAGTGAGCAAATAATTGCCTACAAGAAGGATAATATACAATAACATTTTATGAATGACAATTAACTGAGCTTTCAATGGTAAAGTATTTCTACCGGAAATAATAAGTTCTAATTTGAATACTGTGAGTTCAAAGAATAATGAACTTTAAAATCAAATAACAGATATCAATATCAAAGGAATACATTGAGGGTCACAAGACCACATACTATGTTATAGGTTGTCAAGTATTTCTACTTTAACCTTTAACGGTCTAAAAGACCATAATCATCATCTATGTCCTAGGTTAACAAGCGTTTCTACTATAACCTTTAACAGTCTAAACGACTATATGGATCATCGTCTTGTACTCCAGGTGATCAGCCCTTTGTACTATGTACTGCGCAAACATTTTAATGCTATTGCGTAGCTCTAAAATAATCCCCTGATATAGGGTTATTCATCTCAGCTTAGATCATTAGGTTACGTACCAAAGGAAGTTTGGTTTGATATTAACTTTAAAAGACTTATAGATCTTTAGAACGCTCATCAACCAAGTACTGGTTGAATCAAGTAGGAATCAATAACTATTCAAGAGTTTGGTTACAATCGAATTATGACAATGTATCAATAATAGATAGGATATCAATGGTTTATCAGCTAAACAAGTATTAATCATCAACTATATGCTCTTAAAACTGTACAGATTCATAAGCAAACCAAAGGAATTTTGTTTTGGACTGACTTTAAGGCTAATTTAGAGTTCAGAACATTCATCAACTAAGGATTAGTTGAATCAATAAAGAATCGCTAGTCAAATAAGAGTTCGGTACAACAATGTAAGATAGTGCAATGACATTGGTGATCAGAGATTGAACAACAGGTAATTTTAGCTAAACAAATGTTTTTCAACAAGAACAAGCTTTCAATAATAGTATAGACTTTGAATAAACAAAACAACCTCGCTTGAAATGAAGGAGTAAAGATTAATTAACTAGCTCAATGAAAAGTATAGTTTAGAAACTTACTCAACAATAATTCAGAGTTAAAAAATACGCATAACAATAACAAGTTAGGGAAAGATTAAAGTTAGAGAACGTTCTCAATTGAATAATAACTTCAATAAACTTGCATAATTGTAAAAGTAGGGTTAGGAAACTTGCGTAACAATAACAACTTGACTTCTTAATAAGAGTTTAGAGATAGAGAACTTGCATAAGTATAACATGACATCGAAAAGTAAACCTTGCTGAATAATAAAGTAGAAAAGGTTAGAGAACTTGTAATAATCCATAATTTTATGTGTAATTTCAAATATTTATTAAATTAAATAAATATTTTTATTGATGTGGTTGTTGTTGGTAGATATTTGTGAATTAAATTTATGAGATAATACTCTAATTTAATTTAATAGTTAGAGAGTTGTTAAAGATTACATGAGTTGCTATATTACTATTTTAATTTAATAATTAAAGTGATATGTTAATTTATTAAATAAAATTATAATGAGATTATAATGTTGTGGTAATTGGTTAAGTGGAGAATTTATTTAATATGTTGTAATTAGTTTATTTAACAAAGATTGGATATGGATATCCAAATAAATAATATGGGACTATAAACTATAGTATAAATGATTTATTGAAATAAATTAAAGTAATTTTAAATGGAATTACTAGACAAGACTTAAAAATATTAAGTCTTTATCTTAAAAGTGTTTTGTCATACAAAGCCTTATGACTTTTGAATTTGAAATAAAATAAAAAATAAAATAAAAATATATTAAATATTTTATAACTGATAATTAATTATTATAATTATTACAACGTCAGTTTTAGACGTTTAGTTTTTGTGCATTGGTTTTATTTTACTTTACGTAAAAGATTTTGGCCTAAGCCTTAGAAAAAAAAAAGAGAAGGGAGAGTATACAGAGAAAATTTGAGAAAAGAGAGAAAGAGTTCTGTGATTCCAAAGCAATTCTCTGTGTTTTAGCAAGGATTGTTCAAGCAATTGAAGGTATAACAATCATAATATTACATATATGAAAGTTCAATGTTCTTAAATTTCAAAATCTCTGTGAATTCAAATTGAGGAATTGTTGTTATAGAAAGTGTTTGATTGTGTTTAATAGTGAATTGTGATGTTATAACTACCATCTAGATAAGAATTTAGTATGCTAATTTCGTTCAAAAATAAGAAAAACTTATTACAGTGTATATGTGTATATATGGCTTGTGAAGTACAAAAATTGGTAGTTAGTTTGGGAACTAATCCATAAATTGAGTATAAAATATGTTAATTCAGGAAGAAACGAAGAGAATGCAATTCGAATGAGTTAATTTGGTGTAGTATTGAGACCTCAGTGTTAGTTTTTGTCAATGATGTCAAAAATGGAGTTTTTTGGTAAAAACATGGAATATAAGGATTTAAATTATTTGAAGTTGTGTTTAATTGTTCTAAGTTGGTATATATATGATGAATAATGTTTATATGAGTTCTATATCATTTGGGTATTTTTAATTTGCTATTTGGTGGATGAAATTCGTGATAGTTGGGCTGAACAGAGTGCTAGAAACAGACTGCGTAGTTTCTGTCTACGCATCAGCGCAGTTGCACTGGTGCCAAGACCAGAAACGGTGCAGCTGCGCTGGTACCAGGTTTAAATGTGGTGCAGCTGCGCCATACCCAGATCAGAGGCAGTAATGCATGTTGGTTATGCATACCTTAAAATCCCATTGTAATCTAACCTAATGAAATATTAATGTGATGAACATGTAATGAAGACACTATAACAGATTTGTATCATGTAGGTGATAATTCCAAAGTTGTAACAATTAGTAAGTTGTGAAAATGTTATGTTGTGATTTATTGAACACGAGAGTTAGTGAATAAGTGTTTCAAATCTAATACTTCTGATTTCTGAAGTGTTTATGGTGTGAATTGAAACTTGTTCTAAAGTAACAAGTTTAACTAAAAATGAGTTTTAATTTGGAAAGTGGATGTTAGTATATATAATAGATGTTGTGATTCTAATAATATGTGTAGGTGAACGTGAGTTGTAATTTATAGCTTATGCACGAAGCAAGTTTCCTTACCCCTAAACTTTATTTGAGCAAGTTCTAACCCTAATTTTATTCGAGCAAGTTTTGAACTCTAGTCGTTGTTTGATTTATCCTAACTTGTTTATAGTTAAGCAAGTTTTCCTAGTTTCATTCTTTCTATAATGAATGCAAGTTCTTGAACTCTAATCTCTAATTGAATTGTCCTATTTCATTTACTTTACGCAAGTTGTAATCTTATTGTCATATTGAGCAAGTTTTTGTTTTCAACCTGTTATTCATTATTGCATGTTCAATAATTCAACTTTCTTATTCTACAAGATTATAGCCTTAGCTTAATATTGTTCAAGTAAGGTTTATTGTATTATTCAATGCTTGTGCTTTTTAGTTTATTGCTAAGCATAAGTTTGATATATAGTGTTGGTTCACTTATGATTCATAAATTATTCCACATTATGTTGTTATTGATCATTCGTAGTGTTATTTAACTTTGTTGATTCAACTAATCCTTTAGTTGATGATCGTTAAACTCTAAATTACCCTTGAAGCTTATCCAAACCAAACTTTCTTTGGTGCGGACTTGTACTCTAAAACTGAGAAGAACAACCCTATTATAGGGGTACGCGATGCGTTTAGATGTTTGTGCACAATACATGGTACGAAGGGCTGATCACCCTAAGTACGGGGAGTCCCTATAGTTATGACTATTTAGGTTAAAGTTGAAAGATTACTTGTAACCTTGGACATAGTTCGTGGTCTTATGATCCTCAAATATATTTCATATTTTGATTCCAATTTTTGGTTATCATTGACAGAGTATTATTCAGTTCTGATGAGCTTATTCATTGGCAATTATAATACTATTGTTATTTATTGCTATTTCAAGTGAGCATTTATTTTGCTCACTGTTGCATATATATAATTATTGTAGCTAAGGTTGAGAAGGTCGATGAACCTACCACTAGCAAAGGAAAATAAAAAATGAACAAGTGATGAAGACTTGTAATTTATTGGCTTTCATGATGATAGACTTTATTTTAAATAATGTGATGTAATTATTTTATATTTCTGCACTTGATGTATGTTAAAGGTTAGATAACCTGGGAGACGTATTAATTTAATTATGTAACCCTTTTTAATGGGAGGATTTACTGTTTAAATGTTATTACAATTAGGTAGTTAGACATGAATGAATGAAAAGTGAACATCAAATCTTGTGGGAATGAAGTATCTAGATTTGGGACTGTCACAGGTTGGTATCAAAGCTTTAGGTTATGAACCTTAGGTGGTAAAAAAGCCTTAAGAAATAACCTTATAGAAGATTGAAAAGATAGTGGTGATGAACTCTTATTGAGTTTTAAGAAAGAAGTAATAAAACACTCTATGTGCTTATGTGGTTACAACCTATGTGCTCGTGAGTGTCGAGTAATGATGATTAGTAATTAAAACTTAAAATTTTGTTGTCAGGATGGCTAATGTAGAAGAATCAAATTGATTCATTCAACTTGTGTTATTTTCATTTATTAACATACTAACATAAACCACTAACAATTTACATATTATAGCTTGATTTGACCACCAATTTTAGACTCCAAATTAAGCCATTTTGTACATACATCCACAACAATCCAAATCTTCACTTAAAACATGTTTCATGGATTTAATTACCGAAAACTCATCTATAGATGTTATATAACATATTACTTGCAACCAAAAACACATATATAATCATTCTCTCAACAAATCATGCATCAAAACCATTTACAATGAAGAAACCTTCAAAAACAACAACTAAAAATATAGAACGAGATGATTACCTTTTGATTCCTCTTAACCTTAGCGAAGATGATTATAACAACTTTGTTAATTCTCTATTTCCTTCTAAAATCACAAAGAATATATATTCTCTCAATAGCTTTCACTCTCTCTCACAACTCTGTGTTTGCAAATAGGTGTAGGAAGAAAAATGATATAACATGTACGTAACTTAGAAAATAAACTGATATATATTATAATATGTATAATAACCCATATCTGTTATAAGAAAAACGGTTTTAACAGTTACAACAATTCAAACCTCAAGGCCACGTTTGGAAACTACTATTAGTACCCCTTTTTAATTTATTTTAATATTCCTTTTTATAATATGGTTCACTTGTCACACTCATAACAAATTAATTTAATTAAATTCTTAAATCCATTAATCCTTAACATACAATTATAATTTCCACTATAAATTGTAATTTTATTTAACAAATTAGTACATCTAATGTAATTATTAAATTAAATTAGAACAACATTATAATTATTTAACAATTCACCTTTTAATTAATTTACAATTTAAACCATACATTAGCATAATCAAATACGCACAACTTATAAAATCATATAATCATCAATAAATCAACATTATAACAACTCATTTAATCATTATTACCTCTCTAATTTAATTATTAAATTAAATTAGAATATTACCACTTTGTAACATAATAATTAATTCGACACTCATTTAATTTAATTAACTTTGAAATACAAAATTACTAAATACCAACTTATTTAACATATTACACTTAATTAAGTTAATTCCCCACAACTCATGAATTATTTATTTAACTAATAAATAATCAAATCAATCAAATATTTATTTAACAATAAACACATCAACTAAAATATTTATTTAATTCAAAAAATATTTTAAATTACATACAAAAATTATGAATCGTTACACCAATGGCCTGGACCCTTCATTGTAAAAAATGTGTTTCCATATGACGCCGTTGAGATAGTGGGCAATAATCATAACCAACATTTCAAAGTCAACGGACAATGCCTTAAACATTATTAAGGTGGTGATTTTAATAGCCAAAAATCCTCAATTTTTCTTGCCAATCCACAATGAAGAGGGGAATAGTCGAGCTGAACGACTATAAACCAAGCGCTCGATGGGAGGCACCCCATCCAATCTTTCGTCCCCTTATTTAATTCTTATTTACAGTTATTTACAATTTGATATAATAGGTAAATTTTTGTTAGTAGTAGTCATTTGAATAGCTTTTGTGTGTCAAATCTCAAGTACAATACATTTGCCACATGGTTGCACGAGCAGAAGAGTAGAAAAGGTCAAAGCTTTCTGGATACATGGCAGCGCAACCACGCCCTCATTAATCTACCAAACCACGCACACGCATCTTCTGCCAGTCAAGAAATTCAACTCTAGGCCACAATGCGCCGGTGCCATATTAACAAAAGGACATAGCGTGACCACGCCATATTAACAAAGGGACATAGCACGGCCGCGCCGCGACCTAAAGTCAATTTTTAAAATTTCATATTCGGCAATTCTGTTATTTCATTTCAACTCAAGCACGGCTAAGCCTCTCAAAACAGAGCACCTGGACTTCAAACCCTTTCCTTCTCTTATCCAACGATTGATCCCCTCAACTCCATCTCCCACTTGGATCCTACCATCTACACACTCTCTCTCATACTCCTATATAAACCGTAGCCTCTCCCCTTCAATTCCATAATAAAAAAACAAAACAAAATTAGAGCAATAGCTAAGGCAAGCAGCCTTTGGGGTTGCATACCAGCTGTTTGATTAGAGTATTGAGAGAGATTAGGGTTGATACTTAGATTCAAAGAAAGGATTTATCATCAACAAAATGGCACCAAATCGAATCAGAACTCCATCACTTTCTTCCTCAAACACTTACAGCGAATTAGGGGAAGGTAGCAGTCGCAATGTATTGGATACCATGAAGTTCTTCAACCTCTCAGTCCAACGTTAATATTCTGATGTACTGATGAATGATGCGTGAGTTTTATACAAATATTTGAGTGCATTTGAGCTTAATCTTTTGGATGTTTTTAAGTTTTTGTGTCTATTCATGCATGTTTTACGTTGTTTTGTAGGAATTGGGATAAAAGTTACTTGGATCGATGTTTGGGGTTGCTAGATTCGTGTTTTTGGCTTGCAATTTACATAGCATCCACTTCAGAGCCAATTTCAGCATTGTTCCAGCCCTTATTTCGACAACCTTAAAGAACAAAAGTTGTAGATCTACGTCTCCTCTTTCTTGAACATCTTAAATTATCAAAATCGGAGTTTAAACGAAGAAGTTATGGCTATTTTCCCAAAGGATATCAGAATAGAAAATTCCAAAAAAAAACCCTAGCGTGGGGGCGCCCATTCCTTGCCTATTTCTAGTGCCGGGGCGTTAAGGGGCAGAATCTCAGTGCCGTGAGTAGTGCTGCGGCCCTGGTGTAGGGTTTGGCCAAGCTTGGACAAGTTTTGGGGTAAATTTTGACACTTTTTTGACTCCAAATTTGATTGGGTTTGCTCCTAAGCTAAAAATTGAACTTATAACCTATAAATAAATGATGGGAGGCATAGAATAAAGGGAGATTATATAGAATAGATTAGATAAAAACACTCCAATAGATTAGAACATAAACCCTAGTTTATATTGGATTGTTGGATATTGAAGCAACTTGAAGATCATTGAAGATTCAAAGCAAGAGTGGAAGAGGAGTCTCAAGACTACTGACAACAAATTCTATTCTCTTCTCTTATCTTACTTTTATCTTTTAATGTCTATTCAATTGTGAATTCTAGACATTAATTCAGTGATAATGAACTAAAGCTTTTGTTTAAGATTATAATGAATCTTATTGCATAGCTTATTTTAGTATGCTTCTTTGTTAATTACTGTGATTTATTCTATGGATTGTCTATTATGGTTCATGTTTATTGCTTAATTGTCTAGCAAACAATTACCATGATAATCTATATGAATTCGGTAGATGAAATATATATTTAGATCTGATCATAATAGCATGTGATTGTATTTTCTGCATGGCGTTGGAATTCATTATTCGTATTTAGGATAGGGATACCTTTACACCGCATGTAATCTGATAGCGAACATGTGCTTTAAAACCTTTTTAATTGTAATTCACATAAGAATATAGTGAATTAGTTAATTAGGGTGTTTGATTCAATTTTATCAATTGTGGATTTGGATTAATATATTTGTGATGCATCAGAAGGTGGTTATAAATACTAATAAGTTACTAATTAACAATCCAGAATAGTGAGCATAATTAATAAGAAGTGTTTTAATACAAGTGAAGCAATAAGTGAAGTTGTGATCTTAAATCTCCATAACCTGATTTTCAACTAGTGGTAGCAGTAATAGTTTAATTATATATTTTAATTCACAACATTAAATCGATTGTTTAAATAAAATTAGTTTGATTAAGAACTAGTACTTGGTGATTTTTATTAAATAATTCCTCGTGGGAACGATACTCTACTTTCACTTTATTACTTGTTGATAGTGTATACTTGCACTTATGTTTTGATTGTGAAATCGATCAACAATGAACAAGACTTTTATGCTGGAAAGATGGCTCAAGGCCGATAAAGAAGATGGAAAGATTTGGAATGTGATTAGAAAGCATGGTTGATTGTCAGTGGTTTGTACTGCATGGGCGGCACCGATGGCCATAGTCCATGAATTCTATACCAATGCCAAGGAAACTGAAAATGGGATATCGTATGTTTGGGGCGAATTGGTTCCATACACAAAGTTGGCCATCAATGAGCTATTTCACTTAGACACCCTGCTACTGGATGAGTCTAACTGGCTGGAGTATCAACGCTTCAATACTGATCTGGAGAAGTTAGTGGAAGAGATTTGTAAGCCTGGGATTGTATGGACCACAAGAGTATGAACCGACAGAAAAATCTATTTCCCTCACACTGCACTTAATCGATATGCCAAAGCTTGGTACAGTTTTATTTGTGCTAGCTTAGTACCCACACGTCATCAGAATGACCAGAAAGAGTTGTACTACTTTATGGCATCATCAAGGGAAAGTCGATAGATGTGGTTCACCTAATAAATCAGTCTATACTGCATTATATGAGAAGAAGTACTACTGGATGGATTCCACATGCATCAATTGTCACCAAACTGTGTGGCTATTCAAGCGTTGAATGGGGTGACGAAACATTAGAGATGCCCATGAAAGACATCGACCACGCGGTCATTAGAAAATACACTATATGGAATGGGGGTGACTCTTATCCTCGGGGTCTTGGTTTCATGTTATCCGACCAAGAGGTGAGTGAAGAAGGTGATAACGAAGAAGAAGTTGAGGCTCCTATTGTTATGCCTCCTCTACATCCTACTAGTCAAGATCGAGAGATGTGTCTCTTGAGGCGGTGAATGGATGCCCTTCATATTGATTTCACGACATACACTACTTAATTTGTTGGGGCGCTCTCTCGAGCATTTGCACAGCTTGGTATAGAGGCTCATTTCCCTATCTTTGGGTCAGGTAACACTTATCCTCCTACAGATACTCCACTTGAGTAGGATGAAGCAAATAGAGATAGTGATGCTTCTTAGGGGAGTTTCTTTCTAACCTTTATCTTCCAATGATGATATTGCTTATTTTAAAGTTTGGGGGTATTGGTTTTGATTGCATTATTAGTATAGCTTGCATTTAATTTAGCTGTATCTTAGTATTGCACTTTATCTTAGTTTAATTGCATTTTAGTTTAGTCTTGTTTAATGTTTTAGTTTAGCTTAGGTAATTTCATGTGCTTCATCTTATAAAATAAATTATAAGAAAGTAAAATCTAAAAATATTTGCTTATTTTGTTGCATTGTGCTTAGTTAGATCATCTTGCATGAATCCTAGCATCTTGCTTGCTTGAAATCCTTATTGGCCCGTGATGATATTGGAACTGCTTGGTGGTTAGCATTGTTGATAATTGTAGTTTGGTTATGAGGTTACATCATGATATGAATTTTAATCTGTTTAAAACTCAATTATTCTGATAGCACTTTTGAGTAACCATTACGATTTGCTTAGTTTAAATGGTCGCATAATTGTTTTCTGGTGGAAAACTTGTGTTTTAATGGTAAAAATTTAGTAAAACAGTTAGTAATGGGTTAGATGATGCAAAAGCTTAAGTTGGGGGAAAACAGGGGGTATGCATGCTATTAAAAAAATATTATGTGAATAAATATTTGGCTAGCTTAGTTTTGTGGCCTTTGATACTTGTGTAAGTAAGCCCTTAGGGGTGTCTCTACACCAAGCGCTCTAAAGCCATCTGGTTTGGGAGTCGTTGGTCGAAAGCTCGCTACACGAGTATCACTAAAAAGCCTAATATAGCTAGGCATTGCACAGCCAGGTGTATACACAGGAAAGTGCGAATATCGCCCTCGTAAGTAAATAAAATCATAATAAACCCCTTGTTGACTCTTAGCTGAGTTGATGCGTAGTCTTGGTCATAGCGTTGATTGTTTGCTAAGATTCTTGAATTAAATCTATACGTTTCCCCTTAAAAAAGTATATTATGCAAAGTATTCGTTATGTGGAAAATTTAATGGGTGCTAAACACACACACTATATCAGTGATGACAGGTTTTAGGTTACAAAATGTTGTGGCTCATTGACCTTGTCTTGGTTAGATACTCTTTTTGATTATCATTCTATTTTTTCTGAGGCATTTCATTTGGATCTCATGCTTACTGATGTTGGATTCTTAGGTATGTAGTTGTACATATGCATATTGTTTAGTTGTTCCATTCCTTTTCATTCTGTTTTGTTGCTTGGGGACAAGCAACGTTGTAAGTTTGGGGGTATTTGATAAGTAGGTTTTATACCCAATTATACGATATTAACTAAACTGTAATCGTTGCCTAATCCCGCATTTCCTAGTTTATTTTCATGCATTTCCTTCCATTTTATAGGATTCATGCTCGGGAACTCAATTGGTGGCATTTGGAGCTAAAAATGATGTATTGAGAGCTTAAAGTGATCAATTCTTAAGGTAATGGAAAGTGGAGATACAACAGCAAAAGAAAGCAGAAATCAAATTCTAGTGTGTTGTGCGGCCGAGCCAATATTAGCTTGCTAGGCAGCGCGACCATGCCATTAGCTACCCAGAGATCCTGCACAGCGCGCCCACACCCAATTAAGCTTACTGTATAGCGCGGCCGCGCCAGTCCCTGATGAACAAAATGTTGACTTTTCATTTAAGTGACCAGTGTGAGAATAACTTAAAGGAGGGGTCTTTGGAGGTTAATGCAATGTATTAGAACATTGATTTAGCCATTTTGGGATATACAAAGAATAGAGATAAGGATTTACACATATTCTATTCTCTAGTTTTTGAATCTAGCTTAGGTTTTTGATTTTCATTCGTAGATTAGCTTAGATTAGGTTAGATATTTAGAGATTAAAGCAATTGAAGATCCTTGGAAGTTTAGAGTTAAAGAAAGAGAAGAAATTCAGATTTTCTATCCCTAATTCATACTTCTCTTTACTTCTATTTTCACTTTTCAATGTATAATCAATTGTGGATATTTGATTTTGTTTCAATTATAAACTAAACCCTATTTTGGGATTTTAATTGATTTTGTTGCTTAGCTGAAATTGATATGCTTCCTTGTTGAATTTTAATTAATTGTTAATGGATTGACTAACATGATTTGTGTTAATTGCTTAATTGCTTGATCACCAATTACTGTCATAGCCTATATTAAATTGATAAATGGAGTATAGGTTCAGATCAGATCATGTTGGCATGTGTTTGTGACTTCTACACGGCGATGAAATTTATGATTCATACCTAAGATAGAGATATACCGAAGCACCTCGTGTAGTCTATCGAGAACTTGCGCTTAAACCCTGATTAATTGTAATTCACATAGAGATATAGTAGGTTCGTTAATTAGGGTGTTCACATTCATTCTATCTATTGTGGATTTACTGTGATATGGGTATGGTACATCGAGAGATGGTCATATTTTGTTTCTGTGTTCTCGAATAACAATCTAAAGTAATTAATTGGGGCTTATCAGGAAGTATGTTAATCTAAGTGCTGCAATAAGTGAAATTATAATCTCATATCTCCCTTATTTGATGTAATCACTTGTTAATTAGTTTAATTTATTTCTCAGTACAATATAGATAATTCACAATCTAATCCATTTGTTTAAAAAGACCGAAATAGTTATAAAATTGGTGCTTGCTATATTAGATTTCATTTTAATTTTCTTCGTGGGAACGGTACTTTGCTTTTATTATATTACTTGTTGACTGTGTATACTTGCACGCATATATTGATCAGGAAAACGGCTAATAATATTCACCCACCCACACACACACACACACACACACACACACACACACACACACACACACATATATATATATATATATATATATATATATATATATATATATATATACTTGTATAATCACATGATCCATGTACATTGGGTTAGTCCAATAATATATGAATTTGGGCTAGGCACATTTACTTATACACATTGGGCTCAACTATTAATCTACCAATTTAATTACTTGAGCCACATTTCTTAACACTTCAAATTTATTCACATTGGGTTTGAGTATATCCCTTAGTCCAATACATTATTAAATTATGTCTTAATTAATCCAATTACGAAGTTAATTATGCCACACAAGGCATATCACTTAAGCTTAATTAATTATAACCAAGCTTATCATTATCATCATTATCATCTCATACTCAATTCAATTCAAATGAATTATTAAGCTTCAAGACACATAAATATACATACACTCAATTAATTTCAAATATCTTTATTTTCATTACTAATATTATTTATAAAATTCACGGGTATTACAGTTGCGATAGTATTTTCTCTAAAGATTTGGAGGCACTATCACTATGGGGAGTGTCGACGCCGAGAAATTTTGCTTTTCCTATTTTTTGTTTCAACCCTTTATTATTTCGCTATGTTGAATTATTTAAAGGGTGAGTTTTGGGAAAGGACCGACATAAATGTCGATGATTTTGCAAAGATTTATTTTATATATATTGAAGTAATAAAGAAGCACATAGCTAGAGATCTCTTACAGTCTATCACGAGATCTGCAAATTAACGACTTGATGCGCTTGAAAACTAAATTTCAACCGGTTAAAACTTGATATGACTAAGTTTATAAGTATATAAGTGTTTACAATTGAGATTTAAAGAGTTTAGATGAAGATTCGCTCCCTTTCTCTCTAAAACTCTCAGATTTTCTCTCTCTTGAGCCTTCTCTCATTCTCCAAATCTGCTAAAAATGAGTTGGGGGTTTGATATATATAGAACTGGCCAGCCGTAGGTAGACCCGCGACAGCCACAAGTGTACCTATGACTAGGCTTGGTGGGCTTTATCGTCTTGAAGTTCGTTCCTCCGATTAACGTGATTTTTGCTGAAACTTCTGATCTTGTAATTCGAGAATCCTATGGAGGTGTGCAATACCATTATGGAAAGATCTTTTCGAGAGCTACGCAATTACATAGGGCTTGCCATTTTCCAAATGAAGGAAGATGGGTCCATGACTAGAATAACATCTCCAGGTCTTCGTAGGCAGTCCGTTGAGCTGTTTTGCGCAGTTTGCACTTGAGATTGCTGCGATGGCTTTTTGTGACCCTATCTATAGCTGGACAATTGTTTGTCGTGTTGTTAACATTCCATCTTTGGCCATCCCGGGGTTGTCTCTGAGGTTGATATGGCTCTTGGCTGTCCCTTAGGGTTATCTCTGGGGTTTAACTGCAGCCAACTCTATTTTCACCTCAGGATTGTTTCTAAGGTTGACTGTATATCCCTCAAGGCTATCTCTAGGGTTTGATTGATGTTTTAGTCCTTCGGGGCTGTCTCTAGAGTGGAAAAAGACACTTTTGCCCTTCTACATTGGTTAGTAATAGGAAAAAAAAATGTCGAGTATCTATAGATACCCCTCTTTGTCATGTTTATGCAATGTAATGAAATGAACATTATAAAGATTACTAGACACTTGAAATCTGAAAAGATGCAATGCGATGCAATAAATGATATGATGTCATGGATGCTAAATCCTCTTGTTGGATTTAGTTCCAATAGTTTTCACCATCGACTACTCCCGATGTTTTCACTGAAGATAATACTCCAAAGTTTACACCATAATCTACTTCTGATGCTTTTGTTGGGGATAAAATTTTCATTAACTAATATCACCAGACATTTTCGATGCCTACGCTGGAGTTGACTCTAACGGTCTACACCATGGACCTTTCCCGACATTTTCACTGATTTTCAATGGTTTATATCATTGGATCTTTTAGATGCCTACCTTGATGGTAGTTTTCAATGGTTTACATCATTGAACCTTTCTGATGACAACCCTGACAGCAGTTTTCAATGGTTTACATCATCGGACTATCTCGATGCCTACCCTAATGGTAGTTTACAACAGTTTACATCATCGGACTATCTCAATGCCTGCCCTGATGGTAGTTTACAAAGGTTTACATCATCAGAAGGTCTCGATGCCTACCCTGACGGTAGTTTACAATGGTTTACATCCTCAGATTTTCATTTATTAGAAGTTTGATACCCTATTTCAGGATTTTAGTCACTTTTTAGGATTTCAAGATTTGACTTTTTGGCTTCATGGGAACCTACCATGACTTAAATTTAATCGAGCCGGAAGGGGTGGGACCAACCTGGCCTTGCCACAGCTCTACTTGCGGCTACCGCAGGTAGAGTCACGGTAGGCCACATGTGCTTTTAAAACCCATTGGCCTCTTAAAATGTCACTTTCAACTTGATTCCCTTCGAGAAATCCGAACCTAGCTGCTCAGATCTACTCATTTGGGCTACTTTTCAAGAAATCTGTCACCGTACACGTGTTCTACACATCTCATGTAATGTTTACATCCTTTTTTTTCAAGTTTTAACTGTTAGATTGTTAGATTTAATATTTAATATGTTTAAACACAATGTCGTGCATTCCTGGGGTTTTGAGGATTTCTTTTCCATCGCACCACGGCTTTGTCCATAGGGTTATTTGAGAGCTTTATTTGAGCGATGGTTTCATCAAAGTCAATCGCTCCATCTGCTAGACTGTGAGGTGGTAATGACACTGATGGATTGGAGTTTCATCACGGGATTGGAGTTAACAGGAGAGAGGGTGCCCTTAGTGGCGGATATTTCCCTTGCTGCTATTCGATTCTTATTAGGAGTTCTTCTTTCGGCTCTTAAGGGTTGGGACATTCGTTCCAGTCCTCTAAGTTTTGATGCTTCCAGTGGAGCTTTATCAGAGCCTCTTCCTGCTAATCAGAGGGAGAGAGATTGCATTCTGTGCCATTTATTTTTTACTATCATCAGGGGTTGCTTCATTACATACAACTCCATGACTGTCTCTTTTACATTTGTTGGCTCTCTCCGCGAGGTAGATCGTATAGGTGATTTTGATTGGGGATCCTTTACCTTTGTTTATTTCTTTTGCAGAATGCGTCTACGCTCAAAGGGCATTACAGATACTTGGTTGGGTTTCTACCAATTTCTATTGGTCAGTAACTTTAATTTACTTTCAATTTCCACCGTTCAGGTTATCAACTTCATAATTAACATTATTTAATTTCTGAATTTTTAGCTATGGGCTTTTGAGAGGCTCCCTTGCCTTCGTCTTGTCACCACTTTAGGTTTGGATACATATCTAAGGGGACGTTATTGGCATCATTCTACTTTGGCAAAGGTCCTTGTGGTAGATGGTTGTGTATATTGTCGCCTATAGCTGGAGCTGCTGACTGTTGATGTCATCATATGGGTTCCTTATACCCCAGATTATCTTATAGTGGGCTTTGACAATGGTTTCTTGATAGGGGAGGAGTATGCCTTTTCTACCCGCTAAATTCCCTTTTTGATTGAGGGAGGTTGTGAGCTTTATTTGGGATATGGAGCTATCAGATGCATCATAGGGGATATTTACATTTTATATCTTCCTCCTACTCGTCAGTCTTGGCCTTTGTCCCATCTAGTTATAGATATTCCCTTGATGGGCTTGGATGGTTTTTGTGACGCCCCCAAATTTATAAACTCACGGTATCCGATCTGGTGTTCACAACTAACCAATTAATATAACGCTCCCAAATTTATACACCTATGGTATCTGATTCGGTGCTCATATCTAACTGATTAACTATAAATATTTGACAAGATATAATTCCTATCTATCCAAGGTTCACAGTATCCCATAACAGATAACTATTCTCGTCAGAACTATTACTGTGTTTGGATACCTCACTTAAATATATAGACTATATCTTATGATTATCTATTTATCAATAGTATCTATCTATTCGAAATCCAGAGTATCAGAAAAAACATTATCAGTCCATATTATCAATACCCTCACTCAGATGTATAGTCTATATCTTGTGAATATCTCTTTCATATCGATAATACCTATCTATCTAAAATCCAGAGTATCAGCAATACCATGATCAGTCCATATTGCCAATACCTTCACTCAGATGTATAGTTCCTAAGGATACCATACTAGATCAATAGTTTTAATAACATATCTAAATATGTAAATGGAACACAGTTGCGGAAATAAAAGATGATATTATATGTTATAAAAAAAGGTTCGGTTACATGGTTCTCAATATAGAGTTCTTTATTACAACAGTCTTATAAGACTTACATTATACTAGACAAAAATTTAAAACTAATTTAAACATAGCCTTTTTCCATTGTTGGTTCCAGACGTTCTGGGATTACTATCTAATACTGCAAAGGAAATGATTTGCAAGAATGAGTTATGACATGCTCAACAAGTTTATATTTATTAACACAATGTTGGATTTGGAGAAACAAAAGTTCAATAATTTTACTCAACTAAGTGTTGATGACCATTTCGGGAATTTTTTTATATCAACCATTTTTATTAGTCACAAAGACTTAGAAATCTTGTTTAGTTTGGATATGAGATTGGGGATCAGCCTATTCAATATCCTAGGAGTATGCATACATTCCTAATCGTGCCCACATGCACACAGTGTCAGTTTGTCGACACAATATAAGTCTCCTCAAGGAAGATTTCAACTTAGTATAGGATGTCTTACCAAAATAATTTTATTTGACACAACAATTTATGCTTAATAAATAATAGTTCAATATCACATGAATAAGTAATTCATTTCTTAGTTATGCTGAAGCTATAGCAATAACTTCACAATAATCAATAACAATTTGGTTCGGTATAATATATTGAAAAGAAATCAAGATAAAAATCTTACTCAAAGTAAAAGTAGGGTTCATGAAAACTGGTATAAAGTAACTAGATAGGTTAGAAGACTTGTCTGTGCGAAGAACCTCTATATAACGCTACTCGAAGTGTTTATGATACCTAAATAAGTCCAAACATATTTATATAACACATTAGTATTGATAACAATACCTATCTACTCAAACTATTCAAGTTCAGTCTAAGTTCGACATGTTTTCGGTGTCCTAAAATATTACCGAATATTTAATAAGTTAATATCTCGGTTAAACTTTAATTATAAGCCTTATTCTAATTTTAGATAATTTATTTAACATTTATAATAATTTCTAGAGCTTATAATGATATTTAGATATTTAATTATCCATAAAAATGATTTTTAAATCATTTTTATTATTTTTAAATAATTACTATTCACTTAGAATATTATTTAAAACCTTATTACTATTTTTAAATAATTTATAACCATTTATTATTATTTTTAAATCATTAATATCATTTTTAATAATTAATTATTATTTATAAATGATTTATCTAATTAAATTATTAAAAACTTAATTATTAATAATATTTAAATAAATAAAATATTTATTAATTTTATGCCAAAATATTTAAAGTTAATTATTATAACTTGTAATAATTTTTAAAACAGATTTTATAATTATTTATTAATTATTTCTATTTAATTTAATTAATTTATTTAATTTCTTATTTTGTCTGTCGCTAAAGGTCTATAGTGACAAAAAGTGTAGCCTATGGTGTTATTCAACCTTTTGGTTAATGTCAAGTGGTCACTTTGACTAAGCTTGATCCCTGCCTTTAATTGTGTTTCTGGAATTCTAACTATTTCAATAGTGTAGTGTTCATATAATTCTACAGCCTAATATTAAGTTTGGACTCTAGTCATAATATATCAAGAAGTTATTAAGCTTCAAAGTTGTGCTAACCCGGGATTTTGAATAATCCGAATTTTTGGAATAAATTGTTTTTTTATTAATATTAATATTAATTATCAATTTTTTGACAAGTATCTGTGATGCGAGTCTCGAGAATTGGTCAATTTTTGTATTGACTGAGAAAATAGAGTAGAGTTGTGCTTAACGGAGAATAGAAACCCCAACCCTAAGTTCGGATAGAGATTCGATATAAAATATAATTAAAATAATTATATTATTGATTACGTATTTGTATTGTGTGGTAGTATTGATCAATGATTGATCGGGTAAGGTTTAATATTAATAAACCCTAATGAGAGATTAAAAACCCTAATCTCAGGATTAAAAACCCTAACATACCGTTGGAAACCCTAATTGTACGTCGAGAAACCCTAATTTTATATTCGGGAATTCTAAACCCTAAATTAGGAAACCCTAATCATAATTAGTAAGCTTAATGTGTGTATTAAACTTAAATATGATTAGAAAACCCTAATTATATTTTTGTTATCTTAATTTCTATTTTACAAACCCTAATTATAATTTAGAAAATTTATTTTTCTAATTAAAATCCTAATTCGTGGATTATAAACCCTAATGACTATTTTAACCCTAATTGCTAAATTAAGCAATTTTAATTAGAAATATTATTCCTAATTAGCAAGATTGAATTTTATGGTTAGGAAATATTAATATAATTATTGAATCCTAATTATAATTTAGGAATATTAATTTTCTATTTTGAAAACCAAAATTCAAAAATCTTGGAAATTAAATTGCAAACCTAAAGGGTTTAAGCCCTAAACTCTAAAGGGTTCAAACCCTAAACCCTAAGGGTTTGTGCAATTGACAAGAATGCCATTAAAATTATTTTGTAAATGTCAAAAATGCCCTTTATGGATATTTTATTAGATTAATTGTAAATCTTGCCAAATCAAGAGTTGGTGACCAACTATTGTTGACTTGGTGACTTAAATTATCAGCAACCAGCCTCTCATTGACAGCTATAATATCAACATACATTGCATCTAAGGATTTATATAAGATAGGAGAGAGAAAGTTTAGCATTCTACTTATTATGTACACAAGCTCTCAACAACTTTTCCTCTCTTCAAACCTCCGAATTTCCTTGAGTAGATCAGTCACTAAAACAGCCCATTAATAACCCAAGATCAGATTGGAGATCAAAGATCAAGATTTAGAACAAAGAGGTATAAACCCGAAAACCTATTTTGATCCATGTTGCTAAGAAAATTTCTGTGTTTATGTGTTTAAATCAGTGCTAGAAGTTGTTTTTAGTTGATCTATGATGATCTATGATGGATTCATAGCATCAAATGGCTTTAAAACGAAGTTTTCAAAAACTGCTCAAGAACAGTCAAAGGTGTCTGACAAGTAAATGTCAGAGGCCACTGATCTCTGTCTGATTATGTTTTTTCTTGTTTTATGTTTTGAATCGGTACCTTGGTATGAGCTCTTTATTCTACAAAAGAAATCAAAGTCATTAGATGTCTTGATTTGAAGTTATAATCGATCAAAACCCGTTGACCGGGCATGACCAAGCACAATCGGGGCAACCCAGAAATTTAAAATATCCGTCTGACAACATTTTGCGGGCTTAATATCTGTCCGGTTGTTCGTGTTTTGATGTTTCTGTTTTAACAAGATTATACCCTGTTATATGGTCTGTAAATACATTGCTTTAGATCATTCAAATCGTCAGTATATCGAGAGTAGAATGTGGTCAAACCATGCCACTCGATCACGTTTTAAATTTCTGGAAAACCGAGATATGGGATGAACTTGTTTTCTGGCAAGACCGGATTAAATCTGGCTGATGTGTTGTTGTTTATTTGATATTTTGCTTCTAATATGTTCCTTGACACAAGGAGTACCTACTGGTACCATGAGATCACATAAATCGTTAACAGAACCTAGATTAAAACGACCTAGAAAGTGGAACCACGAGCTGCCTGGGTTTCTGGGTAACCTAGAAAAAACCCAGGAGCACTCTGACAAGGACTTTAAGATTCCAGATCTCTTTGTTGTGTTGCTTTTTGATCGAGATAAGAATTGATAAATGTAGTACTGTATACGGACTACAAGATCATGTTTATAGATTTCCCAAAAACATTTTGGATTGATATTTATGGTCGGTCAAACATGACCCCTTGCACTGCCGGCTGTCAGTGTTCTTGAGCTCAAGAACACCAACAGCGACGCTTTCTGTCACTAAAGCTCTATAGCGACGGATTAATTAATTTATTGTCAGAATTTCCGGTAATTAATTAAAAATAGAAAATAAATTATAAAAATTATTAAAAATGGTTTTAAAAATTATTTTAAATTATGAAAAATAATTTTTGATTAATTAAAATATTTTTCTTTAATATTTATTATTATTTAAATATTAAAAGTATTTAATTTATTTAATTAGTGTATTAAATAAATTAGAGAAAAATTATTTAATATTATGAAAAATCATTTTAAATAAGATTAATGTATTTAAAAATATTTTGAGTTATAAAATGTGACTTTTAATATTTTTGGAGAATTTTCATTAATAAATTAATATTAATGATATTAGATTTATTTAATAATTAAATTAAATAAATAAGTTAAAAATGATTTTATTGATTTAAAAATCATTTTAAATGAGAATAAAGTGTTAGAAAATATTTTGAATTATAAAATATATATTTCAATATTTTTTTTGAGAATTCTCATTAATAAATTAATATTAGTTATATAAGATTTATTTAATTATTAAATTAAATAAATGAATTAAAAATGATATTATTGATTTAAAAATCATTTAAAAATTAGATAAATATTTTAAAAATATTTTAAATTATAATTAATGACTTTTAATATTTTGATAATAATTTCATTAATATTTAAATATTAATGGTGATGATTTAAAAATGATTTTTATTATTTTAAAAATCATTTAAGTAGAATATTAATGATTTAAAAATATTTTAAGTTAATAATAATAACTTTACTATTTTGACAAGTATGTTATTAATACTTTTATATTATTAAATATTAATAATGATAAGATTATTTGATAATTAAATCATTTAGAAATGATTTAAGTGTTTGAAAAATTATTATAAATTATAATAATTGTTTATAAATTATTAAAAGCTTTTGAAAAATATTTATAAACGATATTTGACTTATCTAAAATAATATTGAAGCTTAGAGACCAAGTTAAATTGACAATCAATATGTTAATTGTCGGATAGGGTACCAGAACACCGAAAATGGACCGAAATCCAACCAGACCGAACTAGTTAGTCTTGTTAAGTGTTTATATAGGTTATAAACACTAATGTGGCTATGTGGTAATGTGTCTAGGAGAAGTTTAATTGTAGATTACAGAGTTATATGTTATAAATTATAGTGCTAATTGTGAGAACGATATTATTGGTTATAGGTCTTACGAACGCAGATAAGTATATTGTGTAGCTGTAAACAGCGGAAGATGCAAGTTTCCTAACTCAACCTTGAGTTATATTCATTCAAATATTATAATGGTTAATTATTAGTAATTATACCATGTCCAAGGAATTTATTGTTGATTATTCGCAATTAGTGTATGATTAATAATTCAAATTAAATTACTAATTCGCAGAATATACATTTGTAGAATAACCGTTGTTGGATATTCATATTCGTAGAAGATAGAATTGACGGTACAGATAATTTCTGTTTATTGTCAATTATGTTGAGAAATGTCTTAGCTAATTATTCTGGCTAGACGAACATTTGTTAGAACTTGATAAATTCGAAAAGAGAATTTAATTGTTATTGCTAGATCAATGTCAATTATTTTGGCTAGATCGATAAGTAAATAGAAATTGAAATCCTTGCATTTCGTTTTTAAATCAAAATCTTGATTCTTAGACTGAGAAGAACAACCTTTTATATAAAGGGAACATTTTAGGCTGTAAATTCGACCATTGCGCACTGTTAAGTATTATGCATAATATAGGGTATAATAAAGTTGATCACTTGTTATACTTGCAGAGGGGTATGATTTAATCTTTATGGTTATCTAATACGCTTGCGTATGTATCAAAGTAAATCTTCGATAGATACTCGAGAAAATAAGTTCAAAGATCTGGTGAGATCACTTAGCATAAATCTGGAAAATATTCCACTTTGTTATTGCGTACAATTGATTCTTGTTTATTCAATAGAATATCGTAGAAACTTTGAAAGCGTTGTAATCTTTCATTATCAGATTATTGTGTTGCCTAGAATACGAGAAGACTTGTTATTGAGTAACGATTTGTTCAGCTACTTCAATGTTCCCCGAACTTTGGTGTCATTCTATCAAAATAAATAGTCTATTATTCTGATACTTATACATTCATTGTATATCTTAACTTGCGGGGCAAATTTGTTGCTCACCCTTGCTATAAATAAAACTTTTTAGCTAGGGACGAAGTTGCAGAAGGTGTTACGAATAAGAACAAGGGCAAAGGCATAGTTATAAATTAGTTATGATGAATAATATTATTATGTTGTATGGTATTGTAAACCCTTTTTGTATATCTAAGGGGTATTTCTATAATGTTAAGGTTAGCGGACCTGGGACTTATGTATTAACAGCATATGTTAATGACTTATGTATTCCTATTTATATATGAATGGGTAGTTAAATGGTATTATATTGTGGATCGTGAACACCAAACTCGGGGGTCAGGTAACCCGAATTTGGGGGTGTCACAGGTTGGTATCAAAGCTGTAGTGACCAAGGTGTCACAAGTTGGTAGAAGAGCTGTAGGTTATAAACTTTAAGTGGGGTGGGGGAAAACCCTAGGATTATAACCATACTCCAGATAGAGAAAACTCATTTAGAGTACTACGTGAGGGATTGTCAAAATATATCGATAGTGAGATATGTGGACACATAGTGTGAGAAGTTCGTACTGGAGAAGTATTAATCAAGTCAATTAGACTGATGGTAGGATGTCTGGAGAAGATAAAATGAGTGCGGAGATGCTAGCGACTGTCACACCAATGCTAATAGCAGAGGTGCCAGCGCAAAGAGAATAAGTTGAAGAGGTGGAAAAGGATAAACCTCTGGAAAATTTGGGGAGCGATCATGACAATTATCCCGAGATGTATCTGAGTGGTGATGAGGAGGCAGAGTCCGAAGAAGCTGAGGTGGAGAAAGAGAATAAGATTAAAGTTAGAGAACAAGATCAACTATCTGCAGAAGTTCAAGAACTCCGGAGAAAAGTATTTCTCTTGGAGGAGTTGTGGAAGACGGAGCGAGCGTTATGCGAAATGACCGAAGAACGAAACGAGCTAAAGGCGCATGTGGAAAGTATGAAGATCGAATGTGATAGATCGTCTGAAGGAACAATCAAGTAGTAGAAAGGCAAGAAAAAGAGAAAGAGGGACAACGACAGCGATGATTCTGAAAGTTCAAACCCGAAGAAGAAGCAAGTCTGCAACAAGTGTGGAGAGACTCTCGTGGGATAATGCATGATGTGGAAGAACGTGTGCTTCAATTTTAAGCAAGAAGGACATATTTTCTTATATTGTCCTAAGCTGAATGCAACAAGTGTCTCAGTAAGAAGACGACTGGTGAATGGAGTGGACTATAGATAGCTTAAGTTTAAGCGATAGTATCTTTTGATAGTGTGTGATATTAACGATTGTAATATCAAGAACGATGTGTGAACATATGTATATGTATATATATTATATATATAATATATATATATATATATATATATATATATATATATATATATATATATATATATATGTTTATATGAGTGAAATCTTTATTTTCTATATGAATATAAGATTAAAATTAATTTGTGAGTTCTTAAAACTTATACTTACGGTAAGTTCATGACTCATAATTATATGAAATATTTTGAATCCCTCAGCGAATGGACGCCAAAGGTCTGACTAGGATAAGTTCATACACTCATATAATGGTGGCAAGTTCCTGAACCCCTAGGTGTGGTAAGTTTAATGAACTGGGAATAGTTATGTGTGAATGAAGAATTAAAACTTTTTGTATAAAGTTGGAGAATTACAACTTTTGTTTAAAGTTGTGTTGTTAATCGTGATATTATTTAAAAAGGGATAGTGCTAGGTGTTAAGAGCTAAATGTACTGTGTGCTATGTGAATAAATATGAGATAATATGAGAATATTTTTTTATTCTTATTGTGCTATTAATAAGAATCTATGTAAAGAAGGAGAATTAATGTAAGATTTTTATCAGATAATGCCGCCAAGGAAGGGAAGTCTAAAGAGAAATATGGAAGAGCAATTTTTGAATCTGAAGCAGGAAGATATGACGGTGACAGAATATTTTGTCAAGTTCAACGAGTTAGCAAAATTTGCTCCGCATAGAGTGGACACTAAGGAGCTTAAAGCACGATGTTTTAGGAACGGATTGAAATCGTTGGAACTCGAGAAGTTAAATGTGCTACAAATTAATTCATTTTCAACCTTATTAGAAAAAGCCATTATCGCTGAGGGAGAAATGGAAGCTGTATTGAAGAATAGTCAAGAATAAAGAAAGAAGGCTGAAAGAAATATTATAATAGGTGGTAGTGGAGGTAGTAATCTTAATAAACGTAAAAGGAATGGTGATATTAATAATCCAGTAGAGATTAGGAAGAAAGGCGTGCCGTGCGTAGTTTACGGGAAGCATCATCAAGGAGTTTGTTTGAAGAACAAAGGAGTCTGTTACAACTGTGGTCAAGAGGGACACATGTCACCTCAGTGTTCCATTCCAAAGAAGACACAAGGTTGTTTTGCGTGTGGATCGACCGATCATTTGGTCCAGAATTGTCCGAAGAGAAATGTAGAGAGGAGAAGAACCATCAAGGGACCCGATAGCGGAACCTTTGCGATTCGAGGACCTGCACAGCCATGAAGACCAACAACATTCACTTTTAGCATGACAGTTCCAAATGCAGCAGCTGCCCTTGAAGAGGCGACATGTAACGAGTTCGGTTAGAAATTTAACTACGCGAGTAATCTTGATTAGATATTATTGTGATCTATTTTCTTTTATACGATCCAAGTCACAGGTTAGAATTTGATACACAAATTAATATTGTGTTGTTAAGAATGAATTGATGATACAACCTTAAAAGATTATAGAGAATAAGAAAGCGGTGATTCCGAGGACGAAATCTTTTTAAGGAGGGGTGAATGTGATAACTCAGGATTTTGATTAATCCGAATTTTTCGAATAAATTTTTTTTTTATTAATATTAATAATAATTATCAATTTTTCGACAAGTATTTGTGATGCGAGTCTCGAGAATTGGTCAATTTCTGTATTGACTGAGAAAATAGAGCAGAGTTGTGCTTAACGGAGAATTGACTAACCCTAAGTTCGGATAGAGATTCGATATAAAATATAATTAAAATAATTATATTATTGATTACGTGTTTGTACTGTGTGGTAGTATTGATCAATGATTGATCGGGTAAGGTTTAATATTAATAAACCCTAATGAGAGATTAAAACTCATAATCTCAAGATTAGAAACCCTAATGTACCATTGGAAACCCTAATTATACGTCGAGAAACCCTAATTTGATATTTGGGAATTTTAAACCCTAAATTATGAAACCCTAATCGTAATTAGTAAGCTTAATGTATGTATTAAACTTAAATATGATTAGAAAACCCTAATTATATTTTTGTTATCTTAATTTCTATTTTACAAACCCTAATTGTTTTTAAAAAAAATTCTAATTAAAATCCTAATTCGTGAGTTATAAACCCTAATGACCATTTTGACCCTAATTGCTAAATTAAGCAATTTAATTAGGAATATTAATCCTAATTAGCAAGATTGAATTTTATGGTTAGGAAATATTAATATAATTATTGAATCCTAATTATAATTTAGGAATATTAATTTTCTATTTTAAAAACGAAATTTAAAAATCTTAGAAATTAAATTGCAAACCTAAAGGGTTCAAACCCTAAACCCAAACCCAAACCCTAAGGGTTTGTGCAATTCACAAGAATGCCATTAAAATTATTTTGAAAAATGTCAAAAATGCCCTTTATGGATATTTTATTAGATTACTTGTAAATCTTGCCAAATCAAGAGTTGGTGACCAACTATTGTTGACTTGGTGACTTAAATTATTAGCAACCAGCCTCTCATTGACAGCTATAATGTAACGACCCCAAAATAGATCCATTCCATCCAACCTATTCTGAGTCGCCAAATACATGGTACAGAAAACAACTATAACTTTATTACAACAATTGTCGTGCAAATACAACAACACATATGCTGTGAGTTTGGATACAAATATATACCAAATGTGACTCATGTTCCAACCGTGGACATCACCTCACAATGACACCTTACATAAAGGTATAGTCAAAAACTGCTTTAGAATTAGAATCTTTGGGAAGTACTCAAGGAAACCTTCGTACATGGGAGGCCACGCGTCTAGGTTATGATAGATATCATATGGCCACAGAATTATCCTTGGTTGACCCAATAGACCCCAAAGAAAAACGAGAAGATTACTATCATATTCTTCCCAATGGTGAGTCTTCTCTTGACTTATCATTATCTCCACTGTCTCTAATTGAGAATTATACTTCAAACAAACACCAAGATTATATAGGTAGTGCCCATAGATATACTCAGCAAGTGGATGAGCACAACCCTGTCTTATGATGACACGAGGTTGTATGTCATTAGACATCTTGTATGATAGTGACAAAACACCCTTCCAACGTTGGGTTCGCCTCACCCTATTTTCTTCACCAAATATAACTACTAAATGATGACCACCGTTTATTCCCTTGTTACCCCCGCTCGACCCAGCTACACTCTTATTACCTGAAAGGAATTGTGAAGTAAAAGGGTGAGCACAACTAGCTCAGTAAAGAATATCATGACTAAAGATAATTCAATTATCAATAGCCTTCATCAACAATAAATCAGAGATTTAGAACATATGGTAAATGATAAAAATTTCAACCATAGTTGCAGCGGAACGAGCAATCCATTAGAAGAGTCTAATAGACTATAAAGTCTATTATCTTCTCCATGTTAAAAATCCACCAATAATGTTTTATCCCTGAAACATCACTCAACAGTTCCTTTCCACAATCATATGAATAACTCATAATCATAATTGTGACTATAAATTTTTCTTCGCACCCAGGACGAAGAATATTTTCATCACCTGTCTTTACCTGAAACATCAAAGATCATGGTTATACCAAATCACAGTTCCTGTTTATAATCATACTAACAAATCCATCTTTGCACTACGGGCCAAAGATATTCATCAACAAACCATCTTTGCACTACGGACCAAAGATATTCAACAACAGTTCATCTTTGCACTACAGGCCAAAGATATTCATCAACAGGCCATCTTTGCACTACATGCCAAAGATATTCATCAACAATTCATATTTGCACTACAGGCCAAATATATTCATATCTCAAAGAAATATATAATCATTTCAGAATTTATATAAACAATAATTATAACCATGTTGATCAATTCACCTTTGCACTTAAGCTTAAGATATTCAATTATAAATTCAATGGTCATGATCATACCAGTCACAATTCAACTTTGCACTACAGGCCAAAGAGAACCCTAGTCATGATCATACCAATAATCTACCCATCTTTACACTCCAGTGAAAGAGAATTTCAACATCAGGGTTATAAAAATGTTATATATGATGATAAAAATAATATGATCAACATATAGTTTTAATCTCAAGAGTAATATTCGTAACTCATGAATAGTAAATCGTGAATAGTAACTCATGAATAGTAACCCGACACAAAAGATAGAAATTCCACAATAAAATCCATACCAATAT